>CM066040.1:125860924-128749977 GCA_033557465.1 Ichthyophis bannanicus
TTTGGATGAATCAGTTTCCATAATGCAACCCTATTGCATTGTGAAATTATTCTGATACTCAACAAAGGAATGTATTTCACATTTCATTCCAATTCAAAAAAAGGCCACAGAGTTGTCTAAAATTTCCCTCCAGCTTCGTCTGCATTATTATAGACATAGAATACAATTTTATAAAGCTGCCCCCTTTCTTAAACCAATAGAGTCTGTAAATTGCTATTAGAATCCAGCTACTGGCCTGGCGAGCTCAATCTACACGTCGTGCCTCTTACATTGCCTATGCTAGGAGACCTAGGTCCTGATTTTTGAAAAATATAGTATATTTCCAATCTTTGCAATGATACTCTTAAATCCAACTTACTACCGCCCGCCATCAACATTCACAAAAGAAACTCCCACAATTTACTATGCTCCGCTGCCCCAACTGCGCAAGCATAAGTGCTTAGATACTATTCATAAGGAGCTGGGCATTTGCCCCACCCTCGACGAGCAATTGATAAAGGCCAATTGTGCGCAACTCTTCTAGTGTTTTAAAACCACGTCGTAATGTGTAAAAGCACCTCGTCCTTGTGGCCTTGGGCCAGTCACTTAACCCTCCATTGCCTCAGAAGAATCCAAGTTATCAATGTCCCTGGTTAATGTACATTACCAAGTTTAAATTACAATGTAAACCACTTTGACTAAAATGATAAAGTGGTATAAAAAAAACTGTTAGGACACCAAAGGCTTTGCAACGTTTCTTCTGCAGAGTTAAGGGACGACTGGCTGACTCCACCTATCATCACCTTGTCAGTCAGTCTATTAGGGATGTACATGGAAAAAAATTTCCATTCAGATCTGAGTTATTTTTTGGACTTGTTCCTTTGCTTTTAGGACATTTCTTTCAGTTTCATACATTCTTTTAATCAAAAAATTGTAGAGCACATCGGACCATTTTAACTTGCATTAATTGACAATGTATTAGTTGGTAGGTTAAGACAAGTTAAATCAATTTAGCGTGCGGTAAACCAAATGCTGACTGGCAAATGCATATTCCTACTGTCTACCATGATCTGGCTTCCTGTGACCTCATCAGCTTTGAGATAAATTGTTGTCTTTTGGACTGGTGTCTTAAATGTTTACTTAGAATTTCTAATTTGCTAGGAATTTGGAATTATTGCATGCTACAGCAAGTAGATAATTATTTCTCGGTGTTCTGTGATAAGCCAAGGCTTTTTATTTTTCTCTTGATGGTCATTTAGGGGCCCGTCTAGTAACAGCAATAATAACTGGGGATGGCACACTGTGGGCACAGATAGTGCACATTAATGCCCACTGACACACAATAATACTTAGTAAATGGGCCCCTAAAAGAGACTGACTGTGTGCTGTATTTCTGGATTTTGATTTGCCAAATATATTTTACCCAAAGCAAACACATTTCCACAAAAAAGTACTGAAATGTTCTCGTCTCTTTTTCAACTTACAATGTCTGTACAGATGTTTCCTTCAAATGGACACTTCATCTGAAACGCTTGTTGCAATGCATGGCCAAGTCCATCTGTGTGTTCTGTTTAAACTGATTCACAGATCTTTCATCTGACTTTGAGTCATGACGAGAAACTAAAGAAAACATAAGAACATAAGATATCGTTATAATGAATCAGACCAAAGGTCCATCAAGCCCAGTATTCTGTTCTAACAGTGGCCAATCCAAGTCACAAGTATATGTCAGGTTCCCAAAAGGTAGAAAGATTTCCAAGGGGTAAGCAGAGGAGTTCTCCAGTCCATTTTAAAAATGGTTTATGGATTTTTCCTCCAGGAACTTGTCCAAACTTCTTTTAAACCCAGCTACACTAACAGCTTTTATTACATCCTCCAGTAATGAATTCCAGAGTCTGATTACCCATTGAGCAAAAAGATAATCTCTCCAATTAGTCTTAAATGTGCTACCTTATAACTTCATTACATGTCCCCTAGTCTTTCTACTTTTTGAAGGAGTAAACAACCGATCTATATTTACCTGTTCCACTCCATTCATTAATTTTATAGGCCTAGGTCTATCATATCACCCCTCAGCCGTCTCTTTTCCAAGTTGAAGAGCTCTAACCTTTAAGCCTTTCCTCATAGGGGCATCCTTCCTCCCTTTTATCATTTTGGCTGCTCTTCTCTGTAACATATAGTATATGACGGCAGATAAAGACCAGTATGGTCCATCTAGTCGAAGATAGTTATTTAAGATTTCTTCTTTTTTATTTTGTTGTTCTCCGGATATGCTCCTTTATGGTTTCAGCAGTTGCTATTTATATTTCTTTTTTGGTAACCATTTTTGTTTTTTAGCTTCCTATTGAAGTGTACTCAGGATTCTTAAGAACTCAGGGATTGTAAAAGGACCCTCAGATGGGAACAAAAGGTGTTGGTGAATCTTGCACAACTGCTCCAACAGGGGGAGTTATCTTACAAGGGGCTGAGGGACTTGAAAATACTCATAAGTTACTAGAGGTCCATACAACTTCACTATTTTCTCCAAAAAAGGGGGACAAGAGAGGATTTAGGGAAGGAGAGAACTTGTGCCCCTAGGTAAGAAGAGGATACTCTCCATGTTGTATCAGGGATTACATGCAGAGGGCCAGGAAAAACTGATTATATGCTTAAGTGGGGAAAGGGACATTGGGGAGATATCAGAGAGTTGTCAAGTTTCCCAGTTCCATGAATGTCAGAAATTCAGAACTGGCTTAAGATCTCAGCCTCATCCGGTTGAATTATGGGACCTGCAGCACTGAAGCCAATAGGTAAATCAGGGACTACAAATACCATATTACAATGAAAATGAAAGACCACAACAGGCAAAAAATCACACTCCACGAATTGGTAAATGACAACTCAGAGATATGGAATGAGAGGAATGAAAAAAAGTAATATAGGTGGTCTCTAAAATATCCATAGCATCTAACTTAATGGAAAATGGGTATAAATTGCTGATCAGGTGTTAAATTTCAGGGACTGCTGCTGCTAATGTGGGGAGAGAGGGAACTTCATTCATATGTAGTGGGAGTGCATTAAATTTCAAGAATAATAGGAGGGGTAATTACAATAATGGACATTCTGGGGCACCTTTTCTTCTTTTTTTTTGTCAAAGGAAAATACATCACAGTGGTATATACATTCAAAACAATTTCCAATGCATCATTCATCTCCCCCTTTAACACATAACCACTACTCAACTGAATCTTTACTGTTGACCCTTTTTCCTTTCAACATTATTTTTCCGCTTTTAGTTTGTTAACTAATATCCCTCCCTCCCTAACCCCTCCCCTCCTTCCCCCTACCCCTACACCCCCCCCTTCCTTACAAGCTTATTTACACATGGTTAATAGTGAATCAGCTCTCCTCCTCCCTAATGTGCCACATTTAAACCTTCATCAAGCCAGGTAGAGTATTTAGACCATATCCTCTCAAACGGCATCATTTTCTCTTGTTTCAGCTTACTCATCAAGTATATATGGTTCACCCCTCTTTCCCATTCTCCCATCAGTGGCAGGGCGGTTTGCAATTTCTAAATGGGCCGCCAGGCATCCCAAGTTAATAAAGCTTCCTTCTTTTTTCACTCCTCTTCTGTGTATCCCCAGTAACACCACCCCGGGGTCAGCCCCAATTTCCTTCCCCAACATTGTATCCAGAGGCTGGAACACTCCGTTCCAAAACTCTTGTATTATTGGGCAAAGCCACCATATATGAAGGAAAGTTCCTCAGGCACCACACTCCCGCCAACATAGCCCACTGGTCTTACCATACATTTTTTGTATTATATCTGGTGTCACATACCGCCTATACATGATCTTATAGTTATGTTCTATTAAATTACTGGCTAGTAGACCTTTATATCTCTGGGCAAAAATCCCAGTCCAGGCCTGCTCCAACAATACCAGACCCAGGTCAGCTTCCCATTTTTTTTAAATGTTTCTTTTTCACTCTTGGGCGTGTCCATAATGTCATATAATTGGGTAATGATTCCCTTTATCTTATCTCTCAGAAACAGCTTTTCAATTGGGACTATTTCCTCCCTTAATCCCAGGATGATTTTCTTTTGAATATAATTAACCACCTGAACATAATGGAGGGAGGAGTGGCCTAGTGGTTGGGGCAAGGTACCACAGGCCAGAAGGTCAGTGGTTCAAATCCAACTAGAGGACAGCAACCTTGGGCCGGAAGGACTGGGGTTTCTAGTCCTACAGGTGCTCCTTGTGGTCTTGGGCAAAACACTCCTTAAGACCTACCTTTTTTGCCAGGCCTTTGATCTTCCCTTCCCCCCAGTTACCCCTAGCTAGCTGACATTCCTACCACCAATGAACCTTCGCCTCCTACCCTTATTAATTTCCCTAGCTGGTTTGTCCTCCGGTTATCCTTAGTTAGTTTGCCATCCCTCCTACCAATGAACCTTTGTCCCTTACTCCTATTACCTTCCCCCTTCCCTTTCTTCCCACATCTTCCACCCCATTTTTGGTTGTCCATGGTTTGTCTCAATGTGTTGTCAGACCAATTGTCCTATTTGTTGTTTGTTCGACTCTCTTCTGCTTCTTTTTCTTTTCTTTCTTTCCTGTCACAATACTGGCGTTCTTTTTCTGTTTCCTTTAAGCAGTGCCATTTTGTTTTATTGTACACCGCCTTAACACTTTGGTATTAGGCGGTATATCAAGCACACTGAATAAAGATAAAGCCACTTAACCCTCCATTGCCCATGTTCCCTGTAAGTATTCATGTATGTCTCTCATATTCCTTCATGTTAAATGTATCCCCCAATTGTTAAATGTATCCCCACTTTGATTGAAGGATAAGGTGGTATACAAAACTGCCTAAATAAATAAAAAAATAATAGTAATAATCTGAACTTCTCAATGAGAATTCTTCCTTGATGTTTTCAAAGGACCTAACCTTCCCACCTTCTAGGAACTGACCAACATGGCACAGACTACTACTGGCCCATCGTTCAGCAAACCCTCCCTCCATTCCTGGGGGAAATCAATATTGCCCCTAATAGGAACACCTTTATTCACACCACCATCGCAATTGCACAAATGGGTTAGAACACTCTGCTACCAACCTATGCCCCTGAGGGACCCACAGGACCTCTTCCAGCGAGGGCACCCCCAAAGCCATTCTCTCCGTTTGGACCCAAACTTGAGTGTCATGTATCCCCCACTCAAATGCTGCCCTCAGCTTGGCAACACTATAATATTTTTCTAAATCAGGAACCGCCATCCCCCCTTTTACTTTGTTCCTTGTCAAAATATGTTTAGGAACTCTCACTCTCCTTCCTCCCCAAATAAATTTCCACAAGATTCTTTGCATCTTTCTCAGGAATCCCCCTGGTACAGCCCCCAGCAGCATGCTAAATAAAAACAGTAACTTAGGCAAAATCATCATTTTCACCACCGCTATTCCCCCTGACCAGGTCAATTTCAACCCTCCCCATTCCTCAAGATCTCTCCTAATCTTCCCCTCCAGAGGTATATAATTCTCTCCAAAAAGATCTGAGATCCCAGGTGTTACCTGGACACCCAGATAACAGATACTTCTCTTGGCCCATTTAAAGAGGAATAAATTCCTCAATCACTCGCTTATTTTATCTGAAATTGAAATATTTAGAATCTCCGATTTGGATGCATTCATCTTAAAACCAGATACTTTCCCAAAGCTCTCCAACTCTCTCATCAGGGCGCCTAGCATTTGCTTCGGGGTTGTGATTATAAACAACAAGTCATCAGCAAACAAAGATACCTTACACTCCCCCGTTCCCATTTCAGCCCTTGGATCTCCTCTGCTTCTCTTACTCTTTGCGTTAATGGTTCCATTGTTAATACAAACAGTAATGGAAACAGAGGGCATCCCTGCCTAGTCCCTCTCAGAAGCCCGAAGGCCTCCGTGTACTCTCCATTGATACGCAGAGCCGCTAGGGATTCTTCTACAAAGCACCCACCCACTCTAAAAAACTTGCCTGCAATACCCACTTTTGTTAAAGTCTGGATTAGAAAAGGCCAGGACACCCTGTCAAAAGCCTTCTCTGCATCTATCGCCAGCAGCAACAGTTCCTCTTTCCTACTTTTGCCTTTCCAGACAACATTTAGGACTCTCCTTAGATTATCTGATGCTTGTTTCCCGGGTATAAACCCAGACTGATTCATGTGTATTAGCTGGGGCATATATGTAAGCAATCTATTGGCCAGTACTCTAGAAATTTTTTTAAAGTCAGATCCTAATAAAGAGATTGGCCGGTAAGACCCACACTGAGTGGGATCCTTACCCTCTTTAGATATTAGGGTTATTCCCGCCATTCTCATCGTCGGGGGTAAAGGCTCTTCCCACTAGATTATATAAGCGAGATAAGGGTTCAGCCACTATCGGGGCAAAAACCTTATAGAATTTATTAGGAAACCCATCCCTTCCCGGGGCCTTATGCATTGGTAACTCCTTGATAACCCCCAGAACTTCCTGGACAGTGATAAACCTAGACATAATTAAACTCCCCTTCTCCCCAATTTTAGGTAATTGAATTCCCTCTAAGTCAGTGGTTCTGAACCAGTCCTCCTTGAACCCCTAGTCCAGTCGGGTGTTCAGGATAGCCCTAATGAATATGCATGAGATATATATGTATTAGAGATATCCTGCCAACCTGACTGGTTCGTGGCCCTCTAGGGCTTTTATTTTTAGACCCCTGCCTTACACCTGTCATTTAAGATTGTGAGTGGGCAAGGTGCAGATCACCAAGACATCTAAAAGGTTAGATAGAATTTGTCACATGCCTCTTTGCTTCTCACCACCACCAAAATATTATCTATTAGACAACTTTTTGGTGGTGGTGAGAATTGAGGACGCATGTGGCACATTCTATCTACCCTTTTGATGTCTAGGACATCTGCACCTTGCCCACTCACAATCTTAAATGACAGAGGTGTAAGGCAGGGGTCTCCAAATCCAGCCCTAGAGGGCCACAAACCAGTCAAGTTGGCAGGATATCTCTAATGCATATATATCTCATGCATATTCATTAGGGCTATCCTGAACACCCGACTGGCCTAGGGGTTCAAGGAGGACTGGTTCAGAACCACTGCTCTAAGTATTTTTGAATTATCTCTTGGGTTACCATCTGTTCAGGCGGATACAGTATAGTTCCCTATAGAACTCCACAAAACCTAGCCTTAATCTCTTCCCTTTGCCTCAGTTCTTTGCCATGTCTATCTCTTATTTTAGGTATACAATTCCGCACTTGCATTTTTTTAAGTTGATATGCTAATAACCTATTAGGTTTATTTCCATATTCAAAATGTATTTGCCGAAGCTTCTTTTGCACAAAACTTATTTCCCCCAGTTCCATGTCATTCAACTGTTGTTTAATGCGCACTAGTTTTTATTGTCTTCTTTATTTAATTGGCCCTGTTTTCGTCTTTTCTCATACATTTTTAAACTTTCTCTCAAGTCCTCTTTTTTAGCTTCTTTTTCTTTCTTGACCTGGATTCCTAGTGCTATAAGCTTTCCTCAAACCACTGCTTTCAGACAATCCCATTGAGCATTGCCCATTGTAATTATACTGCAAATACTCCAAGATGGTGTCAGAGATCTGTTGGACAGCCCCTGGTATTTCTAACAAATGCCTCATTCAACCTCCATTGACCCCTCCCCCCTACTAGCTACAGGATCTTTAAAGTCCCCCCACACTGGAGCATGGTACGACCAAGAGCTTTCACCAATAGCACTCCCCACTCCCCAGGTCATTAGCCCCTTATGGACCAGCAGCATATCAATTCTACTGTAGGACCCGTGCACTGATGAATAAAACATGTAATCCTTCTCTCGCCCATGCATATCCCGCCATGCATCAATTAAGCCCAACTCCCCATAAAGGCTTTTAGTTTTTTCCTCTGCCTCGCTTTCCCCCCCCCCCCCCCCCACACTTGTCCTCTTGATGAATCTAACTCGGGATAAATTGTTAAGTTGAAATCACTCCCCACTATCAGGTGATCTTCACTAAAGTTAATTATAGTGGATTTCAATCCTTCATAAAAATCCCCTTGAGCATAGTTTATTTATTTATTTATTTATTTTATTTACATTTCTTATATACCGCGCTATTAAAATCAGTGTGGTTTACAGTGAACAGAAACAATAGTACAATGTAACAAAAACACATTGTGTTTACAATGAACAGGGTAATAAACTTGGGTGAGAACTTGGGTGAGAACTATTTACAGCACATTTTACAAATTTACAGAATATTCACAATTCAGCAGAATTGACGGCAATGGAGGGTTCATGCAAGGGTCCATACACATTCACTATTGTTTAAACCTGCTCCAAAATCTTGATTTTTAGCAATAAATATCTGCGCCTCTTATCTTTTTTAACCTCCATACATTGGTACTGAATTCTCGCAGTTATAAATATGCCTACTCCTCCTTTCTTCTTTTCTTGGCGATTAGATGCAAACCATTGGTTTGGAAATTTTTTATTTACCATTCTCCTCTCCCCCCCACTCATGAGGTGCGTTTCTTGTAGTAAGATTATGTCACCATTTAACCTAAGCGCTTCTTTATAGCACAACTGCCGCTTCCTGTCTGAGTTGAGGCCCCTTACATTCAAGGATACCACTCTAAAGTCATGTTTTATATTACCTGCCAGGCTCTCTAAAAAGACTGCTGCCCCTCCCCGATGGAAGGGCTCGGGTAAAAAGCTCTTCTATCCAAGAAAAGGGGCTGCTTACTGAAACTACCCACCTCTTCAGGCCTCCCCAGCTCCCCAGCAGAGTCAGCAGGCCAAGGGACATGGGCATGGCCTTCATAAGCAGAAGGCTCCCAAGCCACAGGCATTGATCCCGGCCCAGCGAGGGGGGGGAGTTTTTTTCTCTTTTGGCATAGCCTCTCCACCCCAAGGAGGTCAGCAGCCCACAGGGGGATGTCTGATCTACTATGCCCAAATGTGACTAACTATCACCACCGATTCCTGGGCATGTTAGGTAGTCAGGGAGGGCTACCTCCTTCATCTGACTCAGACACCTCCCCCTTACTTTTCAGGAGAGCCCCTCAGGTCTCCCCTTCACCGGGACCTTCTACTGAAGGAGTGCGCAGGTCTTCTCGAGGACAAGGTGGTGGAACCAGTACCCCACCATCTCAAGGGCAAGGGGTTCTATTCCAGGTTCTTCATTGTGCCAAAAAGGACTGGAGGCCTAAGGCACATCCTCGACCTGAGAAACTTGAACAAGTTCCTGGTGAGGGAGAAGTTCAAGATGCCCTCCCTTGGAAAATTGCTGCCTTACCTCCAGCAGGGAGATTGGCTATGCTCCTTGGATCTGAAGGATGCTTATATCCACATCCTCATTCACCCCAACCACAGGCAGTACCTGTGGTTCATGATGGGGGGGCCACTACCAATACAATGTTCTGCCTTTCGGCTTGGTCTCACCCCAAGGGTTTCACAAAATGCCTGGCAGTCATAGGCACCTTCCTCTGCCTCCAGGGAGTCTTTGTCTTTCTCTACCTGGATGACTGGCTCATAAAAGGAGGCACGGCCTCAGAGGTGCAGCAGGCAGCTGCATGCACCATCCAGGTCCTGCAATGCTTGGGGGTTTGTGATAAACTACCCCAAGTCCCACCTCCTCCCGACACAGTGTCTGGAGTTCATAGGGGCAAGACTGGACACCCTCCAGGCAAAGGCCTTCCTGCCCGGAGACTGAGCGGACCGTCTCAGGGCCCTGGCCCTGGATGTACAGCACCACCCCTCGGTACCCGCTCGGCTCCTCCTGCGCCTACTCGGAATATGGCCTCCACAGTCCAAGTCACCCCAGATGCCCGCCTCCACATGAGGGCCACGCAGTGGTGCCTTTGGGACCAGTGGACACAGGCCACAAGACACCTCCGGGACAAAGTCTCAGTGACCCACCAGTTGGCGGACTCCCTGACCTGGTGACAGACTCCCCAAAACCTTGAGGCAGAGATGCCCTTCCAAACCCTGATTCCTTTAAGGGTCCTCACCATGGACGCCTCCTTGCTCGGCTGGGGAGCCCACTGCAAGGACCTCTGCACCCAAGACAGCTGGCTGCAGACTGAAAGCAACCAGCAGATCAACCTCCTGGAGCTACGGGCTATATACTAAGCCCTCCAAGCCTTTTGTCACAGCTTACGGCACCAGCCAGTGTTGGTCCAGACGGACAACCAGGTGGCATTGTTCAATGTGAACAAACAGGGGGGCACAGGGTCTCGTGCCTTTTGCCGAGAGGCAGTGGTCCTCTGCTCCTACGCAGATTGGCAGGGTATACTCCTGCAGACAGTATACCTACCAGACCAGAACAACTCACTGGCCGACAGGCTGAGCAGGGTCCTCCAACTGCACGAGTGGCAGCTAGACCCCAGTGTGGCTGACTGGCTCTTTCAGCTCTGGGGCGGAACCTGAGATAGACCTGTTCACCAGTACAGACAACCACAAGTTGCCCCGCTTCTGCTCCTGGCAGGCCCACCCCTCCAGGATGGCGGTGAACGCATTCCTCGCCTCGTGGTCGAAAGACCTCATGTACGCCTTCCCACCCACACCACTAATTGCCAAAAATTGTTCAGGACCCTCCGCGACAAAGCCTCGCTCATCTTGATAGCCATGCTTCGTAATCTTTTCGGGGTTTAGGCAATTCCTACCTTCCGACTCTATGATGTACAGGCTACCGGAATGCTGGTTTCCATCGGACACAGGGGTCCTACTGTAGTCTGTAGCTACGGAATTAATTGCTGCTGCTCACGGCTCCCCTTGAGGGTGACCGTGTTTTTCGCTATGGGCTTTCGGTAACCTGTAGCTTGAGAATCCCATATGTGAGGACTGACTTCCTGCTTGTTCCCAGAGAAAGCGTAGTTATTCACCTGTAGCAGGTGTTCTCCAGGGACAGCAGGAATCAGTCCTTACAACCCTCCCTCCTCCCCTTGGAGTTGCTCCTTCACCATCTTTTATTTTGCTGACTTCTAGCTATGTCATCTGACTGAGCAAGATGGCACCCTTGGGTGGGAAGGGGACCATGCATGTGTGGTAGCATCTCCCAAAGGCTTTCTTTGAAAGCTGGGGGGATGCTTCTGCGTGTGCTCCGTTGGTGCTGATGTCACCCATATGTGAGGACTGATTCCTGCTGTCCCCAGAGAACACCCATTACAGGTGAGTAACTACGCTTTCTGGTAGGCGCAAGGTAAATCTCCAGAAACAAGCAGGAAGTCAGCCTTCACATATGGGTGACAATGGCACCGACAGAGCCTGGCACGGAAACCTTTGGCGAGCTTTTGACTCCTTCCTAGAGGCCTAGCCAGTCAGCCTCTCCAACCTCCCGTCCTCTCTCACATTCCAGGAAGGTTAACGCTCTTTGCCCACAGATGGTCCCTCATCACTACAGAACCCTGAACCCTGCAGTGGGCCAGTGTAGGCTATCAACTCAATTTCCAGACTCTACCCCCCATTCTTTGTGGGCAAGGCCCTGATGGATTTCCAACACGTCTCTCTGCTCCAGAAAGAAATCATAAGTCTTACCTCACAGGGAGCTGTCCCTCTACCCCAGTAAGGCCTAGGGTTCTATTCACATTACTTCCTCATACCAAAACAGACAGGAAGCTTCAGGCCTATCCTTGATTTGAGACATCTCAACAAATTCATAGTGAGGAAAAAGTTCAAGATGATCTCACTGGGGACCCTCCTCCCCTACCTTCAGCAAAATGACTGGTTCTGCTCTCTGGATCTCAAGGATGCTTACACCCCCCCCCCCAATCCACCCACTGTACAGGAAGTACCTCAGATTTGTCTTCCAAGGACACCACTATCAATATCATGTTCTTCCCTTTGGCCTGGCTTTGGCACCAAGGGTCTTCATGAAGTGCCTGGCAGTCACAGATGCCTTCCTGTGCACTTTGAGGATCATTGTCTTCCCTTATTTAGACAACTGGCTCATCAAGGGAGATATCCACCACATAGTCACCACATCACCTCATCATACCATTCTAGTTCTGCAGCATCTCGGATTTGTAATAATCTACCCAAAATCCCACCTAACTCAAACTCAAACTCTGGAGTTCATAGGGGCTCATCTGGAAACAAATAAAGCCTGGGCCTACTTGCCAGAAGACCTCCTTCAACACTTCATTTCCCTGATAACCCACTGTCAACATCAGAGAACCCTCACTGCTCAAAACATGCTACGTCTCTTAGGTCACATGGCCTTCATAGTCCATGTGGTCCCATATGCCTGTTTAAAAATGTGAATGGGACAAAGGACTCTATCCGAGCAATGGATGCAATCGACAGGTCATCTCTCAGACATTATCACCATTTCATTTCAACTGGTGAACTCTCTCCAATGGTGGAATACAGCCCAAAACCTTCTTGTAGGTTGGCTATCCTGAAAACCTGACTGGCTAGGTGTGTCCCCCTGCTCTAATGGCTATAGACATTGAAAAAGGGAGAGCCTAGCAAATATGGAAAGGGTACAGGTAAATGGAGCTCACGCTGAGGAGAAGGAGGTTACTAGTGGTGTGCCCCAGGGATCTATCCTTGGTCCGATTCTTTTTAACATCTTTGTTAGTGATATATAGCGGAAGGGCTGTCAGATAACATTTGCCTCTTTGTGGATCATACCAAAATCTGCAATAGAGTAGACACCCAGGAAAGTGTAGATAACATGAGGAGGGATCTAGCTAAGCTTGAAGAATGGTCTAGAATTTGGCAGCTGAGATTTAATGTTAAAAAATGCAAGGTCATGCATTTGGGCTGCAGCAATCCAAGGGAGTGATATAGTATAGGGCTGGGGTCACCAACCTCCAGAGGGCCGCGGGCCGCACAGCCGACTACCGGGAGCCTCGCGGGCCGCACCTCCCTTCTCCCCGCCCCCGCGAAAAAAAACAACAAACGCAAAATTATGAAAACAATGGCTGATCACCTTTATTGAATTTAATGAGATGGCTGATGATTCATGCTAGCAGACAAACGCTTAAAGTCCGGCTTCACAGATGACACTGACAGGAGAAGGGACGCTTGCAGGTGGTCGGTGAGCTGCGAGCGCGTGGATACAATGGCGGGAATCCTTGGCGGGCCGCACGTAATGTTAACCGGGGTAGAGCCTCGCAGGCCGCACGAAGGGACCTCGCGGGCCGCAGGTTGGTGACCCCTGGTATAGGGGGTGAAGTACTTTTGTCCACTAAAGAAGAGCGGGACCTAGGCGTGATTGTGTCTGATGATCTTAAAGTAGCTAAACAGCTAGAAAAGGCGACAACAAAAGCTAGAAGGATGTTTGGGTGCATAAGGAGAGGAATGGCCAGCAGAAGAAAGGAGGTGATAGTGCCTTTGTATAAGTCTTTGGTGTGACCTCATTTGCAGTATTGTGTGCAATTCTGGAGACCGCACCTTCAAAAGGATATAAACAGGCTGGGGTCAGTACAGAAGGTGGCTACTAAAATGGTTAGTGGTCTTCATTATAAAGCATATGATGACAGACTTAAGGATCTTAATATGTACACCTTAGAGGAAAGGCAGGATAGAGGTGATATGATTGAGACGTTTAAATACCTCCGTGGCATAAATGCACAGGAGGAGAGCCTCTTTCGATTGAAAGCAAGCTCTGCTATGAGGGGACATGCGATGAGGGTGAAAAGGGATAGATTCAGGAGTGATATGCGGAAATATTTCTTTACGGAAAGAGTGGTGGATCCATGGAATAGTCTCCCAGTGGAGGTGGTAGAGATGAGGACAGTATCTGAATTCAAAGAACCATGGGAGAAACAGAGGATCTCTAAAGGAAAAAAGGGGACTGTTGTAGTGGTTGAAATGGAAGGACAGACTAGATAGGCCATGTGGTCTCTTTCTGTTGTCATGTTTCTATATTTCTATGGCTGGCCCAATCATTAGGCAAACTAGGTGGTTGCCTATGGTGGCAATTGTACTTATTTTTTTTATTTAACAGGTTTTTATACCACTTTATCATTTCAATCAAAGCAGTTTACATTATAACTTAATCTTGGTAATGCACATTAAACAGGGACATTGATAACTTGGATTTTTCTGAGGCAATGGAGGGTTAAGTGACGCCAAGGCCACAAAGAGTGCTAGTGGGAATTGAACCCTGGTCTCTGGGTTCCTAAGCCAGTGCTCTAACGATTAGGCTACTCCTTCACTCCACAGTTCTTTGGGGGGGGGGGGGGGGTATGCAAAGCTCAACAATAGATTCTGACAGCTGGAGGGGGGGGGGGCATAAGGCTTAAAGTTTGCCTAGGGTGCCAGTACCTTTTCACTATAAATATCCTGAAAACTCAACTGGCTGTGGAACTCAGTTTTAAGAAAATCAGAATTACATGTCCAAGAGGTTAAAACAGGACTGATCAACTTGTCATATTTGTTAGCCATATCTATTGCCTCTCACTCTTACCCCTTCATCTTTTTGCGGCCTTTTTCTCCCTGTCTGTTATTACTCCAGCTCACACCCTTTTGCTTTCGCTCATCAGCAAACAAATCAACCAATTACAATAAAAACATTAAATCAGAAAATTTAAAAATCCACACCAGCAGCCTTAGACAAAATTAGGCCTCTACTAAGACTAAGAAGAGAGTTTTTTTCCCAAACATTTACAAGATTTCAAATAATCTTTCCCATGACACAACAATCGGGGAAGAGAACTCCACAAAACTGAGATTGCTAAAGTAAAGATTTAAGTTTTAGAACAAAACCAACTATAGGTCCTAGCAGAAAGAAAGCACAAAAACTCATTTTCAGACCAAAGTAACCTAGCTAAGTATCCTGAAGTATTGGGTGCAGAGCTTGAAGGCTGTTAAACTAAGCTCTGAATGGCTAGGAGAAACAACATTAGAGAAATCTGAATGTGAAAAGCTGTGCCCAAGATCAGACTAGCGGGAGCATTGTCAGGGCCGGATTTACCTATATGCCATGTACGCCATGGCGTAGGGCCCACAGCTGGCAAGGGCCCACAAAAATGGAAGTTAGCTTTTTTTTTTTAAATAAAATTTTTTAAAAAACCTGCTGGCTGCCGCCGCGGGGCCCCCTCTACTGCCGCGGCAGCATGGACTGACCCGCGGGGGCCCCCTCTGCAAGGTAGATCCGTCCCTCCCTCCCTCCTCCTTGCAGGCTGTGAGAGGCGCGAAGGGAGCGTGTCTCCCTCGCGTCTCTGTTAAGTCCGCAGGGGCTGATGGGAAATTTCCCATCAGCCCCTGCGGGCTTAAAAGAGACGCGAGGGAGACACGCTCCCTTCGCGCCTCTCACAGCCTGCACGGAGGGACGGATCGACCTTGCAGAGGGGGCCCCCGCGGGTCAGTCCATGCTGCCACGGCAGCAGAGGGGGCCCCGCGGCGGCAGCCAGCAGGTTTTTTTTTAAATTACATTTTGCTTTAGGCCGGGGGGGGGGGTAGGACTGGTAATGGGCTATTGGGGGGGCTGGGGCTGGGACAGGAAATGGGCTGGGGGGGTTAAGGCTGGAGGTGGGCTGATGAGGTTAGGACTGGTAATGGGCTGTTGGGGGGGGCTAGAACTGGTAATGGGCTTTGGGGGGCTTAAGACTGGTAATGGGCTGTGGGCTGATGGGGGCTGTCTGGTAATGGGCTATGGGGGGGCTAGGACTGGAAATGGGCTGGGGGGGGTTAAGACTGGAGGTGGGCTGATGGGGTTAGGACTGGTAATGGGCTGTGGGCTGTTGGGGGGGTTTAGAACTGGTAATAGGCTTTGGGGGGTTAAGACTGGTAATGGGCTGTGGGCTGATGGGGGCTGTCTGGTAATGGGCTATGGGGGGGCTAGGACTGGAAAGGGGCTGGGGGGGGTTAAGACTGGAGGTGGGCTGATGGGGTTAGGACTGGTAATGGGCTGTGGGCTGATGGGGGGGGGTTAGGACTGGCAGTGGGCTATGGGGGGCTGACTGGAAATGGGTTGATGGGGTTAGGACTGGAAGTGGGCTGATGGGTTAGGACTGGTAATGGGTTATAGGGGGGGCTTAAACTGAAAATGGGGTGATGGGGGGTTAGGACTGTAAGTGGGTTGATGGGGGGCTAGGACTGGTATTGGGTTGGGGGGTTGCTAGGACTGGAAATGGGCTGATGGGTGGCTAGGACTGGAAATGGGCTGATGCAGGGACTAGAAGGGAATGGATGCTGGGTGAGGCTGGAACTAGAAGGGAGCTGATGGGGGAGGATTAGAATGGGATGGGGCTGGAAGAGTAAAATGGAGAAGGGAAAATATTTTGTGTGGGAGGGATAAAAAATCTACAATTGGCCGGGTATTGGGAGAGTAAGTGGGGATTGAGGATGGAGGGGTAAAATTTGAGTGGATGAAATAGGAATGAGGAAAGAGCAAAAGGAGAAAGATTAGTATGTTAAAGCAGATGTAGAGAGAGAATGGAAAAAAACTAGAAGAGAGAAGAAAGGACAAATGGACAGCAGACGATGGAGAGTTAGCAGAAGACACAAAGAAACCAGAAGAAAGTGGCTGGAGCAATTGCAGCTGAAAAAAATGCACAAAAGGTAGAAAAATATCTCTTTATTTTGAATTTATTAATTGGAATATGTCAGCTCTGGTAAATGTGCATCATTAACGTCTGCGCTTTGTTTAGTACAAGAGCAAATTAATGTATAGTTTTATTTCTACAGTGTTGTACATTCCAAGTTTGGCTTTTGGGATTCCCAGTTTAATTATTGTCTTCCTGTTTCTAAATTGTGATTACTTGTTTGGTGATGGTCTATGTTCTGCATGTGTAACTGAGCTGAGGTGTTCTGTTTATATAATTCCTATTTGACATTGCCACTTGTTCTCTTTCCCCAGTAGGTCATGTATTGTTGTTCTCTGAAATGTATTGGTTTAATATTTGCAGTGTTGCCTTTTGATTGGTAGAGTATGGTGCTTTGTGAGTCCTGGTAGTGCTGTTAGGATACGGCGGGTTTGCTATGGGTTCTAAATGGGCAGTGTTTGTAGTAGTTCCTAATGTGTCTGGCAGTTGGCACTGGATTATAGTAATGTAGAAATCTTTTAGTCTTTCTTTATCCATACACTCATTAAGAGGCACGTTTACTAAAAGTTAGTATATGGTAGAATTATGCAAATATTTATGCAAATGAGGCCCCTTATGCAAATGAGGCCCCGCACCCCCCTTGGGCCGCCCCTGCTGGGGGCCCACAATTTTTGTTGGCGTAGGGCCTCACTCAAGGTAAATCCGGCCCTGAGCATTGTCAATCAAGTGAAGAAGATAAAGAAATTTTGCTGGAAGCCTGAAGAATGGGCTATTGCAATTTGCTCTATCTAGAAAGATTTAGTTCTTGCGAAATCCTTGGGAGCTGAGATATGGTTAGAAAAGATTTAAGATGGCTCACTTAACTGAGACAAAAGCAAGATTTTTTTAGGAATCGATTTTATGAGGATGAAAATCATAAAACAAATCTAGTAGCACTTTAAACACTTCAGGGGGTCATTTCAGAAACTCTATTTGTGATTTCCATGTCTGAAAAGGCCTATTCAGACATGGAAAACACATGGATGTCCCTGGAGACATTTTAGAAAGTTCCAAATTTACAGATGCCTGGCACAATGATGTCCAGTCCATACAGGAGCGTGACAGAGGTGTGCCCGAGGACTTCCTACAAATATAAACATGCGCACCCAATTGTAGAATGGTGTTGCACATCTGAAATCATTGGCGGACACATTCAAGTCTATACCTGTTCCCAGACATGAATAGGCATCAAAAAAGTGTTCATTTTGGTAATCTAACACCTGTCGACAGGAAAAAGCCCTCTCCTTCTCCCAATACTATTCGCTATTTAAAAAAATGCAGCTAATTAAAGACATCTTTTCTTGGCTGCTGTGCTGGTACATGTCTCCGCTTACAAAATGGCAGGCTGGGATGTGTATGTGGCATGGGATACACACACATGTTCTGAAATACCATTGTGGATATGTCTGTGTTGTCTAGACCGCCATCATCCATATCAATATCCTAAGTCAGGAGTTCTCAACTCAGCCCTTGGGATACACCCAGACAATCTAGTTTTCAGGATATCCACAATCAATATGCATTAGATAAATTTGCATACAATAAAGGCAAAAAAACAAAAACCCAAGAAAACAGAGCAATCACTAAACTCAGTAGAACAAACGTAAGATTGTCTGTATTGCAAGCGAAATAAAATTATATTATTTTTGTGTTGTTTGTATTTTTTTGTGTGTTTTTTTGTCGGGCCTCACAAAACAGCGAAGAGTAATCATACAACTGCAACCCGATGCGCATCATACAACTCGCATCGGGTTGCAGTTGTATGATTACTCTTCCCTGTTTTGTGAGGCCCAACAAAAAAATCACACAAAAAAATACAAACACCACAAAAATAATATAATCTCCAGGAACAAGCAGGAATGTAGTCTTCACATATGGGTATCGTCGGTACCGACGGAGCCTGCTCAGGAATGCTCCCCAGCGTCCAATTAGAAAGCTTTTGGGAGCATCCCACAGCGCCTGCGTGCTGCCTTCCCGCCTTTCCCAACTGCCTCTCTCCAGTTCTTCATTTTCCGTGAAGCCAGCAGGTCATTTTCCTGTCACTGCAGAAATTATCCCATCTTTTTCATTCTTTTTTGTGGTAGTGTCTGCCTTCCTCGACGCTATACAGGTACAGCGGGTTCTTTCTTTCTTTCTTAAAAAAAAAAAAAAAAAATTTGTAATCTTTTTTCTGGACTTTTAGTCTTTTTTCTATTGGGTGCCACGCACCATTTTGGGCACTAGGCCCAACTTTTCCTTCAAAATGGAAAAACCCGCCTCGGGTTTTAAAAAGTGTTCTAAGTGTGGCGGTACCATCTCCGTCACCGACACCCACGAATGGTGCCTTAAATGTTTAGGTCCTGACCACTCCATATCGGAGTGTGTTACCTGTGGGATGATGTCGAAGAGGGGTCGGCAGAACCGAGCTGCTAAGCTTAGCACCCTTTTTCCCTCCAATGCAGCATCCATGGCATTGACGTCTTCCAGGGCTTCGTCTTCCTCCCATGGATGTCAAGTAACCAAACATAAATCTGGCCGGTCCTCATAGGGTAGATCTCCTTCCAAGCATCGAGATGCCTCTGGCGTTGCCCTTGAGGGACTTGTACCGGTAAAATTGCCCCAGCGGGAGGCTTCGGCTTCCAAAGCACTATCGGGGCTCCAGGATGTTCTCGAGGCCTCAACCTCGGCAGAACTACTGGTGCCATGCTCTGGGGTACCGGCTGCTTCATCCGGTACCGATACCCAGGCATCGGCAGCGTCAATAGACCAGAGGTTCTTGGCTATTGAATGCAGTCTGGCGGCTCTCCTTGCGGATTCAGTGCCTTCGGGACCGCTTCAGACAGTTCAACTGGTATCGACACCGGCTCCGGCAACGGTACCGGTACCGACAGCATCAACATCGGCAACTGTGTTACCGACACCGAGTCATGCTGTTTCCTCCGGTATCGACAGGCCGGTACCGGACCCCTCCAGTACCGATTTCAATCGGTACCGGTATCGTGCTTTACAAGAACACCCGAACAGGAGATATTTTGAATCCTCCAATGACTCTGAGGATTCTGACAGCTCTGTCGGTACCAGAGTACTTCTCTCTGAAGAGCCTTCCTCTCCTAAACGAAGGATGTCTCCTCCAGAGGATATATCCTTTAAGGATTTCATCCAGGAGGTGGCTAGAGGTCTTTCCATCACAGTGGCTCCTGAAGCAGAGCCCAGAGCAAAGGAATTGGAGATTTTACAATATCCTAAAGCTCCCAAAGAGGCAGCCACTTTGCCTGTTCATGAGATCTTGCATGATCTCATGCTAAGAATGTGGGAAACACCTCTTACCACCTCTCCCCATTCTCGTAGGCTTGATACCATGTATCGAGTACCTCCTTGTCCAGGATTTCAAAAAACCCAGTTACCACACCACTCCATGGTAGTGGAATCAGCTATGAGGAGGATTAAGAGTGCAAAAAGACATGCATCTAATCCACCAGGACGTGAATGTAGGACTCTTGATGCCTTTGGGCGTCGAACCTTCCAGGCCTCTATGCTTTCTGCCAGGATTAGTTCCTACATTCTATATATGGGAATGTTCCTTAAGGAGGTTACAGGAGATCTAGAGCTTATGAGCCCTCTCCTTCCTGTTAAGAGGCAAGATTATCTTACACTTGTCAAACATGCCCAAGATGTTTCCAAGTTTGTTAATCGTGCAGCTTTTGACTGCTTTGAGTGCATAAGCAGAACTTCTGCCATTGCCATAGGTGCTCGTAGGATTGCCTGGCTCCAGGCATCTGACTTAGAACTCTGGGTACAGGACAAACTGGGGAATATCCCTTGTACAGGCAAAAATCTCTTTGGCAAAAATTGGCAAGAGAAAGCTAATGAGCTGGATGCTGATAACACCACTTTGGATAGACTATCCAAGGCTACAGCTGATCCTGCAAGGAGAAAATCCTACAAGAAACCATTCTTCTCTAAAAAGAAAAGGTTTTACCCCTCCTATACCCAGAAGGGGCATTCTGCAAGTCAGTCTGCCCGAAAGGGACAGCAGCCACCAAAACAAAGGAAAACTAAGTCTACTAAGCCTCAACCGGCCCAGCAGACTGAGCCTCCACAGGGGCTTTGACTCCCTTCTAGAGAACTTGGCCTTCCTGGCCCTCAACGGGCCAGAGCCCTCCACCATTCCAGGAAGGTTGTGTCATTTTGCCCCCAGATGGGAGCAGATAACAGCAGAAGAATGGACTCTCTCCATTGTAAAGGAGGGGTACAAGCTTCATTTCCTCAACATGCCCCCTCCTACAGTTGTAAGAGGGTTCAATTCTCAGACTTCTCTCGAAAATCAGTTGGGTCAAGAGGTCAATTTACTTCTTGCCCAGGGGGCAATAGAAGATGTACCCATTTCTCAACAGGGTACGGGGTTTTACTCCCCCTATTTCCTTATTCCAAAGAAAACCGGGGGACACAGACCCATTTTAGACCTCAGAGAATTGAACAAATTCCTGTTCAAGGAGAAGTTCAAGATAATTTCTCTAGGAACTCTTCTGCCATACCTTCAGAGTCAGGATTGACTTTGTTCTCTAGATCTCAAGGATTCGTACACCCATGTTCTCATCCATCCAACTCACCGAAGATTTCTTCGGTTTCTATGTCAGGGGAAGCACTACCAGTACAGGGTTCTTCCTTTTGGCCTGGCCTCAGCACCAAGGGTGTTTACGAAATGCATGGCTGTAGTGGCAGCATTTCTTCGCACTCTAGGAATATTCGTCTTCCCCTACTTAGACGACTGGCTCATTCGAGCCCCATCAGAGTCAGAGGCCAGAAATTCCCTATCTTGCACAATGCGTATCCTTCAGTATTTGGGCCTAGTTATAAACATCCCAAAATTCAACCTAACTCCCACTCAATCAACTCCCATCTCAAAATTCAACCTAACTCCCACAGCCCCGCTGCGCTTGCATTGTGCAGTTGGCTTCCCAAGGGGTGTTAAAAACTCATCTCACTGCTCGGGAAATGTTACAATTGCTAGGCCACATGGCATCTACCGTGCATGTGGTTCCCTATGCTCACCTCCATATGAGAGCAGCCCAATGGACTCTATCCACTCAGTGGACTCAAGCATCAGGCCGCCTATCAGACAAAATAGCAAACTCAAGTCGCCTTATTTTGTCCCTACAATGGTGGCAGTCAACCCAAAACCTGTTGGTGGGGTCCCCTTTCCAACAGCCCCCACCCCAGGTCACTTTAACAACAGACGCTTCACAGGTGGGTTGGGGAGCTCACCTGCAAGATCTCTCTACCCAATGCACCTGGACTCCACAGGAGACCCATCTGCACATCAATCTCTTGGAACTCAGAGCAATCTTCCTTGTTCTTCGAGCGTTCCACACCCAGCTCAGCTACAAGACAGTCCTAATTCAGACGGACAATCAAGTAGCTATGTTCTATCTGAACAAGCAGGGAGGAACAGGCTCTCTGTCGCTTTGCAACGAAGCTTTGCGACTATGGGCCCTCGCCAGAGAGCATCAAATTCATCTACTTGCGGTGTATCTGCCAGGCATTCAAAACTCTTGGGCAGACAGACTCAGTCGAGTTCTGCTTCCACACGCGTGGTCTCTTCGTGCAGACCAGGTAGCCAAAATTTTTCAAATTTGGGGTACTCCAGACATAGACCTCTTTGCAAGTCCGCTGAATGCCAAACTTCCCCGGTTCTGTTCTGGTCTCAACAAGTAAAGGATATCCTTTGTGCTTCTAGAAAGCCTTCCACAAGACGCTCTTATGCTTTCAAGTGGAAAAGGTTTTCCATATGGTGTTCAGAGAAGGGTCTTGACCCCCTGGCGATATCTCTGGAATCATTATTGGAGTATCTCCTTCATTTATCTGATGCAGGGCTTAAGACTAACTCAGTACGAGTCCATTTAAGTGCTATTTCAGCTTCTTTCAAGCCTTTAAATGGACAACCTATTTCCCCTCATCCTCTCATAGCGAGATTTATGAGAAGCCTCCTTCTAACTAAGCCTCCCATTAGGCCACCACCGGTAGCATGGGACCTAAATCTGGTTCTTGGACAGCTCATGAAGCTGCCTTTTGAACCACTAGCTACTGCCTCCTTGAAATTCCTTTCCTGGAAGGTTGTCTTTCTCATTGCAATCACATCAGCACATCACATTAGTGAGTTGCAAGCATTAATAGCTGATCCTCCTTATACGAGGTTCCATCATGATAAGGTAGTCCTTAGGACTCATCCACACTTTATACCAAAGGTGGTCTCACCTTTTCATTTAAACCAAGCAGTTTACCTGCCTGTATTTTTTCCAAGGCTTCATGCTTCAAATGCAGAAAGAAATCTTCATACTTTGGACTGTAAAAGAGCACTTGCTTTTTACTTACAAAGGACACAACAACATAGAAAGTCCTCTCAACTCTTTGTTGCTTTTGATCCTTCTCATTTGGGACTTCCAGTCTCTAAGAGAACATTGTACAATTGTATTGCACAGTGTATTTCTTTTACCTATCAGAGTAGGAACCTTTCTCTGGAAGGCCATGTCACAGCTCACAATGTGAGAGCCATGGCAGCCTCAATGGCTCATCTGCACTCTGTGTCTATTGACGACATCTGTCGAGCAGCTACTTGGGCCTCGGTTCATACCTTCACTGCTTAGACAAGGACTCCCGCCGGGATGCCTTGTTTGGTCAGGCTGTTCTACGTCAACTGTTCCATAATTAATCAACTCCTACCCACCATTCCCTGTAGGATGCCAGAGATCCATGGGGGGAAGTGGAGCCCTTTCACAGGGGCACACAACTTCTGGCGTCTCTCCCAGGCATCTGTAGCTAGGGAGTCCCCATATGTGAAGACTACATTCCTGCTTGTTCCTGGAGATAGCATAGTTACTCACCTGTAACAGGTGATCTCCGGGAACAGCAGGAATTTAGTCTTCACAACCCACCCATCTCCCCTAGGAATTGTATCTCTCTTTTCTTTTCTTTCCCTCTCTCTCTCTTTCTTTGTCTCAGCTTTAAACTGGAGAGAGGCAGTTGGGAAAGGCGGGAAGGCAGCACCCAGGCGCTGTGGGATGCTCCCAAAAGCTTTCTAATTGGACGCTGGGGAGCGTTCCCGCGCAGGCTCTGTCGGTACCGATGATACCCATATGTGAAAACTAAATTCCTGCTGTTCCCGGAGATCACCTGTTACAGGTGAGTAACTATGCTTTATTTCGCTTGCAATACAGACAATCTTAACGTTTGTTCTATACAATAGAGGCAAAGCATGTAAATCTGTTTCATGCATATTCTTTGTAAATATTCTGGAAACCCAAATGGATGAGTATGTCACCAGGTTGAGAACCAATGCCCTAGCTGTCCTACTGGATAACAAGGAAAGGGGAAGTGTTTTAGAAATCACAGCTTTTAGAATGACCATTTTGCTTCAGCCATAGGCTGAAAGATGACATCAATTCATGTGCCGCCTTCTCTGACTTGTACTGATTTTTTAACCATTGTGTTCTTCTGGCAAACAAAATGCAATCATATGCCATAATGTTGGCTGCAACAAACCTTTACATCAGTATCTTGACCACTGAACTGAATTCTCACCAAATCAGCATCTCAGCATAAATGTGAATCTATAGGAATTCACCCAGCAGCATAAACAATGGTATTCTTTTAAAAGATTCACTAGTATAACAAACAGTTTTTCTGACCATCAAAATTCATATAGCACTTTTATGGTATCAAAACCACCAGCGTTCCATTTTTAATTTCATCATCGATCCTTTTAACCACTTTTTTATTTTTATCTATCTATATCTATATCTATATATATAAGACTTTTGTTTAGTTTAAATTGAGGTCCTTTAACATTTCCCCCCTCCTGTTTTTAAACTAAAGTCATTTATATACATAAAAAATATAAAAAGTTCAATAAATAAATAACATAACATAACATACACAAAGGGGAATGTTTTTTAAAGGTTAACGTGCATTAAGTGCTACAATGGCCCATAGAAATGAAGGAGCAGGTTAACTTTACTTAATGACCCTTAGTAAATGTTAAGACGTGCACAAAATAAATGTTAAAAAAAACAATTAAACCAATACAATTCTTAACATGACTCCAAAATAAAATTAGAAAAGAAATAAAACACCAAAGGATAAAGACAAACAATCAGCTGCTATTTATTTGGATAAGTGCCCTATCCATGGATTTTCAGTGGTACCATACAGAGGGTGCTGCTGAAAATCAGTGTCCAGATAGTGCCAAGGAAAAGTGAGGGCAGATCGTGAGGCATTCTGTCCAATTATACGGATAGTGGCCATATTCTGTCTGCTATCCAGATAAATTTAGGACAGCAAAAAGACTGATAGCAGACTGAATATTGCTAGAGGAGGGAGGAGTGGCCTAGTGGTTGGGGCAAGTTGTCTCAGGCCAGAGGGCTGGGGGTTCACATCCTGCTGGAGGACAGCAACCTTGGGCTGGAGGAACTGGGGTATCTAGTCCCATAGGTGCTCCTTGTAGCCTTGGGCAAGCCATTTAACCCCCCATTGCCTCAGGTCCAAAACATAGATTGTGAGCCCTTCAGGCACAAGGGAAATATATACTATACCTGTATGTACACTGCCTAGATTGTTTTTGCACCAGGCAGTATATAAAGGCCTATAAATAAATAAATCTTAATAGTGGGAGTGCTCAGCATTCTGTACATATATTCAGCACCACTCTCTTTCTGGATAGTGGCGCTGAATATATGTAAAATATTTAAGTTTCATGGCCAGCATTTTAAAAAACCGCTGACCACAGTATTTAAATATTGAGTCATTAATCTTTTCCTCCTCATATGGAAATAACCAGGAAGTTTGCCAAAGGATACTTGAGAGAATACTGCCAGACCGGACATACTGTAATATAGTTCTCTCTTTGCAGTCACATTTTCTGGAAAAACCTAGTGAGAAAGGCTGATAGAACTGAAGTAAATCTTAAAATTTTTCTATGTGCATTTTATGTAGAGACTTTCTGTGAGACTCTTTTGGCATTATTGTCATAGTTGGAAACATGCATTTCCAGATGTGTATTTCTCCCCAGTGGTCTGCACTAAAAAAACATAACAAACTCTTAGGGGAATGTGCTGGTAGCATGCATTTGGGCTGTCCCCCTGCTGTTAGCATGTTGCAAATGCATGGCACTGTGCTAACCAGCATGCAGATGCACTTAATGCCACCCACTGAGGTGGCACTTATTGCACCTGCACTAATGGCAACAGGCACAGTTAGCATGTATCCATAATAACTGCACTAACTTCAATGCGCTGTCAGTGCCTATGTTGCACCTCTAACCTGCCCATTCTCTGCCCAGTTGTACGCTATCACCCAGTTTCCATAGAATTTTTAGCAGGAGACCCCATGCTAACTTTTAGCATGGTGCACTTACTGTGCACTAAACCCCATGAGGCCAATTCAATTAATAAACGTCTAGCCCCCTGTATGGCCGGGCAGAATTAGGCATGCAAAGTTAGACCCGATTCTGATCCCGTGGCCCCCACAGGATCAAAATCAGGTCTAGCACCTGAACATGCAGGCCTGGACCCGATTTTGTCCAGCCATATGTCCCAGCGACTACCCGGCTAACTCAACCGGTCCCGCGAATGGAGCCGCGGTGCCATGGCATCCTGTTGCCATGGCCGCGATCCTGGCCCGCCAAACCCAGATGCCTGTTCCCTGTAGCCTGACCCCTGATCCGGCCTTCCAAGGTCTGGGTCAGGCTGCGGAGAACCCCCCTATGCCCCCTCACCTGTGTCCCCGGGTCCCGCACAGTGACCCCCCTCTGTCCAGGGGGACTTATTCCACCTTTGGAGTACAGGGCCGATCTCTGACTAGGCCCTGTATGTCCGGGGTCACGGCCTGCCCATGCCCCGCCCTTGCTCCATCTCCAGAACGCCCCCTCCTGTCCCCATGTAGGCCTCCCTGTACAAACCCACTACACGTACAGGGAGGATATTGTCAGGGCTGGCAGGGGAACGATGGGACATCCATCCCAGCTATTCATGGGACATAATGACCCCCCATACTAACAGTGAAGTACAGTTTAGTAAAAATGCTCCTTAGAGCCCTGTTTACTAAGCATTTTGCCATAGATTCTAAGGGGCCCTTTTACTAAAGCCCACTAAGTGGTTAACATACATTTTAGCACATGGGAACTACCCACAGTAACTGTTACTATGCAGGCATGACAGTGACCATGCATTAATTTCCATGGTAATTTCACATCATGCAATGAGGCTGAGAATGGGCAAGCACATTGCAGTTAGTATAAGAGCAATTGCCACCTAATGTTGATGTGGCAATTAGGGCATCTGCACATGACAACATCTCTATGGGTGGTGTTAAGTGCATCTGTATCAACTGCGCTGCTTGTTAGGGTCCACACCCACATGGTAGCTCCTGGGAATTTGCTGGCCACACCACCGACAGTTACCACTGAGGCTTTGCATTTACTACATGTTCATTTTAGCGCTAAATGCGGGCTTTAGTAAAAGGGCCCCTAAATGGAAGAAAACCTTTAGTAAATAGACACCTTAGAGATTTCAAAGATTTGACTCAGTCCTAATTCCTTTTCTCTAACAATTATACATTTTATCTGTGCTAAATTAATCCAGAAACCCAACAGGAACAAATATGTTCTCTTAGGTATTAATTTATACATAGTTCCTTATTTTTATGAAAACACTCAGTCATCTACTTTAATTTTGAAAATGGCATTAGATGATTCTTAGCCAGACATTCTCTCAAAAACAGACGACATGTAATGCAAACAGCATTGGTAACTTTGCAGCCTATGTGCCTGGGAACAGGCCCTCCCTTGAATTTCCGCCCTTGAGTTTAATTTTTACAAATAATTTTGCTACAGGAGTAGATTTTGTCATCAGTATATAACTTATTAAGGTAGTTCCATTTTTAGATTTAGATTTGAAAAATTGATTATAATTCAAGAGCTTCTGTAAAAGGATTATGTCCACCACACTGCTGAAAAGGCGATCTGGGTTCAAATCCTGAGCCCGACTGATGCTCCTGGGGGTCTCAAGTTACTACCCTTATGGTACTAACAGGACTTGAAGCAGGTCCAGGTTCCAGGCATGGCACTCAAGCAAAGCCTAGTGCAGGCTAGGAAAAGCCCAGGAGTGGGGATTGCATGTGGTGAATAGAGAGCTGGATTTGGAGGCTGCAGGTGGAAAGAGTGGAAGGGGAAACAGATTTGGAGCTTGCACGGGTAGACAGAGGGGCATGGTAATAAGTTTTGGACAGATCATGCCAGGTTGCTAATCTGTACTTTTCTGAACTTGCTCCCTTTCCCTCATTGCAACTGGAGTGGAAGGAGGTACCCCTCTAGTAGCCTCAGCCTGGTATGTGTTCTTGTTTGAAAATTACCTTTGCAAGTACAGACCTGGCTCTTGTAGGTAGCTGGAAATGGAAATGGACCAGAGTTGCAAGAATTAGCCGGCAGCCTGAAGGACTGGAACAGAAACTGGAATGCGACCAAAGCTGTGGGTCTCAAACTGGTGTCATGCAGGCTGCAGGGCAGAAGCAGAAACTAGAATTTATTTATTTTATATTTATTTAACAGGTCTATTATTCCGTTTTATCATTTTAGTCAAAGCGGCTTACATTGTAACTTAAACTTGGTAACGTACATTAAACAGGGACATTGATAACTTGGATTTTTCTGAGGCAATGGAGGATTAAGTGACTGAGATGGAACTAGAGCCAGGAGCAGTAGTCAGGATGTAGATCCAAGGTGATGCAGAAACCAATAAAGAAATAGAACTGGAGGCTGGGTCAGTGCTACCTGTTTTGCTGACTGTCCAAAGTATTTCTGTGCTGTTCACTTTATCACTCCCCCCTCCCCTGGAAATCATTTTGCTGGAGTCCTTTATAGCCTTCTCATTTTCCCCAACCATTAACTTATGAGTATCTGAAGACACAGTATAGGTGTGGTGATATTAGAGTAAGGTTACCTGATTTCTAGTGGGTGCATCTGGGCAACATGTGCTCCTCTGGTGCTAGTAGTGAGCGAGCACTTCATTTGGGGAGGGACAGATGGTTGTCCAGTAAAATGTCCCCATGGAAAATATACTTTAAACCTTTGCTGTTTCTATCTTCATTTTACAGCTCGTCTTTTTTTATTCTCTGGTCTTTCGTCTGTTCCTTGTTTGTTTTCTCTCTCTCTGTTGTTTCTTTTGCTCAGAGTGGGTACTTTCATATTTTTTTCTTCCTTCCTTCCATCATTCTGCTCCTTCTCTTGCTTTTCCTCTACCTCCTTGTCCAGCCTGCTCTTGCTCTTCATCCTTTGACATTTTTCTCCTATGCTTTCTCCTCAGTTGTTCATCCCTTTTACTCATATTGAGGTCAGACTGACTGGCCTTTAATTCCCAACCTCCTCCTCACTTACACATTTGCAAAGAGGAATCACATCTGCTTGTCTCTAGTCCTCTGGAACAACTCCTGCCTCTAACGAAACATTGAAAAGGTCAAATAATGGAGTCACCAAAACTTCCCTTGATACTCTGGGCTGTATCCCATTTAGCCCCATCATTGTGTCTACTTTTACTAGGTCCTCATGGCCCACTCTTCCAAGAATAGCTCTAGATCTGCTTCACTTCCATTTCTGTGTGTCTGTTTCTGCTGTCCTCCTCCAGGCACTTTATCTGTTAACATCAATCAGAAGTGTTACGCAGTTTTCCTCATCATCAGACTCTACATATTTCTGCCCTTCACCTTTCGTCTCACAATGTCACCTTTGCACTTTTATTTATTTATTTATTTGAACATTATTTATTCCTCCTGTCACTAACATACCCCATAAAGTCTTGTCCCCCTGTTCTACTGTTTCAGCTATTTTTAATTCTACTTGTATTTTTGCTTTCCTGACTACCTACCAGCTTCCCTTCCCTTTGCCATTGTTGCCTGTCTTGTAGTTTATGAATGCAAGCCTCTTTTCCCTTACCTTTACAGCTGCTTCTTTCCATAACGGTTTCCTATTTCTCTTACTTTCATTCACTTTTGTAGCAAAAATATTTGCTGCCCTGAAAATATCTCCTTTCTAGAAGAGCTAAAGAACAGTTAATGACCCCTGAAATACCCTCCCATCTTACCAAAGTTAGTTTTCATGAAGTCTGGGACTCTCACCTTTGAATAAACCATCTCCACTTGTGCTCTAATATTGAACACAGCATTTGGAAACCACTGGATCACAGATGATCACCCACTATGACATCAAAAGCAGTACCCATTCATAAACACCTGGTTCAATATCTCATACGTCCTCCCCCTCCCCTCTCCCCAATACACACACTCTTGTGTAGGGTCCTTTACCATTTGTTGGAACAGTTCTCTCTGCAGAGAATTCAGGATCTCCCTCCTTCTAGATAAAACCACAGCTGTGATGTCCCAATCAGCATTTTGAAGATCAAAATCACCAAGCAATAACACTTCCATCTTCAAAGCAAGTTTGGGGAAAAGCTATATCTAGATGACATTAATTTGCCAGATGTCATTTATATTGTCTATATAAAGTTGTTTATGTTGTTTAAGTTATGGTGGAGAGGGGGGGGTTGTATATTGAGTTAGTCTGCAATGAAGTTTTCATAAAATACCCTGCACTGCTCTATATCACTTCTACAAGAATTTCATTCACTGTTAAAGAAATCTTGTTCCACTGAAATACTTAGGAAGGAAACAGAAGTTCAGAAGGAGTTCATCCTGTCAGGAAATGCACAGTCTAACTTAATTCACCACAACAGCCATTATCTGTTACTATACAGCTGCTGCTGCTGGAAATGATATATCCCAAATGCAGATCTTCCTTCCCTAGCAGTCTCTTGGCATTCTTACCCCTTCACACCTGCTCAGTCAGCTACCCCTGATCGATGTGTGTGTGGGTGGGTGGGGGGAGGGGAGAGGGATATGGGGGAGAGGATGTATCAGCCATGGAGAAACACAAAAGAACCTAGTACAGTGCATAAACAGCTCCCACTGCAGTGTACTATAACATCCAGAGAATGGCAAATGCTCAGCTATGCTGATATATTGGTTTAAAACAGAACTCCCATATACTTATCCAACAAAATGCAAATAAAGCCTAAATAGCCATTTATAACCATTTTAGTGACATGGAATGCACAAAATGTATATGTGTTTATTTACACATATTTTTAGTGATGAAAAAGCCATATTGGAGGGACAGAGCTTTCTCAGTGTTGGTATCAACATTGTGGAACAAACTACCATAGGAGATTCATCAGAAACCTAACCTTACAATTTTCAGAAAACTGAAAGCTTTCTTGTTTCCAATGATTTAAAATAAAGGGGAAGGGTGACAATATCTCCTTGATGCCTTTAGGTTGTAAGAAATAGATCTACATTTTGGGATCTGTTGGGAACTCATGATCTGGACTAGCTACTCTAAGAGATAGGATGCTAGGCTCAATAGACCTTTGTCTGACTCAATATGGCTTTCTTTATGTTCTTAATTCAATTGGAAGCTGCTGATATGTATCAGATAAGGCGGTATATACAATTTTATAAATAAATATGTTTCTAACAAAGTAGGAAAATATACTTTCCTGGCTTTGTGGAATAGAAGTAGGTGCAGACAGGGCCGGATTTGCCTATACGCCACGTACGCCGTGGCGTAGGGCCCACAGCTGGCAAGGGCCCACCGGGAATGTTTTTTGCACAGGGCCCCGCGTTTCAGGGGGCCCCGCGCAAAAAACATTCATTTCATCATTAAAATTAAAACAAAACAAAAAAAAAGCTGTCGCTGCCTCTGCCGGGGCCGCCGCGGCAGAATCGAGTGTGCCGCGGGGCCCCCCCCTGCCCAGCAGAGCCTGGCCTGCCCTCCCCGGTATCACCTCTCGAGTCTCAGCTGCGGCTTTCAGAGCGCGAGGGAAGAGTTTTCCCTCGCTGCTCTGTTTAAGCCCGTGTGGGGCTGATGGGACTTCCCATCAGCCCCCGCGGGCTTAACAGAGCAGCGAGGGAACGGAACTCACTCGCGCTCTGAAAGCCGACGCGTGTGACTGGAGGGAGGCAGCTGAGACTCGAGAGGTGATACCGGGGCGAGGGCAGGCCAGGCTCTGCTGGGCAGGGGGGCCCCGCGGCACAATCGATTCTGCCGCGGCGGCCCCGGCAGAGGCAGCGACAGCTTTTTTGTAAAAAAAAATTCGCTGGGCTGGGGTGGGCTGGGGGTTTAGGACTGGTGATCTGAGGGGGTTAGGAGTGGTAAGGCTGTGGGCTGTTGGGGGGTTAGGACTGGTGATGGGCTGGGGGGGGGGGTAGGAGTGGTAATGGCTGTGGGCTGTTGGGGGGGTTAGGACTGGTGATGGGCTGGGGGGGGGGGTAGGAGTGGTAATGGCTGTGGCTGCTGGGGGGTTAGGACTGGTGATGGGCTGGGGGGGTTAGGAGTGGTTAATGGCTGTGGGCTGTTGGGGGGGTTAGGACCTGGTGATGGGCTGGGGGGGTTAGGAGTGGTAATGGCTGTGGGCTGTTGGGGGGGTTAGGAATGGTAATGGGCTATGGGGGGGTTAGGAGTGGTGATGGGCTATGGGGGGGGGGGGCTATGGGGGGGCTATGGGCTATGGGGGAGCTAAAGTCTATATGGGCTGATGGGATTAGGACTGGAAGTGGGTTGATGGGGGCTTAGGACTGGTAATGGGCTATGGGGGGGGCTTAACTAAAAAAATTGGGTGATGGGGATTAGGACTGGAAATGGGCTGGGGGATTAGGGACTGGGAGTGGGCTATGGGGGGCTAGGACTGGTAATGGGTTGGGGGATTAAGACTGAAGGTGGGGCTGATTGGAGTTAGGACTGGTAATGGGCTGTGGGCTGTGGGGGGGGGTTGTTAGGACTGGTAATGGGCTATGGGGGGCTAGGACAGGAAATGGCTGATGGGAAGGGGTTAGGACTTGAGGTGGGCTGATGGGGGTTAGGGACTGGTAATGGACTGTGGCTGATGGGGGGGTTAGGACTGGCAATGGGCTATGGGGGGGTTAAGATGGTAATGGGTGTTGGCTGATGGGGCTGTCTGATAATGGGCTATGGGGGGTTAGGACTGATAATGGACTATGGGGGGGGGGCTAGGACTGGAAATGGTGATGGGGAGGGGTTAGGACTTCAGGTGGGCTGATGGGTTAGGACTGGTAATGGACTGTGGGCTGATGGGGGGGGGTTAGGACTGGCAATAATGCTGGGGGGACTGGAAATGGGTTGATGGGGGTTAGGACTGGAAGTGGGCTGATGGCGGGGTTAGGACTGGTAATGGGTTATAGGGGGGGCTTAAACTGAAAATGGGGTGATGGGGGGTTATACTGGAAGTGGGTTGATGGGGGGCTTAGGACTGGTATTGGGTTGATGGGAGGGGCTGACTGGAAATGGGATAATGGGGGCTAGGACTGGAACTGGGCTGATGCAGGGACGAGACGGGAATGGCTGCTGGGTGAGGCTGGAACTAGAAGGGAGCTGGTGTTGGGGGAGGATTAGAATGGGATGGGGCTGGGAGAGTAAAATGGAGAGGGGAAAAATATTTTGTGTGGGAGGGATAAAAAATCTACAATTGGCCGGGTATTGGGAGAGTAAAGGGGGGATTGAGGATGGAGGGGTAAATTTTGAGTAGATGAAATAGGATGAGGAAAGAGCAAAAGGAGAAAGATTAGTATGTTAAAGCAGAGTGTAGAGAGAGAATGGAAAAAAAAAAAACCAAGAAGACAGAAGAAAGGACAAATGGACAGCAGATGGAGAGTTAGCAGAAGACACAAAGAAACCCAGAAGAAAGTGGCTGGAACAATTGCAACTGAAAAAAAATGCACAAAAGGTAGAAAAATATCTCTTTATTTTGAATTTATTAACTGGAATATGTCAGCTCTGGGAAATGTGCATCATTAATTTTTGCGCTTTGTTAGTACAAGAGGAATTAATTTATAGTTTTATTTCTACAGTGTTGTTGTATATTCCAAGTTTGGCTTTTTGGGGTTCCCAGTTTAATTATTGTCTTCCTGTTTCTAAATTGTGATTCCTTGTTGGTGATGGTCTATGTTGTGCCATGTGTAACTGAGCTGAGGTATTCTGTTTATATAATTCCTATTTGACATTGCCACTTGTTCTTTCCCCAGTAGGTCATGTATTGTTGTTCTCTGAAATGTATTGGCTTAATATTTGCAGTGTTGCCTTTGATAGTTAGGGTATGGTGCTTTGTGAGTCCTGGTAGTGCTGTTAGGATATGGCGGGTTTGCTATGGGTTCTAAATGGGCAGTGTTTGTAGTAGTTCCTAATGTGCCTGGCGGTTGGTACTGATTATAGTAATGTAGAACCTTTTAGTCTTTCTTTATCCATATACTCATTAAGAGGCATGTTTACTAAAAGTTAGTGTATGGCAGAGCTACTCAATTCCAGTCCTGGTGGTCCACAATCCTGAGGTTTTCAGGATATCCCTAATAAATATGCATGAGATATATATGCATTGGAGATATCCTGCTTTAACCTTTCCCAGCATTCCCGGCTTCACAGAACAGCCGCCAGCGTGAAGGAAAAGGCACTTCACGCTGGCGGCTGGACAGTGGGAGCCGGGGCCTCGCGCAGGCGTCCCCGGCGCCCTCAGAAGCCCCACCGACAGCCGCGCGGCTGTCCGGGGGGCCAGGACTGCATGGGGGGGCCCAGGACCGCACGGGGCGGGCCAGGACTGCACGGGGGCACGGGGGGGGCCCCAGGACTGCACCGGGGCGGGCCCAGGACTGCTCGGATGCACGGGGGGGGGAAAACGGGGGGGCCCAGGACTGCACAGGGGGGGCACAGGACTGCACGGGGACATGGGGGGGGGCCCACAATTTTTCTTGGCGTAGGGCCTCACTCTAGCTAAATCCGGCCCTGGGTGCAGACATAGGCAATGCCTTCCCCCTTTGGACTGACTCAGGAGACACTGGAGGAAAAAGCAGAAATCTGCAGGAAACCATTCTCTCAAAGACCTTTGGGGGCCTTCAACTCCTCCACCTTCTGTAGTTATGTGCTTTGGCTTTACTCACCTTTCCAAATCCATGTTCAATGTAAGTTACAAGTTAGGTAGAATAGGTAGATTGGTCCTTTCTGCAGATTTAGAATCTAAGGAGTCTGTTTACCAAGCTGTATTATTGTAATAATGAACATTATTAGCCAATTAATATGAGTTAATTGGCGGCCACACATTACTCTTTAATAACAAACGTTAATGCAAAAAAAATCAGGTACAAGATGCATTAAAAATAACGAGCAGCTTTGTACGTAATTTCATTCAAAGCAGTTCATTAAAAATGACCTGATTTGTGCTAATGTTGGCAAGTTAATTACATCTCAAAAGGTGTAGTTAGTTATCTTTTCCCTGAGAACATCCACATGCTAACAAACAAACTGATGCTTCTCAGAAATATTTTAAAGCGGCCAGCCAACATAATAAAAAAGTCCCCCTAGTGGAAGTAATTGCTGGTGGCATAGTGGTAAGAGCTGATTCTGCCCCATGGCAGCACCCCCACCTGGTGAACAAATATAAAAAAAAATGCAGCCCCAGAATCCCTGCCCCCTTCCCTCCAGCCTCTTGTTCAACAGTTACCCCAACCCAGAGTTATACCAAAGGCTGTGTGAGCAGTGTGGCCATACAGGGCACAAGTATGGAAGAGGCGTTGATGTCATCACTGGGCTTCCAGGAAGCCCAACAAGAGCAAGATTCTATACACAGCTGAGTGGGGGGCAGGCCCAGGCTCATGAGTCACTCAGGGCACATTCATAGCTAGGTCCTGCCCTAACCTCCATCTCAACTCATTCCTGGAGTCTAGTTTGGGGGGGGGGGGGGGGAGGCAGGATAGTTCTCTAATTATCCCTACACCAGTGGCACCATTTCCAAAATGGAGTCACCAGGACAGAATTAACCATTGATGGGCCCTAAGTAAATAAGCACATTGAACCCTTGAGTTGTGACTGCAGTCTGTGCAGGCTACCTCCACTCTGCTTTTACATTGAGTAACTGCTGCTCTGTTCTCTACTGTTACTGTTACTGTAGAGTTACTGTTGAGTAACTCTGCTTCTCCCATGCTTTTGATGTGTGAAAATCTTTTAGGTTTTGTTTGAACAGGAATACTCTTCTTCCTATATAGGGATAATCTGTGCTTATTCCATGCCTTTTTGAATTCCATTGCCAGTTCTGTCCTCATCGCCTCCACCGGGAGGGCATTCCAGGCATCCACCATGAAAAAACATTTTCTGATGTTGCTTTTAAAATTTCTTCCTTTGAGTTTTATTTCATGCCCTCTAGTTCAATAGCTGTGGAAAAGGTTTGCTTGTTCATTCATACCTTTCAAGTATTTAAACATCTATAATCATATCTCCCCTATCTCTCCTCTAAGGTATATATATTCCTCAAACACTAGCCCAGTCCTTCCTTGAAATGAAGAGCACTTTAACTGTGATTTTACTGCATGCACTAAAAAATAGTACATGCATGCAAAAACTTTCTAGAATGAACTTTAGTGAATCAGTCCCTATGACAGTTTCATTATGCATCTCTGGGCTGGTCTGAGCTAAATTTCACTAAGGGCCTGATCTAGCAAGGCAACTAGCAGGGCTGTATGTCCCGGTAGGACATCCAGCTCTGCTAGCCGCCTGAACTATATGCCATCTCTGGGCCACCCTGCATGCACAGAGCCACTGTGCGTGATGCCGGGAAACGGGGGCAGGTTCTGATCACAGCCCTGTACGCCGGGGATCACTGGGGGGGAACGGAGGTGAAATAAGCACTGGCCACTCCTCTGGATCGGCCGGCTAACCCTCCAGCAGCAATGGCAGTGAGCAGGGTGAGTCCCTGCCACCCAGTCCGGGGTCAGGCAGCAGGGAAATCATGACTCTAAGGCAGTGGGGCAGGTTGTGCCATGGGGGGGACATCTCGGCATGCCGGGCCATCTCCCAGGTCCCGATCCTACGCTCATCGGGCCATCTTGCTCCTGCAGTGCAGAATCGGGTGCTGACAGGCCCATCCAAATGGTCCAGACGTGCCAAACTGGGATCGGGCTTCACCTGTAAGTCACCTTGACCATGACAGTTATGTAATATCATCTTTGTGTGCAGATATTTAGCCTTCAGTTAATTGGTTTTTTCCCCCCAATATACAGTAATAACTTGTTAGCTGTATTTAAAATCAGTTCCTTGAGTTTCTATTGTTAGCTGTCTTTATAATTGTGTTTTCTTTGTTCCATGTACAATGCTATTGCATATTGCTTAGTTTGCTGTAAACCACTTTGATTCATTGATAAGGCGGTATAAAAATCAACCAAATAAATAAAATAAATGTTCTATGATTCGAAGAGCAGTTAAGATCATTCTTTTTTTAAAATATATTTTAATGAACTTGAAGAAATACATACATCATCCGTACCTTAAATAACATATCCATTTGGACATTGCCCCAAATTATACATCTATGTATACCATTCCTTATTGTTCCTCCAGTTCAGCCCCGCACCTGTGGGTAGTGTCACCTCACCAGCAGCTTTGAGACTGAGTATGTCATGATTGATGACATCAGGATGTACATACTGGTGGCACCTCCCACCAGAGCCAGTATCTCAGTCTTCAAGCAGCTGGGGTGAGGTGAGTCCATAGGTCGGACTCACTAAAGGAACTGATAAGGAATAGAATCAGGGAGAACGAGAAAAAGAATTTTCTTCACATTGTAATGCTGCATTTTCTGGCTGTGCTCTTTTTAGGGCTAGACCTCTTGGAACGCAATAAAGTTCTTAAAAAAAAAAAAAAGGATCTTTGACTGGCCTAGAACCGTGGGATACTCGGAGACGGAAGGTATAGGCAGTCAATAAGCACCCCAGGCCAGAGAGAGGATTGCTTCTGCATTCCCTCCCACTCAGCTGGTAAGTCCGCGGAGATTAGGGGATAGCTGGCAGCAGGCCTCAACTTCTGAACACTCCTGATGACGCTGAAGCTCTGCCGATAGCTGAGCGTCACGTCAGGAGTACAAGCGGTAGCGAACTACACCTGGGTGAGTGCACAGTTGGGGGCTAGCTTCAGAGCTCGAATCTTGATGGCAAGTGTGCTGGGTGGTAGTTTCCTGCGCATCACGGGAACAGCTGCCATTTTGTGGAGATCGATTTTCACTTTTCTTTTGCTTTTCAGCTCTAATTTTGATTTTATTTAAAGGTGGTTTGTTTCAGCAGGAACAGCAGCACAGGCTGAGGCTGTAGGCGGACTCCGGGGGCTGTAGTCGCATTTTCTTATTTTTTCTCAGTTTGGGCTGTGCAAAGTAGATAAATACACTTACTTAAAAGAGAGGACGTTCAAGAAGGAGAGAGAAGTTGAAAGGGAAAGGGCACTATTTTCTGGAAGTTTCCTGATGAATTTTTTGTTTTTTGGTTTCTCTCTCTTACAAAAAAAAATTGATAAGGACTCAAAGTATAAGTGCTTGCAGTAGAACAAGCACAGGGTGCTCCTTAAGAGCACATGTCTGATGTGTGGCTCTCATAGGGGCTCAGTTTCCAGCACTGGGCTCTGCCGCACTTGAGAAGCAGAAGCCAGGTCAGTAGAGGAAGGCTTCCTCGAGAGCCAGGAAGGCAACATGCTGGGTCCCTTGGTGGAGAACAAAGACTCCTCTCTGACTATGAATCACCACGGGGTGCCCGTCCCCACAGCTCAAGCTCAGTGGGGAAAAACTCCAAAACCCTGTCTCCAGGGACACATGGCGCAAAAAAGAAGTCAGGGAAGTCTGCAAAGCCCTCAAAGCACTCTCCGGGTATGGATCAGTGGGGAGAGATGCCAGGCGCCTTTTCACCGGAGTTTGTTCTCCTGCAAAAGGCGTTTTGTCTAAAGCAGTGAGGAGGTGAACGGAATGGGGCTAAAGCAGACCCGGTAGAGCACTAGGAGAACCAGGCCCTAGTAGGAAACGGAGGAGGATCTTTGGGGGGAGGAGGGCTCCCTTCAATCCAAGGAGGAAAATTTCACATTGGCTCGAGGCAGGAGAGGAGGAGATGGAGTTGGAGGAAGGAGAGATCCCTCAGGCAGAGGAGTCACGCATAGAGCGTGTTTTTCGGAGGGAAGAACTTGCAGCTTTGATTATGCATTCCCTGAAGGCCCTTAAAATGGACACAGAGGCTCCACTAGAAGAGGAGCCATTGGAGGATCCCCTCTTCCAGGCTGTCAGGAAGACGCAGAAGGTGTTCCCTATATATCGGGTCATCAGACAGATGATTCAGGATGAATGGGACGTGGCGGAGGCCTCTTTATTTATTTATTTATTTATTTAGTGTTCTTTTATACCGCACTCTTTTTCATCAGCGCGGTTTACATTAAACAGAAATACTCATTGCAAGCAACAAACTTTGAATGGAACATAAAATATGGCAGGGCGGTACCTACTCCAGAGATGGACATAGACCTCCTGCAGTCCCCGAAGTGGACGCTGCAGTGTTGGCAGTGACTAAGAAGACTATCGTTCCAGTAGAAGGTAGTTCGGCGCTTAAAGAGGTTCAGGATAGGACAGTGGAAACACTGTTAAAACAGGCTTTTGATATCAATGCCCTCTCCTTGCAAGCGTCGGTATGTGGTGCCTTCGTACTGTGCATGTTTAAGATGGATGCAAAGAATTATTGAGTCCTTGGGTGCTTCCCAAAAGCTTCCAACAGAGGCGGCCAAATTAGAGTCGGGAGCAACTTACCTGGCAGACTCTTTTTATGATTTCATACACAATGTGTCCAAAGATATGGCGGTGGTAGTAGCGGCGCGTTGGTACCTCTGGCTTAGAAATTGGTTGGCTGATGGCTTATCCAAGTTACTTTTGAGCAAGTTACCTTTCTGAGGGAAACTCCTATTTGGAGATGACCTCTATAAATTGGAGGAGGACTTGGGAGAATCTAAAGGAGGTTGCCTGCTGGAAGATAAACAGAAGCCCATTAGGTCCACTGGCCTTTAGAGGGATCAATCATCAAATTTTCAATGGTTTAGAGTGGTGCACTTTGCGCCATATCAGAGAGGTAGGTTCCTTTCCAGGGGCAGTCCTTTTGGAGGTTCCGGAAAACAGGTAGAGATTTCTTCTCTTTCACTACCACTGTCCCTAAAAGGTCACAATGAAGTGAGGACTGCCCATGCGGTGGTGGTACCCATAGGGGGATGGCTGCAGGACTTTTATCCTAATAGGATGCAAATAACATCCAATCAATGGGTATTGGAGGTCATCAGAGATCACTACGTGTTGGAATTAATGAGTCCCTTTGCGGATGCTTTCATCCTTTCTCCATGCAAAGCCCTTTGGGAGTAGGAGGCGATGCGGGGAACATTGAGAAGACTCCTGAACCTTCAAACAGTCAGACAGGTGCCGGAAGACCAATGTGATTATGGTCATTACTCGATTTATTTTGTCGTTCCCAAGAAAGAGGGCTCCTTCCAGCCCATTCTGGATCTCAAGCATGTCAATCAGTGTCTAAAAGTGCCTCGATTCCACATGGAAACGCTTCAGTCGGTGATTGTGGTGGTCAAGGCACCAGCAGTTCCTAAGATTTATGGTGCCCATGGGCCATTTCCATTTTCAGGCACTCCCCTTCAGATTAGCAACCGCACCACACACGTTCACAAAGGTAATGGTAGTGGTGGCGGCTGGCCTATGTCAGAAAGGGAATATTGTGCATCTGCTGAAGCTTTAATGGGAAAGGCCGACTTGGATTTAGTGGCAGTTACAGAAACATGGTTCACAGAAAACCATGACTGGGATGTAACTATACCTGGCTATACTTTATTCAGAAAGGACAGGGTAGGAAGAAGGGGAGGAGGAGTGGCACTATATGTAAAACTACTATTAAAGCTTTGGAATTACAGAGCTTAAAAGGGAGAGAGGAGGCATTATGGGTTAAACTAGAAAGAGGGAAAGAGAAATCTGTTTGCACTGGCGTGATATACAGACCTTCCTTACAAGAGGAAGAGGTGGACAGAGAGTTAATTGAAGGCATATGCAGCATTTCTAGGAAAGGGGAAGTGCTACTGATAGGGGATTTCAGTCTGCCAGATGTTGATTAGCACATTCCTGCTGCAGTATCATTTAGAAGTAAGGAGATCCTGGATTCTCTACAAGGAGAACTATTTAGGCAATTGGTAACAGACCCCACATGTGAAGGGGCCATACTGGACTTGGTGCTTACCAATGGTGAAAGTGTTTCTGATGTTATAGTGGGAGATCATTTTGCATCCAGTGATCACCAGATGGTGTGGTTTAGTATTAGGACTAGGGCTGTTAGAATCCATTCAAAGGTGAGGGTCTTAGACTTTAGGAAGACTAACTTTGCCAAGATGGGCCAATACCTCAGGGAGTCATTAGCAGGATTGGAACAGCTGGGGGATGTAGAAAAACAGTGGGCAAAACTGAAAGGGGATATTTTAAGGGCAACCAACCTTTTTGTTAAAATGGTAAATAAAGGTAAAAGGAAAAGGAGACTGCTATGGCTTTCGAAAGAAGTAGCTGAAAAGATGAAGAAAAAAAGGGAGGCCTTCACGAAATGCAAGAGATCACAGAGAGAGGAAGACAGGCATTTATATTTGGAAAAACTTAGAGAAGCTAGCAAAGAAGTCAGGAAAGCAAAGATTCAAAAAGAGGAGGAAATAGCCAATGCAATAAAATGGGGGGATAAGACATTTTTCAGATATATTAGTGAGAAGAGGAAGGGCAAAAGTGGTATTGTCAGACTCAAGGGTGAAGGGGAGGAATATGTAGAAGCTGATGAGGATAAAGCGGAATTGCTTAACAAATATTTCTGTTGTGTGTTCACAGATGAAGAACCAGAAGCAGGACCTCAGAAAACACCCATAAACAGGAACAGAAGTGAGGGACATCTTGAACAATTTTCAGAAGATTGTGTTCGTGAGAAACTAGCTCAACTTAAAGTAGACAAAGCAATGGGACCAGATAGGATACACCCTAGAATAGTGAGGGAACTTGGGGACGTTCTAGCAGCTCCACTGACTGACCTTTTCAATGCGTTGTTGGAGTCGGGAGTAGTGCCAAAGGACTGGAGAGAGGCTCATGTGGCGCTTTAACACAAAAGCGGAAGTAAGGATGTGGTTGAAAACTACAAGCCGATTAGTTTAAATTCAGTGATGAGTAAATTATTGGAAACACTGCTGAAAGAGAAAATAGTGAGGTTTCTGGAGTCCAGCGGATTACAGGATCTGAGGTAGCATGGATTGATTTCTTTGACTGGGTGACCAGGGAGTTGGACCGAGGGAGAGCCCTAGATGTGGTGTATTTAGATTTCAGTAAAGCCTTTGACACTGTTCCTCATAGGCAACTTATAAACAAACTGAGCACCCTAGGGATGGACCCTAAAGTTACTGCTTGGGTTAGAAATTGGTTGGGTGGGAGGCGACAAAGAGTACAGGTAAATGGAGCTCACTCTGAGGAGAAGGATGTTACCAGTGGTGTGCCCCAGGGATCTGTTCTTGGTCCAATTCTTTTTAAAATCTTTGTTAGTGATATAGCGAAAGGGCTGTCAGGTAAGGGTTGCCTCTTTGCGGATGATATGAAAATCTACAATACTGTAGAGTAGACACCCAGGAAGGTGTAGGTAACATGAGGAGGGATCTAGCTAAGCTTGAAGAATGGTCTAGAATTTGGCAGTTGGAATTTAATGTTAAAAAATTAGTCCCCTTTTTTTGTTAAGACATCCTCTGTGTTTGTCTCATGCTTTTTTGAATTCAGATACTGTCCTCATCTCTACCAACTCCACTGGGAGACTATTCCACACACATCTACCACTCTTTCCATAAAGAAATATTTCTTCATATTATTCCTGAGTCTATCCCGTTTCACCCTCATCCTATGTCCGCTCATAGTAGAGCTTGCTTTCAATCGAAAGAGGCTCTCCTCCTGTGCTTTTATACCATGGAGGTATTTAAACGTCTCAATCATATCACCTCTTATTTATTTATTTAACAGTTTCTTCTATACCGCCCCTTCCAGAGATCAAGGGCGGTTTACATTGAACAGTGAACAAAATTTGTATTCTTCTGTATACTTTACATGGAACATGGTTTTTAACTATATACAGGTGTTATTACATGGAACATACTTCTATACTTTAAATGGAACAGGGTTTTTAACTATATACAGGTAATCTTACATGGAGCATAACATAACTAATTACAAGTGGTTATTTACAAGAGCGGTAAAACAACAGATTGGGTAGGACTTTTGTGTGTTGGATGGAGTGTGTAAATTTTGCAAGGTTTTCTTGTGTTAGTCGTTTGTTCTATCTTGAGTACTGTGGATGTGTTTCTGAGATTGTTGGGGAGAGGTTCTCTGTTGATAGGGGATTTCAAAGTGGTTTGTGAAGAGGTAGGTTTTAAGTTCTTTTTTGAATTGATGAAGGTCCTTTATCATGCGGAGGGTTAATGGTAGTTCGTTCCAGAGAGTGGGGGCAGCAAAGGAGAAGGCCCTATCACTTGTGGTTGTTTTAGTTATTCTGAAAGTTGTTTTTATGTTGAGGGAATGGATTGCGTTTTGTCTGCGCGTTCTAGTTTCTGATGGGGGGTGTATTAGAGTAGACAATTGTGAGGGTGAGATGTTATTCTCCAGGACCAAGCAGGAAGTCAGTCCTCACTTATGGGTGACGTCGGCGTCAGGGCCGGCCCGTCCATTGAGCAAGAATGTTTTTTGCACAGGGCCCCGCGTTTCAGGGGGCCCCGCGCAAAGAACATTCTGCTTTTTTTTTTATTACATTTAAAAACAAAAACCTGGCTCTAGCTGCTGCCGCTGCCGCGTCCGTCGCAGCAGCGGCAGAATGGCGTGTCCCGCGGGGCCCCTTCTCCTCTTCGAGCCCTCTGCAAGGGCTTTCAGATTCGCGAAGGGAGAGTTGTGCTCCCTCGCGTCTCTGTAAAGCCCGCAGGGGCTAATGGGAAATTTCCCATCAGCCCCTTTAGACGCGAGGGGCTGATGGGAAATTTCCCATTAGCCCCTGCGGGCTTTACAGAGACGCGAGGGCGCACTCTCCCTTCGCGAATCTGAAAGCCCTTGCAGAGGGCTCGACGTGGAGAGGGGGCCCCGCGGGACACGCCATTCTGCCGCTGCTGCGACGGACGCGGCAGCAGCTAGAGCCAGGTTTTTGTTTTTAAATTTGCCGGAAGGGAAGAGAAGGGAAGGGAAGGGAAGGGAAGGGGGGGGGGCTGATGGAGGCTGTCTGGAAATGGGGTGATGGGGGGTTAGGACTGGAAATGTGCAAGGGGGGTTAGGACTGGAAATGTGCAGGGGGGGGGGTTAGGACTGGAAATGGGCTGGGGCTGATGGAGGCTGACTGGAAATGGGCTGGGGGGGGGGTTAAGACTGCTAATGGGCTGGGGCTGATGGAGGCTGACTGGAAATGGGCTGGGGGGGTTAAGACTGGTAATGGGCTGGGGCTTGAAGGAGACTAACTGCAAAAGGGGTGAGGGTGTGAGAGGAATGGAAAGGTTCAAGGGGGGGTTAGGACTGGAAATGTGCAGGGGGGGGGTTCGGACTGGAACTGTGCAAGGGGGGGGGTTAGGACTGGAATTGGGCTGGGTCTGATGGAGGCTGACTTGAAATGGGCTGGGGGGGGTTAGGACTGGAAATGGGCTGGGACTGATGGAGGCTGACTTGAAATGGGCTGGGGGGGGGGGTTAGGACTGTAAATGGGCTGGAGGGGGGGTTAGGACTGGAAATGGGCTGGGGCTGATGGAGGCTGACTGGAAAGGGGCTGGGGAGGGGTTAGGACTGGAAATGGGCTGGGGGGGGGTTACTACTGCTAATGGGCTGGGGCTGATGGAGGCTGACTGGAAATGGGCTGGGGGGGTTAAGACTGGTAATGGGCTGGGGGTTGATGGAGGCTGACTGGAAATGGGGTGATGGGGGGTTAGGACTGGAAATGGGGTGATGGGGGTTTAAGACTGGTAATGGGCTGTGGGCTGATGGGGGCTGTCTGGAAATAGGGTGATGGGGGTTAGGATTGCTAATGGGCTATGGGGGGGGTTAGGACTGCTAATGGGCGATGGGCGCGCTAGGCCAGGAAAAGGGCTGATGGGGAGGGGTCAGGACTTGAGGTGGGCTGATGTGGTTAGGACTAGTAATGGGCTGTGGGCTGATGGGGGGGGGTTAGGACTGGCAATGGGCTATGGGGGGCTGACTGGAAATGGGCTGATGGGGTTAAGACTGGAAGTGGGCTGATGGGGGGTTAGGACTGGTAATGGGTTATAGGGGGGGGCTTAAACTGAACATGGGTTGATGGGGGGCTAGGACTGGTAATGGGTTGGGGGATTGCTATGACTGGAAATGGACTGAGTGGACGGGGAGGCTTGAACTGCAAATAGCTGATGGGGAGGGAGCTTGGAATGGAAATGGGCTGTGAGGGAAGGGAGCTAGAACTGAAAATGGGCTGATGGAGCAGCTAGGATAGGACTGGAAATGGGCTGTTGGGGGGAGCTAAGATTGGAAATGGGCTGTGGTGGGGGCTTGAATTGAAATGGACTCATGGAGGGGCTAGAACTGGAAGTAGGCTCAGGGGGGGGCTTGGACTGGAATTGGGCTGAGGGGAGGGGCGCTAGGATTTGACATGGGCTGATGGTGGGGCTAGGAAATGACTAGAAATGGGCTGATGGGGGGCTAGGATTGGAAATGAGCTGATGAAGGGACTCAGACTGAAAATGGATGGGGGAGCTAGGACTGGAAATGGGTTGATGGGGGGCTAGGACTGGAAATGGGCTGATGCAGGGACTAGAAGGGAATGGATGCTGGGTGAGACTGGAACTAGAAGGGAGCTGATGTTGGGGGAGGATTAGAATGGGATGGGGCTGGGAGAGTAAAATGGAGAGGGGAAAAATATTTTGTGTGGGAGGGATGAAAAATCTACAATTGGCCGGGTATTGGGAGAGTAAGTGGGGATTGAGGATGGAGGGGTAAAATTTGTGTGGATGAAATAAGAATGAGGAAAGAGCAAAAGGATAAAGATTAGTATGTTAAAGCAGATGTAGAGAGAGAGGATGGAAAGAAAACTAGAAGAGAGAAGAAAGGACAAATGGACAGCAGACGATGGAGAGTTAGCAGAAAACATGAAGAAACCAGAAGAAAGTGGCTGGAGCAATTGCAACTGAAAAAAAATGCACAAAAGGTAGAAATATATCTCTTTATTTTGAATTTATTAACTGGAATATGAAAGTTCTGGGAAATGTGCATCATTAACGTCTGCGCTTTGTTTGGTACAAGAGGAAATTGATTTATAGTTTTATTTCTACAGTGTTGTTGTACATTCCAAGTTTGGCTTTTGGGGTTCCCAGTTTAAATTATTGCCTTCCTGTTTCTAAATTGCGATTCCTTGTTTGGTGATGGTCTATGTTCTGCATGTGTAACTGAGCTGAGGTATTCTGTTTATGTAATTCCTATTTGACATTGCCACTTGTTCTCTTTCCCCAGTATTCTCTGAAATGTACTGGTTTAATATTTGCAGTGTTTCCTTTTGATAGGTAGGGACTGGTGCTTTGTGAGTCCTGGTAATGCTGTCAGGATACAGCGGGTTTGCTATGGGTTCTAAATGGGCAGCGTTTGTAGTAGTTCCTAATGTGCCTGGCGGTTGGCACTGGATTATAGTAATGTAGAAATCTTTTAGTCTTTCTTTATCCATACACTCATTAAGAGACATGTTTACTAAAAGTTAGTGTATGGTAACATTATGCAAATATTTATGCAAATAAGGCCACTTATGCAAATGAGGCCCCGCACCGAGTCTCCGCACATGGCCCCGCACCCCCCTTGGGCCGCCCCTGGTCGGCGCCGACGGAGCCCTCGCGGAGCAATTTTCCCCAGCTTTCAAAGAAAGCCTCTGGGAATTGCAGCGCGCATGCGCGGTCCTCTTCCCGCCCAAGGGTGCCATCTTAGCCAGTCTTCTTTTTTCCGCGGAGCCCTACAGACGTACCCGTCGTGTCCCCGCGAAAAAGTTGATTTTTTCTTCAGAATTTCTCTTTCTTTCCATTCGGTTCGACGCCGGTCTTTTTCCCGCCGGACTCGCGACGCCGGTCTCGAGTCCTCTTCTGACTTTACGTTTTTTCTGACTTAGTCTGTTGTTCGTTTCGGTTTGTCCCTGGCAGCCCGGTCCTTTGACCTCGCCGGGGCCCTTTTTCCCCCGATGGCTGCCAGTGGTTTCAAGCGGTGTGTTCAGTGTGACCGAAATATGTCACTAACTGACACACACGACTTTTGCCTCCGCTGCCTGGGCCCGGATCATGAAGAAATGATCTGTGGGCCCTGCGGCAAAATGTCCTCCAAAGCGTTGAGAAGTCGGCGGCATCAGCGGGATAGGATCTTCGCTGACCCCAGCCGTACCCGGACCTCGTCGGAGGCCTCCGCGTCCAAAGGTTCCAGCTCGGATCGTCGCCGGAGTTCCTCCGACAGGGGTTCTCCCTCCGGGGACCATCGTCGTAAGGTGAAACCCGCGAGGGCGGCGTCGGTGGACGCTCCTGGCTCCGCGAGGGCCAGGTCGCATAGCCCCGATAGCCGTCCCGGGTCCTTGGAGAAGGAGCATCTCACGAAGCGACCTCGCCTGGAGTCGGAGCTGCCTGCTCGGGTAAGTCCTGTGGTCCTCCTGGACTCGCCTCCGAGACAGCCGACGTCGGGCCCGACGCCGTCGGGGCCCGAGTCGGGGGCTGCTGGGTCACCTGAGCTCGGACTCAGGTTGACGGCCTTGGAGAGCAGATTGTCTGCCTTCATGGACCAGCAGCGGGCACTGCTCGCTGGCTTCGCTGGCGCCGCTGCCCCGACCGCCGGGACGTCGACGTCCAAGTCGACCCCGGAGACCGAGCCGATCCTCGAGTCGATGCGAACTCGAGTCAATCCTCGGTCGAGGTCACCCTCGGCCTCCCGTTCGGGACCGAGGTCGCCGACGCCGACTCCCTCGGCGTCGGGGCGGCAGGCGCCGCGCCCTGCCCGGGCCGACCCCACCGAGTCCTCGTCGGAGTCGGTCTGGGAGTCTGAAGAGGAAGAGTCGCCTGATTCTTTCCGGACTCGGTGTGTCCCCTCGGACTCACCGGAGTCCGAGCCTCGGAAGCAGTCCCCCCCGGAGGATGCCCGGTTCTCGGACTTCGTCAGGGATATGGCCAAGGCTTTGGCCTTCCCTGCGGACCCCGAGGAGGAGCCTCGAGCTGAAGAGCTCGACGCCCTCCAGTATGACTCTCCCGCAAGGGAACACTTTACTGTACCGGTTCCTCCCATGCTGGAACGACTACTCTTCCGCATGTGGGAGAGTCCGGCCACCTCGCCGGTCCTGAGCAAGCGGGTCGATTCTATCTATCGAGTCCGCAAGAGCCCTGGCTTCCAAAAAGCACAGCTGCCACACCATTCCATGGTAGTGGAATCGGCCATGCATCGTCTTAAGAGCCAGAAGATGCACTCCTCGGTGCAACCTGGCAGGGAGGCCCGTAACCTGGATGGCCTTGGCAAGAAGTGTTTCCAGGGCTCTATGCTTGCGTGTCGTGTCCAGACCTACCAGCTATACATGGGCATGTATCTCTGAGACCTGGCTAAAGAGCTAGCCGGATTCTCCGCTGGTTTGTCCGAGGAACCCTTGCGGAGGTTCCTGGCCTTGTCCACTGGTATTCGGGAATGCTCAAAATTCATATCCCGAGCAGCCTACGATGGCTTTGAAGCGTCGGCTCGAGTGGCCGCAGCCGGCATCGGTGCCCGCCGACAGGCTTGGCTTCAGTCATCTGACCTTGAGCCCTGGGTGCAGGACAAGTTGGTCGATGTCCCCTGCCGAGGCGAAAACCTCTTTGGCAAGCCCATGGCTGAAAAGGCTGCACAAATTGAGACGGAGACTCTCACCAGGACTAGGCTTTCTAGGAAGACCTCCGCCCCTTCCCAGAAAAAGAAGGGCTCGGGAAAGAAGTCCTTTTACCCGAGGAAGGCGGCTGCCTACAAACAATACCCCCATTATCAGGCCCCTGCAACTCCCCAACAGGGCCAGCAGGCCAAGGGACGGGGTAACGGGTCCCGTAGGCAGCAAGCCCCCAAGCCTGCACCACCAGCCCCTGCTCAGCAGGGTGGGGGTTTTTGACTCACTAAGCATAGCCTCTCCCCCCCCGCTGGTTCCTCCCAGCACCGGAGGCCGGCTGGTTCACTTCGCCCACAGGTGGTCCAGCATCACCTCAGATGCCTGGGTGCTTCAAGTCGTGCGAGAAGGCTATCTTCTCCACTTCCACCAGGTCCCTCCCTCCTTTTTTCCGGGAGAACCTCCACGACCCCCTCTGCACAGGGAATTACTCCTTCAGGAGTTAGCAGGTCTTCTACAGGAACAGGCGGTGGAACCGGTGCCCCACCACCTGAAAGGTCAAGGCTTTTACTCCAGGTATTTTCTGATACCAAAGAGAACAGGAGGCCTCAGACCCATCCTGGACCTGCGCAACCTCAACAAGTTCCTCGTGCGAGAGAAGTTCAAGATGCTTACCCTTGGAATCCTTCTGCCCTACCTCCAGCAGGGAGATTGGCTATGCTCCTTGGATCTAAAGGATGCCTACACGCACATCCTCATCCACCCAAGCCACCGACAATACCTAAGGTTTGTGGTGGCAGGAAATCATTACCAGTACAGAGTACTGCCCTTTGGCCTGTCCTCCGCACCGCGAGTCTTCACAAAATGTCTCGCGGTGGTGGCGGCCCATCTCCGGCTTCACGGCCTCTATGTCTTTCCGTACCTCGACGACTGGCTCATCAGAGCAGCGTCCGCTCTGGAGGTCACCAACGCCACGCGCCGCACGGTGACTCTTCTGCAGCACTTGGGCTTTGTTATAAACTTCGCAAAGTCCACTTTGCTCCCCTCACAGGATCTCGAGTTCATCGGCGCAAGGCTGCACACTCCTCAGGCACGAGCATACCTACCGCTCGACAGGGCTCAACGGCTCATGGACCTAGCCGACCGTTTTCGCAGCCAGCCCCTGGTCTCCGCCAGGCGCTTCCTGAGACTACTCGGCCATATGGCTTCCACCGTCCATGTGACCCCCAATGCCCGCCTGAATATGCGGCCTGCTCAATGGTGTCTCCGCCAGCAGTGGCGACAAGCCACAGGCGGCCTAGCAGACCTAGTGCGCGTCTCCGAGCCGCTGATCTCGTCTCTCCGGTGGTGGCTTCAGCAGCCGAACCTGATATTCGGAATGCCTTTCCAGTCACCTCAGCCGGCCCGGGTGCTGACGACAGATGCATCCCTCCTGGGCTGGGGTGCGCATTGCCAAGGGGCACGTACTCAGGGCCTCTGGACCACATGGGAGTCTGCTCAGCAGATCAACTTCCTGGAGCTCAGGGCGATCCGCCTGGCTCTCAAGGCTTTCTCCCACCTGACTTCTCATCAGTCCGTCCTTGTCCAGACGGACAATCAAGTTGCCATGTTCTACGTGAACAAGCAAGGGGGCACGGGCTCCTTCCTCCTCTGCCGGGAGGCACAGAAGCTCTGCTCTTGGGCCGTCAGTCACGGCATTCTCCTCAAGGCAGTTTATCTCCCAGGCCAAGAGAATTACCTGGCGGACAAACTCAGCAGGATCCTTCAGCCGCACGAGTGGCGTCTGGATCCCTTGGTAGTTCAGAAGCTCTTTCTAAAGTGGGGCCTCCCCACGGTGGATCTCTTTGCCAGTCCTCACAACCGGCAACTTCCTCGCTTCTGCTCTCGTCAGCCCCACCCCCTTCGGGTTGCGGCGGACGCTTTTCTACTCTCATGGTCGGGAAGCCTTCTGTATGCTTTCCCTCCCATCCCGCTAGTCTCTCGGACTCTTTTCAAGGTTCTCCGGGACAAAGCCTTCATGATCCTGGTGGCCCCTCGCTGGCCCAGACAGCCGTGGTTTCCGCTCCTGCTGCAATTAGCGGTGGAGGATCCATTCCCTCTGGGGTTTCAACCGGATCTCCTCACTCAGGATCAGGGGTCTCTGCTACACCCCAACCTCAGGTCTCTCAACCTAATGGCCTGGCTGCTGAGAGGGTAGTCCTTGGTCCCCTTCTCCTGCCGGCAGAGGTGGAGGAGGTCGTCTTGGCTTCGCGACGACCTTCTACCCGCAAATGCTATGCCCTTAAATGGCGTCGCTTTTCCGTTTGGTGTACCCAACAGTCTCAGGATCCCTTCTCCTGCCCGGTGTCGGTGATCTTGCAGTACTTGCTACACCTCTCTAATCTGGGACTTAAGTCCAACTCCGTCAAAGTTCACCTCAGTGCTCTTTCGGCACATCATGTGCCGGTGGACGGCAGACCTCTCTCCAGCGACCCTCTCGTAGCGAGGTTTCTCCGAGGTCTCCTTCTACTTAAACCACCTCTGCGCCCGCCAGCGCCTGACTGGGACCTGAATGTGGTTTTGCAGCGGATCACCTGTCCGCCTTTTGAACCTATGGCTACCTGTTCTCTCCGTTTTCTGTCTTGGAAAACACTGTTCTTGATAGCCCTCACTTCCGCTAGACGCGTAAGTGAATTGCAGGCCCTCGTGTCTGATCCCCCTTACACTCGGTTCTACAAAAATAGGGTAGTCCTACGGACTCACCCTAAATTTCTTCCAAAAGTGGTCTCCCCTTTTCACATCAATCAGGAGGTGGTACTTCCAACCTTCTTTCCCAGACCACACTCCAGCCGAGCTGAAACGGTCCTCCATACCCTGGACTGTAGAAGGGCTTTGAACTTCTACCTTGACCGTACGTGGGAGCACCGTAAAGCTGCTCAGCTTTTTGTGTCTTTTGACCCCAATAAATTGGGGCTCCCGGTCTCCAAGCGTACTCTGTCCATCTGGGTTGCGGACTGTATCTCTTGGGCTTATGGGGCAGCCGGACTCTCCTTGGAAGGTCGAGTCACGGCTCATTGCGTTCGGGCAAAGGCTACGTCAGTGGCTTACCTCCGCTCTGTTCCGCTGGCAGACATCTGCCGGGCCGCTACTTGGTCTTCGAGCCAGACTTTTGCGGTCCATTACTGTCTCGAGAGGGAGTCCCGCAGGGACAGTGCTTTCGGACAGGCAGTCCTCCGTAATCTCTTTGAGGTCTGAGCAACTCCTACCCTCCATCCCGGATGTGGGCTACCGGTGGGTAATAATTCAGCGAAGATTCTTTCCTTCTGTGCTGCTGAGCTAGAGGGAGCTCATTTTTGTGCTTAGGGTCTCCGGTAGCCTTGAGCTTGGGAGTCCCATAAGTGAGGACTGACTTCCTGCTTGGTCCTGGAGAAAGCGTAGTTACTCACCTGTAACAGGTGTTCTCCAGGAGCAGCAGGAATCAGTCCTCACAACCCTCCCTCCTCCCCTTGGAGTTGCAATCGTCTGCTTTAGTTTTTTTGCAAATTTTTATGCTGTCTTTTTTAGCTATGTCATCTGACTGGCTAAGATGGCACCCTTGGGCGGGAAGAGGACCGCGCATGCGCGCGCTGCAATTCCCAGAGGCTTTCTTTGAAAGCTGGGGAAAATTGCTCCGCGAGGGCTCCGTCGGCGCCGACGTCACCCATAAGTGAGGACTGATTCCTGCTGCTCCTGGAGAACACCTGTTACAGGTGAGTAACTACGCTTTAAGGAGTTTGAAAGTAGTTAGGAGGATTTTATATTTTATTCGGCTACTTATAGGGAGCCATTGCAAGTCTGACAGTATTGGGGTCACATGGTCTGTTAGTTTAGCTTTTATGATCATCTTGGCGCATATATTTTGGGCTCTTTGGAGTAGGTAGATGCTCTTTAGTGGTAAACCATTATCACCTCTATCCCGCCTTTCCTCTAAAGTATACATATTAAGCTTCTTAAGTCGTCCTCTTATGCTTTATAATGAAAACCACTCATTATTTTAGTAGCAACCCTCTGTGCTGACTCCAACCTGTTTATATCCTTTTGAAGGTGCGGTCTCCAGAATTGCACACAGTATTCCAAATGAGGTCGCACCAAAGACTTATACAGAGACACTATCACCTCCTTTCTTCTGCTGGCCATTCCTCTCCCTATGCACCCAAACATCCTTCTAGCTTTTGCCATCACCTTTTCTACCTGTTTATCTACTTTAAGATCATCAGACACAATCACACCTAGGTCCTGCTCTTCTTTGGTGGACAGAAGTACTTCACCCCTATACTATATTGCTCCCTTGGATTGCTGCAGCCCAAATGCATGACCTTGCATTTTTTAACATTAAATCTCAGCTGCCAAATTATAGACCGTTCTTCAAGCTTAGCTAGATCCCTCCTTATGTTATCTACACCTTCCTGGATGTCTACTCTATTGCAGATTTTGGTATGTCGTCACCCTAGCCTGGGCCAAAGGCCTAAAGGTGCAGGGCTGCCAATGTTAGTCCTTAAATAAAGAATTATACTATCCTTGTCCACAGCTTGGACTTCTGGGACTTGTAGTTGTTTCTCCTTATTTAAAGATAGTAGTGTGAAACCGATGTTTTTTTTAAAGGCAAACAAGAAATTTATTTATCTTCCCCAAAAGCACTAAGGCTCAACACAAACATTAGGATTCTTCTCCAAGCAATAACATCAGGAAATTATACACAAACTAGACCTGAAACTGCTTCATAAGCCTTTTAACATGTTTAGCTGTTTTCGTCAAACATTCAGCAAACAAAACATAGCTTCTTCCTTCAGGCAAAGCAAAATGTCCATTTTTTTGTCTTCTGCTTCTTTAGTAATTCAAATACAAATTATGCAAGTATCCTTTCTTATTAGAAGCGGTTCCTAGCATTAACCCAGATAGGTTAACTCACCCTGTTTCTTCAGTGCTTTCTTGGTTAAAGACTTTTTATCAGAAAGCTTTCAATCTGCCTTCTGTCACAATGAACAGTCCATTGCTAATTCCTCAGTTATAGAATCCTGCTCAAGACAGTCTACCTGCATCTCTTCCTGCTCTACAGCATGTACATCTGACTCTAAGCTTTCAGGAACTGTTTCTGGCTTAATGCTCTGTAAGAGCTCCTGGACTTCTCTCCACAGGTGCTCTCCACAATAAGGAACGTTTGTACCTGGAATGTGAGGATTCCTTCTCTGGATCAACTGCCTCAGTTCTTCTAACTTGTTCAGCCCTGGTTCTTTCCAACAAGCTGGGTTCTGGTCACTTCTAGCTGTGAGTTTGTCCACCCAACTTTTGGCAGCCTGAACTCTTTGAGCTGGTCCACGTACCGTTTGAACTGCAGCCTGACCCTCATCAGCAATTCTCCTAGCTACACCTCGGCTGGCATCAGGACTAACAGCCCTCCTCCTGTAAGCTTGGCTTTCTTTATGGCTGCTACTTTCATTGCTGAGCTCCTCACCGAAATCTTCACTGTTCTCCTCCCCAGTGATCTCCTTTCTGCTCCCCGGTGCTGGCTCCTTTCCTTTTCCTCCACTGGGTTTATAAGGCTGTTTCTTAACTAGCGTACACTGCTTCATACTCAGGTGTTTTTCATTACTCCCCAAGCCTGCACTTAGGTTAGCAGAGCTTGGCTGTGGCCTGACTTCAGTGACTGCGTGTTTTCTCCCTTTACCTGCACTCTGAAAGCTGTGAATTCCCTGCCTGTCTCTCTCCTTAAAGGTATATTTACAATTTTCCTCTATTTCCATGGGCTCAGCAGAGCTCTCCTCATCACAGGTTTCATCCGTAAAGAGGCAAACCTTACCCAACAGCCCTTCTGCAATATCACTAATAAAATGTTAAAAAGAATCGGACCAAGGACAGATCCCTGGGGCACACCACTGGTAACGTCCTCCTCCTCAGATTGAGCTCCATTTACCTGTATCCTTTGCCGCCTCCCACTCAACCAGTTTCTAACCCAAGCAGTAACTTTAGGTCCATCCCTAGGGTGCTAAGTTTGTTTATAACTCGCATGTGTGGAACGATGTCAAAGGCTTTACTGAAATTTAAATACACCACATCTAGGGCTCTCCCTTGGTTCAACTCCCTGGTCACCCAGTCAAAGAAATCAATCACATTTGTCTGACAAGACCTGCCTCTGGTGAATCCATGCTGCCTCGGATTCGGTAATCCATTGGACTCCAGAAACCTCACTATTTTCTCTTTCAGCAGCGTTTCCAATAATTTACTCACCACAGATGTTAGACTAACAGACCTGTAGTTTTCAACCAAATCCTTACTTCCACTTTTGTGTAAAGGGACCACATGTGCCTCTCTCCAGTCCTCTGACACCACTCCCAACTCCAAAGAGGCATTGAAAAGGTCGGTCAGTGGAGCTGCTAGAATGTCCCCAAGTTCCCTCAGTATTCTCGGGTGTATCCCATCCGGTCGCATCGCTTTGTCTACTTTAAGTTTAGCTAATTCTTCATGAACACAGTCTTCTGAAAATCATTCAAGATGCCCCTCACTTCTGTTCCTGTTTGTGGGTGTTTTCTGAAGTCCTGCTCCTGGTTTTTCATCTGTGAACACAGAACAGAAAAATTTGTTAAGCAATTCCGCTTTATCCTCATCAGCTTCTACATATTCCTCCCCTTCATCCTTGAGTCTGACAGTACCACTTTTGCCCTTCCTCTTCTCACTAACAGATCTGAAAATTGTCTTATCCCTCCATTTTATTGAATTGGCTATTTCCTCCTCTTTTTATTTATTTATTTATTTGTTTGTTTTTATATACCGTTTTGTCATAGAAATCAGAGTGGTTTACATGGAACTTTAGAACTCCTGCGCAATGCAGTTTACATGGAACAAGAAACGTTTACAAATAACAATTGTAATTAACAATAACAATAAATAATGTAACTATTTACATGTATTGTATTCTTGTTACTATACAAGAGAGTGAGTGGTAACAGTGCAAAAACGGTGTGAGTCGTTTTAATGTAGACTGGAGGAAAATATGAACTTTATTGCTCACAATTTAGTATTCGGTGAAGATGAATGTCTTGAGATGTTTTCTAAATTGAGTGAGATCTTTGGTTTCTCTTAGGGCAGGGGTCGGCAACCCGCGGCTCCGGAGCCGCATGCGGCTCTTTCTCACCTTTGCCGCGGCTCCGGAGCACACTGCCCGCCCGGTATTTATGGCGTTATGGGCTCCCTCCCTTCTTCTGCAGCCGCGGCTCTCTGCCTCTTAGGGAACCGCGGCTGTGCTTTTAAAATCATCTCGGAGCCCTTCCTGTCTTGACGGGCTCCGTGCAGCATTGTCCCGCCTCCAAAGGAAGTGGTAAACAACTTCCTTTAGAGGCGGGACAATGCTGCACGGAGCCCGTCAAGACAGGAAGGGCTCCGAGATGATTTTAAAAGCACAGCCGCGGTTCCCTAAGAGGCAGAGAGCCGCGGCTGCAGAAGAAGGGAGGGAGCTGACATGGAGGGAGGGGGGCTGACATGGAGGGAGGGAGCAGATATGGATGGATGGAGGGAGGGGGGCTGACATGGAGGGAGGGAGCAGATATGGATGGATGGAGGGAGGGGGGCTGACATGGAGGGAGGGAGCTGATATGGATGGAGGGAGGGGGGCTGACATGGAGGGAGGGAGCTGATATGGATGGAGGGAGGGGGGCTGACATGGAGGGAGGGAGCAGATATGGATGGATGGAGGGAGGGAGCTGACATGGAGGGAGGGGGGCTGACATGGAGGGAGGGAGCAGATATGGATGGATGGAGGGAGGGGGGCTGACATGGAGGGATGGAGGGGGCTGAGATGGAGGGAGGGAGCTGATATGGATGGATGGAGGGAGGGGGGCTGACATGGAGGGAGGGAGCTGATATGGATGGAGGGAGGGGGCTGACATGGAGGGAGGGAGCAGATATGGATGGATGGAGGGAGGGGGGCTGACATGGAGGGAGGGAGCAGATATGGATGGATGGAGGGAGGGGGGCTGACATGGAGGGAGGGAGCAGATTTGGATGGATGGAGGGAGGGGGGCTGACATGGAGGGAGGGAGCAGATATGGATGGATGGAGGGAGGAGGGCTGACATGGAGGGATGGGGGGGCTGACATGGAGGGAGGGAGCAGATATGGATGGATGGAGGGAGGGGGGCTGACATGGAGGGAGGGAGCAGATATGGATGGATGGAGGGAGGGGGGCTGACATGGAGGGATGGAGGGGGCTGACATGGAGGGAGGGAGCAGATATGGATGTATGGAGGGAGGGGGGCTGACATGGAGGGAGGTAGCTGATATGGTTGGAGGGAGGGGGGCTGACATGGAGGGAGGGAGCAGATATGGATGGATGGAGGGAGGGGGGCTGACATGGAGGGAGGGAGCAGATATGGATGGATGGAGGGAGGGGGGCTGACATGGAGGGAGGGAGCTGATATGGATGGAGGGAGGGGCTGACATGGAGGGAGGGAGCAGATATGGATGGAGGGAGGGAGGGGGGCTGACATGGAGGGAGGGGGCTGACATGGAGGGAGGGGGCTGACATGGAGGGAGGGGGGCTGACATGGAGGGAGGGAGCTGATATGGATGGATGGAGGGAGGGGGGCTGACATGGAGGGAGGGAGCTGATATGGATGGAGGGAGGGGGGGCTGACATGGAGGGATGGAGGGGGCTGACATGGAGGGAGGGAGCTGATATGGATGGAGGGAGGGGGGCTGACATGGAGGGATGGAGGGGGCTGACATGGAGGGAGGGAGCTGATATGGATGGAGGGAGGGAGGGGGCTGACATGGAGGGATGGAGCACTGGTAATGGAGTTGAGGGGACGAGCACTGGAAATGAGCTGATTAGGGGAGGCTAGGACTGGTAATGAGCTGATGGGGGGTAGGACTGGTATTGGGCTGATTAGGGGAGGCTAGCACTGGTAATGGGGTTGAGGGGGGATTAGCACTGGAAGGTACTGGGAGTGAGGACTGGAAAGGGGCTGATATTGGGGAGGGTTACTGGGACTGGAAATAGGCTGATGGAAAGAAGTGAAGAAAACGAAAGAAGAGATAAGAAATGGCAGATGGACCATAGACCACAGAAAGAGAGCTAAGAGAAGACAGGAAAGCAGAAGCCTCAGATCTGGACCAGCATGATCAAAGAATAAATTGGTCAGACAACAAAGGTAGAAAAAATAATTTTATTTCATATTAGTGATTTGACTACAAAATCATCATAATTTTGAAATCAAATATTGTTACTTGTTGTTGTGATATTTTCTGGCGTTTTTTTTTTTGGTGTGTGAAGGAAGAGGGGTAGTCTTATACGGCGAGTATAGGCCAAACACCTATATTTTAACAGGAAAAGTAGGGGGTCGTATATAGCATTAAGGTAAGAAACAATATATGCAGTGTTAGATTTGTTTTAAATGTCGCAATGGTTTTGCGGCTCCCAGTTTTTTTTTTCCCTTCGGAAACGGGTCCAAGTGGCTCTTTACGTCTTAAAGGTTGCAGACCCCTGTCTTAGGGTATTGGGTATGTTATTCCAAGGGGCAGGTGCGTAGAAAGAGAAATCTCTGTTGGTGGTTGATAGATTTGCTTTTCTTGCATTTTTTGTGATTGATAGAGTGTTTTACAGGTTATTTCTTGTTGTCCTTGTGTATTGCTGCATGTTTATTAGTGTGCTGAGGTATGTTGGTGCAATATTGTATATTATTTTATAAATGTTTGTAAGGGCTTTGAATATGATTCTTTGAAGAATCGGGAGCCAGTGGAGGTGGAATAGAATTGGTGTTATGTGGTCAGAACTTTTGGCATGCATAATTGTACATGCAACCGTGTTTTGAGCAAGTTGTAATGGTTTTAGTGTTTTCTTGGGGAGTCCATGAAGTATGCTGTTGCTGTAGTCAAAGTGGGACAAAGGAACAGGAGAAGGAGGCCTTCCGCAGGAGTAAAATGAAGATACAGCGGAGAGCAAGAAACCACGGCCAACTAAACGATGAATGATCAAACCAACTTTATTGAAGACGCAACTTTACAAGTTTCGGCCAGAGGCCTTCATCAGGGGTCTAAAAAACAGACATATAAATTAAACATTAAAAATGATACATTTGCAGTACCACAGAACATAAAAAACATATAAATAAATAAATAAAATGGTAAAAGGTACATTACCAGAAAAGTGCATAGATTGTGTATGGAACACATCTATGGGGTGGAAAAAACCACTCTTCCCAATCTAAGATGAGTGAAAATATAAATGCATTAAAATACCTGAAAGTTTTCATGATACCATACAATGCATAAAATGAATTTAGAAAACAAGAAAATGCAATTCCACCAAAAGTAATCTTAGAGCATAAATGTTAAATGTAACACAATGTTTGCATCAATCAGATGTATTGAATGGAGCATATAACCACAATATAAACTTACACTGAGGACAACTAACGATAAAAATGTATAAAGCATGGCCTTCCATTCTTGAAATGTAAAAGTAACTTACTGCAACAGGCTTATGAAATATCTTCTAAAAAACGTTCCATAATAATATATGGATGAAACAAAACTAACAAAAAAACATAATATACAAGTGACTTAAGCAAACTGTATCGAGACGATTTACGGCTTAATGATCTGTCAGAAAAAGCCTGCAAAGGCTTTTATATGTATATATAATAAGGGACTAAACTAAAAACAATGGGCTGCTTTTTGTGTTTGTTAAAAAAGGAATAACATAGGCAATAAAAGAAGATAAATAGCTTAATCGACATATAAAGACTAGAAACTGTGTGCAATGCATTAATTGAACATAGTGGGCAGACATGATAAATGTTGTTAAATTAAAAACAAAGGTAATGTATCACAGAGAACTAAAGAATGTACCTGCGAGAACTGTCAGAGGCGGTAAGCGCCATGCAGGGGCAGGAGTAACAACTTTAAGAACGAGGGAACTCCTCCCTCTCATCACGTCAAGTGTGATTGGTAGTTGAGGAAAAAAAGCCTGAACGTGGTATGGGCAGAACGCAGTGTTATCTTAAAACTCATCAAATGTGTCACAAGAAAGTGTGGAGGGGATAAAACATATAAATGTAAAAAATATATGTAAGAAAGTGATAATTATAAAAAATAGGAGCTAAAAAGTTATAAATGTGTTGATAAACTCAAGGAAATGAGTAAATTAAAAACGGAATAGCGGCTCAGTATAAAAAAAACTCAATTGCATGGTAACAGCACTTAAAAATATAGGTGACAATTTGACAGTAGACTTTAAGTTCCCTATTATACGCAATTTAGGTGACATATTAGTCTCTTCTTATATGCCTTCAGCTCCGATTTCTTTACTATTAAAGAAAGGACACTATTTTTATTTATTTTATTTATTTACATTCTCTTATATACCGCGCTATTCTGCATCAGTGCGGTTTACATTGAACAAACTGAAATTACATTGAACAGGGCATTATAACTTGGAGATAACTATTTTACAGGGAACATGGGCTATGGAGGGTTAAGTGGCTTGCCCAAGACCACAAGGAGCACCTATGGGACTAGAAACCCCAGTCCTTCCGGCCCAAGGTTGCTGTCCTCTAGTGGGATTTGAACCACCGACCTTCCGGCCTGAAGTACCTTGCCCCAACCACTAGGCTACTCCTCCACTCAAAAGGCATTAAAAGGCAAATAACAACAGCCCCACTTGTAGAACACTGGAATCAATTTCAACATAAACCTGATGACATAAAGTTCTTTGTCATTAAGAAGCTTACCCCCTCCCCCCGTGGTGGGGATTTGAATCGTAGATTGATCCAAGAAGAGCAAAGGTTCATTTTTCAATTCAATACAGTCACTCCAGGAGGGTTAAATAAAGAAACTGAGTCTAATGCATTTTTCTGATTTTTAATATTACACTCCAACTATTTATAATACTCTTTTATCATCTTATTATTTTTTAATATGTTTATAGTCTCTTGTCCATTCATGTTTAAATTAATAATATAAGTGTCTTACATATATTTATGTCCTTATACTCGTTTTTTATTTTTTTCATCCTGTTTTATGTTACATTTGATAAGTTTTCAGGCAGTATTGCTTTCTGGCTACAGCATATTTAGTCCTTTTGCCTTAACTGTCTATCAAGCTTTACGTCACGAGTGGGAGGAGTTTCCTCATCCTTAAATTTGTTACTCCTGCCCCTGCGCGGCATTTTCCCGCCTCTGACAGCTTCTGCAGGTACAATCTTTTGTTCTTGTGGTGCATAATCCCGTTTTTTAAATTTAATAAAATGCATATCATGCTTGCTCATCACTGCGCATTAATATATTGAACACAGTTTCTCTCTTTTTTAGGTGCCGATCAAGATGTTTATCTTTTTCTACAATCTATAATATTCAATTTGCTCATCCTTCAAAAATAAACACAAGATGCAGTTTAGTTTGTTCAGTTTAGTTTTTCTACCAGTTACATGTATATGTAAAAGCTTTTGCAGCTGCTTTTTAACAGAACAGCAGCCGCAAAACCTTTTTTTAAGCTGTTTCAGCTATCAGTATAACATGCCGGTCTTTAGTCCTAGAGGCACAAGGAGTGGCCATGGGACTAGAGACCTCAGTCCGTCCGGCCTGAGGTTGCTTGTCCCCATGCAGGAGTTGAACCCTTGGCCTTCCGGCCTGAGGTAACCTGTCCCAACCACTGAGCCACTCCTCCCTCATTCCTGCATATGGAACCAGTCCTTCAGCTGGCATTGAGAACTCTGTCTGGACAGAGGCAGAAGCTGTAATGGGGGCAACAGCTTTGGCAATATAATTTTTCCCCAGACATTGTTCAGTTGGTGGAGCTTAGGTACCTGATGAAGCAAAAGAGAGAGAGACCTACCAAAGTAGCAGCCTGTTTCCCAGCTGTCCTTTCAGAGAAAAAACAATTAACCTCTTCTAAGTGTCTTCTAAATGTGCTATTCCAAGTCCCTGTGTGTAGCTAATTGGGGAGGTGCTCTATAAAGCAAGCCTGCTCACATGGGGTGGGTGGGAGTGGGGGGGGGGGTAGGGAAGGAACTAACACTTGGTGAGGTATCAGCTGCTTCAAAGAGCTGAGAAAGATACTGAAAGCAGAGTTTCTAAACCTACACCACTAAAGAAAATATTTCCCCTTTTGAACTAAGACACCAAAAAGAATGTAACTTGTTTTAAAAATGTACCAAAACCCCTTTTAAGAGCTCAGGCAGAGAACTAGTAATTAATAGCCACACACCTTTATCTTTGCTTGAAATGCAGAGCCTCTTTGTTAGGAATGCCTCAATGTGCAAGGCTCTGAAGCCCTTTATGCAACCCTCAGCTGCTCTCAGTTCTTTCACAGACTAATCAGGCCCACTAACACCTGATGAGGTGTCAGCAACTTCAAAGAGCTGAGAAAGATACTGAAAGCAGAGTTTCTAAACCTACACCACTAAAGAAAATATTTCCCCTTTTGAATTAAGGCACCAAAAAGAATGTAATCCACTGTTGCTCCCTCTACACTGACCGGCAAAAACCCAAAGCTCGCTCAGGTGGTGGCTAACTGGCGACAACCTTTGGGTGGGCATGCCTCTGGAGACTCCCAATTGGATTCCAGTGACAACCGATTTGCTCCATGAGACGGATATCTGAGTTGCAGGAATTATCATGTACCGTGCCATTTCTGGTGTTGGCTAAGGAAAAAGTGGTTCTTAGACCAGTTCCTTCCTTCTTGCCGAACGTTTTTTCAGTATTTCGTTTGAATCAGTTGGTAAAGCTCCTGGTATTTTCGGGAGCAGGGGGGAAGAAGAAAGATCCCCTTCTGCACTGTTTGGTATCAAAAGAGTATTACGATGCTACATGAAGAGAACCAAGTCTTTTCAAAGGTCGGATCTGTGTTATATGGTGGAGCACGTAAAGGAGAAGTGGCTTCAAAGACCTCCATTTCCCAGTGGGTGCGGGAGGCGATATCCTCTGTGTACTTGCCATGGTACAAGCAGTTACCTATTCGGTTGCACGTGCACGTGACCGAGCGCAGGCTACTTCTTGAGCGGAGTCGATGAGATATTTGTAGGGCGGCAACCTGATCGTCCCTGCATACCTTTGTCAAACATTATAGATCTTCAGGCAACAGGGGACATGCATTTTGGATCGTTGGTTCTTCAGGGCGGTCTGGCAGATCCCTCCCAAGGTTGGTACTGCTATGGTACATCCCACAAGTGTGGGAATGGAATGAAGGAATGATAAGGAAGGTGAAATTAGGCATTCCTTGAGTGAGTTCAGTCCAGTCCCGACCCAACCCTCTGGATTTCGTTTGTTTCCTTCGGGCAATAGAAGATCCGGTCCCGAAGAAAATCAACTCAGAGAGGGGCCGGAGATCAGGCGAGGAGAAGCAGTGCTAGATTGTCGAGCACAGCAAGGAATCCTTGGAGACAAGTCGGCAGAGTCGGGAGTATTCAGAAAAGTTCAGCAGTGATGAGGTTCCACTGTGGTAAGCAATCTCTCTCTCTCTCAGGATGTTTCCTGTCTGAGGGGGGGCGCAATGTGCATAGTTGAAATTAGTTCTGTAATTGTTACTTTTGTGAGTCTGCTTTGTCAATAGGATACTGGCTCTGGTGGGAGATGTCACCGGTATGAATACCCTGATGTCATCAATCATGACATGCTCAGTCTTAAAGCTGCAGATGGGGTGACACTACCTACAGGTGCGAGGCTGGCCTGGACTCACTCAAGGAACATCAATAACAGGTAAGGCCTAATTTTACCTTAACATCAAAAATAGTAAACAAATATCCCCATAACCCTTGCTGACCACAGACCAGCCTTTTCACAATTACCACACATTCCTTCAAGCATTTCTTAATTTTCTCCCGCCCCCTTCTCTCCCAAGTTTAGCTTATATAAACTAAACTACTGTGTATATTTTTTATATTGCCGTCTCTTCCTTCCTTTTGGCTTTCAGTTTGAATAGGGTTAACCTCTGGTGCTGTGAGGCTTCATTTGGAGCCCCCTGGGATCATTTTCTATTATTTTATCATCTCTCTTCATGTCTTTCAGTCCAGTTATTGTAGAGACAGTCCTCAGCTGGGAGCCATGCATCAGGGCTCCTTCTGGAATACTGAAATTATGTCTCTCAGTCTGACCTCTAGGCGCTGCCATTGCCTAATGACTAAGACTCCCTCCCTCAAGGGAAGGGATAACCACAGGCAGGACAGGTTTTTAAGATATACTTATGAATATGTATGAGAGAGATCTTTATGCATGCCATCTCCATTGTATGCAATTCCACCTCATGTATATTTATTAAGGATATCTTCAAAAACGTCACTTATCTGTGATCCTTGAAGACTGAACTTGCTCACCCCTGTTCTAAAAGGGGTGAACATGTACAGCAACCCCAGTTCCAGCCAACCTAGGGAGTAGAAGAACTAGGCTAGAAATCATACGTAGACCTTTTCACAGTCACTGAGCCAACCCACTAGTCTATCTTTGATCTGAATCTCCAATTTAATTAAGATTTTCCACCATCTATAAAATATGTCATTTTGATGTTTTTTTCCAATCCTATTTTCTGATACCAAAGTCTAGTGAAAAGAACCACCAATAAAAACAACTTTCATGTCTCTTTGGTGTCTATCCAGTCCTCTTTAGTAGATAGGCAATAAAATAAAATAATGTCTTACTTAAAAGCAGAATGTACAAATGGTATCAGGTGAGGGAGACAGGAGAAATCTAAGCAGATAGAATAAAGTAAAATAAGAGCAGAAGAAATATCATGAACAGAGACAACTTAGGTAATTATTTAATATAGTCATAAGTAAAACAATGTAATCAATAATATACCCGTTATTTGTGACTTATTGACACTTGGGAGGCCTTTTACTAAACTGCCTTAAGCAGTTAGCACATGCTACTTGTTAGTGCATGGTCGCAGTAAAGTGTCATGCTGGCAGGACATTTTGCACGCTCACTCACATGCCAACCCCATAGCATAAAATGGGGTGGGAAATGGGTGGGGTTTGGGCAAAATAGTGCACAGTAACTTTCCATGTCTTAAGTTCCCACAGCAGATACATAGAAACATAGAAGTATAGAAAACAATGGCAGATAAAGTGCCTATCCAGTCTATCCATCCATAAGAGCTATTAAGTTTTATAATCCCTTCCTCTCCCTCAGAGATCTTCTGTACTCAGGGTCGGCCCATCCATTGAGAAAGAATGTTGTTTGCATAGGGCCCCGCGCCAACAACATCCTGCATTGAAAATCGGCAGACAGGGCGGCTGTAGAGGGAGCCGGAGAGGCCCCGGCTTCCTCTATCAGCTGCTGAAATGAAGCACGTCTTTTCCCTTCACTTCGGTAGCTGTACTGACGTTTACAACGCTGTTGCACTGAGCGCCGGGAAACAGGAAGTCCCCTTTGACCTCAGCGCAGCAGCATTCTAAACGTCAGTACAGCTGCCGAATTGAAGGGAAAAGGCACACTTCACTTTGGCAGCTGTAGAGGTGAGCCGGGGCCTCTCCGGCTCCCTCTTAGCTAGCCGCGGGGCTGTTCGGGAGGGGAGGGGGGCTTGGACTGGAAATGGGCTGTGGGGGGTTGCTAGGACTGAAAATAGGCTGGGGGGGGTGGTTACTAGGACTGGAAATGGGCTGTGGGGGGTTGCTAGGACTGAAAATGGATTGGGTGGGTTACTAGGACTGAAAATGGGCTATGGGAGGTTGCTAGGACTGGAAATGGGCTGAGTGGAGGGGGGGCTTGAACTGCAAATAACTGATGGGGAGGGGGGCTTGGAATGGAAATAGGCTGTGAGGGGAGGGAGTTAGGATTGGAAATGGACTGTGGAGGGAAGGCTTGAACTGGAAATAGCTGATGGGGAGGGGGCTTGGACTGGAAATGGGCTGTGGGAGGGGAGCTAGGACTGGAAATGGGCTGATGGAGGGGCTTGGATAGGCCTGGACATGGGCTGTTTGGGGGGAGGGGGGGTTAGGATTGAAATGGACTCATGGAGGGGCTAGGACTGGAAATAGGCTCATGGGGGGCTTGGATTGGAAATGGGCTTATGGAGGGGCTAGGATAGGCCTGGACATGGGCTGTTGGGGGGGAGGGGGGTTAGGATTGAAATGGACTCATGGAGGGGATAGGTCTGGAAATAGGCTCATAGAGGCGCTTGGATTAGAAATGGGCTGAGTGGGGGGGGTGCTAGGATTGGAAATGGGCTGTGGGGGGGGGTAAGGATTGAAATGGACTCATGGAGGGGCTAGGACTGGAAATAGGCTCATGGGGGGCTTGGATTGGAAATGGGCTGAGTGGAGGGGAGCTAGGATTGGAAATAGGCTGATGGTGGGGCTAGGAAAGGACTAGAAATGGGTTGATGGGGGGCTGGGATTGGAAATGAGCTGATGGAGGGGCTCGGATAGGCCTGGAAATGGGCTGATGGTGGGGCTAGGATAGGATTGGAAATGGGCTGACGGGCTGCTAGGACTGAAAATGGACTGATGCAGAGACTAGAAGGGAGCAGATGCTGGGTGGGGCTGGAACTAGAAGGGAGCTGATGTTGGGAGAGGATTAGAATGGGATAAGGCTGGGAGAGTGAAATGGAGAGGGGAAAAATATTTTGTGTGGGAGGGAAGAAAAATCTACAATTTGCTGGGTATTGGGAGAGTAAGTGGGGACTGAGGATGAAGTAGTAAAATCTGAGTGGATGAAAAAGGAATAAAGAAAGAGATGGAGGAAAGAGCAAAAGGAGAAAGATTGGTAAGTTAAAACAGATGTAGAGAGAGAATGGAAAAAAACTAGAAGAGAGAAGAAAGGACAAATGGACAGTAGACGATGGAGAGCTAGCAGAAGACACGAAGAAACCAGAAGAAAGTGGCTGGAGCAATTGTAACTGAAAAAAAACCACACAAAAGGTAGAAAAATATCTCTTTATTTTGAATTTATTAACTGGAATATGTCAACTCTGGGAAATGTGCATTATTAACGTCTACGCTTTGTTTAGTACAAGAGGAAATTAATTTATAGTTTTATTTGTACAGTGTTGTTGTACATTCCAAGTTTGGCTTTTGGGGTTCCCCGTTTAATTATTGTCTTCCTATTTCTAAATTGTGATTCCTTGTTCTTTGTTTGGTGATGGTCTATGTTCTGCATGTGTAACTGAGCTGAGGTATTCTGTGTATGTAGTTTCTATTTGACATTGCCACTTGTTCTCTTTCCCCAGTAAGTCATGTATTGTTATTCTCTGAAATGTATTGGTTTAATATTTGCAGTGTTGCCTTTTGATAGGTAGAGTATGGTGCTTTGTGAGTCCTGGTAGTGCTGTTACGATACGGCGGGTTTGCTATGGGTTTTAAATTCTCTCCCTCTGGCAGTTTATACCCGACAAGAAAAAATTTATGATGGTGAGGGGATTTCCGGTATTCTAATTGAGTTGAGATATTGATGGGTTTTAAATGGGCAGTGTTTATAGTAGTTCCTAATGTGCCTGGTGGTTGGCACTGGATTATAGTAATGCAGAAATCTTTTAGTCTTTCTTTATCCATACTCATTAAAAGGCATGTTTACTAAAAGTTAGTGTATGTTAACATTATGCAAATATTTATGCAAATGAGGCCCCACATATGGCCCTGCCCCCCTCTTGGGCCGCCCCTGTCTGTACTTGTCTCATGCTTTCATGAATTCAGATACAATCCTCATCTCCACCACCTCCTCTGGGAGGTTTTTCTATGCATCCACCATCCTATCCGTAAATAAATATTTCCTCACATAGCACAGATCTCTTAATGCCATCTCAATAGAAGGCAGTAAGTACATCTGCACTGTCACTGCACTTACTATATGGAAAAGGTTTTTCCTCTGTGGTAACTGCATGGACAGACATCGGGAACGCCCCCAACAGCTACCATAGAGGCTCTGAAATTATTGTATGGTAATTCGGGCACTTATTGCAGAGTAATGGCAAAACTTTACCACACTTTAGTAAAAAGACTCCTTGGTTTTTATTGTGTTTGTTGATTTTCATTGATTTGTCTCATGGTTTTACTAAATAAATAATGAATTATCTTATTTTTCTGAGGTTGGGTTATTTCCTCTGCTTATGTTACTTTATCTGCTTTATTCTGTCCTTCTCATTTGACATCAGTCTTGCTTTGATACCCATCTAGTATCTCCACACCTCTTTGCATAGTCCACTTTAAAAGAAAAAGGCTGCACCGAAATGTGTTAGAAATTAGTCCCAGTTGCCCTTGCTAAAGCATATGTCCATCTAAGTATATCTCCAGGATATGTCATGCACTGTACTTTTTTCTGTATATTAGTGCCAAAGAACACATTAAAGTTCATGCAAAATTATTTTTGTACTGACACTTTTATGATACACTATTACACGGCACAGAAAAGGAATTGCAGAAAGAATAATGAAAATAATAATCCAAAACTGTGACAACTCATTTAAAAAAATAGCTGCCAGCAAAAGCTTTACTGTTAAAAAAAATCAAAGCTTCCTTGTGCAGGAAGGCCTTTTAAACTGTCTAAAGGAAGTCTCTGCATGGGCATACCTCACTTCCTTTGGCTGGGATGCACAGAAAAGCTGCAGTGACTGTGAAGGGTGTTGAAGTTGATTGTAATCCGCTCCTTCTTTTTACCAAGTGATCCAAGGCTATTAGCAATGTCTCATCTTGTTCTATTAAAAAAAACATGTTAGACCTTTAAGGTTCTGCCCTATTTGAGCAGCAGAGACTTCTAGTGCTAAGCTTCTCAATCAATGTGCTGTGGCACACCGGTACATCTTGGTGATGACAGGCAAGGGCATGGTTAGGCACGAGTTCATAAGGATGCTGCCCGATTTCAATTGGACAATGCCCCAGAGAACAGCCCCCTGTTTTCCTGCACCAGCCTCCCTCTCAGAGCCATCATGTAGAGAAAAAGATGGGAAGAGGAGCTGTTTGCTCCTTAATCTACCCCTAATGGAGTGGAGATGTGTGACTGGAGTAGATTCTTCATAGCAAAGGAGAATCCCCTCCCCCCACCCCCAGGCACTTACTTTTGTTGGGCTTCCTGGAAGCCCAGCGATCACATCAGTACCCCTTTATTTGCACTTTGTGTGGCCACACTGCTCGCATAGCCCTTATTAAGGCCCTACTCCTACGTAGACTTTACATGTTGGACATGGTTGGAGTGTGTTGGCTGAGGATTTTTTTCAGTGCATAATTCATTTTCTTGTGTGCAGGCCATACCCACCAGCCTTGAGGACTTTATATCGGGGCCCAAAAGTTTTTTCTGGTAACAAAATTTAAAGCATGTACTTCTAGATATAGTTTGAGAGTACTTTACTGCAATTTTTCATAAAGAAAGTCTACTGGACTCCCCCATCATCTCATCAAACTGAACTGCTTGCTTAGTCTGAGCCCTATGGAGAACAAGGGTCTCAGATTCATCCACCAGAAATCTGGTAGCCTTAGCCCCCTCCTTCCCTCCTATTGCTAAGAGGAGAGCAACTCTTCTTACCTGTGTGTTTCTTTTGCCAAATTCAGTCTGATGTCTGAGTGTATGATCTTGCATATTCACAGACTGAAACTAGCAGAATGAGACCTACAAAGGCAAAATTGATCTCTCCTGCTAGCGAGGAACGGAGAATGAGGATCAAGTAAAATTAGGTATGGTATGCTGTGAGGATAGAACAAACTCAAAAGGTTTGCCACAAGATAAAGGTGAGAAGCACTGCTTTAGCGGCTCTCCTAAAATATTGTATTGTGATAGGGGGCGAGAGGTTGGTGTGCAAGGACCAGAAGAAGGACCTTGGTGTGATTATTTCTGCGGATCTCAAGGTGGCAAAACAGTGTGACAAGGCAGTGGCAAAAGCCAGGAAGATGTTGGGCTGCATACAAAGAGGTATTACCAGCAGAAAGGAAGAGGTACTAATGCCACTGTATAAGTCACTGGTGAGGCCTCACTTGGAATACTGTGTTCAGTTTTGGAGACCATATCTTGCAAAGGATGTAAAAAGACTGGAAACTGTTCAGAGGAAGGCGACCAAAATGATTTGGAGCCTGCGTCAGAAGCCTTATGAGAAGAGACTTGAAGACCTAAATATGTACATTTTGGAGGAGAGGAGGGATAGGGGAGATATGATTCAGACCTTTAAATACTTAAAGAGAAATAATGAGCAAATAAACCTCTTCCAAAGACGGGGAAGCTGTAAAACTAGAGGGCATAACATGAAGCTGCAAGGGGGTAAATTGGAAGGCAATGTCAGGAAATACTTTTTCACTGAAAGGGTGGTGGATGCTTGGAATGCCCTCCTGATGGAAGTGTTGGGGGCAAATACAGTGACAGAATTCAAAATGGCATGGGACAGACACCATGGATCCCTTTACAGCAACAGGATAAAATCAAAATAAACTTAACTAATTTCTCAACATACAAGGGTGTCCTACATGGAGCGGTCGGTTCACTCCTTAAACAAAGACATGGGGAGGGATGGCCTGCACGGAGCAGCAGGTGCACCTACTCTTGCCATCTTACTGGGCAGACTAGATGGACCATACTGGTCTTCATCTGCCATCATTTACTATGTTACTATGTGACCATTATATGCCACCCAGTGTTTCCAGAACATGGCAGGGTTCTCCTGACCAGTGAGATAATAGTGAAAGGAAACCTCACTTGGAGGGAAACCTGAGTGGTATGAAGAACACCAACCCCAAAGACAGTTTCCCATCTTTGGCTGGCATAGTCACTCTATTATAGTGGGAAGTGCCTCTGGCTCTATAGCTGGTGCACCATAAGGGAGAAGGAGAGGTGCCTATTAGCACAGACAGGGAACTAACAGAAGTAGTGACAAGGGCAGCTTAGACCACTTCACTACACATTAAGGAGTGAAGGAGAAAGTAGGAGAGGAGCCTTGGAGATGGAAGGAGCACCAAGGATCCCTATCCTGGAACAAGAGAGGAGAAGGATATATAGGATGTCCCGTAGAGCAAAGACCAAGAGGGCAAGGCCTAAGGGGTACAAAGTCAGCAATCTTTATCTTTTATCTTTATCTTTATTGGTGCACTTAATATACCGCCCTTTACACAAGTACACAAAGTTAGCTGCGAAGATCAAAGGGAGGAAAGGAATGCCAATTTTTGATAGGACAGAATAATACAATCATACAAGGTAGAGGAGGACAAAGGAGAAGGGGAGAGAGAGCACAAAGGAGGGGTAAATGGCAGAGGAATCATGTGTGGGATACTGAGAGATCAAAGGTGAGCTGGAATAAATGAGCTTTTAATATGGATTTGAATTTATGGAAGGATAGCCCCAGACCAGGTCAGAAGGAAGGGCAATCCAGAGGGTGGGACCAAGGAAAAAGAAAACGGAGTTACGGGTGGATTCTAGATGGGCCTGTGAAGCAGAGGGAAGGTGTAGATCAATGGTTCACAACCCAGTCCTCTGGGACCCCCAAGCCAGTCAGATTTTCAGGATATCCACAATGAATATGCATGAGATAGATTTGCATGTACTGCTTCCATTGGTTGCAGATCTAGCTCATGCATATTCATTGTGGATACCCTGCAAACCAGACTGGACTAGGGGTCCCAGAGGACTGGGTTGAGAACCACTGGTATAGATGGTTAGCATGAATGGAGCAAAGGACACAATGAGGGGAGTGAAGGTGGAGGAGGTCAGAGAGATACTGGGGAGTGCCGGTGTGGATAACCTAGTGGACCAGGGTGAATATCTTATACTGGATTTGGAACCTGACTGGAAGCCAATGAAATCGAATGAGCAGGGGGGTGACTTGGTCGGAGCGGTTGGCATGAGTGATCATGCGGACAGCAGTATTCTGAAGAAGTTGGAGACTATGTAATTGATATTGGGGGAGGCCAGCAAGTGCTACTGTACATTACAGTAATCGAGATGGGAAGTGACAAGAAAGATGAAGGGTAGTCAGGGAAGAGGGAGGTGGAAAGGAACAAACAGCACAAACGTGTTGCGAAGAAAAAAAGGAACAACAGATAAGTATAGAGAGATGCTCCTGAAAGGATAAGGAAGAGTCAAGAATGATGCCCAAATATCAGAGGGAGGAAACCAATGGATGGGAGCATCTGAGAGCGTGAGGGCCAGTGAGGGATAGGGACCACCGAACAAGAACCAAATGGCCACAGTTTTGGTGGGATTGAGATGTAGAAAGTTTGAGGACATCCAGGAGCTGATCCGAGTGAGACAGGTGTTAAGGGGAGACAGGTTGGAAGCAGAAAGGTTTGTGTGATACAGAAGGATAATGTCGCCATCATAATAATACGCCGAGATACTGTACTGTTGGATGAATAGAGTCAATGGGGCCAGAAAAACATTGAAAAGGAGTGGAGCCAGAACAGAGCCGTGGGGGACGCCAAACGGGAAAGAAAAAGAAGAACCACCAGAAAAAACAAAGAAGGACCTGGAGGAGAGGAATGAGTGAAACCAATGCAAGACAGACCCATGAATTCCTTACTAGTGAAGGCGAGAGAGAAGAGTGGTGTGATCAAGAAGAACAAAGGAAGAGGAGAGATCCAGAGAGATAGCTAAAGAAATGTTACCATGGTCGTGGGAGGTGTGTAACTTGTTGAAGAAAGAAAGGAGAATGGTTTCAGTGCTATGATCATGGTGAAAGCCAGACTGATGGGGATGGCATCAAGGTTGAAAAGGGCTGAACAAATACCTGTTTCTCAAGGACTTTAAATAGGAAGGGGAGATTCAATACTGGGCACCAGTGCAATAAGACGGAAGGGTCCAGGCAGGTATTTTGACAACAGGGTGAATCAGGGCATATTTCCAGGAGGAAGGGAAAGTACCAGAGGAAAGACTGGTATTGAACATGGTGAATATAGGGGGAAGAAGGGCCAGGGAGGGTTCGGTCAGCCAGTATGAAGGGATAGGGTCAGAGCGACAAGTGGTCTTGTGAGATGAAGAAAGAGCCTGGACAATTCAGTTGATGAGATAGGACAGAAAGAGGACCAGACATGGGAGAGAGATGAGGATGGGGAGACTGGAGAGGGAGGAGGGCTTGAAGGGAGAAGGGGGGAAAAGCAGGGAAGATAGAACGGAGAGACTGAATTTTGTCAGAGAAGACAAGCTGGGCAGGATTTGGGGAGATGGAGGGAAGAGCTGTTGATGATAAAGTACGGGGAGCCAAAAGGGATCGCAGGATGGAATACAACTTGTGGGAGGAATTGGAGGAAGAAGAGATAAGGTCCGCATAGTAGGATTGCTCAGCATGGTGAATTAAAGAGTGGTACTGGGAATGATAGTGGCGGAAATGAAGGAGAGAGTCAAGGGAAGGCTGCTTATGCCAGAAATGTTCCGCGCAGCGAAGATAGGAATGATGTAATTGGAGGCCAGGATGGTACTAGGGATGACGACTGGGTCGATGAGAGAATGGGGATTAGACAAAGAGAGGCGAGCAGGTCAAGGGAGGCAGTCAAAGTGGAGTTCCAGGTGTGGACCTGAGTGTGGGGGAAAGAAAGGCAAAATTAGCAGGAAGGACCAAGTCAGAGGATGGGAAGTGCTCGAGGGTAGAATGTGTAAAACGTCGGGACAGTCGGATAGGAGCAGCAGGGGAGGTTAGCTGAAGGGAGAGAAGCTGAGTGGAGTTGTAAGGAAAAAAGAAACAGAAATGATCGGACCAGGGTAAGGGAAAAGTAGAGAGGGAGGTAGGGAAGAAGGGTAAACCAGAGGGTGAGAATCAGATCAAGCATATGACTGGCCATATGAGTAGAGCAGAGGATGTGCTGAGAAAGCGAGAGATAATGAAGGTGGGCCAGAAAAGCTTTATCATGTTGTCTTGAGAGGTGGTCAGGGCATATGTTGAAGTCCCCAAGAATCACCAGGTGAGGATAAAGGAGGGAGAGCTCGGAGAGGGTCAGAACTAGGAAGTACCATAAGTGGGGGCAGAGATGCAGAGAGTAGAGAAGGAGAAAGTAAAGAGGGGGAGAGGTGGAATCCAGCCAGAGGAGAAGTGCTTCCGGGTAGAGAAGTGCAGGTGAATGGATTTTGCTTAAAGAGAGGGTGGAGCGAAAGAGGACAGCCACTCCTCCGCTGCAGCCCAAACGTTGAGTGGAATAAGCAGAAAATCCTGGGGGGAGACAGCGATTGATCAGAGCATCCTCGCTCTCTCGTAGCCAGATTTCAGTTAGAAATAGCACATCCAAGAAGCGCTGGGTGACGAGGTCTTGCACTGGCACCAAAGCTCTAATGCTTGAATAAAGGGGCTCAAGGAGTGTGAGAATGAGAAACCCTTTAAATAAGTGTGACACACTTAATGAGTGAGACTTGGAGGGCCATTTTAAAAGGCTTAGTTGTGATTTGGACATCTGCATACGTGCACGTGGACATTAAAATCACAGACATGTCTCTGTAGCCATTCCACAAATGACGTTTGCAGACATCTTTAGTGCAGGGACGACCAAGTAGGCATGGGGGTGTGGTGGGGGCTTACCCAGGGAAGAGCAATGGACTTACATGTCCCCATTTGATCTCAGAAAAGGCAGAGACGTCTGCAGACACGTCCATGTTTTTACTTGCTCTGGGCATGAATAAGCATCAGGAAAGTATTTGTTTTCACCTTAAAATACCCAGACAGCATAGAGAAGATGGAGAATTAAGTGACTGGTTTTAGATCACAAAGGCCCAAACTAGGATTTGAATCCTGGCTACCCTGTTCTTAAGCTACTACTCTAACCATTGTGCAATTAGACATCTTGGTTCTGAAATGCTATCCTGGGGACGTCTATATAAATGTTTAATATAATGTGCATCATCGGACATGTCCACGTTTCTGAAATCGTACCTGAACTTCCACGTGCCTGGGAGGGGGAGGGGGGTTCCAGACGTTCTAGCTTTGACGTCCCATTGTGAAATGTGCCTCTTGTTTTTTCGGGTACTCTGGGAAAAGGAACTAGTGACGAGGGGTTTTCCAACTGGAAGGGAGAGTCCAGCTAAACACTGAGTAAATGTAACTGGTTCATTTTTACTCTGCCATGCTCTGCATTATATTTTTCTTATTGTCACTGTCAGTTACCCTTAAAAAAAAAATTTTTCAGTAAACTCTTGGTTCAGAACACCAAAATCTGGCCTGGACTGATTCATTAAGAGTGTGTGAAGAGAGGAGTGAGTAGATCTAAGGCACATAAGAACATAAGATATGCCATACTGGGTCAGACCAAGGTCCATCAAGCCCAGTATCCTGTTTCCAACAGTGGCCAATCTAGGTCATACGTACCTAGCACCAATGACTTCTCAGTTTTAGTGAACATAAGAAATGCCATTCTGGGTCAGACCAAGGTTCATCAAGCCCAATATCCTGTTTCCAACAATGGCCAATCCAGGTCACAAGTACCTGGCATGTTCCCAAAAAGGCACACATGTTCCCGGGGTAAGCAATGGATTTCCCAGGTCATCTTTATTAATGGTTTATGGACCTTTCCTCCAGGAACTTGTCCCTACCTTTTTTAAATTCAGCTACACTAACACCTTTTAATACATCCTCCGGTAACTAATTCCAGAGTTACATTGTAGCTTCTTTGAGTGTCCTCTAGTCTTTCTACTTTTTGATGGCATAAACAACTGATCTATGTTTACCCATTCCACTCCATTCATTAATTTATAGACCTTTACAATATCCCCCCTCAGTCATCTCTTTTCTAAGTTGAAGAGCCCTAACCTTTTAAGCCTCTCCTCCTAGGGGTATTCTTCTATCCCCTTTACCATTTTTGTCACTCTTCTCCGTTTTCTTTTTTTAATTTTGGTTTATCCTTTTTAAGATCTGGCAACCAGAATTTCACACAATATTCAAGGTGCGGTTGCACCTTGGAATGATACAGAGGCATTATAATGTCCTTGGTTTTATTCTCCATTCCTTTCCTTATGATTCCCTAGCATTCTATTTGTTTTCTTGGCCACTGCCGCACACTGGGCAGAGGGTTTCAATGCATTATCCACAATGATGCCTAAATATTTTACCTGGGTGTGTGTTTCTAAGGTGGTACCTTGCATCGTGAAACCATAGTTTGGGTTGTTCTTTCCTAGGTGCATAACTTTATACTTGTCCACATTAAATTTCATCTGCCATTTGGACATCCAGTCTTCCAGTTTATCAGGGTCCTCTCATAATTTTTCACAGTCCTCTTGCATTTTAACAACTTTAAATAATTTTGTGTCATCTGCAAATTTGATCACCTCACTCGTTGTTCCTATTTCCAGGTCATTTGAATATGTTAAAAAGCAGTGGGCCCAGCACAGATCCCTGGGGTACCCCACTATTCACCTTTGTCTATTGAGAAAATTGCCCATTTAGCCCTACTCTCTGCTTCCTATCTTTTAACTAGTTCCTGATCCACAATACTACACTGCCTCCAATCCCACGACTTTTAATTTTGCCAAGAGTCTCTTATGAGGGACCTTATCAAAGGTTTTCTGAAAATCCACATACACTATATCAACCCGCTCACCTTTGTCTACCTGTTTATTCACATGTTCAAAAAAATATAAATATAGAAACATGACAGCAGAAAAAGACCCCATGGCCTATCTAGTCTGCACTTCCATATCAACTACAATAGTCCCCTTTTTACCTTTAGAGATCCTCTGTGTTTGTCCCATGTTCTTTTGACTTCAGATACTGTCCTCGTCTCTACTACCTCCTCTGGGAGACTATTCCACACATCTACCACTTTTTCCATAAAGCAATATTTCTGCATATTACTCCTGATTCTATCCCCTTTCATCCTCATCCTATGTCCCCTCGTAGCAGAGCTTACTTTCAATAGAAAGACACTCTCCTCCTCTGCAGATATTTAACCATCTCTGTCATATCTTCTCTATCCTGCCTTTTCTCTAAAGTATACTTATTAAGATATTTAAGTCTGCCCTTTTGAAGATGTGGTCTCCAGAATTGCACACAATACTCCAAATGAGGTCACACCAGAGACTTATACAGAGGCACTATCACCTCCTTTTTTCTGCTGGCCATTCCTCTCCCTATGTACCAAGTATCCTTCTGGCTTTCATCGTCGCCTTTTCTACCTATTTAGCTACTTTAACCCTTTCAGACCGTATGTCCACTGTAATGGATGTCATGTTTATCCATTGAATTCCATGTATATATATATGGGGTCTGTGAAAAAAGTCAGGTCTGAAAGGGTTAAGATAGTCAGACACAGTAATGCACATATCCCACTCTTCTTTTGTGGACAGAAGTACTTCACCCTGTACCTCTCCCTTGGATTTTTGCAGCCCAAATGCATGACCTTGCATATTTTAGCATTAAATCTCAGTTGCCAATTTCTTCAAGCTTAGCTAGAACCCTCCTCATGTTATCCATTCCTTCCTGGGTATATACTCTATTGCAGATTTTGGTATTATCCGCAAAGAGGCAAACCTTACCTGACAGCTCTTCCGTAATGTCACTAACAAAGATGTTAAAAAGAATCAAACCAAGGACAGATCCCTGTGGCACACTACTGGTAATCTCCTTCTCTTCAGAGTGAGCTCCATTTACCTGTACCCTTTGCTGCCTCCCACTCAACCAATTTCTAACCCAAAACAGTAATTTTAGTGTCTATCACTAGGCTGCTCAGTTTGTTTATAAGTCGCCTCTGTGGAACAGTGTCAAAGGCTTTACTGAAATCTAAGTACACTACATCTAGGATTATCCCTCAGTCCAGCTCCCTGGTCAAAGAAATCAATCAGATTTGTCTGACAAGATCTGTCTCTGATAAACCCATGCTGCCTCGGATCCTGCAATCCACTGGAATCCAGAAGCCTCGCTATTCTCTATTTTAGCAGCGTTACCATTAATTTTCTCAACACAGAGGTTAGACTAGCCAGTCTGTAGCTTTCAACTTCATCCTTATTTCTGCTTTTGTGTAAAGGGACCACATGTGCCTTTCTCCAGTCCTCTGGGATCACTCCCAACCAAAAAAGCATTGAAAAGGTCAGTCAGTGGGGCCACTAGAACGTCCCCAATTTCATTCAGTATTCTCAGATCTATCACATCCGGTTCCATTGCTTTATCTACTTTTAGTTTAGCTAGTTCCTCATGAACACAGTCTTCTGAAAATTGTTCAAGCTCCCTGTCACTTCTGTTCCTATTTGTGGGTGTTTTCTGAGATCCTGTTCCTGGCCCTTCATCTGTGAACCCAGAACAGAAATATTTGTTAAGCAATTCTGCTTTATCCTAATTGGCTTCTACATATTCCTCCCCTTCACCCTTGAGTCTGACATTACTACTTTTGCCCTTCCTCCTCTCACTAACATATCTGAAAAATGACTTATCCCCCCCGCCCCCCCATTTTATTGCATTGGCTATTCTTTTTTTTTTTTTGTATCTTTTCTTTCCTGACTACTTTGCTAGCTTCTCTTAAGTTTTTCCAAATACAGATGCCTGTCTTCCTTTCTCTGTGATCTCTTGTATTTCACGAAGACCTTCCTCTTTTTTTTCACCTTTGTAGCTACTTCTTTTGAGAACCATAACAGCCTCCTTTTCTTTTTACATTTATTTACCTTTCTAAGAAGATTTGTTGCCCTTAAAATATCCTCTTAAAGTTTTGCCCACTGTTTTTCTTACATCCCCCAGCTGTTCCCATCCCGCTAATGACTCCTTATGGTACTGTCCCATCTTTGCAAAGTTTGTTTTCCTAAAGTCTAAGATTCTCGCTTTTGAATGGATTTTATCAGCTGTAGTCCTAATACTGAACCACATCATCTGGTGATCACTGGATGAGATGATTTTCCACTATAACATTAGAAACACTTTCCCCATTCATAAGCACCAAGTCCAGTATGGCCCCTTCACATGTGACTTCTGTTAGCAGTTGTCTGAATAGTTCTCACTGTAGAGAATCTAGGATCTCCTTACTTCTAGATGACACTGCAGCAGGGATGTGCCTTTCATGACAATGCTGCATATGTCTTCTATTAAATCTCCATCCACTTCTCCTTGTGAGGGGGATCTGTATATCACTCCAATAATGTAAATGGATTTCCCTTTCCCTCTTTCTAGTTTAACCCACAGTGCCACCTCTCTCCTTTTTAAGCCCTATAATTCTATATCTTTAATATTATTTTTTACAAATAGTGCCACTCCTCCTTCCCTTCTTCCTACCCTGTCCTTTAGCCCAGTATAATTATATCCCAGCCATGGTTGTCCGTGAATCATGTCTCTGTAACTGCCACTAAATCCAAGTCAGCCTTTTCCATTAAAGCCTCAACATCTGGGATCTTATTTCCCATGCTACATGCATTTATACATACCGCTTTCCAGATGTTGCCCCTTTTACCCATTTCTATATAGGTATTTAATGTTTCATTTACCTGGGGGCTTTCTTCATACATCCCCAATGAATCTAGTTTAAAGCTCTCTTCAGTAACTTAGCCAGTCTGCTGCTGAATACACTTTGACCCTTCTTGGACATATGGATGCCATCTCTGCTCTGCAGCTCATCCTATGGTCTAGAAAACCAAAACACTTGATGGCACCATCCATGCAGTCATGCATTCATTTCCAGGATGCAAACTTTTCTGCCTTGGCCTTTACTCTCAACAGGGAAGATTGAAGAACACATCACCTGCATATCTATCTGCTTCACCCTCTGTCCCAGAGCTCAGAGGGATACCTGGAAATATCATTTGTTCTGACATAGATGAGCAACATCGGATAAAAGTCAGTAGGCTTAATGAGTCTTGGAAAACTCTCCATAACATCACAGATTTTGACACCTGGCAGACAGCACACCTCTCTGCACATCAAGTCTGGTCAGCAGATGGTCACTTCAGTACCCCTCAGAAGAGAATCACCAATCACCACTACCCTTTGCTTCCTTGTGGTCACTGATTCTGCAACTTTGGGGTGTTTGAGCTCTGATTCTTCCCTTTACTGGGATGCTTTCACCTCCTCCAGATTAGTAAAACAAGACTTTCCTTGTCTAAATCAATGTTCAGTAATTTTATTCTTTATAATGATCTCTACCATTTTGCCCAGTACTGACATCAGGCTCACTGGTCTGTAGTTCCCTTGATCATCCCTGGAACCCTTTTAAAATTGGTGTTACATTGGCCATTCTCTAGTCTTCCGGTACTATGGATGATTTTAATGATAGTTCATAGATTACTAATATTAGGTCTGCAATCTCATATTTCAGTTCTTTCAACACCCTTGGATGTATACCATCCGGTGCAGTTTATCAACTAGTTGTAATACATCTTCCTGGTTTAGCAATATTTCTTTCAATTCTTCCAATACCTTTCTATACCATTTCAGGAATGGGAAACTTCCCCACATATTCTAAGAACCAAAGCAAAGAATTCATTCAGTATCTGCTATGGCTTTGTCCTCACTTAGCGCTTCTATTATCCAATGATCCAACTGGCGCTCTCTCAGGTTTTTTGCCATGATGTACTTGAAAAAGATTTTATTATTAGTTTTTGCTTCCACAGCAAGCTTCTTTTCAAATTCTCTCTTTGCCTGCCTTATCAATGCCTTGCATCTAACTTGCCAATGCTTTTGTTGTTTCCCGTGTTCATCATTTGGCTTCTTTTTCCATTTCCTGAAACATGTTTTTTTTGGCAACAGCCTTTCTGACCTTGACTTTAAACCATGCTGGCAGTTTTTTGGCCTTCCTTCCACTTTTCTTAAAGCATGTGGTCTGGACTTCCAAGATAGAACTTTTAAACAAGGCCCATGCATGATGTAAATCTTTAACCTTTGCAGCTGCTCCTTTTCGTTTTTTCTCAACTATTTTCCTCATTTTATCATGGTCTCCCTTTTGAAAGTTAAAAGGTAGTACTGTGGATTTCCTTGCCTCCCATCTATTCTTCCATTTATTAAATCAGATGCGAACATGCTATGATTACTGTTGCCAAGTGGCCCCAAAACCCCTATCTCTTGCACCAGATCCTGTGTTCCACTAAGGACTAGGTCCAAAATAGCTTCCTTTCTTGTCGACATAGAATACTAAGCGAGTTAAGCCTGCATAAGACAGTATTATCTCCCTGAAGTTGTACCCCAGTTTGCCAATTAGCTGTAAATAGCTGCTGCGCAAAATTCCCATACTGGCAGGGGCTACAACAGGTACAGTTATAAGCTTTCTGACCTCAAAGTATAAGTTACTAAAGTTAGAAGGAAGAGGCGCCATAAGCAGAAGCAGCACTTACCCAGGGCATTATTTCTCCAGAAACTACCCAAGATAGGGCTGGCATTAGGAGAGAGATAACCAGAGCAATTACTCTAGGACCCCATGCCACAACCCAAAGCCTGCTCAAAGCTGAAGGAGACACAAGCTGCTAATGAGTCTTGAGGCCCCCTCCCAAATTTCTGCCCAGGACTCCAGCATCTCTGACACTGGCCCTGACCCTGGCCCTGGCCCTAGGTGCAGTGAAACTCTACTCATCTAATAGCTTTCTTACTGCTTTTGAAACACATTAACACAACTGCTTTTATACTGCATCAAAGGAAAAGAAATGTTTGTTTAAAGTCAGAGCTGATGAAGCTCCTATGCCTCTTGACTCTTATCCATGCAGACCACCGTTTCCTCTCGCTCGTCACAGCTGCAGTGATGACACTACACGTAGTGTAAGTGAGGTGTAGGAAACGGGATAGCAACTGTCCACAGCTAGAAAGGAAGCACAGGGCTCAATGTGTTTACAGTTAAAATTAAGGTTGGCTTTTGCTGAAAATATATTAAACTTTGGAGAAATGTGGCATACAGAAATGACATCTGATCAAAGGGCTAAAGATGGAACAGGAGGCAATGTGCCACAGAGACGTGGGAGATTTATTTACCTTTAACTGGAGAAATAATATTTTTTCAAGCTCTGGAAAGCACAAGCTAGTCTAAGCTATCAATTTGGCATATGTAAAGGAGGAAAAGGAATGGGGAGTCCTGGAGGATGGGACATGTCGGAGAATGAAGAGGGGGGTGGAAACAGATGAGAATTGACTATTATTTGAGGGATTGTACTCTGAAATGGGGAGGAAGGAGAATGGAACCTGAAGAGTGTGTTCCATCTCATTATCTGCACATAGCCAGTAGCTGGACATAAAGCTCTTCAATAAGTTTGTCTATGTGATGTCTATTGAAAACAGGCAGTGATACATCAGGCTCCCCAGACTGAGAGTCAGGAAACTAGAGCTATCTTTGGACCGAGGAGGAGCCTAATGCAGTAATGAAATGTTTAGTTTAATGTTGAATTTGATTAACCACTTTGGATAAACATTTCAAAGCAGGAGTAAAATAAAAATAAATAACATGATACAGAAAAATAAACCATTTAAAACAAATATAAACAGAGCCCATAATACAGCCATTAGTTCCTAGATGATATGATTAAACAGCCTGGTCTTCAGTTTCCTTCTAATACCAACATGTAGTTTCCAGCCTGATAACAGCCCGTGGGGTCCTGAAGCAGCCTCTGCTGTGAGGATCCAAACACTTTTAAGGGGGGATAATGCACTAGCAAATCGCTGGAAGTATCTAGAAACAATATGGAGTCTCACATCTCATTATTGCGCCAGACAAGTCTCCGCTCTTTCTCATCCTGCCTTCTTGCTCTCATCCTTCCCTTGCTCTCACATCTCTCACCCCCAACTCTCTAATGCTTCACCATTGCTTTCAACTCTCCCAGCCCCCAGTCCCACATCTCTTAGCCCTCTTACGCTAATCTGTCTGTGTGTGTGTCTGAATTATTAACAAACATTGGTTTCACATTTCACAATCGTAGCTCCTCATCTCTTTTATAACCCCCTACCCTCCTGCTATCACCTCTCCTCCCCATCCTCCTTGATCTCACCAGTCTCATACTACCTAACTCCCTCACTCTTACCTGTCATCTACCCTATCTTCTTGCTGTCACCCCTCTCAGCAGCAAACCTGTATCGGCTATAGCATGGAGTGGGAGTGGGGTACAAAGAGAGAACCCTATCGAGTACCTGCTGCTTCTCCCACTCCCTGTAGCCCACTGAACCTGGGAGAAGAATGAACTAGCCTAGGGAGATGGAGAGCAGCAGGAAGCTCAGTTGGGATCAGTGTAAATTGGTGTGGGGGATAAGGAGAAATACGCATTAACTTTCTCTCTTCCCCAAGCCCCCGCCCTACCTGCTAATCCACTCTCTCTCTCGCTCTCTCTCACTCTCTTCCCATCTTCAGGGATGATGCCAGCATTCATCCCCTTCCCTTATCCCTGACCCTAGCACTCTTCTTCTCCCCACCGTATAAGTCCTGAATCCTGGAATCACAGATAGCTGCTTCAGTCCTACTACCTCACTGTTTCTCCTCACATGTATTTGTTTATGAAAAATTTAATATACCACTCATGCAAGCAAGCCTACATACATAATAAAAATTAAAACCTGTTAAACCTGCTTTGTAAACTGCCATGACATTTTAGGAACCATGGTGGTATAACAAATAAATAAATAAAATCCTCCAGCAAACTGTATCACAAAATAGTCCCCAGAAGCCTCTGTGAAAAATAATCTTTACACTTTTAAATGTCCAGTAATCGGCCTCATTCCTCGGTTTTATTTATGTATTTTTAATTGGCTCATGACATTCCAATACTTTAAGGCTTTATGGGAGGCAATTTCCACAACTGTGGCACCACCCACAAAAAGGCATAAGATCCACTCACTGACAACTTGCCAAACTTGTTGACCATCACTTCTAAAAGACTAAAATAGAAGGGACCTAAACCATGAATAGCTCAATGAACTGAAGTCTGCACCTTAGACTTAATTTGGAACCGCACAATCAATTCATCAAATACAGGAGTATATGCTGTCTGTTGATACAGGAGGGGAGGGGATGGAGCTGAAGTGGGCAAACTGGCCTAGAAAAGAATTCTCCATGGACAAGCAGGGAGCGTCAGCCACACCAGATGTCGTCCTCTGGACGGCGTCATCTATGGAAGTGCTCTCCAGAGCTCAGATTTCTCAGCATGAGTGGTATGCCCACCTCCCAGGCCTGCTCCTAGCCCAGCCAGTCTAATTTCTTCTGCCTTGCCATCAAGACGGACTCTCTCCACTCTCCTACAACAAACCATGAAATCTCCTTAAAATCCTACCTGCGAAGATGCCCAAGCCTGGGTTTAAGAAGTGTCCATGATGCAGCAGGAAAAAGAACTCCACCGACACCCACGACTGCTGTGTTCGCTGTCTGAGACTGGATCACCTGGTGCAGGACTGCCCCAGATGCTCCCGCATGTCTCCCAGAGCGTGTAAGTACCGAGGGCACGCTCTACGGGAGTTCCTGGCCTCCTCCAACATGCCTGAAGTGCCTGCCTCCTCCGATGTGCCTGCGGCGGCTGCGTCCGGTCAGGCCCTCCCCCGGCGCAACAACGGAGTCCTCTGGTCCAGGATGTGCCCTCCGCGGCCTCCATCCCCGGCCGGCAGCCTGCCTTCCAGCCCAACGCATCTCCTTCAAGCCTGCTCGAGTCTCCGATGCATTCACGAGACTCCCAAGATGGTGCTGGCATTGTGTTGCTTAGCTCCGCCCACCAGAGCGCTATTGGCCAACCCGGCTGCTCCACCCACCAGATCTCCATTGGACAGCCAGTCCCCCAATCGGAGGGCTCGCCTTGTGCCGACGACGTACGGCGCTGTGGGGATTCCCCAGACCTCAGGGACCTCCCCCTTAGTGCCAGACTGTGCCGTGCTGAAAAAGGAGCCTCCCGCCGGCAGGACCACGCTGATAGGGAAAGCCCCTGATGGCGCAAAGAAGACAGCCACCACGCTGACAAGGGAAACCTCAGCAAAGGGAAACCCCGACGGCATGAGCAGGTCAGCAGAAGCAGCAGCCCTGACAGACTTTTCAGGCGATTGGGCATGCAGCATAGCCACAGACGAGCCAACAGACATCACACTCCAAGGGCTCCAGCAGACATCGATCCAGGCACCACAGCCACAGACACTCCCATAAGCGAAAGCACCAATCCAGCAGTTGGGACAGCAGGACTCATTCCAAGAAGAAAAGAAGCCCCAGCAGTTCCAGCTTCAGTGTCAGCTCCAACGGCAGCTCCCCCTGCAGCCATAACAAGCCATCTTCTAGAAAAGCATCTTCTATGGACAATTCTGAAACCATCATCAGACTTCTCTCATGCCTGGTCCAGCAAACCGCTCCACAGGACCCAGGAACAACCCTTCCAGCGGTCCCAGCCACAACCTATACATCGCCAGCAGCCGGGTCTTCTCCAGCTCCAGCCACAAACGGACACCGATCCACAGTCAGATCTCCCTCCCCCCAAGGGGACCCTCCCCCCGTCGGAGGCGACTGATGATCAAAGACTCTGTGCCCGTGAGATCCACAACTTCAAAGGAATCCCCTGTTTTGGAGATGCCGGCTAACCACAAGGAGGAACTCTCAGGTAAAAGTCCCCCGGAGGACCTCACCTACCCAAAATTCTTAAAAAAGGTGATATCAGCCCTGAATCTCTCAACGGACAAGCTGGAGGAACAGCAGCCAGATGTCCTGAAATACCTCCATGGGCGCAAGCCCGCCATGGCCCTGCCTGTGCACCAGAAACTTAGAGATAACCAGCTTTCGCTGTGGCAGACTCCGGCCTCTGGCCATGCGGCTTCCAGACGGCTGGACGCAAAATACCAAGTTCACCCCACGCCCAGATTCCACAAACAATAGCTACCGCATCAGTCCATTGTCGTCTCCTCGGCTCTGAAAAAGATCAAGTCTTCCAGAACCCAGGCCAACCACTCACCGGGGCGGGACTCAAAACTCCTGGATGACGCGGGAAAGAAAGTACCCAGGGCGCAATGCTGAACACCAGGATTGCAGCTCACCAATTTCAGCACATCCTCTTCCAGGATGGAGTGCTGATGGCCCTCAAAGGCAAACTCTCTGCCCTGCCCAAGGACCTGCAAGCAGAGGCGTCCAGGAGCTGACCAAATGCAGCAGACACCTGGTTGCCACCGCCTTCGACTCGTTCGACACTGCCATCAGAACAGCAGGTACCACTATCTCAGCCCGATGGTGGGCTTGGATAAAGGCCTCCAGTCGGATAGAGGACACCCACGACAGGATTGCCGACGCCCCATGCGCAGGCAAGACCCTCTTCGGCAACAAGGTCACGGACGCTGTCAATGACCTCAAAGAACATTGCAAAACCCTCCAGACCCTGGTGGCGGATGGCCTGGAACGCCACTCCACAGCACAGAAAACAAACTACTGCCAGAAGCCATACTACCCCAACAAGAGGTACTCCTCCACCCGCAAATGGCAGGCCCCTTGGACCTACAAACAGCCTTACCAGTCCTCTGGCACCCAACGACAGAACCAGAGGGAGCACAAATCTAAGAAGCAGGCTCCCTCGCAGCCAGCTAAATCCTCCTTTTGACATAGAACATCTGGCGAGCACTGCCCTCAACTCCCCTGTAGGGGGTCGATTATTGGACTTTCTCCCGGCTTGGAAGGCCATCACAATGGACAACTGGGTGTTGCAGATCGGGGGATACCGCTTACACTTCACATCCCCGTCTTTGCACACTTGCAACCAACAAGCGAGCCACCCACTCACCTTCAGGCCACCATGTCCGACCTGCTACAGCACCTTCTCGCATCTCGGTCCATCGAAAAGGTTCCTCTCGACAAGATCGGCTCTGGCTTCTACTCCAGATACTTCCTCATTCCCAAAAAGTCAGGAGGAGTTCGCCCGATCCTAGACCTCTGCAAACTCAACAGGTTCATCACAAAGGAACACTTCAGGATGTACTCGCTCAACTCCATCCTACCGCTCATCAGGACAGGGGACTGGCTTACCTCCTTGAATCTGATGGAGGCATACTCCCACGTCCCCATCCATCCCACCCACAGGAGGTTCCTCCGCTTCAAGGTGGGGGATCAGCACTACCAGTACAAGGTGCTTCTCTTCGGCCTATCCCCAGCTCCTCAAGTTTTCACGAAGTGCGTCGCGATCACTGCGGCGCACCTCTGCAAATAGAGCATTGCTGTCTTCCCATACCTCGATGACTGGCTCCTCACGGCACAATCGGCCACGGAGGTCCAGGTGGCAATGCGAAGAATGACCAAACTACTATCCGACCTTGGGTTCCTCCTGAATCTGGACAAGTCCCAACTCGAGCCTCGTCAGAAGATCCAGTTCATAGGCGCTATCATCGACACCCACGCCTCGAAGGCATTCCTGCCCAAACAACGTGCAAAGACAATCGAATCCCTAGCCACAAAGATGTCAGCATCCAAGCTAACCTCAGCTCGGTCCATCCTTTGTCTCCTGGGCCACATGGCTGCAACCACCTTGGTCCTCCCCCTCGCGAGGCTGCACGTGCAGAATCTCCAATGGACCATTGGAACCAACTTTCACAACCGCTGGACACGAAGGTGCCCATGGACAGTCAGGCACGGAAAGGCCTCCTCTGGTGGACCCGGCAGTCTGACCTAGCACAAGGCAAAAGCCTCCAGCAGCGCCCACACCAAATTGTCCTCACAACAGACGTGTCATCAACCGGCTGGGGAGCACACTTTCTGCATCTCAGCACCCAAGGAATGTGGACGGCCAAGGAGCAGAGCCTGCACATCAACCTGCTCAAGCTCAGAGCCATCAGATATGCCTTGCGGGCATTCCAGTCTCAGCTGAAGGGGAAAACCACCCTCATCCAAACAGACAGCCAGGTAGCCATGTTCTACCTCAACAAACAAGGGGGCACTGGCTCGTGATCCCTCTGCAAGGTATCGCTCACGATCTGGGCCATGGCTCTGTCCAACAGATCCCACCTTCAAGCCTCGTACCTTCCCGGGGAGGAGAACTGCATAGCCGACAAGCTAAGCAGACAGCTGGAACCACACGAAAGGTCTCTGCATCCGGAGGTCGCCAAGTCCATCTTCCGTCGGTGGACGCCACGCCTCGATCTCTTCGCAGCACAGAACGCGAAGTGCCACCTCTTCTGTTTGAAGTGCCCGTCCAACATGTGCTTGGTACAGGATGCTTTCGCCGTGTTGTAGGGGGCATGGTCTCTAGAGTATGCCTTCCCCCCCCACCCCTCTGATCTCGGCGACACTGCAACAAGTCATCTCGGACAGGGCACAAGTGATCCTTATCGTACCCTACTGGCCCCGCCAGATGTGGTTTCCCCTTCTCCTCTGCCTCTCAAGAGAACCTCCGGAGAGGCTGCCACTCCACCCGAATCTCCTGTCTGAGAACGACGGGCGCACGCTGCATTCCAACCTGCAAGCCCTCACCTTGACGGCCTGGAGATTGAGCGGAGACACTTGTCAGCCCTAGATCTGCCCACAGAGGTGCAACAGGTGGTCCTGGTGGCCAGACGCCCATCCACCTGCAGATCCTATGGGTTCAAGTGGAAACGCTTCACCATATGGTGTGCCGCACGGGGTCTCGACCCAGTATCCTGCTCCATACTGATGATCCTTAAGTATCTCATGCACCTCTTCGATATTGGACTAAAGATGCAATCCATCAAGGTGCAGCTCTCTGCGATTGCATCCCTCCATGCCAGCAGGGCGCTGAGCAACTCCTCCGTAGCATCATTGCCCGTCGTGGCTCAATTTATGAAAGGCCTCGCCAATCTCAGGCCCCCCTTGCGACCACTGGTGCCAACCTGGGACCTCAGCACTGTCCTTCATCAACTGATGCTGCCGCCCTTCAAGCCGCTGCCTGCAGTGAACATAAAGTTAGTCTCCTGGAATGCGCTCTTTCTCTTTGCAATAACCTCCACCCGGCGGATTAGCGAACTCCAGGCCCTCATGGCCCATCCACCGTACACGCAGCTCCATCAGAACTGCACATCCTTGCGCACCCACCCGAAGTTTCTGCCTAATGTCGCCTCCTCCTTTCACATCAACCAATCCATCCTCCTCCCCTCCTTCTTCCCGGCACCGCATGGGTCCGAGGAGGATCGTAGGCTCCACACCCTGGACTGTGTCAGAGTCTTGCGCATCTACCTGGATAGAACAGCAGGAGTAAGGCAAGAAACCCAGCTCTTCATGTCCTACGACCCCAACAGGCCGGGAAGGCCCATCACCCTGTCCTCCTGGATATCGGCCTGCATCGTCTTCTGCCTGGACAAGGCCGAAGCCCATGCGGGGGACCGCATAAGAGCGCATCAACTCAGGCAATTAGCGGCGTCCTTCGCCAACCTGCGCTCGGTTCCTGTAGATGACATTTGCAAAGCCGCCACCTGGTCCTCCGCACTCACCTTCCAAAAACACTACTGCCTGGACCTCGAGGCGCAGTCTGACAGCGCCTTTGGCCGTGCTGTCCTCACAGTAGCTGTCTGAACGCCCGCCCTGCCGACAACAGACTAAGTGGTCTTGCTGCTCTGGCCTTTTTACGGCCTGCTGAATGGTGGACTGTTACCTGACTGTTACATGCACTATTGGCGTATGCACTGTGCACTGTTGATTCACTGTTATCCTTGCTCTTTTGCACTGTGGGGTTTACACTGTTTGCACTACACACCGCTGTTGCTATGTTCGCACTGTTTGCATGATGCACTGTAGAACTGTAGAAACTGTTTGCACGATGACTGTAGAAAATAAAAGCACACCCCTTGATGCATATGTTGTCTGCCTCCCTCATCCATCTCAGCGTGCTCTCGTGTAGCTAGGGAGTCATGTGTTGTGAAATATTACCAGGATTCTGTACAAGATGTGGAGTCAAGGGAAGGATTGCCAGGAGGGAACTCTATGTCAGGGGTGCTGTCTTCAAGGAGGCTGCAAAAGGCATTTCTGCAAAGGGAGGAGTCTGTATCCAGATTGGTTCCTTTGTCCCCTTTTTGGTACCCTGAGTATATGGTGTGCACTGAGTCAACCTGGATTGTTGCTATTGGACTTGAAATTTTTTATTTCTGGATTGTGGATCCTGTCTTATTTGCATTGGGAGTATACCAGGACCGAGAGCACACTGTTTCTTTTGATTTTTTTCCTACTTTCATCAAGTTCCTCAGTAAGTTTTCTATTTTTGAACCACCCCAATGCTGGTTTGTTGTGTGTTTTTTGTTAAACTGCCTAAGCCCCTGAAAGACTGTCTGTCTTTCTCCAATAATGCATCTTGGGTTGCTACTGGCCAGGGGAAAAGGTGCTACACACAGCTTTCTGAGAGAAGATACTGTGAGATAACCCACTGCAGGAAACGGATAATCAGAATGCTCAAGTTTAGTAAAATTTTAATGAAGGCTAAAGTTAAAAAACAATTAGCAGATGGTATCTGTCTTATCGTGAATAATAAAAAAAACCCTGAGTTCAGTCAGATAAGTCTGATATTTACATATCCATGAGTTTCATCAGTTTTGGTACAGAAAAACTGGCCACTACTATGCCATACCATACCACATATAAGAGAGCTTGTTTAAAAAAATCCAACAGCATTATACGTATAATATTAAATGAATAATCTATTTACGTGGGTAATTTTATAACAGGGTGCCTACAGGTTTGACGATGGAGAAGGTGCCTAGTTTAATCCAATTTCATAAAGGCACATAGGGCCTTTTTGCTAAAGGGCGCTGTGGTGTTGCCCCAAATGCATCAATATCAAGCAATATTAAAGCTACTGAAATGCAGGGGACATGGGGAAAAGAAGAAGCACTCTGGATTGCATTGGAAAGAGGTGATGGCACTGTCATCCATACTGCTGTAGTCTACAGACCTCCGACTCAAATTGAAGAGATAGATAATGATTTGATTATAGATATTGCCAAGATAGCCACAAAGGGGGAAGCAATCATTTTGGGTGACTTTAATCTACCTGATGTGGATTGGATTACTCCTTCTGCACATCTGGAAAGAAGTAAAAAAATTGTAGATGCTCTCCAAGATGCATCATTTAGACAAATGGTCATGGAACCAACCAGGGAAAGCTCAAAGCTGGATTTAGTGCTCACCAACGGTGATAGCGTGTCGAATGTCTGCGTGAGTGCCCCTGTGAGCAACAGCGATCATCACACGGTGTGGTTTGAGATAAAAGCCAAGGTACAGGCCAAACATAGCAAGTTCAAAGTCCTAAACTTCAAAAACACTGACTTCAATAAAATGGCAGAGTACCTAAAGGAGGAGATGATAGGGTGGAAGGAGATAAGGGAAGTGGAATTGTAATGGGCTAAACTAAAGGTGGCAATAAAAGGGGCAACAGACAAATATGTAAAAATGGTAAACGAAAACAAGAGGAGAAGGAAACCTATTTGGTTTTCCAAAGAAGTGGCTGCTCAAATAAAGGCAAAAAACACAGCTTTCGCAAAATTCAAAAGCTTGCAAACAGAAGAACACAGAAATGAATACAGGATCAAACTCAAAGAGTCAAAAAGAGAAATAAGGATAGCAAAATCAAAGGCAGAGGAAAAGATGGCTAAAGATGTTAAGGGTGGCGACAAAACTTTTTTCAGGTATATTCGGGAAAGGAAGAAGATCAGAGTTGGAATTGCAGGACTCAGAAGTGTTGGGAAAGGACTAGTGGAAAGTGACATAGAAAAAGCGAAATTGCTAAACAAATACTTCTGCTCTGTTTTTACTAAAGAAAATCCTGGAGATGGACCATAAAAATGGGAATGAAGTAGATACCACAACATTCACAGAAGATGAGGTGTTGGAACAACTTGCTAAACTGAAAGTGGACAAAGCCATGGGACCGGATACTGAAAGAGCTCAGAGAGGTTCTTGCAGGGCTGTTAAAGGATGTATTCAACAGATCCTTGGAAACAGGAGAGGTTCCTCAGGACTGGAGAATGGCTGATGTCGTATCTATACACAAAAGTGGTGACAGGGAAGAAGTGTAAACTACAGACCCGTGAGCCTTACCTCGGTGCCAGGAAAAGTAATGGAGACGCTCCTGAAAGAGCAACTAGTGGACTTTCTCAAAACCAACAGGTTACAAGATCCGAGGCAACATGGTTTTACTGAAGAACGGTCTTGCCAAACAAATCTGATTGAGTTCTTTGACTGGGTGACCAAGGAACTAGATCAGGGGCATGTGATTTCAGCAAAGTCTTTGATAGTGTTCCTCATAGGAGGCTTGTCAATAAACTCAGTAGCTTGGGGATGGGTCCCAAGATGGTAAACTGGATTAGAAATTGGTTGACTGACAGACGACAGAAGGTGATGGTAAATGGAGCTCACTCAGATGAAAGGAAGGTGATTAGCGGGGTGCCCCAGGGTTCGGTCCTGGGCCCGGCACCGTTCAATGTATTTGTGAGTGATATTGCTGAAGGACTGAATGGAAAAGTCTGTCTTTTTGCAGATGACACAAAAATTTGCAACAGAGTGGACTCCCCCGAGGGAGTGGATAACATGAGGAAAGATCTACAAAAGCTGGAAGAATGGTCAAATGCTTGGCAATTACGATTTAATGCAAAAACATGCAGTGTCATGCACTTAGGTAGCAGAAATCCAAGGGAAATGTACGCGATAGGGGGCGAGAGGTTGGTGTGCATGGTTCAGGAGAAAGACCTTGGTGTGATTATCTCTGATGATCTCAAGGTGGCAAAACAGTGCGACAAGGCTGTGGCAAAAGACAGGAGGATGTTGGGCTGCATACAAAGAGGGATTACCAGCAGAAAGGAGGAGGTACTTATGCCACTGTACAGGTCACTGGTGAGGCCTCACTTGGAATACTGTGTTCAGTTTTGGAGACCATATCTTGCAAAAGATGTAAAAAGACTGGAAACTGTTCAGAGGAAGGCGACCAAAATGATTTGGAGTCTGCATAAGAAACCTTATGAGAAGAGATTTGAAGACCTAAATATGTACACTTTGGAGGAGAGGAGGGATAGGGGAGATATGATTCAGACCTTTAAATACTTAAAGAGGAACGATGAACAAACAAACCTCTTCCAAAGACGGGGAAGCTGCAAAACTAGAGGGTATAACATGAAGCTGCAAGGTGGAAAATTGGAAGGCAATGTCAGGAAATATTTTTTCACTGAAGGGATGGTGGATGCTTGGAATGCTCTCCCGATGGAAGTGGTGGGGGCAAACACGGTGACGGAATTCAAAACAGCATGGGACAAGCACAGCGGATCCCTTTACAGAAACAGGATAAAAACAAAATAAACTGAACCATCTAACTTCTCAACAAATAGGGGTGTCCTACATGAAGTGGTGGGTCCACCCCTAGACAGAGACATGTGGAGGGGTGGCCTGCACAGAGCGACAGGTGCACCTACTCTTGCCGTATTGCTGGGCAGACTGGATGGACCATGCTGGTCTTTATCTGCCGTCATTTACTATGTTACTAATAGCGTGCAAATCCATGGCACATTAGGGCAACACCACAGCATTAACTGATGGGAGCATGGAAAGCATATGCCCAGCAGTTACTGTGGTGCACGCAGCCCTGCTATGGCACAACAATGGCCAGAATGTATTAAATGCATTATAAACTGTAAATAGTTCCAAACCACTGCTGGTGTTGCCCATGTATATAGTTATCCTTCTTACAACTCCAAGTTATTTATCCTGTTATAATGTAAGCATACGACTGTTTGGTCGGTTGCAAAAGATTTTTGTTATTTGTCAACCGCACTGATACTGAAAAGCGCGGTATAGAAGAGCCTGTAAATAAATAAATAAATGGCATTGGTGCATTCAATGCCACCTATAGATGTAGCAGTGAGTATACCTGCACTATTTGTCACTGTGCAGGTAGCATAGGTGCACTGCCTGCATGGCAATCACCCCACCTACCCTCTCCCCCTAACCCTCCCACTTGTAATCCTAATGCACCATGGACAGTTAGTGCCAAACTCTGACCCTGCACTAGCTGCCATCGCATGTCCAACCACATGCCAGATCTACACTGACAGCTATAGTAAAGGGGCCCCATAGGTACCTATGTGTCTTTATGAAATACTAGCATAAATCCTGCAGATATAGCGCCTAGATTTACCTGTACTTTTCCTCTATAAATGCAGGGCATCTTGAGTGACCTAATTTTAAAAGAGACCTTTTCCACATGTAAATCAGTGTTTTATGTGCAAAAAATGTTTATAAGATTACCCCCTATATATTCAGCATTATACGCAGAGTGAAAGGGGTGCATTTGAGGTATTCTGAGGGCAGTGCCTGCTATGGGGATAATTTTATTTATTTATATCATCATTTGATATACTGCCTGGGCCGAAGCATGAGGCGGTTTACAATAGCATAAAACAGCTGCAGAGAAAGAAAAGAAAGGAACGCCAATAAATACAGGAAAGGTACAGCAAATGATAGGAGAGAACAAATACAGAAAGAAAACACAAATAAAAACGTGACATAGACACTGCAGACAAAAGGCCACGGACAATGCAAATAACTGGACTAGGCTAACAGGCACGGAAGGATGACTAGGAGGAAGTGTCGAAGGCCAATTGATAAAGGTGCGTTTTTAGAGCTACTTTGAATTTAGGAAAGGAGAGTTCTGAACGCAGTGAGAGGGGAACAGAATTCCAAAGAGCAGGGGCTAGGAAAAAGAAAGCAGCTTGACAGGTCCGTTCTAGATGGACTTGGGAGGCAGAAGGGAGGGCTAGGCGGTGCGTATGGAGGGCACGCATGAGCCGGGGGGGGGGGGGGGGGTGTGATGGTAAAAGCATATTAGGTCGGCCAGATAGCGAGAAGTGGAGGTATGGATTATTTTGTGGGTCATGATAAGAATCCTGTATTGAATTCTGTAGTGAACCGGGAGCCAATGAAAGCGTGCCAGAAGAGGGGTGATATAGTCAAGGAGTGAGGACACGTGCTGTCGTGTTCTGTAATAACTGAAATCTGTAAAGCTGTTTTTGGGGAAGGCCTGCCAGAACGATACTGCAGTAGTCAATATGTGATACAACTAATGATAACAGGAGAGTAGAGAGAGCTTAAGGGGAAAGAAAGGGGCGAACCGAGTGAATCTGACGAAGATGAAAGAAGCAGTGCCAGGAGATAGAAGAAATATGTTCAGAGAAGGACAGAGTGGAGTTCAGAACAACTCCCAAATACCGAAAAGAAAAATCCAGAGGGATAGGAGTAGAGGCAATGACAGGGGCTAGTGAGGGTAGCCGAGGATTTCAAGGGGTTAAAGTGGAAGTAATTGGCTGTTAGCTGGGAATGAACCTGGTCTAGACACGAGTTGAGGGTAGAAAGATCTGGAGCAATGGGGGAAGTACAGTGTAGAAGCAGGATATTATCGGCATAATAATATACTGAGATACCGAATTGCCGGATCAAAAGGCAGAGGGGAGCTAGGAAAACATTAAACAACAGAGGTGACAGGACCGACCCTTGGGGAACGCCACAAGAGAGCGGAACTTTTGGGGAAACAGATACTTCCGAATGAACAGAGAAAGTGCGAGCGGTGAGAAAAGAATGAAACCAATTAAGGGGAGTACCAGCAATACCAAAATCAGACAGGTGGGAAAGAAGAGTCTGATGATCCACAAGATCGAAAGCAGCTGTCAGATCCAAGGAGACTACGACAGAGAAATCATCCTGCTCATGAGCAAAGTGAATTTCGTTTAGTAGGAAGAGGAGGATAGATTCAAAACTATGGCCTTCCCGAAAGCCAGACTGCTGAGGATGGAGAGCATCAACAGTAAGAAGGTGAGAAGATAGCTGTGAAAATACCAGACGTTCAAGGACTTTAGACAAAAAAAAAAAGATTAGACACCAGGCACCAGTTAGCAGGGAGAGAAGGGTCCAGGGTGGGTTTCTTAATGATGGGGCGAACAAGGGCATGCTTCCTGGTGTCAGGAAAGCAGCCAGTAGACAGACTAGCATTAAACATAGACAAAAGGGGAGGCAGAAGACAGAGAGAGGGTTCAAGAAGCCAAGTCGAGGGAATGGTGTCAAGAGAGCAGGTGGTTTTCCTAGCAGTTGAGAGGGACGAGAATAGCTCAGGTGGTGAGATGGGGCTGAAGGCCGACCACGAGTGCATGGTGGGGGGAGCAGGGGAGGGAGGAGCAGGGGGGAGGGGAGGGTACGGGGGAGGAGATGGAGATGGGAAAAGGAGAGAGAGGTTCAGGACAGGAAGGGAAAGAGGATCGAAGAGTCCGAATTTTATCTGAGAAAAAATGTGCTAATACTGTGGAGTCCGGGACTTACAACGCATGAGGGACAGAAACTGATTGAAGGGAGGAAAGATCTCGGAAAACCATGTAAAGATGGTGGGTGGACTGCGAGGCCGAAGAGATGAGATGGAAGTAATAGTCACATTTAGCCTGTTGTATTGACACACGGTATTCTTGGTGGCGGTGCTGAAAGACAACCTGCGTAACAGGGGAGGGGTGGAAGCGTCATGCATGCTCGGCACGATGCAGCTAGGAATGCAGCAGCCGAAGCCCAGGGTGGTTCCATGCATTTCAGAGGGGGGAAGGACCAGTGGGAGGAGGGTGAGGAGTGGCCAGAGATCCAGTGTAGTGAACAGGGTGTCATTCCTGAGAGCTTGTGGATATCAATGCAAAGTCCAGGGGGAGCAGATGATCTGCAGCAGGAAAGAGTTGCAAGGCAGATGGAGGGATATGGCACTGCCCATGCTGGGGAGGAGGAACCAAGGGAGAAGGAGTTGGGTGAAGAGAGGGTTTCAGGGAGAAAAGACTACAGGAATGGTCAGGTCAGGGAAGAGGACTAGATTTATGTATGTGTGTAAATCTAGGTATATTAGTCATAAATACACATAAATGGGCATTTCCATATCATCCTGCTAGACCAGTCCAATGGGTTGTGTTCCCCTACCTGCAGATTGATGGAGACAACAAACCAATGAAAAGCCCAGGTTTCAATGACATCATTCCCATGCCTTTATTCGCTTCAGCCACCAGAGGTCCCTCAGTATTTGTTTGTCTCCAGCAGATGGTGGAAGGATTTTCTCCTCTCTATAGAAAATCTGAAGATTGAGAGGAAATTAGATTGATTAAACGCTCGTGAACTACCACCTTAAGCCCTGAAAAGCTGACTCTCTCACTTGAGCACTATGTGAGAAGTTCCACTAGACTGCGGTCTTTTTGGTAGCCATAGGAGGAAGGAGAATTGGTTTAGCTCCACGCCCTTATCATGATAAGGGCCTCTTGAGCAGCCACAAATTGGAAGGATTTGGAAGAATCTGGAAGAGTACAGCAACATCACACAATCTCAGCGCCCCCTCCCTTCTCAACCTTTCCCCCCTGCTCTCTCCCGAAGATTGCAGAAAGCTCTCAGAGGGATCTGCCTGCCAGCCACCTTTCACACGGTACTGTTAAAATAGACCCAGCCGGTGAAGCAGTTTCAGGGGAGTAGAGCTGAGCCTGGCATGGATCCTACACCTGGGGCTCTCAAGGGGTGAGTACAAAGGCTTGATCTTATCATTGTCCTTGTTGGGGGCTCCTGGCTCCGTCTCTGAGGGATGCAATTTGGGGTGAACTGCTAGCAACTGTTGGCGCTATGTGGGGGTTTCCCTCCGTTTTCTGCACAAATTAAAAACATTTTTGCCTATTGTGTGCCTGAGGGTCGTATGGTCCTAATATGCCCAATGTGCGCTCCTACCCTAGCATCTTTAACACATGCTATGTAAAAACACAGCGTCCGCTTGCAGGCCGACGTAGCCTTAGCGCACACTCTTGTGATACTTACCCTAACTCTCTACTATGTCTTCTTCCAGGAAATGTTGTTTGACCTGTGGCAAGCGAGGACTCTGCCTTTCCTGCATGCAGCTTCTTAGTCACCCTTTGATGTCCTGCTTTCTCCTCTCAGCTGGGGGATGCAGTTAATCCAATCTTCCCTGCCTCAGGGCAGGAGGTGATGGATGGTGCTATGGGTAAGGATATTCAGCTGGCCGCAAGCTCCGGCGACCATGCTGTGCGCCGATATTCGTCCTCGAGGGAGTCTGTGGCAGCTGTGCCCCCCTGGTGTTGTGGTGCCTTATCCGAAAGAAGAGCTTATGGACTCTGGATTGTCCTCCCCAGAATTCTTTCCTTTTTGCAACAGGCCTGGTCTTTCTGGCATGTAAATTCAGGACCTGCAGCCTCTGGGTGCCCCTGGACACTGTCTTGTGCCAGGCAGGCTGAAAGTAGAAGCAACGTGCGCTTACCTTTGGCTAAATGGCCTGGCGAGGGGCACTCCCTAGAGATGGAGAACAGCTGAGAGCTATCCGAGATATTTAATATGCCTCAGACGTTGAAAGATTTTGATATGAATGAGGACGTGCTCTTACCTTCAGAAGATTTTAAAAAAAGAAAAAAAATGCAGAGGTTGGCATGATCCGCCTATTCCAGATGGAGGAGCTGGAGGTATTGATTACCAGGAACTCATTCGCTTTTGTACTTGATGGATAGTTCCAGCATGAAACAGAAGTCAAAGGTAAACTCGCTTCTTCAATGGCTGCGGAAATCCACTACTGTCTTCCCGCTCCTGGAGGTGATCAAGGATATCATCTGGTCAGTGTGGGACTTCCTAGACTCCCTACCTAAAGGGTTAAGTGTGTATGAGAAGATCTCCACTTTCCCAGAGGAGGAGCGCATTGAGTAGTTTGACATTTCCAAGAGGTCATGGCGGTTACCAGATGGACCTCCATTCCTCTTGAAGACAGATCAGCCTTAATGAATTTTCTGGACCGTAAGGTGGATCCCTTGATAAGGAGCCAGTTTGTCATGGCTACAGCTATTCTGCAGCTGGCAGTATGCACCAGCCTGTCATCTCAAGCCCTGCTCCATTGGATTCGATCTCTTCCACCTGATGATACTAGCCCTTTTGGAGTTGACTGTGGCCTTCCTTTCCGAAGCCATGTATGACCTGATATGCTTGATGGCTAGGGATGATGACCTGACAACGATGTCACAGCATTGGATTTGGCTCTGGCACTGGGCAGTGGACACATCCTCCAAAGCCCGGTTGGCTCAACTGGCCTTTTAGAGGAAGCTTCTGTTTGAAACTGATTTGGAGAAGCTGGTGAAGGACTTAGGCGAGATGAAGTCTTTCTGACTCCCAGAAGACAGGTCCAAGGGGCCTGTGAAGAGGTCCGGTGCCCCTTCTTCGTCAGCTTCCACCTGTCCACCAAGGATGCACTGTCCGGATTCCTAGGTCTTGGTACTATCACCATTACTAACCTGAAAAACCTTCTTCCCCCTCTGTTTTCAGCCTCAGGCTCGTCCAGTTCTTTCATGGAGCGTGTTGGCCCAGGGATTCTGGGGGCCCATTCCCTGGTTCCTCCAGTGGGCAGCAGGCTTCATCTCTTCTTTCAGGAATGTGCCTGGGTCATAAGAATCACTGGGTGCTAAACACTATTCAATTTGGCTATGCCCTCGAATGCAAAGAGCCGATTCTTGATGTCATCATCATTTCCCTGTGTGGGTCTGCAATCAAAGGGGGTCATTTTGTGGACCACCTTGGACAGGTTGCTATGCCTGAAGGCATTGGTGTCCATCCCCCCAGATAAATGGGGCAAGGGCAGATACTCCATCTATTTTGTGGTGCCAAAGGACGGTTCCTTCTGGCCCATTCTGGACCTCAAGAGGGTCGACAAGCACTTGGGCATCCTGCACTTTCAGATGGAAACCTTGCGCTCTGTGATTCAAGCAGTGCACCAAGGGGACTTCTTGGCTTCTCTGGATCTGATCAAGGCGTATTTTCATATCTCGGTCTGGGCAGATCTGCAGAAATACCTGCATTTTGCTGTGCTTGGTTCTCACTATCAGTTCATCGTTCCTTCTTTCAGGCTGTCTACCATTCTCCAAGGTCATGGTGATGGCAGTGCTGTAGCATCAAAGGAGCTGTGTCCATCCCTATCTGGAAGACTGACTCTTCCAAGCCCGTTCCCTGTCAGAAGCATTTCGGATGACGTCCCGAGTGGTGTCCTTTTTTGAAAAACCTGAGCTGGATGATCAATCAGAAAAAGAGGCAGCTTTTGCCATCCCAATCCTTGGCGTTTCTGAGAGTACATTTTGACACTCAAGTGGACAGAGTTTTCCCACCAGAGGAGAAAGCCAGAGGACTGTTGAATTGTCTGGGATTATCTTCATCTCCTCAGATTGATGGAGGCGACCATAGAGATGGTGCCATGGGCACATGCTCACATGTGACCATTCCATCAGTTCTTGTTGACTCGTTGGTCCCCAAGTTCTCAGGAGTTAGAGCGCAGGCTTCTTCTCCCATTGACGGTGAAGGCCAACCTGTGGTGATGGTGGCAGCCTTGTCATCTGAGGAAGGGCGTACCTCTGGATGGTTTCTCCTGGATCCTGCTGACGACAGATGCCAATCACTTGGGCTGGAGAGCCCATTGCCAAGACTGTAGGGCCCAGAGTTATGGAACTACAGGTAAGCATGTGGTCCATCAACTGCCTCGAGGCAAGAGCCAGCAGGTTGGCTTCTCTGCGTTTTCGGCCCCTGGTTGAGGGACAGGCAGTTCAAGTGTTTTCAGACAATGCCACAGCTGTGGCTTATGTAAATTGGCAAGGCTCAATGAGCTCTGGAGTGACTCTAGAGATGGCTCTCCTGTTTACCTGGGCAGAGAAGGACTTCCTAGTCTTGTTGACTCAACACATTGCTGGATTGGACAGTGTGGAAGCAGATTTCCTCAGCTGGCATTCTCTGAATCCCGGTGAGTGGGAGTTGAGTCAAGAGGCATTTTAGTTGATTCTATACCGCTTGGATTGCCTTTTTTTTTTTTTTATATAGTTTTTGTATACCGCCTTATCCTTCAATCAAAGCGGATCAAATGGATCTGATGGTGACCCGCTCCAATGCCAAAGTGTGTTGTTTTTTCAGTCACCACACGGAGATGGGGTCCGAGGGTGTCGATGCCCTGACTCAACCTTGAACAAGTCAATAGCTGCTATACGTTTTTCCTCCATGACCCTGGTGGAGCATGTGATTCAGCGTATAAAGCACCATCCAAGCAGGGTTGTAATGGTAGTGCTGGACTGGCCATTGAGCGGGTGGTTCAGAGACCTGATGCGGCTCCTTCAAGTGCCTCTTCTTCTGCTGCCTCCATCTCAGGGGCTACTGTGACAGGGACTGATCATCCTGGAGGACCCATCTCCCTTCTCGTTTATGGCATGGTTCTTGAAGGAGACTGCTAGTGCGTAAGGGTTACTCTCCAGCACTATTCTCTACTAAACTTGGTGCCCAAAGGAGATCTATTAAGCTAGCTTACGTATGGATATAGTGCCTCTTTGAGTGCTGGTGCGGCGCATGGCACTTGGCTCCTGAGGCAGCTAAGGTGACCTCCCTGTTGGCCTTTCTGCAGGATGGCCTAGAGAAGGCCCTCTCACCTAGATCCCTGAAGGTTTGGATGGCAGCTCTGACTTCTTTCCATGGTCCGGTGGCAGGCAAGTCTTTGGCCTCACACCTGGACATCTTACATTTTCTCCAGGGGGTTTGGCATCTGTGCCCTCCCCTTCGGTCTGTGATCCCTTCCTGGTATCTGTGTCTGGTGCTTAGTGTCCTGATGGCAGCCCCTTGAGCCCTTGAAGTGTGCTACCTTAAGGATTTGATGCTCAAGACTGTCTTCTTCTTTGTTCTGCAAGGCGGATCTCCAAGCTGCAGGCTCTGTCTTGCCGAGATCCCTACCTGTCCTTTTCAGAGGAGGCTATTTCTATTCGGCCTGTACCTTTTTTCTTGCCTAAAGTGCTGTCGCCCTTTCATGTGAACCAGGTGGTTTGTTTGCCCTCCTTCTCTAAGGAGCAGTGTTGGGGGAAGGATAAGGATCTTTGTCTTTTGGATGTCTGGAGGGTGCTTCTCCGGTTCTTGGAGGTTATGAAGTCCTTTCGTAAATCAGACCATCTTTTTTGTGCTATTTGCTGGCCCAGGCAAGGGTAAAGCAGTGGCCAAGGTGACTTTGGGGCACTGGATTATGGAGGCCATTGCCTTGGCTTATCTGTTATGGAACCGGCTGGTTCTGGAGGGTTTGCACACACATTCTACCTGAGCACAAGCAACCTCGTGGGCAAAGCAGAGCTTGGCAGCCCCTGCAGACATTTGTTGGCAACAATGTGGGCATCACTTCCACTTTTGTCAAGCATTACCACTTGGATGTGTAAGGGGCTTACTGGTCCACAAGGGCCAATATCTCATCTTACACAGGAACCAATTTCTCAGCAATACTCACCAAATCTTTATTACACAGGATCTTTTTTTCTCAGCAACACGCACAAATTGTACAAACTTGTACAAGGTAGCTACTGTATAGGGAATAGACAGAAGAGAAAGATTAATGGGGTAATTCAGCACACTGTCACCTCCATGGCAGGGCTGAATAAACTCCCCATTTTCTCCTCTGTTCTGGTCTGTTTTTTATACAGTTTTTTCTGTAAGGCTGACGAGACTACAAAGGTTATTTCTTTTCATGCAGCTGGTTCTCAGCAATGCTTTTTTATACAATATTGGCACACTTTAAATTTCCTAAGGTTCAAGTTAGCATCTCATCTTCCCAAGGCCAGTGCCTAATTAAATCTTACTCCCCGGTTCCCCCTCATGTCTCCTTTTTGTTTCATTTGTATTGTCTGGTTTTCTTAGCAGATGCACACTAAATCAGCAACATTCCATACCACTCTGTTCCCAGAATTTTCTCATGTCAGCAGCCCTTTCTTCCCCTGATTCTTCTTTTGGCCTAACAGTGGTCAAGAGTCCCAGGCCAGTATCCAGGTCTGCTTCACAGGCCTAGCTACAGGAGCGCTGTCCCAGCCTGGGTCCAACTACAGCCAGATACTTGGCTCAAGATTTTTGAGAATGATGTGTCTTGTTCCCTCCCAGTGGCGTTATAGCTTTGGTATATCTCACTTGTCTGGATTGGTCTAGCAGGATGATATGGAAGGTGACATTTTACTTACCAGTTAATGGCCTTTCCTTGAGTCCTGCTAGACCATTCCAGGGCCCTGCCCCTGAAACGGTATTTGTTCTGCTCTTCTGCTGTGGGATCTTTTGGTACACTGCTTTTTATACTTGACTCTACAAATTTATCTTCTATGAACAGTCTTCTATTTATGCTTTCCTACATGGTTCTCGATTACTCCTTGTTGCCCACAATTGAGGTTGTGTGAGACTTGCCATTTTTTTCTCCCATATGCTTTGGGATAAATATTGATGGACCTCTGGTGGCTGAGGCAACTAGAGGCATGGGAGTGATATCATTGAAACCTGGGCTTTTCATTGGTTCTTTGTCTCCACCAATCTGCTGGTAGGGGAACACAACCCACTTGTCTGGACTGGTCTAGCAGGACTCAAGGAAAGGATATTAACTGGTAAGTAAAATGTCACCTTATGCATGTATTGAATGTGAAAAACCTCACCTATCGTTAAGGAGCAGAGGGCTAAGCGGGTAGCATCTAAAATCACTGCTACCCATTTAGCCCTTTCCTCTGCCCCAGTATGCCTCCAATACACCCCAATGCTAACCGCATAGCATCTGGGCGCGTTAGGGACTTATTCGGGATTTTCGAAAGGCACTACCCATTTAGGTGCCTTTCGAAAATCCCGGATAAGGCATTTACATGGGTAACTAGGGCAGTTATCCATATAAATGCCTTTGAAAATTGGTCTCTCTACGTATTTCTGCATATTCAGGGATGCTCACTATACGTATAGAATTTCTAAAAATGTGTCAATAGTTTGAAATGTTTCAAATTATTTGGCAGATATTCTGTTGAAAATTGACTTCTATAGGCCTGATTCTGTCCTGTCTTATGGAGTGGTAGTTTTTATAGTGTTTAAGATGTGGCGGTTGGACTACTACTTTTTCTGCTTCTCTTACTTCATTAGCATGACGCGGTTTCTTCTTAAAGCGCATGCCCCGGCGTTTTTTCTGATTCAGAAGCGCGTTTGGATGAGTTTAGTATGTGCAGTGCAAAGCGTCAAAGTAAGCTTTATAAATCAGTTTGAACTTTTATTTTGGAGTTTTTGAGGTGTTGAATTTATTGACTTTCTATTACACATTAGTAAGTGAGGGTGGTGATAGTTTACGGCATGGTACTATAGATAGTTATCCTCAAAAAATGTTAAGGTTCTGTTTTTAACTTTTGCACGTATCGTTGCCGGTTCACTTTTAGTGTCAATGCATAACGTGCTTTCCTAAGTAAGGGTAGGGAGAACAGGTTAGACCCTCCCACGGTTTAATGCGTTGGTATAAAGTTTTCCTTCCCCCTTTTTCAATTTGTATAATTGGGTACTGTGATTGAGGAAATTTGACAACACTTTTTAAAAAATTTAAAAAAGAGATTATGGCAAGTTTATGATTAAACTGTATGCCACATTAATGAGCCGTTCTTATGTATTGAGTTTTTCAAATAATTGATAAAGGTGGGGGTCATGTTACTGGGTATGCGTTATAACCATGATTTTGGTAGGTTTGGAAAACGTTTAAATATGAACAATGACGGTTAGTTGTGCCTAAAATATATTTTTTGTTTCGTAGTTTCTAGCATCTGCCACCACGACATCTTTTACTCCAAGTGAAATTTAATGACGTTCCAGGTAGCATGGTTTTGATATGTCCACTTTACAATTTATTATTACAGCACTATATAACAATGATGGTCACTCTCCATGGGGGTTTCATTTATCTATATAGCTTCTCTTCCTTGTCCCTCTTTAGCAATTACAGTACTTTGGGAGTTTAGCCAGTTGATGAAGGTATGTTTTGAATGTTTATGGTGTAATATATGTGTTGGTATGTCGTTTTAATTAATTTAAGTATATTAATTATTTATTTGATATTATTTATTACTATCTTTTAAATATTGATGTATATATATAATGTTTTTTATATATATATCAAGGTTTATAATGGTTTATCTTATAGATGGTTGGGTTATATTTTTATAATGGACCATTTTAAGTTGAATCATGTCTGTTAGCTGTGCTGATCTTTGTTTTCATTATTTATGGTTGTATTAAGTAATTATTCAGTGAATTTTAATTTACGTTTATCCTTTAAGGTCTCATTTTGCGATCAATGGTTATTGTATATGTTTTTATTTACTATTGTTTTTATTGATTCATGTAGCCTGCCCCTGAAGAAGGCAACGAAACACGGCCTGTGTCGGGCCATAGGCTTTTTAGAATAATAAAGTACGTCCTTCTACTGCTGTCCACGTCTCAGACTGGGTTTGTAAGTAAGCACGTGGACTCGTGCTAGTTTGTTGGTACCTGGTCTGAACCAGATGTACAGAGGGCGACACGATTCTGATCCCACGGGACACATCTAGCCCCGCGGGATCAGAATTGCGAACAGTCCTGTATGTGCAAGCCCAGCCTGCACATACAGGACATGCCCGACTAACTCAGTCAGGGCTTTACAATGGAGCCACGGTGCCATGGCGTCCGGTTGCCATGGCATCGTGGCTCCATTGTAAAGCCACAATCCCGGCCACCTGCTCCTTCAAAGCATTCCCTGCAGCTTGAGCCCCGATCCGGCCACCTAAGGCCAGGGTCGAGCTGCGGGGAATGTTCTCGGCTCCCCCTGCCTCATCCAAACCCCGGGCTGCCGATCCCCAATATCTAGGGAAGTTATTCCATCTCGGAGGTGGAATAACTTCCCCATACAGGTCGCTGGCCCCGGACATACAGGGCCGACATTAGAATCGGCCCTGTATGTCCAGGGCCAATGACCGACCGACCGCCCTAACCCCACCCCCAACTAACTTCCCCATACAACCGGCGGGGAAGTTAGCCGCTGGCAGGAAGGGGCACAAACAGCGGGGATAAACATCCTGTTGGGATGACCCTGTATGTGTTTTCTCAGTCATTTGTCAATTTGATTTTATATATTTTGCTTTATGGAACATAATCTAGTGCGCAAAAGCTGAATTCTTTCCACTATGTGGTCATTTTCTTGTATTCTCTAAAATTCAGGTGGGAGGGTATGTGGGTATCTTGTATTCATAGCACAATCAATTTGAAGACTGACAGTTAGGGATGTGCATTTGTGAGACCAGAATTGCACACAATACCTAAAGTGCAATCTATTCCTTTTCTAATAATTTCTAACGTTCTCTTTGCCTTTGTGGCTTCTGCCACAGACTGAACAGATTTCCTAGATCCTTTTCCTAGGTAGTGACTTCTAATGTGGAACCTAGCACTGTGTAGCTATAATTTGGGTTATTCTTCCCTAAGTGCATCACTTTGCACTTGCACTTTCTCTTCCCTGCTCCTCCCTGGAGGTGCCAGTATCACCCCTTCCTTTCCCCTACCTCCCTGAGGTGGTCAACATCTCTGCTTCCTTTCTCTACCACCCCTCAAGGTGTCCAGCATCTCACTTTTTTTTCCTTACCCTAAGGTGTCCAACATCACCCCTTCTCTTTCCTATCCCCCCCACCATGGTGTCCAACATCTCCCGTCCCCTTTCCTTCCCTACCCCCTTCAAGGTGTTCAGCATTTCCCCTTTCTTTACCCCAAGAATGTGTGCAAATGCCACTTATGTACATAAATGAGTATGCTTGTGCTGCACCCCATTCTGTGAATATGTGCGTAAATGCAATGGTGCGTGCTTTCACTATGGGCATGCACAGGGACCACATTTGAGCATAAGCTAAAAATTATTATGATATACATATGTTTCTTAGAAATCTAGATGTGGGCATTTACACTAGTTCTAGAACTGATGCAAGTGATTATGCCTTAAATTTATGCATATGTTCAAATCACTTACATTAGTATTTTATAAAGAAAAGTACTCTTTCCTTATCGTTCCTCCAGTTTAGTCCTCAACCTCTGGAAAGTATACCTCCTCCTGCAGCTTGGAGACTGGGCATGTCAAACTCATGACATCACTGGATATAGCTTGCTGGTCTCTCCCATCAGCCCCCAGTGTGCCCAGTCTCCATGCAGCAGGAGGACGTAGTGAGCCTAGCTTCTGGGCTCACTTGGGGAAACAGATAAGGAGCATTTAGTGTGACAAATTCTGATTTTACTTTTAATTGTTACCTTTAATTTTACTTTTAATTCATTTACCTTTGGTTAATTGGCAATCAGGGATTAGTTCCCTTTAGCTGTTAGGTAGCACAGTCTGGGGCTTAGCGCTCCAGGACACTGGAAGGTTTCATAGCGGAAGTCAATACTCTCTGTATGCTCCATGCATTCAGCCTATGTTCAAGCGTGCTCACTGCACTGTGTTTGGGTGACAGGTGCTGGGTCACCCGTATATGTAGATGTGCATTTTGTATGTGCTCACAATTGCTTAGGCATGATTTTTGGGTGCACTCTTTGCAGAGTGAGACTGCATTTCTTTGCTCAGACTGTATTATAAGGCTAAGGTAATTTCTCCAGTAATGGGAGGATGTCGATTGTAATAAAGTGCGTGAGGTCCTCATTGTGTTACATGGGGTTGGAGATGCAGTCGTGGGATCTGCTGTGGAGTGAGCCGTCCAGAGGAGATACAGTGTCACAATCACCAGTTTCCCTTTCTCTTTGGGCTTTGCTCCCAGATCCTAGCCCCTCTTTCTCTCTGATGTCCAGGACGCAAGGTCCCCAGCCCACTGGACAATCTATTCTTAGCCTTTTCTCAATGCTGGCAGAAGGACTGGGAGAGCGAGAAAGGAAGACCGGGAACCAGCACCGCTACGGTCACATATTCCCAGTCAGTTATTTGAGTATACTGGTTGCCTACTGGTCAGGGTGGCATACAGTCTGTTACGGTATTTCTATTTCTCTTGTCCCTGAAGGGCTCACAATTTATGTTTTGGTACCTGAGGCAGAGGGTTAAGTCGCTTAATGAAGGCCAGAAGGACCACCTGTGGGACCAGAAACCCCAGTTTTTTATGGCCCAAGGTTGATGGTCTCGAGTGGAATTCAAACCCTTGGTTCTCTGGCAACTTGCCTCAACCACTAGGCCTTACTTAGTGTGAATTAGCCTCAGGGCCATAGGGCCAGGCGCAGCCTGTTACTTCCAAGGCAGAGACCTTGGGGAGGTTCTGTTCATAAGGATACGAGAAATGCCATACTGGGTCAGACCAAGCTCTTTCAGGTCCAGTATCCTGTTTCCTAGGGTAGCCAATCCAGGTGTTAAGGACCTGGCTGGTTTCCAAAAAGACGAATAGGCTACTCAATGCTTGTATCGTGGCAAGCAGTGGATTCATGTATGCTCATATTTTAAGGGTTCCGTTGCATGTAAAACAAATGTGACACTCTGGGTTGTGTGCCTGGTAGAACATCTTGAATTGGTGAAAGTTGGTATAAAAAAAATTAATAATTTTCCAGCTTCTCTCTAATAAAAGTTTATGGACCTTTCCTCCGGGAGCTTGGCCAAAAACTTTGTTAAACTCCGCTACGTTCAGAGATCTTTTCACGCAAGGCTCTTGGAGTACACAGGAGACCCAGTGGTCAATCAACTGACTGGAAATGCGAGCGATACGTCAGGCGTTGCAGGCGTTCGAAGCTAAGGTGACAGGTCAAGCGGTGCGAGTACTGTCCGATAACTCCGCGGTGGTGGCCTACATCAATCGGCAGAGTAGAACCGGAAGTGTGGCCGTAGAGGCCGCGGCAGAGGGTCTGTGTGTGTGTGGATAGAGCTTTGGCTGCCAGCGTTTTCGGTGGCGCATGTTGCGGTTAAGGACATTGTGACGGTGGATTTCCTCAGCTGGGTCTGAGTAGATATCGGAGAATGGGAGTGGCATCCGGAGCTGTTCGCACAGATCTGTCGCATATGGGGGCAGCCAGTAATGGACCTCATGGCAGCATTTCACTCTGTGTAAACGGTTCGCTTCTTCAGCAGACGACGCGAAAGGAGGTCGGAAGGCATCGGCGCACTGATTCAACAGCGGCCGTCGTCCGGTCTTCTCTATGTCTTTCCACCGGGGGTACTCATAGGTCGAGTGGTTCTGCGTATCGAAGTGCTTTGGGGAAACACGTGGTTGGGTGCCTCAGGTTGGCCGAGGCGCCCGTGGTATGCCTGCCTCATACGGTTGCTCAACGGGAATCCATGGAGGTTTCCGACATTGGAGATTCTGTTGCTACAGAGTCCCTTCAAATGCCTCAGGTGCATCGGTTTTCACTTATGGGGTGGCCATTGAAAGGGCAAGCTTAAGATAAAGAGTTGCTCAGCAGCAGTCATTGCCACCTTGCCGCGCAAAAAAAAAAAAAGTCTACGTCCCTTGCATATGTGCGTATATGGCGCTTCTTTGAGGACGGGTGTTCGCGGAGGCACGCTCGCACAACAACAGTGTCAGTTCCCTTGGTATTAAGTTTTCTGCAGGATGGGTTTGGTAAAGGCAGGTCCTGGAGAGTTCAGTTAGCAGCTCTGCCTTGCTATAGGGGCAAAGGACAGGGAGTGGCTCTCATGCACAGGTCGATGTGGTACGCTCTCTCAGGTGTTTACCAGACTGTAGCCCTCTCGTAGGATATTCATTCCACCGGGAAAGCTCAAGTTGGTTTTAGGAGCGTTAGCTAGCGCTCCATTGGGGCCCTTGCAACAGGTGTAGGTTAAGGGTTTTGCCTTGAAGGCGGTATGTTTGATGGTCATCTGTTCGGAGAGGCGATTTTCGGAGTTGCAGGCGTTGACCCGTCAGGAATCATTTTTTGTCTGTCTCCAGACAGAAGGTGGCCTGGTGGCTGGTGCCATTGTTGTTGCTGAAGGTGGTTTCTACGTTTCACCTAACTAAAATGGTCTCTGTTCCAGCGCTAGGTGCAGCGGAGTGGAGCGTATTGGACCATAGCTTGCGCTGTTTGGACGTCAAGAGAGCGCTGTGACAGTGTTTAAAGGTTTCAGAAACTTTTGCAAGGTGGATCGTCTCTCTACGGGGTGTTTGGAGGGCCCCGCAAAGGGAAGCGGCGGCGAAGGAGTCCATTTCTGGATGGATTGGAGCAGCGAGTGCGTCGGCTTATCTTCTACACGACCGTACAGTCCCAGGGAGCTTACGAGCTCACTCTACCAGAGTGCAAGCGTCTTCTTTGGTGGAGCACAGTTTGGACATCTGTAGGGAGGCCACTTGGTTGTCTCTCCATACTTTTAGTAAGCACTACTGCCTAGATGTTCTGGCGGCTAAGGATGCTGTTTTCAGGGAGTCAGTCTTGAGATCCGGCTGGAAAGGTCCCTCCCAATGATTACTGCTCTGATACATCCCAGAGGTTGAGGACTAAACTAGAGAAACAATAAGGAAATAGGAATTACACTTACCTGGTAATTGTGGTTCCTTGAGTGACTCCAGTTTAGTCCTCATTCCCGCCTGGAGATGGGGTCTTAGCAATGATCTTTCTGTTGGGGGAAGTGCAAGGTTAAAAGTGGATGTAGGCCTTCACTGATGTTCAGTCGTTTTGATGCTTCCATTTGTTTTGCGCTATATTATTATATTATGATATTGTTATATATTGTTGTATATATTGCTATATTGCTCTGGATTGTTTAGGGCTAGGCATTTAATGGAAAGGAGAGCATGCAGGAAGCAGTCCCTTTCCTTCTGGAAGGGGAGTAGTAGGTAGATAGGTTATATGTTCTGCGTGCCCTTGAATATAATAAGTTTAAAAAAAAAGTTACTGATTTTTTGCTCCTCTGAGTCTGCTTTGCCAATAGTTCACTGGGGGCTGATGGGAGAGACCAGCAGGCTATATCCAGTGATGTCATGAGTTTGAAATGCCCAGTCTCCAAGCTGCAGGAGAAGGTACAGTACCCAGAGGTTGAGGACTAAACTGCAGTCACTCAAGGAACCACAATTACCAGATAAGTGTAATTCCTATCTTTTCTTCATAAAATAGTATCTAAGTAAGTGTCTACTTTCAGGCATAAAGTAGGTGCTTCCTTTTAAAATTATCCTCTGTATGTCTTTTCTACAAGTTAAACTTTAAAAGTTATTTCTATCTTGGTGTTTTATAAAGTATAGTTAAATGAATCAGTATTTAGAAAGTTAACTATGGGGACGTACTCAGAGCACCTATGGCTGTCCAGTCCTTGGCTTCTTGCCAAATAATATAGTATTTAAGTGCAGCCTTTGACTCAATCTATAAGAATTTTCTAAAGTAACGGTATTTTAATTTTAGAAATCCCTGAATTTACATTTAGAAACATTGCCGGGGATTTAGGGTTTTCAGTCAAGTCACTTTTTTGGCTAACACATGGCATTCTCTTTTGTAGAGTAAATGGATAAATTTGAATATAGTAAAACAAATATTTATGTGCTGATCAATTTAAAACTGGGAAGCAATACAATGCTATATGTTTTTATATGAATGTATGTGGTAAGATTAATTGCTGGAGTGGGAATTTATTTATTCAAAAATTGTATTTGAAATGCTTGATACAATGTTTTTCTCAAGAGATCTTGAGGGAGTGCCTAACATGGCACTGAAGTATCTGTCTTGCAAGACAATTTTTTTTAATTTCATTTTTAACAGCTTTAGTCGCATTCAATCGCAATAATTGAATGAAGGAAATGCAGCAAAAAAAAATTCATAAAGAGACTAAGGAAATAAGTTAGGAAATAAGGAAAAGAAAAAGAAAAACGCCTAAAGAGGAGATCACGAGGGCTCTTCAGTAGCTGATTCGTACAAAACTTAGGGGCCAACACTAGGATTCTTCTTAAATTCTTCTCTAGCTAACAGAAAATCTCTGAGCTAAGGTAAAAAATTATATATACAGGGTGGCCCAAAAAAAGTGAGAACATCTCGTAAATTAAAAGCTTAAATAGTTTACTTATTTACCTTTTTTAGCTATATAACGTCTTTATTTCGACAATTTCCGGTCACCATCTTTTTTTTAAGATTTGTCAATTGTTTACATCTGTCTTTTTGAATTTTTAAATAACTTATATGCTACGAGATGTTCTCACTTTTTTTGGGCCACCCTGTATATTACCCTCAAAACTAAGCACACAATGACAAGGAAAACTTTGGCTGCAAAGCCAAAATCTTATAGCCACAAAACAATAAAGGATAATGGTTCTGCTTACAATCAATTTTTCGCAAACTGACAGATAGGAATACACTATTGGAATTCTATAGTTGTCATCCCGCAAGCTCCGGGAGACATACCGATGGGACAATTTCTCTGGTTTAGGAGGATATGCTCTACAGTTTATGAGTTTAAAAGGCAGGCAGCAGAGATGCTTGATTGCTTCTAGCGAGGGGATATTCTGCCCAAGTTATAAAGAGGGCCTATACTCGGGTCTGTGGGCACATTGTGTACATTTATTGTTACCTACTAACATAGCGTGAAACTGATTCACGTGTAGTCTTTGTGCTGCCTTTTACACCTAATATTGGAGCAGTCAGAGCCAACAAGCACTGGCATATTTTAAGTTAACATCAAGCGTTGACTCTTCCACCTATGTTTGCATTTAAACGTGGGAAGAACTTATGTCACCTGATTGTCCATTCCGATTTTCAGAAGGAATTCCAGCAACCAGATCATGGTGTCCGCAGTGGCCCCTATGCTTGTGGCTGCTGCTCAGTTTGTGCACAGTCTTTCAATGGACCTACTCTGCAGTTAACCTGATCGAATTGTGGCCATGCATCTGTCAAACTACAGGTGTTGTGTAGGCTATTTGGTGCTCTTGTCCATTAGTCTATGTGGAGAAAATGAAGCATAAGCTTTGCATACAAATGATTGATTATAGAAGCCGTATCAAGAATGGTGATTTGTCTGCTCCTTTGGTTTCCCATTATATTGAGCGTGCTCATGTTTTTGAGGATTTTTGTTTCAGCATGCACCAGCAGATACATGAAGATCGTGGTGGCAATCTGGACAATATGTTACTATGGAGTGAGCAGCACTGGATTTTTAAACTTGATATTGTCACACCTGATAGCCTGAATAAAGAGATTGAATGGTCAGTTTTTTAACCAATATAACATGGGGGTATTGTAGTCTTCACATATGAGTGATGTCGGCACCAACAGAGCCCTGCATCCAATAGGAATGCTTTTGGGAGCATCCCTCCATGCATGCATGCCTGCCTTCTCAGCAATTCTCTTCAGTTATCTTTTTTCCATGGAGCCATTAGGATATCTTCCACTTCCCACTGTTAAAAGCTCGTCTAAGTGCCTTCGGGTACATTGTGCTTCACCTTCCCGTTGATCTAGTCCTGCATTGTACTTCCCATTTTGTTTTATTTTTACATTTTCTTTTTTTGACTTTTATTTTTATTTTCAATTAAATTTTCCTTACCGCTTGCTTGGCTGGCCTTGGTCGCCATTGCTTCTTTTGATTTTGCTTCTGTGGTCTTCTCAAACATGGAGAAATTACACAGCGGCTTTAAAAAAAATGCACTAAGTGCCAAAACATCTCTGCTACAGATAAAGCATGACTGGTATTTAAAGTGTTTGGGCCCGGACTATAACTCTTTGGCTTGCCCCTTGTGTCAGCAAATGACCAGGAGGGGACTTAAAAACCATGAACAACAATGGGAAAAGTTGTTTCCGTCAGACTCAGCCACTTCATCACATTCTTCGGTGGCTTCCACACCCTCACGGGCATCCATCTCATTGCATGGTTCCCATACCTCCTTGAAGCCCAAACATAGCAGCAAACACAAGTCCTCCACAGAGGCAGAAAAGGCATCGAAGACCTCAGCTTCAGGTTCCAACACAGATTCCCAGCATCAGCACTGAGATTCCCCAAGAGGGGAACTGGAGTTGGACAGGCCAGCAAAACAGCCCCGGTGGGAGGACACTTCCTCCAAAACTTTAGAGGGACTCCGAGATGCTCCTGAGGCATCGTTCTCTGGTGAGCTCCCAGTTCTGTGTTCTGGGACAGTGGCGCAAGACCCCGTGCAGGAATCCACCCAGATACCTTCAGTCTCAGTCAACCAGCGTGTGCTGGCTATCGAGCAGTCTGGCTGCTATACTGGAGGCAGTAGTGCCAGGGCCCTCTACGTCCTCAGGATCTGGAGACCTGATGCCAGACCTCGATGTTGGTGCATCGAGGCACTTGGCAGCATTGCTGATGGAACCATCACTGTCACAAGCTCTGGGGCTGATACCCTTGTTAGAGCCCATGGGTGAACCAGTCTCAGGGCACTTCGTTCCGATGCCTCAGTGCATTGGCGTTGAGACCCGATGTCGGCATCGGAGCAGTATTGATGCCATGGTACCAACCGACACTATTTTGACTTCTTACTGATTCTGCCTCCTCAGAATCGTACGTCAAGTCTATAGGTTCCGTAGGACTCCCGGACATTCCTTTGGACTCTTTTCCACTGCATGAGTGACACCGGTCTTTACCTGAGGCTATGTCTTTTCAAGATTTCATCTGAGACATGGCAGCAGTATTCTTGGTGATGTTAGCCACCAAGACAGGTGAAGAACTTGAAATTCTTCAGTATGCCTTGACACCTAAGGAGGTTGCTATACTACCGAAATATCGTATCCTCCAGGACCTCATGCTCTGCATGTGGGAGGCTCCCTTGATGGTTGCATTGGTCAGCAAAAGACTAGACACGCTCTATAGGTTTCCTTCTTGCCCAGGTTTTCAAAAGCCTCAGCTACCTCATCATTCTATGGTTGTGGCATCTGCAGTGCATTGAGTTTAGAGTTCTAAAAATCAATCCTTAATACACTCAGGGAGGAAGTAGAGGACTCTCGATGCATTTGGATGTTGATGCTTTGAAACAATTATGCTAGCATCTAGGATCAACTTCTACATGCTTTACATAGGTATTTTTTGAGAAATGTAGCTAAAGATCTGGCTGAGTTCCCCCTCTGCTGCCACCTGACAAGCACGATCCATATCAGGCCCTGGTCAATCATGGCCAAATACCTCAAAATTCCTCACTAGGGCTGATTTTTTTTTATGCCTTTGAGTTTACCAGTAGGGCAGCAGCAGTCTGTTTAGGAGCCAGAAGAATGGCCTGGCTGCAAGTGTCCAACCTTAAACAATGGGTTCAAGATGAACTACTAACATTCCCTGTACAGGAGCGAACCTCTGTGGAAAAGGATGGAGAGAAAAGGTTGGTGAGATAATCTCTACCTAAAACGCCTTTCTCGAAAGACGGCTGGATCCATCTAAGAAGACTTCCTCCAAGAAACCCTTGTACACCAAGAAGAAGAGGTACTACCCTTCCTTCTCGCCTTATTCCTCTTATCAGCCTCAACAGCCACATCAGAAGCAGCAGGGGCCACATCAGCCCAAGAAGCCTAAAGCTCCAAAGCCTCAACCAGCTCCACAGATGCAGCCTGCAGCTGGTTTTTGACTACTTCCTCAATGGCATAGACAGTCTATCCTTACAGGACCCCCTCCCCTCCCACATTGCAGGCAAGTTAGTCCACTTTGCCCACAGATGGCCCCTCATTACATCAGAGCCCAGGACTCTAAGAGCCTGATATTCGAAGGGCATTTGCATGGTTTACAGCCTAGTAAACCATGTAAATGTCTTAGATAGGGATATTCAATGACACATACACAGTTAGTGCCATTGAATTTCCCCGTCTATGTTCCCTACATGCCCCGATGCTATCTGGTTAGCATGGGGGCGTGTTAAGGGTGTTCCGGGGCAGAGCAGAGGAGGGGAATGGCACTAATCAGGCAGCAGTGATATTGCATGCTGCCCGGTTAGCGATCAGTGCCTTAAAGATAAATGAGGAAAACCCTCACCTATCTTTGAGGCACCGATCTCTAACCAGGCAGCAGCCAATAATGCTGCTGTGCAGCTAGCTTCAGCGGCTTCCTGACCCTGTGGCGATCACTGGATATTCAATGCAGTCACTGCGGCGTTGAATAACCGGTTTAGAGGTCAGCGGGGAGGGCTGTGTGCCTTATTGGCGCACAGCTCTTCCAAACAGTGAGCAGCTGAAAATTGGGCCCTTAGAGTCATGAACAGGGGATATCAGCTCAATTTTCAGAACCTGCTCCCACATTTCCTTCATAATGGAGTTCTCCATGGATCCTCTTCACTCCCGCCTGCTTCAGCAAGAGATAGTCACTCTTCTAGTGCAGGGAGCCATAGAGGAAGTTCCACCCCCACAACAAGGACTCTACTTTTACTCCTGCTAATTCCTCATCTCCAGAAAGACAGGGGGGGTTCAGACCTATCCTGGACCTCAGGAATCTCAACAAGTTCTAGTTTGGGAAAAGTTCAAGATGGTCTCGCTAGGAACTTTACTTCCATACCTTCAGGAGAAAGACTGGCTCTGCTCTCTAGATCTCAAGGATGCCTACACTCAAATCCTCATACATCCCTCTCACAGAAAGTACCTTTGCTTCTTGTTCCAGGGACTGTACTACCAGTACCGTGTTCTACCCTTTGGTCTAGCATCTGCACCAAGTGTCTGGCCTTCCCTTATTTAGATGACTGGCTCATGAAGGGTGATTCCTCTCAGATAGTGACCATGTCTCTCCAGCGTACCATCTTGATGCTTCAGCATGTAAGCTTTGTGATCAACTACACAAAGTCCCATCTCGCTCAGACTCAAAAAATAGAATTCATTGGAACGTTTCTGGACACTACACAAGCTCGAAACTTACTTCCAGGAAACCGACTCCACCATCTCATCGAGCTGGCAGATCACTGCCTAAGCCAGTCCCGCTTCAGGGCAAGGGATGTGCTCCATCTCTTAGGACATATGACCTCCATAATCCATGCCATCCTCTATCCTCACCTTCACATGTGTCAAACACAGTGGACTCTCTCTTCTCAGTGGAAGCAGTCAACAGGTCATCTCATGGACAAGATCACCATCCCTCCTCAACTTGTAGACTCCCTCAAGTTGCAGTGCACCCCTCAAAATCTTCTCATTAGGTTATCTTTTCAGATGTCTGCACCACAGTGTACCCTAATGAAAGATGCTTCCAAACAGGGCTGGGGACTCATCTCAAAGGCCTAACTATGCAAAGCCTCTGGTCCCCCAAGGAAACCTTTTACCACATCAACCTCTTGGAACTCAAGGCAATTGCCAATGCCCTTCGGGTGTTCCATCCTCAGTTGACCAAACAATTGGTACTCATTCAGACTGACAACCATGTATTACATAAACAAACAAGGGGGGACTGGATCTTGCTCCTTTGCAGGGAGGCAGTCCGCCTCTGGGCCTTTGCTGTCTCACATCAGATGCTTCTTCGAGCAGTTTACCTTCCTGGGGAGCTCAATGTGCTAGCGGACAACCTGAGTCAAGTCCTTCACCCACACGAATGGACTCTCTATCGAGAGACAGCGCAGCACATCTTTCAGTTATGGGGAACTTCCATAATATACATCTTTGCTACTCCAATGAATGCTTAGCCTCCCCGATTCTGCTCTAGGATCCCATCTCCACAGAGTCAGGCCCAGATGCATTTCCCCTTCATTGGGGACAGGGACTGCTTTACACTTTCCCACCCATTCCATTGATACCGAAGATGTTCTTCAAGTTGCAATTAGACAGGGGAACGCTGATTCTCATCACCCCATTCTGGACATGTTAAACGTGGTTACCCCTACTCCTTCGACTAGCAGGACACAAGCCTTTCATTCTAGGGCACCCAACCTCCTCTTGGCCTTTCACCCCAACTTGAGAGTGCTCTGTCTGACGGTGTGTCTGCTGAAAGCCTAGTCCTATCTCACCTAGATCTTCCAGACGAAGTTAAAAATATCCTCCTGGCATCTAGAAAAAACTCCACTCGATGGGCTTATGCCTTCAAATGGTGCAGGTTTCCCCTTTAGTGCTCCGAGAGGGGTTTCAGCCCATTAAACTTGCTCAGTAGAGCCTCCAATATCTTCTCTATCTCTCTATGGCAGGACTAAAGACAAATTCAGTTAGAGTCCACCTTACTGCCATTGCGGCCTCATTGTCCAGTCGACAGACAGCCAATATCCATTCATCCTCTGGTAGCATGCTTCTCGTGCGGCCTTCTCCTAACTAGGCCACCAATCAGACAGCCTCACATAGATTGGGACCTCAATGTTGTCCTGGCTCAGCTGCTCAAACCTTCCTTTGAACCCCTCGCCTCAGCTTCACTGACGTTCCTCACTTGGAAGGTCGCCTTCTTAGTGACTCTCTCATCAGCTCGTCGTGTCAGTGAATTACAAGCTCTCATGGTTCATGCTTCTTACTCATTCTTCCACCATGATAAGGTGGTCCTCTGGATGCATCCCAGTTCCTTCCAATGGTGATCTCTCCTTTCCACCTTAATCAGTCGGTTTCCCATCTGATCTTTTTTCTAAGACCTCATTCTTCTCAAGCTGAAGCAACGCTGCATACCCTGGATTGCAAAATGTTTTAGCCCACTATTGGGACAGAACTAAAGCCCATCGACCGTCTTCACAACTTTTTGCATTGTTTGATCCTAGTTACTTGGGTCTACCAGTAACCAAGCGTACCCTTTCCAACTGGATTGCGGATTGCATTTCCTTTGCTTATGCGTAGGCCGGATTCTCCCTAGAGGGTCATGTCACAGCTCACAACGTACAAGCCATGGCCACCTCAGTCGCTCATTTACGTTCCATCTCCATCTCGGAGATCTGCTGGGCTGCCACATGGTCTTCCATTCATACTTTTGGTGCCCGTTACTGTCTAGACAAGGACTCCAGTAGAGAAACAAACTTTGGCCAAGTCATTCTTTGGCACCTTTTTGGGACTTAGCTGCACTTCCTTCCCCTTGGCTGTCTGTTCCTACCGTCTACCTTGTCCCTGTTGAGCGGAGAGTGTACTCAATAGGCTGAATCTGACAGATCCATACTCTACCCTCATTGCAGTTCGGGATTTTTTCCCCCAGCAGTTGCACCTTACTCCTCTTTGACATCTTCTGGGAGTTGTAGAATGGATTTTTTTGGGGGTGGTTCCTGAGCTCTATACCTTACTGAGGAGAATTGCTGGGAAGGCAGGCATGCATGCGTTGAGGGATGTTCCAAAAAGCATTTCTATTGGATGCTGGGGAGTGTTGCTGTGCTGGGCTCCTTCGGTGCTGACGTCACCCTTATTTGAAAACTGATTCCTGCGGTTCCCAGAGATTCTGCCAAAACACCGGGTGCCAGTAGTGGGAGCTGTCGGGCATGTTTGACCAGCGGGGTATTGCGACCGACTGTGAGATTTTAGACCACCACTGTATGCCTTAACTGATCTTAAAGATCTACGCAAAACATTAAAAACTCACCTCTTTATCTCCCACTACGTTCCACTAGCGAATTCTCAACACCAAAATGAGAAAGGATAACACATAACACATTGAGCTTAACACCATAATGTCCCATGAAATTATGACCTCAAACACTGTCCACGATGTTGTTTATAAATAACCACCATTCTCATTGAAATCCATTCTTGTTGACTGTACATAGTTGATTGTACATAGTTCTCCAAAGTTTAATTGTTAAAGTTAAGATTTACATAATTTCATGCAATGTTTAATGTAAAAACAGATATGTTATCCTGTTTCCTTGACTGTTATATGTAAACCGCACCTGATCACTGGAAGGTTGCGGTATATAAAAGATTGTTAAATAAATAAATAAAAATTCAAAAATTTCTAATGAGCATATTAGGGCAGACATTGAAATTAACCTCAGGGTTTGCTGTTTTAGATGCTCCTTTTCAGGGACTTTTTTCATCAGGGAATAGATTATTAATAAGAAAATGTTGTCTGCTTGCAAAGCATTGTATTCTTTGGAAATGGAGAGAATCTGGAGGTCCAGAATAATGGGAATGGAGGAATGTTTTACATCAACTGGTATTATGGGAGGGAGAGGCTTCTAGAAAACATGTTCGTAGAAGAGCATGTTTTTTGATGACTTGGTCTCCATATCTTGAAAAGTTGTTGGCCAAGGCAAGAAATTATATTTTAACAGTGTAATTTGGTATAACCTTTATCTTAGTAATTTAAGTTGGCATAATTAGGACTAAAGAGATGGAGGGGGGGGGGTTGAAGGTAAGGGTGGGAGTGGGGGGGAGGGAAAGGTGGGAATTGGGGGGGAGAAGAGAAGGGAGGTAGTGGGCAAAAGTGGGAGGGGGGATAAAAAGTAATAGTTATTCCCTGTAGTGGGATATAATATTGTTGTCTATTATGCCTTAATATGTATGCTGCTTACAATATTTCAATATGTTTGTTATTTACAATGTTTCTATATGTAAGCTGCTTTTAATGTTTTAATATGTTTAAAATTAATAAAAAGATTTAAACATAAATAAATAAAATAAAGCCATTACGGCAAAGCTTTTGAGCTAAGTATTTTCACTTTTGGAACTGTGCCCTTTAGACTGCATTTTTGAATTTGAGTATATGGATCTTAGTGCATTCAATTGAATTTATTATATAGCACTCATTTAGTAATTTATGCATGGGACTGTTTCATCAGTTATATATTTTTGTGGAACTCTTAAGTTTATCACTTGGTGGTGTTGCTTTATTTTTGAAGGTATAGGGTACATGATGATACAACACATCGAGTGTTTGCTGCACTGATCAAGCCCTGTATTGCATATAGAAAATGATTGATACCCCTACTTTCCATAATAATTTTTAATAGCAATTTTTAAGTGAATATATATATTTTTTGTGAGTTTATTTAAGCAGTGTGAGAAAGGTGGCTATTACCTTTTGGCTCTGCTATAGTTTGTTTATTTGAAGCCAAAAACTCACTTTCTGCTCCTCTGATCCTATTCTCACCTGTCTCCTAAGCTCCATCTCCTCCACTGTTGTCCCTTCCATCTCTCATATTCTCCAGGACCAAGCAGGAAGTCAGTCCTCACATATGGGTGACGTCGGTGCCGACGGAGCCCTCGTGCGGAGCATTTCCCCAGCTTTCAAAGAAAGCCTTTGGGAATGGAGCGTGCATGCGCGGTCCCCTTCCCGCCCAAGGGTGCCATCTTGCTCAGTCTTTCTTTTTCCGTGGAGCCCAACAGACGTAGTTCGTGTCACCCAGGAAAAGTAGATTTTTTCTGCGATTTTTCGTGTTTCTTGATCCGGTTTGACACTCGTTCCCCTCCAGCCTTGGCTCGGTACAGCGGTTTCGAGTCCGGAATTTATTTTTCGGTTTTTGTCCTTTGTGACTAGCGTTCGCATTTTTTCTGTTATTTTCACTGGCAGCCCTGTCTTTTGACCTTGCAGGGGCCTTTTTTCCCCCGATGGCTGCCAGCAGGTTCAAAAAAAGTGATCGGTGCAAGAAACTTATGTCTCTCACTGACACACACGACTGCTGCCTCCGATGCCTTTGGCCCGACCATGACCCGCTGGTCTGTGGCCCGTGCGGCAAGATGTTGTCAAAGGCACTTCGGAGCCGTCAGCATCAACGTGAAAGAATTTTTTGGAGTCTGCGTCCGGACGGGCCCTGACTTCGTCAGAGGCCTCGACATCTTGGGAGTCTGACCCCGAGCGCCGTCGTGGGTCCTCTGAGAGGGGGTCTCCCGCCCGGAAGCACAAAAGGAAGAAGACGCTCATGAGGGCGGCATCAGTGGAGGCACCTGGATCCTCGAGGGCCAGGTCGTGCAGCCCCGACCGCCATCCCGGGCTCTCGGAGTCAGGGTGGCCGACCAAACTACCTCACCTGGAGCCGGAGTCGCGAAGTCAGGTAACTTAGGTTGTCCTCGTTGACTCTCCTCCGGGAGAACCAACATCGGGCCCGAGTCGGGGGCTGCGGAGTCTCCTAAGCTTAGCCTCAGGTTGACAGCCCTGGAGAGCAGCCTGGCTGCCTTCATGGAGCAGCAGCAGGTACTGATCGCCGGTTTGACTGGTGCATCTGCCCAGACCACCAGGACCTCGACGTCTAAGTCGACCCCAGAGGCCGAGCTGATCCTTGAGTCAATCAAGTCTCGAGTCGATCCCCAGCCAAGGTCTCCCTTGACCTCCCGTGTGACGCCGGTGCCCTCGGCGTCGGGGCGGGTGGCATCGAGGTCCACATGACCGGAGCCACTCGACTCCTCCTCGGAGGAGTTGGCATGGGAGACGGAGGATGAGGAGTCTCCCGACACCTTCCGGACCCAATGCATTCTGTTGGACTCCCTGGAGTCCGAGCCTCGGAGAAGGTCCCCCCCGCCCCCCCCGGAGGATACCCGGTTCTCGGATTTCGTCTGGGACATGGCCAAGGCTTTGGCATTCCCGGCGGATGCCAAGGAGGAGCCTTGAGCTGAAGAGCTCGATATCCTCCAGTATGATTTTCCTCCAAAGGAAGCCTTTACTGTACCAGTTCCTCCGATGCTGGAACGGCTGCTTTTCCGAATGTGGGAAGCACCAGCTTTGGAGCCGGTTCTTAGCAAGCGGTTCGATTTTATCTATCGAGTCCGCAAGAGCCCTGGGTTCCAAAAGGTGCAGCTGCCGCACAACTCCATGGTTGTGGAATCGGCCATGCCCGAAACCTGGATGCCCTCGGTAGAAAGTGCTTCCAGGGCTCGATGCTGTCTTGCCGTGTCCAGAATTACCAGCTGTACTTGGGCATGTACTTACGAGACCTGGCAAAGAAGATTGCCGGGTTTTCAGCTGGCCTCTCCGAGGAACCCTTGCAGAGATTCAAAGCCTTGTCTACAGGGATCCAAGAGTGCTCGAAGTTTATTTCTCGAGCAGCCTATGACGGTTTCAAGGCTTCGGCCCGAGTAGCTGCGGCCGGCATCGGTGCACGTCGTCAGGCCTGGCTACAGTCGTCGGACCTGGAGTCATGGGTGCAGGATAAGTTGGTCGATGTCCAGTGCTGAGGTGACAGCCTGTTCAGCAAGCCCATGACTGAGAAGGCTGCAGAAATCAAGACAGAGACTCTCACCAGGACAAGGCTGTCCAGAAAGACTTCTGCCCCTTCTCACAAAAAGAAGGGCTCGGGGAAGAAGCCCTTTTTTCTGAGGAAGGGTACTGTCTACAAAACCTACCCTCAATATCAGGCCTCTCCAGCTCCCCAACAGGGCCAGCAGGCCAAAGGGCAGGGGCAGGGACATGGGCCTCGTAGGCAGAAAACCCCCAATCCTCCAGCCCCGGCTCCTGCACAGCAGGAAGGGAGTTTTTAACTCCCAGGGCATAGCCTCTCCTCTGCCGGTTGCCCCACTCAGCACAGGAGGTCAGCTGACCCTGTATGCCTACAGGTGGCCAGCCATCACAGGGGATACTTGGGTGCTGAGCATAGTCCAGAAGGGCTATCTGCTCCATTTCCACCAGCTACCCCCCTCCTACTATCCAGGAGAGACTCCAAGACTCCCTCTACACAGGAACCTCCTCCTTCAGGAGTTGGCAAGTCTTCTAAAGGAACAGGCGGTGGAACCAGTGCCATACCACCTGAAAGGGCAAGGCTTCTACTCCAGGTACTGCCTAGTATCAAAGAGAACAGGAGGCCTAAGACCTATCCTAGACATGCGAAATCTGAACAAGTTTCTGGAGAAGGAAAAGTTCAAGATCCTTACCCTTGGGATACTGCTGCCCTACCTCCAGCAGGGAGACTGGCTATGCTTCTTAGACCTAAAGGATGCTTATACTCACATCCTCATCCATCCATACCACAGACAATATCTCAGATTTATGGTGGGAGGAAACCACTTTCAGTACAGAGTTCTTCCTTTTGGCCTGACCACCAAATGCCTGGTGGTTGTGGCGACTTTTCTCAGAAATCAGGGGATTTTTGTCTTCCTGTACCTGGATGACTGGCTAATCAGGGGCCAGTCATTCCAGGAGGCCCGACAAGCCACTCTTCGCACCATCTCTCTTCTTCAGCATCCGGGCTTTGTCATAAATTACGCAAAGTCCACTTTGCTCCCCTCTCAGAACCTGGAGTTTATAGGGGCCAGATTGGACACCCTTCAGGCAAGAGCTTACTTGCCCGAGGACAGGGCCCACAGACTTATGGATTTGGTCAAACAGATCCAACGCAATACTCATGTTTCCGCCAGGCATTTCCTGCATCTCCTGGGCAACATGGCATCCACTGTACATGTGACCCTGAATGCCCGTCTGCACATGCCTCAGAGATCAGTGGACACAAGCCACCGGCGACCTCCGAGACAGAGTAAAGGTGTCCAGACGACTTCTGAACTCCTTGCAGTGGTGGCTACATCCACAAAACATTCTCAGGGGTGTACCTTTTCAGGCTCTGACACACACAAGGGTGCTGACGACGGATGCTTCCTTAAGAGGGGTGCACATTGCCAGGGCTCATGCACTCAAGGCCTGTGGTCCCCTCAGGAGACCACACAGCAAATCAACCTTTTAGAGCTGCGAGCAATCCGCTTAGCTCTGCAAACTCTCTGTCATGCCCTCTCTCAACAGTCTGTCCAAGTTCAGACGGACAATCAGGTGACAATGTTCTACGTGAACAAACAAGGGGGCACAGGGTCCAGGCTCCTATGTCAGGAGGCACTGGCCCTTTGCTCCTTTGCGGTCAGGCAGGGTATGTTTCTCAAAGCAGTCTACCTGCCTGGTCAAGAAAACTTCCTAGCAGACAAGCTAAGCAGGATTCTCCAGCCTCATGAATGGCAGTTGAATCCATTGGTGGTCCAGCAGATCTTCCTCCGCTGGGGACTTCCATCCATCGATCTCTTTGTCAGTCCAGTAAACCGTCAGCTACCCAGGTTTTTCTCCAGATGGCTGTATTCCCTGAGGATGGCAGCGGATGCTTTTCTGATCTCTTGGTCTATGGGCCTCCTGTATGCGTTTCCTCCTACATCTCTGGCGGCCCGAACTCTGTTCAAGATCCTTTGGGACAAGGCCTTGGTGATTCTGGCAGCCCCCAGGCAGGCTTGGTTTCCACTTCTTCTGCAGTTGGTGGTGGAAGCTCCATTCCCTCTGGGGCTGCAACACGATCTCCTGTCTCAAGAGCAGGGTTCCCTTCTGCACCCCAACCTCAGGTCCCTCAGTCTGATGGCCTGGCTTCTGAAAGGTTAGTGCTAGCTCCCTTACTGCTACCTAAGGAGGTTGAGGAGGTGGTCTTGGCTTCTAGGAGGCAGTCCACCAGAAAGTCCTATGCCCTCAAGTGGCGTAGGTTTACGGTGTTGCCTTGTGCCAGTAGTACTGCAGTATCTACTTCACCTTTCAGACCTAGGCCTTAAGTCTAACTCTGTTCGGGTCCACCTCAGTGCTCTGTCAGCGCACCACTCACTGGTGGAAGGACAATCTCTGTCGGTGCACCCCTAGGTGTCCAGATATCTCAGAGTTCTGCTTCTACTCAAGCCTCCGGTTCGTCCACCGGCGACTGAGTGGGATTTGAACCTGGTCTAGCAGCAACTTACTCGCCCACCGTTTGAGCCGATGGCTACTTGCCATTTGCGCTTCCTCTCTTGGAAAGCGCTCTTCCTAGTGGCTCTTATATTGGCCAGACGTGTGAGTGAGCTACAAGCTCTGGTTTCTGATAGACCGTACACGCGGTTCTATAGGAACAGGGTGGTCCTCCGGACCCATCCCATGTTCCTCGCAAAAGTAGTCTCCTCTTTCCACCTCATCCAGGAGGTGGTTCTTCCGACCTTTTTTCCCAGGCCGCATGCCAGCTGGGCTGAAACAGTCTTGCATACCCTAAATAGTAAGAGGGCGTTGTCCTTTTACGTAGAACGTACGCGGGAGCATCAAAGGGCTGCTCAGCTCTTCGTCTCGTTTGACCCTAATAGGATGGGGTTGCCTGTCTCAAAGCGCACGTTTTCCATTTGGGTAGCAGATTGCATCGCCTGGGCATACAGGACAGCCGACCTCCCCTTGCAGGGTCAGGTCATGGCCCACCGTGTCAGGGCGAAATTGCGTCAGTAGCTCATCTCCACTTTTTTCCGTTGGCAGATATCTGCCGGGCCGCAAGTTGGTCTTCAAGACAGACTTTTGCAGCTCATTACTGCCTGGAGAAAGAGTCCCAGCGGGACAGTGTTTTCGGCCAGGCGGTACTCCGTAATCTCTTTGAGGTTTAGGCAACTCCTACCCTCCAGCCCTTGTGTTGGGCTACCGTACGGGGTGCGTTCTCAGAGAAAATTCTTGTCACAGATGCTGTGGCTCTCGAGAGGGAGCTATTTTTTCAACTTTGGGTACACGGTAGCCTAGAGCTGGGGAGTCCCATATGTGAGGACTGACTTCCTGCTTGGTCCTGGAGAAAGCAAAGTTACTCACCTGTAACAGGTGTTCTCCAGGAGCAGCAGGAATCAGTCCTCACGACCCTCCCTCCTCCCCTGGAGTTGCAGTGATATCCTTCATTTTGATTTTTGCTGTCTTTTAGCTATGTCATCAGACTGAGCAAGATGGCATCCTTGGGCAGGAAGGGGACCGCGCAGGCGCGCTGCATTCCAAAAGGCTTTCTTTGAAAGCTGGGGAAATGCTCCCTGCGAGGGCTCCATCGGCGCCGACGTCACCCATATGTGAGGACTGATTCCTGCTGCTCCTGGAGAACACCTGTTACAGGTGAGTAACTATGCTTTCTCAACCTATCGCTCTCCACAGCAACTGTCCCTGCAGCCTTCAAGCACCTCTCCTCAAGAACACCGCTCCTCAAGAAACCCTCACTAGACCCTACCTATCCTTCTAACTATCGACCCATCTCCCTCCTCCCCTTCATTTCTAAACTACTTGAACGTGCAGTTCACCACTGTTGCCTTGTGTTTCTCAAGCCCTTCTGGATCCTTTAAAATCTGTCTTTCATCCTTTACATTCCACTGAAAAAGCTCTTGCCGAAGTCTCCAGCAACCTATTCCTGGCTACATCCAAGGGCCTTTACTCAATTCTCATTCTTCTTGACATTTCTGCTTCTTTTGACCACAAACCTCTCCTTGCTTGGTTTTAAGGGCTCTGTGCTATCCTGGTTCTCTTCTTATCTCTCCCATCGCTCTTTCAGTATTTGTTCTAGTGGATTATCCTCTACTGCTATCCCATTCTCAGTTGGTGAACCCAAGGATATATCTTGAGTCCACTCCTTTTCTCTCTCTATACCCAGTCTCTTGGTGCATTCGTCACTTCCCATGGCTTTCAGTACCATTTTTACGCTGATAACTCCCAGATCTAGCTCTCTACACCTGAAATCTCTCTGGCAATCCAGGCCAGGATCATTGCCTGCCTTTTTTTTTTATATTGTTTTTTATTTCATTATTGCATTCCAAATACAAAACCCAAGAAAATAAGCGGTCCAAAAAGAAAAAGATTGTTATAATCAAGAACAAAATATTAAACAGCTCCAATACCACTACACAGCCCACATCATGGAGAAACAGCAACAGAGAGCAAGCAAGGGCAAATAACTTTAAAGGCTACAACCCCCTACCTAAGAAAAATAGATAAAAAAATAAAGAAAAAAGAAACGTCTCAGATTCAAGAAGACGACAAGAGTGCTTCAAGTTGCAAAGGGTCAACAAAAATATAACTTATACCCTGCAGAGTAATCAAACACAAGGAAACCGGAGGAAAAAGGTTCCTCCCGCAGCCAAAACACGAGGTTTAAGCTGAAGGAAGGACCTCCTCCATGCTTGAGTAAAACGGGAGACATCGGGAAAAATAGACAACTTATGGCCATGGAAGAGAACATCTTTTTTTGAAAAAAAGGCTTTCATAATTCGAGCCTTATCCGAGAAATTGGCCAAGGTAAGTACAAAAGTAGCAGACGAAGGAATCAAATTCTGAGAATTTTCAAGAAAATCCGTCAAATTTAAATCACTCTGTTCCCCCGGCAAAATCACATTATTTTCCCCAGATGCCTCCTGAGATGGTAGATAAAAAGAATGCGCAATTGAAATAGCTTCAACCTCTGGCATTAACAATATTTCTTTACAATACTGCTTAAATAGAAGAATAGGAGACATAAAACGAGTCTTAGGAAAGTTCGAATATTACTAGCACGAGACATGTTTTCAAGTGATTCCAACTGCTTATACTATGATGAGGAGAGTATGGCTGAGCCCATGGAAATAGAGGAAAATCAAAAATCTACCTTTAAGGAAAGAGACAGGCAGCGAATCCATACCTTGCAGAGTGCAGGAAAAGAGAAAAAACACGCAGTTGCTGAAGGCAGGCCACACCCAAGCTCTGCTAACCTAAGGGCAGGCTTGGAAACTAATGAAAAGCACCTGAGCAGGGGGCAGTGCACGATAGAAAAAAAAAGCTTTATAAACCCAGAGGAACAGGAAGGGAAGAAAGTTCACTAGGGAGTTCGACCAGGAGTTCGACCAGGAATTCGATTGGGGAATTGACCGGGGAGTTGGAGTTGACCACAGAGACTCCTGGGGAGAGAAGCACCCAAGAAAGACCCAGAGAGTTCACCGGGGAGGAGACCGGTGGAGACTTCCGTGGGGACTTCAGAGGTGAAGGCAACACCCCAAGAGAAAGTCAGGCTTGCAGGAAAAGTACAAGTAGTTCTGAAGCCAGCAGAGGTGTGGCTGGGAGAATTACTGGCCAGCAGCAGAGTGCAGTTTCTACAGTTTGTGAACCAGCTCTAAGGGTTCAAACTCCCAGAAGGTGGGTGAACAAAAGTACAGCTAACAGTGACCTGAAACAGTTAGGCACTGTGGCATTTAATTCAGAAAAAAAATCTTCACCTTCCAGGTGAAAACCTTGCTCGTAGTGGAAAGCCTCAGTGGAGAAAAGTTCAGGAGCTTTTGGAGTACATTGAGCCAGAAGCGTTGCATGGAGTTTTAGAGTCAGACGTACCGGCAGGAGATCCAGAGGAAATGCAGGTAGATTGTCCTGAACCTGTTTCTATGTCTGAAGATTCATTAATGGACTGTTCATGGTGTCAGAGAGCTGAATAAAAGCTTCTGGAGAAAAAAAACCCCTGTAACTTGAAAACCCCAAAGCATTAAGGCAACAGGGAGAGTTACTCTGGCCAGGAAAGCTAAGAACCCTGTTTAATGCAGAGAAGACATATACTTTTGTTTGAAAAAAAAAGGGACGTATTTGTTTGTTATATATTGAGAGACAGCTGCATGTGTTAAGGGATCCTTCTAAAGCTGTTTCAGTCTTTGGTTTCATGGAATTTCCTGAGGAATATTGTTTGGAGAAGAATCCTGTTGCCTTCTGTTAAGCCTTAGTGTTTTTGGAAAAAAAAAGAAGAAATAAATTCCTGTTTGCCTTTGAAAAAAAAACCCTTCGGTTTCCATACTTCTGTTTTTGAACAAGTAACACAACTACAAGTCCCAGAAGTCCAGGCTCTGGACGAGGATAACATAATCTTTATTTAAAGACTAACAAGGGCAGCCCTACGCCTATAGGCTGCGGCCTGGGCTAGGGTCCCCCACAATACAAAATAAGAATATCTTTTAAAGAGGAAGTACTTGCCGATTGAAAAATACCAGCTTGTACCTCCAATTTGTCAACACGTTGAGACAGACTCCCAACGGTTGAATCTAGAACTTGCATTCTATTGACAACTTGTTGAGAAAAGTCAGCAGTTTGAGCCATAAATTTTGTCAACAAGGAATAAGTAGCAGAAACTTGTTTCCAAATATCTAATAAAGTAACATTTTCAAAATCAACAGCAGCAGAAGAGGAAGAAATACCCTCTACGTTAATAGCCATAAGAGGACTAAAGGAAGAAGCTGCACAGGGCACAGCAGACAAACCAACTTGAATGCCCTCATCCTCCCCGGAGGTGGACGAAGCCTCAGAGGAGAAAATAGAAACATAGAAACATGATGACAGAAAAAGACCACAAGGCCCATCTAGTCTGTCCTTCCATAACAACAACTACAACAGTCCACTTTCTACCTTTAGAGATCCTCTGTGTTGGTCCCATGCTTTTTTGAATTCAGTTACTGTCCTCATCTCTACCACCTCCACTGGGAGACTATTCCACGGATCCACTACTCTTTCTGTAAAGAAATATTTCCGCATATCACTCCTGAATCTATCTCCCTTCACCCTCATCCCATGTCCCCTCGTCGCAGAACTTGCTTTCAATTGAAAGAGGCTCTCTCCCTGAACATTTATGCCACGGAGGTATTTAAACATCTCAATCATATCACCTCTATCCCGCCTTTCCTCTAAGGTGTACATATTAAGATCCTTAAGTCTGTCCTCATATGCTTTATAATGAAGCCCATTAATCATTTTAGTAGCAACCCTCTGCACCGACTCCATCCTGTTCACATTCTTTTGAAGGTGCGGTCTCCAGAATTGCACACCATACTCCAAATGAGGTCGCACCAAAGACTTATACAGAGGCATTATCACCTCCTTTTTTTCTGCTAGCCATTCCTCTCCGTATGCACCCAAGCATCCTTCTAGCTTTTGCCGTCGCCTTTTCTACCTGTTTAGCTACTTTAAGATCATCAGACACAACCACGCCTAGGTCCCGCTCTTCTTTAGTGGACAAAAGTACTTCACCTCCTATACTGTATTGCTCCCTTGGATTGCTGCAGCCCAAATGCATGACCTTACATTTTTTAACATTAAATCCCAGCTGCCAAATTCTAGACCATTCTTCAAGCTTAGCTAGATCCCTCCTCATGTTATCTACACCTTCCTGGGTGTCTACTCTATTACAGATTTTGGTATCATCCGCAAAGAGGCAAACCTTACCTGACAGCCCTTCCGCTATATCACTAACAAAGATGTTAAAAAGAATCGGACCAAGGACAGATCCCTGGGGCACACCACTGGTAACATCCTTCTCCTCAGAGTGAGCTCCATTTACTTGTACTCTTTGTCGCCTCCCACCCAACCAATTTCTAACCCAAGCAGTAACTTTAGGGTCCATCCCCAGGGTGCTCAGTTTGTTTATAAGTCGCCTGTGAGGAACAGTGTCAAAGGCTTTACTGAAATCTAAATACACCACATCTAGAGCAGTCCCGAAGCCTGAGCCAAACCAGGATTGGGGGAGGAGTCCTTTCGATGGAACTCAAGGATACACCGGAGGCAGGAGAAGAGGAAATCGGTACAGTAGAAATAGTCTTCTGTCTTGTAACTACATGCTGATCCATAGGACCAATAACATCAGTAGCCAAAGTACTATCAGAAGATTGCTTCACTGACTTACTTTTCCGCTTGAAATGTCCCCTAGGCATACCTTCAACGACTTGAGCCTAGGCCCCAAAGAGGCACCGAAGGGGCACCAAAGGGGCGTTCCCCCTTTGGTCATGCACCCTTTGGGCACATGACCGCGGCCGCAAAGGCAGCTGGCGTTTAAGAAGTGCAGGAGCCTCGATGTCAAAGTCGGGAGGAGCTTCCACTGCAACCAATTGCTGGTAAGAGAGCTGGCTGCCAAGCCCTGCTGTCTCCGCCGCTATTGCTCCCATTGCCTGCCTTTTTGACATTGCTGCTTGGATGTCTCACCGCCACTTGAAATTGAAAATGGCCAAAACTGAGCTTCTTATTTTTCCCCCTAAACCCTTCTCTCTCCTTCCTCCTTACTCAGTCTGTGTGGATAACTCTCTGTCTCCTCAGCTCACAACCTTGGGGTCATCTTTGAGTCCTCTCTCTCCTTCTCCACATACCTCCAACTGATAGCTAAAACTTGCCATTGCTTTTTCTATAACGTCGACAAAATTCTTCCATTTCTTTCTGAACACACTACTAAGACACTTATCTACTACTTAATCACCTCCTATCTAGACTATTGTAACCTACTTCTTGTTTGTCTCTCTCTGAATCATCTCTCTTCTCTTCAGTCTGTTCACACTCTGCTGCGCAGCTAATCTTCGGCCGGCCTCATCATGCTCATATTATTTATTTATTTAGTTAGTTTATTTATTTAACATTTCTTATATACCGCCTTTCATGATATCAAGGCGGTTTACATTGAACAAACTGAAATTACATTGAACAGGGCATTATAACTTGGAGATAACTATTTTACAGGGAACATGGGCTATGGAGGGTTAAGTGGCTTGCCCAAGACCACAAGGAGCACCTGTGGGACTAGAAACCCCAGTCCTTCCGGCCCAAGGTTGCTGTCCTCTAGTGGGATTTGAACCCCCAACCTTCCGGCTTGAGGTACCTTGCCCCAACCACTAGGCCACTCCTCCACTCCACTCCTCAAGTCACTTCATTGGCTCCCTATCCATTTCCACATCCATTTCAGACTTCTCTTGCTGACCTATAAGTGCATTCACTTTGCAGCTCCTCACTACTTTTCCTCTGTTCTCTCTCCCTACACCCTTCCTCGGGAACTCCGTTCTGGCAAATTGCTTCTGTGACCTGTTGTTAACTCCAGACTTCATTCCTTTCATCTTGCTGCTCCTTATGCTTGGAACAAACTACCTGAGTCTGTATGTCAGGCACCTTCTCGGACCCTTTTCAAATCCAGGCTGAAAATCCACCTCTTCACTGCCGCTTTCAGCTCTTGACTCACCTGATCTCTTTTGTGTTTCCTTACCATTCCCCCTAGATGTATCCTATGTCTATAGCTATTGTGTTGTCTGTCTTGACTAGATTGTAAGTTTATCTGATGGAATTCTCAGGACCTCCACCATATATTACTTTACCATGTCCACAGGGGCATTTAGGAAAATTCAAAAATTTGAAATTGTTTTTCCTCATTTGATTTTCCATTTAGTCGAACATATGCAAGAAATTCACTCTCTCGTAATTTGGGCACAAACCATGTTCTTGGTTTCTTCTTGCAGTGCCTCAGCTTTGCTCTTCCTGGCCTCAATCTGATCCATTGTTTATCTGGGTCAAAGACTCAATATGGATATTAGCAATTTCCTCTTTAAATTTCTCCACCAATAAAACTAAAGTGGAATCCAGAACCTCCATAATCCTGGATGTCCAAGAAGAAACGCTCTGGATTGTGTTGGAAAGAGGAGATGACACTGTCATCTCTACTGGTGTAGTCTACAGGCCTCCAACTCAAACCGAAGAAATGGATTGCGAATTGATTGTTGATATTGCAAAGATAGCCATGAAGGGGGAAATAATCATATTGGATGACTTCAATCTACCCAGTGTGGATTGGAGTGTTCCTTCTGCAAATCTGGAAAGAAGTAAAAAAATTGTGGATGCCTTCCAAGATGCGTTACTTAAACAAATGGTGTTGGAACAAACCAGGAAGAGCTCCGTGCTGGATTTAGTGCTCACCAATAGAGATAGCGTGTCAAATATCTGGGTGGGTGCCCAAGTGAGCAGTAGCAATTATCACAAAGGTGTGGTTTGGAATAAAAGCCAAGGTAGAATCCAATCACAGTAAAATGGCTAAGTACCTGAAGGAGGAGTTGGTAGGGCGGGAGGGGATAAAGAAAGTTGAATTGCAAAGAGCTAAACTAAAGGAGGCAATAAAAGGTGCAACAGATACATACGTAAGGAAAGTAAATAAAAACAAGAGGAAAAGGAAACCTATTTGGTTTCCAAAGAAGTGACTGTACAAATAAAGGCAAAACCCCCCAGCTTTCACGGCATTCAAAATCTCACAAACGGAGGAATACAGAAAAGAATACAAGATCAAACTAAAAGAGACCAAAAGAGAAATAAGGATAGCAAAATCAAAGTCAGAAGAAACGATGGCTAAAAATGTGAAGTGTGGCGACAAAATTTTTTTCAGGTATATTCGGGAGAGGAAGAAAATCAGAGGTGGACTTGCAGGATTCAAAAGTGCTGGGAACGGATTTGTGGAAAGCGACACTGAAAAAGCGAAAATGCTAAACAAATACTTCTGCTCTGTTTTCACTAGAGAAAATCCTGGAGAAGGACCACCTGTGATTGACAAATATACAAATGGGAATGGAGTAGATATGACACCATTCACAAAAGATGATGTGCTAGAACAGCTTGCAAAACTGAAAGTGGACAAGGCTATGGGACCAGATGGGATACATCCCAGGATACTGAAAGAGCTCAGAGAGGTTCTTGCAGGGCCTTTAAAGGATGTTTTTAATAGATCCTTGGAGACAGAAGTTACACAGGACTGGAGAAGGGCTGATGTGGTACCTCTCCACCAAAGTGGTAATAGGGAAGAAGTGTCAAACTACAGGCCAGTAAGCCTTACCTCGGTGGCAGGAAAAGTAATGGAGGCGCTCATGAAAGAGCGAATAGTGGGCTTTCTCAAAACTAACAGGTTGCATGATCCGAAGCAACAAGGTTTTACCAAAGGACAATCTTGCCAAACAAATCTGATTGAGTTCTTTGACTGGGTGACCAGAAAACTAGATCAGGAGCATACGATGGATGTGATCTACCTGGATTTCAGCAAAGCCTTTGATACTGTTCCTCATAGGAGGCTTATCAATAAACTCAACAGTTTGGGGATGGGTCCCAAGATGGTGAACTGGATTAGAAATTGGTTGACTGACAGACAACAGAAAGTGACAGTAAACGGAACTCACTCGGATGAAAGGAAGGTGATTAGCGGTGTGCCCCAGGGTTCGGTCCTGGGACCGGTACTGTTTAATATATTTGTGATTGATATTGCCAAAGGGCTGAATGGAAAAATCTGTCTTTTTGCAGATGACACCAAAATTTGCAACAGAATGGACTCTCCTGAGGGAGTGGAGAACACAAGGAAAGATCTACAAAAGCTGGAAGAATGGTCTAATGCTTGGCAGTTAAGATTTAATGTGAAGAAGGGCAGTGTCAAGGTGGTGAAACAGTGTGACGGTGGTGGCAAAAGCCAGAAGGATGCTGGGTTGCATACAGAAAGGAATTACCAGCAGAAAGGAAGAGGTACTAATGCCACTGTACAAGTCTCTAGTGAGGCCTCACTTGGAATATTGTGTTCAGTTTTGGAGACAGTATCTCACAAAGGATACAAAAAGGCTGGAAGCTGTTCAGAGGAAGACGACCAAAATGATTTGTAGCCTGTGTCAGAAGGCTTATGAGAAGAGACTTGAAGACCTAAATATGTACACTCTGGAGGAAGACAGGAGACATATGATTCAGACCTTTAAGTACTTAAAGAGTATTAATGGACAAACAAACCTCTTCCAAAGATGGGGAAGCTGTAAAACTAGATGGCATAATATGAAGCTGCAAGGGGGTAAACTTAAAGGCAAGATCAGGAAATACTTTTTCACTGAAAGAGTGGTGGATGCTTGGAATGCCCTCCCAATGGAAGTGGTGGGTGCAAATACAGTGACAAAAATTCAAAATGGCATGAGACAGATACAGAGGATCCCTTTATAGCTACAGGATAAATAAAAATAAACATAACTCTCTCTTATATCTCAATAAATAGGGGTGACCTACACGGAGCGGTGGGTACAAGCCCAAACAAAGGCATGAGGAAGAGTGACCTGCACGGAGCGGCAGATGCACCTACTCTTACCACCTTGCTGGGCAGACTAGATGGACCATAGTGGTCTTTATCTGCTATCATTTACTATGTTACTATTTGGAATGTCTGAGTTTCCTCCCAAAAAAGGCGCTGGTACAGTACCACCTTGCTATGTCTTCTATAGTTCAGAAGAGAAGAACTCACAATGGGCTGTCCCTCATGGCTGACCGACTTCTAACTTGCTTCAACCCCAAAGGGTTCTGTGGCTGCACTATGCAAGTAGGCACATCGGGTTGCAGCAGGGCTGTACGATCCTTGCCGTTTAACAAAGCTCCTTCTGTGCTCTGATATGTGAGATGTGTCACTTCTTTGCCCAGAACTCGGGATTTTGACCTCTGATTGCTCCAGAGTCATCTGGGTCTTCGATGACGGTTGGTCCCATCCGGAAGGGCCTTGGCAAGGCTTCTCCTTCCTTTTCCCTGCCTTGGGGAGCAGGCAGTCGAACAAACCAGCAAAGCAAAACCCTGGAGGTAAGCGAAGCTCAGACACCATGTCCTGCTCACAAGACAATTTCTAGTGCTATTTCATGCACTGAACACATATACTGTATTCCCTCACTACATTCTACTAAAATCAGAATTACTTCATTCATCTTATCATTCTGAAAATCTCAATTCCCACTCAAACTAGTCTCATATCTGTCTACTTGGATGCAATTTAAGGGCAGCATCAACAGATTTTGGTTTATCTATATAGAGGGAGGAGTAGCCTAGTTGTTGGGGCAAGGTACTTCAGGCCGGAAGGTCGGGGGTTCAAATCCCACTAGAGGATAGCAACCTTGGGCCGGAAGGACTGGGGTTTCTAGTCCCACAGATGCTCCTTGTGGTCTTGGGCAAGCCACTTAACCCTCCATAGCCCATGTTCCCTGTAAGTATTAGTGTATGTGTCTCATATCCCCGCATGTTAAATGTATCCCCCAATTGTGTTGTGACCGCTTTGATTGAAGGATAAGGCGGTATACAAAAACTGTCTAAATAAATAAAATAAATAAATAAAATAAATATATGCGCTCAGATCTGAGGATGCAAGGAAACAACTCTTTTGCATCTGATGGATTCATTTTGAAAATATGTCAATTCTACTATTTTTTAGTCCATTTCAGCAGCCCAAATGATAACACCTTTGAATATTCTCTTTTAGATCCTTTGCACATCCGATTCCCAGCCCGTGACTTCTTTGAGGTGGTGTGTATGTGTACACAGCATTCAGGGGCCACTAGTTTTACCAATGAGAAAAATAGTTTTACTGGGGAAATATTGCTCTAATAGCCCCAGTGGCTATGACTTAGCACTAGCAAGTGATACTTAAAAAAGACCTGCAACCAGTGACACATCCTGTTCCAGTTCCACTTATCAACTGAGTTCAGATGTGACGTTCCCAGGAAGGGGCCTTGGGCACTACACCACTTCCTAAAGATATGAAATGCACACAGAGTTCCTGGAAGACAGAATCAAACCATATTCTGCAAAGAAATTAACCAAAGTCCTCTCCTGCAAACATAATACTGGGGATGATTTTTGCCTTTAGTACAGCTGTGTATTAATCGTTCAGCTTGGCCAAATTTGCCAAAAATGGTTGACGAGGATTGCCCGATTCAGTTAATTCCACTGAAAATTAATATGATTGTATAGTTTGCTATACAAAGACCCAAAAGAAATGATTCACTATAGTGTGATAATGAATTATGACAGATGCACTAATGATCATGCTTCAATGAAAACTCAGCACAGCCACAGTAAAACTGAGCATGGCCGCACATGCTAATTATTTAATTGAGGAGATTATGAATTGCTTAGCTCCTGTCTTATGCTCTAACCAAGTATTTTCAACCCAGGCCTTGGGACACACTAAGCCAGGCAGATTTTCAAGATAACCACAATGAATATGCATGAGAGAAATTTGCATGCATTGCCTGCTCTATATGCAGATCTCTCTCATGCAAATTAATTATGATTATCCCGAAATCTTGACTAGCTAGGTGTATTCTGAAGATAGGTTGAGAACCCCTGCTCTAAATTATGGGCTGAGAATCATGGAAACCAGGGTTCAAATCTTTTTTCTGCCGCTGACACTCCTTGCGACCTCAAGCAAGTCACTTTAACTCTCATTGCCTCAGATTCTCACTTAGATTATAAGGGTCTGATATTCAGCCCATGGCACTCAGTGCTTATTTTATTTATTTACATTCTCTTATATACTGTGCTATTCTGCATCAGTGCGGTTTACATTGAACAGGGCATTATAACTCGGAGATAACTATTTTACAGGGAACATGGGCTATGGAGGGTTAAGTGGCTTGTCCAAGACCACACGGAGCACCTGTGAGACTAGAAACCGCAGTCCTTCCGGCCCAAGGTTGCTGTCCTCTAGTGGGATTTGAACCCCTGACCTTCCGGCCTGAAGTACCTTGTCCCAACCACTAGGCCACTCCTCCACTCCTTATAAAGTGCCTGGCTGCTGCAAGCAGAAAGGAAACCGAATATTCAGCACCGGAGAATATCCAACATCCAGTGATGAATATCTAGTTTTACCACCAATCTGTTTTGCTATCTGGTCAGCGGTGATTCAGCAACTAACTGGATAACAAAACCACAGAAAATTAGGACAGCCATTGACCTCTCCTAACTTTATGCAGTTACTTATCAGGTTAGTGATCTGAAAATTACTGCTAACAACATAGGTGCCAAGACCACCCCAGCACTACCCACGGACTGCCCCGGAATTATCCAGATTTTGCCAAAGCAGTCTGCGGGGATTAGAGCCTCTGCATATCAGGATCAGCAGGATATATGGGAGTTTCAGGTCCTGCAAACCACATAAACCCTTTTAAATATCCGGCCTTAAGCTCTTTGGGGTAGGGGCATAATCTACCTGAATGTTTATCACCACTGTACAGCCTTTATGTACATCCAGTAACACTATAAAAATAAAAGTATTACTATTATTAGCTTCTTCACAGCCATCACTACTGTAGCATCAGGTAAGAAATCTATTCTTCTGTTTGGCAGGGAGTAGTATGGGGTCTCAAGAGCCCCTAGAGTTAAAAGTATGGAAGTCAGTTTGTTGGCAAATTTCTAGCCCAGTTCGGAGTAGCCTAGTGGTTAGAACACTGGCTTGGTAACCAAGCAACCAGGGTTTGATTCCCATTAGCACTCCTTGTGGCCTTGGGCAAGTCACTTAACCCTCCATTGCCTTGGAAGAAAGGCCTGGCAATCTACTTCCGGTGACACTGCCAAGAAAACCCAGGAGCTTCTGGGTCGCCAGGAGTCAGGACTGACTCAAAGGCACACATTGCATTTTTTCTGTTGTCCAAGGTAAGAAATGATTATGTGCAGTGAGTCTCCTTCTCTACCCCCCACCCCCCCCCCCCCGGACAAATAATATGTAGAAAAAAATTGAGCACTTTTAAGTAGTTGCATGCAAGGATACTTTACTTGGGGTAACTGGATTAGAAAAATAATAAACATATGCATTGATAAGGGATTGTGCTGATGTGACCAGATGCAAAGGCAAGAAGGAAGGGTAGGACACAAACAGTGACTAATACAGCTTACAAGTTATCTAAATAACTCTTCTCCCATGATCAGGGAGAAATATTAATCCCTTCATGCCTGCAGGGCCAGCCCCAGAATTGGTTTGAGGTGTTGGTGTCCTAAACAAACCTTAATCTTTACACCCTCCCTGGTGCTATGCATCCTACAATACAATCATATGCCTGGTGGCCTGGGAGGGAACGAGGGATATTCAATCTCCTGTCTGGACTACAAAGAAGTGGGTGGTTTTTCCCCTCACTAACTGTCCTTTTAACTTTGGGTCAGTTGGCAGTGGGAACAGGATACTAAAGAACCTATGCAAAAAAACACTCTTGCACACATGATTAACATGCACATAAAAATGCCACAAAATGAATGATGCAACAAGATCTATGGTTATTGCAGTATAAGATGTCACCAGTAGAGTGTTCTTGTGACTAGCATAGATGGAAAATCCCCCAAAACATTGCCTAAATAGCATGAGCATGTTACTTATCAAAGAGAAGATTAAGAGTGTGATCACACTAAGCTGATCATGCTCTGTCCTCTATTCCTTTTGGTTCTTCCTTCTTGCTTCCAAGTAAGCCTGGTACATGGAGACTGTCAGCACAGAAAGAAGAAATTGGAGAGGTGGTACACTCCAGAAGAACAGGGGAAGGAGAGCAGAAAACTGATGAGTATAGCTTAAGAACCTACTATCTTTTATTATTGAGTTTGAGTCTTGAAAGAGCAGCATAAGAAGATTATGGTCAGACACAGAAAGGAGCATGCAGAGATGATCCTTGGATAAATCTGACCATCCTGACTCAGAAGGTCACTAATATCTGATCTCCTTTCTACTCCAACACACAGGGCCACTGATGATAGGAAGTGGTTTGGGTTGAGGCCTACTCCTGCTGTTTGTTGCTCAAACGCTCCTTGCAGTACAGGTCAGAACTCTCTTGCAGTAGTGCCAGTCCTCTGAGGCACGGTTTACATGCGCGAGCTCTCTGCATGTGCACTACTACTCCCTAGTTGGTTACGCTATAGCACATCACTGACGTCACTCTTCTGACCTTGTTCCATCAACGTAACTACTCCTTATCTCAACATGCACATTCCTGCATGAGCACTTTATCCCAAATGCCCACCAGTAGGAACTGCAGCCAATTTGAATCTCCAAGTGGTGCCTGTCGTCAAGCGCCTCACAATGCTGTGAATCCACATTCTGCCAGTGTGCACATTTGCTCAGTCCTGAACACAGTTCAGGCAGCCACAGCAAGAAAAGGGACAGAACGGTTCCAAAGCACTTTTACCAGTTTTATTCCAAAAAGCAAAATTTTAGTTCTTCTGAGTGTAACTCTTAAGCCCCAAGTTTGTTGGGCACTAATTTTGTAACCTCTACCAGGCTATATGTCCCTTTCAGTGGTGTGCAGCACTGTAAGACAAGCTAGGGGCAAAATTCCAAGAACAAGACCAACCCTGCAAAGTCTGACTCCTGGGGTTTTTGGGACAGGACCAGGAAATCCTAGAAGACGCATACACTCCACTTTTTTCAAAAAAATGAAACAGTCCAGGCAAAAATGTTAGTTCTCAGCTTAGTAGATTTTACTTAAAGGATTTAAAGTCACTCACAAACTCCTCAGTTACCAAAAATGTCACCTGTAACATGTACCAAACAGAAAATTCAACAAAACACTTAAAGCCTGTTCCTGAGCGGTCCTCCAGTTTAGTCCTCCACAATCGGGTAGTGCACCTCCTCCTGCAGCCTGGAGACTGGACCAATCAACTCTTTCTGTATGATGTATGCAGGCGGAGCTCCCTGAAGCCCCCAGTGTGTCCAGTCTCCTTGCAGCTTGAGGACGTGTGTGCCTATCCTGGGCACACTTAGTGGCACTTGGGGAAGCAACACTAGTTAGTTTTGGGTGTTTTCTTTTGCCTTATTCCTTTGGTTTAATTAGGTAGCTGTTGCTTTAATTGTTTAAAAAAAAAAAAAAAAAAGGTGATTCAGGGGGCCTCCCGGGAAGTCAGTCCTGCATTGGGCTCCTGCCTTCCTAACCGGAGGCTGTTGGCAGTCAGGTTTGATCTCTCCCCTGGACAGCACGGGGAGTAGATCTGCCCTTTGCAGACAGCTCCTTGGTGTTGGGCTGCTTACTGTCAGTTTTCTGCTGGTGCCGGGTAGGAAACTTACTTGACTTTCTGCCTCGTGTGCTACAGCACGTTCCCATTCTGCTCCATCAAGGTGAGTTGACTGCCATCAGAGCCTCGTTTCGGCGGTGGGGGTCCGAACCCGGGATTTTTATTTGTTTTTTCCTGCCCTTCTGTTGCCGTTCATTTAATTTCTTTACTTTCCCTTATTTTTCGCACTGTTTTTTGAGCGCGGGTGAAGGAGCCGGCGGCCATTTTGAAGCCCTCAAAGGGGTTTTTCTTCCGGCTTCAACACTTGTGCACGGGCTCCCCTTACATTTTTTAGACTATTTTTTTTTGGCGATTTTGCTGAGGACACTCTGAGGATTCAGGGGAGTATTTTATTTTTCAAAAAAAAAAAAAAAAAAAGTCCTTTAATCACTTTTAATCGGGCTTGCAGCTTTCCTTTTCTGTGGGGTCAGTTTGCTTGTCTTTGCTGTGATACTATTGCATTGCCTATTGCATTGCCATGGCTTCCAAGCTGCAGTGCGTGATTTGTGGATCGCGTAGAGCGGCGCTGGCGGACTCTGGCGTCTGTCGCAGCTGTGCCTCCATTTCGGCTGACTTGGAACATCATCCGGAGTTGAAGGAGCTGCCAGAACCTGATGGCCCCCCTAATCTGACGGATGGGGATCTTTCGCCTGGCTCTCACCCGCTTTGTTCTGCTCCCCCTTCTACGGGCCAGGCTACGGAGCTACTGAGCACTGCCCTTACATCCCCATCCGTGGATTTTTCCCCTGATTTTGTTTTCCTTATGCACCAGGCGTTTCGCTTAAGCCGGTCCGGTCACTTGCCTGAGGCTTGGCCGGCGCCTATCCCCTCCCTTTCCTCGGGGGAGGGCCGGCGTCCTCAGCCGGCCGCCAAGAGGTTTAGATCCCTGGAATCCGATCAGGACGCCGTGGCTTATCCTGATTTGGAAGCGGAGGGTGATCCTGATGCTGAGGGGGACGATTTGGAGGACGGTGAAATCCCAGAACCTGAAGACCAAGCGCGGATTATTCGCGTTTTTCGTAGAGAAGAGTTAGTGCCCTTGATCACGGAGTCTCTTCAGACCCTTAACTTGGCGGTCGCTCGCTCGCCCGCTAGAGGATGACGGTTTGGAGGATCCGCTCATTCAAGCGGTGCGGGAGTCCCAGGTGGTGTTTCCCGTGCACCGTGTGGTGGAACAAATGATCCAATCCGAGTGGGATCAACCAGAATCCGGTTTGAAAGGCATTCGGACTATGAATCGTCTGTACCCCTTAGCCGACAAGGACTTGTTTAAGTCTCCGCAGGTGGATGCTGCGGTGTCAGCGGTGACTAAGAAAACCACCATCCCGGTGGAGGGTGGTGCGGCCTTAAAGGATGCGCAAGATAAGAAGGTAGATAATTTATTGAAACAAGCCTTCGATACTAATGCTTTGTCCCTACAGGCCTCGATTTGTGGCGCTTGGGTGGCTCGAGCCTGTTTACGTTGGGCGCAGCGCTTGCGCTCCGCCTCTGCCTTGGATCAGCAGGGGTTGTTGGAGGTCACCCGCTTAGAGTCTGGGTCGGCGTACTTGGCGGATGTGCATTATGACTTAATTAGGACATTGGCTAATAGCATGGCTTCTTTGGTAGCGGCGCGCCAGTCCATCTGGTTACGTAACTGGGCGGCCGACAGTTCTTCAAAGTCTTGTCTCAGTAGGTTGCCCTTCAAGGGCAAGTTGTTGTTTGGTGATGCTCTGGATAAGTTAGTTAAAGACCTTGGTGAGTCTAAGGGCGGTAGACTACCGGAGGATAAGCCCAAGCTAACTAGAACCGTGCCCTCCGCGCTCGGCCAGTTTCGAGACTTTCGTAGATTTCGCTCTTCCCGTCTTTGGAGTTCTCAGCGTGGTCGTTTTGGAGCCCGCTCCCAGGGGTTTCGTGGGTTCCGGGGGGCTGGACGAGGCTTCTCTGGAGCCTCCACTTCCTCGTCTTCTTCCTTTAATCGCAAGCCACAATGAAGCGAGGCGGGCTCTGGAGGGAAATCCGGTCATCGGGGGTCGCTTACGCGATTTTCTTCCTTCTTGGGCCCAAATTACCTCAGATCAGTGGGTGCTGCAGATAATTGAAAAGGGTTATGCCCTGGAGTTTGCGTACCCGCTCCAGGATTCCTTTGTTCTGTCTCCCAGCAGGGGCGATCAAAAGTCTCGGGCCCTGCGGGTGACCCTTCATCGTCTCTTATCCCTCGGGGCGGTGGTTCCGGTTCCCGTTCCCGTTCCTTCTTCCGAGCGAGGCGCCGGTCGCTACTCCATCTATTTTGTAGTTCCAAAGAAGGACGGTTCTCTCCGTCCCATCTTGGATCTCAAGGGCGTGAATCGAGCTCTCAAAGTTCCGCACTTTCGGATGGAAACATTGTGATCTGTCATCGTGGCGGTGCGGCGAGGGGAGTTTCTCACGTCACTCGATCTCTCCGAGGCTTATTTACACATTCCCATCCGGGAGTCTCATCAAAGGTTCCTCCGTTTCGCGTTTCCGTGGGGTCACTATCAATTTCGGGCCATGCCGTTCGGCCTAGCTACTGCTCCCCGTACCTTCACGAAAGTGATGGTGGTGGTAGCAGCGGCCTTGCGGAAAGAGGGCATCCTCGTTCACCCGTATCTCGACGATTGGTTGATTCGGGCAAAGTCCAGCGACGAGTGTGTGCAAGTCACGAGCAGAGTGGTCTCTCTGCTACAGGGTCTCGGATGGGTAGTCAACGAACAGAAGAGCCGTCTGCTGCCGACTCAGGACCTCGAATACCTGGGAGTGCGTTTCGACACGGTCAGGGGTCTGGTGTGTTTGCCGGAGCGCCGTGTCCTAGCCTTACAGAGCCTCGTCTGCCTCTTCCTGCGCTTGCCTGCTCCGTCCGCGTGGTGGTACCTCCGCCTCCTCGGCACGATGGCCACAACCCTGGAGGTGGTTCCTTGGGCGAGGTTCCATATGCGTCCACTCCAGAGTGCATTGTTACGCCGTTGGTCCAACCAGTTCGACTCTTTGAACATGAGGTTGCCTTGCCCGAAGCCGGTTCATCGGTCGCTCCGGTGGTGGCTGTGTTCGAAAAACCTGCGGTTGGGGCTCCCCTTGGAGCCTCCTCTTTGGGTTCCGTTCACGACGGATGTCAGCCTCTCCGGCTGGGGGGCTCACTGCGGGGACCGCTTCACGCAAGGGACGTGGTCTCCCCTGGAGGCTTCTTGGTCGATCAACCGCCTCGAACTTCGGGCGGTGCGACTCGCCCTGATAGCCCTCGAAGCCGTGGTACTCGGGAAGCCGGTGCGCGTGCTCTCGGACAATGCAACGACCGTGGCCTACATCAATCGCCAGGGGGGCACCGGCAGTGTGCCCTTGGAATCGGAGGCGACGGCTTTGTTCTCTTGGGTACAGACTCGTCTGCCGGCAATCTCGGCAGCGCATATAGCAGGCACGGAGAATGTGCAAGCGGACTTCCTCAGCAGAGTGCGGGTAGACCCCGGGGAATGAGAACTGAACCCGCAGGTTTATGCGCAGATAGTTCGTCGGTGGGGTCCTCCCATCATGGATCTCATGGCGACGTTTCAGTCGGCGAAGGCGGGGCGCTTCTTCAGCAGGCGCCGAGAACGCATGTCCAAGGGGCTCGACGCCCTCATTCAGCCGTGGCCGACGTCCGGACTTCTTTATGTCTTTCCTCCGTGGGCGTTAATCGGTCAGGTCGTTCAGCGCATAGAAAGCCACCAGGGCCGGGTGTTGCTGGTAGCTCCGGACTGGCCCAGGAGACCTTGGTATGCCGACCTGGTCAGATTACACGACGGCGTTCCCTGGCCCCTGCCCTCGTTACCGGATCTTCTTCTTCAGGGTCCTCTGCGAATGCCCCAGGTGGCTCGATTCTCGCTTACGGTCTGGCCATTGAGAGGGCTCGGTTAAAAAAGAGGGGTTACTCCACTGCGGTGATTGACACTCTCCTTCGGGCGTGCAAGGCGTCCACCTCTCTCACTTATGTGCGCGTGTGGAGAATTTTTGAGGACTGGTGCTCCAGACGGGGTGTGCGGGCGGCGACGGTATCCGTGCTCGTTGTTTTAAGTTTTCTTCAGGATGGCTTTGATAAAGGTCTTGCCGCCAGCTCTCTGAAGGTTCAGTTGGCGGCCCTCTCCTGTTACCGGGGCAAAGTGTTGGGGCTTTCTCTCGGGGCTTATTTGGACATGCAACGTTTTCTCAGGGCGGTTTTTCGCTTGCGTCCTTCGCGTAGAATCTCCGTTCCTCCGTGGGACTTGAATCTCGTCCTGCGGGCTTTGGTTCGAGAGCCCTTTGAGCCTCTCCGGCGGGCGTCTCTTAAGGATCTGACTCTGAAGACCGTTTTTCTAGTGGCTATCTGCTCTGCAAGACGAATCTCTGAGCTCCAAGCGCTTTCATGCAGGGAGCCCTTTTTGTCTTTTTCCCCGGATCGGGTAGTCCTTCGGCCCGTTCCTTCCTTTTTGCCCAAGGTGGTTTCGCCTTGCAGGCCGTTTCCGACAGTCCTGCGGACAGGGGACTTCAATACCTGGATGTGAAACGCGTTCTTCAGCGTTACTTGAAAGTGACTGCGGCCTTCCGAAAGACCGACCGTTTGTTCGTGCTGTTTGGCGGCGCGCGGAGAGGTGAGGCGGCGGCTAAAGCCTCTATCGCGCGTTGGGTCAAAGAGGCGATCGCGTTGGCGTATCTGTTGCAGCATAGGTCGGTTCCGGAGGGGTTGCGGGCCCACTCTACCAGGGCTCAGGCGACGTCCTGGGCGGAGCTTAGCTTAGTTCTGCCAGCGGAAATCTGTAAAGCGGCCACTTGGTCGACGTTGCATGCCTTCAGTAAACACTACAGGTTGGATGTGTTGGCCGCTCGGGATTCTTGTTTTGGTTCGGCTGTTCTGCGCGCCGGCTGGCAAGGTCCCGCCCGGTGTTGACTGCTCTGTTACATCCCGATTGTGGAGGACTAAACTGGAGGACCGCTCAGGAAATGGAAATTACACATACCTGGTAATTGTAGTTCCTGGAGGGTCCAGTTTAGTCCTCCTTCCCTCCCGCGTCTCAGATTGAGTGTTGCGGCGCGCTTTGGCAAACAGCTCCGACTGCGGACGATTTTCTCTGCTCTTCTCTGGCTTTCGCTGTTCCTTTCGGCTGCACTTCCAGTCCATTGGTTGTTGCGGGTTTTCTTCCAGCCTTTTCCCTTGGGGGTCTGGGTGGGGGCTATCCTTTTTACTGCCGGTGCGTCGATAGGGGCGCAGTGCAGCGGTCTGACTTCCTCGTTTGGGGAGGGGTTGGAACCTTCTTGGGGACAAAGTTTCTCTTTTGGGTTTAACAGCATTTTTATAACAGTGTCATGTGTTGCTTCTTTAAGTATGCTTTGTTACTAGTCACTGGGGGCTTCTGGGAGCTCCGCCTGCATACATCATACAGAAAGAGTTGATTGGTCCAGTCTCCAGGCTGCAGGAGGAGGTGCACTACCCGATTGTGGAGGACTAAACTGGACCCTCCAGGAACTACAATTACCAGGTATGTGTAATTTCCATTTGACTTCTTATTTATTTATTTAACATTTCTTATATACTGATTTTCAGTGGTATCAAGGCGGTTTACATCGTTCACAACTGAACATAAGTTACATATAACATTCCAGTCCAAATCCTTCAGCTTGTCAGTTTAGAAGCCCAAGCTCCCCATTTGATCTCTTTCCTTGTCTGGGGATTTAAAGAGAACTGCAGCTACTGGTCCCTGTCAGTGTGCAGTTTCTCTGTGGTTCAAAATCCCAATGTGTCTCCTCTGTAGCCTTCTTCTCCTCTGTGCCTGCTGCCCCTGGCTATTCTGTCCAGTAGCTGCTGATGAGGCCCCTGTGGTGCTTTGGCTTAAGCAGCCTTGAATACCCCCTCCTCAGAAGTCCTTGGGCAGATATGGAGCAGCTCCCTGGTATTTGCTTTGTGCTTCTCTTCCAGTAGTTCCTTTAATTGAGCACAAAGTTGCACCACTGCTTCTTCATTTCCTAGGTGCTCAGTTGAATGCTAGAGACATCCCGCTTTGATATAGTAGCCATGGAGCCAAAGCCCCCTGCCCAGTTAGGGAAGACTCCTACTCCATCTCTGTGGTGCAGTGAAAGTGGAGCCAAAGATCCAGATTTGAATCAGCATTGGGGTTTTAGTTTCCCTCCAAAATTAGGCTCCCTGCATTTTCTCACTGAGATCTCCTGGATGAGTCAGAGGCCAAAAACGTGCCTCCTGTTCTAGAAACAAGCAGGTTATAGAAAGGTTAGCTAAAACTTCTCTGGAAGAGCCATTGCAGATCCTAATAAAATAAAAATGCAGGACCTTCGTGGTCTCTTCACAGATATATAGTATGCATCTCATTAACTTTGCACATACTAAGCTAATTATGACGTTTGTGGCCATGCTAAATTTGGAATGACAGCACTAGCTACTGAAATTTAGCATGTGTGAGGCCCTATTTTGTGCAGGGCATCTAGGCAGGAATTAGGATGCTCATGTTGGGACTTTCACAATTCCCCAAGTATTTTACAAAAGGGAAGTGGGGGGTCTGAATGGAATAATTCTGTTTTGAAATTTTCTGTTTGGGATTAGATAGCACTGAGGTAAGACTACATTGCCCTCTCAATAATCCTGGAGATCCCAGGTCCAAAAAATTAGGTTGATGATCCTTACACTTGGAGCAGGTGCAAATGTTGTTAGGAAATATTTTAAAAATATGTGTTTTGCCACTGTAAAATGGAAAATATCCAGTTTTTGAACTGCCAAACCATGCTCAGAATGTTCCTCCTTAAAATCTAGGCGTCCTGCAGCATCTACATGATTACTGCATTATAAAATCAGTATTTGGGTGTGTCTGCCATTCATATGTGTAAATGCCACTATCTGCACGTACAAATACTGTGACACTGTTCCAAAATGACCTCCTTAGTGAATTGGCTCTTTGTTGAAATCGCTTTGAAGCTGTTGCATGGTTGTATGCAAGATGAAACAAGCTACAAGATTGCTAAATAAAGATATGTAAATTGCAAAGAGAAATAAAAAACAAGCTACAAGTTTTTTATTTTTCATTATAGATGGAGCAAGTGCAATATCCAAGTTTATACCTAATTAGTAAGACTAATTATAAAACCTATGCTGGGTCTCTTGCTCACACGGCCTCCCATTTGTCCCCCTGAATGTGGTTCCGAGTAAGCTTATGGTTCTGCCCTTCGAGTCACTGGCCTCGTGTCACCTCAAGTACCTCTTGGAAAGTACTTTTCCTGGTGGTGTTCGCCTCTGCTCGCAGGGTTAGTGAACTGCAGGCATTGGTGGCACATGCTTCTTACAGCAGGTTTGGGTGATCTTGCGCATGCATTCCAAATTTCTGCCTAAGGTGGTGTCCCCCTTTCATCTGAACCAAGAGGTAGTCCTTCCTACCTTTTCCCCTGACCTCATATGAGTCGGGCGGATGCCACCCTCCACACTCTCGATTGTAAGAGGGCGTTGGCCTTCTATCTCAAGCAGATGAAAGCCCATCACCGCTCCTTGTAGTTCTTCATCTCCTTTGACCCCAACAGACTTGGGTTGCAATCTCTAAGTGTACAATGTCCATGTGTCGGCTGGTCTCTCCTTGGAGCAGTATGTCACTGCTCATAACGTACGAGCAACAACAGCCTCAGTAGCTAATTTGTGCTCTGTCTCCTTGTTGGAGATCTGCCAGACGGCCATCTCATCCTCGGTCCATGCCTTTGCAGCACATTACTGCCTGGAGGAAGACTCCTGGGGTGACAGCGCCTTTGGCCAGGCAGTACTCCATCATCTGTTTGGGGAATAATGCAACTCTTTCTCTTTGACCCTTCTGTGAGTCTAGGCTACCAGAGAACTGCCTCCCTGGTTGACACTTGGATCATATTGGAGATCTTGGGGTCAATTAGTACTCTCCACTGGCATTCATGGTTCAATTTTTCAGTCATCCATGGCCTTTTTACAGGTTGTTTAGTAGTCTGTAGCTTGTAAGTCCCATATATGAGGACTGACTTCCTGCTTGTTCCCAGAGAAAGCATAGTTACTCACCTGTAGCAGGTTTTCTCCGGGAACAGAAGGAATCAGTCCTCATTACCCTCCCTCCTCTCTGTGGAGTTGTTTTCTCTTTTTATGCTGCTTTAAGCTATGTCATCATACTGAGGTAAGATGGCACCTTTGGGCGGAAAGGTGACCGTGCGTGTATGGTAGAATTCCCAAAGGCTTTCTTTGAAAGCTGGGGAGTGGATACCGCACAGGCTCCGTCAGTGCAGACATCACCCATTTGTGAGGACTGATTACTGCTGTTCTCAGATAATGTAGTGATTTGTTTCAATTTTATAAAAAATAAAGAATAAGAAGATAAAAAGGTACAAATAACATATTTACTTTCTGTTTGTCTGTTTTTAATAAAGGATGTGGCAGCATATGAGTGAAACAGAACCAATGATTAATAAGGGTGAAATACTGCTGGTAGAAAAGAGAACTCTCTTCAGCAATCTTTCCCTGGCTCTATTCTGATGGTTCTTTCACTCTTTCAGAATAAATTTTGGAAAAACATTTGTTATCCTTTATGAGGAAGAAGCGTTTTCAGAACATGCATGTGTAAATGTCGGCATTTACATGTGTATCCTGCCATTTTCCAAACCTGGACATCAGCAGTTCTTAATCACTTCCAGAGGTCTCGATATCTAACCACTTAAAATGTGGAAGGGGAAATAAACATTGGAGGGATTAAAGGTGATATTCGCCTTAGCCCTCCTATAAAGGGCTAAAAAGCACTATTTAAAAACCTAAACATTATGGGGTCGAGGCAGAAAACCTTAGTGCAGCATTTTTCTGGTGTTTTTCCGGTGTTAGGCTTGCTCTCTGATGCAAGAAGCAAGCTAGCACTGGAAAAACACCAAAAAAACCAACCGCTCTAAACTGCAGCAACTGCATATGCAAATCACATGACAATTGCTACATACTTAATGTAAAAAACTACGCTGAAACTTAGGGGCTTGTTTACAAAGCCGCGATAGCTATGCTGATGATACCACATTACTGGCTGAAAGTGAAGATGATCTGAAACATTTGCTTCTCACGATCAAGGAACATAGTCTTAAAATGGGCCTGCACCTTAATGTAAAGAAGACAAAGATCATGACAACGGGCAACGGCTGATGCTCCACATGTGGGAGTCACTGGCCTTGACGCCGGTGCTCAGCAAGTGGGTCGATTCCATCTATTGAGTCCGCAAGAGCCCTGGGTTCCAAAAGGTACAGCTGTCGCACAACTCCATGGTTGTGGAATCGGCCATGCACAGACTCAAGAGCCAAAAAACACACTCCTTGGTGCCTCCTGGCCGGGAGGCCCGGAACCTGGACACCCTCTGCAGAAAATGCTTCCAGGGCTCGATGCTGTCATGCTGTGTCCAAACCTACCAGCTGTACATGGGCATGTACTTGAGGGACCTGTCAAAGGAGATTGCCGGGTTCTCAGCTGGCCTCTCCGAGGCACCCTTGCAGCGCTTCAATGCCTTGTCCACTGGGATTCGGGAGTGCTTTAAGTTCATATCTCGAGCGGCCTATGATGGCTTCGAGGCTTCGGCCCAAGTAGCCGCGGCCGGCATCTGTGCACGCTGCCAGGCCTGGCTAATGTCATCGGATCTGGAGCCATGGGTTTCAGGACAAGTTGGTCGATGTCCCTTGCCGAAGTGACAACCTCTTTGGCAAACCCATGAATGAGAAGGCTGCTGAGCTCGAGTCCGAGTACTTGACCCAGACAAGACTCTCAAAGAAGACTTCTGCCCCTTCTAAGAAGAAGGGCTCGGGTAAAAAGCCCTTTTCCCGAGGAAGGGTACTGCTTATCGCAACTACCCCACTTACCAGGCCACCCGAGCTCCCCAACAGGGGCAGCAGGCCAAGGGACAGGGGCATGGCCCGCATAAGCAGAAGACCCCCAAGCCCCAGGCCCCGGTTTCTACCCAGCCAGGAGGGGGATTTTGACTCCCAAGGCATAGTCTCTCTTCCGCCAGTGGTAAGGTCTTGCACAGGAGGCAGGCTAACTCTGTATGCCCACAGATGGCCAGCCCTCACCTTGGATATCTGGGTCCTGCAAATAGTCCAAAGGGGCTATTTGCTTCACTTCGGCCAGATACCACCCTCCTTCTTTCCAGGAGAGACTCTCAGACCCCATCTTCACAGGGACCTCCTCTTGCAGGAGTTGGCAGGTCTTCTAGAGGATCAGGTGGTGGAACCGGTGCCCCACCACCTGTAGGGCAAGGGCTTCTACTCCAGGTATTTTCTCAAACCAAAGAGAACAGGAGGCCTCAGACCCATCCTCGACCTAAGAAACTTAAACAAGATCCTGATGAGGGAAAAATTCAAGATGCTTTCCCTTGGAATGTTGCTGCCTTACCTCCACCAGGGAGATTGGCTATGCTCCTCAGACCTGAAGGATGCCTATACGGGCACAACAGTTCAGGCGCAGGTCTCAGCGAGACACTTCTTGCGCCTACTGGGCCACATGGCCTCCACGATGCATGTGACTCCAAATGCCCGTCTTCACATGAGAACAGCTCAGTGGTGCCTCAGAGATCAGTGGACTCAGGCCTCCGGCAGCCTCAGAGACAGGATAACAGTATCCAGAAGACTGGTAAAATCGTTGCAGTGGTGGTGTCAGCCACCCAACCTGCTCGAGGGAGTGCTTTTTCAGAATCCCTCGCATACAAGGGTGCTAACAACATATGCCTCCTTGCTGGGCTTGGGAGCCCACTGCCAAGGATCATGCACTCAGGGGTTGTGGTCTCTTCAGGAGTCTGTACACCAAATCAACCTCTTAGAGCTGCGGGCGATTCGCCTAGCTCTTCAAACCTTTTGTCATGTCCTCTCACATCAGTCTGTATTGATACAGATAGACAACCAGGTAGCAATATTCTATGTGAACAAGCAGGGAGGTACGGGATCTTGTATCCTATGTCAGGAGACACTGGACCTCTGCTCCTTTACCATCAAGCAGGGTATGTCTCTCAAAGCAGTGTACCTGCCGGGTCAGGAGAACTGCCTAGTGGCAAACTAAGCAGAATTCTCCAACCTCACGAATGGCAGCTGGATCCGGTGGTGGCACAGCGGATTTTCCACTGCTGGGGACATCAGTCCATAGATTTATTTGCCATTCCGCAAAATCACCAGCTGCCCAGACTTTGCTCAAGACAGCCACATCCTCTGAGGGTGGCTGCAGATGCTTTCCTGATCTCCTGGTCAGGGGGCCTCATGTATGCGTTTCCTCCCATGCATCTGGTGGCCCGGACTCTGTTCAAAATCCTTCGGGACAAGGCCTCGGTCATTCTGGTAGCCCCCAGATGGCCAAGACAGCCTTGGTTTCCACTTCTCCTCCAGCTAGCAGTGGAAAGCCCAATTCCAGTGGGGATGCAGCCCGACCTCCTATCACAGGAGCAGGGCTCTCTCTTGCACCCCAACCTCAGGGCCCTCAACCTGATGGCATGGCTGCTGAAAGGGTAGTGCTGGCTCCTCTCCTTCTACCTCGGAATGTAGAAGAAGTGTTACTGGCCTCCAGGAGGCAGTCCACTAGGAAATCCTATGCTTTCAAGTGGCGTAGATTTGAGGTGTGGTGTCAGGGTCCACCTGAGTGCTTTGTCAGCAGACCACTCGCCAGTGGAGGGCAAACCTCTTTCGGCTCAACCCCTGGTGTCCAGATTCCTCAGAGGTCTGCTTCTGCTGAAACCCCCAGTTCGTCCTCCGGCAACTGAGTGGGATTTGAATGTGGTCTTACAGCAGCTTACTCACCCACCTTTTGAGCTGATGTCCTTTTGCCATCTGCGCTTCCTCTCCTGGAAGGTGCTATTCCTGGTGGCACTCACATCAGCCAGATGTGTGAGTGAGTGAGCTGCAAGCTCCCGTAACTGATAAACCATACACAAGGTTTTGTAGGAATAGGGTGGTCTTCCGCACTCACCCGAAGTTCCTTCCAAAGGTGGTTTCTTCTTTCTACCTCAACCAGGAGGTGATTCCTCCAACCTTCTTTCCCAGGCCGCATTCCAGCCGGGCAGAGGCAGTCCTGCATACCCTGGATTGTAAGTGGGTGTTGTCCTTCAACCTGGAGCGTACGAAGGGACATCGAAGGGCTACTCAGCTCTTCGTCTGGTATGACCGCAGTAAGCTGGGGTTACCTGTCTCCAAGCGTACACTGTCTACCTGGGTGGCAGACTGCATTGCCTGGGCGTACAGGGTGGCCAACCTCCCGTTGCAGGGTCGAGTCATGGCCCACCATGTCAGGGCTAACGACACATCAGTGGCTGACTTCCGCTCTGTTCCGCTGGCAGACATCTGCCAGGCCACAACTTGGTCTTCAAGCCAGACTTTTGCAGCCCTTTACTGCCTGGATAGGGAGTCCCGACAGGACAGTGCTTTCAGCCACCGTAACCTATTTGAGGTTTAGGCAACTCCAACTCTCCGACTCTTTGATGTCAGGGGGGATGTTGCTTTCTTGGCTGAATTCCTATTGCAGTTGCTGGGGCTCTTCTAGAGGGAGCCACTTTTCAGCTATGGGTTCTCGGTAGCCTATAGCTAGGGAGTCCCATATGTGAGGACTGACTTCCTGCTTGTTTCTGGAAAAAGCGTAGTTACTCACCTGTAACAGGTGTTCTCCAGGGACAGCAGGAATCAGTCCTCACGACCCTCCCTCCTCTCCTGGAGTTGCAGTCCTATTATAGATTTTTATTCATTTTGCCATCTTTTTAGCTATGTCATTTGACTGAGCAAGATGGCACCCTTGGGCGGGAAGGGGACCACGCATGCACGATGCAATCCCAAAGGCTTTCTTTGAAAGCTGGGGAATTGCTCTGCATGAGGGCTCTGTCGACGTCACCCATATGTGAGGACTGATTCCTGCTGTCCCTGGAGAACACCTGTTACAGGTGAGTAACTATGCTTTCTCTGCTTTCGGGGGGGGGGGTTCATTTCAGTGGCTCTAGAGCCTTCAGTTGATATTTTTGCAAAAAGGTTATAACTACTAATCTGTTGCTCATTAGAGTCTGCTTTGTCAATAGGTCACTGGAAGCTGGTGGGAGGTGCCACCGGTATATGTCCCAGACTTTTGACATGCCCAATCTCCATGCTGCAGGAAGAGGTGCACTACCCAGCAGTGCAGGACTGAACTGGAGTTCCTCAAGGAACAACAGTTAGCAGGTAAGTCTAATTTCACTTTGGTCACTGGGAAGATAATTCTATGCTTTGTATGAATATGTGGTGGAATTCAGTATGCTTAGTGCATGAATGGAGTGGAGGAGTAGCCAAGTGAGTAACCAAGAGACCAGGGTTTGATTCCCATTGGCACTCCTTGTAGCCTTGGGCAAGTTATTTAACTTTCCATTGCCTCAGAAGAAAGACTTGGCAATCGACTGCCAGTCACACTGTCAAGAAAACCCAGGAGCTGCTGGATTGCCAGGAGTCAGCATTGACTCAAAGGTACATCCGAAGGGATGGGCTTCACCTTAACCGGGATGGAACCAGTCTGCTGGCATTAACCTTTAAAAAGGAGATAGAACAGCTTTTAAACTATATAATAGGGGAAAGCCGATAGTCGCCCAAGAGCGGATAGTTCGGAAGAATGTATCCTTGAAGGATACTACCAAAAGCAGAGAGGTTCCAAAAAAGAGTAAAGTAGCCCAAATGCCCTCGGGTATGAAGCAGACAGAGCTTAAAGATCCCAAATTACCCATGTCTACCACTAGCCAAATTAATATGAATAAAATAAAGTCTCTAAAATGCTTGTATGTATGAAAATGCTAGAAGTCTAAAAAATAAGATGGGAGAGTTAGAATATATAGCACTAAATGAGAGGTTAGATATGATTGGAATATCAGAGACATGGTGGAAGGAGGACAACCACTGGGACACTGTGATACTTGGGTACAAACTATATCGTAATGATAGAGTTGATCAAATTGGTGGAGGGGTTGCATTCTATGTTAGAGAGGGCATTGAGTCAGAAAAGATTAAAGTTTTGCAGGAAACAAAATTTGCTGTAGAATCTCTATGGATTAAAATTCCATGTAAAAAGGGGAAGGTGATGGCAGTGGGGGTGAACTATCGACCGCCTGGCCAGAATGAACAAATGGATGATGAAATGCTCAAAGAAATCAAGGAAGCTAAAAAAAGTTACAGCGCAGTAATAATAATGGGTGATTTCAATTACCCCAGTATCGACTGGGTCAGTGTCACGGCAGGACATGCTAGAGAGATAAAGTTCCTAGATGAAATAAATGACTGCTTCTTGGAGCAGCTGGTTCATGAACCAACCAGAGGGGAAAACCAAACCCAAACCAATCCAGAACCATATTAGACATAGTCCTTAGTGGAACACCAGAACTAGTGCAAGAGATAAGGGTGTTGGGGCCACTTGGCAATAGTGAACATAGCATGATCACCTTTGATTTAATTAGTGGAGGAGGGATAGTAAGGAAATCCACAGTACTACCTTTTAACTTTCGAAAGGGAGACTATGATAAAATGAGGAAAATAGTTAAGAAAAACTAAAAGGAGCAGTTGCAAAGGTTAAAGACTTACATCAAGCTTGGGTGTTGTTGAAAAATACTATCTTGAAAGCACAGACCAGCTGTATTCCACGCTTTAAGAAAAGTGGAAGGAAGTCCAAAAAACTGCCAGCATGGTTTAAAGGTGAGGTCAGAGAGGCTGTTGTTGCCAAAAAAGCATCTTTCAGGAAATGGAAAAAAGAGCCAAATGACGAAACCTGGAAACAACACAAGCACTGGCAAGTCAATTTCAAGGCATTGATAAGGCAGGCAAAGGGAGAATTTGAGAAGAAGCTTGTTGCGGAAGCAAAAACGCGAAATAAAGACTTTTCAAGTACATTCGTAGCAAAAAACCTGCGAGAGAGTCAGTTGGTCCATTAGATGATAGAAGGGTTAAAGGGGCACTAAGAGGCGACAAGGCGATAGCGGAGAGACTGAATGAATTCTTTGCTTCGGTCTGTACTGAGGAAGATGTAGGGATGTTACCCATGACTGAAGTGGTATTTAAAGGGGCGCAATAATTGAAGGAAATATCGATACATCGGGAAGATGTATTACAACTATTAGATAAACTGAAGAGTAGCAAATCACCTGGGCCAGATGGTATACATCCAAGGGTGTTGAAAGAACTGAAATATGAGATTGCAGACCTGCTATTAGTTATCTGTGAACTATCATTAAAATCATCTCTAATACCTGAAGATTGGAGGATCGCCAATGTAACACCAATTTTTAAAAAGGGTTCCAGGGGTGATCCGGGAAACTACAGACCGGTGAGCCTGACGTCAGTACTGGGAAAAATGGTAGAAACCATCATAAAGAATAAAATTACTCAGCGTGTAGTGTAATGAGGAAGAGACGTCCTTTGCCATGCAAACAGAGGAACCTGAGAGAAGTAGGTCTGTTGCTAACAGGAAGGCAAAGCACAGGACTCCCAGTTGCCAGGAGCAACATAAACAAACCCAGCCACGAGTGCAGCAGCCCCGCCCAGCTAGCAAACAATCCCCATCTCCTGAGCCCAATAGTTTTCACCTGAGAGGGGGAAGGGCTAGATTAGCTCCAAACCAGACATATAAGAAAGGCTCATTAGGGTTTCAGTGTGAAGGGCAGCAAAGGAAGCAAGAGAAGCATGGGAAGCAAAGAGCAGGAGGAGCAGAGGAACTGGAGAACGAGAGAGAGAGAGAGAGAGAAAGCTTGGACAGACCCAGCTGGGAAAGCTGAGTGAGCTGAAGTCTGATACTCAGAAACAACGTATGTTTCAGTGTGGAAGGAAGCACGAGAGAAAGTACGTGAGTGACTCAGAGGATTGTGATTCTGAGAGTGATAGAGAAATACAGGAAGTAACTAGCAGGAATAACTGGAGGAGCAGGGCCCAAAAACCCTGTGGCAAGAACTCCAGGCAATTGTCCTATTGGGAAGACACACAGAGGGAAACGTTACCGGTAAAGCTATCTGGGAAGCACTGGCAAGCTCCAGGGAGTGAAAGGTATTCGGTGGAGGACATCTGCATGTCAGAGGAAGAGGTTGAGAAGCCAAGGTACAGAGGAAAACCTCTGAGGTTTAAACCCCTTTCTGACCAGGCTGTGCACGGACTTTCCCCTGTCTCTAAGCCAGAAGGTAGGCTGTCTAATTACTATAAGGATAAAAGTGGTGATAAGAAGTTCTCTTATAGAAACTCTAAAGGATGTGACTCTCCTCTCTGCTATTCTAAAATAGATGGTAATTCTGAACCCTATCTCACGGAGGGCTTGATAGAGAAGCCTCAGGAACAGATAGAGGGTGGAAGTTTGGAAACGTTGTATACCAAGCAGAAGTTGTACTTACCAGAGAATCAGCATGAGTCAATGCTGATTGATCCTTAGGAAGAAGAAATATCAGATAACCAAATGGACTGTACTTTAATGGTTACAGATGATATAATTTCTCTGTGCTGAGCCAGGTGGTGTGAAAGCTGTTTAAACTGGCAGTTGAAGAGCACAGGATTTTCCTTGCTTATAAAAAGTGACTGTATGCTGTAAATACCGTGGAACTTTGGATTTAAGTTGAGAAGCTGTTATTGTTTCCTTTCTTATTTTGTGCCAGAGTGTATGGCCCTTTTGTCCTGAGTTATTTTGTGTTTGAATCCGCCCCGGGAGGGGAATTAAAAGCCTGTCATGGCCTGTACCACTCACACCACAACTGCATCTTATTGAAAAGGGAAAAATACTACAACTCCCAGGAGGCAATGCCAGCCTAAAGCATTGCTCCAGTATTTCAATAAAGGGTCCCCAGGCCGTCTATCCCGTATGCCTAAGCTACGGGCCGACTACTGGTGACAGTAGATAGTCATGGCCTAATGGGAGACAACCAACATGGCTTTAGACAAGGAAGATCTTGTCTTACTAATCTGTTATGTTTTTTTGAAGGTGTCAATAAACAGGTGGACAAAGGTGAGTCGGTTGATATAGTGTATCTGGACTTTCAGAAAGCCTTTGACAAGGTCCCTCATCAGAGACTTTTTTCAAAACTAAAGAGTCATGGGATAGGAGGCAGTGTACTACTGTGGATCAGGAACTGGTTAAAAGATAGAAAGCAGGGGGTAGGGCTAAATGGCCAATTTTCCCAATGGAGAAAGGTGAATAGTGGTGTACCCCAGGGATCTGTGCTGGGTCCGCTGCTTTTTGACATATTCATAAATGACCTGGAAAGTGGAATAACGAGTGAGGTTATCAAATTTGCAGATGACACAAAACTATTTAAAGTTGTTAAAACCCAAGAGGATTGTGGAAAATTGCAAGAGGATCTTGATAAATTGGAAGACTGGGCATCAAAATGGCAGATGAAATTTAATGTGGACAAGTGCAAAGTCATGCACCTAGGGAAGAACAACCCAAACTATGGTTACACGATGCAAGGTTCCACATTAGGAACCACCACCCAGGAAAAAGATTTAGGCGTCATTGTGGATAAGATGTTAAAACCCTCCGCCCAGTGTGCAGCGGTGGCCAAGAGAGCAAATAGAATGCTAGGTATCATAAGGAAAGGAATGGAAAATAAAACAAAAGATATTATAATGCCTCTATATCGTTCCATGGTGAGACTGCACCTTGAATATTGTGTGCAATTCTGGTCGCCGTATCTTAAAAAGGATATAGCGTTATTAGAAAAGGTTCAGAGAAGAGCCACCAAAATGGTAAAGGGGATGGAAGGATACTCCTATGAAGAAAGGCTAAAAAGGTTAGGGCTCTTTAACCTGGAAAAGAGACGGCTGAGGGGAGATATGATAGAGCAGGGGTCTCAAACACGCGGCCCGCGGGCCGCATGCGGCCCGCGACGGAGGGAAAGAAAAAAGCCTTGCTTCTGCTTCTGCCGTTGCTGCCGTGGCAGCGGCAGAATCGACTGTCAATTTTTTTCTTTTAAACCTGGCTTCTGCTGCTCAAGCAGCAAAATCAGCTGTGCTGCGGTCCCTTCCTCTCTGCTCGGAGATCCCTCATTGTGCTCCATCAGCGTGTGCTTTTCAAGCCGCGAAGAGAGTATTCCCCTCTCGCGAGGCTTGAAAAGTGAATAGGATTAAGCCGCGCGAGAGGGAAATACTCTCTTCGCGGCTTAAAAAGCACGCTGCTGATGAAGCACAATGAGGGATCTCCGGGCAGAGAGGAAGGGGCCGCGGTACAGCTGATTTTCTGCTGCAGCAGCAGAAGCCAGGTGTTTTTTTTATTTACCGGAGGGGGGGGGGGTTAGGTAGGGGGTAGGACTGGAAATGGGCTATTGGCAGGGGGGGTAGGACTGGAAATGGGCTATTGGCAGGGGGGGGGGGTGTATGACTGGAAATGGGCTATTGGCAGGGGGGGGTTTTGACTGGAAATGGGCTATTGGCAGGGGGGGGGGGTGTAGGACTGGAAATGGGCAATTGGGGGGGGTGGTAGGAAAGGAAATGGGCAATTTGCCGGGGGGGGTTAAGTACTGGAAAAGGGCTATTGGCAGGGGGGGGGTATGAAAGGAAATGGGCAATTGGCACGGGGGGGTGTAGGACTGGAAATGGGCTATTGGCAGGGGGGGTGTAGGACTGGAAATGGGCTATTGGCAGGGGGGTTATGACTGGAAATGGGCTATTGGCAGGGGGGGTTATGACTGGAAATGGGCTATTGGCAGGGGGGGTATGACTGGAAATGGGCTATTGGCGGGTGGGTTATGACTGGTAATGGGCTATGGTGGTGGCTAGGACTGGAAACGGGCAGGTGGGGGTTAGGAAGGACTGGAGGTGGGCTGATGGGGGGAGTTAGGACTGGTAATGAGCTATGGAGGGGCTGACTGAAATGGGGTAATGGGGGTTAGGGCTGGAAGTGGGCTATTGGCAGGGGGGGGGTTATGACTGGTAATGGGTTATGGTGGGGGCTAGGACTGGAAATGGGCAGATGGGGGTTAGGAAGGGAGGTGGGCGGAGTGAGGGGTTAGGAATGGAGGTGGGATGAGTTTGGGGTTAGGACTGTGAATGGCCGATGAGGAGAGGTAAGACTGAAAATGGGGTGATGGGGGTAAAACTGGAAGTGCGCTATGGGGAGGTTAGGACTGGTAATGGGCTATGGGGGGTCTAGGACTGGTAATGGGCTGGGGGGGAGTTTGCTAGGACTGGAAATGGGCTGAGTGGAAGGGGGGCTTCAACTGCAAATGGCTGATGGGGAGGGGGGCTTGGAATGGAAATGGGCTGTGAGGGGAGGGAGCTAGGATTGGAAATGGGCTGATGGGGGGCTAGGATTGGAAATGGGCTGATGGTGAGGCTATGATAGGACTGGAAATGGACTGATGCAGGGACTAGAAGGGAGCGGATGCTGGGTGGGGCTGGAACTAGAAGGGAGCTGATGTTGGGGGAGGATTAGAATGGGATGGAGCTGGGAAAGTGAAATGGAGAGGGGAAAAATATTTTGTCTAGGAGAGAAGACAAATCTACAATTGGCCAGGTATTGGGAGAGTAAGTGGGGATTGAGGATGGAGGGGTAAAATTGGAGTGGATGAAATAGGAATGAGGAAAGAGAAAAAGGAGAAAGATTAGTATGTTAAAGCAGATGTAGAGAGAGAATGGAAAAAAAACTAGGAGAGAAGAAAGGGCAAATGGACAGCAGACAATGGAGAGTTAGCAGAAGACATGAAGAAACCAGAAGAAAGTGGCTGGAACAATTGCAACTGAAAAAAAATGCACAAAAGGTAGAAAAATCTCTCTTTATTTTGAATTTATTAACTGGAATATGTCAGCTCTGGGAAATGTGCATCATTAATGTTTGCGCTTTGTTTAGTACAAGAGGAAATTAATTTATAGTTTTATTTCTACAGTGTTGTTGTACATTCCAAGTTTGGCTTTTGGGGTTCCCAGTTTAATTATTGTCTTCCTGTTTCTAAATCTTTTAGTCTTTCTTTATCCATACTCATTAAAGAGGCATGTTTACTAAAAGTTAGTGTATGGTAACATTATGCAAATATTTATGCAAATGAGGCCCCTTATGCAAATGAGGCCCCGCGTCTTATGCGGCCCCCGGGTTACTTTACAAGTCCTCATTTGGCCCTCAAAGCAATTTGAGTTTGAGACCCCTGTGATAGAGGTCTATAAATAAATGAACGGAGTGGAACGGATAAACGTAGATCGATTGTTTGTTATCAGAATATAGAAAGACTAGGGGATATGCAATGAAGCTACAGGGTAAACTATTTAAAACTAATAAAAGAAAATATTTTTTCACTCAACGTGTAATCAAATTCTGGAATTTGTTACCGGAGGATGTAGTAAAGGCTGTTAGTGTAGCTGGGTTTAAAAAGGTTTGGACAAGTTCCTGGAGGAAAGGTCCATAAACCATTATTAAGAAGGGACCCAGGATATCAATGCTTGAACCAATACAAGCATTGCGGAACCTGTGTCTTTTGGGGAAACTGCTAGGTACGTATGACCTAGATTGGCCACTGTTGGAAACAGGATACTGGGCTTGATTGACCTTGGTCTGACCCAGTATGGCATATCTTAATGTACACATTGCAGTGCATAAATATGAATGGTAGTGAAGAACAATGGCAGAATTCAGAGATATAGTAAAATCTGGGTACTGCTAGAAGCATTTGTTTCTTCTCTGTAATTCTAGCTTAGTGGAACAACTGATGCAAATTTGCAGCTTACCTGTTGTGGTTGTTGCAACTGTATTTTGTTACTTTTGAAAGAAAATTAATAAACATGCTCACACTAAAAAAAAGAAAGAAACCTTGCAGATGAAAATGAACATATTATTATTATGAAATGCCTGGCTTCTGCATGTACTCCTCTGGATTTCCTTTGAACAAGATCCAATAAAACATTGTTATTTGAAAGAAAATACAGTCTAGCCTCATACTTTCAGAGGGGAATTAAGATATGACCAGCGATGCCAGAAATAATGAATTACGCAATAGTATTCACAAGCTCAAGAATCACTGAAGTTAGATAACATTTTTCTTCAGCACCGAAACAGTTAATGGAACAAACTTGCTGTGTCAGGAATTAGCACTCCTCTTTGGAAAAATGGCCTGAAAACCTCAGACTGAAATACTAGATTGGTCCTCCTCAGGATCTTTTCACCAGTTTGTGTCACCTATCCCGAGTCCAGTCTGTATATACATACCCACAGGGGCATTTTTACTAAAGGTTAATGAAATTAATGTGTGTTAAGTGCCACTGCACCCATACAATAAAATGGTTCTGGGCACTTAACATGCATTAACTTTATTAACGCGCGTTAAATCCTTTAATAAACATGCCCCACAGAGTTATTGACTGGTTTGTTTTCTTTAAGTTCTGTCAATTTTTGTATTATTCAAAAGTTGTACAAATATAATTAAAATATAGTAATCACATGGTATATAGAAAAAACTCCTTGTATTTTATTTGCAAATGACATGCTCTAGTAGGTGATAAAGCCCTATGACTGGCCACCACTGCACAGATTTGTTCCTTTATTTCCTCATATTTAAATACCTTTACACCTAACATACTGCATTTAGTTTAAAGAACGTTAATCTGAGGTGGTTCAAATAATTGTCCATTCCGGGTCCTGATGAATGAAGAGCATCTTGGTGCAGTGAATGGAAGAAAGTTTCAGTACCTGAGGGAAGTCTCGGATAGTGCTGCAAATGCCCCGCACTGCCACCTACTGGCCATACCTGTCCTCTTCAACAACAGGCTCAGTTGTGCAAACAATATCATACTAGATACAAAACAAGCACCATTTTTCATTCTTCATGTGTTATTTTAAAGAAAACAACCACCCTTAGGACCATTCAATCAATCAAGCTGCCCAGACCGAGTGCTGCCACCATTCTGTCCTTTAGCCTGCACAAAATCATATTGCAGGGGTGAAAAGTTGCACGTCAGATGTGGGTAATCAGCTTCCCATTTATTAATTTTAATTATCCTAAGTATAAGAAGCCTATGGTTATGAAAATGGTGCAGCCAAAACTATAAACTTCAAAATACTGCAGCTATCCTTTTCAAAACTAGCAAAATATTTAAAAGAAGGGAGTAACTATTCAAATATTTATACATATACGTACACTAATAGCCGCCTGACCCCTGCCTATGTACACTTTCTTAAAGCATTTTCTTTTGTCCTAAAAATATGGATAAGTATATGTTTGGAAAGAATAAATGGCACAGTTTTTCCTAAAAGAGTTGTTTTTAAGGATAAAAGTGGGAAATTTTTCCAAAAATGAACAAACAGATCAGTTTGGTGGATATACAGTAATAGTGTTCGCTGTAAATATGGCTGCTGCATAGGTGCACTCAAGTTTGTGGTAAGATGGTTAGCACTGAAGAAAGCAAGAGCACAGCTTAAAGGTCTCCTCCATGGGCTGCAGGAGGAGGGGATTTAGTGGGCACAGACTTGTGGATCATTCTCCTCAGCTGGACACAGGAGCAGACCATGCGCACTGGCATGTGGATCCTCTCCATTGGCCTCAAGAGAGAGACTAAACATGGACTTGAGAATCCCTTCTCTGGCAGGGGTGTATTTGGGACTTCGGCACTCAAAGTCACTCTCAGCAAGAGGTAACAAGGACCCAGGCATTATAGAGCAGAAGAGGCCCTGAAGGGCACCTGTTTGGTTACCCTTATTGCACAGCCCCCCCCCCCTTTGATTACCAGCATTATAAAGAAATTAGCATGGGACCTGTAAACAGTTACCTGCATGCAGGCTCTGCCTCCTCCTCAAGAAAGGCTTTCTGTTACCATGAAATATAGAAAATTGTGGCAGATAAAGACCATATGGCCTAGCCAGTTTGCCCATCTATAAGACCTATGAAGTTCCACAATCCCATCCTCTCCCTCCAAGATCCTCTATATTTGTCCCATCCTTTTTTGAATCCAGGTATAGTTCTCGTGGAGAGGCTATGCCCAAGGAGTCAAAAATTTCCTCCAGGCTGCGCGGAGCCAGTACTTGGGTTTTGAGAAGCTTCAGCTTACAAGGTCCATGCCCTTCTCTCTTGGCCTGATGACCCTGGTGGGGAACTGGGGAGGCCTGATACAGAGGGTAGGTTCTGTAAGCTCTTCCCTTCCTCAAGTAAGGGGGATTTTTACTCGGGGCCCTCCACTGGGGAAGGTTATCAGTCTTCTTGGAGAGCCTTGTCCTCATCAGGAGCTCAGACTCCAACTCTGCAGCCTTATCCATCATGGGTTTGACAAAGAGATTTTCTCCTTGGTATGGAACATCAACCAATTTGTGCTGAACATATTGCTCCAGCTCAGAAGACTGTAGCCAAGCCTGGTGTCAGGCTCCAATGCCTGCCACTGCTACTCTAGCCGCTGACTTGAAGCTGTCATAGGCTGCTCGAGTCATGAACTTGAAGCACTCTCTGATGGTGGAGGACAGGCTCCGGAACTGCTGGAGGGGTCCTCAGAGAGATCATCTGAGAACCCGGTGAGTTCCTTCGCCCGGTCCCTCAAATACATGCCCATGTATAGCTGGTATGCCTGGATCTGGCCGATGGGCATCGAGCCCTGGTAGCATTTTCTATCCAAAGCATCCAAGGTGCGGGCCTCCTAACTGGAGGCACCAAGGAGTGTCTCTTCTGGCTCTTGAGCCGATGCATGGCCAACTCCACCACCATGGAGTGTATAAGGCAGTTATGCTTTCTGGAAGCCGGGCTCAGGTGGACCCAACACATCGAATCAAGCCATCGGCTCACGATGGGCACCAATGCCGGTGTTTCCCACATGCGGAGCAGCAGCCATTCCAGGATCAGGGGATGGGCACTGTACATGCCTCCTTCAGAGGGGCCTCGTATTGGAGGATCTCGAGCTCCTCCATGCGAGGGTCCTCCTCAGACTCTTTGTTTAACAACACCACCTTTGACATGTCCCGCACGAAGTCGAGGAAAGCCATATCCTCAGGCGTGGACCAGTGCTGGGACTCAGAGAGAGATGGGTCCAAGGGCACATCGCAGTTGTGACAGATGTCCAGAGATTCCTTGTCCTCTGTCTCCCAGCCTGGCTCATAGTCGGTAGAGGAGTCGAGGCCGGGCCGGGTTACGAGGTCAGGCCCTGAGCCTGACCGTCCATGCCCCTCGGAGGCTCTGCAGGTGGAGCCGCATACACTCATTGGAGAAGACCTCTGGGACCGAGACTGATGTCGAAGATCAACTCAAGGCTGATGGCGCTTGAGGATTGACTTGAAGTCCAGGGAAGTCCTCGAGGTTGAGGTGCCGGAGGGTCTGGGCTGATGGCATCAAGGCCCACTGCTGGACCATGAAGTCAGACAAGCTGTGCTCCAAGGCCGCCATTCTGGTCTCCAGTCCAGATGGCTCCGCAGCTTTCAGCATGGGCACCGAGGACCTTAGGCTTGGCATCGGCTCCAACAAAGGGGAATCCTCAACTAGAATGGCCATCGGGAGGCCGATTATTCCTTTTGGGTGAACTTGGTCAGTCGCTTCCACTCCGAACCCTTGGACTCGCAATATGGACTGCGGGACGGGCGCGGGACTTACCCACCTTCCCCGACTCGTCCAGACACTGCCCTCGAGGATTTCTTCTTCTTCTTGTGCTCCACCTCTGGGGGGCTCCACTCGGAGGACCCATGTCTTCAGTCAGAGGCAATGGGGTCACTTTGGGGCTCCAGATGGGGCCTTGGAGTGCGGCGTCACTGGAGACTCCGGAGCGAGTCTGACCTTTGGAAGATCTTGTCATGCTGCTGCTGACAACTATTAATGGCCTTGTAGGACAATTTTTTTACAGATGTCACAATCCAAGGGGTTGTGGTCCACCCCGAGGCAATGGAGGCAGCAGTTATGTGTGTTGGTGAGAGATATGGTCCACAAGCACTGATCACACTTCTTGAAGCCATTGGCAGAGGCCATGGAGGGAAAATGGGCTCCAGCGAGGTCAAACGCCTGGGGCTCTGCCAGTGAAAAGTGTGCAAAAAATGTGCTGGTCAAAAGAAAAGGAAAGAAAATATAAACTCGAGATGTGATGCTGAGGCAAGCGAGCTTGGGGGTGGGAAAGGGGAACCAGTACACGACCGGGGAAGAGAACTTCCAAGAAAAAAGTCAACTCTTTTTCTGGGGAAAACAGGCACATGCCCAGTGAGTTCTGCGGAAAAAAGGAGACTGAGGCAAGATGACACCCTTTGGCAGGAAGGGGACCATGTATGCATGCTGCATCTCCCAAAGGCTTTTTTTGAAAGCTGGGGAGAAGCTTCTGCATGGGCTCCGTCAGCATCGATGTCACCCATATGTGAGGACCGACTTCCTGCTTGTTCCCAGAGAACAATGTGGAATGGTGTCAAAGGCCTTGCTAAAATCTAAGTATACCACATCTAGAGCTCTCCCCTGTTGAAATTCTTTGGTCACCTAGTCAAAGAGATAATCAGATTTGACTGACAATACCTATCTCTAGCAAAGTCATGCTGTCTTGGATCTTGTATTCTAGAAATCACACAATCCTCTATTTTAGCAGTATTTCCATTAATTTACTCACCACAGAGGTCAGAATAACTGGTGAGTAGCTGCCAACCTCTTTACCGCTCTTGTGGAGAGGAACCACATTTGCCCATCTCCAGTCCTCAGGGTTCATTCACAGCTCTACAGCAGCACTGAAAAGGTCAGCCAGTGGAACCACCCAAGTTCTTTCAGTCCCCTTGGATGAATCCCATCCAGCCACATTACTTTGTCCACTTTTAGTTTTGCTAGCTCCTCACAAACACAATATTTTGAAAATTGTTCAAGTTCTACCTCATCAGCCTCTACATATTCCTCCCCTTTGAGCTTGAGTCTCTCAGGCATACATCAAGCTCTGGCAATGGAGATGGAAACAACAAATCTGAGAACTTTTGAGTTGCATTCACTCTGAAATTAGAATTGATTAGCGGGGTGGAGGGGGAGAATATGTGTATCAACTTTCTCTCTTCTACCACTTCACTCTCCTACTACAATCCATCCCCTATCTTCCCCCTTCTCCCTCTCCCCCACAAAAATCACTCAGAGCTCCGTTCTTTCTCCAGGACCAAGCAGGAAGTCAGTCCTCACATATGGGTGACGTTGGCACCGACGGAGCCCCTGTGCGGAGCATTTCCCCAGCTTTCAAAGAAAGCCTTTGGGAATGCAGCGCGCATGCGCGGTCCCCTTCCCGCCTAAGGGTGACATCTTGCTCGGTCTTTCTTTTTCCGCAGAGCCCAACGGACGTGAGCTCGTGTCACCTGGGAAAAGTTGATTTTTTTTCTGCGATTTTCGCTTTTTATTATCCGGTTTGACGCCGGTTCCCCTTCCTGCCTGGGTTCGCGCCTTTTTTGTTATTTTCACTGGCAGCCCGGCCTTTTGACCTTGCAGGGGCCCTTTTTCCCCCGATGGCTGCCAGCGGGTTCAAAAAATATGATCGGTGCAAGAAACTTATGTCTCTCACCGACACACATGACTGCTGCCTCCGATGCCTTGGGTACCATGACCCACTGGTCTGTGGCCCGTGCGGCAGAATGTTGTCGTAGGCACTTCGGAGCCGTCAGCATCAATGAGAGAGAATTTTTTCAGAGACGGGTCCGGCCGGGCCCGGACTTCGTCAGAGGCCTCGACATCTCAGGAGTCTGACCCCGAGCGCCATTATGGTTCCTCTGAGAGGGGGTCTCCCACCCGGGAGCACAAAAGAAAGAAGAAGCTCGTGAGGGCGGCGTCGGTGGAGGCCCCTGGGGCCTCAAGGGCCAGGTTGCATAGCCCAGACCGCCGCCCCGGGCTCTCGGAGTTGGAGAGGCCGTCCAAACTACCTCGCATGGAGCCGGAGTCCCTGAGTCACGTAAGTTCTGTTGTCTTCGTGGACTCTCCTCCAGGAGAACCGCCGCCGGGGCCTGAGTCAGGGGCTACTGGGTCTCCTGAGCTTGGACTCAGGCTGACGGCCTTGGAGAGCAGCTTGGCTGCCTTCATAGAACAGCAGCGGGTGCTGATCGCCAGTCTGACCGGTGCTTCTGCTCCGACCACCGGGACCTCGACGTCTAAGTCTACCCCGGAGACCTCGGGGGAGTCGGCATGGGAGACAGAGGACGAGGAGTCTCTTGACACCTTCCGGACCCGGGGCGTCCCATCGGACTCACCGGAGTCCAAGCCTCGGAGAAGGTCCCCCCTGGAGGATACCTGGTTCTCGGACTTTGTGAGGGACATGGCCAAGGCTTTGGCATACCCTGCAGATGCCGAGGAGGAGCCTTAAGCCAAGGAGCTCGATGCCCTCCAGTATGATTTTCCTCCAAAGGAAGCCTTTACTGTACTGGTTCTTACGCTGCTGGAACGGCTGCTCTTCCGTATGTGGGAGCCACCGGCCTCGGCGCCGGTTCTGAGCAAACAGGTTGATTCCATTTATTGAGTCCGTAAGAGCCCTGGGTTCCAAAAAGCGCAGCTACCGCACAATTCCGTGGTTGTGGAATCGGCCATGCACCGCCTGAAGAGTCAGAAGATGCACTCCTCGGTGCCCCCAGGAACCTGGATGCCTTCGGTAGAAAGTGCTTCCAGGGCTCTATACTATCTTGCCGTCTCCAGACTTACCAGCTGTACATGGGCATGTACTTACGGAACCTGGCAAAGGAGATTGCCGGGTTCTCAGCTGGCCTCTCTGAGGAACCTTTGCAGAGGTTCAAGGCCTTGTCTACAGGGATCCGGAAGTGCTCGAAGTTCATCTCTCGAGCAGCCTACGATGTCTTCGAGGCTTCGGCCCGGGTAGCTGCGGCCGGCATTGGTGCACGCCATCAGGCCTGGCTACAGTCATCAGACCTGGAATCATGGGTGCAGGACAAGTTGGTCGATGTCCCGTGCCGAGGTGACAACCTATTCGGTAAGCCCATGACTGAGAAGCCTGCAGAAATCGAGACTGAGACTCTCACCAGGACAAGGCTGTCCAGGAAGACTTCTGCCCCTTCTCAAAAGAAGAAGGGCTCGGGAAAGAAGCCCTTTTTCCCGAGGAAGGGTGCTGCCTACAAAACCTACCCTCAGTATCAGGCCTCTCCAGCTCCCCAACAGGGCCAGCAGGCCAAGGGGCAGGGGCAGGGGCATGGGCCCTGTAGGCAGAAGACCCCCAAGCCACCAGCTCCGGTTCCTGCACAGCAGGGAGCAGGGTTTTGACTCCCACAGCATAGCCTCTCCTCCGCTGGTGCCTGCATTCAGCACAGGAGGTCGGCTGATCCTGTACGCCTACAGGTGGCCAGCCATCACAGGGGATACCTGGGTACTGAGCATAGTCCAAAAGGGCTACATGCTCCACTTCCACCAGCTACCCCCTCCTACTTTCCAGGGGAGCCTCCCAGACTCCCTCTACACAGAAACCTTCTCCTTCAGGAGTTGGCAAGTCTTCTAAGGGAACAGGCAGTGGAACCGGTGCCTCACCACCTGACAGGGTAAGGCTTCTACTCCAGGTACTTCCTGGTACCAAAAAGGACAGGAGGCCTCCGTCCTATCCTAGACTTGCGAAACCTAAACAAGTTTCTGGAGAGGGAAAAGTTCAAGATGTTTACCCTTGGGATACTGCTGCCCCACCTCCAGCAGGGAGACTGGCTATGCTCCTTAGACCTAAAGGATGCTTATACTCACATCCTCATTCATCCAGACCACAGACAATATCTCAGATTTGTGGTGGGAGGAAACCATTTTCAGTACAGGGTACTTCCCTTTGGCCTAACCTCTGCCCCCAGGGTTTTCACCAAATGCCTGATGGCGGTGGCGGCTTATCTCAGGAATCAGGGAATTTTTGTCTTCCCATACCTGGACGACTGGCTCATCAGGAGCCAGTCTCTCCAGGAGGCCCAACAAGCCACTCTTCGCACTGTCTCTTCTTCAGCATCTGGGCCTTGTCATAAACTACACAAAGTCCTCTTTGCTCCCCTCTCAGAACCTAGAGTTTATAGGGGCAAGATTGGACACCCTTAAGGCAAGGGCTTACTTGCCAGAGGACAGGGCCCACAGACTGATGGACTTGACCAACCAGTTCCAAAACAATTCTCATGTTTCCGCCAGGCACTACCTGCGTCTCCTGGGCCACATGGCATCCACTGTACATGTGATTCCGAATGCCCATCTGCACATACGGGCTGCTCAGTGGTGCCTCAGAGCTCTGTGGTTGCAGGCCACAGGTGACCTCCGAGACAGAGTAAAGGTGTCCAAACCACTTTTGGACTCCTTACAGTGGTGGCTACATCTCCCAAACCTTCTCAGGGGGGTACCTTTTCAGTCTCCAGCACACACAAGGGTGCTGATGACCGACACTTCCTTAAAGGGCTGGGGGGCACATTGCCAGGGCATGTGCACTCAAGGCCTGTGGTCTCCTCAGGAGGCCACGCAGCAAATCAATCTTCTGGAGCTGCAAGCAATCCGCTTAGCTCTGCAAACATTTTCGCATGCCCTCTCTTATCAGTCTGTCCTAGTTCAGACGGACAATCAAGTGGCAATGTTCAACGTGAACAAACAAGGAGGCACTGGATTCTCTGCTCCTTTTCAGTCAAACAGGGTATGTTTCTCAAGGCAGTTTACCTACCTGGTCAGGAGAATTTCCTGGCAGACAAGCTAATCAGGATTCTCCAGCCTCACGAATGGCAGTTGAATCCACTGGTGGTCCAGCGGACCTTCCTCCGTTGGGGGCTTCCATCCATCGATCTCTTTGCCAGTCCACTGAACCTTCAGCTGCCCAGGTTCTGCTCCAGACAGCTGCATCCCCTGAGGATGGCAGCAGATGCTTTTCTGATCTCTTGGTCTACGGGCCTCCTGTATGCGTTTCCTCCCACGCCCCTGGTGGCCCGAACTCTGTTCAAGATTCTCCTGGACAAGGCCTCAGTGATTCTGGTAGCCCCCAGATGGCCGAGACAGCTGTGGTTTCCACTTCTGCTGCAGTTGGCGGTGGAAACTCCATTCCCTCTGGGGTTGCAACATGATCTCCTGTCTCAAGAGCAGGGTTCCTTCTGCACCCCAATCTCAGATCCCTCAACTTGATGGCCTGGCTTCTGAAAGGGTAGTGCTAGCTCCCTTACTTCTGCCTAAAGAAGTTGAAGAGGTGATATTGGCCTCTAGGAGGCAGTCCACAAGAAAGTCCTATGCCCTCAAGTGGCGTTGGTTTACAGTGTGGTGTGCTCAGCACAATGACGATCCTTTCTCTTGCCTTGTGCCAGTAGTACTGCAGTATTTACTTTACCTTTCAGACTTAGGCCTTAAGTCTAACTCTGTTCGGGTCCACCTCAGTGCTTTGTCAGTGCACCATAAGAACATAAGATATGCCATACTGGGTCAGACCGAGGTCCATCAAGCCCAGTATCCTGTTTCCAACAGTGGCCAATCTAGGTCATACGTACCTAGCAGTATCCCCAAAAGACACAGGTTCCACAATGCTTGTACTGGGTCAAGCACTGATTATCCTGGGTCCCTTTTTAATAGTGGTTTATGGACCTTTCCTCCAGGAACTTGTCCAAACCTTTTTTAAACCCAGCTACACTAACAGCCCTTACCACCTCCTCCGGTAACAAATTCCAGAGTTTGATTACACGTTGAGTGAAAAAATATTTTCTCTTATTTGTCTTAAATAGTTTACCCTGTAGCGTCATTGCATGTCCCCTAGTCTTTCTATATTCTGATAGCGTAAACAATTGATCCATGTTTACCTGCTCCACTCCATTCATTAATTTATAGACCTCTATCATATCTCCCCTCAGCCGTCTCTTTTCCAGGTTGAAGAGCCCCAACCTTTGTAGCCTCTCTTCATAGGAGTAGCCTTCCATCCCCTTCACCATTTTGGTGGCTCTTCTCTGTACTTTTTCTAATAATGCTATGTCCTTTTTAAGATACGGTGGACCAGAACTGCACACAATATTCAAGGTGCGGTTGTACCATGGAACGATACAGAGGCATTATAATATCCTTTGTTTTATTTTCCATCCCTTTCTTTATGATACCTAGCATTCTATTTGCTTTCTTGGCTGCCGCTGCACACTGGGCAGAGGGTTTTAACATGTTATCCACGATGACTCCTAAATCTTTTTCCTGGGTGGCGGTTCCCAATGTGGAACCTTGCATTGTGTAACTATAGTGTGGGTGCATAACTTTGCACTTGTCCACATTAAATTTCATCTGCCATTTGGATGCCCAGTCTTCCAATTTATCCAGATCCTCCTGCAGTTTTCCACAATCCTCTTGGGCATTAACAACTTTAAATAGTTTTGTATCATCTGCAAATTTGATAACCTCACTCGTTATTCCCTTTTCCAGGTCATTTATGAATATGTCAAAAAATAGCGGACCCAGTACAGATCCCTGGGGTACTCTACTATTCACCTTTTTCCATTGGGAATATTGGCCATTTAGCCCTACCCTCTGCTTTCTTTTAACCAGTTCCTGATCCACAATAGTACACTGCCTCCTATCCCATGACTTTTTAGTTTCGCCAAAAGTCTCTGATGAGGGACCTTATCAAAAGCTTTCTGAAAGTCCAGATACACTATATCAACCGACTCACCTTTGTCTACCTGTTTATGCACACCTTCAAAAAAACATATCAGATTAGTAAGACAAGATCTTCCTTGTCTAAAGCCATGTTGGCTGTCTCCCATTAGGCCATGCACTACTCCTTTATACAATGCGCTCAAATGTAACACACCAGTAAATTAAAGTAGATCACACATTATTAGCTCAATTTTCTCACCGGGTCTCAGACTTATGCACTTATAACAAGACTCACGTCTAGTAATTACGTGCTATGCTTGCATCAACGACCACAGTGTTTTCTCTACAGCTATAGTGTGAAGTATATATTTATAAGGTGGATAAACTTAACTTAAATGCACCACCAATACTCTGCTTAACTGATGAAGGGGATCCACTTCATCAGTTAAGCAGAGTATTGGTGGTGCATTTAAGTTAAGTTTATCCACCTTATAAATATATACTTCACACTATAGCTGTAGAGAAAACACTGTGGTTGTTGATGCAAGCATAGCACTTAATTACTAGACGTGAGTCTTGTTATAAGTGCATAAGTCTGAGACTCGGTGAGAAAATTGAGCTAATAATGTGTGATCTACTTTAATTTACTGGTGAGTTACATTTGAGCGCATTGTATAAAGGAGTAGTGCAGAACACGCGTTCAGACAAAAGACCAGACTGTTTGTGATCCCATTAGGCCATGACTATCTACATGCTGTGTAATTTTGTTCTTTATGATGGTTTCTACCATTTTCCCCTGTACTGACGTCAGACTCACCGGTCTGTAATTTCCCGGGTCACCCCTGGAACCCTTTTTAAAGATTGGTGTTACGTTGGCGACCCTCCAATCTTCAGGTATTACCGATGATTTTAATGAAAGTTCACAGATTACCAATAGCAGGTCCGCTTACCAGTGGAAAGACAGTCTCTGTCGGTTCACCCCTTGGTGTCCAGATTTCTCAGAGGTCTGCTTCTACTCAGCCTCTGGTTCGTCCACTGGTGACTGAGTGGGATTTGAACATGGTCTTGCAACAACTTACTCGCCCACCATTTGAGCCAATGGCTACTTGCCATTTGCGCTTCCTCTCTTAGAAAGCGCTCTTCCTGGTGGCTCTTACATCAGCCAGACGTGTGAGTGAGCTACAAGCTCTGGTTTCTGATAGACCGTACACACGGTTCTATAGGAACAGGGTGGTCCTGTGGATCCATCCCAAGTTCCTCCCTAAAGTGGTCTCCTCTTTCCACCTCAATCAGGAGGTGGTTCTTCTGACCTTTTTTCCCAGGCCGCAAGCCAGCCGGGCTGAATCAGTCTTGCATACCCTGGACTGTAAGAGGGCGTTGTCCTTTTACATAGAATGTACGTGAGAGCATCGCAGGGCTGCTCTGCTCTTCGTCTCTTTGACCCTAATAAGATGGAGTTAACCTGTCTCCAAGCGTACGTTGTCCACTTGGGTAGCAGATTGTATCGCCTGAACGTATAGGGCAGCCGACCTCCCCTTGCAGGGTCGAGTCACGGCCCACCGTGTCAGGGCGAAAGCCGCGTCAGTAGCTCATCTTCGCTCTGTTCCGTTGACAGACATCTTCCGGGCCGCAACTTGGTCTTCAAGCCAGACTTTTGCAGCCCATTACTGCCTGGAGAGAGATTCCCGGAAGGACAGTGCTTTCGGACAGGCGGTACTCCGTAATCTCTTTGAGGTTTAGGCAACTCCTACCCTCCGGCCCTTGTGTTGGGCTACCATACGGGGGCGTTCTCAGAGAAAATTCTTCTCAGGGATGCTGAGGCTCTTCAGAGGGAGCCATTTTTGTCAGCTTGGGTTCCCGGTAGCCTAGAGCTGGGGAGTACCATATGTGGGGACTGACTTCCTGCTTGGTCCTGGAGAAAGCAAAGTTACTCACCTGTAACAGGTATTCTCCAGGAGCAGCAGAATCAGTCCTCACGACCCTCCCTCCTCCCCTGGAGTTGCAGTCATATACTTCATTTTGATTTTATGATGTCTTTTAGCTATATCATCAGACTGAGCAAGATGGCACCTTTGGGCGGGAAGGGGACCGTGCATGCGCGCTGCATTCCCAAAGGCTTTCTTTGAAAGCTGGGGAAATGCTCAGCATGGGGGCTCCATCGGCGCCAACATCACCCATATGTGAGGACCGATTCCTGCTGCTCCTGGAGAACATCTGTTACAGGTGAGTAACTACTCTTTCTTTCCCCTCTCCTCACACTTTGCCCTCAGCCAGTTCCCAAGTCCACAGACAGCTGCAGTGTCAAAAATTCAAATTAAGGGCCCCCAGAGTGGGGAGGTCCTCCTCAGAAGATCTAGAAGCAGGTGCAAGTGGGCTCCATTCTTCCTTGCAGCCCCCTTTATTAGGGGCTGTTTGAATGGAATTTACACTAATGCCCCCTGTTTTTCCTCTCGTGTTGCTTGTTGATACAAGGTTGCAACATCCACACTATCTGGCAAGCAGCCAAATGGAGTACTAGGGTATCAGCGGTGGAAGCCTAATGGGTCATGGTCATCATGCCTACTCCAGTCCCTCCCCCTCTTTTTCCCTGTAGGTAAGGGGAAGGACTGGAGCAGTAAGCATCAAGTTCTCAAGTAAGGAGCTCAAATGGTGCCTTTGTAGTTGACTGTGTGAATCCATGCTTGCGCCCTGGCCTGCATGAGACAAGAGATCATAAAGTGACTCCAGGATCCTTTCCCTGGGCAAGAGGAGGGAAGAGACAAGGAGTGTTGTCCCAATCATACCCTCCCTTCCAGGTCAAGTAGACACAAAATTGGCATTGATTAGAGGAAGGCAAAAGGAGTAGTTTCCAAATGTTGCAGGCACTAAATGATGATCTGGTACCCCTGCCCCCACTGTCAGCATGACTTCCTTACCCTTCCCCCCCCCCCCACCAAAGTAAGAAGGCAAACTAACCAATGCCCCACACTCCAGACATAGATATTAAGCATAGGTTAAATTTTTTTTAAAAAGTGATTTGTTTGCGAGTTTCGATTTATGTATGCACTAATTTAGAATGCACACTATTTATATATGTAAACTTAGGGGCCCTTTTACAAAAGGTTTTAACATGCATTATTGAAATTAGTGCATATTAAGTGCCCACAGGCCTTTTATATCTGTGGTTGCAATGGTACTTAATGTGCGTTAATGAAATTAATGTGTATTAACCTTTCGTAAAAGGGCCCCTTGATTAAAGCACTTCCACTGCTCTATACATATTTGCCAGAAAAGTATCTTTAAGAAAAAAAAATTACAACTTTTTGAAAATGAGAACAAAAATAGGTTAGCACTATTACAGCGGATACTGTAAAAATCCAATAAAAATATAGCTAGGAGAAATATAAAGAGGCTAAATATTAGGAATGAAATAGACCTCAATTTTTTGTTGGAAACTTTGTCTGGAGAAGCGAACACTCCTCATATAACGAAGAATTCCTAGTTATTTTTATAAAAATAAGACGCCCTTAACGCGTCAAATATGTGAACCAGCACCAAGTGAGCCACAAAGACACATAGAAAAAAAAAATCTGCACTTAGCTTGTGAGGTCCCGGCAGCACATCTCATAGGCTAATCCGGTACCAGCAGCCACATTAGCAGAAATCAAAAACATAGTCCTAGTAGTATAACTGGTAGAAAAAAGGCATCATATGATCCCAAGGAAATCACAGCAACAATTCAAAGCAGCAACAATCCAAGGCAACACAGACTGTGTTTCGAGCTCCACTTAAATCTTCAAGAGCTCTGCTTCAGGCCAAACCACGGCCCAATATGGTGCAAGGAAATCAGCATGAATGAAGTAGAGGCCAAAAGACGCTCTTAAATATCGTCATAATATGATGTCATAAGACACCGACCATGTAGCTAGATAATATATACCACAGGTATGACTATATCAATAATATCTGTTAACACATTGTCAGACGGCTGCCTGGGTGAGAATGCTCACAGTCTTGGCAAGTGCATATGTCAATATGATTTGCAAGGGATTGTGGGCAATGCAGTCCATTCACACCAGACACAGCTGCTCACAATAAATAGTTGTGCTTGAGGGTAAAGCCAATAAGATATTTATTTATGGGGTTATTTCTCCCAACACAGATATGCTTGGTAGCACATAAATCAGGTTACTTGCTTTCAGTGTTAAACTTGGAAAAACAAAATCAGGAAAACAACATTTGAACTTGTCAGGCAATCAAAGCAAAAGAAATAAGACCTGGTTGGTAACAAACTGGTCTTTTCTGTAGGCTTTAGCTAATATTTTCTTAGCAGTGTATCAAACAACAAACAAAAATCCACAAAGAAAGGAAAAACTGTTCTTTTCAGGTTAACTTCTTATATCTTCCCACATAGATTCAGAAGTGATTCCCTCAGAGCTCACAAGCAATTAGGTAAGGCTCAATTGCTAGCAGTTATCCAGCTGAAACCCCTTAGCTGGCTTGCTTTCTACTGCGTGGCTAAAAATCCTACTCAGGAGCTTTTCTGAGCAGATTAAAGAACAAGTTTGTATTTCTTTGTGATGGTTGCTGTACTTTGTAACAGAAAATTACCAAAGGAGTTTAGACAGAGAGCAGTCCATGTAAACACCTTCATCTGCAATCCCTCCCCCTTCTTCAACAATCATGGGTTCAATATCATGGATTGGCAGAGATGAATCTCCCAATGGAGCACTTTCAGGAGAATACTTGTTTCCCTGCTGTCTTTCAAGGTTATAGCTAGGGCATAGATCAGTGTTCATACCTGAGCTTCCATTGCTGTTAGAGTTCCTCTCTATATAGCCTGGCCAGTATGTAGTCCAGTTCCTATGTCCAGCCTTCCAATCCAGATCCCTGGACACTGGGTCTCTCTTCACATACCTTCTGGCACGGGTTTTAGGGTCCCTTCCACGTGCAGCCGTCTCCCTCACAGGTACCGTCTGGAGATTCCTAGCTCTGCAGCACCATTCCTCTGGCTTTCCCCAGTCCAATGGTGTATGCTGGCCCTTAGAATGCCTCCCAGTATACGTACTGCTCCGGACTCTTCTAGACCTCTCAAAGGCTTTTCTCTTCTTTCTTCCAAAGGGTTTCTTGCCCTCTCTGTCCGTTCGGCTTGGCTTCTGATGATCCTCCAGATGAAACTGAGGATGAGGATATCCAAGTTGATCATGAAGATGATGATGATTCTGAGAGTGAGGATAATTCTCTGTAGAATAAACTCTACCTTTATTCTGCCTAGATGAGTGCTCCACCCTAACACAGCGCAGCTGTGCTGAATCAGGCCCTGCCCTTTGAGATGAGTGCTTAGGGATTACCTCATAGCCCTCCTGATTGAACACACGTTTCCCCACTTCAGCTCCTCTAATGGCTGTTGGAAACCTGGTGCATTCTGGGACTGGTAGTCTTTTATGGGAAAATTCTGTTTTCTTATTTCTACCAGAACTGACAGGTTGCTTGTTCAGAGTCACTTCACCTTTTCTATAGCTCCTTCCTGAGCTATGATAAGCTTCCTTATCACAACATTTGTAAGTAAAATCATTGTTTCATATAAATACAAAAGGTTCAAATGATACTCCACCAGTCAATCTCCTGATTTAAACCTGTAGGATACACAGAATTCAGAACAAAAATCGAGTGGTGTTCACAAGTTTGAAGACGTAAGATTCTGTCACCACCACGGGGTTGAATAGGAATGCGATCAATGATACGTCACCTCATTTGATCAAACAGATGATTATGCTCAACACAAGGAGAGACAATCGGCACTGTCAATATTTGCTTAACTAAACTTGAGCAATGTTCCGCCAGTCGAATTTTAACTGGCTATATTTTTATTGGATTGATTTCCCAGGCTGGGAATTTCTGGTCATTCATTTTCATCTTTGATACTGTAAAAATGGCAAGGAGGTTCCTCTGCAACGTGGTCAGCTCAAACCCAAGTTCTCCATTCTGGGTCCCAGAAGCAAAGAATGAGTACCAGACTGGGGATTCTCTTCCCTGGAACACAAGAGAAAACATGAGTATGGGGCTGGGGAATGGCTCTCCAGGGGAGTGAGAGTGTGTGGGGCTGGGGGTCCCTTTCTTGGGCCTTGAAAGCACAGAGAACGTATGCTGATCCTAGCAGCCAAGAAATGATGAGAAGGGGCAAAGTTTTACCAAAAGAGTCACTTCCTCTAATTATAGCAGGATTCCACTTCTATGTATGTGTATAGAGAGAAATCAAGACAGACCATGGCATTGTTGAGTTATTTTTAGGCATAGCTACTTTTATATTTAAACATTTATTTTCTCAGTAAATATAATTGGGTTAATATTCAAAACAGTTATGCATTTGTGGTATTTGTTATTTGTATAAGCCCCACATCCATGAATTTTCAGCAGCACTGTATGTACAGTACAGCTGAAGATTTCTTCAGATTGCCTCCGTACTGCCCAGATAGTGCTGGCGAGGAGTGTGGGCATTTTGCATAACATTAGGCAGCAATATTCAGCTCATATCCATTCATCTATGTGATTTAATTTAGGACAGCAAAAAGGCTGCTCGAAGTTAATCTGTAGAGCTGTATGAATAGCAGCTGTATATTGCTGCTATCTAGCGAGCCAGGGTGGTCACCACTCTGCGAATATTCAGCCTTGCTCGCTTTCTGAATTGTGGCGATGAATATGTGTGGATGACTTAAAAGCTACTGTGCTTTTGTTACATCCTGATATGTCATTGATTTTTTTTCCTTGTATTTCCTTGATTCTTTCCCTCCTTCAGATGTGGATTAGTTATGTTGTACTGGTGGAGTAGCCTAGTAGTTAGTGCAACAGCCTTGTACCCAAGAGATCTGGGTTCGATTCCCACTGGCATCCCTTGTGACCTTGAGCAAGTCACTTTACCCTCCTGTTGCCTTGGAAGAAAAGGCCTGACAATCTACTTCCAGTCATACCTTGACAAGAAAACCCGGGGGCTGCTGGGTTACCAGGAGTCAGCATTGACTTGACAGCACTTAAAAAAAAAAAAGTTGTATTATTATTTTCCTTCTTTTTTCTTAAGTTTCTATTGATAATCTTAAGCTCCTTTGCTTAATATCGTAATGCTTATTTTTCTGAATAAATGTAGATTTAAATCTTGTGAAAAACTAAATAACTTGTAAACGGGTGAAAAAATGCTAACTGCAGATTTTGAATACTGACCTGCATATTTTTGGATCTCTTGTATGTTAACTTTTCTATGACATATATTCAGAAGTGCCGTACATTAAGGGTGAGTGATTAGCTTGTGTGAAGGAAAACATGTTACACTGTAATGTTGCAGTTAGTGTGATTCATGCAATACTGTTATTCAACAAGTATCCTGTGTACGTCTTACAATCCTGGGATTCCCTGAGAAGAAAGGTGCACTTGTGATAAAGTGCATGTATGTAGGACAAGTACGGCATGTAAGTTTGGATGATATAATAGAATTAGTGAAAGAGAATAGGATGTAATGTTATGAATGCTAGGAAAATGAGACTTAGAATAAGTTGACAGTAATGGTATCAACAGTGTATGTACCAATATAGGCATGAAGGTAAGTCAAAGTGATTTTCAAAAGATAAGCACTGTCTTTTTTGGAAGGCACAATGCACTGGCCCTATAAGAGCAGTTTTTCAATGGCAAAGATTAGGAAGTACTCAGAAAGAGAGGAAGGCTGTTTTTTTTAAAATGTAACATCAAAAATATAATTGAATCCATTCCAGCTAACTTTCCTAATTTTTCAAAATGAAAAATAAAGTTTGAAACTTATTAAATTAATCTAAATAGGAAATATCAGGAGCTGAGAGTCTGCTTTACTTCTCCGGCATAGAGTTACTTTTGCCCATCGCAAAGGTGAATAAAAGGCATTGTGGATGCGCATGGAAAAAATGTTTGGGTTTATTTCAGTATGGATTACTTTAATTTTCACTTTGTTTATTTGTTGCGATCTGAAACTTATTCCTCAGAGCCAGGCCTAGTGTTAGACAAGTAGCATCCCAGAGCCGACTTTCACTTGAGGCAGGCTGGGGGCCCAAGGCATTAGAGAGTCTCTGGTGAGGGCCTTGCTGTACAGGGGCCGAGACCAGGGGTATCCACTGAATTAAGCAAATGGAAACAAATGGTTTTCAGTTCATTTGGCACTCGTGTATTTACTTCATCTGAAACAAAATGAACTAAAAAAAGACTCATTCATCACATATTACAAAATAAAATAAAAAACATATCCCTAATACCCAGGAGCTTCTGGGTCGCCAGGAGTCAGGACTGACTCAAAGGCACACATTGCATTTGCATTCTGGTAAATAAGTGTGCGCAAGTCTGCAGGTATGAGCACATGGACAACATTAATGGAATTTGTGGGCTAACTCTCCTCCATATCTCAAATATTCTTTTCAGGCCATGCTGAATATCTTCTTGTTTACCAAATATTTCATGAGTACCACCTTTTATGACAATTACTATTTACCAGAACCTAAGTCCTCATCATTCCCTTTCAAGAGGTAAAAATATAGGGGCATCAAAATGTGGTGTGTGCATTTCAGCAGAAACAAATAAGCTTCACACATTCAATTCTATAGTGATACAAAATTGAAATGTTTTTAATATAAATTTTCAGGCTTTATATACAACTAGTATTATAAGAAGTCTGGCTTCAGATCCTGAGCATCAGTCAACATCTTTTTGCAGTAAATAGTCAAAAATACAATGTGAGCAGAGAGGCCCTAGAGTGAAATAAAGTTGTCCTCCCTTTATTTTTTCTTGCATTTAAATCACCATCAGCTGTATTAAATATATCCACTATAATGAGCAAAGGCACATTTACAATGGCACAAAGAAAAAGACTGAATCTTATACAAAGCCAGTACCGGTTAATACTATTTACACTCTTTCAGAATATTATGTATGCCATATTATAAAAAGAATACAGTCAAAGCAAGCAAAACAATAACTGACAATCAAATTCCCTGGTAACATCCAGGACAGGCACACTGATATGTAATGTATTCAATTTCCATTGCAGCTGACTGCACCAATAATTAAATCCTGTTCAGAAAATGTTTATGTTCCTGCCTTTTAAATTCACAGTCTGGAATTTATAGTTCTGCATTCTCGTTTCCCTAGTCAATCTGTTGCTTCTGAAAAATGCTGGATTGCTAATATCGGAAACCAGTCTTCCATTTAGTCACTGTAAGTCATGCACAGGGCAGTGGCAGCACAAATTTCTCCATGCACCCCTGCTAATCTGTTTTAATGCTGCTCTTTATGCACCACCTCTGGAGTGAGAGGGTACCTTAGGGGTCCTTTTTACTAAAGGGCACTATGGTGTTGCACCTAAACGCATTGATAACGCTCAAAGCATAGTGCATTAGGAGCAATACCATGGCATTAACTGTTGGGGGCATGGAAAGGAAGTTACTGGCAGTTAACGCGGTGCATGCTGCCCTAATGTCGCAAGAAAACAGCATGTGTGTACAATTACCTTCAGCTATGAAGGTAGTGGTAAGGGCACTGTGCTAATTGTTCATCTTGCAATTAGTGCAAGTATGCTGACTGCAAGGAGCTCATCCCACCCACTTGCAACTTTAAGCACCATAGTGCTGAAATGTGTCCATGCTGTCATGGCCCTGCAATAACTGTTAATGTGTGTCCCAGTGTGCCTTTAGCATGCATCAGAACCTGCACTATCTGCTAAGGCCCTTTAGTCTCATTGTCTATAAAATCTTTGGTTTCACCTGTTTACTGAGAACTGGAATGAGACCGCTGATGCATTTGATGCAGACTACTAAATAGCTAAGATGGTAATAACTTTGATCCCTACTGACCTTAAGCTAAATCTGAAGGAGTGACTTAAAAGGCTCTGTAACTCTGGAGCCATCCAGTGCCCTAGCAATGCAGTAGTGTACATAAGAAAAAAGTCAGCACCATTTAACTGTCACAATGCAAGACTGAGTTCAGAAGGCAGGACTGGTGATCAGTGATACTGGATGGAGTTGTAAGGTTCAAGACTGCACTGACAAAAAGAAAAGCATGGCAAGCCTGCTATTGGTGGTAGAAAGCTACTGGCATATACTCCTTGAAGGTTTCCATGGCGCAAGAGCACAGAACAGATGACGTGGTAACAAGTACACTGCATCAACAATCAATTCCCATTGGGGGTGGGGATGGAAGTGTAAGCAGTAACAAAATTCAAAAAAAGCACAGAGGAGCTTCAGCTACAACCAAGCAAAGACAGTCAGATGACGTAGCATCTATGATACTGCAACAGGGAAGTACAATGGGCGGACAACCTGTGTTTCCAAATTATGTGTTGCTGTAAACCTTAAGGACATAGGGCTCGATATTGTATTGGGCAGGCTATACACCACTACGACGCATAGCCCTGCCCGCTGATCCTCAACACCAGATGTTCAATGCCACGGTGATGGCACTGAATATCCAGCATCACCGCACATGCCCCAGAGCCACCGAGGCTAATTGGGTAGCGGTGATATTGCACTGGTACCTGATTAGCATCCGCGGCTAAAACTAGGCAAGTCAAAAGCTGGCTTAGTTTTAGTCATGGATCACTAACAGGGTAGAAATGCAATATCACTGTAAACCATGTGTAAATGCCCTTCGAATATCAGGCTCATAGAGCACAAATTGGTTTAGCTGCAGTGCTTGTCGACTAAAGTCAAACATCCTATATATCACAAAATTTAAGGCAATAAATTGGGATTTGGTAAAAGTGAATATGAAAGAATGATCTGTCAACACCAGCTAATGTGCATTATACACATATTTACGTGGACAGTTTAATATAATGGTGCGTAACCTTCCCCATCTTTAGGAATGCCATAGTTCCTAAGCAATGAAAAGGAAACAAATCCTTGGTTCGTTAAAAATGAAATCCTATAAATATAGAAAACCAAACCCAAAAGTGAAATAAATATCCCTCTACTTAAAATATAATTTTTGTTGGAAGAGGCTGGAGGCGGCTGAAAGGGAAACCCAGCCGCACCAGACAGCCCATTCCTTTTTAATTATTTCAAGAGAAATTCTTTACTTAGCTCAGAAAGTGTTCCAGTGAAGTTTCAATCACCAATAGTACAACTTCATATCAAAGCGGTCAAGGTAACAAATCCACGACGCGCACGTTTTGGGCCCTAAGCCCTGTATCAAGTGTTCAAACTCCGTAAATGTCCGCTCTGAAAATCTTCCATAGCATCTAATCGTCACTGGATATAAGAGGTAAAACACTCCCATTGGCTATCAGTTGGTGTCAATCAGTTGGGAGCTCCGTGCGCGTCGTGGATTTGTTACCTTGACCGCTTTGATATGAAGTTGTACTACTGGTGATTGAAACTTCACTGGAACACTTTCTGAGCTAAGTAAAGAATTTCTCTTGAAATAATTAAAAAGGAATGGGCTGTCTGGTGCGGCTGGGTTTCCCTTTCAGCCGCCTCCAGCCTCTTCCAACAAAAATTATATTTTAAGTAGAGGGATATTTATTTCACTTTTGGGTTTGGTTTTCTATATTTATAGTTCCTAAGCAAGCATACCAGATACTCTGATTAGCAAAAGAACTACCTACTGTACCTGAAAGTAGCTCGCCTTGAGCTTGGATTTGGAAAGCAAGTAATTAAGTTTAAAATCAGAATACAAAGTTTAAAGTAAACTACAGATTACATGATTGGTTTGTGGATGAAACTACTGTATTCGGCAACAAAAGTTTAGTGAACTGGGAGAAGGATTCGATCAACATTTTGCTCCCTGGAAAAAAATGCACTAATTTAAAAAACACAAATGTTTTGGTAGCTGACATAGCAGTGCAACATTGGAGCAAAACTTTGCTATATTCTCCGAAAAGGTGTTCTAGCTAACTAGTTGTTCATTCATTACACAAAACACACATACCCAGTTGCCTCACCCATTCTATCTGTGATACAACCATCTTGAATAGAATCTTATTCATGTAAACATTTCACAGATAATAGGACAAGGTAAGACATAGGAAGTCATTTTATGGAGACGTTTTCATGTGTATATGCCAGTATATGTATGTAAAAGGCCACTTATAAAATTATCTCATGCGTTAAAGTACATGTGATCCAATTAGGGGAGAAGTCTGGGCAATGCATAGGCAGCATCGCAATTTACGTATGGACTTTACATACTGATGGGTCTAGTTACTAAGGTACACTAACGTTAATGTACATTAATTCACCATTAACACATGTTATTAGTAAGTAGGTCCCACTGAATAACATCGGACCTGTGTTAAAATAACACGTGCCAATGGTGAATTAATGCGCGTTAACAGCATGCTTTAGTAACTAGATACCTAACGTTTATGCCTGCTTCTAAGGAGGCGTAAATGTCCATGGCTTCAGTCTAGTTGCTATTTCTGCCAGATTTGTGCTGTGTTCTCTAAAAGCACATAGGCTACCTGTTATAAAATTATCCTCGTAAGGTGGATTCCCAGCCTGTGGCTGTGCAGCATAAAAGTAGGAAATTAAAGGCATGATGTAGGAGAACCAGACTTCAACATTCCGCTGGTTTCCATCAAGCTCAAAGGAATGTGTCAGCTCATGAGCCATCTCAATACTCAAAACATGCAAATGTAGAAAACTGATGCATGTGGTACGTGTGGAGTGGCAGAATTCTGTGCTGGCTCTTCCTTTTCTTAGATACATTGAAAGTGGCTTCCAAGCAGAACAAAAGACAAAGTACCTGATGTAAATATATTCAGGTCAAAAGCAGCACTTGGGTTGGGGTCCAGCAGCTCGGGAACCTGGATTTGATTTCTGGCGCTAGTCTTCCACTCTCTGGATAAGTCAGAACTGGGGATAATACAGAAGCAATGCTCATAGCCACCAATGGGTGTGAGCTAGTCATGGTGAAATGGCCAACGGCTGCAGGGCTCCCGAGGAATCCCTGATGCATGGTCTCCAACTATTGTTGCAACAACTGAGGTAAGTTTGGGGGTCAGGGATATACAGTATAACAGCAGGCAAAATCCTCAGGTAGTTGCAAATGAAGGCTCAAGGTACCAGTTTTCAGACCTGCTTCCACCTAAGCGGAAGACTAAAGGACCAGGAGGAAACTGCCAAGTCCAAAAGCATCATTCAATTTAGAAATATTTCACTATAGCTTTCCAAGAAGGATTCCCTTGTGAACCCCTCTTTTTTTTTTTGCATAAAATTGTAGACAGTAATTTTGTATTCCTTCCTTGTGCTTGCTTCTTTATTTTATGTCCAAGCATTTTTCAATACTAAAGTGATGGAGAGCCACCATACTATGCTATGCTTACATCACTAACGCTGTAGCTAGAATGAGGTACTCTGTTGCTAATAATGCACCATTTTCCTGGCACATTTTCACTGTTGAAAAACAGCCACAATCCGGCTAAATCCCTTTATGCTGTGTTTGCCTATAGTAAAAGGGATGTACAGGTCTTATGACATGTCATTAGATAAGCTTTTCCATTGTTTGCTTCCAAGGCCAGGGTTGCTGGAAATGTAGTTTTGTTGGCAGGGCTAGGCTTTTAACACGTAGGAGACTTTACTGTGTTAAAATCATAGCAGCTACTTTAACTTTCAGTGAATGCGAACAAACAGTTGAAGAAAATGGTCTTCGGACCCCTTTGCTCGTTTGCCTGGCTTTCTAATTAATCTAAGGGCCAAAATAAAAATAAATGAAAACCTGAAATTCAAAGGCAAGGAAAATAATTATTAAAATGATTTTTTGCGCACCTCTAAGTTGAAGGAGACTGAAACATGCTAATATTTCTACTGCTTCACCATAGTAAAGGTAGAAAAAAATTACAAATTCAATAGATGATTATCCTCCCCCACCCCTTTACTTGGGAAGAGACAGTGGCTTTTTTGTTGGACTAATGAATCCTTCCAGAAAACATTGTTTAGAATTAAATGTGTTTGCTAATGAAAGGATCTTTCACATTATTTGGATGTGACTCCCAACCGCAACTTCATCTTCTCATAAACAATATAGCTGATGCTGACGGCAGGAAGCACCTTCATGAAGTTGGGGGCAATTCCTCTGTAAAGTCCGATAAAGCCTTCCTTTTCAATTATCCTTTTGAAGAGGGCCACCATGTTCAGCTGAGGGGCTCCTTCCACAGAGGCTAGAAAAACACACACACTATAAATCTCAACAAAACAATAGGAGCAGATATTTGTAGCTTATGACCAAAAATAAAAGAGACAACAAAATCACATATGGCTGATTTCCTTATCATCCTTATAAACCAGTCCAAACGAGTGGGTTATACTCCCCAGCCAGCAGGTGGAGGCAGACTAGAGCAGCTTTCAATGATGACATCACTAGTATATACTCTGGTGTAATAATGAGAGAAGCCAGTATTGAGGCAAGGTTTGTGGACTGGTGCAGAAAGGCCCGTCTCCCCTGCCCCAGATCACAGTCTTGTGGCCTGTATGATTGAGACCTCTGGCCCAATGTTTGCTCAGAGCTTGGGTAGGCCCAGTCTCCTTGAGCTGACAGCTGCCCTATGTCCAATGCCATTACCCACAGGTTTCAACACTGGTGAGATAGACAGTGGACACGAGGAATCCACAGGGGGAGTTGGTAAATCAAAGCCTAGACCCCTTTCTTCTTTCCATCCTATATTAACATGCTATGTCTTTTCCCTATTGCTTTAAATGGCACTCTGTTGCTGCTTATGTAAAGAAACATCAAATTTAAAAAAAACAAAATACTCTTGCGGGCATTTGTGATTTCTGAGGTTTTCTTCAAGTTTCTCCAGCCAGTCTGAAAGGTGAGAGGATTCCCTTACTGAATGGGGGTTCCTCTTTTGCCAGGCTTTTTTTCTTTGACTGCATTTAAGCTCTGCGAGCCAAGCCCAGTGAACAAAGGTATGCTGCTCCATGGCTGGCTTTGCCTCAAGTGTGATAGAGAAATCTCAGGGCACATTTTTCGGCAATGGCCAGACCTTCCATGGCAAGCCCAGGGCCCATTGCCTCTGCCAAGTCACCTGTGACTTTCCTACTAGCGAGAATAGTGGCCATCTTGGATGACAAATGGCCTCAACTGAAGGGGAGTGTGGTAAAGCAGCTGCAGCCTCGAACCAGCAGGCCCCTGTGGGTGCTTTGGAGCCCCAAAGCCTCTTTTCAACTGACTTTGAGCAGCAGCTTCTGGAATAGCTCACAGGCTCTTTTTTTTTTGGGGGGGGGGGGGACGACAAAGTCCTGACCTCTCCTATAGGGCCCTCCCGAGATCTCCCCCTCTTGCAGTAAGAGAGTTTAGAGTCCCTGTTCTTCATTTCACCTGTCCATTCCTCTGGAAACCCAGCCTTAGCCCTATGGGGGAATGTTGGGGAGATAATGAGGATTTCCTGTCTCCAATGGATGAGTCAGAGGAGGAGGGGAGAGAGAGCTTTCTCTGGCAGAGAGTGAAGGTCCATCAATGATCTGCCTTTTTTATAGGGAGGACCTGACTGCCCTCATTCAGGATGCCATGGTGCTGTTGCACATTGCGGATCCCCTCCAGTACATGTTTCTCAAGTGGACCCTAGTTTGGAGGAGTTGTGGCACCCTTTTTTCCCCCCTTCCTGAGCTCTTGAAAACATTTCCTCTCAGTGGGAAGTACCAGAGCTAGGGCTGAGGGGCACTAAGGTCCTGGTTTGGTTGTATCCACTACCCCAAGGGGAAATGGAACAGCTTTCAGGGTCCCTAAGGTGAATGCTCTGGTCATGGCAGTGACAAAGCACATGACCATTCAAGTGGAAGGTAGAGCTATATTGAAGGAGGCTCATAACAGGAGGGTGGAAACCCTTCCCAAGAATGCTTGCATGTCTTCAACCTTGGGTACTCAGGCGGGGATTTGGGTGAGCGTGGTGGCCCAAACACTCTTGCGCTGAATTCAGCAATTGCTATGCAACCTGGAGGTCATGAGATTGAGTTTGTCTGTACAAATGAATCAGGATCTCCTCTAATGTCATGGCAGTTGCTCTAGCTTTGGCTCCGAAACTAGTCTGCTGATGCTGTGTCCAAGCTGTGGTTGAAGAAGCACCCCTTTTAAGGGCAGATGAAGATCTAGAAAAGTTGATGAAGGATCTGGGAGAAGCTCATCCACAAAGGCTCCCGGAATTCCTTTTGCAGGGCTCAGTGGCGAGTGTGGAAGCATTTCAGGGCTGGAAAGAGTTGGCATAGTCTATTCCTCCTATAGGTCTAATTCTAAAAGTAGTCAGTCCTTTTGTGGATCCCAACACTTGTGGGACTCAGCAGAAACCTCTAAGAGAGCTGATAACCCCTCTCAATAAGAGTCAGCAGGTCTCTTCAGAGAGAAAGATGATAGGGGGAGTCTCTGGCCCTTGTTTGAACTGGACTCACATCACGTCAGCCCAATGGGTCCTTGAAGTCCTCGAAAAGGGTATGTGCTAGAGTTTGCAGTGCCTCTACAGGACACCTTTCTAGTTTCCTTGCGGGTCCCTAGCCAAAAGAATGGCGATTGAGGAAACTCTTCAGTGCCTCCTGCGGTTGCAGGCTATTGTACTATACTCCCCATATAACAATGTCGGGGCAGTATTCCATTTATTTCATGGTACTGAAGGAAGTCAGTTCGTTCCTTCCCATTCTGGTTTTGAAGGCAGCCAATGCCAAACTTAGAGTGCTGCATTTCCAAATGGAGACCCTCAAGTTGGCCATTGCATTGGTCTGGCAAGGGGCATTTCTAATCTCCTTGGACCTTTCTATGATATATTTCATATTCCTATCAGGGAACATCATCAGTGGTTTCTCCGCTTCTGCATCATGGACAGCCACTTCCAATTCCGGATCTGCCCTTCGGCCTTGTCATGGCCCTTCATACTTTCTCGAAGGTCATAATGGTTGTGGCAGTCTTCCTGCACAAGCAAGGGATCTGGGTTCTGTACCTGGATGGCTGCTGGTTTGGTACAACTCCCTGGAGAAATCCATGGCAGACACATCCCAGGTGATTCAGTGGCTAGAAAGACTGAGTTGGATGATCAATTCTCCCAAAAGCAGTTTAACCTCCTCTCATGACTTGGTGTATCTGAGTGCCCACTATGACACTTGCATGGGCAGTTTTATTGTTCCAGAGAGACTGGTCAAGCTGTAGCTGCAGCTCAGGGGCCTTTGCTCTCAAGCAGCTCCTAGGGCATGGGACTACTTGCAACTCCTAGGATTAATGGCTTCAACTTTGGAGCTGATGCCTTGAGCCAGAGTGCACATGTGCCCCCTTGCAAGGGCACCTTCTGACTCACTGATCTCCTTGCTCTCAGTTGTTCAAACAGCACTTTTCTCTTCCCTAAAAGACAAAGGGGAAGTTGGCCTAGTGGCTGTAGACTCACATTCTGATGGCCGAGATACCTCTGGAGGTGCCAGATTGGGTGATAGTCACCATGGATGCCAACCTTTTGGGCTGAGGAGCTCATTGTCTGGGTCAGTTTGCACAGGGGTGCTGATCTCTGAGGGAAGCTGCCTGATCGATTAATAGTTTAGAGGTCAGGGTGATTTGCCTGGCTCTGGAGAGGTTCTGGTCCCTCCTAGAGAGGAAGGTGGTCAGAGTGCTCTCAGACAATGCCATGCCAGTGGCATGTAACAAGTAAGGCAGAACTTGCATTGCTGCGGTGGCTGCAGAGGTAGCAGAACTGTCAGTGGGCAGAGGCTCATCTGGTGGCTCTGTTGGCAGCATACAGCATACAGCATACAGGAGTCAACAATGTACTGGTTGACTTCTTGAGGCAGAAGACCATAGATGCTGGTGTGAGTGGAAGCTAAGCCCTCGCACATTCGACCTCAATGTGCACAGTTGTAGCTTGCCAGTGTTCGATCTGATGCCATGGTGAAGAACCATTTTGTTGCAGGAAGGAGTCATAGGCAGTGGGCTTGGATGCCCTTTTGCAGACATGGCTCCAGGAGGGGCTCCGGTTTGTCTTTCCTCCATGGCCCTTGGTGAGCCAGCTTCTGTGCAGAATTTGGTCTCATCCAGGATTGGTCATTCTGGTGGCACCTGACTGGCTACACAGGCTATGGTACATGGATCTCATGTGGCTGTTGGTGGTATCTCCTCTTTTGCTATTTCAGGAGAGGGGACTGCAGCAGAATGCCATGGTTATGGAGAATCCTATGCCCTTTTTGCATATGGCCTGGTTCTTCAGTTGCACAAGATGTCTAAGAAAGGATACTGTGGGGTGGTAACTGACACTCTTCTTAAGGCCCAGAGGGCCTATATTAGTCTGGAGGGTCTTCGAGAGATGGTGTTTCTCTCAGGCCCTGGATACCAAGAAGGTGGACATAGTGGCCTTTCTGTTCTGCTTACAGTCCGGTGTGGACCAGGGTTTGGCTCCAAGCTCTCTTAGGGTTCAGGTAGTGGCCCCTGTGTTCTACTGGGAGCAAGTTCAGGGTGTGTGCCTGGCAGCGCACCCTGATCTGTTCTACTTCCTCAAAGGAGTAAAGCAGATCCGTCTACCCATGCAACTAGTGATGCCGCAGTGGAGCCGTTCTCTGTTGTTGAAGGCGCTGAACTATTTGACCCTGAAGGAGGTATTGCTGGTGGCTATTACTTCCACCAGGTGGGTGTTGGAGCTACAGGCTTGTCTTGTAGGGATCTCTTTCTGGTCATCTCATCAGCATCTATCTCCCTGAGGATGGTACCACTTTCAACAGTGCTGTTTTCCTTTCATTTTACACAGTCTGTGATGCTGCACTCCTTCTTGGAGGAGAACTTTTGTTCAGATCCCTTGCTACTTCTGTTAGATGTCAGGAGGGCATTGATGAAGTGTCTAGAGACTACTAATTTTTTCTGGTACTCAGACCACTCTTGTCCTCTTCAGCAGTCCATGAAAGGGCAGGGAGCTGTGCAAGGCTTACGGAGGCCATTAGTTCAGTCTACCTCCTGTGTGGAAAATGCAATCTGGAGGGAGTCAGAACTTACTCCACTAGGACACAAGCCTCATCGTGAGTTGTATGCCTTGCATCTGTAAGGTGGCTACCTGGTCATCCTTGAACACCTTTGTGAAGCACCGCAGGTTGCATGTAGGAGCTGCAGCAGATGGCATCTTTGGCAGAGCAGTTCTGTCTGGAGTGTCATCTTTCTCCCCCCTGGGTCCCGACTGCTTGAGTACTGTAGGGCTGGTACCCCTGCAATTCTACATGCAAATCTCCGGCCTGCTCAGCAACTCAGGCCTGAACCAAACTGCACAAACAAGATGGATTCTTCACTTCACTTTTGCTGTGTTCAGCTACAAACGACCTCCAAGCAACTGCTGGCGCAGCGTTTCTAAGCATACATACAGATGCTATTGTCCGTGGCTGGCCTTGGACACTTGTACATGCCCAGAAGTTACATACTGTTGCTTCTGTCTGACTTTTTACCATGGCTCCTTTGTTTGCAAGAAGCTGACCATCATCTACCTCCTGATTCGCTGAGAACACCTCAGACTGCCTGGTGCCAACCAATCATCGGACCTATGACGGAGGATTCTTACACAGAATAATGCAATCTGCGCTGGAAACTTTAGTAGTAGTAAGAGAGAGTTGGGGGCTTTTCCCACCTGTTCATACAGACTCCTGCACTGATTCCTCTCTGCTGTGCACTGCGTACCTGATTCCTGTGACCTGACCCTTCCGCAAGACGGTCACTAAGTGTGGGCTAGGCCGTCCTCCACAGGTCTGAGATAAGACTTTCACAGATACCTCCGGTTCGGACTTACTGCGGCTCGCCTGACGAGGCTAGAGCCCGCATCAGCTAGGAGCTGCCTCCTTGGACTGCGAAGCTGTTCCTGAGTGCCCGACAGAACTAAGGTACTGACTTATCTCTCCTCCTCCTGATGGGCAAGGGGTTAGCAATATATTTCTTACTTTTCCTCAGTGCAGAGCGAATCAGTGACGTCTGGTTACTAATCAGTGATTTATTACGTTGTCCAAGTGTACATCTGTACTATAACAAATTTATACCTCATGTTTCTAATCAGCTATATGTGTGTGTGTATATTTTTCTACCTGGTTGCCTGTAATAAAGTCTAATATATATCTGCAGACCAGACTTCTTTCGTGGCTCATTGCCAGAATAACTCACCGAACTTTGGGCTGGGAATTAGTAGCTATTTCCCCTAGACAACGGAGAGTCTAACTTATTTTTGTGCTACTAATATACCCTACATAATAATGGGGGCTCGTCCGGGATGAGTATTTCTGAATGTGCTATGCCTCTCAGAATTTGTGTAATATTTCTGAATTGTCCTATTGTGGTCAAAGCAGCTGTTTATGCTGAGGTTTGTGGCTAGAGAGCATTGTCTGTTGAGACGGCTTTGGAACCCACATTACAGGATCTCTGCATTAGAGTGATTCTTCAGCAGTTATTCCTGTGTTTGTTTTTACAGACAGTCTCAGCTAGTGATTTACGATGGCTCACGCAGATAAGGTTGATTTGGCATTCCAGAAATTAGCTTCCCTATGTTGGTCTAAAGATACCACTGCTGACCACATTGAAAGAATTTCTAAGTGCCTTACAACAGATACGCAAGAGCTTGTTAGGGCTGATAGCTTTTTCAGTGAGTTCCTAGACCGGCTTCTTGCTCATAAGGCTAAATTACCGGTGGATATGGTAGCCGAGCATGCCTGTGTGCTGCATATTTTTACTGACAAACTGCAGAAGGCATTATGTCACCTGCAAACTAAATCTGAATCGCTAGAGTCTGATTTAAGGACAGCTCACAGTCAGCTACAGTGTGCCAAGGATACAGCAAAACAGTGTGAAAAGCAGAGTGCTGAATTACGTCATCAAGTTGACGAACTTCAGGCTGAGACGACCAGACGGGCTAGCAGTAGCCTCTTTTCCCCAGGTACTACTAGCCTGTGGTGTCTGCGATGCCAAGAGTTAGTGGCTCAGGTTTCCGCTCTTAAAAAGCGGGGTGAACAGGATCAAAAGGAATTGCAGTTTCTGACAGTTTGTAGAACTGAACTAACCGCCCAGACCAAGAGGTTAAAAGCGGACGCTGCTCTTTATGAGCAGCGAGAGAGTGCTTTGATAGCTGAGCTCGAGTCTGTAGAGACTGCTCTGATTGCAGCAAAACAGCGAACGGCTAGTCTCGAGAGAGAGCTAGTTGTTGCACGTCAGGAATGTGGGCAGGAAATACAGAGAGTTAACCTCGAAATCCAGCAATTAAGAGCTGATTGTTTTGAATTGGCGTGTGTGTCCACCTCTCAGGGTAATGAGACAGAGTACAGGGATAATTTGATCCCTCTAGGCTTCTCGAAGTACCAGAGGGTAGATGACGGCAGTTTGCCACTGGAAACCCTGCCCAGTGTAGAAAGGCAGCTTTTCCAGAACAGAGTCAGTTCTCTCCCATCAGCACATGAGCACAGGAGAGAAACAGGGCGGAGTGAAACACCCTACTCTCGACCCCTCCCCATACAGGGAGCGGTGGATGGGGGGTGAGAAGTCCCCCTAGTGATGGAAAACTGTACCAGCAGCGACCACCAGAGGGAGCAGAAGGCAAGCGAAATCCTCTATGTTCCCGTGTCCTGCAAGGGAAAATAAATGAAGGTGCTTCTGTCGCACAATTACAAATTATCAAGACCTTGCGGGGCATGGTCACCCCTTTTGAGAAAACTGGTCATGCCACCATAAATGAACATTTAGCTGCAGTCAAAGATGCCTTTCGGGCACTGAACATTACCAGGGGGGAGGACATGGTTCTGTATCTTCCATGGTCCTTTGATGTACCTTGTCAGCAATTTATTCGGGCCATGGCAGACTAGATGGACCATGCTGGTCTTTATCTGCCGTCATTTACTATGTTACTATGGCAGACGATGAAAAGAAGGACATTGTCATCTTTGAACAGGCACTAAAGAAACATTATGGGCCATACACTGATGATATCGCTGCAAAGCAGGCAGCATTTAGTATGACTCATAGGGAAAATGAAACACCCCGAGAGTTTGCTTACAGACTTAGGCAGATCTTCTTCCAGAGTGACCCTTCTTGGGAAACAATAGAACACCATCAGGAGTTTCGTAATCTTTTCTGTCAGTTGCTCCTTCCATCTATTAAGCCTTATATGTCTGACAAGCGTCACGAACCCCTGTCACGTGTGATAGAACATGCTGAGTGGATTTGGGAAGCTGTTCCCAACATGAGAGCAACCAATACTGGCAGCACAGTCCGGGCTCCAAGCAAAGTCAGAGAGCCAAAACAGTGTGTTAGTGCTGTCAAATCCACTCTTTCGTTAGAAAATAACTCTTCTCCTTCTGTTCCACAGAATCCTCCCAGGCCACCCCAGAATAACCAGTCATCTGGGTCTAAGCAGCGCTCTGGGAATCAGCGTTTTGCTCCACAGAACCGGAACTGGAAGAGAAAGCCCGGTTTTGACAAATACCTGGAACTGGAGAAGAGAATAAGCAAGTTGACAGATATGATGAAGGCTACCATTGCATTCAGCTCCTCACAGGAGGCTCCTGCTAGTAGTGCGCCTCCTAAGCCACGAGCAAAGCCTCAGAAGCCAGAGGAGGAACTGGTTGCCTCCTCTTCCCCTTCTAATGCGACTGAATGACTAACCGACTTTGTTTCTGTCCCACAGGTCACTATTGCACAGGTGCAGCCCGTTCAGATAGATGCCACCCCATGGACACAGAGTGACAGTCCCGCAATGGACAGCGAGGGTCCAGCCTTTGACACCATCAGGAAGCACAAGTACTTTCTGGGTAAACTCAAGCCAAAAGGACAGAGGTACACTGTTCCTGTTACAGTTCAGCAGGCTTTTCTCTGTGAGGGCCTGATAGATTCCGCCTCTGAGGCTACCCTGATTACCTCGAGTCTCTTTGATAGACTCACTGCTTCCTTGGGGAGTCAGAGGACCCTACACGTCACACCCAGTGATTTGTCACTCGCAGCTAATGGGAATCAGCCCATAGAGTCTATGGGGCAGGTCTGGCTTAACCTCCAAATTGGAAAATTACAGGTGAAACATCCTGTCATCATTACTAAGTGCCCTGGGGAAGAATTCTTGATTGGCAATGAGCTCCTGAAACGGTTACGCCCCATTCTGGACTACGTCCAGGAAGTGATCTCGACACAGGTCACGCATCCCATACCTTATGCTAGGGTAAAACATGACAGCAGAGTCAGTGGTCCTTGTTCAGTGGAACGCACAAACAAGTCCATCAGGATTAATTTCCAGAGGTCAGCTGATCCCCAAATCCTTCAGCTCCAGTATGAAAGGGCTGGAGATGAGGATCAGGGCATCAGCGACGTGGTTTCCATTGCAGTGGGTTCAGTAGCTAACATTGTCCTTGATACTGACTGCCTGCAGATATTCCTGAAGGAACCTGTGGAAGGTTGTGAAGTGCAAACCCCTCCTCCATCCCAGCCTAGATCACCCTAGGAGACTGACGGACATATTCTCGGCTGAGAAAGGTCCCTTTATATATGTGCAGGTGGGCATGTCCCAAAAGGAAAGGGCCTACCTATTACCCCACTGTGACCACTCCCTCATCAGTGAGACTCTTTTCTATCGGCTCAAACAACAGCTTACCCTTGATTGGGTAATGGGAGCGAAGACTTCGTTCCAAGTGCCTGGGGAAGGGCTCAAGACATTAATGGGCTACTGCAATCTCCCCTTACAAGTTGGGGGTCAAAGGTTTTCGGCACACCTTCTCCATCATCAGAGAACTTGAGGTGCCCCTCTCCTTAGGCTGAGATTGCCTTGTTCGACTGGGAACTTATGTGGATTTCGTGAACAACATCCTCTGGAGTAGGATGGAAGGAGATCCGGTGGATTTCTCTGGTGCCCGCCCATCCCTACGGGCTGGTCAGACTATTCCTCAAGTCTGTGAAGTGGTCAGTGCAGAAGACACCCACATACCTGGGAGGGTACAGGATTGTCCCCTGCCGATACAGGTGACCCGAGGACATGTGGTCTCAGACAACTTGGTCTTCTTCAGTCCAAATTCCCGTTTTGAGGAGCTGGGCCTAGCCATGGGTCCCATACCCTGCATGGAGGCCACAGCTCCCGCCTTACACTTATTGCTCACCAATCCAAATCCAGATCGCATTCACCTTGTGAAAGGCGAACCCCTGAGATTCCTAGTGGCAGAATCGTTCCCAAGTGTGGAATTGAGTCTCCAGATTATTGGGGAAGCCCCTGTTTCCTGGAACATCTGTGAGGGGGGGGGGGGAACTCCTGCGTGTGTCCGATCCTCACCCCGAGGCCTCCTCACCTTACAGTTTGTCTGGCCACATAGTGCTGTGACCTCACAGGTGGACCTTGAGTCTGATCATCTGATTTTGTCCAGTACACTCGATGAGGCTGTTAGTTCCCTCACCCACCAGGGGGGGGGAGCCCCATGCTGTCCAAGCCATCCAGGTCTCCTCTCTCCAAGATGAGATTGAGGAGAAGGTTGAAATACCCTCAAACAAACCTGTTCTGGGATTTGACTAAATGGTTGCGGGAAAACTTGCTGAAGCAGACGCCTGCACTGATGAGTCAGAAAAGGCCCAATTAAAAGAACTGCTGTACCGTCACAAGGACCTGTTTGCCATTGACACCTATGACTGTGGTCTCACCGACCTACATGTCACCCGTATTCCTACGGATCCAAACAGTAAACCCGTCTTTGTGAGGCAGTATAAAATCCCATTGGCCTCCTATGAATCCATTCAGGAAATCATTAATTCCCTGGAACTAAAGGGAATTATACGTCAATGCAACAGTACTTACAATGCCCCACTGTGGCCTGTTATCAAGAAGGACTCTAGCTGGCGCTTAGCTTTGGACTATCGCCAGCTTAATAAAAAGGTACCCCTTTCCAGATGGCCTATGGTACATCTGGAACAGAACTTAGCCACCATCAAGGGTGCAAGGTACTTTACAAGCCTGGATCTGGCCTCAGGATTTTGGACTATACCTGTCCATCCAGAAGATCAGCATAAGCTGGCTTTTACCTTCGGTAGGCGACAATATACTTGGAATCGGACACCGTTTGGTTATTTGAATGCCCCAGCAGACTTCAATATTTTCCTGCATAAGGCTTTGCCTGATGCTGAGACTAGAGGCACCCTCGTCTATGTAGACGACATTCTGGTGAAGAGCGCCAGTTTCACTGACCATTTGCAAGAAATAGAGCATGTTTTCCAGCAACTGAAAGCTGCGGGAGCAAAGCTGTCCTTGTCAAAGGGCCAATGGTGCCGGAAATCCCTCAATTATTTGGGTTACGAAGTTTCTGCTGAGGGACTGCGGCCTCAAAGGAAGAGGAATTGTGGCCTTGCAACAACTCAAACGTCCGACCAACGTGAGTGAGCTGCGCTCATTCTTGGGCATTTGCAATTATTCACGCCAATTTGTGGATCAATATGCGGAGATTTCCCGACCCCTGGTCAAACTCCTCAAAAGAGATGAACCTTGGGTATGGAATCCCGACCAAGAGGCAGCTCTAGAAGAGCTGAAGGCAGCTTTGAGTCGAGCTCCCTGTCTTGCCCATCCAGAGAGTGGCAGAGAATTCTTCGTGGAACTAGGTTTCACCGATCACTCTATGAGTGCTGTTCTGTACCAGATGCATGACACAGATAGGAAAGTTATTGCCTATGCCAGCAAAGCTTTAACGGAAGTGGAGAAGAAATACTCTGACTGTGAGAAGTCCTTGTTGTCCACAGTCTGGGCCCTCCAATATTTCCGCAGTTATATCCAAGGTGAGAGGCTGGTTGTTGAGACTCATCACCAACCCATCAAGTTCCTAGGCAGTGATCGGATTAAATCGGGACAAGTGTCAAACAGTCGCATTGTCTCCTGGACCTTAGCACTTCAGGGCTGGCCCTGGAGGTCAGGTATGCTCAAAACCGCAAGGATGCCGCAGCACAGGGCCTGGCTGAATTGCACGATTGCACTGCCAGAGAACCTTTAGTGGGTAATTTAGACACCGATATGGAGTCATGTACGCCTGAGCTTTCTCGTCATCGTCCTTATGATGAGAACCTCTGTAAAGGCTACCCCAAGGTGTATGTGGACGGTTGTGCTTACCGTCGAGAGCCTGACCATGAACTGGTAGCAGGTATAGGTGTGGTTTGGAACCAGAACCACCCTTGTGAACCCTTCAAGTACCGTCTGGGTACCAAGACTAATCAGTATGCAGAGCTAGCTGCAACCCTGGCAGCTCTTCAGTCCGCTGCTCAGGGAGGGGTTCACACCCTAACCATCTGTACTGATTCAGACTACGTCCGACAGAATTTTGTTTCCCACTTACCCATTTGGAAATCTAACAGTATGCTGAATTCCAAAGGGAAACCTGTCAAACATGCCGGATTGATTCTGGCCTTGGACAAGGTAACTCATGAAAATGACATGACCATCTACTGGAAGAAAGTGAAAGGTCACTCCCGTGTTGATAACCCTGACAAGATTGGAAATGATCTAGCTGATCAGCTTGCCAAGGAGGGTGCTGTCTCTGGAGACCTCTGGCAGTTGGAGGCTCCCGAGACCAATGGGCTACGAATTGTGACGGCGGTTACCCGGCGACAAGCTCAATTATCCACCATGCCCCCTGTGGTTCAATGGTGTGGCGAGAGCACAGATCTCGAACTCGTGCAAGCCCAGAAGCAAGATCCTACTCTTGGACGTTTCTACCTTTTTCTGCAGAACCCCCAGGAACACCCATTAACTCTGGAGGATTGTCAGGATGATGAGGAACTGAGGATCCTCTACATCTCCAAGGACATGTTCCAACTCCAGAAAGATCTGTTGATACGGAAGAGTAAGCATGGTATTGTGCAATGGGTGGTACCTCGGGCCTTCCGTGGAGTTATGTTACAGCACACTCATGATGAACCTTGTGCCGGTCATAAAGGTGACCGAATAACCTATGAAACGTTGAAACAAGTGGCCTACTGGCCCCACATGTACCAAGATGTCCAATTGTATACTAAAGGTTGTCTGACCTGTTGCAGATTTCAACCTGCGGCTCCTTCTCATAGAGCTCCTTTGAGAAACAGAGGTCTGACCATGCCTTGGTCTGATCTCCAGATTGATTGGATCGGCCCCGTGCCCCGATCCTCTCGAGGCAACAAATATATGTTGACAGTTACCTGCTTATTTACTAAGTGGGTCGAGTGCATCCCAGCACCCAACTGTACTGCCGAGACCACGGCCACCTTGTTGTTAAACCATGTTTTCAGCAGGTGGGGCCTCCCCATGCAAGTGGAATCCGACCAGGGTTCCCACTTCACGGGACAAGTCATTAAGCATCTGTGGAAGGTACTAGGTGTGAAGGCCAAAGTCCACATTGCTTATCGTCCACAATCCTCTGGACAAGTGGAGAGAGCAAACAAAACTATCATCAGTATCTTGAAAAAGTATGTTTCTTCCTCTGGGAAGGATTGGGACATCAAACTGCCCTTGGTCCTGATGGCTATCAGAGCCACGCGTCATCGTGCTACTGGTGTGTCCCCTTTTGAGATGATGACAGGTAGGGACATGGTTTTACCCCTTCATCTTCTTTACAGGACTAATGATGTGAATCTCGCTGCTGCTACAACTGCTCATGAATATGTTGCCCATTTAAGACAACACTTGCAAAGTGCCTTTGCCTTTGCCCACAAGAATTTGGACACTGCTGCTAGGGGTAGGAAGGCCTACTATGATTTGAGGACTACCTCTAAAGAATACCAGATTGGCGATAAGGTATTCTACTACAATTTTGGTAAGAATAAGGTCAAAGACTGTAAATTTCTTCCTAGATGGAACGGTCCATTTCCTATTGTGGATAAAGCCTCCCCTGTTGCTTATCAAATTCGAATGAAGTCCAGTACTGAGAGGGAAGGCTCCCTTAAATGGGTCCACATTAATCAGCTTAGACCGTGTCATCCCAGTAAGCTCCTTCCTGAAGAACCTCTTGATGAAGTGAGTGATACTAACCTTGAGGCAGGATAGCCTGTTTGTTTTCTTTTCCAGATGGAGTCCCGGACTTTGAAGGTCCTGTTCCTGATTTTGCTGTTAGCAGGATCCGAGGTTGCCAGATTGATTGAGCCTGGCCCTCTTTCTGGTGTCGTGCTACAGGATGCGCCTGGTTTCCTGATTACACAGTCCCAGACTGTCACACAGAAAGTTTTTGTGTCCCTAGATCCCCGACATGTTTTACAGAAGCATTTTGAATCGTCTGTTGCACGCATCACTAATATACGTGGTGCCTAATCTTGGCATGTGCCAACGCTCTAAAGACATTCATTGGTTATGTCCTGGTACACCTTTCCTGAAGGACACTTCTACGGCTCTTTGTGGGTTGTCTGCTGATAATGTGAAAGAACAATGTAAAGTTACCATGACCAAGTACGATGACTTTTCAGAAACAAAAGTTGCTGTTGTCAACGTTTGGCTGGTTAGTACCCCTTTGAGTGAACTCCTGGTCACCATGAATAAACATGACATTCATAATAGAGTTCCTCTACCCTGCAATGTTTGCTTGACTGATGTTCCCAAGAACTCCATTGTTAATGTTGGTGGAGTTTCCTTGTTTTATCTTGATGCTGACCCTGTTTCGACAGAGCTCCAGATATTGGATGTGTTTCGAGGTCATGAGATTGACTTCACTGCAGCCTTGACCTATCTTTTGGACTATAAGGACTCTCACACAGTTGAACTGTCCATTGACCAGGCCGCCCTTGCCATTGCTGATTATAACTTTGATTCACGAGATGTGGACATTTTACAAACTGATTTTATGTCACATGTCATTGTGCCTGGTCTTTTCTTTCTGTTGGTGCTCCAGTTTCTTATCTCTTTGTATCAACAGAGACAGATTCGTGCTCTTCGTCGCTCTATGCATCCTGCACCTCTGCTGCCTGCCATGCGTCTGCAGGATTTGCTGGAACGTCACACTTTTGAATGAGTGTCACCATTTTCTTTGAAAGTTATCCATTGCTCTTGATTGAGTTGTGGTTTTTTTTCATAGCTAGCATGTGTTTATTTTACTAACACAGTTACACATTGCTTCTCATTACTTTTGAGTGTTCACCTTGGTGTTACACTAACACATTATATTGCATTACTGATATGCCTTTTTGGTTTGGATACTATATATATACTCTTCCGTTTGAGGTTAACATGTCTTATCTTACTTGATTTGACTTGACTGTATCTATGTCATTTTATTTTGACTTCTTTTATTGCTTGAGTGTATTCACTGTATTATTCCTCATGCAGTATTGCTTTCATGCATATTGTGCTTGAAGTATTATCCACTTCTCATGCATTAGTCAATCATTTGTCATTTGGTTCTGACCTGCACGGTAGTACTGCTAGTTAGGCTTTGTACGATGGAGTGTACTCCCTTGTAGCATCCTCCATCTTACAAGGGGGGGGGGAGATGTAGGGCTGGTACCCCTGCAATTCTACATGCAAATCTCCGGCCTGCTCAGCAACTCAGGCCTGAACCAAACTGCACAAACAAGATGGATTCTTCACTTCACTTTTGCTGTGTTCAGCTACAAACGACCTCCAAGCAACTGCTGGCGCAGCGTTTCTAAGCATACATACAGATGCTATTGTCCATGGCTGGCCTTGGACACTTGTACATGCCCAGAAGTTACATACTGTTGCTTCTGTCTGACTTTTTACCATGGCTCCTTTGTTTGCAAGAAGCTGACCATCATCTACCTCCTGATTCGCTGAGAACACCTCAGACTGCCTGGTGCCAACCAATCATCGGACCTATGACGGAGGATTCTTACACAGAATAATGCAATATGCGCTGGAAACTTTAGTAGTAGTAAGAGAGAGTTGGGGGCTTTTCCCACCTGTTCATACAGACTCCTGCACTGGTTCCTCTCTGCTGTGCACTGCGTACCTGATTCCTGTGACCTGACCCTTCCGCAAGACGGTCACTAAGTGTGGGCTAGGCCGTCCTCCACAGGTCTGAGATAAGACTTTCACAGATACCTCCGGTTCGGACTTACTGCGGCTCGCCTGACGAGGCTAGAGCCCGCATCAGCTAGGAGCTGCCTCCTTGGACTGCGAAGCTGTTCCTGAGTGCCCGACAGAACTAAGGTACTGACTTATCTCTCCTCCTCCTGATGGGCAAGGGGTTAGCAATATATTTCTTACTTTTCCTCAGTGCAGAGCGAATCAGTGACGTCTGGTTACTAATCAGTGATTTATTACGTTGTCCAAGTGTACATCTGTACTATAACAAATTTATACCTCATGTTTCTAATCAGCTATATGTGTGTGTGTATATTTTTCTACCTGGTTGCCTGTAATAAAGTCTAATATATATCTGCAGACCAGACTTCTTTCGTGGCTCATTGCCAGAATAACTCACCGAACTTTGGGCTGGGAATTAGTAGCTATTTCCCCTAGACAACGGAGAGTCTAACTTATTTTTGTGCTACTAATATACCCTACAGTACATCCCATTTGTCTGTTCTGGTTTAGCAGGATGATAAGGAGAAATTTTACATACCTGCTAATTTCCTTTTCATGAATCCTGATAGACCAGTCCAGGACCTGACCTGGAAAGACTACTCCTACAGGTTTGGGCACCCTGCTGCCTTGTAAAAACAAAGAAACATGACAGCAGATAAAGACCATACAGTCTATCCAGTCTGCCCTTCCATACCAACTAATACAGTCCCCTTTTTTCCCTTTAGAGATCTTCTGTGTTTGTCCCATGATTTAGCTGTGTTATCAGTAACAATGCCTGATAGAGTCAAGTGTGCTAAGAGATCCAAAAACGTTGTACAAACTTATGGTTGATTAATAATTAATTTTTCTATATTTTTTCAACCTTGTGTTCAGCTTCGGAAGTGTCATATTGGCTCACTTAGTGCTGCACCAGAGTATCTACTACTGATGTCATCATGGAAAGCTGCCCTTGTCTACTGCTGGCTGGAGAACATAACCCATTTGTCTGGCCTGGTGTTCTACTGAGGCCACACCTTACTTTACCTTGAAGTCTTTTTAATGTCACAGATGGCCAAAATCTATACCATGGATCTTTCCCCAATAAGAAACGGAGTTGAACAGGTTCAAATATGTTTTAACTCAACATTTTTTTCAGACTAAATTCAGATAAAACAAATTATTTAGTTACCTGAGCAAAGGAAATGTCACCTTACACAAGGAATCAGTGTAAGTAACTTTAATTTTCCATTTAGTTTTATTTTCCACTGTCTTTAAAACACAAGTACAGAAGTGCAATAAATGTTTACTTAAAAGATTAAAAATCCCCCCAAAAAATACACTGCAGTGTGTTCTTTAAAAATGTGGAAAAATACTTTATAAACTATAGGTAAAAAATGATAATAAAGTCCAGTAAGTGCGAATTAATGCATTCTATACATTTTTTTTTGCTTTGCAGCTAAATTTTCCAATAGCTTCAAAGATGTCAGATAAGTATAACTCAATATTTTTTCCTCAATAAGCAATTTGTTTTCTAAATTTTCAGTAATGTCCTTTCTTTTTTCCTTCAGCAGGTGAATGTTTAATGCATAAGTATTTCAGATAAATATTTATCATTCTTGTGTAGCAGATAAGCATAAAGACTGGTGCACTAGTGTTTATCAAGTTCAGTCACATATTTTTCCTTTTTATTTATTTATTTAGCTGTGTTTATATACCGCTGTATCTACAAGTCAAAGTGGTTTACATAAAACAAACAAACCCAAATAGGCTTAACATGAAACAAAATTAGAGATAATAAGGTGGAAGATAGATAAAACCAAAAAGTAGTATTAATACATCGTGCAACGATTTACATGGAGGAATATAAACAAAGAGCGATAATTTAAGTAGATGCAGCGACAGAGAAACACTCAGCGAAGAGTAGTGTCTTTAGCCCTTTTCTGAAAGTTATAAGGTCATTATTGGCATGCAGATGATTAGGAATAGCATTCCATAGTGCAGGGGCAAAGAGGGAGAAAGCCTAAATACTTCAGTGTTCAGTTGAGGCACACACAGATTGTTGAGTGAGTGTGTTCTGTGATTCCTATTGTTTGGGATTTCTCGAATCAGTGTACAAAGGTAGATTGAAGATAAGTTGTGAAACGCTTTCTTGATAATATATTATTTGTACTTTATTCTCTGAAGTACCGGTAACCAATGCAACTGTTTAAGGATGGGAGTGATATGTTCTGCTCTTGAAGTGTTGGTGAGAATGCTTGCCGCTCTGTTTAGGGCCATTTGCAGAGGGTGAATGGCAGTAATTGGGAGGCCCGGAAGGATAACACTGCAGTAGTCAATGTGAGGGAAAATAAGGGCTTGAAGAGCAGTGCGGAAGTCGTCGTATTTCCAGTAATGATTTGAGCTGCCGTATTAATTTTAGTTTGTGGTATATTTTTCTTGTAACGCTGCTAATGTGAGATTAGAGGGAGAGTCGTTGGTCAATGACGACACCTAGGTAAAGCGTAGTTACTCACTTGTAACAGGTGATCTCCAGGAACAGCAGGAATAAGTCTTCACAAATGGGTATCGTCGGTACCGACGGAGCCTGCATGGGAACATTCCCCAGCGTCCAATAGGAAAGCTTTTGGGAGCATCCCACAGCACCTGCGTGCTACCTTCCCACCTTTCCAACTCTCCCTCTTCAGTTGAGTTTATAGCCGAGACCAAAGGAGAGAAGTAGACAAGAGAGACAGATAGATAGAGACAACCCCCAGGGTAGGTGGGTGGATTGTGAAGACTTTTTCCTGCTGTTCCAGGAGATCACCTGTTACAGGTGAGTAACTACGCTATCTCCAGGAACAAGCAGGAATGTAGTCTTCACATATGGGGACTCCCCAGCTGAGAGATGCCAGGGGGATGACCCCAGCAAGCTGCGAACCCAAGGTGAGATGGGTCATGCATCCTCCCATGGATCTCTGGCATCGAAACCCGGGGCGGCGGGTAGGAGTTGTACTAAGTCTGAAAGATATGCTGGAGCACAGCCTGGCCAAACGAGGCATCCCGACAGGAGTCCTTGTCTAAGCAATAGTGGACTGTAAAGGTATGTACTGAAGCCGAAGTGGCTGCTCTACAGATGTCATCAATGGACACAGAATGAAGATTAGCCATTGAGGCTGCCATTGCTCTCACAATGTGAGCTGTGACATGGCCTTCGAGAGAAAGTCTCTTACTCTCATATGCAAAGGATATGCAATTTGCAATCCATCTAGAGACAGTTCTTTTGGAAACTGGAAGTCCCAAATGACTAGAATCAAAAGCAACAAAAAGCTGAGAAGATTTTCTATGTTGCTTAGTTCTTTGAAGATAAAAAGCCAAGGCTCTTTTACAATCTAAAGTATAAAGGTTCCTTTCTGCATTAGAGGCATGAGGTCTAGGGAAGAATGCAGGAAGATAAACCGCTTGGTTTAAATGAAAAGGCGAAACCACCTTTGGCATAAAGTGGGAATGAGTCCTAAGAACTACCTTATCATGGTGAAATCTTGTATAAGGAGGATCCGCCACTAAGGCCTGTTACTCACTGATGGGTCTTGTAGAAGTGAGGGCAACTAGGAAGATGACCTTCCATGAAAGAAATTTTAGGGCTGTAGTGGCTAAGGGCTCAAAGGGCGGTTTCATGAGCTGCCCAAGAACAAGATTTAGATCCCATGCCACCGGCGGTGGCTTAATGGGCAGTTTTGTTAAGAGTAGACCTCTCCTAAATCTCGCTACGAGTGGATGAGAGGAAATAGGTTGTCCATCCAAAGATTTGCGAAAAGCAGCAATGGCACTAAGATGGACCCTTACTGAATTGGTTTTAAGACCAGAATCTGATAAATGGAGGAGATACTCCAGAAGCGATTCCACAGACACTGTATGGGGGGTTAAGTCCCCTTTGAGAACACCATACAGAGAATCTCTTCCACTTAAAAGCGTAGGATCGCCTTGTGGAAGGCTTCCTGGAAGCCACAAGGATATCCTTTACCTGCTGAGACAGGTTGATATCCGGGAGTCCAAGGCTTTCAGTAACCAGGCCCTGAGGTGCAGGGACTGGGGATTCGGGTGCAATAACATCCCGTTCTCCTGGGAAAGAAGATCTGGAGCAGATCCCAACTCCAGAGGTATGGCTTGAGAGAGACGCAGAAGCAGAGGATACCACGTCTGCCATGGCCAATGTGGAGCTATGAGTATCATATGATCTCTGTCTTTCTGAAGCTTGAACAAAGTTTTGGGAATGAGTGGGAAGGCATAGAGGAAGTCCCGACCCCAGTGGAGGAGGAAAGCATCCCTTGCCTGACAGTTTTGAGCCGGAATTCTGGAACAGAATCGTGGAAGTTTGGCATTCTGTGGACTTGCAAAGAGGTCTATATCTGGTGTTCCCCAGATTCGAAACACTCGAGCAAGCTGGTCTGAGTGCAGAGATCATTCGTGTGGCAGCAGTATTCGACTGAGTTTGTCTGCCCAAAGATTTTGAATGCCCAGAAGATATACCACTAGAAGGTGGATTTGAAGATCTCTGGCGAGGGCCCACAGTCGCAAAGCTTTGTTGCATAACAGAGAGCCTGTTCCGCCCTGCTTGTTCACATAGAACATGGCTACTTGATTGTCGGTCTGATCCAGAACTGTCTTGTAGCTGAGATGGGCCTGAAAAACTCGGAAAATGGCTCTGAGTTCTAGGAGGTTTATGTGAAGACAAGCCTTCTGTGGGGTCCAGAGACCCTGAGTTGATAGATTGTGCAAGTAAGCCCCCCAAACCAACCTGGACGCATCTGTTGTTAGGGTGGTTTGGCATAGAGACTGCTGGAAAGCAGAGCCCACGAGAAGGTTTTCCAGTGACTGCCACCATTGCAGGGACAAAATGAGACGTGTGGAGTTTCTGATTTTGTCCGTTAGCCGACCCGAGGCCTGTGTCCACTGAGAGGATAGGGTCCACTGGGCTGCTCGCATATGAAGGCGAGCATAGGGAACCACATGGACAGTGGATGCCATATGCCCCAGAAGCTGAAGCATCTCCCGAGCAGTCAGGAAGACTTTCATAGCTGCTTGGGAGGCCAGCTGTACTATACGAAGACAACGTGGCTGTGGCAGGAAAGCCCTTCACTACCTTGTGTCTAGACAAGCCCCTATGAATTCTAGAGACTGAGAAGGGGTGAGATGAGATTTTTGGAGGTTTATGACTAGTCCCAAATACTGGAAGATTCGCATAGTGCGAGAAAGAGCGAAGCTGGCTTCTATAGCTGTTGATACTCGAATGAGCCAGTCATCTAAGTAGGAGAAGACAAATAATCCTAGAGTTCTCAGGAATGCTGCTATTATTGCCATGCATTTTGTGAAGACTCTTGGGGCAGAAGCCAGACCGAAGGGAAGAACCCTATATTGGAAGTGTCTTCCCTGGAAAAGGAATCAAAGGAATTTCCTGTGATCTGCATGGATGAGAATATGCGTATATGCATCGTTTAGATCTAGAGAACATAGCCAGTCCTGACTCTGAAGATATGGCAGGAGTGTTCCAAGGGAGATCATCTTGAATTTTTCCCCGGAACAAATACTTGTTTAATTCTCTGAAGTCCATAATAGGCCTGTGTCCCCCTGTTTTCTTTTGGATGAGAAAGTAGGGGGAGTAGAACCCCGTACCCTGTTGGGATATGGGTACCTCTTCTATTGATCCCTGAGCAAGAAGTGATGCGACCTCCTGACCCAAGAGATTGGTGGCAGGGACCAGAGAACTGAATTGTCTTATGATTGTAGGAGGGGGCATGCTGTGAAAATATAGTCTGTACCCCTCTTGTACAATGGACAGGGTCCAGTTTTCTGATGTTATTTGTTGCCATCTTCTGGCAAAATGGCATAATCTGCCCGGGATGGTAAGGGGTTCTAGACCTTTCAGGGGCAGAACGACTAAGTTCTCTAGGAAGGAGTCAAAGCCCCTGAAGAAGCTGAGTCTGCTGAGCCGGTTGAGCTCTAGGAACTTGTGGCTTTCTCTGCTGTCTGGTCTGTTGCTGCCCCTTTTGGGGAACATGAACTGGATAGTGGCCCTGATGGGTGTAAGATGGGTAAAACCTCTTTTTCTTGTTGAAAAAGGGTTTCTTGACTGACTTTTTCTTTGCTGGGTTGGCTGTAGACTTTGATAGTCTGTTCAAGGTAGTATTTTCAGATTCAATCTGATTAGCCTTGTCTTGCCAATCCTTGCCAAAGAGATTTTCTCCTGGGCAAGGAATATTTCCCAGTTTATCTTGCACCCATTGTTCTAAGTCTGATGCCTGAAGCCAGGCAATATGACGTGCACCGATGGAAATAGCAGAGGCTCTGCTAATGCATTCAAAACAATCAAAGGTTGCACGGTTTACAAACTTAGAGACATCCTGGGCATGTTTGACCAGAGTAAGGAATTCCCTCCTTTTTGCCTCAGGGAGAAGAGGGCTCATGAGCTCCAAGTCTCCTGCAACTTCTTTGAGAAACATTCCCATATAGAGAATATAGGAGCTAATCCTGGCTGCCAACATGGAGGATTGGAAACATCGACGCCCAAAGGCATCGAGCGTCCTCGATTCACGGCCCGGAGGATTGGAAGAATGTGTTTTAGCACTCTTAATCCTACGCATCGCCGATTCCACTACCATTGAATGGTGTGGTAACTGAGTATTCTGAAAGCCAGGACAACTTGGAACTCAGTACATGGTATCAAGTCGTCAACAGTGTGGAGACACCATTAAAGGAGTTTCCCACATTCTTAGCATAAGATCATGCAAGATTATGTGAATGGGCAGGGTAGCTGCCTCTTTAGGAGCCTTAGGGTATTGAAGAATTTCTAATCTTTCTGCTCTGGGTTCCTTCTCTTGAGTCACCGTGATTGCAAGACCCCGAGCTAAATAATGTATAAAATCCTGGAAGGACATGTCTTCTGGAGGAGACATTCTGTGTTGAGGAGAAGGAGATGGATCCTCCGGAAGGATAGCTCTGGTACCGGCAGAGTCATCGGAATCGGATGATTCGAAGTATCTCTGCGCTGGGTGTTCCTGCAACACGCTGGGTGTTCCTGAAATGCACAGTACTGGTACTGCTCGAAGTCGGTATCGGAGTGTCTCGGTACCGGTCCGTCGATACCTGAGATAGACTCAAGGCTCGGCATGGGGGGAAGCATACCCGCCGAGGCACTCGGTACCGGTACCGGTGTCGGTACTGATACCTGTGGAACCGTCTGTAGCGGTCTTAGTGGTACCGAAGCTGCTAAGAGGGCCACTAGACTGTGTTCGATAGCGAGGATTCTCTGATCCATCGCTCCTGCCGATGCCTGGGTGTCAGTACCGGTGGAAGCGGCCACGACCCCAGAACATGGCACCAGTAGTTCGGCAGAGGTGGAAGCCTCTGGAATATTATGTTTATGTTTATGTTTATTATTTGATAAAAATCGCCTTTCTACAAAAACCAAGGCGGTGTACAATTTAAAATTCAATAAAAGAAGGCTAAAAGCCAACGGAAAAGAAGAGAAGTGTACAATATATTATAGGACAGAATGGAAGGGAAAGCAGACAGACGGAACATGAGAAGAAGAAGACCTAAGGGCAGACAAAAGGTGAGGGGAAAGTAGAAGTCACACAAAAGGAGGGGGAACATCAAAAGCTAAAGAGAACAGATGAGTTTTCAAGTCTCGTTTGAAGGTAGAGTGTTGGGGTTCTAAACGGAGGGAAGAGGGAAGGGCATTCCAAAGGGCGGGTCCAGCAAAGAAGAAAGCGGTAAAACGGGTAGACTGAAGGTGAGCTCGGGAGGGGGAGGGGCGGGTAAGGCGATTAAGATGAAATGAGCGGGGAGTGTGTCTAGGGGAGTGGAAAAAGAGGAGGTCCGTGAGATACTGTGGAGTGCTATCATGAAAGGCTTTGTGAACCAGGGTCAGTAATTTGAACATAGCACGGAAAGATACCGGTAACCAGTGGAGGTGAAATAATATGGGGGTTATATGATCGTGAAGGGAGGAGTGAGTGACAAGGCGTGCGGCAGTGTTCTGAATGTGTTGAAGACGGGATAGACGATTCTTAGGTAGACCGGTGAAAAGAGAATTGGCAAAATCTACACGGGATATGACTAAAGAGAGTACTAGAGTAGCAAGAGCAGAAGGGGAAAGAAAAGGGCGAACAGAGCGAATCTGACGAAGAAAGAAGAAAGAGGTTTTAGTAACCTGAGAGATATGGGAGTGAAAACATAAGTCTGAATCAAAGTGCACCCCCAGGTACCGAAAAGTGGAAACCAAGGGTACAGGAGTGCCAGAAAAAGAAGGGGCTAGTGATGGAGGGGGACTACCATGCGAGAACCAAATAGCCACAGTCTTAGTGAGATTCAAGTGAAGACAGTTAAGGATCAGCCAGTCTGCCACAGCTGCAAGGCAGGTGTTAAGGGGTGCGAGGTCTGGACAAGAGGGAGAAGTATGAGCCCCGTTAATGCTTTAGAGACCGAGACCTCCTTCCGGGGCTGTTTTGCCGGTGAACTTTCCTTGAGGGCAATGCCAATGGCATCTCGATACCTGGAAGGAGATCTACCCTTTGAGAACCAGCCAGTCTTAGAAGACTTAGGTTTAGTTACCTGAGATCCATGGGAGGAAGATGAAGCCCTGGAAGACGTCGATGCAACTGACATCATATCTGTGGCAAAAAGGGTACCAAGTTTGCAGCTCTATTCTGCAGGCCCCTCTTGGTCATCTTTCTGCAGGAGAGACACTCCAATGGAGAATGGTCAGGAGGACCTAAATATTTAAGACACCATTCATGGGTGTCGGTGACGGATATGGCACCACCACATTTAGAACATTTCTTGAAACCACTAGCTGGTTTATCCATGTTTGAAGAAAAATGGGCCTAGTGCCCAAAATGGCGCTTAGCACTGAGAGGGGAAAGGCCCCTGAAAGAAAAAATCTTTTAGAAAGCTAGTTTTTTGTTTTTTTTAAAAAGAAGAAAAAGAGAACCGGCAGTACCAGTAGGCGTCGAATGAAGGCAGATGCGACCACAAAAAACAAAAGAATAAGGATACATTTTTCTGCGGTGACAGGGAGAGTTGGAAAGACGGAAAGGCAGCACGCAAGCGCTGTGGGATGCTTCCTATTGGACGCTGGGGAGTGTTCCTGCGCAGGCTCCGTCGGTACCAACGATACCCATATGTGAAGACTACATTCCTGCTTCTTCCTGGAGATTGGTAAACGTCAAGCAGCTTATCATTGGGCATCTTATGATATTTCTCACTTCAGCGAAACTTCAGATGCAGCTTGGGAAGAGGCTAACTCCTCTCGATTACTACTACACTACCTCAAAATAAATCAACAAAAGAGCCTATCTCCCTACTTAGTATGTATGAAACACAATTATGGGGTATGTTTACTAAGCAGCAGTCGTGGCTTCCATGCGATATCAGAGCCATGACCTCATAGAGGTCAATGGGGCTGCAGCTAAGTTATCGCACGGAAGCCATTACCGCTGCATGGTAAACAAACCCTTATGTGTTCCTATTTTCAAAACAAGCTTGCACTGGTGTTTCTGACTGTTCTACTAAAAACAAAAGATAATTAGGGGCTCCTTTTACTAACACTTAGCTCAAGCTATCTGCCACATAGCTCATAGAAATAAAAAGGGCCATGAAGCAGACTGCTTGAGCTAAATGTTGGTAAAAAGGGTCCTACGTTTCCATGTCTAGGATCCCACCCAGGTTCTTTTTTTTCCTCGAGATTCTAGCTTAGTGGCCTAAACAGTTACAACACAGAATACAGCTGCCTTTAGAGGGTGGCCCATTCCCGCCCCTCTCCAGAACCTGCAGAGGCAGCGATGTAGCACTTACCCAGAGTCTTTTGCTATGTGCTGTTGGTGCTGCCCCCTGCAATCAGGAAGTGTGTGTCAGGAGGTGGGCTGGCGGGTTTGGGCATAGCATCCACAGCATGCAGCATCAGACTCTGGGTAAGTACTGCATTGTAACCGCTGCCAGTGCAGATCCCGGAGAAGGATGGCAGTAGGAGTGGGAACAAGAGGGGCAACGGGTATGAGGGTTCACCTAGGGCACCTCATATCTTTGCACCGGCCCTAAATATATACAGAGGCATACTCTTTTGCACAACTTTCACTCAAATGGCTTTGCCCTTCCTAGACATCACATATGCAATCCAACAGTCAGTTATATATTTAGGTTTTCTGAGTGCGCTCTGAATTGGAATAAGAAAACAGTTCCTACGGCACCTTCTAACATTAGCAGAATCAATTGTTTTCATTCTGGTTTGAAGATGGATCAAAGGCTTTATGTCACAAAAACAGCACCTATGCAAGTGATGAAATTATCAGAGACTCCTCCAACTGCACAGGCAGCCAATACATTGTCTCAGTACACTCAAAGTTCAGTACTGATTTGCCAGCAGATTATTATAATTCATCTGATCAGCAAAATCTTGAGGCAGATGTCCAAAAATCTCATACACTCTGGCTTTCTGCCTTCCAGAGCTCTGACACTTTCCTTTCATAAAAAGGAAAAAAAACCCTCAACCACACAATCTCCTCACTCACACTATCACCAGCATTCCAAGATACAATGCCTCAACTAATATTTCCAAACTCACCTGCCTGATACAGGTTACAAAAACACACTTTTTCTTCCTACTACATTGGTCTAGCAGGATTCAAGGAAAGGAAATTAGCAATTATGTAAAATTTCTCCATAACAATCTTTTCATGCAAGAGCAAGGTTTACCACTTATTTGCACAATTATTGGCAGTTTACTATTGTAAACAAAAGTGTGACAGAATTTAAAACTGAAAACAGGGGGACTTCCGGTGACACATGAGCGAGTGAGACGTCTTTTCGCTCGCTCCGGGGCCGCCTCATGCTTCCTTGTTAAAAATCATTTTTACAGCCCTATCACGCCGGCGGTTGGCAGGAGTGGATAGAGCCTGGTGTGCTGCGAGTGGATTAGGGGAGATGGTGCTCACCATGCCGCTGCCTGCTCGAAAGGACTGCGACAAAGGGGGGAAAAGTGGCGCCGCCAGGCCTCCTGAGTAGCAGCCTGCCTCCCCGAGTACAGAAAGCGTGGGCTCCTCTTCGGAGGAGCTAGCCCAGGAAGTTGTCAAACTGTTGGACCCGAAATTCGACCAGATCTTGGCGAAACTGGAGTCGATGGGGACGGCGCTGATGGAGATGGACCACCGCATTGAGGAAGTGGAACAGCGCGTGGCGCTCCTTGAGGAAGAGGAGGGGAGACGCGCGAATGAACACGAGGTGCAGGCCAAGAAAGTAGAGGCCATGCTGGCCAAAGTCGACGACCTCGAGAATAGATCCCGCCGAAATAACCTGCGTATGGTGGGCGTACCAGAGACTACCACTGACCAACTTTTGATTCCATTGATTGAGAAGTGGCTCCCGAAGGAATTGGGGCTGGATGCTTTAGTGGGCGAACTTAAGGTGGAGCGGGCCCATCGACTTGGCGCCAAATTGCCGAACGGGCAAAGACCTAGAGTGGTGATCCTGAAGCTCCTAAATTTTCAGCATAAAGTCCAACTCATGCAAGCTTACTGTAAGAAAGGTGATTTGAGACTGGAGGATCAAAAGTTGCTGATGTTTCAAGATTATTCTGCCCTGGTAGCGGCAAAACGCAAAGCCTTCTCGCCGATCTGTGCTGAGCTGGCGAAGAAAAATGTGCGCTTCACCTTGGCATTCCCGGCGGTGCTCCGGGTCACACATCTGGGGCGGCAACATGTGTTTGAATCAGCGGGTGCTGCTAAGACTTTTGTGGCGGGCCTGGAGGCAGCAGCGTCGGCGCAGAGGGTGGACTCCTGAGCACGCGGTGGAATCCCGCTGATGGCAGCGTGGTGGAGTGGTCTGAGCATGGCTGCGTGCTCGTCTGGCTGCGGAGCTGCAGGAGAGTCGGCGATGGTGCCTGGAGTGGGTGTGAAGCACCATGTTTGTGTTTGTCGGACTCTCTGGGCAGTTTCATGATTGCCAGTATATGGTTGGGGTTTCTTTTATGGCGGGGAGGTTTGCATTGCGGGGTATTGTTTAACAACTGTTTCCTAACTTGATAGTTTGTTAACATGTTTAAAGGCACCATGTTTTGTTTGGGCCTCGGGCGTGGTGGGGGGGTTATTTGTATGTCTACTGTTATTATTTTGGATGCTGGTTACTCTTGTTTGTTTGCTGAGAGGGGGGGGGGGCGGGGGCGGCCCTGCAGTGTCCGGCACGGGAGCCAGCCTCGGCCGGATTTGGCGGGGGGTTGCCTTGCACGGTTTTAAAGGGATGGGGGGTCTAGTTAAGAGAGAGAAAGGGGTGTGGGGAGTTGGGTGGGGAGGGGTGGTGGGGGAGGGAGGGGGGTGGGGTTGGGAACTGTTAATCATTATCTTGGGCTGCCTGGGGGGGCTGCTACTTTCTGGGTCCACGGGCCGCGGAAGGTGGATTTTTTGGGGGGGGGGTATGCCAGACCCCTTCTGGTTTTGGATGGTTGGGGACGGGATTCAGTGTGGGGGTGGTGGGAGGCAACTGAGACAAGTGTGTAGAGGAAGGGGTGATGGGGGGAACTCTAGGCTGGGGGAGTTCCCTTCGGACTCGTGTTTAGTATTGCTTCTGTGTATGACCTGTGTGAGTGTGGATGATCATGGGTGAGGGTTTACGGCTGGTTACTTGGAATGTGTGTGGTATAGGATCCCCAGTGAAACGTTATAAGATCTTACGTGTTCTTAGAGATCAAAAGGCCGATTTGGCCTTCTTACAGGAAACACATCAGAGTGCCCTGGAACATGACAAGCTTGCTAGGGGATGGGTTGGGAAGGTTTATGGGGCCTCCTCGGGAGGGAAGAAAGCAGGAGTAGCGATTCTGATTAGGAGGGGGGTGGACTTGGAGGTGGAACATAGCATTTGTGACCCGGGTGGGAGGTTTATTATTGTAGTGGGGACCATCAAAGGTGTTAAATTGGGTTTGCTGAATATTTATGGCCCAAATATATATGACGCCCGCTTCTATGCCAGATTGAATAAATGCTTGAGTGAGCTCGGCTCAACGCCCTTCATAATGGGAGGGAACTTCAATTGTGTGTTAGATGAGACGATAGATCGGTCCGGAACCCGAGGGCTGACCAAGGACAGGAAATCTCAGTGGATACGGGGGGTGTGTGAAGGATTTAACGTGCTTGATTATTGGAGGGTGCTACACCCCCTGGATAGGGATTATACTCATGTTTCTGGAGCCCATGACACGGGGTCCCGGTTAGACTATTTTTTGGGGTCCCAAGAATTGTTTACGAAAGTAACTAGTGCCGAGATTGGGCCGGTGGAGGTGTCGGACCATGCCTATGTCCGGTTGGATGTGGGATGGGGGGTGAAGAGAGGTGGGTCTCTGTGGCGCTATCCGCTTAGCTATACTCAGGGTGGTCAGTTTGAGGCCTTCTTACACTCGCAGTGGGCCGAATTTGTGGAATTTAATGGGCAACATAGTGATAACCCCATTCTTTTTTGGGAGACCGCAAAGGCGGTTTTTGAGAGGGCGAATTATTGAATTTGGAGCCCGGAAAAGGAAAGTCTATGCTTCTCGTTTAATTTCTTTGGAAAAACAGCTGTGTCAGGCGCGGAGAAGGTTAGCGCAGCAACCAACGCGGGGGAAGAAGTTGGAATTTAGTCGATTGCAGCAGGAGGTGAATGCGATGTTGCATGAACGGGCGACGCAATCCTTGCTATACTATCGATATAAGTTTTACAAATACGGTAGTAGGGCGGGGAGACTGCTGGCTAGGTTGGTGAAGACCAGTCGGGGGCAGACAAATGTAGGGGCCCTGCGGGATGCACGGGGTGAGATACGGACGGGGCAAGCTTATATCAAGGAACGGTTTCGTGAGTATTACCGGATGCTTTATGGAACTGGTACTGGGGATTTGGCGCAGGCTGAGAAATTTCTTACGGCGGTAGACTTGCCTAGTTTATCCCTAGAGGAGCGTGCTACTCTTGAAGCCCCGCTCACTGACGCGGAAGTCCGGGGGGCCATAAAGTAAGCCCCGCTCACTGACGCGGAAGTCCGGGGGGCCATAAAGCTTTTGCGTACTTGTCGGGCTCCGGGACCCGACGGGTATAGGGGTGAATTTTATAAGGTAATGGGAGACAGGGTGGTTGGGCCTTTACGACTGTACTATTCTGCTTTGATCGAGCGCCAGGCATTCCCGTATGAGAAGAATAGCGCAGTGCTTACCTTGATTCCTAAACCAGGTAGAGATGGGTTATTACCCGAGTCGTATAGGCCTATTTCGCTTTTGAATGTGGATATCAAACTTTTGGCCAAAATTATGGCTAATAGGCTAGCTGAGTATATCCCCCAACTAGTTAAGGATGATCAGGTGGGTTTTGTGAAGGGGAGGCATGTCACCAAAAACCTGCGTAAGATAGTTTCGTCGTTATATATGACCGCTGAGGCATAAGAACATAAGAACATAAGATATGCCATACTGGGTCAGACCAAGGTCCATCAAGCCCAGTATTCTGTTTCCAACAGTGGCCAATCTAGGTCATATGTACCTAGCAGTTTCCCCAAGAGACACAAGTTCCACAATGCTTGTACTGGGTCAAGCAGGGGAGCCAGCTTTATTAATAAGCTTTGACGCCGAGAAAGCGTTTGATCGCGTTGAGTGGCCATACATGTATCATTTGTTAGAGGTTATGGGGATAGGGGGGTTCTTTTTGGATACGGTTAAGCTTCTGTATTCGGATCCCCGAGGGCAGATTTTGATTAATGGTTCTCTTTCCCAGGATTTTCCAATTCGGAAGGGGACGCGGCAGGGTTGCCCCCTTTCCCCGCTCTTGTTTGTTTTAACCCTGGAACCTCTCTTAGAGAGAATAAGGACGCATAAGGGACTGGTGGGGGCCCGGGTGGGCGCGGAAGAATTCTGGATTTCTGCTTTCGCAGATGACATCCTAGTATACCTGGGGGCCCCTAAGCAGACCCTATCCGTTTTGTTGAGACTGGTTGCGGATTTTGGGAAATTTTCGGGTCTGAAATTAAATTTGGATGTCTGAGGCCTTGGATCTACGGCAGACATTGCATGGGGACTGGGAAGCCTTCCCACTGAAGTGGGCGGGGACGCAACTTCATTATTTGGGAATATATTTAACAGCCACATAGCCCATCTGCAGATAGTTAATCTGGCTGTCTTGTTGTCACAAACCGCGGAGCGCTTGAATGGTTGGCGAGACCTACCGCTCTCTTTGGGAGCCAGGGTAGCTTTGTATAAGATGACTATTTTCCCCAAATGGTTATACCTGTTGCAGAGTTTGCCCATCCTGCTGACGAAGAGGGAGATAGCGAAAGTGGAGAAATGTTTAACTCTATTTTATTGGAGGGGGAAGAGACCTCGGCTAAGTCTTAAGACCTTGCAGAGACCCTGGGGGGGTGGAGGTATGGGAGCCCCCGATCTGCGGAGTTATGATATCGCCTGCCTGATGAGGAACTTGCGGGACTGGTTGGCGACCTCGGCGGATTATACGCCCTTGGAGTATGAACAGGAAGTAGCGAAGCCCCTGGCCTTGCGATTTATATTGCATGCGGCAGCGGCTGATTTGCCTCATCTGGTGGGTGGGCACCCTATCTTTATGGTTATGCGCCGGCTTTGGCGCCTGTTATGTCAGCAATATTCTTGGAACCCTGGGACAACCCCCTTTTTACCTTTATATGGGAATGGGGCTTTTAGGCCGGGGATGCAAGGGGGGGCGTTTCGAGGATGGGAGGCTAAAGGGATTGTGGCCCTGGAGCAGGTAGCAGATGAACAGGGGCAGGCCCTCACATTTCAAGATCTTCAAAGTAGATATGGTTTGGTACCTCGAGATTGGTTCTCTTATTTACAACTGCGTAGTTATGTTCGGAGTTTGGACGGGCAGAATCTGCGTACAGATATTTGTTCTAAATTTGAGGAACTGTTGTATGCGGGGAGAGCGCAGCGGGCACGGGTGGCAACACTGCATAAGGAATATCTTCGTCTAAAAGGGTTTCCTGATGTGAGCGCCTTGGCAGCAGCATGGGCACATGATCTGGGGGTGGAGCTCAGAGGGGTAGATATGGTGCAACAGCTAGCGGATATCCCCAGGAGAATCAAGACCGCAGATTTTAGGGACTTACAATATCGTATTTTGCGACGCTGTCACTTTGCTCCCTGTCGGGCGTTTAGGGCCGGCTGCGGTGCTACCGCGAGCTGCCCCCGGTGTGGGATAGCTCGGGCAGACCTGGGGCATATGTGGTGGCAATGCTCGGTGGTGGTTAGATTCTGGAAGGACCTTGTGGGCTGTCTTACGGGGGTTCTGGGATGTCCACTTAAACGGGACCCCAAGGTGTTGGTGTTAGGTATGACTAGATGGGTGGACGGTCTGGGGGGAGGCCAGAGACGATGGGTAGGTAAGGTTCTACTAGTAGCTCGGAGGGTGATTTTGCTGAATTGGCTACTCCCCAGTGGCCCGACCATGGGTCAGTGGAGGAGGGAGGTGCATCGGTTGTTACTGCTCGAACAGCAGGGGGCCAAACATGGGGAAGTAGCCACTGATCAGTTTTTGGGGGAATGGGGTCCCTATTTACACACATTATCTCCGCGAGAAAGGAGTCGAATCCTTAATGTGCTTGGGTGATGATTCGGAGTGAGGTCTGGCAGGGGGGGGTTGGGTTGGGGTTGGGGGGAGCTAGGTCCCTTCGGAATGTGAGTGGTGGTTGTGAGAGGGAAGAGAGAGTGTTGAAGTTGTCTGTTGGGATGCGGCCCTGCACCATAGGAATTGGAAGGGAGAACTGGGGCAGGAGGCTTCGAGAATGGTCTGATGGCTAATGGATGGGTGGGGTCCCTGGGTTCCAGAGGCAGTGTACGCCTGCGGCGGCGCCCTGGTGGACAGTAGTGTTGCCTTTAAGGATGTGCTGTGGCATACTTTATCTTGATACTCTCTGTGTGTAGAGCTACATGGGAAGTGGGTAGCACTGTGGTCAATGGTGTCCTTTTGTGTATGTTGTCGGCCTTAAGGGACTGACTGTAGATGGAACCAGAGGGGGGGGGAAGGGGGGGTATCATATTGTTAAAACCTGGCACATGGCTGTGATTTCTAGCTGATTTGTTCTCATGTGATACTGTTATGGTCTGTTACTGTTGTGTGAGTTGTGTTCAATAAACAAATTTACACATAAAACTGAAAACACACAAAGTAGAAAGAGTGATGGCTCAGTCCTCCCCATGCATTTCTTATGGAACATCTCAATCTCTCCACCTGCCCACTTCTTCCCACAGATCACTTAATTTTCAAAAGTGGAAAAGTTTTATGGCCTCCCAAAGGACTCACCTCCTTACAAAGTTCGGTAGAGCTAGATCTAGTAATCTGACAATTATGAGGATGTTTTCCTTCCCCACACAACCAACACACAAACTGCATGCATTTGTTATAAGAAAAGCGTCAACATTACCTCCTCCACCAAACCATTTAGCAACTTTGAAAAGTGGAAGTTAGCGATCCTCCTAATGGCCAGCTTCACAAACAGTTAGGCCTAGCTGTTGGAAAGTTATAAGGGAACGCACATACACAAAATACAAAAAGCCTGAAATCACAACATAGATAATTTACCATCTGACAAGCCTCTGTTCCTACTGAACCAGGGCTAAATAATGCACACCTCACCTCACCTCATTCAGCAGCAGCAGCTAGGCTATTTAAAGCGTCTAGCCAACGCTGCTTTTATGAAACCTGGATATTCAGTGCTGGAACTTATGCAGCTTTCACCACTGAATGTCCGGTTTCGCCAGACAGCAGCATTGCTATCTGGTTACAGGTGAAATTCAGCTGCTAAATGGATAGAGAAAACCAGTTAAAGTTATGACAGCTAGTCAGTTTACCTAATTTTAACCAGTTTAGCTATCTGTTTAGCAAATGAACATCGCTGCTAACTGCATAGCGACTGTCATGGCCCCTGATCTACCCACAGACCACCCTAGTTTTAACCGGGCATTTTATACACGGTCTGTGGGGATATTCAGCAGCATTAACTAGTTAGTACTGCTGAATATTAGGATGAGCGCATTTTAGCTGCTGAGTAGGTCTGCTAACAGGCTAAAATGCTTTGAATATCCCCCCATGAAATTATAGGAGGGAAGGCAAAAATGGTTAGAAGATTCTGTACTAAAGCAAATTCTGAAGAGTTACTTAATCACACAGAAAAATAATCCTGCAGCTAGCGAAGAAATCAGTGTACTGTACACAACAAAGACAGCATTCTTTCATGAAGCAAAGGGAAACTCACCTTGTGCCTGCATACGTGTTCGGACCAGAGCAAGAGGGTAGCTGGCTAACTGGCCACATGTGCTAGAGATAGTGCCACAGGCCAACAGCACCAGCACACCAGGATTAGCTGAACCCGATGCATAATTCTGTAGCCAGGCATTCTTTAGAGTCTAAATGCAGAATACAAACATGTGTTTTTATACCCAATTTGCCCTAACAGCATAAAAGAAGCAAAATAGTGGAGGAGTGGCCTAGTGGTTGGGGCAAGGTACTTCAGGCCGGAAGGTCGGGGGTTCAAATCCCACTAGAGGACAGCAACCTTGGGCTGGAAGGACTGGGGTTTCTAGTCCCACAGGTGCTCCTTGTGGTCTTCGGCAAGCCACTTAACCCTCCATAGCCCATGTTCCCTGTAAAATAGTTATCTCCAAGTTATAATGCCCTGTTCAATGTAATTTCAGTTTGTTCAATGTAAACCGTACTGATGCAGAATAGCGCGGTATATAAGAGAATATAAATAAATAAATATTTTAAAAACAGGTCATCTGTATCTTACAGTTATTCTCGGGAACTATCTAGATTATATAAGAATACATTGTTTCTCATCTTGCATGTCACTGGTGGGATCTTGCTGTCACAATGAGTAACGATGTTTACCAAAAGCCAAGAGGAGATCTGGTTTACATGACATCCAAATGTATGCATTATTCAGGATGTTAGTCCAAATTCATGCAAATATATCAGACCTTGGACCTCCTGGTAAGCAGATCTGATTGTGGCTGTCAAAGCTCACATCTGCTTTGCAGTTAATCACAATGCAATGTGTGCCTTCAAGTCAGTCCTGACTCCTGGCGACTCAGAAGCTCCTGGGTTTTCTTGGCAGTGACACCGGAAGTAGATTGCCAGGCCCTTCTTCCGAGGCAATGGAGGGTTAAGTGACTTGCCCAAGGCCACAAGGAGTGCTAGTGGGAATTGAACCCTGGTTGCTTGGTTACCAAGCCAGTGTTCTAACCACTAGGCTACTCCTCCACTCCGCAGTTAACCACAAGATACTAAAAAATACAAACAGTGCTCAAAGGTTGGCTGCCAACCATTTCTTACTATTTATTTATTTAACAGGTTTTCTATACCGCCTTCTCCTATAATCAAAATGGTTTACATGGCAAATCAAACATATTACATGGCAAATGAAACTCATTACACAGTAAGACGGGAGAGGGAGACATGCAGGAGGTGCTAAGTAGTAACTTATTTACAAGGAGGAGTATATACAATATGTACAAGAGAGTGTCATGAGATAGGGGGGAGCGAGTGTTGTAGGAGAGGGGGATTCATTGTGGAGTCAGCAGAGATGGGGGGGATGCTATGCATTAGGCGATGACTCCAAAGTGATCTCTGAAGAGGAAGGTTTTCAGCTTCTTCCTGAAATCTTTGGCATCAGTGGTGGCTCTCAAGTCATCTGGGAGGGAGTTCCAGAGGGCAGATGCTGCAAGGGACAGGGCCCTGGTGGATACAGACTGGGTGGTTTTGGTGTAGGTGCTAGGAGTTAGGATAGGGTCCATTCTGTTAAGTCTTCTGGGTCTAGTGCTTGTGTTGGTGTTGATTAGGCTCTTGAGTATGTCAGGGGATAAGTGTGTTCTCCAGGACCAAGCAGGAAGTCAGTCCTCACATATGGGTGACGTCGGCGCCGACGGAGCCCTCGCAGAGCAATTTTCCCCAGCTTTCAAAGAAAGCCTTTGGGAATTGCAGCGCGCATGCGCGGTCTCCTTCCCGCCCAAGGGTGCCATCTTAGCCAGTCTTCTTTTTTCCGCGGAGCCCTACAGACGTACCATTCGTGTACCCGCTGAAAAAGTTGATTTTAGTGATTTATTTCTCTTTTTTCCTTCGGTTCGACGCCGGTCTTTTTCCTGCCCGGACTCGCGACGCCGTTGCGAGTCCTTCTCTTATTTTTCGGTTTTTCTGATTTTTGGTCAGTTTCGTTTTTCGGTTTTTCGCTGGCAGCCCGGTCCTTTGACCTTGCAGGGGCCCTTTTTCCCCCGATGGCTGCCAGTGGTTTCAAGCGGTGTGTCCAGTGTGACAGAAATATGTCACTCACTGACACACACGATAATTGCCTCCGCTGCCTGGGCCCGGATCACGAAGAACTGATCTGTGGGGCCTGCGGCAAAATGTCCTCCAAAGCGTTAAGGAGTCGGCGGCACCAGCGGGAAAGAATCTTCGCTGACCCCGGCCGTACCCGGACCTCGTCGGAGGCCTCGACGTCCAGAGGTTCCAGCTCTGACCATCGCCGAAGCTCCTCCGACAGGGGATCTCCCTCCGGGGACCATCGACGGAAGGTAAAACCCGCGAGGGCGGCGTCGGTGGACGCTCCTGGCTCCGCGAGGGCCAGGTCGCATAGCCCCGATAGCCGCCCCGGGTCTTTGGAGAAGGAGCACCTCCCGAAGCGACCTCGTCTGGAGTCGGAGTTGCCTGCTCGGGTAAGTCCTGTAGTCCTCCTGGACTCGCCTCCGAGAGGTCCGACGTCGGGCCCGACGCCGTCGGGGCCCGAGTCGGGGGCTGCTGGGTCACCTGAGGTCGGACTCAGGTTGACGGCCTTGGAGAGCAGACTATCTGCCTTCATGGACCAGCAGCGGGCACTGATCGCTAGCCTCGCTGGCGCCACTGCCCCGACCGCCGGGACGTCGACGTCTAAGTCGACCCCGGAGACCGAGCCGATCCTCGAGTCCATGCGAACTCGAGTCGATCCTCGGTCGAGGTCACCCTCGGCCTCCTGTTCGGGACCGAGGTCGTCGACGCCGACTCCCTCGGTGTCGGGGCGGCCGACGCCTCCGCCTGCCCGAGCCGACCCCACCGATTCCTCCTCGGAGTCGGCCTGGGAGTCTGAAGAGGAAGAGTCACCTGATTCGTTTCGGACTCGGTGTGTCCCCTCGGACTCACCTGAGTCCGAACCTCGGAAGCAGTCCCCTCCGGAGGATGCCCGGTTCTCGGACTTCGTCAGGGATATGGCCAAGGCTTTGGCCTTCCCTGCGGATCCCGAGGAGGAGCCTCGAGCCTAAGAGCTCGACGCCCTTCAGTATGACTCTCCCGCCAGGGAACACTTTACTGTACCGGTTCCTCCCATGCTGGAACGACTACTCTTCCGCATGTGGGAGAGTCCGGCCTCGTCGCCGGTATTAAGCAAGCGGGTCGATTCCATCTATCGAGTCCGCAAGAGTCCTGGCTTCCAAAAAGCACAGCTGCCGCACCATTCCATGGTAGTGGAATCGGTCATGCATAGGCTTAAGAGCCAAAAGATGCACTCCTCGGTGCCTCCTGGCAGGGAGGCCCGTAACCTGGATGGCCTTGGTAAGAAGTGTTTCCAGGGCTCTATGCTTGCTTGTCGTGTCCAGACCTACCAGCTCTACATGGGCATGTATCTCCGAGACCTGGCTAAAGAGATAGCCGGATTCTCCGCTGGACTGTCCGAGGAACCTTTGCGGAGGTTCCTGGCCTTGACAACTGGTATTCGGGAATGCTCCAAATTCATGTCCCGAGCAGCCTATGATGGCTTTGAAGCATCGGCTCGAGTGGCCGCAGCCGGCATCGGTGCCCGCCGACAGGCTTGGCTTCAGTCGTCTGACCTTGAACCCTGGGTGCAGGACAAGTTGGTCGATGTCCCCTGCCGAGGTGAGAACCTCTTTGGCAAGCCCATGGCTGAAAAGGCTGCACAAATCGAGACGGAGACTCTCACCAGGACTAGGCTTTCTAGGAAGACCTCCGCCCCTTCCCAGAAAAAGAAGGGCTCGGGAAAGAAGTCCTTTTACCCGAGAAAGGCGGCTGCCTATAAACACTACCCTCAATATCAGGCCTCCGCAGCTCCCCAACAGGGCCAGCAGGCCAAGGGACGGGGTAACGGGTCCCGTAGGCAGCAAGCCCCCAAGCCTGCACCACCAGCCCCTGCTCAGCAGGGTGGGGGTTTTTGACTTCATCAGCATAGCCTCTCCCCCTCAGCTGGCTCCTCCCAGCACCGGAGGCCGGCTGGTTCACTTCGCCCACAGGTGGTCCAACATCACTTCAGATGCCTGGGTGCTTCAAGTCGTAAGAGAAGGCTATCTTCTCCACTTCCACCAGGTCCCTCCCTCTTATTTCCCGGGAGAACCTCCACGACTCCCTCTGCACAGGGACTTACTCCTTCAGGAGTTAGCAAGTCTTCTTCAGGAACAGGCTGTGGAACCGGTGCCCCACCACCTGAGAGGTCAAGGCTTTTATTCCAGGTATTTCCTAATACCAAAAAGGACAGGAGGCCTCAGACCCATCCTGGACTTGCGCAACCTCAACAAGTTCCTCGTGCGGGAAAAGTTCAAGATGCTTACCCTTGGAATCCTTCTGCCCTACCTCCAGCAGGGAGATTGGCTATGCTCCTTGGATCTAAAGGATGCCTACACGCACATCCTCATCCACCCAAGCCACCGCCAATACCTAAGGTTTGTGGTGGCAGGAAATCATTACCAGTACAGAGTACTGCCCTTTGGCCTATCCTCCGCACCGCGAGTCTTCACAAAATGTCTCGCGGTGGTGGCGGCCTATCTCCGGCTTCACGGCCTCTATGTCTTTCCGTACCTCGACGACTGGCTCATCAGAGCATCGTCCTCTCCGGAAGTCACCGATGCCACACACCGCACGGTGACTCTTCTGCAGTACTTGGGCTTTGTCATAAACTTCGCAAAGTCCACTTTGCTAACCTCACAGGATCTCGAGTTCATTGGCGCAAGACTGCACACTCCTCAGGCACGAGCCTTCCTGCCTCTCGACAGGGCTCAACGGCTCATGGACCTAGCCGGCCGTTTTCGCAGCCAGTCCCTGGTCTCAGCCAGGCGCTTCCTGAGACTACTCGGCCATATGGCTTCCACCGTCCACGTGACCCCCAATGCCCGCCTGAATATGCGGCCTGCTCAATGGTGCCTTCGCAAGCAGTGGCAACAAGCCACCGGCGGACTAGCCGACTTAGTGCGCATCTCCGGGCCGCTGGCCTCTTCTCTACAGTGGTGGCTTCATCGGCCGAACCTGGTGCTCGGAATGCCTTTTCAGTCACCTCAGCCGGCTCAAGTGCTGACGACCGATGCTTCCCTCCTGGGTTGGGGAGCACATTGCCAAGGGGCATGTACTCAAGGTCTCTGGACCGCGTGGGAGTCTGCTCAGCAGATCAACTTCCTGGAGCTCAGAGCAATCCGTCTGGCGCTCAAGGCTTTCTCCCACCTGACTTCTCACCAGTCCATCCTTGTCCAGACGGACAATCAAGTTGCCATGTTCTACGTGAACAAACAGGGGGGCACGGGCTCCTTCCTTCTCTGCCGAGAAGCTCAGAAGCTCTGCTCTTGGGCCGTCAGTCACGGCATTCTTCTCAAGGCAGTTTATCTCCCAGGCCAAGAAAATTGCCTGGCGGACAAACTCAGCAGGATTCTCCAGCCGCACGAGTGGCGTCTGGATCCCTTGGTAGTTCAGAAACTTTTTCTGAAGTGGGGACTCCCCACGATGGATCTCTTTGCCAGTCCTCTCAACCGGCAACTTCCTCGCTTCTGCTCTCGTCAGCCGCATCCCCTTCGAGTAGCGGCAGATGCTTTTCTACTCTCATGGTCGGAGAGCCTTCTGTATGCTTTTCCTCCCATCCCGCTAGTCTCTCGAACTCTTTTCAAGGTTCTCCGAGACAAAGCTTCCATGATCCTGGTGGCTCCTCGCTGGCCCAGACAGCCGTGGTTTCCACTCCTGCTGCAATTAGCGGTAGAGGATCCGTTCCCTCTGGGGTTTCAACCGGATCTCCTAACACAGGATCAGGGGTCCCTGCTACACCCCAACCTCAGATCTCTCAATCTAATGGCCTGGCTGCTGAAAGGGTAGTCCTTGCTCCCCTTCTGCTACCGGCAGAGGTGGAAGAGGTCGTCCTAGCTTCTCGGCGACCTTCTACCCGCAAATGCTACGCCCTTAAATGGCGTCGCTTTTCCGTTTGGTGTGCCCAGCAGTCTCAGGATCCCTTCTCCTGCTCGGTGTCGGTGATCTTGCAGTACTTGCTCTACCTCTCTAATCTGGGACTTAAGTCCAACTCCGTCAAAGTTCACCTCAGTGCTCTTTCAGCACATCATGTGCCGGTGGACGGCAGACCTCTTTCCAGCGACCCTCTCGTAGCGAGGTTTCTCCGAGGTCTCCTTCTACTTAAACCACCTCTGCGCCCGCCAGCTCCTGACTGGGATCTGAATGTGGTTTTACAGCGGATCACCTGTCCGCCTTTTGAACCTATGGGTACCTGTTCTCTCCGTTTCCTTTCTTGGAAAACTTTATTCCTGATAGCCCTCACTTCCGCTAGACGCGTAAGTGAATTGCAGGCCCTCGTGTCTGATCCCCCTTACACTCGGTTCTACAAAAATAGGGTAGTCCTACGGACTCACCCAAAATTTCTTCCAAAAGTGGTCTCCCCTTTTCACATCAATCAGGAGGTGGTACTTCCGACCTTCTTTCCCAGGCCACACTCCAGCCGAGCTGAAATGGTCCTACATACCCTGGACTGTAGAAGGGCATTGAACTTCTACCTTGACCGTACGCGGGAGCACCGTAAAGCTGCTCAGCTTTTTGTGTCTTTTGACCCCAATAAATTGGGGCTCCCGGTCTCCAAGCGTAGTCTGTCCATCTGGGTTGCTGACTGTATCGCTTGGGCTTATGGGGCAGCCGGACTCTCGTTAGAAAGTCGAGTCACGGCTCATTGTGTTCGGGCAAAGGCTACGTCAGTGGCTTACCTCCGCTCTGTTCCGCTGGCAGACATCTGCCGGGCCGCTACTTGGTCTTCAAGCCAGACTTTTGCGGTCCATTACTGTCTCGAGAGGGAGTCCCGCAGGGATAGTGCTTTTGGACAGGCAGTCCTCCGAAATCTCTTCGAGGTTTGAGCAACTCCTACCCTCCATCCCGGATGGGGGCTACCGGTGGGTAATAATTCAGTGAAGATTCCTTCCTTCTGTGCCGCTGAGCTAGAGGGAGCTCATTTTTGTGCTTAGGGTCTCCGGTAGCCTTAAGCTTGGGAGTCCCATATGTGAGGACTGACTTCCTGCTTGGTCCTGGAGAAAGCGTAGTTACTCACCTGTAACAGGTGTTCTCCAGGAGCAGCAGGAATCAGTCCTCACAACCCTCCCTCCTCCCCTTGGAGTTGCAATCATCTGCTTAAGTTTTTTTGCAAATTTTTATGCTGTCTTTTAGCTATGTCATCAGACTGGCTAAGATGGCACCCTTGGGCGGGAAGGAGACCGCGCATGCGCGCTGCAATTCCCAAAGGCTTTCTTTGAAAGCTGGGGAAAATTGCTCCGCGAGGGCTCCGTCGGCGCCGACGTCACCCATATGTGAGGACTGATTCCTGCTGCTCCTGGAGAAAGCACAGTTACTTACCTGTAACAGGTGATCTCTGGGAACAGCAGGAATTAGTCCTCACATATGGGTACGTCGGTACCGACGGAGCCCGTGCGGGAAAGCTCCCCAGCTTCTTAGAATAGAAGCTTTTGGGACCTCCCACTGCACATGCGCACTGCCTTCCCGCCTTCCTGAACAGCTCTCCTCAGTTTCGAGTTTATAGCTGAGTCAACAGAGAGAGGACAGGAAGATAGATAGATAAAAGATACAACTCCTAGGGGAGGTGGGTGGGTTGTGAGGACTAATTCCTGCTGTTCCCAGAGATCACCTGTTACAGGTAAGTAACTGTGCTATCTCCAGGAACAAGCAGGAATAAGTCCTCACATATGGGGACTCCCTAGCTTAGATGCATGGGATCCCCTGTAAAGGTTCGCCATCTTCGTATGGATCTCAGGCATCCATTCTGGGAAGGTGGGCAGGAGTTGTTTAGGAATGGAACAGGTGCTTGAGGACAGCCTGGCCAAACAAGGCATCCCGGCGGGAGTCCTTGTCCAAACAGTAATGGGCTGTGAAGGTATGAACCGAGGCCCAGGTAGCGGCTCGACAGATCTGATCTATGGAAACAGAGTGCAGATGAGCCATAGAAGTTGCCATGGCCCTCACATTGTGAGCAGTGACATGGCCTTCCAGAGAAATGTTTTTGCTCTGGTAAGCAAAAGAAATACACTGAGCAATCCAATTGGAAAGTGTACGCTTGGAGACTGGAAGTCCCAAATGGGAAGGATCAAAGGCCACAAAAAGTTGAGAAGACTTTCGATGTGGCTGAGTCCTATTAAGGTAAAAAGCGAGAGCTCTTTTACAATCCAGAGTATGAAGGTTCCTCTCTGCATTGGATGCATGAGGAGCTGGAAAAAAGACAGGTAGATATACCTCTTGATTAAGATGAAAAGGCGAGACCACTTTAGGCATAAAGTGGGGATTCGTCCTAAGGACCACCTTATCATGATGAATCTTGTGTAAGGTGGATTAGCCACTAAAGCCTGCAGCTCACTGATGCGGCGAGCCGAAGTGACTGCAATGAGGAAGATGACCTTCCAGGAAAGAAATTTCAAGGAGGTGGAAAACATTGGCTCAAAAGGTGGCTTCATAAGTTGACCGAGCACTAGATTCAAATCCCATGCGACCGGGGGTGGTCTGATGGGAGGTTTAGTGAGAGTCAGGCCTCTCATGAATCTTGCAACAAGAGGATGAGAGGAGATAGGTTGTCCATTTATATGTTTCAAGGATGCTGCAATAGCACTTAAATGGACTCTTACCGAATTCGTCTTGAGGCCTGCATTGGATAGATGCAGGAGATAATCAAGAAGAGAATTCAAAGGAAGTGCCAGAGGGTCAAGACCCTGCTGAGCACACCAAATGGAAAAACGTTTCCATTTGAAAGCATAGGAACGCCTGGTAGAGGGTTTCCTAGAGGCAGAAAGGATATCTTTCACTGGTTGGGAAAGATGAAAGTCTTGAAGGCTTAAGCCTTCAGTAACCAAGCACTGAGGTGAAGGGATTTGGGGTTTGGGTGCCACAAAGTCCCCTCCTCCTGAGACAGGAGGTCTGGCGCAGCTCCCAGATCCAAGTAGGATCCCTGGGAGAGCTGTAGAAGTAGAGGGAACCACACTTGGCGTGGCCAGCGTGGAGCTATGAGGATCATAGTTCCATGATCCCTCTGGAGTTTGAACAGAGTCTTGGGAATCAAAGGAATGGGTGGAAAGGCATATAGGAATGCCTGATTCCAATTCAGGAGAAAGGCGTCCGTAGCCTGAGCTCCCTGACACGGAGTTCTGGAACAGAACCGGGGAAGTTTGGCATTCCACGGACTTGCAAAGAGGTCTATGTCCGGGGTCCCCCATTCCTGAAAGATTCGGTTTATTTGGTCCAAATGTAGGGACCATTCGTGTGGCAACAGAACTCGACTGAGCCTGTCTGCCCGAGAGTTTTGAACTCCTGGGAGATACACTGCTAGCAGGTGAATCTGATGCTCTCTGGCGAAGGCCCATAGTCTTAGAGCTTCGTTGCAAAGCGACAGAGAGCCCGTCCCTCCTTGTTTGTTTATGTAAAACATGGCCACCTGATTGTCCGTCTGAACTAGGACAGTGAGGTTGGCTAGGAGGGAGTGGAAGACCTTGAGGGCAAGGTAAATTGCTCGCAGTTCCAGAAGATTGATATGAAGGGTGGTCTCCTGTAGAGATCACCTGATCTCCAGGAACAAGCAGGAATAAGTCCTCACATATGGGTACGTCGGTACCGACGGAGCCCGTGCGGGAAAGCTCCCCAGCTTCTTAGAATAGAAGCTTTTGGGACCTCCCACTGCACATGCGCACTGCCTTCCCGCCTTCCTGAACAGCTCTCCTCAGTTTCTCTTTTTCCGCGGAGCCAGCAGGTCGTGTTCCTGTCACCGCTGAAGAAATTGTTATTTTATTTGTTTCTTTAGACCGCGTACCTGCCTTCCCCATACCGATACCGGTATCGCCGGTCTTTTCTTTCTTTCTTTAAAAATTATAATTCTTTTTTCTTATTTTTTAGCTTTTTGGTCACTTCAGAGAGGCCTCTCGGCCTACTCAATTTCTCCTCATGGAGAAGCCAGCCCCTGGATTTAAGAAGTGTACCAAATGTAATGCTGTTATTTCAGTCACAGACACCCATGAATGGTGTCTGAAATGTTTGGGGCCTGACCATTCCATACCGGACTGCCCATCTTGCTCCCACATGTCTAAACGTGGGCTGCAGAACCGGGCCAACAAATTCCATGTGCTGTTTGCTTCAGAGAATACAGCATCACAGTCATCCAGGTCTTCTTCTCCGGATGGATCTCAGGTAACCAAACCTTCTGTGGGCAAGTCCTCAAAGAGCAAATCTCCTTCAAAGCATCGAGAGGCTCTTAGCTTAGAACTTGAGGACCCTGCCCCAGCCAAACAACCCCGGCGGGAAGTCCAACTTCCAAAAACGCCAATTCAGGGGTCTCAGGTTGATATCGATGCTACGGCCTCGACAGATCACCTGTTAGCCTGCTCTGGGGTACCGGGTCACTCCGATACCGACATCCAGGCAGCTATGGCGTCCATGGGCGATACTGTACAGTCCATGCAGCAGGCCGTCATGGCTTTCATTAAAGCTGCAACGCCTTCGTTTCCGCTTTCAGCGGTTCCGGGCCCGATACCGGAATCGTCCGCCATGCCGGTATCGAGGCCGTCCACCTCTAAACGCAAGTCGGTACCGTATGGGCTTTCGCTCCATACCGGTTCCATACCCGATACGCCCGATATCGATACCGATCGGTACGCGTATCGTGCGTTAGAGGAAAGCACCGATTCCTCTGAGGATTTTCACTCCTCTGATGATTCTGCTGAGTTTTCACTCAACTTACCTGAGGAGCCCTCTTCTCCTAAAAGGAGAATGTCCCCTCCAGAGGATTTGTCCTTCCAGGACTTTGTTTTAGATATGGCTACAGCCCTTTCTATTACCACATCCTCTGAAAAGGAACCCAGATCCAAAAAACTGGATATTTTGGGATACTCAAAGGCCCCTAAGGAGGCAGTTACCCTGCCTATCCATGAAATCCTTCAAGAACAACTGATGGATTGAAGAACAACTTTGACTTTGTCTCCTTATTCCCGTAGGTTGGACACCATGTATAGGGTCCCTCCTTCTCCTGGTTTCCAAAAGACTCAATTGCCCCACCACTCTATTGTGGTGAAGTCTGCAATGAAGAAGATTAGGAGTACCAAAAGGCACTCTTCCACCCCTCCAGGACGGGAATGTAAGACTTTGGACTCTTTTGGTAGGAAAATTTTCCAGGCTAGTATGCTTATAGCCAGGATTAATTCCTACAGTCTCTATATGGGCATGTTCCTGGAGGAACTTGCCAAAAAGGTGCGGCTTTTTGCCCCCTTTATCCCTGAGGATAAAAAGCAGGGATTCCTTTCCCTAGTGAAACAACTCTTAGAGGTTTCTAAGTTCTCTAATAGGGCAGCATATGATTCCTTTGAGGGAGCCAGTAGGGCTTCGGGCATTGCTATTGCAGCCCGACGTCTTGCTTGGCTCCAGGCCTCTGATCTGGAACCTTGGGTTCTAGATGGCTTACGGAATCTGCCCTGTACAGGTGAGAACTTATTTGGGGAAGAGTGGCAAATCAAAGCCACCCAGATGGATGCTGAAAATGCCACCTTGGAAAGACTTTCAAAGTCCACTTCAATTCCTACTAAGAAAAAGTCTTTTAAAAGGCCTTACTATAAGAAGGCCAGAGTTGCTTCAAATACTGGCCAGCAGTCTTCTCAACCTCGCTATACTGCTAAGCGTCAGCAATCCAAACAAGCACGAGCTAAGCCTGCAGCAGCTACTGTAGCTCAGCAGGCTCCAACCCCTCAGGGGTTTTGACTTGCTCCTAGAGAACTTGCCACTTCTGGTTCTAACACAACCAGAACCTCTCACCATACCCGGAAGGTTGGTTCACTTTGCTCCCAGATGGGAACAAATCACAACAGAACAATGGACCCTCTCTATCATTCGAGAGGGTTACAAACTTCATTTCTCCAGCCTTCCTCCCCATCATATGGTGAGACCATTCAATTCTCCCCCATCTCTCCTAACCCTGTTGGGTCAAGAGGTTTCCTCTCTTCTTGCCCAAGGGGCCATAGAAGAGGTTCCTCTTCCTCAACAAGGGTCCGGTTTCTACTCCCCTTATTTTCTCATTCCAAAGAAGACAGGGGGATTCAGACCAATCCTAGATCTGAGAGAATTGAACAAATTTCTCTTCAAGGAGAAATTCAAAATGCTGTCTCTCGGCATTCTCCTTCCTTACCTCCAGGGTCAGGACTGGCTTTATTCTCTAGACCTACAGGATGCGTATACACATATACTCATCCATCCATCCCACAGAAAGTATCTTCGCTTTCTGTTTCAGGGAAAACATTTCCAATACAGAGTACTCCCCTTCGGTCTAGCCTCTGCTCCAAGAGTATTCACAAAATGCATGGCAGTCGTAGCCGCATTTCTAAGAGGCATGGGAATCTTTGTCTTCCCATATCTCGACGACTGGCTCATCCGAGCTCCAACTCAGTCACAGGCCCAGATTTCCCTGGACCACACAAGGAGCCTTTTGCAGTATCTGGGACTGGTAGTAAACCTTCCCAAGTCCCAACTCATCCCTACTCAATCTCTAGAATTCATAGGGGCCCAGTTGGACACCATCACTGCAAGGGCCTACCTTCCACATGTTCGAGGCCAGCGCCTCCTGAGTTTGGCCTCCCAAGCTCAGTCCAGCACTCACTTGACAGCCAGGGAAATGCTACGCCTACTGGGTCATATGGCCTCCACAGTGCATGTGGTGCCCTATGCTCGTCTTCATATGAGAGCAGCTCAATGGACCCTGGCCACTCAGTGGACTCAGGCGTCAGGAGCGCTCTCAGACCAAATACAAACCTCCGATCGTCTGTTTTGGTCCCTCCACTGGTGGACTTCCACCAAGAATCTGTTGTTGGGGGCTCCATTTCAACCATTGCTACCCCAAGCAACCCTCACAACAGATGCCTCCCAAACAGGGTGGGGAGCCCATCTGCAAGCTCTCTCCACTCAGGGCACTTGGTCTCTACAGGAGACCACCCTTCATATCAATCTTCTGGAACTGCGAGCAATTTACCTTGCCCTCAAGGTCTTCCACTCCCTCCTAGCCAACCTCACTGTCCTAGTTCAGACGGACAATCAGGTGGCCATGTTTTACATAAACAAACAAGGAGGGACGGGCTCTCTGTCGCTTTGCAACGAAGCTCTAAGACTATGGGCCTTCGCCAGAGAGCATCAGATTCACCTGCTAGCAGTGTATCTCCCAGGAGTTCAAAACTCTCGGGCAGACAGGCTCAGTCGAGTTCTGCTGCCACACGAATGGTCCCTACATTTGGACCAAATAAACCGAATCTTTCAGGAATGGGGGACCCCGGACATAGACCTCTTTGCAAGTCCGTGGAATGCCAAACTTCCCCGGTTCTGTTCCAGAACTCCGTGTCAGGGAGCTCAGGCTACGGACGCCTTTCTCCTGAATTGGAGTCAGGCATTCCTATATGCCTTTCCACCCATTCCTTTGATTCCCAAGACTCTGTTCAAACTCCAGAGGGATCATGGAACTATGATCCTCATAGCTCCACGCTGGCCACGCCAAGTGTGGTTCCCTCTACTTCTACAGCTCTCCCAGGGATCCTACTTGGATCTGGGAGCTGCGCCAGACCTCCTGTCTCAGGAGGAGGGGACTTTGTGGCACCCAAACCCCAAATCCCTTCACCTCAGTGCTTGGTTACTGAAGGCTTAAGCCTTCAAGACTTTCATCTTTCCCAACCAGTGAAAGATATCCTTTCTGCCTCTAGGAAACCCTCTACCAGGCGTTCCTACGCTTTCAAATGGAAACGTTTTTCCATTTGGTGTGCTCAGCAGGGTCTTGACCCTCTGGCACTTCCTTTGAATTCTCTTCTTGATTATCTCCTGCATCTATCCAATGCAGGCCTCAAGACGAATTCGGTAAGAGTCCATTTAAGTGCTATTGCAGCATCCTTGAAACATATAAATGGACAACCTATCTCCTCTCATCCTCTTGTTGCAAGATTCATGAGAGGCCTGACTCTCACTAAACCTCCCATCAGACCACCCCCGGTCGCATGGGATTTGAATCTAGTGCTCGGTCAACTTATGAAGCCACCTTTTGAGCCAATGTTTTCCACCTCCTTGAAATTTCTTTCCTGGAAGGTCATCTTCCTCATTGCAGTCACTTCGGCTCGCCGCATCAGTGAGCTGCAGGCTTTAGTGGCTAATCCACCTTACACAAGATTTCATCATGATAAGGTGGTCCTTAGGACGAATCCCCACTTTATGCCTAAAGTGGTCTCGCCTTTTCATCTTAATCAAGAGGTATATCTACCTGTCTTTTTTCCAGCTCCTCATGCATCCAATGCAGAGAGGAACCTTCATACTCTGGATTGTAAAAGAGCTCTCGCTTTTTATCTTAATAGGACTCAGCCACATCGAAAGTCTTCTCAACTTTTTGTGGCCTTTGATCCTTCCCATTTGGGACTTCCAGTCTCCAAGCGTACACTTTCCAATTGGATTGCTCAGTGTATTTCTTTTGCTTACCAGAGCAAAAACATTTCTCTGGAAGGCCATGTCACTGCTCACAATGTGAGGGCCATGGCAACTTCTATGGCTCATCTGCACTCTGTTTCCATAGATCAGATCTGTCGAGCCGCTACCTGGGCCTCGGTTCATACCTTCACAGCCCATTACTGTTTGGACAAGGACTCCCGCCGGGATGCCTTGTTTGGCCAGGCTGTCCTCAAGCACCTGTTCCATTCCTAAACAACTCCTGCCCACCTTCCCAGAATGGATGCCTGAGATCCATACGAAGATGGCGAACCTTTACAGGGGATCCCATGCATCTAAGCTAGGGAGTCCCCATATGTGAGGACTTATTCCTGCTTGTTCCTGGAGATAGCACAGTTACTTACCTGTAACAGGTGATCTCTGGGAACAGCAGGAATTAGTCCTCACAACCCACCCACCTCCCCTAGGAGTTGTATCTTTTATCTATCTATCTTCCTGTCCTCTCTCTGTTGACTCAGCTATAAACTCGAAACTGAGGAGAGCTGTTCAGGAAGGCGGGAAGGCAGTGCGCATGTGCAGTGGGAGGTCCCAAAAGCTTCTATTCTAAGAAGCTGGGGAGCTTTCCCGCACGGGCTCCGTCGGTACCGACGTACCCATATGTGAGGACTAATTCCTGCTGTTCCCAGAGATCACCTGTTACAGGTAAGTAACTGTGCTTTACAGGTGAGTAACTACGCCTTGAGATTGCTATGTGATCACTATGTTATCTCAGGTACATTTCTTATATACGCTGATTACTATTAAATATCAGACAAACAGTGGGACAGCGCAGTTGCAAAACTCCATTGAGAGATTCACAATTTGATAATGGTAACTGCTGTTTAAATTATACCATTGGATATACCATTGTACCCAGGATATACCATTGTAAATAGTTGTTCACTTTGTTTTCCTTATATTATTTTTTTTCCTATATTTCTTTGTTACTTGGTTCCATGTAAACAGTTGAAACATACTGCCACATTGTTTTATGTAAACCGTCTTGATTTGTAGAAAGACGGTATATAAAATCTGTTAAATAAATAAATAAATTATTTTTGAAAATAAATTCTATCCGGAGGAATGATGAATTTGCAAGCTGGAAGTTCAATGATTCACACTGTGAAGATATTCAAGCTCCATTTAGGAATTAAATGTATCGATATCAAATGGTAAGGCATTTTCAAAGTATGGTATTAATTTTGACCCTTGCTTATCATTTTGTTCTATTTTATTTTTATCCAGTTGCTTTAAGCAAATATCTGCTGGCCATCGAACCTCTTCTTGGGCTCATATGCCTTCAAGGGTTCCTCTCAGCATTGCTCTTTCGGCCTTATTATATATCTATCTGTGACCACTTTGTGCTGTCCTACAAACTTACAATACTGATTACTACTTACATGCGGGTGATATAATGTTTTTGTGCCTGTTCAGACTCATCCCAATTTACAGTGTTTGCAGGTAAATGAGTGTTTGCTGACATTTTCTGCTTGGATAAGGCCTAGAATAAACCGGCCATAAAAATTGGTAAAACCAAGGCATTGCTTATCTCTAAGGTTCCTTTAGTTGATCCTCCTGCTTGTCTGACCATTAGCAACCTTTCTATATCTTCATATTCCCAGGGACACTACTTTGGAATGGTGCTGGATTCCTAGCTTACTATGAAACTGCAGATCCATAGTGTTACCTCTATTGTGTCTTTCATATTACGATTGTTGCGTAGGTTAAAGTTGTTACTGGTTCCAGCAGTATTTTGTTTCTAGCAAAAAAAAGGTGCCAGTACTCACATGCAGGGCTATCTTTAATGGTGACATGACCACTAAGGGCCCCCCCCCCAAACCAACTACAGAGTTTCTGAGAAGACAGCCTAGCAAATATTACACCAGTCCTTAAAACACACCTCTTGTTAGAAGAGAACAACCTGGACTGTTAGAAGTCCCTACACAGAAACTACATGTTCACAATATGCCCAACATTTGTCATATGTGCAAAATATGGACAAAGCCTTGCCAAATACAGAATAGATGACCACGTATTAGAAACAGAAATGCGCAAACACAACTGGAAATGCCAAAAAGCTGGACTCTGCCTGCAAGACAATATTGACGAAATGGAAACAGAAATTCATTTCCTCCCCATACTGTGCAAAACACAATGATATCAGTGATGCTACACATTCACATTCGAAGTGCTGGCACATTAAAATTACTAAACCAAAACTAATAATTTTTTCTACTTTTACTGATTGGATAGCTCAGCCTCTGTAGTCATTGTCTCCCATATTTTGCAGGGGCTGAACTTCTATGTGCTGGCTGGAGCATGTCTCTCCACATTTTCCTGTGGGCCTGTGAGGATTGGCTGAAGACACTGCTTCTCCCATTGAGGGGGAATCCTATGTGTGTGTATTTGGGATGTGAAGAGTTTGAGCTCTTTCATTAATACTTGGTGACCACAGTCGTGTTTTATCAAGTAATGGAAAAAGTGTCCATCCTCAGTATCACTAAGTACCCCCTTCAAAAAAAAGTCCTGGCTCATAGCTGCTTTTCGAAACGTAGTTCAAGCAATGATTCTATCTGTTTTTGATTACTGCGATATCATCTACTTGGGGCTGCTGGATGCTTTATCATAGGCATAGAATGTGGCTGCCTAGTGGGTGCCCTGGTTATGAACAAATTACCCCTAGTCTTTGGGGTTTGCATTGGCTGTCTGTCTTCTTTTGCCATTGTTTTAATAAACATAAAAACATAAATATATATATATATATATATATATATATTTTCTTAAGGTTTTGAGGAATGGTGTTTCTAAGCAATTAAGTATATCTCCGGTTCCGTATGTGCCAGGATGATCCTTATGTTCATTTTAACTAGTTTTGCCCAAGGTTCCTTTGTATTAGGAGCTGTTTTCAGTTTGGGCGCATACGCAGATAATTTCAACTTTGGAATGCCAAACCTTTTTTGTTGTGTACTTAGGTGGACCTTCTTGAATTTAAGCAACTATTAAAAACGATTTATTTTCTGAGGCTTTTGATTGTGATTACTATATTGCAGCTCTTCTATTATTTTATGTTTACTTGTTGCTGTACTGTTTTGTTTAATGTTTGTTGTATGAGTCTCTGTCATTCATTTCTGATGCTCAGTTGTAACCTGCTTAGTACTGATAGATAGGCAGGATATGTTGTTGTAGTTGCTAAGTGCTGTCGAGTCGATGTCGACTCATGGCGACCCTCTGCATAGTTGTCTTAAATTGTGTTTGGTCTTCAGTCAGGCGGCTCATTGATCCATTTATATCCTGCCTTCTTGATCAACCTTTACATTGATCAAGGCGGCAGGATATAAATGGATCAAATAAATAATTAACACTTTACAGGAATATAAATGTTCTCCTTTCATTATCTGACTACAACAGCTGCCAGAGCAGAAAGCTTACCTCATAGATAGCTAGGTCAATGCCAGCATAGGGGAGGATGCCTAGAATGTTGGGGATGTAACCTTTGTAAAAGGCTTTCACCCCTTCTCGCTTTAAAATCTTCTTAGCACAATCAAACATTCCAGAGTATTGTCCTGTTTTACCCACAGCCAATCTAGTCTTCAGGACCTGAACAATGGTATAAGAAAAACAGAGCACTATTAGAACTTGCAGTGTAGCTTTTGATACTAACTGCTAGCCATTTTACAAGCTGCAAGATCATTGCCCTTTGAAATTGCTATTGATCTTACAGCTGATGTTATATTGGACAAATACAATAAAATCGCAGGGAAATTTCTTGGGAATTTTCTAACACACCCATCACAGTGACAGTCCTCATCCAGAACCACTGCTCCTTCTGGAAAACAATATGAATATATCAAGCTTGGCTATTGTGCAAAAACTGCGACTGCCTCCCTCCAGACACTCCAAGGGCTGTCTAAGCAGTATCCAAAGCTTAGATCTGTCCAAGGAATGGAAGAAAGGTTCAGGGTTTATACCCAGAACTCTCATACTATGCAGCACTGCCTCTGAGCTATCTGGTCAACCCATAAAATATCTTTGAGGTCAAGTAAGTGCAGGAAAAAACTCCAAAATGACTTTTATTATAGCAGCAGTAAAACAAGTCAGGTGCTGTTTTGCCTGAACATACTCGTAGGAGTATTATGCATAGTCTTTACTTTTCAGGATATATTACATTATAGATCTCCAAATATAAGAATGAAACAAGAATGTTAAGATTTCAGACTTGGGGCAAAATATAGGGGGGACGATGATAATTTTATTACAGGATGCTTATGTGAGAAGCCCAAAAAAGTGACTATTTTTAAGTCTGTTTTATAAAGGCAACAGAGGTGCTCATGTGTCTTTATAACACAGGTTCCTAAAATTGGCCCCAGTAGCGCAAATGCCCAAACTTTAAATTTTTGCCTATTCAAAAAAATGTGTAAATGTGCATGTGCTATCCATTTATTTTATAAAATACACGAACACTTGCAACAGTGTTTCCACTCTCCCCAAACTAAAACTGTAGAACGCCTATGTGCATTCTTTCTGTGCACCAATTGTTTACATGGTCTACAATTTACACATGGAAAAAGCTATATAAGTTATCCCCACACTGCCCAAAGAATGGGGTTTAGCAGGCCCGTGATAGAAAAAATAAATAAAATTATGATCTACTAAAATTGAAGGAAAAACCCCTCCCAAGTTTCTCAATTTAAACGACTTAATGTGTGTATGTCAGGTCTAGTAAAACATTTACAACTCTTACACATAAATCTGCAGTCCTAGAAATTCTCTGATAAAAGCTTGAAAGCTCTGCTTACTTCCATGGGGTAGATGGAGGTCTGAGCTGTGGCTCCAGCCAGAGAACCTGCTATGAATCTTTCAGCAGTTCCTACTTTTCCGCTTTCTGAAGCAAATAACTTCTTATACTGTGCACAAATAGCAAACAAACATAATCAGTTGTAACAAAACAGTAGAAAAAATAAATAAAAGATTCAAGCATACTGAGAAATGTGAGAAAGGACCATAAAACCATGTGCAAGACAGAATGCTCTCCCAGCACAAAATGTCTCACTCTCTCAGCTGGTGATCTGACGTTAAAGCAGCAAAGTAGTATAAAAATGCTGCCATTATCCCTGATGAATCCTGGGGATTCTTCTCTTCTCCAGGACCAAGCAGGAAGTCAGTCCTCACATATGGGTGACATCGGCGCCGACGGAGCCCTCGTGCGGAGCATTTCCCCAGCTTTCAAAGAAAGCCTTTGGGAATGCAGCGTGCCTGCGCAGTCCCCTTCCAGCCCAAGGGTGCCATCTTGCTCAGTCTTTCTTTTTCCACAAAGCCCAAAGGACGTAGTTCGTGTCACCCGGGAAAAGTTGTTTTTTTTCTGCGATTTTTTGAGTCTCTTTATCCAGTTCAACGCCGGTTCCCCATCCCACCTCGGCTCGGTACACCAGTATCGAGTCCAGAACTTCTTTTTCGGTTTTTGTCCTTTGTGACTAGCGTTCGCACTTTTTTTGTTATTTTCACTGGCAGCCCTGTCTTTTGACCTTGCAGGGGCCCTTTTTCCCCCGATGGCTGCCAGTGAGTTCAAAAAATGTGATCGGTGTAAGAAACGTATGTCTCTCACCGACACACACGACTACTGCCTCTGATGCCTCGGGCCCGACCATGACCCGCTGGTCTGTGGCCTGTGTGGCAAGATGTCGTCGAAGGCGCTTTGGAGCCGTCAGCATCAGTGTGAAAGAATTTTTTCGGAGTCCGCGTCCGGCCGGGTCCGGACTTCGTCAGAGGCCTCGACATCTCGAGAGTCTGACCCCGAACACCGTCGTGGGTCCTCTGAGAGGGGGTCTCACACCCGGGAGCACAAAAGGAAGAAGAAGCTCGTGAGGGCATCGTCAATGGAGGCACCTGGATCCTCGAGGGCCAGGTCGCGAAGCCCTGACCGCCGTCCCGGGCTCTCCGAGTCAGAGCGGCCGACCAAACTACCTCGCCTGGATCCGGAGTCTCCGAGTCAGGTAACTTCTGTTGTCCTCGTTGACTCTCCTCCGGGAGAACCACCGTCGGGGCCCGAGTCGGGGGCTGCAGAGTCTCCTGAGCTTGGTCTCAGGTTGACAGCCCTGAAGAGCAGCCTGGCTGCCTTCAAGGAGCAGCAGCGGGTACTGATCGCCGGTCTGACCGGTGCATCTGCCCCGACCATCGGGACCTTGACGTCTAAGTCGACCCCGGAGGCCGAGCCGATCCTCGAGTCCATTAAGTCTCGAGTCGAATCACGGCCAAGGTCTCCCTCGACCTCCCGTGCGGGGCCGAGGTCATCGACGCCGGTGCCCTCAGCGTCGGGGCGGGTGGCACCGAGGCCCACACGGCCGGAGCCACTTGACTCCTCCTCGGAGGAGTCAGCGTGGGAGACGTCTCCTGACACCTTCTGGACCCGGTGCGTCCCGTCAGACTCCCCAAAGTCCGAGCCTAGGAGAAGGTCCCCCCCCCCCGGAGGATACCTGGTTCTCGGATTTCGTCAGGGATGGCATTCCCGGCGGACGCCGAGGAGGAGCCGAAGAGCTCGATGCTCTCCAGTATGATTTTCCTCCGAAGGAAGCCTTTACTGTTCCGGTTCCTCCGATGCTGGAACGGCTGCTCTTCCATATGTGGGAAGCACTGGCATCGGCGCCAGTTCTTAGCAAGTGGGTCGATTCCATTTATTGAGTCCGTAAGAGCCCTGGGTTCCAAAAAGCGCAGCTACCGCACAACTCCATGGTTGTGGAATTGGCAATGCACAGGCTGAAAAGTCAAAAGATGCACTACTTGGTGCCTCCCGGCCAGGAGGCCCGGAAACTGGATGCCCTCGGTAGAAAGTGCTTCCAGGGCTCTATGCTCTCTTGCTGTGTCCAGACTTACCAGCTGTACATGGGCATGTACTTATGGGACCTGGCAAAAGACTGCCGGGTTCTCGGTTGGCCTCTCCGAGGAACCCTTGCAGAGATTCAAAGTCTTGTCTTCAGGGATCCGCGAGTGTTTGAAATTTATATCTCGAGCAGCCTATGATGGCTTCGAGGCTTCGGCTCGGGTAGCCACGGCCGGCATCAGTGCACGCCATCAGGCCTGGCTACAGTCGTTGGACCTGGAGTCATGGGTACAAGACAAGTTGGTCAATGTCCCATGCTGAGGTGACAACCTGTTCGGCAAGCCCATGACTGAGAAGGCTGCAGAAATCGAGACCGAGACTCTCACCAGGACAAGAATGAAGGGATCCAGGCATCAGCAAACCCGAAATGGAAAAACACAGCAAGCACAGACAAACAAAGGTCAGAGCCCTGGTACACGACTACGCTGTCCAAAAGGAAAAGGGAACTAAGAAGATGTGAAAAAAAGTGGAGACGCAACAAAACTTCGGAACTCAGAGCTGAATACCTCAACACCCTCAGAAAATACAAAGACGAGGTAGATGATGCAAAAAGGAAACACCACAACAACCTGTTGAATAAAGCCATCAATAAACCACGGGAACTATTTCGAATAGTGAAAACACTAACCAAAACAAACCAACCAGAACAGCAGAGCGATACCATTCAGCCCCAAACCCTAGCTAACCACTACGCAAGCAAGCTGACCACAACTACAACCACGCTATCTTTGGCCAAACCCAACTTGACAACTGTAGAGAAGCATGAACAGACGTGGAACGAATTCTGCAAAATTGATGATAAGCAAGCAGTGGAAATAATAACCAGCATAAATACCACCACCTCACTGCTTGATCCATGCCCAGCTACCTGGATTAAAGCGGCAAAAAAGGACATTGGCCACCAAGTCGCTCACATTGTGAACCAATCACTGTCCCAAGGAATCATGCCTAACCAGCTCAAAAAGTCTATAATAAGACCAATACTAAAAAACAACTCGCTAAACAAAGAAGATCCATCTTCCTACCGTCCAATCTCCAGTATATCGTTTTTAGCAAAAATCATTGAAAAAGCAGCCCTCATCCAACTGCAAGAACACCTTGAAGACAACGAAATACTGGACAAACAGCAATACGGATTCAGAAAAAATCATGGGGTCGAAACCCTGCTTTTAGCCCTGTTTAACAACCTCCTCAAGGGGCTGGAAGACAGGAAGAAAATGTTTATCCTCATTTTCATCGACATATCCGCTGCATTTGACACTGTCCATCACTTAACCCTCCTGAACAAGCTGGAATCAATTGGAATTATAGGAACCGCCTTGAAATGGTTCTCCTCCTATATAACGGGCAGAAAGCCACAGGTCCAGTTCAACGGAGAGAAAGCTGAACCGTTCATCCAAACACAAGGCATTCCTCAGGGTTCGGCACTCTCGGCGCTACTTTTTAACATTTACATGCAACCACTCAGTGAAATATTCAGGAAATATGGCATAAACTACCACATATACGCAGACGATATCATGCTGTACACCCAACTAGAGACCACCGACCCGAACTACGCCCAGCTTGAAACCTGCATGGGAGAGATGTCGGGATGGCTACAACAAAATAACATGTCGATTAATCATAAGAAGACCGAAGTAATGTTTATATCAAATACCTTGGGCTTCGAACCACCTCCAACAATCACATTGTGCAACAATACATACAATACTAAGAAAGAAATAAAATATCTGGGAGTCACAATTGATAACAAACTGAAAATGGAAAAACACCTCAACAACACCAACAAAGCCATCTTCCACAAGCTTAAAGTGCTACGACCCCTGCGGAACATACTAGATCTGTGCGATTTCCGATCAGTTGCTCAGGCTCTCATCATGCCCCACCTGGACTACTGCAACGCCATCTTGCAGGGGCTACCACGGAAAACAACCAACATACTACAGATGGCCCAACACGTAGCAGCAAGGATCATCATGAGAACTAGCGTCACCGAACATATCACACCTGTATTGATGGAACTACACTGGCTTCCAGTCGTTGCAAGGATTCAATACAAAACATTGGTAACTACATTCAAGTTAATTCACAACCTGGCCCCCTCATTCCTCTCCACCCTGATCTCCATGCAACCTACAACCAGAAGCAGGAGAACCATGAACTCTGACACACTAAGAGTTCCAAACAGCTTTAGGCACGTAAAGGTCAGTACTAGTCGCAGAGCGTTCTCCTTATCTGCCCCCACGTTATGGAACCAGCTCCCACACGAGCTGAGAGAAATTAAAGACATAAGCAACTTCAGAAAACAACTGAAGACGCACCTGTTCAATTGTCATTATACCAGATGAAAATCCAAAAGGACAAAAGAAATTGAATTGCAGTATGTACAAATGTAAATAGGTGGTGGTTAGTGCCTGTGTAAATGTATGATAATAGCTAAGGTCTTTATATGGACCCGCATATGTGTGCTGTGTATCCCCCTGCTCTCTCTATCTAATCCCCAAATAATTCTGTCTGTAATTTATGACAAATCCCGTAATTGTAATCAAACCGCTTCTGATCGCTGGAAGGAGCGGTATATAAGTCCTTACTAAATAAATAAATAAATAAATAAAAAGACTATCCAGAAAGACTTCCACCCTTCTCACAAAAAGAAGGGCTCGGGAAAGAAGCCCTTTTTCCCGAGGAAGGGTGCTGCCTACAAAACCTACCCTCAGTATCAGGCCTCTCCAGCTCCCCAACAGGGCCAGCAGGCCAAGGGGCAGTGGCAGGGACATGGGCCCCGTAGGCAGAAACCTCCCCAAGCCGCCAGCTCCGGCTCCTGCACAGCAGGGAGGGGTTTTTTGACTCCCACAGCATAGCATCTCCTCCGCCGGTGGCTCCACTCAGCACAGGAGGTCGGCTGACCCTGTATGCCTACAGGTGGCCAGCCATCACAGGGGATACCTGGGTACTGAACATAGTCCAGAAGGGCTATATGCTCCATTTCCACCAGCTACTCCCCTCCTACTATCCATGGGAGCCTCCAAGACTCCCTCTACACAGGGACCTCCTCCTTCAGGAGTTGGCAAGTCTTTTGAAGGAACAGGCGGTGGAACCGGTGCCACACCACCTGGAAAGGCAAGGCTTCTACTCCAGGTACTTCCTAGTACCAAAGAGAACAGAAGGCCTCAGACCTATCCTAGACTTGCAAAACCTGAACAAGTTTCTGGAGAGGGAAAAGTTCAAGATGCTTACCCTTGGGATACTGCTGCCCTACCTCCAGCAGGGAGACTGGCTATGCTCCTTAGACCTAAAGGATGCTTATACTCACATCCTCATCCATCCACACCACAGACAATATCTCAGATTTGTGGTGGGAGGCAACCATTTTCAGTACAGAGTACTTCCCTTTGGCCTAACCTCTTCCCCCAGAGTTTTTACAAAATGCCTGGCAGTGGTGGCGGCGGCGGCTTTTCTCAGGAATCAGGGGATTTCTGTCTTCCCGTACCTGGACGACTGGCTAATCAGGGGCCAGTCACCCCTGGAGGCCCGACAGGCCACTCTTTGCACCGTCTCTCTTCTTCAGCATCTGGGCTTTGTCATAAACTATGCAAAGTCCACTTTGCTCCCCTCTCAGAACCTAGAGTTTATAGGGGCGAGACTAGACACCCTTTAGACAAGAGCTTACTTGCCCGAGGACAGGGCCCACAGACTGATGGACTTGGCCAACCAGTTCCAAAGCAATTCTCGTGTTTCCACCAGGCACTACCTGCAGCTCCTGGGCCATATGGCATCCACGGTACATGTGACCCAGAATGCCCGTCTGCACATGCGGGCTGCTCAATGGTGCCTCAGAGATCAGTGTACACAAGCCACCGGCGACCTCCGAGACGACTTCTGAACTCCTTACAGTGGTTGCTACATCTGCCAAACCTTCTCAGGGGTGTACCTTTTCAGGCTCCAGCACACACAAAGGTGCTGACGACAGATGCGTCCTTAAAGGGCTGGGGTGCACATTGCCAGGGCATGTGCACTCAAGGCCTGTAGTCCCCTTGGGAGGCCACACAGCAGATCAACCTTTTAGAGCTGCGAGCAATCCGCTTGGCTCTGCAAATCTTCTGCCATGCTCTCTCTCAACAGTCTGTCCTAGTTCAGACGGACAATCAGGTGGCAATATTCCTCGTGAACAAACAAGGGGGCACAGGGTCCAGGCTCCTATGTCAGGAGGCACTGGCCCTTTGCTCCTTTGCGGTCAGACAAGGCATGTTTCTCAAAGCAGTTTATCTACCTGGTCAGGAGAACTTCCTAGCAGACAAGCTAAGCAGGATTCTCCAGCCTCACGAATGGCAGTTGAATCCACTTTTTGTCCAGCAGATCTTCCTCCGCTGGGGACTTCCATCCATCAATCTCTCTGCAAGTCCACTAAACCGTCAGCTGCCCAGGTTTTGCTCCAGACAGCCGCATCCCCTGAGGGTGGCAGCAGATGCTTTTCTGATCTGTTGGTCTACGAGCCTCCTGTATGCGTTTCCTCCCACGCCCCTGGTGGCCCGAACTCTGTTCAAGATCCTCCGGGACAAGGTCTCCGTGATTCTGGTAGCCCCCAGATGGCCGAGGCAGCCGTGGTTTCCCACTTCTGCAGTTGGCGGTGGAAGCTCCGTTCCCTCTGGGGCTGCAACATGATCTCCTGTCTCAAGAGCAGGGTTCCCTTCTGCACCCCAATCTCAAGTCCCTCAATCTGATGGCCTGGATGCTGAAAGGATAGTGCTAGCTCCCTTACTTCTACCTAAGGAGGTTGAGGAGGTGCTCTTGGCCTCTAGGAGGCAGTCCACCAGAAAGTCCTATGCCCTCAAGTGGCATAGGTTTACGGTATGGTGTGCTCAGCGCAATGAAGATCCTTTCTCTTGCCTTGTGCCAGTAGTACTGCAGTATCTACTTCACCTTTCAGACATAGGCCTTAAGTCTAACTCTATTCGGTTCCACCTCAGTGCTTTGTCAGCACACCACTCACCGGTGGAAGGACAGTCTCTGTCGGTTCACCCCTTGGTGTCCAGATTTCTCAGAGGTCTGCTTCTACTCAAGCCTCCAGTTCGTCCACCGGCGACTGGGTGGGATTTGAACGTGGTCTTGCAGCAACTTACTCGCCCACCGTTTGAGCCGATGGCTACTTGCCATTTGCGCTTTCTCTCTTGGAAAGTGCTCTTCCTGGTGGCTCTTACCTCGGCCAGACGTGTGAGTGAACTACAAGCTCTGGTTTCTGATAGACCGTACACGCGGTTCTATAGGAACAGGGCGGTTCTATAGGAACAGGGTGGTCCTACGGACCCATTCCAAGTTCCTCCCAAAAGTGGTCTCCTCTTTCCATCTCAATCAGGAGGTGATTCTTCCGACCTTTTTTCCTGCTGACAGCCGCGCTGAAACAGTCTTGCATACCTGGACTGTAAAAGGGCGTTGTCCTTTTACATAGAACGTACACGGGAGCATCAAAGAGGTGTTCAGCTCTTCATCTCGTTTGACCCTAATAGGATGGGGTTACCTGTCTCCAAGCGTACGTTGTCCACTTGGGTAGCAGATTGTATCGCCTGGGCATTACCGGGCAGCGAACCTCCCCTTGCAGGGTCGGATCATGGCTCACCGTGTCAGGGCAAAAACCGCATCAGTAGCTCATCTCCGCTCTGTTCCGTTGGCAGACATCTGCCAGGCTGCAACTTGTTCTTCAAGCCAGACTTTTGCAGCCTATTACTGCCTGGAGAGAGAGTCCCGACGGGACAGTGTTTTTGGCCAGGCGGTACTCCGTAATCTCTTTGAGGTTTAGGAAACTCCTACCTCCGGCACTTTGTGTAGGGCTACTGTACGGGGTGCGTTCTCAGGGAAAATTCTTATCACGGATGCTGAGGCTCTTGAGAGGGAGCCATTTTTTCAGCTCTGGGTTCAGCTGGGGAGTCCCATATGTGAGGACTGACTTCCTGCTTGGTCCTGGAGAAAGCGTAGTTACTCACCTGTAACAGGTGTTCTCCAGGAGCAGCAGGAATCAGTCTTTACGACCCTCCCTCCTCCCCTGGAGTTACAGTCCTATCCTTCATTTTGATTTTTGCTGTCTTTTAGCAAAGAGTTCATGATTATGTTATAAATTGTAAATAGTTACCCCTGTTATCCAAGTTGTTTATGCCTGTTCAACTGTAAACACAAAGTACCATCGGAAATGTGTAAATTCTTTGTTTCACTGTAAACCGCGCTGATGCTGAATAGTGCGGTATAGAAGAGACTATAAATAAATAAATAAATTTTAGCTATGTCATCAGACTGAGCAAGATGGCACCCTTGGGCGGGAAGGGTACTGCGCAGGCACGCTGCATTCCCAAAGGCTTTCTTTGAAAACTGGGGAAATGCTCCACATGAGGGCTCCGTCAGCGCCGACATCACCAATATGTGAGGACTGATTCCTGCTGCTCCTAGAGAACACCTGTTACAGGTGAGTAATTACGCTATCTATCAGCAGACACACATGCTTATGAACCCAGAACAATATTAATTAGGCTTAAATAAATTACATCACTGACAATAAAAGTTTCAAAAGGCTTTAAATGAAAGTCTTAGGTGTCTATTTACTAAGTGGCTCTAGTGGATTCCGTGCGAAATCAGAGCCGCGGCCCCATTCTATTCAATGGGGCCGCAGCTCTCATATCGCACGAAAGCCGCTAGCGCTGCTTAGTAAACAGATCCCTTAATTTTAAAGTTCTCTCCTCTTAAGAGTACATAACATCATAACTTTCTTTTGTTCCTTTCTAAAGAATGTAGGTATCAGTTATTGGGTTCTCCACCTTCACAAACCTGAGTCCTCAGATCTTTTCAAAAGGATGACTATGCCTCTGGCAAATATAATATAGAGCATATTTCAACCCTGACATTCAGTCTAAAAACAAGCTTGCTCTGGACTGTCTACAGAGGCAATATAATGTAGCATTGAGAATAAACTACAGAATCCATTGTAAATCTCAGACTCTTACATGGGTCACTCTGTTGCGTTTCCTGGCATGTATACTTCTTTTCTACAAAAGATGCCAAGTATTTAAATCAAGCCTGCCTTCTGCACCACAATACTTCCTAGATTTTGTGCAGGGTCTATAAATTATTCTATGTTAGGCAAGCTCATGGTGAAGATGAAGTGTGGGTCCCACATTACCTGCTCATAGGCCCAAAACTTCATGGCGGTTTCTGGTGCAATTTTAACTACGTTGACTCCGTTTCCTCTCCAAAGGGATCGAATGCCTCCTTCTTTCACCATCTGCTTAAAACCACTAACTATATTCATCTTCGATGAAGAGCCATGAACCTGATACCAACATACAAAACCAGAAGAACTGTTATTGTACAACAGGTCCCGTGAGAAACTCCTGCACTTTCCCATCAGCTATTGCACTTTCCTCGGGAATAATCTGCTTGTGCAAGGGTTGAGAATCTCTGCTCAGTAAAACCATAAAATCTTCATCAGCAGACTTTGTGATATTTTTCACAAATTTATTTGCGCCCGATAAGATGGTAGAAACACTGGGCCGATATTCAAAGCAAGTTATATGTTCACTGGCAGCTGGTAAAATGTACAACTTGGATTTTATGGATTCAGCTCATGTGTCTTTCACTCAAGGCGAGTTACATTTAGGTACAGTAGGTATTTCCCTGTCCCCAGAGGAATTACAATCTAAGTTTGTACTTGAGGCAATGGAGGGTTAAGTGTCTGGTTAAGTGTCTTGCCCAAGATCACAAGCGGGAGTGGGATTCTAATCTGGTTTTCCTTGTTCTCAAACCCATTACTCTAACCATTAGGCTATTCCCCTTGCCTATCCATAGATTATTAGTCACTATATGGATAATATAGTGCTGAAAATCTGTCTTAAGTGGCCTAATATCTGTATGGTAAAGGGATAGAGCAAGGACAGGCCACAAAAATGATCTGGATATTAGCAATATTCAGTTGCTATCTAGATTAAGCTATACATTTAGTCCAGGCCTGTCAACTATCCAATCTAAATTAGCATATAGTGGCAGCATTAGTGACTGTATTACACACACTTTCAGCACCAGTGTTTTAATTAACATAGATTCCACTGCCACTGAAAATTGACCCCATTAAGAATAACTGTTAATATGCTTATGAATTGGGAGTATGTATCTTATAGGGGAAAGGAATTAAAAATGGTGAACTGGGATCTCAACAAGGCAAGATGCCTCCAACAGAAGATTCTCAGGCATGTTTTGCTTAAGCGATAGGGAAGGCGCCATCTATCTGTTTGTCCATATGCATTTGTGCACGTGTGTGCACAAACACACTCACATATATCTGACACACTGCAGACACACTCACAATGACACATGCACACAAACATCCTGACATGCATACACACACAACACATCACATCAACAAAAAAAACACACAAGGGCAATCTTACTATTTGCTCTATTAAAGAGACTCTGAATTTAGGAACTTTGTGCTCCTGCATTTTCAGAGTCAATACAAAATAGCTGCAGAAAAGAGAAAGGTATTGGATTAAGCTCACATTTTTCTTAGAAGTTCAAGATGAGTTACACTCAGATATAGTAGCTATTTTCCTATCCCCACAGGGCTCACAATTTAAGTTAGCACCTGAGGCAACAAAGTGTGAAAAGACTTGCCAAAGATCATAAGGAGCTACATCTGTAGAGCCGCAAAACCAGTGTTGTGTTCCCTAATACCTGACACACTGTGGGCCTGATTCTGTGCCATGCTATTCATGCCTTCCCCCACTGTATCTAACTTCCCCGCCGGTTGTGTGGGGAAGTTAGACGGGGGCGGGGAAGGAGCGGCTCGGGAGCGGAGTCTGGGCGGTCGCCGGCCCTGGATGTACAGGGCCGATTCTAATGTCGGCCCTGTACGTCCAGGACCGACAACATGTGCGGGGAAGTTATTCCACCTCCGAGGTGGAATAACTCCCCTGGACATGTCCTTTTTGCAATGTCGGGGTGCGGATGGAGCAAGGGGGGATGGAGGACATTCCCTGCAGCCCAACCCTGGCCATAGGAGGCCAGATCGGGGGTCGGGCTGTGGGGAATATATTTATTTCTCCGGTGGCCGGCATCGTGGCTCTTCAATGACGCCATGGTGCTGCGGCTCCATTAAAGAGCCTTGACTGAGTTAGCTGGGTAGAGGGATCTACGTCCGGAACGGAATAAGCCTGTGTGTGCCTACAGTCTCATATGTACAATAAAAGGTCAATGGCAAAACAATAAATAAAGTATGTTTTCATCAAAAAGAATAGGAATAGCTGATATTTATGTTCTTTTTGAAGTTGGAGCTTTATACTGCTAGAGCATTTTTGTTTTCTTTAATTCCATTCACAAGGCACTGCAGCAAATGTAAATGATATTGCTAGTGAAAAAGTGTCCTGGAAAATCGAAGGCTTGCTATAACAGCAACTCACCTGCATCATGACTTTGAGTCGATCCAATGGTGCTGTACCTGTACGAGACACGGCACCAGCTACTCCCCCAGCTAACAGCTGTCTCCACCACTGTCCACTCTTCTTTTCCTCCTCGCTGAACTCATCTGGAATGGTTAAACTATCTCCAATATCCAAAACCTGTCAAAACACAAGAAAAAGATGATGGAGACCAACTGCAGGACCAATTGCCACCTCTGGCAATCATAATGTTCACGTTCCCCACTCGCAGTCCAGCACTTCAGCAATACATATCAGTGTCGAGCACTTAAGCACTATAAAAACAAATGACTACCACTGGCACACAATAGAATGTAAAAAGTGATTATTTAGAATGCCCACTACCCAGCTAACATTCTCTACTGAATGCTTTTTAGCCTTCTTAGCTGAGGACAAGGGCAACCCAAGGGTTCTTGCTGCCCTAAGCAGGCTTGATGTGTCGCCTGTACTTCTCCACCTCGCCGCCCCCAACTTTCAGCCTCTCACCGGGGGTTGATGGGCAGCAAGACTATCACCTCTTTGAAACCGCGGTAGGCCTTAAAGCGCATTTGCGCACTCATAGTCTACCACTCTTGCCCCCTCTGACTTCCTTTCGGAAGGGGCAGGACTGGCAGGATGCAAGACTGTCGCGGCTTCAAAGAGGTGATTGCTGTGCCACCCGTAAACCCCCGCTGAGAGGCTGGATGTCAGGGGTGGCATGGCGATCGATGGCACATGGTGCAGTGGGAACATGAAATAGGATTATCTCCTTCTAAAACCAATCCTCATATTGGTACTTCAGTGTATCCATTTTTTTCAACCCACCATGCAAAAGATAGCATTTTTACTAATGAAAATGACAGTGAGATGCTTCTGGATTGCTAAAGCCTGGGCAGCCAGCCACAAGGTTCTGACTGCTAGTAAAGCACAAAGCTTGGCCTGACCATTCAGCAAGGGTCCTGCTGGCAACTGATCAGCTATGCTCATATTTAGGAAATGCACAGAATCCTTGTGGTGGATTTGTCTTCTGATATTAAATTTTCAGGCAACTGGCTTTACAGTACCCTTTACTTTGGAGCTGGGCTCTGCTGGGCTTTTGGGACAATTTAAGCGTGACCTTCAAAGCCAAAAAACATTCAGCGGCTGCGGCTAGCCGTTTCCACTGAACCTGAGACCTGGATATTCAAAGCCTGGGCCATATCCAATCACCGGCACTGAATGTCCAGGTCAGCCGGATAGTACAGAAGCTGACTGGACAGTAGCAGTTAGCTTTGGCGGTGAAAGTTAGGCCTAACTTTTGCCGTGGCTGAATATTGCCGCTGCCTAGTTATCCCTGGATGCTGCCGTTGCTCCACGCTCCAATGCTAGTTGCCTAGCGGCAGCACCTGCAAATATATAGCGCGATTAAAGCAATTAACAGGTTTGCTAACTGTGTTAATCGCTTTAAATATCAGGCCGTACTTCTACATTGCTTTAGGTGGCATGCTTTAACATTGCAACCCAATGGAATGAAAGCTCAACCATAGTCTACAACTATTCAAGAACACTCATGAAAATGGGCTGGGGACAAATAAAAATTTAGATGGGGGAACATGTGGGTACGTTTTTCCATTAGAGAGTGGCTGGCCTAGGTCAAGGTTTATCCTAGAAGTGCTGGGTGATTGTTTTGGGATGCCTTCATGAAAAATAAGCATGACATGGTTTATAGGCTACACTATAAACCTTTGGTTTATAGCACAGCCTATAAACCATGTCATGGCTGCACTTTCCCCTCCCCAGCCATAATCAAGTATGAAAGTACACAGAAGGCAGCTTTCTTCGCCGCACTCTGGAATAATTTGCTCATCCCCTTTCGTATCAAGCACAATTTCAAATGCTTTAAAAAGCGCTTGAAACGTTCCTATTTGAGAATGCTTTCGGTCTCACCCCATCAACCTCTTAAGGAGCTGCTCCTGGATGTGGCACTAGCAGAACAAATTGCCCACCCTTCCATCTCCCACCCCCCCACTAATCTGCAGCCTTATTCCATCCCTTCCTACTATTTGTGCTATACTGTTAATCTACTTTCTTTTCTATCTTTCCTGTCAAATGAAAATGGAGTTCCTTTCTTAATTTGTATTTTATTGTGTTGTAAACTGCATAGCTTGTTTACAGTTTCTGTGGTATACCAAATAAAGACGACCAGAACCAAAACCGCTCTAAGCAATGCAGAACTGTGTTCTGTTGTATAATGTAAAACTGAATTAGCGGTGGAAGTGCTGCATTTTGTCACATTTTCTATATGTCTATTGCTGAATTCGATTTTTTAAATCTATGGAATCTTAACATCAGCACAGGAAAAGCATAGGTTCTCACCTGTAACAGGTGTTCTCCGGGGACAGCAGGAATCAATCCTCACATATGGGTGACGCCGGCGCCGACGGAGCCCCCACAGAGCAAATCCCCAGCTTTCGAAGAAAGCCTTTGGGAAATGCTACCATGCATGTGTGGTCCCCTTCCCGCCCAAGGGTGCCATCTTGTTCAGTCAAATGACATAGCTAAAAAGACTGCAAAAAAAAGAAGATAATAGGACTGCAACTCCAAGGGGAAGAGGGAAGGTTGTGAGGACTGATTCCTGCTGTCCCCGGAGAACACCTGTTACACGTGAGTAACTATGCTTTCTCCAGGAACAAGCAGGAAGTCAGTCCTTACATATGGGACTCCCCAGCTCTAGGCTACCAGGAACCTATAGCCAAAAAAGGCTTCCTCATCGAGAGCCACAAGCAACCACAATGAAATCCTTAACCAGGGAAATAGGACCTGCGTCCAAGGAAAGTAGCACTCCGGTAGCCTGAACACAGAAGGGTCGGAGGGCAGGAGCTGCCTAGACCCCAAAAAGGTTACAGACTGGCCTGGCCAAAGGCACTGTCCCGTTGGGACTCCCTATCCAGGCAGTAGTGAGCTGCGAAGGTATGAACCGAAGACCAGGTGGTGGCCCGGTAGATGTCTGCCAGAGCGCAGGTGAGCCACTGATGCAGCCATGACCCTGACCCTGACCCTGACCCTATGAGCCGTAACACGGCCTTCCAGCGGAAGCCCTGCTTCCTTATAACCCCGGGCAATACAGTCCGCCACCCATGTGGACAGCGTACGCTTGGTCACCGTCTTCCCCATCTTACTGGGGTCATAGGAAAGAAAAAGCTGAGAGGCTTTCCGGTAACCTTGAGTACGTTGAATGTAGAAGGATAGAGCCCTCTTACAGTCCAAGATATGGAGGACCGCCTCTGCCCGACTGAAATGCGGTCTGGGAAAGAAGGTAGAAAGGACCACCTCCTGGTTGAGCTGGAACGAGGAGACCACCTTTGGAAGGAACTTGGGGTGCGTGCGAAGCACCACCCTATTCTTGTAGAACCTGGTATAAGGCTTCTCTACCATGAGGGCCTGAAGCTCACTCGCCCTCTAGGCAGAAGTGAGCGCAACCAAGAAAACCACTTTCCAGGAGAGATAACGGAGGTGGCACATGGCCAACGGTTCAAAGAGTGGCCGGGTGAGCTGCCCCAACACTATACTGAGATCCCATTCGGTTGCCGGGAGGCGGACCGGGAGCTTCGACAGGAGTAGGCCCTTTAGGAACCGGGACACCACTGGATGAACTGAGAGGGGCTTCCCATCCACCTGATGATGGTATGCCGCTAGGACACTGAGATGCACTCTGACGGATTTGGACTTAAGCCCCGTCCTGGAGAGGTGGAGAAGGTATTGCAATACCACAATGACCGGGAAAGAGAAGGGGTCTACCTCCCCGCTCAGCACACCAAAGCGCAAACCTGCGCCACTTAAAAGCGTAAGCCCGTCTGGTACACACTCTGCGTGAAGCCAGGAAAACATCTTCCACGTCCTTCGAAAGGAGGAGCGGGGCTAGAGTCACCCTCTCAGCAGTCACACTGTCAGCGAAAGGGAGCTGAGGTTGGGATGCAAAAGAGATCCCCCCTCCTGGGAAAGGAGCCATGGAGCCGACTCCAAGGGGATGGGGGCCTCCACCGCTAGCTGTAGGAGAAGTGGAAACCACGGTAGCCTGGGTCACCGTGGGGCTATCAGTATGACTGATGCTCTGTCGTGAAGAATCTTGAACAGAGTCTTGGCGATCAGAGGCATCGGGGGAAAAGCCTACAGAAGACTCACTGACCATGAGACTAGAAAGGCGTCAGCTGCCACCCTGGCGGAGTGCGGCTGCCTCGAGCAGAAGCGGGGCAACTGGTGATTGTCCGGGCTTGCAAACGGTCCATCACCGGTTCCCCCCAAATCTGGAAAAGCCAGCTGGCTACTTCCTGGTCCAGCTGCCACTCATGCGGCTGGAGCATCCTGACGAGTCTGTCGACCAGCTAGTTGTCCTGGCCCGGCAGGTATACCGCCTTGAGGAGAATGCCCTGCCGGACTGCATAAGAGCACAGATCCAGAGCTTCCTGACAGAGGGCACGGGACACCTGCTTGTTCACATAGAACATGGCAACCTGGTTGTCAGTCTGCACCAGGACAGTCGGGCAAAGTCTGGACTTGGGGTAGTTGATAACAAAACCCAAGTGTTGAAGGACCTGGGTGGTGTGAGCTGTGGCCTGCTGCACCTCAAGAGCTGTAGTGCCCCTGATGAGCCAGTCGTCCAGATAGGGGAAGACAAAGATCCCCTGAAGCCTGAGAAAGGTGACAACCACCGCCAGGCACTTTGTGAATACCCTAGGGGCAGAGGCAAGGCCAAATGGAAGCACCCTGTATTGGTAATGATTGCCCCCTACCACAAAGTGTAGGTATTGCCTGTGGCTCGGGTGGATTAGGATGTGTGTTTAGGCATCCTTTAAATCTAAGGAGCATAGTCAGTCTCCCTGGTGGAGGTAAGGCAGCAATATTCCAAGGAAGAGCATTTCGAACTTCTCCCTCACCAGGTTGCGCAGGACAAGGATGGGCCTTAGGCCCTCTGTTCTCTTTGGCATGAGGAAGTACCTGGAGTAGAACCCATTGCCTTTGAGGTGGTGGGGCACCGGTTCTACCGCATAGTCCTCAAGAAGACCTGCCAACTCCTTCAGAAGAAGGTCCCGGTGAAGAGGAGACCTGATAGGCTCTCCCGGAAAGTAGTGTGGAGGCACTTGGGCTAGATGGAGGAGATATCCTTCTCTGACCACCTGTAATGCCCAGGAATCGGTAGTGATAGCTCCCCACCTTTGGGCATACAGGGCGAGCTGACCACCTGTGGGCTGCCCAGCTCCAGTTGGGAAAGGGGCCATGCTGCAGGAGTCAAAAACCCCCTCCAGGTTGGGCCGGAGCCGGAGCCTGGGGTTTTGGGGTCTTCTGCTTACGCGGGCCATGCCCCTGTCCCTTGGCCTGCTGCCCTTGTTGGGGAGCCGGGGAGGCTTGGTAAGGGGAATAGTTTTGGTAAGCAGTGGACCTCCTTGGGTAAAAGGGCTTTTTACCTGAGCCCTTCTTATGGGAAGGGGCAGAGGTCTTCTTAGAGAGCCTAGTCCTCATCATGAACTCAGTCTCCAGCTCAGTGTCCTTGTCGGTCATGGGTTGCTAAAGAGGTTCTCCCCACGGCATGGGACATCGACCAACTTGTCCTATACCCATTGTTCGAGGTCTGACGACTGCAGCCAAGCTTGGCGTTGTGCACCAATGCCTGCTGCAGCTACCCGAGCCGCTGACTCAACCCATCATAGGCCACCCGAGGCATGAACTTGGAGCATTCACGGACCGCTTTGGAGAGGCCCTTGAAGCACTGCAAAGGCTCCTCGGAGAGACCAGCCGAGAACCCGGTGAGCTCCTTCGCCATGTCTTTAAGGTACATGCCCATGTACAGCTGGTAGGCCTGGATCCGACAATTCAGCATTGTGCCCTGGTAACACTTCCTGCCGAGGCTATCCAAGGTGCGGGCCTCCCTGCTGGGGGGCACCGAGGAGTGTGTCTTCTGACTCTTCAGTCAACGCACGGCCAACTCCACAACCATGGAGTTATGCAGCAGTTATGATTTTTGAAACCCAGGGCTCCGGTGGACTCGATACATCGAGTTGAGCCGCTTACTGATCATCAGCGTCATCGACAGCATCTCCCACATGCGGAGCATAAGTCGTTCTAGGATAGGAGGAATGGGCACTGTGAGGGTTTCCCGAGGGGGAGCCTCGCACTGGAGGATCTCAAGCTCGTTGGCTCAAGGATCCTCCTCGGACTCCATCGGGAAAGCCAAGGCCTTGGACATATCCCAAACGAAGTCCAGAATACCCATATCCTCCGGTGGGGACCTTCTCTGAGGTTCAGATACCGGGTAATCGGATGGGACATCTTGATGACAATGAGTGTCTGGGGACTCCTCATCCTCAGTCTCCCAGGAGGAGGCCTCCGAGGAAGACTCGAGGGGCTCCTTGGGCCTCAAGGGCCCCGGCGCCATCCACCCCGATGCCTACAGGCTCGGTGGTGATGACCTCAGTCCCGACGAGCAGGAGGCCGAGCGTGACCTCGTCTGAGGATCAACTCGGGCCCGCAAGGCCTCAAGGGTCGGCTCGGCCTCCGGGGTCGACTTCGACGTCGAACGCCCGGTGGTCAGGACGGAGGAACCGGACATCAGCGCCCACTGCTGCTCCATGAAGGCAGTGACACTGTGCTTCAAGGCCGCCATCCTGGACACCAGTCCGGAAGGCTCTGCAGCCCCCGGTTTGGGCACCAACGCACTCAGGCCCGAAGCCGGTTTCCCCAGAAGGAAGTCCTCAACTAGGACAGTACGTACTTGCCTAGGCCGATCTGCGACCGTGTCCCTGTGAGGGACCTTGGCTGGACGCTCCTTCTCTGACGCCTCGGGCAGGCGCTCAGGGCTCTGCGACCGGCCCCGAGAGGAGCCCAGCCAATCGAAACCATCCAGAGATGCTGCCTTCAAGGGTTTCTTCCTTCTCTTCGGTTCCCTCAAGGGAGACCCCCTCTCCGAGGAACCCCGATGACGCTCAGGTTCGGAGTGTCCTCCCGAGGCATGGAGGCCTCAGATGAGGTCCTGGCTCTCGGAGGCATGGGGGAGTCAGTGAAAATTTTATCATGCTGCTGCTGGAAGCTCCTCAAGGCCTTCGAGGACAGCTTTTTTCATGGGCCACAGACCGCCGGGTCGTGGTCTGGGCCGAGGCATCGGAGGCAGCAGTCATGCGTATCGGTGAGGGACATGATTTTCCTGCACCGATCGCACTTTTTGAACCCGCTGGTAGCCATGGGGGGAAAAAGGACCCCAGCAAGGTCGAAGACCCTTCGGGCTACCAGCAAGAGAAAAAAGGGCGTGAAGACGCCCCAAAAAAGAAAATCAAAACTTAGTAGAGAAAAGAGGAACCGACCCGATACCGAGGCCGAGCCGGGAAAGGGTACAGGTGTGAGACCGGAGACAGCCAAAAAGGCACAAAAATCAATTTTTTCCAGGACAGGGACAGACTACGTTTGATGGGCTCCGCGGAAAAAAGGAGACTGAGCAAGATGGCACCCTTGGGCGGGAAGGGGACTACGCATGCGTGGTAGCAATTCCCAAAGGCTTTCTTTGAAAGCTGGGGATTTGTTCCGCTTGGGCTCCGTCAGCGCTGACATCACCCATATGTGAGGACTGACTTCCTGCTTATTCATGGAGAATTTTAATTAGTTCATTTGCTTTTCTGTATTTCCTTTTAAAATCAAGAAATGTCCTTGGACACCATTTGTAAAATGTGCTTTCACAAGAACATAAGGTATGCTGTACTGGGTCAGACCAAAAGGTCCATCATCCCATATCCTGTTTTCAACAGTGAACAATCCAGTTCACAAGTACCTGTCAGGTTCCCAAAAGGTAGACAGATTCCATGCTGCTTATCCCAGGGGTAAGCAGTGGATTTCCGCAGTCCACTTTAATAATGGGTTTATGGACTTTTCTTCCATGAACTCCGACCCTCTTTTAAACCCAGCTACACTAACAGCTTTTACTACATTCTCCAGCAATGAATTCCAGAGTTTGATTATGCGTTGAGTGAAAAAAGATCTTCTCCTAATCTCTAGAAAGGAGAAATCTATCAGATCTGTTCCTCCAATGGCTGGTATCAAATCCTTCTAATTCAATTTGTACTAACAGACTAGAAATACTATCCTAGTTGACGATTTGTACTAAGTGGTAATATTATAAAGCCTTTTTTGCTTTTAAAGCATGTTTTTACAAACAGAAAATGTCAGGGGTATACGCGCCTATAAATCAGGTGCATCGAAAGAATGTGTCTACTTTTATACCACCTGTGCATAGACATCCTAGGGGCATAGTGTGGGCATGGTTACAACATACATGCATATTTTATTAAATGTGCACATTCATATGTCCACACACAACTTTATACTTTTTTTGGAGCAGGTACAGGTTTGTGTGTGAGACTGTGTCCACTACTGGGGGTCATTACAGGAGTCTACTTTATAAAGGCATATATAGGCGTCTATATTGATTTTATAACATAAGAGTTTTTCAAAACATTTTTAGGCACCCTACTATGAAATTACCCTGAAGTACCTTTATATTCCCACCTGCATAAACCAAAAATGTGCTGCACATATAACCCCCGATAAGAAATTGAAAAATGTAGCATACTAAATTATAACAGGGGAAGTGGAAAATAGTTTTGGTTGAAGGGGCCAAACAAAATAATCTCCAGTCCCATCCCAAGGTTCTCTAGTTGTTGAGGCTGTGTTAGGCAAAGTACTGGTAGGGCCACGGCCCCTGTGGCCCACCCCATTCCACTGCCTATGCATTATAAGTCATATCAAAAATGAAAGCACACAACCTACAACTCATTCATTGTAGCCAAAGCTCATACATATGTGAAATCCCAGCCATGCCAATTACTCACTGTGGAATGTTTCCAGTATCGGACTATTTCTTGAATGTCTTCAGCAGGGTTCAGTAAAAAATGGTTCCGCCATTCATTCCAGTCCACGGACATGGTGCCATCCACATCAATGCTGCAATTAAAATACAAACTTAACAACCAGCGACATTAATCATTGTTCCACTGACTTAGCACATCAAATGTCTCAGTACAAAACAGCCACTAAGCTGAAACACACAGCTAACCAACATCAACAAACCATTGCCTTGCTGTTTTCATTTGTTCCTAGTACACAACAATAACTACTTCTCTTGGAAGGCCCAGATGGAACATGACATAGCTGGGCATGCAGACAGCAGATGAAGGTATTTTTAAAGCATGTTTTGCATTTCCAGGGGTACAATGAGTTGTCTGATGGTGCACCCTACCTTTACGCCATATATTAGAAAATACAGCAACACATTTCTTTGGTGATGATGAAATGCGGCTAGAGATACATATACACTGACGAGTAAAGGAAGAATCTAGGGATAGGTTTCAGAGGAGGTTTAATGCAGTATTTCAACAGTCAACCAAAACACAGGCCATCCCGTAACATTTTGTTTATGATGTAACACATTACGACCCTCATAAAGAGGCACTTTTCTTCAGCTTGCTTCCACTGCGCCCATCACTCATCCAAGTCTACCACTGGCTTTGAAAATCACAATGCCAGAACCTCCAATCTGAAAAGTTATTCCAGTCACCTAAGCTGGATGACGACGGAAAAGGAACATGATGCCACAACTCTGCATTTTTCAATTACACATTTGTATCCCGCTTTTCCCAAAGTAGAGCCAAAGGAGATAATTTTCTAAAGTCATTAATGTGTGTATGTGGCAGTTTATGCATGTTAATGGCTTCTTATAAAATACCAACTGTGTAAAAATACACATGTTGACATGAATATGTATATTTTAATGGTAGGTATAGCTGGTGGCACAGTCTGGGAGGAGGCTGGGGGGAGTTTGCAAGTAGGTGCATTGATTATAAAATACCTTAATTTGCACACATACTTATGCACATAGAGCAGGTATAAATGTCCACATCTGCATTTAAAGCATGATCCCTGGATATGCAATAGTGGGTCAGACCAAGGGCCCATTAAGCTCAGTATCCTGTTTCCAACCGCAGTCAATCCAGGTCACAAGTACCTGTCAGGTTCCCAAAAAAGTACAGAGATTCTATGCTGCTTATCCCAGGGGTAAGCAGTAGATTTTCCTGGTCCTCTTTAATAATGATTTATAGATTTTTCCTCCAGGAACTTGTCCAAACCTCTTTTCAACAGAGCTACACTAACAGATTTTACTACATCCTCCAGTAACAAATTCCAGAGTTTAACTACGCCCCGAGTAAAAAAAAAATATTTTCTCTGATTAGTTATAAATTGGCTACATTATAGCTTCATTGCATGTCCCCTAGTCTTTCTACTTTTTGAAGGAGTAAACAACCGATCTACGTTTACCCATTGCACTCCATTCATCTGTCATCATATTTCTATGTTTCTATTGCTACGAGGGGACATGGGATGAGGGTGAAGGGAGATAGATTCAGGAGTGATATGCGGAAATATTTCTTTACAGAAAGAGTAGTGGATCCGTGGAATAGTCTCCCAGTGGAGGTGGTAGAGATGAGGACAGTAACTGAATTCAAAAAAGCATGGGACAAACACAGAGGATCTCTAAAGGTAAAAAGGGGACTGTTGTAGTTGTTATGGAAGGAGAGACTAGATAGGCCATGTGGTCTTTTTCTGTCGTCATATTTCTATGTTTCTACTTTATGGACCTCTATCATATCTCCCCTCAACCATCTGTTTTCAAGTTGAAGAGCCCTAACCTTTTAAGTCTTTCCTCCTAGTGGATCCTTCCATCCCCTTTACCATTTTGGTGGCTTTTCTCTATACCTTTTCTAATTCTGCTATATCCTTTATAAGATATGACAACCAGAAATGCACACAATATTCAAGGTGCTGTTGCACCATAGAACGATACAGAGGCATTATAATATCCTTGGTTTTATTCTCCATCCTCTTCCTTATGATTCCTAACATTCAATTTGCTTTCCTGGCCACCGCTCCACACTGGGCAAAGAGTTTCAACGTAGTATCCACATTATTTCAAAATCAGCACGGTTTACAGAGAACAAGTATCAACTTTACACAGAACAGGCTTTTGCATAGAACAGGTATAAAACAGAACAATATCAACAGGTAATACACTATGAACAGTGGACCTTTACATTAAAACAGGGGTGTCAACTTGGGTAGTAACAGGGCGATCTATCTACAGTATGGTTAATGGACCGTGGGAGGTAAGTGGGTCTGAATTATGGCTAGCAGGCAGGATCCAAAGCCTTAATCCTTTTCCTGGGTGGTGATTCCTAATGTGGAACCTTGCATTGAGTAACCATAGTTTGGGTTGGTCTTTCCATGGAAAGCAGTCTGAAAACATCCTCGTTCGGGCATCAGGCACGCCCAAAAGTTAACGTGCAGAAAAAGAGACAACAGGGTGGCAGTGTTGCAGCCATGCAGATGAGCCAGTAGACTGCACAGGCACAGAGGAGCCGCTGCCATGGCTGGCCACATGCCTTGTCACCAAGTGTGGAGCCAGATGGCCACAGTGGTCTGTGCACAGACTCCTACCCCAGCACCCTGTGCAGTTAGCCCCACCACCACCAGCTGGCGGCCAAGCTGCCAATGCCCCCAACACATAGGCTAACATTGGAGCAGCCACACGCAATGTGAGTGTGACCGGCAGTGGCAGCATGGATGTGACAACAAGGCAGTCAATGGTGGTGGCTGCATGCATGTGTGTACATGGACACACTGGGAGGGGGCGTACATGGGGTAAAGGGCAGGGACACACATAGCACACATGTACCTTGCTCATGGGATGTCTGTGATGTGTCGAGGGGGTCTATACCCCCTGAGGTGGCAGGGTCAATTGTAGCAAGGATGCGCTGTTCGAGTTCGGTGAGCTGCTCCCCTGACACCCCCAGCCATGCCTTCTGGGTAGTGTCACGACGCATCTGTGCTTCACATCCTCGATGTCGCAGTTCTAGTGATAGATGGTATTGTTGCGGCAGCACGCATCAAGCCTCTGCTGCTGCTTCTCATAGACACCCACATGTGTGGATGCTTGACCCACCAACTGTGGCAGCCACTGGAGGATCTCCTCCAGCATGAGTATCACCTCACTCTCTGAGAACCTTGCCTTCCTGGTTCTGACCTTTGGCGCCATTACATGGACTGTCTGTGACACACAGGCAATGCCGGAGGCCTGGGATGGGCCCGTCTTGGACTTGCATGCAGGAATGTGCCAACACGTACGTCTCTGTGTCAGTGTGCCCATGGCCACATGCACATGTATCTGCACCCACACACCCCACTCAGTAATAGATGCAGAGTGGTGGAGATGGCATGTGCATGGGAAGCAGGTCAGTGGTTCGCCTCCCATAGCTGGCGCAATGGAGGGAAATGCCATTGGACAAGCAGCAGTCTGCAGAGAGGAAGTGGTCAAAGTACATAGGAAGGGGATACAGGACTTGGAGGGTGCCGTGCGTATGCAGACAACCTTTATGATGTATCAACATGCCTGTGTGTGCGCGGCTGCATGGCACCATGCATGCGTGTGCCTGTGTACATGCACCTCTTTGCATGTGCTGTGGACACGTCGGTGCATCTTCGAGCCTGAATGATTTTGCAGCAGGACTGACAAAGAGCGGGACAGTGATGGTGCCACCTGCAGTTCACCAAGCAATGCAACAATGTGTGCAATGGGTGCATAGCAATGCGCAGCCAGCTGGCTGGAATGGGACAACCTGCAGGACATCCAGGGATGGTATGCGCTGGCCCTGCTGCACAGCTGTGGCCATGACATGGATCAGAGGTGCCCATACGCATGTGTCCCATGGTAGAGGGTCCAGTATATGGACATGAGCAATATGGCATGTATGGCAAGGTACTGGTTTGACAAGGCTGCCATACATGACCTCTGCCAGCAGCCGGAGCCATGGCTCGAAAGCCCCACACAGAGGTGCCATCCCATACCAGTACACCTGAAGGTGACAACTGCGCTGGCATTCCTGGTGACAGGCTCATTTCAAATGGTGCTAGCAGCTCTTGGGGGACTCAGCTAGCTTGCAGCATCCCACTGCCTCACACAGTTCCTGGGCGCTTACCTGCGGTCCATGGTGCAGGCCATCTGCTTCCCAGCAACTCAGCATGACCAGCACAGGACAATGCAGGACATTTACACTGTGGTAGGGTTCCCATTGGTCCTGAGTGTGATGGACGGCACACACATCACCCTCCGGCCACTGCAAAAGAGTGAGGCTGCATACCGGAGCCGCAAGGCTTCCACTCTGTCAACATACAGATGGTGTGCAATGCACACAGGGAGATAACGGACATCTATGCAAAGTACCCGGGGTTCTGCTATGATGCCTATGTCCTGAGCCGGTCTGAGCTCCATGCCCGGTTTAAGGGTGGCCACATCACTGGTGGATGGCTATTAGGTGGGCATATGCACAGACACCTTGGGACTGAGAGGCACAGGGCACCGCATGGGGGTGTGCACGCTGTGTAGGTGCTGGTGGACCACCCCCATGACCCAGAGGCCCTGCGGTTGGGGGGGGGGGTCCTCCAGCCCCTATGACATCAGAGTTGGGCTATGCACAGGGCACCTCCTGGTGGCCCCCCAACATATATGGCCATGGTATACCCTGGCCTTGTACGTCCAGGCATTGGTCCCACCCACCCCACATGTGTCCTGCCCCTGTGCTCCACAGCGCGCACAGTGGTCCCGTAGCATGCAGCAAGGGCCAGAATCAGGTGACTGGAATGGCAAAAGGCGGCCTGCACATACTGACGTGCCATGCAGCCCCGTCTCCCACTGCTAAGAAGTGTGCCTGTTGTGGGCCAGGCACAGGGCAAGGGCACTGTACATTTCTATGATGCCCAGGCCAACGCCCCAGCAGGGACCCTACGCCCTTGGGTATCCTTGGATAGATCTGGATATATCCAGACCATAAACCCCTTAATCCTATCCAGGCCAGTCCCAAAACTCTCGGGATCCAAAATTCTGACTAAATATTCCTATCAAATGGTATATAATACATGACCATAGCAAAAAGAAAATCACTGTTAGAACATATTGAATAAGACGGGTACAATTTTCCTGAAATATGCAAAAATTAACCTGGCTGCAGAATGTGGATTAAAATTTTAAAGTAAGCCTACAATAAATTTTGCTTCCGAAAGAAAAGCTTTAAAAGCCACTCTTTATCTGAATAAATTGTCGTCACTTTTCAGAGCTTATTGCTGTCCAGCTACACAATTCAAATTAAGCTCCACCTTTTAACCCTTAATCATATTGACTAACTTACTATATATGTTAGCGACTAGGTCTCAGATTTAGACTACTCACTGGATCTACTTATTGGATGCAGTGAAGAATGTCTTTCATACATTAATGACCCATGCAATGTCGCTGATACTGTTCTTGTATCTTATTTTTTTAGATATTTCTTATTTTTTCTTTATTTCCTTATTGTTCACTCGATTATGCTTTAATCTTTAGTCATGCTTTACTCAAACTGCTTGCAACTGTTAACGGACTGCAAATGCCTAATGATGTAAAGAAAGCAGCAGATGAAGGGAAATAATAACTATGGAACTACTTAGCTTCCAGTGCTTCACTCTTTATCTGAAAGCAAAGCAAAGGTAATCATTAATGTAGGAGTTGGACTTTTTTCTAGGGAAGCCTCCAACAGCATCATAACATTCAAAGCATCGACAGGCTGATCACCAATTCTTACAGAAGAAACAGATTTTTCCCCAATTGGCAAAAAAAAGCTTTCACAATAGGTTGAATCATATCTATAGGAACTACCAGAGTCTCTAATAAGTAATTTCTAAACATATGTCTTGCTGATATTGTTGATACTCTGGGAATGTTTATAATCCTCAAGTTATTTGCATGGAACAAATTCTCCAGATGTTCAATGTTAGTGTTCAATGAACTAAAATTCTTAACAAATGAGGATGACTGCTCTTCCAAAAGTACCACCTTGGTTTGAACCTCCAAGACTTTTGTTTGTAGCCCAGATACCTTTGATGACAGTTCAACAGCTGCAGTGTTGGTTTGAACTTTAGTTACCAAAGATTAAACCATTCAAAGAAAATGAAATAATATATTATACCACTGTCCATGAAAATAAGTAGCTGCTAACCAGCATGTGTTGTTTTTCAGGAACTTCATCAAGGGAGCTCTACGTCCCCACTTTTATAAAACAAGATTCGGAGGGGCTTCACCTTAATATTATCATTGATGCAAACTTAGTCTTCTGCAAAGTACAAATTAATTTCCACCTTTATATTTTAAAACAGTTTATCTGCCCAGTAGAGTTTATTGGATCCACAAAATCAGCCCCGACATGAAGTCATGTTTTGAGTGCCCTCTGGACTTCAGCATACTCTGAATCAGGGAATTAATTCTATAATGCAGCTATTTCATAGTTACTGTGGTGCTCCAAGGTCCACCATTAAACTCCATTAATAAAGCATTAATGTTTTATTAATGGAGTTTATTTTATTTATGGTATCTAGCTCACACCTTTCCAGGAGCAATTCAAGGCAATTTACATTCAGGTACACTAGCTATTTCCCTGTCCCCAGAAGGACTACAATCTAAGTTTGTACCTGAAGCATACAGAGTAAAGTGGCATGTCAAAGGCCACAAGGAGCTTCAGTGGGATTTGAACCCTGGTCTTTCCAGTTCCACTAGGTTACTTCTCAACTCTAGAGTTCCTTTCTGTTTCTTTTGTATTTTGTATTTATAAACCACCTCAATATCCTTATAGGTGGTATAGAAAATTCATAAATAAACATAAAACAACAACATATGGAGAAAACAAGAATAGTTAGGTTTGCTTCTAGGACTGGGTTGGGATCTACTGATTTAGAGCATAGTATTAATGTTCCTAGCTGGCTAAGTAAAATGGAACGAGGTATACAGGTAACAATGAGTGCTGGTGCTATCTGTGCTCAATAAAACTCACACATCTTTTCCCTTTAAAATCACTCTGCCCAGAACACCAAGGGATGTGTTCCTTAATCTACTGCTGCATGAACAGTGTAATGTTGTAGCAAACAGCTGTGGTTTTCTCTGTCCCATTTCCCTGTCTCACAAGGATACAGGACTTGCTGTTGTTCATCATAACCACTGAGTGTCAGTACAGAACAGCAGCATATTCCTTGCAATATAATTTAGCCTATTAACATAAACCATAATCTTTCACAACTGCCTTGCAGAAGCTGCATGATATCTTGCATTCTGTAATTCTGCCTGGGTCCTAAGTTCCCTCGCTGGAGAGGGAAGTCTCATCTGAGACTAAAATATTCAGTGCCCTCTAATACCAGAAGAGATTCACAATGATCATCTCTCCCCTTCTGGAGTTCCAGTGCTTCACTCAATAGTGCCTTGATTGCAATCTGACAGATAAGGACAGATGGACCAGTTTTCAGAACGGCTCATATTCAAACGCCACAGCAGCTAGCCATGTTGTTTAAATATCGTCAGTATAAACAGCGGCAGTATCCTGATAGCAGCTACTGCAGAATATTGGAGTGGGCAGCATTAACTGGATATGTGTCGACACCTGTCTAGTTAGCAGATTTTCTGTCAGCACGTATCCAGATTGCAGCTTAACCCCAGCTTTTTATGTAGCCTAAGTTGGCTGGATAGGTACCAAATGACAATGCGCTAACCAGACAGGTGTCGGCATTTATTAAGTTAGTGCTGACAGTGCCCATGCTTCAGGGCAGGACTGCCAGGGTGGTCTGTGGAGATATTCAGCAATACTATCTGGACAGTGCCACTGAATATCACGGTCAACACCCTTAGCCAGCCAGCTGGCCTTCCTTAGCCGACTGGCTAGGTTCTGAATACTGGCTCCAGAATCCCCAGTACTGCAACACTGAAGTCGGCTCTCTGGCCAGTCCTTAGAATTTGTCTTTCACACAAAATAATGCCTTGTTTCAACAGAAAGGTATTACCTACTACTTGCTTGCTACATCTGGAAAGCAAAGTGCATTAATGCCTGTATTATGGGAAATAAGATCCCAGATGCTGAGGCTTTAATGGAAGAGGCTGACTTGGATTTAGTGGTGGTTACAGAGACATGGTTCATGGACAACCATGACTGGGATGCAATTATACTTGGTTATACTTTTTTTCAGGAAGGATAAAGGTAGGAAGAAGAGGAGGAGGAGTGGCACTATACATAAAAAATATTAAAGCTACAGAATTACAGGGCTTAAAAGGAAGCGAGGAAGCACTGTAGGTTAAACTAGAAAGAGGGAACGGGGAAATCATTTGCATTGATGTGATATATAGATCTCCTTCACAGGGAGAACAAGCGGAGAGGGATTTAATTGAAGACATTAACAATATTGCCATAAAGGGTGAAGTGCTACCCATAGGTAATTTCAATATGCTGGATGTTGACTAGCACATCCCTGCTGTGATGTCATCTAGAAGTAAAGAGATCCTGCATTCTCTGCAGGGAGAACCATACTGACAACTGGTAACAGAACACACACGTGAAGGGGCCATACTGGACCTAGTGCTTACCAATGGTGAAAGTGTTACAGGGGGAGATCATCTTGCATTCAACGATCACCAAATGGTGTGGTTCAGAATTAGGACTAGGGCTGATAAAGTCTATTCAAAAGCGAGGGTCCTAAACTTTAGGAAAACTAACTTTGCCAAGATGGGACAATACCTCAAGGAGTTGTTAGCAGGATGGGAACAGCTCTGGGAAAAACTGAAAGGGGATATTTTAAGGGCAACAAACCTTTTTGTTAGGAAAGTAAATAAATGTAAAAGAAAAATGAGGCCACTATGGTTCTCAAAAGAAGTAGCTGAAAAGGTGAAGAAAAAGAGGATGGCCTTCATAAAATACAAGAGATCACAGAAAGGGGAAGACAAACATCAATATTTGGAAAAACTTAGAGAAGCTAGGAAAATAGTCAGGAAAGCAAAGATTCAAATAGAAGAAAAAATAGCCAATGCAGTAAAATGGGGGAACAAGACATTTTTCAAAAAAGATAGTGAGAGAAAAAAGGGCAAAAGTGGTACTGTCAGATTCAGGGGTGACAGGGAGGAATATGTAGAAACTGATGAGGATAAAGCAGAATTGCTTTAACAACTATTTTCGTTCTATGTTCACAGATGAAGAGCCAGAAGCAGGACCTCAGAAAACACACACAAATTGGAACAGAAGTGAAGGGGGATCTTGAACGATTTTCAGAAGACTGTGTTCGCAAGGAACTAGCAAAACTAAGGGGTATGTTTACTAAGCCGGACTAACAGTTAACCCAGGCTATCTGCAGCTAGGTCCCATGTTATTCAATGGGACCAAGGTGCAGATAGCCTGGGTTAACCGTTAACCCGGCTTAGTAGACATATCCGTAAAAGTAGACAAAACAATAGGGTTGGATGGAATACATACAGGAGTATTGAAGGAACTTGGGGATGTTCTAGTGTCTCCACTGTCTGACCTTTTCAATACTTCTTTAGAGTCAGGAGTGGTCCTAGAGGACTAGAGAAAGGCGCATGTTGTCCCTTTACACAAAAGTGGAAGCAAGGATGAGGTTGAGAACTACAGGCCAGGTAGTCTGACCTCTGTGGTGAGGAAATTACAGGAAATGCTGCTAAAACAGAGGATAGTGAGGTTTCTAGAATCCAACAGAATGCAGGATCCAAGGCAGCATGGTTTTACTAGAGGCAGATCTTTTCAGACAAATCTAATTCATTTCTTTGACTGCGCAACCAGAGCGTTAGGCCGAGGGAGAGCCCTCAATGTGGTGTATTTAGATTCCAGTAAAGCCTTTGACACCATTCCACACAAGCAATTTATAAATAAATTGAGCACACTAGCTATGGACCCTAAAGTGACTGATTGGCTTAGAAATTGGTTGAGTGGGAGGCGACAAAGGGCGCGGGTAAATAGAGTTCACTCTGAGGAGAAGGATGTTACCAGTGGTGTGTTGCAGAGTTCTGTCCTTCGTTCTTTTAAACATTTGTATTAGTGATATATCAGAGGGGCTGTCAGGTAAGGTTTGCCTCTTTGCAGATGATACCAAACTCTGCAATAAAGTAGACAGTGAGGAAAGAACTGATAACATGAGAAGGGATCTAGCTAAGCTTGAATAATGGTCAAGAATTTGGCAACTGAGATTAAACACTAAAAAATGCTGGGTCATGCATTTGAGCTACAAAAATCCAAGGGAGTGGTAAAGTATAGGGGTGAAGTACTTCTGTCCACGAAAGAGCAGTGGGACCTGGGCATGATTGTTTCTAATGATCTTAAGGTGGCTAAAGAGGTAGAAAAGGTGAAGGCAAAAGTCAGAATGATGTTTGGATGCATATGGAGAGGAATGGCCAACAGGAAGTAGGTGCTAGTGCCTCTGTATAAGTCTTTGGTGAGAGCTCATTTGGAGTACTGTGTGCAATTCTGAAGACCACATCTTCAAACAGATATAAACAGGAAGTAGTAGGTGCAGAGGGTAGCTACCAAAATGATCAATGGGCTTCATCGTAAGGTATATGGGGACAGATTTAAAGATCTCAATATGTATACTTTGGAGGAAAGACAGGAGAGAGGAGATACAATAAAGATGTTTAAATAGCTCCATGGCATACATGCACAGGAGAAGAGCCTCTTTCAATAGAAAGTAAGCTCTGCAATGAGGGTACAGAATGAGGGTGAAAGGGGATAGACTCAGGAGAAAAATGCAGAAATATTTCTTTACAGAAATAGTGTTAGATGCATGGAATAGTCTCCTAATAGAGGTAGTAGAGACTAGGACATTATCTGAATTCAAGAAAGCATGCAACAATCACAGAAGATCTCTAAATGAAAAAGCTTCGTTACTCATCTGTAACAGATGTTCTCCAAGGACAACAGGAATCAGTCTTCACATATAGGTGACATCGGTGCTGATGGAGCCCATGCAGTAACCTCTCCCAAGTTTTCAAAGAAAGCCTTTGGGAGATGTACCACACATGGGGGTCCCCTTCCCGCCTATGCATGCCATCTTGCCTCGGTCTAATAAATAACACAACAAAAAGAGAGCAACTCCACAGGAAGGAGGGAGGGTTGTGAGGACTAATTCCTGCTGTCCCTGGAGAACACCTGTTATAGATGAGTAACTACGCTTTCTCCGGGAACAAGCAGGAAGTCAGTCCTCACATATGGGACTCCCCAGCTACAGGCTAAGCCACAGGTTACCAGAAAAGGTGAGCCGTGAGAAGCAGCAACTGAGTCAAGAGACAACCGACCCCATGAGCGACTCAACTGTCAAGCGAGGAACCAGTTCTCTGATAGCCTGAACACACCGGAGGACAGGAGTTGCCTTACACACCAAACAAATGATGGAGTACTGCCTGGCCGAAAGTGCTGTCCCGGCAGAACTCCCTCTTCAGGCAGTAATGAGTTGCGAAGGTATGAACAGAGGACCTGGTGGTGGCCTAGTAGATCTCTGGCAGGGGGACGGAGCACAATTTGCCACAGATGCCACCATGGTCCGGACACTGTGCACCATGACTGGGTGCTCCAGCAAAAGACCAACCTGCTCATAAGCAAAGGCAATGCAGTCTGCCACCTAAGTGGACACGTACTCTTATAGACTGCTGTCCCTAGCTGACTTGGGTCGTAGGAAACAAAGAGGTGTAAGGAGCAGCAAGTAGAAGGATAGGGCCCATTCCAAGTAGAAGGATAGAGCCCACTTACAGTCCAGAATGTGGACAGCGACTTCTGTGGGGCTGCAGAAAGAATGTGGGAAGTACCACCTCCTGGTTGAGGTGGAATGGAGACACTGTTATTGTAGAATCTTGTGTAAGATGGGTGAACCACCAGGGCCTGGAGTTCGCTGACCCTGCGAGCTGAAGTGAGCACATGAGGAAGACCATCTTCCAAGAGAGATACTTGAGGTGGCACGAGCCAAGAGGCTCGAATAGTGGTGCAGTGAGTTTCAAAAGAACTATGTTGAGGTGCCACTCCACTGCCGGAGGGGGGCAGACGGGTGGCTTAGAGAGTAGTAGGCCCCTCAAGAATTGAATTACGAGGGAGTGGGCGAAGAGGGACTTGCTCTTTACAAGATGATAGTGCACTGAAAGCGTGCAGAGGTGAACTCTGACGGAGTTGGACTTCAGTCCTATCTGGGACAGGAGGAGCAGGTACTGGAGTACCAGTTGGACCAAAGAGAAGGGGTTAATCCACCTCTCCACATACCAGACCAAGAACCTTCACCAACTGAAGTGTAGGCCTGGTGGGTGGAAGGTTTGCGGGAAGCCAAAAGAACTGCTTCCACCTCGCTGGAGAGATCAAAGTGGGCCTAGTAGATCTCTGCCAGGGGGATGGAGCACAATTTGCCACAGATGACACCATGGCCCGGACACTGTGCACCATGACTGGGTGCTCCAGCAAAAGACCAACCTGCTCGTAAGCAAAGGCAATGCAGTCTGCCACCAAAGTGGACAGGGTACTTTTAGAGACTGCTGTCCCCAGCTGACTTGGGTCGTAGGAAACAAAGGTTCTTGATTGGGATGTGAAAATACACCTCAGTCAGGTCAAGAGAGGTAAGGAATTGCCCCTTCCTGACCACTGCTATTATGGAGTGTAAGGTCTCCATGCGACAATGGGAAACCCACAGAGGGTCACTGTCCCTTTTGAGGTCCAAAATGGAGAAGAATGACCCCATATTTTTGGCTACCACAAAGTATATGGACTATCTCCCTTGACCCAATTCACCCACAGAAAGCAGCTTGATAGTTTCCAACCTAAGGAACCACTGCAAAGTTTTGATTACCACCATTTTCTTTACCACTAAGTCACAGGAGGACACAATAAAGATGTTGGATAAGAGCTCTAACAAATCCAAAGCACAGCCATGATGAATCACATCAGGAAGCCACTGGTTCAAAATGATATGGATGCAGCCTGGAGAGGGCCCACTGCAACTCACTGAGTCCTCTGGCTGCTGTGAAGGAGGGTACTCCACCATCTTGAGATTTCCAGGCTCCATGAAAAGGCTGATTATTCTTGAAGTTGCCTAATGTGTAGGATGTAGAAGAAACCTTCTTACTCAGCCTGAACCTCCCCCAGTCCTTTAGATAGGCAGAACTTCCTGACCTCTTCATTGAGCATCAGGAATGGCCCTCAGACAATCTATGAGATCTGGCACCCCCCCACACACACTCTTGACTAACTTCTTTAGGTCTTCCCCAAAGAGTAGGTTGGCTCAAAAAAGGGTGCTTACTCAAGTGAATCTGGAGGTTGAATCTGCTAGACAACTGTAGAACCACAACCCCTTGCGAGCCACAACCACAGACACTATGGCTTTGAGAGCAATTTGCGCCAGATTATAGAGTATCTGGTAAAAAAAAAAAAAAGAAAAGCCCATCCCAGATTCCAACTTGGAGCTCTCTAGCAACTGCTAGATGCAACGAATCAGGACATGGCCAACATACCTGCCCCCCCCCTCCCCTCTGCTTGTAAAGCATCTCTATTTTCCAGTCCTGAGAGTTCTTCAGTGCAAGATTTCTTTCCACAGGATGGCAGTCTTTCATGTGACCACCGTAATCACAGCATCTACCCTGGGAACAGAAGAGGTGCTCCAAGTCCTTCTAGGGTAGGATAAAGCTTCCCCATAATTCTAGCTCTCCTCAAGGCATCCTCCAGCGACTCCTATTCTGAGAGGACCATCTTCTGGAGATACCTATGGAGAAGACAGAGTCTGGATGGCTTACAAAGTCACTGCAGAACTGCTTCCCCCTCCACCAATTCTCCAAAAGGGGCTCCCATCATCCTCAGGCATGAAGTGACTTGGGCAATGAGGAAAGCCATTTCCTCCTCATGGAACAGTGTAACTAATGAAGACGTCTCATCCTCATCCAACAAAAGCTCCCCATCCTCAAGGAAGAGGCAACCAAGAAGGTCAGCTCCTTCCTAATCCTCCTCTATTTCTCACTCTTTCTCCAGTAAGGTGGTAGTAATAGGATCCTGGAATCCACCCAGGATCGTACCTGAAGTCCTAAGGTGCTTCAGGCCTTTCACATCCCAGGCGGATGTTTATGAATGCACTCCAGGTGGCCCCTAGACTCCAACCTGGTCTGGCCTGGAGGCTGCAGGGTATAAAGAGCCAGTTGATAGCATTAGGTTATTTCCTGCACTAACTGGGGGCCTAGAAAAGGAGGAGTTTCCAGAGAGAACCCTGAAATAACCCCTTGTCCCCCCAACTAAGCTTCCCCTTGTGAAAAAACACATGCCCTGGTCCAATTTGGTTGCGGTTCCCACCAGTGCACAAAACATGATTGTGGTGGGAGCCACAGCCTCTATCACCTCATGTGAGGAAACCCCGAACAAAGACAATCTCCCCCCCCTTCAGAAGCAATGCCCCCATTGGAAATGGGACAAAAGGAGCTGGCCACAGGGCTACTGCACGCCCCACATCTGCTGCTACAAATCGATCATTACCCCACTGCCTTCCAATGCCACTACAGGAAGAACCCCCCCACTTACATGCCAGGTCAATCCCTGGGAAAGCCCCTTTCTCCAAACCACTGCAATCAGCAAGCTTCCTCAGCTGATTTTACATCTCTGCAGCTCAAGCTCAGTCTTTCCTTTTATTTTTATTTATAAGCAAACAACTTTAATCCAGCAAAGAGCTCCCAGAAAGCAATATCAAAAATAAAGGAAACGTCACAGCTTCTTCAAAACACACATACAAAAAAAAAGGAGGACGAGGGTAACCCAAAAAGGAGGCTACTCGCCTATCCTGGCAGGGCCTCAAAGAACCTCTTCCAGGAACTGCCAGACAGGAGACCCATAGGTTAGGTCCTGGGGCAGAAGGAAACTCCAGCCGCTCTAACAAGGTAAAAGATCCACAGACCGATCTCTCTGAGCAATTATCTGTCTAAAAGCTCAACTTGAGGGCCATAAGCTGCAGACTGTGCCCCATAGAAATAGGCTTGAAGAGGGCTGGCCCGTCAACTAGGTGGTCGACTAGGGTGGCAGGCCCCCCCAGCGAAGTGGCAGTTCAATGCCACAGCGGACTCTGCGAGAAAAGTAGTGCCGCCCGGCCTGCCATGCCACCCACCTGGCATCCATCTTCTCACCGAGGGAAGGAAGGCGGCATGGCAATCCCTCAGCTGCATCGGGCTTTAAAGTGCCCGTGCTGGTGCGCTCAGGCCTGCCATTCCTGCCCCCTCCAACAGGAAGTTGTGTCGGAGAGGGGCAGGAGCGGCAGGCTGTAAGCGTGTCAGCGCATGCATTTTAAGGCCCAACGCAACAGACGATCATTGTGCCGCCCTCCTCCCCAGGCGAGAAGATGGATGGCCGGGGAGGGAAGGGTAGTGCCACAATCCTCAGGGGTGGCATTGAAGGTCTGCCTGGGGTGGCAGAACGCCTCGGGCCGGCCCTAGGCCTGAAGAAATGCTTGCTGCACAGTGCAACCATCTATTGGAGGCAAAGAATACTGACAAGTTCCAGGGCTGCACCATTCCTTATACTGTGATGTGTTCACTAAAAAATTCCAGATCCAGCCTCCACCTGCTGGTAGAATGGCATAACCCATTGGTCTGGACTGGTCAAGCAGGATAAGGAAAAATATTTAAACAAGAGACCTCTGTGATATGATTCTTTTTAAGGAGACAAAAGAAATGCAGACCTAAATAAGTTACTTTGCAAAACAAAAAATATACTGGGCACACATTTATAGACCACAGAAGAAAAGAAAGTGCAAGACCACACTACTCTCAAAGTTTCAATGCATTTACAGACCTTAATGAAGAGGCACTTGTAGGTGGCAGACTTAAAAAGCGATACATAGCTGAAAACCAAGAGCAGAACTAGTGACTTTATTTTTAGAACTTGACATGCATTAAGAAAATGCAGTGCTCCAACACCTTCCCCCCTTGTCTTGCCTGACAGCTGCATAGTCTTACTGCAGTGTTCAGAAACCAGGAGAACATCTTGACATATGCAGGGGAGGGAGAGGAAAATATTGTGTTACAGTAAGACATTTTCCATTGGTTAGTTCAGGGCGCTCCATTTGAGTGCTATACACCCCGACATAAGGGGAAGGAGAAGCATTTCATTTTTCCTAACTTAAGTCCATACCTTAAGGATGTTAATTAAAAGAAAAATTCCTCACCTCTGGAGAATCTTTCTTGCATGATCTTCAGAAACTGTTATGCCCAGTCCCTTGAGAGCCTGAACGATTTCTGAGGCTTCAATCTTACCTTAAATATTAAAAACAAAAATGTCCAAATGTAATATTCTTACATCACATAGTAGGCACAGCAGATCTGAAATGCACTCTGCTTTGCAAATGCAATGCGTGCCTTCGAGTCAGTCCTGACTCCTGGTGACCCAGAAGTGTCACCGGAAGTAGATCGCCAGGCCTTTCTTCCGAGGCAATGGAGGGTTAAGTGACTTGCCCAAGGCCACAAGGAGTGCTAGTGGGAATCGAACCCTGGTTGCTTGGTTACCAAGCCAGTGTTCTAACCACTAGGCTAGGGATTTTTCTCCAAATTCTGATGAAATCCTTTAGTAAACTGGGGTATCAAATGTAAACAATGTTTGATGGGTATGTTAAATAAATTTAAGATTCAAAAAAACACTGCCAAAACAAAGCTTATGACAAATTCATTTGCTGTTGAAATAGCCTCTATCATGACCTGGGTGCAGCCAGGTACTGTATAATGGGGTCAAGCAGTTGCAATGACAGGTAAAGGAATTGGGAACTCAGATATTAAAAATGAGAAAGGAATGCTGCTTTTATTACACCATGTTGAAGGAAGATGATGATTTCTGAACTGAACTGCTGACTTTTCAGCATGATATAAACAAAGACAAAATTCTTCTCTCACCTTTGAGAACAGATAGCCTGATATTCACCAGCAGATATCTCCTCACCCTTGCTTAGATTCCACCTCCTCCTACCCCCTCACTCTCTCTACTGGCCTTTTGAAGCCAAATCCAAAGCACTCGCCACTGGCTTTTAATTTGTGCCACTCTCCCCCTTCGTACTGCAGTCAATTTATGCATACTGTACATCTCACCCACCCTCTTCACATATCCCTGAACAAGGCCTTGTTCCAATGCTAGGCTATCTCACAATGGGCAGCTACAATGAGATGCCTCCACAGCCCCCTTTGACCCAGAGGCCATCCTTGGTCTTGCTTATGCAACAGATACACTGCAGGGTCCCTCGGGAGGTCCCACCCTAGGATCTCATCCATCAAGCCAATAGTCACCTCCCAGTACCACTGCACCACTGGGAAAGATCACTATATGTGAAAGAAGCTCCCCTGGTCTCCACACTGCCTCCAGCAATCCACAGACCTGGTGGCAGCCACAGACCTGGTGGCAGCCGCACCGGAGTCAAGTACCATCGATACAGCAACTTATAGGCGTGCTCTACCACGTTTACCGACACCGACAGTTTCCCAATAGTCCCCAAAATATCCTCCCAATCCTCTCATTCCCAGGAAACCCCAAAATTCTGTTTCCACGAGCATAAACCCTTCTTTCTCCATCCCCATAGCAGTGAGCCCTTTGTAGAGCTTTGAGAGAACACCCTTTTTCCCCAGCAATCCCAAACATACAGCCTCAAACCCGGCCCTTTCCCAAATCCTCCAGCACCTGCTTTTGCAAGAGGAAATGTCGGATTTGTAAATACCCATAGAAGCCCCTATCATCCAGGGAAAACATATCCTGTAACCCCTCAAAAGACAGGAACGCCTCCTGCAGGCAAGACTGGGCCACACCCACTAACCCTTTACTCACCCACCTATTCAACAAAGGCCTATGGGGCTCTGTTCCTGCTGAAAATCTTTCAATCGAAGCAGCGGGGAATATCTCTTGCCAGACAGCAAGAGTGGACCAGATGCTCAGTATGTGTCGCACCAGTAGATGCCCGATCCCCCTCCCTGCCCCTGTCCCCATAACCTCCCTTCCAATCCTACCTTCTCCAACTCTCCTCACTCCATGTTCACACACTGTTTCCCACCTTCACAAAACCACGCGCAGATTGCATGGTGCTGTGCTGCCACACGGTAGCTTTTGAAGTCTGGAAGTCCCAAACCTCCGTCACGCTTACAGCATTGCAGCACTAGCCGAGCCACACGTAGGGGCCGTCCCTTCCACAAGAAGTGCTCCTGCCGCTTCCTAAGGCCCACCAGCACCCTCTCCAGAACCAACACCAGTAGGACCTGGCATATATATAAGAACGTCAGTGGGACCACCATCTTTATAGCTGTCATCCTGCCCATCCAGTTGAGTTGCAACCACCCCCACTGTTGCAGTAGCTCATCCAACTCCAGGTATTAGCCTAGGGTAGTTCATCTGAAACAACCCCTTGAGATCCCTACCTATCTATATAAACCCCCAAATTCTTCATCTCCTGAACCACCCACTTGAATGGAAACTGCAACTTCAACCTGTCCTCCAGTGAAGCCATCACTGTTAAATTAAGAATCTCCAATTTCCCCATAATTAAATTAAACCCCGAAAGCCTTCCAAATTCCCTCAGATCCCACACAATCAGAGGCAGCAAGATCAGGGACCTTGTGACCACAAAGATGATTTCATCTGCGAACAATGATATGCGAGATTCTAACGCCCCCCCCTCCAACCTCTATTTCCCTGATGTCCAGGCTCTGCCAAATCCACTGCACCAGCGGCTCCACTGTAAGCATGAACAGCAGAGGGGATAGTGGGCAACCCTGTCTCTTCCCTCTACTCTGGGTGAAAGTCCGAATAGCCACCATTGACTGATGCAGGCCCTCGAGCTCTCATACAATGCTTGGATCCACCCCCAAAAACCCCCTCCGAATCCTAAAGACCTTAAACATGAACTCCCAGGATACCTGTTCAAAAGCCTTTTCCACATCAATAGTTTATGGCAGAGCCTCCTCCCGACCACGTCCTGCCCCCCAGATCAAATTCAACACCTTTCTAATACAGTATTATCTGTGGCCTGTCTCCCCGGAATGAAATCGACTTGGTCAGGATATATCCATTGAGTTAGCACATGGTTGAGACAGGCTGCCAGCATATTGGCTAGAATTTTGACACCAAGATTGAGAAGGGAAAACGGCCAGTAGGACGTACAATTTTGCAGGTTTCTCCCCTTCTGAGGAATAAGTAAATGACCACCCAAGCCACAGTTTCGGCCAGGCTTCCTCCCTCCAGCATAGAGTTAAAGAACATTGCCAGGGGACCAGACAGACCATTCTCAAAGCTCCTATAGAACTTGGCTGTGAATCCATCCAACCTGAGCGCCTTATCATGCTGTGGCAAAGTGCAATCAATGAATAAGTCCAGGAGTCGATTGACAGGGTCCAAGTCAGCTTATTGTGCACAGGCCCAGTCAGTCAAAGCTTCAAAAGGTACTGAGCAAACGTTTATACAGAGACATAACCATTTATACCTCTTTTTCAGTTTGATACATGAAAATCTTCTATTGGTTCCAACTCGATACATGCAAACTTTTCATTGGTTATACATTCCCTTCATTTGTCCAATTAGAAATCCCTCCGGAGCCTAGCAAACGGCCCCCTCCTTTAGGATTGCTTGAACAATGGTACAGTTCTGAATCTCGTTACTTTTCTACTGCAAGGTTAACTTCGGCTTCTGGAATGCATATACTGTTACATTTCTGTTCTTTCACACACAAGAGAATAATAGAAGACTTATGAATTCATGAAAACTTCTTATTAAGCATTTTAAAACAACTTTCTTATTTTTCACAGATTTTTGGTTCTTTTCTAGCTATAATGGGAGTTAGGATCCAGGCCTAACTTACAGGCCTTTCATAGTAGCAGGCCATGCTAGGCCATAGCCTACCTCATTCCCCCTTTGATTATTCTCACCCGCAAGTGAGGAAGGGTGAGAATTAAATCACTCATTAGTCAATTAACACTTTATACCGGTGTAATGGCATCATCTTCGTGGGGTATAGGGTAATATCGCCACATAGCTAATACTTTTGCAGCTGCCTTCCGCTCTATAGTGTTATCAATTGATGATGTTATCTTGCGTAAGCAAAGGGGTAGGAGACAAGGGAGCAACAAGCACATGGCTAATATGAATAGTACGATAAACATAAGGGATTTCAGACCACCTATCCAAGAAAACAATGAACCAAACCACCCATCCATCTTTAAACTGTGCCAAGTCTGGACAGGCACAAATGTCTGCTCTCTCATCTGGATGGCTAAATCTTCAACTACATGCCCATTATTATCAATCTGTAAACAACAATTACTTAGATTCAACTTCCCACATACCCCACCTTCAGCTGCTAACAAATAATCTAAAGCTAAATGATTTTGATAAATGGCTGTACGCATTTGCGTACTTTGCTTTGCTAGAAGGGTTAGTGCTTTACTAGTTTCATTGTTTATTATTTCATCAACAGCTTGCAAACATATTATTTGATTAATCATATAAACAGGAGTACGATATCCCCATCCTGCTCCCAAGTAGCAGGTCCATAGTATGAGATGATTCTTTCTGGGGGCCATTCTTCACCATCCCATTTGTCCCATTGGCCTATTTTCAAGGCCTCCTTCAGCTGTCGACTTCTGTATACAGGATATCCCAGCTGTTTCTCCCTGGGATGTTGGTAGAAGGAAAAAGGAAGGTCGTATGGTTCCCAATACACATGCACCTCCCCAATGGTGAGAAAGTCTGGCATATGCTCGGGTTCCGCAAATCCAGTACAGTCCAGGTGGTGCTTGCCAAGAATTATATGCTGCTAGGTTAGTCCAGATGCTGGCAAGTCTGGGGAACTGGACTAGAGGATTGGAGGGTTCAGTAGCATTGGCTCCTGACCACCAAGATGTTTTCTTAGTGGTACTGTTGTAAAACGTCTGATTGAGAAAGACCAGCTGCCCCACTTCCATATTGAACATTGGTCCATAGCGAGAGAAACATAAATTACCCACAATGGAGTGGGCCAATACCCATTCACTTGTGGTATTGCATATATTAGTCTGATTATATGGAACAGAATAGTTCAGTTCTTGTGCTTCCCAAGGCCATTGGTCTCCCATTTTTGTTCCTCCACAAAACAAACAGTCTGAAACATGGAGACTAGAAGCAACTGCTCCCGCTAATTCAAGAAATAAGTTCTGGGAGGCAGGAGGGATTTCAAACTCCGATTTCATGGCTTCATTGAAGGAGTGATGTATACGATAGGGTGAGGATACATGGGTTTTGGTGTTTAATCGCAGATATAAAATAGTCCCAGGATCTACACCTCCTCCTGCAATACGCAACCCAAACTTGTATCCTTGCTTCCAGTGGCTGGGGTTGGCTATGAAGAGTTGTAGAGGATTACAGGCACCTTTCTGGCATTTCTTAGGTTCTGGTATGCTGATCTTCGTTAGGCTGCCTTTGCGATGATCGCCGTCTTGTCCCGTCGGTGCATTCTTCCAGGTAGCAAAATATACACATTCCCATTTTGGGCAAAAGTAATCATGTTTAGATGCGGTGGTGTAAATAGTGGCTGCAGTACTCTTTCCTGTACACTTTCTCTATCTATAGGCTCCTTCTGGACACATGTATTTATCATCATGGTAGTAGGCTTGCTCCCATGACCCACATCTGTGGTAAGCATTTCTGTTGAAGGCATCACAAGCGTCAAAGTTTAAGGTGATAGGTTTGGTGGGGTCGGTAAGGGGTTTTGTCGCATTCAGGATAGCTCCATCTTCATCATTCCATCGTATCTCGAATGTATAGTATGATGGGTTTTGTCGAGGAGTATAACAAGTCTTACTTCTTCCCTTTGTGCAAATGTTCAGTTTGGTGCCCTTATAAACACATCGGCTAACTGTTCCAGTGCAAGTATAGTAGGAATGATAGAGCAAAGTCTGAGTAACCTTTTGTCCTGTTCGGGTGGTGGTTATGCAAGCTATACAAGGAGGTAGAGCAAAGGTCTTTTCCAGGATTCTCAGGATCACCACTCCCACAAGGCAATAGTGGAAGAACATTGTGATCACAGTCTCTGGATGTTAACTGGAAAGTTGAGGATAATGAACTGTGTTGAGTTTTTCTTCTGTTTCTGTAGTGATGGTCACTTTCGCGTGACGTAAGTGGATGCTGAAGATTCTTCTATAAAGCTGGCTGTCTCATCAGGGTGTCGCAATGGAGTCTCGGGATCATTCACTGATGTCCATTGGCCAGGATCAGGAGCAGCTGCCGGCTTCACTCGACTGTGGTGGATCCAGGGTTCGAATTCTGCAACTTTCACTGCGGTGGGGGTTGACAGGATGACGAGGTAGGGTCATAAAAACATAAGAACATAAGATATGCCATACTGGGTCAGACCAAGGTCCATCAAGCCCAGTATTCTGTTTCCAACAGTGGCCAATCTAGGTCATATGTACCTAGCAGTTTCCCCAAAGGACCCAGGTTCCACAATGCTTGTATTGCGTCAAGCATTGATATCCTGGGTCCCTTCTTAATAATGGTTTATGGACCTTTCCTCCAGGAACTTGTCCAAACCTTTTTTAAACCCAGCAACACTAACAGCCTTTACTACATCCTCCGGTAACAAATTCCAGAGTTTGATTACACGTTGAGTGAAAAAATATTTTCTTTTATTAGTCTTAAATAGTTTACCCTGTAGCTTCATTGCATGTCCCCTAGTCTTTCTATATTCTGTTAAGGTAAACAATCGATCTGCGGTTACCCGTTCCACTCCGTTCATTAATTTATAGACTTCTATCATATCTCCCCTCAGCCGTCTCTTTTCCAGGTTAAAGAGCCCTAACCTTTTTAGCCTTTCTTCATAGGAGTATCCTTCCATCCCCTTTACCATTTTGGTGGCTCTTCTCTGAACCTTTTCTAAAATCGCTATATCCTTTTTAAGATACGGCGAACAGAATTGCACACAATATTCAACGTGCGGTCTCACCATGGAACGATATAGAGGCATTATAATATCTTTTGTTTTATTTTCCATTCCTTTCCTTATCATACCTAGCATTCTATTTGCTCTCTTGGCCGCTGCTGCACACTGGGCCGAGGGTTTTAACATGGTATCCACAATGACGCCTAAATCTTTTTCCTGGGTGGTGGTTCCTAATGTGGAACCTTGCATCGTGTAACCATAGTTTGGGTTGTTCTTCCCTAGGTGCATAACCTTGCACTTGTCCACATTAAATTTCATCTGCCATTTTGATGCCCAGTCTTCCAATCTATCAAGATCCTCTTGCAATTTTCCACAATCCTCTTGGGTTTTAACAACTTTAAATAGTTTTGTGCCATCTGCAAATTTGATAACCTCACTCGTTATTCCACTTTCCAGGTCATTTATGAATATGTCAAAAAGCAGCGGACCCAGCACAGATCCCTGGGGTACACCACTATTCACCTTTCTCCATTGGGAAAATTGGCCATTTAGCCCTACCCTCTGCTTTCTATCTTTTAACCAGTTCCTGATCCACAATAGTACACTGCCTCCTATCCCATGACTCTTTAGTTTTGCCAAAAGTCTCTGATGAGGGACCTTGTCAAAGGCTTTCTGAAAGTCCAGATACACAATATCAACCGACTCACCTTTGTCCACCTGATTATTCACTCCTTCAAAAAAACATAACAGATTAGTAAGACAAGATCTTCCTTGTCTAAAGCCATGTTGGCTGTTTCCCATTAGGTCATGACTATCTACATGCTGAGTAATTTTATTCTTTATGATGGTTTCTACCATTTTTCCCAGTACTGATGTCAGGCTCACCGGTCTGTAGTTTCCCGGATCACCCCTGGAACCCTTTTTAAAAACTGGTGTTACATTGGCGATGCTCCAATCTTCAGGTATTAGAGATGATTTTAATGATAGTTCACAGATTACTAATAGCAGGTCTGCAATCTCATATTTCAGTTCTTTCAACACCCTGGGATGTATACCATCTGGCCCAGGTGATTTGCTACTCTTCAGCTTATCTAATAGTTGTAATACATCTTCCCGATGTATCGATATTTCCTTCAATTCTTCCGCACCTTTAAATACCACTTCAGTCATGGGTAACATCCCTACATCTTCCTCAGTAAAGACTGAAGCAAAGAATTCATTTAGTCTCTCTGCTATCACCTTGTCGCCTCTTAGTGCTCCTTTAACCCCTTTATCATCTAATGGACCAACTGACTCTCTCACAGGTTTTTTGCTACGAATGTACTTGAAAAGGTCTTTACTTCGCGTTTTTGCTTCCGCAGCAAGCTTCTTCTCAAATTCTCCCTTTGCCTGCCTTATCAATGCCTTGCATTTGACTTGCCAGTGCTTGTGCTGTTTCCAGGTTTTCATCATTTGGCTCTTTTTTCCATTTCCTGAAAGATGCTTTTTTGGCAACAACAGCTTCTCTGACCTCACCTTTAAACCATGCTGGCAGTTTTTTGGACTTCCTTCCACTTTTCTTAAAGCGTGGAATACAGCTGGTCTGGGCTTCCAAGATAGTATTTTGGGTCCCTTCCAATGCGGCGCCAGCGGGGGTTTTCTCCACTCTTTCACCCACACGGACGTTCCTGGCTTGAAGGGATGCAGAGGCTCGGTCAGGTTGATGGGTAATCGATCTTGCACCCACGTTTGGAGTTTCTGCAAAACAGAACCTAAAGCTAATAGTTCTTGTCTAGTTATTTCAGATCCTATCTGTCTTATGTCTCCCTTTATTCCCTGCACTATGGGTGGAGGTCACCCATACAAAATCTCAAAAGGGGAGACACCTAAGGATCTGGTGGGAGCTGAACGTATCCTAAGAAGGGCTATGGGTAGAACTTGGAGCCACTTCAGGTGTGTTTCTTGGCAGAGCTTGGATAACTGAGTTTTCAAGGTTCTATTCATACGCTCTACTTTCCCTGAGCTCTGGGGTCTGTAAGCAGTGTGCAACTTCCATTTTATTTGCAAAGCTTGAGCTAACTGTTGAGTCACTTGGGATACAAATTATGGACCATTATCTGACCCTATAGTTGATGGTATTCCAAATCGGGGAATGATCTCATGGAGCAATACCCTAGTAACTTCTCGGGCATTCTCAGTTCGGGTGGGGTAGGCTTCTACCCACCCTGAAAATGTGCAGACTAACACTAACATATAGTGATATCCATTTGCATGGGGCATTTCAGCAAAGTCTATCTGTATATCACTCATGGGGGTCACCCCTACTGACTGAATTCTTGGGGGTGGAACAGGACCTTGCTTGGCATTATTTTTGGCACATATCAGGCATTGCTGTGCCACTGAGGCGGTCAGGGATCCTAGCAATGAAATACAGAAGTGTGGTCTCAGGGCTTTCTCCATGGCTGTTTTTCCATAATGTGTGACTTGATGAAAGGCTTGGACAAAGGCTGGCCCTAATGCTTCAGGGATGATGGTAGGACCTGGAGGTGGACTACCTTCTGGGGGTGGTAGCACTATCCAACCTTGTTCTGTTAAGACTCCTCCCTCCTTTTCACAATAATAGTCTAACTCTCTTGTAGTGTATCGGGGTGCCCAGGAACTAAGAGGCACAGGGAATAGGGCTGCCTGCAGTACAGTATCTTGGGTCCTAACATGTCCTGTGGTGGCTGCCTTTCGGGCTGTGGCATCTGCAAATCTATTCCCTCGGGCAACTTCTCCTGCTCCTGCCTGATGACCTCGGCAGTGCATGACTGCCACTTGTTTGGGGGCCCACACAGCATCTAATAACATCAATATCTCGGGCCCATACCTAATGTCCTTATCCCCTGAGGTGATTAACCCTCGCTCTTTATATAAGGTTCCATGTGCAGGCAAAGTAGTAAAAGCATATTTGGAATCTGTGTACACATTTATGCGGAGTCCTTCTCCTAATGTCAAGGCTCTAGTGAGGGCTATCAATTCAGCTTTCTGTGCAGAAGTTCCTGGGGTCAGGGCTGAGGACTCAACTACCAGATCAAGGGTCACCATTGCATATCCAGCACAACGATGTCCACTGATGACCAGACTGCTTCCATCTACAAAGAAAGTCCGTTCTGGGTCCTCTAGAGGGACATCGGTCAAATCAGGGCGACTTGAAAATACAGTGTCCATGGTTTCTAAGCAATTATGATCAGGTGGCCCAGGACCAATTGGGAACAATGTAGCAGGATTCAGAGCTTGGCTAACTTTCAACTGTATCCGAGGGTTTTCACACAACATGCTTTGATACTTCAACATTCGTGCACTGGCTAGCCAGAAGTTTCCTTTGTGTTCCATAAGGGTCAGAACAGAGTGTGGCACGGTAACTTGAAGAGTTTCTTCTAGTGTGAGTTTGTCTGCTTCGCCCACTAGGAGGGCTGTTGCTGCGACAGCTCTCAGGCAAGGGGGCCATCCTTTTGCAACTACATCCAATTGTTTTGACAGATAAGCTACTGGTCATTGCCAGGAGCCAAGAGATTGGGTCAATACTCCCAATGCGTTTCCTTGTGACTCATGAACAAAAAGATGAAAAGGCTTCTGAACATCTGGAAGACCTAAAGCTGGAGATGACATCAGGGCCTTTTTCAAAGTTTGGAATGCTACATCTTGTTCAGGTCCCCAATCTAGTGGGGATTTTTCCATTCCTCTGGTGACTTGGTATAGTGGTTTTGCAATCAGGGCAAAGTTGGGGATCCATATACGACAATATCCCGCGGCCCCCAGGAAGGCTCTTACTTGCCTCCTAGTGGTTGGTGTGGGGATATTACACACAGCTTCTTTGCGTTCTGGTCCTAAACGTCGGATCCCACTGGACAACTGGAATCCTAGATACTTGACTTCAGTTTGGCATAGTTGTGCTTTGGCTCTTGAGACTTTGTATCCAGCATCTTTGAGAAGGTACAAAAGTTCACTAGTAGCTTGTAGGCATTCACTTTCTGAGTTGGTGGCTATGAGCAAGTCATCTACATACTGAAGAAGAACCCTCTTTCCTGAGTCCACTGGGTAACTTGAGAGATCTTGATTTAGGGCAGCACTGAAGAGAGTAGGTGAATTCTTGAATCCTTGGGGTAATCTGGTCCAGGTGAGCTGACCCCGCCTTCCTGTTGTGGGGTCTTGCTATTCAAAAGCGAATAAAAGTTGACTGATGGGTGCTAGGCGCACGCAGAAAAAGGCATCTTTCAGGTCCAGGACGGTGAAGTGAGTAGCCTCAGCGGGGATCAGTCCCAAGAGAGTATAAGGGTTTGGTACTACTGGGTGTATAGTTTCAACTGCATCATTTACTCGCCTTAGATCTTGTACTGGGCGGTAGTCCCCTGTCCCAGGCTTCTTTACTGGGAGAAGGGGGGTGTTCCAAGATGACTGGCATTCCTTGAGAAGTCCGTACTTCAGCAGTTTCATTAAATGGCAGTGAATTCCTTCTATGGCTGGTCGAGGGAGAGGATACTGCTTCACATGTACTGGTTCCATTCCTGGCTTGAGGGTGACAATGACAGGGGCTATGTTCTTCGCTAGGCCAGGTGGATTATCTTCTGCCCATACTTCAGGTGGGGCTATAAGGTTGGTAGGTATACAGGGACTGGTTGACTTTATTGGAGGTGCACTATAGAACCGCCACTCTTCTTCTCAGGGAACAGTAAGCACCATCAATCCAGCAGGCTTTGGGTTCACAGTCATTTTCATTTCTCCCCCTTCAGCAAAGGATATTTGGGCCTGGAGCTTGGCAAGCATGTCTCGGCCCAGTAGTGGAATAGGGCACTCAGGCATATACAAGAACTGGTGCGTTATCTTCTGTCCCCCTAGTTCACACATGCGGTTCTGCAAGAATGGTTTTGTGGCTTTATTTCCAGTGGCTCCCACAATGGTGACAGATCGTGAGGACAGAGGAGCTACTGTCTTGGCTACTAGTGAATGTTCTGCTCCTGTATCTACCATAAATTCCATGTATTGGTCCCCTATCTTTAAACTAACCATAGGCTCCTGGGGACCCAGGGTGAACTTGGAGCCCGGTCTGGCCTAGTCTTCACCTATGTCATCCAGGTCATAGCCCGTTGCTACTGCCACTCCCTCAATGGCTTCTTCCCTCTCCTGCTGGAACTGCGTTCGATCCATTCCTCCTCTCCTTCGAAATCTTCCTCCGGTCCTCCAGGGACTCCCTCCTTCCCTTGCAGGGGCGGAGTCCAGATGCGGGCACTCATTTCTCCAATGTCCTTCTTCCTTGCAGTAGGCGCATTGATTTGCACCCAATTGAGGCCTTTCGCTTCCGCGGCCTCTTCCACGTCCTCTGGTCCTTTGATTAGGAAAACCTCCTCCACGTCGTTCGGTTATAGCAGCAGCAAGAAGATCTGCCTTCTTCTTCATCTTTCGTTCACTTTCTCTGTCCCGTTCATTTTCACGATTCACAAATACTTTCTGAGCGACTTCCATTAACTGAGCTGTGTTCATGCCCGCAAATCCATCCAATTTCTGTAATTTTCGCTTTATGTCTCTCTGGGACTGACTAACAAAGGCCGCATTTACCATGCGTAAATTTTCCTGAGCGGCGGGATCATATGGGGTATACAATCTATAAGCTTCAGACAACCGCTCATGAAAGGCCGCTGGGCTTTCATCTGGACCCTGGAGAACTTCCGATACTTTCCCGATATTCATGGCCCTCTGGCCTCCCTTCTTCAGGCCCTGCACTAAGGCCTGGCGAAATCTGGTTAGGGCCGCCGCCTCCCCCCCTTCTTCATTCGGGTCCCACCCGGGATCTTCATTGGGATATTCCGCAGCAGCTGCTTGCGGGGAATTTATTTCCCCCCTTTCTACAGGGTTCTCTTCTAACCATCGGAGGGCTGCTTGCCCAATTCGGCCTCGCTCCTCAGTAGTGAAGAGGGTGGACAGGAGCTGGCAACAATCGGCCCAGGTAGGCTGATGGGTTTGCATAATGCTAGACATTAATTCTGTTAATTCCTGGGGCTTGGCTGTGTAGGAAGCATAATGCGTTTTCCAGTTTAATAAATCTGTGGTAGAAAAGGGTACATAAACTAAGCTGGTTGGTCCTGGCGCCATCTGGCCCTGATCATTTAAAACAGGTATTCCAGGCACTTGGCGTAATGGCATTAGGTGCCCTGCTTTCTCCTTCTTCTTGGGAGTTACACTTCTTAAATCATAAGGCTCCCGGGCACTAGTCTCCTTGGTGGGTGACCCTGAACTGGCAGAAGAGCTTCCGCTTTCTATCTCATCGGAGGACTCGAGTCCCCCTGCTGAGCTTGGGCCTGACTCGGGACTTCCACTCGGGGTAGGGTGCTTCTTAGGCTGTTGCTTCGGTATTTTCTGGGGCTCCTCGTAGGGCTCTACTTCAAGTTGCGGGGCTGTGGGGACTAATTTCTGTGGGTGCCGGGGTAGACTATCCAAAATATCTGAGGACTCTGGGTCAGAATACACAGGCAGCTTCGCTTCCTTAGCCTTTTTGGTTCCCCTAGTAGTAGCTACAAATATTTTACAGTGCTCCTCATAACAGCGCTTCATCCATGAGGGCTGCTGTTCACATATACTTAACCAGGAATCTATATAGGGGAACTGGTCAGGATACGCTCTCAGTATGAGCTGATGGATGCGTAAAACTGTCTCAAAATCAAAGGTGCCCCCCTCGGGGCCATGAAGCAGCTAATGCGGGCCACTCCCTTTCACATAACATTTTTAATCTGGATGGAGTCATTTTTATACCATAATCGCCCTAAAATCCTTTACGGAAATTCTTGATCATACATGCCAACGGAGTGTGCGTGGACTCCGTCCCTCCCATAATGTAGACGCACCTACCTACACTTTCTACGTACCTGCGTACGTTACGTACCCTACGTCCCTACGTACACGTAATGACGTACAGGACAACGAACAATAAGGATAGGTAGTATGGCTGCAGGTAAGGGGTCCGTACAGCCCACAGAACACTGGGGGGGACAAACACCACTCGCTTCCTCCTGTTCGCGACCTGGGCGTGGTCGCCTGGCCAGTAACTGCGCTACTTAGGAGTCCGCACTCGCTCGGTCTGTATTTCAAGACCTCTCACTCACACACGCAAGCATATTTCAACAAGATATCATATTTCAATATTTCAAGTGCCCAGGTTTTCTGACTAACTGACTATTCCAAACAAGAAGGGTCGATGGCTTCAGCTTCCGCTTTCCTTACGTGGAGCTTACTAGGACCGCCCTTATGGGAGGTGATCAGGCTCCCTTGTCTCACGCATACTCATGCGAGATTTCCCAGTTAGTCTATACCAAATATACCAAATCAGTCCTGCACACACAAGACGTTGTCCCAGGCTGTTCTCTCTAACTATTAAATCACAAAAATGTCTACTCACCGGATCCGGTCCCCGATACCACACCAGCTTCTGAGTTGGAACCTGGACTCCCCCGGGTCGGAGGTGTTGGCCAGCTGGACCCGATGGCCCGCCGAGGCAGGCGGAACCCTCTCCGGCACAAAGGGGCCGGCGGCGCCTGAGGTTTCCCCCGCGGTCGGACAGACACGGTTCCAACCGGGCCAAACCTCAAGGCGAATTACGTGGATTATTCACTTGAATACCATTTACCACTCGCACTTCCCGGCCAATGCACCAAGAATATCCTGTGGCAAAGTGCAATCAATGAATAAGTGAAATTGTACATAGTTTCCCCCAGTTCACTCCAAGTTGTTTCCCCCTGTTTTATGTAAACTCTGATTGCCTTCGCTGTCATTGAGTCACTTTGTTCTCTGTAAACCGCACTGATAGAAAATAGCGCGGTATAAAAGAAATGTTAAATAAATAAAAATAAATAAAAAAGTCCAGGAGTCGATTGACAGGGTCCAAGTCAGTTTATTGTGCACAGGCCCAGTCAGTCAAAGCTTCAAAAGGTACTGAGCAAACGTTTATACAGAGACATAACCATTTATACCTCTTTTTCAGTTTGATACATGAAAACTTTCTATTGGTTCCAACTCGATACATGCAAACTTTTCATTGGTTATACATTCCCTTCATTTGTCCAATTAGAAATCCCTCTGGAGCCTAGCAACTGGCCCCCTCCTTTAGGATTGCCTGAACAATGGTACAGTTCTAAATCTCGTTACTTTTCTACTGCAAGGTTAACTTCGGCTTCTGGAATGCATATACTGTTACATTTCTGTTCTTTCACACACAAGAGAATAATAGAAGACTTATGAATTCATGAAAACTTCTTATTAAGCATTTTAAAACAGCTTTCTTATTTTTCACAGATTTTTGGTTCTTTTCTAGCTATAATGGGAGTTAGGATCCAGGCCTAACTTACAGGCCTTTCATAGTAGCAGGCCATGCTAGGCCATAGCCTACCTCAATCAAGTTTTAAAGATCTGATGGATCTATCAGTTTCCTCCAATGAGATTTTAAATCGAGGCAACTAGCCTCCGATTTCTCTAACTTAGGTAACACAATAGAGCCTAAGTAACTCTCAATATCACCTGCTGGAGGCCCAGATCTTGCCCTATACAGGGCCTCATAAATGTCCTTGAATGCCCCCCGAAGCGCCTTCTCCTTTGTGATGAGACACCACTGCAAATCGCAAAGTGCTCCTATTTGAAATCGAGCTATTTGCTTATACAACTGGTGGGCCAATAGCTTGCCCGCCTTGTTGTCAAACTTGAAGTGAGCCTGCCAAACCTTCCACGGTTTAAAACCCATATTGTGCAGAACCAGCCCATTTAACTGGGCCCTGACAGCCTCCCTGTCGGCTTCGCCATTCATTCCTCCTCCAGTCTCTGAAGCTCCGCTCGCAAGCCTTCCTCTTTCACCTCCCTTTCTCTCTTTAACAGCTTCCCCTACTTTACCAACACCCTCCTAATGGTAATCTTGAACCCATCCCAAACCGCAGCCCAGGTCCCCTCCCTCACATTTTCCTTAAAGTAGTGCTGAATAGCAAAAAGCACATCCCGCATTACTCTCTTCTCCTCCAACAGGGAGTATTTCATTTCTAAAAGGTCTGCCCCCTCTCAATCCAATCCCCTTGCAAGATTACCAACACCCGAGCATGGTTGGACCACGTGATGGAGTCTATTTCCGCAACCTGTACATGGGCCCCTCTCTCCCCAAATCATCTCTATCTGCAAATGTGAGTCGTGCATCGACGAAAAAAAGGTGTAATGGCGCGCGTCTGGGTGCAGCACCACCAGGCATCCAGAACATCCATCTCCTGCACAAAATTACGAAGCAGTCCCTGTCCCTCCGGCATCTGCTCCCCACCTCTGTAGTATCCTTCCCCCATGCCAAGCCACATTAAAGTCCCCCTCTATTACCAATGTGCCCGCCCCCATCCCTTATATTTAGTCCGCTATCATATTATAGAAGTCTTCATGTGGGCTGTTAGGTGCATACAGATTAACCAGCACAAACCATTCCACCTCCCACTTTGACTCTAACCAGGAGGGGCCTGCCACCTTTATCCTATATCACCTCCTTCAGCTTCATGGATGAAGAAAAAAAATCCCCACTCCCCCCCCCTTCTTTCTTTGGAGGCTATTGGAGGAAAACAGCATGGTACTATACTTCTTACAGGAGATCAGCCGCTCATGCACTTTGAGGAGATGTGTCTCCTGTATCAGGTACACAGACACGGCTAACCAAGTCATCTCCTTGTACAGCTTCTGTTTCTTCAAGGGAGAATTCAGTCCCTTAACAATGAGAGTGACAAAACTCTCGTCCAGTCTCATCCCTCCCCCTCCCCTCCCCTCCCCACCCTGACCTCCCCATTCACTATCCCAACCCAACCCATCCCCCCTTCTCACAAAGCTTGCTCACCCCCCTGTCCTCTCCTTTCCAACCCCAACCCCTGACCCCCATATCCTGTCCACCTCCAGTACGGGATATCTCCTCCAAGACAGGATAACTCCCCCCAGCCTTGCCACACCTTCACCACTCCTGTTCCATGATCCACATCCCTGCATACCAACTCCTCAAACCCCCTCCCCTCCCCACCACCAGTCCTTCAACCAGACTCTCAGATACGAAACACCCCAATAAGCACGCACTGACAAATTCACCCATAGGCCCCACACCCACACATCCACACACCCCCCACTCTCCATTCTCAACCGTCCACCCCACCTCCCCAAACAGCAGAACTAGCATATACAACAAACCTCCCTCCCACCATCAGAATCACCCAGTTAATGTCCCCAAAAGGTCAAGCAATATGGACATGGCTCAACCCCACCTTCGCTGATTGCCTATGCAGGCGTCTTCGGCCAGATGATGCCTGCTGCCATTTGGGGTATTCCTTGCGATGCTTGCCTGGACTCGTCGGTTCAGAGTCTAGTCTCATGATGCCAGACTCTGTCAAGAGCTTCACAGCCTCTGCTCTGGTGCTCACACAATGTCTCTTTCTCTTCAATGTAAAGTTCAGTCCAAAGGGGAAGGTCCAATTATAGTGAACATTTTCTGTACTCATTTTCTACAAAACATCTCTCAGCTCGCACCTCCTGCGCAGGGTAGCTTGGGCCAGGTCTGCAATGACCTCCACCTTGCAACATTCCCAACGAAAGAAGCCTATGGCTCGGAACTTACTTGCCACCTGTTCTTTCACGCCGTAATCGTGGTAGCATGCTATGATGTTTCGGGGCCTATCGAGCCCTGCTGGGCCCATCACTCTGTGGATGCAATCAGCCTTCAAGTCCAATTCAGCCTACCCAACATTAGCAGCCTAGAATGGCACCCTGATGAGCCTAGGCATCATCTGTTCATAGTCTAGAAATTCAGCGTCCTTGGGGCTGACCCAGAACCTCAAGTTATTGCGTTGTGAGTGGTTTTCAAACTCCTCAAGCTTATTGCGCATCTCCTCCCGCTGTTGCTTGAGTTTTGCCATTCTTTGCTCCAGACCAGTCATTATCTCAGCCTCCTCCACCCTGCCGCCAAGATCATTGAGGTCCCAACGTAGCTCCTTGAGCTCTGCCTTCAAGTCTTCCTTTACACTGGCAAGATCGTTTTTCATGTTCCTCAAGTCCTGCTTGTGGAACTAAACCAAGACCTCCTCTTGGAACCCTGGCGTCAGGACTAGGTCAAGCCCTGGCCTCATTCCAGCAGTAATACTGCTCACTCCATTCTGCTTTCTTGCCTCAACTGCAGGGGTCAGAGTTCGTACAACTGATGCCATCGACGCTAGCACTGACATCTTGTCTCCGAGCCCCCAGAGCTTTGGTATGAGAATTCACGCAGATTGGGAAATTTATTTTTGCTGTCATGTTCTCCTCTCTTTCCGCAGCTGAATCGCTGTCACACTGGGGGATAGATCAAGTGCTTTTAGTTCCTGGGCTCCATGGAGCTCAGGCTAATGCGACCATCTTGGCTGGTGACATGACCCAGTCCCCAATATCAATTTTCTACCTAAAAGCCTAAATTTGGCTTCTTGAACCTCCCTCCCACACTTTCCTTTGTCATTGGTACCTACATAACCAAGACTGCAGGGTTCTTCCCAGCACTGTCTTAAACCTTATCTAGGTGGTGCATGAGGTTCACCTCCTTTGTAACGGGCAGGCAAGTTACCAGGAGATCCTCATGTCCACCAGTTACCCAGCTATCTACATGCCTAATGAGTGAATTGCAACTATAATGATGATCCCAACCCTTCCCTCATGGGCACATGCCTCTGGAGACACATCCTCAATGGAAGAGGATATTACATCACCTGAAGCGCAGGTCCTAGCTACAGGATCACTTCCTGCCACACCAAGGTGATGCTCTCCTTTTACGTGACCTCTCTTCTCAATGACAGCAGAGTCTGCCAGATTGAAGGTGGGATTTTTCCATTATGTCTCTGAAGGTCTCCTCTCTATGTATATAACTGTCTGCCTCAGCTCCGCCAAGTCTGCTACTCTAACCTCCAGAGATCGAATTCGTTCCCTGAGAGCTCTTTACACCTAGTGCACACATAAGACTTCTTACCAATTGGGAGATAATCAGACATAGAACACACAGTGCAAAAAGACTGGATAGTCTCCAACTCGCTACTGGACTGCTGTCTGCATCTTAGTTTTAATGATTTGTTTAGCTATATAAAGTTGTTCAGCTATTTAAAGTTGCTAGGGGAATAAGGATACATGAACCAATACAAATATACCTAAGATGTTTAAGGGACTTTGTTTAAAGTTCACCTCAAGATGAACTACAAGGACCTACAAGTAATTTATTTCTAATAATTTGCTGAATTCCAGAAAGCATGGGACAGACACAGACACAGAGGATCTCTGAAGGCAAAAAGGGGATTGTAAAGCTTAGTAGTTGATATGAAAGGGCAGACTAGATAGCCCATATGATCTTTATCTGCCTCATTTTTCTATGTTTCCATGTTCTAAGACAACCAGTTAAACCTGAAAGTGAACAATTTTCCTCCTATCTTCTTTACTGTCTTAAAAGCCTATAAATCAAAGATGGTACCTGCAGTGGGTGGAAAATTAACAGGCAAACTTTCAGTTAGTGTGTAACTATACCAAAAATGTTATATAGGCACAGATTTTATCAGTTTAACCCAAAGGATTCCCTTTTTCCCAAGGTTTTGAGAATTTCACAGGAGGCAAATACAAGTGCAGATTACTTTCCAGCAGTAGCAACTCCTCTCTCAGCAGTCCTTCAAGAGGCTCAAGTTCAAAATGCTTTTGCCTATCTTCAAATGTGCACACCTAGGTTTATCCACAACAGCTAGATATCACTTGGCTAAATATGAACCTGAGTGATCTCTGTGCTCATCCTAGTACTCTCTGCTGGTGACTTCTTTATTGGCATAGCAAAGTTGACTGTGATGTGGTGTATGGCTTTCAGGTGCTTTGATCTGGTGTTTTTGAACTCTTCTTTTGGCGTTGGAATTATAGTTAAACCATATATGGTTTAGACAGCTGAAGCAAGTATGACTTTTCTTTTAGCATTCCCAGACTCCTAGAGTCAGTACATAATGTGCATGGATAATCCATGATTTGAGGGGCTTGATTGGATGGGCTCTTATCTATGGGGTCATTATTCAAAGAGCATTAATCCAGGTAGCTGTAATAGATATTCAGCTGTACTCTCTCAATAGTGAAAATAAATATTATTACAGACTGCTTCAACAATATCTGGACAGCGCCAGGGGGTCTAGAGGCGGAGACATCATTTATCCAGATAGCGGCGATTTTGATTGTTGTTAGCTGAATAATTGATAACAGCAAAAAACCTGTCCTAAGTGCTCTCCGGATAGCAGCTGAAAATTTCCGCTATCCAGATAATGTATATAAATATCTAAAAACCCTAAGTGGTGAATAAATTAGAACATATTAGAAAAATTCACCATTGAAACCCCAATTCAATTTTTGTCGGAGCGTGTCGAGGGAGGGTAAGAATGGAAATCTAACCCACTCCAGAAGACAGGCTACTTTTATTCACTTGAGGTTCTCCACCTTCAAAAAACGTTTTATATATATATATAGAAAAAACGTCACTTATCTGTCCAAATAACTTTTATCCTTTTATAAACTCTCCACCATTGCAAAATGTCATCATTCTTCACACAACGTGCACGTTTCGGGAATTATCCCTGCTTCAAGTGTTTTCCATGATAGCATAAGCAAAAGCAACTGTGATAAAAAAAAACCCACCGTCTCGCAGCTTGAGGTTATCCATTTATCAGAAGGAACATGACACCATGCTCTTTCAAGAGAGAACCAGCCAATGAGAAAGGGGAAAACCCACTCACAGGGGAATCCCTTACATGATTGGCTGCCGACAATCTGACCAATGGGTAAAGATCGTCACGTCACCAACAAGTAGCCCAACCAATTTCATGAATGAAAGCATAAAAAATGATTGGCAAATAGAAAAGCCAGTAAGAATGCTATCTTCATGGAAAGCTCAACCAATCGATCTCTCGATTAAACCCATCCGGAAAAATGGTATTTAATTTAAAGATCCATCGTTGTTCACACCATTGAAGCTTGTTGATACGATCCCCCCCTCTAGGATCGGATGGAATCTGATCTATCACCGTCCAACGCAAATCATCAAAGTTATGAAAATGAGAAACACAATGGGCTACCTAGAGGGGGGGATCGTATCAACAAGCTTCAATGGTGTAAACAACGATGGATCTTTAAATTAAATACCATTTTTCCGGATGGGCTTAATCGAGAGATCGATTGGTTGAGCTTTTCATGAAGATAGCATTCTTACTGGCTTTTCTATTTGCCAATCATTTTTTATGCTTTCATTCATGAAATTGATTGGGCTACTTGTTGGTGACGTGACGATCTTTACCCATTGGTCGGATTGTCGGCAGCCAATCATGTTAGGGATTCCCCTGTGAGTGGGTTTTCCCCTTTCTCATTGGCTGGTTCTCTCTTGAAAGAGCATGGTGTCATGTTCCTTCTGATAAATGGATAACCTCAAGCTGCGAGACGGCGTTTTGTCTTTTTTTAATCACAGTTGCTTTTGCTTATGCTATCATGGAAAACACTTGAAGCAGGGATAATTCCCGAAACGTGCACGTCGAGTGAAGAATGATGACATTTTGCAACGGTGGAGAGTTTATAAAAGGATAAAAGTTATTTGGACAGATAAGTGACGTTATTTCTATATATATATAAAACTTTTTTTGAAGGTGGAGAACCTCAAGCGAATAAAAGTAGCCTGTCATCTGGAGTGAGTTAGATTTCCATTCTTACCCTCCCTCGACACGCTCCGACAAAAATTGAATTGGGGTTTCAATGGTGAATTTTTCTAATATATGCTATCCAGAAAATGGCAGCAAATATCCAGATAGCGGCTACACGATCTGCAGCTGCAGCCACTATTCTGGATTTTTTTTTTACTGCAGCAGCTGACATTTAAGAAAAAAAATACAGACATCATGGGCTGAATAGTACCCTGTATAATTTTAAGTATATTGCTGTATTTAAAGTTGGAAACTGTTTACATTGGAATGAATTGTATCACACCCGGATATTCCTAAGGAAAGGTGAATAATTAAGTTATAAAAAAATAAATAGCTAGTTGGATTTTCTGGATATCCGTAATTAATATTTATAAAATGACTCTGCATCCAGTAGAGCTGGCACATGGAGCTTGATTACACGTTGAGTGAAAAAATATATTCAGAGAAAATATTTTTTCACTCAACACGTAATCAAAATCTGGAATTTGTTACCAGAAGATGTAGTAAAAGCTGTTAGTGTAGCTGGATTTAAAAGAGGTTTGGACAAGTTACTGGAGGAAAAGTCCATAAACCATTATTAAAGAGAACCCAGGAAATCCACTGCTTACCCTGGGACAAGCATTGTGGAACCTGTGTGCCTTTCTGGGAACTTGACAGGTACTTTTGACCTGGATTGGCTTGATGTATCAGTATGACATACAATCTCTTATGTTCTTATCTCTCTCATGCATGTCAGGATTACAGGATGTCCCTACAGAATATACTGAGAAAGATTTTTATGAACTGCCTCCTACATATGCAGATCTCTTTCAACTATATTGTTTGGCGATATCCTGAAAACCTGACTGGTGTGCAGCTTTCTAGGACCAGAGATTCCTCACTCCAGGGTAGGGAAAACACAAGGCTAAAGCTGAAAACCAGATTGTTAGACCAATGTAGCAGCATATTACTAGCAAAGCCCTTTATAACCAATCTCTGTCATCAAATGGCTGAGCTCCTTTCCGCTTTCATCTAAAGCATTAAGTACTGTAAGAAGAGATCACAAAGGCAACCCAAAAGCCCTGGTTTGACACAGGGGCTCTCTGCTGCGGGGGCCATAGTTTCCAATCAGTGCTCACCATCATTGTTCTTGTCCAGACTTTTAAAGGCGATTTTCATTTTTTTCTCATGTTCTTCAAGGTAACGCATAAATTCACCGAAGTCCAGCTGCCCATCTCTGTTTGTGTCACCAGCTTTAACAATTTTCTGCAAAATAAAGAAGAAAATATACAATATAGTCTGTTCTTTATGAGTCTACAGTGCAATCTATATTTTGTGGTCCACATTACAGCCATATTTAAATGCTGCAGACTATGAGGTGGGAGTGGTGATGGAAGAAGCATCATCATTAATGTTGCACAGGTTCATATCCCCATGTGCCATACTATCTTTCTTTTTTTTTTATATCTGTATTTGTATCTTTTCAACAATGGTGATTGTACTCAAAACATCAACTAACACTTAAAACCTTCCCCCGGTCATTATCCAAGTGTTTAGTCCTGGGCACTGGCTCTGAAAAAAGGTTAAACTTCTGCAACACCCAAGTCTTAGTGGGAGCCCAGGTCTTCTGAAATCGCTCCCAGTTTACGCATCAGGTATATATTACAAAATTTCTGATGCACCAACGGGACCTATGTCTGCCTCCACCAATGGTATGCGTGCAGGTCCTTCAAGGGATCCAGTGAAACCCCAGCCCTGCCATCTTTTTTTTAAAGCAATATTTGAAGCCACTACCACTACAGCAGCAACTGGCCTCTCGAAGCAGCAGTTGACAGACTTAGCCTTCCCCACCCTTTCTCTCTCCCTCACCCACACCACATCTCCACAGGCCGCAGTCACAGCAGCAATAAAAAATACAATACACACAGGCTCTCAGCGACTCAGATTCTCTTTAAAAAGTCCTGATGGACCCAACCCCTCTGACGCATACATTTTACATTGGTGGGGGGTGGAACTGGCAGGATCGTCAAGGAGTAACCGAGTCGCACAGGTCTGTGTTTATTATATTTTATTGCTTCTGAAGTCATGGGCCTGTGGAGATGCTACTATGGTGGTCGCGGCAAGAAGGATGGATGGGTTGATAAGGATTCAAGAAAAATGTGGGAAAGGGGTGCAGGTTGGAGGATCACATGACAGAGAGACAAGATGTGAGACACAAGGTGGTGGAAGACTAGGGAAACCAAGAAGAGCTTCTGGACGCCCAGGGGAGGAGGCCTAGGAAGATGGAGGGGTGATGCTGGACAGGGGAATGGGGACTAAGGAAAGGGAGAGAAAATACTAGGTATCTCAAAAAGAACAAGCCCCCTCCCAATTGCAAGACTTTAGGCCATAAAAAAAGGAACTGCTTTCTACGATTTTGAGTCATCTTAGAAACGTCAGGAACATCCGAACAATTTGTTCCTAGCCTTAAAATATAATTTTAATAACCAGTCTCGGTCTGGCTCAAGGGCTAGTGTCAGCAAGAGAGTAGCACATGAGCAAGCTTCAAGATCAGAGGTCTCCAGAAACCCAGTTAGGTCCAAAGAATCAAAGGAAAAAGTTGCTGAGCAGGTGATGAAGATCCAGGTTCCTTGCGCTTTGCCACTGGCAGATAGAAAATTCTGACCAAAGAAGGATCTTTAGAACAGCGGCAACATATTAATTAAAAAATTATTTTGGCGAGATTGTTGGCACACGGGGGAAATTCAGTTGTGTAAGTTTCTCTTCCTTACAGTGTTCTCCAAAGATTCTATTTTCATATGAATACTGGATAGATCTCTAACTACAGTACCTGTAAAAGTAGTTGGGTCTTCACAGTTACCTTCTAATTGGATTACCCCAGAAGTTAACAGAGTCATCTCTTGCGTATGCTGATCCAGCGCTTGCACAACACCTTGTAAAGAAGCAAATTGGGAGGAAAAAGAGGATTCCAATGCCAGCAAACCATTTCAAAGAGTCCCAAAATTAAATTGTGTAGGTCTTATCAATGAAGGCTTGAACTGCAAGATACCTGTAATGGCTGAATGCTGCAAGGGGGAAGACATCTCTTCTAAGCTTGATGAAGGTGAGAGTACTGCCACCGCAGCTCGTATGATCACCTGAGCTCCAGCAAGCGCAAAACCACCACTGTCACCACCATGTGTGCCTGAGTAGACAAGTATGGTGCACTCCCTTGCCGTTGCATCCCAACTTCCCGGGAGGTCTGCCATTGATGGAACAATGCCATGGGCAGAAGGCTGCGCTGGGGTTGACTGTTCCTCCGGGCTCAAGGTGTCATCAGGCTCAAAGAGACAGAGAGCCTCTTTCTGCTCCCAGTCTCCAGCGAGTCTTTCACCGGAGGCGTCCCTTTGATTGCACCGACGGGCTGCACAAAGACATCGAGCAGCCCCTTAACCACCTGTGTGTCCTTCAATGGCTCTGGCAACTTTGCTTTCCACTTCCGAGACATGGTAGGAAAGAAGAATTTGTTTTAGAACTAGCGAGATCCAGAGCTGCTGTGAGCGCAGCTAGCGTGTGTCCACCATCTAGACTTTGGGTTTCATTTTAATTTCTGACTACATATTTTTAGTTTGGGTTCACTTATTCTGTTCTTGGTGAGAGTCTATCTATGTTTTGAGCATGTGGCTGAGGCCAGGTGTTCTGTTAGCATGGAGTTTTTATGTAGGGATCTGGATTGTAGTAATCCAACTTGTTCTGTTTTACTAATAGGTGCACTGATGCTCAAGTGCCCACAGCAGTGCTTATAGTGCTGCCTTTTCCTAGGTAGTATGATGGATCCTGTAAGTCAGTGCTGTTATGAAATGGTAGATTTGCTCTATAGGTCCCAAGTGATTTCTGTAGGATTTTATATTAGTTCACAATAGTACTGGAGAGAGCTTATGCTGCCAGCACCATACCTAGCCTTGTCCGAACACTGCAGCCGCACAGGATTAGAGGTGTATTTTGGGCTGCCAGTCTTGGCTCCCCCCCACGCTGCCTGCTGTTGCCCTGACACCGCCACTTTTTGTTTCTCAGCGGCAGCAGCACCATCAATAGCGGAGCAGACCTGACTTCAAATTTTAAAAAAGCAAAACAAAACACGCGGATATTTCCAACTCCACGCTTGTACGCATGTCCCTCCTTCCCTTCTCTGAGCTAGGACGCGCCAGAGGAGGGGGGGGGGACAGGGCCAGTCATTCAAGCGTGGAGTTGCAAAGACCCACATTTGAATGGCTGGTCTGGTCCCTCCCTCCTCTGATATGAACCTACGTCAGAGCAGGGAGGGATTAGATTTGCGTACAAGCGTGGCATCAAAGGACCCGCATGTTATTTTAGTTTTAATATGAAGCCAGGTCTGCTCCACTACTGTTGCCACCACCTCCGACAAAACAAAAAATGGCAGCAGCATCAGGGCAAGGGCAGGCAGCTGGCTGGACATAGAGGAATGAGTGAGATGGGGGGAGGAGCACACCAGATGTGCAAGTCACACAGGGCATAATTACGGCTTGGGTATGACCTCGTATGTTGCTGTTACTGGACGAAACTAGAATCAGATTTTTTTTTAGACTAAGTTCTATAGGAAAATGTCCTAGTCCTGCTCTGTTCCCATTGCTTGGAAGAGGTTTCTGTGGATGCAGAATATACATTCAGAAAGAAAAAGCGGAGAACCATATTGCTGTTTAGAACACCAAAATAAAATGAGATTGATATTCAAAACGGGTTTTATGCGGTTTGCAGGACCTGCATACCACATAAACCCTGGCAATCCCAATATTCAGTGGTACTATTCGGTTAGTGCCGCTGAATATCCCCCCAGACTTCCCTGAAATGTCCATAGTTTTGGGAAGGTCTGTGGGCAGAGCTGTGGTGTCGGATGATATTCAGCTGCTAACTGGACTAGCAAACCACAAAGTTAGGAGAGGTCAATGGCTGTCCTAAACATGCGGATCTTGGCTGAATATTGCTGCTAACCGGATAGCCAGACTGATTGCCGGTGAAACTGGATATTCAGTGCCAGAAGTCAGATAGGCTCCGGCACTGAATATTCTGTTTCATTTTTGGCCACGTTGGTCAGGCAATTTAGCAGTGCTGACCGCCGTGGTCTGAATGTATTCAAATTTTATTTTAGTGTTATAAACTGCACCACATTTCTTGTTTTTTCTTTTTGTTCCTTGGTGTGTTATTTTGGTATTTACACGGTACACATCCAAAGAAAACGCCCCAGAACATACTAAGGAAAAACAATCAAGCAATATACAATAAACCATTCCTATTCGTCTCTCCGGGCCAGTCCAGGTACCGTTGCGGGTAGTCAACCTCCTCCAGCAGCTGAGGACTGAATACTGAAAATCTTGCTGACAGTCTACCCAACTCCCCCTGGTGTCAGAGAGTCAGTCTTTCAGTCCTCAGGAGCTGTAAGGACGTGTGGCTGACGGGCTCCCGGGAGAGACAAATTTGAAATAGTCAGTTAGGCTACTAGCTGTGGAAAAAAAAAAAAAAGGAAAAGGGACTTGCCTCACTTGCCCTAGCAGGGCAGTAAGACAAGAGAAGTGATCCTTGGGAAGAAGTAAAAAAAAAATAATAATAGTAAAAGAGATACTGAGCATCAACGGTCCTCAGCTGCCAGAAAGTGGGGAGACAGCACAGGAGGCAGAGCCTGCCTCATTTGAGGATCCATTGTTTAAAGAGGCTTGGGGAAGGAGCTGGAAGCCCCAGAATTCTCTTCCCTGCTGCCGATCGCCTCAGTCTCCGGGGCCCGCTAGCAGCAGGAGAACGGAGAGGAGGAGCTCCAGAGTGGTTGGCTCAGGTAGGATCTCTAACAGCATGGCAGAGGTTTAGTTTGCTCGGCGGGGTCGGCGATCGCCGAGGATTTTTTGGTTTTAGCCCTAACAGCTTGATTTGGAGCAATTGTGGGGTCAGCTAGGTTCGGCGTCGGCAGCGTGCGTGCCGGGCTGGTCTCACTGAGTGTGTCAGCGGCAGGCCTCTGCCGATCGTGGGGTTTTTCTTCCGGTTCCTTTGAGGTTTTCTTAGTGTTTTTGTTTGGAGCAAACGTAGGGCTACCTGTTATGGAGCAGAAGGTGTCTTCGGAGGAGCTTGGAGAAAGGCCGCAAGGGCCGTTGCTAAAGGCGGGAGCGGCGGCCATTTTGTCTGACCCTGCCATTTCTCCCGCACTTAAACATCACTCTGGTAAGAAAAAATCTAAGTCACTTAAAGCGCCTCCGGCAGAGGGGCCGGACAATAAGCCATCATCTGGAGTACAGGGAAGTTTAGATTCTCTGTTTTCGGCTGATTTTATTTTAGCAATGCATAAAGCTTATGTGTTAAAGATAGCTCAGTAGTTAGAGAGCCCGGATGCTCCTAGACAGTTGGATTTAAATAAGGGGGAGCCCAAGGTGGCAGACCCTGGGGAAGGGGGCTCTGCTAAGGGCTTAGAGATGGAGGCAGGCTTTGAGGGCTTCGGGCCACAGGTCTCTATTCCTCAAATAGCAGAAGAAGGGGAGCTTCTTTCTGATGCAGGTTTGGATTCTTGGCCAGTGGAGTTGGAGGAAGGGGAGATTGGGCCAGGCGACGATCTGAATGTCTTCAGGGTATTTCGCAAGGAGGAGCTGGGAGATTTGATCGCTCAGTCCCTTGCAGCATTAAATATAGTGCTCCCAGCGGTGCAGCAGGAGCCCCTAGAGGATCCCTTGTTACAGGGATTTAAGTCTGAACAACACTGTTTTCCAATATACAGAGTTATTAAACAAATGACTGAATCAGAGTGGGAATGCCCCGAAGCTACCCTGAGGGGGGGGCGCGCCATTGCACGCCTTTACCCAGTTCCTCAGGAGGAGAAGGAGTTGTTGCGGATGCCTAAGGTAGATGCACTGGTCTCAGCGGTCACCAAAAAGACAACAATTCCGGTAGAAGGCGGTGCGGCTCTTAAGGATCTTCAGGATCGTAGGTTAGAGGCTCTACTGAATCAGGTCTTTGATTCCAGTGCTCTAGCTTTGCAAGCTTCTGTGTGTGGAGCGTATGTGTCCAGGGCCTCTATCCGTTGGTTGCAAGGAGAACAGGGTTCGGATAAGCAGGAGGAGTCTTCCTCGGAGGGAGCGAAGCTGGAATCGGCTGTGGCTTATCTGGCGGACGCCTTCTATGATTTGGTAAGGATATCGGCAAAGTCCATGGCATCAGTGATTGCCGCTCAACGATTTCTCTGGCTGAGGAATTGGGTGGCGGATGCATCTTCTAAATCTCGCCTCAGTAAGCTTCCATACAAGGGCAGGCTGCTCTATGGGGAGACGTTGGAGAAAATTGTGAAAGATTTGGGCGATTCCAAAGGGGGTCGTCTCCCCGAGGGCCGTCCCAGAGTTGCGAAAATGGCTATGATGCAGAGAGGTCAAGGAAGAGAATTTCGTAGGTTCCGTGGATCTCGGTTTGCCCCTTATCAAAGGGGCCGGTTTGTGTCCAGGGGGCAGTCCTTTCGAGGAGCCAGAGGTTTCGGCAGGGGCTATTTTAATGCCCAGCAGAACTCGTCTAAGAAACTGCAATGAAGGGAGGCTGGTCCAGGCGGAGATTCCGGTGGGTGGACGTTTGCAGGAGTTTCTCTCCGCCTGGGCCGCCATCACCACAGATCAGTGGGTGCTGGAGATCATCCGCGAGGAGTATGCACTGGAGTTCGCTCACCCGCTGGCGGAAGCCTTTGCAGTGTCTCCATGTGGGCCTCAGTCAAAAAGGGCAGCGATCAGCGACACGCTGCAGCGCTTGTTGCAGCTTCAAGCAGTGGTGCTAGTACCTCAAGACCAGTGCGGCTTAGGTCGATACTCGATTTATTTTGTGGTGCCCAAAAAGGAAGGGTCCTTTCGGCCAATTCTGGATCTCAAGCACGTAAACCACTGTTTGAGGGTACCTCATTTTCGGATGGAATCTCTAAGATCGGTGATCAGGGCTGTGAAGCCGGGGGAGGTTCTTTCACCCATAGATCTAACATAGGCTTATCTGCACATTCCGATCAGGCAGGAGCATCAAAGGTTTCTTTGCTTTGCAGTTCCTATGGGTCATTTTCAGTTTCGGGTGTTGCCGTTCGGGCTGGCTACAGCGCCTCGGACTTTCACCAAGGTGATGGTGGTCGTAGTGGCGGCACTCCGGAAGGAAGGGATTCAGGTGCATCCCTACTTGGACGATTGGCTGATTCGAGCAGGGTCACCAGCAGAATCAATCGATGCAACCTCGCGGGTTTTGGAGTTCCTGGAACAGCTAGGTTGGGTCATCAACCGTGCAAAGAGTCGGTTACAACCGTTGCAGCGCTTGACGTATCTCGGGGCCTTGTTCAACACGGAGATAGGGTCGGTGTTCCTTCCCCCGGACAGGGTGCAGAGGATTTTGGCTGAGGTTGCGGCGTTCGTGCGTTTGAGGGCTCCAACGGCTTGGAGGTATTTACAGTTGTTGGGTTCAATGGCGGCGGCCTTGGACCTGGTGCCCTGGGTCAGAGCTCACATGCGTCTGCTTCAGCAAGCATTGCTTTCCAGATGGTCACCGCAGGATCATCCTCTGTCTCAGAGGCTGCTATGCCCGGAGGAGGTGCGCAACAGTCTGCAGTGGTGGTTGGTTCCGGCGAATCTGCAGGCAGGAGTTCCTCTGGAACACCCGCAGTGAGTGTTGGTCACGACGGATGCCAGTCTTTCTGGTTGGGGGGGCTCACTGTCTGTCTCAGGTAATGCAGGGGACCTGATCTGCAGAGGAGAGCAGTTGGTGGATCAATCGGTTGGAACTGCGAGTGGTGCGCTTCGCCCTGCTGGATTTTGTCGGTCTGATCGTAGGTCAAGCGGTGCGGGTATTTTCCGACAATGTGGTGGCCGTTGCTTACATCAACAAGCAGGGGGGCATGGGCAGTGCAGCTATGCTTGAGGAGTGTCAAATTTTGATGCAGTGGGCGGAGGTCCATCTCATAGCACTCTCGGCAGCTCATGTGGCAGGAAAAGACAACATTCAGGCCGACTATCTCAGTCGCCATGTCCTGGATCCTGGAGAATGGGAGCTGAACTTGGCAGTCTTTCACGAGATAACTGTCCAGTGGGGCCAGCCGGTCATGGATCTCATGGCTACCCTGGCCGATACCAAGGCGGCTCGGTTTTTCAGCAGGTGCAGAGAACACATGTCGGAAGGCCTCGACGGCCTGGTGCAACCCTGGCCTGCGGAAGAGCTACTTTACGTATTATCTCCATGGCCTCTGCTGGGGCGGGTCATTCAGAGGATGTCGAGGTACAAGGGGACGGTGATTCTCATTGCTCCGGATTGGCCCAGGCGACCCTGGTATGCAGATCTGGTGCGTCTTCTAGTGGCGCCTCCATGGCGGCTGCCCTCGAGGATCAATCTCTTGAGCCAAGGTCCGGTGTTGATGCCGCAGGTGGATCGGTTCTTGCTTACGGCCTGGCTCTTGAAAGGGAACAGTTGCGTCACCGGGGATACTCGGTATCGATAATTGCCACTATGTTGAAGTCCCAAAGGAGGTCAATGTCCTTGGCGTATGTTCGCGTGTGGCGCATTTTTGAGGCGTGGTGTTCGGAGCGAGGGATGCGGCCTTGTTCCGCTCGGTTACCAGATATTCTGTCCTTCCTTCAGGGGGGACTAGAAAAAGGGCTAGCTCTCAGCACTCTCAAGGTACATCTGGCGGCCCTTGCTTGTTATAGAGGATGGGTGCAGGGGGGTTCGCTCTCCTCGCATCCAGATGTTCAACGGTTCCTTAGGGCAGCCAGAAATATTAGACCGCTGGTTCGGCAGGTAGTGCCTCCTTGGGACTTGAACTTGGTGCTAGAGGCTTTGATGGGGCCGCCCTTTGAGTCAAGGTCGGCTGACAATCTCAGAGAATTCTCTTGGAAAATGGCTTTCCTAGTAGCTTTGTGTTCTGCTAGGAGGATTTCGGATCTGCAAGCGCTCTCGTGTAGAGAGCCGTACATTCAGTTCACGGCGGAGAAAGTAGTGTTGAGGCCGGTACCATCTTACTTGCCTAAAGTGGTGTCTGGTTTTCACATGAATCAATCCGTGTCGCTTCCCAAGTTTGATGGGCAAGATGGAGGTAAGGTTAATCGTTCACTCAGAAGATTGTATTTGGGACACGTGTTGCATACGTATCTCAGGAAAACGGAGCCGTTTCGGAGATCGGATAGGTTGTTCATGCTTTTTAGTGGTCCTCGTAAAGGAAAGGCGGCTACCAAGGCTTCTATCGCTCGCTGGGTGAAACAGGCAATAGGGGTGGCTTATGAAACACAAGGGAAGTTGCCTCCGAACGGGCTCAGGGCACATTCTACTAGAGCCCAGGCGGCGTCTTGGGCTGAGTTTGCCTCGATTCCGCCAGGGGATATCTGTCGAGTGGCAGCATGGTCTTCTCTTCATACGTTCGCGAGGTACTATAGGTTGGATGTGCAGACAAGGGGAGACGTGAAGGTTGGGGCCTTGGCCATTGTGGCAGGGCTCGCAAGACCCTCCCGAGTTTAGGTACTGCTTTGGTACTATTTATTTATTTATTTACATTCTCTTATATACCGCGCTATTCTGCATCAGTGCGGTTTACATTGAACAAACTGAAATTACATTGAACAGGGCATTATAACTTGGAGATAACTATTTTACAGGGAACATGGGCTATGGAGGGTTAAGTGGCTTGCCCAAGACCACAAGGAGCACCTGTGGGACTAGAAACCCCAGTCCTTCCGGCCCAGGGTTGCTGTCCTCTAGTGGATTTGAACCTCCGACCTTCCGGCCTGAAGTACCTTGCCCCAACCACTAGGCCACTCCTCCTGGACTGGCCCGGAGAAACGAATAGGAAGGAGAAATTAGACCTTACCTGCTAATTGTCTTTCCTTGAGTTCTCTCCGGGCCAGTCCAGGTCCCACCCAGATCGTCTGCGAGGAATGGCCGTGCCTAGGAAATCCGACCTTAGTGTACAGTTAGAGAAGATTAGCTCACGGGTGCCCGGGGCTCAGAAGGTAGACAGGCATGCTTGAAGGGGATTCTGGGAGTTTCCTTTAGAGTTCGGAGGGATCCTTATGAATCAAAGAAAAGATGAATTCCCAAGAGGACGCTTCTTAACGGTATAGTGCTTAGGCTTAGACATCTAGAGTACTTGTTGTTGTTTCAGAGTTTATAGTGCTTTGGCAATAAAAGACTGACTCTCTGACACCAGGGGGAGTTGGATAGGCTGTCAGCAAGATTTTCAGTATTCAGTCCTCAGCTGCTAGAGGAGGTTGACTACCCCCAATGGTACCTGGACTGGCCCGGAGAGAACTCAAGGAAAGACAATTAGCAGGTAAGGTCTAATTTCTCCTTATACAGTAGTCTACCATAAGAAGAAACAAAAGGGGGGGGCTACAGGATATTATTATACAGCAGTAAAAAGCACCCACAGGGATGCCCCTAAACTAACCAAAGCAATAACTTCCACAATGGCAGGTGGAGACTTATATGACGTGACTGGGTCAGTGTCACGTCAGGACATGCTAGGGAGATAAAGTTCCTAGATGAAATAAATGACTGCTTCTTGGAGCAGCTGGTTCATGAACCGACCCAGAGGGGAAGCCATATTAGACCTAGTCCTTAGTGGAACACCAGATCTAGTGCAAGAGATAAGGGTGTTGGGGCCACTTGGCAATAGTGATCATAGCATGATCGCCTTTGATTTAATTAGTGGAAGAGGGATAGTAAGGAAATCCACAGTACTACCTTTTAATTTTCGACAGGGCGACTATGATAAAATGAGGAAAATAGTTAAGAAAAAGCTAAAAGGAGCAGTTGCAAAGGTTAAAGACTTACATCAAGCTTGGGTGTTGTTGAAAAATACTATCTTGGAAGCCCAGGCCAGCTGTATTCCACGCTTTAAGAAAAGTGGAAGGAAGTCCAAAAAACTGCTAGCATGGTTTAAAGGTGAGGTCAGAGAGGCTGTTGTTGCCAAAAAAGCATCTTTCAGGAAATGAAAAAAAAGAGCCAAACGACAAAACCTGGAAACAGCACAAGCACTGGCAAGTCAAATGCAAGGCATTGATAAGGCAGGCAAAGGGAGAATTTGAGAAGAAGCTTGCTGCGGAAACAAAAACACGAAATAAAGACTTTTCAAGTACATTCGTAGCAAAAAACCTGTGAGAGAGTCAGTTGGTCCATTAGATGATAGAGGGGTTAAAGGGGCACTAAGAGGCGACAAAGCGATAGCGGAGAGACTGAATGAATTCTTTGCTTCGGTCTTTACTGAGGAAGATGTAGGGATGTTACCTATGACTGAAGTGGTACTTAAAGGTGCGCAAGAATTGAAGGAAATATCGATACATCGGGAAGATGTATTACAACTATTAGATAAACTGAAGAGTAGCAAATCACCTGGGCCGGATGGTATACATCCAAGGGTGTTGAAGGAACTGAAATATGAGATTGCAGACCTGCTATTAGTAATCTGTGAACTATCATTAAAATCATCTCTAATACATTGGCGATCCTCCAATCTTCAGGTAACACCAATTTTTAAAAAGGGTTCCAGGGGTGATCCGGGAAACTACAGACCGGTGAGCCTGACGTCAGTACCGGGAAAAATGGTAGAAACCATCATAAAGAATAAAATTACTCAGCATGTAGATAGTCATGGCCTAATGGGAGACAGCCAACATGGCTTTAGACAAGGAAGATGTTGTCTTACTAATCTGTTATGTTTTTTTGAAGGTGTGAATAAACAGGTGGACAAAGGTGAGTCAGTTGATATAGTGTATCTGGACTTTCAGAAAGCCTTTGACAAGGTCCCTCATCAGAGACTTTTGGCAAAACTAAAGAGTCATGGGATAGCAGGCAGCGTACTACTGTGGATCAGGAACTGGTTAAAAGATAGAAAGCAGAGGGTAGGGCTAAATGGCCAATTTTCCCAATGGAGAAAGGTGAATAGTGGTGTACCCCAGGGATCTGTGTTGGGTCCGCTGCTTTTTGACATATTCATAAGCGACCTGGAAAGTGGAATAACGAGTGAGGTTATCAAATTTGCAGATGACACAAAACTATTTAAAGTTGTTAAAACCCAAGAGGATTGTGGAAAATTGCAAGAGGATCTTGATAAATTGGAAGACCGGGCATCAAAATGGCAGATGAAATTTAATGTGGACAAGTGCAAAGTTATGCACCTAGGGAAGAACAACCCAAACTATGGTTACACAATGCAAGGTTCCACATTAGGAACCACCACCCAGGAAAAAGATTTAGGCGTCATTGTGGATAACAAGTTAAAACCCTCGGCCCAGTGTGCAGCAGCGGCTAAGAGAGCAAATAGAATGCTAGGTATCATAAGGAAAGGAATGGAAAATAAAACAAAAGATATTATAATGCCTCTATATCGTTCCATGGTGAGACCGCACCTTGAATATTGTGTGCAATTCTGGTCGCCGTATCTTAAAAAGGATATAGCGATATTAGAAAAGGTTCAGAGAAGAGCCACCAACATGGTAAAGAGGATGGAAGGATACTCCTATGAAGAAAGGCTAAAAAAGGTTAGGGCTCTTTAACCTGGAAAAGAGACAGCTGAGGAGAGATATGATAGAAGTCTATAAATTAATGAACGGAGTGGAACGGGTAAACGTAGATCGATTGTTTACGTTATCAGAATATAGAAAGACTAGGGGACATGCAATGAAGCTAGAGGGTAAACTATTTAAGACTAATAAAAGAAAATATTTTTTTCACTCAACGTGTAATCAAACTCTGGAATTTGTTACCGGAGGATGTAGTAAAGCCTGTTAGTGTAGCTGGGTTTAAAAAGGTTTTGGACAAGTTCCTGGAGGAAAGGTCCCTAAACCATTATTAAGAAGGGACCCAGGATATCAATGCTTGACCTAGTACAAGCATTGTGGAACCCGTGTCTTTTGGGGAAACTGCTAGGTATGTATGACTTAGATTGGCCACTGTTGGAAACAGGATACTGGGCTTGATGGACCTTGGTCTGACCCAGTATGGCATATCTTATGTTCTTATGCCAGCTGTATGGGACTCTATGATAACTTCAGGCTCTTCCCTAGCTACTAAGAATTCCAAGAGTTGCTTGGGATCAAAGAAAATAAATGATTTGTCTTTAGAAGAAGCATAACATCGAGAAGGAAATTTCAAAATAAATGTAGCCCCCAGGGAAAGGACTTTGGGCCTATATCCCAGAAACTCCTTTCTCCTCAATTGGGTGGCTTGAGACAAGTCAGGGAACATCTAAACCCGGGAGACCAAGAAATTCTCATTGAAGTTCTTTAAATGCACACAAAGTATTAACACCTTATTGAACTCAAGGGCTAACGGGACTAATAGGATGGTTCTCTCAGTGATCACCTCCAAGGAGTTCTCGAGGAACCTCATGAGATCCTCCAGCCCCAAGGAAGTGGTCTCAGGGCAGCCACCCCGGTCACAACGCCCAAGGGTAAGTACTGAGCCCGGGTGATGGGAGGGAGACACTCCAGTGGGATTTTTAACATCTCCCTAAAGTATTTCCTAACCATCTCCACTGGAGACCTAGAAAAATTTAGTAATCTCAATTTTTTCTTGCAAACTTGATTTTCCAGAAACTCTGTTTTCCATGACAACCAAGTCTTACCCTTAACCTGGGCAGCCTGTAACTCATGGAGCTGCCCAAGTTCTTCTTTCAGGCAAGAGATCTTCCTTGCTTGGTTTAATTGAATCCTTGATACCTCTTGGAAATCAAGCTTAACTTGAACTAATTCAGTACTCACAGTTCCCACGACAGAATAATTTAAAGCAGCCAAAGCATCCCACAGCACTTCTAGAGTAATGGTTGCAGGCTTTACCAACCCCAAACTTCCAGAAAGCTGCAATCCTCTGGGCCTCATAGAATGTGACTCCAACGAAGGAATGTGACTCCAACGAAGGAGAAGACGACTTTGCACCACCAGTCATTCGCTGCACAGGGCCAGGAATGGTCGCAGACACCATGGAGTGCCTTCTTCACTTCTCTGCTCCCGTGTGCTTGTTGGCAGACTAGCGGGAAGTACTACTTCAGCATGTACCAGACTTCTCGGTCACAGCAGAAGGTGCACTGTTTGAGGGACAGTCATATCCCCGATGCACTCAGGGCTGAAGACCGATCACCGCCTAGCTCTGCCAAAGACGCTGCTCTGGTCCCCAGTGTGAATAAGTTGCAGGAGTCCAACGTCCGCTGAGAAGCCGAGATAGGAACAGCCAAGCCTGAGGATAGACTTGTTTATTTCCATTTTTTACACTCCATAACAAGGACAGCAGAAGCAGGAGGGCTTGAGAGGGAGAGAAACTATGCAGCCAATCAAGGAAGCTAACAAATGTTACAGCACAGTAAAAATAATGAGTGATTTCAATTACCCCGGTATCGACTGGGTCAGTGTCACGGCAGGACATGCTAGGGAGATAAAGTTCCTAGATGAAAAAAATGACTGCTTCTTGGAGCAGCTGGTTCATGAACCGACCAGAGGGGAAGCCATATTAGAACTAGTCCTTAGTGGAACACCAGATCTAGTGCAAGAGATAAGGGTGTTGGGGCCACTTGGCAATAGTGATCATAGCATGATCGCATTTGATTTAATTAGTGGAGGAGGGATAGTAAGGAAATCCACAGTACTACCTTTTAACTTTCAAAAGGCAGACTATGATAAAATGAGGAAAATAGTTCAGAAAAAACTAAAAGGAGCAGTTGCAAAGGTTAAAGACTTACATCAAGCTTGGGTGTTGTTGAAAAATACTAACTTGGAAGCCCAGACCAGCTGTATTCCACGCTTTAAGAAAAGTGGAAGAAGTCCAAAAAACTGCTAGCATGTTGAAAAATATTCATAAGCGACCTGGAAAGTGGAATAACGAGTGAGGTTATCAAATTTGCAGATGACACAAAACTATTTAAAGTTGGTAAAACCCAAGAGGATTGTGGAAAATTGCAAGAGGATCTTGATAAACTGGAAGACTGCGCATCAAAATGGCAGATTAAATTTAATGTGGACAAGTGCAAAGTTATGCACCTAGGGAAGATCAACCCAAACTATGGTTACACGATGCAAGGTTCCACATTAGGAACCACCACCCAGGAAAAAGATTTAGGCGTCATTGTGGATACCATGTTAAAACCCTCGGCCCAGTGTGCAGCAGCGGCCAATAGAGCAAATAGAATGCTAGGTATCATAAGGAAAGGAATGGAAAATAAAACAAAAGATATTATAATGCCTCTATATCGTTCCATGGTGAGACCGCACCTTGAATATTGTGTGCAGTTCTGGTCGCCGTATCTTAAAAAGGATATAGAGTTATTAGAAAAGGTTCCGAGAAGAGCCACCAAAATGGTAAAGGGGATGGAAGGATACTCCTATGAAGAAAGGCTAAAAAGGTTAGGGCTCTTTAACCTGGAAAAGAGACGGCTGAGGGGAGATATGATAGAAGTCTATAAATTAATGAATGGAGTGGAACGGGTAAACGTAGATCGATTGTTTACATTATCAGAATATAGAAAGACTAGGGGACATGCAATGAAGCTACAGGGTAAACTATTTAAGACTAATAAAAGAAAATATTTTCTCACTCAACGTGTAATCAAACTCTGGAATTTGTTAGCGGAGGATGTAATAAATGCTGTTAGTGTAGCTGGGTTTAAAAAGGTTTGGACAAGTTCCTGGAGGAAAGGTCCATTAACCATTATTAAGAAGGGACCCAGGATATCAATGCTTGACCCAGTACAAGCATTGTGGAACCTGTGTCTTTTGGGGAAACTGCTAGGTACATATGACCTAGATTGGCCACTGTTGGAAACAGGATACTGGGCTTGATAGACCTTGGTCTGACCCAGTATGGCATATCTTATGTTCTTATGTTGTTAAGTCAGTTGTTTACTTGGTGACTCCAAAGCATAAAATCTCTTTTTCTTCAGTCATTCTGAAGTAGTATTACTTGGATATACCACAGAATGGCTTAAGGTGGTTTAGGGTTGTTGTCTTGCTGCATGAGCCAATTTCAACAACTTGAACAGATGGCCTGACATTTTCCTCTAGAATTTTCTAACATAAAGCAGAATTCATGGTTCCAGTGATGGCAAGCCATCCATGTCCTGATGCAGCAAAATAGCTCCTTCTCATTATGTTTGACATCAGGAAAAAAAGTAAATGGGAATGGTCTTCAGAGTTCACGAGTATAGCTATTTACAAAACACCGTTCTCTAAAAAGAACGCAAAGAGAATTTGGATAATCCATAAGACTTCTGGAACAATGTTCTCTGGACAGGTGAATCAAAACTGGAACTTTTCAGTCAAAATAAAAAACATTTTGTTTGACAAAACCAAACACTGCTGTCCAAAGTAAGAGCCTCTTCTGAACCATCAAGCATGACAATAGAGCAGGGGGTTTTCAGGTTTACCACCATGAATATACATGAAAGATCTGCATGCAATGGAAGCAGTGCATGCAAATCTCTCTCATGCATATTCATTACAGTTATCCTGAAAACCTGTCTGGCTAGGTGTGTCCTGAGGACAGGGTTCAAAACCCCTGCAGTAGAGGGAGTCATGATTCTGATCCCGCGGGTCACGTCTAGCCCTGTGGGATCAGAATCGTGAACAGGCCTGTAGGGGCAGGCTGGGACCCTGATTCCTTCCAGCCTGCACATACAGGCCTTGCCCAACTAACTCAGTCAGGGCTTTTCAATGGAGCCGCAGCGCCATGGCATCCAGTTGCCAGGGCACCATGGCTCCATTGAAAAGCCGTGATCCCCACTGCCGGCTCCCAAATTGCTTTCCCTGCTGCTCAACCCCTGATCTGGCCTCCCAAGGCCAGGGTCAGGCTGCGGTGAATGCCCTCTACTGCTCCTTCCCAGCCCTGGGCCTGCCGTTCCTTCCACATCAGGGAACTTATTCCACCTTGGAGGTGGAATAAGTTCTCCGTCCAAGTTATCGTCCGACACTGAAATCAGCCCTGTACATCCAGGGCAGACAACCACTCACCACCCACCCTAATGGCGCCTACAATCCGCCCCTGTCTAACTTCCCCATATAATGAGCAGGGAAGACAGACAGGGTCAAGAGGGGGTACAAATAGCGGGAATGGATGTCCCAACGGGACATCCATCCCTGCTATTTGTGCCACAGAATGAGCCTAATAGTGTGTAGCTGCTTTGATGTAGCCGTTTGGTGGTAGAGGGAGCTCCAGAGAATATAGGAGACCTCTGAGGAGAAGAGCTCATAGGAGAAACAGCTGCTAGGAGATATGAGCTCATGTGGGAAACAGTTTAGGAGATTAACAAGAAAAAAAACAACTACTCAATGCACAGATGAAAGTAATTAAGCACCTGGGGCTAATTAAGCAGCTCTGGTAAATGGAAGAAAAGGCCAGACTGTTTGCAGAGTGGCAGAACCCAGGAGAGAGTCTAAAAGGAGAGCATAGGTGCACAGCCACAAGATAGGCTGAGGCAAAAGCAGAAACATGGGAACTGCTGGCTTATTTGTCCATCTCTGAAAGGAGGTAGAAACCTAAATGCTGTTAATTACAGAACTGACAGGGTTTTGGGACAGTGGCAGAAGAGTACTGTGTTGTGAAAGGTTCTGACTAGAACAATGGCTTCCAAACCTGTTCTGGAGGACCCTCAGCCCAGGACCATACCAAGTTAGAAAGCGCCCTGTGTGACTCCTGAACCTAGCATGAGTCTCTCTCATGCATCGTCAATGAGGATATTCTAAAATATCCATCTGGTTTGAGTGGATGGGGCGGAGGCACGCTAGGTTCAGGAGTCACACAGGGCGCTTTCTAACTTGGTATGGTCCTGGGCTGAGGGTCCTCCAGAACAGGTTTGGAAACCACTGTTCTAGAAGCCATAGTTCACCTGGTGTTTTAAAGTGCTTGATGGGTAGTGTATGCTGAAGGTCGGATAGACAGACAGAATAGGATATGTAACTGCAGTGCCATTAGAAACATATCCTGGTTTGAGGTTCCAGAGGGCTGTATTTGGGTTGGGGTTGTTTGTTACTAGGCTCCAGGGGAAATAACCTCCTAATCAGATTAACACTGGGCTACGGGGCTGTGATATGCAAAACCAGACAAGCCAGCACAGTGCTTAAAAGCCGACAAGAGAATCAGTTTGTGCAGCATGAAGACTAGGCCATCATCACAGTAATCGATATTCACACAATCTGAAAGAAGGAAACTTTATGGCCTGTTTGTAGGGAGGTATACTTTGGAGAAAGTTGTTAGTAAGAAGCCTGTGGGGAAGCACACACTTAAACTTGTAAATTAAGTGTGTAAATAGTATACCAGTGTCCTGCTCACTTATAGAAAAGGAGATTAATGTGGAGTTCCTGTCCCAGAGAGCCGACAGAGGGATATGGTTGTAACAATATATATAGCACCTTGCATCCAAGAAGGCTTTACACTTGGAATACTTCCAAAAAATACCAAATCCAGCCACTTCTAAGATTAGAAGGAGCAAGTAGGAGAGAAGGATCTGAACATGTCTCCTGTGCTAAATGGCTGAAAACAAAATCCAGTTGAAAAGCAAACCAGCAATGTAGTTAGGTAGAGACAGTAATCTTAGAACTGGTAGCAAATGTTTATTCTGCTTTCAGTCGTGCTTGCTCTCCATGCAGCGTTTGTCTCGCAGCATTTTGAGCTCCAACACCACATCCTTTCTTAAATCAAGACCTGAAGTGCTCCAAGATCAAGCTCTCTAAGGAAAATATGGGAGCAGAGGGAGCAATGAACTCTTGTTTATTACTTAAGTTCTTCATGTGAAAATATGTTTTAATTTCAAATGCAATACTGACTCCTGGCAACGCATCAGCCCCTGGGTTTTCTCAGCAAGTTGGAAGGTAAAGGACTTGCCCAAGGCCACAAGGAGTGCCAGTGGAAATCAAACCCTGGTCTCTTGGTCACTGCTTTAACCACTGGGCTATTCCTCCACTGCTTAATTTCAAAGCAAGATATAATTACTTAACAGCATCACACAGACACTTAGAAGGCATAGTGCCAATCGATTGCTTTGAATCAAAAGTAAACTTTAAAAAAGTAAGTCTGCAGAGCAGAGCCTCTCCAAAAACAAATTGGCAAAGAATGGACCTAAAAGAGAACTTTTAAAAAACAAGTCCTTTATCAACTCTAAGGGAGTGGAAGAGTAGTCTAATAGTTCCAACACTGGCATGATAAGGAAGAGACCAGGATTTGATTCCCATTAGCACTCCTTGTGGCCTTGGGAAGTCACTTAACCCTCCGTAGCCTCAGAAGAAAGGCCTGACAAATTACTTCCAGTCACACTGCCAAGAAAACCCAGGAGGTGCTGGGTCACCAGGAGTCATCACTGACAAAGGCACACACTGCATTTTATTATCAACTCTAAAGTAATCCTGTGCCTAAATTCATGACTAAGTATCCTTCAGTCATTGCATGTGACAAACTCTTGGTAATTAAGAGATCTGAATCATAGTAATTAGTAATTACAAGACAACCATCTGGCCAGGGCCAGTCCATAAGGGCTGATCTGAAATATAAGACTGGATAATTCAGTAGTGAATAGCACTGACCTATATGGTTAATGTGTGGCCACACCAATAAAATTAATCAACTGCTGTTGCTCCACTATTAACTCTGCCACCGATAAAGCACTTGAGTGGTGTATGTCCTATCTTTCTGATAGATGGCAGCAGGTACGATCTAGCGATACATTATCTGATCCGTTCCACCAAAAGCAAGGTGTTCCACAAGGGTCCTCCCTCTCCGCCCTGATGTTCAATATATACATGCAGCCTATCTGCAACCTGATCCGGTCCTTCAGTGTTAACTGCCTTATTTACGCTGATGACGTGCTGTTATACATGCCTTTTGCAACAGAGAAACCCAACCTCACACCTATAACAAACTGCATAAATGAAGTTTCTAACTGGCTGCAATCCCAAAACCTTAGGATCCAACACAAGAAAACGGAGGTTTTATTTATTACAAGGAATCGAAACTTCACTGCTCCGTCTTTCATAAAAGTGAAGGATGCAGATCTCCAGACCAAGCCCACTATCAGATACCTTGGCGTGACCTTAGACCAGCACTTGGATATGAAGGCGCACATAGGAAACATTGTAAGAGCGGTATACCATAAAATCCGATCCCTTAGACATCTAAGATCCCTGCTTGCACTTGACGATTTCAGAACCATCTATCAGGCACTAATCATACCGCATTTTGATTATGCAAATTCAATCCTGCAAGGTCTCCCTCAAGCCACCTTAAATCCACTTCAACTTGCAATGAATGCCGCAGCAAGAGTTCTACATGGCGCTTCTAGGAAAGACCATGTCACACCCATTCTAAAACATCTCCACTGGCTCCCGATACAAGGTAGAATCACTTACAAGACATTACTATTTATTTTTATTTATTTAGCAAGCATTTGTAGCCCGCTCCTTCCAGCGATCAGAAGCGGGTAGGATTACTATTGTGAAACTGCCGAATCAAGGCAGGTACAAATTTTGTTTACATACAGATTGTCAGAAAAGCACATCATACAGAGTTAACACTTCTTAACTATGGGGGAGTTCATTTACATATATACATAAATACATATATACAGGATAATCTTCTTGGACTGTCGAATCAAGGCAGGTACAAATTTTGCTTACATACAGATTGTCAGAAAAGCACATCATACAGAGTTAACACTTCTTAGCTATGGGGGAGTTCATTTACAGATATACATAAATACATATATACAGGATAATCTTCTTGGACACAGTGGTCAGGGTTATTAAAGGGCTTTCGTCGGCATCATTGACTGAACTAATCCAGACAACTCCTCTCAATAGGGACAGAAGGTCAGTAACACTTAACACCCTGGTAGTCCCAAAATTAATAACACAATGCTCCAAGGCAACAGTAGGCAGGGCCTACAATTTCTGAGCACCAAGGTACTGGAACAGCCTCCCTCACGGCATCCGATCAATCCAGGACTTATTTCAGTTCAGAAAGGCCTTAAAACTTCACCTCTTCCTCCAGTTTTACCCAGAAGCCAATGTGGACGCTGCACCATCCTCACAAGCCTCTCAGAACCCCCTTGACTGAAGTCAAAAGAGTTCCCAATTATGTCTTAAATTGTAAATAGTTACCCTGTTATCCAAGTTGCATTACCTGTTCAACTGTAAACACAAAGTACCATCGGAAATGTGTATTTTATTGTTCATTGTAAACCGCACTGATGCTGAATAGCGCGGTATAAAAGAGATTCTAATAAATAAATAAATAAATAAATCTGTCTTTTCCACACTCTTCAGATAATTGCTGTTTGCTGAAAAGCTGAAAGCAACATACTTTAAACAAATCTTAGGAGAAATAGGATGTTGACTGAATAGTCTGTGCTTGTGTGCTTCCAGGACTTTCTAGATGATTACAGTATTTCTGATCTATGTCACCATTTTGCAGATGGAAGGCCAACACTAGAGGAAAGATAGTGGATCGTCGTCCAAATGCCATCATGCAATATGAATTGTAAAAAAATGTCAGTGTTGGTTTCAGGGGAGGCTGGTCTAAACTGGGGACTCCATCCTTCCACTCACAGCAAGAAAGTTACAGGAAAGGGGAAGTATATCATGTAAGCTCATCCCCAGTGAGGTATGTGATGGAGAAGGTCCCTCTGACCCCTTAGAGAGAGATAAAACACAGGATCCAGCTTCAGGCTGGGAAAGAAAACAAATGCACATGGCTCCTGGTTTCCCAGGCAACCATAAACAGAGCAGGTCAGAAGAAGGGAAAACATGCCCCTGCTGTAGTTCAGTGCAGCAGTCACGAGTTAAGCCAGAACACCTGTTGATGGGAGGAGCCAGGGTAAACCCAGGAAACCAGAGATTTAAGGGAAGCTCATTAGGAGGAGGAAGGACACAGCTGGGGAGGAGGACACAGCTAGGAAGGACACAGCCGGGAAGAGCACAGCCGGTAGCTCAGAGGAGAGCTCAGCCAAGAGCAGTATGGCTGAGAACACAGCTCTTAGAACCGTCACGAGAAACAGAGGATTGCCTTAGGAATGAAGACTCAGAGGAATCTATGGTAATTGAGGATTCTCTGACCTTTGAATCAGAAGAGGAAGTCAGCAGAGGAAACAAGCAGAGAGTTGGTGCAAAGGAGCCAGGTACAAGTAACCCGGGTTTGGTGCTGGGAGTAAAAGGCAACCAAAAGGGAAACGTACTGGGAAGGCAGACTTGTATGCACAGAGAAACTCCAAGGCTTACGTTTGCAGCTGATCCTAGAGGACAAAAGGAAACTCTCATAAGGAAGCCAAGAGGTAGGATAAGTGACCGGTATAAACAGAAAGCTGTTTTTAAGTGTTCTGATATTGGCCCAGAAGGGTGGGGCGCCACATGCTGGGAATACTGTGGCAATTCACAACCGTGTATATCAAAAGGCTGTGAGGAAAAGTGCAATGCTGAAAAGATAGATGTGTGTTTGGAAACACCCTGTAGCAACTTGCAAACATTTCCAGTTGGGGTTCAGATTGAACCAATGGACACTGAACCACCTTTAGAATGTCAGCCTAGTGAACCAATGGATTGTACGATATCTGTATCTGAGAAGATAAGTCCTGTGAAATAGAATTAAGCTGTGCAGAGAAAGAGAGAGTGCTGCAGGTAGCAGTTGACAAGAAAAGCACAAAAGGGTTTTGAAATAGAAAAGTGTTTTTCATTTGGATTACAGAGATGCTGAGATAAGAAGCTTGCATTTCTTTTTATATAATTTAGTGCCAGAAGTGTATGGTCAATGTTCATTTTGTTCTACATGTGAAACCACTTGGGAAGGGGAATTAAAAATCCTGTTTTGCCTGAAACCCTCGAGTCCACAACTCTCTTTATTTGGGATAGTGAAAACTTCAACTCCCAGAAGGCAGTGCTTTCCCCAAGCACCAGTAACTTCCTGAATAGAGAATCAGGCCGTCCATCTCCACAAGCTCAAGCTGTGGAGGTAACAGTGACGCGACAGGTTGGCGTAGTTTTGAGGATTTTGCATGGAGTACAAAGGACATTTGTAAAAAGAAAAGATACCAACTACCAGGGAGAAGAAACTGCTGGCAGAGGGCTCCAGAATCGCCTGACAGCTGGTCAGGAGGAGTAAAGGCTACTTTCTCAGTGCTGGACTCTGCACTGTGCCGAGGTAAAGGTAGCTGGGCACAGGTGTGGGAGGATAATTAGGGAGAAAGGGGAGCCATTAATCTGCTGCAGCAGGGAGCCATTTGGAAAAGTTTTGTTGTGGTGTAAGGACCGCACTTGGTGGTTTTTTTTGTGTTTGTTTTCTTGCAGGAACAGCTGAGTCCATAATGGAGCCACAAGAGCTGTTGAGGTGGATGTCCAGCCAGTGGGACAAACAGCTGGAGCTGTCGTGCCACACCCAAGAACAAACTGCAGCGGCCATCTGTTCTCAACAGAAACCTCTTATGGACTTAATGGAGGCTCTTCTCAAGAAGCAAAAGGAACCAGAACCACCTGCACCGTCTTTTAATCAGGCGGTAGGACTGGCTTAAATCCTTTATTCTATAAGCGCATGTTCCGGGAGGCTAAGTTAAAGCCCAATGAAACCCCAAAAATGCTGTTCCATAGAATAAAAGGTTTAGCATGGAAGTGGCTTGAACCCAGTCAAAAGTCTCTAGAAACTGTATTGGATGCAATTGTACTAGAGCAGTATATGAATGCAATACCTGCTGATGTGAAAACATTTCTGATACTCCAAAGTTGTAAAACTACAGAGGAAGCGGCTAATCTTACAGAGAGATATTTTGAAGCTGAGCTAGTTAAGGCTTCAAACCCGGTGGCTCTGAAGGAGATAAAAGCTTCCTACTTTAGGAGATCAGAAAAGTTTGCAAAGGATAAGTTACCTAATGACAGTAATAGTATACCTGTGATAAAGGGTAAATGTTTCAACTGTGGGGAGTTGGGGCATTACTGCAGGGATTGTGCACTACATACAGCACTAGTGTCTGGAGGTGTAAAGCAAACACATGAGGGATTTGTACTTAGGGTACAAGTAGAAGGTGTTGAGGCCCAGGCACTGCTTGACTCCGGTGCTGACCAGAGCATGGTGTCCCAAAAGCTCTGGCAGGCTATCGAAGCCCACCTGCCGTCAGCATCGAGTCAAGCAGTGGCCCGTGTCAAGATACGATGCGTGCATGGAGCAGCCTCCTACTACCCAGTGTATAAGCTGTCAGTGAAAGGGCTGGGCACTGAGAAGGAAATATTGGTGGCAGTGGTACCACGTCTTCCGCAGGACATCGTTCTAGGAAGAGATTGGCCAGATTTCAGCAAAGGGATAGAGAAGGGCCTTGGGGAGAAAAAGGGCTTGGTATCCACATGGTCGCAGGCCAGAACCCCTACTGCCAATAATGACCCAGCAGAAGAGTTAGAAAATGCATCCCAGGAAGGGGAGGGTTCATCTGGGAGAGAGGTGGAAAGGGAAGAAGCAGCAGACCCCTTACCTACGCATGATGATCTGATACAAACCTCGTCAAAAGGAATTAGGAAAGGGAAGGCTGAGAAAAAGCAAGAAAGGCGGCACAGGGCCCAAGGGAGGGCTGGATTAGAGGCCGGAGAGGGACTACCCTGGGTGCCATCTGAACTGGTTAAAAAGTTCCCTTCCTTTCCCCAGGAACAAAGAGATGACCCCGCTTTAAAACGTGCCTTTGAGTTTGCACAAGAGGACAGGAACATCCTTCCTCGGTTCCTTTTGGAAAAAGGCATACTTTATAGGGAGAGTAACAACCCCCACACAGGAGCTGTGAGAAAGCAGCTGGTGGTGCCAACCACATTTAAGGCCATAGTCATGCGGTTGGCCCATGACCATCCTGTGGGTGGCCACAAGGGGATCCATGGGACATTGGACCAAATCCTGGCTCGTTTTTACTGGCCAGGGGTCTTTAAAGAGACCACTCGCTACTGCGAGTCCTGTCCCCGGTGTCAACGGGTTACTGCCTCTAAACCAAAGGCTGTACCCTTAATATCTACACCCACAATATCTACACCGATTCGCCGGTTAGCAATGGATATCATAGGACCCCTAGTAAAGACTCCCTGGGGCTTTCAATATGTTTTGGTGATTATAGACCAGGCAACCCGTTTTCCCTGGGCTATACCCCTCAGAGGTACCTCAGCAAGAACGATAGCATTGGAATTGGTTAAAATATTCTGTGAGGTCGGGTTCCCACAAGAGGTGCTTACCGACCAAGGGAGTAACTTTATGTCCAAGTATCTAGCGACAGTATGGGATGCCTTTTGGCATACATCATGTGCGCACAGCGGCCTATCATCCCCAGTCCAATGGGCTGGTTGAAAGGATGAACCAGACTATTAAACAAATGCTAAGGAGAGGCCTAAACGGTAGGATGACCGAGTGGGATACGTTATTGCCATTTGTTTTATATGCGTGCCGTGAACGCATACAGACATCCTTAGGGGCATCACCCTACGAGTTGTTATTTGGCAGGACCCCTAGAGGGATCTTGGATATACTGTAAAAGCAATGGGTGGAACCGGACAGAGAAGAAATGGGCGTACCCCAGTTTCTCAGGAACTTAAGGGACCGGTTAAAAAGGACGTCCCAAATTTCTGTAGAAAATCTGCAGGCTAGTCAGATTAAGCAAAAACAATATTATGATCGGGAAAAGAAACATCGCCAACTAGAGGTGGGTGACAAGGTGATAATATTAGTGGCTGGTATGGGACCCAAGTTTGAGTCTCAGTGGAAGGGCCCATGCACAGTTGTAAAGAAGGTAGGGCCTGTCTCTTACACTGTGGAAAATGCTAAAGGGCACTGCCAAACATACCATGTGAATGTTTTAAAACCATGGTTGGAAAGAGCAGCAACAGTGGGTTGGGCTACTCGAGAAAGACACGTGAACCTAGTATCCAGGATTACGTGCTGTCCGTTAAAATCCACGGCAGCCCGTAATATCTTAAGGGGGGGGATATATGATGGAGAAGGTCCCTCTGACACTTAGAGAGAGATAAAACACAGGATCCAGCTTCAGGCTGGGAAAGAAAACAAATGCACATGGCTCCTGGTTTCCCAGGCAACCATAAACAGAGCAGGTCAGAAGAAGGGAAAACACGCCCCTGCTGTAGTTCAGTGCAGCAGTCACGAGTTAAGCCAGAACACCTGTTGATGGGAGGAGCCAGGGTAAACCCAGGAAACCAGAGATTTAAGGGAAGCTCATTAGGAGGAGGAAGGACACAGCTGGGGAGGAGGACACAGCTAGGAAGGACACAGCCGGGAAGAGCACAGCCGGTAGCTCAAAGGAGAGCTCAGCCAAGAGCAGTATGGCTGAGAACACAGCTCTTAGAACCGTCACGAGAAACAGAGGATTGCCTTAGGAATGAAGACTCAGAGGAATCTATGGTAATTGAGGATTCTCTGACCTTTGATTCAGAAGAGGAAGTCAGCAGAGGAAACAAGCAGAGAGTTGGTGCAAAGGAGCCAGGTACAAGTAACCCAGTTTTGGTGCTGGGAGTAAAAGGCAACCAAAAGGGAAACGTACTGGGAAGGCAGACTTGTATGCACAGAGAAACTCCAAGGCTTACGTTTGCAGCTGATCATAGAGGACAAAAGGAAACTCTCATAAGGAAGCCAAGAGGTAGGATAAGTGACCGGTATAAACGGAAAGCTGTTTTTAAGTGTTCTGATATTGGCCCAGAAGGGTGGGGCTCCATATGCTGGGAATACTGTGGCAATTCACAACCATGTATATCAAAAGGCTGTGAGGAAAAGTGCAATGCTGAAAAGATAGATGTGTGTTTGGAAACACCCTGTAGCAACTTGCAAACATTTCCAGTTGGGGTTCAGATTGAACCAATGGACACTGAACCACCTTTAGAATGTCAGCCTAGTGAACCAATGGATTGTACGATATCTGTATCTGAGAAGATAAGTCCTGTGAAATAGAATTAAGCTGTGCAGAGAAAGAGAGAGTGCTGCAGGTAGCAGTTGACAAGAAAAGCACAAAAGGGTTTTGAAATAGAAAAGTGTTTTTCATTTGGATTACAGAGATGCTGAGATAAGAAGCTTGAATTTCTTTTTATATAATTTAATGCCAGAAGTGTATGGCCAATGTTCATTTTGTTCTACATGTGAAACCACTTGGGAAGGGGAATTAAAAATCCTGTTTTGCCTGAAACCCTCGAGTCCACAACTCTCTTTATTTGGGATAGTGAAAACTTCAACTCCCAGAAGGCAGTGCTTTCCCCAAGCACCAGTAACTTCCTGAATAGAGAATCAGGCCGTCCATCTCCACAAGCTCAAGCTGTGGAGGTAACAGTGACGCGACAGGTAGGAGGCTAGCAGTTCCTAGCCTCATGTCATTAGCAATAAGCCACCATAACAGATGAGGTGATGTTCCACATCACTGTCCCTGGGCAAAAGGCAGATGGCAATGAAGGAGACACTGTGTGAAAATGAAATGATCTTTATGTCATTAGCAGTTACTGATTTTTTGTTACAGGCAGCATCAGACACATGCTTTGGACAGTGGTCTATAAGGCTATAAAAAGATCTGATGTTTTGCATATTGCTGCAATTGACAGTAAGAGGTGCCCTTAGGCTGGGAGGGGGGGGAGCACTCAGAGTGGAAGCTCCATCCCAAATGTTCTGATAGAGAGGTACATGAAAATAATGATGCATTTCAACAATGTGGTGAATGGTAGGCAGCAGTTATGGAAGAAATAAAAATCAGCAGGAGTGCTTTTGAACCACTTTATTCAGGATATGAACACCAGGTGAAAATCTACCGGCCTCATAATGCAGAGATTAGTGAAGCAGCAGATTCCACTTCATGAGCTGTTTATAGAAGCAGACTGATGTGGATTGTCCCTGGGGTGTCAGGAATGGTTAAACATGACACGGTGGTGTATATCCTGAAGCCCTTCAATGACCCTGCTGTGGCTCCGAGTTCAGCCAAGGCCACTCTGGGTGAAGTCAACCCCACAGTCAAGCTGCTGGAGAAGATACAGGATTTCCAGCAGGAGCAGGGAATGGCACTAGAGGTATCAATACTGGGGAAGTGCTTACTGCTGCAACACCAACTCAAAACCCTCATTCAGCTGGATTCTTATATCCTGACCACCCTGTACGATCAACTGATGCAAGGAAGTACTGCTCTGCAGTCCACTACTTTCACGCAAATGTACATTGTTGGGTGGTAGTGGAGGTGCGTGTGTGTGTGTGTGTGTGTGTGTGTGTGTGTGTGCGTGCACATGCGTGTATGTGTGTAGCAGCGCTCAGTGAATGACTGGGTTGCTTTGTAATGGGAGGGGGGCTGAATGAATGGAAAGGGACCAAATGAGTGGCACAAAGGGTGAATGAGTAGATAGGAAAGTTATGAGTAAGTTAATAAGGCGCTTGGGAATGTCAAGGGGTCAGAATCAGCAGATAAAAGGGGTTATAAGTGGTGAGAGAGATTGAGTGAGTGGATGGAGGACATGTGGCAGGGGTGGAACGCGTGCAGGGGAAGCTGGATGAGCCCTTCGGTGAAGTGCGAGTGAATGAGGGTATTGGGTGATTTGAGATTGCTGGAACAATTATTTGAGTGCTAGGGGAGCTGGAATTTAAGTTAGCCCCTCCCTGGCTCCATACTACTACTATTACTACTACTACTAATCATTTATATACGAGTGCTACAAGGCATACACAGTGCTGTACATATAGATGTACAACATAGTCCCAGCTCATCAGAGCTTACAATCTAATCAAGACAAAACACATAGAAAAACTGGGGTATGGTAAGATACAAATAAGTAGTGGTCAAGAGAGTGAGGAGCATTAGGATCCAAAAGTGGCTTCAAAGAGGTGGGTTTTTAGCCTGGATTTGAATGAGACTAGAGAAGGAGCCCAACGCAAAGACTCAGGTAGTTTGTTCCAGGCATATGGAGCAGCAAGATGGAATGAACAAAGTCTGGAGTTGGCAGTGGCAGAGAAGGGTACAGATAAAGGGGATCTGCCAGAGGAGCAGAGTTCTCGAGGAGGGTGTAGAGTGAGATAAGAGAGGAAAGGTGGTGAGGAGCTGCAGAACGAATGCACTTGTAGGGCAGTAGGAGAAGTTTGAACTGGATGCAGAAACTGATAGGAAGCCAGTGAAGTGATTTGAGAAAAGGGGTTACATGAGCATAGTGACACTGGCTGAAGATAAGCTGTACAGCTGAGTTTTGAACAAATTGAAAGGGAGAAAGATGATTCAGAGGGAAACCAGAAAGGAGCAGGTTACAATAGTCAAGGCAGGTGGTGACTAATGAGTCGATAAGGGTCTTACGTAGTAGTGTGAGTAGAAAGGAAGGGACAAATTTTGCTGATGTTATAGAGAAAGAAACAGTAGAATTTAGCTATCTGTTGGATGTGTACAGAGAGAGTAGAGTCAAAGATGACTCCAAGGTTGTGAGCTGAGGAAACTGGGAGGGGTGTAGTGTCATCCACAGAAATAGAGAAGGGAGGAAAGGGGGGTGGGAGGTGGGTTTAGAAGGAAAGTTAAGGTGCTCAGTTTTGGCCATGTTCAATTTCAGACGACAGTGAGACATCCAGGCAGCAATGTCGGCTAAGCAAGCAGAGATCCAGGACTGGATTCCTAGAGCATAGGGTTTCAACCCAGTCCTCGGGGAACCCTAGGCCAGTCAGGTTTTCAGGATTCCCACAATGAATATCTGCCTAAGATAGATTTGCATACACTGAAGGCAGAACATGCAAATCTTTCTCATGCATATTCATTCTGGGAATCCTGAAAACCTGACTGGCCTAGGGTTCCCCGAGGACTGGGCTGAAAACCCCTGTCCTAGAGAGATTTCTGGCACAGAGAGGTAGATCTGAGAGTCATCGGCATAAAGATGGTACTGAAAACCATGGGAGGAAATAGGTGCACCAAGGGACTGAATGTATAGTGAGAAAAGCAGAAGTCCTGGGGTACATCAACTGAAAGCGGATCCAATAGAACAGTCCTGTCATTTGAGGTGCATGTTGATGGATCGCAATACACAGATTGCACTAGCGGATCGTAAAGGAAGGCTGTTTGCAGAAATACTGACTTACCATTATTATGCTGACAAGAACAATATACTTCATGTGGATCAGTCTTAACCCCTGAAGGCGGCTTTGCCAAAACATGGCCTGTGTTGGGTTAAGAATCAGATATTCCTGTGTTTTTTCAGGCTTTCCTGTTCTTAATAAACTGGTTTTGAACTACTTGCTTTGGACTGATTGTGGGATCCATCAGAACATACACTAAAAGTATGATGGGAGAGATAAGAAGAAAACCAGCATAGGATACCCAAGCTTAAAGGTACTGAAAGCCTTCCTCACCAGCTCACCCCTCAGCTTGTCTCTTTGCTCCCATCATTATGCTCTTCTTTTGCCATGTGCACAGGACCAATTTGAAATGCAAGAAGAGGCACTTCCTATTTTTCCCAAGAAACAGGAAGGATTCTTCCCACAATTGATTCTGGCCATGTGGCCTGTGCCACAAGAACAGCAGCAGTGGAAGTGAAGGAACATGTTCCCACTACTGTGTCCACAATCGAGGTGTTAGGGCAGGTAAAAGCTGGAACTGTGGCTGAGAGTTGGTGGCTGAGGCTAAAGCTAAGGGCTGAAAGGAGAATGCTGGAGAACAGATGTTGTGAAGGAGAAGAAGCAAGGGCACATAACATGGGAAGACATTAGAAAAGAAAAGATTAAGGTATAGGGGAAAAGGTGGAGCAATGGTTGCTTAGGAAAAGGGAGAAAGAGGAAGGTGGGTAGCAATGTTCCCTCTAATTTTCTGTAGGCTGTGTGCGCATACAATATCAGCTGTGCAGCTTTTGAAGGAAGGTTCAATTTTTTGTGCGCCACATAACGACACTCGGAGTTATATACTTTAAAATTTGACTACACGTCAGAATACAGTATGTACACCACATTGATGTTAATCAAATTAAATGAAAATAGACGATTACTAAATGAAGCGGAAAATTTATAGTAATTACAATCACAAATGCTTAATTTTTATTGAAAGCCATTGTTATTCCATGTAAATAATTTATGTATGGAAGAAGAGTTCATTCTCAAAATTTTTCTCTTCGATCTTTCAAACTTACCCAGTCTGAATACATTTTATCAAGGTCTACTGATCCGCCATCTTGAAGATGACTCTTAACACGCATCAGCATTTCCAAATGTTCTAAATGTAAGCGATTCCTTATTTTGGTTTTTAAACTGTTCATCAAGCTGAAACCACGCTCACAATCTGCACTAGAAGCCAAAAATGTTCCATCAATATCCATCAATTTCGCTAAATCTGCAAAGTGAGCATTCTGAAATGCCAAAGTCACCATATCCGGAAAACTGTTTATCAGTTTGCTTTTGATTTTTTCTGCGACTGCTGAATAACAATATGTTCCTCCATAAGAAATTGTTTGTACTTTAAGCAGAGTGATCGGACGTTTTCAATTCCAAATTCATAATCACACTGTGCTATTGCTGTCAAGTCAAAAGCAGACCATTCCTCAATTTCATTTTCAGGAAATCTTTCCCCTAAATGCAGACACAGCATATTAATGAAAGTAAGTGTGGAACCAGTATCCACTGAAACGTCTCCAGGTATCTTGTCGAGAAGATTTTTAACATTATCACTCCATTTTACTGTGTCACCCAAGTATTGCATTCGGATTTTGTTCAGCTTATCCTGTGCAAGATGATATGCTTCCAGTGGTGTTAGCCCACGTTTTTGAAATGCCATTGTTAATGAAGCTAGTTCAGATAAAACATCATTCAAAATTTGCAGTGTTATATGGAATTGATGGCTGTTTAGCTTTTTATAACAGTACTCTGCAATGGGATCATTATCCTTATCTTCTTCAAAGTATTTTAATAATGGATCATAATTTCGAATAATTGCTTGAAGAGCAAAATGTCTAGATAACCACTACACTTCGTTCAGAGGTCTAAAAGCAATTGACTCGCATTCAGAAGCATCTGCTAATTCTTTAAATTATAACCTTTTAGTAGAAGATCGACAAAAGGTTGTGTAAACAGTTCTCATGAAAGTTTCAACTTCTTTCATCAACTTTACTTCCTTCCATGATTCAGAGATCCCCAAATCTTCACAATGGGCAACACAATGCTGCTGCACTAAATGTGAAACGTTTTGTTTTAGCTGCGCAGCAACACCATTTAATCTGCCTGACATGACAGAGGCACCATCCGAAGTAAACATGACCATTTTGTTAAGGTCAAGCTTGTATTTCCCATAGAATTCCCGGAGTGCACTGACTATTGATGCAGCATCCCACCAAACGAAGTTTTATACAGACATGAATTTACTGGCCGATATTTGAAGTACAGTATTAAGTATTTGTTGACAGAAATGTCTGTGCTTTCATCAATAGTTAATGTATGATACGCTGCTGATGCAACATCTGCCATGAGCTTATCTTGGACATTCATATTTATAATTTCAAGAAATTCAAACGAATAGTTTTTGCTTCTCCAGCTTTCAGGTATGGTTATGTACTTGGACATGTGTTCATTAATATCTTCAACAGAGAGCATGGAAATATTCATCCGAACAGCCAGCAAAACACTATCAATTAGAATTTTAATTTCTTCTGGTGTAGAACGCTTCCGTTCATTACTAATTTGCCTTTTCGCTTTTTCAGCGGTGCTCTCAAGCAACAAGTTAAATAATCCTCCTCTTAAATTTGGATTTTTAGCTCTAAGTTTCTTAACACTTTTAGTATGAGCTTTACTAGAAAGATGTCGTTTCAAAAAGTCCAGTTTCCACACATCATCCCAAAATTTGCCATTCGAAAACTCTCCGATGGTTTTTGCATCTCAGCAGTATAAACAGACTACTCTGTCATCCTCTTCGTAAATGAATATTTCACGCAGTTGAACACATATTTTATCCCGAGATTTCGGTGTCTCCGTTTCAACAATTTCTTCAAGCCATTCAGGCTTAAAAGCTGTGGCCGTTCTCTTACGTTTTGCACCTCTCATTGCTATTGGTTTTGACATTTTAAAAGTGGTGTGGTGGTCACAGCAGGTGCTTTATTATTCAAAAGAAATGCCCCAATGCATTTCATCCAAAGCCTTCATCAGGGGGCTTGGAACTGCAAGCAATGTAACAATATTGCTATAGTGGTAACAAAGAGAAAAAGAACCATAAGTATACATAGTAAAACGAAGGCACAGTATTACTTACATGGATTAGCAGTTTTCAACCAATGTAAGCAAATGATAAGATTGCTAGTGCATGTAAAACTATTCCATTGGAGAGCTCCTCTCCCTGAGGAAGGCCATTGGCTAATCAATAGTCGCTACAGTACTGCGTATTATTTACCATTCTAGCTTATGAGAAACCTTCCCTGCTCCTTGCAGTTTTCACTGTAACTGAGACCGAGACCTATAAGAGGTTTCAGGATCTTTTCTGGTAGACATAGTTAAACTAAAACTATGAATAATACATCCATAAATTGGAATACATATATACAGAGTAAAAAGAACCAAAAAATGGTCTGGATAGAGTTTTAGAATCAGCAAGTCAGCTATTAACTTTCAATGAACAGGTCAATAAATGGCTGGGATGAGAAAAGTCAGCTTCCAAAGCAGCCTGGCATCCCTTCCTCAGCTATATATATGTAAAATGTAATATACCGCCCTTCAAGCAAATTGGCAGAGCGGTAAAGAGAGCGGATGAAAGGAACTCCAGAACCAAGGGCAGGAAAGGATCACATTCATTCAGAGAAAAAGGAGGGGGGAAGGGGAGGTAGACAACCATCAACACAAATCCAGAAAAGTGACTTAATTATAGCAGTGTGGGGATCTGCATAACTGGGCAAACTAGAAGGGCCAATTAGTTATTGAATAGTGTCATCGTCTCTTTTAAAGATTAACTAAAACCTTATCCTCAAGCCCAGAAGGTCCAGAAAAGTTTCTAGCTGTTGCGACCTCACCTGTCCAGCCCTGCTCCGCTGCCGATAGCCCATCCCCAGCGTAGCCCCGCACGATCTTCAGGCAGCAGTCCGGTCCCCTCTTCTTCGCCGGTGCGGAGAAAGTGCACAAAGTCCCCCGCCGCCAAACAGCCCTTCTGCGGCGAGAGCAGCAAGAGAGCCTTCTCTGGCGGCACGTGGCACTGGAGGCTGGCTGAGGGAGGGATCAAAGGAGGTGCGTGGCTGCCAGGCAGGCAGGCACAAGAGCAGACCAGCAGAGAGAGGCTGGCTAGCTGGCTGCCCCTCCCTTTTATGTCTCTCTTTAGCCCGAGTCATGTGATCTCAGTCACTGATCGTCAGATTCATCATCAATCGTTGGTCACATGTGAGAGGAGTGAGAACTCAGAGCAGAGAGGAGAGATTCGGAAGTGACGTCACGAGTCCCGGAAATTGCCCAGAAATTACAGAAAAATGGCAGCAGATCGGCGGCCTTAAAAAACCCAAGGTTTTAATTTGAAAACCCAAGAACTCCGTAATTTTTGTGCGCTCCTTGGTAAGTTATGTGCGCTTGCTCAGCGAGGTGTGTGCGCGCGCACAAGCGCACAGCTTAGAGGGAACAGTAGTGGGGACATGGGGATGCAGGACAGCAGAGACTGGGACTTAGCTGGAGATTTTCAAATTGGGTAGGAGACCAGAATAAGACAGACTTTTACGACTGGCAGGGTATTGGGAATGTAAGTGGGGACTTGGGGCTTGACTGGGATTGTGATGGAGGACTCATGGATTAGGTGGGATGGGAACTAAGAAACTGAGCAGCGATTAGAGTACAGTGGGAAAACTAGGTGACTGGGTGAGGGGTTTGTAAGATTTGGTCAGGTTACTTTCCTGTAGGTCCTGGGTTCATTTCACTTCACAGAGGCAGTGGGGCTTGTAATAAAACAACCAAACAGGTGTGGCTTGGAGAAAGGTTTTTTATGTAGAAATAGGCTTAATACATAGGTATTGAACAGAAGTATATAGTGATTGTTACAGAGCTGTTTCAGTGTGCATCAATGAATCTGTGTGTGCATGTGCATGTGTGAAGTGTGAGAGAGAGATAGGCCAGAACATGTGTTTAGAGCATAGGTGTCAAACTCTGGCCCGCGGGCCAAATTTGGCCCGTAGTGTAATTATATTTGGCCCGCGAGGCTATACCAAATGACTACTAGAGCTAGCCCGCCGGTATTATACAGCGCATTCATTCATCGCTAATACTACAAATCCCATAATGCCTTGCTGTTGTTTTGGCGCGTCAATCAGGACAGGTCCCAGAAACGCCCTCTCCTGTGTGACAGAAGTCATAGCGATCTCAAGCTACAACTGTCACTGTGGAACCCCTTCCCAAAAATGGCAAAAAGAAAGGCAGACAACAGGAACTTTCTGGACAGGTGGGAGACAGAATATTTGTTTACATATGTAAAAGACAGACCTGTTTGTCTGATTTGTGGAGTCAACGTGGCTATAACTAAGGAGTATAACATTCGACGACACTATGAAACAAAACACCATGACAAGTACAAGGACCTGGACATGACTCAAAGGAGCCAGAAAGTGGAGGAGATGAAAAGAAGTTTGGTTTCACAACAGAATATGTTCAAAAAAGCCACATCACAAAGTGAGGCTGCTGTAAAGGCTAGTTATATTGTGGCAGCAGAGATCGCAAAATCAGCCCGGCCCTTTAATGAGGGAGAGTTTGTGAAAAAGTGCATGTTGAAAGTTTGTGACATCGTGTGCCCAGAGAAAAAGCAAGCCTTTTCAAACGTGAGCCTGAGCAGAAACACAGTAGCTGATCGCACATGTGATCTTACCACCAATCTGTATGACCAGCTTTTGGAAAAGGGAAAAGATTTCGTTGCATTCTCCCTTGCTGTGGATGAGAGCAGCGACGCATCTGATACTGCTCAGCTGTCAGTCTTCATCCGTGGAGTGGACTCAAATATGTGTGTTACGGAGGAGCTATAGGGATTCAAATCAATGCATGGCACAACCACAGGAAAGGAAATTTTTGAGGAGGTTTCCAAATGCGTAACTGAAATAAAGCTGCCGTGGGATAAACTCGTGGGATTAACGACAGATGGTGCGCCAGCGATGTGCGGTAAAACAAGTGGACTGGTGGGCAGGGTCCGGGAGAAGATGCAGGAAGAGAACTGTGCAGGTGAACTAACTGTTTATCACTGCATCATACATCAGGAATCATTGTGTGGCAAAGCCCTAAAGATGGAACATGTTATGACCACAGTAACACAAGTAGTTAACTTTATAAGAGCCAAAGGTCTGAATCACCGCCAGTTTAAGTCTTTTTCTGGAGGAGTGTGGTTCGGAATACGCAGACGTGCCGTATCACACAGAGGTGAGATGGTTAAGCCGAGGAAAAGTACTGAATAGATGTTTTGAGCTGCATGAGGAAATATGTCAGTTTCTGGAAAGCAAAGGGAAGGACACAGCAGAGCTTCGGGAGAAAAAGTTTCTGTGTGAGCTGGCCTTTCTGTGTGACATCTCGAGCCATCTCGATGCGCTGAACCTGCAGCTTCAGGGGCGGGGGCGCATCATCACAGACATGTACGCTGCAGTGAGGGCTTTTAAAACTAAACTGTGCCTGTGGGAGAATCAGATGCTGCAAGGAAACCTTGGCCATTTTCCCTGCTGCCAAACCATGAAAACGCAGTTCTTTACCAACTTGTTCCCATGCGCACAGTTTGCTGAAAAACTCAGTGTACTCTGCGCTGAGTTTAGCCGGCGATTTGCCGACTTTGATGTCCAGAAATGTAGGTTTGAACTGCTCAGTAATCCCTTTGCAGTTAATGTGGAAAACGCACCAACCAACCTCCAAATGGAGCTAATTGAACTCCAGTGTAATGACACACTGAAGTCAAAGTATGATGCTGTGGGCGCCGCCCAGTTTCCACAGTTCATCCCTGACACAATGCCTCAGCTCCGCACCCAAGCTGCTCAGATGCTCTCCATGTTCGGCAGCACTTATCTATGTGAAAAACTTTTCTCCTCGATGAAGATGACCAAAACATCTCACAGGAGACGTCTGACTGATGAACACCTTCGCTCGATACTGAGGATTTCCTCAGCTCAAAGCCTGAGCCCAGACATTGATGAACTATCATCCAAGAAGAGATGCCAGGTATCTGGCTTGGGCACATCAGATTAGATCAGTGTGCAGCAAACTGAGCAATAATTAACGTTTTCTTTATGCACTTTTTCTTGCTACTCCAAGACATGGGCTTGAATGGTTGATTAATTTTATTATTGTTATTTTATTTTAAAAATTATTATTTATTATTATTTAAATCTTATTTAATAAATGAATGTCATTGATGTTTTTTTTTATTTGAAATTGGTTTTTGCATATCTGAACTATTAAGTTATAAATTGTATAGTAATAAGTGTTGCTTCATATTCAATGTTAAAGCAAATCTTGTTTGGGTCCATATTAAAAGGTTCATTTGTTCAATGCTGGCCCGCGACTTTGTTCAAGTTTTACATTTTGGCCCACTGTGTATTTGAGTTTGACACCCCTGGTTTAGAGCCTCATGGCAAGGGAGAGAGAGAGAGCGGGGGAGGGGTGAAGGGAATTGATTATCAGAGCCTCCTGTCCTTCATGTCCGATGAATGGTGGAAGAGAGAGAGAGAGAGGAAGTGTTTCTGTCCTTTATAGTGAATTGAATCCTCTCCAGCACTTCCCCTTGAGGTCTGCTAGCCACTCCCTTTAAGGTCTGCCATTCTTGATTTAGCAAGGAGGGGCTTCAGACAGGCCTTGGAGACTGAAATCACCAGGGGGTCAGAGTTAATCTCATCTTGTAAACTGTCCTATTACCTTTGGAGACTGAAGTCACCAGAGTCCAAAGCTGCATGAAATGTATGCTGACAGGGTTTAATTAGGGTTGTGAGACAGAGTGCAAAAAAATATATAGGGGAGACGGTATGAATGACCTGAAGAGTTTGGGGAAGGGTTGGACCTGGAAATAATGAGGAAGGAATGGGAAGGAGTTGAAAGGGAAAGAGTCTATGGAGAAGATGAGAGACAAAGGAAAGGGACAGTTTTTGAAAGAGATAGGAGGGCAGAAATGCGGGAGACGGTATGTAAAAAGAGATTTTGGAGTTTAAGAAAGAGATTAGGAGAGGAGATGAGTGACAGGGAAGGAGCTGGGGCTGGTAAGAGAATGAGAGGCAGAGGGAAGTAGATGAAGCTTGGGAGGGGTAAATATAGAGTGTGGAAATGAGGACTGGGGAACTAGAAAGTGGGTGAAAGATGGGGGAATAAGAGGCCGGGGAAGGACTGAGGCAGGGGTGGAGAATGGGAAGACTAGTGAAATAAGTAGGAAATGAAAAGAAGGGAAGTACTGTGGCTGCAGGAGGAAACGAGGGAGACTGAAAACTAGAGGGGGACAAGGAGAAATGAAATCTAGCTATAGGTAGATATAAAAAGGCAGATGAGAGAAATTGAGAAAAAAAGATCAGACAATAGGGTAAACATCAGAGAAAGATACAGGAGTGGAAGATGACAGATTACAGGAAGAAACAGAAAACAGAAATGAGATCTTGGAAAAGGATGACCTTGGAATGCTGAAAAGTCCTTTGGGGACCTAGCACACAATGCCGAGCTGCCTCGCTTCATGGCATGGGCCTCCAGAAAGCAGAGGAGATGACTGTGGCCTTGCTGGTTTCTATGGTAGGTATTTATTGGTTCAGCTGATTATTGCTCCACGATCTTTGATGTTTTCTGGCCCAGATACCATGATAATTTTTGCTGCAATGTTATTCTGTTGTATATTAATAAAGCTGCAGACTAAAATGTTGCCACTATTGCAGGAAGGCTAATGCTTCCTTAGTTATTAGGAGGAAGCATGGGACAGTTGGGATGTTCGAGGGAAGAGGAGGATCACAAATGCCTCTGTTAAAAGATTCTGGTAAGGGGCTTAGGAGAAAACTAACAAGAGGAAGTGATAAAGAGAAGCCAGAATTAAAGGGGAAAAAAGGGACTGTAGTAGTTGGCATAGAAGGGCAGACTGGATAGGCCGCGTGGTCTTAATCTGCCACCATGTTTCTATGTAACCCAATTAGAAAAATAAAATGATCAGAAAACGGATATTTTCTGGTGTGCAGCCATTTTGCAAGATGGAAGCTCAAAAGCAAATGTTGGCTCAGGGCGCCACAACCCCTTGAGCCACCCTTGGCTATATGTATAGCGCCACTGGAAATTCATAGGTAGGAGACTTACCCATAAGGCAGCAGCCACCATACAAATAAGTCCTTTTGAGTATCCGGCCCACTGGGGGTTTATGTTTCTGTTTCTTCACTGTTTTCTATATCGCCCTTCACTCACACATCAGAGTGAAGGGCGATGAATTATAAGAAACACAAAGTAGAAGAAAGAGAATAGCAAGTAAAGCATCTTCAGTCATTTTTGCATGAATGTGGCCACATATGCGCCTAAATGGCTTCTTAGAAAATACAGACTAGCGTAAAAATATGCAAACTTTAATGGTAGGTATAGCTCGCGAATACTATGTTAACTATGAAATACCTTAATCTACGTGTGTACTTGTGTATTTTATGTGTATTCATTTACATCTGCTCTCAAGCAGGTATACATGTCTGCACCTGTATTTAAGGTGTGTCACCAGGTGCCCCCAGTGGCCATAAGGGCATCCAACGCATTTATTATTTTTAAGGAGCGATGTGACTTTAAGGGCCTAGTGCATTTTGGTCCTTGTAGTTCTAGCTCCTTGAGAGCACAAATGATCCAAGCCAAGAGTGTAGGGTAACAAGGCTATATTTCCCCTGTAACGCAATGATTCACTAAGACAAGTAGAAAAATAAAGACAGTCCTTTCTTTATCAAAAGGGGTTCCACCAGTATTCATGCAGATAACTGTTATAGGCTTCACAGTTGAATGCAAGTCCTAGCTGAGGCTTCTTTTAGTTCAAAGCAATTTAAACAATTCAGCAAACAAACGGTTATAAGGTTCACTCTCTGTTGCACAGTTCTTTCCTATCTACAATTCCAGCAAGGATTCAATACTATTTGCAGAACAGAAATTACAGTCCATGGATTCCTCCTGAGGCATGGGAATAATATTTTCACATTCAATTTCCATAGACTCTGCGTCACTGGCTTCTTCTCTTGAATAGTAGTTTTCACTCCCTGTTACAAACTTACAGGGTCTATCTTGCTTCCAGTAAAACTTTCCTGTTAAGCTGTGAGGGATTGTCTTAAAAAGCTCTGCTTTGCTTCCCCTCCCCTTATAGGGAATAGCTGCTTTAACAGGGTTTCTATTAGCAAGGCTTTCCTTTAGAATTAAAGATTCAGCATACCTTGGCTTCCTGGAATTGCCACACCTAGAGCTCTCCTTCTGATGTACTTCTTTTGGGAGATAGGCTTTTCTGTGCAGTGCTTTGCTTCCAGGGAATTCAGGAAAACCTGGTAAGGATTTCCACTCACTGTGGTTCTCTGAAAAGGTATCTTTATAATAGGAACCTCTCTTCCTTGTTCCTTGTAATCCAGATTCAACAAGCTTACTTGGGCTGGGAGAGTCACTCCTACCAGACAAACTGTTTCTTCTGGCAGCTTTTCTCTGGACTCCGTCCCTCTGTGCTCTGCCCCTCTGGACTCTATCCGTCTGAGTAAACTTCCTCTGGATTCTGTCCCTCTGGGCTGGCTCTGTGTGGAATCTCTCCCGTTCCACGTTCTTCTCGGCCTGCATGTCCTGCAGGTTCTCCACCTTCCTTCTCACTTCCTCTTCGTTCCCCTCTTTCTCCTTCTTCCCCCCCTTGCTGCTCTCTGTTTCTCCTTATAAAGGGAGTTTTGGTTTGAACGTCCCGGGCTTGGCCTCAAGTGCAACTGATTGCCACTTATACAATTAGTGTCTGAGCACATTGCTTCAGCCTCTGTGGGATTACTCTTGCCCCCTCTGGCTGTGCTGCGATGCAACTGCACTCTCTGCACATTCTCAGCTCTGTGCAAAACAGGGTTTTTTCCTAAGGCTGCATCTTCCATGGCTCCAGCCTCATGACAGGTGCAATCTCTGCTTCTTACACTAGTGTTTTATAAAGACACATAGGCAGCTATGTGTTTTATAAAATAATGCCTAAGTAGGTGCCTTCTTAAATTATCTGCCCGCTTATGAAGTTACCCTTGTTATGGCTATTGTTTCTGGTTTGTCTCAAATACTGTTTTCTTGTTTTCTGTTATGAATATACCTTTTTAATTTTTATTGGTCTTTGCCTAGAACAGTAGCTTTTCAGATTAATTTAATATAATATTGACCCTTATATTCCACTTTATAAAGTTCTAGATGGATTCCAAACAACAGAAATACCATCACAAAAAAACAGCACAATTACAAGCATGTTCATTTTGCACACAACATCATACGAATCCATTAGTAAGTGGGTGAGTGCAAAACAACCGCGTTTTCAGGGCCTGACGAAACTGAACATATGATATGCTACGTAGTTCTCTATGTAGTGAGTTCCACATAACAGGACCCCTTCCCTTGTATGGTCTTAACAGATTAAAGGCAAGTTTAAATAATAAATTAAATACGTCTGTAAAAATATTCATTTGACAGATTTTCCAGGTTACACCAGACTCTATCAAGTGCGATTTCAGAACCTAACAAGCAAGTCTTTGGTCTTTTTTAACTGACCACTAGATGGTGATGGCATATGTTCTGTAATTCTATTCATATCTGCATTAAAAAGGAGAGAGAATATCTGCAAGTTTCATAAGCAGTCACCGAATGAACCCGGAAGGTATCCAGGGTTGACAGCATCACATAACTAACTGCAGCAAATAGTTCTTCAAGCTTGGTGCTTGTCAATGGCTTCATTAAATACACCACATATTTCATTGTTCTGAGGTTGCTCTGACAAATTTGTTTATTAGAAACTATTGTTGGGTTCCTTCTAGGCCAGAACTAGGACAGCGTGACTGAAACTTTGCCATGAGCACTGTCTTTCTAAAGGTGCTGACTTCTGGTTATTTGAGATGGGAAGACAGTGGTGTCATGCCACTGCATGTCACGTGATACTGCCCCAGGTAACTCAATACTTAGGGACCAATGCAGAAACTCTGCGCCAGAGCCCAGCACTAAAGCTCTAGCACAGGATTTCCTAACGCAAGTTTAATGCTGATTTTTGCACAAGGATGCTGTAAACAAACAGCATGCAAATCAGCTGAGCGTAAAAAATCAGCGCTAAGCAAGGGAAGCAAGTCTGGCACCGGTGCACATGGACTGAATTGCTAACTAAATCATCCGAGGTGAAATCTAACATTTCACCTCAGACGACCTGACCCTCCGATTGCAGCCCAATCCTCTACCTCCACCTAAACGCAACCTGATCCTCTATTCCCCCCATTCCGATCACAATCTGAAATTGGTGTCCAGCGGCCCCAATCCCCTGAACCAGAAAATGACCTAGTGCTCCAATCCTTCCCACCATCTCACCCCGAACCAGAAAATGGCCTGGTGAACTACTGAACCCTAAATCGCACCTCCCCAAACCCTCAAAGTTGGGGGAGGGGGGCGGAAGCATTGCTCACATACTCCCGCCCTCATGCCATCATCTTGACAAATGGTGGTGTCAAGCCCTATTTGATGCATGCCTTACATAGCAGTTATACCCCCCCCCCAATAGAGTGCATCCTGGGATGCATGATGTAGGGTCAGCTGTACCAGGATACACCCTAGAGGTCACTCTGCCATAGAAGGCATTTTTTCCTTATATGACAGTCTAATCCCTACACAGTGCATCCCAAAATGCACCGTGCAAGGCCAAGCACTGCTATTTTGCAAGATAGCGGCACGGGGCAGAAGCATGTGGGCAAAGCTCCTGCCCCCCAATTTGTAAGGTATTGGGAAGGTTCGGGGGGGGGGGGGGGCGGGGTTTGGAGGTAGAGTCCATTAGGCCACCAGGTCATTTTCTGGTTTGGGGGTGGTGGGTTCAGGCCATCATGTAATGTGACTGGATGGAGGGATGTGCCGTGATTGGGGATGGCAAGAAATGCCACAATTGGGGAGGGAGAAGAAGTGTCGCCTTCAGGGGATATTTTGTCTCAGCTGCATGAAGCAGGAGAAAAGATACAGTGTCAAAAGGCAAGTGAAAAACTGCACCAAGTTTCAGCGCAGGGTTTTTTTACATTGGGCGAGAGGATTTCAAACTGCATTACTTGGCATGCAATTAACATGCCTACTGTGCTATACTTTAGCACAGTGGGTTATGCTGGCATTTTTCCATTTGCTTTCTGCATCTGAGAGCAAGACTAGTGCCAGAAAAGGGCCAACAATATGCTGTGCTAGAGCATAACACAGCTTTCTGCATTGGCCCCTTCCTTTCCTTTCCTTTCCTATGTGCCCTGTTGGGACAGGTACAAAACATAAAGACAAGCCCCACATGTGATGTGAGTGGCAAAACAGAATATATATAAATATATATATATACACAAACACACATATACACACACATGCAAGCAGGAATGAATTTATCTACATCGAAACAAACTCATATGTGCAGTTGTGGTCAACATTATTGGCACCCTTGCATTTTAGGTATGTTGTGTACAGGATTAATGGCACACTTCACTAATATTTGGTTGCACAAACCTTGGCAGTGATGACAGCCTCCAAACGCAGCCTCCATCTACGTTTTGTACATCTGTCTGCTGGTAGTTATTCTCACTTTTCAACTGTAATTTGTTCCAGCTCATGAATGTTTCCAGGATTCCTTTTACCAATGGCAGATTTCAGCTCTTTCCAAAGGTTCTCGATTGGATTGAGATTAGGACTCAATTGCTGGCCAGTTTAAAACAGTCCATTTCTTTTCCTTTTTAACCATTCTTTTGTACTTTTGGATGTATGTTTTGGATCACTGTCCTGTTGGAGGACCCATGGTCTTCATCTTAGACCTAGCTTTCTGACACTAGGTAGCACATTTTGCTCCCAAATACCTTGGTAGTCCTCTGACTTCTTCATTCCTTTAATAAGTTCCAGGCCTCCAGTTCCTGAGGCAGCAAAAACAGCCCCACAACATTATGGAACCTCCACCACATTTAACTGCAGGAAGGGTGATTTTCTCCTTATAAGTTTCATTTCTTCGCCTGTAAATGTATTGCTGATCTGCATTGCCAAAGAGCTCAAGTTTGGTTTCATCTGTCCACAGAACATTCTCCCAGAAGGACTGTGGTTTCTCAAGGTGGATACAGGCAAAGACCAGGTGTGCCTTTTTATGTCTGTCTTTCAGCAGTGGGGTCCTCCTTGGCCTTCACCCAGGAAGTCCTTCTTTGTTTAGTGCATGGCAAATGGTGTGGGTTGAAACCACTACTCCAGATTACTCCAGATCAGCCTTAAGCTCTTTGGATGTTGTACATGGTGTTTTTCCAACAGTTTGCGCCATGTCCTGAGAGGTTCTTGACAGTTCCAGAAAACTTCTTAATAATATTGCGAACTGTAGACACAGGAATCCCAAGGTCTTTGGAGATGATACCTTTTGAAGTTTGATGATAACAGCTTTTCTGATGGTCTCAGGCAGCTCTCTTGTCTTCACCATTGTGAAAATGGAACAGGGAGTGAATGTGACCATTTTAAACATCAGAGTCATCATTAATTGGTTGATTCAAGCCACGTGAGTACTGACGATTGGTCACAGGTGCATCTAATTTTTACATGTTTCTTCTGTTCAAACTGATCTGGTTTATAAGGGTACCAATAATCATGTCCTGGCAGTGTCCCAGTTTTTATACTGTTTACTACTATTTCTTTTTTTATTTGGTCTTGTTTTATTTGATTCTTTTATGTATCAAATATGTGTAGATATATATAGTCCAAAGCCATTTCACTGGCCACTTTTTTTTTTAGGAGATATTGGACATTAAGGGGTTGAACAGCAAGGGTGCCAATAATGTTGACCACAACTGTACATAATATACACAGGACCACTGTACTTTATCAGTTATGATAAAAAGCTAAATTGTGTTTACACTGCAGGTTTTCTCACTATGGAACAATTTCTTGCATGTACATTATCAGATCTAGATCCCAGATTAACATGCACCAAGAGAAAACATACAACCTCAATGCAGAGTTCAGAACAGAAACAGCATGCTGCATTTAATTTTTAAACAAAAATATCCCTCTTTAAAAACAACTGAAAGTTTAAGCACACACACACAAAAGACTGAGGAAAAAGCATGTATTCCTTGTCGTCCCTCCAGTCTACTCCCAGACCTCTGAGTTTAAGCACCTCCTCTCGCAGCTTGGAGACTGAGCACGCCACCCTTTTTAGGTGTCACCAGTATAAGTAGCCCAGGGTCTGCCCACCTGCTCCAGTAGTCTCAGTCTCCAAGCAGCTGGAGGAGTCGTAAGCTTTGAGGTCCAGGGCTCAATGGAGGAATGATTAAGGAGAGTTAGGGTTAGAGAGTTAGATTAGTGTTGATTGGTTTAAAAAAAAAAAGGAAAGATAAGATTACATTTTATATGAAGGAGCTGAGGTCCTGTAAAATATTGTGAAGCAGCAGCTAGTTTCCCTGGCAGAGTTGCTGGAGCAGAGCTGCAGGCCGACAATATCCCTCTCTCTCCCCCTCCCTGCAGGGACCAATGCACAGGGAAGTGTGCGGGAGTGATTGTTGGGGCCTCCGGCTCCCGAACCCGTGATCGGGTGAGGGGCCGTAGAGGAGAGTGGAGACGCGTGAAGGTGGAAGCGGCCGGCTGGCCTGGATGCACTAGTAGTGGCTGGAGCAGAGGAAGGAGTACCCTGGGGAGAGCCGCAAAGCAGGGCGAGGTAAGCGGCACGGTGCGAGGCCTCCAGGCGGTGTATAAGCCGCAGTGAGAGTGCGGCAGGGAGACACGGCTCGAGCCACATGCAGCCTCTGAGGGCCGGCGCGGCTGAAAGCGCGCAGGCTAGAGCTATGCGGCAGACGCACGGGAAAAAGGTGCTGGGGCCTTTTTGCTGCTGGGTGCGAGGACAGCCGTGCGATTAGTGCAGGGCAGCTCAGGAAAGGTATAGGCAGGCTTGGGGGTTGTGTTCTGGAGGCGCCTGTGTGTTTAAGAAAAAAAAAAAAAGCAGCTTTTAAATTTCGGTATCGGTCAAGGCTGTTGGTGGGAACTTGACTGCTTGGTAATTATGCCTTCTAGGTCTCAGTGCGTAATGTGTGGGGCCAAGAAAGGGTCTGTTTCAGAGGACGGTGTGTGTAGAAACTGTGTGCAGGAAGTGGCTGTAGGTGGAGAGGCTGCGGAAGGACAGGTTGTTGGGGAAAAAGTTGTTGGCTCTCCGGAGCCTATTTCTCCTGAGCCTATGCCGGGGCCGTGTACGGCACCAGAGGCCGCCAGTTAGCAGCTGCTGTTGCGGGGGGGCTGGTGGCAATTTTTTCCCAGGATTTTATGGCACTGCTTCAACAGGCTATGGGGACACGGGGACCTGAGGAAGCAGAGGAAGAGCCCAGAAGGAAGTGCACAGGGGCTCCTCTGGGAGGGGCAGCGGATAGCGTTCTGGGCAAAAGGCCTAAGTTAGGGCCAGACAAGGCAGAGCAGGCTGTTGAGTCGGAAGGGCAGTCGGAAGTCTTGGAGGATTCAGATGGAGAAATGGACCTGGAGGAAGGTGAAATAGCAGAGCCAGATCAGGCACGGGTTATTAGGGTCTTCAGGCGGCAGGAATTGTCAGCCTTGATTTCAGAGACACTGAAAGCGCTGAATATGACAGCAGATGAGCAGGCGGCAGATTCCTCTTTGGAGGATCCGCTGTTGCAGGCAGTTAGGAAGTCTTAGAAAGCCTTTCCAGTCCATAGAGTTTTTAAAGAAATGATTCAGGAAGAATGGGACACGCCAGAGGCGGGGAAGAAAGGCTCCAGAGTGATGTCGCGGCTTTACCCGCTGAAGGAACCGGATAGGGACCTTTTTAAAGCTCCCAAAGTAGATGCAGCTGTCTTGGCAGTTACAAAAAAGACGACGATTCCGGTGGAAGGCAGTTCCACTCTTAAGGATGCGCAGGATGGGCGGTTAGATGGTTTGTTGAAGCAAGTCTTTGAGGTTAATGCGATTTCCATGCAAGCTTCCATTTGTGTAGCGTGGGTGGCAAGGGCGTGTCTGTGTTGGTTCCAAAAGATAACGGGGGATCAGGAAGCTGGGGTAGTTGAAGAAGCAGCCCAAATGGAGTCGGGGGCAGCTTATTTGGTGGATATTCAATATGACCTCATTCGCGGTCTGGCGAAGGGTATGGTGTCGGTAGTAGCGGCGTGCAGATATCTGTGGCTGCGTAACTGGGCAGCAGATGGTGCTTCTAAGACGAGGTTAGCTATGCTCCCTTTTCGAGGTAAACTCCTTTTAGGGAAGGATTTGGAAAAATTGGTGAAGGACCTCGGGGAGTCTAAAGGTGGTAGGCTGCCGGAGGATAAGCAGAAGCAGGGTCGCCTGCCAGTACCTTCTAGGAGCCAACAAAGGGAGTTTCGGAGATTTCGTCCGTCAAGGTTTAGTCAGTTTCAGAGAGGGTGTTTTAATTACAGATCCCAGGGATTTCGGGGGTTCAGAGGAGCGGGTAGAGGTTTTGGAGCCTCTCCTTCCTCGAACCTCAAGAAGTCGCAATGAAGCGAGGGGGGTCCAGGCAGGATTAGTGACCGTGGGGGGGGGGGGCGACTAAAGGAGTTTTATTCTGCCTGGGCCCAGATCACGTCAGATCAGTGGGTGTTGGAGGTCATCCAAAGAGGTTATGCCCTAGAATTCCAGCGCCCAGTGCGAGATGCGTTTGTTCTATCTCCATGCAGGACAAAGTCAAGGCTGCAGGCAGTTGGAGAAAGGTTGGAGAGGTTGCTAGCTCTTCAGGCGGTGGTACTAGTTCCAGTAGACCAGTGCGGGTTCGGTCGATACTCCATATACTTTGTGGTGCCAAAAAAGGAGGGCTCGTTAAGGCCAATTCTAGACCTCAAGAGTGTCAACCGGCGTCTCAAAGTATCCCACTTTCGTATGGAAATGCTGAGGTCGGTCATCGTAGCGGTCAGGCAGGGGGAATTCCTCACCTCGCTAGATCTCTTGGAGGCATATCTGCATATACCGATCAGATTGGAACACCAACGGTACCTGCAGTTTGCGGTGCCCATGGGGCATTTTCAGTGCCAGGCATTGATGTTCGGTTTGGCAATGGCACCGCGCACCTTCACCAAGGTGATGGTGGTGGCGGCGTTGCGCAGAGAGGGGGTAGTGGTGCACCCTTATCTGGACGATTGGTTGATTCGGGCAAAGTTGAAGAGCGAAAGCGAGAAAGCTACCCTCCGGGTGGTGCAGTTTCTGCAGAGTCTAGGTTGGGTAGTGAATGTGGAGAAAAGCAAGTTCGAGTCTTCGCAGGAGCTGGAGTACTTGGGAGCCTGCTTCGACACAAAGAGGGGCAGGGTGTTTCTCCCACACTCCAGGGCCCTACGGCTAAGACAGCTTGTGCGGGATTTCTTGGAAAAAAGAGCCCTGTCGGCATGGCATTACTTGCAGCTGTTAGGAACGATGGCAGCCGCACTAGAATTGGTGCCGTGGGCCAGAGGGCACAAGCGACCGTTGCAGAGAGCTCTCCTCAGGAGATGGTCGCATCAGTCGGATCAGTTCTCGCGGCGGCTGATATGCCCATTGCGGATGAGGCAAGCCTTGCAGTGATGGCTGGCTCCAGGGTGTTTAGAAAAGGGAATGCCGTTGGAATCGCCGGAGTGGAGACCGCTGACAATGGATGCAAGTCTGTTCGGCTGGGGTGCGCACTTCGAGAAGCAGTTTGCCCAAGGTCAGTGGAGCGAGATGGAGAAGAAGTGGTAGATCAAGAGGCTGGAATTATGGGCGGTCACTCTAGCTCTGCGAGAGTTTCGGCAGTTAGTGCAAGGAAAAGCGATTCGTGTGATGTCGGACAATGCCACAGCAATGGCCTATATCAATCGACAAGGGGGCACAACCAGCGTGGCTCTCGAAGAGGAGGCGGAAGAGCTGCTGGATTGGGCCGAGGCGCATCTGGAAGCATTATCGGCTGCCCACATGGCCGGAGTGGACAATGTGACGGCCGATTTTTTGAGCAGAGTCAAGGTGGATCCAGGAGAGTGGATGTTGGACCAGGAGGTGTTCGAGTTAGTAGTATGTCGCTGGGGGTTTCCGGTTATGGACCTCATGGCGACGTTCGATTCGGCAAAGGTGGAAAGGTTTTACAGCAGAAGGAGAGAAAAGATGTCAGAAGGCTTAGACGCTCTTATTCAAAGATGGCCGGAGGACCAGCTCCTGTACGTGTTCCCACCGTGGGTATTGATCGGCCGAGTGCTGCAGCGCATAGAGATGCACAGGGGTCTCGTGATCCTAGTGGCACCAGATTGGCCGAGAAGGCCGTGGTATGCCGACCTAGTGCGACTCCCGGTGGAGCCTTCATGGAAGCTGCCGGTAAGGAGTGATCTGCTGCTACAAGGGCCACTGAATATGCCTCAAGTGGATTGGTTTTCGCTTACGGCTTGGCTCTTGAAAGGGCGAGGTTGACTGCCAAGGGTTACTCTGTGGCGGTCAATTCGACTTTGTTGAGATCCCGGCGGCGGTCATCTTCAATGGCTTATATTCGAGTATGGCATATATTTGAGTCTTGGTGCGCGGAGAAGCGCATGGTGGCTTTAAGGGCTTCGATTCCACAGATTCTTTACTTTCTCCAGGATGGTTTGGATAAAGGGTTGGCAGCAGCTATGCTATGCGTGCATCTAGCGGCACTTTCTTGTTATCGGGGGAAGGTGCAGGGGTGACGCTAGGGACACACCCCGATGTTAGGAGATTCTTGAGAGCAACGGCGCTGCTGAGACCACCGTGTAGACTTCCGGTACCGGCTTGGGATCTTAACTTGGTGTTGGAAGCGTTGATAGGGGCTCCGTTTGAACCATTGTCCAAAGCAACCTTGAAGGATCTTACGCTGAAGGTGGACTTTTTGGTGGCTATTTCTTCGGCCAGAATAATTTCGGAGTTGCAGGCCTTGTCGTGTAGGGAGCCGTTTTTGACGTTCTTTGAAAAGAAGGTGGTCTTGCGAACAGTTCCTTCTTTCTTACCAAAGGTGGTGTCCGTGTTTCATGTGAATCAAGCCGTATCCTTGCCAGTGTTCGCGAAAGCTGGCAAGGAGGGGGACAAAGGTTGTTTGCATCGCTTGGATGTAAGTCGGAGCTTAAGAGTTTATTTGCAGAGAACAGCTTCCTGCCACAAAACAGACCGGTTGTTTGTTTTGTTTGGCGGGTCAAAGCAAGGTGAGTCAGCATCTAAAACTTCAATTGCAAGACGGCTCAAGGAGGCTATTGTGTCGGCGTATATCTTGAAGGGCAAAGCCGTTCCGAAGGGCTTAAGGGCTCATTCAACTAGGGCTCAGGCAGCTTCCTGGGCAGAGTTCAGCTTAGTTCCTGCGGTAGAGATTTGTAAGGCAGCTATGTGGTCGTCGCTATCTTCCCTTGTTAAACATTATAGGATAGATGTGCAGGCGCAAGGGGATGCTGGATTTGGATCGGCGGTACTTCAGACTGGTCTGGCAGGTCCCTCCCGTTAAAGTGTTCACTGCTCTGTTACATCCTCAGAGGTCTGGGACTAGACTGGAGGGACGATAAGGAAGATGAAATTAGACTTACCTGCTAATTGTTGTTCCTGGAGGAACCTCCAGTCTAGTCCCATATCCCTCCCTGATATTGTTTGGTGGACGGTAGCCTGAAATAGGTTAACATTTTAATGCTCGGCGTCAGTCGCCACTGGGTTGGCTGAGGTTCCGGTAGGAAGGATGGGATTTGGAAAGTCTCAGTGAGGCTCAAGCAACGTCGGCAGTGATTGCTGGGTGCTTCTAAGGAAAGGGCGCAGTAGGCCTTAGTGTGAACATTAATAATAATAATAATAATAAAAAAAAAAAAAAGGGGCCTGGGTGAATTACCAGGTCAATATGTGAAGTACGGGTTTCAGGGTTTTTTATAGTTATACAGTTTAAATGAACTTTATAAGTATGTTTCTACTTACTTATTGCTCTGGTGAGTCTACTTTGTCAATAGGTTACTGGAGCAGATGGGCGGACCCTGGCTACTTATACTGGTGACACCTAAAAAGGGTGGCGTGCTCAGTCTCCAAGCTGCTGGAGGAGGTGCTTAAACTCACAGGTCTGGGACTAGACTGGAGGTTCCTCCAGGAACAATTAGCAGGTAAGTCTAATTTCATCTTATTGCCCTACATATGTAACACCTTTAGTCTTCTTAGGATCCTTGTTGCAGTCTTTGGGGGCACAATATTATATATTTGCGGATAATACTCAAATTGTATTTTTTATTGAGAAGAAAGTAGATTGGTAATGCAGATTGCTTGTTTACCCTAAATGAGGTCTGCACTAAGTTTACATTTGAATAAGACTGAAATGTTATTGGTTGGAGATAATGTGAGGAAGAAGACAACTGAATTGAATGGATTATGATGAAAGATGTTGTTACAGGCCTTGGAATGTGGTTGAATACCGGTTTGACTCTGGAGTTGCATGGATGAAAGATGATTCAGGTGTTTTCTTGCAGATGGTGTATCGGTTGTGCCCATAATCTTCTGAACTTGGGGCAGTTAGTCCAGTCTTGGCCTTCTTCTGAGGTTGCTGCATTATATACAATCAAATTAGAACATGCCAGCCAGGCATATTGAGGCCCTTAAGAAACAAAATCATGCGACCCAGATGTTGAAGCAGTTACATTGGCTTCCCATAGCATATTGGGTAGTTTAAAATATTGACTTTGGTTTTTAAGTTGTGATTAAGCTTAGGTGCCAATTATCTTCAGATTAAATTGAAGAAATATGACCCTCAGCAGGCAGTGTGTTCGGCAATAGTGCTCTGGGAAGAGACTGGTTTGAGGGGTCTTCATTCAGGGGCTTTTTCGTAAAAGCCACTGAATTATAGAATGTGCTACCTTTGGGGTTCCAGATGGAAACCAATTTTATGCAGTTCAGGAGAAAGTTAAAGCCCATCTATTTCAGGAAGCATATGGGTAGGGTTTTACCATGACAACTGGGTGCTGAAATTATGCGTTTTAACTTAAGATTTTATTTGACGTGCAATAAGTATAGATAATAAGAATAGGGCATGATGCACCTACACCAAAGCAGGAAGTCAGTCCTTACATATGGGTGACGTCGGCGCCAACGGAGCCCTCATGCGGAGCAAATCCCCAGCTTTCAAAGAAAGCCTGTGGGATTGCATCACGCATACGCAATCCCCTTCCCGCCCAAGGGTGCCATCTTGCTCAGTCTCCTTTTTTCCACGGAGCCCAACGGACGTTGTCCCAGTGTCCCCAAGAAAAAAGTGTTTAAAAGTGAGAAATTACTTTTCTTTTTTTCACCGGTTCAACATCGGTTCCCCTTCCCGCCTTCGGCTCGGTACACTGGTATCGAGTCCGGTCCAATTTTTCGGTTTTTGTCCTTAGTGACTAGCGTTCACGCTCTTTTCATTTTTCACTGGCAGCCCAGTCATTCGACCTTGCAGGGGCCCTTTTTCCCCCGATGGCTGCCAGCGGGTTTAAGAGGTGTGATCAGTGTAAAAAGTTAATGTCCCTCACCGACACACATGACTGCTGTCTCTGCTGCCTCGGGCCCGACCATGACCTGAAGGTCTGTGGCCTGTGTGGGAAGATGTCCTCCAAGGCACTTAGGAGTAGGCAGCAGCAGAGTAAAAGGATTTTCTCTGAGTCCGCATCCCCCTGGGTCCGGACCTCTTCAGAAGCCTCGACATCTCGTGAGCTGTCTGAACCTGAGCGTCGGGGGTCTTCTGAGCGGAGGTCTCCCTCACGGGAACACCAGAGGAAGAAGAAACTCATGAGGGTGGCATCGTTGGATGCCTCTGATCGACCTGGGCCCTCGAGGACCAGGTCGCGGAGTCCTGACCGCCGCCCCGGATCCTCAGAGTCGGAGAGGCCTGCAAAGCTGACTCGCAAGGAGCCGGAGACGCCGAGGAAGGTAACTGCTGTTGTCCTCGTAGACTCTCCTCTGGGAGAATCGGCCTCGGGCCCGAGGGCGTCGGGACCTGAGCCGGAGGCTGCGGAGCCTTCTGAGCTCGGTTTCAGGATGGCGGCCCCGGAGCACAGCATGTCTGCCTTCATGGAGCAGCAGCGGGCGCTGATGGCCGGTCTCACCGGTCCATCCGCCCCGACCACCGGGACCTCGACGCCCAACTCGACCCCGGAGGCCGAGCTGATCCTCGAGACCCTTCGGACTTGAGTCGATGTTCGGGGCCGAGGTCGTCGACACCGTTGCCCTTGGCGTTGGGGCAGTCGGGACCGAAGCCCTCGCGGCCGGAGCCATTCGATTCCTCGGAGGAGTCGTCGGCATGGGAGATGGAAGATGAGGAATCCTCGGACACCCATCGGACCCGGTATGTCCCATCGGACTCACCGGGTTCCGAGCCTCGGAGAAGGTCCCCTCCGGAAGATACCCGGTTCTCTGACTTCGTCAGGGACATGGCCAAGGCTTTGGCATTCCCAGCGGACACCGAGGAGGAGCCTCGAGCCAAGGAGCTCGAAGCCCTCCAGTATGACTTTCCCCTTCGGGAAGCCCTTACTGTTCCGGTTCCTCCGATGCTGGAATGGCTGATGCTCTGCATGTGCGAGTCGCCGGCCTCGATGCCGGTTCTCAGCAAGTGGGTCGATTCCATCTATCAAGTCCGCAAGGGCCCTGGGTTCCAAAAAGCACAGCTGCCGCACAACTCCATGGTTGTGGAATTGGCTATGCACAGGCTCAAGAGCCAAAAAACGCACTCCTTGGTGCCTCCTGGCCGGGAGGCCCGGAACCTGGACGCCCTCGGCAGAAAGTGCTTCCAGGGCTCGATGCTGTCATGCCGGGTCCAGACTTACCAGCTGTACATGGGCATGTACTTGAGGGGCCTGGCAAAGGAGACTGCCGGGTTCTCAGCTAGCCTCTCCGAGGCACCTTAGCAGCACTTCAAGGCCTTGTCCACCGGTATTCAGGAGTGCTCAAAGTTTATGTCTCGAGCAGCCAATGACGGCTTCGAGGCTTTGGCCCGAGTAGCCGTGGCTGGCATCGGTGCACGCCGCCAGGCCTGGCTAATGTCATCAGATCTGGAGCCGTGGGTTCAGGACAAATTGGTTGATGTCCCTTGCCGAGGTGACAACCTCTTCGGCAAACCCATCACTGAGAAGGCTGCTGAGATCGAGTCCGAGTACTTGACCCGGACAAGGCTCTCCAAGAAGACTTCTGCCCCTTCTCAGAAGAAGGGCTCGGGTAAAAAGTCCTTTTTCCCGAGGAAGGGTGCTGCTTACCACAACTACCCCACTTACCAGGCCACCCCAGCTCCCCAAAAGGGGCAGCAGGCCAAGGGACATGGGCATGGCCCGCGTAAGCAGAAGACCCCCAAGCCCCAGGCCCCGGCTCCGACCCAGCCAGGAGGGGGGGGTTTGATTCCCAAAGCATAGTCTCTCTCCCACCAGTGGTGATGCCTTGCACAGGAGGAAGGCTGACCCTGTATGTCCACAGGTGGCCAGCTATCACCACGGATACCTGGGTCCTGCAAATAGTCCAAAGGGGCTATTTGCTTCACTTCAGCCAGGTACCTCCCTCCTTCTTTTCAGGAGAGCCTCTCAGACCTCCTCTTCACAGGGACCTCCTCTTGCAGGAGTTAACAAGTCTTCTAGAGGATCAGGCGGTGGAACCGGTACCCCACCACCTGCAAGGAAAGGGCTTCTACTCCAAGTATTTTCTGATACCAAAGAAAATTGGAGGCCTAAGGCCTATCCTCGACCTGTGAAACTTAAACAAGTTCCTAGTGAGGGAAAAGTTCAAGATGCTTTCCCTTGGAATATTGCTGCCTTACTTCCACCAGGGAGATTGGCTATGCTCCTTAGACCTGAAGGATGCCTATACGCACATCCTCATACATCCAAACTACAGACAATATCTGAGATTTGTGGTGGGAGGAAACCATTTTCAGTAGAGTACTCCCTTTTGGCCTAGCCTCTGCTCCCAGAGTGTTTACCAAATGCCTGGCTGTGGTGGTGCCCTTCCTCAGAAACCAAGGGATTTTTGTCTTCCCTTACCTGGACGACTGGCTCATCAGGGGCCAGTCGCCTCAGGAGGCCCAACAGGCCACTTCTCGCACCATCAACATGCTACAACGTCTAGGCTTTGTCATAAACCATGCAAAGTCTACTTTGCTCCCCACTCAAAACAGAGTTCATAGGAACAAGACTAGACATCCTTCAGGTGAGGGTTTACCTGCCGGAAGACAGGGCACAGAGGCTACTGGCGCTGGTACATCCACTCAGACACAAGTCTCAGATCTCAGCGAGACACTTCCTGCATCTCCTGGGCCACATGGCCTCTACAATACATGTGACCCCAAATGCCCATCTCCACATGAGAACAGCTCGGTGGTGCCTCAGAGAACAATGGACACAAGCCACCGGCAGCCTCCGAGACAGGATAACAGTGTCCAAACGACTGGTGCAGTCGTTGCAGTGGTGGCTTCAGCCACCCAACCTGCTTGAGGGAGTGCCTTTTCAGACTCCCTTGCACACAAGAGTGCTAACGACAGATGCCTCCTTGCTGGACTGGGAAGCCCATTGCCAGGGATCATGCACTCAGGGGCTGTGGTCTCCTCAGGAGACTACACACCAAATCAACCTCTTAGAGCTGCAGGTGATTCATCTCGCTCTTCAAACCTTCGGTCATGTTCTTTCACATCAGTCTGTCTTGGTGCAGACAGACAACCAGGTAGCAATGTTCTACATGAACAAGCAGAGAGGCACAGGGTCTCGTATCCTATGTCAGGAGACACTGGACCTCTGCTCCTCTGCAATCAGGCACGGTATGTCTCCCAAAGCAGTTTACCTGTCTGGTCAGGAGAACTTCCTAGCAGACAAGCTAAGCAGGATTCTCCAGCCTCACGAATGGCAACTGAATCCGGAAGTGGCCCAGCAGGTTTTCCACTGTTTGGGACATCCATCCATAGATCTCTTTGCCAATCCGCAGAATCACCAGTTGCCCAAGTTTTGCTCCAGACAGCCACATCCTCTGAGGGTGGCTGCAGATGCTTTTCTGATCTCCTGGTCAGTGAGCCTCCTGTATGCGTTTCCTCCCACGCCTCTGGTTGCCCGAACTTTGTTCAAAATCCTTCGGGACAAGGCCTCGGTCATTCTGGTAGCCCCCAGATGGTCGAGGCAACCTTGGTTTCCGCTTCTCCTTCAGCTGGCAGTGGAAGCCCTACTCCCTCTGGGGATGCAGCCCGACCTCCTGTCTCAGGAACAGGTCTCTCTCTTGCACCCCAATCTCAGGTCCCTCAACCTGATGGCATGGCTGCTGAAAGGGTAGTGCTGGCTCCTCTCCTCCTACCTAGGAATGTAGAAGTGGTGTTACTGGCCTCAAGGAGGCAATCCACTAGGAAATCCTATGTCTTCAAGTGGCGTAGGTTTGAAATGTGGTGTACCCAGCACAACGAAAACCCTTTCTCTTGCCCTGTGCCAGTGGTGTTGCAGTACTTGCTTCACCTCTCAGAATTAGGTCTCAAGTCTGACTCTGTCAGGGTCCACCTGAGTGCTTTGTCAGCACACCCTCTTTCGGCTCACCCCTTGGTGACCAGATTCCTCAGAGGTCTACTTCTACTAAAACCCCCGGTTCTTCCTCCGGCAACCGAGCGGGAGTTGAATGTAGTCTTGGAGCAGCTTACTCGCCCACCTTTTGAGCCGTTGTCCACTTGCCATCTGCGCTTCCTCTCCTGGAAGGTGCTCTTCCTGGTGGCACTCACATCTGCCAGACGTGAGAGTGAGCTACAAGCTCTCCTTTCTGATAGACCGTACACACGGTTTTATAGGAACAGGGTGGTCCTTCGCACCCACCCCAAGTTCCTTCCGAAAGTGGTCTCTTTGTTCCACCTCAATCAAGAGGTGGTTCTTCCAACCTTCTTTCCCAGGCCGCATGCCAACCGGGCGGTCCTGCATACCCTGGATTGTAAAAGGGTGTTGGCCTTCTACCTGGAGCGTACGCGGGGACATCAGTGGCTCACTTCCGCTCTGTTCCGCTGGCAGACATCTGCCGGGCCGCCACCTGGTCTTCGGGCCAGACTTTTGTAGCCCATTACGGCTTGGATAGGGAGTCCTGATGGGAAAGTGTTTTCGGCCAGGCGGTACTCCGTAACCTATCTGAGGTTTGGGCAACTCCTACCCTTCGACCCTTTGGTGTCAGGCTACCGGGGGGGGGGCGGGGTATTGCGTTCTCAGCTGAATTCCTATTACAGCTGCTGCGGCTCTTGTAGAGGGAGCCATTTTTCACTTCTGGGTTCTCGGTAGCCTATAGCTAGGGAGTCCCATATGTGAGGACTGACTTCCTGCTTGTTCCTGGAGGACGCATAGTTACTCACCTGTAACTATGGGACAGCAGGAATCAGTCCTCATGACCCTCCCTCCTCCCCTGGAGTTGCAGTCCTTTGATTAAATTTTATCCTTTTGCCGTCTTTTTAGCTATGTCATTTGACTGAGCAAGATGGCACCCTTGGGCGGGAAGGGGACCGCGCATGCGTGATGCAATCCGAAAGGCTTTCTTTGAAAGCTGGGGATTTGCTCCACACGAGAGCTCCGTCGGCACTGACGTCACCCATATGTGAGGACTGATTCCTGCTGTCCGTGGAGAATACCTGTTACAGGTGAGTATGCTTTTTTGCAGCTGGTGAAAGGAGCAGCTTGAACGTCAGAGAATGGCAAAAAGGGGGAAGAAGGGGGAAGTTGGGAAGTGGCAGAACACATTTACCAGAGCTAATCATCTGCAGTGAGAGGAAAAGGAAGGAGAAATTACAGGATCTTTGCAGATACAAACCAAATGCCACATCACTATCAAATACTGTAGTTTCTGTATGAAACAGAGAAAAATGATAGCAGATAAAGACCACACGGCCTATCCAGTCTGCCCATCCTTAACTACTAAGCTCTGGCATCTCCTCCTCTCCCTTAGAGATCATCAGTACTTGTTCTATGATTTCTTGGATTTGGATACAGTCCTCATCTCTACCTCCTCCACTGGGAGGCTGTTCCGTGCATCCACCAGTCCTTCTGGTCCTTAGAGTACTCCTGAGTCCACTCTCTTTCACCCTCATCCTAAGAGCCTCTCATTCCAGATTGTCCTTTCAGCTTACAGAAACTTCCTACTGTGCAGTTTAAACCTGCAGAAACAGAATTTAAGGGGGTACTGCAGACACCTTTAGCTGCATTTCTGAAAATTGCCCACTCTCCCTATATTCAATTGAATCAGGGATTGCTACAGTGCACATATACATTTTTAGCAGGAAAAGGTAACCACAGAAAAAGCAGGCGCAAGTGTCTGCAGACTTAATTACCTAGTCGTTTGATAAAATACGCAAGTATTTTTCACTTCAAAAAGTGATGCAAAAACAGTGGGTGAAAGGTACGGACAGCGTGGAAATTGCTTAGTATTTCCCTTAATCTATTAATTTTCTTTTTTTTCTCAGAGTTTAAAGTTTTGGTTGCGTTTAGTGGGTTTTGTTAGACTTAATATCAATTTTAGGGTTGCAAACTCTTAGGAAAACTTTGCAACATGCACATTCCCTCCCCCATATTCACACACTCCCCTCTATCCTCATTCCACCCCAGCTCTCTTGTATTCATCCCTCTTGCTCCAAGGTTTCTCATATCCTGCTACACTTTGGCACACCCTTTCTTTACATAGCTCATATGGCCCACTTCTCTCACCTCTGGTCTCCATACCACTGACATCTGTCCTCCTACACCTGCTGCTGTTGACCCTAGGGAGGAAAAAGGTGGCAGAAATTTCAGGTTTACATTGCTGGCTTCAGGGACATGGAAATCACGTTCTCACCACCCTATGTCCTCTAGGCAGTATTCACCCCACCCCTCATCAACCCTCCAAAGAGCACTAATCCCCTGCTCCCCTTCAATTTTCTGCCCCACCATGACCTTTTGGCAGCCTTCACCTTCTCTTCCCCACTTCCTGGCACCATTCACTCCTCCTCATCACTTTCCCAGCATTCATCTGCTACTCACATTTTCCCCCAGGCAGCATTGATCCCCTCCTCCCCTTACCCAATTTCAACATTTACCTCCTCTCCCATCCTACTCCCCATTCATTCATAAGTCTTCTTGGTACTGTAGCTCTCTCCTCCTCCTTCAGTTAAGTGCAATTAGTGCAAAGAGAGAGATACTGTGTCTACTATAGCCCTTTCCCTTCCTCTCCACCATCAAAATTTTGAACTTGTGCCAGCAGCCATACAGTTGGTAACTCTAATCAGCGTTTTATGTTCAGGTTTTCATAGTTGTTCATGGGTTAAGTGCAGCAAAGACAGCCCTGTACAATATGGGAGCAGACACATGGGACTGCAGCAAAGGATGTTTAAAGGGGAAGTTTGGAGAGGAATTTGAATTTTTTATAAATAAGTTTGGTTACTGTAGTACTCAGTTTACTGTCAAATGTGTTTCAAAATAGAGCTGCGACATTCAAAGTGAGTACTGTACTACCAAACTGCAGTCAGAGAGGAAGGAAATGTTAACGGCAGCACAAATAATAGCTGGAGGATGCCCTGGCAGCACTGCTGATTCACCCCCTGCCTGCACCTCTGGGATCCCTGCCATGAAACAGCATGCTTCCAACTCGCTTTTAATCTATTTGCTTGGACCTGCTAACCAAGTGTGTCCCTGCTTCACATTAGAAAGGATTTAGCACGGTGGTGGAAGGGACCTGTCTCCCAAGCGCATCCCTCCCCTCCCAGTATCACAGTTTGTTTTAAATATTTTGTACCTGTTTTCTTACTTATACTGTTGCAGATGACAGCAAATAAACCCCTTTATGCCAGTGGATCCCAAACTTTTCATACTGAGCATCACATTGGACTATTTAAATCACTGAAAGGGCCATGATTTTGCCTGAGAGATTGGGGGGGCACAGGATGTCACCCCCACCACCATCCGCCTTAAAAAAGGTAACTTCTTCCTCTTGTCCTACAGCTCCATGCAGCAGATGTTGCTAATACTCTGGTGCAATAGTTTTGGGACCAGTGGCATCTCTCTCTCCCCCCATGGGGCAGAATCTCTCCCTCTCCCCTCGACTTCAGCATCACTTCATCTCTCTCATCCCTCCCTCCCCTCGCCCTGTGGACCTAGCATAACTCTGTCTCGCTCATCCCTTCCTCTCCTCCTTCTGTGGGTCTAGTATCTCTCAGTCTCTCTTCCCTCCACGGTCCCCCATCTCCCCGCCTCCCCCACCAATGATCCAGCTTCTCTCCCTCTCCCTCCTTCACCCCAGGTCCCTGCATCTCTCCTCTCAACCTGCTCACCACCCACAGTCCTGCATCTCTCCCTTCCCTCCCCCCCCCCTGCTTTCCTTTCACTTGCCTTTAGTTCAGGGGTCACAGACAGCCCCCTGCTGGCCCTGGAGTCTTCTCTCTGCCATGTGCTTCCCTGAAGATGAAACCGAGGAAAGGCTCTGGGACAGGCAAGAGGCAGTACTTGTAAATCGCCGCTTTGGTCAGCAATCCATGCATAAAGGCAAGGGAAAAGACTGCAGGAAGAGGAAGGGAAGTGCTTCCCTGCAGGTAGGAAGGAGGGCTGGGGACAGAGGTGGAGGAAACACTGGTAGTGTGGGCAAGTAGTAATTTGGCCTCAGGAAAAATGGTGGGGGCAATGGGTGCATAGCATGGTTTAGGCCAGTGGGTCATAGTTTAGGGACCCCTGCTTTACCCATATCTCCACCTAGGGAATACAGCCCTCCTAAATTAGAGGGACTAAAGGAGGCATTGGTGTTTATTATCCAGAGCACCATTACACTATATTAGATACCTCAATCATCTGAAGGGATGCTATAGAATCTTAAATAAAGAGCTATGGCATTGTTGAAGAGGAGGAAGAATGTGCCCTACTAGAGATAGCCAAGAGGAGATCAGGAAGAAGAGGGTTAAGGAGTACTTCAAGTCCTAATATTTTGACTTACCATTTCTCTTTTAGACTTTGTATTGCTTCTGTATAACTTTGAAGGACTATAGATACAGTACTTTATTTTTGTGGGGGATTACCTAATCAAATGTCTTGAATTTAAATATACACAAATATCACCGCCCAAGGGGGAGCTAAACCCAATTTCCAAAATTTAAATATACCTTGTGGATCTGTGTGCTTAATTTTGACTTTTGTCCTTAATTCTCTCCAGTTTAGGCCCTGAACTCAGTCTCCCCCTATCTATCAGGACTCTTTTTACATTTGGTGCACTGGGTTGCAGCTTTTCGCTATCTTCTCCCTATTTAAAGCAAGAGCTGTCTCTATATATTTCTTTTGTGTAGAATCTTCAAGGCTACCCTCACACAGACATAGTTTGGGGTGGGCATGAAGGGGTAATGCCCCCTCAAATGCCCACCCTCAAATACACTAAAGTTGAAATGGTCACCCCTGCCCCCACTTTCAATGACTTCCTTACTCTCCCACCTCCCCCTGAAAGTAAATGGGAAAACTACACCAATGTCTCATCCCCTAGTGAGAAGCCAGTACACATACAACATCCGGAAAGGAACAGAGCACCTCAATTATTTATTATTTATTTATTTACATTCTCTTATATACCGCGCTATTCTGCATCAGTGCAGAATGAAAAGTTTTGTTAGTGGTGACTATATGGGATAGAGACACACCCATTTGTAGAGCAGACATGCTGTCCACGATATCCTTCCTGCCAAGAGCCTGAACTCAATGTATAAATATTTTTTCACTGAAAGGGTAGTGGATGCTTGCAATGCTCTCCCGATGGAAGTGGTGGGGGCAAACACGGTGACGGAATTCAAAACAGCATGGGACAAGCACAGCAGATCCCTTTACAGCAACAGGATACAAACAAAATAAACTGAACCATCTAACTTCTCAACAAATAGGGGTGTCCTACATGGAGTGGTGGGTCCACCCCTAAACAATGACATGGGGAGGGGTGACCTACACAGAGCGTCAGGTGCACCTACTCTTGCCGTATTGCTGGGCAGACTGGATAGACCATGCTGGTCTTTATCTGCCGTCATTTACTATGTTATTATCCACATAGGCAGCTGAAAGGACAGCATGGCACTGGAAGCAATAGTGAAAGCAGCAGGGGCTCAGATGATATTGTCTCTCCTTCCACTAAAAAGGTCCATGCTGCATGGCTAGGGGCAGACTCATCCTGAAGACAAACATATGACTGAGTGGACGATGTCAATGAAAAGGCCCTGGTTTCTTGAATTACACAGGTACACTACCAAAAAACTGCCTCCAGTTTTGCAACTGATTCCTATAGATTTTGGGGTGCTGAATCCAGGAAAAATAGCCAAAATGTTCCATCACGTCACGTTTTCTTGCAAAATTAGATTTCTTACCCATATAAGGAATGTTCACATAATTTCTTTTTAGCCGACTGCAGTTTATTTTCTTGGCCCAAAATAGAGGTTGTAATTGTTAACTAACTAGAAACACTCCCTCATGATATTTTAGAGTGTTTTGTATTCATTTTATACATTAACAGGACAATTGGGAGGCGGGGGGCTAAATCCAGTACTCGCGCTGGCACATGTTCTTTCCTGTTCGCCTCGCCTCGTTCGCTCGCTCAAACACGGTGGTTGCGACATGAACGTTCCTGTCAAATTTCTGTTTCTTGCAAGTTCATTATTACCTTTTGTTTGCTCAGTCGTAATCCAGCTTTATTCCGAAGTGGTTCACTACAGTTGTAGTTTGCAGTGCTGTGTATTTGTGATGGCTCACAGAGCCAGAGGTTGCGTCAACTCTCCGGACAGTTTTTGTTTTATTTGTGGGGAATATACCGTGAAAAAGCGGCAGAGGAACATTTCTGCATTTATTAAAAAAGTATATTTCGCCTATTTCGGTTTGAAGTTAGGCGATCAAGACAAACCGTGGGCTCCTCACAAAGTGTGCAAGACATGTGAGGAAGATCTACGCTTATGGATGAAAGGTAAAAAACAAGCATTTCGTTTCGGAATACCTATGATGTGGCGTGAACAAAGAGACCACAGCAGTGACTGCTATTTTTGTTCTTGCATTGTGAAGGGATACAACCTAAAAAATAAGAACGTAATAAGTTACCCCAACCTTCCCTCAGCAATTAGGCCTATGCCTCATAGCAACGAAGTACCTGTGCCTGAACCACCAAAATCTTTGGATCATATTTGTGTGGACGGTTCTGATCATGATGAGACTCATCAGATGGCTTTTCCCGATGAGTCCAGTACTTCCGAGTTTGAAACTGAACCAGATCCGAAACCTGAACTTTTCTCTCAAGCTGAATTGAATGATTTAGTCCGGGATTTAGGACTCCCAAAAGATGCTGCCCAACTGCTAGGTTCTCGGCTTAAACAGAAAAATCTATTGTCACCAGGAACAACTTTTTATTGGTACCGCAACCGCGAGACACAATTTTTGAAGTATTTCAGCAAAGAGGAAGATTTGGTATTTTGCAACGATATATACGGAGTGATGGAAAAGTTTAAACTCAAGTATGATCCTGCTGAATGGCGGCTGTTCATTGATTCGTCAAAAGACAGCATAAAAGGTGTTCTTCATAATGGCAACACATTCGCTTCAGTTCCTATTGCTCACTCTGTTATTCTCCAAGAAAAATACGAGAATTTGGCCCTGATTCTTCAGAAGATTCGTTATGATGAGCATAAGTGGATGATTTGTGGAGACTTTAAAATTCTATCCATGCTATTAGGGCAGCAATCCGGTTTCACCAAATATCCCTGCTTCCTTTGCTTGTGGGATAGCCGGGCCCGCGACCTACACTGGGGGAAAAAAAGACTGGCCAATTCGGGAGTATTTGAGACCCGGTGAGAAAAATGTTCTTCATGAGAGCTTGGTACCTCGTGATAAAATTCTATTACCACCTCTCCACATTAAGTTGGGTCTCATTAAGCAATTCATCAAGTCCCTTCCAAAAGATGGTGAGTGCTTTCGGTACCTTTGCTCAAAGTTCCCCCGACTTTCTGAAGCAAAGCTAAAGGAAGGAGTGTTTGTTGGCCCTGATATAAGGAAACTCATTTCAGATGGAGCATTCGCTGAAACGATGTCTGAGAAGGAAAAAGAAGCCTGGGATTCCTTCAAGGATGTTGTTCTCAAATTCTTGGGGAACAGGCGGGATGAGAACTATAAGGATATTGTTGCCAGGATGCTCAATGCCTTCAAAGAACAAGGCTGTAACATGAGCCTGAAAGTCCATTTCTTGCACTCCCATGTGAACTACTTTCCCGAAAACTTGGGGGCGTACAGTGAAGAACAAGGTGAAAGGTTTCACCAGGACATCAAGGACGCAGAGAGAAGGTACCAAGGAAGATGGAACACCACTATGATGGCTGATTTCTGCTGGTTGCTGCTGCGGGAAACCCCAGATGAAAAATACGCCAAGCAGCGCACCAAGAGAAGCATTCGGGGGAAGAAGAAGAAACGGGCCCACCAGGAGATTGATTGACCCAAGAATGACTTTAAAATCTAAACTGTGTTGACAAATATCGTGTTTTTACTAAACTTTGAAATAAAAATTTGCTAGTTATTACCACAGTGTCGGATCTCATTTATTAGAATTTTATTTTCACACCATCGGGTGTTTGTCTTCATGTATTGCAATGGTGCGGTTTGCGTTTTCTATTCTTACATACATACTTGTACAACATTTTTTGCACATTTCTTTGCTTTGCTTTGTGTCTAACCTCGCTCTTATATGCTCAATGTTTGTGCACATGTATGTGGCTGTTTTAAGTGCAGACAATTTTGCTACCATCACAGTGTGTTTTGTTGACATTACTCTATTCTTATGTGCTGCCTTGTTACAATTTTCTTTATTCTTATTTGAATAACTACTAAACAATTAGTATAAAGAATTCATCCAAGAAACTTTTATCTCGATCGCACTCAATCTGAAACGTTCACCTCAAACTGCTAACCCAATGTAGCAAAAAATCTGCACGTGATGGAGCAAATTGGTTACCAGATTTGGATTCAGCGCACCAAAAAACGTAAAAATCAATCGAAACATTAGAGGCAGTTTAAAAAAAAATTTTTTTTAGTGTACCTGTGTTATGGTCCAAAATCAGGGAAGGTGGTTTCCTGAGAAAAAAAATGGGATATACCAGTCAAGAAATGGAAAAAGTGTATCTTTGCTCAGACTCACCAATCTAGTGAGGAGGGCTCTAAACTATGTTATTGGGGGATGGTGACATGTCCACAGATAAACAGCACCCCCACATCAAAGCTTTGAGAACAGGGAGGTTTAGAGAGTTTTGAATTAGCAGGTAGATACACCAAAGTACTAAATCTGAAGGCATTTAAAATACCTAATGGAAACTGGAACAATGAACTGAGGAAAACAAGACCATTGTATGCAAACCTCTCATGCATATTCATTGCGGATATCCAGAAAATCCAACTGGCTGGGGAGGCCCCAGAACAGGTTTGGGAACCCCTGATCTAGATGGAAGGAAACTGATGTGCTTGCAGTAACTGAATCACGTTCCAGTGTGAATCAGGACAGGGAGATGAATACAAAAGGTTATACTCTCTTCACCAAGGACAGGAGAGCCAGTTTATAGGGTGTGGCTGCATAGTCACCACGCACAAAGGATAGTGCCATGTCACCCTTTTCTGTGATGCTGCTGCTGGCCCAACAGCCTCTTATCTTCTGTCAGTGGTTTTCCTTGACATGTATTACTCAAATTGTTCCTCTCCCAAAGTTCACACACAGCTCTGCCAGTGCACTTCAGTTAAGGCTTGCAATAAACTTGCTGTTCCAGTCTAGAGATCTGCACATAGCTCTAGTTAATGAACCCCAGACCAGAAATGCATTACAACCCCTGACTTAATTCACATTTCTTTTGAGCACAGTTTTCCAAATTGCACTGAGGCTGCACAAAAATGTCTACTACTGAGTAGGCTGGGGCCACCAAACCTGTTTCTCTTAAGGTCAGGGTCAAGAGGCAAAAGGTGAGTCACAGCAGCACAGACTAAAGCACAAGAGCTGATTAGCTCTATGCATTTCACTATCTTGCCAAACCTTTTACTAATGCAGAGAAGTAAAGCAACTGGTGAAGCAGATTTGGGAAAATAACTGGTACAACCAACACCACAACCCTACACCAGATCCAGTGAAAGCACATAGGTCCCTGTACTAAAATGTAGTTTAGTAAATAGTGTGCACTTCCAATAAGTGCAGTACAGAAACAGTAAGGGCAGCATTGTATGTTTGTTTATGTTTATTTGGCTTTTTTGATATACTGCCTTCTGCGATACTGGAATCAAGGCAGTTTACAATTTTTAAACTTTTAAGAAACTAGAAAAGAAATCCATCTGTGACAGAAACAGCAAGAGGAGAAAAAAAGACGACAACAGATAGACTGCAACAAGAATAAAACAAAATCAAAACAACAGTTAAAAAGGAAAATGTCTCTCTCTCCTGGGCTAACCTGCCTCCCTGAAACCTGAGAAAAGTTGATTCAAAATAATAAGTTTTTAAAGCTTTTTTAAATTTTGAAAAACACGATTCCAGATGTATATACTCCAGTAGAGCATTCCAAAGCTGTGGCGCAAAAAAGAAAAAGGCAGAGTGGCGCATTGATTCAAACTGAGCACATGAAGCCGGGGGAAGGACTAAATGGTTAGTACTTTGAGAATACAGCAGTCATATAGGACAATAGGAGACCAGAAGAGATGCAAGATAAATAGGGAGCCCTGTGTGATAGCCTTGTGGGTAAGCAGAAGAATTTTAAATTGAGAACAGTAGGTAAGAGGGAGCCTATGATTTTGATAGAATAACGGAGTTACATGGTCATATTTTGTGGCATTTGTTAAAAGTCAGAGTGCAGTGTTATGATGTTGTTTATGTACAGTTATATTATCACATAACAGAAAACTGTCCTGCGCGCTTTACAACAATAAAAGCAGAATTACAATATAAAACATATACTTCCCCCCAACCACCCCATAAAACCCTCCCCAAAGACAATCCTCCCAATAATAAAACCAAAACCCCTAAAACAGCAAGCTGGGACTGATTACTACCGAAGCTCAGAAGCAGTTAAGCAGCATCGCTCAAAAAGTGACCCTGACCAAATACGTCTTCAGAGGACTCTTAAATTTATCCGTAAGTACCATTCATTATGAAGCTCTAAAGGGAATGCATCCCACAGATAAGGACCCCTATACAAAAAAAGTACACACCCCCGGTCCTACTATTCTGAAATCCTCTCAACCCTGGGACATGTACTTGTATCTGCCCCAAAAAATTAAAACCAAAACAACGTGAATGTAGACAGGTACATGCAAGGATGTATAGCTCTCTGGATACTACAATTATGAGTTTTCTGGCAAGATTTCCTTAGTGAGCAATACTTTAGTTTGATTCCAGTGTCAGTGTTTATACTGTGAAAAACGGTGGAACCAGCCTGAACTTGCAGAAAGAGCTCAACGCCACACCCTGAAAGAGTTGGAGAACTGCCAAACCACACAACAAAGTACATACACTATATATGTATAGAGTTCATAAGAGAGGCAAGAGTCATCCACATAGTATTTAGGGGGTAAACACCTCTTAATATACTTTTAAGGGTACATACAGGGTGCATGTAAAACTCTGCAATACCTAAGAACAGATTCTCCTAATGGCAAGAGGACCGAAACGAAGTATTGAGCACTTTATCTCAAAATATTAGTGAAATAATTGTCTGCACTTCTAAGGCAATATGGCAGGGCTGTGGGGTGGAGGAGTAACCTGAATGGAGCAGCGGTTACATCCCTAACTATCTTACTGGACAGATTAGATGGGACATCTTTGTGTTTATCTGCTGTCAGGTACTATGCTATCATCCACTTGGATCCTTTTTCTGTAAATGACGATGTTTTACTGATTTACATGCAGAAATGACCACTTACATACGTAATCTAATCATGTGCTATTCTTTAAGTATACACATTAGACATATGGGGCCCGATGCAGAGATGCAAATAATGGGATGGATGTCCTGGTAGGACATCCAACCCCATTTCTGGCCTGGCACTCGATCCTGAGTCCAGATCTCCCCAACGTACTGAGGGGTAGTGCGGGAAGTGCTGGACGAGGGCAGGATGGGGAGGGCCGAAGATGAGCCAAAGCGCCTGGACATACAGGGTCTATTCAGGTCAGGGCCCTGTACGTCCAATGGGGAAGAGATAGACATGGGTCTTATTCCACCTCGGAGGGTACGGGCCAGGCAGCCCCACCAAATTAGCCGGGCAGATGCAGGGGTTTTCCCGCCGCCCGATCTCAGCCCTGGCTGCCCACACCTAGGGTTGGGCGGCGGGTAAATGAAGGTTTCCTCCGTTGCGGCATTTCTGCACTCCTGCTGGGCATCCCAATACCATGGCGACGGGATGCCACAGCACCTGCACACCAGCAGCATCATAGGACAGGCTGGATGGGCTGTAGGGAGGACATCCTGTGCTGCTGAATCAGAGCTACGCCAGGCTGTCTATATGCCCAATCATGCAATTGCAGGACCATCTAGCTCCTGCAGTTGCAGAATCAGGTGCAATGTGTGGCCGTCCATTTTTTGGACGTCTGGACATGCTTCTGTTGGAATCAGGCTCATGGTGCATACTTTCACTGTGGGCATACATATAGGCAAAGCATGGCCATTTTTGATCACTTATGCCCCTATTTTATAAAGAAGAGTAGGCGTGTATCTTACTTCATAAAATAGATGCAAAATACACACATTAAAATGCACATTAATCTAGGAGATCTTTATAAAATTACCCTCATAGTATCTTCAGTATGTTGCACTGTTTTTGTCATCATGTGCAGGGCTGGTACAAAAGCGTTAGGCGCCCTAAGCAAATCTTCAGTCTAGCCCAGTGGTTCTCAACCCAGTCCTCTGGTACTCCCAGGCCAGTCAGGTTTTCAAAATATACACAATGAATATGCATGAGAGATAGATCTGCATACAATGGAGGTAGTGCATGCGGCTTTATCTCATGCATATTCATTGTGGATATTCTGAAAACCTGACTTGACTAGGGGTCCCAGAGAACTGGGTTGAGAACAATTATCCTCTTCCCCCCTCGATTCACTTTCCTCTCAGAACAATCCTATAAAAATGCATATTTGGACATCTTACTTTTAACTATTAAACTGTTTCATATATATAGTATATACACGAGGGCAATTTGCAAAAGCCATTTACCCTGATGAATAGGCTATTTGAAAACTGCCTACCCTCTTTGCAGGTAAAATACACGCTGATGGTTTAATTTGGGTTTGTGGTTGTCAGGACCTATTGTTTTGCTTTGTCTTGGCCTCCAGAAGCTGCTGCCCTAGGTGACCACATAGTTTGCCTAATGGTTTAGCTGACCCTGACCATATGCAGGTTCCTTATCATTCCTCCAGTTTAGTCCTCCACCTCTGGGTAGTGCATCTCCTCCTGCAGCTTGGAGACTGGGCATGTCAAAAACGTGACATCACTGGATGTAGTCTGCTGGTCTCTCCCATCATCCCCAGTGTGTCCAGTCTCCATGCAGCAGGAGGATGTAGTGAGCCTAGGTGCTGGGCTCACTTGAGGAACGAATAAGGAGCTGTGAGAGTAGCTATAGTGCAGTTTCTGTTTGCTTTATCTGAATCCTATACAGTTTTTTTCTTGATTTGGATGCTGTAGCTTTAAAAAAAAAAAAAAAGGAAAGAAGCTGCCTGTCTCTTTGTGCAGATTCCTGCCTCCCTCCTCTGTTACCTTGCATTCTCTGAGTCGCAGGTCAGATCTCTCCCCCTTGAGTGGACGGAGGAGAGCTCTACAACACCCAGCAGCAGCAGCGGGTCAGCAGCGATTTTGGCAGCCGCGGCCCTGCTTAGTCTGTGCAGCCGGCGATGGGAAGCTCACCCAACGGTACTCTGCTCGCTGTTCGGGTGAGCGGAGCCACGCAGGCAGGAGCTCCATTACAGGGGAAAGTGAGCTGGTGTTCAGGAGGTGAGTGCTTATTACTTCTGGGGCAGAAAATAGGGCCGGCAAGTGGGGAGGGCGCTGAGGCAGTGTGCAGCTAGGCACGCTGCTTTTGGCGCCATTTTCTCGTTGTCACAGCGGTGGCCATTTTAGCGGTGTGTTTGCCGCATGGTGGGCAGCCGCGACGGGCATTGCAGGACTGGGTTTTATTGATTCCTTTTGATTTCTTTGAGGCCTTTTCATTTCTTTTGATTTCTGGTGATTTCCTTTTAGTTTCTTTTCGTTTTCTTGGGCTCTCTGATCATTTTGTGAGATACTGAGGGTGCATGAGGAAGCATGTGCTCTGGTTGCAGTTAAGGGGTAATTAGCTGGGTGAGAAGGTTAGTTTGGTCCTGGGTTGATTGCCAGGACTGTACCTATTACAAAAAAAAAATTATATATATATAATAAATAAATAAAAATATAGAAAATATATAAAAATATATAAAAAATTATAATATAATATAAAGAAACCCATACATAAAGACGGGGATTTCTTTTGCCGCTGTAAAGCAGTTTGGGGGTGGAGCCATGGCATCACACCCTCAATGTGTGGTCTGCGGTACCCGCAGGGGGGCTATCGCTGACTCTGGAATTTGTCGGGACTGCATGGTGGTTTCTACCAGCGTGGAGCAGCAGATGGACATTAAGGTGGGGCAGGACCTCCCAGGGACTTTGGCTGGAGCGGATGGAGAGGTTCTGCTACCCGTCCCACCAGCAGCCGGTCCGGAGACTCTAGTCGGTCCTTTCGGGGTGCCTGTGGCTGGTGGATCGGGCTCGCAACTCAGTGATTTCTGTCCAGACTTTGTGTTAATTATGCATCAGGCGTTTTGTTTGAGGCGGCAGGGAAAAATGCCAGACCCCTTGTCTCTGGCTACGACGCCTCAGCAGTCTGGCTCCGTGGAGGCGGGTGGCAGCTCCCTGAGGCCCTCTAAGAGGTTCCGGCCTCGGGAGTCTTCGCCATCGGAAGTAGAGTGGCAGGAGTCGGAGGACGCCGACGTAGCCCTGGAAGCAGAAATGGAGGAATTGGAAGAAGGTGAAATTTCTGAGACGGAAGATCAGGCAAAGATTATTCACATATTTCGGAAGGAGGAGTTAATCAGCACTTGTCACGGAGTCCCTCCAGACACTAAAGCTTACTACAGAACAGCCAGCGGAAGAGGACGAGGGGGAAGACCCTATTATCCAGGCTGGGCGGCAAACTCAAGTAGTGTTCCCTGTTCATCGGGTGGTTGACCGCATGATCTAGGAGGAGTGGGATCAGCCCGAAGTGGGGCTGAGAGGAATGCAGATGATGAACAGGTTGTATCCCTTGGCAGAGAAAGACAGAGAGCGGTTTCGGTCTCCCCGGATTGATGCGACAGTGTCAACGGTGACTAAAAAGACCACGATTCCGGTGGAAAGTAGCGCAGCTTTAAAAGATGCGCAAGATAGGAAAGTGGGTGGTTTATTGAAACAATCCTTTGAAACCACCGCTTTGTCATTGCGGGCGTCCATTTGTGGAGTCTGAGTGGCAAGAGCTTGTCTCCGATGGTCCCAAAGCTTGCGACAGTCTGCGCGACTGGAGCAAGAGAGTCTGGGAGAGCTGAATCGGCTAGAGTCAGGGACGGCCTACTTGGCGGATGTGCATTACGACCTGATTAGAGCTCTGGCTAATAGTATGGCATCGCTGGTGGCCGCCTGAAGATCCCTGTGGTTATGAAATTGGGTGGCAGATGGCTTGTCTAAGTCGCGGCTTCGGGCTGGTGCCGGCACCGTGCACGTTTACCAAGATCATGGTGGTGGTGGCGGCGGCGTTACGAAAGGAGGGGATCCTGGTGCATCCCTATCTCGACGACTCGTTGATACGAGCAAAATCCAAAGCCGAGAGCATGACGGTCACAAACAAAGTAGTGAAGTTTTTGGAGAGTCTCAGCTGGGTAGTCAATGTGTCAAAAAGTCACTTAGTGCCAACCCAGGAGCTAGAATATTTGGGACCGAGATTCAACATGCGGAAAGGAGCGGTATTCCTGCCGAATCGTCAGGTTCAAGTCTTACGACAGCTGGTAAGCAAGTTCAGGGCTGCGACAGCGCCTTTGGCGTGGAGTTACCAGCATGTGCTGGAAACGATGGTGGTGGCCTTGGAAGCGGTGCCATGGGCCAGGTTTCATATGCGTCCGTTGCAGTGAGTGCTACTTCAGCGCTGGTCACATCAGGACGACTCGCTGAGCAAGCAACTTCCCTGTCCTCTCGGGGTCAGGAGCTCTCTGCGGTGGTGGCTCCTTCCGAGCTCCTTCCAGACAGGAATGCCTCTGGAACAGCCGGCGTGGCTCCTATTGCTGACAGATGCAAATCTCGTGGGCTGGGGGGGCGCACTGCGGAGAGCGATTCACACAAGGAATGTGGAACGCTCAAGACAGCCAATGGTCAATCAACCGGCTGGAGCTGCGAGCGGTGTTTCTAGCGCTACAAACCTTCGAAACGGCGGTGACTGGTCGAGCGGTGAGAGTTCTTCGGACAATTCCACAACGGTGGCCTACATCAACCGGCAGGGTGGTAAGGGAAGTGCGGCCATGAAGGAAGAGGCAGAGACAGATCTGTCAGCATAGTTAAATGATGAGGCAAGAGGGACATCATTCATAAAATAGAAAGCAGATCCAAACAAAGAAAATAGGAGAGAAACTTTACTTCTATGTCAACTCAAAAATAGAGCTTTAATAAGGCAAGACAAAAATAAGTTTAAAAAGAAATTCATCATAAAGGCAAAAACTATATCTGAAGCAAAAAGTATAAAAGGGAGTCGACTGGACCATTAGATGACTAAGGAGTAAAAGGGGCATTCAGAGATAAGAAGGCCATAGCAGACAAAGTAAATGAATCCTTTCCTTTGGTCTTTATGAAAGAGGATGTCAGGAAAGATATCCATGCCAGAAATATTCTTTGATGATGATGACTCAGAGGAACTAAAACACATCACAGTGTACCTAGAAGATGAAATAGAGCAAACTGACAAACTAAAAAGAAACAAATTACCAGGACAGGGTAGTACACAGCCCAGAGTTCTGAAAGAACTCACAAACGAAATTGCAAACATATTACTAGCTATCTACCATTTATCATTAAAATCAGCTACATCTAAGGAATGAATGGTAACTGATGTAAAAAAACTATGGCCATGCCACCCTGAATGGTCCTGATCTTGTAAGATCAACAGGATCAGGGCTGGTTAGTATTTGGATGGGATTCCACATTGGAATGCCAGGTGCTATTGGCTAGTTGCAAGGAAGAAAGGCCTTGAAATCTATTTCCGGTCACTCTTTGCCAAGAAAACCGAAGGATTAGTCACAACAAGGACAGTCATCTACCGGGTTTGCTAGGAGTTGCATTGTTGTTGTTGAGTGCCATCTAGTCCATGTAAAAGGCTCCATGGATGAACCGGGAAACTAAAGACCAGTGATCCTGATATCAAAAATGCAATGCAATGTGTGCCTTTGAGCCAATGCCGACTCCTCAAGACCCAGCAGCCCCTGGGTTTTCTTGACAGTGTATCCGGAAATAGATTGTGTGCTATGCAAAATGTCATAAGCTATTCTGAAAAATAAAATTATTAACTTTATGGATAGACATGGTTTAATGGAGTAAAGCCAATATAGATTTAACAAAAGAAGGTCTTCCCTTACCAATCTGTTACAATTTTTTTTAAATATTAATAAACATAATAGAGGTGAACCATTGATATAAGGGGTTTATTTTGTAAGCCCTATTCACAGTTTAAACATGTATTCTCCAGGACCAAGCAGGAAGTCAGTCCTCACATATGGGTGTCATCGACGCCGATGAAGCCCCAGCGGAGCATTTCCCCAGCTTTCTATGAAGGCCTTTGGGAATGCAGGCACGCATGCGCGGTTCCCTTCCCGCCTAAAGGTGCCATCTTATCTCAGTCTCTCTTTTTCCGAGAAGCCCACCAGAAGTGTGTCCTGTCATCCCGGATAAAAGTTTGATTTTTCGGCGATTCTCGCTATTTTTTCTTCCCGGTTCGACGCCGGTTCCCCTCCTGCCGGGTTCGGTACACCGGTATCAAGCCAGATTCTTCTTTCGGTTTTTGCCCTTCGTGGCTGGCGTTCGCGCCCTTTTTTTGCTTTTCCCTGGAAGGCCGGTCCTTTGACCTCGCGGGGACTCTTTTTTCCCCGATGGCTTCCAGCGGTTTTAAAAAAAGTGTGATCGGTGTAAGAAGTTGATGTCTCTCACCGACACACACGACTGCTGCCTTCGGTGCCTCGGTCCTGATCATGACCCTATGACGTGTGGACCATGTGGGAAGATGTCTTCCAAGGCACTGCGAAGTCCGCAGCAGCAGAAAGAAAGGCTTTTCTCGGACTCAGCCTCCGGCCGGGCCCGGACCTGGTCTGAGGCCTCGACATCTCGGGATTCGGATCCCAAGCGCTGTCGGGGCTCCTCGGACAGGGGGTCCCCCGACCGGGAACACAAGAGGAAGATGCGGCTCGTGAGGGTGTCGTCGGAGGAGGTCCCTGGCTCCTCGAGGGCCAGGTCTAAGACCCCCGACCGTTGCCCCGGGCCCGTGGAACAAGAAAAGCCTGCCAAAGTTCCTCGCGTGGAGCCGGAGTCTGCTGGACACGTAAGCCCTGTGGTCCTCGAGGACTCTCCTCCCAGAGAGCCGACGTCGGGCCCGGCGCCAACGGGGCCCAAGTCGGTGGCTGCTGCGTCTCCCGAGTTGAGTCTCAGGATGACAGCCTTGGAGTGCAGACTGTCTGCCTTCATGGAGCAGCAGCGGGCACTGATGGCCAGCCTGTCTGGCGCATCTGCCCCGACCACCGGGGCATCGACTTCGAAGTCAACCCCGGAGACCGAGCCGATACTCGAGTCCATGATAGGTCGAGGTCGACCTCGGTCGCGGTCGCCCTCGACCTCCCGTTCGGGACCGAGGGCGTCGATGCCGGTGCCTCCGACATCGGGGCGGGTGCTCCAGGGCCCCGCGGGGTCGGATCCTGACTCCTCGTCGGACAAATCCACTTGGGAGACGGAGGATGAGGAGTCCCCCGACACATTCAAGACTCGGTGCGTCCCATCGGACTCACCGCAGTCTGAGCCCCGGAGTAGATCCCCTCCGGAGGATACCCGGTTCTCGGAGTTTGTCCGGGATATGGCCACCGCGTTGGCTATCCCGGCGGACCCCGAGGAAGAGCCTCGAGCCGAAGAGCTCAAGGCCCTGCAGTACGACTCTCCTCCGAAGGAGGCCTTTACTGTCCCGGTTCCTCCGATGCTGGAACGCCTCCTCTTCCGGATGTGGGAGGCACCGGCCTTGGCGCCGGTTCTAATCAAGCGGGCCGATTCGATTTATCGACTCCGGAAGAGCCCTGACTTTCAAAAGGCGCAGCTACCACACCATTCCATGGTGGTGGAATCGGCCATGCATCGCCTGAAAAGTCAGAAGATGCACTCCGTGGTGCCCCCCGGCAAGGAGGCCCGGAACCTCGATGGTGTTGGTAGAAAGTGCTTCCAGGGCTCGATGCTTGCCTGCCGTGTCCAGTCTTACCAGCTGTACATGGGCATGTACTTGCGAGACCTGGCCAAGGAGCTGGCCGGGTTCTCCGCTGGTCTCTCCGGGGAGCCCTTGCAGAGATTCAAGTCCTTGTCCTCGGGGATTCGGGACTGCTCGAAGTTTATGTCCCGCGCCACCTACAATCGCTTCGAGGCTTCTGCCCAAGTTGCGGCAGCCGGCATCGCGGCTTGACGCCAGGCATGGCTGCAGTCATCGGACCTCGAGCCATGGGTTCAGGACAAGTTGGTCGATGTCCCTTGCCAAGGTGAGAACCTTTTTGGCAAGCCCATGGCCGAGAAGGCCGCACAGCTCAAGACTGAGCACCTTACAAGGACAAGGCTGTCTAGGAAGACCTCTGCCCCTTCTCACAAGAAGAAGGCCTCGGGTAAGAAGCCCTTTTCCCCGAGGAAGGGCACTGCCTACAAACAGTACCCTCAGTATCAAGCTGCCCAAGCTGCACCCCAGGGTCAGCAAGCCAAGGGGCAGGGTAATGGGCCCCGTAGGCAGAGGACCCCCAAGCCTCCGGCCCCTGCTCCCACTCAGCAGGGTGGGGATTTTTGACTCCTTGAGCGTAGCCTCTCAGTCCCTGCTCTCCCAACCCTGCACAGGAGGTCGCCTCGCCCTCTTTGCCCACCAGTGGCCCCACATAACTGGGGACAGTTGTGTGTTGAACATAGTCCACAGGGGCTATGCACTACATTTTCACCAACTGCCTCCGCCATACTTTCCAGGGGAGCCTCCAAGGCCTCCCCTGCACACAGATCTCCTCCAGGAGCTCCAAGGTCTGTTGGTGAACAGGGCGGTGGAGCCTGTGCCTCCCCACTTGCAAGGTCAAGGGTTCTACTCCAGGTATTTCCTGGTACCCAAAAGAATCGGTGGTCTTCGACCTATTCTGGATCTCAGGAACCTAAACAAGTTCCTAGAGAAAGAAAAGTTCAAGATGCTTACTCTTGGAACACTTCTGCCCTACCTCCAGCAGGGAGATTGTCTATGCTCCTTAGATCTAAAGGATGCGTACACTCACATCCTCATTCATCCAGACCACAGAAAGTACCTCAGGTTCATTGTGGGAGGAAACCATTATCAGTACAGAGTACTGCCTTTTGGCCTAACCTCCGCTCCCAGAGTCTTCACCAAATGCCTGGCAGTGGTGGCGGCCTACCTGAGAAATCAAGGCATCTTTGTCTTCCCCTATCTGGACGACTGGCTCATCAGAGGTCAGACATGCCAGGAGGCCCGACAGGCCACCCTCAGAACTATTGCTCTTCTTCAAAGCTTGGGATTTGTAATAAACTTCGCAAAGTCCACTTTGCTCCCCTCCCAGAACTTGGAGTTCATAGGGGCAAGGCTAGACTCTGTCCTGGCAAAGGCATTCTTGCCAGCAAACAGGGCCCAAAGACTGATGGACTTAGCAAATCAGTTTCTCAGCGAGTCAGTGGTCTCTGCCAGACTCTGCCTGAGGCTGCTTGGCCACATGGCTTCGACAGTTCATGTAACCCCAATGCCAGGCTCCATATACGGCCTGCACAGTGGTGCCTTCGGAGTCAGTGGTCACAGGCCACAGGCAGCCTCAGAGACAGAATAAGGGTGTGCAGATCATTTCTGGACTCCCTCAGCTGGTGGCTGCACCCACCCAATCTACTAAAAGGGGTGCCCTTTCAAATTCCCGGATACACAGTGGTACTGACCACAGACGCCTCCCTGCAGGGCTGGGGGGCTCATTGTCTGAACAAGTGCACCCAGGGCCTGTGGTCTCCTTGGGAGGCTGCACAGCAGATTAATCTCCTAGAACCCAGGGCTATTCGATTAGCACTCAAAGCTTTCTCTCCTGCCCTAGCTCATCAATCTGTCCTGGTTCAGACAGACAACCAGGTAGCCATGTTTTATGTGAACAAACAAGGCGGAACTGGGTCCAGACTCCTTTGTCGGGAGGCACAGGACCTTTGCTCATTCGCCCTCAAGCACAACATGCTCCTCAAGGCTGTGTACCTTCCTGGCCAGGACAACTACCTGGCCGACAGGTTGAGCAGAATTTTGCAGCCCCACGAGTGGCAGCTGCATCCTTTGGTGGTTCAGAAGATCTTCCTGAAATGGGGTCTTCCTTTGATAGATCTGTTTTCCAGTCCACTGAACAAGCAACTGCCAAAGTTCTGCTCCAGGCAACCGCATCCTCTGCGGATAGCAGCAGATGCTTTTCTGATTCCTTGGTCACAGGGCCTCCTGTATGCGTTTCCTCCCACGCCCTTGGTGGCCCGAACTCTGTTCAAGATTCTTCAGGACAAGGCCTCGGTCCTGCTGGTTGCTCCCAGGTGGCCGAGACAGCCTTGGTTTCCACTTCTGCTTCAGCTGGCGGTGGATCCCCCCACTGCCTCTGGGGTTGCAACCCGACCTTCTCTGTCAGGAGCAGGGTTCCCTACTGCACCCCAATCTCAAAGCTCTCAATTTGATGGCCTGGAGGCTGCAAGGATAGTTTTGGCTCCCTGGGGCCTAACTCAGTAAGTTGAGGTGGTTGTCCTAGCCTCTAGGAAACAGTCCACTAGGAAAACCTATGCTCTCAAGTGGAAAAGGTTTTCTGTGTGGTGTCAGCTACGTACAGAGGATCCTTTCTCCTGTGCTGTACCAGTGGTGCTTCAGTACTTACTGCACTTCTCCAATCAGGGACTTAAGTCCAATTCTGTTCGGGTCCACCTCTCAGCTCTAGCAGCTCACCACTCACTGGTGGAAGGACATTCTCTGTCGGTTCACCCCTTGGTGTCCCGCTTTCTCAGGGGCTTGCTTTCGCTCAAGCCTCCAATCCGTCCTCCTGCTCCTGAGTGGGAGTTGAATGTGGTCTTGCAGCAGCTGACTCGCCCACCCTTTGAGCCGATGGCTACTTGCCCTCTACGCTTCCTGTCCTGGAAGACGCTCTTCTTGATTGCCCTTACCTCGGCTAGGCGAGTGAGCTAGCTTCAGGCCCTGGTCTGTGATAGGCCTTACACTCGCTTCTATGGGAACTCATCCAAAGTTCCTCCCAAAGGTTGTCTCCTCCTTCCACCTTAACCAAGAGGTGGTTCTTCCAACATTCTTCCCTAGGCCTCATGCAAGCCAGGCTGAAGCAGTTCTGCATACCCTGGACTGTAGGAGGGCCTTATCCTTCTACCTTGACCGTACGCAAGGACATAGAAGGGCTACTCAGCTCTTCGTTTCCTTTGACCATAATAAGTTGGGATTGGCTGTGTCCAAGCGTACCTTGTCCATCTGGGTGGCTGACTATCACCTGGGCTTACAAGGCGGCTGACCTTCCTTTGCAGGGTAGGGTCACGGCCCACCATGTCAGGGCAATGGCGGCCTCAGTGGCTCATCTCCACTTTGTACCCTTGGTAGACATCTGCAGGGCTGCAACTTGGTCTTCAAGCCAGACTTTTGCGGCCCATTACTGTCTGGAGAGGGAGTCCCGTAGGGACAGTGCTTTTGGCCAAGCAGTACTCCGGAATCTCTTTGAGGTTTAGGCAACTCCTGCCTTCCTGCCCTCTGTTTATTTATTTATTTATTTATATTCTCTTATATACCGCGCTATTCTGCATCAGTGCGGTTTACATTGAACAAACTGAAATTACATTGAACAGGGCATTATAACTTGGAGATAACTATTTTACAGGGAACATGGGCTACCGGTGGAGGTTGTGTCAGTGAAAAGCCTTTCTTTGCTGCTGGGACTAGAGGGAGTTCTCTTGTTCAACCTGGGTTCCTCGGTAGCCCAGAGCTAGGGAGTCACCCATATGTGAGGACTAACTTCCTGCTTGGTCCTGGAGAAAGAGTAGTTACTCACCTGTAACAGGTGTTCTCCAGGAGCAGCAGGAATCAGTCCTCACAACCCTCCCTCCTCCCCTGGGAGTTGCAGTTGTACATAGTTTATTTTACATTTTTTGTGTGCTGTTCTTAGCTATGTCATTTGACTGAGGTAAGATGGCACCTTTAGGCGGGAAGGGAACCACGCATGCGTGCCTGCATTCCCAAAGGCTTTCATAGAAAGCTGGGGAAATGCTCCGCTGGGGCTTCATCGGCGTCGATGACACCCATATGTGAGGACTGATTCCTGCTGCTCCTGGAGAACACCTGTTACAGGTGAGTAACTACTCTTAAGCAATCATATACATGTATAAATCGCATCCACGTGTAAATGGCCATTTTAGAAAGGGACCAGTTTACATGTGGATAACCATATCATGTCAAATTGAACTGGGGGGCATGTCAGGGATGTATAGAGGCATGGCCTGAAAAGGACAAAAATCTCCATGTGTATTCCCCATTTCATATAGGGAATACACATGTGAGCCCAAAATTATCCACATCCAGATTTACACCAGCTCCCTGGCTTGAATAGGTATTTGAAAAGTGCTCCTTCTGACCATCTCTTTATAAAGGGGACTAAGAGAGATACCCCCTTAATCCATCCAATGTTTATTCCTTCCCCCTTCCAAATAGACATTAGGTAAAGAAAAAATCCTCTGTAGTTAATTAGTGGCATCTACATAGCCAGATAGCATGTAAATGGCCACATCTAGACATATCTGACTGCACTTATTTATTAATTTATTTGGTTTTATATCGGCATCGGGACAGAGAGCAGGAAGAAAGAAACCCCTCCTGCTCTCCACCTCAAGGCCAATCAGGGCCCAACGCGGGAGTTTTAAAAAGAAGCTCTTCCTGGCGGGCCTGCAGCTGAGGGCCTCGCCAGAGGGCCCTTTGGTGGGACATGGAGGCAGGAGCAATCACTCACCCTACCTTTTGGATAAAACTCCATCTGCCTGGATTCAACCACCATTGAACTAAGGTAAAAGCGCCTTCATTTGTCTATATCAAACAACAGACTTGCTTAAGCCACACTGTACAAACAGTTTTCCCACAACTAGTTCTAGCTCTGGGGACTGCATCCGACTCTAAACCAGACTGTCCTCATAAATCACTGTATTGTTCAGATCTTGAAAATTGTAACCTACCCATAGTTCATCTCCCTGCTAAATTCTGCCTGTTAATTGCTACTACTTAACCAGGTAAAACAAAATACCGCTATTACTTCATACCACTCTATTATTACAAATTCTTGATGTGAATTGTTAAACTGTTTTCTCTCCATGCTACACTGTACTTACTCCATACTACACTGCTATGCCTTGTTTACAACTGTTATGCTGTAATCACTGTGACCACATATCCCAAGCAAATTCGACCCAACCTCTAGCCTTCTTACAATCCCTATCAGTATCCCCCTGTCCTAAGCAACCTTGAGTTGTCCATCTCCTTCCCGCTTAACCCTTTAGCCAATCCTCCACGAATGCCTCACCCAGGTCTCAACACTCTCTACCATCACCTTCTCCCTGTCCCCCTCCCCTAACTCTCTACCCTCCCTGGTTAACTAAACAAACATTTATTCTCACTTATTCCCTCCTCAGCAACAACAAAATGAAGATCACTTACGAAGCATTAATTGCCCTCTACTTTATAACAGCTCTCCAAGCCCCATCGAGCACACTACGAGCACACCAGGCTTTCACACTCACCCTCTTCATCTATCATATCCAGTCTCACATTGTTTACAACCAATGTTCAGTATTCAACAGACATGGAACCAAATTTGACTCCCATCCACACAGAAGCAAACAACACCGCAGACTGATTCACGTTAACACCATCTGCACCATTCACTCCCAAACACAATCTGAATCAATCACCACCATAAGCGGTCAACAGCTTAATGCACACTGCATAAGAAATAAGATTCCATTAATCAGAGATATTCTTATGTATGAATCTCCAGACTTTCTCTGTATCACAGAGACTTGGCTGACTGACCATGACTCCATCTTTTTAAACCAACTAAACACAGCGGACTACTGTTTGTTCACTGCCCCAGAGACTCCAGGCGGGGAGGTGGGGTTCTCATACTCACAAAACCATACCACAAGTTCTTCACCAGTCTTTGCACAAACTGTGATGGCATAGATGTGATAAAAATTGAGAATAAAAACGGAGCAATATGCCTACTATACAGACCTCCTACCAATAACCCTCTCAATCTCACTACCATTCTGGAATCTGCATGTACATCCCCTACAAAGAAACCTCACATCATTCTAGGGGATTTCAACTTATCTACCCTCGCTACTCAACAAACTACTGACTTCCTTGATTTTATGAAGGTCATGGGCTTTCATCAAATAGTAAAGCAGCCTACCCATACAAAAGGTAACACTCTAGATCTAATTTTCGTCCCTAGATCTTTAATCTTACACCCATACTTCACTTACCCATCTGCTACACCTGTCCTGTGGTCAGACCACTATATCTTAAGAACGAACCTCCCAATATGCATCTCCCCAAAAGAAACCGCCCACTCAGCCTATCATAAACCACCACTTTAAAAAGTTGAACAAAGACGCCTTCATAGCAGATGTCATCCCAAAACTCACCACCACTAGACAGGACCTTGATGATTCTATAAAAAACTGGGCTGACACAATTAACCAAGCAGCTATTTCAAAATATTCCAGAAAAAAAACCTTAAAAAAACAACAACTGAACAATGGTACACTCAAGACTTAACATAACCTTAACAGAACACTTCGTAAGCTCGAGAAGAAATGGAGGTCCTCCAAAACACAGGAAAACAAGGATCTTTATAATTTGAAATAACTATAAAATAACTATAAGAAGGCAACTCAAAATGCAAAAAGAGAGCACCACTCTTCCATTTTAAATAAGGCTATCAATCGACTGAGTGAACTTTTTGAAACTGTAAAGTCTTTAGCTAAGTCTCACACTAACCCACCAAATAACACCCCATCAAGCCTCCGGCCACAGCAGACTACCTAGCATCTAAGTTAAAAAAGAAAAAACAGCCCTTCTTTGCTCATCCATAATAACTCTCAAACCCACTCAATTAAATGGTCAGTATTTCATCCCATAAAGGAAAAACAACTACTAGAAACTATAAACAAGATCAACACTACGACACCACACCTCAATCCATGTCCAGTCTCCTGGATAAAGACAACGAAAGTTGAACTAGCAACTGTATTACTCAACATTGTCAACGACTCACTTTCCCGAGGAACTATGCCAAACTCAATGAAACTATCCATCATTCGTCCCTTACTTAAAAACACGGCACTCAACAAGGATGACCCTGCTTCATACCATCAAATAGCGAGCATTCAATTTTTAGCTAATTGAAAAATTAGTTCAGTTCACAATTACAAGACTTCATTGATCTCAACGCACCTTTTGATCCCCACCAATATGGTTTCTGCCCTTATCATGGCATTGAAGCACTCCTCTTAGTCTTATTTGATACACTAATCTGTGGTCTGGATGATCCGAATCAGGCATTCATCATGATCTTCCTAGATATCTCCTCTGCTTTCGACAGTGTTGACCATATCATCCTCCTAGACAGACTCACAAGCTCAGGTATTGCTGGAACAACCCCAAGTTGGATTAAATCCTACATATATAAACAAACGACACCAATACGTAAAAATCAACCAAGAAGCTTCAGGAACTTTCCTGCAAGAACAGGGTAAATCCCAATGCTCGACCTTCTAGCATTACTATTTAATCTATACATCCAGCCTATTTGCACAATATTCAAAAAATACAATATCAAATATCACATCTATGCTGACGATATAATGGTTTATGCCCCAGTTGACATTAAAAAATCCACAATACAACGAGATTACTGACTATAATTGAAGCAAAATCCTGGCTTAATGCAAATAACATGCAAATAAACCTCAAGAAAACGAAAGTCTTATTCACAACTAGAATCAAAAGTTTATGCCCCCCCCTTCCATCAAAATTCATGACACTGAACTTCGAGTCAAACAGGAAGTAAAGTATCTGGGTGTCATAATCGACAAGGCACTCACCATGACTGCCCAAGTCAAACAAACTGCTAGAACAATATTCTTTAAATTAAAAATCATACAACATCTCAGACCAATACTGGAATCACATGACTTCAGAACTGTAGTCCAAGCCTTGATTATCCCGCACTTGGACTACTGCAACAGTTTGCTACAAGGCCTACCTAAAATGACACTTCACACGCTTCAACTTGCACAAAATGTAACTGCTAGGATCATATCCAAAGCAAGCCTTATTGACCACATCACCCCGATACTCTATAATCTCCATTGCCTCACCACTGCATCCAGAGTAAGATACAAAATGCTAGTCACAATTTTTAAACTACACAATATCTCCCCCTCCTACCTTTCCACCTTGATTCATCCACAAACTGATATCAGGATTAGAAAAAAATGTACCAAAGACTTCCTAGCCTTGCCCGCCTCAGTAAGTAAAACTAAGAAGGCAACAAGCAACAGAGCCTTCAGGTATTCTGTCCCTGCTCTATGGAACTCTCTCCCTGATACTATCAGATCTACAAAGGACCTTCAGGACTTTTGTAAACTACTTAAACCCTCCTCAGAATACTACAACTCATCTGTCTCCCCACTCTCTCCTCCCCCCACTAGCCATGACCCATCCCCCCCCCAAGTAGAAATAACCACCTGTAATCTGCTCTGTTGTAAATACAGCATATAAATAGTTGCAGGATGATGTTAGCATAATCGAAGAGGGGAGTGACGAGAGCTTGGAAGACAGTGTGGAAGTCGGTAGGTTCCAATAAGGGTCGGAGCTGATGGAGAGAACGTATTTTGAGATAGACAGTCTTTATGCTATTGCTTATATGGGATTCCATATTCAGATGTTGGTCCAAAGTGACCCCTAGATACCTAACCTCATTTAACACTTATACATAGAAGTTGCAGGATTTCTCCCCCATCAATTTTTCCCACAAGTACATTTATGAAATGGTGCCTCCTGCACTTCCATCTGCCCATGACTTGTTTTTAACAATCACGTCCATTTTGAGGGGTATGTCGATTTTACATCAGCCTCATCAGCCTAAGGAAAGGAATGGAAAATAAAACAAAAGATATTATAATGCCTCTATATCGTTCCATGGTGAGACCGCACCTTGAATATTGTGTGCAATTCTGGTCGCTGTATCTTAAAAAGGATATAGCGTTATTAGAAAAGGTTCAGAGAAGAGCCACCAAAATGTTAAAGGGGATGGAAGGATACCGTACTCCTATGAAGAAAGGCTAAAAAGGTTAGGGCTGTTTAACCAGGAAAAGAGACGAGTGAGGGGAGATATGATAGAAGTCTATAAATTAATGAACGGAGTGGAACGGGTAAACGTAGATTGATTGTTTACGTTATCAGAATATAGAAAGACTAGGGGACATGCAATGAAGCTACAGGGTAAACTATTTAAGACTAATAAAAGAAAATATTTTTTTCACTCAACGTGTAATCAAACTCTGGAATTTGTTACCGGAGGATATAGTAAAGACTGTTAGTGTAGCTGGGTTTAAAAAGGGTCTGGACAAGTTCCTGGAGGAAAGGTCCCTAAACTATTATTAAGAAGGGACCCAGGATATCAATGCTTGACCCAATACAAGCATTGCAGAACCTGTGTCTTTTGGGGAAACTGCTAGGTACGTATGACCTAGATTGGCCCTATTGGAAACAGGATACTGGGCTTGATGGACCTTGGTCTGACCCAGTATGGATATCTTATGTTCTTATGTTATGCACATGTGCACACCTTCTCTTCTGAAACTGACAGATTTGTAGACATTTACACTTCCACGTCCCTCCCACCACACAAATAGCCATTCTAAAATGTGCTTATAGTGTGTCAAATGCCTTCTGAGAATCCAGATAAAGTCCTTCATGACACACTCTGCAGGGATAGGAGATTGTGCTGTATTGTAGACTGGGAACTGTCTAAAATACAGAAAATGGAGAAGACTCCTCTATGGTCAGTTTTCTCAAGAAAGGAAGGCAAATTGTGCAGTTCTCCAAGAATCTATACTAGGACCAGTACATTTTAACATATTTATAAATGATATGGAAAAAGGAGAAATGAGTGAGGTGATCAATTCTGCAGATCACAAAACTATCTTGGAAACCCATGCTTTAAGAAAAGAGGAAGGCCAAAAAACTGCCAGCATGGTTTAAAGGTGATGTCAGAGAGGCTGCTGTAGCCAAAAAAGCATCTTTCAGGAAATAGAAAAGAGGAGCCCAATGATGAAAACCGGAAACAACATAAGCACTGGCAAGTTAGATGCAAGACATTGATAAGGCAGGCAAAAGAGAAATTAGACTTACCTGCTAATTGTTGTTCCTTTAGGAACTCTAGTCCAGTCCCGCACCTCTGGGTAGTGTACCTCTTCCAGCAGCTTGGAAACTAAGCATGTCATCTTTTGATGACACCAGTGTACTTATGCAGCTGGCACCGCCTACCAGTCCCAGTAACCTAATGACAAAGCAGACTCACAGGAGCAACAATTAAGTAGTTAAAAATGCAAACCAAAACAGTTCTATGCCTAAATCACTGACCCCTCTCCCCCGGGAAGAGTACTCTGCTCCCCCCCCTCCCCACTAGGATGAGGAGCCTTACCTGTTGGTTACCAGAACAACTCCATCCAATGGGGAACTAAAGACTGACAGCTCTTCCAGTCTGCCTCCCACAGTGCCGATGCACTCCACTCCCCCCGCAGCTCTTGGACCCTTCCTCCCCCAAGGAAACAGCTTTAGGCCTGAGATGCTCACCGACAAACAGAAAGTCAAGGAACAATGACTAGCAGGTAAGTCTAATTTCTCTTTCCTTGTCATTCCTCCAGTCCAGTCCCGCACCTCTGGGATGTATCAGAGCAGTTAAACTAATGGGAGGGACCCACACAACCGGCCTGAAGAACTGCCGATCCAAAGCGAGCATCCCCCGCTGCCTGGACATCCAGGCTATAATGCTTAGTGAAGGTATGAAGCGATGACCACGTAGCAACCCTGCAGATTTCCACCGACGGAACTAAACTATACTCTGCCTACGAGGCCGCCTGCGTCCTCATGGAATGCACCCACAACACCGTCGGCGCCGCTTTACCCTTCAGGATGTGTGCTGACGCGATTGCTTCCCGGATCCATCTAGAAATGGAGGCCATTGTGGGCTCCACTGTCCCTGGGCAAAATGCCCTTCGCAATGGGCTCCCCATCCTGACAGACTGGCATCGGTAATCAACGGGATCGACCCTGGAGACTCAAGGGGCATACCCCTCTCTAGATTCCCCGGGTGCAGCCAACATCTGAGAGATTTCTTGGTGCTCCATGGACAAGGGAGTACTTGGGACAGGGGCTGGCTCTGCTGGGACCACCGACTGAGCAGGACTCTCTGCAGTGGTCTCATGTATGCCCTTGGGACTAGTTCGAGCATAGCCTCCATCTTTCCTAGCATCTGCAGGTAATGCCACGCTGACGGTTTTGCCATCCTCAGGAAATGCCATATCAACTAGTCCCTGTGCCTACTGTGAGTCTGGCAGGAAGACCCTGCCCACCCGGGTACTGAATTGTGCTCCTAAATACTCCAGCTCCTACGCCGGGCTTAGATGACTCTTGACAAGGTTGACAACCCAACCAAGACTTTGGAGGAGCTCCACCACTCGCTTCATTGCTTTTTTGCTTTTGTCACTGGACTTGGCCCAAATCAGCCAATCGTTGAGGTACGGGTGCACGAGCACACCTTCCTTGCGAAGTGCTGCCGCCGCCACCACCATCACCTTGGTGAAGGTGCGTGGCATTATCGCCAGCCCAAAGGGCAACGCCAGGAACTGGAAATGACCCACTGGCAATGCAAAGCGGAGAAATTGCTGGTGTTCTGGCCGTATGGGAATGTGCAGATACATTTCCATGAGATCAAGAGATGTCAAGAACTCCCCACTCTTTACCACCACGACTGACTGACCTCAGCATCTCCATGTGGAAATGTGGCACCCGCAGGCAGCGGTTGATGCCCTTGAGGTCGAGAATCAGGTGAAAAGAGCCTTCCTTTTTGGGCACCACGAAATAAATGGAGTATTGACCGCGGTCGTACTAGTCTCGCGGCACCAGCTCCATGGTCCTTAGCTGTAGGAAACGAGTCAATGTCTCTTCTAACGCTGCCACCTTGCCCTGTGCCTTGCAGGGAGACTGAATGAAGAACTGGTTCACTGGGCGAATCTACTCAAGGACATAGCCTTCCCTGACAACCTCCAGGACCCATTGGTCGAATGTGATCTGGACCCAGGCAGGGTAAAATTCCCATAGTTGACCTCCTACGGGTAACTTCCCCACCTGGGTCCCCCTTGCTGCATTGTCCTCTTTTGTGTCCTGAGGGTAGCGTGGCTCCAAAGCCGCTGCCTGCACCCCAGAAACCACAAATCTCTTGCCCTCTAGAAGGGAACCTACCATTCTGGGCCTGACTGAAGAGAGGGGTACGAAAACGCTTGAAGTCCCTCGCCTGGCTTTGAGCCAAAGAGGAGTTACGGGACTGCTTCTGCTTATTCTCAGGCAACCATCCTCCCTTGGATTCCCCCAAGTCCTTGACTAACTTATCCAGGTCCTCTCCGAAGAGAAGTTTCCCCGTAAAAGGTAGCTTACTGAGATGTGATTTGGAGGAACTATCTGCTGCCCAGTTCTGGAGCCACAGGTAGCAGCGAGCCGCCACCATCAATGCCATGCTTTTGGAGAGGCCCCTGACGAGATCATAATGGGTGTCTACCAGATAGGCTGCCCCCAACTCCAGCTTGGCCACCTCCCCAGACAGGTTTGGCCCTAAGTCTCCCAGGTTCTGAAGCCTTTGAGACCAGCGGAGGCAGGCCCTAGCCACCCATGCCCCACAGATAAGAACATAAGAACATAAGATATGCCATACTGGGTCAGACCAAGGTCCATCAAGCCCAGTATTCTGTTTCCAACAGTGGCCAATCTAGGTCATACATACCTAGCAGTTTCCCCAAGGGACACAGGTTCCACAATGCTTGTATTGCTTCAAGCATTGATATCCTGGGTCCCTTCTTAATAATGATTTATGGACCTTTCCTCCAGGATAGAGGCCTGCAGCGACAGGGCATTAATATCAAAGGCCTGCTTCAACAGAGTGTCCAACTTCCTATCCTGGGTGCTGCACTACCTTCTACTGGAATCATAGTCTTCTTGGTAACTGCTGACATCGCCGCGTCCATCTTAGGCGAATGAAGGAGTTAGCGCTCTTGCTCCTGTAGCGGGTAAAGGCGCTTGGCGCATCAATGCACACACCCCCCTAAGGCCAGCCTCTGGCAGATCTACTCTTCCTGGATCATCTGCCTGACCACTCTGCGTACCAGAAAAACTTTCTGCAATTTCCTCACCGCCTGGAACAGAGGATCCTTCAATGTCTCGTCTTCTGCGGGTAGGTTAGTGGGCATGTTTAGGGCTTTCAAGGACTCCGAGATGAGCGCCGAGAGCTCCTCCCGGCAGAACACTCTAACAAGCTGGGACTGATCCTCCTGCTCTGGAATCTCTCCTTCTTCAAACTCCTCCTGCAAGTCCAGCTCCAGTTCGTCCCCCTCCAGTCCCTCCGACAGTGGCAAGTGTTGCCAATCTTCTGGGCCTCTGGTCCTCTTAGCCGTGACAACCACTGCCTCACTCTCCGTTGCACCAGCCGCCCTCTTAGTCCTGCGTGCTGACTCCAAAGGGCTGCTTGCCAACCCCTATTGGCGAAAGCAAAATGCCTTCTGCAAAAGCAAGACAAATTCTGGTGAAAACTCCCCTGGGAGCCCAGTTGCCCCCAGGGTCGGAGGGCCCAGTGTAGCCGAGGGATTGTGGGCCAGGTCGGACGACATAAGCATAGGGCCCCCTGCCTCCTGGCCCTCCTGCGCCAGGGAGGGGTTCTCCCGAATCGACTTGCCTGCAGGTTCTGCTCCAAGAAGTTAGTCTTAGCATCTTGTGTGCAGCCTAAGCATACCTGTCTCCGAGACCACCCCCTGGTGGGTCCCGCAAACAAGGCACTGAGACCTGGCATGGTGGGACTTACTGCAGGCTCCTTTCCTACAAAGTTTCCCCAAAAGGGCCCCGGGCGGACAGTAGTCTTTCCTCCAGTGCCTCTCTCTGGAACCGAGGTGCCCTCAATAAACCCTAAAAAAAAGAAGGAAGACAAAAACTTAGTATGCCCTGAACTAGAAGAAAAGGTAAAGTAAAGTAAAAATAAAGATAAAAATTCCAATTAGATTCCCAGTAAAATCAAATTCAAATTAACTTCAAGTTAATACAGCAGGATCCCTGCCCCACCTGCTGCAACTACAAATTGGGCTAGGAGAGCAGGATGCCTCTAAACCAGTTGGCCCCGATGGAAAAAGAAAAGCGGTTCAGGCCCCAGGAAAGAAAAGCACATTGTCAGTGCTTCCTGTGCAGCTGCCAGCCTCAAAACGGGCCTGCACTCTGCGCTGGGCCTCTAGGTGTTCCGGTGCTGTCCGAGATCTCTGCTGCCGCTACTCCACCAGTTTCACTCACCGCTTGCACCTCGTGGTGTTTCTCCCCTCCCCTGCGCTCAGCCTTCAATTCTCAGCTTCGGCACTGGGGGGCTGATCCAGGCTGTCAATCCCAATTGATGACCACACGGCGGCTCCTCACCTGATAATGGGATCGGGAGCTGCCTGAAGACTCAGGGGAGTCCTCCCAACAAAGCACTGCCGAATCAAGTCGCTTCCGCCTCTTATTTATCTTTTTATTTTTTTGCAATAAACTTTAAAAGTAAAAAAAAAAATGTAGATTACAGGGAAAATAAAATCCAAAACCTCTCTAACTCTAACCTATTGCTCCTTAGTTGTTCCTTCAGTGAGTCCAGACCCTGGCTTACTACCTCCTCCAGCTGCATAAGTACACTGGTGTCATCAAAAGATGATATGCTCAGTCTCCAAGCTGCTGGAAGAGGTACACTACCCAGAGGGGCGGAGTGGTGCGGGGCGGGACTGGACTGGAGGGACAATAAGGAAGAGAGAATTTGAAAAGAAGCTTGCCATGAAAACAAAAACACATAACTAAAACTTTTTCAAGTAGACTCGTAGCAAAAAAACAGAGAGAGTCAATTGGACCACTGGATGATAGAGGGAGTAAAAGGGGCACTAAGTGAGTACAAGGCCATAGAAGAGAGATTGAATGAATTCTTTGCTTCGGTCTTTACTAAAGAAGAAGTACGGAAGTTACTTTTGTCTGCAATAGTATATTAGGGTGATATATAGGAAGAAATGAAAAAAATATCAATAAACCAGGAAGATGTATTACAACTATTTGATAACCTGAAGAGTAGCAAATCACCCAGACCGGATGGTACACATCCAATGGTTTTGAAAGAATTGAAATATGAGATTGCAGACCTACTATTAGTAATCTGTGAACTATCATTAAAATCATCTGTAGTACCGGAATATTGGAGAATGGCCAATGAAGCGCCAATTTTTTTTTAAAAGGGTTCCAGGATGATCCAGGAAACTACAGATCTGTGAGCCTGACATCAGTACCAGGCAAAATGGTAGAAACCATTATAAAGAATAAAATTCCTGGACATGTAGATAGTCATGAAATAATGGGAGAAAGTCAACATGGCTTTAGCCAAGGAAGGTCTTATCTTACTAATCTGTTATATTTTTTAAGGTGTGAATAAACTGGTAAACAAAGGTGAGCTGGTTGATATAGTGTATCTGGATTTTCACAAAGCCTTCTGACAAGGTCCCTCATAAGAAACTCTTGGTGAAATTAAAAAGTCATGGGATTGAAGGCAGTGTAGTACTGTGGATCAGGAACTGTTTAAAAGATAGAAAGCAGAGAGTAGGGCTAAATGGCCGATTTTCTGAGTGAAAAAAGGTGAATAGAGGAGTACCCCAGGGATCTGTGCTGGACCTGCTGCTTTTTAACATATTCATAAATGACCTGAAAATAGGAATAACAAGTGAAGTGATCAAATCTGCAGATGACACAAAATTATTCAAAGTTCTTAAAACACAAGAAGATTGTGAAAAATTGCAAGAGGGCATTGATAAATGGCAGATGAACGTCCAAATGGCAGATGAAATTTAATGTGGACAAGTCCAAAGTTATGCACCTAGGAAAGAACAGCGCAAACTATGGTTACACGATGCAAGGTTCCACATTGGTAACCACCACCTAGGAAAACGATTTAGGCATCATTGGGGATAATACATTGAACCCTCTGCCCAGGGTGCTGCGGTGACCAAGAAAGCAAATAGAATGCTAGGAATCTTTAAGAAAGGAATGGAGAATAAAACCAAGGATATTATAATGTGTAGCCCTTCTTCCTGTCTCCTCCTCCCACGTGTGCATAGTCTGTTCTGTTTGCCTCTCTCTGCTCTGGGAAGAGCAGTGCCCTCACAGTGCTCTGCTAGAGAGGTGGATATTTAACTCCTGTGACAACCTTGCTGTGAGTTCTAGCTGTCTATTTATTTATTTATTGTTGTCTTTATTGGTGTGCTACTTCACCTCCCTGTTCCCTTTAGTTTTGCACTTCAGCTTTCTCAGCTGTATAACTTACCTTGCCTCTCTCAACTAACTGGCCTTTGTGTGGTAGCCAGGTTAACTGTTACTTTAAATTAAATCTCTCTCCCTGCTCTGTCCCCAGAACCTGCTGCGTTTTAAACTTTTTTTCCTGCTCTAGCCTACCTGAGGGACTACCCCCCTCCCCACCCTGCTGAGGGTACAGGACAGGGTACCTTGTAACAGCCCTCTTTTAATAGGTCTTATTTGCCTCCCTCCCTCCCCAACACCCACCCACCCCTGGGGTAATTGTAGCTTCATAGGTACTTATACGTCTTAGAGGAAAGGGACTGCTCTCAGGTGCAGCTCTTTATCCAAATCAGTCATACATTGAGGACCTGAGATTAATTAAGCTTCAGGTGAACAAGGTATATTAGAGGTATTAGATACACTTTTATTAGTATAAGCATCTACACCAACCCTTAGTAAGTACAGAATTTAAAGACCTAAACACAAGCTTTAAACTAAGATGCAGACAATAGTCCAGCAGCGAGATGGGGGGCTTTCCAGTCTTTTGCATTGAGTGTCACATGTATGATTTTCTCCCAGTTGGTGAGAGGTCTTACGTATGCACTAAGTGCAAGGAGCTCTTTGCTCTCAGGGAACAAGTCCGTTCTCTAGAGGCTAGAGTAGCAGACCTGGAAGACATAAGAAAGACAGAGAAGTACATGGACGAGACCTACAGGGATATAGTCCTGAAGTCCCACCTCCAGTCTGACAGCATCCCTGTTGCCATGGAGGAGAGAAGTCACGTAACAGGAGAGTATCACCCTGGTGTGGCAGGACGTGATCCTGTAACTAGGACCTGTCCTCCAGGTGATGTAAAACCCTCTCGCACTGAGGACGTCTTTCCAGGGCCATGTGCCCATGAGGGGAGGGTTAGGACAGCTGTTATAGTTGGTGATTCAATCATTAGGCATGTAGATAGCTGGGTGGCTGGTGGACGTGAGGATCGCCTGGTAACATGCCTGCCTGGTGCGAAGGTAGTGGACCTCACGTGCTGCCTAGATAAGATCTTAGATAGTGCTGGGGAGGAGTCTGCTGTCTTGGTACATGTCGGTACCAATGACATAGGAAAATGTGGTAGGGAAGTTCTGAAGGCTAAATTTAAGCTTTTAGGTAGGAAGTTGAAATCCAGAACTTCCAGGGTAGCGTTCTCCGAAATGCTTCCCGTTCCACGTGCAGGACCCAAAAGGCAGGCAGAGCTCCAGAGACTCAATGCGTGGATGAGACGATGGTGCAAGGATGAGGGTTTTGGATATATTAGGAACTGGGGAACATTCTGGGGAAAGGAGGGGCTCTTCCAAAGGGATGGGTTTCACCTTAACCAGGATGGAACCAGACTGCTGGCATTAACCTTTAAAAAAAAAGGAGATAGAGAAGCTTTTTTAAACTAGAAAATATGGGAAAGCCGACAGTCGCCCAAGAGCGCATGGTTCAGAAGAAGGTATCCTTGAAGGATACTACTAAAAGTAGTGAAGTTCCAAAAAAGAGTAAAGTAGCCTTAATGCCCTTGCAGACAGAGCGTAAAGATTCCAAATTACCCATGCCTACCAATAGCCAAATTAATATTAATAAAATACAGTCTCTAAAATGCTTGTATGAAAATGCTAGAAGTCTAAACAACAGGATGGAAGAGTTAGAATATATAGCACTAAATGAGAGGTTAGATATGATTGCAATCTCAGAGACATGGTGGGAGGAGGATAACCAGTGGGACACTGTGATACCTGGATACAAACTATATTGTAATGATAGAACTGATCAAATTGGTGGAGGGGTTGCGTTCTATGTTAGAGAGGGCATTGAGTCAGAAAGGATTAAAGTTTTGCAGGAAACAAAATTTGCTGTACAATCTCTATGGATTGAAATTCCATGTATGAAGGGGAAGGTGATGGCAGTGGGGGTGTACAATCTGATTGCCTGGCCAGAATGAACAAATGGATGATGAAATGCTCATAAAGTTTCTAGATGAAATAAATGACTACTTCTTGGAGCAGCTGGTTCATGAACCGACCAGAGGGGAAGCCATACTGAACCAAGTCCTTAGTGGAACACCAGATCTGGTGCAAGAAATCATGACAACAGTGATCATAGCATGATCGTATTTGATTTAATTAGTGGAGGAGGGATAGTAAAGAAATCCACAGTACTACCTTTTAACTTTCGAAACGGAGACTATGATAAAATGAGGAATATAATTAAGTAAAAACTAAAAGGAGCGGTTGCAAAGGTTAAAAGACTTACATCAACCTTGGGTGTTTAAAAATACTATCCTAGAAGCACAGACCAGCTGTATTCCACGCATTAAGAAAAGTGGAAGAAAGTCCAAAAAACTGCCAGCATGGTTTAAAGGTGAGGTCAGAGAGGCTGTTGCTGCCAAAAAAGCATCTTTCAGGAAATGGAAAAAAAAGAGCCAAACGATGAAAACTGGAAACAGCACAAGCACTGGCAAGTTAAATGCAAAGCATTGATAAGGCAAGCAAAGCGAGAATTTGAGAAGGAATTTGCTACGGAAGCAAAAACACGAAATAAAGACTTTTTCAAGTACATTTGTAGCAAAAGGCCTGTGAGAGTGTCAATTGGACCATTAGATGATAGAGGGGTAAAAGGGGCAGTAAGAGGAGACAAGGCTATAACGGAGAGACTGAATGAATTCTTTGCTTCGGTCTTTACTGAGGAAGATGTAGGGATGTTACCCAAGACTGAAGTGGCATTTAAAGATGATACTGCAGAGGAATTGAGAGAAATATCACTACACAGGGAATATATATTACAACTATTTGATAAACTGAATAGTAGCAAATCACCTGGACCGGATGGTATACATCCAAGAGTGTTGAAAGAACTGAAATATGAGATTGCAGACCTGCTATAAGTAATCTGTGAACTTTCATTAAAATCATCTGTAATACCTGAAGATTGGAGGATAGCCAATGTAACGCCAATTTTTAAAAAGGGTTCCTGGGGTGATCCGGAAAATTACAGGACCGGTGAGCCTGACGTCAGTACCGGGGAAAATGGTAGAAACAATCATAAAGAACAAAATTACACAGCATGTAGACAGTCATGGCCTAATGGGAGACAGCCAACATGGCTTTAGACAAGGAAGATCTTGTCTTACTAATCTGATATGTTTTTTGGAAGGTGTGAATAAAAAGGTAGCCAAAGGTGAGTCGATTGATATAGTGTATCTGGACTTTCAGAAAGCCTTTGACAAGGTCCCTCATCAGAGACTTTTGGCAAAACTAAAAAGTCATGGGATAGGAGGCAGTGTACTATTGTGGATCGGGAACTGGTTAAAAGATAGAAAGCAGAGGGTAGGGCTAAAAGGCCAATTTTCCCAATGGAAAAAGGTGAATAGTGGAGTACCCCAGGGATCTCTACTGGGTCCGCTACTTTTTGACATATTCATAAATGACCTGAAAAAAAGGGAATAACTAGCGAGGTTATCAAATTTGCAGAGGACACAAAACTGTTTAAAGTTGTTAAAACCCAAGAGGACTGTGGAAAACTGCAGGTGGATCTGGATAAATTGGAAGACAGGGCATCCAAATGGCAGATGAAATTTAATGTGGACAAGTGCAAAGTTATGCACCTAGTGTGGTGAACAGCGCCCTCCTGAACCTATGGAAACGGATGAAAATCCTGAGGTTCAGCAGGATTTATGCCTATTTGAGAAACCAAGGAAGAAAGAGAGACTCTATTCCACAGAGCTGAGCATGGAGACCAGCCCAGGGGAGGAGTCCTGCAGTCCTGATTGGGCACACCCTGCCCTTGGAAGGGGCGTGTCCAGGAGAGAACGTGGTTTTAAACCAGAGCATAGCTTTGCTAGTCAGATAGAGAAGAGAAAGAAGGAGAGGAGGAGGAATGATTGGAAGTCCAGAAGACAGTATGCTGATACTTGGGAACCTGGCATTGGAAAGAAACCTGCAAAGTTGTATTCAGAGGCAGTGAGTAAAAGTCCCAAGGAGACAGGACCTAGCCCTGAATTAGACAACCGTTGGAAGGCACAGCCCTGGGAAAGGAAGCCTTCAAGGCAGGCACAAGAAAGAAAACAATCATTCTGTGAAGTACCGTTTGAGCCAGAGAGCAACAAACATTCTAACAGCTGGAGAACGTTGGAGCCATCTGAAGTCAGAACGGCATGGCAACAAGTAAGTGAATGGCCACAAAGTTTCCAGGCTGAACGTAAAGCTAACTCTCCTGTGTGTGAAACATTAGCAAAAGAGACTAGCAGTTACTCTGATACAATTAATCTAAGAGAGGAGAAAATAAACAGCCTTAAGCCAGAGGGAAGTTGTATAGCTGATAGCAATTCCCTACCTCCCAAACAGCAGGCTGAATTGCTCCTACAGAGTTTTAAGCAGTTTTTAGAGTTGCAAGCTAGAAGACAGTCAGTGTTACCAGAAGCCAGTAATTCCATACAGCTTGAAGAATTAACACAAGATAATACAGACTTACCAGATTGTGAGAGCATGGATTGCACGGTCTGCTGTGTAGAGATGCCAAGCTGAAGGAAACTGCTTTTTACCGTATGTGAATTGAATGCTACAGAGCTGTTGTATTGCCTTGCTGAGAAAGCTCTAATTATGTGCACCTGATTCCCCAGCACTGTGAAGGTAACGGTGGCTGAAAGAGGCTGCAGTGAATCTAACTGACCTCTTGGGGCAAAGTGAGTAATTTGCTGAGAAGTGAAAAGAAGCAGTTATACTTTAAGTTGCCTTTATCCTAAGTTTTCCTGTTAGCATTTGAAGCACCTAATTTGTTTGCATTTATTTGTCATGTGATGGAACAATATCCTTTACTATAATAAAAATACTGGAAACCCCATAACTACAACTCTTTATTTCGGAGCGAGAGGAGCAGGAACTACAATACCCAGCATTCCCTGGATACAGGTTACTCTCCTTCCTCACGAAGCATCAGACCGCCGCTCCTGTCTTTAGCCCCAAGGCCGGGCAGGAGCGCCACACTAGGAAAGAACAACCCACACTATGGTTACACGATGCAAGGTTCCACATTAGGAACCACCACCCAGGAAAAAGATTTAGGAGTCATCGTGGATAACATGTTAAAACCCTCCACCCAGTGTGCAGCGGCGGCCAAGAAAGCAAATAGAATGCTGGGTATCATAAGGAAAGGAATGGAAAATAAAACAAAGGATATTATAATGCCTCTGTATCGTTCCATGGTACAACCGCACCTTGAATACTGTGTGCAATTCTGGTCGCCGTATCTTAAAAAGGATATAGCGTTATTAGAAAAGGTACAGAGAAAAAAAAAGAAAAGGTACAGAGAAGAGCCACCAAAATGGTAAAGGGGATGGAAGGCTACTCCTATGAAGAGAGGCTACAAAGGTTAGGGCTCTTCAACCTGGAAAAGAGACGGCTGAGGGGAGATATGATAGAGGTCTATAAATTAATGAATGGAGTGGAACGGGTAAACGTAGATCGATTGTTTACGCTATCAGAATATAGAAAGACTAGGGGACATGTAATGAAGCTACAGGGTAAACTATTTAAGACAAATAAGAGAAAATATTTTTTCACTCATCGTGTAATCAACTCTGGAATTTGTTACCGGAGGATGTAGTAAAGGCTGGGTTTAAAAACGTTTTGGACAAGTTCCTGGAGGAAAGGTCCATAAACCATTATTAAAAAGGGACCCAGGATATCAATGCTTGACCCAATACAAGCATTGTGGAATCTGTGTCTTTCGGAGATACTGCTAGGTACGTATGACCTAGATTGGCCACTGTTGGAAACAGGATACTGGGCTTGATGGACCCTAGTCTGACCCAGTATGACATATCTTATGTTCTTATGTAGTAAAAGTTGTTAGTGTAGCTGGGTTTAAAAAAGGTTTGGACAAGTTTCTGGAGGAAAGGTCCATAAACCATTATTAAAGATGACCCAGGAAATCCACTGCTTTACTTCAACAAGCTCCTCCAACTAAACAATGGCTGGGAAAATTTGTATTTCCAAAGCTGTTGCTCCCGTTACAGCTTCTGCCTCTGTCCAGACAGAGATCCCAATCAAAGTTGAAGATCCAGTTCCATATGCAGGATGCCTGCATGCTGAAGCTCTCAGAAAACAAGTGGAGGAGCTCAGAGAAGAGGTGGCGAGGCTGAAGAGCATTCAAGACAGTGAGAAGTACATTGATGAGATGCTGCTTGAAACATCCAAGCTTTCCAGCAGAGGAGAAGATGGAGCCTACAAAATGACAAAAGTTGGATACGAGTCACAGGGGCCTGCAGAATCACCAATCCAACTCCTCCAGTCCTTGAATTAAAAAAACATTATGCAGCCCTGGAAGTGGAGGAGGTGAAAGCATCCCAGGAAAGGGAAGAACCAGAGCTCGAGAACCCCAGAGTTGCAGAATCAGTCACCACGAGGAAGCGAAGGGTAGAGGTGGTTGGTGACTTTCTTCTGAGAGGTACTGAGGCGTCCATCTGCCAACCAGACTTGAAAACCAGAGAGGTCTGCTGTCTGCCAGGTGCCAAAATCCGAGATGTTAGAGAGTTTGCAGAGACCCATCAAGCCTACTGACTATTAGCTGATATTGCTCATCCATGTTGGCACAAATGATACTGCCAGGTATCCCACTGAGCATATCAATAGTGACTTCATGGCTCTGGGACAGAGGGTGAAGCAGATAGGGGTGCTGGTGGTGTTCTCTTCAATCCTCCCTTTTGAGGGTAAAGGCTGAGGCAGAGAAGCTTGCAACCTGGAGATAAATGCATGGGCTTCTAAGGGCTGCAGATCAGAAATGGCATCCATCTGTCCAAGAAGGGTCAACATGTCTTCAGTAGCAGACTGGCTAACCTACTGAAGAGGGCTTTAAACTAGACTTGTTGGGGATGGGTGAAGAAAGCTCCCAGGTATATGAAAGTCTCCAGGTAAATTAAATATTAAATACCGCTATAGAAGTGGGTAAAAGGGGTAACATCTGGAAAATGGTATGTATAAATGCCCATAGCATGGGAAATAAGATCCCAGATGTTGAGGCTTTAATGGAAGAGGCCGACTTGGATTTAGTGGTGGTTACGGAGACAAGGTTCATGGACAACCCTGACTGGGATGTAATTTTACCAGGCTATACTTTAGGAAGGAGGAGTGGCCTAGTGGTTGGGGCAAGGTACTACAGGCCGGAAGGTTGGTGGTTCAAATCCCACTAGAGGACAGCAACCTTGGGCCGGAAGGACTGGGGTTTCTAGTCCCACAGGTGCTCCTTGTGGTCTTGGGCAAGCCACTTATCCCTCCATTGCCCATGTTCCCTGTAAGTATTAGTGTATGTGTCTCATATCCCCTCGTGTTAAATGTATCCCCCAACCGCATTGACCCAGTGAAAAGCGGGATATAAATGCAGATAAATAAATAAATATACTTTATTCAGGAAGGATAGGGTAGGAAGAAGGGAAGGAGGAGTGGCACTATATGTAAAAAATAATATTAAAGCAATAGAATTACAGGGCTTAAAAGGGAGAGAGGAGGCACTGTGGGTTAAACTAGAAAGAGGGAAAGAGACATCCATTTGCATTGCCGTGATATGCAGACCCCCCCCCTCACGGGGAGAAGTGGTGAATGGAGATTTAATCGAAGACATACACAGCATTGCCAGGAAAGGGGAAGTGCTACTGATAGGTGATTTCAATATGACGGATGTTGATTTGCACATCCCTGCTGCGGTGTCATCTAGAAGTAAGGAGATTCTGGATTCTCTACAGGGAGACCTATTTAGGCAACTAGTAACAGAACCCACACGTGAAGAAACCATAACAGACTAGGTGCTAACCAATGGGGAAAGTGTTTCTGATGTTATAGTGGGAGATCATCTCACATCCAGTGATCACCAAATGGTGTGGTTCAGTATTAGGACTAGAGCTGATAAAATCCATTCAAAAGCGAGGGTCATAGTCTTTAGGAAAACTAACTTTGCCAAGATGGGACAATACCTCAAGGATTCATTAGCGGAATGGGAACAGCTGGGGAATGTAGAAAAACAATGGGCAAAACTGAAAATGGATATTTTAAGGGCAACCAACCTTTTTGTTAGAAAGGTAAATAAAGGTAAAAGGAAAAGGAGGCTGCTATGGTTCTCAAAAGAAGTAGCTGAGGTGATGAAAAAGGGGGCGCCTTCATGAAATACAAGAGATCACAGAGAGAGGAAGACAGGTATCTATATTTGGAAAAACTTAGACAAACTAGCAAAGTAGTCAGGAAAGCAAAGATATAAAAAGAAGAAGAAATAGCTAATGCAATAAAATGGGGGGATAAGACAATTTTCAGATATGTTAGTGAGAAGAGGAAGGGCAAAAGTGGTATTGTCAGACTCAAGGGTGAAGGGGAGGTATATGTAGAAACTGATGAGGATAAAGAGCAATTGCTTAACAACTATTTCTGTTCTGCATTCACAGATGAAGGACCAGGAGCAGGACTTCAGAAAACACCCACAAATAGGAAAAGAAGTGACGGGGCTCTTATCTTAAACGATTTTCAGAAGACTGTGTTTGTGAGGAACTAGCTAAACTAAAAGTAGGCAAAGCGATGGGACCAGATGGGATACATCCGAGAATACTGAAGGAATGTGGGGACATTCTAGCAGCTCCACTGACTGATCTTTTCAATGCCTCTTTGGAGTCAGGAGTGGTGCCAGAGGACTAGAGAGAGGCACATGTGGTCCCTTTACACAAAAGCAGAAGTAAGGATGTTGTTGAAAACTACAGGCCAGTTAGTCTAACCTCTGTGGTGAGTAAATTATTTGAAATGCTGTTGAAAGAGAAAATAGTGAGGTTTCTGGAGTCAAACGGATTACAGGACTGGGTGACCAGAGAATTGGATCAAGGGAGATGTGATGTACTTGGATTTCAGAAAAGCCTTTGACACTGTTCCACACAGGTGACTTACAAAGAAACTGAGCACCCTAGGGATGGACCCTAAAGTTATTGACTGGGTTAGAAATTGGTTGAGTGGGAGGCGACAATGGGTATAGGTAAATGGAGCTCACTCCGAGGAGAAGGAGATTACCAGTGGTATGCCGAAGGATCTGTCTTTGGTCTGATTCTTTTTAACATCTTTGCAGTGATATTGCGGAAAGGCTGTCCGTTAAGGTTTGCCTCTTTGTGGATGATATCAAAATCTGCAATAGAGCAGACATGCAGGAAGGAGTAGATAACATAAGGAGGGATCTAGCTAAGCTTGGAGAATGGTCGAGAATTTGGCGGCTGAGATTTAATGCTAAAAAAATGCAGGGTCATGCATTTGGGCTGCAAAAATCCAAGGGAGCAGTACAGTATAGGGGGGTGAAGTACTTCTTTTTTTTTTAAACTTTTATTTTCATTTTGCAACAAACAAAAGAAACAACACACCAAAGGAGACAAAACAAGCATACAATAAGGAAAAGCAAACCCAATTTCCCCCCACCCCCATGCTTCTTCTCTAGCCGATTATGTCAGCATGTGAGCGCTTCCAAACAACAGTGATTGTACATCAAAACGATCAAAAGAGTACCTACGATACAGAAGGATCATGGGACAGAGATATATACAAATTTAGACAGTCAGATGAGAGCATTTAGCAGAATGTACATAGTCATTGAGCAACTTCCATTTAGACCGATGATGAGGAGTCTGAACAGGGGAAGCAAACATACGAGGTATTTGTTCATATTTACTGTAGAGACAGACATGATTCCACCATTCATTGGGACTCAAATGGGAGCTATTTTTCCAGTATTTCGTAATTAGGGAAATAGCAATGCCCAGCATAAAGTCCAAAAGGAAGTGAGCCGTTTTTGGAAGAGAGGGGATCCCCGCAGCTGAGCGAAGTCCCACTATCCTCCAAGAAAGGGGTTCATGAAAGTGCAAAATAGACTGAATACGACCCCAGACCCGACGCCAGTAATTCTGTAGTGCGGGACATTCATACATAACATGAGGTAGTGAACCAATGGCCGCATGGCATGTCCAACAACTATTGCCCTGAGTAGGGTTCCATTTGGCTAATCTGTCAGGAGTGTAAAAACACCGGTGGGCTAGAAAAAAGAGTGTCTGAGTGAGTGAGGCGGATCGGGAAACCCGTGTCACTCTACTCCAGACAAGGCTCCATTGCTCCGGGGTCAGAGTCATATGCAAGTCTCTCTCCCATGCTTTCTGCGCTATAGGGGTATCTCTAGTGCTAGCATTACATAAGGTTTTGTAAAAATTGGATGCTACACCCGGTGAGCTACCGATAGATCGGATAGTCTCCAACCAACCTTGTGTAGGGGATGCCGATGGCGGGAGCACCTTAGCACTCCGAAGGCAATGCTGAAGTTGCACCAACTGAAAGTAGTGTTTCGCTGGGAGACCAAATTCCATTTGCAATTCACTAAAAGTTTTCCAGCGACCATCATGGAACAACTGGCTAGGAATCCAAATGCCCCTAGTGTACCAGGGGCTCCACGCCATCGGCTTATTTTGTATTCGAAATCGAGTATTGTACCAAAGCGGGAGCCTGTCTAACGGACAGAGTCGGGAGTCTAAAGATTGCATAAGAGTATTAAAGGCACCTAAAGTGTCTAAAAGCATTGGTGGATAGTGGGAGTCTGCTGGGAGAGTCATACCAGGGAGAAAAGTAAGAGGAATCGGTTTGCAAAGGTCCTCTTCTATGTCTAGCCACACAGGTCTACTCGGTACTAGATCTTCCAGCCAACGAGCGCCTTGTTTGAGGAGAAAAGATTGATGGTACTTCAGGAAATCTGGGAATCTGACACCCCCATTTTCCTTATCTGCTTGTAGCTTATGTTTCGCTATCCTAGGTGTCTTGTTTTGCCATAAGTATCTAGTCAGAAGGCCCTCTATATCCTTATATGTACGTCGAGGTAAGAGACAGGGCAACATTTCTAAAATATAATTCACTTTCGGAACAATCATCATTTTTATGGTTTCTAAGCGACCCCACCAGGTAAGTGTTAAAGGAGTCCAGCGGTGAGTAAGCGCCCGGACTTTAGAGGTTAAGTCTTTGGCATTGAAGGAGATAGTGTCTTCCAAAGGAGAACAATAGTGAACCCCAAGGTATTTGACCATGCGAGGTTGCCATAAAAGGAGGAAGGGTTGCATAGCTGCCTGATGAAGCAAAGGATTTAATGGAAAAGCTACCGACTTGGTCCAGTTTATCTTATAACCGGACAGTTGTGAGTATTTACCAATTTGCTCTAGGACAGCCGGTACTGAGTCTTTAGAGACAAAAAGCATAAGGTCATCAGCATACGCTGAAATTTTGATTTCCCTATGGGAGAAGGGGACTCCATGAATCTCCTCCGATTGCCGGATTAGTAAAGCCAAGGGTTCGAGTGCAAGATCGAAAAGAAGTGGAGACAGTGGGCATCCCTGGCGAGTACCGCGTTGAAGGGGAAAAGGCTGAGACTTTAAAGCATTGGCACATATACTGGCTGTAGGCTGTGCATACATGGTGCGGAGACAACGGAGAAAACCTTCCCCGAATCCGTACCAGCGGAGGACCGCAAACAGGAAGGGCCACTCTAAACGATCAAAGGCCTTCTCAGCATCAAGTGAGAGGCCAACAAATGGGCGATCAAGATTAACTGCGGCAGTCAGTACATGACATAGAGTCCGAGCATTGTCGGCAGTTGATCTACCAGGAATGAAACCGCATTGATCTGGGTGTATTAAGGTAGACATCCTATCAGAGAGCCGGGTGGAGAGAATGGTGGCAAATATTTTATAGTCCGCGTTTAGGAGGGAAATTGGACGATAATTAGCTGTTAGTTGCGGGTCTCTCCCCTCTTTCTCAAAAACTACTACATTTGCCATCGAAAAGGACCCAGAAGGAGAGCCCTCCTCGGCAAGAGCAGAAAAATAAAGCTTCAAAACTGGAGCTAAGTCAGCGTGAAAGGTTTTGTAAAATTCAGCAGGGAGACCGTCTGGGCCTGCGGCTCGACCTGAGGCACATTTCTTGATAGCAGAATGAATTTCTGATAAAGTAAATGGTTTGTCCATGGCCGCTCTATCTTCATCAGATAGGGTCGGTCTTTGTACCCCTGAAAGTAAGCGTTCAAATACTTCTGGCTCAAAATCACATTCAGATTGATAAAGCCGAGTATAAAAATCACGAAAGAGTTCTAAAATTTCTGTATCTTTAGTGACCAAGTCCCCCCCCGACGGATTACGGAGGGCGGTAACACGCTTGGCTTCTTTTTGACCTTTTAGGGCATTTGCTAATAATTTGCCAGCACGGTTATTTTCCCGGTAATATATCCCTTGTTGTGATTCAATATTTTTAACAGCAGCAGTGTACAAAAGCTGATTGTATTGAAAACGCAAACGTTGTAAACGGAGTAAAATACATGGGTCAGTACGGGACGTGAGGAGACGCTCCCCAGCTTGTATCTGCTGCTCTAGAATCAGTAAGTGCTGCTTTCTTTGTTTCCCCTGCCGAATTTGATAGCTAGTTATAGTTGCGCGGATAGAGGCTTTAAAACCCTCCCACCAAGCCCAGCTCGCTGTGTCATGGGGTGAGTTAAAATGAAAATAATCTTGGATAGCGGCCTTTATATCAACCTGAAAATCTTTTTGATCTAGTAGGGATCTATCAAAAAACCAAGCTCGGGGAGAATCGTCCCGCGCAGTGACATGTAATGATAAAGATATGGCAGCATGATCTGAAATATGGAGAGGATGAGTCCGAGCCGTGTCCACTTGAGAAATCAGTGCTTTGGAAATGAGAAAGAAATCTATTCTAGATTGGGAGTGATGGGGGGCAGAAAAAAAGTAAACTCTAAGTCGGAGGGGTGAAGCAGCCTCCATATATCTACCAGCGCAAGATCTTGCATCAGAGCTTTAAGGGTAGCAAGACTCTTGGGTGGACTACTCGTTCTAGACGGCTGTCTATCTATCAAAGGGTCTAACACTTGATTAAAATCACCACCAAGTATTAATGGAACATTGGCAGAGGCCTGTGCCAACTGCGCAATACTTGCATAGTAAGCAGGGCTGTCCACATTCGGGGCATAAATGCAGATACACGTGAATTCACTATCTCCAACCTTAAGGTGTACACGGGCCCATCTACCCTCCTTGTCAGCGCTGGTATCAATTACAGTAGCTTGCAAAGACTTCTTAACCAGAATGGCTACCCCGCACCGTTTAGAAACGGCGGGAGAATAGGCAGCCACCATGTAAGGCTTAGCATTGAGTTTCAGTGTTTCCGCAGAGTTTAGATGCGTTTCCTGAAGAAACACTAAATCAGCATGCTCATGGCTAAGATAGCTAAGGATTTTCTTTCTTTTGATTGGACTATTGATGCCTTTTACGTTGAGTGATAAGATTTTACATAAGGCCATTCAGAAAAGTTAAAAATTCTGAGCATGATAGCGCACATAATTTCACAATGTCCCTCATAGTGACTGTATCTGGCTGTACACATGGCATAAAAGAAAATAAGCTAATATAATACAATGAAGCGCCCCACATTAAAAAAAAGAAACCGCAGTGCGGTAGAGAAGAAGCAGAACCCCAGAAATTACTGGCGACCATGTGTCTGCGGGGAGAAACTCCAGAGAAGGCCGCAATTGAAAAAACACATAACCTGTAGGACTGTGCGTGCTCCGAATCCGACCGGGGCACACATCATGGAGGGATAGGAGACCAAAAAAACAAAAAAGTCATATAGAGAAAGAAAGAAAGTCCAGGTAGTCTCTGTGCTTGACTAGGACCGCCGCATCGGGCCCTTCAAAATGGCGGACAGAGCCGGCAAATAAAAGTCCAAATTTTTGGATTAGCGCATCTGCTCTGCTTCTTTGGAGTCTAAAAATGTTGATAGTAGATCAGGATCTTCGAATGTCCTGGTTTGGTTGTGGAGAGTCACTCGGAGCTTCGCTGGATACAACAGGCCAAAGCGAGCCTGTAGCTGTTGAAGTCGAGGGCGAAAAGCAAGGAGTTTCTTCCGACGGTCAACGGTAGGTTTTGCCAAATCAGGAAAGAAGGAGATTTTGTGACCTTCAAATTCCAAATGATGATTCGCCCGGGCAGCATTTAATATTTGTTCCACTTGTTGATATCGTAGCAAGCGAAAGATAATAGGCCGGGGGGTCGTTCGGGTGGGCGCCATGTGGGTAGGAACACGGTGTGCACGATCGATTTCCAGTTCTCTATGAAAAGTGATCTTCAGCAAGGAGGGAAGAGTTTTGAGCAGGAATTCTCTTATATCTCCGGCTTCCACCCCCTCCGGTATTCCGATGAGCCTCACATTGTTGCGACGGGCTCGATTATTGCTATCTTCTAACTCCTTTTGAAGATTCTGTATCTGGCGCTCAGCCTTGTCCAGTTTGCCCAAGCGCACCGCGTGCGAGTCGAGGACCCCCGCCATATTGTCCTGCCGTAATGAGAGACTTTCAAGTCGGTCCTGGAGCACTCCAAAGTCTTCTCGCATGGCTCGAAGCGCTTCTCCATTGGACTGCACCAATTCCTTCACGCCGCGTATTTCCTCTAAAATCTCCAGGTGCATTTCGGGGTTTTCACGAAATGGAACCATCTTCTGTGGAGAGGACACCTCTGTTTTGGAACGTTTCCCGTGAGAAGAAGGAGGAGACCCGAAGTCCAAGCGCGCTGGTTTATGGGCCGCCATCCCCCCCGAGGTACCCCGGTCAGCTCGGAGCGAAATAGTAAGTTTGTATAGGTATTAAGTCAGGATTCTAAGTAGGCCTCTCGGGAGCTTCAGCGCGAAGCGTCTTACCCGCTGGACATCAGGCTCCGCCCCCCGGGGTGAAGTACTTCTGTCCACAAAAGAAGAGCAGGACCTGTGCATGATTGTGTCTGACGATCTTAAAGTAGCTAAACAGGTAGAAAAGGCGATTGCAAAAGCTAGGATGCTTGGATGCATAGGGAGAGGCATGGCCAGTAGAAGAAAGGAGGTGATAGTGCCTCTGTATAAGTCTTTGGTGCAACCTCATTTGGAGTATTGTGTGCAATTCTGGAGACCACACCTTCAAAAGGATATAAACAGGATGGAGTCGGTACAGAGGGTGGCTACTAAAATGGTTAGTGGTCTTCATTATGCAGTATATGAGAACAGACTTAAGGATCTTAATATGTATACTTTAGAGGAAAGGCGGGATAGAGGAGATATGATAGAGACGTTTAAATACCTCCGTGGCATAAATGCACATGAGGAGAGTCTCTTTCAATTGAAAGCAAGCTCTGCTACGAGGGGGCATAGGATGAAGGTGAAACGGGATAGATTCAGGAGTAATATGCGGAAATATTTCTTTACAGAAAGAATGGTAGATGTGTGAAATAGTCTCCAGTAGAGGTGGTAGAGATGAGGACAGTATCTGAATTCAAAAAAGCATGGGACAAACACAGAGGATTTCTAAATGAAAAAAGGGGACTATTGTAGTAGTTGATATGGAAGGGCAGACTAGATAGCTCATGTGCTCTTTTTCTGCTGTCATGTTTCTATGTTTACCCCGGGATGAGCATTGTATGCCTTTTTGGGAACCTGCCAGATACTTGTGACCTGTTGGAAGCAGGATACTGGGCTTGATGGACCTTGGTCTGACCCAGTATGACATTTCTTATGTTCAGAAGCTGTTATATCACAAAACAATTGTAAAGAGCTGCAGGAGTGCCTGGTGAGACCGGGACCTAAATGGCAAATGAATTTTAATGTAGGTAAAGTGCAAAGGGAAATATAATCCTAACTACAGATACATAGATACATATATCAGGAGTTACACTCTAGAAAAAGGATCTCAAAGTCATTGTGAACAATATAGTGATACTCAGTCAGAAAGGGAGAGAGAATAAAATGAAGATTATTATAATGCCTTTCTACAGAACCATGGTATGACCTCACTTCAAGGACTATGTGCTATTTTGGTGCCTCATCTCAAAAGAGATATATGCACAACTATAACGATAAAGGGGATGTACTGGTTGCCCTATGAGGAAAATAGGTTAGGGCTCTTCAGCTCAAAAAAGAAATGGCTGAGAGGAGATATGAGGGAAGTCTAAAAACCATGAGTGGGGCAGAACAGGTAAATAAGAAATGATTGTTTTACCTTTTTGAATAGTGCTAAGACTTTGGGACAGTCCATGATGACACTAATAGCCAACACATTTAAAACATGTCGGAATAAATATTTTTTCACTCAATGCACAAGTGTGGAATTTGTTGCCAGAAGATTTGATCAAGACAGTCAACACACAACTGGGTTTAAAAAGAATTTAGAGAAGTTCCTAGAGAAAAATGCCATAAACCATATTAGCTATGTAGACTGGAGAAAGACGTTTATCAAGTATAATCACTAAGGAACAAATCTGCTCTTTGAGATCCTGCCAGATACTTGTGATCCGAACTGGCTACTTGATGAACCTTTAGTCTTTCCCAGTATGGCACATCTTACGTTATGTACAACTTCTTTTAAAGACTGATTTGCTGACAGTGCTGATTAATGAATGAATAAAACTAGAAGAATTTCCTAGATTTATAATTATTTAAATAAAACACTGCTGTTTAAAAAGAAAAACATACAAAAATTACTGAGTCAATACAGGACCTGCCCCAGAGTTGGTGCAAGGGGTTGATGCCCTAAGCAAGCACCTAGTTTGCCTAATTTATTTTATTTATTTATTTAACAGTATTTTTAAACCGCCTTATCTTATTAATCAAGGTGGTATCACAGCAAACAATCGGGTAAAGTGAGTGTGTTAATCATGCAGTGAGGGTGCAATTTAGTTGAGTGTGTGTTGTATCGTGTGCTAGATTGGGGTGAGCTATGTACAAGGTGTGGCGTGTTGCGTGCTAGAATGGTTTGAGCTATGTACAGTGTGGGCTATATACAGTGGTGCTGTAAAACATTATCTATACAGACGGCAATATGTGCTGTTATACATTCTCTTAGGTTATGTGATGTGTCCATAGTGTTCTATGAACAGCATGGTTTTTAGCTGTTTTCTAAAGTCTTTGAGGTCTGTAGTTGTCCTCAAGTCGTCTGGTAGTTTGTTCCATATAGTTGGAGCAGCCATGGAGAGAGCTCTGTCTGTTGTGTCCTTGCGTGTGTGTTTGAATTCACCTGGGGTGCTGACTCGGTTGCGTGTTTGTTTTCTTCTAGGACGAGTGCTGTTGTCTGGTTGAATGAGGGTGTGTAGGCTGTTGGCTGATGTGTGCTGATTTATCTTAAATAGGTTTATGATAGTTTTGTATCTGATGCGTGCCCCGATTGGGAGCCAGTGTAAGTCCTTTAAGGTGGGTGTGATGTGGTCCTGTCTTGCAGTACCGGATATTATTCGTGCTGCAGTGTTTTGTGCTAGCTGGAGTGGTTTGAGGGCTTGTTTCGGTAGTCCCAAGTATATCGGATTGCAGAAGTCCAGTATTGGGGTTATCAGTGCTTGGAGGACGGTACGAAAGTGTTCTGGGGCAAGGAGTGGTTTCAGTCTCCTGATGATTCGCATCTTGTAGTAGACTTTTTGTATTGTTTTGTCTATGTGTGGCTTGAGGTTTAGATTATTGTCCAGAGTAACTCCAAGGTATCTCACTTCTGATTTTATTGGAATAGTAGTGTTTTGTATCTTGATGTTTGGCGGGTGTATGAAGCTTTGGTTCCGAGTGATTATTAGAGCTTCAGTCTTGTTGTAGTTTATTGCGAGGTTGTTGTTTTGACACCAGCTCGTCATTTGGGTAAGGCAGTCTGTTATCTTGGAGAAATCCGGGTTGTCGATTTCTATCGGGGTGTATTTTATTTATTTAACAGTATTTTTAAACCGCCTTATCTTATTAATCAAGGTGGTATCACAGCAAACAATCGGGTAAAGTGAGTGTGTTAATCATGCAGTGAGGGTGCAATTTAGTTGAGTGTGTGTTGTATCGTGTGCTAGATTGGGGTGAGCTATGTACAAGGTTGGGCTGCCCTGAGTCGATACTGTTGGGCCTAATGGTTGGGCTGCCCTGAGTCGATACTGAAAGAACATGGTCACATTTTCTAAAATGCTGGCTGCGGTGTTTAAAATATTACAGATATTCAGCACTGTTATATGAACTGCAAAGGGCACTAAATATCTGGACAGAACAGCCAGTTGCCGTACTGTCTGGGCAGCAGCGATATTGAGTCCGCTATTCTGACAGCATCTGGACCACTGTCCTAAAGTTATCTGAATAACTTCTTCCCTTGCCCACACTATCTGGATAGTGCTGAGGCAGTCACATAATGTCACTGAAGGAATGAATAGCAGTGGCCAGTGCCAATATTTATCTGTACAGTCAAATATCAGACCATTGACAGACTGAAAAAATGATATACTGTAATCATCCACATAAAAGTACCTCACTGCACTCTTCACTAGGACACCAGATGGAACATTTTTAATAAGGAGAAAAGGATCTCAGAGCACCAGTCATGGGCATGAATTATCTTAGCCCTTGACCCTTTGCTGAATTGCATCAATGATCCAGAAAAACCCCTTATAAGAATATTTCTAAATTTATTCTTTTCCAATTAAATTTAATTATTGATATATAACAATACATAAGAAATATATAAAAAAAATTATTTAAAATGTTCCATCTGGTATCCTAGTGAATATCTGTACAGTATCAGGCTTTGAATACCGGGCCATATGAAGTCATTCATCTTCTGTGCTTTCCATAAAATGCATATTACCGCAGCTGCCTTTACTTTTGCAGAAGATGGCACCAGGCTATTATAGTAGTGAGTTTCCTGGTTTTGCTATTCCTGGCACAATTACGCATTCAGAGCAAACGAATGAATGTGCTGTCACAAAGATGAGCTACAGCGCAGCAACTCCAAAAGTAACCCACTGTACTTTACGTATTTCAAAGTGCTACAATAACGTCTGATCAGGCCAACTGAAAGGCACATTCCAGAAAAAAAAAGCCCAAATCAGGAAGTGGTCTTGGCATAACCCTCCCACTTATCAGACACAGACACCACTAGGAAAAGACTTACTTGTGAGAGTGCCAGAAGGAAAATGATCGCTCGGCCTAATCACAGGAATGCATTCATTACCCAGCGCATTTTCTTCTCTCCAGCTCGATGGTGCTCTGCATTTAATGCAACCACCGAGCCCGGGAGGGGTAGCATTAACTCACCCCCCGCTAGCCTAAGGGTGCCCGTACCTGGCCGGCTTCCTTCTCCAGCGTCATGCCCATGCCCCGCAGGCCCTCCTGCAACTCGGCAACGTCCACCTTGCCATCCTTGTTCTTGTCCAGGTAGTTGAAGAGGTCGGCGAACTTGGCGTCCTCGCTGGCCTCCGATGTCCCCTGGGCGCAGCGCGCCCGGCTCAGCAGTAGCAGCATGTCACCGGCCAAGCGGGAGCGGAGCCTCGGCTACGGCTTCAGCGGGGCATCGCCTGGCCACAGCGAGGGGAAGAGAGGATGCGAGAGCGGGAACCGCCCAATGCAAGGGCGGTGGCGGCGGGCTGCGCACTCGCAGAGGCCGCGGCTCCTCCCGCCCTGGTGCGGCTGGATCCAGGCTCCCTCCGAGACAGGGCAAGCGCCAGAAGGATCGGAACTAGAGCAGGAACAGCCCCTTCACTATCCAGCCACTGCCCCGTAGACTAGTAGACGTTAACATGGGGCTCTTCTCCTGGTTTGCTGGGAGCTTCTTTTTTAGTGGCCCCATTGGATAGCACTGAAGTGGGAGAAGACTCGTTTTTGGCCTGGTTACTTCTGTAGCGGCAGAGCGCAAACAATCCAATAATACCAGGAGTCTGTTCAGAAGGTCCAAATCATTTATTTGTGCACAAGACTCAAGCAGGATTGTTTGCGCTCTGCCGCTACACTTCGTGCCTTCAATGTTTGGCACCCTAGGCAGTTTCCTATGTCGGTCTCCAGGCCTGCTTCTTTAGCTTCGCCTGTCTGCCTATTTATTTATTTGCTTACTTTTATTCATCCTTTTTTTAGTAGTAGTTCAAGGCAAGTTACATTTAGGTATGATAGGTATTTCCATGTCCCTAGAGGACTTACAATCTTGTACTGAAGACAGGGAGGTTAAGTGACTCTCCCAAGGTCATAGGGTGCATCAGTGGGATTTGAGCCTTGCCTGCTGTCAGGACCGTACCAAGCTAGAAATGCGCCCTGTCTAACGAATCTTGTGCCCCATCTGCCGCAACCACATGCAGTAACTCACTCTTTTTCACCTTCTTGGAAGCCCAGTAATGATACTGGTGCCCTTTCCATGTATGTGCCCTCTGCAGCTGCACAGCCATTGGTACGGACCTGCCCACTGTGGTTCTCAGCCCAGTGTTCTAAACACTAGGCTACTTCCTAGTCACCTTTTGTGTCTTTCTCCCAGCACTGGTATAGGGCTTAACACCCTCCTGCTGTGAAGGACATTAGTTATTGTTTTTATTGGCACCACCCCACCCTGATCTCTGAACCCTTTACAGAAGTTGTTTTCTCTATGGACAAGCAGGATGCATCAGCCACACCTGGTGACAACATCTGACAGTGCCATTGACGGAAATGCTTTCCTTTCTGAGCCTGCCGAGGTAGCCCTACCACCCCCCCCCCCCCCCCAACTTAGCCCAGTTTCACTTTTGCCTTGCTAGCAAAATTGATTGCTCCATCCCCCCCCCAAAAAAAATAAATACAGAAGATCAGAAAGAAGAACAGACTCATCAGAACCTGACTATAGCAAACTAGATAAAGATCAGTATGTCTCCAAAGATGACCAAGCTCAGGTTTAAGAAATGCCCAAAGTGCGGACCAAAAATGAACAGTACAGACACACACAATCAGAGTGTGTGCTGCCTTTTGGTAAGTCACAATCGAAGTGGGCCAAAACATCCTGCAGCCATGCGCTCCAGGACTTCATCTCACTCATCTCTGCAGCCTCCTTGGAGGACGCCCTGGTCACTGACCATGTGGTGCACTGCCAGAACAAAGGAATGCCAGCCACGGCACAAGATGTGCCGGCTAAGGCTTCCATCCCCAGCCGTGTGCTCCCCGGAACCTCCGCAGCTGACTGTGACCTCCCGCAGTTTCCATGGACTGGCCCAAGCTCCACTACCCCAGACACTGGCAATATGCATTCTCTCAGCTATGCTTCCTGGCATCGCCATGTTGCTGAGAATGCTTCTGTGCATGACTCTGCCCCATCACTTTGATTGGCCAATGCCACGATATCATACACAGCCTGGCCCAACGTTATTGCGCCAATGGGGAAATCCCTCTGCCGTGCAGAGATGTGATCAGCCAAGCTCCCTCGACACCGAAACAGCTCCTGGACACCCAAGACCGCCACTGCACAAGTAAGGGAAGCCGATACAAGTGCCAGAAGTGTCTTAACAGCAACAGCAGGTGGGGCAGCCCCCACATACGATGCAAACGCAGCCATAGATGCAGGAGTTCCTCAGGCAGCTCCAGCAGTCTTCCCAGCTTCTTTTCTCTCCTGAGGAAGCTCCACCAGTGCTGCAACTACAGGGACAATGGTAAGGACAATGAGGCAGGCACACTGGTGGCGATCCTGGACTTGATCAACCCCCTCCAACAGTAGGCCCCACCGCAGGCCCCAGTGATGTCTATCATCTCCAGGGCCAGCCCAACCACTAGGCAAACTAGGCAGTCGCCTAGGGCAGCAACCTCTGAAGGGCAGCAAAAGCAAGCTATTTAAAACTAAATAATAGATTTTGACAGCCAGAGAGGGTGTAAAGCTTGAGGTTTGCCTAGGGCTCCAACAATTTGGACAAATTCTAGGGCCAGCCCTATAGCCCAGGCCGCGATACACACAATCGTCTTACCACTCTCTGAATCTCTTGACAGCAGATAGTGGGGAGGAAAAGGCTGTTATACTCGGCTCCTCAGATGGAGAGGAGCCACTAGAAACATTGCCTGGATTGCAATCAGAGCCCTCACTGACACCACTGCAGCCACCTTCGCCGCCTGAGGATCTCACCTACCCCAAGTTCCCGCAAAAGGTCACGGCCCAGCTATCCTTCATGCTAGCTGATTCACTGGACACTAGGAACAAAGTACTAGGGGTCCTCAAGCACCTGACTCCCCAAGGACACTAATCTTACCAGTCCACAAGCTTCTCCAGATTAATCTCACCAAGATCTGACTGAGCCCGCTGTCTGGACCCACCTGCTCCTGAAAGCTTGAGATGAAATATCAGGTGCAATCCATCCCTGGCTTCACTAAACAGCAGTTCCCACACCAATTCATAGTGGTGGGATCAGCACTGAAGCGAGTCAAGTCGTCACACCAGCGCAGCCCTGGGGAAGTATCTCAAGCTCCTGGACGACATAGGAAAGAAATTGTTTCAGGGCACAATTTTGAGTGCAAAAATTGTGGCTCATCAATTCCAACACATCCTATTCCAGGACACACTGCTGGAGAGCCTCAAGACTGCCATGGAAGCCCTACCCTCTGAATTCAGATTGTCCACCTCGGCAGCTCTGGCAGATCTTGCGGAGTGCAGCAAACAGTTCTTCTCCGCATTTGATGCCTTCGGTGCTGCCACCCGCACGACTGGAATGGCCATCTCTGCCAGGCACCTGGCATGGCTCTGGGCATCGGGGCTGTGAGAGGACAAACACGAGTGCATAGCAGACGCCCTCCTGTGCAGTGAACTCCCTGACAAGGTCCAGGATGCAATGAAAACCTGAAGGACCTTTGCACCATTCTACAGACTCTCGCTTCAGAGGGTTTGGAACACGGCTCCAGCAACTGAAAGGGGAGTTACCATTGAAAATCCTACTCCTCCTCCAGGCACCACAACTCCTACCCCAGGTGCCACCCCCAGCGGTTCAGGTAACCATACCAGCCATTCTACCAGCAGAAATGTCACCAGAAGGAGCACAAGCAGCATAAGCAGAGCGCCCCCTCATGGGGACAGAGTATGCCCTCCTTTTGACAGTGCACCCCTGGCCAACCTCCTGGTCAGGGGATGCCTACTGGATGCCTGGAGGAACATCACAACAGACAAGTGGATCCTCGTGATCATAGTCAAGGGATATCCCTCTAGAAATGGCCTCATACTCATTTTCTGATTTTTACCTATCCTTGCTGTGTAAATAGCTTATGTACATAGTTTACCCTGTTATCCAAGTTTGTATCCCTGTTCAATGTAAAACCTGACAACTTGTCGTTATGGTAGTTATGTTATGATGTAAACCGTGCTGATACCGAATAGCGCGGTATATAAGAAACTGTAATAAATAAATAAATGCCGCATCTGATTCTTCTCCTGCATCAACAGTCTCCACCTACCAGGGAACCACCACAGTATTTGCTCCCAGCCATGACCACAGAGCTGTTATCCCTCCTGGAGGCCAGAGCAATAGAGCCTGTTCCACTGGAAGAACACAACTGTGGTTTCTATTCCAGATTCTTCCTGATACCCAGAAAATCTGGAGGCATTCACCCCATTCTCGACCTCAGGAAACTGTACAGATTTATCAAGGAGAAGTTTCAGATGTATTCCCTGGGATCCACTTTGCCCCTCATCGAGGCCGAGGACTGGCTGACATCCCTGGACCTGTAGGTTATGCATGCACATCACCATACACCGAGCGCACAGGAGATACCTGCGCTTCCGGGTGCTGGGCAACCACTACCAATATCGAGTCCTTCCCTTCGGCCTCTCCCCAGCCCCAAGGGTGTTCACCAAGTGTGTCGCCGTGGCAGCCACACACCTCCGCAAGCAGGGCATCTGCATCTCCCTCTACCTCTACGACTGGCTCCATGCAGCCCCCTCGTAACAGGAGGCATGGACAACCATTGGACAGACCATCACCCTGCTATTGACCCTCTGTTTCCTTGTGAACTTTCAGAAGTCGTGCCTATATTCCGCATAGCTGCTGGAGTTCATCAGCACAAGCATAGACACCACACTTTCCAAGGCGTTTCTGCTCCCGCAGTGTTTGATGCTATCACCGTACTGGCTCGGAAAGTCTCTTCCTCTGACCAGAAAAACACAAGGAGAAGCCCCCTCCTGCAGACTCAAAGCAGCACACAAAGAGCAGGAGAGCCATGCCACTGGAGATATGAGCTTTATTTATTGTCAAAGGGGTCAGCCCGACACGTGTTTCGGCCCAAAGCCTTTCTCAGGGGACTGCAACCTTATGTAGTATATCATAGGCAGTAAAATGCGTGGCTCTCCTGCTCTTCCTTTAACCAGGCCATGGCCCAGGCACTGCTACACCTGTGGCACATGGCAGTCACAATCCAAGCCTTCCCCCTTGCAAGACTTCACATGCGTCACCTCCAGTGGCACCTGTGCATCTACTGGAAACAGCACTCGCAATCCCAGATCATTCACATCCCGCTGAAAGCTGGGATGAAGGGGCCCCTCGCCTGGTGGACTCTACAAGAAAACCTGTCAGGGGCAAACCCCTCCAGCAACCGCAGCACCAACTCACGATTACCATGGATGCCTCCATGATGGGCTGTAGGGCCCACCTACTACACCTCCGTACCCAGCGTTCTGGACGACGAAAGAGCGAACATTCCACATCATCCTGCTGGAACTTTAGGCAATTAGATAGGCACTGAGAGCCTTTGACTACCGCATTGCAGACAAGACCATATTGATCCAGACAGATAACGAGGTAGCCATGTTCTACTTCAATAAGCAGGGGGGCACATGATCCCGCATGCTGTGCAGGGAAGCGCTCAGACTTTGGTACTTCGCCCTTTCCAGGCATTGCCTGCTACAGGCTTCCTATCTACCAGGCACACAGAACAACCTCAAGGACAGGCTGAGCTGCCAACTGGACCCCCAGGAGTGGGCTCTCGATCCCAAGTGGCGGCCTCACTCTTTCAACAGTGGGGAAGCCCATGCGTAGACCTGTTTGACAGTGAAAGCAACACAAAGTGCCCACCCTTCTGCCCAAAATGCCCTTCCAAGTACTAAGGGGAAATGTCGCCAGTGTATGCCTTCTCCCCACCCATCTGACATAAAAGGCCATTCAGAAAATCAGTCACGACAGGGCCCTGGCTATCCTCATCGTATCCCACTGGCCGAGGCAGGTATGGTTCCCCTACCTGTGCCGCTTGGCCCTGGAACCTCCAATTCGGCTACCACTGAAGCCAAACCTCCTCACACAGGACAGTGAGGCCACGCTGGACCCCAACCTGCTGGTGTTCGCCCTGACAGCGTGGAAATTGAAAGGATGACCCTATTGACATTCAGCCTGTTGACGGAGGTGCAACATATCATCCTGGCAGCCAGAACCCATCAATGCAGAAATCATATGGCCTGAAATGGAAGCGTTTCCATGCCTGGTGCACAGCCAAGGGCTAGAACCATGCCCTGGCCACCACCATTGCTAACCTGCACTCTGTACCCGTGGTTGACATTTGCAAGGTCGCAACCTGGTCCTCGGTGCACAAGTTCCAGAGACACTACTGCCCTTGACATGAGGTGCTGACAGAAAGCTCCTGCGACCAGACAGTACTAGCTGCTGCTGTGCCTCGGACACCCCGAGTTGAGTGATCTTAGCGCTTGCTATGCCATCATATTGTTGTTCATTGTTCTGTTGGTGGTTGACATCACCCAGTCTTCTTGTCTTCGGGCTGTACAGAGACTGGCCAAGTTGTATTGCTATCATGTTGGGCACTAGGCCAGTGGCATCGCATGGACCTTTGAGTGCTGAATTGTTGTTGACATTTGCACTGCCTTACACCGCCTGCATGTTTGCCAGTTGTTGTTATTGATGTTTTTTGCCACTGCTGTCACGATCATGTTTGCAACTAGTTCGCAAATAAAACTTTCACCTGCAAGACACTGTGTGCTGTTGCACTAGGGACTAAACGGTACCACTTGCGCATGCCCTCAGCCTGCAGCCCTCATCCACCACATTGCTCTTGTGTCCCTGAGCCTCAGCTGGAGAGGCACCAGGTGTGGCTGATGCATCCTGCTTGTGCATGGAGAAAACGAGGTTACCTGTAACTAGGATTCTATGTCAATCAAAACAATTACTCTGATAATAGAATCATGAAAGTGTAGCTGTATCTACTGTTGCTATAACATTCATTTCAAGTTTAGCATAGGTCTCAGACTGTCGGGCGTAGTAATTATTCAGACTTATAAATACATTCTGAAAATCGCCCAATTCGCATCAATGACCTGATGATGAATCAATCTTTCAGAACAATTTTAGAAAATGTGCTTAGCTTTTGACAACGGCCCCAACGCCACCTTCTGCGCTAGATCCGCGTTTCACCATTCTCTGGTTTCCTCAGGGGGTCTTGTAGAAAGCACTGCAATTTGACCAAAAATAGGCTTACTATAGGTAATCACTTTCCATACAATAACATTTAAAACTTTAAAGCTTCAGGGGATCACTCCAACAAAAAAAGCTGCTGCCTGTTTTCCACACAAAGCTCTTAGAATTAGACTACGGCTCCCGAATTTCTCTCCCGTATTTCTTCCAGCAGGAGACGTTCCTTCTCTCGAGCACACTGGCTTGCAAAAAACGCCACTCATGTGTAGTGCATTTTATGGGTCACACTAATCCCTCCCCTTCATTAAAATTATCGAAGGGGGTGTGGTTTAATCACAGTTTTCCCATTCTATGCGGGCATTCAAACCGCCTGGAGTTACAGATTGCAATGTATAGATCCATCGCTGTTCATGCCAAATTAAGGTCTGTTCTTTAGTTCTACCCTTCTGGCCTGCCAAGATCTGAGAAATGCAGAAACAACGAAGTTGATCAAAATGATGATTGTGTCGAAGACAATGTTCCACTATGGGTGCTTCACGTTGTTGACATTTAAGCCTGCTTCTGTGTTCTATCATACGTATTTCGAAGGCTCTTATCGTTTTTCCGACGTACAGTAGACCACAGGGGCATTGTATGCCATACACTACATACGTAGAAGTGCAAGAGGTAGAATGATGTAAACGGTAAACCCTTCCATGATAATCAAATTCAACAAGTTCCATAGTAATATGGCAAATGCTGCATTCACCACACTTCCGGTGTCCTGCCGGTACTGATGTTGACGCACTTAAAGGTCTCAAAATTGCAGGACTCAGCAATTGCAGATTTTGAAAAATCTAAGAGGAGGGTGGTTAATATGTTAACGGCACCGCAGAAAAAGGCGTTTAAGGAATTGATGAATAAACCTGAATTGGTGATACGGCGTGCCGACAAAGGTGGAGCCATAGTGGTTCAACATCGGGATCGATACCTGGAAGAAGCACAGAGACATTTGTCCGATGTTAATACCTATGAAATTTTACTGGAGGATCCAACTCCGAGTTTACAACAACGAATAAAATCGGTCACATCTCCAGCATTGGAGGCCAGGTTAATATCAAAAAAGGAATGGTTTTTTTTAAACACCAGGGACCCGGTTGTTGCTAAACTGTATTTAGTACCTAAAATCCATAAGAATGTACAGAATCCACCAGGTAAGCCTATCGTGTCTACTAGAGGAACAATACTTGAACCGTTGTCTATGTATTTAGATTCGTTTCTGAGACCATTAATGACCACCATACCGTCGTATATAAAAGACACGACTCATTTTTTACAAATTCTGGAGCACAATTCTCAATTAGCAAGTATACCTGGTGTAATTATGGCTACACTGGATGTAATGTCCTTATATACTGTCATACCACAAGAGGAAGCCATTGTTAGTGTGCTGAATGCTCTACATAAAAGGGGCGATTTATCGGATGGCCTTTTAAATTTTCTTTCAGAGATAGTGACTTTCACTATTTTGGAGAATTTTTTTGTGTTCAATGGAGTTTTATATCATCAACGGGCAGGGGTAGCAATGGGAGCTACATGCGCCCCGTCCATAGCCAATCTGTATATGCAACGTTTTGAGGCAGAATGGATCGATGCTATGCCTCCGGCCAACTTAAAACTCTGGAGAAGGTTTATAGACGATATCTTTATACTGTGGGAGGGGAGTGAAGTAAGTTTATGTGCGTTTATTGAGTGGTTGAATGGTAGGAATGATTGTTTAAAATTCACCTGTACTTATCATGTGGAAGAGGTCATCTTTTTGGATGTAAAAGTCAGAAAGACGACTTCAGGGTGGAACACTACAGTCTTTAGGAAACAAACAGATCGTAATACGTTCCTCCATTATACTAGTGCTCACCCATTACAATTACATAACAGTTTACCCCTGTCGCAGTTCATAAGGTATCGTCGCAATTGCACTGACACTCATGACTTCAAGCTGCAATCACAGACCTTAAAGGAAAATTTTAGCAATAGAGGCTATCCAAAGCGAGTAATTGAAGGAGCCTACAAGAGAGCGTTGTACAGTAATCGGGAGCTTTTGATACATCCTCAACAATGATCGTTGGAGGCAGTGAATTGTAGATCTAATGTTAACTTGATTACTCAATACTCCCCGTTTAGTTATCAATTGAAGCGTAGTCTTAAACGACATGCAAATGTATTACATAGCATTCCCCATCTTGAGGGTATAACTGTCCGGTGTGTTTGGCAACGTAACAAAAATTTTAAGGAATTGCTGAGTCCTGCAATTTTGAGACCTTTAAGTGCGTCAATATCAGTACCGGCAGGACACCGGAAGTGTGGTGAATGCAGCATTTGCCATATTACTATGGAACTTGTTGAATTTGATTATCATGGAAGGGTTTACCGTTTACATCATTCTACCTCTTGCACATCTACGTATGTAGTGTATGGCATACAATGCCCCTGTGGTCTACTGTACGTCGGAAAAACGATAAGAGCCTTCAAAATACGTATGATAGAACACAGAAGCAGGCTTAAATGTCAACAATGTGAAGCACCAATAGTGGAACATTGTCTTCGACACAATCATCATTTTGATCAACTTCATTGTTTCTGCATTTCTCAGATCTTGGCAGGCCAGAAGGGTAGAACTAAAGAACAGACCTTAATTTGGCATGAACAGCGATGGATCTATACATTGCAATCTGTAACTCCAGGCGGTTTGAATGCCCGCATAGAATGGGAAAACTGTGATTAAACCACACCCCCTTTGATAATTTTAATGAAGGGGAGGGATTAGTGTGACCCATAAAACGCACTACACATGCGTGGCGTTTTTTGCAAGCCGGTGTGCTCGAGAGAAGGAAAGTCTCCTGCTGGAAGAAATACGGGAGAGAAATTCGGGAGCCGTAGTCTAATTCTAAGAGCTTTGTGTGGAAAACAGGCAGCAGCTTTTTTTGTTGGAGTGATCCCCTGAAGCTTTAAAGTTTTAAATGTTATTGTATGGAAAGTGATTACCTATAGTAAGCCTATTTTTGGTCAAATTGCAGTGCTTTCTACAAGACCCCCTGAGGAAACCAGAGAATGGTGAAACGCGGATCTAGCACAGAAGTTGGCGTTGGGGCCGTTGTCAAAAGCTAAGCACATTTTCTAAAATTGTTCTGAAAGATTGATTCATCATCAGGTCATTGATGCGAATTGGGCGATTTTCAGAATGTATTTATAAGTCTGAATTACTGCGCCCGACAGTCTGAGACCTATGCTAAACTTGAAATGAATGTTATAGCAACAGTAGATACAGCTACATTTTCATGATTCTATTATCAGAGTAATTGTTTTGATTGACATTGTGTACAACTCTGAAAAAGTGACCACTGTTGGATTTGTGCAGTACTAGGATTCTATGGACAGCAGGATAAGTCAGCCACACATATCTGACCCACCTCCCCTGGATGAGGACAGGCCTTGGCCTGCCTACCTACCTAGCGGCAAGGTCATCACTCAGGACATCCTGGACTAGGTAGGGGCAGGCCACGGGGTTAGGGCTACCTGGGCACGCTCAGAAAGCACTTCCATCCATTGCACCATCGGATGACATTTTAAGGTGTGGCTAACATCCTGCTGGCCAAGGAGAACTCCCCTTACAGCAGAGGTTCCCAACTCCAGTCCTGGAGGGCCAAACACCATTCAGGGTTTCAGGCTGTCCCTAATGAATATGCATGAGATACATTTGAATACAATGGGAGCAGTGCATGCAAATGCATCTCATGCATATTTATTAGGGACCGCCTGAAAACCTGAATGGTGTTTGACCCTCCAGGACTCTGGAGTTGGGAACCTCTGCCTTACAGTAACCTCACTTTCTTTCTCCCAGACCTTGGGGTTCCACTCCACAGATGTGATCCTAAAGATGCAGTCTGCCTGCCCAAAAGCCCAAGGCTACTGGGTGCCCTCTGCCTTAATGCCCATGTTCAGTGTTGCCAGATTTTAAATGGGGTTTGTAGCCCAAAGTACAACAAATGGTAGGCTAAATAACCCAGGGAAAAGGTAGGGGGGGGGTCCCCAGCTGTAAAGTAACCCAGTCTTCAAAGGATTTATGTTATTTGTTTAGTTGGGTTTATATACCACTTTTTTCCCAGGTCAAAGCAGTTTACATTGAACAAGGAATAATAGGTTATATTGAACATCATGTTAACTTACGTACATTTAGCGTGGTGTTAGCTATACAGATAGATAATAGGTAACTTATTTACAGGTACATATCAAGTCTGATAGTTGGGCATTAACTTATTTACAATGTGGGAAATAATTTCCTTGGAAATTTAACTTATTTACAAAGAGGTGGTCAGTATTTATAGGAGACATGTATGCGGGAATTTGCTTTCTGGTGGGGAGAGGGAGATGTCATGGGGGGTTGTTTCAAGTGTGGAGGGCTATGATAAGGGGTCAAAGTGTTCAACAAAGAGATATGTCTTGAGCTGTTTCCGAAAGATGAATAGGCTGATTGTGGATCTGATATTGATTGGTAGTGTGTTCCATATTGATGGAGCATAGAGTTCGAAGGAGCATGCTTGGTTCTGCTTATTTGTTCTTGCATGAGGGATGACTAGTGTGCTGTTCATGGATTGTCTTGTTCTGGTGGGCTTGTGTTCTTGTAGGAGTGTGTGTAGGTGGGATGTATCCTGATGGTGGATAGCTTTGTAAGTGAGGAGGAGAGTCTTGTATTTGATGCAGCTTTCAAGAGGAAGCCAGTGGAGCTGTTTTAGGATGGGTGTAACATGGTCGTATTTAGCAGCTTTCAGTGTAACGCATGCTGTTGTGTGTAGGGCTGTGCGTAGAGGCAGGATAGCAGATCGGGGTAGTCCTTAGTATATATCATTGCAGTAATCGAGGTGGGGAGGTCATGGCCTGTAGGACTGAGTGGAAGTCTGGTGGATTGAGGAGTGGGCGAAGACGTTGAAGGGTTTGTGACCTTGTAGTATATTGCTTTTGTGGTTTTTGCTGTTTGAGGGAGAGGGTTTGGTCTAGAATGATACCTAGGTATTTCATTTGTTGTTCTTTTATTTGGGTGGTATTTAACTTGAGTTGGGTTGATTGTGTGAATGTGTCATCCTTTGTTAAGTATAATGCTTCAGTTTTTTGGTAGTTGATGGTGAGATTGTTGTTAGTGAGCCATTTGGAGACAGCATCATAGCATTGCAGGAGCTGTGAGTTGTTTGGTGGTAATTGGTCCATAGAGCGTATCAGCCATGTAGACGTGGAAGTTGATGTGAGATTTTATAACTGAGCAGAGCGGTTGTAGGTAAATGTTAAAGAGAAGGGCTGATAGTGTGAAGCCTTGTGGTACTCCTGGGTTTGGCGGTATGGGACAGAGATGTTGGTTCCAGTTTTTTATTTGTTGATGTCTGTTTGTCAGGTATGACCTGAACAAATTTAGTACTGTGCCAGATGCTGCTAAATATGACATTACATCCATCCTAAAACAGCTCCCCTGGCTTTCTCTACAGCTTCCAGTTGTTTGAAGACAATGGATGAGGATGTTGTGGGAGACTGTCAAATGCAGCAGTGATGTCCAGAAAGATTAGGATGTATCTGTTTTTTGTTTGTTTTGAATTCCTTTTATCAGGGTGCTTATGAGGAGTACCATGAAGGTTTCTACTTCATAGAAGGGTCAGAAGGCTCATAAATGGCATTTTATTTTTAGAGAATTAAAAATACAAACTTGTGGGATGTTTAAGGCAGCATATCCAGCAAAAAAAAAAAACTTTTTATGATTTTTTAAAAATATTTATGCAGTTTAAATAAAATTCACAAGTATCCACTTGCTTAGGTAACAAGGGTAGCAAACAAAACCAATTACAAAGATTGAAATCAAAGGTAATACACAATAAGCACCCTAACATTAAACCACAGTCAAGCGAAGGGCAGAGATACAAACTAATGGGGACTCTGAAGAAACCTAAAAATAAAAAAACAAAAGCATTAGGCACTAAACCCTATAGACAATCCTACCTAGCATTTACCACCCTGAACCACCCCTCATAGCTCAGATCTTGGTACACTGAAATCTTCAGATCCAAGAAGGTCCGGAGCTGCTCCAGATAGAAAAATATATAGTTAACATTCATAAAGGTAATAAAACATTTACAAGGATATTTCAAGTGAAAGCTATCACCCCAATGATAAAGTCTTGTCTCATGGACTAAAACAAACGTCTCCTCTCTTGAGTAGTACGACTCACATCAGGATATTGTGGTGAACAGCGCCCTCCTGAGCCTATGGAGACAGATGAAAATCCTGAGGTTCGGCAGGATTTACGCCAAAATGACAGGGCAAGGAAAAAAGAGAGACTCTATTCCACAGAGCTGAGCATGGAGACCATCCCAGGGGAGGAGTCCTGCAGGTCTGATTGGGCACACCCAGCCCTGGGAAGGGGCGTGTCCAAAAGAGAACATACTTTTAAACCAGAGCATGGCTCTGAGCAGGAGGAGAGAAGGGAGGAGAATGAGTATGAGACTCAGAAGGAGGCTGTGACTCAGTACGAGTATGGGAATGAGTTGAAGAAGAAGCAGCCCAGGAAGGAATACAGGAGGAAGAAACAAGAGGATGGTTGGAAAGCCAGAGGAGAGTCTAATGATACTTGGGAACCTGGCATAAGAAGAAAACCTGCACAATTCTATTCATGGGAAGTAAGCAGAAGTCCCACGGAGAGAGGACTTAACCTTGAATTGGATAGCCGTTGGAAGGCAACGCCTTGGGAGAGAAAGCCTTCAAGGCAAGCACAGGTGAAAGAGCAATCATTCTCTGAAGTGTCGTTTATGCCGGAGAGCAACAAACAGAACAGCTGGAGAACCTTGAAGCCGTCTGAAGACAAAAGGGCTGTGCAAAAAGTGAGTAATTTGCCACATGGTTGCCAAGCTGAATATAAAGATAATTCTCCTATCTATGAAACAATTGCCAAAGAGACTAGCAATTATTCTGATGCCTTTAACTTACAAGAAGAGAAGACAAGCAGCCTTGAGCAGAAGGGAAGTTTTATAGCAGATAATAGTACCCTATCTCACAAGGAGCAGGCTGAATTGCTTCTACAAAGCTTTAAACAATTCTTAGAGTTACAAGCTAGACAACAGCTAATTTCACAAGAAGCTAGTAATGCCTTACAGTCTGAAGGAGTGACAGAGAGTAATACAGACTTACCAGACTGTGAACACATGGACTGTACGATTTGTTGTATAGATAAATCAAGCTGAAGGAAATGCTTTTGCCGTCTGTGTTCTGAGAGTTACAAAGCTGTTTGCATTGCTGAAAGAAGCTCTGATTACGTGCACATGTTTTCCCAGGCACTGTGAGAGTAACGGTGACCGTAAGAGGCTGCAGTGAGCCTAACTGGCCTCTGGAGGCAAAAGAGAGTAATTGGCTGGAAAGTGGAAAGCAGCAATATACTTTTGAGTTGCATTTATCCTGAGTTTCTGTTAGCCTTTTGAAGCACCTTTGTTTTGCATTATTACATGCCATGTGATGGAACATTTATCTTTTGCTTTAATAAAATACTTATTATCAAGAAACCCCACAACTACAGTTTCTTTAATTTCGGAGTGAGAAGAACTGGAACTACAACTCCCAGCATTCCTGGGGTAAAGGTTTTACTCTTCCCTCACGAAGCACCAGCGGCTGCTCCTGCCTTTAACCCCTTAAGCCGGGCAGGGTCGCCGCAATATATCCTAATTGTTTGCCCTGAAAAAGGCATATCCATCCTCTTAAAGAGGGATAAAATTCTAGATAAATCTGATTCAAAAACAAAATTTACTAATAGTCACCCTGTCCTTAACTTCATTTAATGATGTTTCCAAGAAATTGATCAAATCCACAAGGTTGCCAGGCTCTCCAGGTGGTTCTTGAGAACTCTTTCTTCGGGGCAAGAAGTAAATCTTATTTACCAGAGGAAAAACACCCTCAGGAACTTGTACTTTCCACATGTACTTTTTAAACAATTCCAAAGGTGACATATTAGGTACATGTAAATTTAATCAGTATAACCTATTTTCAAACTGCTCTAATTTTTGATGAATCAAAACTTCATCTTTAACTAATAGATCAATTACATCTATAAGAGTCTTTTAATTTCCTTCCCCATAATAGAAAGCTGCTCTTAGGTCTCCTTGGCCAAAGTCTTTTGTTGAGAGGAAATTTGTCCAACAGATTGAACTAATGTGGAGATGTCCAGAGAACACTTGGCAACAGTTCCATCCAATTTGACTAACATAGCCCAGATAGAATGTAATGATACCTCCAATGGAACTTCATTCGCCTTAGGAGCAGGGAGGGCCTCTGTTTGACCTCTCTAAATTCGGGACTGTATTTTCAATCCTCGCTGCAGCAACGGCCTTCAATGTGTCCGAGCTGACAATGGCAGCTCTGTCAGAGCCAAGAGCTAGCGGTGTTGAACATGAGATGGGGTCCCCAGCACTCAGGCCTGTTCCATCCACAATGGAATCAGACAGCAGGCTGTTATAAATGGAGCTCAGATTAACTCACTCCAAGCTCGACTGGGAACCACTCAAGACACTGCTACGGTTCACATGCTGACACCTGCTCAAGCACAGATGCTCCTCATCGGCATTCCATACAGCCAAGCCTTCCTTTGCGGCTTTCTTCATTGTCAGGATCTTCAAGAGAAGCACCTCAATCTTTTGCTGTTCTGCTGTAGAGGGAGCAGCCTTAACTGACTTGACTTGGCCTTTTCCCTTATGCTTAGGAGCCATAGGGAAATTGAAGAAGGTAAAGATGTGGAGCGGCTCAAGCGAGAGCCTCCTGCAATGCCACCATCTTAACTATCCCCCCCCCCCCCCCATGATTTATTTTAAATATGTTACTATTACCTTGGTCTTTATTACAAGACATTCTCCTTCAATGCCTCCAATCCATCGGAATTCAGAATATTGTGTTGAACTGGTTCCAGTCCTCTCTGTCTAACTGCCAGCAACAAATCAAGATGGGATACGCCCTCTCCACCCTATTTACTCAACCTCAAGGCATCCCACAAGGCTCCACCTACTCTTTAACATATATCTACAACCACCCTGCTTGATAATCAAATCTCACAACCTATTCTACCACCTATATGCTGACGACATCTTGATCTACACTCCCTTCGATACCAGTCAACCCACATATGCAAAGCTACCAGTACTGCTGCTCCGAAGTTTCGCAATGGCTCACAAGCAACCACCTCTCCATCAGCTATAAGAAAACTGAAGTCCTCTTCTTCACTAAGGACATCACATTTACTTCCCCTGCATCCATTACTCTGAACAACACTCGGATCAAAGTACAGGAAGAAATAAAATATCTCAGTATAACTCTAGACCACAACCTCACCTTTAAGCAGCAAATAAAAGTACAGCGAACTCAATCTTCTACAAGATCTGCACGCTTCAACACCTCTGCCCTATCCTTGACCCTCCCAACTTCAGAACAGCACTCCAATCAGCAATCCTCCCTACCCTTGACTACTGTAACTCTATTTCCTTATTGTCCCTCCAGTCCAGTCCCGCACCTCTGGGGTAGTGTACCTGTTCCAGCAGCTTGGAGACTGAGCATGTCATCTTTTGATGACACCAGTATTAATACAGCAGGGACCGCCCCCAAGCACCAAGTATGCTCATTCTCCATGCAGCTGGAGGAGATGGTGAGCCAGGGTGCTGGACTCACTGAAGTGACAACTAAGGAGGTTTTAGTTTAGTTATAGGAGTATTTTTATTTCTTCCTCTTTTCTGGCCATCCAGCTTTAGCCTTTCTTTAAAAAAACAACAACAGGCGAATTCGGAGGAACCCCCTCCCCCCCCCCCCCCGGTCGAGTGGGGTGAGTGTAGTGGATTTCCTGAGAGCACCTGCTTGGGTGAGGAGCCGCATTACTGACTGAGGCAGGCAGTTTCGAGCCAGCAGGCATCCTCAGAGCCACCCCCCCCCCTCCTCAAGCGCCAAAGCTGCGATCGGCTGAGCGCGAGGGGAAGAGGAGGCAGGAACGGCTCTCCGCGAAGGCAAAGTGAAAAGCACATCTCCATCGGTACTCCTGGCTGGGCGCAGGTACTCGGGTCAGATTGGCTGTGTTTGTTCTATTTAAGGGCAGTGATTCTGGCAAAGAGGCCCAGATTGCATCGGGAGGCCTAGCCATGTGGCAGTTAACAGCGCAGGAGATCGCGGAAGTATGCCTTCCTGGCTCCCGCTTCTGCTCGACTGTCGGCATTGTAGTTTGGTGCTCTCCTCTTCTCCCACGGCCCGGGTTCTTCGTCGTTTTGGTGCAGTTAGAGGGAAAGAGTTTCCAGGGTACTTTAGTCTTAAAAAAAAAAAAGAAAACACAGGGGGCAGAGTTTCTTTTTCCTTCTATTGTTGTGGCTAGACTAGGTCCCCTCCCCCCCTCCCAAGGGCATTTGAGGTGGGGGTAGCAAGACAGGCCAGGGGCCAATAATAAAAAAAAAAAAAAATAGAATATATAACATCCTCAACTGCTTTTGTTTTGTATTATGCCTGTGAGACCTCAGTGTCTTGTTTGTGGGGTTTCAGGGGTTGTGCTCAAGAAGCCGCCTCAATGGAAGACCCTAAAAGATAAGGGAACGCAAGGTAGGGTGCTTCTTCCGGCAGATGAGGTGCAGGAGCTACGAGATTCAGGGCTGCCTCCTCAGGACTTGGCATCTTGCCCCCTGTCCTTGCCTGGGCCCTCTACCCACCAGACCCCTGGGGGAGGGAGGAATGTTCTCACCAGAGTTTGTCCTCCTACATCAAGCTTTCTGTCTGCGTCAGCAGTCGCAGGCGGGGGTTCCCTCGGGGATGGAATGCAGAACCAAAAAAATGGAAAGTCTTTGGAAAGGTGACCCAGGGATCTTAGCTGCAAAGAGACCCAGGCCCTCGGAGGAGGGGCAAGCTGACTCCCAGTGGTCCGAAGATCCGGAGGGGGAGGAGTTGGTTGCCGAGCTGGAAGGCGACGAGGATCTGGAAGAAGGGGAGATCCCCAAGCAGGAGGAGCAGGTGTGCATTATTCGGGTGTTCCGCAGAGAGGAGTTATGGCACTCATTGTGGAATTGCTCAAGGCACTTAATATGCCCACCAGTGGTCCATCAGATGAAGAGGCACTGGAAGAACCCATACTACAGGCGGTTCGCAAATCGCAGAAGGTGTTCCCGGTGCATAGAGTAGTTTGGCAGATGATTCAGGTTGAGTGGGATCTGCTGGAGGCTGGTCTTAAAGGATCAAGGGCTGTGGCGCACCTCTATTCACTAGCTGACTAGGACCGCAAGCTCTTTCGGCCCCTGAAAGTGGACACAGCGGTTTCGGCGATCACTAAGAAGATATCGATTCCGGTGGAAGGCATCCCGCTCAAGTTAAGAGACTGGACACCTTGTTAAAGCAGGCTTTTGATGTCAGTGCCCTTTTGCTACAAGCCCTCATTTGCAGAGCCTGGGTGGCAAGAGCTTGCCTTCGCTGGTCGCAGCAACTACAGCAACAAGGGGAAGCAGCAGTGGACCAAGCAGGGAAGGCTGCCAGACTTGAGTCAGGCGCTGCGTATTTTGCAGATATCCACTATGACCTCATTTAGAGGGCTGTCGAACAGCATGGCCTCAGTAGTCGTGGCCTGCTGCTATCTCTGGCTGCGCAACTGGACAGCAGACAGTTCCTCTAAGGTCCGACTCAGCAAGTTCCCCTTTAGGGGTAAGCTGCTCTTTGGGGAAGACCTGGACAAGGTGGTGAAGGATCTAGGGGGGGGGGGTCCAAAGATGGGAGGCTCCCCAAAGATGAGCAGAAGCAGAGCCACACTCTCCCTGCGTCCCAGAGTCAGCCATGGGACTTCAGGCATTTTTGACCTTCATTTTTCACCCCTTTTTAGAAAGGTAGATTCACCTCCAGGGGGCAAGGGTTTCAAGGCTTCAGGAGAGTGGGCAGAGGTTTTGCTGCCTCTGTCTTCGGGGTCCAAGAAATCACAATGAAGTGAGGAGGGCCCAAGCAGTTGTGCAGCCCGTGGGTGGCCGGCTGCGGGAGATCTACCCTGCCTGAGCCCAGATCACTTCCGACCAATGGGTAATGGAGGTCATTCGAGAAGGGTATGTCCTTGAGTTTGCTCACCCAGTGGGTGAATCCTTCATTCAGTCTCCCTGCAAAGTGCGAGCAAATGCAGCAGCGGTCCAAATCACCTTAATCCAGCTGCTGCAGCTTGGGGCCATGGTGCCGATCCCCCGAGAACAGTGCCTTTGCGGTCGATACTCCATTTATTTCGTGGTACGAAAAAAGGGAGGCTCCTTCAGTCCAATTCTTGACCTCAAGGGGGTAAACCGCCGCCTGTGGGTCCTGCATTTTCACATGCAGACTCTGCGCTCCGTTATTGTGGTGGTCAAAAAGGGGGAGTTCTTAATAGCCCTAGACTTGACAGAGGCGTATCTGCACATCCCCATACGACCCAAGCACCAGTGATTTCTCAGGTTTGCGGTTCCGATGGGGCACATCCAGATCTGCGTGTTGCTATTCGGTCTCGCAACAGCACTGCAAACCTTCACCAAGGTCATGGTAGGGGTGGTGGCGGCGCTCCGCCAAGAAGAGATTCTCGTCCATCCGTACCGCGACAACTGGCTGTTTCGAGCATATTCCAGGATCGAGAACAAGCAAGCGACTGCTCGGGTGGTGCAGTTCCTCCAAAGTTTAGGTTGGGTGGGCAACTTGGCCAAGAGCCATCTGGTTCCTTCCCAGGAGCTCGAGTACCTGGGGGCTCCATTCAACACCCACCTGGGGAGAGTGTGTCTCCTGGCACAGCGTGTTCGAGGAGTTTGAGCTCTAGTATGCCAGTTCCTGAGAAGAACGGAGCCAATGGCCTGGCATTATCTTCAGCTTCTTGGGATCATGGCAGCCACTCTTGAGCTTGTGCCATGGGCAAGGGTGCATATGTGGCCTTTGCAGAGAGCCTTGCTCCGGCAGTGGTCCCACCAAACCCAGCCATTGTCCCAGAGGTTCCCTTGCCCGGGAACAACCAAGCGAGCTTTCAAGTGGTGGCTTCGCCCAGAGAATCTGGTCTTGGGATGCTCCTAGAGTCACCGACCAGTCACCACCGACACCAGTCTGGCCTGCTGGGGAGCCATTCTGAGGATCACATTGCTCAGGGGCTCTGGACCGCGGAGGAGACTGGTTAGTCAATCAACAGACTAGAAACATGGGTGGTATTCTGGCGCTCCGGAGTTTCGAGAAGTGGTTGCAGAGAAAGGCGGTGAGGGTCCTTTCGGATAACGCAACCATGGTGGCCTACATCAACCACCAGGGTGGCACGGGCAGCGTGGCCTTGCAGGAGGAGGCTGAGGGGTTGCTAAGTTGGGCATAAAGCCACCTCCAAGCTCTGTCGGCACATGTAGTGGGAACCGACAACTTACAGGCAGACTACCTGAGCCAGGTACGAGTAGACCCGGAGGAGTGGGTGGTCAACTAGGAGGTGTTCACCGAAGTGGTACTCTACTGGGGCCCTCCAGTGATGGATTTGATGGCAACTTTCCAAACCGCCAAAGTGAGCCGCTTGTTCAGCAGGCAGCGAGAACGGATGTTAGAAGGCCTGGACGCACTAATGCAATGATGGCCTGAGGTGGGGCTCCTCTACGTGTTCCCTCCGTGGGCTCTCATAGGTCAGGTCATGCAGAAGATCAAAGCACACAGGGACTTGGTAATATTGATAGTGCCGGATTAGCCAAGGCGTCCTGCTGCGGCTTCTGGCGGATTGCCCGGCTCGGGAGGACCTACTGATGCAGGGTCCAGTATGTACGAGGTATGACAAAAAAGAAGCGAGACTGTCTCATAAATGTTTTATTACAAAATCTACAGAGAAATTACGCATTGTCCCCTTCAAAGTAACTCCTCCCCCCCCCGAGTTAATGCACTTCTGCATTCGCTTCTGCCACGCATGGAAGCACTCGGTCAAGTCCTGCTCCTTGAGTTCCCTCAGCTCCCTCGTCACAGTGGCCTTGATCCCTTCTACAGAGGCAAAATGAGTTCCTTTGAGCACAGTCTTCAGCCTGGGGAACAGCCAGAAGACGCATGGTGCGAGATCTGGGGAATAAAGAGGGTGGTCGAGAGCTGTGATCTGTTTGTTGGCCAATAACTGCCTCACACTGAGCACGGTGTGTGCGGGCATGTTGTTGTGGTGGAGCAGCCACGTCTCTCCATAGAGCCTGCCTGCTGCACTAAACCTGTCATGGAGTCGATTGAGGACCTGCTGGTAGAAGTGCTGGTTTACTTTCTGATCCTCAGGCACAAACTCATGATGGACCACTCCTTTCTGGTCGAAGAATGTGATCAGCATGACCTTGATCCTTGATTTGGACTTGTGTGTCTTCTTGGGTCTGGGTGACAGTCGAGTCTTCCACTGCAGGCTCTGTATCTTGCTTTCGGGGTCGTACTAGAAGACCCAAGTTTCGTCTCCTGTGATAGCTTGGCCAACGAACTCTGGATCTTCTCCGATGTTCTCTAGCAAGTCTCGACCAAACATTGACCCGGTGCTCCTTCTGGTCGTCCGATAAAAGCTTGGGCACCATCTTGGCGCACACCTTCCACATCCCCAGCTCCTGCACCAAGATGGACCGCACTGACTCCCTGTTCAGGCTGAGCTCCTCAGCTATCATCCGCACCGTCAATCTATGATCACTCCGCACCAGTTGGTTCACTCTGTCAGTGTTCTCAGACGTTTTTGTCATGGAAGGCCATCCTGACTTGGTGGTGTTCTCTACCTCCTCGCAGCCCTTCTTGAAGCGTTAGTGCCACTCGAAGACTCATGGCCTTGACATTGCATCTTCTCCATAAACCTTTTGAAGAAGTTGGAGACATTCAGTTGGGCCCTTCTCCAACTTAACCAGAAATTTCAAGTTGATTCTTTGCTCCATATTTCTGCCATCTCCAGTTACGTGACAAAGCGATGGAGCAGTATGCTACAAAAAAAACTGAAAAAGAAACACGGAGTGAGAGAGATGAAAAATATTATAGCAGAATAGTGGCAAGATGTTGCACAACACAGTGATCTAAGCAGTTAGCCAATTGGCATTGAGTCATGGGTGTGGCTGCCACAGTCTCATTTCTTTTTTGTCACACATCGTATGCCCCAGATGTAACGATTCTCGCTTACAACATGGCCCTTGAGAGGGCGAGATTGAGGAAGAAAAAAGGCTACTTCTGCATGTAATTTCTACCTTACTAAGAGCCAGGAGGCGCTCAACCTCTCTAGCTTATTTTCAGGTCTTGCGAATCTTTGAGTCCTGGTGTGGCAACAGACAGATCCGACCATCCAAGCCTTAGATTCCAGACATCTTGGCTTTTCTGCAGGTATGGTTCGATAAGGGGCTAGCTGCTAGCTCCTTAAGAGTACAGGTGGCGGCTATTTCCTTCTACCGTGGAAAGGTTCAGGGGGTATCCCAGGGTCTCACCCCAACATGGCATATTTTCTGAGGGCAGTGACGCTTCTGAGGCCTCCAAGATGGTCAGTTATGCCCCCTTGGGATCTCAATTTGGTGTTATCAGCCTTAGTGGGCGAGCCTTTTGAACCTCTCAGCAGGGCTTCATAAAGGACGTTTTTTTCTTGTAGCCATCTGTTCAGCATGTAGGATTTCGGAGCTTCAGGCCTTGTCTTGCCAGGAACCCTTTCTCTCCTTCTCAAATAAGGTGGCTCTACGGTCGGTGCTGTCCTTTCTCCCCAAGGAACTTTTAGCCTTTCACTTGAATCAGGCCGTTTCCTTGCCAGTCCTAGGAAACCTGGAAGATCCCTCCGCAGGGCCTCAGCTATGCCTACTGGATGTCCGGCGCATCCTGAGGCATTACCTCAAGAGAACCGTGGCCTTCCGCAAGTCGAATCGCTTATTCATTCTGTTTGGCGGTCCATGCAGGGGGGAGGCTGCTGCAAAGGCCTCCATTTTGAGATGGATAAAGGAGGTGATTGCATCTGCCTATATCCTGAAAGGTAGGCCAGTACTGACAGGGTTGTGTGTGCATTCCACAAGGGCACAGGTGGCCTTGTGGGCGGAGTATGCGTTGGTGCCGCCGCTGGAGATTTGTAGGGCGGCAACCTGGTCAACACTTCATACCTTTGCTAAGCATTACCGTCTAGATATTCAGGTGGCAAATGATGCCTGTTTTGGCTCAGCAATTCTTCAGGCCAGTCTGACAGTTCCCTCTGCTAATTAAATTAAACTGCTCTGTTACATCCCAGAGGTGTGCGACTGGACTGGAGGGGCAATAAGGAAAGTGAGATTAGATTTACCTTTTAATTGCTATTCCTTGAGGTATTCCAGTCTGGTCACAGATTCCTCCCTGAGAGCCTGAGTGTCAGTTGCCTGGGACCGCTGCCTGAAAGAGGTTCCAGGGAGGCCAGGATATGAGGTGGGGAGGGGGGAAGGACAGTTCAAGGGTGGTCTGGAGGATTGCTCAAGGGGCACGCTCGACACGGTCAGCCTTATTCTGGGACAACTCAGGCAAGCCTCGCCTTTAAGAGGGGGAAATACCTTCTGTGGGGGGGGGGAAGGGTAATTGCAGTGTAGTTTAAGAAAGGTTTTACTTAGTTTTCGATTAACCACTTATTTGTTGCTCCTGAGTCTACTTTGTCAAGAGGGTTACTGGAGCTGGTGGACGGTCCCTGCTGTGTTAATACCGGTGTCATCAAAAGATGGCATGCTCAGTCTCCAAGCTGCTGGAAGTGGTACACTACCCCAGAGGTGCGGCCTGGACTTGAGTTCCTCAAGGAACAGCAATTAGCAGGTAAGTCTAATTTCACTTTATCAAGGACTCCCGCAATCCACTATCTTCCCACTACAGACAGCTCTCCACACCGTCGCTCGCACTCTACTGGCAGCCCCAAGGCAAGAACACATCACCCCCATCCTCAAGCAACTTCACTGGCTCCCCCTCGACAGCCGCATCAAATACAAAACACTGATAACAACCCACAAAGTACTATCTGGCCTCTCCTCCTCCCACCTCCTTAGCCGCCTCCATCCCTTTCAACCAAGCAGAGCCAGCCGACAAACCAACAGCAATACCCTGATCACCCCTCACTCAAAAGCCAAAAGCACTCAGCAGGCCTGCTCAAGGGCATTTGAACTATATGCACCACCCCTATGGAATTCCCTCCCTGTCACCATCAGGAGCATCAAAAACCTTTCCTCATTCAGGAAGCAGTTGAAGACTCAATTATTCATCGAACACTATGGTCCTGTAACTTAACCTCACCCACCCCTACTCCCCTACAAATACAAATCATTGTAAATAGTTAAATTATTTGTATATGGTTAATGTTTACACACTATGTTCACTGTAATCTCGTTCATTGTATCTTTGAGTTGTTTGTAAACCGATTTAATCCGGCGAAAAGTGGTATAAAAGCACAGCTAAATAAATAAATAAGACCTTGTATGAGAGAGATCTGCATGCCTACTACCTCCATTCTATGCAAATCTCTCATGCATATTCATTAGGGATATGCTGAAAACCTGGACTATTGGCTGCCCTCAAATACTGGGAGTAAAGACCAAGGACTTACTAATTTCATAGTATGTCCCCAATTTGATGAAGTAACCATTCCAGTTTAACCTGTTCAATCTCACTCTTGATTTTACAGACTTCTCACATTTTCCTGTCAGCATCTCGTTTCCAAGCTGAAGAGCACTAACCCCTATAGCCTTTTCTCATAGGGGCATGGCTTAGTTTGTAGACAAAAAAGAAGTAGAATTGTGGGCGTGGTGCAGCAAAAGCCAGAAGTAACCTGTGAGGGCAAGGCCAGGGCCAGAATTGTTTCAAACCTCCCCCCCCCCCCCCCCCCAATATTTCTGCACTTGGTCTCACAGCCCTACTCATACCCATCACCTTGTCCTCACTATCCTAATCTCTGGTCAGTTTTTTAGTCTCCGATATCCCCCCCAGACAACTTTAAGTCCCTATTTGTCCACCTTACCTAGTCCCCGAGTCCTCGCTCACAGTCCTACCCAAGTCCTGAGTCTCCACTTACACGCCCAATACCCAGCTCCCACAGCTATTACATGTGTCTTTTTTCTCATCCAATCTTAGATTCTCCACCTAAGCCCAAGACCCTGCTCTCCCACATCCCCATGTCCGCAGTGCCCACCCATCTACCTCCTTCAATACTTATTAACCCTTCCTTACCCCAGCATCTGATCTTATAGCCTGCCCTCTCAACCATCCCCTGGTTATGATGTTGCTGCTTTCCCAGCCTTCACTTATCTATCCTTTCCCTTCTCACTTCCCCAGCATCTCCTTTTTTCACCACCCTGACCCCAGCATTTGTCAGCACTAACCCCCTTTCAGTGCCAGGCCCTCCAGCACTAATACTAGCCCCATACCAGCACCAGTCGCCTTCCAGTCCCAGTCTCCCTCCAGCATAACCCCATTTCTATTCCCAACCCCAGTATCAGTCCAGTTCCGGTCCCAGTCTCTCAGCCCCAGTATCAACCTATGTCTGGTCCCAACCCCCCAGCCCCAGTATCAGCCCATGCCCAATCTCAGTCCCCCCCAGCCCTGCATTAGTCTATTTCCAGTTGCATTCGCCCCCCCCCCCCCCCCGCCAGCTCCAGTATCAGCCCATTTCTGGTTCTAGACTTCCCCAACTCCAATATCAGCTCATTTCCAGTCACAGCCCAGCTCCCAGCATTGGTCCTCTTCCAGTCCCAGTCCTCTCTACCACCATCAACCCACTTCCAGTGCCCCAGCCTCTTTCCAGTTCCTCTCTCTCCCTCACCTCTCTAATCCCAGCCTCCCCCCATCAGCTCTGGCAATCTATCTACCTCCTCCCCCACGTCACTCTGAGCCAACTACCTCCTCTTCTCCCTTCCTATTCCATGCTTAACACAACCACAGGATCAAAACGACAATGCTCCCATGGCTGTGCTAAGCATTAATATGGCCATGGCTACCTCCTCTCTTCCTCTGCCTGCTGTGTGCTTCCACAACTGTATTAGCACGTAACACAGCTGTGGGAGCATTGTTCTTTCCTCCATAGCTCTGCTGTACTAAAGCAGCCCAGCTGCGGCACTTTCAGTAAAACAAAATAAGCAATTCCTGCTTTACTAAAAGTGCCGCGGCCAGGCTGCTTCAGTTCAGCACAGCTGCTGGAGGAAAGGAAAATGCTCTCGCGGCTATGTTAAGTGTTAATACATCTGCGGCAGCACAGAGGAAGAGAGGAGGTTGCCGTGGCCGTATTAACACAGCACAGCTGTGGGAGCATTTTCCTTTTCTCACGCAGCAGTGTTGAACTGAAGCAGCCGCATTGCTTTACTAAAAGTGCCGTGGCTGGGCTGCTTCAGTTCAGTTCAGCACAGCCGCTGGAGGAAAGGAAAAAGCTCTCGCAGCTGTGTTAAGTGTTAGTATGGCCATGGCAACCTCCTCTCTTCCTCTGTGCTGCCGCAGATGTATTAAGTTAACACAGTCGCGGGAGCTTTTCCTTTCCTCTGATGGCTGTGCTAAACTGAAGTAACCCGGCTGTGGCACTTTTAAGTAAAGCAGGAATTGCTTATTTTGCTTTACTAAAAGTGGTGCAGCTTGGCTGCTTCAGTACTGCACAGCCATGGGAGGAAAAGAAAATGCTTCCACAGCTGTTACATGTTAAAATTGCTGTGGCAGTGCAGAGCAGGGAAAGGAGGTGGGAGACGGAATGTGAATTACTTCCATCTGCTCAAGAAGTGCTGGGACGCTGTTTCACCCTGTTCCAGCACAAATAAAGACCTCATAGGGGAGCTATCATATCCCCTTTATTTTGGGTTGCCATTCTCTGAACCTTTTCTAATTCTGCTGTATCTTTTTTTAAGATGACACAACCAAAACTGCACAGAATACTGAAGTGTGTTTAATTGAAGACATACGCAGCATTGCTAGGAAAGGGAAAGTGCTACTGATAGGCAATTTCAGTATGCCAGATGTTGATTGTCACATTCCTGCTGCAGTATCATCTAGAAGTAAGGAGATCCTGGACTCTCTACAGGGAGAACTATACAGGCAAATGGTAACAGAACCCACACGTGAAGGGGCCATACTGGACTTGGTGCTTACCAATGGTGAAAGTATTTCTGATGTTGTAGTGGGAGATCACTTTGCATCCAGTGATCACCAGATGGTGAGGTTCAGTATTAGGACTAGGGCTCATAAAATCCATTCAAAAGCGAGGGTCTTAGACTTTAGGAAAACTAACTTTGCCAAGATGAGCCAGTACCTCAGGGAGTTGTTAGCAGGATGGGAACAGCTGGGGGATGTAGAAATACAGTGGGGAAAACTGAAAGGTAATATTTTAAGGGCAACCAAACTTTTTGTTAAAATGGTAAATAAAGGGGGAGGAAGTGATGTCATTGTCTCGGATGGCTGCCTGAGACAGGAGCTCTGGAGCTGAACCGGGTGAAAATGATAAAGGATCCCTCCAGAGAGCAGGAAAAAAGCGGCGAACCAGCACAAACGGTGGTAGTGAGGCAGGAGCACGCAGTGGCAACGCAAAGAAAGTCAGCAGATATACGCGCGTACGCATATGCAGGATCGGGGCAGCACGAGAGGCTGGAGAGTAAAATGGCTGCTGGACAGAGTGGAGGAGGAGAAACAGCGGAGCGGGAAAAGAAAGGCGGCAAGAGCACAGAGGAAGGAAGGAAGAGCAGAGGTGGTGGTTCAAAAAGTAACCCGTGAAGAACTCCAAGGTTGGTTTAAGGACTTAAAGGAGGAAATTAGTCGGGTGAAAGAGGAGGTGGGAGAGCTGAAGGAGGAGCTGGGGGAAGTGAGGACACAGCTGGAAGAGCAGGAACACAGGATGGACAGCATGCAGGAACAAAGTGAAATACAGCAACAAGACTTTAAGGATATCAACCAGTGGAAAGAACAGATATATAAAATATAAGATTTGGAAAATAGGATCAGAAGAAACAACTTAAGGATACGGGGGGGGGGGGGGGTGCCCGAAGAACAAAGCTTCCAGGACAGTAAAAAAGTAGCGGAAGCCATATTGACAGATATTTTGGCTAAGGGTGATGGACAAAAGCATGAGAGAAAGGTGGAGATGGACAGTGCACATAGGGCAGTGGTCCCCATCAGGCCTAGGGATATAGTGATATGATTAAAAGACTGAGATCAAAGAGACTGTATTGACAAAAATGCGGAAAAGTGCTAATTATGTGTGGCAAGGCTACAACATAGCCATATATGGAGATTTAACAGCTGGAACACTGCAAAGAAGACGGGAAATGGCACCAGCGATGCAGATGATGAGAAGAGAGGGAGTGAAATACAGAGGGTTATAACCTTTTGGGTTGATGTTTAACAAAGGTAAATCTGTAGGAAGCAAAACTTGCAATGGCAGAAGCAGAGATGCCGGAGATAGAGGATGAGCAGCAACAGATGGGAATATCAGGGAAAAAGAATCAAAGAACTGGTGATGCAGTAAGCAATCCAGGGCAAAAGAAAAAAGACATGAAAAAATGATATGAATAGTAGGTGGAAAGAATGGCCAATAAGGAACGTTTCTGAAGTATGGAAATACCTGCGGGACAAGAACTGGAAGAGATGGCAGACGGGTTGGAAGAAGGATTGAGATGGACAGAACATTAAAATGAAAAGGAGAGACATAAAAATAAAACAAAGTAACTGGGTGTGAGTTATGCCCTTGGACTTTAAGAAATAAATGTAGTATTGTTATATTGAATAAGGGGATGTTGGTTGTAGGGGGGAGGGGGAAGGAGAAAATGTTATAATGTTATTGTGTGATGATGAAGGGAAGAAGGTAAGAGGTTGAGAGGGGGAAGAAAGTTGAGGTTTAAAGGGGGAGGGGGAAAAAGGGGGAGGAAATGGGGATAATGGGGAAGTGGACACCGGGATCTGGGATGATGAGCACTACTCTAGGGAGTTCCTTAGGAGTGAGGGAGGGGAAGGGAGAGAATGGGGGGGGGAGAGAGTGGGAGGGGAGAAAGACAAGGTAGAACTGGAAAAGAAGGCGGGAAGCCAATAGGAGAGCAAACACTCAACATTACTACTGTAAATGCAAAGGGACTAAAACCCTGGCGGAAAAGTAGATTAGTAGAGCGTCAGGGGGTGCGTATGGGAGCAGATGTAGTTTGTGTACAGAAAACACATTTGAAGGTGGGGCAAGAAAGATTATTGCAAACAAAGAAATATCCATATGTGTTGTTGGCGGGGAGAAGGGCTGAACATAAAAAAGGGGGGGTGGGATTGATGTTGAGTAACAGGGCCAAAGAGTGGGTGGTGGAGGAGAGAAGGGATAAGGAGGGGATGTGGGTAGGAGTAAAACTGGCATTGGCACGAGAGGAGGTTTGGGTGTTGAGTATATATGGACCAAATGAGAGGAGAAAGGAGTTCTATGACAAGATGCTAGAGGAGTTAGAAAAGCTGGGGGGAGGACAAATAATTTTGGGAGGAGATTTCAATCTGACAGTTAACCCTAGGTTAGATGACGGGGGGGGGGGGGGGAATTAGGAGAGAGAGAGAGAAAGTTTGATATGATTGAAGGAGCAGCTGGGACTATTGGATGTGTGGAGGATTAGGCATCCTGGGCAGAGAGGGTACACATTCCACTCTAACCCACATAAGGCTTAGAGTAGGCTAGACATGGTATGGGTGGGAAGGATATGGGCATCAAGAGTCAAGGAGGTGGAACATGGATCAATTATGTGGTCGGACCACGCTCCAGTGAGCATTAGCTTTAATTTAGGATATCGGGATAGGGGTCTTAAATTCTGGAGAATGAATGACTCCTTACTAAGAGATCAAGGCACGATTGCTAAGATTAGGAGGGTGGTGCAGGAGTATTTGATAGATAACATGAATGGGGAAGTAAATACGAGAGGAGTTTGGGATGGTCTCAAAGTAGTGGTGAGAAGACATCTCATAGGAATAGGGGCATATAAAAAGAAAATGCAAAAAATGCAGGAAATACAGTTACTAAAGGAAATTGCAGAGTTGGAAAGTAGTCATCAGAGTGATAGGAATGCCCAAACTTTACAGAAGCTGCAGCTGTTGAGAGTGCAATTAGGGAAGTTGAGGGCAAGTGAAATAGTGTTTCAGTTAAATCAATTTAAACAGTCATATTTTGAAGCGGGAAACAGGGTGGGTAGGGTGTTGGCGAGTAGGCTTCAGGCTAGAGGGCAACAGAACAGCATTGGAGGTATCAGAGATAGGAAAGGCAAACTTCAAATGGGTAGCAATGAGATAAGGAGAGAGTTTAAAGGGTTCTTTGAACATTTATATAAGAGTGAGATTCAGAATGGGAAAAAGAAAAGTGCTCAATATCTTCAGGAGGTGGAGTTGCTGCATATAGATCCAATAGAGGCAGAAAGCTTGGATAGATCCATTATGGAATTGGAAGTGGTAGAGGCAATTAGAGTTTTGAAGTTGGGTAAAGCACCGGGGCTAGACGGGTATACGTCCAAATTCTATAAAGCTTTTCAGGAGCAATTGAGCCCGATAATGGTGGAAGTATTTAATGACAGCTTAGTGGAAGGGAGGTTACCGCAAATGATGGGGGAATCGGGAATTACGCGAATACCAAAACCAGGAAAAGACTTGACTAGCTGTGGCTCTTATAGGCCAATATCCCTAATAAATATATATGCTAAGATACTGGCCCAGAGGCTTCAGAGGATCTTGCCCATACTGGTGCAAAAGGATCAGATGGGGTTTTTGGGGGGAAGGCAGGGTGGAGACAATATTAGGAAGATTGGGAATTTGACATGGAAGGTGGGGCGGAGTGGGGAACAAGCTGTGTTCATCACAGTGGATGCAGAAAAGGCTTTTGATAGGGTGAAGGGGCCTTTTATGATACAGGTGCTACAAAAAGTGGGATTGGGAAGTAGATTTGTAAATTGGGTTAAAGCATTTTACGCCAACCCATCATCTCACATCCGAGTCAATGGAGGGTATTCTGAAGCCTTTCAACTGGATAGGGGAACATGACAGGGATGCCCATTATCTCCTTTGCTCTTCACCTTAGTAATGGAACTGTTGGCGGAAAGGATTAGAAGGCAATCAGACATAAAAGGGGTGCAAATGGGGGGGATAGAAGCCAAAATCGCTCTGTTTGCAGATGATGTGATCTGACACTGCGGGAACCGTTAACTACCCTCCCGGTGTTGATGAAAGAGATTAAGAGTTATAGTGAAGTGTCAGGGTATAAAATTAATGGTACAAAAATGGAGATTTTAGGGTTTAACTTACCATAGATTTTGGAGAAGAGTCTATGGGAAAAGTTCCCTTTTAAGTGGGTGAAGAGCACCTATAGATATTTGGGAATAGAGATGGGTAGGACGATAGATAAGTTGAGAGAATGGAATCATGATAAATTATTTGGGAATATAAGGAATGACTTTGCGTAGATGGAAAGGATTAAATTTATCATGGATAGGAAGAATTGCCACAATTAAAATAAATGTATTGCCGAGGATTCTGTTCCTATTTGGATCAATACTCAGTGCGTTATCGAAATAGTACTTGAAAAAAAATGCAGCAGATGATCATGGACTTTGTGTAGGAAGGGAGATGTTCAAAAGTGTCAAGGCAGATAATGTTTATGAAGCAGGATGAGGGGGGATTGGGAATGCCAAACATGGAAATGTATTATAAGGCCACGATATTGAGAACAGTAGTAGTTTGGAAGGGAGAACCTGATTGGATGCAAATGGAAGCAGGAGGGGTGAAAGAAATGCAGGAGGCGGAGTGTGGGATGTGGGACCTACACTATGAGAGGGGGAAGCAAAGTACGGATGGGGAACAAGCTAATCCATTTGGAGTAATAACAAGGGAAATGTGGAAGAAAGAAAGAAGGAGGCTGTTAGAGGGGAAAAGCTTTTCAAGGAGAGTGTTTATAAGGGAGACGACGGAGTTCGTACTGGGAGGGGAGAGAGGAATATTTAGAGAATGGGAAAGAAAAGGTTTGATAAAGATGGGACAATTGATAACAGAAAAGGGGAAAATATGTCCATTTGAGAAATTGAGTACGAAATATGGATTGGGAAATAGGGACTACTATGCGTATGTGCAATTATACTACTTTCTGATGAGGGAGGAAGTACAAAGGGATTGGAGAAAAACACTAACAAGTTTTGAGCAGATTATGGCAAATAAAGGGAAGCCGAGAAAATTGTTCTCTATATTGTACAAAGGGTTAATGGAGAGGGAAGTAAGAGGAGTGGGGGCATAGAAAGTGGGAAGATCAACTGGGGGGGTGAATAATGGAATGATAAAAGGTGGGGGAAGATAATAAGGGGAGAGAGGAAATTGGCACCGGGAACGGTGTATTTGGAATGTAGCATAAAAATCAGGTTGCATATATATTGGACTCCTGTTAGGATGCAGTGGATGAGTAAGCAGGAGAGTGGAAAATGTTGGAAAGAATGTGGAGGGGTGGGGGACCTGAAACATATGCTATGGGAGTGTATAAGGGTACAAAAAGTATGGAAGGATGTGGAACAGATGTATTGGGAAACAACCTCTATGAGGGTAAAGTAAACTGAGACAATGGTAATCCTTAATGATGTATTGGGAGATGGGAATTGTGCTAATTTTTTTCTTGGATACTGTATTGGGGCTAGGCGTCTAGCGCTGATGAAGTATTGGAAAAGACCGGAGTACCCACAAGAGCAGAGGTAATGGGCCGGTTGGATCAATTATGGATCATGTGTGAGATAGATGCACACAAAAAAGACAGATTACCTAAATTTGAAGGTGAATGGGGGTGGTATGGGGAGTGGCGCAGGGAAAATGGTGGACAAAGGGTGGAGTTAAGGGATATGGATTAATTTAGGGTGTGTGGATGAAGTCTTATTAAGAAGATCAGTACAAAGATATATAGGATGCAATGTTAGTAATGGGGATATGCTGTATAAACAGTGTTTGTGACATGTATAAGAGGAGGAGTAGTAGGTAAAGTGTGTGTTGTAACATGTTCGAAATTGAAAATAAAACTTTAATTTAAAAAAAAATGGTAAATAAAGGTAAAAGGAAAAGGAGACCACTATGTTTTTTGAAAGAAGTAGCTGAAAAAGTGAAGAAAAAGAGGAAGGCCTTCATAAAATAGAAGAGATCACGGAGAGAGGAAGACAGGTATTATATTTGGAAAAACTTAGAGAAACTAGCAAAGTAGTCAGGAAAGCAAAGATTCAAAAAGAGGAGGAAATAATGCAGTTAAATGGGATAATACATTTTTCAGATATGTTAGTGAGCAGAGGAAGGGCAAAAGTGGTATTGTCAGACTCAAGGGTGAAGGGGAGGAATATGTAGAAGCTGATGAGGATAAAGCAGACTTGCTTAACAAATATTTGTGTTCACAGATGAAGAACCAGGAGCAGGACCACAGAAAACACCCACAAACAGAAACAGAAGTGAGGGGCATCTTGAACAATTTTCAGAAGACTGTGTTCATGAGAAACTAGCTAAACTTAAAGTAGACAAAGCGATGAGAACAGATGGGATACACCATAGAACACTGAGGGAACTTGGGGACGTTCTAGCAGCTCCACTGACTACCATTTCAGTGCCTCGTTGGAGTTGGGAGTGGTGCCAAAGGACTGGAGGGAGGCACATGTGGTCCTTTTACACAAAAGCGGAAGTAAGGATTGTGATGAGGAAGCCTCTAGTGAGCATATGGAAGTAGAAGAAAAGAATGATTTTACCTTTAAGAAAAGTGACATCCCTGCAGTACACACGTTTCAGCGTTTGCCAAAAGAAAGCAAGCACAGAGAAACTGAAGCTAGGCTGCCACACCCAAGCTCTGCTGACGTAGTAGCAAGCTTGGAACCTAATTACAGACACCTGTCCAGAGAGGCAGAGACATGGCTCAGAGAGCAGGAATATAAACCCTGGCTAGAAAGAGAGTCAGGACGAGAGGGAGGACGAGAGAGAGGACGAGGAGAACAAGGAAGAGACAGAAGAATAACGACAACAGCACACAAGAGGGAACACAGGAGGAGACACAGTTGGAGAAGTGGAGGTGAAGCAATCAGAGCTGAAGGGGAGAAGAGAAACCTTCAAACCCCAGTGCCGCATAGAAAGGTTCAGAGAGTTCAGAGGTGGGAGCCCAGGACTCAGTCCAAGAGTCTACAAAGCCTAGCCTGGAACAGGGAACCGGGGCAGAGCTCCAGGGAGGAACTCCAACAAGGGATCCAGAGACTGCTTCCCCATAGCTGGAGAGAGATTGCTGAACAGAGCCAGAGAGGAGTCTCCACAACCTCAGGTACCTGTAATCCCTATCACAGAGAGCTGTGCTCAAAGGAGACACAGAACCCCTTAGGGAGGAGTTACCCTAAGACGTATGATAGTAGCTTGAAGCAAAAAACTGCAGTTCAGGAGTTGGAGGAAATGCAAGTGGACTGTAATGAGAATGATTCATTATCACCTGAAGTACCTATGGACTGTATGTTGTGTTTAGCTGATGACATTGAATCCCTTTGCTAGTGTATATTAGAGAGCTGAGGGAAGACAAAGGAAAAGAGAATATTTTTCTTTGTTGAAGGAAGCTGCTATGTTTTTCTTTATCTGTTAAGCAGTTGCACTTTTGAGTAAAGAGTGTGAAGCTCAGCCAGCATACCTGTGTAAATAACCTTGAGCGAACAACTGAAGAATTATCCTGATGCAACCTGCTTAGAACCTTTTGTTTGGGGAATAAATTTTGTCATCTTTGCCTTTACCACTGGTTTCACAACTATTTCTTCTTAGAAGGCAAAAGAACTACCACTCCCAGCAGTCTTAGCTGGAGCAAAAATAGTTTATCCCACCTTCTATAAGGAGAACATAATGGCAACCCTAACCCTCTAAGCCTGAGGCGGAGGGCTAGGGCATGACAGGATGTGGTTGAAAACTACAAGCCAGTTAGTTTAACTTCTGTGGTGAGTAAATTATTGGAAGTGCTGCTGAAAGAGAAAATAGTGAGGTTTCTGGAGTCCAGCGGATTACAGGATCCGAGGCAGCATGGATTCACCAGAGGCAGGTCTTGTCAGACAATTCTGATTGATTTTTTTGACTGGGTGACCAGGGGGTTGGATCGAGGGAAAGCCCTAGATGTGGTGTTTTAGATTTCAGTAAAACCTTTGGCACCCTTCCTCACAGGCGACTTATAAACAAACAGAGCACCCTAGGGATGGACACTAAAGTTACTGCTTGGGTTAGAAATTGGTTGAATGGGAGGTGACAAAGGGTACAGATAAATGGAGCTCACTCTGAGGAGAAGGAGGATACCAGTGGTGTGCCCCAGGGATCTGTCCTTGGTCTGATTCTTTGTAACATCTTTTTTAGTGATATAGCAGAAGTGCTGTCGGGTAAGGTTTGCCTCTTTGCGGATGATACCAAAATCTGCAATAGAGTAGACACCCAGGAAGGTATGGATAACATGAGGAGGGATCTAGCTAAGCTTGAAGAATGGTCTAGAATTTGGCAGCTGAGATTTAATGTTAAAAAATGCAAGGTCATGCATTTGGGCTGCAGCAATCCAAGGGAGCAATATAGTATAGGGGGTGAAATACTTTTGTCCACTAAAGAAGAGCGGGACCTAGGAGTGATTGTGTCTGATGATCTTAAAGTAGCTAAACAGGTAGAAAAGGCGACGGTACCTTCAAACGGATATAAACAGGTTGGAGTCCGTACAGAGGGTGGCTACTAAAATGGTTAGTGGTCTTCATTATAAAGCATATGAGGACAGACTTAAAGATCTTAATATGTACACCTTAGAGGAAAGGCGGGATAGAGGTGATATGATTGAGACGTTTAAATACCTCCGTAGAATAAATGCACAGGAGGAGAGCCTCTTTCGATTGAAAGCAAGCTCTGCTACGAGGGGACATGGGATGAGGGTGAAAAGGGATAGATATGCGGAAATATTTCTTTATGGAAAGAGTGGTGGATCCGTAGAATAGTCTTCCAGTGGAGAGGGTAGGAATGAGGACAGTATCTGAATTCAAAGAAGCATGGGACAAACACAGAGGATCTCTAAAGGAAAAAAGGAGCATGTTGTAGTGGTTGATATGGAAGGGCAGACTAGATAGGCCATGTGGTCTTTTTCTATCATCATGTTTCTGTTTACAGTATGGATTGATATAGAGACATTATAATATTCCTTGTTTTATTCTCTATTCTTTATCAAATAATTGTAACTTTGTTTGCTTTTTGCTGCATACTTATATGAATTAACACTGACAGAAGAAACCCCATAAGCAAAGCCACAATAGAATCCAATGAAAAAAGGCCTGCTAAATAATCACCATTACATCATCAGTGATTTGTTTTAAGAAACAGTGTAGTGCACATTTGTTTGTGTTACAATTTTTTGTCGGATCGTCTGTAAATGAGGATGTGAAACATTCTCTTATAACAGACCCTCCATTTTATTCAATTTTTAAAACGGTCTCATCGACCTAAATTTGCCGGAGGCTATAAACGGCCTAAAAGACCAGCCACTGCAAACACATAACTTTTGAATTGTTATCAATCCCTGGTTGTGAACAGTTTCCTGTAATCACCAAATGTCAAATAAGGAATTCACATTATTCATCGAAAACTTTGTCAGATGATATAGTGATATGGCTGAGCATGCTTAAACTTACCTTCCCCTTTCGATTTTAAATTTTCATCTCATCTCGATGGGGTCCGTAAGCTGGTTCGCCGTGACCATTTTCCTTAAAAGACATTCCCTCCAAACATCGGGTAATCCTACGACACAAAGGCTTTGTGTTTCAAGCCCAATGCGAGAATGGCCCTTTATCAAGCACCATACCCGATTTCCTGTTCCGGTTTGAACAAAGATGATGTCATTCTTGCTGAATCCAATGACAGCTTCCAATAACACAAACTGAAGATCAATTTAAAGACCACCATTCAATCTCTGCATTTAATCCCTGGGGGGCCACTGTTTGGAGCATGAAAATCCAGCGTTGTTCTCGATAACGCAACATAGCTTGCCGGTCACCCCCACGTATAGATAAAGGAACCGCATCTACTATTGTCCATCTTAGTTGATCAAAAGTATGGGAATGCTGTATACAGTGTTGAACTACTGGAGCACTCATCACCTCGGTGTTTATACGCGACCTATGTTCCTGCAATCGCGTCATCAGTGTGCAAGGACATATGATCAAATAAACGACATAGGTAGACATGCAATTAGTTGAGTGACGTAAAGAATAATGTTTTCCATCTCGTGGATCCACCCATTCCATCCCTTCTAGAGTCAATGAACACATATCACACTGACCACAGGCTCGATGACCCCCTCCGGAGGCCCCTATAGCCAATCTCGTGGTGGTGTGAACTACTCGATCTGCTATATTCACTCCACAACGATAAGCTAATCGTAGGGGTATCCGAAAACAAGAATGCTCAGCCAAAATGTGCCAATGAGATCGTAGAATCTTAGAAATCTCCATTGTATGCGGCATATATGGCAAAACCCCTGTAAAGCAACCTGAAGATCCATTCTCCATCTGTCGCAGAATCTCCCACCATTCCGGATGATTATTAAGAGCTCGCTTATACGCGGAATTAATTAAAGGTAGTGGATATCCTCGAGCTTGCAACCGATTCCGTAAATCCGCGGCATGTTTTTTATATTCAGCCTTGGTTGAACAGAGACGTCGAATGCGAATAAATTGACCGACTGGAAGAGCTTGTCTCAAAGAACGAGGATGGAAACTAGTGTATTGCAACAGTGTATTCCGTTGGACTGGCTTGCGGTAAAGAGTGGAATGTAATCTCATGTTTTCCTTAAAAAAAACCATATCCAAAAATTCAAGCTGAAGGTCATTTGACTTAGCCTCAAACTTAATATGTGCGTGTAAAGAATTTAGCCAACACACAAATTGTTGTAACCCCAAGGCAGTCCCGGTCCAAACAAAAAATACGTCATCTAAAAATCGTTTCCAAAGTAATACTTGCTGAAACTCGGGCGCAGTATACAAGTAAGTATCCTCAAAATGAGACATATAGAGGGCTGCCACAGACGGGGCAACCGTTGCCCCCATTGCTATGCCAAAACATTGATGGTAAAACGTTTGATCATACAAAAAATAATTCTCATTCAAAACCCAAGACAATAACCGCAGTATGAACCTTTTTGGAATCCGGGAAGGTAATCCTAATGGTAAAGACGCCAGTATAGAATATGCCTCCTTCTGGTCAATGTTAGTATATAGGGCTACCACGTCCAGGGTTACTAAAATATAATGAGGCAACATTGGGACATCATGTATCTGAGACAAAAAGTGGTAGGAATCTTTCACATGCGATTTAATGGCAAGTGTTAATGGTTGAAAAAATCTGTCACAAAAAATAGATAATGGCTCTAAAATAGAATCTCGACAAGAAGCTATCGGACGCCCTGGAGGGTCCTCTAGCGACTTGTGAATCTTGGGGACCATATAAAGCACCGGTGTTTTTGGAAATTTTGGGTTTAAGAAACTAAATTCTTTCATAGTGATCCAAGAATGTTGTCGTGCCATCAAACTATATTCCTTAATATCCAATTGCAATTTAGGTCCCGGATCTTCCGTTAACGGTGTATAGTATTTTAAATTCCGCAAATGAGCCAAAACCGTGACATGGTATCTTTCTGTGCTCTGTACTACAATGGCCCCTCCCTTATCAGCACGACGGATAGTAAGGTGAGGAGCATTTTGTAGATCCCGTAATGCTCTATGAAAGGGGCCTGACAGATTAGAAAATTGAGCCTGAGAACTCCTATCCACTTGGTTCAGATCACACAAAACCAGACGTTGGAAAGTTACCAAAGATGCATACATACTGACAGGGGGACGCCATGTGGAGGCCGGAAAACACACCGAATCATCTACTCTCCCCATCGGTTTGTCATGAAAAAATAATGTTGTATGCAATTTTCGAAAAAACTTTTGAATAGCCACTCTCATCTTGAACGCATCATACTGAGGAGAAGGGACAAAGGAAAGCCCCAAAGATAACACCTGAGTCTGATCCATCGTTAAGGGGGTTCTGGACAAATTGATGATTGCTGTTTTGTCACAGACCGCGTCATCGGCCCGGACCAGCTGTCTCCCATTGAGCGTTGAAACTGCCGGCGATAGCGTGGCCGGCCCCGCTGAAAATCCTGCGAAGTGGAATGAGCTGCTCCCCGGGTCGTCTTACTTCGAATTTCAACTGAGGAATCCGAACTCCTATCCTCCGAGGACGCATCAAAAGTAACTTGTTTCACTACCGCCACTTCTTGCTGTCGCCAGGTGTAGACCTGGTCCTTGGCATAATCATCCGTGTCCCGTTTAAACTTCTTCAATTTCACCACACGCACCGTTTCCTTAAAATGCTGCATCTGAATGTCCAAATCCTCACATTGTTTTTTAAAAACATCCTCCGTACCATCCCCTTTCAATTCCAACTCCGTTTTTAATACTTGTTCATTCAACACTCTTTCTTCTTCAGTAAGGCGTTCAATTAACAGGGCTATCAAATCGAGACCGCATTTATTTAAAATGCTATTCCATGTCACGTGAAATTTTTTATCATCCACGAACATATGCGGAGGTTTTAAAACGCGAAGACCTCTAGGTATCATTTTTTGCTTCAAATATTGTGTCATCGTAGCAGCATGCATTTCCACTCGAATAGTACGCTTCTTCAAATTCCGTAGTGTTGTCCATGATCCCGTTGTCGGTATTTCCGGCACCACGGAAGAATCAAATAAGGATGGATGTTCCAATAATTTATTAATTGCTGCTTGTGAAAACGCAAAGGTTGCTGTGTTAGAAAGATCTTCTCTTGTCGAGGACGCCATCATCAACAAGGTAATACAATGAATTAACACTGACAGAAGAAACCCCATAAGCAAAGCCACAATAGAATCCAATGAAAAAAGGCCTGCTAAATAATCACCATTACATCATCAGTGATTTGTTTTAAGAAACAGTGTAGTGCACATTTGTTTGTGTTACAATTGTTTGTCGGATCGTCTGTAAATGAGGATGTGAAACATTCTCTTATAACAGACCCTCCATTTTATTCAATTTTTAAAACGGTCTCATCGACCTAAATTTGCCGGAGGCTATAAACGGCCTAAAAGCAGGCCTTTTTTCATTGCATACTTATATGAGGCTTTTAACGTATTGTCCACAATGACATTTAACATTTTGCCTGGGTGGTATCCCCCAATGAGGACTCTAGCATCATACATCTATAGTTGGGAATATTTTTCCCTACATGTGTCACTTTGCATTTTTCACATTAAATTTCATTTGCCTTTTAGACACCTAGTCTTGCCAGGTCTCCCTACAACTCTCAGCACCCCTAGCATAGTAACTTCCACGCTTAGAAAACAGCAAAAGTCAGTGGCCACAACAAAACTCCTAGTTCCTCAAAAACACCACCAATGTCCTTTCCCAATCTCTTTTTGTTCTTGCACATTGTGCCCAACAGCATTCCCCAATTCTCAATCTCCTGCCCTGTCCTTAGTTCTCTTCCTCCTGCACCTTCATTTCACACATTACTCTTTGTGCCCCCACTTCTCTTGCTTCACTTGCTGTCGTCCGTACTCCCATTCTTTCCCTTGTTTTTCCCCTAACTCCCCAAACTCCCTTCTCCTGCCCCTCCCAGTCTTTCTCTACACTTGCAGCTTGTACTGTAAGTCCCTTCCTGCATAGTGTCCCTCTGCAGCTTTTTTCCATCTGTCACCCTCTGCCTTGTCCTTAACTCTCTGCTTCTCACCCCTTCATACCCTAGGGATCAGCTTTTTTTTGAAACAAAAATGGCAATAATGCACCATGTTGCACAGTAACACGCACTTCGTGCATGCTTGAACAGTGCACCCTATTATGCAATAGGATGCACCATTAGAAAGAAACGAAAAAAAAGAAATAAAACAAAATATTTGCCTTGCACATACCCCTCAACACTCTTTTCCCCTGTCAATTCACACTGCTCTGACCCCCTCTGGTTCGCCATCACCTCTTTGCTTCCCACCCCTTTACCCGACATCCGACATCCACTTTTTGTCTTACCTTCCCTTCTCTCAGCCCCCTCATTCCATGCTCCCTTCTCTTCTCTCACATCCTGGAGGGAGGAGTGGCTCAGTGGTTGGGACAATGGAGGGAGGAGTGGCTCAGTGGTTGGGACAGGTTACCTCAGGCCAGAGGGCCAGGGGTTCAATTCCCACATGGGGACAAGTAACCTCAGGCCAGAGGGACTGGGGTCTCTAGTCCCATGGCCACTCCTTGTGCCCTTGGGCAAGCCACTTAACCCTCCATTGCCTCAGGTACACTTAGATTGTGAGCCCTGCAGGGACAAGGGAATAAAAATTACCTGTTGGTATACATGTAAACCGCTCTAATGCATAAGTAAAGGGCAGTATATCAAATGCCTAAAACCATAAACCATAAAAACCATCCTTTATCCTGCACCAGTATTCACCATCCAGCTCACACACCCTCCCCACACTGTTTGCCCCTTTCCTGTAGTGCCAAACATCCCTTCTCTCCCCCAACCCTCACCTCCTCATTGTCTTACAGTGCTAGTCTTTCTCTCCCCCCCCCCCCCCCCGACCTCAAGTATTTTCAAATAAGCTTTGTGCGTAAAACCTTGAGGTAGTGGAAGTAAACCATTGTTCCTGCGCCCCCCCCCCTTCCCCCAACTAGACCCCAGGGATTTTATAATTCATGAGGGAGGGGCAGAGGTGGTTTTGACAAGGGGAAGTGCTTAAGGCACTTTATTTTTTAAGGGTTGGGTAGGGATGGTGAGCCATGGGATGCCCAACCCTCTATTTATTTTGGAACAAGGGGCTGGGGAAGTTGGGATCACCCTGCCAGACCATTTAAATGCTGCTCTGTGAGCAAATGTACACATGTTCAGTGTTCCTGGAGGAAAGCTAACTACACCTCTTGAGGCTTTATTCAGAGAGCAACCAAAGCTGGTTCCCTTACTCTAGAGAATAATTCTTATTGGCATTTGTAACAGTAACAGATTCCCTTTGCAGGAATGTTACTGGGCACCTCGTGCTAGAGTAATTAGCCATAATGATGTCAATTTTTCTGGGATGAATACATTTATAGTGATGAAAAAAGGGCACATTTCACAGTAGTCTACTTAATCATAAAATGAAACAGCCATAGAGCTGGGTGAATTAATGTCGTGGCTGTTCATTTTCCTAGTACAACCTTAGATTGTAAACCCTCCGGGGACAGAGAAATACCTATAGTACCTGATTGTAACTTGTCTTGAACTACTATTAGAAAAGAATGCGCTAAGTACTACTGAATAAGACATTTATTTATTTTATTTTTATTTATCACACCGCTCGGGAATTGAGGGTACTTCAGACTTATATATTTAGTTATATTTATTTACCGCATAAAAGAAATGCTCCATATCATAGAAATAACCTTGCAACCAACCAGAGTTAACATAAATTACAAATTAATCCTACCACCCACACACCCCTAAAAATCACGATAGATTATAACTAGACTGCCTCGTCACCCCTCGCAACAAATATACTACCAGACACTACCTGGCCAATTAAAAAATTGACTTAGACATAAAGCGGTTACTCATGCGCCTGAAGTGCCGTGCTGCTTATTTAAAAGGGAACATTGCCTATAATAACTAACTGAACCTTATACAACACTCATTGCATTTGACATTACTGTTGTTGTTATTTATTAGACTTGATAGCAAAAACCCAAGAATGCTCCCTGGGTTAAGCAGCATGTAATCTTGTCTACCTGTACTTGTGACCTGGCCACTGTTGGCAACAGGATATTGGGCTTGATGGACCTTTGGTCTGACCCAGTATGGCAGTTTTTATGGTCTCCTGTTTCTTTATGTCCTGAGAAATGAAATGTTAAAGTGATGAAATCTGTTACTGTTACAAACTACAGTAACAATAGTTTCTCAAGTCTGGGAACCCTCTCTGAATAAAGCTTGCTTTTCATTTACATTCTCTTATATACCACACTATTCTGCATCAGTGCGGTTTACATTGAACAAACTGAAATTACATTGAACAGGGCATTATAACTTGGAGATAACTATTTTACAGGGAACATGGGCTATGGAGGGTTAAGTGGCTTGCCCAAGACCACAAGGAGCAACTGTGGGACTAGAAACCCTAGTCCTTCTGGCCCAAGGTTGCTGTTCTCTAGTGGGATTTGAACCCCCGACCTTCTGGCCTGAAGTACCTTGCCCCAACCACTAGGCCACTCCTCCACATCATGGATCTGGGAGTGTCCTTTGGGCATCATCGAAGATAAGAAACACTGACTGATCTCATCATTTATGATAGTTGGTGAAGCCAATTAACTTTTTCTTTAGAGAAATTAGCAGAATTAAAATCTCATTCTGCCTCAAAAGAAAAACTTTTCTGAAAATTCACACAGTGTATTAGGTAAAACTTAAGAAACGGCAAGGGTAGAAGTCGCAGTGGTTCAAGTTTTATTAGGAGAACTTTCATAGCCTGAAAATAGGCTGTGCTGACATACAGTCAGGAGAAAATGCCCTATTGTGCAGAGCAGCAGGGGCACAATTGCCAGATCTAATGCCTCTCAGGTAAGATGAAGGATGACCTAGACTGCTGTTCTTGCTGAGTACAAAATTATTATGTCTAACGGCTTTGGACTTGCTCTTTCTAAGCTGCTTTGCCAGTAAAAACTATGTTAAACAGTGCCCAGTTTCACCTTCTCCTGACAGGACACTAGAGCTCTCTACTTTTATGGCACAAAAGTTTTCCTTTGAACAGTCCAAAGGCCTGGCAGTTAGTGTTTTGTAGTGTCATAAAAGAAACATGAGATTAGTTCAGTTCCTAGCTGATAGAGTTGCCAAGGTAGCATCTATTTCAACAAGGAATAGATGAAGTAAAATTTGACTTTCACCATGACACTTAAAGACCAGCTACAGAGGATCGTCCATTCCTTCAATAAGACAGTTAATGCATCCTAATTAATTACTAAGAAAGCAAGATCCTTGGCTGCAGGGCCAGCTTTAGCACTGGTGGCAGCACTCTGCCTCCACCAGGAACGGTGCATGCCATGGTGGGGGAAAGTCCCCTCTGGGGTATTGCGATCAGTAGCACCACATTAAAACTGCTGCCATGCCCATGAAATGGTGGTGTTCTGTGTGACCTTGCAATTTGCATGCTGAAAATACCAGCCATGAATAGCAAATGACGGGTGGTGAAATTAATGCTATTGTCGGTCTCCCTTCCATTTGCCTTCCCTCTCCATTGACAGTCCAACACTGGACTGTGGCTTTCCCTGCCATTATGCTTCTCTATTACCTTTTTGAACCTCTGGTCTCTTAATTTTCTTTTGGTAGTGCAGTTGCACGGTTGCACCTATATACAAGTCACCACGGAATTAGATACAGGTCTGAAAAGGAAAGCTAGCTTTATGGCAGCTATTGTAGCTAAAGCAGCGCATGATGGCTGTCCAATGAGATGCAGGAAGAAAAGCAGGCACCACAGTGGATTGTCAAAGGAGAAGAAAAACAGTTAAAACATGTCAGTTTTGGGGATAATATTAAGTGTTTATAGTCAGCTTATTAATTTAAATGTTGCCATAGCATTTAAATTAATACATTCATTCAGCATTGCTATTCATAAAGTTGCTGCCGCTGGATATACGTACAGGCTGCTGACCGCAACTACCACTATCTCTTAAAAATATAAATTATCTGTATAGGGGTTGAATTCCACCGCTATATGGATAATTATTGTTTGACACCCTCACTCTGTCCCTTCACTATGCAGATAGTATTAGGGCAACTAGATGTATTTTTAGCTCGGTGCTCTCTATATAGTGCAGTGGTCACACCAAAAATCCTTCCTGGTGGCCCTTTAAAAGTTGGCTGAAATGTTAATTTCTGTGCATGTGAATGCCTCGAACACAAACTTAAGCATAACTCTACTGACCTGATTAGCATGCATGTTAAATTTCCAAGAAATGGATTTAAAATTACCATGCTAACAACATAGGTACAAACTTAAGATTGTTAACCCTCTGGGGACTGGGAAACAGCTACAGTGCCCGATTGTAACTCACCTTCAACTACTACTGAAAAGGCGTGAGCTACATAGTAATCAGTCAATGTGCTCCTTCGAGCCAGCTCCTGGGTTTTCTTGGCAGTGTGACCAGAAATAGATTGCCAGGTCTTTCTTCTGACAAAAATTGTATTGGTCTTTTTGGAGTAATAAACCTATGGTTCAAATCGCAATAATTCACTCCACCTTAACTTCCGGCTGTGTTGAGAAGAAACTGTGGTGTTACTCTTGAACAGACTCAACCTTCCGCTATGTAGTCTCAGACCAACATCGCGCTCTTGATCACATATACTAGTGAAACCAGATAGCGCTGATTAGCATCAATGACTACAGGGAAGCTGTCTTTTTTTTGTTTTTGTTTTTGTTTCTTATAAGTAATTTGTTAAATGCACCACTCGTGTTTCAACCCATTCATATATTTCAACCCATTCATATATTTATGATTTCTAGTGAAACAAGCTTATCTTATTTTCTTGTCCCCGCTGTTGTGGGGGTCTCTCCGTTCTATTAAATCTTCTCTTTATCTCTCTCCAACGCCTCACTCGGCGCCGTTACGTTTCACTCCGTTATGGAGTTTCTTCAGGATACAGATCTCCTGAAGAAACTCCATAACGGAGTGAAACGTAACTGCCATGGAATTGTTTCAGTTTTCAAATCAAACAGTTTAAGCTAGTAAGACATCCAAATCATGCAAAAGACTTTTCATGGTGTAGTGAATTATAGAAATAAAAGTTATTGGAGCTTAAGAAAATTAAACTACAGCGCAAGATCTTTTGAAGACATTCCAGAAACATTCTGTTGGAATTACTGAGGCATTGTTTAGACTTTCTGCAAATTCTTCTTTCAAACAAAAAAACTTTCACCGATGTTTTGGCTGTTAAAGAATACACTGGTCAACATTGAAATCGTTACTGACTTTAAAAGGCCTTAATCTGTAGTATCTTGGTGAGCTGAACACGAATATAATATTTAAAAAATTTATTGGCTCTTGTTTTCAAGATATTGCATGTAGTTCATTTTTGATGTTTCACCGTGTAAATGTATCCAGTAGGACATCAACAACATCCCAGATAAACCTTGAATGATGTAATATTGCATCCGTTATCGTTTTCATTATAAACTCCTTATTTTGATTCACCGTACTATCTACACTAATATCCCTTTATATCTTGCAGACCGCATCTCCCTTCATACCCCCTACTGCCAGCTTCGTTCTATCCATACTAACCGCTTGTCATTACCCTCTCCGTCACAGGCTCATCTGGAACAAACCCGCCATGCTGCTTTTTTCTTTCTGGGCCCTGTACTGTGGAATGCACTACCACCATCATTCCGATTAGAACCCTCCTATTCTCAATTTAAGATATTACTCAAAACTTATCTGTTTCAGCAAGCCTTCAATCTCTCTCCTGATGTTCCTCCCTAAAGTTGCCGTTAGTCGCGTTTGTCTGCTTGCTCATACGTTGTCCTGTCTTCCCCTGTCTGGTCCTGTTGCCTTGTTTTGTTAGTATGTTTCATGGAAGTCTTAGTCTAGGTGCCTATTTTACTTGTCTATACTTTATTTTACTCATTGCTTTCCTATTTTATTATGGTGTTCTTTTCCATGTTTTGCATTGCTAACCTTTTATTGTACATCGCTTTATGTTTCGACAAAAGCGGTCTATCAAATGCTAAAATAAAGATAAAGATAAAAGACATTGCATAATACCAGCATGCACACATCATCCAGAGTTGGTTGCATCATTTTCTGATGCAATGCAATACTACTGCCAGATGGCTGCTGAAGCCATCTGACGTCAGCAGTGTACTATACGCAGTCGGAAAGGAAAGTAATCTGGTATTCTGTTCCGATATTGAAAGCCTCATAAATGCCTTAAAAATCACTCATGACCCACAAGACTGGAGACTATTTATAGACTCTTCGAAACTGAGTCTGAAGGCTGTGCTTTTGAACAATGGAAACCTTCTTCCATCTATTCCAGTAGCGCACACCGTCCACATAAAAGAGACATACGATAACTTAAAGCATCTACTGACTTCCATTAACTATAACAAGTAGAGCTGGCACCTCTGTGGTGACTTGAAGGTAGTTGCCCTTTTAATGGGACTGCAGCAGGGATATATAAAATACATGTGTTTCTTATGTGAGTGGGATAGCCGAGCAAGGGATTGGCACTACTTGCGGAAGGAATGGAATCGCAGACAAAATGTAACAGAAAGAAGAATATCCAGCACCCAGCTCTGGTTGAGGCTCACAAAATCCTGCTACCACCCCTTCACATCAAACTAGGTTTGATGAAAAACTTCGTGAAAGCCATGGACCGCACTTTGCCAGCTTTCCGATATCTGCATGAAAAATTCTCTCGAATCAGCAAAGCAAAGATTAAAGAGGGAGTTTTTGTGGGTCCTCAGATTCGAGAGCTCTTCAAAGATGACCGGTTCAACAACTTGCTGCAGGATGATGCGAAACAAGCATGGAATGCTTTTTGCCTAGTGTCAACAAACTTTCTCGGGAATGTTAGGGCAGAGAACTACAAGGAACTAGTAGAAGACATGCTGGTGCAGTATCAGAAACTTGGCTGCAATATGTCTCTAAAGATCCATTTCCTTGATTCCCATCTCGATTTCTTTCCCGACAACTGTGGTATGGTTAGTGATGAACAGGGCGAATGTTTTCACCAGGATATCGCAACGATGAAGCAAAGATACCAGGGAAAATGGTCCACTACAATGCTGGCTGACTACTGCTGGACACTCCCCAGAGAAGCTCCCGAACAGCTGTACAAGAGACAGACGAAAAAATCTAAGAAGTAGTCTATGACTTGGTTTTTACAGGTATTAACTGAAGGCCTATTATATTTACTATTGACATGCATTTTGTGATGTAAACATTAATTCTTGTAGATTACAAAAAACTAGAGCCAACTTTGCAATTTCACTGTCATATTCCTGTTCAGCATATAAAAATTGATAAGAAATGACTATTTTTATTTCAGTAACATGAGTTTTGTAAAACTTTGTTGACCACTGATATTTGCAGGCTGCTGTTCAAGTTCTCTTTCCTGAAGGTTGCAAGTGTAAATACAGTTCCACAGAAATGAAGAATGCCATTGACGAAATCCAGTTGCTCTGAGAACTGCTGCTGGACGGTGTGAAAGCTTTAATGAAGATCATTTTGAGCAACTCATGTCAGACTTGCAGGAGTGTGACTGGTTTTCACTGGCATTAGATGATTCCCTGGGCATTGCTGATCTCTTGGTTGTCTTTCTACATTTTGGCAAAAGTTTGGTTGTCCAAGAAGAGATATTGACATTGATATCACTAGTAAAACACAACTAGAGGCATAGACTGCTTTAGTGCTCTGAAACAGTTTTTGACCGAAAAAAATACCGTTATCAAAGTTATGTTGTGCCACAGCCAATGTCGCACCTGCTATGGCTGGGATGCATTCAGGACTGGTGGTGTCAATGAGGAAAGATCACAGTTTTGGCAAATTTATGTCATTTCACTGCATCATTTATCAGGAGTCGTTATGTGGTAGGCATCTGCAGCTCGATTCAGTGATGAATGTTGTCATAAAAATGATTAATAGTGAAAGTGCATTTGCCAGTTTTGTGCTGTTGATGCTTTGATGCAGAGTATGGAGATCTTATTCTTCACGATAATGTTAGGTAGCTTAGCAGAGGGAAGGTTTTGGAGCATTTCCTTGTGCTGCTATTACACATTAGATCTAGAGATTACTACTACTACTTATCGTTTGCATAGCACTACAAGGCATACACAGTGCTGTACAAAGAGATGTAAGAACATACAGTCTAGTCAAGACAGACAACTGGGGACTAGGATATATCAAGAGGAATGGTAATGAGAATAGGAGAGTAGGGGGGTAAATCCAAAAGCAGTCTCAAAGTGAGTTTTTAGCCTGGATTTGAACAATGGCACAGGTGGAGCCTGATGTACCGACTGAGGTAATTTGTTCCAGGCATAAGGATCAGCAAGGTAGAAGGATCAAAATCTGGAGTTGGCAGTGGGCAAGAAGGGCCCAGATAGGATCTGCCAGAAAAGTGGAGTTCTAGAGGAGAGGTAGTGAGGAGCAGCCGAATGAAGGCACTTATACAGTAGGTCAGTAGTAGAAGTTTGAACGATGCAGAAAAGGATAGGGAGTCATTGAAATAACTTGAGAGAATGGGTGACATGAGCATAGCGACACTGGCAGAAGATTAGCCATGCAGCTGAGTTCTGAGATTGAAGTAGGGAGAAATGATTCTGAGGAAGGCCAGTGAAGAAGAGACTGCAATAGTCTAGATGGGAGGTGACTAGAGACTGGATAAAGGTTTTAGTGTGCCAGCAGCTATGTTCTCTCACCTGGCCCTGTAGGCACCACCATCCTTGCAAAGAACTGCCCCACCATGCTTAGAGAAGGACATCATGACAGAGAAAGCAAGTGGTGGTGCTGGCAGCAACAGCAGCAGCTCCCCAGCATGGGTGTTGACCAAATCTGAGGAGGACGACTCAGATGTGGTCTTCACGCATCAAGATGCAGGGGCTTGAGGTCAAGCAACAACCATTGGTGGCAGGGTTGACAATAGCGTGAACTTCAATACATATCAAGAACTGTCCGCGCTGCACTGCCTGGATTACGGACTGTAGTGTCTTCATGTGGAAGTGCAGGGTCTGCAGTGAGAATTCATCTTCTTGAGGTCAAGAATTGGCCAAAAGGAACCGTACTTCTTTGGCACCATGAAGTAGGAGCACTGGCACTTGCCTTACTCGGCATGGGCAATCGGGACAACCACTCTTATGCTGCCAAATGGTTCGCACAGTCCTGATGCTGCACCACAACAAAGCACAGTGAAAGCATGGCTTCAGTGCAGTCAAAGAAGTAGGGCTTCTGCTTTATAGACCATGGAATTTCTGTTCCTGGAGCTGACTTGGATCATGCCACTGCAGGCCTCCCTCAAGCTGCCCAGAAATCGTTAGATGATGGGGCAGGGTTCAAACATTCTCCACAAGAGCAAAACCACTAAAGGACTTTAAGCTCTATCTGTGACTTTTGCCTCTTTGGAGCTGCACCAGGAAGCTCCCTGGAAGCCAAACATACCTTCAGACCTCTGAAGTGTATAAATATCCCCCCTCCCAGTCAAGCAAGCCACCCAGCACCAATCCCTAATTGCTCCATGTTTGTTCTGTGCATAGAACAGACCACATCATTCTAGCTAGTCTCTCACAGCATGGTACTTCAGTTCCTATATAACTTCCTTCAGGATGAGGCCATAGTTTCCTATAATACTGCCCTTTCCTCTGCTCTAGATACTCTTGCTCCACCCATCCTACATTCTGTGAGACTAACTTCACCCCAGCCTTGGTTGTCCTCAACTACCTGCTATCTCTGCTCCTGTGCCCACTCAGCTAAGCACATTTGGCTCAAATCTCCCTCCCTTTCCGACTTTCTTCACTTCATATTCATGCTTACCTCCGTCCAGTCAGCCTTAGCACTTCCCAAACAAAACTACTATATCCACCTGACTAATTCTCTTGCCACTGACCCCCATTGTCTTTTTGCTACTCTTAACTCTCTCCTCAAGGCGACTTCCCCTCCAACACCCCCCCCCCCTTTCTCTTTCTACCCAAACCCTAGCTGACTTTTTCCATAACAAAATCCACAAGATTACTCTCCAGTTCCCCACTAGGACAACTTCATCCCCTCTTCCCCCACCTCAATACCAACATTTTCCCAATCAATCTCCATTACCCTTTCATCCTTTTCAATGATCTCTGAAGGTGAAACCTCTCATCTTTCCTTCTTCACCCATCTCCTGAACTCCATTTCCTCCTCTGTCATCTCTTCCATCTCACATATTCCCAGCCTCTCGCTCTCCACTGCTGCTGTCCCTGCAGCCTTCAAGCATGCTGTGGTCACACCCCTGCTCAAGAAACCTTCTCTTGATCCTAGCTCACCTTCTATTATTGTCCCATATCCCTTCTTCCCTTTGTTTCCAAACTTCATGAGCATGCAGTCCTTCACTGTTGTCTTGAATTTCTTTCCTCTCAAGCCCTTCTGGATCCTTTTCAGTCTGGCTTTTGCCCCTTATATTCTACTGTAAAGGCACTTGCCAAAGTTTCTAGTGACTTGTTCCTGGCTAAATCTAAGGGCCTCTATTCTATCCTTCTTGACCTTTCTGCTGCTTTTGATACTGTTGACCACCACTATCTCCTTGACACATTATCCTCACTTGGTTTAAGGGGCTCTGTCCTGTCCTGGTTCTCTTCTTATCTGGAGAGAGTGGCCTAGTGGTTGGGGCAAGGTACTTCAGGCCAGAAGGTTGTGGGTTCAAATCCCACTAGAGGACAGCAACCTTGGGCCGGAAGGACTGGGGTTTCTAGTCCCACAGGTGCTCCTTGTGGTCTTGGGCAAGCCACTTAACCCTCCATAGCCCATGTTCCCTGTAAAATAGTTATCTCCAAGTTATAATGCCCTGTTCAATGTAATTTCAGTTTGTTCACTGTAAACCGCACTGATGCAGAATAGTGCGGTATATAAGAGAATGTAAATAAATAAATAATAAATAAATCTCTCCCATCACTCTTTCAGTGTTTGTTCTGGTGGTTCCTCTACTGCTATCCCTCTCTCAGTTGGTGTACCCTAAGAGTCTGTTCTGGGCCCTCTCCTTTTCTCTCTCTACACCCATTCTCTTGGTGCTCTCATCTCCTCCCATGGATTTCAGTATCATTTTTATGCTGACAATTCTCAGATCTATCTTTCTACACCTGATATTTCTCCTACACTCCAAGCCCATATCTCTGCCTGTCTCTCTGACATTGCCACCTGGATGTCTCACCACCATTTGAAACTAAACATGGACAAAACTGAACTTCTTATTTTTCCTCCTAAACCTTCCTCTCCCCTTCCTCCTTTCTCTAACTCTGTTGATAATACTCTACTTCCTGTTTCCTTGGTCCGTAAGCTTGGTGTCATTTTTGACTCCCCCCTTTCGTTCTCCTCACATATCCAACAGATAGCTAAAACCTGTCATTTCTTTATAACATTAACAAAATTCTCCCCTTCCTCTCTGAACACACTACTAAAACACTTGTCCACTCTCTACTTCCTGTCTCGACTATTGCAACCTCCTTCTTGCTGGTCTCCCTCAGAGTCATCTCTCTCCTCTTCAATCTGTTCAGAACTCTGCTGTGCGACTGATCTTTCGCCAGCCTTGATATACTCATACATATAACCCCTCTTCTCAGGTCATTTCATTGGCTTCTCTTCTGTTTTTGTATCCAATTCAAACTCCTTCTTCAGACCTTTAAGTGCATTCATTTGTCTGCTCCTCACTTCCTTTCCTCTCTCCTCTCTCCTCTCTCCTCTCCCCTCTCCCCCTAGACCCCTCCTCGAGAACTCTGCTCTTTTACTGGCTTGCTTCTCTCTTTGCCCTTTTCTTCCATTGCTAACTTCAGACTTCAGTCCTTTCACCTTGCTGATCCTTACGCATACAGTAGAACAAACTTCCTGAGTCTGTACCTCAGGCTTCATCTCTGCCCCTTCGCAAATCTATGCTAAAAGCTCACCTCTTTGAGGCTGCTTTTGGATCCTGATCTTTTATTTCCTTGTGTCTCCTTACCCTTCCCTATTCTATCTTTATTCCTATCTTTTATCTTGTCTGTCTTGATTAGATTATAAGCTCTGATGAGTAGGGACTGTCTCTATCTGTGTTTGTACAGTGCTGTGTATACCTTATAATGCTTTATAAATGTTTAATAGTAGTTGTATTAGAGAATTTCTTGCTGAGTAAATCCAACAATATGATGAATTCTTAAGTTCCGCTTTGTTGATGGACATGGTCTTTTTAACTGACATTACAGCTCATCTCAACCAACAATTTGAAATTACAGAATTCTCATTTCATCACTGAACTCTGCAGCTCTTTGAGGACATTTGTTCACAAGCTGGGTTTGTTTTGGTCAGCTTTAGATGAAGGAGAAATGAAATACTTTTCTAATTTATAGCAAATGGCCTTGGATCTATCACGTTCTCTGAAGAAAGATAAAGGATGCTGCCGAGTGATTCTCTGATGTGCTTGGGAAAACTACAGCAGGAATTTTAAGACAGATTTGTAGATTTTGCACAATCTGAACCTGTGCTGGACTTTGTCCTAAATCCATTTCCTGGAGATTCTGGGTTCATTTCTAAAATAGCAGTTCATTGTAGGTGGGCAGACAATCGCTTTCAACTGGAAATCGCTAACATTTAAGAACATATGGAATTTAAGCAACGCCATAAAAGTTGTCAGACCTTCTGTGAGTTCTAGAAGATTGTTCCTAATCAGAATTATCCAGTGTGTTCGACGATCGCAAGCAAAGTTTTCTCACTTTTTGGCCCCACGTACGTGTACAATAGACTTTTTCAACTATGAATATTTTAAAGACAGAACTGAGGAATAGACTTAAGACTATCTCATGATCCGGTTAAGAGTATGCCTAACGAATTATGAGCCACGATATGCTATACTGTGAGCAATATGAGACTCAAATGTTCATTAGTAATATTTGCTACGGTTGACAAGGCCCCAAAAAAGTGAGTTTAAATTTAACTGTGTTGTAGAATTAGAGGGTCATTTTAAAAGGTTTTGTCGTGATTTGGACTTCTAAAGACATGCACGTGGATGTTGAAATCACAGACATGTCTCTGTAACCATTCCACAAATGACGCTTGCAGACGTCTCCAGTGCAGGGATGTCCAAGTAGGTAAGGGAGTGTGGAGGAGGCGTGTCCATGTGCTTACGTGTCCCTGTTCGATATCAGAAACGTTGGAGACGGCTGCAGGCATGTCCACATTTATACCTGCTCCAGGCATAAATTGGCATCAAGAAAGTGCTTGCTATCACCTTAAAACATCTAGAGAATGTAGAAAAGATGGAGAATTAAATGACTAGCCTTAGATCATAAAGGTCCATGCTAGGATTTGAACCCTGACCACTCTCTTCTTAGTCTAATCATTATGCTATTAGATGTCTTGGGTTCTGAAATGCTATCCAGGGAGACATCTCTATAGATGTCTGATACACGTGCATATCAGGCATGTCCACCTTTCCAAAACTGTGCCTGAACTTGCACGTGCCTGCTTTTTTTTCCAATGTTCTGGCTTTGATGTCCCAGATTGCATTTGAACTTCCCATTGTGAAATGGGCCTCTCAATATTTATATGTAAAACTTTATGTATAGGCTTAAGAACATAAGATATGCCATATTGGGTCAGACCAAGGTCCATCAAGCCCAGTATCCTGTTTCCAACAGTGGCCAATCTAGGTCATACGTACCTAGCAGTTTCCCCAAAAGACACAGGTTCCACAATGCTTGTATTGGGTCAAGCATTATCCTGGGTCCCTTCTTAATAATGGTTTATGGACCTTTCCTTCAGGAACTTGTCCAAACCTTTTTTAAACCCAGCTACACTAACAGCCTTTACTGCATCCTCCGGTAACAAATTCCAGAGTTTGATTACATGTTGAGTGAAAAAATATTTTCTTTTATTAGTCTTAAATAGTTTGCCCTGTAGCTTCATTGCATGTCCCCTAATCTTTCTATATTCTGATAACGTAAACAATCGATCTACGTTTACCCGCTCCACTCCGTTCATTAATTTATAGACTTCTCTCCCCTCAGCCGTCTCTTTTCCAGCTTAAAGAGCCTTAACCTTTTTAGCCTTTCTTTATATGGGTATCCTTCCATCCCCTTTACCATTTTGGTGGCTCTTCTCTGAACCTTTTCTAATAACGCTATATCCTTTTTAAGATATGGCGAAAAGAATTGCACACAATATTCAAGGTGCGGTCGCCACCATGGAACGATATAGAGGCATTATAATATCCTTTGTTTTATTTTCCATTCCTTTCCTTATGATACCTAGCATCCTATTTGCTATCTTGGCTGCCGCTGCACACTGGGCCGAGGGTTTTAACATGTTATCCACAATGACGCCTAAATCTTTTTGCTGGGTGGTGGTTCCTAATGTGGAACCTTGCATCATGTAACTATAGTTTGGGTTGTTCTTCCCTAGTGTGGTGGCGCAGAGGAGAAAGAGCACAAGAAAGAAGGGAGAAATCAAGCATTTTTCCCAGAGAAGGGAATCAAAACCAGAGGTTCAGGGGTTAAAACTTCTGGCTTAGAAAAAAACTCCTCACAGAAAGGTGGTAGTCAAGGGACATGCCCTAGCTCCCTAGTTACCAGCCCTGCTCACGAGGGACAGCTGGGGGAGGAGCTAGCAGGCAATAAGAGAAACTACAGATATAAACGCCGGGAATCTGGAGAGGAGAGGGAAGTACGAGGAGTACAGAGGGAAGTACGAGGAGTACAGAGAGAAGTACGAGGAGTACAAGGAGTACAGGGAGGTCAGAGGAAAGGTGAAGAAGCAAGACAAGGAAGTGCCTGGAGAGCCCAGCAGAAAGGTCTTCAAACTGTCCAGCAAAGGAGTGCCCGAGAGGGAGGTGCTCAGAGTGCAGGAACGAGGTACACTGCAGGGAAAGGCAGCCTTAGAGGAAGGTGCTTTGGGAGACTGACTTCCAGTGACGGTGAATCCTCCATTGAGAGAGAGAGAGGAGAAGGAGGAGTTCTAGTTCTGAACCCAATGCTGAGGTGAATGGGTCAGAGAGTCCTAGAAGAGGAAGAGGCCCTAGAAGCTCGGCAGGACTATCTAAGAAAGGCACTCAGAGAGTGAAAGAAACCTCACCAGAAGCTCTGTGGAGAAAGGCAAAACCAGCCCGAGGTTTTAAAGCTTACCCGGGGGAGTTCACAAGCCATGTGAGTAACCGACAACATTCCCCAGAAGTTTATATGGAAACTGAGCAGTCAGCTGTAAAGTCAGCTAGGAGCTTATTTCCTCAGAATAAGGTGAGCGTGGTTAAATCTTTTAATAAGCCTTTGAAAGTCAAGGAGTTGTCTGAAGGTAAAAACATTCCTCAGAGAAAAGAAGAGTCTGCCTTAAAGAGAGTCTTGCAAATCTTAGAAAGTTTAAAGCCAGATAATACTGAGTTCAAATCCAATGCTTCTCTGATAGAATCAGACGCCGAGAGCATGGAGTTTGAAACTTCTATGGCACAGGAACCTAGTTCTGACATGGAGATAGAATGCTCTCTAGTTTTCTTAAAGTAGCTGAAGGCTAGAATGTTTCGTGAAGCCTTAAAGTAGCAGCTGTTTTCAAAGACTCCGAGCTGAAGAGAATATGCAAATTAGGATTGCTGGGATTCTAAAAGCTTAACCCTTTCTTTGAAAGACTGCTTGCAAAAAGTATAGAGCCTGCCAGATAGCAGGTAGAGAAACGTGGTTTGGGGAGAGGAAAGAAAACATTGTGCAGTTGAAGTTTTGCATTGCTGGAACTGCTTAAAGCTGTACCTGTTTTAAAGCCATTTTTGAGAAGAAGGTTTTTGTCTCCAAGCTTGCTTTTCTGTTTGTATGAAGAAATACTTTGTTTGAGTTTGCTGGCAAGTTGAATATAGAAGCCACTTACTTTGTTGCTTTATTCTGGAAAAATACCCACATCTTTGTTTGATACTTGGAACTGTTTATAAGGAGTTCCTTTGGCCTGGAGAATAATAAAAATCCTGTGTGCCTATATCTTTTCTCGGCTGAAGTTTATTGCCACTACACAACTACAATTATAGGCATTTTCAAATAAATAAAGTCTATCACTATTCCCAACACCTAGGCAACCGCCTGGGGCCAAGGGGTGGTGACACTAGGTGCATAACTCTGCACTTGTCCACATTAAATTTCATCTGCCATTTTGATGCCCAGTCTTCCAATATATCAAGATCCTCTTGCAATTTTCCACAATCCTCTTGGGTTTTAACAACTTTAAATAGTTTTGTGTCATCTGCAAATTTGATAACCTCACTCGTTATTCCCTTTTCCAAGTTATTTATGAATATGTCAAAAAGCAGTGGGCCCAGCACAGATTCCTGGGGTACACCACTATTCACCTTTCTCCATTGGGAAAATTGGCCATTTAGCCCTACTCTCTGCTTTCTCTCTTTTAACCATTTCCTGATCCACAATAGTACACTGCCTCCTATCCCATGACTCTAGTTTTGCTAAAAGTCTCTGATGAGAGACCTTGTCAAAGGCTTTCTGAAAATCCAAATACACTTTATCAACTGACTCACCTTTGTCTACCTGTTTATTCACACCTTCAGAAAAACATAACAGATTAGTAAGACAAGATATTCCTTGTCTAAAGCCATGTTGGCTGTCTCCCATTAAGCCATGACTATCTACATGTTCAGCAATTTTGTTCTTTATGATGGTTTCTACCATTTTTCCCAGTACTGACGTCAGGCTCATCTGTGAAAACAAACTTATTTCCAGCATAGGTAAAGTGAGGTTATTTACCTATAATGGGGGTTCTCTATGAACAGTAGGATAAGTCAGCCACACCTCTTGACGTCTTCCAGGCAGTGCCATAGACGGAAGTGCTCTCCAGAGCTCAGAAAGATAAACCTTTCTGAGCATGTGTAGATAGCCTCACCTCAACAGCCCGTCCCTAGCCTGGCCAGTGTGTCCCCAGCTTCGCTTTCCCGGCTAGGCTGTGTGCTGGTTTGGGGCTGACCTTGTCCAGGGGAGGTGGGCGGGATTGTGTGGCTTATTTATCCTGCTGTTCATGGAGAACCCCTGTTACAGGTAAATAACCTCGCTTTCTCTATGGACAAGCAGGATGCGTCATCCATACCTGGTGCCTCCCTAGCTGTGCCTGTGCGCGCGCTATGGTGGATGAGGGAGGTGTGGACGTTTACACAAGGAACATACTTGGTCACCTTACTTCTTGCAAGTTTGTTTATTGCATCAATAGTGGCTTAATAACAGCTAGGCAAACGTGCATGTTAGTGAACACGTGCAACTTCAACATAGTGCATACTTTAAAGTGAACACAGTGCAATCGTGCAACATTGTGCAAAAATGCGAACATGTTGCAAACATATTACAATATAATTTAGCTGATATTAGTGGTAGGGCAACGCACAGATATCAGTAGTGACAGACTATGAGTCACCTGTCTCTGTCCAACATGTGCCATCCAGCAGAGTCCTGAGGCTGTTTGTTCCGTGCTCCCTAGGTCACAGCAGAGAGGAAAGTCTTGCCGAAGGCACTGTCTGCCTGTGCCTCAAGGTCCAGGCAGAAGAGTTTCTGGAAGGTGAGCGTTGAGGACCACATGACGGCATTACGAGCACAAGATGGTGATGGAAGTGGCCAGCGCCCGAAGCTGGTGCGCTCCCACACTGGTACTGGTCTGCGTGCCCGCCTTGTTGTGGCAGTAGGTGACACAGTTCAACACCCATTGAGATAGTGTCCTCTTTGTGACAAGTCTGCCTGGTCTGTTGGGGGTCAAAGGACACAAAGAGTTGTGTCCCTTGCTGAATGGACTCTGTCCTGTGGATGTAGTGCACAGGGCCCTAATGCAGTCGATGATATGTAACCTTTGCTCTTCCGTGGAAAAATGGTGTCCCAGGAAGAACGTGGGCAGCTCGATGGACTGGTTTATGTGAAACGCTGATGCCACCTTCGGGATGAACTTTGGGTTGGTGTGCAGAGATGTGCGGTCCTGGTGGAGCTGTGTGTATGGTAGGTGAGCCACCAAGGCCTGCAGCTCGCTGACTCTTCTGGTGGACGTGATTGTAACCAGGAAGAGGGTTTTCCAAGATGCATACTTTAGGGCCGTATATTGGAGCAGCTCGAAGGGCTCTTGTGTCAGCTTTGCAGGATGACATTGAGGTCCCAGGGTGGTATTGGTGGTCTGACCGGGGGGCCTCAGGTTAGCTAGGCCTCTCATGAACCATATGACAATTGGTAACGTCGTGTTGGAGTTATTGGCGGTCTCATCTGCTTGATCATGGAGGGCCACTATCGCTGAGAGGTGGACCCTGATGGATTGGGTCTTTAGGCTGAGCTCGAAGAGCAAGGTGAGGTATTGAAGGACTTTTGCGACTGGTCATGATGCCGGGTTCAGGCCGCGGGCTGCACACCAAATGCTAAATTTCTTCCATTTGAGACCATAGGATTTTCATGTGGATGGTCTCCTGGCTGCCAGGACCACATCTTGCACCTCCTTAGGCAGGTTGAAGGCTGAGCATTTCAGCCTCTCAATCTCCAGGCTGTCAGTGTGAGGGCTTGAAGATTGGGTGTGTGTGTTCCCGCTGTTTTGGGTGAGGAAGTCTGGTCTCAGGAGAAGCCATATCGGTGGACCCTCAGTGAGATAGAGTAAAAGAGGGAACCGCATCTGACGGGGCCAGTGAGGTACAATCAGAATGATGTGAGCTTTGTCCCTGATGACCCGCTATAGGGTTGCAAAGATCAGAGGGGTCAGGAGAAAGGCGTATGCCAGTAACCACTCCTCCCCAGCACACGTCGAATGCATCCGCTGCTATGCTCCTGGATAATGGGTGCTTCAAACAGAAGAGGGGACACTTCGCATTCTGCTTTGTGCAAAGAGATTGAGTTGTGGTGTCCTCCACTGCTGGAAGACAGAGTTGGTGACCTCTGGGAGTAGGGTCCACTCGTGCAGCTCCAGCTGTCTGCTCAACCTGTTGGCCAAGGTATTCTGTTCTCCTGGGAGATAGGAGGCCCATAGCAGGCAGCCATTGGAGAGCGCAAGGGACCATGTCCCCCCTTGTTTGTTGATGTAAAACATGGCTACTTGATTGTCCATCTGGATCAAGATAGATTTCCCTTGGAGGTGTTGTTGGAAGCCTTTTGTGCATACTTGATGGCCCTGAGCTCAAGCAGATTGATGTGTAGATTCTTTTCCTTCATAGTCCATTACCCTTGGATGTTGAATTATGTAGGTGGGCTCCCCACCTGTGGTGGATGCATCAGTGGTCAGCACGATGTGATGCTTGTGCCAATGGAGGTCCTTGCCCACTGAGAGGTTCACTGGTGAGGTCCACCAGCGGAGCCCTTCCCTGACCTGGGAGTTTACGAGAATGCGTGTGATCAGGGACTGTGAGTGCTGTCTCCAGTGTGTACGCAGGTGCCACTGGAGACTGTGCATGTGTATCCTTGCTAGTGGAAGGACAGATGTCACCACTGCCACATGACCCAGGAGACCTAGGATGGAACATGCGGAGGCTTGTTTTGCCGTGAAAAGATCCATAGCCAAAGAGGCAATCATGTTCACTCACTGCTCTGGAAAGAAGGGCTTTGAGGAGTGAGTGTTGATGATTACCCTTATGAACTGTAGGTGCTGGGATGGCTGTAACTGTGACTTTCCATTCTTGTGATGAAACTGTTGCAAATGGTCTAATCTCTCTGAGTGATATATTTGTCAAAAATTAAAAATAAAAGAATCACTCAATTCATATCTTAAGGGTCTAGATGTGTTCTTAATCAACCCACTCTTATGGTCAAACTCTTTTTTACTCTATGCCAACCAATTATTGTATATCATGCTATAAAAGGTCCCAGACTTAGTGCCATACGTTTTTAGACTTCAAATGCGTCCAACTCTTGTGCCCATTAGCATCAATGACCTTACTTGAACCTCTTCTATTGTAATTGTAAGAGAGAGTACATCAAAGCTACACGAAGCTTATGGCCCGCTGTTGTTGATTTAATACAATACTGCTCCTAAAAAAATTTTGCTTAGCTCATACCTTTTTGCTGTGGACTCATTTCTGCAGTATATTTTGCTTGTATCTCAGTGATATCCTTAGCTTCGGCGGTATGCTTAGCTTGTATCCCAACGCCTTTCCTAGGCGCCTCCATCCCGTTTCACTTTGGCAAGTTTCCTCAAGGGATTACAAATGACTTCTATCTCTATAAAATAAACAAAAAGCATATAAGTAACCTCTAATAATTTAACACCTCCCGAACTCCTTTTTAACCCTCTAATAAATTAAAAAAACTATACGGGAACAATCACATACCGACAAAACGAAAGATGCTGCATGCATTTCATTAACTGCTATAACTTGAACCTCTCATCCAGCATGGTTACGGAAAATCCACGCATGCGGGCTACTGGTTACTCCCTTATTTTTAAACCCCCAACTTGTTGATCTATCAATGACGTCAAGACCCGCCTACAAATGACGTCATCCGAACCGATATTGCCACAATATCAAAGTATTATATTCATTCATTCGATTAGGTGATTCTCCTTTTCCAATGTATACTAACTCCTATACATGTTCCCATGCTCCCCATGGACCAAACTAAAAAGGATATATTACCCTATATTTCCTACCTATATTCCTACTCACCCATTTGTAAAATTACCCCTCTATCAATCCCTATATACAGGATGACCAATCTATATAAGTATTAAGACCGTTGGGTGTCACTGATTTTAAAGTAAATATCCATTTTTGTTCCCTTATAAGTAAGGATTGTTCCTGTGACTTTCCCGCTATACCTGACCATAATTTATCTATACAAAAGCATCTCAAGTGCTCAGACTGGTGTCCCATTGTTAAGCAATGTTGAACCAGTGGTGCCTCTTTCACTTTACATTTCAAACGACTCTTGTGTTCCCCCATTCTTATTTTAAAGGGGCGAATAGTTTTTCCCACATAGATTACCTCGCAGGGACATTGAATAATGTAAACCACAAAAGTGGAATCGCATGTTGTATGTTCTTTTAAAGGATATGTGACTCCATGTTGCTCAAAAGCACTGTCATGAGGTAGCGCTGTCAGAGCCCAGGGAAATAGGGAACTCTGAGCAAAACATAGCTGACAGCTCAGATATACACGTGGAAAAAGGTTACCATAGGCAACAGATACAAGCTGTATCACGAGGTGTAAGGGAACGCCCAAACACAAGGCTAGCTCGGAACTCATTAGGGAATGAGGGGCAGTTGGGTGGAGGCGGAGCCCAAACAAACACCACGAGAAAAGCAGTTAAGAATCACTCACCTGAGAGTAGTGGGAGAACGTTCGGGGAGAGAGCTGCTGGGAAAGACACATTGAGTGAGAGAGCTGCTGGGGAGAGAAGCCAAAGGAACATTTGGAGAGAAGCCTCATGAGGGAAACACAGAGCTGTGGAATCCAGGAGGGACTGCTTTGAGGAGCAGGGCACAGCTGTTCAGTATCCCCGGGAACCTTGGTACGGAGGGAGCAGAGGTGGTAGTCTGGTGGCCAGGCTGAGGAGAGCCAAATTACCCAGCACAAGGTACCAAGCAGGGGATAGTTTTTACCCTGAGGAAACTTTTATACCAGGAAAGCAGCTAGCAGAGAAACACAGTGAAAAGCTTTCATACAGACGGAGCTCGGCTCGGCTGAGAAACCAGGAAGAGAGAGTGCCAGAGGGTAGGCGTATTGACCCTAATAGAAGAGGTCTAGAATACAAAGAACTACCTTGCACTTACCAGGAACTGTGTAGTTCTCCTGACGGTGATTCTAGTGAATGTGGTAATTACCCATTCCCCTCTAGTTCAGTGGAGGAGGGGAATGCTTTAAGTTACAGGGAGGAACTTTGCAATCACAACGGAAGCTTTACTCCAGGGGAAACTTATTCCGATAGTGAAGAGATGCAATATGAGCCTTATGAGGAATCCTTGAATGGCAGTGATATGGATTGTACGTACACCATGGCTGATGCCATATCCTCCCTATGCTAGAGTGCTGTGAAAACTGTTTATAAAAGAAAACAGAAAGAAGGTGTTTTCATGTGAAAAGGTCTGTTTTCTTTTTCCTTCTGTTTGTTTCAAAAGCTGAAGTTAAGCCAAGTTTTGTTCCAGCATTTCTTTAATTTTGATGCCAGATGAATGGTCTGTTTTTCTTTTGTTTCAAATGCTAAAGATTCAATCCCGGACGGGGAATAAAATCCTGTATTATAACCTTACACTTGGTCTGCAACTACAATTCTTTGGTGTTTAGAACCACAGGTTCCAGAAGGCATTTCAAAGCCTTCTCACAATACTCTATAGCTACTAGAGTACTACCCCACTGAATTACCTACGCCGCTGGCCTCTGGGAACGTTGGTGGGTGACATTTGGCGTAGTTTTGAGGATTTTTACTTTTGAAAAAAAAAAAAAGGACATTATTAAAGAAAACTGCTGCTGTACTAGGAGACCCTGAGAAGCAAGTTCACTGACGGTGGATAGCTGACATTTCTTGCATGCTGGAATCTACGCAAAGGCTAAGGTAATGTTACCTGGGGCATAAGCGTAGCTGGATTCGGGCAAGAAAGAGGGCGCTGCTGTGCTGCAGGAATAAGGGTGAAAGAATATAAGTACCGCACTTGGTGGTTTTTGTCTTTCTTTTCTCCGCAGGGTCAGAGATAGAAGAATGGATGCCAGAGAGATGATGAGCTGGATGCAACTCCAGTGGGATAAGCAGCTGGAGTTGGCTAGACATATCCAGGAGCAGACAGCCAACATGATAAGAGAGCAGCAGAAGCCACTCTTGGACACTATGAAAGCGTTTTTGGAAAAGCCGCAGGAGCTTAGGACTGAAAACCCCGCTATAGTTCCAGGGGTAGGACTAAATGCTTGCCATGCCTTTTCTTTGGGACAATTGAGTCCACTTGATAATATAGATGACTTTATAGATGCCTTTGAGAGAATAGGGGAAGCGTTGAAATGGCCTAGAGAGCAGTGGGCGACCCGCTTTGCGGTATCACTTACTGGGGAAGCTCTCTCTGTCTACAAGGCAATGCCTGCAACCCTTGCTGCTGATTATGACGAAATAAAATGAGCAGTCAAGGATAGACTAGGGCTGTCTACTTTACATTACCGGAGAATGTTTAGAGAAGCTAGAATGAGGTCACAGGAGACCCCTAAAGCCTTGCAGCAGAGGCTGAAAAATCTGGCATGGAAATGGTTAACTCCTGAGCGGAGAACCATAGAATCGGTGCTGGACACAGTTATCTTGGAACAGTTTCTCCAGGCTGTGCCCACCGAGATGAAAACTTGTCTAACCTTACAGAACTGCCAAACTACTGACGAGGCAGCCAGTCTGGCAGAGCGATATTTGGAGGCGCAGATGGCTGACACCTCAGGGCTTGGTGTAATGAAAGCGACAGGAATGGCAGATTTTAAAAAGGGAAAGTATCTTAAGGGGAAAATGTTTAATGCCAATGTTAAAAATACTAATGGTGATATGTTTCTTACATGTAAGGGGAAATGTTATGTATGCAGGAGAGCAGGCCATTTTCAGAAGGACTGCACCGAGCGGACTGTCCTCATGGCTGGAGCAGACAAACCAGTGCAAGATGGATTCCTGATTCATGTTCAGGTAGAAGGGGTAGAAGCACTGGCACTGCTTGACTCGGGGGCTGACCAGAGCATGATTTCCTGCAGGCTTTGGGAAGCCATTGAGATGCGCCGTCAGTCAGCCTCGAGTCAAGCAGGGAGCCAGGTGCGTCTAAAATGCATACACGGGGCATTCTCATACTACCCTTTACAGAAGCTGTCTGTGCATGCATTGGGCCTTGAACACCCAGTACAGGTAGCCATAATCCCCACATTGCCCAGAGATATTATTTTAGGCAGAGACTGGCCGCCCTTTGTTAAGGGGTTGGTAGCAGGTTTGAGTACCCGGTCAGGCCTAGTTTCCACCCGCTCGCAAGCCGGGACCTCAGGGGTAGGAAAGACATCATCTGAGAGCACAGAAAAGCCTGAGGGGGAGGAAGGACCCCAAGAGGAAGAATTAAATGAGGGAGAATTAGGCATTCTTCCCACACATGATGACTTAATTCATGAGCCAGTTAAGGAAGGCAGGAAGGCCAAAGCCAAGAAACGCCAAGAGAGGCGTTATAGGACCCGGGGGAGGGCCGAGTTGGAGGCCAGAGCAGGGTTGCCCTGGGTGCCTGCAGAACTTGTGAATAAGTTCCCATCGTTCCCAGCGGAACAGCGGGCTGATCCAGCTCTTAAGAGAGCCTTCGAATGGGCCCAGGAAACACGGCCTACCCTACCCAGGTTTTTCCTAGAAAAGAGGTTCTATATAGGGAAAGCATTAACCCGTACACTGATGCCGTAAGGAAGCAATTGGTGGTGCCAACAACATTTAAGACCATGGTACTGCATTTGGCACACGACCACCCCATAGGTAGCCATAAGGGGATCCAAGGCACCCTGGACCAAATATTGGTTCGCTTTTATTGGCCAGGGGTCTTCAAAGAAACTAGGCAATACTGTGAATCTTGCCCAACCTGTCAGAGGGTTACAGCTCTAAAACCCAAAGCTGTACCGATGGTGTCCACACCCACCATAGCAGTACCTATGAGTCGCATAGGAATGGACATTGTAGGGCCTCTGATTCGAACACCGAGAGGGTTCCAATACTTGCTGGTAATAGTAGACCACGCTACCAGATTCCCATGGGCTATTCCATTAAGAAACACCTCCGCAAGGATAATCACCCAAGAGCTTGTGAAGCTATTTTGTGAGGTAGGGTTTCCTAGGGAGGTACTTACCGATCAAGGTAGTAACTTTTTATCCAAGCATTTGGCTATGGTCTGGGAGGCGTTCGGCATAAAGCATATACAGACTGCGGCATATCATCCCCAAACAAATGGGCTTGTCGAGCGGATGAACCAGTCCTTAAAGCAGATGCTTAGATGGGGTTTAAAAAAGGGAGAGATGGGCGACTGGGACACCCTACTCCCATTCGTGTTGTACGCGTGTAGAGAACGCATACAAACATCCTTGAAAGTATCCCCATATGAACTCATGTTTGGCAGACCCCCTAGGTGAATCTTGGATAATCTAAACGAACAATGGGTGGAGCCAGATACGCAAGAGGTTGGGGTACCTCAGTTCTTGAAGAATTTGAGGGAACGCTTGGATAGGACAGCAAAGTCCTCAGTGGAGAATTTGCAGGCCAGCAAGCGCAAACAAAAGTATTATTATGACAGGGGCACGAGACCCAGGCACTTGAATATAGGAGATAACGTGCTTGTCCAGGTAGCAGACCAGGGACTCAAGTTTGAGGCCCATTGGAAGGGGCCTTGCACTGTAATAATGAAAATGGGCCCGGTCTCATATAAAGTAGAGAATGAAAAGGGGCGTCAACAGGTGTATCACCTAAACGTCCTAAAGCCCTGGAAAGATAGGTTGGCCACTGCCAGCATGGCGTATGTAGAGCAGTATGACAGAACCCAGGAGAAGATTATGTGCTGTCTGAAAGGGTCAGCAGCCCATAATATTTTAAGGGGGGGATCTGTCATGAGGTAGCGCTGTCAGAGCCCAGGGAAATAGGGAACTCTGAGCAAAACATAGCTGACAGCTCAGATATACACGTGGAAAAAGGTTACCATAGGCAACAGATACAAGCTGTATCACGAGGTGTAAGGGAACGCCCAAACACAAGGCTAGCTCGGAACTCATTAGGGAATGAGGGGCAGCTGGGTGGAGGCGGAGCCCAAACAAACACCACGAGAAAAGCAGTTAAGAATCACTCACCTGAGAGTAGTGGGAGAACGTTCGGGGAGAGAGCTGCTGGGAAAGACACATTGAGTGAGAGAGCTGCTGGGGAGAGAAGCCAAAGGAACATTTGGAGAGAAGCCTCATGAGGGAAACACAGAGCTGTGGAATCCAGGAGGGACTGCTTTGAGGAGCAGGGCACAGCTGTTCAGTATCCCCGGGAACCTTGGTACGGAGGGAGCAGAGGTGGTAGTCTGGTGGCCAGGCTGAGGAGAGCCAAATTACCCAGCACAAGGTACCAAGCAGGGGATAGTTTTTACCCTGAGGAAACTTTTATACCAGGAAAGCAGCTAGCAGAGAAACACAGTGAAAAGCTTTCATACAGACGGAGCTCGGCTCGGCTGAGAAACCAGGAAGAGAGAGTGCCAGAGGGTAGGCGTATTGACCCTAATAGAAGAGGTCTAGAATACAAAGAACTACCTTGCACTTACCAGGAACTGTGTAGCTCTCCTGAAGGTGATTCTAGTGAATGTGGTAATTACCCATTCCCCTCTAGTTCAGTGGAGGAGGGGAATGCTTTAAGTTACAGGGAGGAACTTTGCAATCACAACGGAAGCTTTACTCCAGGGGAAACTTATTCCGATAGTGAAGAGATGCAATATAAGTCTTATGAGGAATCCTTGAATGGCAGTGATATGGATTGTACGTACACCATAGCTAATGCCATATCCTCCCTATGCTAGAGTGCTGTGAAAACTGTTTATAAAAGAAAACAGAAAGAAGGTGTTTTCACGTGAAAAGGTCTGTTTTCTTTTTCCTTCTGTTTGTTACAAAAGCTGAAGTTAAGCCAAGTTTTGTTCCAGCATTTCTTTAATTTTGATGCCAGATGAATGGTCTGTTTTTCCTTTGTTTCAAATGCTAAAGATCCAATCCCGGACGGGGAATAAAATCCTGCATTATAACCTTACACTTGGTCTGCAACTACAATTCTTTGACTGGTGTTTAGAACCACAGGTTCCAGAAGGCATTTCAAAGCCTTCTCACAATACTCTATAGCTACTAGAGTACTACCCCACTGAATTACATACGCCGCTGGCCTCTGGGAATGTTGGTGGGTGACAGCACTCACTTCCAAGGTAATATTGCAGATCCCACAAGTCTGGCATTTTTTATGTCCTACTTCAGAATTTGATGGTATTCCTACTGACAAGGGGGATCGCAATACTTCTGGACTAAGTTGTTCTTTTAAATTTTTATTACATTGCCATACGCAGCGTATTTTCTTGTATTCAAGCCCAGGAACCACACTTAAAACATTCCCATGTTTCTTTAAGATACGCTGAATTCCTGGACTTAGTGGAGAATATTTTGTAATTAAGCTGACATTATCCAAATCATCATTTTCCGTTCTTTGGATTCCAAAAATAAACTTCTGTTATTATAAAGTGAACTAGAATAGGCTAGTTTCACCACTGATGGGGGATATCCTCCCTCCCTAAAGTTATCTGAAAGCTGCTTTGATAAATTCTTGAAATCCCGATCATCAGAACAATTTCATCGATAACGCAAAAATTGAGATAAAGGAAGACCCTCCTTCAGTCTAGGTGGATGTGCACTTCCATAATGTAGTAATGTGTTACGGTCCGTAGATTTTCGATGGACTGACGTTAACCACTCTCCCTCTCCTCTGGTAATAGCCACATCCAGATACGTCAACATATCCCTATGGTAAACATGTGTAAATTGTATATTCTGATCACAGTGGTTAATCCACTGAAAAAACAACCCTAAAGGTTCTTCAGAACCTTTCCACAACATAAAAACGTTGTCTATATACCGACACCACATCTTCACATTCGAAGCATATGGGGACTTGACATCTATTTTTCTTCAAATTTACCCATGTAAAGATTCGCTATCGACGGGGCACAGGTGGCTCCCATCGCCACTTCAGAAATCTGTTGGTAAATTACATTTTCAAATATGAAATAATTGTGAAAAATGGCCATGTGTGCTAACTGTAACAAAAATATTATCTGTTGTTCTGATAAATCCCCCCGTTGATGTAAAAACCAATCAACAACATCATATGCTGCTGACTGGGTGATATTAGTATATAGGGATATCACATCCATGGTTACCAGCAATACATCAACATGTCTAGCCCACTGTGATTGACTGCCTAAGATATTAAGGAAATGTGTAGTATCTTTCACATACGACGGAATATCCACTAACAGTGGACGTAAGTATGAATTTATAAACATTGATAAAGGATCTAAAATGATCCCCTTGATGGAGACTATAGGTCTTCCCGGGGGTCATTCCTCATTTTTATGTATTTTATGGACTGTGTAAAACTTTGCTATGGTGGGGGCCACAACATTTAAATAGGCACATTCTTTACGTGTAATCAATTTATCCTGTAAAGCAGCCTGAGTTATTTCCTTAATTTCTAACTGAAGAGTTTTCTGTGGATCTTCTACCAATAAGCGATAGATTGTATGATCTATTAGTTGTATTGCTTCTTCTAGATGGTATTCATGGCTTAAAACCACTATGGCTCCACCATTATCAGCTCTCCTTATTACTATATCCATTCTTCGTTGTAATTCTTTTAATGCAAATCTTTCCATTTCACAGGTCAACCAATTTTTGCAAAAGTCATGTTACTGAAATAAAAATAGTCATTTCTTATCAATTTTTATATGCTAAACATGAATATGACAGTGAAATTGCAAAGTTGGCTCTAGTTTTTTTGTAATCTACAAGAATTAATGTTTACATCACGAAATGCATGTCAATAGTAAATATAATAGGCCTTCGGTTAATACCTGTAAAAAACCAAGTCAGACTACTTCTTAGATTTTTTCGCCTGTCTCTTCTAGAGCTGTTCGGGAGCTTCTCTGGGGCATGTCCAGCAGTAGTCAGCCAGCATTGTAGTGGACCATTTTCCCTGGTATCTTTGCTCCATCGTTGCGATAGCCTGGTGAAAACGTTCGCCCTGTTCATCACTAACCATACCACAGTTGTCAGGAAAGAAATCGAGATGGGAATCAAGGAAATGGATCTTTAGAGACATATTGCAACCAAGTTTCTGATACTGCATCAGCATGTCTTCTACTAGTTCCTTGTAGTTTTCTGCCCTAACATTCCCGAGAAAGTTTGTTGACACTAGGCGAAAAGCATTCCATGCTTGTTTCGCATCACCCTGCAGCAAGTTGTTGAACCGGTCATTTTTGAAGAGCTCTCGAATCTGAGGACCCACAAAAACTCCCTCTTTAATCTTTGCTTTGCTGAGTCGAGGGAATTTTTCATGCAGGTATCGGAAAGCTGGCGAAGTGCGGTCCATGGTTTTCACGAAGTTTTTCATCAAACCTAGTTTGATGTGAAGGGGTGGTAGCAGGATTTTGTGAGCCTCAACCAGAGCTGGGTGCTGGATATTCTTCTCTCCAACTGTTACATTTTGTCTGCGATTCCATTCCTTCCACAAGTAGGGCCAATCCCTTGCTCGGCTATCCCACTCACATAAGAAACACATGTATTTTATATATCCCTGCTGCAGTCCCATTAAAAGGGCAACTATCTTCAAGTCACCACAGAGGTGCCAACTGTACTTGTTATAGTTAATGGAAGTCAGTAGATGCTTTAAGTTATCATATGTCTCTTTCATGTGGATGGCATGCGTTACTGGAATAGATGGAAGACGGTTTCCATTGTTCAAAAGCACAGCCTTCAGACTCAGTTTCGAAGAGTCTATAAATAGTCTCCAGTCTTGTGGGTCATGAGTGATTTTTAAGGCATTCATGAGGCTTTCAATATCGGAACAGAATACTAGATTACTTTCCTTTCCGACTGCGTATAGTACACTGCTGACGTCAGATGGCTTCAGCAGTCGTCTGGCAGTAGTATTGCATTGCATCAGAAAATGATGCAATCAACTCTGGATGATGTATGCATGCTGGTATTATGCAATGTGATGCAATATTACATCATTCAAGGCTTATTTGGGATGTTGTTGATATCCTACTGGATAAATTTACACGGTGAAACGTCGAAAATGAACTACATGCAATATCTTGTAAACGAGAGCCAATAATTTTTTTTTTATGTTATATTCGCATTCAGCTCACCAAGATACTACAGATTAGGGCCTTTTAAAGTCAGTAACGATTTCAATGTTGACCAGTGAATTTTTTGACAAAGTATTGAAACTCCTGCGAAATGAATCTTCCAGAACTCCCACATCTCTTAACACTAGATTTTTAAAAATGGTCAGAGCTGGATGCAGCTTTACCCTCCACACTGGTTGATCTTCCTGTATTTCCTCCTGTTGTGCCTTAGGTGCGAAAAAATTCTTCAAATTTAACTTTCTAATCAGGTTTTCAAAATCAATTCTAAACTGAAACGGGTCAAAACTGGCATATGGGACAAAAGATAATCCCTTATTCAAGAGTCTTATGTGTTCATGGGAGAGTGAGATCCACGATATATTAACCACCAAATTTGAATGCATATCTTGTTGATGTTTACTCATTTTCTTTATTTTCGCTTTTGGACTGGACGATCCCAATATTCCCCTCGTCCTGTTTCTTTTTTCTTTTTCTTCTTCTCCTCCTCTTCTTCTAAAAAATCATTCCTCAATTTGCTAGAATCTGTGTGACTACTGTCATCTGAAGTATCCTCGAAATTCACTTGTTTTTTAGTCTTCTTCATCTTACGATTAATATCCATCCAGGGGTAAACGTACCCCACGGTGTAGTCAGTATGATCCCTCTTAAGTTTTTTAGACGTCGTAATTTTTACTTCCTGATGAAGCATGTCTGTTTCTTTAATTCTTCCATTTTCTTATTGTATTTTTCTTCCGTTTCACTGGCCTTCAAACTGCTTTCATTGCTTCTGCCTCTTCTATAAATTTCGTCAAAGTGATTTTAGTCGTATCCACTACTAACACCATTAGGTCAAGGGAACATTTGTTAAGTATTCCATTCCATTTTTCTAAAAATACATGATCCGTGGTGTGCATACGAGGTTCTTTATACATATGCATACCGCGTGGGATCTGTTGCCGACTGATGTATTCTATTAAAGATAACACAGGTACACTAAAAAAATTTTTTTTTAAACTGCCTCTAATGTTTCGATTGATTTTTACGTTTTTTGGTGCGCTGAATCCAAATCTGGTAACCAATTTGCTCCATCATGTACAGATTTTTTGCTACATTGGGTTAGCAGTTTGAGGTGAACGTTTCAGATTGAGTGCGATCGAGATAAAAGTTTCTTGGATGAATTCTTTATACTAATTGTTTAGTAGTTATTCAAATAAGAATAAAGAAAATTGTAACAAGGCAGCACATAAGAATAGAGTAATGTCAACAAAACACACTGTGATGGTAGCAAAATTGTCTGCACTTAAAACAGCCACATACATGTGCACAAACGTTGAGCATATAAGAGCGAGGTTAGACACAAAGCAAAGCAAAGAAATGTGCAAAAAATGTTGTACAGGTATGTATGTAAGAATAGAAAACGCAAACCGCACCATTGCAATACATGAAGACAAACACCCGATGGTGTGAAAATAAAATTCTAATAAATGAGATCCGACACTGTGGTAATAACTAGCAAATTTTTATTTCAAAGTTTAGTAAAAACACGATATTTGTCAACACAGTTTAGATTTTAAAGTCATTCTTGGGTCAATCAATCTCCTGGTGGGCCCGTTTCTTCTTCCCCCGAATGCTTCTCTTGGTGCGCTGCTTGGCGTATTTTTCATCTGGGGTTTCCCGCAGCAGCAACCAGCAGAAATCAGCCATCATAGTGGTGTTCCATCTTCCTTGGTACCTTCTCTCTGCGTCCTTGATGTCCTGGTGAAACCTTTCACCTTGTTCTTCACTGTACGCCCCCAAGTTTTCAGGAAAGTAGTTCACATGGGAGTGCAAGAAATGGACTTTCAGGCTCATGTTACAGCCTTGTTCTTTGAAGGCATTGAGCATCCTGGCAACAATATCCTTATAGTTCTCATCCCGCCTGTTCCCCAAGAATTTGAGAACAACATCCTTGAAGGAATCCCAGGCTTCTTTTTCCTTCTCAGACATCGTTTCAGCGAATGCTCCATCTGAAATGAGTTTCCTTATATCAGGGCCAACAAACACTCCTTCCTTTAGCTTTGCTTCAGAAAGTCGGGGGAACTTTGAGCAAAGGTACCGAAAGCACTCACCATCTTTTGGAAGGGACTTGATGAATTGCTTAATGAGACCCAACTTAATGTGGAGAGGTGGTAATAGAATTTTATCACGATGTACCAAGCTCTCATGAAGAACATTTTTCTCACTGGGTCTCAAATACTCCCGAATTGGCCAGTCTTTTTTCCCCCAGTGTATCCCACAAGCAAGGGAAGCAGGGATATTTGGTGAAACCGGATTGCTGCCCTAATAGCATGGATAGAATTTTAAAGTCTCCACAAATCATCCACTTATGCTCATCATAACGAATCTTCTGAAGAATCAGGGCCAAATTCTCGTATTTTTCTTGGAGAATAACAGAGTGAGCAATAGGAACTGAAGCGAATGTGTTGCCATTATGAAGAAGAACACCTTTTATGCTGTCATTTGACAAATCAATGAACAGCCGCCATTCAGCAGGATCATACTTGAGTTTAAACTTTTCCATCACTCCGTATATATCGTTGCAAAATACCAAATCTTCCTCTTTGCTGAAATACTTCAAAAATTGTGTCTCGCGGTTGCGGTACCAATAAAAGGTTGTTCCTGGTGACAATAGATTTTTCTGTTTAAGCCGAGAACCTAGCAGTTGGGCAGCATCTTTTGGGAGTCCTAAATCCCAGACTAAATCATTCAATTCAGCTTGAGAGAAAAGTTCAGGTTTCGGATCTGGTTCAGTTTCAAACTCGGAAGTACTGGACTCATCGGGAAAAGCCATCTGATGAGTCTCATCATGATCAGAACCGTCCACACAAATATGATCCAAAGATTTTGGTGGTTCAGGCACAGGTACTTCGTTGCTATGAGGCATAGGCCTAATTGCTGAGGGAAGGTTGGGGTAACTTATTACGTTCTTATTTTTTAAGTTGTATCCCTTCACAATGCAAGAGCAAAAATAGCAGTCACTGCTGTGGTCTCTTTGTTCACGCCACATCATAGGTATTCCAAAACGAAATGCTTGTTTTTTACCTTTCATCCATAAGCGTAGATCTTCCTCACATGTCTTGCACACTTTGTGAGGAGCCCACGGTTTGTCTTGATCGCCTAACTTCAAACCGAAATAGGCGAAATATACTTTTTTAATAAATGCAGAAATGTTCCTCTGCCGCTTTTTCACGGTATATTCCCCACAAATAAAACAAAAACTGTCCAGAGAGTTGACGCAACCTCTGGCTCTGTAAGCCATCACAAATACACAGCACTGCAAACTACAACTGTAGTGAACCACTTCGGAATAAAGCTGGATTACGACTGAGCAAACAAAAGGTAATAATAAACTTGCAAGAAACTGAAATTTGACAGGAACGTTCATGTCGCAACCACCGTGTTTGAGCGAGCGAACGAGGCGAGGCGAACAGGAAAGAACATGCGCCAGCGCGAGTACTGGATTTAGCCCCCCGCCTCCCAATTGTCCTGTTAATGTATAAAATGAATACAAAACACTCTAAAATATCATGAGGGAGTGTTTCTAGTTAGTTAACCATTACAACCTCTATTTTGGGCCAAGAAAATAAACTGCAGTCGGCTAAAAAGAAATTATGTGAACATTCCTTATATGGGTAAGAAATCTAATTTTGCAAGAAAACGTGACGTGATGGAACATTTTGGCTATTTTTCCTGGATTCAGCACCCCAAAATCTATAGGAATCAGTTGCAAAACTGGAGGCAGTTTTTTGGTAGTGTACCTGTGTAATCTATGTCAAGGATGGGACTCTGAGTTGGTATGAGTGCTGGTTCGCCAATGGCAATGTGGTATGGATTGTGTGGGGGCAGTGAAGGTATTGAGAGGGGGTAGAAAAAGTAGATTGGACTGCATATGCGTGGTAGTCTGTAGTGCACGTTTGGGTTGAAGGTGTGCGTTGGAACCGATATGCACATACATTATATTAGAAAAAAGTTTAGGAGCTCCATATCTCGGCAGTTTAGAGGTCCGCTGCGTATAGTAGAATATTGGGTTGGCCTTTATTTGCTGCCTTTGTGTCGATATATCAGACAGTGGCCCGGAATCTGCTGTTGGTTGCAGTGTCAGACAGTGGCCTGGGAACTGTAGTTGGATTACAGTGAAGTATAACAGATAGTGACCTAGTGTTTGCAGAGGTTTGCAGTAACAAAGTATCAGACAGTGTGGCCTAGTGACTGCAGATGGTTTACAGTTTTGTAGTAACAATGTATCAGGCAGGTTGCAGTAACAATGTATCAGACAATGGCTTAGTCTATGCAGCTGGTTTGCAGAAACAGTATATCAAGCATTATATCAAGTATTTGGCCTAGTATACGCATATATCAACAGTAAATCAATCATTTGGCCTAGTATACACAATTTTTTGTTTACAGTGTCAGTATAACAGACAGTGGCCTAGCATTTGTAGTTGGTTCACAGTAACAATGCATCAGACCGTGGCCTAGTAATAGCAGTGTCTCGGTTTTTGCTTCTTTATGGCAGCTGCTTCTTGTGTTGGGACTGTGTTTGCAGGCTTACCTCCACGTGTGGATCTTGGACTTAGTGGTTCCGTTGTCGCTCCTTGCTGGCAGGGGGTTAGATCCTGGCTGGGGGATCTGCGGAGTTTGGCGTCCGCGATGATGGTATTACGGCGGGAGGCTTCCCAACTTCCTGCCCACTTGCCACTGCCTAAGGGCCATGCCAAAGGGCCCTCTGGCGAGGCCCTCAGGCGCGGGCCCGCCCTGCAGGGACGCCGCTTAAATGCAGATTGCAAGGCTGGCTCCCACTGCCCCGATTGGGCAGGAGCGCCGGTGGGTGGAGAGACCCGGCAGTGGCTCCCTCTTGGCAGGGACGCCGCTTAAATGTGGATTGCAAGGCTGGCTCCCACTGCCCCGATTGGGCAGGAGTGCCGGGGGGTGGAGAGACCCGGCAGTGGCTCCCTCTTGGCAGGGACGCCGCTTAAATGCGGATTGCAAGGTGATATTGCAGATGATAGGTCCATTGAATCAGAGGGAGATTATTAGCAAAAGGGCCTCATTATTAGCAAAAGGGCCTACTTAGATTGTAAACCTTCTGGGGACAGGGAAATATCCACTATACCTGCCTTGAACTACTACTGGAAAGGCGCAAGCTAGTGTGTGTGTGTGTGTGTGTGTGTCTATATTTATATATAATATAAAATGTAAAAGTGTCTCATATGGTAAATCATCTGATGGAAAGTTTTATGATTTTTATCTTTTAATACTACTACTACTCACTTATATAACATTACAAGGCATACGCAGCGCTTTACAGACACATACAATACGGTCCCTGCTCATCAGAGTTTACAATTTAATCGAGACAGACAGTACATTATATGAGAGTGAGGGTACAATAGGGAAGGGTAGGGAGACAGAAGAAGAACAAAGGATTAAGATACAAAAGCGACCTGAAAGAGGTGAGCCTTTAGCATGGATTTGAAAAGTACGAGAGATGAAAACAGAGTTAAAGATACCGGTAGGTTGTTCAAGCATAAGGAGCAACAAGGTAAAAGGATCGAAGTCTGGAATTGGCTGTTGAAGAGAAGGGCATAGAGAAGCAAGCCAGAAGAAGAGCGGTGTTCATGAGGAGGGGGAGGAAAAGTAGTGAGGAGCAATCGAATGAATGCACTTATAGGTTAGAAGGAGATATTTGTATTGGATACGGAAGCAGAAGGGAAGCCAATGAAGTGATTTAAGAAGAGGGGTTATATGAGTGTAATGGGACTGGCAGAAGATTAGCCACGCAGCAGACTTTTGAACAAACTGAGAGAGAGAAAGATAACTGAGGGAGACCAGCAAGGAAACTGGGGAAGTTTTGGGGAAACTGCTAGGTACGTTTTGGGGAAACTGCTAGGTACGTATGACCTAGATTGGCCACTGTTGGAAACAGGATACTGGGCTTGATGGACCTTGGTCTGACCCAGTATGGCATTTCTTATGTTCTTATGTTCTTATGCAGTTCCGATCTCACTATCCTTTTTTGTAATTTCAACAAAGACTCCCAAGTCGTTACATTATGGACTTCCATGTCTGGTTCTTCCTGTGCAAAAGGGTTTTTTTCTTTAACCAATTCTATTATGTGGTCCTGTGGAAAACTAAATGTTTCTTTCCAAACTATTTGACCTTCCATTCTTGTGATGAAACAGCTGCAAATGGTCTAATCTCTCTGAGTGATATATTTGTCAAAAATTAAAAATAAAAGAATCACTCAATTCATATCTTAAGGGTCTAGATGTGTTCTTAATCAACCCACTCTTATGGTCAAACTCTTTTTTGCTCTATGCCAACCAATTATTGTATATCGTGTTATAAAAGGTCTCAGACTTAGTGGCACCAGTTTTTAGACCTCAAATGCGTCCAGCTCTTGTGCCCATTAGCATCAATGACCTTTCTTGAACCACTTCTATTGTAATTGTAAGAGAGAGTACATCAAAGCTACATGAAGCTTATGGCCCGCTGTCGTTGACTTAATACAATACTGCTCCTAAAAATGTTTTGCTTAGCTCATATCTTTTTGCTGTGGACTCATTTCTGCAGGATATTTTGCTTGTATCTCAGCTGTATCCTTAGCTTCGGCGGTATGCTTAGCTTGTATCCCAACGCCTTTCCTAGGTGCCTCCGTCGTGTTTCACTTTTGCAAGTTTCCTCAGGGGATTACAAATGACTTCTATCTCTATAAAATATACAAAAAGCATATAAGTAACCTCTAATAATTTAACACCTCCTGAACGCCTTATTAACCCTCTAATAAATTTTAAAAACTATACGGGAACAATCACCTACCGACAAAACGAAAAATGCTGCATGTGTTTCATTAACTGCTACAACTTGAACCTCTCATCCAGCATGGTTACAAGCAAAATATACTATGTCTCTTGAGCTGAGGGCACTGCGAGGAGCCAATCATCCAGGTACGGGAAGACATTGATGCCCTGCTTGTGGAGGTGGACTGCTGCTTTGGCCACGCACTTTGTGAAGACATGCGGTGCTGGCGACAGTCCAAAGGGAAGGACCCTGTACTGGTAGTGATGTTCTAGCACATGGAAACTGAGGTATTTCCTGTGAGACTTGTGGTTGGGGACATGAGTGTAGGCTTCTTATAAGTCCAGGGAGGCTAGCCAGTCCCCAGTCTGTATGAGAGGCAAGATGGAATTGAGGGAATACATTCTGAACTTCTCCTTGATTATGAATCTGTTTAGTTTGTGGAGGTCCAGGATGGGGCGTACTCCACCTGATTTTTTGGTAATGAGGAAGTACCTGGAGTAGAACCCAGTGTCGACTTCATCTGGAGGCATCTTCTCTATTGCTTGTGATGTCAACAGATATATGAGTTCTGTTGTCAATGGGGGTCATGAGGTGGAGAGGTGTTTCACTGATGGGTCAGGAGCATTGGTAGGGTGGAGCAGAAAAGTGTATACAGTATCCCTCTTGGATGATTTAAAGGACCCATTTGTCGGTTGTGATGGAAGTCCATGCATCCAGAAAAACTGACAGGCGCCCTCCAACAGGGAGGATAGCCTGATGATGATTGTCAAAAGGAGGCCCCATTTTTTCCTGTGTGAGGGGTTGTTTGCTTCTTTTGTTCGTGCTCCCTCTGGTATTGCCGCTAATGCGAAGATCTTCAGTAGGGGTGTTGTTTGTATCTTGAGACCTGTCACTTCCGGTTGGTGGGGTATGTCTTGGAGGGGGTAGTAAGGTTTGCGGGGGTAGCTGTTCTTCTGGGAGTTGGTGCGTCATTCGAGCCCATCCTCTGCCAATGTTTGTAAAGTGGTACAGTGTTCCTTCATATCGTTCACTGTATCAGTTACTTTGTTGCCGAAGAGGGATTTGCCCACACAGGGCGCGTCCGCAATCCTGTCATGCGTGTCATCTCACAGGCCGGAAACCCTCAGCCATGCCCATCGTCTGGCGGATATTGCTGTCCCAGTGGTCCTGATGACTGTGTCAAAGGCTGTGCTCACTAGGTGTTTGTTGCATTTGGTAATGTCTGTTAGTGTGGCGGAGGCTGTTGCCTGGGCCTCTTTGGGCAGGGCCGAGATGGTGTTCCTCAGGTTTGCCAATAGTACGTCCTGGAAAAGGGTGTGCTGAAATTGGTGTGCCGCAATCCTGGCACTGAGCATTGTCCCTTGGAAGACTTTCGTTCCCACATTGTCCAGGAGCTTGTGTTCCCGACCTGGCAGGTTGTTGGCATGGGTGCATGAGGATTTCACCCTTTTCAGGGCCAAAGACATGACGATGGACTGATGGGGTAGTTGAGACTTGATGAATGCAGGAATGGGCTGTACCTGGTACTTGGTGTCCAGTTTCCTGGAGCAAGTGTGGCCCGAGGCAGGTGTCTGCCACAGTTTCACTTGGTTGTCTCACAGCTTTTGAAGGATGGGCAGGGCAAGAGTGGGTTTCGGTGCATTGAGGTACTTAAGGACCTCAGGCTTCAGCTCCCCTGATGCATCCGGAGGTGTAAGGGCTAGGGTTGCTGCCACCTTCCTCAGGAACTTTGGGTTGGTAAGGTCCGCGAGGGGGGGGGAGGCAGGCTTGGTTGTTCTTAAGTGTCTATGGTCAGGTGATTTTCCTCCGAGGGGGTTTCCTTCAAGTTAACCCCAGGACGGCTGCTTCCATGTCCTCCTCTCCACTCTCCTCCACCTGAGGGTGTGGGGAAAGTGGGCCAGGGGAGGGAGACCATGTGAGGCTTGGGGTGCTTAGGCCACGCGGAGATGCTCTTGACGCAGCTCAATGCACCGAGTCATGATGGTCTGCCACAGTTATAGCAGACTGAGGTGCTGCTGTCTGTTCCACCAATCAAGTGAAGAGCTGTAAAATGGCTGTGGTGTTGTCTGCGCTCCTCAAGTCCATAGTGGTGGTGTGTCCTGCGCTTGCTGGAAGGATTGGAGTTGGGGGTAGAGGAGCCGGAACATCTCCTGCGTTTGATCTGCTTTCTGCCTCTGCTGTCATGGTTGCGCTTGCCTCTGCTGCTGTTTTGGTGATCCGAGCATCTGTCGTGGCTCCTGCTATCGTTTCAGCAGCTCCTGTGGCTTTTAATATGCATGCCCCAATATCTGCTGCCCTGGTGTCTGCTGGCCCTGCTGCTACCACTGCTGCTGAGGTGATCGCGACTGTTGTGTCTGCTCCCACTGTGCGCCAATCGGTGCCAGGGCCTGCTTTCACTGCCACTGCTGTGTCTGCGCTGATTGGGAGCATCCTCATCGGTGCTGTGATGCCTGTTGCCTCTGCGCTGTTTGGGATACTCTGCCTCAACACTATGGTGACTGTGTGAGCTGGAGCCAGTGTCTTTGTGATGATTGGAGGTTCTCCCATTGGCGAGATGACATAGGCTTCCTGGTTTATTCTGATGATACTCGTGCTGTCCAATAGGTCTGAGGGAGGAGCTTGAGGCGGTCACGTTTCCATTGCCATGATGGTGACTTACATGTTAATGGCCAGGCCTCTCCCGTCCTTCCCCTCACTTGTGGTGTCCCGCAAGGCTCGGTGCTTTCCCCTATATTGTTCAATATTTTCCTTGCTCCGTTGCCCTTGATCATTCAACAATATCCGGTCTCATCTTACATCTATGCGGATGACATTGTTCTCCTGTTTCATACCTCACCCCTATCCCCTGATGTTACTCAGTTGAATCTCTGCCTTTCTCACATCGCTTCTTGGCTATCGGAGAATTTTCTTCACCTCAATCCAGCAAAGTCCTCCGCAATGTGGGTTTCCTTGGGTGGCTCGTGTCCCACTCTTGCTCCCTCCATCGGCTCAACCAGCATTCCCCTCACATCCTCTCTTCGTTACTTGGGCGTTCTTTTGGATCCATCTCTGACCTTTCACGAACACATCTCCATGATCTCCCGCTGCTCCTTTGCTGCTTTACGGCAAATTAGGGCCCTCCGATCCGTATTACCCACCGATTCCTTAATCACCCTTGTCATTGCTCTCGTCATTAGCAGATTGGATTATTGCAATGTTTATCTAGCCAACCTCCCTAAATACTGCCTTCAAAGGCTACAGCGCATCCAGAATACTGCAGCTCGCCTTATCACCTTTTCCAGTAGATTTGACCACATTACCCCTATCCTCCTTCATTTGCATTGGCTTCCCCTTCATTACTGCTTCCACTATAAATTTCTGATTCTACTTTATCGGGCCATTTACACCAGTACTCCTCTCTATCTGGCAGACTGCATTTCCCTACACTCTCCCCATCGACAACTCCGTTCCATCAATACCAATCATCTATCCCTTCCTTCGCCTTCCCAAGCCCGCCTAGAACAGACACGGCACTCTGCCTGGTTCTTTCTTGGACCACTGTTATGGAATACACTTACCCCCAGTTCAAGTCATTGCTTAAGACTTATTTATTCCAGAAAGCCTTTGACCTCTTCCCCGAAGCCCCCCCCCTGATTGTCCTTTGTTTTTGTCTGATATTTTATAAATTGTCTCTGTTGGTCTCCCTTTCTGTCCTTATGGTTTATCGTGAGTTGGTATTAATGTATGATTTGTTTGCCCTTTCTGTACCCTTCTTTCCTATCTATTTGTGGCGTTCTACTTCCTGGTTTGCAGTGTTTAATCAATTTTATTGTACACCGCTTAATGCTTCTGCCCTAGCGGTATATCAAATATTAAATAAAGATAAAGATAAAGACTATGCTACTGAATGCCAGAGGCTGCAGAGGAACCGGGCAAGGTGGCAGAGCTTCTTGCTGGAGCCTAGGCATCTGCTGGAGCTGTGGAGGACACCACGGTCACTTCCGGCACTGTACGTATGGGGATGGAGGCCCTACTAGGTGCATCCCATGCTGATTGCAAGGCTTTGTCTGAGGCCTGACCTGCAGCATGTGGAAAGGTGAGTACTGGCTCCTTGGAAGGCAGGCTTTTTTCAGTAGACAGTTCAGTGGTGGTCAGATAGTGCGTGGCTCCTCAATTTTCTCGTTCTGGGGGACATCCTGGAATAATGGGTGCAATCTTCTACCCGATGGCTGGCTCCTAAGCACCGGACACACTGGTCATGTGCTTCCATGCTAGTCATTTTCCTGCTGCAGAGTGGGCATTTTTTAAAGCCTGGATTATGCATTCTTTGCTGATGTCTTCTGCTTTGTATAGATGGATTCTTGGAGAGCTGTGCAATCTGTCTTAATGGCAAGGCATAAGAAGAAAGACTGGCTGGGCTAGGGGCAGGCTCAGAAAGGTTTATCTTTCTGAGCTCTGGAGAGCACTTCTGTCTATGCGTCGCCCAGAGGACATTACCAGGTGTGGCTGACGCATCCTGCTCGTTCATGGAGAACCACACACTTACAGGGGAAATGGAGATAGAACATGGCTCTGATAGCCAATACTTTAGACCCCAACTGCAAGAAAGCCTTCGTACGCATTTGCGTAGGCCTGGAAACATCAAGAAAAATGTTTATCGGCTGGCCACAAAGGGAAGAGACTTTTAAGAAAAGTATAATTTCAAGACAGCAATCTTATCAATCTCCAATCCAAAAGTGATCAGCAGAGTTACCCTCTCAGAGACAATGCCCTGAGAAGTCTCAAGAAAAGTGGTCAAAGCAAGGCTGTCTGGAGAGGCGATGGAATCCAACCCCTCTCCTTTGGCCACTTCTACCCAAGTCCCCTTGGAAACATAAAATAACTAGAAATAACTAGCACATCAACATTATTAAACAACAAAATTTATTTCAAATACTTTTTCAGCAGCTCGAGGGGGAACAAAAGCTGCATCACAGGAAAATTCAGGAATTGCAAATTCCTTGCCCTTAATTGATTCTCCATTGCCTCTAGTTTTAGTATGAATAACCAAACTATCCTTAACTACTGCCCCCACTAGAGGCTGCAGTGAGGGCTGAGGGCCCTCAAGTTTCATTACACAAGATTCTAAAGAGGAAATTAAAGAATCCTGCTGTTTAAATTTGTCCACTGACTCCTTGGAAAACTTGCACAATTGACCCATGGTCCCAGTCAATATCGATTCCACTCTCGACAGCTTACCCCAAAGATCCCTCAAGGAAACCTCAGTGGAGGGGTCCAACGGCACAACCAAACTTGAAGATGGTGATGCAAGAGAAACTGTCTTGGGGTACCAAACACCAGCTGGGGGGTCTGAGAGAGATGGGGATTATGGAGAGTGCTTGCTTGCAAAAGGAGAAGTGGCTCTCTGAGAACCAATACTAGCATCTGGAGCAGACAAGCCTATCATAGAAAAAGGCTGGGATGGAGGTGTAGGGCAAACGGAACTCAAGGAGGTTTCAGTATCCAAAGTATTATTGACGGTTGTAGAAAGAGGCAAAGCAACAGGCTGCATATGGAGGTCCATAGGCCCCTTGACTGGGCCTGCTCCTCCATCACCTCCTGATGCCTTGTTCTTTGTCTTCTGCATACCCATAACAATTCAGAGCTTCTTCCGATGCTCCGAAGAGGCTCCAAAGGGGCAGAACATGCCCTTTTGGTCATATCCCTTTGGTTACGTGCCCACAGTTACACACCTGTTGCCATGTCCCATGGGAAAACTGAGCTTTTACCTCTGAGACTGATTACAGGAGGGAGGAGCAGTCTTACAGCTGGTCTCCACAGGGGTACAATTGCTAGAGATGATAAAGCAACAAAAGCACAGTCTCTCTCCAAACACATTTCAGGAGAACGGAGCTTTTACCTCCAATGCTGATCACAGGGGGAAGGAGCAATCTTACAGCTTATCATAGGGGTGCAGTTGCTACAGATGGTAAAGCAGCAAAAGCATGTCTCTCTCCAAACAGCTCTCCCAAGTCCCCTTTTTTCCTTTAGAGGAGATCTGTATTTGTCCCGTGCTTTTTTTAATTCAGATACTGTCCTCGTCTCTACTACCTCCACTGGAAGACTATTTCACACATCTACCACTCTTTCCTTAAAGAAATATTTCTGCATATTACTCCTGAGTTTCTCCCCTTTTACCTTCATCTTATGTCTCCTCGTAGCAGAGCTTGCTTTCAATTGAAAGAGGCTCTCATGCATTTATGCCATGGAGGTATTTAAATGTCTCTATCATATCTCCTCTATCCCGCCTAGTCTAACATATACATATTAAGATCTTTAAGTCTGTTCTCATATATTTTATAACGAAAACCACTAACCATTATAGTAGCCACCCTCTGTACTGACTCCATCCTGTTCATGTCCTTTTGAAGATGTCTCCAGAATTGCACACAATACTCCAAGTGAGGTTACACCAGAGACTTATACATAGGCACCACTGTTCCCTCTAAGCTGTGCGCGTGTGCGCGCGCACACACCTCGCCGAGCGAGCGCACATACTTTATAACAGAGCGCACAAAAATTACAGTTCTGATTCTGATAGAAAACAACACAGACGTCTTAAAATTTAAAAGTTGTTGTGTATTTACGGTTTTCACAAGTTCTACAATATTTTCTAGTGCAATCAGTGTGGTGTACATACTTTATTCTGACGTGTAGTCAAATTTTAAAGTATATAACTCCGAGTGTCGTTATGTGGCGCACAAAAATGTAACCTTCCTTCAAAAGCTGCACAGCTGATATTTTATGCGCACACGACCTACAGAAAATTAGAGGGAACATTGATAGGCACTATCACCTCCTTTTTTCTGCTGGCCATTCCCCTCCCTGTGCATCTAAACATCCTTCTGGCTTTCGCCATCGCCTTTTCTACCTGTTTAACCACTTTAACATATACAGAAACTGTCACGTCCAGGTCCCGTTTTTCTTTTGTAGACAGAGGTACTCTGCCTTCAACACTGTACCGCTACCTTGGATTTTTGCATTCCAAATGCATGACCCTGCATTTTTTAGCATTAAATCTCAGCTGCCAAATTCTTGACCATTCTTCAAGCTTAGCTAGATCCCTTCTCATGTTATCTACTCCTTCCTGCATGTCTGCTTTCCTGCAGATTTTGGTATCATCCACAAAGAGGCAAACCTTACCCAACAGCCCTTCTGCAATATCACTAATAAAGATATATGAAAAAGAATCGGATCAAGAACAAATCCCTGCTACACACGACTGGTAACCACCTCCTCTTCGGAGTGAGCTTCATTTAGCTGCACCCTTTGTTAAAAAAATGCTCCATTGAGCTTTTTCAGCCTATATGCATAGCCTTTCATTTTTTTAGCATTCAATCTTAGCTGCTGAATTCTTCACCATTCTTCAGGCTTCACTAGCTTCCTCCTCATGCTATCCACGTCTTCCAGGATGTCTACCCTGTTGCAGATTCTGGTATTATCTGCTAAGAGGCACACCTTTCTTGACAGACTTTCCCGCAATATCACTTACAAAAATGTTAAAGAACAAGACCAAGGACTGATCCCCGAGGCACATCATTGGTAGTACACCTCTCTTCAGAGTGAACTTCATTTACTACTACCAATGCAGAATGGCATCATAAGCCTTGCAAAATTCTAAGTATATCAGATCCAGCGCTCTTGCACTGATCCAGTTCTCTAGTCATCCAGTCAAAGAAATAAGATTCAATTGACAGACCTACATCTAGTAAAACCATGCTGTCTCGGATCTTATAATCCCTTGGATTCCAGAAACCACACTATCGTCTATTTCAGCACTGCTTCCATTAATTTGTTCACCACAGAAGTCAGAGTAACTGTTGATAGTTACTAATCTCTTCCTTACTTTGACTTTTAAGAAGTACCATACATAAGAAGTGCCATACTGGATCAGACAAGAGGTCCAAAAACAGTGGCCAATCTAGGTCACTAATACTGACCTATCTCCAGGGACAAGCAGTCTCATCTCTTGGTCTACCTTAATAATTGTTTGTGGAATTTTACAGGACCACATTCACTCATCTCCAGTCCTCTGGGATTATGCCTGACTTCAAAGTAGTACTGAAAATGTTAGCCATCAGAGTCGTCAGTACTTCCCTAAGTTCTTTCAGTATCCTCAGATGAATCCCAACTGGCTGCATATCTTTGTCCACTTTTAGTTTTGCTAGCTCCTCACAGACACAGTCTTATGTGTTTTTTCTCTGAGACCAAATTCCTGGCTCTTCATTTAAGAACACAGAACAGAAATATTTGTTAAGCGTGTATTAGGCTAGCAACTTCTTCCCTTGAGTTCCATGCTCTCTGTAAGAGTGACCAAAAAAAGAAAAAAGATTCCTCCCATTTATAAGGATTTATACTGTTATGTGATAGCTCCTTAAAATAGCTTCCTCTATTAGAAAAGCTATAGGAGGGGATATCTGCATATAGCACTCCCATATATCCACATCCAAAGTCCTAAGGCCGGTGAAAGGATAGTAGGCACCTGGGCAAATCCTTATCCTTGCCACCCCATGCTCGTGCCCTCACCATTGCCAATAACGCTGCCACATCTTTGTAGGACCTTCAGCAGCAACAATGGAATAAAACAGGAAAGAAGACACATGAGGGATCCAAGATGGTGTTTTAGGCAGCATCCGCTCCACATTGGTTCCTTGATTATGTCGAAGCAAAAGGGGAAGCATGGCAGGAAGCCCCCCTCTGGCTGAGAGAAACCCTTCACACTCGCTTACCCTTTAGGAGGGTCCATTGGACGCTTTCCTTTCCCGGCCAGAGTGCTAACTTACATTAACCAGTGGTTTCCCAGATGTTTTGATGCCGGCGTTGGAAGGCTCGGGGTCATTATTGGGCTGCGACCTCCTACTCTCTCTGCTGCAATTGCTTGGATGGAGGTCTTCCAACCATTGTTTGATATCGGCCAGGGATATGTTTAAATAGTATATGGAAGAAATGCTTGGGGTCCTTCCAGAATCCCAGCCACCAATGTCTAAAGTGTACTATATCCTGGGTCATAAGAAGGTGCTTGCTGGGATAACTCAACAGTCCACTGCAGGGAGACAGCATATAGATATTTTAAATATCTTGGCTATTTTGGAGTCTTCCGATGTGGGATCTGTTACCCCTCTACTTTGTTGATATAACCTTGGCACTACCATCTGATTGGGACTGATTGTAAAAAATGTATTTTAAAAAGTGCTCCATTTCCTTTAAAGGGTATGTGGTCCGTATCTTCCCTGATTTATCCAGGGAAACTCAGAGAAGACAGAGGGAGTTTCTTCTTTTAAAACGTGAGGTGTTACAGCTGGGTGGGATATTTTTCTTTAAATTTGCATGCAAATGCACGATTAAGGTTCAGTCTATGAGTTATATGTTCCTTGAGCCTCCCTAACTGGTTGCCTTCCTTAGTGCTCGCACTTCTGTAGTTTCCCAGGATGTTGGTTAGGGTATGCAGCATATGTGATGCAGGTTTGCTGGTTTTGCTGTCTTATTCCTTCATGTTCAGGGATTTTTTCCTTTCTCTGTGATCCCCTTTCAATGTAGGGCTAGAGGGCTAACCAGTCATGTTTGTCATTTTGGCAAGCAAGCTTCCTGGAAGAAACCTTTCCAAAATTCAATACCAATTCCACTAATCTTGACACACGGATTAACCAATGGAATAAAACCTTAGGCAGCACCTCGCTCTCACTCCAACAAACACGGAGTCCCAAGAATTAACACACAGCCATATGGTACACCATGGATTTACAGGAATCCAAAGTAGTGCTCTGAAAGCTTAAACAGAAGTGGTGCCACACAAGACAATCACACGATCGAGACAATTACACAACCAGTCTACAAGAACATCAAAGAATTCAAAAACAGAAGGAATTCCACAAACAGCTCTTAATGTCCTCACTCAATCAACCTCAAATGCTGTTTGAGATAGTTAAATCCTTGATAAAAGACTCCACTGAAAATTCTGACATCAATACTCCGCACCCCAGATCTTTGCTACTCACTTTCAAAACAAATACATCGGAAAGTCTAGCATTACTGAAAAAAATCCAAAACTGTACTTCTATTCCCAAGCTATCATCCTTCAATCAAGTCACAAAAGGGATCACGTAGAACAAATTATTCAGGGTCTCAACACCACCTCTTCAGCAATCGATCCGTGCCCCACCAGCTAGATTAAAATATTGTGTTCAGAACTAAGCACATTCATTGCCAGCATCATTTAATCAGGAAATAGCTCCATCATTTCTCAAAATTGCTTTTATTAGACCTCTATTAAAAATAAAAAGCTGGACCCTAATGACATAATCTCCTACAGGCCATTTCCAGTCTTCCTCTATTGGCGAAAATCATAGAGAAAATAGTCCATCAGCAACTACAATACCACATAGACTCCTGTTCTCCCCTGGACACGCACCAGCACAGTTTCAGACAACATAATGGAGTAGAAACTCTGATAACTTTCCTCCTAGATAAGTTCATCAGAGGCAATGAGAAATCAAAGCAAGGATTTATTCTGATATTCATGGATATCACCTTAGTCTTTGACTCGGTTTGTCAAACACCTTAATATCTCACTTGCAGGAGATAGGGATAGAAAACGCAGCATTGGACTGGTTCCAGTCCTACCTCAAAGGATGCCTTCAACAGGTAAAAATAAGGTCACACTCATCTGCCACATACAATTTAATTTAATTTAATTTAATTAGCAAGTTTTTATATACCGCACCTTCCATTGATCAGTTGCGGTTTACATGGAACAACAGTAAACAAGGCAATGCTGTTTTTCAGATAACAATGTGAAACTACAAAAAGTTCAATCTTACAATTAACAGTTGTAAACTATATACAAAAAACAGAATTAGAACTATATACAAAATACGTATGTTATCAAAAACATCGGTTTAGGGTTTCAGCACTTCATTCCTGTTCAGAGATAGATTATGTCAGCTGGTGTAACTATCCTTTTTCTTGTTGAAAAGGTGAGTTCGACAAGGATCCATAGTATGTTGAGAATAAATGTGTTTTGAGTTTTTTCCTGAACTCCATGATTTGAGGTAGAGATCTTAATCAATCAATCACAATCAATCACAAGGTGTCCCACAAGGATCAGTGCTATCCTCTCTGCTATTTAATCTATGCATTCAGCCTATATGCTCTCTAATACAATCCTTTGGAATACACTATCATGTTTATGCAGACAACATTATGCTATATTCACCTTTTTCCACAGACAAACCCAATTACACTAAATTGATTGATTGCTTTAACACAGTCTCTATGGCTCTCCAAGCGCAACCTAATGGCTAACTACAACAAGATGGAAGTACTTGTCATTTCTAAAGACTGAGCATTCATCTCCCACCCCCCCTCCCCCCCATCAACATTAAACATAAGGATTGCAAAACGTAAGGTAAAGCAGGAGATTCACTATCTAGGAATCACATTTGACCAGCGACTGAGCATGCAACCCTACATCAGTAATATCACTAAAGCAATATATCACTAGATAGGAATGCTCAGCCACATGCACCCACTCCTTGGAACACAGGACTATCCTACAGTGTTTCAAGCCCTTATCTTTCCACACTTTGACTTTGGTAGCATCATCTATCAAGGGCTAACAAAGTAAATCCTGCAACCACTTCAATTAGCCCAAAATACTGCTGCACACACCCTATATGGAGCCTCCAAGGCAGAATATATCACTCCCAATATTAATGCACCTACACTGGCTACCAATCATCAGCCAAAATAAATATAAAGCCATACTCGTGATATTTAAAATACTATAGAATTTATCTGCAATCTCTCTCTCATCCATGATACGCTTGACGCCTGACAATAGAAAGAGAAGGCGAAGCATGTGTAACACACTTTTGACCCCTGCAGTAAGAACAAAAAGCAGCCAAACATCCTGTAACTAGGCATTTTCGCTGTATGCTCTGACACTTTAGAACACACTACCAGACCTAATTTGAGCCAGCACTGACCTCAAACTTTCGCAGAACCCTTAAGACTCACTTATTTCAGCATAGAACTGTTGTGAAGGAAGGGTCATGAGTGAGCTGCATTAATTTGGCTGAACTTCATGCAAATCTAATGGATAAATGTTAATGTTAACCTATTAAGTCTCCAAGTTATCTTTCCTTTTATATGCACACTATACTTCTCCAGGACCAGGCAGGAAGTCAGTCCTCACATATGGGTGACGTTGGCGCCGATGGAGCCCTCGTGCGGAGCATTTCCCCAGCTTTCAAGGAAAGCCTTTGGGAATGAAGCGCGCATGCGCGGTCCCCTTCCCGCCCAAGGGTGCCATCTTGCTCAGTCTTTCTTTTTCCGCGGAGCCCAACGGGCATGAGTAGAAAAGTAGATTTTTTTGGCTATTTTGGCTTTTTCTGATCCAGTTTGACGCTGGTTCCCCTTCCCGCCTGGACTCGGCACACCGGTATCGAGTCCGGAATTTTGATTTTCGTTTTTTGTCCTTTGTGACTAGCGTTCGCACCTTTTTTGTGTTTTCACTGGCAGCCCGGTCTTTTGACCTTGCAGGGGCCTTTTTTCCCCCAATGGCTGCCAGCGGGTTCAAAAAGTGTGATTGGTGCAAGAAACTTATGTCTCTCACCAGCACACATGACTGCTGCCTCCGCTGCCTCGGACCCGACCATGACCCGCTGGTCTGTGGCCCGTGTGGCAAAATGTTGTCGAAGGCACTTCGGAGCCGTCAGCATCAACGTGAGAGAATTTTCTTAGAGTCCGCGTCCGGCCGGGCCTGGACTTAGTCAGAGGCCTCGACATCTCGGGAGTCTGACCCCGAGCGCCGTTGGAGTTCCTCTGAGAGGGAGTCTCCCTCTCGGGAGCACAAAAGGAAGAAGAAGTTCGCGAGGGCAGCATCGGTGGAGGCTCCTGGATCCTCGAGGGCCAGGTCATGTAGCCCTGACCACCGCGCCGGGCTCGCGGAGTCGGAGAGATCGTCCAAGTTACCTCCCGTGGAGCCAGAGTCCCCGAGTCATGTAAGTGCTGTTGTCCTCGTGGACTCTCCTCCGGGAGAACCGATGTCGGGCGCCGAGTCGGGGGCTGCTGAGTCTCCTGAGCTTGGACTCAGGCTAAAGGCCTTGGAGAGCAGCTTGGCTGCCTTCATGGAACAGCAGCGGGTGCTGATCGCCGGTCTGACCGGTGCATCTGCCCCAACCACCAGGACCTTGACGTCTAAGTCGACCCCGGAGAGTGAGCCAATCCTTGAGTCAATGAAATCTCAAGTCGATCCTCGGTCAAGGTCCCTCTCGACCTCCCGTGCGAGGCCAAGGTCGTCAACACCGATACCTTCGGCATCGGGGCGGGTGGCACCGAGGTCCACACGGCAGGAGCCGCTCGATTCCTCCTTGGAGGAGTTGGCGTGGGAGACGGAGGACGAGGCGTCCCCGGACACCTTCCAGACCCGGTGCATCCTTTCGGACTCACCGGAGTGCGAGCCTTGGAGAAGGTCCCCCCAGAGGATACCCGATTCTCGGACTTTGTGAGGGACATGGCCAAAGCTTTGGCTTTCCCTGTAGACGCCAAGGAGGAGCCTCGAGCCAAGGAGCTTGATGCCTTCCAGTATGACTTTCCTCCGAAGGAAGCCTTTACTGTGCCGGTTCCTCCGATGCTAGAATGGCTGCTCTTCCGTATGTGGGAGGCACCGGCCTCCGTGCCAGTTCTTAGCAAACGGGTCGATTCCATTTACCGAGTCCGTAAGAGCCCTGGGTTCCAAAAGGCGCAGCTACCGCACAACTCCATGGTTGTGGAATCGGCCATGCAGCACCTGAAGTCAGAAGATGCACTCCTCGGTGCCCCACAGCCAGGAGGGCCAGAACCTGGATGCCCTCGGTAGAAAGTGCTTCCAGGGCTCTATGCTATCTTGCCATGTCCAGACCTACCAGCTGTACATGGGCATGTACCTACGAGACCTGGCAAAGGAGATTGCCGGGTTCTCAGCTGGCCTCTCCGAGGAACCTTTGCAGAGGTTCAAGGCTTTGTCAACAGGGATCCGAGAGTGCTCGAAGTTTATCTCTCGAGCAGCCTATGATGGCTTCGAGGCTTCGGCCCAGGTAGCCGCAGCTGGCATTGGTGCATGCCGTCAGGCCTGGCTACAGTCATCAGACCTAGAGTCATGGGTGCAGGACAAGTTGGTCGATGTCCCCTGCCGAGGTGAAAACCTTTTCGGTAAGCCCATGACTGAAAAGGCTGCAGAAATTGAGACTGAGACTCTCACCATGACAAGGCTGTCCAGGAAGACTTCTTCCCTTCTCAAAAAAAAGAAGGGATCGGGAAAAAAGCCCTTTTTCCTGAGGAAGGGTGCTGCCTACAAATCGTACCCTCAATATCAGGCCTCTCCAGCTCCCCAACAGGGTCAGCAGGCCAAGGGGCAGGGTCAGGGGCATGGGCCCCGTAGGCAGAAGACCCCCAAGCCGCCAGCTCCGGCTCCTGCACAGCAGGGAGCGGGGTTTTGACTCCCACAGCATAGCCTCATCTCCGCCGCTGGCTCCACTGAGCACAGGAGGTCAGCTGACCCTGTACACCTACAGGTGGGCAGCCATCACAGGGGATATCTGGGTATTCAGCATAGTCCAAAAGGGCTACATGCTCCACTTCCACCAGCTACCCCCTCCTACTTTCCAGGGGAGCCTCTAAGACTCCCTCTACACAGAAACCTCCTCCTTCAGGAGTTGGCAAATCTTCTAAAGGAACAGGCGGTGGAACCGGTGCCTCACCACCTTGAAGGGCAAGGCTTCTACTCTAGGTACTTCCTGGTACCAAAAAGGACAGGAGGCCTCCGGCCTATCCTAGACTTGCGAAACCTAAACAAGTTTCTGGAGAGGGAAAAGTTCAAGATGCTTACCCTTGAGCTATGCTCCTTAGACCTAAAGGATGCTTATACTCACATCCTCATTCATCCAGACCACAGACAATATCTCAGATTTGTGGTGGGAGGAAACCATTTTCAGTACAGGGTACTTCCCTTTGTCCTAACCTCTGCCCCAAGGTTTTCACCAAATGCCTGGCGGTGGTGGCGGCCTATCTCAGGAATCAGGGAATTTTTGTCTTCCCATACCTGGAAGACTGGCTCATCAGGGGCCAGTCTCTCCAGGAGGCCAGACAAGCCACTCTTCGCACTGTCTCTCTTCTTCGGCATCTGGGCTTTGTCATAAACTACGCAAAGTCCACTTTTCTCCCCTCTCAGAACCTAGAGTTTATAGGGGCAAGATTAAACACCCTGCAGGCAAGAGCTTACTTGCCCGAGGACAGGGCCCACAAACTGATGGACTTGGCAAACCAGTTCCAAAGCAATTCTCAGGTCTCTGCCAGGCTGCGGCTCCGGGGCCAAATGGCATCCATGGTATATGTGACTCCGAATGCCCATCTGCACATGCGGGCTGCTCAGTGGTGCCTCAGAGCTCAGTGGGCGCAGGCCACAGGCGGCCTCCGAGACAGAGTAAAGCTGTCCAAACCACTTTTGGACTCCTTACAGTGGGGGCTACATCTCCCAAACTTTCTCAGGGGGGTACCTTTTCAGGCTCCAGCACACACAAGGGTGCTGACGACTGATGCTTTCTTAAAGGGCTGGCGTTAGGGTTGCCAACTGGCCGGTTTTCAGCTGGCCTGGCCGGTTTTTCCACGGCCAGGCCGGCTGCCGGCGCAGAGGCAAAACCGGCCCTTTAAAAGCCGTTTTTTTTGCTCTGGCCGCAAGATCGGGAGCGGCCTGAGCAAAAAAACCGGCTTTTTCTCCGCTTCAGAGGGCGCCGGGGAAGCCCGCGCGCGGTCCCGGCTCCCTCTGAACAGCCACCAGCGTGAAGCGCCTTTACCTTCACGCTGGCGGCTGTTCCTGTGAAGCCGCTAATGCTGGGAACGGTTAACTGTTGCCATTTAACCTTTCCCAGCATTCGCGGCTTCACAGGAACAGACGCCAGCGTGAAGGAAAAGGCTCTTCACTCTGGTGGCTGTTCAGAAGGAGCCGGGGCCTCGCGCGGGCTTCCCCGGCTCCCTCTGAAGCCTCAGACAGCCGCGATGCTGGTCGGGGGGGGGGGCAAGGACTGCATGGGCTGTGATGGGGGGGACCTGGACTGGAAAAGGGCTAAGGGGGGGGGGGGACTTGGAATGGAAAAGGGCTAAGGGGGGGGGGACTTGGACTGGAAAAGGGCTAAGGGGGGGGGGACTTGGACTGGAAAAGGGCTAAAGGGGGGGACTTGGACTGGAAAAGGGCTAAGGGGGGGGGACTTGGACTGGAAAAGGGCTAAAGGGGGGGACTTGGACTGGAAAAGGGCTAAGGGGGGGGGACTTGGACTGTAAAAGGGCTAAGGGGGGGACTTGGACTGGAAATAGGCTGTGATGGGGGGGGGGACCTGGACTGTAAAAGGGTTATGGGGGGGGGACATGGACTGGAAATGGGTTGTGATGGGGGTGGAGGGGGTGGAGGGGACCTGGACTGGAAAAGGGCTATGGGGGGGGGGGAACGTGGACGGGAAATAGGCTGTGATGGGGGGGGGACCTGGACTGTAAAAGGGTTATGGGGGGGGGACATGGACTGGAAATGGGTTGTGATGGGGGTGGAGGGGACCTGGACTGGAAAAGGGCTATGGGGGGGGGGGTGAACTTGGACTGGAAATGGGCTATGGTGGAGGAAGGGGGATCTTGGACTGGAAATAGGCTGTGATTAGGGGGGCTAGGACTGCAAATGGGCTGTGATGTTGCGGGGGGACTCGGACTGCAAATGGGCTGTGATGGTGCGGGGGGACTCGGACTGCAAATGGGATGTGATGGTGGGGGGGCCTAGGACTGGAAATAGGCTGTGATGGGGGACTTGGACTGGAAATGGGCTGTGATTGGGGGGGGGGAGCTAGGACTGGAAATGGCCTGTGATGTGAGGGCTAGCACTGGAAATGGGCTGATGAAGAGCTGGAATAGGACTGGAAATGGGCTGATGTGGGGCATGGGAGAATGGGACTAGAAGGGAGTGGATGCTGGGTGGGTCTAGAACTATAAGGGAATTGATTTGGGGGGAGGACTAGAATGGATGGGGAATGAGAATGGAGAGGGGAAAAAATATTTTGTGTGGAAGAAAAGTCTATGATGGGCTGGGTATTGGGAGAGTAAGAGGGGCTTGAGAATGGAAGGGTGAAATTTAAACGGATGATAAAGGAATAAGGAAAGAATTGGGGGAAAGAGCAAAAGGGAAACAATCAGTATGTTAAAGCAGAAATAGAGAGAGAATGGAAAACATCTAAAAGAGAAGAAAGGACAAATGGATAGCTCGCAGAAGACACGAAGAAACCAGAAGAAAGTGACTGGAGCAATTGCAACTGAAAAATAAAACGCCCAAACAGAAGGTAGAAAAATACTTTTTATTTTGAATTTATTAACTGGAATATGTCTGGTCTGGGAAGTGTGTATTGCTAACATCTTTGCGTTTTTGTTTAGTGCAAGAGGAAATTACTTTATAGTTTTATTTCTCCAGTGTTGTACATTTCATGTTTGGATTTTGGGGTTCCCAGTTTAATTATTATCTGACCAAGGAAGTTAGCCTACACGTATCCTCGGTAATTTTTGTGGGTGGGGCTGGGGGCGGGGCAGGGGTGGGACTAGGGGCGGAGAATGGGTGGAGCATGGCGAGCCACAGGTGTCGGGTTTTTCTCGGTGAAAAAGTTGCCAACCCTAGCTGGCGTGCACATTGCCAGGGCGCATGCACTCAAGGCCTCTGATCTCCTCGGGAGGCCACAAGGCAGATAAATTTTTTGGAGCTGCGAGCAATCCGCTTAGCTCTACAGACATTTTCTCATGCCCTCTGTCACCAGTCTGTCTTAGTTCAGATGGACAATCAGGTGGCAATGTTCTATGTGAACAAGCAAGGGGGCACTGGGTCCAGGCTCCTATGTCAGGAGGCGCAGGCCCTTTGCGCCTTTGCAGTCAAACAAGGCATGTTTCTCAAAGCAGTTTATCTACCTGATCAGGAGAATTTCCTAGCAGACAAGCTAAGCAGGTTTCTCCAGCCTCACGAATGGCAGTTGAATCCATGGGTGGTCCAGCAGATCTTCCTCCGCTGGGGACTTCCATCCATCGATCTCTTTGCCAGTCCACAAAACCGTCAGCTGCACAGGTTTTGCTCCAGACAGCCGCATCCCCTGATCTCTTGGTCTATGGGCCTCCTGTATGCGTTTCCTCCCACGCGCCTGGTGGCCCAAACTCTGTTCAAGATTCTCCAGGACAAGGCCTCGGTGATTCTGGTAGCCCCCATATGGCCGAGGCAACCGTGGTTTCCACTTCTGCTACAGTTGGCGTTGCTGCTTTCAAAGCCGTGAAGAGAGAGTTTCTCCCTCACGGCTCTGTTAAGCCCGCCGGGGCTGATGGGAAACGGGCATTTCCTGTTTCCCATCAGCCCCGGCGGGCTTAACAGAGTCGCAAAAGGGAAATTCTCCCTTTGTGGCTCTGAAAGCCGTGCTGAAGGGACTGATGCAGGGAAGGATGGAGGGCTCTGCCGGGCAGAGGGGAGGCCGCGGGACACTCGATTCTGCTGCTGCCACGGTGGCAGCGGCTGCAGCCAGCCAGCCATGCATCACGGGCCGCGTGTTTGAGACCCCTGTTCTAGAGAATGGCTAGTTCACCTCAAGGTGGCGCTGGCCTGTAAGACCCATAGGGGTCATGGTACCGCTCTAGCTGACTAAAACAATGTTTCTCACAGATGCTAATGTCTGAGGCTGCAGACAAGCAGCACAACTATTTGCAAGGGGTTTCTCTCGCTCCCCCTCCCCCATACATGTGTCTGTCTTACTGCTGCTGTTGTTTTGAGTGACAGACAGCATCCTCAGACTAGGACCAGCCTCTCCTGACACTAATAATAGCATATTTTCACAAATGAGATTGAAAGTATTTAGAATATGGTCCACTAGCTTCCCTTGCTGGTGGTCTTCTGATAGTCAAGGCATTGTGCAAATATTGATCCTCCATAGTGCTAAAGAACTTCTACCATTTAGCAGGATTCCATCTATGATCCTTGGGGGGTGCTGCTGCTGGGGCTGGGGTTGAAGGAGGATGTGGATCTAAAAGGCCAGGGGCATCTCTCATGCTCTTAACTACTTGCTGTTGCTAGGGGTTGCTTTTGGCCCCAGCAGTATCAGTCATTTCCTCTGTAAATAGTTATAAAATGTACTCACATTGCTGAACAGTGGATGGTAGCCTTAAGGGTTTTCTCATTGGGATTGGTGGGAGAGCTGACCCAGACAGGCTTACCAATTGACTAGTTTTCAACTGACCTGGATGTTTTTTATATGGTCAGGCTGGCTGCCAGCAGAAGTTAAAAACCAACAACCAAAAATGTTTTATTTTTTTTGGTGTGGGTGAGAGAAGACAGACTGTAGAGGTAACACAGCAGTATCAACTGCGTTTGTTTACTGTTGCTGCTTTGTTCTTCCAAGACCCTGTGTGGGGCCAGCATGATAGAGGATGCAATATAGGGGTCCAAAACCTGTCCTGCTTAAGGCAGAAGGACAGATCAACTACTTTCAGATCTATTACAACCACAGTGCTGCAGAGGAGAGGAAGACAAATGAGGTCGCAGGTTCCACAAAATGAATCTGCTATCTCTCGTCTAGATACAGCTTTCAGGGACCAGGATTGGCCAGCATTGAGTCTCTGAAAAGAGGACTGGGCATTCCACTAGGACAACCCCAGGGTCCAGACCATCCCTGGTTAGCATCCTCCTCTCCCGCCACCCAATCCTGAGACCAAAGAGATCCAGTCCAATTAGGGCAGGTATTGACCCACTGGTCCAAATCTCTGATTCCACAAAGGTGTTTTTCCCCTTCATCCATTTGCAACTATGCATTTCTGGGTGGGGGAATTGGAGGGAAGAGACATGCTAAAATGCATCTCTTAAGGGTGGCACAACTGTCGGGCTCAGTGGTTGTGTGCATGGAGGGCCTGTATAAGGAATGTGCCCGAGTGGTATTGTCTCTACATTTGTGTCGTATCTGGAGAGTGAAAGGGGGATTGATCATGCGAGGGGGGTAGGGATGAGGAGTGTGTGTAGGGAGTAGGGGTAAGACTAGGAGTTGGGGGGATGTAAAGAATGCAGATTAGGTGTGTGTGTGATTGAATGACAGTGGCGATGAGAAGTGTGTGCGAGGGATGGGAATGGGTGCAGGGTGTGCATGTGTAGGAGAGATGGGGCGATATGGTTGTGTGTGGGTAAGACTGAGAGTTAAAGGGATATTTAGGAGAGAGGGAGGGATAGGTGGGTGGATGGGTGTGTGTGTGTTGGTGTGGGGTTGGAATATGTGGGGGCTCTTCAATTTGCCCTTCTGCCACCTTTTTCCTCTTTGTTTCACTAGCAGGAGGTAGGGATTCCCACTGGCTCTTTAATTTGTTCTGCTGTTGCCGCCACACATAGTAGTGTCTCTCTTTTTGTTTTTGTTGTTAGTGGGACTGGGTGCAGGGGCCACCACTGTAGCTCTTTTTCGCCAGCATCTCCTCCTACCTCTCCTTACACATAGGTTTGTCTGTGAAATGTGCCTAAAAATCCTCAGACTACTGGCACTGGAAAAATGTTGGATTTATCAGAGACAGCAGTCTGTTGGAAAGGCCAAGATTTTTCATAACAGTGTGAAATTATGCAGCATCTGTAAAAAAACAAACCTTGACAAAAAAGAAATGTTCCTAGACTGTGTATTCCATGTGTTCTGATAAGTTAAAAAAAAACAACTTCAGAGATACTGCTTCAAAAAAAATGAGCAAGAGAGAATTTTCAAGGCTTTCAGTGTATTTTAAAGTTTTGGCTGGCAGAATTCTTTTAAATCTTGTGTGCTTATTACTCTGGAATGCCAAGAAGGAAAACTGGAGAACTTGACATATTTTAATTCTGTCTTTAAGGAATTATGAAAGAGAGAGATTCAGGGAAAATTAAAATTCTAATGCTGTAAAATCCGGTAAATGCAGCCATAACAGATTGTGGTGAGTTTGACAGGAGACTCTTCTCACACACGCTTTGCATGCTACAACCAAAAATTAGAATTGGAGAATCAGTAGTTAAGGACAGAGTTTCTTTATGTTTTCTTTTGATATAGTTACTCTCAAGGTTCACATTAAGGGGCATGTTTATTAAAGGATTTAACATGCGTTAATGAAGTTAAGGTGCGTTATGTGCCAGTGCGTCCATAAAAGGGGTCTAGACACTTAACATGCATTAACTTTCATTAACATGCATTAAATACTTTAGGAAACGTGCCCCATAAGGGTATGTTTACTAAAGTGCGTTAGGCTTAAAAAGCTTATGTTAGCTGCAAAAATCCTGTGGTAGCTGCAGGGACATTCCCAGCATTTCCCCTGCAAATACCACAAAGAAAATGCAGGGATTGTGGGGGCAAACTTCAGAGATGCAGCTATCACCTCCCATTGAGGTGGCATTAGCTGCATCCACAAAGCCTGCAAACAGTGGCGATTACTGCATGCTGGTAGCGTACGTGGTAATTGCCCATTGTAGGCACACTCACTCTCTGTCCTATTCCCTCCAAGCCTGCAGATACCATGCAAAATGCAGACACCACAGAAAATCTCTGCAATGTCTTCATTTTCCATGTGTTAGCTGCTAGCATGGCGATAACATGGAATTAACACGGTGGTAGCAGCTAACACCCTTCGGTCAACATACCCGTAAGTATCCAGAGAACAAATAATATACTGGCTGTTATAGGTGGATGGGTATGTGTTTGTGTGTGGGGGGGGGGGGGGGGGGATGGGGAAAGCAAGAGAGGGTGTGCATGGGGGGGGGGGAGGGATGTATGGGGCAGAGGCATAGCATCAGTGCACAGTGGTGCATGAGCACCCACCAACCTGAAACCACAGTGTGTCATGCACAAGCAATTTGCTGCTGCCAATAGTTATCTTCCCTTGCCTCCAGAATCTCTCCTAGTTCTCCCCAATGTCCCCACATCGGCCCTTCTCTCCCCTGCCTCCCTGTTGTCCAGCACTGTGCCATGCTGCGGCTTATGCACATTACAGAACCGTGGCTGCAATAGCAATAATTTAAAAACCAGCAGGTATCAAGGTGTATTGAACTTGCAGCAGATAACTGCAAATGTATAATCAAATTTCTTGTACTGATTACTTACTGTAGGTGATAGGTCCCCAGGGATACATCATCCGGAAGTTCCAGGAGGATGTACAGGCACCAGCTCCTGCTGGATTCTGCACACAATAAATAATTCAAAACCTTGCACTTTTTTATGATGCTTTTCTGTATTGTATTTTAAATTAAGTATCACTCAAAAACAATTCAGACCTTGTGATAGGGAATTTTGAATTTTGTTTGCAGAATTCCAGCAGGAGTAACCTGGCACACACAATCCTCAAGATAGGGTGCAACTAACACCCACACACATCCCTGTTTCTGGATGGAAACTTTATTATTTTTGAGTTAACACAAACAGAAGAAACAAATGATTTACTTTAATAGTTTTCTTAACCTAACCATCATTGTGGTAACCTAGCTAAGCTAAACAAACATAAGCAAAGATAATTTTGTGATCAGATCCTTGGTTAAACCAAGTACTTTAAAAAAATGTTTAGATGATAACAAGTACTTATCAGATTTGATGAGTCTGATGAATCTAAATAACTTAGCAGCTGCGCCAGCTATTAATGCATTAATAAATAAGTAAGGTAATTAAAATACTAAGTTAGAGTTACTAATGTGCCCTACCACGTCAATACATGCTAATGTTGTTAATGCGGGTTATTAGTAGCTAGGTCTCAATTCGTGAAATGGGACCTGCAGTAAAATAATGTGCATTAATAGCATTAGTGTATGCTAATGTGATAATTCACACTATTAAAGCATGTTGGTAATTCTAGCTGCAAGAGAGTCATCTAGTAATAGTTATCACACAGTAACACTATTTTCCTTAGCGTTCCTCCAGCTTAGTCCTCCACTTCTGGGTTGTGTACCTCCTTCTGCAGCATGAAGACTGGATATTTATTTATTTATTTATTTATAGACTCTTATATACCGCACTATTAGGCATCAGCGCGGTTCACAAAAAACAGTGAGATACACAATTCAACAGTACTTTGTGTTTACAGAAAACAGGAGAATATAACTCGGATAACAGGGTATATAATTAATAAACATAGTCATAATATAATCATGGCTTCAGTTTTGTGTGTATGTGGTCTGTGGGATATCTGTATTGTATGTGTATGAGTGGAAGGTCTGTGGGTTGGTTGAGATGTCTTTATTGTTTACTGGATAAGATAAAAGGAAGAGGTAGTGTTTCAAAGCTTTGCGAAACTGTAAAAGGTCTGGTATTGCTCGGATGTTTTGAGGGAGGCTATTCCAACACCTTGGTGCACAGAATAAAAAGGCCCTGTCTGAAGTAGTTTTGGTACACTGTGATATTGATTTAGGGACTAACAGAGTATTGAGTGTTACTGACCTTCTGTCTCTATTGAGGGGTGGTGTTTGGATCAAGTCTGATATTGATGAAGATGAGAGTTCTTTGAAGGCTTTGAATGTAATTAGTAAAATTTTGAAAGTGAGTCTACTTTGAATTGGGAGCCAATGAAGATGTTTTAGAATAGGTGAGATATGGTCTTTCCGGGAAGCTCCATGAAGGACTCTAGCTGCAGCATTCATAGCCATTTGAAGTGGGTGTAAGGTGGTTTGTGGAAGACCTTGTAAAATTGAGTTCGCATAATCAAAATGAGGTATGATTAGCGCCTGATAGATGGTTCTAAAATCGTCTGGCTCTAGCAAGGATCGAAGGTGTCTAAGGGAGCGTATTTTGTGATATACTGCTCTTACAATATTACTAATATGTGCTTTCATATCTAATTTCTGGTCTAAAGTGACACCGAGGTATCTGATGGTGGTCTTGGTCTGGAGGTTAGCATCATTCACTTTCAAAAAGGATGGAGCAGTGAAATTTTGGTTACGTGTAATAAATAACACCTCCGTTTTCTTGTGTTGGATCCTTAGATTTTGGGATTGTAGCCAGTTGGATACTTCATTTATGCAGTTAGTTAATGGATTGAGATCAGGGTTCTCAGTTGTAAAAGGAAAATATAAAAGTACATCATCCGCGTATATCATGCAGTTAACTCTAAAGGATCGAATCAGGTTACAGATAGGCTGCATGTATATATTAAACATAAGGGCGGAAAGGGATGAGCCTTGAGGGACCCCTTGTTTTTGATGAAACTGATCTGATGAAGTATCGTTGGATCGTACTTGTTGCCATCTGTCAGAAAGGTAGGATCTACACCACTCAAGTGCTTTATCAGTAATTCCCTTCCCTTTGAGACGCTCAAGGAGGCGTTCATGGCTAACAGAATCAAAAGCGGCTGCGATATCAAGAAAAACAAGGATATGACAAACTTGTGACATCACGGGATATAGCATACTGGAACCTCCCATCAGCCCCAGTGTGTCCAGTCTTCATGCAGCAGGAGGACTTGTGAGCCTTGGTGCTGGGCTCACTAGAGGAACGGATAAGGAGTAGTTTAGGATTAGGTGTAGATATCTTTTTGGGGTTACTCTATTTGATTTGTTCCTGTACCATTCTTTCTTTCGGCCAAAAATAAAAAAAAATTTAAAAAACCCATATATATCAGGAAATCCCCCAGAAGACATTGAGAATTGGAGGGAGGGGGGCTGGTCAGTTCCCCTGTCACACCAGGACCTCCAGATCGTTTAGGGTGTTCTCTCCCCAGACAGCGTGGGAGAGAGCCCCTGAGGCGCATTGACTGTGTCTGAACAGTACCAGCGTCTTCTCTGCTCGGCCCCGACGCGCTGCTTCCTGAGCAGGAGCGTGTTCGGCGGCAGGGTTGCAGGCACAGCAACAAGCTCTCGCGGCAAATGTTACTCCTAGATCGGGGTAACGTCGTTGCTTGAAGGGCTCGGAGTTCTTCTGGTGAGTACATATTGTGACATCGGGTCCACATCGGGAGGGCTGAACGGTGCGGCGGTGTAAAAGGCGCCAAATCTGGCTCTCATGTGAGACCACGGCCATTTTAAAGTCGCGGCCTTTTTTCCCGCGTGCAGTCTTCGGCAGCAGGGTGCGGGGAACAGTCTTCTGCGGGTGGCCAAGTTCTCAATTACAGTTTTTTCCCTCTCAAGGGTGTTTTATTTTCCTTTTTCCTTTCATTTTCTTTCCTTTATTTCTTTTCTTCGTGGATTAGCACTTCACATTCCCTCAGGGCACAGTGCCCTTGTTAGCCTGGCTATCTTCAGAGCCGGAGGGAACGGTTCGAGAGCGGAGTTCTTTCATTGATTGGGGCTCCTTGAAAAAAAAAAAAAAAACTTAAATAAAAGAGAACAGACAAGCAAACCTTCAATATCAGAGAAGATAGTCTTGGAGTTACTCAATTTCGGGTATTAAGTGTATTGTTAAGTCAGCACATGTCTGTGCGCCCGCAGTGCGTGGTGTGTGGAACCCACAGAGGCATGGTAGCAGATACTGGCATTTGTAGGGGCTGTGCTGCAGTATCTGTCAGTGTAGAGCAGCAGATGGACAGCGCTGCTTCCCCGCCGTTGCAAGGGGCCACGGCCACGGGGGAGGGTGAGCAGTGGGGGTCTCCTCCATTGGCGGTGGTGCCAGAGGCTCCGGCAGGTGGTCCTTCAACGTCCTCCGGGGCTGGAGCAGATACGCAACAGCTGGATTTTTCTCCTGACTTTATCCTGTTGATGCACCAGGCCTTTTGTTTAAGGCGTCAGGGTAAGGTGCCAGAGGCCTCTCTGCTTCCATCGGCTGTCTTGCCGTTAGCTAGTACAGATGGGGGGGCTCGTTCTCCATGGCCGCCAAAGAGGTCTTGGCCCATGGACCAGCCCACCTCGGAGTTCGGGTGGCAGGAGATGGAGGACATAGATCTCGATGTGGATGCAGATATGGAAGAGTTGGAAGAAGGAGAAATTCCAGAGCCTGAGGATCAGTCCAAAATTATTCGGGTGTTCCGGAGAGAGGAACTCGTAGCATTAATCTCAGAATCTCTCCAGACGCTGAAGCTCGCCGCTGCTCCGCCGGTTGTGGAGGACGACGGAGAGGACCCTATCATTCAGGCGGTGCATCAAACTCAGGTAGTGTTTCCGGTCCACAAGGTGGTGGATAAGATGATCCAGGATGAGTGGGATCTGCCTGGAGCAGCGCTCCGGGGGGTTCGGACCATGAATAAGCTGTATCCCTTGGCGGATAAAGACAAGGAAAAGTTCTGCTCCCCCCAGGTTGATGCTGCAGTTTCTGCGGTTACTAAAAAGATCACTATTCCGGTGGAAGGTAGTGCGGCCTTAAAGGATGTGCAAGATCGTAAAGTAGATGGCTTGTTAAAACAATCCTTTGAGGTGGATGCGGTGTCATTGCAGGCTTCCATTTGTGGTGCCTGGGTGGCACGGGCCTGTCTCCGATGGTCGCAACACTTGCGTCAATCGGCGGCCTTAGACCAAGACAGTGTGAGGGAACTTGAGCGTCTGGAGTCGGGTACCGCGTATTTGGCGGATGTGCACTATGACCTAGTCCGGGCGCTGGCGAATAGCATGGGCTCACTTGTAGCTGCTCGCTGGTCTCTCTGGCTCAGGCAGTGGGCGGCAGATGGGGCGTCCAAGTCTAGATTGAGTAAACCGTTTAAGGGAAAGTTATTGTTTGGAGAGGATCTTGACAAGCTGGTCAAGAATTTGGGAGAGTCCAAGGGCGGGAGGCTGCCGGAGGACAAACCTAAACCAGCAAAATTCTCCCCGGCTTCCAGAGGACAGTCTCGAGATTTCAGGAGATTTCGGTCATCTCGATTGGGTGGTTTCCAAAGGGGCCGGTATGCTTCATGGGCGCAGGGAATGGCTTTCGCGGAGCAACTAGAGGTTTTGCCGCGTCGCCCGCTGGATCCGCCCGAAAACCACAATGAAAGGAGGCGGGTTCAGGCAGAGATTCTTCCCGTAGGGGGGCGCCTTCAGGGGTTTCTCTCTGTCTGGGCCCAAATCACGACGGATCAGTGGGTGTTGGAGATCATTCGCGATGGTTATGCTCTGGACTTCGCAAAGCCGATTCGGGACTCTTTTGTGCTGTCTCCTTGCCGAGGCCTCGTCAAGACCCAAGCATTTCAACAGACGCTCGACAGGCTTCTGCAGCTGGGAGCTGTGGTTCCGGTGCCGTTTGAAGAGTATGGCATGGGTCGGTATTCCATTTGTTTCGTGGTGCCAAAGAAGGACGGTGCTCTCCGGCCTATCCTAGATCTCAAGGGGGTAAACCGTTCTCTCCGCGTTCCGCATTTCCGGCTGGAAACCCTCAGGTCGGTCATCGTGGCAGTGAGGCAGGGGGAATTTCTGTCGTCCCTTGATCTCACGGAGGCGTACCTTCATGTTCCGATCAGAGCGTCCCATCAACGCTATTTGCGCTTCGCGCTGCCCTGGGGACATTATCAGTTCCAGGCTCTTCCTTTCGGGCTGGCTACAGCTCCGCGGACCTTTACCAAGATTATGGTGGTGGTCGCGGCCAGGGCCGGATTTACCTTGAGTGAGGCCCTATGCCAACAAAAATTGTGGGCCCCCAGCAGGGGCGGCCCAAGGGGGGTGTGGGCCTCATTTGCATAAGGGGCCTCATTTGCATAAATATTTGCATAATGTTACCATATACTAACTTTTAGTAAACGTGCCTCTTAATGAGTGTATGGATAAAGAAAGACTAAAAGATTTCTACATTACTATAATCCAGTGCCAACTGCCAGACACATTAGGAACTACTACAAACACTGCCCATTTAGAACCCATAGCAAACCCGCCGTATCCTAACAGCACTACCAGGACTCACAAAGCACCATACTCTACCAATCAAAAGGCAACACTGCAAATATTAAACCAATACATTTCAGAGAACAACAATACATGACCTACTGGGGAAAGAGAACAAGTGGCAATGTCAAATAGGAATTATATAAACAGAACACCTCAGCTCAGTTACACATGCAGAACATAGACCATCACCAAACAAGTAATCACATTTTAGAAACAGGAAGACAATAATTAAACTGGGAATCCCAAAAGCCAAACTTGGAATGTACAACACTGTAGAAATAAAACTATACATTAATTTGCTCTTGTACTAAACAAAGCGCAGACGTTAATGATGCACATTTACCAGAGCTGACATATTCCAATTAATAAATTCAAAATAAAGAGATATTTTTCTACCTTTTGTGCATTTTTTTCAGCTGCAATTGCTCCAGCCACTTTCTTCTGGTTTCTTCATGTCTTCTGCTAACTCTCCATCGTCTGCTGTCCATTTGTCCTTTCTTCTCTCTTCTAGTTTTTTTCCATTCTCTCTCTACATCTGCTTTAACATACTAATCTTTCTCCTTTTGCTCTTTCCTCATTCCTATTTCATCCACTCAAATTTTACCCCTCCATCCTCAATCCCCACTTACTCTCCCAATACCCGGCCAATTGTAGATTTTTTTATCCCTCCCACACAAAATATTTTTCCCTTCTCCATTTTACTCTTCCAGCCCCATCCCATTCTAATCCTCCCCCAACATCAGCTCCCTTCTAGTTCCAGCCTCACCCAGCATCCATTCCCTTCTAGTCCCTGCATCAGCCCATTTCCAGTCCTAGCCACCCATCAGCCCATTTCCAGTCCTAGCAACCCCCAACCCAATACCAGTCCTAACCCCCATCACCCCATTTTCAGTTTAAGCCCCCCCTATAACCCATTACCAGTCCTAACCCCCCATCAGCCCACTTCCAGTCCTAACCCCATCAACCCATTTCCAGTCAGCCCCCCATAGCCCATTGCCAGTCCTAACCCCCCCCCCCCCATCAGCCCATCAGCCCACAGCCCATTACCAGTCCTAACCCCATCAGCCCACATCCAGTCTTAACCCCCCCCAGCCCATTTCCAGTCCTTACCCCCCCCATAGCCCATTACCAGACAGCCCCCATCAGCCCACAGCCCATTACCAGTCTTAACCCCCCCCCAAAGCCCATTACCAGTTCTAAACCCCCCCAACAGCCCATTATCAGTCCTAAACCCATCAGCCCACCTCCAGTCTTAACCCCCCAGCCCATTTCCAGTCCTAGCCCCCCCATAGCCCATTACCAGACAGCCCCCATCAGCCCACAGCCCATTACCAGTCTAAACCCCCCAAAACCCATTACCAGTTCTAAACCCCCCCCCAACAGCCCATTACCAGTTCTAACCCCATCAGCCCACCTCCAGTCTTAACCCCCCCCAGCCCATTTCCAGTCCTAGCCCCCCCCATAGCCCATTACCAGACAGCCCCCATCAGCCCACAGCCCATTACCAGTCTTAACCCCCCCAAAGCCCATTACCAGTTCTAACCCCCCCCCAACAGCCCACAGCCCATTACCAGTCCTAACCTCATCAGCCCACCTCCAGCCTTAATCCCCCCAACCCATTTCCAGTCCCAGTCCCAGCCCCCCCAATTACCAGTCCTACCCCCTCCCCCTCCCCCGGCCTAAAGTAAAATTTAATTTTAAAAAAAAACCTGCTGGCTGCCACCGCGGGCCCCCTCTGCTGCCGCGGCAGCATGGACTGACCCGCGGGGGCCCCCTCTGTAAGCTCGGTCCCTCCCTCCGTGCCTCTGTGTCTCCCTCCGTGCAGGCTGAGAGAGACGCGAAGGCAGACTGTCTCCTTCGCGTCTCTGTTAAGCCCGCAGGGGCTGATGGGAAATTTCCCATCAGCCCCTGCGGGCTTAACAGAGACGCGAAGGCAGAAGGAGACAGTCTGCCTTCGCGTCTCTCACAGCCTGCACGGAGGGAGACACGGAGGCACGGAGGGAGGGACCGAGCTTACAGAGGGGGCCCCCGCGGGTCAGTCCATGCTGCCGCGGCAGCAGAGGGGGCCCCGCGGCGGCAGCCAGCAGGTTTTTTTTTATTTTATTTAAAAAAAAAAGCCTAACTAGTTCAATTTTTGTGGGCCCTTTGCAGCTGTGGGCCCTACGCCATGGCGTACATGGCGTATAGCTAAATCCGGCCCTGGTCGCGGCAGCTCTTCGAAAGGAAGGGGTTCTGGTTCACCCTTATCTCGACGATTGGTTGATCAGAGCGAAGTCCGAAGCAGAGAGCGTGGCGGCCATGGCCAAGGTGGTGTCATTTCTTCAGAGCCTTGGTTGGGTGATCAACCCGCTCAAAAGCCAGCTGGTGCCGACTCAGAGCCTAGAGTACCTCGGAGTATGCTTCGATACGCAAAGGGGAGCGGTCTTCCTGCCAGAGCGCAGGATAGAGGCACTGCGGCGTCAGGTACGGGAGTTCCTTTTGAGTCCAGCGCCTATGGCTTGGAGTTACCTTCGGTTTTTGGGGACGATGGCGGCGACCCTGGAGGTGGTGCCGTGGGCCCGCTTCCATATGCGGCCCTTACAGAGGTCCTTGCTACGCAGGTGGTCGCATCAGACGGATTCGTTAAGCAAGCGCCTTCCTTGCCCGGCCAAGGTCAAGCAGGCCCTTCGTTGGTGGCTGAGGCCCCAGTCCCTGTCCTTGGGGATGCCTTTGGAGCCACCTCAGTGGCTCCCTTTGATGACGGATGCCAGTCTGGCGGGCTGGGGGGCCCATTGCGGGGAGCTTTTCGTGCAGGGCGTTTGGTCCCCGGAGGAGAGCATGTGGTCGATCAATCGCCTGGAGCTCCGCGCAGTCTGGTTAGCTCTCGGCCGGTTCGAGCCACAGGTGACGGGTCGAGCGGTCCGGGTGTTGTCCGACAACGCGGTGACAGTAGCCTACATCAATCGTCAAGGAGGTACCGGAAGTGTGGCGATGGAAGAGAAAGCGGACAATCTGTTCTCTTGGGCAGAGTCTCGAGTGACGGCAATCTCGGCGGCACACATAGCAGGAAAAGACAATGTGCAGGCCGATTACCTCAGCCGAGTCCAAGTGGATGCGGGGGAATGGGAGCTGCATCTGGATGTGTTCGAGCAGCTGGTTCAGCGATGGAGTCAGCCAATCATGGATCTGATGGCGACTCTTCCGTCCGCGAAGGTGTCGCGTTTCTTCAGCAGAAGGCAAGAGAGAATGTCGGAAGGCATCGACGCGTTAATGCAACCTTTGCCGATGGCGGGGCTCCTGTATGTCTTCCCGCCATGGGCGCTCATTGGTCGAGTGCTTCAGCGGATCGAGGCTCATCCGGGTCGGGTCCTACTGGTGGCTCCGGACTGGCCGAGACGTCCTTGGTACGCCGATCTCATGCGGTTGCTGGACGGAGTCCCATGGAAGTTGCCGGTGTCCGCGAAGCTGTTGATCCAAGGTCCGCTTCAGATGCCTCAGGTGGATCGATTCTCACTTACGGCTTGGCCATTGAAAGGGTGCGTCTGAGAAAGAAAGGGTATTCTAGAGAAGTTATTTCCACTTTGCTTCAGGCGCGGAAGCGCTCCACATCGTTAGCATATGTGCGCGTTTGGTGGATTTTTGAGGATTGGTGTTCGCGACGGCAGTATCGGGCAGCTACGGCTTCTGTTCCGGTGCTGTTAGCTTTTCTGCAAGATGGTTTCGATAAAGGCTTAGCGGCCAGCTCTCTAAGAGTTCAGTTAGCGGCCCTTGCCTGCTATAGAGGAAAGGTTCAAGGGGTGTCTCTTGGAACGCATGTCGATATGGTGCGTTTTCTTAAAGCGGTGGCCAGGTTGCGACCAGCTCGTCGGATTTCGGTTCCGCCCTGGGATCTTAATCTGGTCTTGGGGCCCTGGTCAAGGAGCCCTTTGAGCCCTTGAATCAGGCGTCCGTTAAGGATGTCACTTTGAAGACGGTCTTTTTGGTGGCCATTTGTTCAGCGCGGCATATTTCGGAGTTACAGGCACTTTCTTGTAGGGAGCCGTTTTTTGGGTTTCTCTAAGGAGAAGGTGGTTCTTCGCACGGTTCCGTCATTTTTGCCGAAAGTTTCCTCCCCGTTTCATTTAAATCAAGCGGTCTCTTTGCCGGTTCTTGGGGCTGGTGGAGAAGACGTGTCGGATCGGGGATTGCGCCGCTTCGATGTCAAAAGAGTGTTGAAACGGTATTTGAAGGTTTCCGAACCCTTTCGCAAGTCGGATAGGCTTTTCGTGGTCTTCGGAGGTCCGCGGAAAGGGGAAGCGGCGGCAAAGGCGACTATCGCCAGATGGATTAAAGAAACCATCGTGTCGGCCTATGTTTTGCGCGGGCAGCCAGCGCCGGTGGGCTTGAGAGCGCATTCCACTAGAGCGCAGGCGGCTTCCTGGGCGGAGCATGGCTTGGTTCCGCCGGTGGATATTTGCAGAGCGGCTACGTGGTCCTCTCTGCATACTTTCAGTAAACACTACCGCCTGGATGTGTTGGCGGCAAAGGATGCCTGTTTCGGGGCGGCGGTTTTGAGCTCTGGATGGCATGGTCCCGCCCGTAAGTGCTGCTCTGGTACATCCCAAAAGTGGAGGACTAAGCTGGAGGAACGCTAAGGAAGTAGTAATTACACTAACCTGGTAATTGTAGTTCCTTTAGTGACGACAGCTTAGTCCTCCTTCCCTCCCTAGCGAGTACCAGTTATCGGAGCGCGTTCAATGACATTCTGTGCAACTGTCAGGTAAGTGGTCATGTTCTTTAGTGGCTGTGCCGTGCTCTCTGGTTCCATCTTTGGTGTGGCAGAGGAGCTGGAGTACGGCTGCGATAGCAAGTCGTTTAGCCCGACAGGGACTTGGTTGGACCGACTAGTTCTCGGTTCAATGTTAGTAGTTTTAGAGATTAAGGATTGAGTTCTTGCATTATGGTTGATAATTAGCTACTTATTTGTTGCTCTTTTGAGTCTGCTTTGTCAGTAGTTCACTGGGGCTGATGGGAGGTTCCAGTATGCTATATCCTGTGATGTCACAAGTTTGTCATATCCAGTCTTCATGCTGCAGGAGGAGGTTCACAACCCAGAAGTGGAGGACTAAGCTGTCATCACTAAAGGAACTACAATTACCAGGTTAGTGTAATTACTACATTGTCATGTTATCTGTTGCAGGGCCCATTGCATAAAATGGGCCCTGTGGCAGACAACAATTGATAACAGCATTACTGTGTGATAATCGTTAGTAAATGACCCCCTAAGTGCTCCTGCTGCATTTACCCTCCCCCAGCCCAGCTGATCGGCATCTTTTGAACTGCAGCACCAGAGGGCGCGCCCGCGCCTAAGGGCCATGCCAAAGGGCCCTTTGGCATGGCCCTTAGGCGCGGGACCTTAGCCGCTTCTAGTGACATCTACTCCACCGGTATGCTGGGCAACTTGAACTATGCTCTCTCTACTTTGTGACTTTCTTGTGTTCCCTAACCTGCTGATTCTATATGCTCCCATCCCTATATTTGATTCTTTATTTACATTTGATTTGCCCTTCTTGTCTCTTTCGTAATCTGCTCCTCCTTTCTTCCTCATTTCGGGTACGTTACTCCCAAGTCTTATATTGTTATAATGAGGCCTTTATGTAATCTAGCGAACCTTATCTATGTCTTCCCTAGTTCTGGTCTCCCTTAATATGGAAAAACCTGCCTCAGGATTTAAGAAGTGCACAAAATGTGGCGGTACCATTTCCGTCACCGACACCCATGACTGGTGTCTAAAATGTTTAGGTCCTGACCATTCCATAATTTTATATATTTATATATATATATAGCTGTATATAGCTATATATATACAGATATATACAGATTGTATGTCCTGTTCTATGATGTCTAAAAGAGGTCGGCAGAACCAAGCTGCCAAGCTCAGTACCCTGTTTCCCTCTGATGCGGCTTCGGTGGCATTGACATCTTCCAGGGCTTCTTCTTCCTCACATGGATCTCAGGTAACTAAACATAAATCCAGCCGGTCCTCGAAGGGTAGATCTCCTTCTAAGCATCGAGATGCCTCTGGCATTGCCCTCGAGGATTCTGCACCGGCAAAATTACCCCGGCGGGAGGCTTCGGCCTCTAAAGCATCATCATCGGGGTTCCAGGATGATCTCGATGGCGTGGCCTTGACAGATCTCCTGGTGCCATGCTCTGGGGTACCTGTGGCTTCCACCGGTACCGACTTCCAAGCATTGGCGGCGTCGATGGATCAGAGGATTCTGTCCATGGAACGCAGTCTGGCGGCTTTCCTTGTGGCATCGACGCCCGTGGTACCGCAACAGATACTCCGCCGGTACCGGCTCTAGCATCGCCATCGGTACCGATCCCGGTACCGGTGGCATCGACATTGGCATCGGTGTCCGCTATGCCGGTACTCTGTCCTCTGAAACCCTCCGGTACCGATACCCCGGTACCGGTGATTCCCGATACTGATCCCGGTCGGTAGGGTATCGGGCTTTGCAGGAGCATCCGGACAGACGATACTTCGATTCCTCTGAGGACTCTGAGGATTCTGAAGAGTCAGTCGATGCAGTGATGCTTCTTCCACACGAGGAGTCCTCTCCAAAACGAAGAATGTCTCCTCCAGAGGACTTGTCTTTTCAAGACTTCATCAGGGAGGTGGCTCGGGACCTTTCTATCACAGTGGCCCCTGAGACAGAGCCCAGAGCCAAGGAGTTAGATATCTTACAATATCCTAAAACTCCTAAGGAGGCAGCTACCTTGCCTATTCATGAGATTCTGTATGATCGCATGTTGAGGATGTGGGAAGCACCTCTGACCACCTCTCCTCATTCTCGCAGGTTGGATACCATGTATCGTGTCCCTCCTTGTCCTGGTTTCCATAAAACTCAACTTCCTCACCACTCTATTGTGGTTGAGTCTGCAATGAGAAAGATTAGAAGTGCCAAAAGACATTCCTCTAATCCTCCAGGACGTGAATGTAGAACCCTGCATGCTTTTGGAAGAAGAGTCTTCCAAGCTTCCATGCTTGCTGCCAGAATTAATTCTTATAGTCTCTACATGGGAATGTTCTTAAAGGAAGTCACTGACCATTTGCAGACTTTAAGTCCTTTTATGGCTGAAGATAAAAGGCAGGACTTTCTCACTGGGCTCAAACATGCCCAAGATATCTCCAAATTCTCCAACCGTGCAGCTTTAGACTCCTTTGAATGCGTAAGCAGAGCCTCAGCTATTGCCATAGGTGCACGTAGGATTGCTTGGCTTCAAGCATCTGATTTGGAGATCTGGGTTCAAGATTAATTGGGAAATATCCCTTGTACAGGTGAGAACCTGTTTGGTAAAGATTGGCAAGCTAAAGCCAATCAGATGGATGCTGAAAATTCTGCTTTGGATAGACTATCCAAATCCACAGCTGCTCCTGCTAAGAAAAGGTTATTCAAGAAAACACCTTTTTCTAAAAAGGGAAGATTCTATCCTGCTTATGGTCAGTGGGCATCTTCTGCAGCTCAGTTCCCTAACAAATGTCAGCAATCATCCAAACAGAGCAAAGCAAAGGCTGTTAGGCCTCCTCCAGCCCAGCAACCTCAGCCCCCTCAGGGCCTTTGACTTTCCACTAGAGAACGTAGCCTTCCTGGCTCTGGAAGGACCAGAGCCCTCCACCATCCCAGGAAGGTTATGTCACTTTGCTCCCAGGTGGGGGTAAATTACAGCAGAGCATTGGACACTCTCCATCATAAGAGAGGGGTACAAACTTCATTTTTCAAGCTTGCCCCCTCTCACAAGAGTGCACCTGTTGGGACAGGAGGTTGCCACCCTTCTCACCCAGAGGGCAATAGAGGAAGTGCCTCTTCAACAACAGGGCACAGGTTTCTACTCCCCCTATTTTCTTATTCCAAAGAAAACAGGGGGTTTCAGACCCATTTTAGATCTCAAAGAGTTGAACAGATTCCTAGTCAAGGAAAAATTCAAGATGATTTCTCTGGGAACTCTGCTGCCATACCTTCAGAATCAGGATTGGCTTTGTTCTCTAGATCTCAAGGATGCGTACACTCATGTTCTCATCCATCCATCTCACAGAAGGTTCCTTCGGTTCCTTTTTCAAGAGAAGCACTATCAATACAGAGTGCTCCCTTTTGGTATGGCCTCTGCACCAAGGGTGTTCACGAAATGCATGGCAGTGGTAGCTGCTTTTCTGCGCACCCTGGGAATATTCGTCTTCCCTTATCTGGACGACTGGCTCATTCGAGCTCCCACTCAGTCAGAGGCCAAAAGTTCTCTAACCTGCGTATCCTTCAGTATTTAGAGCTGGTAATAAACATCCCAAAATCCAATTTGATCCCTACTCAGTCCCTGGAGTTTATAGGGGCGTTGCTGGATACCACAAGGGCAAGGGCCTATCTCCCCCAGGCCCGTTGCCTTCGCTTGGTGCAGTTAGCTTCTCAAGCAGAGTTGAAACCCCTCCTAACTGCTCGAGAGATGTTACAGTTGCTAGGCCACATGGCTTCCACTGTGCATATGGTCCAATATGCTCGCCTTCACATGAGGGCAGCTCAGTGGACTTTATCCACCCAATGGACCCAGGCATTAGGCTGCCTGTCAGACAAAATAGCAAACACAAATTGCCTCATTTTGTTCCTCCAGTGGTGGAAGTGCCCTCAAAACCTGTTGCTGGGGTCCCCCTTTCAGCAGTCTCTACCCCAAGCAACTCTTACAACAGATGCTTCTCCAATGGGGTGGGGAGCTCATCTGCAAGACCTCTCCACCCAAGGCATCTGGTCCCCACAGGAGAGTTGTCTACATATCAATCTCTTGGAACTCAGAGCAATCTTTCTTGCTCTGCGGGTGTTCCACTCCCTGCTCAGCTACAAGACAGTCCTTATCCACACGGACAATCAGGTAGCCATGTTCTATGTGAACAAGCAGGGAGGAACTGGCTCTCTGTCGCTTTGCAACGAAGCTTTGCGGCTGTGGGCCCTTGCCAGAGAGCATCATATTAATCTTCTGGCAGTTTATCTTCCAGGCACTCAAAACTCTTGGGCAGACAGGCTCAGTCGAGTTCTGCTTCCACACGAGTGGTCCCTACATGTGGACCAGGTGGCCAAGATTTTTCAAATTTGGGGAACCCCGGACATAGACCTCTTTGCAAGTCCGTGGAATGCCAAACTTCCCCGGTTCTGTTTCAGAACTCTGGCTCAGGGAGCTCAGGCAAGGGATGCTTTCCTCCTTCACTGGGGTCAAGACTTCCTCTATGCCTTTCCACCCATTCCCCTAATTCCCAAAACCCTGTTCAAGCTTCAGAGAGACAGAGGCCACATGATTCTCATAGCTCCACATTGGCCACGGCAAGTGTGGTACCCTCTGCTTCTACATCTCTCTCAAGCTCCCTCCCTGGAGTTAGGGTCTGCTCCAGACCTCCTCTCTCAAGAGGACGGAAAGTTATGGCATCCCAACCCCCAGTCTCTGCATCTCAGGGCTTAGTTGCTGAAGGCCTAGATCTCCAGGATCTTCATCTTTCTCAACAAGTGAAAGATGTTCTTTATGCTTCCAGGAAACCTTCCACTAGACGTTCTTATGCTTTCAAGTGGAAGAGGTTTACTATCTGGTGTTCTGGGAAGGGTCTTAACCCCCTTGCCATACTTCTGGAATCTTTGCTGGAGTATCTCCTCCATCTGTCTAATGCAGGCCTTAAGACAAATTCAGTAAGGGTCCATTTGAGTGCTATTGCAGCTTCCCTTAAGCCTCTAAATGGACAACCTATTTCCTCTCATCCTCTTGTAGCAAGATTCATGAGAGGCCTCCTTTTAACAAAGCCTCCCATTAGACCACCCCCAGTGGCATGGGACTTAAACTTGGTTCTTGGGCAGCTTATGAAGCCGCCTTTTGAACCTTTGGCTACCACCTCCTTGAAATACCTTTCTTGGAAGGTCATCTTTCTCATTGCAATCACATCAGCACGTCGTATTAGTGAATTGCAAGCACTCGTAGCTAATCCACCTTATACAAGGTTCCATCATAACAAGGTGGTCCTTAGGACTCATCCACACTTTATGCCTAAGGTGGTCTCGCCTTTTCACCTCAACCAAGAGGTCTACCTACCTGTCTTTTTTCCAGGACCTCATGCATCAAGTGCAGAGAGGAATCTTCATACCCTGGACTGTAAAAGAGCCCTGGCTTTTTACTTACAAAGGACACAGCAACATAGAAAGTCCTCCCAGCTCTTTGTTGCCTTTGATCCTTCTCACTTGGGACTACCAGTCTCCAAGAGAACATTATCCAGCTGGATTGCCCAGTGTATTTCCTTGGCCTATCAGAGCAAGAACCTTTCTCTGGAGGGCCATGTCACAGCTCACAATGTGAGAGCCATGGCAGCCTCAATGGCTCATCTGAACTCGGTGTCTATTGACGACATCTGTCGAGCAGCCACTTGGGCCTCGGTTCATACCTTCACAGCCCATTACTGCTTGGACAAGGACTCCCGCCGGGATGCCTTGTTTGGTCAGGCTGTTCTTAAACACCTGTTCCATACTTAATCAACTCCTACCCACCATCCCTCATGGGATGCCAGAGATCCATGTGGGGAAGTGCAGCCCTGTCCCAGGGACACACAACTTCTGGGATCTCTCCCTGGCATCTAAAGCTAGGGAGTCCTCATATGTGAAGACTCATTCCTGCTTGTTCCTGGAGATAGCACAGTTACTTACCTGTAACAGGTGATCTCTGGGAACAGCAGGAATAAGTCTTCACAACCCACCCACCTCCCCTAGGAGTTGTCTCTCTCTCTCTCTTTCCTTTCCCTCTCTCTCTCTTTGTCTCAGCTCTAAAACTCAACTGAGGAGAGACAGTTGGGAAAGGCGGGAAGGCAGCACGCAGGCGCTGTGGGATGCTCCCAAAGGCTTTCTGATTGGACGCTGGGGAGCGTTCCCGCGCAGGCTCCGTCGGTACCGACGAAACCCATATGTGAAGACTTATTCCTGCTGTTCCCAGAGATCACCTGTTACAGGTAAGTAACTGTGCTTTTGTTCATGACCTTTTTTATTTCCCGCTCATTTCACCTCTTTGCCCTAACTGAGACCTGGCTTCTTTCTGATGACACTGCATCCATTGCCGCTCTATGTCATGGCGGCTATAGGTTTTCCCACACTCCTCGTCCTACTGGTCGCGGTGGGGCTACTGGCTTTCTGTTGTCTCCCTCCTGTCACTTCCAGACCCTCATGCCACCTCACTCTCATTCTCCTCTCTCCTTTGAATTCCACTCCATCCGCCTCTTCTCTCCTCTTCCACTCCGAGTCGCTGTTATCTATCGTCCTCCTGACATTTCCGTCTCTACTTTTCTTTCTGATTTTGATTCTTGGCTTTTTACCTTTCTTCACCCTTCGTTCGCCACTCCTATTCTTGGTGACTTCAACATTCATGTTGACAGCCCTTCTGATCCCTCTGCTTTAAAGCTTCTCTCCCTTACCTCCTCACATAACCTTCAACTCTGTTCCACTGCCCCCACTCACCGACATGGTTACTGCCTTGACTTAATTTTCTTCTGTTACTGCTCACCTTCCAATTTCTGTAACTCTGTCCTTCCCTTATCTGACCACCACCTTTTAAGCCTTACTATTCATCATCCCCAGCCCCAGTCTCGTCCTGTCTGCACTAACCTATTTAGAAACCTTCTTGCCATTGATCCTTTAGCTCTCTCCTCCTCTCTCTCCTTATCTCTTTCATCCACTCTGCTTTCCACTTCTATTGATGAGGCTGTGACCTCTTATAACACTGCACTCTCCTCCACCCTTGATACTTTTGCCCCCCTCATCCCCCGTCCTGTTAGGCGTTCTTCTCCTCAGCCCTGGCTCTCCCCTATTGCCCGCTTTCTGCGCTCTTGTGCCCACTCTGCTGAGCGTGCCTGGCTCAAATCCCGCTCTGACTTTCTCCACTTTAAATTCATGCTCTCCTCCTTCCAATCAGCCATTGCGCTTTTCAAACAAATTTACTTCCTCAATCTGACTAACTCTCTTTCCTCTAATCCTCGTCGTCTCTTTAGCACACTCAGTTCTCTCCTCAGTGTGCCTCCACCCCTGATTCCTCCCTCCCTTTCTGCCCAAACCTTGGCTAACTACTTCCATGACAAAATCCACACAATCACCCTCCAGTTCCCCTCCTCCCCCTTTTCCCCCTCTATTTCCCATTTCTCCCCTCCCCAAATTTCTGCCACCCTTTCTTCCTTCCCTATGGTCTCTGACGAGGAAACATCACTCCTTCTCTCTTCCTCCAAACTTACTACCTGCTCTTCTGATCCCTTCCCCACCCACCTCCTTAACTCCATCTTTTCATCTCTCGTCCCTTCTATTTCTCATATTCTTAACCTCTCTCTCTCCACTGCAACCTTCCCTTCTGTTTTCAAGCATGCTGTGGTTACACCCCTCCTCAAAAAAACTTCACTTGATCCCACTTGTCCTTCTAACTATCGTCCCATCTCTCTCCTTCCTTTCGTCTCTAAACTACTTGAGCGTGCAGTCTATCACCGTTGTCTTGATTTCCTCTCCTCTCATACCTTCTTGGATCCTTTACAATCCGGCTTCTGTCCCCTACACTCCACTGAAACTGCTCTTACTAAGGTCTCAAATGATTTGTTCTTGGCAAAGTCCAAAGGCTTTTACTCTGCCCTCATTCTTCTTGATCTCTCTGCTGCCTTCGACATTGTTGATCATAACCTTCTTCTTATCACTCTATCCTCACTTGGATTCAAAGACATTGTACTATCTTGGTTCTCTTCCTATCTATCCCATCGCTCTTTCAGTGTGTGCTTCGATGGCTCCTCCTCCTCTTCAACCCCACTACCTGTAGGAGTTCCTCAGGGTTCCGTCTTAGGTCCACTCCTCTTCTCTCTCTATACCCAATCCCTTGGCACCCTTATCTCTTCCCATGGCTTTCACTATCATCTCTATGCCGACGACTCTCAAATCTATCTTTCTGCACCTGTTATCTCTCCTGATATCCAGTCTAAGATCTCACTCTGCCTCTCTGACATTGCTGCCTGATGTCCCATTGCCGCTTAAAACTGAACATGGCCAAAACTGAGCTTCTTATCTTTCCCCCGAATGCTTCCCCTCCTCTTTCCCCTTTCTCTCTCTCTGTTGATAACTCTGTACTCCTCCCTATTTCTTCAGCACGTAACCTTGGTGTTATCTTCGATTCCTCTCTCTCTTTCTCTTCACATATCCAGCTCATTGCTAAAACTTGTCATTTCTTTATATACAATATTTCCAAAATTCGCCCCTTCCTTTCTGTTGACACCACTAAATTGATTGTCCACTCCTTAATCACCTCCCGTCTTGATTATTGTAACATTCTCCTTGCCGGCCTCCCTGAAAGCCACCTCTTTCCTCTTCAGTCAATTCAACATTCCGCTGCTCGACTCATTTTCCGCCAGTCTCATTTTTCCCACATCACTTCTCTCCTCATGTCGCTTCATTGGCTTCCCATCCCTCTCCGTATCCAATTTAAACTTCTCCTCCTGACCTATAAATGTATTCACTCTTCTGCCCCCCAGTACCTTTCATCTCTCATCTCTCCTTACACCCCCTCTCGGTTGCTTTGCTCTTCTAATAGTCTGTTTATCTGTGCCCTTTACTCATACTTCCAATTCCAGTCTTTGCTCCTTCCAACTGGCAGCACCCTTTGCTTGGAATAGTCTTCCTATCTCTGTGTGCCAGGCATCCTCCCTGGCCATTTTCAAGTCCAGACTAAAATCCCATCTCTTCACTATTGCTTTCCATTCCTGTCTTACCCTATCTTGATCTCTCTATCAGCATTTGCTTACTTTTTCCTGTAAATTTTTGTTATTTGTATTATGTAACTTATTTTGTTTTCTGTCTTATTAGATTGTGAGCTCTAATGAGCAGGGACTGTCTCTCTTCTATGTTTGTACAGCGCTTCGTATGTTGCGGCGCTTTATAAGTCTTTAATAATAATGATAATAATAAGTAAAGAAAGAAAAGGTAAAGAAAAATAAAAATGTACATACAAGATGGAGGAATAAGATGGCAGGTATAAGAGCTGAGGAAGTCTGTACTCACCAGCCCAAGGGCTCCCCATGGGGAAACACATACAGAAGCATGTTTTTTTTTCCCTCCATTTGAAAAACTCAGGCATGTCTGTGTGAGAGACTTGGATGAAACAGGCATGGTTAAATGTTTCTCCAAGAACAAGCAGAAAGTCAGTCCTCACATATGATGCCACCTTGCTCAGTCTCCTTTTTTCCGTGGAGCCCAACGGACATATGCCCTGTTCCCCCAGAAAAATCCTTAACAAAATTGTTCTTAAAACTTAGTTTTGAGGCATACTGGTTCCTTTTCCCTCCTTGAGTCGGTGCGTCCCGGTGCCGTTTTTGACCCCTTTTTGTCGAGACCTCCCTTGACTGGCATTCACACCTTTTTTCACTTGGGGATCATTGATCCCGTCCGGGTGTCTCCCACTATGTCTCCCTATGGGTTTAAAAAATGTGACCACTGCAGTCAAACTATGTCCATTACTGACACCCATGACTGCTGCCTGGGCCCGGACCATGACAACACCTCCTGTGACCTGTGCCAGGCCATGTCAACTAGAACCAACAAGAAACAGTTGGAATTGCAGGAAAAGATGTTGCTCAGGTCCGAGTCCCCATCACCGAGCTACAAGCCCAGCACATCTCGAGATGCCCAAGCATCTTCAGAGTCCTGCGGCCATGGTGCCTCCGAGAAGACCCCGGACCTGGAAAAGAAGAAGAAATCATCGAAGTCTGCCGAAGTTGCATTGGAAAAACCCGGTAAAACCCCACAGAGGGATTTGGGTGACTCAGAGAAGTACCCCACTAAGGTCCTCAAGAAGGATTCCTCTGCCAGCAGAGACCGTGCGCGATTCCTTGAGGCCATAGTCCTTCTTGAGAACTCACTCCCTGGGTGCCAAAGGCTACGGAGCCTTCTGGCTTGGAAACCAGAATGGCGGTCCTGGAGCAGATTATCACTGCTATCCTGGCCCTGCAGCAGGCAATGATGGCCGGTTCCTCTGCCACATCTGCCCCAACAACTGAGCCTTCAACTGCAAGGGAGGCCCCGGTCGTCGAGCCGAGCCTCGAGAAAGTCCTTGGTGCCAGTCAAGATCCCGGTCCCGCTCATCGGGCATCTGGTCCTCGCCGGTCAGTGTCCATGACTTGAACTCCAGGTCCTCTGCAGGCTATTGGCCCTTCAGCACTGGCTTCGACACGAGGAGTCGCAGGGCCTGGGACTCCTCGTCACCACTTGACTCCGAGTGGGAGACGGAGGATGAGGCATACCCAGACACCAGAAGACGCTGAGACATTCCCTCAGACCTGTCTCCCCCAGCACCTCGGCACAATTCTCCCGAAGACGTGGCCTTCCATGACTTCAGCAGGGATATGGCCAGGGCCCTCTCAGTGTAAACTGAGGCGGAGGAGGACCTGCGCATCGAGGAGTTGGAGATTCTCCAGTATGAGACTCCACCTAGAAAAACCCTCACGGTGCCCATATAGCCGATCCTCTAGATGCTGCTACTCTGAATTTGAGAGACCCCGGCATCAGTGCCTATAGTTAGCCGTTGACTCGACGCTATGTACTGCGTCCGGAAAGGGCCGGGGTTTCACAAACCCTAGCTCCCATATAACTCCATGGTTGTCACGTCGACCATGCAGAAGCTCAAGAGCCAAAAGACCCACTCCTCTGTCCCTCCTGGCAGGGAGGCCCGTGCCCTTGACGCCCTCAGGCATAAATTCTACCAGGGCTCGATGCTGGGTTGCTGGATCCAGGCCTATGAACTCTACATAGGCATGTATCTAAAGGCACTGGCCAAAGAGCTGTCGGGATTTGCAGCAGGCGTCATCAGGGAACCCCTCCAATGGTTCCAGACCCTGACTTCGGGAGAGAGGGACTGCTCCAAGTACCTCTCCCGGGCTCCCTATGATGGTTTTGAGTTGGTAGCTCGAGTTGCAGGGGCCAGATCTTGGGCCCGGCACAATGCCTGCCTGCTATCCTCCAACCTTGAGCAATGGGTCCAGGACAAATTGCTTGATGTCCCCTGTACCAGTGAGAATCTCTTCGGCAAACCAATGGCCGACAAAGCTGAGATTGAGGCAGATGTTGTGACCCGTCAGAAGCTCTCTAAGAAGACCTCACCCCATTCCTGCAAAAAAATGTCAGGGAAAAGGACCTTTTTCCCTGAGGAAAGAGTGCCTTTGCACAGGGTCACCAGTACCAGCCCAACTCTGGCCAGCAGCAGGGTTCTCACCCCAAAAGGCAAAGGCACAGGGCTCAGAAGGTGAAAACACCCAAGCCCCAGGCTGTAGCTTTCACCCAGCCTGGGGGAGCTTTTGATTCACAGGGCAGGGCCTTCCCTCCCCCAGGAGACCTTCACCAGCCCACAGCGGGGCGCCTGGCGCTCTTCACCCACAGATGGGCCTCAATCTCCTCGGACCTTTGGATAATGCAGTTGGTCAGATGCAGCAGATTCCACCCAGGTTCTTTCTCAGAGAGCAGGTAAGACCCACCTTTACCAGACCCTGATGCTCACAGAGCTCACAGGTCTTCTCAGGGACAAAGCAGTAGAACCTCTACCCAGACACCTGTGGGGCAAAAGCTTCTACTCCAGGTACTTCCTCATCCCAAAGAAGACTGGGGGCCTCAGACCCATTCTAGACCTGTGAAACTTAAACAAGTTCCTGGTGAAGGAGAAGTTCAAAATGCTCTCCCTTGGAACACTGTTGCCCTACCTCCACCAGGGAGACTGGCTTTTCTCCTTGGACCTAAAGAATGCTTATACGCACATCCTGATCCACCCCTCCCACAGGCAGTACCTAAGGTTCATGGTAGGAGGAGGGCACTACTAATACAGGGTCCTACCTTTCGGCCTGGCCTCCTCACCAGGGGTCTTCACAAAGTGCCTAGCAGTGGTCGCTGCCCATCTGCGTCTGCAAGGGGCCTTTGTCTTCCCATACCTGGATGACTGGTTCATTAGGGGCAGCACGGTCACAGCACCTGGGGTTTATCATCAACTACTCCAAATCTCATCTCATTCCAGCCCAGAGCCTGGAGTTCATAGGTGCTTGGTTAGACACCTTGCAGGCCAAGGCCTTTCTTCCCAGGGAAAGAGCAGACTGCCTCAGGGAACTAGCAGCGAAGGTGCAGCACTTTTGCTCAGTGCCAGCCAGCCTTCTTCTCCGCCTTCTGGGCCACATGGCCTCCATGGTCCACGTCACCCTGCTAGCCCGCCTACATATGTGGATAAATCAGTGATGCCTTTGCTCGCAGTGGACACAGGCGAAATGTGGGACAGGATCAAGGTAACCCACCAGCTGGCAGAGTCCCTCGACTGGTGGCAACTTCCCCGCCACCTTCGAGCCGGGATGCCTTTTCAGTGACCTGCACCTCAAAGGGTCCTGACCACGGATGCCTCTCTCCTCGGTTGGGGGGCACATTGTGAGGACCATTGAACACAAGACATTTGGTCCTAGGCAGAATCCCTGCTGCAGATCAGTCTCCTGGAACTCAGAGCAATATTCCTGGCCCTACGGGCATTCTGTCATCGCCTACACCAGCCAGTGCTGATATAGGCGAACAAACCAGGTCGCCATGTTCTATGTCAACAAGCAGGGAGGCACGGGGTCATACCCCCTGTGCCAGGAGGCGGTGGCCCTCCTGACCTTTGCAGCTCACAACAACATGCTCCTGCAGGTGGTCTACCTCCTGGACCAGGACAACCTCCTGGTGGACAGACTGAGCAGGGTGCTCCAACTGCACGAGTGGCGCCTGAACCCCAGAATGGCCTCATGGATCTTCTACCTCTGAGGGACGCCCGTGATGGACCTCTTTGCCACCCTGAACAATGTGCAGCTGCCCCGCTTTTGCTCATGGCATCCGCACCCTGCAAGGGTGACGGCGGATGCCTTCGTGATCGCGTGGATGGAAGGCCTCCTCTATGCCTTTCTGCCCACCCTCCCCAGGTCGCTAAGACCCTCTTCAAGGTCCAACGCAAGGAGGCAGCACTGATACTAATTGCCCTAAGTGATTCAGACAGCCTTGGTTCCCGCTGCTGCTCTTCCTGTCGGCAGCACTTTCAGTCCTGCTTGGCCGTGCCCCAGACTTCCTGTCTCAAGAGGAGAGCTCTCTTATGCACCCCAATCTGGGGTCCCTAATGCTAACAGTGTGGCTGCTGAAAGGTTAGCCTTGTCCCATTTCGACCTCCCGCGAGAAGTCACGGAGGTCCTGTTGGCATCCTGCAAGCCCTCCCTTTTAATGGTGAAGATTCTCCGTATGGTGTGCAGAGAGGCAGGAGAACCCGTTCTCCTGCCCGGTGCAATGTGCTCCAGTACCTACTGCATCTGTCGCAGGCTGGACTAAAGTCAAACTCAGTTAGGATGCACCTAAGTGCGATTGCTGCACACCACCACCCTATTGAGGGGAAGCCCCTCTCGGGTCAGCCCCTGGTCTCTCTGTTCCTGTGGGGCCTCCTGTTGTCTAAGCCCCCTGCCTGCCCTCAGTGGCCGAATGGGACCTCAATGTGGTGCTCTCACAGCTCACCAGACCGCCATTCGAGCCTCTAGCTACTTGCCATCTGTGGTATCTTTCATGGAAGGTTGGCTTCCTGGTGGCTCTCACATCCGCTCGCATTATAAGTGAACTTCAGGCCCTGGTGGCAGAGCCGCCATATACAAGATTCTACAAGAACAGGGTGGTGCTCTGCACTCACCCCAAATTCCTCCCAAAGGTGATATCTCCTTTCCACCTCTACCAGGAGGTGGTCCTCCCCACCTTTTTCCTGTGGCCTCACGCCAGTCAGGAGGAAGCTATACTCTATACACTGGATTGCAAACAGGCCCTGTCCTTCTACCTTCAACGGAAGGAGGGCCACCGAAAAGCTCCTCAGCTTTTCATTTCTTATGACCCCAGAAGACTGGGGCTCCCTGTGACCAAGCGAACTCTGTCCACTTGGGTGGTTGTCTGTATTGCCTTCACCTATGAGTGAGCTGGGCTCTCCTTGGAACACCAGATCACAGCACATCATGTGAGAGTGATGGCCACATTGGTGGCGAATCTGCGTTCAGTGCCGGTGACGGAGATTTGCAAAGCCACCACAAGGTCTTCAATTCATACGTTTGCAGCTCTTTATTGCCTGGCAAGTGAGTCCTATCAGAACAGTGCCTTTGGCCAAGCACTCCGAAATCTCTTCGGGGTATAGGCAACTCCTGCCCTCCAACCCTTCTGTGTTCAGGCTACTGGGGTGATAGTGTGGCTGGATGCTAGGGTCTTGCAGAGTCTCTCAGTAGGGGCTCATCTTCTGCAACCCATGACTACCCGGCTTAGTCGCCATTTGTGCTGTGTGTCGGTCCTTGGCAGCCTGGAGCTAGGGAGTACCATATCTGAGGACTGACTTCCTGCTTGTTCCTGGAGAAAACGTAGTTACTTACCTGTAACAGGTGTTCTCCAGGGACAGCAGGAATCAGTCCTCACAACTCTCCCTCCTCTCCTGGAAGTTGCCTCCCTACCTTGTTTTATTTTTACTACCATCCTAGCTATGTGATCTAACTAAGATGGCACCCTTGGGTGGGAAGGGGACCACGCATACTTCTTTGAAAGCTGGGTAGATGCTTCTGCGCAGGCTCTGTCGGTGCCGTCACCCCAAATGCAAGGACTGATTCCTGCTGTCCCTGGAGAACACCTGTTAAAGGTGAGTAACTACGCTTTCTCAGAAAGGCAGAGCTGGCGCAAGATGAGGCACCCTAGGCGAACCTCATCCCTTGCGCCCCCCTCACCAGTCATCCCTCATTGCCGCCTCCTCTCCAGAACCTACAGTGGCAGCTGCTTCCGCCCCCATGCAAACAGGAAGTTGGCATCGAGTGTTGGTGGAGGTGGAAGGAAACAGTACCGCAGCACCAAGGTTTTTAGGTAAGCACCGTGGGACTGTTTCAGGCCATTGCTATTGCTGTTGCTGTAGATCCCAGTGAGAGGCAGCGCTCTAAGCAACTTCCTGGTTTGTCTAATAGTAGCACAGGCCCTGCAGGAAGGTAATGCAATAGTGTATACTGTGTTTATTTCCACTAAGAGAGTTTAGCTATGTCTCTTTGAAATCTGAGACTGAGATGGCAGAGGGTGGGAGGATGTGTGTGCATATGTGTCAGTAGTACATGTTGGGCATCTGTGTGTGTGTGTCAGAGTGGTGAGTGCAATCTCCAGGAACAAGCAGGAATGTAGTCTTCACATATGGGTATCGTCGGTGTCAGCATACATCAGCATGACATTATGCCTAGCACAGGTGTCATGGCTTTTCCCAGACCTTGGATTGCAGGCAGCTCTGACCCCCTGGTGATGTCAGTCTCCAGACTTAATGAGCGTAGTTTACCTGATGTGATTAGTCTGTAAGACAACATCCCCTCCTTGCTAATCAGGAGAGAACTTGATAGGCCTAGTTTGCCTGATTAGTCTGTAAGACAACAGCCCCTCCTTGCTAATCAGGAGAGATCAGATCAAACAGACCAAATTATGACAAAAGGGAGGTGCTGGAGAATTTCACTATAAACAAGTTGTTTTCTCCTGTTCTATGTGAAGCCAAACAGTTTGTTATGGTCATTTTGTTGTATGTAAACCGCGCTGACAATAGTGCGGTATATAAGAAATTGTAATAAATAAATAATAATAAATAATAAATAAATAAAATACAGAAAAGGACAAAAATATCTCCCTCTCTTCCTATTCATCGGACACACACACACTTCTCCTTACCCCCCCCCCCTTGCTCTCTCTTTCTCTTTCTATTTCATCGGACACTCCTTACACCCCCCCCTTCTCTCCCTCTCTTCCTATTCATTGAACACGCACTCCTTACACCCCACCCTTCTCTCTCTCTCTTCCTATTCATTGAACACACACTCCTTACACCCCACCCTTCTCTCTCTCTCTCTTCCTATTCTCTCTCACCCACACACAGACAGACACACAGATTCATTGAAGTACACTGAAGCAGCTTTATAACAACCTTCTACCTCTGTTCTGTACCTATGTAATAAGCCTATTTCTATATAAAAACCTTTTTTCCAAGCCACACCTGTTTGGTTGTCTTGTTATGCTACAAACCCTACTGTCTCTGTGAAATGAACCCAGGACCAAATGGAGCGTAACCGAAAGTAGAGAGTGGCGAAAGATTACAGTCGGTACCAACGGAGCCTGCGTGGGAACGCTCCCCAGCGTCCAATAGGAACGCTTTTGGGAGCATCCCTCAGCACATGCACGCTGCCTTCCCGCCTTTCCAACTGTCCCTCTTCAGTTCTCCATTTTCCGCGGAGCCGACAGGATCTATTCCCTGTCACCGCAGAAAAATCCGTCTTTAAATTTCTTTTCTTGTGGTCACGTTTGCCTTCTGCACGACACCTACCGGTACCGCCGGTTCTTTTCTTTTCTTTTCATTTAAAAAAAACCCCAACTTAGACTGTTTCTTTTCAGAAATCTTTCTCTTTGGTGCTAGGCGCCATTTTGGGCAATAGGCCCCATATTCCTAAAACATGGAAAAACCAACTAGTGGTTTTAAGAAATGTACTGAGTGTGGCGGTACCATCTCCGTCACTGACACCCATGCTTGGTGTCTGAAATGTTTAGCACCTGAACATTCTCCAACTGAATGTCTCTCCTGTATGGGGATGACTAAAAGAGGAAGACAAAACCGGGCTGCAAAGCTCGGTACCCTCTTTTCTTCAGATGCCAGATCCATTGAATCGACATCGTCAGGGCCTCTTCTTCCTCCCATGGATCTCAGGTAAATAAATATAAAAGCCAGTCCTCAAAGGGTAGCTCTCCTGCTAAGCATTGAGAGGCCATCGGCATTGCCCTTGAAGGAACCACACCGGCAAAACAGCCCCGGCAGGAGGCTTCGGCTTCCAAAGCATCGATGGGGCTTCAGGATGTTCTCGAGGCATCAACCTTGCAAGAACTACCAGTGCCATGCTCAGGGGGTCCGGCTGTCCTTACCGGTACCGACACCCAGGCATCGGCAGCGTCGATACACCAGAGGTTCCTCGCTATCGAGCACAGCATCGCAGCTCTTCTTTCAGATGCGGTACCGGTGGTCCCACGGGCACCGGTACCGACATCGACACCGATGCCGATGCCGGTACCGACATCGACGATACCGGTACCGACGGTACCGGCCCCGGTGCGAACTCTTCCCATGCCATCTCTGGCTGGAATTGACAGAGCGGTACCAGGTCAGCTCGGTACTGACTTCGATCGGTACCGGGATCGTCCGTTGCAAGAGCATCGGGGTCAGGATTACTTCGATTCCTCCGATTCCGAAGACTCTGACAATTCTGCTGGCACTAGAGGTTTTCTCCTAGAAGATCCCTCTTCTCCTCAATGCAGAATGTCACCTCCAGAGGACATGGCATTTCAGGATTTCATCCGTGATATGGCCAAAGGTCTTTCAATCACAGTTGCTCCTGAAGAGGAACCCAGAGCAAAGGAATTGGAAATTCTCCAATATCCTAAAGCTCCTAAGGAGGCAGCCACTCTGCCTATCCATGAAATTCTGCATAGCTTGATGCTCAGAATGTGCGAGGCACCTCTGGAGTTAGGCCATGCTCCGTATCTCCTTTCCCAGGAGAACGGAACGCTATGGCACCCGAATCCCCAGTTCCTGCACCTCACGGCCTGGTTGCTGAAGGCTTAGACCTCCAAGATTTCAGCCTGTCCCAACAGGTAAAAGATATCCTTCAGGCTTCTAGGAAACTTTCCACAAGAAGATCTTATGCCTTCAAGTGGAAACGTTTTATGATATGGTGCTCCAAGAAGGGATTAAACCCCCTGGCCATACCCTTAGAATTGATACTAGAATAGCTCCTTCACTTATTGAATTATGGTCTAAAGACCAATTCGGTAAGAGTCCATCTTAGTGCAATTGCAGCTTCTTATAAGCCTCTGAATGGACAATCAATTTCCTCTCATCCACTCATATCAAGTTTTATGAGAGGCCTTCTATTAACCAAACCTCCCATCAAGCCACCACTGGTGGCATGGGATCTAAATCTTGTTCTGGGGCAGCTCATGAAGCCGCCTTTTGAGCCTTTATCTACTGCAGCCCTTAAGTTTTTGACCTGGAAGGTCATCTTCCTAATTGCAATCACCTCTGCACATCGCATTAGTGAATTGCAAGCTTTAGTGGCTGATCCTCCTTATACTAGATTTCATCATAATAAGGTTGTTCTTAGAACTCATCCACACTTTATGCCAAAGGTGGTTTTGCCTTTTAATTTAAATCAATCAATTTATCTTCCTGTATTTTTTCCGAGGCCTCATGCCTCTAATGCAGAAAGAATCCTTCAGGGCCATCCTGTCTTGTCCACTAAGTGGGCTAGGCACCACACCTCTGTGGGTGGCACAGCACCTACGGCAGGCCATGTGCTTCCGCAAACATAGCCTGCAGCTACTGACCCCCCTCCAACAGAAGGTTGTGTCGAAGGAGGGTCAGAGGCAGCAGGCCATGGGGGCTGCAGCACATGGCCTGCCACCTCTTCCCCATCCCCTTCTAGAATATGGCTTAGCATGGGGGGGGGGGGCAGCTAAAACACTTCAGCTTCCAATCAGTGTACTTACCAATATGAGGAAATGATGACTTTATGCTTGGTTCGTCTGCTTCTCACTTTTGACACTGGCATAGCCTAGGCCTACAGTACTTAGACCATGTACTGACAAAGGACGGTGAATTGCTGTCCTTTCCAGAACTCTGCTCCCAATTTGGGCTGAATATGGGGAGGGGAGTCTTCTGCTTGGGGCGGCAGAAACCCTTGGGCCGGCCCTGGAGATAACCAGTAGCTTTCCCAAGTCTACATACGGAATAGTGGTTCAAGGACATTTGCTTCAGGAATTTGCTTGAATCCTTTGCAATCTTACCTAGCCTAACTGCTTTCCTAATTTGTTAATACTATTTGAAAGGGGAAACGTTTCCCTATTTATTTATTTATTGAACGGTTTTATATACCGCCTTTCAGAAAAATCAAAGCGGTTTACATCAATGTTCCCTCTAATTTTCTATAGGCTGTGTGCGCATAAAATATCAGCTGTGTGCAGCTTTTGAAGGAAGGTTAAATTTTTGTGCACCACATAACGACACTCGGAGTTATATACTTTAAAATTTGACTACACGTCAGAATACACTATGTACACCACATTGATTTTAATCAAATTAAATGAAAATAGACGATTACTAAATGAAGCGGGAAATTTTATTTATTTAGCTGTATTTATATCCTGCTTTTCACTGGGTCAAAGCAGTCAATTGGGGGATACATTTAACATGAGGGGATATGAGACACATATGCTAATACTTACAGGGAACATGGGCAATGGAGGGTTAAGTGGCTTGCCCAAGACCACAAGGAGTGCCTATAGGACTAGAAATCCCAGACCCTCTGGCCTGAGATTGTTATCCCCAGGTGGGACTTGAACCCCCGGCCCTCTGGCCTGAAGTACCTTGTCCTAACCACTAGACCACTCCTCCCTAGTAATTTCTAGTAATTACAATCATAACTTTTACATTTTAACACATCTGTGTTGTTTTCTATCAGAATCAGAGCCATAAATTTTGTGCGCTCTGTTGTAAAGTATGTGTGCTAGCTTGGCAAGGTGTGTGCGCGCGCACGCGCGCACAGCTTAGAGGGAACAGTGGTTTACATAGAACAAAACTTGAACATTACATTGAAACTTATTCAAACAATTGAAATTACAGTGAACATTAACTTGTATATAATAAAATGGTAATTTGAGGGTTACAATGCTGAGTAAATGCTGATTAGGTATATAGATAGTTTAAACATATATACAGATTTAAATATTTACAAATTTCAAAAATCTTATCATCTTATCTGAGCAAGGAAAAATGTATTGTAGTTCACTAGAATTATTAGTGTAAAGAGTAAATGTGATAATGTGGAGAATTGGGTATTGTAAGATAGAGTAAGGAAAAGGAAAAAGTAAGTTGTGAATTAATGAATATGAGTATACATGAGTTTAAGTGGGAAATATTTCATCTATTGGGAATGAGTCTCCAAAGTACTCTATAAATAGGTGAGTTTTAAGATCTTTTCGGAATGCTGAAAGATCTGTGATATTTCTGAGCTTGTCTGGAAGAGCGTTCCATATTACAGGAGCATTGAAGCTGAATGCCCTATTTGTTGTAGTTTTATTGAGTTTTGAAAAGTTGTTTGGAACAAGTAGTGTGTTCAGGTTCCTTTGTCTCACTGTTCTGGTCCTTGAATGAATTGTCAGTAGATCAGTTAGATATGATGGGGCTATATCTCTTATCAGTTTGAACGTTGTTATGATAACTTTACATTTTATCCTACTTTGAAGAGGTAACCAGTGAAGTTTGTACAGTATAGGGGTTATGTGTTCAGTTGGACCTGCATTTATAAGCATTCTTGCAGCAACATGTTGTGCTACTTTTAGTTGGTGTAAAGCATGTTTTGGAATACCTTGAAGAATTATGTTACTAAAATCTAAGTGAAGCAGGATCAGGGCTTGAAGGACTGATCTGAAGTCCAGATTTGATAATAATGGTTTTAGATTTTTAAGATATCTTAATTTATTATATATTGTGTTTGTTGTATTCCTGATGTGTGTTGTTAGACTTAACATTCTGTCTATGATAACGCCAAGGTATCTTATTTCATCTTTTATGGGGATGCTTATGTTTTCAATTTTTATTTCTGTTGGAAGGGTAAATTTTTGATTTCTAGAAACAAATAATGCTTCTGTTTTCTTGAAGTTAATGTGTAGATTGTGTTCATTTAGCCATTGCGTCATTTTAGTGAAGCATGGTTTGATATTGGCGAAGTCCAGGGAGTCTATGTCCATAGGGAGATAAATCATAACATCATCAGCATAAATTGTATATTTTAATTTGCACTGTTGAATGATGTGGCATATAGGTTGTAAATATATGTTAAAGAGTAGAGCTGACAATGCAGAACCTTGTGGGATTCCTTGTTTTTGCGTATAGGTTTTAGATGTATGGTTTCCTATTTTTACCTGTTGCGATCGATCAGTTAGATATGATTGGAACCATGCAAGAATAGTGCCATGTATACCAATCTGTTTGAGTCTTTCAAAAAGGATACGATGGTTAATTGAATCAAAGGCAGCCGATATATCCAAAAATATAAGTAATACTGCTTGTTTTGATTTGTCAATGTATTTTAGAATATCATCAAAGATAACTGCAAGAAGTGTTTCTACACTATGGTATGGTCTAAAGCCGTATTGGTGTGAATCTAAGGGGGCATGAAGTTCAATGTGATCCTGAAGTTGATTATATACTATTTTTTCTATAATCTTTGCCATAAATGGAAGGCTAGAGATAGGTCTATATGAAGAGGGATCAAGATTGTCTAGTTTTTTGTTTTTCAGAATAAGTCTAATCGAGGCTCTCTTTAGGATGGTTGGCATAGTACCATGTGTGAGAGAAAAATTTGCTATATTTAGAATGTAGGGCGCTAGGAGTGGTTTAGTATTTTTGATTCAGCTAACTGGGCAGGGATCAAGACTAGAAGTGGTTGTGTTAATATCTGAGATCACCTTATCCAGTTCTTTTAGTGTTACAGTATGAAATTTATCCCATATGTGTTCAGGCTTTGGGTTGGAGTAAATTAGTGGAATTGGAGGGTCTGATAGTGGAGAGAGCTTAGTTATGTAATAGTCAGCAAGAGTTTGTGGGTTAATAGGGGTGACATCTGTATTAGGAGGGTTTGATACTTTTTTAACTATTTCAAATAATTCTCTGGGACGATTGAGGTAATTTGTTAGTAATTTTGTATGAAAGGCTTTTTTAGATGCATTTATTTACCTCTTCTACCTCATGCCTGATTTTAAAGACTTAATATGTCCTTTCATTTGTCTCTTTTCCAGGCTAAAGAGCTCTAACCTGCTTAACCTTTATTCATAGGGAATTGTTGCTCTTCTCTGTACCTTTTTGAGATGGGGTGAACTGCACACAGCATTTATGGTGCAGTCAAACCATACATTGATATAGAAGCACTATAATATTTTCCAGAGTGGAGGAGTAGCCTAGTGGTTAAAACACTGGCTTGGTAACCAAACAACCAGAGTTTGATTCCCACTAGCACTCCTTGTGGCCTTCAGCAAATCTATTGTCTCTGAAGAAAGGCCTGGCAACCTACTTCCAGCCATACTGCCAAGAAATCCCAGGAGCTTCTGGGTTGATAGGAGTCAGCATTGACTCAAAGGCACACATTGCATTTGCATAATATTTTCCATTTTATTCTTTATTTCTTTCTGAATAATTACTAATATTATATTTGCCTTTTTGATAAGGATGTTCATGAGGCAAAGATTTTTGGTTTATTTTGTTTATTTCCCCAATCTTCAGATTTTTTTCAGTTAGTTTCACACATTTGTTTTAATACAAATTTTTTAACATGAAGTCATCAACTTAACACATTAATTCATAGACTAACATGCATTAAACTGATTTGGCATGTAATAAATGTTTTAAGGTGTGCTAATGCACATCTCTGCATTTTGACCACAGCTGCCACTGAGCTGCAGATTCCAATGTATTGCCCTCAGTGACTTCAGGATCCTCTTCCTAAGTTGTCACCTCTAATATTGAAACAAGCACTGTGCACCTACAGTAGCTTTGCACTTGTCCACATGAAATTTCATCTGCTCTTTACACTCCTCGTCCCCCAGGATAGTAAGGTCCTCATGCCATTCCTTACAATGTGGACAAGTGCAAAGTGATGCATATAGGGAAGAATAACCCATACTATAGCTTGTCAGACGGCTGCCTGGGTGAGAATGTTCACACTCTTGGCAAGTGCATATATCAATATGATTTGCAAGGGATTGTGGGAAATGCAGTCCATTCACACCAGACACAGCTGCTCACAATAATTAGTTGTGCTTGAGTGTAAAGCCAATAAGATATTTATTTATGGAGTTATTTCTCCCAACACAGATATGCTTGGTAGCACATAAAACAGGATACTTGCTTTCAGTGTTAAACTTAGAAAAACAAAATCAGGAAAACAACAGATGAACTTGTCAGGCATTCAAAGCAAAAGAATAAAGACCTGGTTGGTAACAAACTGGTCTTTTCTGTAGGCTTTAGCTAATATTTTCTTAGCAGTGTTTCAAACAACAAGCAAAACCCACAAAGAAGGGAAAAACTGTTCTTTTCAGGTTAACTTCTTATATCTTCACACATAGATTCAGAAGTGATTCCCTCAGAGCTCACAAGCAATTAGGTAAGGCTCAATTGCTAGCAGTTATCCAGCTGAAACCCCTTAGCTGGCTTGCTTTCTACTGCGTGGCCCAAAATCCTACTCAGGAGCTTTTCTGAGTAGATTAAAGAACAAGTTTGTATTTCTTTGTGATGGTTGCTGTACTTTGTAACAGTAAATTACCAAAGGAGTTTAGACAGAGAGCAATCCATATATTCACAGCCTGTATCTAAGACCGCTCCCCCTTCTTAAACAATCATGGGTTCAATATCATGGATTGGCACAGAGGAATTTCTCAATGTAGCACTCTCAGGAGAATACTTGTTTTCCTGCTGTCTTTCAAGGTTATAGCTAGGGCATAGATCAGTGTTCATACCTGAGCTTCCATTGCTGTTAGAGTTCCTCTCTAAATAGCCTGGCCAGTATGTAGTCCAGTTCTTGTGTCCAGCCTTCCAATCCAGATCCCTGGACACTGGATCTCTCTTCACATACCTTCTGGCACGGGTCCTAGGGTCCCTTCCACGTGCAGCCGTCTCCCTCACAGGTACCGTCTGGAGATTCCTAGCCCTGCAGCACCACTCCTCTGGTTTTCTCCAGTCCAATGGTGTATGCTGGCCTTTTGAATGTCTCCCAGTATACGTACTGCTCTGGACTCCTTTAAACCTCCCAAATGCTTTTCTCTTCTTTCTTCCAAAGGGTTTCTTGCCCTCTCTGTCCGTCCGCTCTGGCTTCTGCTTCTGATGATCCTCCAGATGATGAAGATGTCCAAGCTGAGGATATCCAAGCTGATTCTGAGGATAAGGATCTCCCAGATGAAACTGAGGATGAGGATCAAGATGAGGATAATTCTCTGTAGAATAAACTCTACCTTTATTCTGCCTAGATGAGTGCTCCATCCTAGCACAGCGCAGCTGTGCTGAATCAGGCCCTGCCCTTTGAGATGAGTGCTTGGGGATTACCTCATAGCCCTCCTGATTGAACACACATTTCCCCACTTCAGCTCCTCTAATGGCTGTTGGAAACCTGGTGCATTCTGGGACTGGTAGTCTTTTATGGGGAAATTCTGTTTTCTTATTTCTACCAGAACTGACAGGTTGCTTGTTCAGAGTCACTTCACCTTTTCTATAGCTCCTTCCTGAGCTATGATAAGCTTCCTTATCACAAGCTGTTGTTGTTGTTAAGTGCCGTCGAGTCGGAGTCGACTCATGGCGACCCTCTGGATAGCTATCCTAAATTGTGTTCGGTCTTCAGTCAGGCAGCTCATTGTTGACAGACTGGTACCCGTAGCTGCTGTTATTGTATCGATCCATCTCATTGCTGGCCTTCCTCTTTTGTGTTGACCTTCTATCTTGCCAAGCATGATGTCTTTCTCTAATGATCTCTCTCTTCGCATGATGTGTCCAAAGTATGAAAGTCGAGTCATGTCATCTGAGCTTCTAAAGAAAGCATAGGTTTGATCTCTTCTAGTACCGACTGGTATGTTCTTCGGGCAGTCCATGGTATACACAGTATTCGCCACCAGCACCATAATTCAAAGGCATCAGTTTTCTTCCTGTCTATCTTTTTCACTGTCCAGCTTTCACATCCATATGATGTTATTGAAAATACTATGGCATGAACAAGTTGAATCTTTGCATGGAGAGAGACATCTGTGCTCTTGAGAATCTTATGTAGGTCTTTCATAACCATTCTGCCAAGAGCAATGCGTCATCTGATTTCTTGACTGCTTGTTGCTTCTCTATTGATGTTGTTGTTGTTAAGTGCTGTCGAGTCGGAGTCGACTCATGGCGACCCTCTGGATAGCTATCCTAAATTGTGTCCGGTCCTCAGTCAGGCGGCTCATTGTTGACAGACTGGTACCCGTAGCTGCTGTTATTGTATCGATCCATCTCATTGCTGGCCTTCCTCTTTTGCGTTGACCTTCTATCTTGCCAAGCATAATGTCTTTCTCTAATGATCTCTCTCTTCGCATGATGTGTCCAAAGTATGAAAGTCGAAGTCTTGTCATCTGAGCTTCTAAAGAAAGCTTAGGATTGATCTCCTCTAGTATCGACTGGTTTGTTCTTCGGGCAGTCCATGGTATACACAGTTCCAGTCACCCATGACTATCAGGATATCCTGTTTGCATGTTCTGTCAATTTCAGCTTGTACTTGTTCATAGAACTCTTCAATTTCATTCTCTTCTGCAGCTGTTGTTGGGGTATATACTTGAATTATAGTTGTGTTGATAGGCAATCCTCGTAGACAAATAGAGATTAAGCGTTTGCTGACTGCATTGTATTTCATTACAGTTCTTGCAAGTTTCTTCTTTATTATAAATGCAACACCATTTCTTCTTTGTCTTTCATTTCCAGCATAGTAGACCATGTGATCATCTGATGCAAAGTGCCCAATGCCAGTCCATTTCAGTTCGCTGACACCCAACAGATCAAGTTGTACACGTTCCATTTCATTCTTGACCACCTCCAACTTCCCTTGGTTCATGCTTCGTACGTTCCATGTTCCAATGTGTAAGACATCTTTACAGCTTCTGACTCTCATTTCATGCGCAGCTACATCAGCAGTCAGACTTCCCGAGGGCTTTGATCCAACTACATCATAAATGCTGGCTTTACTCTGAAAAGTCTTCAGCTCTTCCCCAGTAGCTAGTTGAGTGCCTTCCGACCTGGGGGTCTCATCTTCCAGCACCATAGCACAATTTGTTTTGTTGTAACTATGCATTGGGTTTTCATGGCAGGATACAGAAGTAGATTGCCGGGCCTTTCTTCCACGCAGTTTAAGTTTGGTGTTGTTGCCGTTGTCACAAAAATGTGATCCTCCGCCGTCAACACTGTCCCATTCTGCTGCTGCCCAGATGGGTAGTTTACTTTGGTCTGGCACCTCAGCTGAGACCTGTCCATCTTGGGAGACCCTGCCAGTAGTTAAACTACCGATAGTTTAGCTCTCAGCATCACTGATGCACGCAAGCCCTCACAGCACGACAAGCTGCAAACCAAGTGAGAGCTCTATTGATAGTTGATCCAAGTAGGTTAAAGTTGTTCACAATTTCAATTTCTTCTCCTTCAATGATGAACCTGTTGATTATGCCAGTTGTCATGATCTTTGTCTTCTTTACATTAAGGTGCAGGCCCATCTTGAGACTATGTTCTTTGATTGTGAGAAGCAAATGTTTCAGATCATCTTCACTTTCAGCCAGTAATGTGGTATCATCAGCATAGCGAAGGTTGTTGAGTCTTCCACCAATCTTCACACCTCTGTCTTCATACAATTCTGCTTCTCTGATGATTTGTTCTGCATATAAATTAAACAGGTAGGGGGAAAGAATGCAGCCTTGTCTTACACTTTTGCTTATTTTAAACCATTCTGTTTCTCCTTGTTCCGTTTGAACTGTTGCTTCTTGATCAATGTACAGATTGTGCAAGAGTACGATCAGGTGTTCTGGTATACCCATGCTTCTTAATATGGCCCAGAGTTTCTCATGGTTTACACAGTCAAAAGCTTTGCTATAGTCGATAAAGCACAAATAGATATCCTTTTGGTATTCTTTAGTCTTTTCAAGGATCCATCTCACATCCGCAATGATGTCTCTCGTTCCTCGCCCTTTCCTGAACCCTGCTTGCACTTCAGGTAGTTCTTGCTCCAGGTATGGTTGTGGTCTCTTTTGAATATTCTTCAGTAGAATCTTGCTGGCATGTGGGATCAGAGCGATTGTGCAATAATTTCCACAGTCAGTTGGATCACCTTTCTTTAGTATTCGTATAAACACAGATCTTTTTCCAGTCAGTTGGCCATGATGTTGTCTTCCATATTTCTTGGCAGAGCCTTGTAAGTATGGTAACAGCTGCATCAGATTGCTGTATTACTTCTATGGGAATGCTATCAATGCCTGGTGCTTTTTTCTTTGATAAGGCTTTCAATGCTGCTTCAACTTCTTCTTTCATCACCAATGGCTCCCGATCATAAGGTACAGGTTGAAACAGCTGTTGGTCCACTTGATCTTTATCATATAAAAACTCTGTATATTCCTTCCATCTTTTCTTGATCTTCTCAGCATCATTCAACATAGAACCTTGAGCATCTTGTAACATTCCAATTCGAGGCTGGAACTTTTTCTTTAACTCTTGTAGCTTTAGGAAAGCCGATCTTGTTCTTCCTCTAATAGTTTCTGCTTCTATTTCCTTGCATGCGTCATTGTAGTACTTTTCTTTGTCCTGTCTTGCTGCACGTTGGAAATCTCTGTTGAGTTCTGTGATTGTCTTTCTTTCTCCTCTGGCTTTAGCTTCTCTGGGTTTCTGGGCAATTTTCAGAGTTTCTTCCGTCATCCATTTTGGCCGTTTTTTCTTTTTCACCTTTTGTAGAGACTTCTCGCTTTCTTCCAACACAACCTTCTTGATGTCCTTCCATAACTCTTCTGGAGCTCTGTCATTTGTATCTAAAGCAGCAAATCGATTTTTCAGGCAGTCTTTAAATTCCAGTGGTATATTCACAAGGTCATATTTTGCTGCATTCATGAGTGGTTTGCTCTTTTTCAACTTTAGCTTGAGTTTGCATACTAGTAGCTGATGATCTGTAGCACAGTCAGCTCCAGGTTTTGTCTTTGTTGATGATATAGAGCTTTTCCATCGTTGACTTCCACAGATGTAGTCAATTTGATTTCTATACAATCCATTGGGTGAAGTCCATGTGTACAGTCGCCGCTTCTGTTGCTGGAAGAATGTGTTTGAGATGAATAGATCGTTGGTCTTGCAGAATTTTATCAGTCTTTCTCCAGCTTCATTTCTGTTGCCAAGTCCATATTTTCCAACTACTTTGTCTTCTTCTTTGTTGCCAACTTTTGCGTTCCAGTCACCCATGACTATCAGGATATCCTGTTTGCATGTTCTGTCAATTTCAGCTTGTACTTGTTCATAGAACTCTTCAATTTCATTCTCTTATGCAGCTGTTGTTGGGGGATATACTGGAATTATAATTGTGTTGATAGGCATTCCTCATAGATGAATAGAGATTAAGCGTTCGCTGACTGCATTGTATTTCATTACAGTTCTTGCAAGTTTCTTCTTTATTATAAATGCAACACCATTTCTTCTTTGTCTTTCATTTCCAGTATAGTAGACCATGTGATCATCTGATGCAAAGTGCCCGATGCCAGTCCATTTCAGTTTGCTGACACCCAACAGATCAAGTTGTACATGTTCCATTTCATTCTTGACCACCTCCAACTTCCCTTGGTTCATGCTTCGTACGTTCCATGTTCCAATATGTAAGACATCTTTACAGCTTCTGACTCTCATTTCATGCGCAGCTACATCAGCAGTCAGATGTCCCGAGGGCTTTGATCCAACCACATCATAAATGCTGGCTTTATTCTGAAAAGTCTTCAGCTCTTCCCCAGTAGCTAGTTGAGTGCCTTCCGACCTGGGGGTCTCATCTTCCAGCACTATAGCACAATTTATTTTATTGTAACTATCCATTGGGTTTTCATGGCAAGATACAGAAGTAGATTGCCAGGCCTTTCTTCCACACAGTTTAAGTTTGGTGTTGTTGCCGTTGTCACAGAAATGTGATCCTCCGCCGTCAACACTATCCCATTCTGCTGCAGCCCAGATGGGTGGTTTGTGTTGGTCTGGCACCTCAGCTGAGACCTGTCCATCTTGGAAGACCCTGCCAGTAGTTAAACTACTGATAGTTTAGCTCTCAGCATCACTGATGCACACAAGCCCTCACAGAACAACAAGCTGCAAACCAAGTGAGGGATACTATAGTTATACAATGCTAAGTTCCACATTAGGAGATGCAACCAAAAAAAGAATCTTGGTGATTTTTTAGTGTGTGGCAGTGGCCAAAAAACAAACAGAATGTTTGGAATCATTAGGAATGGCATAGAAAATAAAACAAAGAATATCATAATGCCTCTGTGTGACCGCATCTTGAGTATTGTATGCAATTCTCGTCTCCGCATCTCAAAAAATATATAGCAGCATTAGAAAATGTATAGAGAAGGGTGACCAACAGGGGGATGGAATGGTTGTCCTGTGAGGAAAAGTTAAAGAGTTTAGGGTTCTTCAGTCTGGAGAAGAGATGCCTGAGGGGAGATATGACAGAGGTCTGTAAAATCTTGAGTGGAACAGGTAGACTACAAATGGTTTGTTTGCTCTTTAAAAAAAAAACCACAAGGACTAAGGGATACACCATGAAGCTACAAAGTAGTATATTTAAAACAGATAGGAGAAAACCTCCCTTTCTCGCTGGCAGTAGAGTTGCCTTGTTCAAGACAGTAGTTTACCCATGTTGGCTTTACGTGTTCCAGCTCCTGCCCATCTGACTCTTGGGCATGGATTTAGCTAAGCTGGACAGTCTACTGTCACATTTTCTTTGGGGAGGTAGATGGGCTCGTATAGCACTGCAAGTTCTTAAGAGCTCTTGGCGCAGAGGGGGAATGAGGGTCCCGGATCTGCATGCATATAATAAGAACATAAGATATGCCATACTAGGTCAGACAAAGGTCCATCAAGCCCAGTATCCTGTTTCCAACAGTGGCCAATCTAGGTCATAAGTACTTAGCAGCTTCCCCAAAAGACACAGGTTCCTCAATGCTTGTATCGGGTCAAGCTGTGATATCCTGGTTCTCTTTTAATAATGGTTTATGGACCTTTCCTCCAGGAACTTGTCCAAACCTTCTTTAAACCCAGCTACACTAACAGCTTTTACTACATCCTCTGGCAACAAATTCCAGAGTTTGATTACACGTGGAGTGAAAAAATATTTTCTCTTATTAGTCTTAAATAGGTTACCCTTTAGCTTCATGGCGTGTCCCCTAGTCTTTTTATATTCTGATGACGTAAACAATCAATATACATTTACCCGTTCCATTCCATTCATTAATTTATAGACCTCTATCATATCTCCCCTAGCTGTCTCTTTTCCAGGTTGAAGAGCCCTAGCTTTTTTCGCCTCTCTATAGGAGTATCCTTCTATCCCCTTTACCATTTTGGTGGCTCTTCTCTGTACCTTTTCTAATAACGCTATATCCTTTTTAAGATACGGCGAAAAGAATTGCACACAATATTCAAGGTGCGGTTGCACCATGGAACAAGACAGAGGCATTATAATATCCTTTGTTTTCTTTTCCAGTCCTTTCCTTATGATATCTAGGATTCTATTTGCTCTCTTGGCCACTGCTGCACACTGGGCAGAAGGTTTTAAAATGTTATCCACGATGAAACGTAAATCTTTTTCCTAGGTGGTGGTTCCCAATGTGGAACCTTGCATCGTGTAACCATAGTTTGGATTGTTCTTTCCTAGGTGCATAACTTTGCACTTGTCCACATTAAATTTCATCTGCCAATTGGATGCCCAGTCTTCCAATTTATCAAGATCCTCTTGCAATTTTCCACAATCCTCTTGGGTTTTAACAACTTTAAATAGTTTTGTGTCATCTGCAAATTTGATAACCTCACTCGTTATTCCCTTTTCCAGGACATTTATGAATATGTCAAAAAGCAGCGGACCCAGCACAGATCCCTGGGGTACTCCACTATTCACCTTTTTCCATTGGGAAAATTGGCCATTTAGCCCTACCCTCTGCTTTCTGTCTTTTAACCAGTTCCTGATCCATAATATTACACTGCCTCCTATCCCATGACTTTTTAGTTTTGCCTAAAGTCTCTGATGAGGGACCTCGTAAAAGGCTTTCTGAAAGTCTACACTATAGCAACCGACTCACCTTTGTCTACCTGTTTATTCACACCTTCAAAAAAACATAACAGATTAGTAAGACAAGATCTTCCTTGTCTAAAGCCATGTTGGCTGTCTCCCATTAAAGCCATGATTATCTACATGTTGAGTAATTTTTTCTTTATTATGGTTTCTACCATTTTTCCCAGTACTGACGTCAGGCTTACCGATCTGTAGTTTCCCGGATCACCCCTGGACCCCTTTTTAAAAATTGGTGTTACATTAGCGATCCTTCAATCTTCAGGTATTACAGATGATTTTAATGATAGTTCACAGATTACTAATAGCAGGTCTGCAATCTCATATTTCAGTTCTTTCAACACCCTTGGATGTATACCATCCAGTCCAGGTGATTTGCTACTCTTCAGTTTATCAAATAGTTGTAATACATCTTCCCGGTGTATCTTGTCAGACGGCTGCCTAGGGTGAGAACTTACACAATCTTGACGATGCATATATTCATATGATTCTTGCAAGGTATTGTGGGTAATGTAGTTCTTTCACTCCAAACACAGCTGAAGACAATAATTGAGTTGTGAAACCAGTGGTTAAAGCCAATAAAATACTTCTTTTATTGATGGGGTTTAATTCACCCAGCACAAGTATGCTTGTTAGCAATATAAATGAGGTTACTTGCTTGCAGTGTTTAAATGGATAACATAAAGTCACAAAGCAAATCAGAAAACAACCTTCAGCTTGTCAGGCAATTAGCTAATGTTTTCTTAGCAAATAATTACCAAATTCAAAGGCACAAAGAAATAAATGAACTTTGCTTGTTAGGTTAACTTCTGCTTATTTTCCACGCAGATCCCAGCAGTGATTCTCCCTTGCTCACACACACACAATCAGGTGCAGCTTTAATTACTATCAATTGACCAGCTGAAAGCCTTTAGCTGGCTGGCTGCTACTGTGTGAACCCAAATCCTGCTTTAAGAGCTGTTTGCAGTGGAAATAAAGAACAAAGTTAGGTTTCTTTGTGATGGCTGAGGTGTTTGCTCACAGAAAGCTAGCAATAGCATTTAGATAGAGAACAGTCCATGTAATGAATAGTTTCATCTGCTGTATCTCCCCCTTCATTAATCAGCATAGGGTCACTATCATACATTGGCACAGACGAGTCTTTCCATAAGGCACTATCATGAGAAAGCTTATTCCCTTGCTGCCATTCACTATTATAGATAGGGTCTAGATCAGTGTTCATATCTGAGCCTCTCCTGCTATCATAATTCCTCTCTGTATATCCTGGCCAGTATGTAATCCAGTTCTGATGTCCAGCCTTCCAATCTTGATCCCTGGACACTGGATCTTCCCTCACATACCTTTTGGCATAGGTCTGAAAGTCCTTTCCACGTGCAGTCTTCTCTCTTCTAGGTAGCCACTGGTGATTCCTATCTCTGCCCTTCCATTCCTCTGGCTGCCTCCAGTCCAATGGACTCTGCTGGCACTTGGAATACCTCCCAGTATGGGTACTGCCTTGGATTCTCCCAGACCTTCCAATGGCCTTCCTTCTCTTCCTTCCAGAGAGTTTCCTTCTCTCTCTATCCGCTTGGCTTGGCTTCTGCTTCTCGAGATGATGTTGGTGCTTGAGCTTGGAGCTGTTGCTGTATCTGTGTCTGAAGCTCTTTCTGTAGCTGTTCTTGAAACTGTTATCTGAAGAATAAGCTCTATTCTTATTCTTTCCTAATGTGTGCTGCTCCCTAACACAGCGCAGCTGTGTTGAATCAGGCCCTGCCCTTTGAGATGAGTGCTTAGCGATTACCTCATAGCTCTCTTGATTGCACACACATTTTCTCACTTCAGCCCCTCTCATGGCTGCTGGAAACCTGGTGCATTCTGGGACTGGTAGTCTTTTATGTGAAAACTCTGTTTTCTCACTTCTACCAGAACTGACAGGTTGCTTGTTCAGAGTCACATCATCTTTTCTATAGCTCCTACCTGAGCTATGATAAGCTTCCTTATCACAATCTATATTTCATTCAATTCTTCCACAGTATCACCTTTAAATACTACTTTAGTCATGGGTAACATCCCTACATCTTCCTCAGTAAAGACCGAAGAAAAGAATTCTTTCAGTCTCTCCGCTATAGCCTTGTCCCCTCTTACTGCCCTTTTACCCCTCTATCATCTAATGGTCCAATTGATTCTCTCACAGGTTTTTTGCTATGAATGTACTTGAAAAAGTCTTTATTACACATTTTTGCTTCCACAGCAAGTTTCTTCTCAAATTCTCTCTTTGCCTGCCTTATCAATGCCTTGCATTTAACTTGCCAGTACTTGTGCTGTTTCCTGTTTTTGTCATTTGGCTCTTTTTTCCATTTCCTAAAAGATACTTTTTTGGCAACAGCAGCCTCTCTGACCTCACCTTTAAACCATGCTGGCAGTTTTTTGGACTTCCTTCCACTTTTCTTAAAGCATGGAATACAGCTGGTCTGGGCTTCCAAGATAGTATTTTTAAACAACACCCAAGCTTGATGTAAGTCTTTAACCTTTGCAACTGCTCCTTTTAGTTTTTTCTTAACTATTTTCCTCATATTATCATAGTCTCCCTTTTGAAAGTTAAAAGGACGTATTGTGGATTTCCTTCCCATCCCTCCTCCATTAGTTAAATCAAACGCAATCATGTTATGATCACTATTGCCAAGTGGCCCCAACACCCTTATTTCTTGCACCAGATCTGGTGTTCCACTAAGGACTAAGTCCAAAATGGCTTCCCCTCTGGTCGGTTCATGAACCAGCTTCTCCAGGAAGCAGTCATTTATTTCATCTAGAAACTTGATCTCCCTAGCATGTCCTGCCATGTCACTGACCCAGTCAATACTGGGGTAGTTGAAATCACCTATTATTATTACTGTTCTGTAACTTTTGTTAGCTTCCCTGATTTCTTTGAGCATTTCATCATCCATTTGTTCATTCTGGCCAGGCGGTCAATAGTACAACCCCACTGCCATCGCCTTCCCCTTTTTACAAGGAATTTTGATCCATAGAGATTCTACAGCGAATTTTGTTTCCTGCAAAACTTTAATCCTTTGTGACTCAATGCCCTCTCTAACAGAGCCAACCCCTCCACCAATTTGATCAGCTCTATCATTACAATATAGTTTGTACCCAGGTATCACAGTGTCCCACTGGTTGTCCTCCTTCCACCATGTCAGAGATACCAATCATATCTAACTTCTCATTTAGTGCTATATATTCTAACTCTCCCATCTTATTTTTTAGACTTCTAGCATTTGCATACATGCATTTTAGAGACTGTATTTTATTCATATTAATCTGGTTATCGGTAGGCAGGGGTAGTTTGGAATCTTTAAGCTGGGTCTGCTCTGTACTCAAGGGCATTTGGGCGACCTTTGTCTTTATTGGAATCTCTCTGCTGATGTGCCCTAACTTAATTTTTTGGTAGTATCCTTCAAGGATACATTGTTCCAAACCATGCGCTTTTGGGCGATTGTCGGCTCTTCCCTATTATCTATTTTAAAAGCTGCTCTATCTCCTTTTTAAAGGTTAATGCCAGCAGCCTGGTTCCATCCCGGTTAAGGTGAAGCCCATCCCTTTGGAAGAGCCCCTCCTTTCCCCAGAATGTTCCCTAGTTCCTAACAAATCCAAACCCTTCATCTTTGCACCATTGTCTCATCCATGCATTGAGACTCTGGAGCTCTGCCTGCCTTTTGGGTCCTGCGCATGGAACGGGAAGCATTTTGGAGAATGCTACCCTGGAAGTTCTGGATTTCAACTTCCTACCTAAAAAGCCTAAATTTAGCCTCCAGAACTTCCCTACCACATTTTTCTATGTCATTAGTACCGACATGTACCAAGATAGCAGACTCATCCCCAGCACTATCTAAGACCTTGTCTAGGTGGTGCGTGAAGTCTGCTACCTTCGCACCAGGCAGGCATGTTATTAAGCGATCCTCACGTCCACCAGCCACCCAGCTATCTACATGCCTAATGATCGAATCACCAACTATAACGGCTGTCCTAACCCTTCCCTCATGGGCACATGGCCCTGGAGAAACTTCCTTGGTGCAATAAGGTTTTACATCACCTGGAGGACAGGTCCTAGCTATAGGTTCACTTCCTGCCACACCAGGGTGATGCTGTCATGTGACCTCTCTCCTCCATGGCAACAGGGATGCTGCCAGACTGGAGTTGGGACTTCAGGACTATATCCCTGTAGGTCTCGTCTATGTACCTCTCTGTCTTCCTTATGTCTTCGAAGTCTGCTACTCTTGCCTCCAGAGATTGGATTCGTTCCCTGAGAGCAAAGAGCTCCTTACACTTTGTGCACACGTAAGACCCCACACCAACTGGGAGAAAATCATACATGTGACACTCAATGCAAAAGACTGGAAAGTCCCTATCTCGCTGCTGGACTGCTGTCTGCATATTCATTTTAAGGTTGTGTTTAGATATTTAAGTTCTTTACTTACTAAGGGTTGCTGGGGATACTTATACTAATAAAACTATACCTAATATGTTTAATGTACTTTGTTCACCTGAAGTTTAATTAATCTCAGGTCCTTAATATATGCTGATGATAATAAACAGCTACACCTGAGAGTGAATATGGCACCTCCTTTCCTTTAAGAGGTTTAAGAACCTATAAAGCTACGATTATCCCAGGGGTGGGTGGATGCCGGGGAGGGAGGGAAAGAAGACGTATTAAAAGCTGGCTGCTACACAGTACCCTGTCCTGTGCTTCTAAGATAATCTGTGATCAATCTCCAGGGGGAGTTCCACAGTCCTTGCTTAAACAGAGGGAGTCTTGGGTTCTAAATTTAACCAGAACGCTCTCTTCTGTGTTTTAAATTTAAATTGAAAACTCTTTGCTGCTACTAGACCCTGACTGAGTATGCAATTTAAAGTAGAAGCTCTCTGCTGGGTTCTAAATTTAACCAGAAAGCTCTCTTCTGTGTTTTAAATTTAAACTGAAAACTCTTTGCTGCTACTAGGCCCTGACTGAGTGAAGAAATACACTGGGTTCACAGATTAAACAGCTTTAATCTAAAGAATTCCTTTTCCCCAAGATTTAGAATAATCTTATATGTCTTTCACGCCACCTAAAGGATTGGCTTTTCGACATGGGAAAATATATGAACTTGGCATGTGAAAGGGCCCTGGTTGCCCCCTTATCTATACAGGTGCCTATGATCAAGTTGCCTCTCCTGCTGAAGAGGTATCTATTGGTTCAGGTTACCCACCAAACATGGGGTTGGATCTGCTCAAAGGTAGAACACTCCAACTCCCAATCGGTATACTTAGCAATACAAGGAAATGCCTGTTTTATCAGCTCCTCACATTCGACACTGGCATAGCCTGAGCCTACAGTACTTAGACCAGGTACTGACGAAGGACGGTGAATTGCTGTCCTTTTCAGAACTCTGCACCCAATTTGGGCTGGATATGGGCAATTTGTTTTCCTACTATCAACTTTGTAGCTATACTCTGAGCCTGGATGGGGATAATTTGTCCAATGAATTTTGTACAGATCTGGAAGAGTTTTTCCTCAGCTGCAGTTATCCTTCATGTCTAGAACTTACCAGAGTGCATGTCACCGGCTGGCTGAAACCTGGAATGCAGACCTTACCATGTCCTTGAGGGGGGAAGCCATTTGGAAACTAATTGGGGAGATTCCCAGGTTCACATCTATGGTTTCCCTCCGAGACATGTAGTATCAGGTAATTCGACATACTTACCTTTCCCCGGACCACCTGCGAGCAATGGGATAAGATGGATAGACCAATTGTCCGAAATGCGGAAAGGGTGGTGCTCTGTTGGTACACCTGATGTGGTCATGCTCATGGGTACAAGACTATTGGCAGAAAATTCATCGGTTCATGGAGCGGGCTGTTTGGGAACACTGGTGGCTAACTCCACAGGCAGCCCTACTTCATGTGATGGAGGGGTTGGGGGTTTCTGGTCAGGGGAGGAGACGGTGGGTGCAATTGGCTTGGGCATTAGCAAAGTGCATAATCCTGATGGGTTGGAAGTCCACAGATCCCCCAACTATTGGCTATGGCAGAATGCTCTGCACCAACACATGCAGCTGGATAAGTTTTGGGTCAAGGCACAGCGTAGACGCCTTCCCTGATTCCATGCGGTTTGAGATGACTATATTCAGGCATTACCCTCCCAGTGTCACAGTCATATCCTAAATTATCTTTAGGGGCGGCTAAACTGGTAAAACATTCTTTGAGGGGCTGGTAACTCGCAGGAAAAGGGAGGGGTAGGGGAGATTCTGGGAGGGAGGTTGGGATCCCGGGGGAGTCAGTATACCCGGTGGTGTGTAAGAGCAACCATATACTGGTGACCTAGTGGTTGGGGCAAGTTACCTCAGGCTGGAAGGTTGGGGGCTCAAATCCCACTAGAGGATAGCAACCTTGGGCTGGAAAGACTGGGGTTTGTAGTCCTACAGGTGCTCCTTGTGGTCTTGGGCAAGCCACTTAACCCTCCATTGCTCATGTACCCTGTAAAATAGTTATCTCCAAGTTATAATGCCCTGTTCAATGTAATTTCAGTTTGTTTAATGTAAACCACCTTGATATCATGAAAGGCAGTATATAAGAAATGTTAAATAAATAAATACTATGTTGTGGAGACCTACTGGTACTCATGATGGGGTTTGGGAGGTCAGGAATAACAGGTGTTTATTAATGACTATTGCTCTCATATAGGTAGGCTTAATGACTATTGCTCTCATATAGGTAGGCAGCCGGATCTACCCTACTACCTGCGGCTAGAGAGTGGAGGATGAAGGACCTGTATTAGTGGGTTAAGAGAGAATGTGGTCTGCACTGGTAGGTTGGGCACTTTATAGGGTATGTTTACTAAACAGTGGTAGCGGCTTCCATGCGATAACGAAGCCGTGGCCCCATTGAATTGAATGGGGCCGCGACTCCAATATCACACGGAAGCCGCTACTGCTGTTTAGTAAACATACCCCTATGATTTGGTAATTGGGGAGGGGGCAGATGGAGAGAAAATACATAAAAACTGTTATTTGATGTTATTGAGGCCATGATGACTCTGTTTTCAGTTGAATTTTGGGACTGCCTCGCCCGAATGTTTTGTTGTTTAATAAACAGTTCAGAACATAAAACAGATAGGAGAAAATATTTTTTCTCTCAACATATAATTAGTCTTTGGAACTCATTGCCAGCGGATGTGGTAAAAGCAGGTAAGGTGACTAGTTTTTAAATAGATTTGGACAAATTCCTGGAAGAAAAGTCCATAAGCAGTTACTGTATTAAGGTAGTCCAAGAGAAAAAACACTGCTTATTCCTTGGGATAAGTAGCATAGAACTGACTACTTTTGAGATGTCAGGTATTTGTGACCTGATTTGGACACCGTTGGAAACAGGACACTGGGCTTGATGGACCTTTAGTCTGACTCAATATGGCACTATTTATGTTCTAATGCAGTAGTAAACTTTGCTTACATTTTGAATTTTGCTTTTAATTTAGTGCAGATTTTATTCTATGCACCTAATTACTTTATTATATCCAATGTTAAGTTAAAATTTAATGCAGAAACAGAACAAAGCTGCGCTAAAAATTCATTGCACTCTTATTACACCACTAGAGAAGCTCTTGAAACCACCCTTTCCGTCAATCTCCTAAGGCTACTACTAGCAGCTAGGCCCATCTTCAGGTATTGCAGACATTTTTTACTCCCGGTTAGTTCGAGCAGTGCTTTTCCAAATTCTTTTCGGAGACACATCTAGACGGTCGTGTTTTCAGGATCACTATAATAAATATGCATGAGATAGATCTGCATATAATAGAGATAAATTATATACAAATCAATCCATACATTTATGGTGATCCTGAAAACCCGACCGTCTAGATGTGTCTCCGCGGTCGGGTTTTCAGAATCACCATAAATATATGGATAGATTTGCATATAATTTATCTATCTCATGCATATTCATTGTGGCGATCCTGAAAACCCGACCGAGGAAAGGGTCGAGAAGCGCTGTTCTTCGCAAAGGCTACCCTTGTCCGCTTGGGGCGCTGCTGAGGCCGCCCTGTCTCTGTGTCCGCCGAAGTGGGAGGACGCTGCCCAGGCTGCCCTTTCCGTCGGTGTCCGCTTGGGGCGCTGCTGAGGCCGTCGCTGCCTCGCAGGCACTGGGCCAGTCGCCAAGCTTCGAGCGGCGGCTGCGCGGCGGAAGAAGGGCCGGGCCTGCGCGCGGGGGAAGCTGGCAGGGGGTTGGAGTTCTTGCCTCAGTGCAGAGCTGAGGGTGGCTGAGCGTCGGGGACTGGGGCAGCTTGGCGCGATTCCTGCTTCCCGGCCGGCCGGAGGGGCGGGCGATGTCGAGGCTGCTCGAGTGCTGTAGCAGGGGCGGCCGGCGCTGACTCTCCCCCCCGCTCTGCTCCGAACCCGGTTCATGGCTTTCATGATGATGAAGAAAAAGAAGTTCAAGTTCCGCGTGGACTTCGAGCTGGACGAGCTCTCCTCCGTGCCCTTCGTGAACGGTATCCTCTTCTGCAAGATCCGCCTGCTGGACGGCGGCAGCTTCAACGTGGAGTCCTCCAGGTAGGAGCGGGCAGGGCCCCCCCCCCGGGCAGGAATGGGAATGCGCGTGTCGCGGCACTGGGCTCCGTGGAGCAGGTGGACGCGCTGCCTGATCTCCCCCGTGTAGCTCTTCTCTCCGGCTTCGGGAGTCTCCTCTCGAGCGAGCCCCGCTAGTGGTTCCCTTGCATGTATGTTTTATTTAGAATTCGAAGGCGCTAGATCACCTGTAGAGACGTTGGACTATGCGGACAATCGGACCTCCATGAAAAGCCTGCTAAGTCAGGAAAATAAGTTGGGGCAGATGGGATCAGAAGCAGCTTTACCCTGTTTGTTGAGAGAGGCAGCTTGTTTGCCCCCTCCCAAAACAACAACAGCAACAACAAAAACCAGAACAATCTAAAAGACATGCGTAAAATCACGATTTCCCTTCTAAAATGCAAATGGTGGGTAACAGTCTTTAAGACGAAAGAGCCCTTCTTGGTCATCCAGGCATCTATCTTACTGTACTTTTGACAAACATCTGTTATTTATTGGCGATAGGAGTGCCTTGCACAGCCCGAAGGGCTTAAGTAGCTCACTGAGGACATTACTTCTATCACTAGGAGCAGGAAAACCAGGAATGTAAGTGCAATCGGAAAAGGCACAATGATAGCATGAATTCTGAAAATATTTTAGTACAGCATATGGCTGGCAATGTGTAAGGGTGATTTTTATTTACTGCTTTTAGATGCTTTCTCCCCTTAACGTTTTCATGATGAGTTATATGCAAAATCTGTTTTGTGTTATTGGCAGGAATTCAACCTGTATTCTTTCCAGTTCTGCTGGTTATAATTAACAGAAGGTCCTGTTGTGTTTTGGAGCCATCTGAAATGTAGATTGAACAACTTATTGATTGATGTTGAGAACTTTGGTGTCTTGGCTTCTAGACTGTAGAGGACAAGTAGACTGAAGAGATAAAGCAGCTATGCTCTGGAAGAGGAGATAGAATTCATCTGCTGTATTCCCTGTTGTCTAATTTAGGAAATGATAGTGCCGCAGACTCCAGGGAAATCTGCGTGATTTATTTGTTCTCCAAAGGAGGAGGTTTACTTTCTCTTTTTTTTTTTTTATTGTGGCAGCCAACGGACTGCAAGTTTGAAAAGGACTGGAAAATAGACAAGTGACATTCTCTAAGCATAAAAAGCTAAAGTGTGAAGTGGCTTCAGTTGCTCACCTTTTCCAGATCTGAATTCAGGTAGTTATTTCCAAGCCTGAGGGATGCTTACAATCTTAAGTTTTCTGTGGCAATGGCAGATGAAGTGACTTGATCACAGGGAACATCTGTCAGAGATACAGAATTGGAACCCTGGTTCTCAATCCACTGCTTTAACCACAAGGCAACTCCATAAGTCCATATATTTAATAGAAATACTGTATCTTAAATGTTCATTAATATTTCCTCCATACTGCTAAATATGCACAGGCTCCTGAGTTTGCTCTGACAAGTGTCTGAAGCATCACAGTTGACATCAATTTCAAGTTTGTGTAACTAGTATCTCAACAACGGAAGTCAGACAGTGTTAGTGCTGTTAAAACGATTCCACTTTTCTCTCCATTGCATGCAGTTCTTGTATTTTAGTGAGGTGAGTTTTGCTATATTAGGGTGCTGAAGAATTTTCTGGACTAGGCTTTTTATTTATTTAACATTTTTTATATACCGCACTATTCATCATCAGTGCGGTTTACATTGAACATCAACATAACTGTCAATCCATGACTGATCTAGGTTTACAGATAACAGGGAAGATAAACTGGGTGTTAACTGGGGAATAACTATCTACATAATTATACATAATTATATATACATTGAATAGGTTACATCAAGTTTTGATATTTGATAAGAATATAGTGTTTTCACATTTTGATCCTTTGTTCTGGATTGTTGTTATGTGTAGTAGTTATCTGAGTGATGCGGGAGACGGATTCTATTGTGTGTATGGTAGCTTGAAGTGTAAAGTGAATAGATAGTGCTTGATGGACTTTCTAAATTGGGTGATATCCCTGATTGATCTGATGTTTGGAGGTAGTTTGTTCCAGCACTTGGGAGCATAGGACACAGAAGCTCTGTTAATAGTTTGTTGTGTCCATTTTGTGGAGATACTGGGAGTAACTAGTGTGTTTTCTGCTACTAGTCTCCTGGGTCTGTTGTTTGGTGTGTGGGTGATGAGATTTGAGATCGATGCAGGAGATAATTTATTAATAGCCTTGAATGTGATGAGGAGGGTTTTGTATGTTATTCTGCAGTTTATCGGAAGCCAGTGCAGATCGATCAGTATTGGTGTTATATGATCTCTTATAGAAGCTCCAGATAGGATGCGGGCTGCCGCGTTCATCGCCAGTTGAAGTGGATTTAGTGTATTCTTGGGGAGACCATGAAGGATGATATTCGCATAGTCGAAATGCGGTGTGACTATTGCTTGGAAAACTGTACGGAAGTCCTTGGTTTCCATCATTGGTTTCAGGTGGCGCAGTGTTTTTAGTTTGTAGTAAATTGACCTTACTGTGTTCTTTATGTGCTCTTTAAGATTGAGTTGTTGATCGAGTATCACACCGAGGTACTTTATGGAGGCTTTGATAGGGAGTTCTGCATCTCTTTGAGGGTGGTTGGCGGGGCAAATTGCTTGTTTCTTGTTGCTATGAGTACTTCGGTTTACTTGAAGTTTATTCTCATGTTTTGATTGAGGAGCCAGTCGGTTATTGCATTGAAACAATTGATTAGTGGAGAGTAGTCAGGATTTGATATATATATAGGCTTCCCCTCTCTGGGCCTTCATTCGCACATGCTTTTCCTACACGTTTTGGAGGCAGATGTTCTTTGGAGGAGATTAATCACTTTGCAGACATTGTTATTGATAGCGGCAAAGGGATCTATGTATCCAACGTTTGCCCTCTTAAACACAGAAATGGTACATCTGAGCCCTGAGTTCAGAAGCTACCTGTTGCTGAAACAAGCTGATTTCCATTTAGTTGTTGAAGCCTTTAATGACCCAGGGTGACATTTAGAGATGATCTCAGGAAACCTACATTTTTTTTGTCTCCTCCTGGACCTGGACATTTCATATGTGATAATATTCAGTAGGGATGGCCTAACCATCAGGTAAGCAAGGCGGTTGCCTAGGGTGACAACCTCTGGGTGGCAGCATAGAGCAGGGCACTCAAAGCTAAATAGATTTTGACAACCGAGGAGGGTGGGTGGGTGGCTGTTCAAAGGCTTAAGGTTTGCCTAGGGCGCCAAAACTTTGAACCAACTCTGGGACCGGCCCCAATATTCATGATCACGTAACTTTAATAGCTTATGAACATAGTGAACCAAGACATTGGCTTTGTTGTCATTTAGAATGCCCTGAACATTAGAACTGCTGCTGGTTCTTGCTTCTTGATTGCTGTTTTACCTGCCCCCCCCCCCCCAGTTTTGTATGAATGATAACATGCTATTCCTAATCTGTTCTCCAGGCCAGTCCGGGGAAACAGTAGGGTTGTCACCCTCCTCCAGCAGCTGAGGACTGAAATACAGAGTCTTGCGATCCTATATCTAGCTCCCTCTAGCATCCGCAACCCAGTCTTTCAGTCCTCAGCAGCTAAGGGGGATAGTGTTAGAGAGCTCCCGGGTTCAGAGGCTGGAAAGTAAAAATAAAATAAAAGGAACAATACAACGCAATCAGGCTGCAAAGTGGCGGCGGCGGGGGGGGGGGGGGGGGAGGGGTGCCCTAGCAGGACATTCGGGCCAAAAAAGAAGAGCCTGTGGGAATCAGGAAGCCTGATAGCTGGACAGGAGAGGCAGAGCCATCCTCAAGGTGAGCGCGCTGTTAGAACACTCAAGGAAAGACAATTAGCAGGCAAGGTCTAATTTCTCCTAATGTGAGAAGAGACGGCTATGGAGATATGATAGAGGTCCATAAAATCTTGAGTGGAGTGGAACTGTTAGATATATTTCTTTGAAAAAGTAAACAAACGATTCACAAGGAATAGGGGACAAACCATGAAGCTACAAACTAGTATCTTTAAAGCAGGAGAAAATATATTTTCTTAGCGTATAATTAATCTTTGGAACTTATGGCTGGTGGCTGTTGTAAAAGCTGGTAATATAGTTGGTTTTCAAAAAAGGTTTGGACTAATTCCTGGAGGAAAAGGCCATATAGAGTTAAGGTAGCCCAAGAGGGAAGCCACTGCTTCTCGCTGGGAGTAAGTAGCATGGAACTAACTACTTTAGGGATATGTCAGGTACTAGTAACCTGGATTGGCCACTGTTGGGAAACAGGACACTGGGCTTGATAGACCTTTGGTCTAACCCAGTATGGCAGTTCTTATATCTGCTGCATGTTCGTTGAAACATGCCATTGAAAAGGTAAAAATAAAAGACACATTTGCACATATGCATTAAACATGTCCTGTTTTTAGTTTCCAAAAAAAAAAAATCATGATCTTGTTTTAGTGAGAAATCTGAGATGGAGGGCTTAAGATGAAGGGAGAACTGCCTCTCTTCAGCCTAATTGTTAGGTAGGGTGCTGTCTGAAGACAAAATAATAGTCTTCACTATGCCACGTTTTCCCGCAGCCATCCACAGAAAAGGCATTCGACTGGGCTGGTTCCTTCCCCCACCCCATCTTGTGTTCTTCATGGCTGCCAGATAGTTATTTCTCTGTGTGCTACTGTTGATTTTGTTGTAGTGTGCCATTGAATATTCAGCTTTTGTGAACTATAAAGTGAGCATGTTTACACCTGTCTTAGCATGGTTGTGCCAGTGTGCTACACAGGTGCCCGGTAAAGAAAGTCTGTCTTTGAGTGTAGTTTGTAGGTTGTGTGGGGGGTTTTTTTTGGGCATCACAGAAAGATGGCTTGGATTGGGTAAGTTAACGTCTACCAGTGGTAGCACCTGAAAACAGTCCAGATTTCCATTTGTTCGGTTGTAATGTCTCCCTCAAAGCATTCTGTCCTTTAAATGCCCCTTTGAAGGGAATTGTATTGGATTTAGCTCATGCATTTCTCAGAAGCTCAAGGCGAGTTACATTAAGGTGCAGTAGGTAATTTCCTGTCCTCAGAGGGCTTACAATCTAAGTTTGTACCTGAGGCAATGGAAGGTTAAGTGACTTTCCCAATATCACAAGGAACTACAGTGGGATTCTTACCTGGTTTCGGTGGTTCTCGGCTCGCTTCTCTAATCAGACTGCTTCTCCATTCCTATATTAACAAAAAAAAAATATTCAAGAAGACAGGTTTATTTTATTTATTTATTTATTTATTTATTACAATTTCTTATATACCGCGCTATTTAGCATCAGTGCGGTTTACATTATAACTTAACGACCATAACAACAAGCTGTCAGGTTTACATCGAACAGGAGTATAAACTTGGAAAACAGGGTTAACTATATACATAATCTATTTACAATGGAAGGATAGATAAAAGTCAGATAATGCATGTAGGTCTTTTCAGGTCAATCAACTGGAAACTATACAGTGGTGTGCATTAATATTAGTGTGCTAGATGTATTTAATATTGTTGTAAAATTTATAGTACAGTATATAATTTGATTTAAAAAAATATCCATTAGTCAATAGCTGCTTGATCAATCTCAGCAGGTCCTCATGGTGCCTTTTGCCCACATATATAACCTGACAAAGACATGCATGAGGGTGTTCTCCCCTGTTTTTTCCCCCCTTTTGATTATCCTTAAACTTCCCAGCCCTCCAAGGATGGATCTGTACAGCTGCTGATTGCCATGTGTTTCCAGAGCACTTTTGCTACCCTCTTATGTTGGCGTTTTTTCGTGTGGATCCATTCCTGAGTTTCTGGGATTTTCCTAAGAAGTATCATTAGCATCTTGTTCTTAAGGAATGGGAGAGTCCATGTATCTCAAACTAAACTATATTCCACTCTTTGTTTTAAAGCAACATGGGGGTTTCTCTTTGAAAATGGGAGGTGAAATAGCGGGATTGACTCAACTGGTCCTTCTGAGGTTAGGTGCTCAGTCTAGTTGAAAGAGGTGATTTTGGAAACCGGTGCGTACGTATGCCTGCATCATTTCTTTTCTATAAACACTTTCTAAGCAGACCACAGGATCCTAATAGTCTTCTGTCAGCTATATATATATCGTGATTGCTATTCACCAAATAACAAAGGCTCTGCTACTTGCTCACTGTCAGTTTTTGCGAAGCCCGGAGACAGATTATAGAGGTTAAATCCCACCTTATTCCTGGGGAAGGGGCCTCTGTGGGATAGCTGTGAGATCAGTGGAGATGCAGGGTTCATGTTACAGCTGTTTCCTGCTGGCCTGTTTTTTAAGTAGGGAAGTTCTAAGGTATCTTTTTGTTTACAATCTTTGTCCTATTTAGACTCCGGCAGCTCTTCATGACTGTCTGTTTATTCATTTGTCCAAGCCCCCATATCTCTGCTATTCTTTTCAAAACTCAGTTGTGTGATTTATCTTTGTCCATTTTCACAAGTCGCTACAGTTCATCAGTCCACATCCCATCTGCTTCCACATACACGTCAAGCTTTTCACTTACAAGTTCCCTAGCTCAGCAGCTCCTCTGTATATCTTATTGCACCCCTCTTTATGTCCTCTGTTCATCAAGTTGCTCTCATCAGTGACCTCTTCTGACCCTTCCCCCCTCCCCCCCCATCCACTGCAGACTCAGCTTTTCACCTTGCTGCAATGTAAGCCTGCAACAGGCTTCTTCTCTGGTCCTGCTTAATAACCCCACCTTTATAAAGTTGCTTTAAAATTAAAAACCCTGTATTGTAACAATGTTTACTATCATAAATAAGAGATTTCAGGAATTTGATCTTGCCTGTGTGTCTGTCTAGTGCTACAAAAATGAACAGGGATAGCATTGCGGGACTGTTTTCAAGGTCCTGTTTGTCTGGACACAGAATAGGTGAAAGTCTTCTAAAGTAGTGTTCTGTGCTGTGCTGAAGATGGGTACCAGTACCAGCAGGAAGCACCTTCAGTTGTCTTGTGAACTTCAATGAGCTCCCTGCCCCGGGGTTTTGGAGTAGTGGCATATGAAACCTCATACTCTGGATTTGATTGATACCTGTCCTTCATGACATCAGTTGAAAGCTCTGCAACGAGGGGGGCATAGGATGAAGGTGAAAGGGAACGGACTGGAATATTTCTTTATGGAAAGAGTGGTAAATGCATGGAATAGTCTCCCAGCAGAGGTAATAGACACAAAGACTGTATCTGTATTCAAGAAAGCATGGGACAAACACAGAAGATCTCTAAGGGAAAACAAAAGGACTGTAAAGTTTTATAGTTGGTTTGGAGGAGCAGAGTGGATAAGTCGTGTGTTCTTTAGCTGTCATCATGTTTCTGTAAAGCAGTGAAAACCCCTCTTTCATTGTATACCACACCATTTACAAAAGCTCAGGGTAGTGTACAGTAGCTGAACCATAGACAGAGCTTGTCAAACAACTATTTTAAGTGTAAACCATTTTAATATTGTCCAGTATACAGCCTGCTTGATATCTTCCTCTCTGGTTCTCTATCACTTTGAGTATTAAATTTCCTATGCTTAAAACAGCACCAGCTCCTGACTTTTCAAACCCGTCCCTAGCACTAAATGTCCCAATTGTGTTAAATTTCTTTGTGGTAGTAGTTCCCACCACTAGGCCATTCTAGGTGTTCACCATGCATTGGAAAAGCACTCCCTGATCCTAACATACAGTAGATGATGATTTCTGCACTTTGTCCATCTGCTCTGTCTAGTTTTGTTCATAGTCTGTTGAAGGATATCCCGGCCACCAGTCACAGAAGTCAGAGCATCTGCAGAATATCTTTCGTTATGTAGCTTGGTTCTTAGAAGTTCCGTACTTAATCCAACACCCTAGAAGCCTCCCACATGTTACCAAGCTATGTACTAATCCAAAAAATTATCAGAACTCCCGAGGGAGTTGGTTCTTATCTGCCACTAATGTGGAAATATTTTTTACAAAACTTAGGTGCCATCCAAAATCTTAGGAACTGGGTACAAACAGTTCTTTATAGGTTTTTTTTTTACTTTTTGTTTTGACATTTTTGGCTTTTCCGTCTCCCTAGTGACCATTTTCTCCTCAAGACTTTCTCTCTCATTTTGTTCTTTTTCAGCTCTGCAATTTTTCCTTTGAGTGACTCTATTCTTCTTTGCCTTAACCCCCCTCCCCTCCCCCTAATTAGCATGCATGGAAAACTGCTGATATAGTTACTGTCAAGCAATGCATTACTTGGGAATCATTGCTGTCTTATAGGGTCTCTGTGAGGCTCTTACACCATTTTTCTGTTCATATTCCATACAGTTGATAAATACGCCTTAAGGCTGATGGAGCAGTCCAAGGAGCATTAATATGCGCGGATAGAAGAGGATTTGGATTGTAGATTACTACTTATCTTTTCCAAATCTAAGATCAAGGTGCGTTACATTCCAGTATGCAAAATATTTCCCTGCACAAATGGGCTCACAATCAAAGTGTGTCGGTGGGAGAAGTGGGGCTTGAACCCTGCTTCTCTAACCATTAGGCTGCACCTCCACAACCTTTTGAGCTCGCTAGGGTTGCAGGACTTATAAATTCACATCCACTGGATTGCAGTAAAACCTACCCATGAGGCACATTCACATTCCCTCTCACTTATGCCACAAAGCCTCCAGCTTAGTGGAGGTGTTTATCTGTATTACATCCTTATGTTTTCCTCTGCACTTCGCACAATTATCAGATAGTCTGTTGTTCTGAATATTTATTGGTGTTTCTGTCTGTTATTCTGAATATTTATTGGTGTTTCTGTTTTAGGATAAAGACACAATTGAATGCATACAGGCGCTTGCATCCTTACTTATGAGTTGCAGTGAGTCACAATATAAGATACTGTGTTTGATATTCTTTTCTGCTTGTGAAACACAGGTCTCTGATTCCAGTGCTTCAGCCATGAGCTAAAGAGTGTGTGGGAGTACATAAGAGTCCAGCTACCTTTTTTTCTCAACAGCTTTCATGGTGTACCAGTGATATTGTAAACCAAGCTTCAGGCTGTCTGGTAGCATCCACTATACTGTAGCCAAGATTCAGAAATCTCTTCCCAGGGGCCCTTTCTGCAGATGGCTTAGCTTTGTGCGTGCGATGGCAGTCATGGACCTCGCTCCTAAGCCAGGATATGTGGAGTGTGATCTCATTCTCTGTGTCCATCGTGCCAAAGAGAGCCACCGCCTGGCGTTCATAAGATGTGATGTGGGTAGGCATTTTATCAAGGTGTGCTTGAAAATTCCTTTTAATCAAGCTTGTTAACAATTTCTGTATCCTTCTTCCACATTTTTGTAGTCTGATTGCATTGCTTGGTACTTAAAGATCATCTCATTCTCCAGCTGATGCACACAGTAATCACTTGGCACTGACACCTCTATTATCAATGCCATTCTTTGTCTTCACCACAATGTCCAGTCTTCTGGTATCCAGCTTTTTAGCAGTTTGAATGGGAGTGTTCCAGGTGATCATAACCTTTTCATTGTCCACAATTTTCTTAGCGTCATGAGCCCAATGCTTTTCCGTAACCCTGATGTTGCAATGTTTGCAAAGTTTCCAGTGGATAAGACGTGCCACTTTATGCCTTTCTGAATAGAGATTTTCTCCCACTAGGACTTTGAAGCCAGCTACGAGATGAATAACCATGTTCAGCTGTTCCCTTATGGGAGATTTGAAGTGTAGTTATGCAGTCAAAGCGTTCAAAAACACAATTAGCATATGATAAATAACTCGCCTTGGCTATTTTTCACTGTTGGCAAAATTGGGGCAGGTAGGCCTTTTGGTCAGAATTATTGGTGGAAGATTAACCTGACCTTCATGTGTTACACCACTAGTGGCGTCAGGGTAGTTTTAATGTAACATCTTTGTGGAAACTTTCTGGAGTCCATTCATTTGGACTATCAAGAGATGTTTTAGCAAAGTGAACAGTTTTTTGTTGGGTGTAGACTTTGCATTGCTAGAACACTCCTGGAGCACGCCTGAAACCCATAGCAGCCTCTGCTGAGGAATCCGGAAACTCATTAAATCTTCTGCAATGAATAGCTTGCTTCTCCAGGACCAAGCAGGAAGTCAATCCTCACATATGGGTGACGTCGGCACTGACGGAGCCCCTGTGCAGAGCATTTCCCCAGCTTTCAAAGAAAGCCTTTGGGAATGCAGCGCTCCTGCGCAGTCCCCTTCCCGCCCAAGGGTGACATCTTGCTCAGTCTTTCTTTTTCCGCAGAGCCCAACGGACGTAGTTTGTGTCACCCGGGAAAAGTAGATATTTTTTTTTCTGTGATTTTTCGTGTTTATCTGGTTTGATGCCGGTTCCCTGTCCCGCCTGGGCTCGGTACACCGATATCGAGTCTGGAACTTCTTTTTCACTTTTTGTCCTTTGACTAGCGTTCGCACTTTTTTCTGTTATTTTTTCACTGGCAGCCTGGTCTTTTGCAGGGGCCCTTTTTCCCCCGATGGCTGCCAGCGGGTTCAAAAAAATGTGATCGGTGTAAGAAACTTATGTCTCTCACCGACACACATGACTGCTGCCTCTGATGCCTTGGGCCCGACCATGACCCCGCTGGTCTGTGGCCTGTGCATCAAAATGTCATCGAAGGCACTTCGAAGCCTTCAGCATCAACATGAGAGAATTTTTTCAAAGTCCGCATCCGGCCGGGCCCGGACTTCGTCAGAGGCCTCGACATCTCTGGAGTCTGACCCCAAGCGACGTCGTGGTTCCTCTGAAAGGGGGTCTCCCACCTGGGAGCCAAAAAGGAAGAAGAAGCTCATGAGGGCAGCGTCAGTGGAGGCCTCTGGGTCCTCGAGGGCCAGGTCGCGTAGCCCTGACCGCTGCCCCAGGCTCTCGGAGTCGGAGAGGCCATCCAAACTACCTCGCATGGAGCCAGAGTCCCCGAGTCATGTAAGTTCTGTTTGTCCTCGTGGACTCTCTGAGAGAACCGACTTCGGGTCCAACGCTGTCAGGGCCTGAGTCGGGGGCTGCTGAGTCTCCTGAGCTTGGACACAGACTGACGGCCTTGGAGAGCAGCTTGGCTGCCTTCATGGAACAGCAGCGGGTACTGATCGCCGGTCTCACCAGTGCATCTGACCCGACCACCGGGACCTCGACGTCTAAGTCAACCCCGGAGGCCGAGCCGATCCTCGAGTCCATCAAGTCTCGAGTCGATCCTCGGCCAAGGTCCCCCTCGACCTCCCGTGCAGGGCGGGTAGCACCGAGGCCCACACAGCTGGAGCCGCTCGACGACTCCTCGGAGGAGTTGGCATGGGTAACGGAGGACGAGGAGTCTCCTGACACCTTCCGGACCCAGTGCGTCCCTTCAGACTCTCCGGAGTCTGAATCTCAGAGAAGGTCCCCCCCGCCCCCCCCCCCCCCCGAAGGATACCCAGTTCTCGGACTTCATGAGGGACATGGCCAAGGCTTTTGCATTATCTGCGGATGCCGAGGAGGAGCTTGATGCCCTCCAGTATGATTTTCCTCCAAAGGAAGCCTTTACTGTACTGGTTCCTCCGATGCTGGAACGGCTGCTCTTCTGTATCTGGGAGGCACCGGCCTTGGCGCTGGTTCTTAGCAAAGGGGTCGATTCCATTTATCGAGTCCGTAAGAGCCCTGGGTTCCAAAAGGCGCAGCTACCGCACAATTCCATGGTTATGGAATCGGTACTGGGTTCTCAGCTGGCCTCTCTGAGGAACCCTTGCAGAGGTTCAAGGCCTTGTCTACAGGGATCCGAGAGTGCTCGAAGTTTATCTCTCAAGCAGCCTATGATGACTTCGAGGCTTCGGCCTGGATAGCCGCGGCCGGCATTGGTGCACGCCGTCAGGCCGGGCTACAATCATTGGACCTGAAGTCATGGGTGCAGGACAAGTTGATCAATGTCCCATGCCGAGGTGACAACCTATTTGGTAAGCCCATGACTGAAAAGGCTGCAGAAATCAAGACTGAGACTCTCACCAGTACAAGGTTGTCCAGAAAGACTTCTACCCCTTCTCAAAAAAGAAGGGCTTGGGAAAGAAGCCCTTTTTCCCGAGGAAGGGTGCTGCCTACAAACCCTACCCTCAATATCAGGCCTCTCTAGCTCCCCAACAGGGCCAGCAGGGAGCGGGGTTTTTACTTCCACAGCATAGCCTCTCCTCCGCCGCTGGCTCCACTGAGCACAGGAGGTCAGCTGACCCTGTATGCCTGCAGGTGGCCAGCCATCACAGGGGATACCTGGGTACTGAGCATAGTCCAAAAGGTCTACATGCTCCACTTCCACCAGCTACTCCCCTCCTACTATCCAGGGGAGCCTCCAAGACTCCCTCTGCACAGGAACCTCCTCCTTCAGGAGTTGGCAAGTCTTCTAAAGGAACAGGCGGTGGAACCGGTGCCTCACCACCTGAAAGGGCAAGGCTTCTACTCCAGGTACTTCCTGGTACCAAAGAGAACAGGAGGCCTCTGGCCTATCCTAGACTTGTGAAACCTAAACAAGTTTCTGGAGAGGGAAAAGTTCAAGATGCTTACCCTTGGGATACTGCTGCCCTACCTCCAGCAGGGAGACTGGCTATACCCCTTAGACCTAAAGGGTGCTTATACTCACATCCTCAATCATCCAGACCACAGACAATATCTCAGATTTGTGGTGGGAGTAAACCATTTTCAGTACAGGATACTTCCCTTTTGGCCTAACCTCTGCCCCAGGGTTTTCACCAAATGCTTGGCAGTGGTTGCGGCTTATCTCAGGATTCAGGGAATTTTTGTCTTCCTATACCTGGATGACTGGCTCATCAGGGGCCATTCTCTCCAGGAGGCCCAACAAGCCACTCTTCGTGCTCTCTTCTTCAGCATCTGGGCTTTGTCATAAACTACGCAAATTCCACTTTGCTCCCCTCTCAAAACCTAGAATTTATAGGGGCAAGATTAGACACCCTTCAGGCAAGAGCTTACTTGCCAGAAGACAGGGCCCACAGACTGATGGACTTGGCCAACCAGTTCCAAAGCAATTCTCTTGTTTCCGCAAGGCACTACCTGCAGCTCCTGGGTCACATGGCATCCATGGTACATGTGACTCTGAATGCCCGTCTGCATATGTCGGCTGCTCAATGGTGCCTCAGAGATCAGTGGACACAAGCCACTGGCGACCTCCGAGACAGAGCAAAGGTGTCCAGATGACTTCTGAACTCCTTGCAGTGGTGGCTACATCCACCAAACCTTCTCAGGGGTGCATCTTTTCAGGCTCCAGCACACACAAGGGTGCTGACGATGGATGCTTCCTTAAGAGGCTGGGGTGCACATTGCCAGGGCTCATGCACTCAAGGCCTGTGGTCCCCTCAGGAGGCCACACAGCAAATCAACTGTTTAGAGCTGCGAGCAATCCGCTTAGCTCTGCAAACTTTCTGTCATGCCCTGTCTCAACAGTCTGTCCTAGTTCAGACGGACAATCAGGTGGCAATGTTCTATTTATTTATTTACGTTTTCTTATATACCGTGCTATTTTCCATCAGTGCAGTTTACAAGGAACATTTTACATACACATTTCAAATGACTTGGTTTGTGTTTTACAAATAACAGGAATAGGAACTTGGAAAGAAACAGGGGTAACTATTTACATCTGTACAATGCGAATTGATTGGACATTTGCGTAGATTTGCCTAGCTGGATGGTGTCTGATCAGTGGTGCTGTCTTCCGGGTGATGTAAGAGGAAGAGGTAATGTTTCACGGCTTTTCTGAACTGGGTTAGGTTGGTGATATCACGGATACTGTGTGGAAGGGTGTTCCAGCATTTAGGTGCGGCAAGCTTAAAAGCCCTGTTCGTTGTGCTTTGGCAACACTTGGTCGTTTCTTTTGGGACTACTAGTTTATTGGGGGCATGAGATCTTCTAGATCTATTAGGGGGGGTTATCAGTATGAGATCGGATAAGGAAGATGGGGCGAGTCCGTTTATGATCTTGAAGGTCATTAGTATGGTCTTGAATGTGATCCTGCCTTTTATAGGGAGCCAGTGTAATTGTTTCAGGATGGGTGTCATCATGGCAGCGCCCTGGAGAACTCGTGCTTCTGAGTTCATTGCTAGCTGTAATGGAAGCAAAGTGGATTGTGGTAGACCATGGAGCATTGCGTTGGCATAGTCGATATGTGGTAAGACCAGAGCTTGATACACTGTCCGGAAGTCATCTGGTTCAAGTAGGGAGCGTAGGTGTCTGAGGGATCGGATTTTATGGTATACGGCTCTTGCTACATTGCTTATATGGGTCTTCATGTCTAGTCGCTGGTCAAGTGTGACTCCCAGGTATCTGATGGAGGGTTTGGTCAGAGGTTCTGTATCTTTGACCTTCAAGTAAGGAGGAGTGATGACATTTGGGTTCCTTGTGCTGAAAATGACTTTGGTTTTCCTATGTTGTATCCAAAGATTTTGCGTTTGGAGCCAGCTGGATACTGCATCGAAACAGTCTGTCAGTGGGGAAAGGTCAGGGTTCTCAGTAGTGAATGGCATATATAGGAGAACATCGTCAGCGTACAACAGACAGCTCACCTTGAAGGACCGGATGATTTTGCAGATAGGTTGCATATATATATATATATTAAACATGAGTGCAGAGAGAGATGATCCTTGCGGGACCCCTTGACTCTGGTGGAAAGGTTCTGATGATGTTTCTCCAGATCTTACGTGTTGCCATTTATCGGAGAGATACGACTTGCACCATTTAAGTGCAGAGTCACATATCCCCTTCTCTTGGAGGTGGTGTAGGAGGAGATCATGGCAGACTGAGTCGAACGCGGCTGCGATGTCTAAGAAGATGAGCACCTATCCCTGGCGTGTGTTATCAATTCCTGTTATGGTACTGAAGAGGATGGTGAGGAGAGTCTCCATGCTGTGAGCAGCTCTAAAACCGTGCTGACATGAATCAAGTGGGGCAGAAGCATCAATATGTTCTTGGATTTGTGTTTGAACTTCTTTTTCGATGATTTTCGTCAAGAGTGGGATGCTTGATATCGGCCTATATGAGTCTGGCTTCTTAGGGTCAAGCTTACTGTTCTTTAGTAGTGGCCTGATAGAGGTACGTTTGAGGGATTGGGGAAAGGTCCCATTTGTGAAGGAGCAGTCCATTAGCTTGGATAGAAAAGGGCTGACAGTCGATCGTAGCTCTTTTATCCAGAACACCGGGGAAGGGTCGGTTTGTGCAGTGGTTGTGTTGATTCCGACGATTATATCTTCTATGGGAACAAACAAGGGGACACGGTGTCCAGGCTCCTATGTCAGGAGGCACTGGCCCTTTGCTCCTTTGCAGTCAAGCAAGGCATGTTTCTCAAAGCAGTTTATCTACCTGGTCAGGAAAACTTCCTAGCAGACAAGCTAAGCAGGATTCTTCAGCCTCACGAATGGCAGTTGAATCCATTGGAGGTTCAGCAGATCTTCCTCCGCTGGGGACTTCCATCCATCAATCTCTTTGGAAGTCCACAAAACCGTCAGCCGCCCGGGTTTTGCTCCAGACAGCCGCATCCCCTGAGAATGGCAGCAGATGCTTTCCTGATCTCTTGGTCTGTGGGCCTCCTGTATGCGTTTCCTCCCATGCCCCTGGTGGCCCGAACTCTGTTCAAGATCCTCCGGGACAAAACCTCGGTGATTCTGGTAGCCCCCAGATGGCTGAGGCAGCCGTGGTTTCCACTTCTTCTGCAGTTGGCGGTGGAAGCTCCGTTCCCTCTGGGGCTGCAACACGATCTCCTGTCTCAAGAGCAGGGTTCCCTTCTGCACCTCAATCTCAGGTCCCTCAATTTGATGGCCTGGCTGCTGAAAGGGTAATTCTAGCTCCCTTACTCCTACCTAAGGAGGTTGAGGAGGTGGTATTGGCCTCTAGGAGACAGTCCACCAGAAAATCCTATGCCCTCAAATGGTGTAGGTTTATGGTATGGTGTGCTCAGTGCAATGAAGACCCTTTCTCTTGCCTTGTGCCAGTAGTAATGCAGTATCTACTTCACCTTTCAGACCTAGGCCTTAAGTCTAACTCTGTACAGGTCCACCTCAGTGCTTTGTCAGCGCACCGTTCACCGGTGGAAGGACAGTCTGTCGGTTCACCCTTTGGTGTCACGATTTCTCAGATCTACTTCTTTTCAAGCCTCCGGTTCGTCCACCGGCGACTGAGTGGGATTTGAACGTAGTCTTGCAGCAACTTACTCACCCACCGTTTTGAGCTGATGGCTACTTGCCATTTGTGCTTCCTCTCTTGGAAAGCGCTCTTCCTGATGGCTCTTACCTTGGCCAGACGTGTGAGTGAACTACAAGCTCTGGTTTCTGATAGACCATACACGCGGTTCTATAGGAACAGGGTGGTCCTTTGGACCCATCCCAAGTTCCTTTCTAAGGTGGTCTCCTCTTTCCACCTCAATCAGGAGGTGGTTCTTCCAACCCTTTTTTCCCAGGCCTCATGCCAGCCGGGCTGAAACAGTCTTGCATACCCTGGACTGTAAGAGGGCGTTGTCTTTTTACATAGAACGTACGCAGGGGCATTGAAGGGCTACTTAGCTCTTTGTCTCCTTTGACCCTAATAAGATGGGGTTACCTGTCTCCAAGCGTACGTTGTCCACTTGGGTAGCAGATTGTATCGCCTGGGCATATAAGGCAACCGACCGTCCCCTTGCAGGGTCGAGTCACGGCCCACCGTGTCAAGGTGAAAGCTGCGTCAGTAGGTCATCTCCGCTCTGTTCCATTGGCAGACATCTGCCGGGCCACAACTTGATCTTCAAGCCAGACGTTTGCAGCCCATTACTGCCTGGAGAGAGTGTCCCGGTGGGACAGTGCTTTCGGACAGGCGGTACTCCGTAATCTCTTTGAGGTTTAGCCAACTCTTACCCTCCGGCCCTTGTGTTGGGCTACCATACGGGGGTGTTCTCAGAGGATATTCTTATCACGAATGCTGAGGCTCTTGAGAGGGAGCCATTTTTTCAGCTTTGGGTTCCCGGTAGCCTAGAGCTGGGGAGTCCCATATGTGAGGACTGACTTCCTGCTTGGTCCTGGAGAAAGAGTAGTTACTCACCTGTAACAGGTGTTCTCCAGGAGCAGCAGGAATCAGTCCTCACGACCCTCCCTCCTCCCCTGGAGTTGCAGTCATATCATTCATTTTTATTTTTTGCTGTCTTTTAGCTATGTCATCTGACTGAGCAAGATGGTACCTTGGGCTGGAAGGGGACCGCGCAGGCGCGCTGCATTCCCAAAGGCTTTCTTTGAAAGCTGAGGCAATGCTCCGCCCGGGGGCTCCGTCGGCGCCGATGTCACCCATATGTGAGGACTGATTCCTGCTGCTCCTGGAGAACACCTGTTACAGGTGAGTAACTACTCCTATTTATTTCAGTACTGCTGCAAGAGAAGCAAAGGTCTAGTTAATGGTATGAAAGTCTATAACCTTTGACACAAAAATAGGTAGAAGCATTAAAGGAGGTAGTGGATGAGTTTAGCTGGCACAAGCTGTTATCAGAAGGGTGTAACTAACGTATTTTATATTCTCTGATGCTATTGAGTCATACATATTGTAGCTATTTTAACTCTATTGTTATATGGGTCAAGGTCTCCAACTTTAGTGGTCTTCACATAGTCTAGAAAATGAACATATTTATAACAAATTATATAACAGCATGTAAACTTTAGATATTGTCACGTACACCAATAGCAAGTGTAGAAATAATTAGTATTCAGAATACAGACAGTCGGTACAAGGTTTGAATGTGACATCAAAATAGATAAAAACCATGGCTCCTGAGGGGAGAGAGCGAAGGATAACACTGCTGCTGACGTCTGGAAGTTGGGACTCGCCAAGGAGCAGCGTCGGCAGTCCATCTGCATTGTATCTGCTGCTGTATAAGTAAGACTGGTTGAGAATAGGATACTTTCTTCCTTTTTGAGTTCCGGATGCTGATTTGGTTTCAGCGTTCATAATTATGCAGAGTGAAAGGTGCACATACACTCTGGTTTTTGTTTTCTGGCAACACTCTGCTGGTAGTGGGATAAAATCAACATGGACTAAGATCTCTAAGTTGTACCAGGTAATGACAAGTTACGGTAACGCAGAAGGACTTCTTTCTTACACCTGTTGGGTCGCTTTGATGCAGATTAGATTGCTAAAGAAATCATTAGCTTTAGAATACCAAGCCATAGGATCTTTCCAGAGGGAAGGTTTGCAGAACTAGCAGTAGAACACTAGAAGTTTTTAAAACTGGCACTTTGGTTTTGCTAGTTATGCAGAACCCCTACTGTGGAATGTCACTGATGCTGAGCCCCGACTAAAGAACTGGAAGGGATCATTATGCAGCTATTTTAATGTTCCAGGCTCTCTTACAAACTTAAACGTAGACAATTACCTCTTGATTCAGCGGTAAGCAAATTACAGACTTCAGTAGCCCTTCAATACTTCCCATGCCCTTTGAAGAGAATATGGAAGGCTGCTGGGTTTTTTTCTTCTTCAAATATTTAGCTTTATTTTGTTGGCAGAGCGAAGGTGGTTTGGCTTTTCTTATCCCACTGCTCCCTTCCCTCAAAAGGTTTTTTTTTTGTTAACTTTGGGATGAGGTTAGAAACTTTGACCTTGATCTTTACTGTCTTGCTGATCAGGCAGCTGGAGGCCAGCCTTCTAGTTCTAGTAAGTGTCAAGTTAAGTGTTTTGTTTTTTTTTTAAATGTTCAGACGCAGACCATATTCATCCTTTCACTGCTGTATCAGCAAGAGATAATACGAATGCATACACTTTACAGGACTCGTCTAGAAAGGGTTTGGTTGAGGAGTTGTTTTGTGTAATGTTCAATGTTTGTACAAGTGGGTAGGATACACATAACGTTTTCATTCCTCTTCCTGTTTTTTCTTTTTATCAGGTTGTTACAGTAGTGACAGCAATCGGAATTGTTTGCTCACAGTTTAGCAGAGAACTGCAATTCACGAGAAGTAGCATAATGGTTAGAGAAGCGGGTTGTGAACCTCTTCTCCCACCGATACACTTTTGTGACTTTGGACAAACCATTTCACCCTCCATTGCCTTGGGAAAAGAGCTTACAATCTAAGTTCTTGGGCAGGGAAATAATTGTGCACCTTGCCGTGAGTTCGGCTTTGGAAAAGACAAGTAATAAATCTGAAAAGGCTGAATCCACCTGCTCTGTTTGAATGTGCAGACTGGAGAGAGAGAGGGGGATGGCTTTATTCCTCTGATTTCCATTGCTTCAGTTTATATAGAGTAGAGTGGTGGCTGTGTTACTCGGCTTAGGTACATGAAAATGAAAGCTGAACAAGAAGATGGTGATGGCTTCTTAGTGGACTGACTTACAAGCTGCCAGATCTCTCTTCCCTTCATTCTATACTGATGTGATGAAGAGAGCACAGCTCTTAACTTCTTTTATAATGTGTGAAAGTACAGCTTTTATTTAATGACGGTTTACTATTTGTATTAAAAAAAATGTTAGATTTTTTTTTTTCTACAATATGTTTTGGTTGCTAAGTGCAGCCACATTTCTCATCTGCATGCGGGGTGATAACATGATAGATGCAACCAGTTGCTTGCTTGTCCCATGACTATCTCCAGGAACAAGCAGGAATAAGTCCTCACATATGGGTACGTCGGTACCGACGGAGCCCGTGCGGGAAAGCTCCCCAGCTTCTTAGAATAGAAGCTTTTGGGACCTCCCACTGCACATGCGCACTGCCTTCCCGCCTTCCTGAACAGCTCTCCTCAGTTTCTCTTTTTCCGCGGAGCCAGCAGGTCGTGTTCCTGTCACCGCTGAAGAAATTGTTATTTTATTTGTTTCTTTAGACCGCGTACCTGCCTTCCCCATACCGATACCGGTATCGCCGGTCTTTTCTTTCTTTCTTTAAAAAATTATAATTCTTTTTTCTTATTTTTTAGCTTTTTGGTCACTTCAGAGAGGCCTCTCGGCCTACTCAATTTCTCCTCATGGAGAAGCCAGCCCCTGGATTTAAGAAGTGTACCAAATGTAATGCTGTTATTTCAGTCACAGACACCCATGACTGGTGTCTGAAATGTTTGGGGCCTGACCATTCCATACCGGACTGCCCATCTTGCTCCCACATGTCTAAACGTGGGCTGCAGAACCGGGCCAACAAATTCCATGTACTGTTTGCTTCAGAGAATACAGCATCACAGTCATCCAGGTCTTCTTCTCCGGATGGATCTCAGGTAACCAAACCTTCTGTGGGCAAGTCCTCAAAGAGCAAATCTCCTTCAAAGCATCGAGAGGCTCTTAGCTTAGAACTTGAGGACCCTGCCCCAGCCAAACAACCCCGGCGGGAAGTCCAACTTCCAAAAACGCCAATTCAGGGGTCTCAGGTTGATATCGATGCTACGGCCTCGACAGATCACCTGTTAGCCTGCTCTGGGGTACCGGGTCACTCCGGTACCGACATCCAGGCAGCTATGGCGTCCATGGGCGATACTGTACAGTCCATGCAGCAGGCCGTCATGGCTTTCATTAAAGCTGCAACGCCATCGGTTCCGCTTTCAGCGGTTCCGGGCCCGATACCGGTATCGTCCGCCATGCCGGTATCGAGGCCGTCCACCTCTAAACGCAAGTCGGTACCGTATGGGCTTTCGCTCCATACCGGTTCCATACCCGATACGCCCGATATCGATACCGATCGGTACGCGTATCGTGCGTTAGAGGAAAGCACCGATTCCTCTGAGGATTTTCACTCCTCTGATGATTCTGCTGAGTTTTCACTCAACTTACCTGAGGAGCCCTCTTCTCCTAAAAGGAGAATGTCCCCTCCAGAGGATTTGTCCTTCCAGGACTTTGTTTTAGATATGGCTACAGCCCTTTCTATTACCACATCCTCTGAAAAGGAACCCAGATCCAAAAAACTGGATATTTTGGGATACTCAAAGGCCCCTAAGGAGGCAGTTACCCTGCCTATCCATGAAATCCTTCAAGAACAACTGATGGATTTCTGGGAAAATCCTTTGACTTTGTCTCCTTATTCCCGTAGGTTGGACACCATGTATAGGGTCCCTCCTTCTCCTGGTTTCCAAAAGACTCAATTGCCCCACCACTCTATTGTGGTGAAGTCTGCAATGAAGAAGATTAGGAGTACCAAAAGGCACTCTTCCACCCCTCCAGGACGGGAATGTAAGACTTTGGACTCTTTTGGTAGGAAAATTTTCCAGGCTAGTATGCTTATAGCCAGGATTAATTCCTACAGTCTCTATATGGGCATGTTCCTGGAGGAACTTGCCAAAAAGGTGCGGCATTTTGCCCCCTTTATCCCTGAGGATAAAAAGCAGGGATTCCTTTCCCTAGTGAAACAACTCTTAGAGGTTTCTAAGTTCTCTAATAGGGCAGCATATGATTCCTTTGAGGGAGCCAGTAGGGCTTCGGGCATTGCTATTGCAGCCCGACGTCTTGCTTGGCTCCAGGCCTCTGATCTGGAACCTTGGGTTCTAGATGGCTTACGTAATCTGCCCTGTACAGGTGAGAACTTATTTGGGGAAGAGTGGCAAATCAAAGCCACCCAGATGGATGCTGAAAATGCCACCTTGGAAAGACTTTCAAAGTCCACTTCAATTCCTACTAAGAAAAAGTCTTTTAAAAGGCCTTACTATAAGAAGGCCAGAGTTGCTTCAAATACTGGCCAGCAGTCTTCTCAACCTCGCTATACTGCTAAGCGTCAGCAATCCAAACAAGCACGAGCTAAGCCTGCAGCAGCTACTGTAGCTCAGCAGGCTCCAACCCCTCAGGGGTTTTGACTTGCTCCTAGGGAACTTGCCACTTCTGGTTCTAACACAACCAGAACCTCTCACCATACCCGGAAGGTTGGTTCACTTTGCTCCCAGATGGGAACAAATCACAACAGAACAATGGACCCTCTCTATCATTCGAGAGGGTTACAAACTTCATTTCTCCAGCCTTCCTCCCCATCATATGGTGAGACCATTCAATTCTCCCCCATCTCTCCTAACCCTGTTGGGTCAAGAGGTTTCCTCTCTTCTTGCCCAAGGGGCCATAGAAGAGGTTCCTCTTCCTCAACAAGGGTCCGGTTTCTACTCCCCTTATTTTCTCATTCCAAAGAAGACAGGGGGCTTCAGACCAATCCTAGATCTGAGAGAATTGAACAAATTTCTCTTCAAGGAGAAATTCAAAATGCTGTCTCTCGGCATTCTCCTTCCTTACCTCCAGGGTCAGGACTGGCTTTGTTCTCTAGACCTACAGGATGCGTATACACATATACTCATCCATCCATCCCACAGAAAGTATCTTCGCTTTCTGTTTCAGGGAAAACATTTCCAATACAGAGTACTCCCCTTCGGTCTAGCCTCTGCTCCAAGAGTATTCACAAAATGCATGGCAGTCGTAGCCGCATTTCTAAGAGGCATGGGAATCTTGGTCTTCCCATATCTGGACGACTGGCTCATCCGAGCTCCAACTCAGTCACAGGCCCAGATTTCCCTGGACCACACAAGGAGCCTTTTGCAGTATCTGGGACTGGTAGTAAACCTTCCCAAGTCCCAACTCATCCCTACTCAATCTCTAGAATTCATAGGGGCCCAGTTGGACACCATCACTGCAAGGGCCTACCTTCCACATGTTCGAGGCCAGCGCCTCCTGAGTTTGGCCTCCCAAGCTCAGTCCAGCACTCACTTGACAGCCAGGGAAATGCTACGCCTACTGGGTCATATGGCCTCCACAGTGCATGTGGTGCCCTATGCTCGTCTTCATATGAGAGCAGCTCAATGGACCCTGGCCACTCAGTGGACTCAGGCGTCAGGAGCGCTCTCAGACCAAATACAAACCTCCGATCGTCTGTTTTGGTCCCTCCACTGGTGGACTTCCACCAAGAATCTGTTGTTGGGGGCTCCATTTCAACCATTGCTACCCCAAGCAACCCTCACAACAGATGCCTCCCAAACAGGGTGGGGAGCCCATCTGCAAACTCTCTCCACTCAGGGCACTTGGTCTCTACAGGAGACCACCCTTCATATCAATCTTCTGGAACTGCGAGCAATTTACCTTGCCCTCAAGGTCTTCCACTCCCTCCTAGCCAACCTCACTGTCCTAGTTCAGACGGACAATCAGGTGGCCATGTTTTACATAAACAAACAAGGAGGGACGGGCTCTCTGTCGCTTTGCAACGAAGCTCTAAGACTATGGGCCTTCGCCAGAGAGCATCAGATTCACCTGCTAGCAGTGTATCTCCCAGGAGTTCAAAACTCTCGGGCAGACAGGCTCAGTCGAGTTCTGCTGCCACACGAATGGTCCCTACATTTGGACCAAATAAACCGAATCTTTCAGGAATGGGGGACCCCGGACATAGACCTCTTTGCAAGTCCGTGGAATGCCAAACTTCCCCGGTTCTGTTCCAGAACTCCGTGTCAGGGAGCTCAGGCTACGGACGCCTTTCTCCTGAATTGGAATCAGGCATTCCTATATGCCTTTCCACCCATTCCTTTGATTCCCAAGACTCTGTTCAAACTCCAGAGGGATCATGGAACTATGATCCTCATAGCTCCACGCTGGCCACGCCAAGTGTGGTTCCCTCTACTTCTACAGCTCTCCCAGGGATCCTACTTGGATCTGGGAGCTGCGCCAGACCTCCTGTCTCAGGAGGAGGGGACTTTGTGGCACCCAAACCCCAAATCCCTTCACCTCAGTGCTTGGTTACTGAAGGCTTAAGCCTTCAAGACTTTCATCTTTCCCAACCAGTGAAAGATATCCTTTCTGCCTCTAGGAAACCCTCTACCCGGCGTTCCTATGCTTTCAAATGGAAACGTTTTTCCCTTTGGTGTGCTCAGCAGGGTCTTGACCCTCTGGCACTTCCTTTGAATTCTCTTCTTGATTATCTCCTGCATCTATCCAATGCAGGCCTCAAGACGAATTCGGTAAGAGTCCATTTAAGTGCTATTGCAGCATCCTTGAAACATATAAATGGACAACCTATCTCCTCTCATCCTCTTGTTGCAAGATTCATGAGAGGCCTGACTCTCACTAAACCTCCCATCAGACCACCCCCGGTCGCATGGGATTTGAATCTAGTGCTCGGTCAACTTATGAAGCCACCTTTTGAGCCAATGTTTTCCACCTCCTTGAAATTTCTTTCCTGGAAGGTCATCTTCCTCATTGCAGTCACTTCGGCTCGCCGCATCAGTGAGCTGCAGGCTTTAGTGGCTAATCCACCTTATACAAGATTTCATCATGATAAGGTGGTCCTTAGGACGAATCCCCACTTTATGCCTAAAGTGGTCTCGCCTTTTCATCTTAATCAAGAGGTATATCTACCTGTCTTTTTTCCAGCTCCTCATGCATCCAATGCAGAGAGGAACCTTCATACTCTGGATTGTAAAAGAGCTCTCGCTTTTTACCTTAATAGGACTCAGCCACATCGAAAGTCTTCTCAACTTTTTGTGGCCTTTGATCCTTCCCATTTGGGACTTCCAGTCTCCAAGCGTACACTTTCCAATTGGATTGCTCAGTGTATTTCTTTTGCTTACCAGAGCAAAAACATTTCTCTGGAAGGCCATGTCACTGCTCACAATGTGAGGGCCATGGCAACTTCTATGGCTCATCTGCACTCTGTTTCCATAGATCAGATCTGTCGAGCCGCTACCTGGGCCTCGGTTCATACCTTCACAGCCCATTACTGTTTGGACAAGGACTCCCGCCGGGATGCCTTGTTTGGCCAGGCTGTCCTCAAGCACCTGTTCCATTCCTAAACAACTCCTGCCCACCTTCCCAGAATGGATGCCTGAGATCCATACGAAGATGGCGAACCTTTACAGGGGATCCCATGCATCTAAGCTAGGGAGTCCCCATATGTGAGGACTTATTCCTGCTTGTTCCTGGAGATAGCACAGTTACTTACCTGTAACAGGTGATCTCTGGGAACAGCAGGAATTAGTCCTCACAACCCACCCACCTCCCCTAGGAGTTGTATCTTTTATCTATCTATCTTCCTGTCCTCTCTCTGTTGACTCAGCTATAAACTCGAAACTGAGGAGAGCTGTTCAGGAAGGCGGGAAGGCAGTGCGCATGTGCAGTGGGAGGTCCCAAAAGCTTCTATTCTAAGAAGCTGGGGAGCTTTCCCGCACGGGCTCCGTCGGTACCGACGTACCCATATGTGAGGACTAATTCCTGCTGTTCCCAGAGATCACCTGTTACAGGTAAGTAACTGTGCTTTCCCCTTCATTCAGAGCTGTGCATTTCAGGAGGGAGATGGATATCAGGCCTATGCACTTTGTGTTTGATTTGCTGCAAGATTCCAGGCTGTTGCTCAACATATTGATTTCGGCAAGTGGGAACTTTTGGAAAGTGGAGGAAAGCCTGCTGAGGTGCATGCATAGTATTGGTTATCCCTCACTGAGAGGGAAATAAATAAATGGCGGTTGTCCCGTCATGTCTGTCTAGAACAACTGTACACAGAGAATCCTAGGAAAGACATTTGAAATGTGAAAGCATTTTTTGAAAGATTCGTTTACTTGTATTGATAAATTTATGTTAGTGTTACATGCACATCTTTAAAACATAGCTCTAGGGCTAAAGATGCACATTATATAAAATAGTTTCCATATCATCTTACTAGACCAATCCAGACAAGCGGGTTGTGTTCCCCTACCAGCAGATTGGTGGAGGCAAAGAAACAATGGAAAAACCCAGGTTTCAGTGACATCACTCCCATGCCTCTGTCCGCAGCCGGCAGAGGTCTCTTCAGTATTTTTTCTTTTTGTCTCCAGCAGATGGTAGATGGATTTTCTCCTCTCATAAGAACATTAGAACGGCCATACTGGGTCAGACCACGGTCCATCAAGCCCAGTATCCTGTTTCCAACAATGGCCAATCCAGGTCACAAGTACCTGGCAGGTTCACAAAAAGGCCCACAGGTTCCACAGTGCTCGCCCCAAGATGAGCAGTGGATTTCCCAGGTCCTCTTTAATAATGGTTTATGGACCCTTCCATCAGGAATTTGTCCAAACTTTTTTTTAAACCCAGCTACACTGACAGCTCTTACTGTATCCTCCGGTAATGAATTCAAGAGTTTGGTTACATTTGAGTAAAAAAAATATTTTCTCTTATTAGTCTTAAATGGGTTGCATTGTAGCTTCCTTAGCGTCCCTCTAGTCCAGTCCCGGAACCATAGAGTTGTCAACCTCCACCAGCAGCTTTGGAGACTGAAAGATTTCATCACTTTGATGTCACCGGTATAAGTAGACAGGAACCGCCCCCTATCACCAGTACTTTCAGTCTCCAAGCAGCTTGGAGGTTCTGAGCCCGGGACTGGGCTCAGGGAGATCAAATAAGCAGAGCTTTGTTTGTTTCTTTGGGGTTGGTTTTTTTCCTTTCTTTTGATTTAGTGCTTTTGTTTTATTCTGGGGTGAAAATCTGCTGCTGCTGGAGGGGTCCCAGTTCTGCCTTTCTCTCCTGTTCTCTCTCGGTCCTTCCCTTCCCTCCGAAGGGTGCTTTTAGTGGGGTACCCAGCTATTTAAAAGTGCAGTGGGCTGAGAGCCTGACTGCCTTACCTCCCTGCTCCCGAACCCGTGCCAGAAGGGTGAGGAGCAGGTTGCAGGAAGAGTCTGCAGCAGCAGAGGACATAATGTGGCAAGAGCTGTGTGCTAAGAGGCTGCAGCAGTCAGTGCGAGCTGAAGCTGGGTGAGAGCTGTGCTCCGGAGCTGTATTTCTCTCTGCCCCCCTCCTCCCCCTCTTCTCCTCCGGATCAGGTAAGTGCTGCTGAAATTCTTTTTGGGGGGCAGTGCAGGAGTGATAGTAGAGGTCCTAGGGAGGCTCCCAGGTAAAAGAGAAGGTTTGGGGCCTCAGCGCATGCTGTCAGTCAGCCCTTTTTTAAGCGGGAAAGCTGGCAGTGGCCATTTTGAAATCGGCATTTCTTTTAAAAGACAGAATTTTCTTCTTTTAATTGAGCAGGCTAGAAGCTTCGTTTTTGCATGGGACCTTCAGAATTCAGCTGATTGGCCTATTGGGAGTAGATTACTGGGTTTAAAAGAAAAACAAAAAAACCCCCAAAAAAAGGACAGTGACTTCTGTCTCAGGGCAGAGAGCCTGTTTTCTCTCTTCAGAGCTGTTTGTTGCTCATAGACATGCCACTTAACAATCGCTGCTTGGTTTGTGGAGTGAAGCGCAGCGAGCTACTGGACTCTGGGGTATGCCGGGGCTGCTCCCTGGAGCCAGTAGGTATGGAGAAGGCGCTGAGGGAGCCGGCAGGAGATCAGTCAGCGGCTGCCTCAGTAGAAGAGGGATCCCGGCCGTCCTCCCTCAGTCTTCCTGAGCCGACGGCAGGGCCGTCCGGGACAACTGATGTGTCTTCGGCTCCTGCGGGAAGTCTGGGTGGGAGCGTTGCGGGGATTCCCTCTGACTTCTTTTCCCTGATGCAGCAGGCGTTTGCCTTGCTACAGCCTGCGTTCGGGACTCAGTCGGGAGTCCAGAGGAGTCTGAAACGGTCGGGGTCGGCAGATCTCCCAGTGGGGGAGATAGGCTCGGCAAAGAAACGTAGGGAGCTCCGAGAGGACAGTCTGTCAGGTGATGGGATAGATGACCTCGGAGCGGATATGGATCTGGAAGTGGCCTCGGAGGAGGATTTAGAGGATGGAGAGCTACCGGACGTGGAGCAGAGTAGAGTGGTCCGGGTGTTCCGGCGGGAAGAGTTGCCAGCGTTGATTGCTGAGACTCTAAAGTCTTTAAACATGCCCTCCGTGACGCCTGCAGCTGAGGATGTGTTGGAGGATCCGTTGTTGCAGGCGGTTAGGACTTCTCAAAAGGTATTCCCGGTTCATAGGGTGTTTCGAGATATGATTCAGGAGGAATGGGACGCGCCGGAATCGGTGCTCCAAGGGACCAAGACTTTGGCCCGGTTATATCCGTTGTCGGAACAGGATAGGGAGATTTTTCGGTCCCCAAAGGTGGATGCTGCGGTGTCGGTGGTCACTAAGAAGACCACCATTCCGGTGGAGGGCGCCGCGGCGTTAAAAGATGTGCAGGATAGGAAGCTGGATACCTTGTTGAAACAGGTGTTTGATACGTGCGCTCTCTCGTTGCAAGCCTCCATTGCGGGAGCATGGGTGGTGAGAGCTGGCTTGCGGTGGTCCCAACGTCTGCGGGGGGGACTACCGGAAGAGCAGGCCGAGGATCTGGCACGGCTGGAATCCGGCACGGCTTACCTATCGGATATTCACTATGATTTGATTCGGGGGCTCGCCAAGAGCATGGCTTCGGTGGTGGCGGCTCGCTGGTATCTGTGGCTCCGCAACTGGTCGGCGGACGGTTCTTCCAAGGCGCGGCTTAGTAAATTACCTTTTCGAGGCAAGCTTCTCTAAATCCTCCCCAAAGAGAAGTTGGTCAAGGACTTGGGGGGATTCAAAAGGGGGTCGGCTCCCGGAGGATAGGCTGAAGCAGGGCCGGGGGTCGATAGCCTCTAGGGGTGTCCCCAGAGACTCGCGGAGATTCCGATCCTTCCGATTTTCCCAGCCTTCGCGGGGTCGGTATATGGCTCGAGGTCAGTCCTTTCGGGGTTTCCGGGGGGCGGGCAGAGGATTTGGTTCCTTTCAGTCCGCCAACAGTCGAGAACCCCAATGAGATACGGCGGGCCCAGAGGGGGGAGGTGCCCGTGGGAGGAAGGTTGCGGGACGTTTACCCCGTCTGGGTCCAATTGACTGCGGATCAGTGGGTGTTGGAGGTCATTCGAGAAGGCTATGCCCTAGAGCTCCAGCGCTCCGTCTCCGATGCCTTTATCCTCTCCCGTGCCGAGCCCCAAGGAAGTTCAGGGCGGTCGCCAGCACGCTGCAGCGGCTGCGGCATTTAGGGGTGGTGGTGCCCGTTCCGGCAGCTCAGTGCGGCTCCGGTCGATACTCCATTTATTTCGTGGTTCCGAAAAAAGAGGGTATGTTCCGTCCCATATTGGATTTAAAGAGGGTAAATCGCTGTCTTCGGGTGACCCATTTCCGGATGGAGTCCTTGTGTTCAGTCATTGCGGCGGTGCAAAAGGGAGAGTTTCTCACGTCTCTAGACCTGACGGAGGCATATTTGCATATTCCCATACGCCGCGAGCATCAGAAGTATCTGTGGTTTGCTCTGCCGATGGGTCATTTTCAATTCCGAGCATTGCCTTTCGGCCTAGCGACGGCACCTCACACTTTCACCAAGGTCATGGTAGTGGTGGTGGCGGCGCTCCGCAAGGAGGGCATTCTCGTGCATCCTTGGACGATTGGTTGATTCGAGCGAAGTCCCAGGAGGAGAGCGTGGCGGCCACGGCGCGAGTTGTGCAATTGTTGGAGAGTCTCGGCTGGGTGGTCAATTTTGTGAAGAGCAAGCTAGCTCCCTCTCAAGCCCTCGAATATTTGGGGGCGCGTTTCGAGACCAGTCGGGGAATGGTGTTTCTCCCGGACAAGAGAGCACGGGAATTGCGGGAGCTCGTGCGTAGATTTCTGGGTTGCAGAGCTCCGACTGCATGGCGCTATTTGCAGTTGTTGGGGACGATGGCGGCCAGCATCGAGGTGGTTCAGTGGGCCAGAGCGCATATGCGGCCGCTGCAGAGCTCTCTTCTAAGGCGCTGGTCGCCTCAGAGGGATGCGTTGTCTCAAAGGTTGGTGTGTCCTCCGGCAGTGCGACGGGCACTCCTGTGGTGGTTGCGCCCCGGAAGTCTAGAGGGGGGCATGCCTCTGGAGGCTCCCGTATGGTGGCTGTTGACAACGGATGCATGCCTCACAGGTTGGGGGGCACACTGCGAAGGAAAGTTTGCCCAAGGCGAGTGGTCAAGGGAAGAGAGTCAATGGTCCATAAACCGATTGGAGATGCGAGCGGTATTTCTGGCGCTGCAGAGTTTCCAAAAAGACTTGGGTCGGAAGGCGGTTCGAGTGCTGTCCGACAATGCCACAACGGTAGCTTATATCAATCGCCAGGGCGGCACAGGGAGTGCGTCGCTGGAGGAGGAGGCGAGTCGACTCTTGGACTGGGCCGAGCAAAATCTGGCGGCGCTGTCGGCGCAGCACGTGGCAGGCGTGGAGAATGTCGAGGCCGATTTTCTGAGCCGCAGCAGAGTAGACCCGGGGGAGTGGAGTCTACACCCGGACGTGTTTGTGTTGATAGTGCGGCGCTGGGGGCTACCGGTAATGGATCTGATGGCACAGTTCGATTCTGTGCAGGTGGAGAGGTTCTTCAGTCGGAGGCGGGAACGAATGGCGGAAGGCCTCGATGCGTTGGCTCAGCGGTGGCCGCTGGAGGGCCTTCTCTACGTGTTTCCTCCTTGGGCTCTCATAGGCAAGGTGATTCAACGCATAGAGAAACACAGCAGTCTGGTGGTTCTCGTGGCGCCCGATTGGCCCAGAAGACCGTGGTATGCAGATATGGTTCGGCTTCTGGTGGGCAGTCCGTGGCGGCTTCCTCTGCGGGGGAATCTCTTGCTTCAGGGGCCGTTACGCATGCCGCAGGTGGGTCGATTCTCGCTTACGGCATGGCTCTTGAAAGGGCAAGGTGGACTGCCAAGGGGTACTCGGCGGCAGTAATTTCTACCTTATTGAAGGCGCGGCGCCGCTCTACTTCCTTGGCGTATGTTCGCGTATGGCGTGTTTTTGAGGCGTGGTGTGAGGACCGCGGTTTTCAACCTCTGCGGGCTTCGGTGCCTCATATACTGTCTTTTCTTCAGGATGGTGTGGAAAAGGGGTTGGCCGCGAGCACTTTGAGGGTGCAGCTGGCAGCCATAGCCTGTTTCAGGGGTAAGATTCAAGGTCAGCCGGTGGGTGCCCACGGAGATATTAGGCGTTTTCTTAGAGCAGTGTTACTGTTGAGGCCTCCAAGACGGGATTCCGTTCCTTCTTGGGATATAAATTTGGTTTTGGATGCGCTACTTCAAGAACCATTTGAGCCTTTGGACAAGGCTTCCTTGAAAGACTTGACGTTGAAGACTCTCTTCCTTGTGGCTATTTGTTCGGCTCGGAGGATTTCGGAGTTGCAGGCGTTGGCGTGTATGGAGCCGTATCTGACCTTTTTCAGGCACAAGGTGGTTTTGCGCACGATTCCGGCCTTTTTACCGAAGGTGGTTTCCGTGTTTCATGTCAACCAAGTAGTATCGCTTCCGGTGTTCTCAGCAGAACAGAAAGAGCGCTCGGGGGGCCGTTTGCATCTCTTGGATGTTCGGAGAGTGCTCAAGAAATATCTCAGGAGAATGGCCTCCTTTAGGAAGTCAGACAGGCTGTTTATTGTTTTTGCGGGGCCTCGGAAAGGTGAGGCAGCGGCGAAGTCTTCCATCTCGCTGTGGTTGAAGGAGGCGATTGCTTCCACCTACCTGTTAAAGGGTAAGGTGGTTCCGGAAGGTCTTCGTGCGCATTCCACCAGGGCGCAGGCGGCGTCTTGGACGGAAGTCAGTTTAGTGCCAGCGGAGGAGATCTGTAGGGCGGCGATGTGGTCTTCGCTCCATTCGTTTGCTCGGCACTATAGGCTGGATGTGCAGGCACGGGGGGATGGGCGTTTTGGCTCAGCGGTTCTTCAGGCTGGGCTAGTAGGTCCCTCCCGTTGATGTGTACTGCTCTGTCACGTCCTCTATGGTTCCGGGACTGGACTAGAGGGACGCTAAGGAAGAGTAAATTAGACTTACCTGCTAATTGTCGTTCCTTAAGGAACTCTAGTCCAGTCCCAGATCCCTCCCAGGGTCTTTGCATTAGGGGCAGCCTGAAGATTCTTTAGAGCGGTCCAGACGGTCAGTCTACTGGTTTAGCGTAGGAAGGGTGAGAAGAAGCGCAGGGAAGACAGGCGGGGCCCTTCTTTACGCAGCAGTGTCTCTTGAGCTTGGTCGCACAGTTGCGCCGGGCTTGGGGGTTCTCGGTTCACCCATTCTTTTTTTCTGGTAACAATGTTTGGGACTGTATGAGTGCGAGTTCATTTCGACTGTTGGCCGATTATGGCTATTATTTCTTTATTCTACTTATTTGTTGCTCTGCTGAGTCTGCTTTGTCAATAGGTACTGGTGATAGGGGGCGGTTCCTGTCTACTTATACCGGTGACATCAAAGTGATGAAATCTTTCAGTCTCCAAAGCTGCTGGTGGAGGTTGACAACTCTATGGTACCGGGACTGGACTAGAGTTCCTTAAGGAACGACAATTAGCAGGTAAGTCTAATTTACTCTTCATTGCATGTCCTCTAGTCTTTCTACTTTTCGATGGCATAAACAACAGATCTATGTTGACCCATTCCACTCCATTCATTAATTTATAGACATCTATCATATCCTCTCTCTTTTCCAAGTTGAAGAGCCCTAGCCTTTTAAGCCTCTCCTCATAGGGGTATTCTTCCATCCCCAATCCCCTTTATCACTTTTGTCGCCCTTCTCTGTACCTTTTCTAATTCTGCAATATCCTTTTTAAGATATAGCGACCAGAATTGCACACAATATTAAAGGTGCGGTCACACCATGGAACGATAAAAGACGCATTATAATATCCTTTGGTTTTATTCTCCATTCCTTTCTCTTGGCCGCCACTGCATACCGGCGGAACATTTTCAATGTATCGGCCACAATGATGCCTAAATATTTTTCCTGGGTGGTGGTTTCTAAGGTGTAACCACAGTTTGGGTTGTTCTTTCCTAGGTGCATAACGTTGGATGTCCAAATGGCAGATGAAATTTAATGTGGACAAGTGCAGTCTTCCAATTTATCAAGGTCCTCTTGCAGTTTTTCACAATCCTCTTGTGTTTTAACAACTTTAAATAGTTTTGTGTCATCTGCAAATTTGATAACCTCACTCATTATTCCCATTTCCAGGTCATTTATGAATATGTTAAAAAGCAGTGGGCCCAGCAGAGATCCATTGAGAAAATTGGCCATTTAGCCTACTGCTTTCTATCTTCTAACCAGTTCCTGATCCACAATACTACACTGCCTCCAATCCTATGACTCTTTAATTTTGCCAAGAGTCTCTCATGAGGGAGCTTGTCAAAGGCTTTCTGAAAATCCAGATAAACTGTATCAACCGACTCACTATTGTCTACTTGTTTGTTCACACCTTAAAATATAACAGATTAGTAAGGCAAGACTTTTCTTTGCTAAATCCATATTGACTTTCTTCCATTAAACCATGACTATCTACATGTTCAGTAATTTTATTCTTTATAATGGTTTCTACCGTTTTGCCCAGTGCTGATGTCAGGCTCACCAGTCTGTAGTTTTCTGGATCTCCCCTGGGACCCTTTTTTAAAAAACAAATTGGCATTACATTATCTATTTTCCAGTCTTTTGGTACTCCAGAAGATTTTAATGATAGTTCACAGATTACTAATAGTAGGTCTGCAGTCTCATATTTCAGTTCTGTCAATACCCTTTGATATATATACCATCTGGTCCAGGTGATTTGCTAATCTTCAGTTTATCAAATAGATAAACCAGGGCGATGTATTACAGCTATTTCTTTCTTTCAATTCTTCTGATACCCATGCTTGAAATGGTATACAAAGGTATGGAAATTGCATACATACATCTTCTTCAGTAAGACTGAAGCAAAGAATTCATTTAGTCTCTCCGCTATAACCTTGTCCTCACATAGCTCCCCTTTAAGCTCTCTATCATCCAGTGGTCCAACTGACTCTCTCACGGATCTTTTTTTGCTGCGAATGTACTTGAAAAACTTTTATGTGTGTTTTGCTTCCACGGCAAGCTTCTTTTCAAATTCTCTCTTTGCTTGCTTTATCAATGCCTTACATCTAATTTGCCAATGTTATGTTTCCCATGTTCGTCATTTGGCTCCTTTTTCCATTTCCTGAAAGATGCTTTTTTTGGCTACTACATCCTCTCTGACCTTGCCTTTAAACCATGCTGGCAGTTTTTTGGCCTTCCTTCCTCTTTTTTTTTTTTTTTTCTTTTTAAAGCGTGAAATAAATGTGGTCTAGGCTTCCAGGATAGTATTTTTAAACAACTCTCATGCTTGATATAGATCTTTAACCTTTGTAGCTGCTCCCCCCTTTTTTTTTTTTTTTTCTTAATAATTTTCCTCATTCTATCATAATCTCTCTTTTGAAAGTTAAAAAATAGTACTGTGGATTTCCTTGCTGTTCTTCCATTTATTAAATCAAAAGCAATCATGTTATGATCACTATTGCCAAGTGGCCCCAAAACCCTTGCACCAGATTCTGTGTTCCACTAAGGACTAGGTCCAAAATAGCTTCCTTTCTTGTCTGTTCATGATTGCTCCATGAAGCAATCATTTATTTTGTCTAGAAACCTTATCTCTAGTATGTCCTGCTGTGACATTGATCCAGTTGATACCGAGGTAATTGAAATCGCCCTTTTTGTTAGCTTCCCTCTCTGAAGAAAATTCTTCAGATTTAGAGGAAAAGATTGATCAAACATTTGTGACTGATCACCTAGAGGGTGACTCTCACTTGAGTGTGATTTGGGAGTCTGCACTAGACTGCCGTCTTGTTTGGTAGCCATAGGAGGATGGAAAATTGGTTCAGCTCCACGCACTTATCATAAGAACCTGTTGATCAGCCAGAAATTGGAAGGATCTGGAAGAGTGCTGCAGCCTCACACAACTCAATGCCCCCTCCCTCCTCCTCTGTTCCCCCCTGCTCTTTGCTGTAGGTTGCAGAAGGCTCTGAGGGATCTTCCTGCCAGCTATATTAAACGCAGTGCTGCAAAGCCAGTGAAACATTATCGGGATTAGAGCTGAGCCTGGTATGGCTCCTTTGCCTGGCGTTCTCAGGGAATGAGTAAAAAGGCTTGACCTCGTCATTGTCCTTATTGGCGGCCCCCAATTCTGTTTGTGTGGGATGCAGTTTAGGGGTAGACCACTGCATGGTATGGAAGTTACCCACCATTTTCCGCATGCGCTAGTAGCATTTTCTCCTTTTGTGCATTTGGTCTGTATGTGAGTTCTGCCCAAATAGCTCCAACACACGTTCCCATCCTAACACCTTTAATGTACATTTCAGCAAAATTGAAGTTAACACATGCCTTTAGGACGCTGTAGCCTTAGCATGCGTTGTTGTGATACTTGCCTTAACTCTTATGTCAATATATATTATATTACTCTGAACTTTTATATGAAAGTAGAATGTATCTCTTAACTTGCTTAAATGATCTTATATCACGTATATAGTGACTATAAGGGTCTCAGACTCTGGGCACCCAAAATCTACCCAAAGAATATAATTGGGATAATGCCCTTATTGCATCAATGACCCATGTATATATAGTCACATAGATAAACAGTTATACAATCTGTATTTAAACAGTGCTTAGCTTTCGATGTTGTCCCCAACGCTATCTGCTGCGCTTCTTCTGCATTTCACCTACTTCGGTTTCATCAGGGGGCAACTTTGAAAGCACCTAATGTTGGCAGTTGTGTTACTCCCATGCTAGGACATCAGCTTAAGCCAGTGTTTGAGCCCGTCACTAGGCCTGTCACTTAACTCTTATGTCGTCTTTCTGGAATCATTGTTTGACATGTGGCAAGCGTGGTGCCTCATCTCTAGCTTCTGAACTCTGCTCTTTTAGCATGATAGCTCCTGAGTTGTCCGCCAGGGGATGCAATTAGTCTGGCTTTGCCTAAGGGCAGGAAGTGGCAGGTGATGGTTTAAGAATAACCAGCTGGCCAGAGGTTCCAGCAACCATGCTGTGCACTGCTCCCTGACCTCTAGAGGATTGACAGCGACTATGTCCCCTGGTGTAGGGGTCTCATTTCCACAGGGAGGTCCTCCGAAGTCCAGATTGTCCTCCCCAGAATTCTTTTCCTTTTTACAAAGGGCCTGGTCATTCTGGCATGGAAATTCAGACCCTGCGACCTCTGGATCCACCTGAGTGCAGTCACATGATGGGCAAGCTGAGAGTGGAAACCCTGTTCAGATGCCTATGGCTAAGGGTGCCCCTTGGAGATGGGGATTACCTGGGATCTATTAGAGATTTGGACTGTGGCTTGGATTCAGATGTCTGAAGTGGATGAAGAAGTACTCTTGCCTTCAGAAGATTGAGGAGACTGATGTTTGCCTGTTCCGGAAGGAGGAACTGGAGGTGTTGATCCCATGGTCTTATCCACCTTGAGCTTGTTGGATGCTCCAGGCATGGAGCAGGAACCAAAGATTCATCCACTCCTGTAAGGGGTGTGGAAATCTACTGCCGTCTTCCCATTCCTGGAGGTGCTGAAGGGCCTGTTCCGGTCAGAATGGGATTCCCCTGACTCCCCGCCTAAGGGGCTAGGGGTGTATAAAAAGATGCACGCTGTCCCAGAGAAGTGCATTGTGTGGTTTGATATTTCCAAGGTGGATGCACAGGTCACGGCGGTTACCAGTCAGACCACCATTCCTGTGGCAGGCAGATTGGCCTTAAAGGATATTCTGGACCAAAAGGTGGATTCATGTTGAAGAACCAGTTAATTGCAGCGGCTGCTATTCTTCAGTTGTGGCATGTACAGGCCTGATGTCTTGAGCCCAGCTTTAGTGGATTCAGTCTCTTCCGCCAAATGATTCTACCCCTCTTTTGAGTCTGCTACGGCCTTCCTTTCTGATGCCATGTATGGCCTGGTACATCTAGCGGCCAGAGATTGTGCCCTGTTGATGGTGACACAGCGTTGGCTTGGCTCTGACATGGGGCAGCAGACTTGTCTTTAAAACTGTGCTTGCTCATCTGGCCTTAGAGAGATGCTTTACTTGGGTCAGAATTGGAGCGGCTGGTGAAGGACCTGAGGACAAGTCCAAGGGGCTTGTGAAGCGGGCAGGAGCCCTTTTTCCATCGGCCTCCGCCCACTCCTCGTAGGCCCATTGGTTGGACTCCTGGGAGTCTTTGGACTCGTCTGTGCTGCCCTGGAAAACATTTTTTCCCCTCTGCTTATGGACTTCAGGCTGGTTCTCAGGGATCCAGTCCCATCCAGAGGAGGACCCTCCAAGGTTGCACAGTTACAGTTTGGGGCCCCATTCCCTGATTCCTCCAGTTGGGGCAGGCTTCGTATCTTCCTTCAGGAATGGGTCCAGGTCACCAAGGATCGCTGGGTGCTGGTTGCCATTCAGTAAGGCTATGTTCTGGAATGTAAGAACTGATCCTGGCTGTTCTTGTCTTCTCCCCTTATGGGGCTGCAAACAGCAGGGCTGCTGTGCGGATCCCCTCGAGAGGCTGCCTCTCTTTGAAGGTGGTGGTGCCTGTTTCCCTGGACAATCGAGGTAAGGGCAGGTATTCCCATATGTTTCATGGTGCTGACACAAGTTACATTTCGGCCCAGCGCTTCCATGTCTGCACATCTGGGTGAAAACTGCGATCCATAATTCAAGCGGTGCAACGAGGCGAGTTCCTTAGCAGAACTCCAGTCCAGTCCCTTTACTCTCGGGTTGCGCAACCCTTCCAGCAGCTTGGAGGCTGAGCCCATCGTTTTGATGATGGTGTGGTATAAATACCACTGGCACCACCCATAGGCACCAGTATTCTCAGCCTCCAAGCAGCTGGAGGGTTACCGTAAGCCAGGAGCTTACTGGTCTTTAGTTCCTTTGATACCTTTTTTTATTGCTTTTATTTAATTTCTTTAATTTACCTTTACTTTAGTTGAGGGAGTTCTTCCTACTCCCGTGTGTTCTTTGGCTAAATCGTTGGTGAATTTGTCCTTTTCTTTGGCTCTCCTCCCCCCCCTCCTTCTCGGTTCTCCGGGGTCCTTGGGAAGGAGAGGGCTTACTGGGCAGCAGGGCGCTTCGGGCCATCCCTCTCCCCCCCCCCCCCCCCCGCGGGTGCGGCATCCGGTTCTTCGGCCTCCTCTCCGCTCTCATTTGTCTCGCGCCGAAGCCCCCGAGGCAGGCTGAGCGCTAGAGGCAACTCCACGCTGAAGCCCCGGTTTGGGGGCTGAGCACGGGGAACAGCAACGCTCCTCTTCCTGCTTCACTGCCGCCTCACGCTTACAGCGGCTGTCCAGGCTAAGCGCTAGAGGCGGCGTCGGATCGTCGAGGCGATTGCCCTAACGGCTGGGGGATCCGACGGCGAGAACAAGTTCGCCGGCCGCATGTACTGACTCCACGTGGCTGAGGCCTACCACGTGGAGCTTATCTTCAGTCAGCGGGCCCAGCGTGAGGAGCACGGCCCGCAGAGCATCGGGGCAGCGAAATCGCAAGTATTGCAGAGACTCTATCTCCCTTGACTGTATTTTTAATTTATTTTAATTTATTCCATTTATTATTTTGATTTATTTGGAGATTGGTTAGGGTCCTCGCCCAGGGCCCCCCCTTCCTGTGCTTAGGGAAAGCTTTCATTTGTTTCCATTTAGTTTCATTAATTTCACTTAATTTCAGTTCATTTCATTGATTGCCAGGTTTGTTTTGTTCCTTGGATCCTTCTCACTCTAGGGGGGCTCAAAAATATTAATTTTAGAGAGGAGGAAGAATGACAGGAAAATTACGCTGCCCGTCCTGCGGCACACGCAGAATTGCGGATTCTGAGGCCGGGATCTGCCGGGGTTGTGCTGCGGAAGCAGCCTCTGTGGAGCAAGAGATTCAGTTGTCCATGGATCAGACTTCTCAGGGGTCTCAAGGTCCCCGGGAAGGGGGAGGGGATTCTTCCTCCACTCCCCCGCCCTCTACATCTGTCTTTCCAGGCCCCTCTCAGTCCCTTCCCCCTGCTTCCAGTGGAGTGGAGGGAGGCTGGGAGCATTTTTCTCCAGAATTTGTCCTTCTGTTACAAAAAGCTTATTGTATGCGTCAGCAGAGATTCATGGAGCCGCCGCTGCCGAAAGAAGGTAGCCGGCCCGGTCCAGGGAAGACAAGCTCCCATGACCCCGGAGCCCTCCTAAGCGCTCTAGACTAATGAGCGAGGAACCTCTCACGTTTCCTTCTCCGACCACTCCGGATGAGGAGGGATCAGACAGAGAAGTGGGGGAGGAAGAGGAAGAGCTTGAGGAGGGGGAGATCCCAGAAGAAGAGCATTCCCGAATAGTTAGAGTATTTCGCCGGGAGGAGCTCCCAGCCTTGATTAATGAATCCATGAAGGTGCTCAATATGACATCAGACATCCCTGCAGAAGAAGAAGCGTTAGAGGATCCTTTGATTCAAGCTGTCAGAAAAACTCAAAGTCTTTCCGGTCCACAGGGTGGTACGCCAGATGATCCAGGAGGAGTGGAATCAACCGGAGTCCAGTCTAAGAGGGGTGAGGGCCATGTCTCGCTTGTACCCGGTGCCGGAAGCTGACAAGGATCTGCTGAAGTCCCCAAAGGTAGACGCGGCGGTTTCAGCGGTGACAAAGAAGACGACCATTCCGGTCGAGGGAAGCGCAGCACTTAAAAATAGTCAGGATAGAAAGCTGGACTCTTTACTGAAGCAAGCCTTTGATGTTAGTGTTCTCGCCCTGCAGGCCTCAGTGTCAGGAGCGTGGGTAGCAAGAGCCTGCCTGAGGTGGGCTCAACAGCTTCAACTAACGGATGGCGCCTCTACCGACGCGCAAGCTAGTGCTGCGCACTTGGAGTCTGGTTCCGCCTTTCTAGCAGATAGCCAGTATGACCTTATTAGGAGCCTAGCAAAAAATATGGCCTCGGTGGTAGCAGCCAGGAGATATCTGTGGCTACGCAATTGGGCGGCGGACCCCTCCTCGAAGGCTCGTCTGAGTCGCCTTCCCTTCAAGGGGAAGCTGCTGTTTGGTGAAGACCTGGAAAAGTTGGTGAAAGATCTTGGCAAGTCTAAGGGAGGTAGACTCCCGGAAGATAGACCTAAGCAAAACCGTTCAGCGGTCCCTGCTCGCAACCAGCCGAGGGACTTTCGCAGGTTCCGGCCGACCAGACAGAATTATTTTCCTAGGGGTCGCCCCTCGCCTAGAGGTCAAGGCTTCCGAGGGTTTCGAGGAGCTGGAAGAGGTTTTGGGACTTCCTCCACATCCTCAGGTCCTAGGAAAACACAATGAAGCTGCGGGGGCCCAGGAGAAAGGCCTGCTGGTGGGGGGCCGGTTAAGGCAGTTCCTTCCTGCCTGGGCCCGAGTCACATCGGATCGTTGGGTACTGGAAATAATCAGAGAGGGTTATGCTCTCGAATTCACAAAGCAAGTTCCCCCAGCCTTTATGCAGTCTCCCTGCGACTCCTCCAGAGAAGAGAGCAGCAATAGAAGACACCCTTTCAAGGCTGATCGAGCTGGGAGCGGTGACTCCCGTCCCGAAAGACCAATACGGTTCCGGTCGATACTCTATCTATTTTGTGGTACCAAAGAAAGAAGGGTCCTTCCGTCCAATCCTGGACTTAAAGCAAGTCAATCGCTGCCTCTCGGTTCCTCATTTTCGGATGGAAACTCTGAGGTCGGTCATTGCAGCGGTAAGACAGGGGGAGTTTCTAACATCGCTAGACTTGACGGAAGCATACTTACATATCCCGGTCCGAAAATCCCATCAGCAGTTCCTGAGATTTGCAGTGCCGAGGGGTCATTTTCAGTTCCAGGCTCTTCCCTTTGGCCTAGCAATGGCCCCCAGGACATTCACCAAGGTAATGGTAGTGGTAGCCGCGGCCCTTCGCAAGGAGGGGATTCTAGTACATCCATACCTGGACGATTGGCTGATTCGGGCAAAAACCGAGACAGAGTCGTGCAGCTACAGCCAGGGTGGTGGAATTCCTGGAGGAGTTGGGTTGGGTCGGGTCATCAACCGGGCAAAGAGCAGATTAATTCCCTCGCAGGAGATCGATTACCTCGGAGCAAGATTCGACACAAGGAGAGGAAGAGTTTTCCTGTCGGAACAGAGGTTACGAGATCTGAGGAGCCTGGTCTCTCGCTTCATTGCAAGACGGATCCCTACCGCCTGGCATTACCTTCAGCTGTTGGGCACCATGGCGGTAGCGATAGAGGTAGTACCGTGGGCCAAGGCACATATGCGACCTCTTCAACGCGCATTGTTACGACGATGGTCCCCTCAGCATCATCCCTTATCCATGCAGCTGCCCTGTCCTCTTCAGATCAGGAGGACTCTCCTCTGGTGGGAGTGCCCAAAGAACCTAGGATGCGGGATGCCTCTCGATCCACCCCAATGGATACAACTAACGATGGATGCAAGCCTCGCAGGCTGGGGGGCCCATTGCGAGGGACAGTTCGCACAGGGGAGCTGGACCCCGAGGGAAGCTCAGTGGTCCATCAACAGGCTAGATTCAGAGCTCTCGAGCCCTTGGTGCGGCAAAGGGCAGTTCGCGTCCTCTTGGACAATGTCACCACGGTGGCCTACATCAACCGCCAAGGGGGGACGAGCAGCCCCCTGCTGGAGAAGGAGGCAGACAGCCTCTTACAGTGGGCCGAAGCACATCTATTGGACCTGTCAGCTCAGCACGTGGCGGGAACAGACAATGTGACGGCCGATTATCTCAGCAGACACAAGATAGACCACGGAGAATGGGAACTAGCGCAGGAGGTGTTCGGCCAAGTGGTAGCCCTTTGGGGAGCACCGATCATGGACCTCATGGCGCGCTATGAAACATCCAAAGCAAGCCGGTTCTTCAGTCGAAGAAAAGAAAGGATGTCAGAAGGCTTGGATGCCCTGGTCCAGAAGTGGCCTTCGGAAGGTCTCCTGTACGTGTTCGCGCCCTGGGCCCTCGTAGGGAGAGTTCTAAGACGAATAGAGGCCCACCCAGGTCTGGTAATACTCATAGCTCCGGATTGGCCTCGTCGCCCATGGTATGCAGACCTGGTGAGACTAACAGCTCATCGCCCTTGGAGGCTCCCCGACAGAGGATTTGCTACGGCAGGGTCCAGTACTCATGCCCCACGTGCATCGATTCTCATATACGGCTTGGCCCTTGAGAGGGCGCGGCTCGTGAAGCGAGCTTACTCGGCTTCGGTAATTTCGACCCTGCTGAACGCTCGGAAACGCTCGACCTGCCTTTCCTATATCAGGGTTTGGCGCATATTCGAGGCGTGGTGCGCGGATCTCCATAAGAAACCCTTGGAAGTTCCGGAGGTGTTAGAGTTCCTACAAGCAGGCTTCGAGAAATGTTTGGCTCACAGCTTGTTACGAGTTCAGCTAGCGGCCATTTCTTGTTATAGAGGAAAGGTTCGGGGCAAGTCTCTAGGAGACCACGCTGATGTGGGTAGATTCCTGAGGGCGGTCAAGCGCTTACGACCTCAACAAAGATCAGTGATCCCCCCTTGGGACTTAAACCTGGTTTTGGATTCCCTAACCAGGGAACCCTTTGAACCAGCAAGGAGTTCCTCCCTAAAAGACTTGACCCTGAAGACGGTATTTTTGGCAGCTATTTGTTCGGCTAGGAGGGTCTCGGAGCTTCAAGCTCTCTCTTCTCGACCTCCCTTCCTGTCCTTTTTCAAGGATAAGGTGGTCTTACGGACGGTTCCTTCCTTCCTACCCAAGGTCTCCTCTCCCTTTCATATGAACCAGTCTCCCTCCCGTCCTTCGCAGGAGAAGCACAGGAAGGAGAGAGTACCAAACTGCGTCTGCGAGATTTGCATAGAGTGCTGAGACAGTATCTCTCACGCAGAGCATCTTTCCGCAAGTCCGAACGGCTTTTCGTTCAATTTGGAGGGCCGCACAAGGGGGAAGCAGCTGCCAAAGCTTCCATTTCTAGGTGGATCAGGGAGACCATTGCCTCTGCCTACATTCTCAAGGGGAGGCAGGTCCCAACAGGTCTTCGCGCGCATTCAACTCAAGCGCAGTCGGCCTCCTGGGCAGAGCATAGCTTGGTTCCACCGCTAGACATCTGTAGAGCGGCCACCTGGTCCTCTCTGCAGACCTTTTCCAAGCACTACAGACTGGATGTCCAGAGTAGAGCAGACACCAGGTTTGCGGGTGCGGTACTTCGGTCCGGGTTGGCGAACCCCACCCAGGTCTGAACTGCTCTGTTACATCCCGAGAGTAAAGGGACTGGACTGGAGTTCTGCTAAGGAAAAAGTAATTAGTCCTTACCTGCTAATTAGTGTTCCTGAAGGAACTCCAGTCCAGTCCCTGATCCCACCCAGGTTCGGTTTTCTAGTGTTCAGAAGGGACTAAAGGACCGAAGTCGGGGAACGGAGCGGGGCGGAAGCTGAAAACTCTGGTCGGAAGAGCCCCAGCGGCGGGGCTAAGGGCTAGGGAGGTACGGGGAGGAGTGACTAAAGGCTGGGTCGGCCTCGGGTAAGCCTTCTCCTTCCCTCCCCTCCCTTACCACTATACTGTCAGCCTTGGGGAAAAAAAAAAAAAAGAGTGTTTTTGGTTTCCTGTTTCATTAGTTTTGGGTTTGTTTTACGCATTATAGTTACGGGTACCTGTCAGGACTGCTTTTTCATCAGATTACTGGTGCCTATGGGTGGTGCCAGTGGTATTTATACCACACCATCATCAAAATGATGATGGGCTCAGCCTCCAAGCTGCTGGAAGGGTTGTGCAACCCGAGAGTAAAGGGACTGGACTGGAGTTCCTTCAGGAACACTAATTAGCAGGTAAGGACTAATTACTTTTTCCTGTTATCTCTGGATTTGGCTGAGGTGTATTTTCATTTCCCGATCTGGGGGATCAGTATCTGTGTTTTTTGCCATGCTTGACTCTCTCCTTCAGTTTGCTGCACTCCCACTTGGATGCTCCACTACCCCAATTATGTTCTCCAAGATCATGGTGGTGGTGGCTGCAGTGCTATGGTGCCAAGGGATTTGTGTGCACCCATATCTGGACTACTGGCTCATCTGAGCCTGTTCTTTTCAAAGGTGTCTCTAGTAGCTCCCCGAGTGGTGTCCTCTCTGATAAGCCTCAGCTGAGTGATCATTTGGGGAAAGAACAAGTTGTTGCATTGGAGCAGAGTTTGATACTAGAGTGTGCAGTATCAGGCAATCCAACAACCTTTTCCTGCAAAAAAAAGTCAAACGCTGTTCTGTTTGCAGCAGTCTCCCAGAGTCCAGATTGATGGTGGTGACAATCAAGATGCTGCTATTGGTGCATGCTCTTGTGGCCGCCCCAACAGTCTTTGCTGATTCACTGGTCCCAGAGTTCTCAGCAGTTCAAGTTCAGGCTCCTGCTCCCAATGATGGTGATGGCCAGCATGTGGTGGTGGCCGTAGCCCAGTATTCTGGTGAAGGGTGTACCACTAGATTGAGGGCTGAGCAGTTCGTGTGTTCCCAAACAACGCCATGGTGGTGGCTTATGTCCATCGGCAAGGCAGCACAAGGAGTACCAGGGTACTCCTGGAGATGGCTCTGTTTGCCTGGGCAACAGAACTTCCTAGTTTGTAGGCTTTGCACATTGCTGGGGTGGCTACTGTAGAAATGGATTTTATCAGCTGGCACTCTCTGGTTCCGGAATGGTGGTAATTGAGTCAGGAGATATTTCTGTTTCTGCACCACTGGGATTGCCCCAAGAGGGATCTGATGGCAATCCAATGCCAAAGTGTGCTGCTGCTGCTTCTTCAGTCGCCACACGGAGAAGGGGTCTGAGGGCATTGGTGCCCTGGCTCAACCTTTGACCAAATTAGCACCTGCAGTAAGTGTTTCCTCCATGTGCCCTGGTGGGGCTGTGATTTTTGGCATATATATGATGTAACGCCACCTGAGAGAGCTTATTCTGGGTCTGTCAGATTGACAGATGAGAGCATAATGCGAAGATCTGATGTGGCTCCTGCAAGTGCCACCTCCATTTGCCTCAATCTCGGGGTCTCTTGCATCAGGGTCCACTTGTCATCACTTACAGCTTGGAGATGATTAGCACATATGAGCTACTCTCAAATGGTGGTTTTGCACTCTGCTCAGAGCCCGGAGGAGGTCTACCAACCTGGCATAAGTGCAGGTCTGGTGCCTTGAGTGCTGGGGCGGCACATGGCAGCTGGCTCCTGAGGTGGCCAAGGTGTCATCTCTGTTGGCCTTTTCTGCAGGATGGTTTGGAAAAGAGCTTTTTCTTTTAGCTTCCTGAAGATTCAGGTGGCAGCTTTGCCCTGTTTCAGAAGTCCATTGGTTTGTAAGTCTCTCTAACCTTCACCTGGATGTTTGAGCCCTTTGGGCCATTGAAATGCGCTACTCTAAAGGATTTGACCCTCAAGATGGTTGTCGTTTTTATGGGGGGGTTTGTTTTTCCCCCCCCCCCCCCCGCAAGATGGATTTCCGAGCTGCAGGATCTGTCTTGCCAAGATCCTTTTCTGTATTTTTCTGAGGAGGCCGTTTCCATTCGGCCTGTGGCTTCCTTCTTGCCTAAGGTGATTTTTCTCTTTCATGTGAACCAGGTAGTCTGCCTGCCCTCCTTCTCTAAGGAACAGTGTTGAGGGAAGGATAAGGATCTCCTTGTGGAGGTCCGCAGGGTGCTTCTCCGGTACTTGGAGGTTACAAATTCTTTTCATAAGTCCGACCATCTTTTTGTGCTATTTGCTGGCCTGCGCAAAGGTGATTTGGCGGCTAAGTCGACTTTGGGGTGCTGGATTAAGGAGCCCATTGCCTTGGGGTATCTCTTACAGAACCGGCCGATTCTAGAGGGTTTGTGTGCTCATTCTACCCAAGTGTAAGCATCCTTGTGGATGGAGTGGAGCTTGGGTATCCCCTGCAGACATTTGTCAGGTGGCAGCGTGGCAATCGCTTTCTGCTTTTGTCAAGCATTATTGCTTGGATGTCCATGCACAAGTGGACCTGGCCTTTGGCTCGGTGGTTTTATGAGCTGCTGTGTCTTCTCCCTGCCCAGTGAAGTCATAGCTTTGGTATGTCTCACTTATCTGGACTGGTCTAGCAGGACAATATGGAAGGTGACATTTTACTTACCAGTTAATGTCCTTTCCTTGAGTCCTGCTAGACCATCCAGGGCCCACCTTGAAACTGTATTTGCTCTGTTATTCTGCTGCGGTACCCTTGGGTCTGCTATGAGTTTTATACTCGGCTCTGCAGGTTCATCTTCTACTTTACAGCTTTCTGTTTATGCTTTCCTGTAAATCGTTCTCTACTGTTGATTACTCATTATTAACTATGATTGAGGTTGTGTGAGGCTTGCCATGTTTGTCCCATATGCTTTGGGTCAAATACTAAAGGAGACCTCTGGTAGCTGAGGCGGATAGACGCATGGGAGTGATGTCATTGAATCCTGGGCTTTTCATTGGTTTTGTCTCCACCAGTCTGCTGGTGGGGGAACACAACCCACTTTTCTGGACTGGACTAGCCTAGCAGGAGTCAAAGGACATTAACTGGCAAGTAATGTCACCATATGAAGCCTACAGAATAGCATTATTGCTTTGTCATGTGCAGCCTGACTTGCGTACTAGAATTGGAATCTGTAGAAACAGTGGAAGATAATACAGCATGCAGCAGATAAGCACAGCAAGGCCCATCTAATCTGCTGATGCAGTCCCACAAAAAGACTACCCACTCTGCTCTCACTGCATAGAAAGATGCTCTGAGCTTGTCCCAGGCTTTCTTGAATTTGCGTACTATATTTGTCTCCATTAGGAGGCCATTCCATGCATCGGTCTCCCTTGATGGGAAAGCTTACTTATTTTAGTTAGTAGTTTTTAGCTCACACCTTTTACATCTTAGGGCCTTGTATCATGGGCTTTCATTTTAGAACTTCCTTTTCACAGAAACTTGCTTGCTACCTATGTTATTTCATACATTGGAGATAGTTTAATGTTTCTGTCATATTCTCCTTGCATTTCTCTCTGCTAGGATATTCATATTTAGGTCAATGAGTCTCATGTTGTAGAACTTAAGGAACAGATTCTGAGCCCTTCTCTGGACTACCTTTACTATGTTTATCATTTTGAAGATATGGCATTCAGAAAGTGGAGGAGTAGCTTAATAGAGAAACATGATGAGAACTAGGGAAGTTTGGGTTTAGACCTCTGACATGCCTTGCAATTTTGGGAAACCTACACAACCCTATATTGCCTTGGGTACAAACTTAGATTGTAAACCCTCTGGGACGGGGAAATACTGTACCCAAATGTAAACTTATGTTGAGCTACTACTGAAAAAGGTATGAGCAAATAAAAAAAAAAAATCAAGACGTTCGGATCTCTCTACGTGTTGCGTGACCAAATGGCATAACATTAAGGATCAGCTTACATACTGGAAGAAACAGAACTCCTTTTTGGAGTTTTGTCGATTGCTGCAGGTCGTGTAAGGACTTATTGTACAGAATGTAGAAAGTGAATTATAATTGGAGTTGCATAATGGTATTGTAGCCATTCTTGATTCCAGTAGAAATATGCATTGCCTCACTTAGTTGCTAAATAAAGTGTGATATTCCAAGATACAGCATACCATGCATACTAATATGTTGATATACAGCAGGTTAGGCAAGTTTAGACAACTCCTTGTTCCTTATCGTCACTCCAGTCCAGTCCCTTTACTTCTGGGTTGCGCAACCCTTCCAGCAGCTTGGAGGCTGAGCCCAACCTTTTTGGGGGATGGAGCGGTATAAATACCACTGGGACCACCCACCCACTCCAGTAATCTCAGCCTCCAAGCAGCTGGAGGGTTCCGTAAGCCTAGGGCTTACTGGAGTCTCCCTTTCCTTCTTAAATTTAAGTTTTCTCTTTATAGGTTTTAAGCTTATTGATTTCTAGTTTTGGTAATCTTACCTTTGGTTTCTTTTATCCCTGTGCCTTTAAATTTACCTACTCTCTCCTCCTCCCCCCCCCCCCCCCCTGGCCGGGCCGGGCACCGGGGTTGATTGAGTCCTGCAGCGGCGAGGAGGATCGTTCAGCTCTCCTCTCGCCGCTGAGCCGCTAGTTTCCTGCACCCTCTTCAGGATCCTGCCCTGCCCTGCCTCGCGCCGAAGCCCCGGTGGCGGCTGAGCTCTGGAGGCACTCCGCGACGGTGCTCCTACTACCCCTCCAGTTCCAGTGCGGAGGGAAGCGGAGTAGAGCGCCGGAGTCTGGTCTTCAACACCTTTCAGCGGCACCGCTTAAACCGGAGCGGAGGGGCGGCTCTCAGCACGGAATTAGCGGCCCTTTAATTCTCCTCAGAGCTCCGTGTATGGAAGGCAGCTTGCAATCCGCCGTTAGGCTCCACGTGGTTGCGGCCTACCACGTGTGGAGCCAACGGCTGGATTTTGCGGAGTCGGGCCTGGGCAACGCTGCAGACGAACCTCTACTAACAGCAAGTACCGGATTAAATCCGGGGGTTTATGTTTTTTATTTCATTTCATTCTAGCTTAGTTTAATTTAATTTAATTTGATTTAATTTCTCCCTTAGCTTGGACTTTAGGGGAGTAGGCTAATCCCTGGTCTGGGTAACAGCTAAGCATTTACTAAGGAGCAGAACACCTTTAATTCTGTTTGCCCTGATCTGTACAGGTCCGGGCAGGCGGGGGCTTTAGACCTAGCACGCTAGCAGAACTTCGGTTTCTCCTTATCTAGGGCATGACAGGCAAACCTCGGTGCCCCTCTTGTGGTACTCGCAGAGGCACTACTACGGAGGCTGGAATCTGCAAGGCTTGTGCTGCAGTAGCCGCCTCCGTAGAACAAGAAATTAGCTTATCCATGGCTCAGACTTCTCAGGGGTCCGGGGACCCTCTAGTGGGGGAAGGGAGGTCTCAGTCCCCTCCTCCTTCCTCTTCAGAATTTCCCACCCCTCCTCTGCCTCCTTCCCCCCTGCCCTCTGGGGAGAGGGGGGTCGGGGATCTATTCTCCCCTGACTTTGTCCTCTTGCTCCATAAAGCCTACTGCATGCGCAAGCAAGGCTTGGGCCCAGGGGAGGCGGTCCCTACGGCGGAAGGCGGGCCGGCCAGACCAGCGAGGGCAAACAGCCAGAAATCCGGGATCCCACTTAAGCGTCCTCGGCTGCTTAGTGAGGAGCCAATCACATCCCTTTCTCAGGGCGCCCCGGAAGAGGAGACCTCAGACAAGGATCTAGATGAGGAGGAGGAGGAACTTGAAGAGGGAGAGATCCCTGAAGAGGATCATTCCCGTATAGTTAGGGTTTTCCGCCAAGAGGAACTCCCGGCACTAATCAGCGAGTCCCTGAAAGTGCTCAATGTGGCCTCAGACGCGCCGGTAGAGGACGAGGCGTTGGAGGACCCTTTAATCCAGGCCATTAGAAGGTCACAGAAAGTATTTCCTGTCCACAGAGTGGTTCGCCAGATGATCCAGGAAGAGTGGGATCAACCGGAGTCAAGCCTTAGGGGAGTTCGCTCTATGGCTCGCCTATACCCTCTCCCAGAGGCGGACAAGGAGCTGCTGAAGTCCCCAGGATAGATGCGGCGGTCTCAGCTGTTACAAAGAAGACAACTATCCCAGTCGAGGGCAGCACGGCCCTGAGGGACTCGCAAGACAGGAAACTGGACACGCTCCTGAAACAAGCCTTTGATGTGAGCGCCCTGGCCCTACAGGCTTCCGTCTCGGGGGCTTGGGTGGCTCGGGCCTGCTTGAGATGGTCTCAACAGCTTCAAACAGCGGAAGGCTCCGCAGAGGAAGCACAGGCCAACTCGGCCAGGTTGGAATCCGGAGCAGCCTTCCTGGCGGATAGTCAGTATGACCTCATCAGGAGTTTAGCTAAAAACATGGCCTCCGTGGTGGCGGCTAGACGCTACTTGTGGCTCCGTAATTGGGCAGCTGACGCTTCCTCAAAGGCACGCCTAAGTCGTCTTCCATTTAAAGGGAAACTGTTGTTTGGTGAGGATCTGGACAAGTTGGTGAAGGACCTGGGTGAGTCTAAGGGCGGCAGGCTTCCCGAAGATAGACCGAAACAAGGTCGCTCTATACCCCCGGTGCGTAGTCAACCCAGGGACCCCCGCAGGTTTCGTTCTGCCAGGCCGAACCCCTTTTCCAGGGGACGTTTCCCGTCCAGGGGGCAAGGCTTTAGGGGGTTTCGAGGAGCAGGTAGAGGTTTCGGTGCCTCCTTCTTCTTCCTCGGGACCTAGGAAACAGCCATGATATGTCGGGGGTCCAGGGGGAGGAGCTGCAGCGGGGTGGACGTTTAAGGCAGTTTCTTCCCGCCTGGTCCCGGGTCACGTCCGATCAATGGGTCCTAGAGGTCATCAGAGAGGGTTATGCTCTCGAGTTTGCAAAACAAATACATCCAGCCTTTGTTCAGTCTCCCTGCGGTTCTCCTGCGAAGCGGGCGGCCATAGACACAACTCTCACACGTCTAATAGCGCTCGGGGCCGTCGTCCCGGTACCTCCAGACCAGTGCGGCTCGGGTCGGTACTCGATTTACTTCGTGGTACCAAAGAAGGAAGGTTCCTTCCGTCCGATCCTGGACCTAAAGCAAGTCAACCGCTGTCTCAGGGTTCCGCATTTTCGGATGGAGACCCTACGATCAGTCATAGCAGCCGTAAGGGGCGGGGAATTCCTAACGGCCCTCGATTTGACAGAAGCCTACTTACATATCCCGGTCAGGGCATCCCATCAACAATTTCTAAGGTTCGCAGTGCCAAGGGGCCATTTTCAATTCCAGGCCCTTCCTTTCGGGCTAGCTACGGCACCAAGAACATTCACCAAAGTGATGGTGGTGGTAGCGGCTTTCCTACGGAGAGAGGGAATCCTAGTTCACCCTTACCTGGACGATTGGCTGATCCGAGCAAAGTCGGAAGAGGAAAGCCACACCGTGACGACAAGAGTCATTCAGGTCCTAGAAGAGTTGGGGTGGGTCATCAATCGAGCAAAGAGCAGGTTGACCCCCTCCCAGGAACTCGAGTACCTCGGAGCAAGATTCGATACCGCCAGAGGCAGGGTGTTTCTGTCTCGTTCAAGATCAAGAGAACTAAGACTTCTAGTCACCCAGTTCCTGGGCAGATGAATCCCCACAGCGTGGCATTATCTTCAGGTTCTGGGAACAATGGCGGCGGCAATAGAAGTAGTACCATGGGCCAGAGCCCACATGCGGCCGTTGCAATGGGCCCTATTATGTCAATGGTCCCCCCAGCTTCATCCCATGTCAATGCAGTTACCTTGTGCTCCGCGAACCAAAGAAGCTCTCCGCTGGTGGCGATACCCAAGGAATCTGGATCGCGGGATGCCCCTCGAACCGCATCAGTGGTTACTTTTGACGACGGATGCCAGTCTGTCAGGCTGGGGAGCTCACTGCGAGGACCAGTTCGTTCAGGGCAGCTGGACACCATTGGAAGCTTAATGGTCCATCAACAGGCTGGAATTGTGGGCCGTCGTCTTGGCGCTCAGGGCTCTCGAGGCCTTAGTAAAAAAGAGAGCAATTCGCGTACTCTCCGACAATGTCACGGCGGTGGCTTACATCAACCATCAGGGCGGCACCAGCAGCCCTGCTTTGGAGAAGGAAGTGGACTCTCTGTTCCGGTGGGCGGAAGGGCGGTTGGAAGCACTCTCAGCCCAACACGTAGCAGGCACGGACAACGCCACGGCAGACTACCTCAGCAGGTGCAAGATAGACCACGGAGAGTGGGAACTGGAGCAGGAAACCTTCGACCAGATAGTGTCCCGTTGGGGTCTCCCAGTCATGGATCTCATGGCAAGGTTCTCGTCCGCCAAGGTAGACAGATTCTTCAGTCGGCGAAAGAAAAGAATGTCCGAGGGCCTGGATGCCTTGTCACAGAAGTGGCCTTCGGAGGGCCTCCTCTGTGTTTCCTCCGTGGGTGCTGATCGGAAAGGTTCTCCAGCGCGTGGAGTCTCACCAGGGGTTCGTAATCCTCATAGCTCCGGATTGGCCTCGCCGCCCCTGGTATGCGGACTTGGTGAGATTGATCGCCGACCACCCTTGGCGCCTCCCTTTCAAAAGGGACCTACTGAGACAAGGCCCGGTTCGAATGCCTCACGTGGATCGATTCTCGCTTACGGCCTGGCTATTGAAAGGGCGAGGCTCCTGAAGCGAGGGTACTCAGGAGCGGTCATCTCGACACTGTTGAATGCTAGGAAGCGCTCGACCTGTCTTTCCTATGTTAGGACTTGGCGCATCTTCGAAGCATGGTGTGCGCAGCACCGACGGAAACCCCTTTCCGCCTCCGTCTCGGAGGTCCTGGAATTCTTGCAGGCAGGTTTTGACAAGGGCCTAGCACACAGCTCCTTGAGAGTTCAGCTGGCGGCCATCGCATGCTATAGGGGCAAGGTCCGCGGCAAGTCCCTAGGGGCTCACGCGGACGTCTCCAGGTTCCTAAGAGCGGTTAGACGCCTGCGTCCTCAACGGAGGTCGGTCGTCCCCCCTTGGGATCTCAACCTAGTGCTAAATGCCCTGATCGGGGAACCCTTTGAACCAGTAAAGGGGGCCTCCTTAAAGGACTTAACCTTGAAGACAGTCTTTCTGGTTGCGATCTGCTCGGCAAGGCGGGTCTCCGAATTACAAGCATTGTCCGTTCACCCCCCCTTCCTATTATTTCTCAAGGACAAGGTGGTTCTGCGAACTGTCCCTTCCTTCTTGCCCAAGGTTATCTCCCCCTTTCATGTGAATCAGCCGGTCAACCTCCCGGTTCTCTCGACCGGGGGGGCTGAAGGTAGGGATAGCAAACTGCGTCTCCTGGATGTCCGGAGGACCTTGAAACGTTACCTCTCCCGCACAGCTCCCTTCCGGAAGTCCAATCGCCTATTCGTACAGTTCGGAGGCCCTCATAAGGGATAGGCGGCGGCCACTGTTCCCTCTAAGCTGTGCGCGTGTGCGCGCGCACACACCTTGCCGAGCGAGCGCACATACTTTACAACAGAGCGCACAAAAATTACAGCTCTGATTCTGATAGAAAACAACACAGACGTCTTAAAATTTCAAAGTTATGATTGTAATTACTAGAAATTTCCCACTTCATTTAGTAATTGTCTATTTTCATTTAATTTGATTAAAATCAATGTGGTGTACATACTGTATTCTGACGTGTAGTCAAATTTTAAAGTATATAACTCCGAGTGTCGTTATGTGGCGCACAAAAATGTAACCTTCCTTCAAAAGCTGCACACAGCTGATATTTTATGCGCACACAGCCTACAGAAAATTAGAGGGAACATTGGCGGCGGCCAAGGCTTCCATCTCCAGATGGATCAGAGAGACGATTGCTTCCGCCTACATCCTGAAAGGGAAGCAGGTTCCAGCGGGTTTACGAGCACACTCCACTCAGGCGCAGGCCACTTCTTGGGCAGAATTCAGCCTAGTTCCCCCGTTGGATATTTGTAGGGCAGCGACCTGGACCTCGCTGCATACCTTCACCAAGCATTACAGGCTGGACATCCAGAGTTCAGCGGACGCTCGGTTTGGCCTGGCGGTTCTACAGTCTGGTATGCCGGATCCCACCCAGGATTGAACTGCTCTTTTACATCCCAGAAGTAAAGGGACTGGACTGGAGTGACGATAAGGAAGAAGTAATTAGATCTTACCTGCTAATTAGTGTTCCTGAAGGAACGACAGTCCAGTCCCTGATCCCACCCGGTTAAGGCCTATCAGCGTAAGGAAGCTACGGACCGAGCGTTGGGGCAAGTTCTGAGTGAAGGGGTGCGGGGGAAGATGGGCTCGGCCAGACTCATGCAAACCTCCTCAGCCCGTGTCCATCTTCCCTCTGTTTACCTATTCCTTATATTTTTTTTTTTTAATTTTTTTTATATATTGCTACGATAGGTTATAGATATTGTTAATTGTGGTTAATAGGTTGTTATTGGAACTTCGTTAGATCTGCTTTTTCATTCACTTACTGGAGTGGGTGGGTGGTCCCAGTGGTATTTATACCGCTCCATCCCCCAAAAAGGTTGGGCTCAGCCTCCAAGCTGCTGGAAGGGTTGCGCAACCCAGAAGTAAAGGGACTGGACTGTCGTTCCTTCAGGAACACTAATTAGCAGGTAAGATCTAATTACTTCTTTTCCTGCAAGTGAGAACTAGATTTGGATCGACCATGTAACTTTGAATAAGTCAGTTTCTTATTGTATCTTAATTTAGCTCTTAATAATTGTTATGCTGAGACTTCTTAAAGTGACGTGCTTTTTGAGGTTCTGCTTTTTCTATAAGACATTATGTAAAGCTGATATTTATTTCTAATAACAGAACTGTAATCAGTAATCATAGATCGCTGAAGGTTTTCATTGATACAGACCTTGCTAACCACAGCTCTTTTCTAAACTGGCTCTGCAGCTTCCGTTCATGCTGGGGTGATGCAGTGGATTGCTCAGAGCTGTAACCCTAGAGTTTACGCTTTGAATTCTCCCTTTTCAGTGCTGGTAGTGTGACTTTGAGGAACTCACGTGACTTTTTATCTGCTCAAGCCTAGATTGGAGCAGTGCATCCATTTGGATAATTTTCTGCCACACCGTGCACTAGTGCGGTAGGAAAATCTCCCCTAATACATTATAAATGGAACAGAAACAAACATAGGGCAGTGGAGTAAATTAAATGAAATGCAGTTTGTCAGTTTTGCTGTTTTACTTGCCACTGTTAGAGCTGCCTTTCTGAACGCACAATTCAAGTGTCGAGAGTGGCTCATTACTCTATTGTCTTGCTATATGGCACTGCATGGACCTAAAACAAATTAAGAGCTGTATGTGATGCTTCCAGAAAGAGTAAACAATGATTTTCCTGAAGCACGGCATGTGGAATAGCCCCTTTGCATAAGGCCCTAAGGGCCCTGCTTGCTTACTAGGCATTTTCCCCACAAAGTCACAATGGGAGAAAATATTAAGTAACTAGATTCCACACTGCAGAAGATTTGTAGGCATAGGGGCTGATGCACAAATGTTAATGCATCATCTGTGTATAGGTAACATGACATCTGTGTAGAGTTACTGCAGAAAGAGGATTGGCATGAGTGTTACCTGCACAGTAACGGCTGCGCAGAAATCTGTACCATGCTTCTTAAAATGTGAACTGTGAATTCAAATGACATGATAATGAGGCCACTGGCTATTCTGCCTGGATGCAAAGAAGTATGCAGAAGACTGGAAGGCCGAAGAATAGAGTTCAGTAGCGCCCTTATTCTAGCACCTGATCAGAGGTGAAGTAAAACTTCAGCGCGTGTAGAAGGAAACATCGGCATAGGAAAAAACAGATTGGAGTGCAGGAGAACAGAAATGTTTGTTTTCAGATGTGGTTTACTCATTGATTTTCCTGCTAGTGGCCTTGCAGTCACATTTCTTTTACAGTGCTTATGAAACATGCAAGTGCCCTCCACAAACCATCGTTTTGGGCACTAAAGTACACTGTACAGCTTTCCTGACTGCCATGTGGGTAAATAACACTGTTCTACAAATTTTCAAAAATTGTTTGCTTCAGAAATTAAATGTGCTATTTCTTAATGAATTTGATAGTGAAATTGGTCAATTAGCTCCTGTTTCTATGATATGTTGAAGAATTTGCATTTTAGCACTATGTATGGTGAAAATCGAGCCTAAATCCTTAGATGTAAATCAAAATCTTATTACAAATGAAACTTTGCACAATAACAAGCATGTTTTTATAAAATAAAGTTCATAAACGTACTTGGAAGAAACAGAGGAGTAATTATGTCTGCAGTTTAACTTTCATTAAGAACATTTGTAAGTACATTCTAGCAATTTTTGTTCTCATTCAGTGGCTTCACGACTCTTCCTGATCTGTTTCTTGTACTGAAGCAATGGAATATCCCTTGTCACTGTCCAGCAGTAGTCTGCAAGTATTGATGGACTCCATTTATTGTTCTCCATATTCATCACTTACTGCTCCACAATTTTGTGGGAAAAAATCTAGATGAGTATAGAAAATGAATCTTTAAGGACATGTTGCAACCAAGGTTTTTATAAGCCTTGAGAAGATCTTGAACAATCTCTTGGTAATTATTTGCTTTGTTTCCAAGAAAATTTTGTGTCACTGATTTAAATGCTATCCATGCAGCCTTTTCCTTTCCACGCAATAAACGAAGATATTCGTCATCTTGACGTGCACAAATCTGAGTGCCAACAAAAACTCCTTCCTTAACTTTGGCATCACTCAGTCTAGGAAATTTACCACTAAGATACCTGAAAGCAGGTTTAGTTTTATCCATCGCTTTGACAGTTTTTTATTAGTCCCAACTTGTTGTGCAAGGAAGGCATCAAAATCTTGTTGCTGTCTGCAAGTGCTGGAAACAGAACATTTTTGCTTACAGGATCCAGTGACTGTTGGAGTGGCCAGTCCCTTTTGACGAAATGACAATCTAGCACGACTATCCCATTCACACAGGAAGCAGCAGTACTTGCTGTAATCCACCCTGAAGACCAAGCAAGAGGGCGACCACTTTGAGGTCACCACAGATTGACCAATGTGACCATAGATGTTGATCATAGTTTATACATTTCAAAAGTTGTTTCATATTGTCATAGGTCTCTTTCATAAAAGCTGCAGGGCCAATAGGAATTGATGGTAGCAAGTTGCCATTATGCAGCAATACAGCTGTAAGACTTGCTTTGGATGAATCAATGAAGAGCCTCCAATCATCTGCATTGTAATTGATATTGAGAGCTGCCATTAAACCTTCTACGTTGTTGCATGCAGCAAGATCACCTTCTTTGAAAAAGAATGACACCAAGTCTTTCTGACAATCCCGGAAAAAAGAAATTTGAACGTCACCGTCCAGAAGATTCCACTGTTGTAGTCTGGAACCCAAAAGCTCAGCTTTATTCTTCGGGAGATCCAAATCTCTGACAAGGTCGTTCAACTCACCTTGCGTTATGAGGTGTGGCTCATTAGCAGTGGCCAGAAGAAACTCTGGGTCACGTGAGGTTGACAGTTCATGACTACAAACTTCTTCCTCTTCCTCACTTGATTCTAATGATGATTCTGACATTTGGGGAATTGGCAACCCTTCTCCATGAGGCACTGGGCGTATTGCAGATGGAATGTTTTGGATATTGCACAATCCACTTACTCTTTCTGGATATGCCTTTCTGAATTGGAGGAACCATGCAGAAGTAGCAATTGCTGACGTGATCCTTGGGCTCTCTCCAGATCATTGGAACTGCAAAAGGCATTGATTGCCTTTTCCCATTCATCCATTGCCTAAGATTTGTTGCACATGTATTGCAGCATATGTGTGGCGCCCAGCTCTTATCCTGATCTCCTATTCTGCAACCAAAATATAAGTTGTAGGCTTTCTTAACCGCCACAGTCATATTCCGTTTTTGTGATGTAAAAGTCACTTCACCACAAATATAGCAGAAATTATTTGCAGCATTAACACAAGTACGATGCATCACTGAATACGTTGTGATTGACCTATTGGCATAAAATAATGCAAAATAATTAATTTTTAATTCTTCTGTGACTAATACACCTTAAGATTTATACTATCAAGTGATGCAAATTTAAATACTGATTGCATCATCTGGTTTTGGACAGATATTTCTATTGGTTGCAAGTAGAGATTACGCAACCTCATGCAAATATTGCATAATACACAGTTAATGGCCCCTAATGACTAATTAATAGCATATATCTTAGCAACTAGAGCTAATCGGCCATTTTCATTATGATTTCTGTGTTCAGCAGCCTTAAATTAGAACAGCTGCTTTCGTGGCCAAAGCATTTTGGCTATTGAACAGTGTAATTATTCCACGCTGAAAATTGTTGTGTTTAACATTTTGCTACAAGCGAATAAGGGTCTTTATTATGATTGTTTAATGCTGTACGTTTTGCCGGTGTTTTCACTTTTTTAATTTTTTTAGTGTGTTCTATTTGTTTTTAACTTTTACAGTACTATGTTTTTTAATTATTCATTTATTTGTATTTTTATTATTATTAGTGTCGTTCCCCCTGAGGAAGGCGTTGCCGAAACGCGTTGGGGTCCCTTGTGCATAATAAAGACCCTTATTCTTCCCACGTCTCCTGCTCCTTGTGTTCGCTTGTCCTACCTGCAGGAGGCCGCTCCTCCTTGTACTCTTGAACATTTTGCTACAGACATGTCATTGCTAGTGCATCAGCTTTCTGCGCATGTGTTTCCTGCCGCTGCCAGCGCATACAGTTTTCTGCACATGCGTCCTTCATCCACTGTAAATTTAGCACAGACATTTTGCACATCTCATTTGCATGCAGTTTGCTTATGGCATGCTGACACACAACTTTTGCATTACACTCACACTAGAAAGTCCTGTACATGGTTTAGTGCATGACTCTAGCACCAGCTTTCTGCATCGACCCCGTAATCGTAGTCCAATATTTATTTGATATACCACAGCTCAAAAAAAATCGAAGTGTTTTACAATGAAAGGGGCTACCCTATCCCAAAAGAGACCAGTCACTCAATTAAAACTGAAACAAACACAATCATCAGTCAAGACAAGAACATATAGTAATAATTGCAATCAATTGCAGTAGAAAGGAACACACAAAAGGAAAAGGGCAGATTGACGAGACTAGTTCACGGTTCTCTAAGACAGCTCATGGGCAATAAGAACAGTGCCTTTTTACTTATTTTTCCAAACCCCTCTTTTTCAGAAGGTGGTTTTTGACATGGCACAAGTCAGAGGTGTGTGTTAGTGAATATACCAACATCAGTGTATGGCTATGCTGTATTTTCAGCTTTATGTACAGAACGCAAACTGCTTCAAAATGCAAGGTCTCCAGAAAGCTGGTGCTGCAGGCATGAGGCTCTGTCTGGGGTGCAACAGGAATCCTTTGTCCATGATATGTGAATACAAAACTGAACAGTGATACAGCCTCATTTGGCCATCAAGATTTAAACAATTGATGTAGATTTGAGAAAAACCTTTTGTTTAGTGGGAAAGTACTCATTGCTCTTTCTTAGATGTTCTCTCATGCAGGTGAGCCTCAATCTGAGTTAGAGAAGAGAGAACCCCCCTGCCTCTTTTGACTAAAGAAATTAAAAGCAGCCTGTGCAGTTTCCTGTACTTGTTTTTCACTGACTTACATAGTATATGACCGCAGATAAAGACCAGTATGGTCCATCTAGTCTGCCCAGCAAGGCGGCAAGAGTAGGTGCACCTGCTGCTCTGTGCAGGTCACCCCTCCCCATGCCTTTATTTAGGGGTGTATACACCGCTCCATGTAGGTCAACCCTACTTGATAAGATATAAGAGAGAGTTAAGTTTTTTTTTATTTTGATTTTATCTTGTTGCTATAAAGGGATCCACTGTGTCTGTCCCATGCCATTTTGAATTCTGTCACTGTATTTGCCCCCACCACTTCCATCGGGAGGGCATTCCAAGCATCCACCACCCTTTCAGTGAAAAAGTATTTCCTTATACATTAAAACATGTGTAAGATATATAATAGCTAGGAGTATCTGCTAATGGTTTATTATGGTTACTTTTATATTTTGGAATTTGATAGCGACCAAATGAATCATTTAATGTAAGATCAGTCAAGACAGAAAACTAGGTATTAAACTGTAATAGTAAAATCAATCTACAAATAAGCTCAAGAATCCCCCCCCCCATACCCCAACCATAGAGTTGAGAAATGGGACCTAATATAGTTCATCATAGAGAATGACTGGTATTGAGCCTCCCAGTTTCAGCAGGGGCACTTTTGGAGGAGGGTAAACCCATCCTCAAACAGTGGCAGTCTCTCCACTGACTAATAGGCAGTCAGTTACGTTAGACGGTGTCCTCTGTCACCACCCTCCACCCTGCTGGTCAGTCCAGTACAGCTATTTCTGCATCCCCAACAGATGGGTTTCCTGATTAAAATTGTGTGTGCCAGGTCTTCTTTAGGACCTAGTGGAAACGCTTTGTAGGAAGTCAGAAAAACCCTCATTCTTTATCCCGCTAGGAGTAGTCCAGACAAGAGGGTTATGCTCCCAGCCATCAGGTGGTGGCAGATTTGAGCAGCTCTCATTGATGTCATCACTAGGTATATCCACTGGTGCAGCTGTACGAAAAGACAGTATTTTGTCTGCCTCCAGCAGGTGGCAAGATGTTTGGACTGGCCCAGATGGCGGTCCTGTGGCTTGTGTGATTGAGACCTGTAGGCCCAACGTTTGCTCAGAGGTCAGGTATGCTCCTCTCTTCTTGTGCCAACAGCTGCTCTGTGTCCAGCACTATTTCCCAAGGGTTTCAGAAGTGGTGGGCTGGAGAAGTTGGCAGGAGGACCTCACAGGGCCCCTGAGAGGGTGGTAGGTTTGGGCCCTCTTTACCTCTTGCTGTCCTCTGAACTTGCTGAGCTTTCATTTTTTTTTCTATTCCTCCATTCAATATGGTTGGCTGTTTTTGGCTGCTTGCAACAATGCAGCTTCAAATAAAAAAAAACTTAAAGTTTCTCTCTTTTTTTGGCCGCTTGGCCTGTGGGGACAGCTGGGATTAGCCCTTCACAGGTTTCCCTGGCCGGCCTGACAAGTGCTGGGGGGTTTTCTTGCTGTTTTTAGCTCTTTGCCGTCAGTTTCTATCTTGTGGGTTTTTTCCCCTATGGCTTTTGCAATGCTCAACCAATTTCTGATGCAGCCTGAGATGTCAGCAAATTTTTTCCCGCTTCGTGGCTGCAGTCTTTCACCCCCGAGAGCAGTGGGAATGCTTCAAGGCATATTTTTTTTTTTCTGCATTTCTTGACCCCCCACCCCCTCATGGGAGGCCAGGGCCCGATGCTGTTTGGTGCTTCTGCTGCATTCCTCCTGTTTTTTTCCACGCTGGTGTGCTCTGTAGCTGTTCTGAATGGCTGTATGGTCCCTGCAGGAGGGGGGATATGGTGGGGCAGCTGCAGCCTCAAGCCCATAAGCCCCTGAGTGTCCTCTAAGACCCTGAAGACTTCATTTTAGTCAGCTTCAGCAGCAGCTTTTTGAAACAACCTGTGGGCAGTTTTCTGTGTCCTGGGCTTTCATTTCTAGTTCCATGCTGTATCTTTTGGCCTGGCCACAGCTCCTTGCACCTTTTTGAAGGTCATGGTGGTGGCAGTAGCGGCAACCATGGTTGTGTTTGCGTGTGTGTGATATATATATATTTTTTCTGACAAGCAAGAAATCCAGGTTCTCCCACACCTGGACGATTAGCTGATTTAGTCAGATTCCTTGGGGAAGTCCAAGGACGGCACAGCTCTGGTGATTAACTGGCTAGAAAGCTAATCACCAACCACAGCCTATCACAAGAGCAACTCTATTCTTTCCCAGGACTTGGAGTACTTTGGGGTTTGATTCAGCACTCTCCTAGGTCAAATTTTCCTCATGCCGGAGAATTCACTGAAGCTGCAGAACCAATTCAGTTAGCTCACTGAGTCTGGGACTACCTCCAACTCATAGGGTCTGTGACATTGACCCTGGAACTGGTCCCTTGGGTTGGGGTGCACATGCGTCCTTTTCAGAGACATCTTCGGTTTTCTCTGGTCTCCTTGTCCTCAGTAGTTCGACAGAGCCTTCATCTCCTTTGAGACATCAAGTAGCATTTAGCATGGTGTTTGCAGTCTTGTCATCTGATGCCTCTAGAAGCACTGGATTGATTTGTCACCATGGATGCCAACCTAAATGGCTTCAGAGCTTGCTGTCTAGGTCACTTTGTCCAAGGACACTGGTCCCCTCGAGACTCCTGATCAATCAACTGGTTTGAGGTCAGAGCAATCTTTCTGGCTCTGGAAAGACTCTGGTTTCTCCCAGAGGGCAGAGCAGTCCCATGTTCTTGTGCACCATGGCTGTAGCATTGTCCATCAGCAGGCAGAATGGAACTCAAAATGTGGCTTTTGAGGTGGCAGAGCTGTGTTGCTGGAGGAGCATTTGATTGCCTTGTCCTCAGCTGACATGGCAGGCATTGATAACATATAGGCCAACTTCTTGAGTTGGAACCCTGTGGATCCCAGAGAGTGGGAGTTAAGGCCTCACGTGTTTGACCTCATAATGCAAAGGTTGAGCCTTTTGGTATATAACTTGAAAGCCATTCAGGAGAACGCTAAAATGGAGAATTGTTTCAGCCACAGGAAGGCTGTGTAGGCGGCAGGTTTGGATGGCCTCTTTTCATGAGTGGCTCCAGAAGAGGGGCTTCTGTGTGTCTTTCTCCCAGGGCCCTTGATGAGCCACCACCTGTGCAAGATTTCAGCATCACCTGGGCTTTAGTGATCTTAGTGGCTTCATACTGGCCACACGGGCCAGGGTATGCAGATCTCTTGAACTTACTGTTGAAGTCTTGTTGCCTCAAGAGGGCTTTCTGTGCAAGGGTCCCTACTAATGGAGGATTCCATTCCCTTCTCACTTACACCTGGCCCTTGAGAGGCATAGCTGGCTAAGAAGAGTGACTCTGGAGCATTAGTGGACACCCTTCTCAAGGCTTGAAAGGACTCTAATTCTTTAGCCTATGTGAGAGGCTAGACTGTTTTCAAGAGGTGGTATTCCTCTCAGGCCTTGGAGGCCCATAAGGTGGACATAGTCACCGTTTTGTCCTTCATATAGTCCAGTCTGGACCTGGGATTAGCCCTGAACTCTCTCAAGATTCAGATGGCGGCCTTGGCATGCTACTGGGAATAAATTCAAGGGATTTTCATGTTAGTTCACCCTGTCGTCTCCTGCTTCCTAAAGGAAGTGATGCATATCATCCACCAGTCCTTCATTTTCTATGTTTCTTTTCATTGCTAGTTCTGTGTGTGTTACCTTCTGGTACAATTAATAGGTTCCTGCCCTAGAAGTCTTAAGATTTAAGTTTGTATCTGAACAAATGAAGGATGAAGTAACTTCCCAGTGGAAGAAGTAGGATTTGAATGCTGGCTTATCTGGGTTTCAGTCCACCAACCTAACCACTGGCCATCTCTTGGCAATTTGATATATAAGCAAAAATAATTTTACTTTTAAGTTTTTGGACCATTATCAAACCACCATCTCTCTTCCCACCCCAAAACACAGCAGCCCCTTTAGTTATATAATGTCACCTACAGAATATTTGCTGCATTCTAAGCTCTGCCTAGTGGGGCACTTATTTGTTATATTATGACTATGAGCTGGGGAGAAATTATTAAATCAGAAAGCTTTTAGTAACACCAAAAATGGTGTCTGTGTTTTTTCTATGCTTTTGGTTTAAAAGCGCTAAAAGTGCTTGATTTGATTGACAGCTCTGTTTGTCGATGGCCATTTTACCATGAATTCATAACAAGAAATGTTTTTTTTTTTTTAAATCTTTTTTATAAAGACCTACAAGTTATTCTTCCACATATTGGTTATATATCAGAATTTAGAACAGATTAAAGAAAAGGGGTCTCTGGTGCCTCCTGTCTTCCAAACCAGCACATAAACTGTATATGCCCTTTTTGACTAGTCTGTGGTGATTATGTACGTCAGATTGTGTACAGAAATGTGTCTGTGTAAAGAGCAGAAAGCACATTAAAGCAATCGGATGGAACTTTTTTGAAAAGAACAAGTCTAAAATACAACATTCTGACCCTCCTCCTCAAAATACTGGATTTCTTAAAATAAAAAAAAAAAGGTTCATCTTAATCTTTGAGTCAGCTACTTACTTATGCTTTTGGTGCATTTTATCAGATTTTGTGATCTGTCTAAAATTACAAGATGAGGAAACTGATCAAGAGGTAAAAAAAACCAAAAAAACTACCCATATGTTACCGCCACACTCTAAAATATCCGAGCATAATGGATCATCTTTGAACACTGGAAGAGTCCTCCTACATTAACGCATTCCCTGAATGAGAAGATCACAAAGACAAAAGATGATTGTTGCTCTGTGGAGCATAATGGATAATAACTGACTGACTGCAAAGGTTTTCCTGTGGCACAGATGATTCAGAGTCTGAGTTGCAGAAAGAAAATGCATGTATTCTACAAGTACAGTTATTCAGAGACAGGCATTTGTTAACTAGGCTTTGTCATAAAGGAAGACATGTGAGATCTAGTGGTTAATAGAATATTACAGTAGTGTGCAAAAGTCTGGAATCACTTGTAAATTTGACGTTTTTTCAACTTTGTGACCTTATATCTCAATTTATTTTTCTTCCCAGTGGCTTTTTCTGTGTATCTCATGATAAGTGATAGATATGGCTATTAGGGCCAACTTTTAGTATTGGTTTGGCCCTTATTTTCTGAGTTTGTTCCCCATAGTTGTCCTGTTAGATTTTTTTTTCTGTGAAAATTGCGTAATGTACATCATTGGCCAACGATATATTATTGTAAGTATGCTTTAAAATATTATGGACGCATGCCAGGTTTCCTTCAAAATAATGTATGTGGTCTTGAAAAAGGCTGTTTTTATGTGTCAGTGATGGCTCAGTATTTGATGGGCCACCCTTTGTTCTTCATCACCTGACTGCACCTTGTCGGCATTGAATGAACCAGTCTGACAAGGTGATTGTTGGTGACAACGTGGTTTCAAGCTGCAATGAGTGACTCAATCAGCTCACGCTTTGTCTGATGCCTCTTGGATATTTCCAAGGCCACCTTGTGCCACAGGTTCTCGATTGGATTCAGATCTGGAGACTGGGCAGGCCAATCCATTGACTTGATGATGTTCCGCTGCTTCCAGCTGATCACCTGTCTGGAGCGATGGCAGGGTGCATTGTCATCTTGGAACAGGAACTGGCCAGGAAACAGCTGGTGTGCTGATGACACCATGCACTTTTGCAGTATGGTGATGTACTTGGCTCCGTTAACCATTCCATCGATGTGAAGACGTCCAACGCCACTGGCAGTCATGCAGCCCCAGATCATGACCTTCAAAGGATGCTTCACAGTGAGGTTGAGACACTCAGGCTTGAAATTCCTCTCCAGGAAATCTCACATAGGCGTTGACCTGGTTACCAAACGGGCAGAAGGTGCTTTCATCGCTGAATAGCACCTTTTCCCACATTTCAGTCGACCAGGTTGAGTGCTTTCTCGCCCACACGATCTGGTTGCGCCTTTGTATGTCAGTCATCAGTGGCTTATTCCGTGCTTTGCAGCCCTGGAGACCAAACTGCAGGCACCGGCGACGAACTGTTGATGAGCTGACACTGACCTCACTCTTGTCTGACCACTCTCGAAGTGGCTGAGGAGAGGTCAACTTGCGATTAGTCAGTGAAATGCGTCGTAGTACACAGTCCTGGCATGATGTTGATGCACATGGACGTCCTGAACGAGGCTTGTCCACCACTGAATCCGTTTCTTTCTTCATCTGTACAATCTTAACAGCGCTCTGACTGCAGCCAACTTTCCTGGCTATCTGACGGCTTGAAAATCCTTCCTCGCTCATAAGGGACACACAAACACGCTTCTCCAATGTCAGGGTCCGAGTCATCTTCATGGTCAATCCAGAAAGCGTATGAAATTCAAAAATTCCGCACGTTTTTATAGCTGCAGTGTTGGCTAGATATCTGCATTGTGATTGGTTAGTGAAACCAGACTCCTGATTGGTCAGAAATAACGTGCATATTGGATAACCTCGATCCAGTTTTGACGCAGGATCCACAAAAATCGCAGTAGCTATCTCCCAGTGTCTGTAAAGTATTTAAATTGGAAGCAAGGAATGCAGAAATGTCAACTCTAATAGCCAAATGTATCCCTTTTAACGTAATAGAAAGATGAATATGATGGACTAATGCAAAATTTTAAAAAAACCCGTTAGTACGAAAAATGCAAAACTCACAAGTGATTCCAGACTTTTGCACACCACTGCATATGATATCTGTGAATAATTGTTAAAAATGCCTCTAACACCATGCCAGTGTATGATTTCACATAGAATGCAGTAGAGTAGTATTGTATATGGAAATGTTAGAGGAACAGAGACTAGATGAGCCTTTTGGTCCTCATCTGCAACCAAATTCATTTTTTCAATTGAGATTTTTAAATATGCATGCCAAACAAACAAAAAAACCTCCAGCGGTTAATGTTAAATGAAACTATTTACTATCCACCTATTTGGTAAGGAAGAAATCCCAAATAGACTGAAAAAATTAAGCGCCCCTTTTTTTTTATCCTTAAGAAATTTATCTAGATGTCTGTGATTTCCTGAAAGTTTATCATAAAAGCATAAAAATGGAGAAAATGACAGCAGATAGAGACCTTATGGCCTATCTAGTCTGTCCATCCATAGAAACTATTAAACTCAACCTCGGAGATTCTCTGTACTCGTCTCATGCTTTCTTGAATTCAGATACAATTCTCTCCACTCCACAGGGTGGCTGTCCTGTGCATCCCTACCACTCTTTTTTTCCATAAAGAAGTATTTCCTTAGCTTACATCTGAGTCTATCCCCTTTCACATTCATCCCCTTGTTCCAGAGCTGCCTTTCAATTGAAAGCACACCGCCACTTGTGCATTAGTCTCCTCTTTCCTGCCTTTTCCCCAAAGTAAACATATTGAGATCTTTAAATCTATTACCATATGCTTTGATGAAGACCACTGACTTATTTTAGTAGTTGCCTCCTGGATAGACTCTATATACCCTTTTGAGGAAGCAGTCTCCTGAAGTGTATACGGTACTTCAAATGAGGACTCACTAAAGACTTGTACAAAAGCACCATTATCTCCCTTTTTCCTGCTGGCCATTCCTCTCCCTATGCACCAAGCATTCTTCTGGCTTTTGCTGTCACCTTTTCTACCTGTTTGGCCATGTTAAGATCTGATACAGTCACCCCAGGTCCTGCTCTTTCGTGCATTGAAGTACTTCTTCCTCTATGCTGTATCCTATTCCCTTGGTTTTTAGCAGCCCAAATGCATGACCTTGCATTTTTAAGCAATAAAATCTTAGTTGACAAATTCTCGATCATTTGCTAGATCCCTCCTCATGTTATCCACACTTTCCAGGGTTCTACCCTTTTGCAGACTTTGGTATCGTCCTCGGAGGCAAATCATCGTGTTGGGAGCCATGGGCCTGGTTAAGAAGAATTTACAAGCACATTTTGATAAATACGAGTTACTTACCTGTAACGTGAGTTCTCCAGGGACAGCAGGATAAGTCAGCCACAAGTGGTGACGTCATCCGACGGCACCAGAACGGAAGTACTCTCACTAGCCCAGAAGGCTTTAGCCTTCTGGGCCTGACCGGTAGCCCCACCTCCCGATCCGCCCCTAGCTGGCCAGATCTTCCAAGCTGAGGCACTCCAGCAGCTAGGAGGCGGAGCGGAGATAGAGGTCCCCGCCGGGGAGGAGGGAGGGAAGTGTGGCTGACTTATCCTGCTGTCCCTGGAGAACTCACGTTACAGGTAAGTAACTCGTATTTCTCCCAGGGCAAGCAGGATGAAGTCAGCCACAAGTGGTGACGTCATCCGACGGCGCCAGAACGGAAGTACTCTCACTAGCCCAGAAGGCTTTAGCCTTCTGGGCCTGACCGGTAGCCCCACTTCCCGATCCGTCCCTAGCTGGCCATACTGAAGCGCTCCAAGTCCTCACGCAGCTCCAATAATGCACCCCCTGGTAAGGACAACAAGCTTGCACATCCTACTGTTGCACAGGCCTGCTCCATCAGGCCGCATTAAACCTGCTTGCACCTTACGGTACTTGAGTTTGGTTCTTTATTGGTTCCCCGCCGCTGCCTCTATAGCTGGGGAGACACCACTTGTGGCTGACTTCATCCTGCTTGCCCTGGGAGAAATACGAGTTACTTACCTGTAACGTGAGTTCTCCAGGGACAGCAGGATAAGTCAGCCACACTTTCCCTCCCTCCTCCCCGGCGGGGACCTCTGTCTCCGCTCCGCCTCCTAGCTGCTGGAGGGCCTCAGCTTGGAAGATCTGGCCAGCTAGGGGCGGATCGGGAGGTGGGGCTACCGGTCAGGCCAGATCTCGATCATTCTCGCTAGATTTGCTAGATCCCTCCTCATGTTATCCACACTTTCCAGGGTTCTACCCTTTTGCAGACTTTGGTATCGTCCTCGGAGGCAAATCATCGTGTTGGGAGCCATGGGCCTGGTTAAGAAGAATTTACAAGCACATTTTGATAAATTACCCATACGTTACATCTTATGAGGTCCAGTAGGAGGCTGTCTTTGGCACGATGCAAGTACTATGCCCAACATTAGCAGAAAATTTGAGAGACTGAGCTCATACTCCACATACCCTGGCTTAGAAGTGATGTTCATGATTGTCATGGTGTGCGCAAAACTAATCTATTTGGAGAAATTGCCCAAAGGGAAACCTATCTGACAGATCTTTCACAATATCATTTACAAAAAATGTTAAGAATTCCATCCCACGGGCACTTAGTTTATTTATGAGTCACAATGAGGAATGATGTCAAAGGCCTTGCCGAAATTATACCACAACTAGCGCAGTCATCTATTCAAAGAAATCATTGATTCATCTGACAAGACCTACCTGAAGTAAAAACCAGATATTTTTGAAGGGAACGTTAAAGTAAAAAGACGTCCTTATAGCAAGTACCTGATCTGTTGTCATATTCTATGTCTGTAGAGGTTGTGAGTAAATAAATGGCACTTGTGAACTGATTGCCTATATTCTCTTTTGAACCTTTGTTCCCTTCCTGTAGTTGGGGTCCAAGCAATATTGGCTATGGATTCTGCACCCTGTGCATTGGCATAATGTTCAAGTTTGTGGTTTTTTTAAATGTGTTTATTTAAAATGATATGGTACACCGGCATTCGAGCTTTACATCATGGCGTTTTACAATCCAGGAAAACAAAGAGTTACAAGAACATAAACATAAAACACATAAACAATACCAGACAAAATGGAGGAAATGCTTGTAGAGACAAAATCAGTAATCCAGGACTACTTTAGCAGAGACACAAAAGGAGGTATACGGAAATCCAAAATACAGTCGGTCTAAAAAAAATACCTAAAAATATAACAAAGCTTGAGAGTATAACCAGGTCTTAACTCCTTCCCTTTTTTTTTTTTTTTTTTAACTTTCTAATCTGAGATCTGCTGAAAGGGAATTCCAAAGTTGCAGGACAAAGTTTTTGTTGATTTTCTTTAGGTCATTTGTTGTCACGGGGCCATCAGCAAATTTTTCAAGCTAGCAGCTTAAAACAGCACTTCAGCATAGGCTGCTTGCAAGTTGGTTATACACTTATACAGTGCTGTGTAGCGCTACAGAAATAAGTAGTAGCAGTTATGGGGACATGTGCCTCTGGCGCTATTTTATACTGGTGCATTCCTTTATTGGGTATCTTCAACTGGAAGATTAATTTGCATTTGCTCCCACATTGTATGATGTAGAAGTACCACTCTTTTTAGGTAGTGTTACCTCCAGTGCCAGAGTGGGCTGGCTCATGTATACGTCTTCCTGATGTGCAGATAATGCAAAATATTCTCTCTTTTTGAGCATGTTAACAAAAGTGACTGAAGGTGATACTACCAACTTTAACTTGTAACATTTGTGGGCAGTAGCACCAGTTACTGAGGCTTCAGCCTCCTGACCATTCACCCCTCCCCCCCCATCCTTATAAACATTCATAGTCCAATCATCTTTGGTCTTAGAAATCCTTATGGGCGTTGCTTTTCAGCAAGGGTCATCTTTTTGGAGGGTAGAGGTAAGTTGTGGTGACTGTCTCAATGTGCTTTGGGAGCCCCATACCACCACGGATGCTGTCCTGTTTGACTTCACTTTCCATTTGGATGGGCCAGGAGCTGATATGGCAGCTGGGCACATTAGGTGAAACTTTAGCTCTGCTCTTGAATTTCAGTCTGGGATGACCCCCATCTCCCATTTGCCTTTTGGTCACAAGGAGGGACCCCACACCCACAAAGGAACAGCCTTGCTTGTCAGGCTTGGATATCGTAGTTGCCCTTTGATAGTGAGCACCCATAAAAACCCACAGTTTAGATCTAAACAAAGTTATTGGGGTTGGTGAAATACAAGGAATTTTTCAAAATGGCACAAATCCCAAGTCCCCTGTTTTCTAGATTTAAAAAAAAATATGTAAAAGAAGGTAAATGTTGACACTTGTGGTCTTCCTGCTCTGCTGAATTATTTAAGGAAAACATTTTCCCTCGCTGCTGTTGGAACTAGAAAGTCGGTAATCGTGGCATCTGTTACTGTGCTAGGGCCTAACTCTGTAAATAGAAGGCTACAATTAGAAGAAAAAGAGAACACACATTCAATGTACTCTTTAGGATGCAGATGTTGAGACCTCTCTCACAATGCCTGCCCTCTACACCCCCCCCCCCGTCTTCTGCAGTTCCTTTATGGTCTGATTTAACAGCATGATGACGACCCTAATAGCTGTGCCTGAGGCAAATACCTTTTTCTTCACCTATCACCATGGCCCAAGTCCCCATCAATCTCCCTCTCGCATTTTCCCCTGTCCTGCCCTCATGGTCTTTCTCCTCTTAATATTCCCAACCCCTTCCCTGTAACAGGGAGGCGTGGTCTAGTGGTTAGGACAAGGTACTTCAGGCCGGAGGGTCGGGGGTTCAAGTCCCACCTGGGGACAGCAATCTCAGGCCGGAGGGACTGGGATTTCTAGTCCTATAGGCACTCCTTGTGGTCTTGGGCAAGCCACTTAACCCTCCATTGCCCATGTTCCTTGTATGTATTAGTGTGTGTGTCTCATATCCCCTCATGTTAAATGTATCCCCCAATTGACCGCTTTGACCCGGTGAAAAGCGGGATATAAATACAGCTAAATAAATAAATAACAAGTCAGCCAGAAGACTTTATCTTCCATAGTGCCTGTGCTGAAGAAAGAGACGATAGCTGTTGTTGCTCTCATTAGGTTTAATTGTAACAGATACAAGCTAGATGCAGCATTTTTCTTTTTCTAGGGGTTGGGGGGGAGGACATCTCATCTCCCCTGAATAATACAATATAAATAGACAAATTAGAACATTGGCAAAGTCCTCTTCTTACTCCACCATTTCTTGACCCCAGCATTTTACCTTCACCTCCCTTTTCCTATGGCAGCATGTGCTTGCTCTCTCCCCGTCCTGTCTTCTGCTTTTCACAGCCATTCACTCACCCCAACTCTCTTACCGGAGTACCAGTCCTCAACCTAGCTCAGACATATTGTCTCACACTCTCCAGGCCATCGCACCACTTTCTCTCTCCTCTGCCCCCAACTGACTACTATGGCTCATTAGTTCCGACAGGTCCTCCAGCACCTGCAATTTCATCTTTGGCTGGGTGGGTGCTCATGCATGCTGCTGCACACACTCAAAGCCAGCTAGCAATAGGCACTAGTCCCGGCTAGGTGCAAAAACACACAGACACACATACACCCTCATTTGGAGTACTGTGTGCAGTTCTGGAGACTGCACAGACTCCATCCTGTTTATTTCGTTTTGAAGGTGCAAAGGGCAGCTACTAAAAGGGTCAGTGATATTTGTAATAAAACATATGGGGATAGACTTAAAGACCTATGGCTTGATAGACCATTGGTCTTACCTATTATGGCAAATCTTATGGCCTAAATATATATACTGTGTAAAAAGGGAGATATGATAGAGACATTTAAATATCTCCGTAGCAAAAATGCATAGGAGGTTAGCCTCTTTCATTTGAAAGGAAGCTCTGCAATTGGGCATAGGGTGAAAGGGGATAGACTCAAAAGTAATGTAAGGAGATATTTCTTTATGGAAGGGGGGTGGATACACGGAACAGCCTCCTGGTGGAGATGAGGACCATATCTGAATTGAAGAAAGCATGGGAGAAGCACAGAGGATCTCCAAGGGAGAAGGGATTGTAGGGCTTAGCCGGTATGGATGGGCAGACCGGATGAGCCATATAATTTTTATCTGCCATCATTTTCTCTGTTCTGTGGTGATGTTTCTATCCAGTTATTGTATCCATACTACTAAGGATTCATCTCTGCCGCCCTGTAAATAGCCCCAATTCTCCACTGCCATTGTTCTCCCTGCCATCCCTCTCTTGATCAGGGCCAAAATTTCAGAGAAACTACCCCTCTCCTCCTTACCTGTGGAAACTCTACTTCACAGTGCTCCTATCCCAAAAAACGGTCTCCTGGGTTGGTTCATAGTGCTGCCTCTTCATGTTTAATGGGGGGGCCAGGCTGGGCAGCAGTGTGGCAAGTGATGAGGGTGGCAAGTGATAAGGATGGCATTAACTGGTGAGACCTATGGATATGTCAGCTGTAGGTATGGAGTGTTAAGCGGAAGTAACTTCAGCCAGAGCCCAGAGGGAGGGCAAAATGGCGGATCGTAGAGGCAGCGCGTGGTGAACTCTCTGCGTCTGAGGTGCGGCTATTCCTACTGTTAAGGTGCTGAAATGGAAAGGCAAGAACCTGGCTCACCCATCAGGACCAGGTTTGGGAGAAAATAACCAGTTTATCTTGAAATAAGTTGGGGTTTGCCCGACTAAGGATTGTTCCATCACTTTGGACTGCTTCAGCAATGCTGGGCTGGAGCAGAGCACAGATAGGGTTTCTTTTAGTCCCGAAGAGAGAGCGCACTCCCCGCAACCAGGAAGTGTTTCCCTGAGAGAGTACATTCTGCCTGAAAGCTTGGAGACTTTATCAGTGCTGAGAGATGCGATGGGTTCCCCTCTTGTGAAGACCTCCCCCAAGGATATTGGCAAGAAGTGGAGTGGAGGAGTGGCCTAGTGGTTGGGGCAAGGTACTTCAGGCCGGAAGATCGGGGGTTCAAATCCCACTAGAGGACAGCAACCTTGGACCGGAAGGACTGGGGTTTCTAGTCCCATAGGTGCTCCTTGTGGTCTTGGGCAAGCCACTTAACCCTCCATAGCCCATGTTCCCTGTAAAATAGTTATCTCCAAGTTACAATGCCCTGTTCAATGTAATTTCAGTTTGTTCAATGTAAACCGCACTGATGCAGAATAGCGCGGTATATAAGAGAATGTAAATAAATAAATAAATGAAGAAGTTGCAATGAGGAGGTAAGCCACTTAACCATTTTCCCAGAGTGGAATCTTGGAACACCAAGCGGTGGTGGTACTAGCTCTCCAGTAATCTTAAAGGTGCTGTGGGACTCCATTAACACTCTGGATGTGTCTTTGAATTTTCATTTAGAGAAAGTTGGTGTGAAGGTTGATTCCCTGGTGGAGTTCGTTGCTGTACAGGAGGAGGAAATTGGCCAACATACTATTAAGCTGGAGCGTTTTAGAGCAGCAAGTGAAGGAGTTAGGTAGGGGCTGTTAAAGATGCCCACTTAAAGGAGAACTCTGTGTTATGGAGGAAGCTGCAGTATCTTGAGAACCAAAACTGGAGAAACCTAAGGTTCCTAAGCTTCCTGTGACTCCCATGTTTAGTCCATTTGAAATGGTGAAGTCCTTGGTGGACATTCTGGGGTGGGCACCAGACAACTTGCCACCTATAACCCGGGCATATTATTTGTCTCCTACTAGTGGGCTCTGGGAGCCTCACTTGGCCACAGAATCAGGTGGATCTGACTGGCTTTTTGGAAAGCGCTCTGGAGCTGGTGACTGCCCATAATACTACGAGGTGCAACCAAAACGTATTGAGACTGTTATTGCACTCAGTCTCCTTCAAAGTAGTCCCCTTCTGATAAAACACATTTCCTCCAGCTTTCCTGCCACTGCTGGAAGCAATTTTGAAATGCCTCTTTCGTTATGCCGTGAAGCTGCTGTGTCGAATTTTGCTTAATTTTCTCCAAATCATCGAATCTCCTTCCTTTCAGTGGTAATTTCAGTTTTGGAAACAAAGTCACAGGGTGTGAGGTCAGGTGAGTACGGAGGCTGACAGACTTACTCAATTTGGTGTTTGGCCAAGACCTGCTGGACAAGATGTGATGCGTGAGCTCGGATGTTATCTTGATGAAGCAACCATTCACCATTCCTGTGCAACTCTGGCCTCTTATGACGAACTGCATCTCTCAAGTCGGATGTAGTACCTTATTGATGGTTTGGCCTTTTGGAGCATACTCATGATGAACAGTACTCTGATAAGGTCATGCTGACAGTTTTCTTTGACATAGCCCATCAGGTGAGAAATGTTCTTGAAAGGGTCTGGGAGAATTTGTGAATCTTCCATTCTGAGGATTGAGCCTTAGTTTCCAGGTCATAGCCATAAACCCATGATTCATCACCAGTAATCTTTTTGATGAAATCTGTCATTTTCAACGCTTTCCAGTACCCTGGCTTCAGACGGTCTATCTTTTTCGTGAGGGGACAGGAGTTTCGGCATGAATTTTGCAGACACAAGTCTCATCCCCAAATCGACAGTAAGAATGGACTGTACCAACCCGAAACTGATATCCGTGTCCTCAGCAAGTTTTCTGATAGTCAATTGGCGATTTGAAAGTATTGCGGCATGCACTGCTTCAACTTTGTCTTCATTCCTTCTCATGGATGGTTTTTCAGAACGTTTGTTATTTGTTAACGCTCTGGCGGCCCTCTTGGAAAATTTGTACCAGTTGTAAACTCGAGCACGACTCATGCATTCATCCCTATACACTTGCGGTAACTTGTTATAAGTCTCTTTGCAGGAATGTCCAAGTTTCTGGCAGAATTTAATGCAAATTCGCTGTTCAATTTTTTTCACTCATCATAAATCTAATGAACTGCTTTTACATGATACCAAACATAATGTGATTAAAAAAAGTACACTCTGCACATGCAGAGCATATAACTAGGTCACTGCATGTGTAATAGCATCATAGTGCGACATATGTTATAGCTATACAACAAGTCTCAATACTTTTTGATCACACCTCATATGCTGGTAACTTTCACTTTTGAGCAGGACAAGAGCTCTGTTATTTCTTTACTTGGGACACATTTAAGAAGTTTCTTTTTGGTGGTGCTTTTTGTATATTTCCTGATATTTCAAAAACTACCCAGGCTAGGTGTAAAGAATTTTTGGCTTTGCAGCCCTGAGTTCTTGCCCTTGGGGGTACTTGGTCTTTAAAATGTCCTCTTTTGTGTTATGTATGTCTTGATGCAAAACATTTTCTTTGAGCAAAGCAACTCTAGATTTGTTGGGTTTGTGTGAAGGGAACTCTAAGGCTGCTGTTGGGGACTCAGTGTGTGCGTTCCAGCTTACTGCCTTTGCACTGATTTGTTTAATTCTCCTCTCCTTTTGTTTCCTGTCTTCCTATTCTAGTGGTCGAAACGGCAATGATGTTTGTATTGCTTGGATATTTTGTTTTCTTTTATGGATTCTGTTTACCTATGAATATTGCCTGTTACCTTTTTTGTTAATGCTTATAAAAAATAAAAAGTTAAAGAAAAAAAAAAAACTTCAGTCAGAGCTAGTGGCCCTGCTCTACCTAGGCAGGCTCAAGTTTCTTTTCTTGCCCCTCTTAATCCTCTGCTCCTATGCTATAATGTATAACTGGCAGAAAAACATGAGGGCCGCAGGTCATTGCGACAGCCGGATTCCCCCTGTATGCTTATCATTCACCTGCTACAGGACTGCAGTTGGAACATTCAACCAACTGGTGCATGGTTCATGCAGTCCTGTATTCATTATAATGAATACACCTAGCCTGGGTAGAGTTTGAAATATCTCCAGGAACAAGCAGGAATGAGTCTTCACATATGGGTACGTCGGTACCGACGGAGCCTGCACGGGAATGCTCCCCAGCATCCAATCAGAAAGCTTTTGGGAGCATCCCTCGCGCCTGCGTGCTGACTTCCCGCCTTTCCCACTGCCTCTCCTCAGTTTTCGTTTTTCCGCGGAGCCAACAGGACGTCCTCCTGTCACCGCAGAAACCTTTTTCTTTAAAATCCTTATTTTCTTGTTTTCTTGTGGTCGCAGCTGTCTTTCCCGCCGATACCGGTACCGCCGGTGCTTTATTCTTTTCTTTCCAAACTTAGAGAAATATTTTCTCCTCAGTTTTTTGTTTTAACTTTTTGGGGCCTACCAGGCCTTTTCCAACATGGAGCCTTCTTCACCTAAGAAGTGCCTTCACTGTGGAAACTTAGTGTTCTTTTTAGACTCCAATGCTTGGTGTCTAACCTGTTTGGGTCCTGACCCTTTTTCCCCTGATACCTCAGACTATATTATTGGGAGAAGACCTTCCCTTTTTCGAGTTTCCCTCGATGCCGTTTTTCCTCCTGAGGTGAGGACACCGGTTTATTCTTCTCTCCAGGATCAGGTAACCCACAAACAGTCTGTTAAGACTAGCCAGTTCTTGAAGGGTAAGTCTCATGCCCAGCATGATGACGGCTCCGGCCTTGCCCTCAAGACCCCATTGGCAATAAAACCCCGGCGGGAGTCTTCGGGCTCCAAAGCATTTTTGGGGTTTCAGGTTGTTCCTGGGGCTCACCCCTCACAGAACATACCTGAGCCATGCTCGGGGGTGGTATCCGCTTCGAGCGGTACCGATCCCCCGGCATCGGCACCGGTGTCGAGTGTTCCACTCTTCACCAGGGATCGTCATCTGGTGTCCTCGGTACCTTCGGGGCCGATCGATATGACCCAGATTGGCTTTCCTGTAGCCCAGCCATGCTCGGGGTTGGTACCGGCTTCGAGCGGTACCGATACCCCGGCATCGGCATCGGTGTTGAGTGTTCCACTCTTCACCTGGGATCGTCATCTGGTGTCCTCGGTACCTTCGGGGCCGATCGATACGACCCAGATTGACTTTCCTGTATCTTCGCCATGTTCGGGGTTGGCATCGGCTTCGAGCGGTACTGATACCCCGACATCGGCACCGGTGTCGAGTGTTCCACTCTTCACCAAGCATCGTCGTCGGACGTCCTCGGTACCTTCGGAACCGATCGATACGACTCCGATTGACTTTCTTGTATCGGCATCGCCGATACCTTCTGGACATGCATTGATAGACTCGCTCCCTTCGATGCCGAGTCTAGAATTGATATCCAGTCTCGATGACTTGGTACTGACGCGTTTCGGAACCGATCCATTTCGCTTCAGCAGCCCCCGATTACTGCTTCGATGACATTATCTCCGATACCGGTATCGATGTCGATTCCTGCAGTTCCATCGGTGCCATCGATCCTTTCAATGCCTAGTTTGGAATCGACACCAGGCACTGACAATGCAGTACTAACTGCCTCAAATCAGAACTGTCAGTATCACGGTCCATCTAGCAGGATTCTTTTTCTGCACCAATCCAGTATGTCTTCTGGTGCTCAAGCTGCTCCTTCAACCTCAGCTTACCCAGGAATAGTTCCTATTGGAGATCCTTCTTTTCAGAAATTTCTCCTTGACATGGCAACCTTTCTTGCCATTCCTATTCCTGGCTTTACTCAAGATCCTGCAGATAAGGAAAATATAATGCTTCCTTTACATCATTCTTTGCAGGATCTTCTTCTGAGGATTTGGGAATCACCCTTAAAGGTTCCTTCGCCTTCTACAGCCATGAATGTTCTGTATCAGGTGCCTCCCTCTCCGGGATTTCAAAAGAACCAACTTCCATATCCATTCCATTGTAGTGGAATCAGCAATGAGGAAGGTAAAAAGCAAGAAGAAGCATTCTTCTTATCCGCCAGATCATGCATCTAAAGCACTTGATACCTTTGGACGTCAAACCTTCCAAACTTCTATGCTGGCTTCAAGAATTATCTCATATATTTTTTATATGAGTCTGACACTTCAGGAGGTCACAGAGAAATTATCTCTTTTGTCCCCTTTTTTGTCAGAGCCTAAGGCCACTGACTATTCCTTGCTTCTTAATCATAGCAGGAATAGCTCTTGGTTTCTTTCTCGTGCTTCTCTAGACTCTTTTAAGTCTGTTAGCAGATCCTCTGCTATTGCCATTGGAGCACGTCGTAAAGCCTGGCTGCAAGCTTCAGACTTGAGCAGATGGGCACAGCATACACTGGGTAATTCTCCTTGTACTGGAGAAAATCTCTTCAATAGAGAGGCTTTACGTCAGGTTGCTCATTGCTCCACTGACTTCCCTGGTTCTGGAAACCATCCTAAACCTTCTTTTTCCCCAGGACGTAGGAAATGTCCTACCAAACCTCCTTTCCCTAAGAAAAGAAGGTTTCTCCCTTCTCCTGCCCATCCTCCAGATGTACCCAAGCAAGGGACATCTCATCCTAGTCTGAAGTCTCCAGACTCTAACCAGTCTAATCATATCCAGCAATCATAGGTTCCTGTATGTTGCAATCTACAGTTAACTTCTTCTAGCAGAAGTTTATTCTTCAAACTCTACACTGTTTTTTTCTTTTTCAGTATGCGAAGCTGTTAGGATACTTTTGTCCATGGGTTACAGAATTCTCCCCTTCTTACTACCACGAAGGGAGGCCACAACTATTCCATGATAGTTTCTGTCCCCACATGGACATCTTTTCCTTCAGCTAACTTACCATATGGTAAGTCACCTTCTACCTCTCTTCCAGGGTTTTCCCCTGCTTGAGTTGGTACCATACTGAATCACTTCTCTTTCTTTCCAGTGTAGATTTTTTGTTATCCCTCAATGCATGCTCTGAACAACTCATCAGACAGGGACGGGAATATCTCCGCTCCCTTTGTCTGTTTTTTCTCTCTGTTTTTATACAGGAGAATCCCCTCTGCTGTTTTGTTCAGTTGCTGTGCATGCAGGAGTTCCAGTGATTACTTTAGTGCTCATTGCAAGCTACTTTCAACTATCTTGCATAGTACTACTCACTGCAGGTTATCTTCTTCTAGAATCCTAGGATGTGGCAACACACCTGACTTCAGTCAGTTTTATCTCATAATTCTCCTGCACAATGCTCTCTGCAATCTTCAGAGAAGCTTTCTACTATGGGCCCTTGCTACAGAGCATTGAACTTTATCTCTGAGGGTTTTTCCATATAGTAGAAAAAAACTTATATAATCATTCCATGACTATATGGGTTCTTATACCCTCTTGTCTCCTGTTGTGCTACAGAAGACAAGCTTTTTCTGCGTGAATGTCCAAGGAGTTCCCAATCTTGCAGGAATCCACCCTTTTTTCCTTACAGCTTGGCATTATGCTTTCTGCTCCACCTGGACAACGCATACTCTTTTGGTGTACATGATACCCCTGTGTCCCTTGGCTGGGTCATCCTGGTGTCTTAGTCTATGCATTTTTTTGTCCTTTGGACATGTCAGAGTCCTAAAGTACTCCTGACGTGCTTTTGCCAGACTGCTATTATCCTCTGTTTTTTCACGCAACCATACTGGTTATTCCACTGAAATACATTCCTGCACTGCAGAAATAGATTCTCTATATATCTTCAGGTGGTTTTCACCCCCTTATTAGATGAATCTTTTCCCATCACATTCCCCATGTGAATGTTTTTGTGGGGCTCAGTTGCAGGCATGTATCCTCAGACTTATATTCATGTATGTATATGTCCTATACATACATATTTCTGTAGTCTGTGTAGGCATAAGTCATACCCATCTATATATCTATATATATCACACATATCTAAACATATATGCACATATCTATAGATATGTATGTATCTCCATATATAGATATATAGATATACCCATCGGGAGATGTCCATAGGACACTATGTATTACCTACTATCTCCCTAACTGTCTGTGCTATAAAGCTTTTACCTTCTTAAGGGGTCCAGACAGTCAACTTGCCTATTCTCATATGGCTCAGTAACTGGGAGCAGTTATACACACAATTACTGCTGTGATGTCAACAGCTTCTCTTTTTGTTATAAATCTCCCTTTCTATGAAGTATCAAACTTCAATGTCTTCCTATCTCTTACCAGCTAGGAATGACAGTGTACATCTTCAGTATTCTGAGTACACTTCTGTTCTCCTTGGGAATAGGGGCTTTTTTCCATACCCCCTCTTCCCTTCAGGACTGGGCGAATTCTCCAGATCGGTCAGTCTTCTTCTTTTAGTTCTCAATGTTAATAACTCTGTACCTAAAAGAGTTTTCAGCTTTTTTCCATAAAGCTTTCCATTGAAGACCTGCCGTTCTTCTCCTGCCCCAGTTGACACCTGGGTCACCTGCACATTCCAGGTTTGGAACTTCATCCTCACTGCTGTGAAGTTACCTTGAGGATTCCGCTACTGCATCTACAGAACACTCCATCACAGTTCTACTTCCTACAATCCAGTAGGTAAGCTCTATATTGTACTAGTTCATTAAATATTTTAATGATACGTGACATACATTCTAAAGACTCTTTTTCCCTGTAGTCTTTAGATTTGCTGTTCCTCTACAGCTCTTCTCTATTCAACTCCTACCCCCCATCCCTCAGGGGACGCCGGGGATCCAGGTTTGGGAAATGCCGTCCTGTTCCAGGGATACGCATTTTATGGGATGTCCCCCGGCACCCACAGCTAGGGAGTCCCCATATGTGAAGACTCATTCCTGCTTGTTCCTGGAGATAGCACACTTACTTACCTGTAACAGGTGATCTCTGGGAACAGCAGGAATTAGTCTTCACAACCCACCCACCTCCCCTAGGAGTTGTATCTCTCTATCTCCTTTCCTCTTTCTCTCCTTCTGTCTCAGCTATGAAACTCAACTGAGGAGAGGCAGTGGGAAAGGCGGGAAGTCAGCGCGCAGGCGCGAGGGATGCTCTCAAAAGCTTTCTGATTGGATGCTGGGGAGCATTCCCGTGCAGGCTCCGTCGGTACCGACGTACCCATATGTGAAGACTAATTCCTGCTGTTCACAGAGATCACCTGTTACAGGTAAGTAACTGTGCTTTATCTGCACATTACATTTCACATGATTGATATAGCAGCAGTGGATTAAGAGGACGACGAGGGAGAGGCAGTGCCTGCCTGCACCAAGCTGCTGGTTTAACTGTTTGTTTTTAGTTGGGGACTCCTTGTAGCCATGGGTCCATGGCAGTTCTTCTGTCTGCACCCCTTCTTCGCCCAGCATTGGCTCTGACTCTGGAAGTGGCAACAATTTCAGAGACATGAAGTCATGGGTGCCAAGATTCAAATTTTAAGTGCCATGGTGACCTGGCACCCGGGATTTGTTAAGCCCAGCATTAGTGGTACATTTCATAAGCAGTAATATGCATCCTGTTTCTAAGGCAAAATAAAGATATCGGCATTTTAAAATGTTTTCACAATTTCATGGAAATTCTTTGTTCTGAAAAGACTCAAACTACCTTCCCCATTTTTCTCCACTTGGTTATTTGTGGGATCGGAGCCAAGATAGACAGACAGATCAGATTCAGAATGTTTTGAAGTAGTTTGGGAATTTTGCTAACGTGTTTTGCTTCTAGAAATAATGATCTGAAACAAAATTGCAGGCATTTACGTTTTTTTGGCAAGAAATTTACTGAAGCCTCCCCCCCCCCCCCCCCCCCCCCCCCCCCCCACGATTCAGATAAGTTACAGAAAAAAAAGAACCGATTGCGAAGCATCTTGATTGTGTTAACTTTCATCTTTGTGTCGTCAAGAATCAGACCAGCAGCTCTGGTCCTGGCCAAACATAAATATTTCCATATATAATACATAAGATCATTTCTTATTTCCTCTAAGCTGTCTGCTTGCTACAGATTTTCTTGTTTGTGGTGAGAAAGATGAACCAGTACTTTCCCAATACTGTTGTTTGTGTTGAATATATAGTAACTTAGTAACCGAGTAAATGATGGCAGATAAAGACCAACAGGGTCCACCTAGAGGCTAGAGATAGGCTGCTTGCTATGTGTACTCCTGAAATCTCGCTAAGTACACGGAGGGCTTTCTTATGAAATCGCCTGTCTTCGGGCACAAAGCAGTCTTGTAAGGCCGTTAAAGCTGCTGAAGAATACCGTGACCTAGTTTGCCATAGTAACGTGCAGATGCATTTGGTCAGTTCAGAGATGCTGCTTAATCAGCTCTTTGTCCTCTTGGCAGTTTTTACTGTGTGCGTCAGCGTCACATTTTGAGTTAGCATATGGGCTTGGGGAGTGTCAGCAAGACAGTTTCTTCGTTGTAAACGGCTGGGCTTTGTAGGAAATCGATGACTCATAATCTAACGGAAAGTTTATCACGTCCTCTTGCTTGCCCCAGCTGCTCAGTAGTCATCCTAGTTTAGCTTGATGGGTTACTATGGAAATGAACTGATCACCAGAAGCTTACTTTGCAAATGATCCAAGGAAAAAAAGCAGTGAATGTAGTGAGTCAGCAGTTTTTGCAGTCATTTTGGATTTTGGGGGTGCCCTGCTGACAAAGAGCTGGAAGGGAAGCAGAATCTGACGCTGGACTTTTCAGTACCTGTGGTGCTTGTTGACCTGAGGGAAAGTAGTTACCCTTCTTTTCTCTCTTCAGTGTGCTCAAGTGCAACCAGTCCCAGCAGACAAAAGACCAAAATTTTGGTCAACCTTCAGCAGCCTGAAATGAGGATATTTTAAAAAAGAACAAAACAAAACAAAAAAAACCCCAATAATAAAATGTAGTAGTCCAGCAAAAGACAGTGCTAACTAAATTTTAGAGAGATGTCAAGCATCTCTATTTTGAGTCTGTTAAGGTTTCATAAAGAATAATATATTGGTAACAAAATAGCTTTTTACTGTATAACCACAAATAAATTAATTTTAATAGACTTTTTCTTATTACGAGTCTGAGGTTTCTTAACTCTGATGTCAAGGGAAGTAATAGTAACATAGTATATGACGGCAGATAAAGTCCATCTAGTCTGCCCAGCAAGGCGGCAAGAGTAGGTGCACCTGCTGCTCCGTGCAGATCACCCCTCCCCATGCCTTTGTTTAGGGGTGCACCCACCGCTCTGTGTAGGTCACAGACTTTTCCAGTGAACCTTTTCAGGCACAACTGTTTACGTTTTAATGGAAGTATGCCTTTGATTTGAAGGCAAGAGTACATGCATAAGCTTCAGCCCAATCTACCAATTTCTGTTCTTGAGGAGTGTCCTTTATATATAGTGACCCGATTGTGGGTCCCACAGTATTTTTTTTATAACAGGAATTTTAGTTCTACAGCTGTAAGTAAATTTCTACTCTAGAAATATAATGGACTGGTTTGTAAAATTGTTCCCTCTTAATGTCACGTTGTTCCTTTGTTGGTTCAATAAAGCATCACAGCCAGTACAGGTCTGCTTTTATCATGGTTTGAATGGGTAGTTGAGAAGCAAGGTAAATTTAATTTAAATTATATCCATTTAAAGATGATATAAATCACTAGTCAGAAATGTGTTCTGCATTGTTAAAAGTGAAACTATAAAAGGAATTTCCTTATCATTCTTCTAGACCAGTCCTAATGAGTAGGTTACACTCCCGTGCCAGAAGGTGGAGGCACTTATACTGAGCAATGACATCACTGAAAGTTGCTTTATCTGGTGCAGCATTAAGAGAAGCCAGTATTTTCTGCCCAGCAGGTGGCAAGGCGTGTGGACTAGTGAAGTAGTGTAGATAGGCATGAATCTCCTGGCCTACACTACAATGCAGTGGTCAGCGCGATTGAGACTGGCAAGGTCAACGTTGCATGGAGCATAGTTACGCCCATGTATCCTAGAGCAGAGAGTTGCTCTGTGTCCATGCTATTTCCCACAGGTTACTAGCACTCAGTGGGCTGGAAGAAAAGCTGGAGGACCCCATGGAGCCTCTGAGGGAGATCTATAAATTGGGCCCTGATCTCCCTTCCCTTTTGTTGTCCTTATCTGCATGCTCTGTATCTCTCTTTTTCCTCCCCCCCCCCCTTCTGTATTTTCGCATTGGTTTCAATGAGTAGTATTTGTCTCTCTGCTGCTTTAATAAAGCAGCTCCAAATTTGAAAAAAAACAAGGCTTTTGTTGGGCAGCTGGGCTGCACGAGCTTCCAGGGCTTACCTACTCCTGTTTCCTCATTCAGCCTGACAGGGATTCCCTTTTTGCCGCAGCCCTGCTTCTTTTTTCAGCACTCTTTTTTTAAAAAAAAACAACGCCCCCCCCCCCATTTTCCATGGCATAGATCAGCCACGTGGCCTGATGCAGCCAGTGACCGCCCCCCCCCCCCCCCCGCACCAGTTTTGGGTTTTCCATAGTGGCTTATTTTTGCCACTATTATGGTTGCAAAGCCTGGGGCACCATTTTTCTTTTGATGTTTTGGGACCCCCCTCTCACTGGGGTCCTGGGGCCCAATGCAGTTCTGTGGCCTCTGCCATGCCTTTTTGCTATTTTTTTTTTATGCCAGTGGGCCCCATGCCATTTTCAAAGGTCGCTTCAGCCTGGAGTTGGAGCTTGGTGGGTTGACCTTAGCCACAAGCCCGTTGACCACTGGAGGCCCTCAAAGGGTTCCAGAACTCTGCTTTTCAGCTGGCATGCACTGCAGTACAGTTCACGAGCTGTATTTTTTTCTGGCTAGCTGCTTGGCAGCCTCCTTCATGGGGGCCAGAGGCCCAGGCTTCCCGTCCAGGGACTCTGAGCTCACGAGCGCTTCAGTCATGGGTAGAGAGGTCACAGCCACATCTTTACCCTTACTTTCCTCCATTCTTCCAAGAGCCTAAACCTATCCCCCTAACCCCCGAGGAGGGCAGGGTGGTGGTTCCCCCACAGAAGGTTAAGATCTCTGTGATCTGCTTTTTTGCTGATGGGCTCTGTTTATGCCCTTGTAGGATACTATAGTGGCTTTGTAGGTTGCAGAGCTGACTTTGGGTCAAGGTTAACAGGTAGGTCCTCCTTATGTCTTGTAAATATCCACTGGTCATCTGTGTTTATACTTCTCCCTGACACTAGGCACTGAAGTAGCTGCTGCTGGTTAAGATTACTACTACTGATCATTTTATATAGCAATACAAGTCTGTTTCAGAGTCTCTTCCAAGTCTATGGTGATGGTGGTGTTGGCACTATCCTTAGTCAACAAATGCTGGTTCCAAACTGTGGCAGAATAGTTTCTCTTAAGGGTTGCTTGCTCTTCAAAAGGAGAATATCACCCACAGAGACTCCTGGAATGCAGGTCTACAAATGCCAATGATTACTTTTATAAGGCTGTTTGTGGAGTCTAGAGATGTCCTTCAGGGAATCAGCTGCATTAGGAGGCAGTCCTTTTGGAGCTTTTGACATGCTCACTCTCTTCAATGGCTCTGTTTCAAGTCACAGATTAGCAAAACCTCCAATCGGATATATAAGAAAATAAGGACCCTACTATTGTGCCCTTTTCTAGAACGCGCAGATTTCCATATGGTATTCTAGGCAATGATTCTTCCACACTTGGACTACTGCAGTATAATATGCCAAGGAATTCCAAAACATTTTACACCCCCTGCAAATAGCACAACATACAGCTCACATATCCTATAAGGTGCATCAAATCAACCATATCGCACCCATTCTAAAGCAGCTGCATTAGCTGCCATTGACAAGCAGAATCAAGTATTTTATAACCACATACAAAATAAATCACACCTTATCTTCAACATATCTACGATCCATCCTACAAAAGATGAATAACGGAACCAGAAGACCCTGTACACAAAACATGTATACCATACCACGTGAAAAAGCCAAGAGCACCCAAGCAGCATGTTCGCGTGCTTTCCTGCTTAATGCATCAGGACTCTGGAATTCACTACCAGAGAAGATAAGAGACACATTAGACTTTATAACATTCCATAAGGAATTAAAGATCCTACTCTTCCGGGAACATTTTCTTTCTGAAACACAGCATTTACAAACCCAACCAGGAACCTAAAATGCCTAACTGCAGAATAGCTTCAGTAATAACACCATGATTGTACCATGTTATCTGAGTTAAGAGTTAAATGTTATAATGTAAAATTAAATTTACCATAGTTAATTGTGAACTGCTTTTGATTCAAGAAAGGTGGTGTATATAAAAGCAAATAAATACGATTTTGCATATTAAGATATGTTCCCTTTAGTATCTTCAAAGTAGGATCAATTCTCTTGAGCCGTTTCATTCTGACAAGAGAGCCTTGCATTTCTTTGCTGTACTGTTTTCACTTTTCACTCATGCCTGTCCTCTCCATAGATACAGGAAAAATATCTATACTTTTGGTCTTATGTTTCTGTGTGAGTTGATTCTTGGCTTGTTTTGCTAATTTTGCCAGTGTAGCAAACTACTTTACATTTCCTGCATTGAATAATAAATACTACATTACTAGAGGAGGGCCATAAGTAAGATCCCATTGAGTTTAATGTCTCTTCCATATAGGCAACTGGGGGACCATGGGCAGGGCTGGCTCAGCCATCAGGCAGACGGTGCTTGCTTTAGAGTGGCAGCTTTTGGAAGGGACAAAGAGAAGCTGCAGTCAAAACAAAACAATAGGTCCTCACAGCTCAAACGCAAAGGGCAGCTGCAGCACATCTAAGTGTAATATAACGAACTTCTCGTCTTAAGGAAACCCATGCAGGAATGTGGAGATGGACTTATGAAAACCCGCTAGTTCTCAGACGCCATACAGATTGCTTCTGCAAGTCTGTGTTGGTCCTTAGGGGAGGGCACGCATCCTATTTCTGACACCTCCCCTTCCTGGATTCTGTGGTACCATTTGGGGTCATGATCCACAGTTGGTCACCTCTTGACTACAAGGTTTAAACCACATTAGGTGCTGTGGACAGTGAAATGAGTACTGTGGTAACCCATGCTAAGGGGTCGTCTTATTCTGTAAACAGTTGACTTAGGCCAGGAGAATATCTGATTCATAAGCTGGAAGGGCCCGGGGGGGTGTGGGGGGGGGGGGTAGTTCTGAAAAGTAGATATGCCTGAACTTCAGAGCCACTGTATATCCATGAGAAAAGAATAGACCAGCAGTTTGTGGGATGAAGATTATAGAGAACAGGTACAATTCTTTTATATGTTTTGTTTGTTTAGCTAGGTTTATATACCGCTTTTCTACAAGTCAAAGCGGTGTACATTCAGGTAGTGTTTGTATATATAGGGTGGCCCAAAAAAAGTGAGAACATCTTGTATCATATAAGTAATTTTAAAAATTCAAAAAGACAGATGTAAATGATTCACAAATTTAAAATATAAAGATGGCGACTGGAAATTGTCGAAATAAAGACGTTATATAGCTAAAAAAGGTAAATAAGTAAACTATTTAAGCTTTTAATTTATGAGATGTTATCACTTTTTTTGGGCCACCCTGTATATTTCCCTTGTCCCCGAAGGGCTCACAATCTGCGGGTGGTTTTTTTTGGTACCTGAGGCAACAGAGGGTTAAGTAGCTTGCCCAAGGCCACAAAGAGCACCTGTAGGACTAGGAACCCAAAGTCATACAATACAGTACAATATTATGTACATTCTGGCCCAAGGTTGCTGTCGTCTAGCGGGATTTGAACTTTGCTCCAACCACTAGGCCACTCCTCCCTCATGTGAGTGCAATTGTACCTCTGGGAAATTAGTCCATGAAAGCCCAGAACTGTACTGAAAAATTGGGCAGCTCTGGAGGATCAGTATCCAGGATTTTTTTGTTTGAATCCTTTTAAATTAACTTAATTTTGCTTAGTAAATGGTGCTGACATGGTTTATTTTATTTAGCATCTTTTCTTATACAGTCTTTCTACAAGTCATGATGTTCATGTAAGAGTTGACTGTAATTATTTACAAAAGCTGTTATTGTTCATACAAAAGTTGAATGTAAATAGTTACAAACGCTGTTCCATGTAAAACTTTGTTCAATTTTCGTTATCTGTAAACCGCCTTTGATCTCTGGAAGAGACGGTATAGAAAAAAAGCATAAATAAAATAAATAAAGTCAAGGCGGTTTCCAGAGAACTCATTGCACTAACAATAATGCTTGAACAACAAAGTGCACATTACAAGGAACATATAATTCAACATTTGTTCAACATCAAACAATTATAATAAAACCATTTACGATATATTAAGGGGTTGTGTTAATGCTTAGCCAGGTGCATCTTGTTCAATATCAGATCCATAATATTCTAGGAACAACAGAGTCTAGATTTTTGTGGAAATGGCTGGTGAGCTGGATGGATCTAATCTGGGGTGGTGGCGAGTCCTAGTGGGTGGGGGTGTATAGAGAATGCTTTGCTGTTGGCTCTTTGGCTGTTTTGACGGTTTGTCAGTGGGAATCTTGAGCTTGTTTGTAGCTTGTCGTGCACCGCCCTGGTGGCCAGTGGTTGTAAGGGTAGGTGGGACACAAAAATTATTTTATTATGAGAGGAGGGACTTTTAAGAGCCAGGTGTAACCTGGTCTTGGCAGTTCAACTCCTAACTAAGAAAAATTTGTGAATGCAGAGTAGAGGGTTAACAAGGCATTTATTTCCCTTTACACATAAGATTCAGCTGGGTTACAACCTAAAGAAAGTCCATAGCTTCAGGAATGAAATCAACTCAGGTTAACGAAAAACTGTTATGCTTCCCAGTTATAACAATGCTTAGTTAAGCTTTCCAGAGTAAAGCAAATGTTTCAGCACTCTTCTTCCATTTAGCGAATGAATAACATTCTGAAGATAACATATATCATTCACAGGTTTAACAGTGACTCTGCACTGCCTGAAATACACAAAGAACAGTCCATCTCTTCCTGAGATAAAAGGCTTGGCTCTACAAGTTCCACTTGCATCGGCTCAGAATTATCTCTGTCTGTATCAGTGGTTTCATTGGCTATAATTTCTGGCCAGGCCCTAGTCCTGTTCTCTGGATGTTTAAAGAGTTCCTCTAGTGTTTGCCAATGAGCATGGCCTACCCTCGGGCGTTGGCTACTTGGCTTATGAGAGGTAGCTTTGCTTTCCTTTCTCACAGGTTTAGCATTACTTTCAAAAGGCTTTTTATAAGGTAAGGTTTTCTTCATAGAAACAGAGTCAGCATACCTTGGCTTCCAGCAGCATATAGAACTGGGATTTCTTCCTTCCTGTAGTTCTTCAGGAACACAATCCCTGTGCCAGTCTCCTCTCTGAAAGCTTTTGTTACCTTTCGGTTTAGTCCCAGGTTCCTCTGGTCCAAGCAGGCTACTTTCTTTCACTCTGCTTTGCCTCCAAAGATGATTATTCCTTTGCCCAGCACTAGTTTCCCAAGTGCTTCTTTCTGCTTGGTCCTTTCTTGTGGTGCTTCTTTCTCGTAAACTTTCAGCTTTACCTCCAGCTCCACACCTGCAAGCACTGCTCTGCCCTCTCCAGTCTTCTGTTTATAAAGCTCTCCTGTGTTTGAGCTTTCTGGGCTGACTGTCAGGTGCTCTCGATTAGCTAAGTGTGTCCATTCAGGCTCTGTGAGTGCACGCCTGCTCCCTCTAGCTGTTCTGTGCGGATATTGCATCTTGTGCACATCTTTTTCCTCATGAAAAACAGCTTCTTCTCCTGCATTTTTACTTTCATCAGCCCCTGCTGCATGACAAGCTCTTCTAGATTTTGATGGTTGTGATAGGTTAAAACTGAATAATAAGTCAAATACACATATAAAAAAAAAGAAATGTCTAAATATTCAATAGAAAACCTAGAAACAAGAAAACATAAGATGCTGGTAGACAAGCACCATTTGGCCCACCCTGTTCACCCATATGCTAAGATCACTAAGCTACAACTAGTCATCTTAGTTCATAGCTAAATGTTAAATTTCAGAAAAGCCAGCAGTTCTGCCACAGTTAGTCTGCTAATAATGAGATCCTTCACCAGGGCTTCCAAAACGGGCAGTTATCAAAACAAACATGGCCACCCTGACGATCTAAGCAGCCACTGCCTGGTTTTAATCACATTTCAAACGGGCTGGGGCTCCATCCCTCTGTGCAGCCTGAAATGTCACAGATCATGCAGCCTGCTGGTCAGATTGCTTGCAGTTCAAGACAGTGCACACACAGCACCGTTAGGGGCTTCCCTGATATCTGCAGACTTCTTTTAAATCGCTGCATGTCATTTATTTTGCAGGATTGTTGTTGTCCCCTTCAGGGAACAGCCATTGAAGTCTAATGCCTACTTGGTGGAAAACTTGTACAGACATTAAAAGTTTGATTTCTTGCAAGTGACATGTTCCGTTCTTGGGGCGTCACTAATTTTCTAGCTGCTTTTTGATGAAATAGCCATTTCGTGAATGAACTGCTGATTTTGAATTGTTTTCCGAGTTTGGTTCAGCAGCTGGTTTACAAAGAAGGAAGAGGGAATTGCTAGCCTCAGAAGTTTGATGCTTCCCAGAGTGGCCATGCATTCTGTATTTTACATTGCAATGCCACAGAGTGATGATCTCCTTCCTTCCTTTATGTTATTCGTTTCCTGTTGACTAGTAATACCCTTTTTGTACAGCTTCAGAACCGAAAACAATGTCATTTTCTAAGCTTTTTATTTTATTTAACCATGTGGTGATTTCCATCCATAACTAGAACCATGGATGAACATTTTACAAAATCAGAACCATGGTTAGGAGAGACGGACATTTCATTCAACTCTATACAAAATTGCGTGAATTACGAAGAAAGGTGTTTGCTTGTTGTGGTGCTTGAATAGGGATGTTAAAGGCCAGGCTTAGCTCCAGGTGGAACTGGCAGGAACAGAGCTCCTGAATGTCACTGATACTTGTATGGCTGCCAGGGCACTCCCCTGTTTTATTCAATGCACAAGAAATAGAATCTATAGTAAAGGCCACAAATATACTGCTTCTTATGGGTTGTGCTGTTAAGTTATGAGGCCTAGAGCTTCTGTCACAACCTACTAGAGAGCAGTGACCTAATAATCAGCAAGGCATCCAGACTTCTGCAGCACTTCAGGAGTAAATTTTGAAGCAAAAGCTTTATTCTGCTGCACAATTTCTGCCCATTTTGTATATACTTGCATCTCCTGAAGCAATTTTTTTTATTAAAAAATTAATTTAAAAAAATACTTCCATTTAAGACCGCTTGTTTAAAATAATTTCTGCGGTCTTTTGTGTGTCTGAATTATCTAGTCTTTTTTTTCTTTTTCAAATTCACTTTCCTTACACTGAATATTTCCACTTTCTTTCCTTTTCTCTTACCCCACATTCTCCTCCCCCCTCCACCTCAAAGATGGTGCTTCCTTTCTCAGCAGCTGCTATTCTCCCATTCTTTACTCTTCTCCACTGTTCCCTCTAAGCTGTGCGCGTGTGTGCGCGCGCACACCTCGCCGAGCGAGCGCACATACTTTACAACAGAGCGCACAAAAATTACGGCTCTGATTCTGATAGAAAACAACACAGACATCTTAAAATTTAAAAGTTATGATTGTAATTACTAGAAATTTCCCGCTTCATTTTCATGTATGCCTCACTACTCCTCTTTCCATATAGCTTCTGTGGGAGCTCTTACTCTGTGCACGGTCTGTTGTGTCTTCCTGATGCAATGGCCGATTCAGGGGAAATTAAAATCAGGGATGGGAGTAAATGTAAACATTGCTGGCGTGAGTGGCTTGTGGTTTGGGGGAAATGTTGAAAGTGGCTGGCTAGCAGCAGGGGATGGAGGTAGTTGTAGGATGATTGGTTTTGCATGATTCCTTAAAGTGAAAATGTTTGTGCCAGGTGACAAGGGAGACCAGAGGTCTTTGTTATAGATAATAACACAGGTACACTACCAAAAAACTGCCTCCAGTTTTGCAACTGATTCCTATAGATTTTGGGGTGCTGAATCCAGGAAAAATAGCCAAAATGTTCCATCACGTCACGTTTTCTTGCAAAATTAGATTTCTTACCCATATAAGGAATGTTCACATAATTTCTTTTTAGCCGACTGCAGTTTATTTTCTTGGCCCAAAATAGAGGTTGTAATGGTTAACTAACTAGAAACACTCCCTCATGATATTTTAGAGTGTTTTGTATTCATTTTATACATTAACAGGACAATTGGGAGGCGGGGGGGCTAAATCCAGTACTCGCGCTGGCGCATGTTCTTTCCTGTTCGCCTCGCCTCATTCGCTCGCTCAAACACGGTGGTTGCGACATGAACGTTCCTGTCAAATTTCAGTTTCTTGCAAGTTCATTATTACCTTTTGTTTGCTCAGTCGTAATCCAGCTTTATTCCGAAGTGGTTCACTTCAGTTGTAGTTTGCAGTGCTGTGTATTTGTGATGGCTCACAGAGCCAGAGGTTGCGTCAACTCTCCGGACAGTTTTTGTTTTATTTGTGGGGAATATACCGTGAAAAAGCGGCAGAGGAACATTTCTGCATTTATTAAAAAAGTATATTTTGCCTATTTTGGTTTGAAGTTAGGCGATCAAGACAAACCGTGGGCTCCTCACAAAGTGTGCAAGACATGTGAGGAAGATCTACGCTTATGGATGAAAGGTAAAAAACAAGCATTTCGTTTCGGAATACCTATGATGTGGCGTGAACAAAGAGACCACAGCAGTGACTGCTATTTTTGCTCTTGCATTGTGAAAGGATACAACTTAAAAAATAAGAACGTAATAAGTTACCCCAACCTTCCCTCAGCAATTAGGCCTATGCCTCATAGCAACGAAGTACCTGTGCCTGAACCACCAAAATCTTTGGATCATATTTGTGTGGACGGTTCTGATCATGATTCTGCATTACCCACTCAAGATCTCATGGCCTCCATTCCTGTGCTCTGGGGCAGAAGACCGACCAAACCCCCTAGCACGCGCTTTCGTTGTACTTCTAATCTCCGTGCTTTTTCTTCCTCTATTTCCCTACCCTCTTCCTCTCCAGTCTCTCTAGAGCCTCCTCAATCTTCCCTCTCCATTGGTCTTGTTAGCTGTCGCTCATTACGTAATAAGACTCTTCTTGTCCAAGATCTTGTCCTCCGTTCCTCCTTTCAACTCATCCTTCTCACTGAGACTTGGCTCAGGGATGGCGAAGATGCTGTGCTTGCTCGTTGCCTCCCCCCTGGGTACTCTGCTGTCTCTCTTCCCCGTCTTGGACGGTCGGGCGGTGGTGTGGCTGCGGTACTTCACCCGACCCTGTCTTTTACTCGGATCTCTTCCCCACTACTGCACTACCCTGAATCTCTCTTGCTCCGCCTTCATACTTCTCCTCCTATTCATGTACTTCTTATCTATTCCCCTCCCACCCTTCGCACAGAGCTTTGGGATGCTCTCCTGTTAACTATCACTGATGTCTCTTTAGCTTTTCCCCATATACTCATAGCAGGTGATTTCAACCTCCATGTTGACTCCCCTACTTCCTCTCGAGAGCACTCTTTCCTTTCCTTCCTCCTGGACCTGTCCCTCTTACAACATGTTACCATTCCCACCCATCAGGCAGGTCACACTCTTGACCTTCTCCTAGCGTCTTCTTCCTCTTCTCTCACGCTTTCCAATATCAGTTCCATATGTCTTCCCTGGTCCGATCATGTTTGCATTGCCGCTTCCTGCTCCTGGTCACATGACCCTCCCTCAGCGTCCTCTTCTTCCCCTCCCTTCCAGAGCGTCGTTCACGCCCACTCACCTCTCTCATACTGCAGCAGTTTCCCTCAGCAGCGGAGCTTCTACCTTCTGATTTTTCCTCACTCTCTCCCAACTCCCAAGTGGCCCTCTGGTCCTCCACCCTTTCCTCCACTCTCGATCGCATAGCCCCCTGGCGCTCCCACTCCCTTCGCCGTCGCCCTTCACACCCATGGTATCACAGTGGTTTACGGCTGCTCCGTTCACATCTTAGAAGAGCGGAACGGCTGTGGCGCAAGGCCCCTTCCCCCAACACTTTAGCAGTCTTCAACTCCCATCACACCTACTACCGTTCTAAGGTGCACGCTGCCAAGCGCTCATACTTTTCTAACGCCATTTCTAATGCCCCAAACCAAACCCGACATCTTTATTCCACCTTCCAATCTCTCATTTCTCTACATGCCCCTCAGTCAGCCTCCTCGCTCCGACCCACTCCTCCTCCTGCGCATTTAGCCTCCTTCTTCAGTGACAAGGTCTCGTCCCTAAGATCATCCTTACCTTCCTGCCCTGCTCCTATCACCTCTCCCCCCCCCTGTTCCTTCCCCCCCTCCCACTTCACAGCTTTCCCACTTCTGGGCCTCCTTTGACCCGATCACGGCACCAGAACTTCACCGTCTCATCTCTACTTCCAAGAAAACCTTCTGCTCCCTCGATCCCATTCCTTCCTCCTGGCTTCTCACCCCCTCCCTGGGTTTCCTTCCCTATATTCTCACCATGTTTAATTCTAGTTTGTCCACTGGGACTTTTCCTAAACCCTGGAAGCACGCCTTAATTCGCCCTATTCTAAAGAACTCTTCACTCGACCCTTTAATCCCTGCCCACTATCGTCCTGTCTCCAACCTCCCCTTTCTATCTAAACTTCTCGAGAAATATGTATTTGCACAACTTTCCCATCACCTTGATACCATTAACTTTCTTCACCCACGTCAGTCCGGGTTTCGTCAGGGGCACAGCGTCGAGACTGTCCTACTGGCTTTCACAAATGCTTTACACGTGGCTCACGACCGTGGTGATGTCTCGGTGGCGGTTGCTTTGGATCTTTCTGCTGCTTTTGACCTGGTCGATCACTCTCTCCTCCTCCAACGTCTACGGGATGCGGGTCTCTGCAGCACAGTTCATCACTGGTTCCACTCTTTTCTTTCCTCTCGGTCCTGTGCAGTTCTCTCTTCTTCTTCCTCTACCCCCCCTTCTGTTCCTCACCATCTTCCTTGCGGGGTCCCTCAAGGTTCCGTTCTCGCCCCGCTCCTCTTTAACCTCTTCTTGGCCCCCCTCGCTTCCTTAGTACAACAGTTTGGTCTATCCGTTTTTCTCTACGCCGATGACATTCTTTTACTCCACCACACCTCACCTTCCTCCCCTGATCTTACAGTTCTTGACTCTTGCCTTTCAGCCGTGGCGAATTGGTTAACACTCAACTGTCTCCACCTTTAATCTCACTAAGACTACTGCTATCTGGTTCTCTCATAACGGCCCCTCTCCTTCAATAGCTCCTTCCTTTTCCGGCACCCCTGTACCATTGGTCTCTACTTTCCGTTATCTTGGTGTGCACTTTGACTCTGACCTTTCCTTTCACACCCACATCTCACACATCACCAAAACATCCTTTTTTTTTCTTCCCCAAATCCGCTCTGTTTGCCCCTTCCTTTCCCCCTCGGCTCTCATTACCCTAGTGTTATCCCTAGTTATGTCCTGTGTAGACTTTTCCAACTCACTATTCATCGGTCTCCCTCAATACCATTTAACTCGCCTTCAACGGATCCAAAATACTGCAGCACGCCTCATCTCATACACCTCCCTTCGAGACCATATAACCCCTCAACTGTTTCACCTTCACTGGCTGCCTTTTCCTTTCCGTGCTACCTTCAAACTTCTAATCCTAGTCCACAAAGCCTTTCATAACAGCACCCCTCAGTACCTAACAGATCTCCTCTACTTTCACTCTCCCCGACACACCCCTCGCTCCTTTCACCTTAACCGTCTCACCTTACCCTCCCCTACCCGCGCTCACCTGCAGTCCACCCGTTCTTCTGCTTTCTTTTTTGCTGGTCCTGCCGCCTGGAATGCCCTTCCCCCCTCCCTCCGTTTAGAACCACAACATGCAGTATTCAAACGCAATCTAAAGACCCACCTATTCTCCCAAGCATTCAATGTTCCCTCTCCCTTTGTGTGATTTCCCCCTCTCTCTGCCCCTCCTTTTGTGATGTCCCCCTGTTTATGTTCTGTCCTGTCTTCCTCCTTCTCTCTCACTGTCTTTTTAAAAGATTGTACATTTCCTTTCCTTTTCCATGGGCCTTGGCCTCCTTTTGTTGCTTTGTTTTTACTTGTACACCGCCTTGGTTCTCGGAAAGGCGGTTTTTATCAAATACAATAAAACATAAAACATCAGATGGCTTTTCCCAATGAGTCCAGTACTTCCGAGTTTGAAACTGAACCAGATCCGAAACCTGAACTTTTCTCTCAAGCTGAATTGAATGATTTAGTCCGGGATTTAGGACTCCCAAAAGATGCTGCCCAACTGCTAGGTTCTCGGCTTAAACAGAAAAATCTATTGTCACCAGGAACAACTTTTTATTGGTACCGCAACCGCGAGACACAATTTTTGAAGTATTTCAGCAAAGAGGAAGATTTGGTATTTTGCAACGATATATACGGAGTGATGGAAAAGTTTAAACTCAAGTATGATCCTGCTGAATGGCGGCTGTTCATTGATTCATCAAAAGACAGCATAAAAGGTGTTCTTCATAATGGCAACACATTCGCTTCAGTTCCTATTGCTCACTCTGTTATTCTCCAAGAAAAATACGAGAATTTGGCCCTGATTCTTCAGAAGATTCGTTATGATGAGCATAAGTGGATGATTTGTGGAGACTTAAAAATTCTATCCATGCTATTAGGGCAGAATCCGGTTTCACCAAATATCCCTGCTTCCTTTGCTTGTGGGATAGCCGGGCCCGCGACCTACACTGGGGGAAAAAAGACTGGCCAATTCGGGAGTATTTGAGACCCGGTGAGAAAAATGTTCTTCATGAGAGCTTGGTACCTCGTGATAAAATTCTATTACCACCTCTCCACATTAAGTTGGGTCTCATTAAGCAATTCATCAAGTCCCTTCCAAAAGATGGTGAGTGCTTTCGGTACCTTTGCTCAAAGTTCCCCCGACTTTCTGAAGCAAAGCTAAAGGAAGGAGTGTTTGTTGGCCCTGATATAAGGAAACTCATTTCAGATGGAGCATTCGCTGAAATGATGTCTGAGAAGGAAAAAGAAGCCTGGGATTCCTTCAAGGATGTTGTTCTCAAATTCTTGGGGAACAGGCGGGATGAGAACTATAAGGATATTGTTGCCAGGATGCTCAATGCCTTCAAAGAACAAGGCTGTAACATGAGCCTGAAAGTCCATTTCTTGCACTCCCATGTGAACTACTTTCCCGAAAACTTGGGGGCGTACAGTGAAGAACAAGGTGAAAGGTTTCACCAGGACATCAAGGACGCAGAGAGAAGGTACCAAGGAAGATGGAACACCACTATGATGGCTGATTTCTGCTGGTTGCTGCTGCGGGAAACCCCAGATGAAAAATACGCCAAGCAGCGCACCAAGAGAAGCATTCGGGGGAAGAAGAAACGGGCCCACCAGGAGATTGATTGACCCAAGAATGACTTTAAAATCTAAACTGTGTTGACAAATATCGTGTTTTTACTAAACTTTGAAATAAAAATTTGCTAGTTATTACCACAGTGTCGGATCTCATTTATTAGAATTTTATTTTCACACCATCGGGTGTTTGTCTTCATGTATTGCAATGGTGCGGTTTGCGTTTTCTATTCTTACATACATACCTGTACAACATTTTTTGCACATTTCTTTGCTTTGCTTTGTGTCTAACCTCGCTCTTATATGCTCAATGTTTGTGCACATGTATGTGGCTGTTTTAAGTGCAGACAATTTTGCTACCATCACAGTGTGTTTTGTTGACATTATTCTTATGTGCTGCCTTGTTACAATTTTCTTTATTCTTATTTGAATAACTACTAAACAATTAGTATAAAGAATTCATCCAAGAAACTTTTATCTCGATCGCACTCAATCTGAAACGTTCACCTCAAACTGCTAACCCAATGTAGCAAAAAATCTGTACTTGATGGAGCAAATTGGTTACCAGATTTGGATTCAGCGCACCAAAAAACGTAAAAATCAATCGAAACATTAGAGGCAGTTTAAAAAAAATTTTTTTTAGTGTACCTGTGTAATTTGAGATGATTTTTTAAGGCTCATTAAGGTTCCAAAACCAGCACTAAAAGGAAAAATTATAACAATCCATAGATCTTAGAAATGCTTATTACCATATCAATTGTACTTTCCTTTTGTAAGTTTGACTATCTTTTTGTGCTGTTTGCTGGCTTGCGCAAGGGTGAGGTGGCAGCAGCCAAGTCAACCTTGGTGTGCTGGATTAAGGAGGTTGTTGTCTCTGCATATCTGTTATGGAACTGGCTGGTTCCAGAGGGTTTGCGTGCCCATTCAACACGAGCACAAGTGTCGTCTGATCTTGACTCTCCTGGTCTCCTTTGTGTTTCCTTAGCATTCCCGGTAGTTGTATCCTGTGTCTACAGCTACTGTTTTGTCTGTCCTTGACTAGATTGTAAGCTCTGATGAGCAGGGATCTTTTCTTGCATGTGTCTGTGCAGCACTGCGTATGTCTTGTAGTGCTATACAAATGTTCAGTAGTAGTAGTAGGAGCGCAGTGCTGTAGCCCCTGTGGACATTTTTTGGACGGCAACATGGGCATCATTTTCCACTTTTCTTAATTATTATTTCTTGGATGTCCATGTGCAGGCAGAAACGGCCTTTGGCTCGAGGGTTATGTGAGCTGCTGTCTTCTTGCTGCCCAGTGGAGTTGTAGCTTTGGTACGTCCCTCTTGTCTGGACTGGTCTAGCAGGATGATATGGAAGATGACATTTTACTTACCAGTTAATATCCTTTCCTTGAGTCCTGTTAGACCAGTCCAGGTTCTGCCCTTGATACTGTATTTGCTCTGTTCTTCTGCTGTGATACCTTTTGGGTCTGCTGTTATTTTTATACTTGGGCACTGAAGGTTCATCTCGTACTGACAGCCTTCTGTTTATGCTTTCCTGTACATAGATCTTTACTGTTGATTAGTCATTGTTGCCCACGATTGAAGTTGTGTGAGGCCTTCCATGTTTCTCCCATATGCTTTGGGACAAATACCGAGGAGACCTCTGGTGGCTGAGGCAAACAGGCATGGGAATGGTCATTGAAACCTGGGCTTTTCATTGGTTCTTTGTCTCCACCAATCTGCTTGTAGGGGAACACAACCCATTTGCCTGGACTGGTATAGCAGGACTCAAGGAAGGGGCTAACTGCTAAGTAAAATGTCACCTTTTTTCCCTTATAATGTTGGAACTGGATTATTGTAATTCACTTTTTTTTAAAATTTTCTATTTATTTATTTAAACTGATTTCTATACCGCCTTTTCCTACAATCAAGGCGGTCTACACGGCAACCAATTACTGTGTCTAGTGTGTGCATGCAGTGAGCATTGAGTGCGTGTGTGTGTGTATATGGTTGTTGATTCTTGGTGGCTTATTTACAGTGTGTGCTATTTACAATATTATGTACATCAGTACTTTAATTCAGTACCATAATTGGGTCGTGAGGGGAGGGTGGTTGATCTGGGGGATTGTCGGTTGCACAGTTTAAGTGATGTCACCATACTGCTCTATGAAGAAGGCTGTTTTTAGCAGCTTCCTAAAGCCCTTAATGTCCGTTGCTGAACGTAGTTCATCGGGGAGGGCGTTCCATATTGTTGGAGCTGCCTTTGATAAAGCTCATTTTTTGGTGTCATTATATACCTTGGTAAGGTCTCTTGGAGTGTTGACACGGTTGGATGTGCCTCTTCTCCTCGGTCTTGTGCTGCTGTCGGGTTGTATGATTGGGTGTAGGCTGAAAGCTGATGATTGTTTGTTTGATTTTGAATATGTGTATGACTGTCTTGTATTTGATGCGGGATCCGATTGGTAGCCAGTGTAGCTCTTTTAGAGTGGGTGTATGTTCATATGTAAACACAAAGTACTATTGGAAATGTGTATGTTCGTTGTTTATTGTAAACCGCACTGATGCTGAATAGCGCGGTATAAAAGAGACTTTAAATAAATAAATAAAATGTGTGCTTGTCTTATGGTGCCAGATATTATGCGTGCTGCTGTGTTTTGCGCCAATTGCAAATTTTCCAGTTTAAACACAAGATAAACTCTTGTTCCAGAAAAGAACATACACAAGAACAAAAGCAAAACGGGAACAGAGAAAATAGTGTAAGAACACAAAATTATTCACTAGCCTCTAATACAACCAAAACCATACTCGAAGGAAAAATGTAATTCACTTTAGCCGGGGTCCCCTGGATAAAATGAAAGTAGATTCAGGTGATATAGAACACACCACAGAGATAATAATTTATGGGGTTAAGTAATATGATCGTGTCACTCCTCTTTTGAAAGAACAGTATTGGCTACCGGTACAGTTAGCATTAAGTTTAAAATGATCTTTTTAACTTCAGATCTCACATGCCGAGTTCCCATTGTATTTGCATTCTGTGTTGATCCCATATACTCCTCCTCGTACACTGAAATCTCAACAGGTTAATCCTTTGTTTAGGATTTTATGTTATGAATCCATTCACAAGTCCAGTTTTTCTTGCTTGGTTCCTTCTCTGTGGAATCTGTTGCAGATTTTGTTTGATATTTGATATATCATCTTAGGCACAAGTCAGCAAAGTGGTTTACAAACCATAATATACAGTGGAAACAGAACCCACCATCCAATAACACACAAACATTAAAATCACATCTCTAACTGGTAAAGGACAGGAAACATAAGATGGTAAAGTAATAGTACAACAATTAATTTAACCTAAAATTCCAACTCTATAAACACATAGGAAGAGCAAAACAGTACACCTGTGATTGAGGCTAGTGCACTGTGAATGCTTGCTCCAAAAAACCAGGGGGTGTATTTTCAAAGGCTTTTACAAATCTGCAAACCATGTAAATGTTGCTCCACAGGATATTCAGGTGCTGCCGCTACACGCTAACAGCTTAGCATTGGTGTTCTGGGGCAGAGTGGAGAAGGCACGTATCACTAACTGGGCAGTGGGAGATATTGAGCCCATGCCTGGTTAGTGATATGTGGCCTAACATTTGCCACATTAGCTAACTGTGCAGCGGCGATATTCTGGCGCTGCCCACTTAGCCTCATGGCAATCCAACGAACCCGGACATTCAATTCCAGTGCCGGATATGACCCTGGTATTGAATATCTGGGGTTTAAGTTCAGTGCCGCCAGCTAGTTGCTAGCATTGAATATCATCTCCCCCCCCCATGTCTTTAAAGCTGATTTAAGCAGTGGAATATTCCAACCAAAAAGAGCTTCACCTTATTCTATGCTTGTATTGAATAAAGCTTTAAAAGGGATGGGGGAGAGTGCGCAATTTCGTAAAAAGAACCTTAATGATTTAGAGGAAAAAAAAGAGGTTGCTTAATTGGTTTCACTTGCTCACTTCATCTTAATTGGTGATCCAGACCGAACACAATTTAGGACAGCTAGCCAGAGGGTAGCCATGAGTCGACATTGACTCAATGGCACTTAAGAAGTACTACTAATGAATATAAATGAGAGACTTGCATGAATACTGCCTCAATTGTAGACAAGTTTGTCTCATGCTATTAATGAGGGATCTCCTGAAAGCCTTAGTGATTTGCGGCACTTGTGAGCACCAGATATTTCTTGCCCCTGACCCAAGGGAATATATTGTTTGGTTGCAGGGATTCTAGGACTGGATCGGTGCTCTCAAAACGTGGGATTCGGTTGGCAAAGCTGCACACTCAACTCTTTGACCTACAGTGCCATAAAGAGCAATTAAAGCTACTCCAGGAATACAACCATGCCTGACTTTAGAAGTTGTTAAAACTCAAAGCAGCAAGATGCAGAGAAATTGGGGAGAAAAGTATTTAGAAAAAAATGTAGAAGCAATAGTAGATATGCAAAAAAACCCCTGAAAAATGGAATCAGCTGAAGGAGACATTTATGAGGCATTAAAAAAAAAACAAAAAAACCTGCAGAGTCCATCCAGAGCAGAAATATACTGTATCTTGCTTTATTTGTTTTAAGCAGTTTTATACATTTTTTTTTAAGCAGGAAATGTTTTGTGGCATTTTCTCTTCAAAATAGTAACACGGAAGATGAGAGCAGGTAAGAGTTTCTTGGCATTAGCTGTAGAAACATGACAGCAGGTAAATACCACATGGCCTATCTAGTCTGCCCTTCCATATAACTGTCGGAACTTATATGTACATCCACCCTAAAGAGTAGAGAACAGTGAAGAAGACTTGGCAAAGGCGTGACCTCCTCTAAGAACTCCAGCTTCTACTGCTGGTGTCCAAACTGGAATAAGCAGGCATGCTGGATGCTCCAATTGGGCTTTCTTTCCCCTCTCCTTATCCCCACTTTCCTCAGCATCTTACTTACTAAGCTTTGTAATCTATACAGCTACCATAAACGGAGTATTTATTTATTTACGTTCTCTTATATACCGTGCTATTCTGCATCAGTGCGGTTTACATTGAACAAACTGAAATTACATTGGACAGGGCATTATAACTTGGAGATAACTATTTTACAGGGAACATGGGCTATGGAGGGTTAAGTGGCTTGCCCAAGACCACAAGGAGCACCCGTGGGACTAGAAACCCCAGTCCTTCCGGCCCAAGGTTGCTGTCCTCTAGTGGGATTTGAACCCCCGACCTTCCGGCCTGAAGTACCTCGCCCCAACCACTATGCAGTGTTAGGCGTTAATTTGACAAATAATATCATAGGTACTTTACAGCAAACAGGTATTTTATTTATTTAGCTTGCACCTTTCCAGTAGTAGTTCATGGTGAGCTATGTTCAGGGAGAGTAGGTATTTCCATGTCCCCTCAGGGTTTACAGTCTGTGCCTGAGGCAATTGAAGATTGTGAGTTGCCCAAGACCACAGAGAGAGTCGGCGGGATTTGCTGAACTGTGGCAGTTTCCATTGCTGTTGGGACCCATGGCTGTGCTGACATCACTAGTCCACATCTTCTGCTGCTACTATGGCTACTAATCATTAAACGCAGCACTGTACAGAGACATGTAAGAGACGGTCCCAGTTTATCAGAGTTTACAGTCTAGTCAAGACAGATCGCACAACAGCTGGGGGACTAAGTCCCACCTCCCAGAATAGAACGCAAATGAGCGGGGTGTAAGGATGTAGTGTTCAAGAAGTTCAAAAACTACTTTGGAGTCTTTGTCATTAAATCCTGATTAGTAGTTTAAAGACAGGGAATGGAGGCCATTAAAGCAAGCTTTTGGAAAGAATAAAATGCCAGAAGAACTATGAGAAGAGGGTGAAATGTGTTTCTGGCAGAATGTAGAGAATTGCTATTGCAGCAGTCGGCTATAATGTCTGTCACAGCTGCCTAAGGGCATACTTGTGAGGTACTAAACATGAGAAAAGAGACATCAAAGTAAGAAAAGATAAAACTCCAGCAGCTTTTGAGGTAGCGCCTGGATCGTTAGTACTGAGTGCACATTGGTGCGAGACTTGCAGCTCTTTATATAATGGCTTAGGATGAGTCAGTTGCCCTGCCTTGTTTAAAATTACCTTTCTTTTTTTTGGAATGTGCTAACAAGGTTCTCTTCTATTTATATTTTCTAGGGAAGTGGTGCAAGCAAACTGTGTTCACTGGAGGAAGAAGTTCTCATTTATGTGCAAAATGAGTGCCAGCGCCATTTCGGGCATTTTGGATCCCTGTGTGTGCAGAGTGTCTGTGCGGAAGGTAGTCATTCAGAGCAGATCTGTTTCCATTACTTTCATTGTGTGCATCTTTGAGTTTCTGCTCTACTGCTAAGCTTTTTTTTTTCTGAATATCCTATTTCATTTAGGGAGCTGCTGGAAACAAAGGTTGCCGACCATATGTGCAATGTGCTTGAAAAGGCTTTTGCCATGCAGTTATCTAATTTTCTTATCTCTGTTCTGGGTTTTTTTTTTTTTTTGCCAGTTGGGTTTCATTAGGACATTGCTACCTAAAATGCACTTTTACTTACATGTGGCAGTGGTCTGTATCAAATATTTCAGTTAGACAGCTGGTTTTGGGATAATCCTGCATCTGAACATAAGAACAACATAAGACATGCCATACTGGGTCAGACCAAAGTCCATCAAGCTCAGTATCCTGTTTCCAACAGTGGCCAATCCGGGTCACAAGTACTTATCAGGTCCCCAAAAAGGTACACAGATTCACAATGCTCGTCCCAGGATAAGCAGTGGATTTTCTGAGTCCTCTTTAATAATAGTTTATGGACCTTTCCTCCAGGAACTTGTCCAAACCTTTTTTTAAACTCACCTACACTAGTAGCTTTTACTACATCCTTCAGTAACAAATTCCAGGGTTCATGTGTTGAGTAAAAAAATATTTTCTCTGATTTGTCTTAAAAGGGTTACATTGTAGCTTCATTGTGTGTTCCCTAGTCTTCATACTTTTTGATGGCATAAACAACCGACCTATGTTTACCCGTTCCACTCTACTGTATTCATTAATTTATAGACCCCTATCATATCTCTGCTCAGCCATCTTTTTTCCAAGTTGAAGAGCCCTAACCTTTTAAACCTTTCCTAATAGGGGTATCCTTCCATCCCCTTTACCATTTTGGTGGCTTTTCTCTGTGCCTTTTCTAATTCTGCTATATACTTTTTAAGATATGGTGACCAGAATTGCACACAATATTCAAGGTGTGGTTGCACCATGGAATGAAACACAGGCATTATAATATCCTTGGTTTTATTCTCTATTCTTTTCTTTATGATTCCTAGCATTCTGTTTGCTTTCTTGGCCACCACTGCACACTAGGTGGAGGATTTCGACATATTATCCATGATGATGCTTAAATCATTTTTCCTGAGTGGTGGTTCCTTGCATTGTGTAACTGTAGTTTTTTGGGGGTTCTTTCCTAGATGCATAAGTTTACACTTATCTACAGTACATCAAATTTAATCTGCCATTTGGATGTCTAATTTTCCAATTTATCAAGGTCCTCTTGCAATTTTTCACAATCCTCTTGTGTTTTAACAACTTTGAATAATTTTGTGTCATCTGCAGATTTGATTACCTCACTCATTCCCATTTCCAGGTCATTAATGGATATGTTAAAAAGCAGCAGGCCCAGCACAGATCCCGCCACTATTCACTTTTCTCCACTGAGAGAATTGACCATTTAGCCCTACCCTCGCCTTTCTATCTCCTAACCAGTTCCTGATCTACAATATTACACTGCATCCAATCCCATGACTTTTAATTTTGCCAGGAGTCTCTCATGATGGGCCTTGTCAAAGGCTTTCTGAAAATCCAGATACACTCTATCAACCGGCTCACCTTTGTCTACCTGTTTATTCACACCTTCAAAAAATATAACAGATTAGCAAGAGAAGACTTTTTCCTTGGTTAAATCCATGTTGGCTCTCTCCCATTAAACATGCTTAGGAATTTTATTCTTTATAATGGTTTTTGCCATTTTGCTGGGTCAGGCTCGCAAGTCTGTAGTTTCCTGGATCACCCCTGGAACCCTTTCTAAAAATTGGCGTTACATTGGCCATTCTCCAATCTTCAGGTACTACAGATAATTTTAATGATAGCTCACAGATAGGTCTGCAGTTTCATATTTCAGTTCTTTTAACACCCTCTGATGTATACTATCCAGTCCAGGTGATTTGCTACTCTTCAGCTTATCAAATAGTTGTAATACGTCTTCCTGGTTTATTGATTATTTCTTTCAATCCTTCTGATATATCACCTTTAAATGCCATTTCAGGCATGAGTAATTTTCCCTACATCATCTTCAGTAAAGACCAAAGCAAAGAATTCATTCAGTCTCTCTGTTATGGCCTTATCTTCTCTTAGTGCCCCTTTTACCCCTCTATCATCCAATGGTCCAACTGACTGAACTAGCTTCTGCTAGAATCACTGTGACTTTCAGCATTGGCCTGGTCTTACCTACCATTGCTGCTTCCATGCGTTGACAGCTCTTTGTCCATGTCCACATCACGTCTGCCACTTTATGCCTTGGGTTGCAATCCCATAAGTTTTGGTGCTTGGTTTTCTGTTTTTGTTCTTGAGACTCATTATCCTATTTTGTATTCTCCCCATATTACTGTGCTAGCAAAAGTTTGATCGTTTTCTCTTTCCCCCTTAGGAGCTGATGTAATAAAGCATAGGAAGCTTAACACATCAAAGCATAGGAAGCTTAACACATCACAGCTTAGCATGAGATCTCCAGGAACAAGCAGGAATGTAGTCTTCACATATGGGTATCGTCGGCACTGACGGAGCCTGCGCGGGAACGTTCCCAAGCGTCCAATAGGAACGCTTTTGGGAGCATCTCTCATCACATGCGTGCTGCCTTCCCGCCTTTCCAACTGTCCCTCTTCAGTTCTTCTTTTTCCGCGGAGCTGACAGGACATATTCTCCAGGACCAAGCACGAAGTCAGTCCTCACATATGGGTGACGTCGGCGCTGACAGAGCCCCCGTGCGGAGCATTTCCCCAGCTTTCAAAGAAAGCCTTTGGGAATGCAGCGCGCATGTGTGGTCCCCTTCCCGCCCAAGGGTGCCATCTTGCTCACTTTCTTTTTCCGTGGAGCCCAACGGACGTGAGTTCGTGTCACCCGGGAAAAGTATATTTTTTTTTCAGCTATTTTGGCTTTTTCTGTTCCGGTTCGACGCCGGTTCCCTTTCCCGCCTGGGCTCTACACCGGTATCGAGTCCGGAATTTTGATTTTCGGTTTTTGTCCTTTGTGACTAGCGTTCGCACTCTTTTTGTGTCCTGGCAGCCTGGTCTTTTGACCTTGCAGAGGCCCTTTTTCCCCTGATGGCTGCCAGCGGGTTCAAAAAGTGTGATCGGTTCAAGAAACCTATGTCTCTCACCGACGCACATGACTGCTGCCTCCATTGCCTCGGGCCTGACCATGACCCGCTGGCCTGTGGCCCGTGTGGCAAAATGTCGTTGAAGGCGCTTCGGAGCCGTCAGCATCAACGTGAGAGAATTTTCTCTGACTCCATGTCCGTCAGAGGCCTCGACATCTCGGGAGTCTGACCCCGAGCGCCGTCGGGGTTCCTCTGAGAGGGAGTCTCCCACCCGGGAGCACAGAAGGAAGAAGCAGCTCGCGAGGGCGGCATCGGTGGAGGATCCTGGATCCTCAAGGGCCAGGTCGCGTAGACCTGACCGCTGCCCTGGGCTCTCGGAGTCAGAGAGGCCGTCCAAGTTACCTCGTGTGGAGCCGGAGTCCCCGAGTCACGTAAATGCAGTTGTCCTCGTGGACTCTCCTCTGGGGGAGCCGACATCGGGCCCGATGCCGTCGGGGCCCAAGTCAGGGGCTGCTGAGTCTCCTGAGCTTGGACTCGGGTTGACGGCCTTGGAGAGCAGCTTGGCTGCCTTAATGGAGCAGCAGCGGGTGCTGATCGCCGGTTTGACCGGTGCATCTGCCCCGACCATCGGGACCTTGACGTCCAAGTCGACCCCGGAGACCGAGCCGATCCTCAGTGAAGTCTCGAGTTGATCCTCAGTCAAGGTCCCCCTCGATCTCCCGTGCGTGGCTGAGGTCGTCGACGCCGGTACACTCGGTGTTGGGGTGGGTGGCACCGAGGTGGCCGGAGCCACTCGATTCCTAGACAGAGGAGTCTGAGTGGGAGACGGAGGACGAGGAGTCCCTGGACACTTTCTGGACCCGATGTGTCCCCTCGGACTCACCGGAGTCCGAGCCTTGGAGATGGTCCCCCCCCCCCCCCAGAGGATACCCGGTTCTCGGACTTTGTGAGGGACATGGCCAAAGCCTTGGCCTTCCCTGCGGACGCCGAGGAGGAGCCTCGAGCCGAAGAGCTCAAGGCCCTCCAGTATGACTTTCCTCCGAAGGAAGCCTTTACTGTATCGGTTCCTCCGATGCTGGAACGGCTGCTTTTCCGTATGTGGGAGGTACCGGCCTCGGCGCCGGTTCTTAGCAAATGGGTCGATTCCATTTATTGAGTCCGTAAGAGCCCTGGGTTCCAAAAGGCGCAGCTACCACACAACTCCATGGCTGTGGAATCGGCCATGCACCGCCTGAAGTCAGAAGATGCACTCTTCGGTGCCCCCCAGTCGGGAGGCCCAGAACTTTGGATGCCCTCGGTAGAAAGTTCTTCCAGGGCTCTATGCTATCTTGCCGTGTCCAGACCTACCATCTGTACATGGGCGTGTACCTACGAGACCTGGCAAAGGAGATTGCCGGGTTCTCAGCTGACCTCTCTGAGGAACCTTTGCAGAGGTTCAAGGCTTTGTCAACAGGGATTCGAGAGTGCTCAAAGTTTCTCTTGAGCAGCTATGATGGCTTCAAGGTTTCGGCCCAGATAGCCGCGGCTGGCATCGGTGCATGCCGTCAGGCCTAACTACAGTCATCAGACCTGGAGTCATGGGTGCAGGACAAGTTGGTCGATGTCCCTTGCCGAGGTGAAAACCTTTTCGGTAAGCCCATGACTGAAAAGGCTGCGGAAATCGAGACAGACTCTCACCAGGACAAGGCTGTCCAGGAAGACTTCTGCCCCTAATCAGAAAAAGAAGGGCTCGGGGAAGAAGCCCTTTTTCCCGAGGAAGGGTGCTGCCTACAAATCCTACCCTCCAATATCGGGCCTCTCCAGCTCCCCAACAGGGCCAGCAGGCCAAGGGGCAGGGGCATGGGCCCCGTAGGCAGAAGACCCTCAAGCCTCCAGCTGTGGCTCCTGCACAGCAGGGAGTGGGGCTTTGACTCCCACAACATAGCCTCTTCTCCAGAGTTGGCTCCACTCAGCACAGGAGGTAGGCTGACCCTGTACACCTACAGGTGGCCAGCCATCACAGGGGATACCTGGGTACTGAGCATAGTCCAAAAGGTCTACATGCTCCACTTCCACCAGCTACCCCCCTCCTACTTTCCAGGGGAGCCTCCAAGACTCCCTCTGCACAGAAACCTCCTTCAGGAGTTGGCAAGTCTTCTAAAGGAACAGGCGGTGGAACCGGTGCCTCACCACCTGGAAGGACAATGCTTCTACGCCAGGTACTTCCTGGTACCAAAAAGGACAGGAGGCCTCCGGCCTATCCTAGACTTGCGAAACCTAAGCAAGTTTCTGGAGAGGGAAAATTTCAAGATGCTTACCCTTGGGATTCTGCTTCCCTACCTCCAGCAGGGAGATTGGCTATGCTCCTTAGACTCACATCCTCATGCATACAGACCACCGACAATATCTCATTTTTGTGGTGGGAGGAAACTATTTTCAGTGCAGAGTACTTCCCTTTGGCCTAACTTCCGCCCCCCCAGGTTTTTCACCAAATGCCTGGCGGTGGTGGCGGCCTATCTTAGGAATCGGGGAATTTTTGTCTTCCCATACCTGGAGGACTGGCTCATCAGGGGCCAGTCTCTCTAGGAGGCCAGACAAGCCACGCTTCGCACTGTCTCTCTTCTTCAGCATCTGAGCTTTGTCATAAACTACGCAAAGTCCACTTTGCTCCCCTCACAGAACCTAGAGTTTATAGGGGCAAGATTAGACACCCTGCAGGTAAGAGCTTACTTGCCTGAGGACAGGGCCCACAGACTGATGGACTTGGCCAACCAGTTCCACAGCAATTCTCAGGTCTCTGCCAGGCACTTCCTGCGGCTCCTGGGCCACATGGCGTCCATGGTACATGTGACGCCGAATGCCCATCTGCACATGCAGGCTGCTCAGTGGTGCCTCAGAGCTCAGTGCGCGCAGGCCACAGGCGACCTCCGAGACAGAGTAAAGGTGTCCAAACCACTTTTGGACTCCTTACAGTGGTGGCCACATCTCCCAAACCTTCTCAGGGGGTACCTTTTCAGGCACCAGCACACACAAGGGTGCTGACGACCGATGCTTCCTTAAAGGGCTGGGGTGCACATTGCCAGGGCACGTGCACTCAAGGCCTCTGGTCTCCTCGGGAGGCCACACAGAAGATCAATCTTTTGGAGCTGCGAGCAATCTGCTGGGCTCTACAGACGTTTTCTCATGCCCTCTCTCACCAGTCTGTCTTAGTTCAGAAAGACAATCGGGTAGCAATGTTCTATGTGAACAAGCAAGGGGGCACAGGGTCCAGAATCCTTCCAATGCAGACTTTTTCTGGCATCGACAGATCGGTACCGCACCAATTCGGTACCGACTTCGATCGATCGATACAGAGACCGTGCTTTGCGTGAACATCGGGATCAGAGATACTTCGAATCCTCTGATTTCGATGACTCTGATAATTCTGCCGGTACCAGAGTGTTTCTCCCGGAAGACTCCTCTTCTCCCCAACGTAGAATGTCTCCTCCAAAGACATGTCTTTTCAGGATTTTATTTGTGATGTGGCCCAAGGCCTTTCAATCACGGTAGCTCCTGAAAAAGAACCTAGAGCAAAGGAATTGGAAATTCTCCAATACCCTAAGGCTCCCAAGGAAGCAGCCACTCTGCCCATTCATGAAATTCTTCATGATTTGATGCTCAGAATTTGGGAGACACCTTTGACCACATCTCCTCATTCTAGGAGACTCGATACCATGTATCGAGTTCCACCATGTCCTGGTTTTCAAAAGACTCAGCTGCCACACCATTCGATGGTAGTGGAGTTAGTCATGCGTAGGATGAAAAGTGCAAAGAGACATGCATCCAGTCCTCCAGGTCGTGAATGCAGGACTCTTGACGCTTTTGGGTGTTGAACCTTTCAGGCTTCCATACTTTCAGCTAGGATCAGCTCATATATTTTACATATGGGAATGTTCCTCCAGAGGTCACAGGAGATTTGGAGCTTATGAACCCCCTTCTCCCTGAGGACAAACAGGACTTTCTCACTTTGGTCAAGCATGCTCAAGATGTCTCCCAAGTTTATAAACCTGCAGCCTTTGACTGCTTTGAATGCATCAGCAGAACCTCTGTTATGGCCATTGGTGCACGTCGGATTGCCTGGCTTCAGGCATCAGACTTGAAGATTTGGGTGCTGGATAAATTGGGAAACATCCCTTGCACAGGAGAAAACCTCTTTGGCAAGAATTGGCAGGAGAAGGCTAATGAGATAGATACTGACAATCTCACTTTAGACAGATTGTCAAAATCTACAGCCACTCCAGCCAAAAAGAAATCCTATAAAAAACCCTTTTTCAGCAAAAAGCGGAAGTTTTAGCCATCCTAATACCCAGCAAGGGCAAGCTCAGGGTCAAGTTGTCCAGAAGGGTCAACAACAACTATCCAGACAAAAGAAGCCAAAAGGCCTTAGAGCTCAACCAGCTCCACAGGCCCAGCCCCCTGAAGGGCTTTGACTCCTTCATAGAGAACTTAGCCTTCCTGCCTATAAAGGGTCCAGAACCCCCTAAATATTCCAGGCAGGTTGTGTCATTTTGCCAACAGATGGCACCAAATAACAACAGAAAACTGGACTATGTCCATTGTGGGAGAGGGGTACAAGCTTCATTTTCACAGTATGCCCCTCCCCCCTCCTACAATCGTAAGACAGTTCAATTCCCAAACCTCTACAGGCAGTCTACTGGATGAAGAGGTCTCAACACTCCTTGCTCAAGGAGATATAGAGGAGGTGCCCATTTTCAGCAGGGTGCAGGGTTCTACTCCCCCTATTTTCTTATTCCAAAGAAAACAGGAGGACACAGACCCATTCTAGACCTCAGAGAATTGAACAAATATCTGTTCCGAGAAAAGTTCAAAATGATTTCTCTGGGAACTCTTCTGCCATACCTTCAAAGTCAGGATTGGCTTTGTCCTCTAGATCTAAAGGATGCATATACTCACATTCTGATCCATCCAGATCACAGGAAATTCTTACGATTTCTTTTCAAGGGAAAACATTTCCAATACAGGGTTCTTCCCTTTGTCTGGCTTCGGCACCAAGAGTATTCATGAAATGCATGGCAATAGTAGCTGCATTTCTGCAAACCCTGGGGATATTCATCTTCCCTTACTTGGACGACTGGCTCATTCGAGCCCCCACGGTTCCAGAAGCCAGCTCTGCACTGTCTCGCACAATGCGAATCCTTCAATACTTGGGATTGGTGATAAACCTCCCAAAATCCCAACTTGCTCCGTCTCAGTCCCTAGAGTTCATAGGAGCTCGTCTAGATACCAGACAGTCGAGGGCTTTTCTCCCACAACCCCGCTGTCTTCGTATAATGCAGCTAGCTTCTCAAGCAGCGGTGAAGTCCTCCCTAACTGCTCGAGAATTACTACAACTATTGGGACATATGGCATCCATGGTTCATGTGGTTCCCTACGCTCGCCTTCATATGCGAGCAGCCCAGTGGACACAGGCCACAGGACGTCTGTCGGACAAGATATCAAACTCACAACGACTGATCTGTCCCTACAATGGTGGCAATCACTGGAAAATCTTCTATTGGGGTCTCCTTTCGAGCAACCCCTATTCCAGGCCACCCTAACAGATTGCATCACAGGTGGGATGGGGAGCACACCTGCATCATCTCTCTACCCAGGGTACCTGGACTCCACAGGAGGCTTGTCTTCACATAAACCTCCTGGAACTCAGAGCAATCTATCTAGCTCTTCAAGTATTCCATGCCCAGCTCAGCTACAAGTCAAAATGGACAATCAAGTAGCAATGTTCTACGTGAACAAGCAGGGCAGAACAGGCTCTCTGTCGTTATGCAATGAAGCTTTACGACTATGGGCCTTCGCCAGAGATCATCAAATTCACCTTCTCGTGGTATATCTTCCAGGCATTCAAAACCTTTGGGCAGACAAACTCAGCTGCCTCACAAATGGTCTCTCCACCTAGACCAGGTGGCCAAGGTATTTTAGATCTTGGGAACCCCAGACATAGACCTATTTGCAAGTCCACTGAATGCCAAACTTCCCCGGTTCTGTTCCAGGATTCCGGCTCGAAATTGCCAGGCAAGGGACGCCTTCCTTCTTCACTGGGGTCACGACTTCCTCAATGCTTTCCCACCCATTCCTCTCATCCCCAAAACACTCTTCAAGCTTCAAAGAGACAGAGGTTGTATGATCCTCATAGCGCCACGGTGGCCACGCCAAACGTGGTATCCCCTGCTTCTACATCTCTGTCAAGCTGCACCTCTGGAGTTAGGCTATGCTCCAGATCTCCTCTCCCAAGAGAACAGGATGCTCTGGCACCCGAATCCCCAGTCTCTGCATCTCAGGGCCTGGTTGCTGAAAGCTTAGACCTTCAGGATCTCAACCTTTCCCAACAGGTAAAGGATATTGTTCAGGCTTCTAGAAAACCTTCCACAAGACGCTCTTACGCCTTCAAATGGAAGCGTTTTACTATATGGTGTTCACAGAAAGGGTTAAACCTTTGGAATCGATACTAGAGTATCTATTTCATTTATCAAATTCTGGTCTAAAGACCAATTCAGTAAGAGTCCATCTTAATGCGACAAGGCGATAGCAGAGGGACTGAATGAATTCTTTGCTTCAGTCTTTACTGAGGAAGATGCAGGGATGTTACCCATGACTGAAGTGGTATTTAAAGGTGCGGAAGAATTGAAGGAAATATCGATACATCGGGAAGATGTATTACAACTCTTAGATAAACTCAAGAGTAGCAAATCACCTGGGCCGGATGGTATACATCCAAGGGTGTTGAAAGAACTGAAATATGAGATTGGAGACCTGCTATTAGTAATCTGTGATCTATCATTAAAATCATCTCTAATACCTGAAGATTGGAGGATCGCCAATGTAACACCAATTTTTAAAAAGGGTTCCAGGGGTGATCCGGGAAACTACAGACCAGTGAGCCTCACGTCAGTACCGGGAAAAATGGTAGAAGCCATCATAAAGAATAAAATTACTCAGCATGTAGATAGTCATGGCCTAATGGGAGACAGCCAACATGGCTTTAGACAAGGAAGATCTTGTCTTACTAATCTGTTATGTTTTTTTGAAAGTGTGAATAAACAGCTGGACAAAGTTGAGTCGGTTGATATAGTGTATCTGGACTTTCAGAAAGCCTTTGACAAGGTCCCTCATCAGAGACTTTTGGCAAAACTAAAGAGTCATGGGATAGGAGGCAGTGTACTACTGTGGATCAGGAACTGGTTAAAAGATAGAAAGCAGAGGGTTGGGCTAAATGGCCAATTTTCCCAATGGAGAAAGGCGAATAGTGGTGTACCCCAGGGATATGTGCTGGGTCCACTGCTTTTTGACATATTCATAAATGACCTGGAAAGTGGAATAACGAGTGAGGTTATCAAATTTGCAGATGACACAAAACTATTTAAAGTTGTTAAAACGCAAGAGGATTGTGGAAAATTGCAAGAGGATCTTGATAAATTGGAAGACTGTGCATCAAAATGGCAGATGAAATTTAATGTGGACAAGTGCAAAGTTATGCACCTAGGGAAGAACAACCCAAACTATGGTTACACAATGCAAGGTTCCACATTAGGAACCACCACCCAGGAAAATGATTTAGGCGTCATTGTGGATAACATGTTAAAACCCTTGGCCCAGTGTGCAGCGGCAGCCAAGAGAGCAAATAGAATGCTAGGTATCATAAGGAAAGGAATGGAAAATAAAACAAAAGATATTATAATGCCTCTGTATCGTTCAATGGTGAGACCACACCTTGAATATTGTGTGCAATTCTGGTCGCCGTATCTTAAAAAGGATATAGCGTTATTAGAAAAGGTTCAGAGAAGAGCCATCAAAATGGTAAAGGGGATGGAAGTATACTCCTATGAAGAAAGGCTAAAAAGGTTAGGGCTCTTTAACCTGGAAAAGAGACGGCTGAGGGGAGATATGATAGAAGTCTATAAATTAATGAACGGAGTGGAACGGGTAAACGTAGATCGATTGTTTACCTTATCAGAATATAGAAAGACTAGGGGACATGGAATGACGCTACAGGGTAAACTATTTAAGACTAATAAAAGAAAATATTTTTTCACTCAACGTGTAATCAAACTCTGGAATTTGTTACCGGAGGATTTAAAGGCTGTTAGTGTAGCTGGGTTTAAAAAAGGTTTGGACAAGTTCCTGGAGGAAAGGTCCATAAACCATTATTAAGAAGGGACCCAGGATATCAATGCTTGACCCAGTACAAGCATTGTGAACCTGTGTCTTTTGGGGAAACTGCTAGGTACGTATGACCTAGATTGGTCACTGTTGGAAACAGGATACTGGGTTTGATGGACCTTGGTCTGACCCAGTATGACATATCTTATGTTCTTATGTTATGTTCTCCAAGACCTCCTAGTTCTTTCTTCATCCCCTAACTTTTTTTTTTTCTTTCCCCATTTCCCCCAGCTGTCTTTGCTGCAGTTCTTACTGCCAGCAAGGCCCCCACTTTTCACTCTGTCGTTAAGCATGCTCTCTCTGTCCCTGTTCTCCTCTCTGAGGGCTCGATGCAAAAATCCTGCACTAGACCCCAGTGCTAATGCTCTGGTGCAGAGTTTACTAACACAAGTTTAGTGCAGAAGTGTTTTGCTCAGTGAATGCTGTAAAGCAAACCGCATGCAAATGAGCTGCGTGCAGAAAGTCTTCGCCAAATAGGGACAGCAAGCCAGGTACATGCACACTTGAGTTTGCATTAACAGCAACTATATCCTGCACATACATAAAAACACCAATTTGGTACTTCATTAGCATCTACTTAAATGGATTTAAATGCACTGTTATCACGGGTATCTGTGTGTTACACCTGCGTTACATCCCTTTCTACTTTGATGCCCACTAGCACAGAAAACTATTCACAAATACCACGCTACCACTTGCACTAACGGCAATGCACTTTTCTGCATCAAGCTGTTAAGTTCTGTCTGCTCCGCTCCTCAGGCATATCCCCAGCTTTCTCTTTGTATCCTTCCCCTTCCCTGCTCTATGCTGATTATCTGACAAGAGGAGGGGGAGAGTACATAGTGTGGACATCAGTCCACATCCTCCTCATTTGCTGCACAGAGTGCTAATCTGATCCATGTCCAAGGTCTTAAACTGTGCCCAACTGTAGTCGGGGTTGGGGTAGCTGAAGAGAGGATGTGGGCTGACGTACAGCTGCTTTGCTCTTCTTCCCCTTGCTGTGGTTAACTCAGAAGAGAGAATAACCGTGCTTGATGCTGCGACTGTCGCTTCTGCCTTTCCTGCTTTCTGTAGAGAATTCTGCATTGTGTAGTTGTGCACAGTTCCCCAAGACATATAATGCAAACAACAAACGCACAAAAACTCGTCTAAAGAAGAAATCCTATGTCGCCTAACATCTAGCAATCCTACTAATAATTGCAGAAGTTCAACTTTGTTGTAGGCCATAATTCTATGCAAACAAATGCCTTAAGCTCTTTTCTAAAAGGCATTAGATTGCCCTCTAAGCATTGGTAGTGTTCCAAATTTAGGTCTAGAGATGAAATAAGCTCTAGCAGAAGCCTCAGTACATCAGCATCTCTTCACTGATGGAACCATTAACAAAGTCCACTTGACCGGGCAAAGAAAGTGGTTAGATTTATATAGTGCATTTTTCTCCTAGAAAAAAGGTACTGCCACTCCTATGGCAGGCTCTTTCATCAATTCATCAAGACATGAGGAGCATGCATCAGTTTTAGCAGGCAATGAAAAAGGTGTTGATAATCTGTCTCCCCCCCCCCCCAGCCCTTTCTCAGAAAAAGGCCTGCGTTGATAAGGAGAAAGGGCAAGCTTAAAATAGCTTGGATCAGCACTCTTCCAACACTTCAAAGATCTGAAGCCCAATTTTAAACTTTATTCTGCCACTTAATGACAAGATATGCAAACTAAGCATTTATTTATTTAACAGGATTTTTTTTATACCGCTTTATCATTTTAGTCAAAGCAGTTTAATGTACATTTCCAATTTTAAGTTAAAATGTAAGCAGGGATATTGATAATTTGGATTTTTTTCTGAGGCAAGGGAGGGTTAAGTGACTTGCCCAAGGCCACAAGGAGTGCTAGTGGGAATCGAACCCTGTTCTCCTGGTTCCCAAGGCAGTGCTCTAATCACTAGGCATGTGCCAAGGATCCAAATATTCAGAAGTGGCATTCTCAGTTGTGCCAGTTCAGTGGCTTCCAAGGCAGATTTTTGTCCTGGTAAGTTAACTCCTGGTAGAAAGAAGTGTTTGGGCAGAGGGCACAGAGCCACCACTGCCTGCAGAGATCTGTCTTTCCTCCCTGCCCCTGTGCATTGTCTCTAGTCAGGAGTCAGCAGGCACTGCTTCTTCCTCCGTTGGTTTCCAGGTGAGTTCATTTTGCACATATGAGAAATAGGAACTTCACTTCTACGCCAGGGTAGAAGATTGGAGATTCTCAAGCTTTCAGATCCATTGCTGATGCGCGCCTCGATTTGCTTCAAAGTGAACCTCCTCCTGGAGTTCATCAAGTCAACACATACCACAGTGTGCTTGGACGTCCATTTTAATCAGGCTGGTGATACTCCGCACAATTGGGATCATTTTTGTTTCCTTCCACCACATTTTCTTCGTCTCTGATTTCATTGTTTTCCTGATGATCGCCCTTCTCTCCACATACAGTACAGAATAGTCACTTATGATGGGGGACCTACTGCCTAGAGCCCATCAAAGGCTTAATCCTGCCCTGAGTGAAGGGCTCACATAGCCGGTAACTCATCAAAGGTGGCTGCAACATCCTAACTGAGGAGATGGGCAATCCATTTAAAGAGAGCCACAACGGCCAAGTGGTGACTGAACCAGGGCCTGCAACACATTTCTAAACTCCCAGAGAGAGAAACCTTTTTCAATTTGCACAACAAGCACAGCTTATAAAAATGCTGCCTTCACAACTCCCTTTGAGGTTGAAAGGTCAGGACTCTATCAAAAATAACCCCCAAATTGCTTAACAATAGTGACAAAGGCACCACCTGATCTTTAGTGCCAATACACAATAGAACAGCTAATCAATGAGATTTTTTGTCTTCAAATTAAGCACAGGATTATTCAGATATCCAGCTGTCAGCTCCTTATTGAAGTTAAACAAAATAAATGTTGGGTGCCCATACAGCCCAGTAGCCGTCCCCATGGGTGCTTCTCCTCCCACCCCCCATTTCTTTCACCTGGATAAAGCCGGACTGCGCTTTACCCTCCCGTTACCTGTTTCACTAGTTCATTGTCATTGTCACAGCGCTAGCCCATAATCCTGGTGCAAGATTTTGTCTCCTTTCAGAGCCATAGAAGCCTAGCATGACACGTTTCCACTCTTACTAAAGCCTGCAAGTTTCAGCGATTTAATCTCAGGAGAATATCTACTTTACTCTTAATGTGTTTGGCCCAAACTCTCACTATTAGATTCATGCTTTTTGATCTGTCAGTAATATGTCTTGCTGCTGGTCCGCCTTTTCTCATATACGATGTCTACAATTAATATTCAGTCCAACTTTTTGTGTCCCTATTTTGTTGTCTCGACTGTTTCTCATCTGCTTCCTAGTGCAAACCTAGTATGCTTTAAATGTTCTCTAGTTTGTGCCCCATCATATTTTGATACATGCAGTATCGTTTACTCTATAGTCCACCCACATTACTCAGCCTCTGTTCACATACCCTCTTTAACCAGCCGTGTTCTGACTTCACGCTATCCAATGCAAAAGTCATTTTTTAAATTCACCTTCCAGCTTACGTTCATTCAACTGCATCTTTCTCAACCTACAAATACTGCCTTCCGCATCTATACCTACTATGGATTCTGCATGCTTTACCCTCGCTGATGTGCCAGTGAACCCCAAACTACTACTACTGGTGTTCTCCAGGCACATTTTATATCCCATTTCTGCATTTTTTGGTCTTTGTGGTTCTACTTTTTGTTTTTTGGGTTTGGGTTTTTTTAATATTATGAGACACTGATTGCTAATTTAATAAGAGCTTTGATTAAAACCATATCATCAGAATATATTTGAAAAACCCAAACACAGTACAAACTACTTTTTCAGTTTCTTGAAATATTGTCTTTCCTGTTTCTTAATCCATGATAGTTTGGTTCAATATTCGTTTGATTTAAGAACACTAAATTCTATATAGTTGAAATTTATTTTAAAAAAGTGATATGCTGACTCTTTGAGGTTGGATCATAGCGATATGATGTAAGCCATAAAGGTTTGACTCACTGAGTTTGGGCGTTCTGTGGGAGTGCATTCTTGAGGCATGGGAGAGGAAGGATAACTGCTCCTGCTGCTGTGGTGTGACCCCCTTCTGGCAAACAAATATTGCTGAGGATGCATTTTATAGGTGGCCCCCTCCAGCCTGTGGACAAGTGAGAGATACCATTATCTCCCATATAGACTCTCTGGCAAGGGGGCTTAGGGAAAGGGAATCTCTTGAGACTACAGAGTAGAAAAGTATAAAAAATATGCAGAAAATGTCATATTGTATCTATTTTATAATGCTAGTTTTTTTAGCCTTGTGATTATGCAACTGACTTATTTTTTATTTTTTTATTACAGGAATTAAAAGGTGGGAAGGCGTATGCAAAGGTACATTGACTAATTTACCTTCTATATTAATTTAAATGGCACCATGCTCTGTAAGGTTTGTTTTGCATTCAGTTATGTTACTGTCTACTGTCGGCATTAGGATTAATCTAGCTCCTTCCCGTGGGTCACTTGTAACTAAACAGAAATAAACTATACAGTTAGCAAAGATTGAATAGAGGCAGTGGGAAAAGAGAAATGCAAGGTTAAGAACATAAGATATGCCATACTGGGTCAGACCGAGGTCCATCAAGCCCAGTATCCTGTTTCCAACAGTGGCCAATCTAGGTCCTACGTACCTAGCAGTTTCCCCAAAAGACACAGGTTCCACAATGCTTGTACTGGGTCAAGCATTGATATCCTGGGTCCCTTTTTAATAGTGGTTTATGGACCTTTCCTCCAGGAACTTGTCCAAACCTTTTTTAAACCCAGCTATACTAACAGCTTTTACTACATCCTCCGGTAACAGATTCCAGAGTTTGATTACACGTTGAGTGAAAATTTTTTTTCTCTTATTTGTCTTAAATAGTTTACCCTGTAGCTTCATTACATGTCCCCTAGTCTTTCTATACTCTGATAGCGTAAACAATTGATCCACGTTTATCCGTTCCACTCCATTCATTAATTTATAGACCTCTATCATATCTCCCCTCAGCCGTCTCTTCTCCAGGCTAAAGAGCCCTAACCTTCTTAGCCTCTCTTCATAGGAGTAGCCTTCCATCCCCTTCACCAATTTGGTGGCTCTTCTCTGTACTTTTTCTAATAACGCTATGTCCTTTTGAAGATACGGTGACCAGAATTGCACACAATATTCAAGGTGCGGTCGTACCATGGAGCGATACAGAGGCATTATAATATCCTTTGTTTTGTTCTCCATCCCTTTCCTTATGATACCTAGCATTCTATTTGCTTTCTTGGCCGCCGCTGCACACTGGGCGGAGGGTTTTAACATGTTATCCACAATGACTCCTAAATCTTTTTCCTGGGTTAGAAGTAAGCAAATTCAAAGGCTTTCTTAAAAGCAGCAATGCCTTCTTGAAATAAAGCCAACATGAATTAAATATTTTTTGCTCTTGATACGTATACATTTTTTACATTTTTTTTGAGCTTCTTAATTATCTTGGCTTGGCCTGCTTTGTATGCTTTTTCTGCCCATTGCATGTGTCCTTGGAGCCATTCCTTTCGCCCCTACTATTTTTAGCTCCAGGAATTGATATTGCTTATTTCAGGAGAAGAGGATACCTACAACTTCATTTATTTTTATCCTTTCCAACCCAACAGAATGTTGGGAAAAAAATTATATAGAAGTCAATAATGTCTGTCTGAGGACAAGATAAGTCTCCGAAACTTTAATAGAACATATCTGCAGGAGAACCTCTGCAGCATACTAACACTGATTCACTATCACATAACAGTTAGGGAATTTTGCATTTCAAACTGCTCTTCCCCTCTCATCTCATCACAGACACATGTAAAGCCAACACAGATACATTACAAATGCAAACGTCTGTGCACATGAAGGAACTCACGTACACACACACATGCAGGCACACACAAACACAAGCAGACAAAATGCAAATGCATAGAATTTGAAAAACTTTCTATGATGATGCTCAGCATGCATTCACCTATCCTTATTGGGCTGCCTCTCAGTGAGTCAATTGTGTGCTTCATTTGCTTTGTTCTAAAATCTGCTGTGAAACCCAGTGACTGAACCATATAGCTTTCTTAACCGTTGATACATACGGTGACACCTAGCAAATGAACTCTGTACTTTGCTATCGATTGCTATATACTGTATGTTGCAACTTACTGATTTAGAAGCACCTTGATACCTATTGCCTTTGGGACAGTGGCATGCTATGGTTAGACTGTAAAATCATAAGAACATAAGAGATGCCATACTGGGTCAGACCAAGGTCCATCAAGCCCAGTATCCTGTTTCCAACAGTGGCCAATCTAGGTCATATGTACCTAGCAGTATCCCCAAGAGACACAGGTTCTACAATGCTTGTATTGGGTCAAACATTGATATCCTGGGTCCCTTTTTAATAATGGTTTATGGACCTTTCCTCCAGGAACTTGTCCAAACCTTTTTTAAACCAAGCTACACTAACAGCTCTTACTACATCCTCGGTAACAAATTCCAGAGTTTGATTACACGTTGAGTGAAAAAATATTTTCTCTTATTTGTCTTAAATAGTTTACCCTGTAGTTTCATTACATGTCCCCTAGTCTTTCTATATTCTGATAGCGTAAAATCCATCTTTTGAAATCTGTTGCTGCTGACATCTAATGGTGTTATGTATTATCACACTTGATTTCATTTTTATTCTTTCTAAACCAATAACTCTTTGGGTATTGCTCCATTCTAATGCCTTCCTTTTCCACTGCAGAGAGATACACATGCACACACAGATGTAAAGAATGGCATGAGCCATACCCTGCATGCTTTCCCCACTTGTTTGCAGTGTATAGTATTGATTTCCAGGTAGAGGCAGCTCCCACCACCATAGAACTTGCTGTAACTGTAAACACAATACAGTACTTAAGTCTCACGTCTGCGGTATTCTTGACACCTGGTTCATGCAGAATGTCCAGAGCCAAGAAAGACATGCTAGTTTATTGCTTGGCAGAGGTAACCCTGAATAGTGTCCAGAAGCTACTGCTTTCTTATCAGTCTGACCTATGCCGCTCTGTCTCGTCTTGTAATGCCCTTAATCTCTTCTTGAAGCTCAGTTGTGGACTGCAAGAAGCTATTGCTAACTTTGGTATAGCCTTCTGACCGCACTTGTACTCATGTTGAAAACTTACGTACGGCGCTATATAAAGATTTAGTAATAGTATAGTTAGTGGAGAACTTCATGTTCTTTTAATAGTTTTGCACACATGAATTTTTGTTTCCTTACTGCACTTGGTAATCCTGTTTTATTGATTGTATAATATGGTGATCATGTAATTTGAGAAAAATGCAAATATCTTGGAATGGTTAAAAATGAAATCACAAGATTTGGGCTTGAACCCACAGGCAGCCTTGGGCATAGCAAATGTAGCTTTAATACCAGAACTAATGGAAAGATGCAGCTGGGCTCCACCCACACGTTTTTTTCCTGGCTACTATTACTATAGTTAGTACATGAATATTGTACTCGCTGATGCTATTAGTCTGGCATTCTCCCTGCTTTTTTGCTAGCCGAGTCACCGATTTTATCTGTTTATTCTTGGATTTGCCAGCTTTGGCAGCATGGTCTCGTAAATGTTTCATCGGTGGCAGTTTTGTGTGATGTGCATGACACACTAGTGGAATGCATCACAATGCTTGTGAAACAGCCCATCTGTGGTCAGGCTTCTCATCACTCTTATTTTCTAACTGCTCCTCTGCGTGCCACTTGCTATATTTCAAATGCATCACTAGCCAGAATAGGGATGCAAATTATTGCTTGAAAGGTTAATGCTTTAAATGTCTGAAATTAAAATGTTTAAATGCAAGGGGAATGATAGGTCTTCGGTTACTGAAACCCACTTCTCTCCTAAATGTGCCTGCTTGCTCCCTGGTCTGATTAGAGGCCTAGTCTGCCCCAATATGGTTGCAGCCATTGGGGAAGGGCAAACCCGGAAGTGCTCTCCATCAGTTCACTGAGAATAAATTTAAGCAGGATTTGAATCGTACAATTGGTGTTGAATTTGCTACGAATGTACTTGAAAAGGTCTTTACTTCGCGTTTTTGCTTCCGCAGCAAGCTTCTTGAAAATTGAAAACTCCTAGATTGCTCCTAGCAGTAAGGAAGTGAGAAGAGACTGGCTTGAGATAGCATGATGTGCTGCTTCCTTGGGGATTACACATGAAATTTTGTTCTTTTGTTGGAGCTTAATCTAAATAAACTGTTGCAATTTGATTTATACAGGGGTATGAGCATGAAAACATGAGAAGAAGCTTGCTGCGGAAGAAAAACGCGAAGTAAAGACCTTTTCAAGTACATTCGTAGCAAAAAACCAGTGAGAGAGTCAGTTGGTCCATTAGATGAAAAAGGGGTTAAAGGAGCCCTAAGAGGCGACAAGGCGATAGCGGAGAGACTGAATGAATTCTTTGCTTCGGTCTTTACTGAGGAAGATGAAGGGATGTTACCCATGACTGAAGTGGTATTTAAAGGTGCGGAAGAATTGAAGGAAATATCGATACATCGGGAAGATGTATTACAACTATTAGATAAACTGAAGAGTAGCAAATCACCTGGGCCGGATGGTATACATCCAAGGGTGTGGAAAGAACTGAAATATGAGATGGCAGACCTGCTATTAGTAATCTGTGAACTATCATTAAAATCATCTCTAATACCTGAAGATTGGAGGATCGCCAATGTAACACCAATTTTTAAAAAGGGTTCCAGGGGTGATGCGGGAAACTACAGACCGGAGAGCCTGACGTCAGTACCGGGAAAAATGGTAGAAACCATCATAAAGAATAAAATTACTCGGCATGTAGATAGTCATGACCTAATGGGAGACAGCCAACATGGCTTTAGACAAGGAAGATCTTGTCTTACTAATCTGTTACGTTTTTTTGAAGGAGTGAATAAACAGGTGGACAAAGGTGAGTCGGTTGATATTGTGTATCTGGACTTTCAGAAAGCCTTTGACAAGGTCCCTCATGAGAGACTTTTGGCAAAACTAAAGAATCATGGGATAGGAGGCAGTGTACTATTGTGGATCAGGAACTGGCTAAAAGATAGAAAGCAGAGGGTTGGGCTAAATGGCCAATTTTCCCAATGGAGAAAGGTGAATAGTGGTGTACCCCAAGGATCTGTGCTGGGTCCGCTGCTTTTTGACATACTCATAAATGACCTGGAAAGTGGAATAACGAGTGAGGTTATCAAATTTGCAGATGACACAAAACTATTTAAAATTGTTAAAACCCAAGAGGATTGTGGAAAATTGCAAGAGGATCTTGATAAATTGGAAGACTGGGCATCAAAATGGCAGATGAAATTTAATGTGGACAAGTGCAAGGTTATGCACCTAGGGAAGAACAACCCAAACTATGGTTACACGATGCAAGGTTCCACATTAGGAACTACCACCCAGGAAAAAGATTTAGGCGTCATTGTGGATACCTTGTTAAAACCCTCGGCCCAGTGTGCAGCAGCGGCCAAGAGAGCAAATAGAATGCTAGGTATGATAAGGAAAGGAATGGAAAATAAAACAAAAGATATTATAATGCCTCTATATCGTTCCATGGTGAGACAGACCGCACCTTGAATATTGTGTGCAATTCTGGTCGCCGTATCTTAAAAAGGATATAGCGATTTTAGAAAAGGTTCAGAGAAGAGCCACCAAAATGGTAAATGGGATGGAAGGATTCTCCTATGAAGAAAGGCTAAAAAGGTTAGGGCTCTTTAACCTGGAAAAGAGACGGCTGAGGGGAGATATGATAGAAGTCTATAAATTAATGAACGGAGTGGAACGGGTAAACGTAGATCGATTGTTTACCTTATCAGAATATAGAAAGACTAGGGGACATGCAATGAAGCTACAGGGTAAACTATTTAAGACTAATAAAAGAAAATATTTTTTCACTCAACGTGTAACCAAACTCTGAAATTTGTTACCGGAGGATGTAGTAAAGGCTGTTAGTGTAGCTGGGTTTAAAAAAGGTTTAGACAAGTTCCTGGAGGAAAGGTCCATAAACCATTATTAAGAAGGGACCCAGGATATCAATGCTTGAACCAATACAAGCATTGTGGAACCTGTGTCCCTTGGGGAAACTGCTAGGTACATATGACCTGGATTGGCCACTGTTGGAAACAGAATACTAGGCTTGATGGACCTTGGTCTGACCCAGTATGGCATATCTTATGTTCTTATGTTCCTTAATATATTAAGGCTTAATGGTTTGCTTAATTCCATTGCTTATATTTTCCTGAAGCAGTGATAGTCAAGCTTTATCGTTTAGTGAGACACCTTAGTGTCAAGTCTTTTCCAGCATTTTCATTAAATTTACAAATGTAAACTGTTAACTTATTTCACTATCTATTCTGTGATAACAAAGAACCACAGTGAGGGCCTGTAAACCATATGTGGCCTTTGAACACAGGTTGAGTAATGTTTTAGAGTCTGTGGCCCCGAGTGCTGCTCTGTTTTACGTTTCCTTTCTGGGGGTTTTTTTCATTCCTTCCTCTCCCTCCCCTCAAATAGCTTGGCTTTGCTGACCTGAACCTAGCAGAGTTTGCAGGATCTGGAAATACCACTCGCCGCTGTTTACTTGAAGGTTATGACACCAAAAATACGAGGCAAGATAATTCCATCCTCAAAGTAAGTATAATGTTTATTTTAATTCATTGTTGATAAAAGGCCTAAACTAGGGTGCTCTACTGTTAAGCTCTTTGGGGAAAAAAAGACTATCTCCTAAATATTGGGTGACTGAGATGACAGGAAATAGCACCCATGGGATGCATTAGATATTGCCCTCGGTCTCCTGGTTCCTGTCTCAGTAATCAAACCAGCTAGGATTTCCTTCCTTCCATTTCTTCTTCACTAGATGAAGTAATACTATTAAAGACGACAAAAAGAGGATTCTGTAATATATAATCTCTGAGCTTTCTAGATTAACCAGGGCTAATGTGCTGTAATTTGAGATATTGACATCACTGTGGAGCAGAGGTGTGCCTAGGTATTTTTTTCATATTGGTTGGCTCTTGTGGTTTGTGGATTGTTAAATTCACTGGTTGGAACAGCAGATGCATGCATAATTCATTGCACATAAAAGCTGGCCCTAGTCCAGAGATCTTTCGTCACGTACGGTCATGTGGAAAATCCTTTGCAATGAAGAAAAGAATTTAGCCGAAGCAAAAAAAGAAATCATAAAATTTTGAGTAAACATAAATGAAAAGCCTTACAATGTATCTGGGAAATGAAATACAAAGTAACAAAATCACTCAGGATAATATAAGATAAAAAGGGACCTCAACCGCAAATGAGCTTATACAGGTCTGATGGCCCTCTAGTATAAAAGCCCTTCAAGGCCACTACTAGTCACGCTCAAAGATCATCTTCTACTTTTTTTTTTTTTTTAACATACAATGGACCAATGTTGATCTTTGAGCGTGATTAGTAGTGGCCTTGAAGGACTTTTATACTAGATAGCCATTAGGCCTGTATAAGCTCATTTGTAGTTGAGGTCCCTTTTTATCTTATAATATTCTGGGTGATTTTGTTACTAGGTTATGTCATTCAAAGTTTTAAGTATCTATGCCTTTACAGCTTTTTCTATGCAATTAGGATTATGAGAAAATGTGAGGTTACTTACCTGTAACGGGAGTTCTCTGTGGACAGCTGGATAAGTCAGCCACACATGGGTGACGTCCTCCAGTGCCATATGGAAGTGCTGTCTAGAGCTCAGAAAGGCAAGCTTTCTGAGCATGTGCCAGTAGCCCCCACCCCATTGGCCCACCCCTAGCCAGCCAGCGTGTCCCCAGCTGTGCCTTTGTGGCTAGGCAGGCGGGTCGTGATGGGGCCGACCTCGTCCAGGGGAGGTGGGTAGGATTGTGTGGCTGACTTATCCTGCTGTCCATGGAGAAGTCCCGTTACAGGTAAGTAACTTTGCTTTCTCCATGGACAAGCAGGATTCATTAGCCACACCTGTTACCTCCCTAGCTGCGCGATTGCGTGTTAGGTTGCGGTGGAAGAGGGAGACTGAGGCAGAAGGAGGTTTTGAATTTTATTGTAGAACTTTGCAAAATGATGCAAAAGAAAACGGTGCAAGTGAGCAGTGGCCAACATAACCCTACAGAACAGTGCAAAACAAGCAGTGCAAACAAGTAAACGGTGGTCAATAACATGGTCCTACAGAACGGGGCGAAAGCAAGCAGTGCAAACCAAGAGCGGCCAGCCTGGCCTGACAGTGGTAGCCAACATGGCCTAGCAATAAAGGCCAATGCAGTGGCCAACATTTTCCTCTTGCCCATGAAGTAGGGGCCAACATGGCCCATAAGAAGGTAGCAGTTGTCACTTGCAAGTGATGGGGGCAGGTTCATTCTGCTCCTGCTCTTTGGGTGAGTCCCATGGCGGCCGTGGCTAGGACTGCCTGGCTGAAGGAGCTGTGCATCTGTGCGTCCAAATCCAAACAATAGTGTTTCTGGAAGGTGTGGACAGAAGACCAGGTGGTGCCTTTGCAGATATCTGTCAGTAGAATGGAGCACAGGTTGGTGATGGCGGCCAACGCTCTGAGCTGGTGCGTGCAAACTTTGGTCGGTGCTTGCCTCTTGGCAGAACGTGATGCAGTCTGATATTCACTGCGAGAGAGTCTGCTTCGTGACAGGTTGTCCTGGTCTGTTCGGGTTGTAGGGGATGAAGCGTTGCATACCCCATCTGATTGGCTCCGTCCTGAGAAGTGAGGTGCGGAGGGTCCTAGTGCAATCCAGGGTGTGGAGTCTGCTCTTCTGCGAAGGCATGAGGTTCCGGGTAGAAGGTGGGCAGCTTGATGGTCTGGTTGATGTGGAAGGCAGAGGCCACTTTGGGAACAAACTTAGGATGTATACGCCAAGTGGCCCTGTCGTGGAGGAGTTGCGTGTACAGAGGTTGCACCATGAGAGCTTGGAGATAACTGATACCTCTTCTGGAAGACTCTTCCTTGTTGCCATCAAATCCGTGAGATGCATTTCAGCAAGGCGGAGTGCATGGGCTTGAAGGGGGCCTGTGTCAGTTGCTGGAGAACGGTGTTGAGGTCCCATGGTGGGACAGGGGGTCACACTGTGGGTTGGAGGTTGTTGAGCCCTCTCAGGAAACTTGTAGCCAGAGGCAGTGTGGCAGTGGAATTGCCACCCTTCCGTTCATGAAAAGCAGCTATGGCTGAGAGGAGCACTTGAATGGATGCAGACTTTAGGGCCTAGTTGAAAAGGGTGGTAACGTATTGGAGAACTAGAGGCACTGGGCAAGAGACCAGGTTCACTCCCCGTGTTGCACACCAGCTGTTGAATTGTTTCCATTTGTGTCAGTAAGATTTCCTTGTGGATGGGTGTCTGGCTACCAAAATGTATTGGACCTCTGTCGGTATGCTGAGAGAAGAAAGGGTCAGCTGCTCAATTTCCAAGCTGTCAGTGCTAGCGCCCCCCAGATTGGGGTGAAGCGTGTGTCCGTTGTCTTGGGTGAGGAGGGCTGGACAGAGTGGAAGTCGGAATGGAGGGTCACTTGAGAGACGGTGGAGGGATGGAAAACACATCTGGCAGGGCCAGTAGAGGGCCACCAGTGGACAACCTTCTGAAGTGTTTTGGAAATCAATGGAGTGGGGGGAAAGGTGTATTCAAGAGACCACTCCCCCCAGCACAAGTCTAAGGCACTCGATGCTATGCTGTGGGCTGATAGGTGCTTGGAGCAGAAGATGTGACACTTCCTGTTCTGTTCTATAGTGAGTAGGTCAATCTGTGAGTGACCCCAGCATTAGAAGATGGTCTCAGACACCTCAGGGTCTAGTGTCCACTCATGGGGGCTCAGTTGGTGGCTCAACTTGTCCGCAAGCGCATTCTGTTCACTGAAGAGCTAAGACGCTTGTAACCAGCAGTGGCTTGCGAGGGACCATATTGCGAGCACCTCCCTGCACAGAGTCCGTGAGCCAGTGCCTCCTTGCTTGTTAATGTAGAACATGGCCACCTGGTTGTCTGTCTGTATCAGAACTGACTTGTCGGTTATGTGTGGTTGGAAAGCCTGTAGGGCATATCGGATCGCCCTAAGTGACAGTAGGTTGATGTGGTGAGTTGTCTCTGATGTCCAGGCTCCCTGGGTGTGGAGGTGTAGCAAGTGGGCTCACCATCTGGCCCTGGAAGCGTCAGTAGTGATAGTGATATGGCTGCTGGAGGCTCCTGCCCACTGTGAGGTTTGCCTTGATGATCCACCGGTGCAGGCTTTGCCTGGTTTGGCTATCCAGTGCCATGCGTGCTGACAGGGGTTACGAGCATTGGTTCTAGCATGAACGAAGGTGCCACTGCAGTGTGCACATGTGCAATCGTGCGAAGGGTAGGACTTGAGTAGTTGTGGTCATGTGGTCTAGGAGACGCAGGAGAGGCCACACAGTCATGTATATCTGCGAGATGACCTCCTGGGTCAGTGTGATGATCTTGTCCACTCATTGGGCAGGGAGGAAAGCTTTCACTGCCACAGTATCTGTCAGCCTCGATGAATTCCAGGCGTTGAAGTGGGTTGAGGTGGGACTTCTGGTAATTCACCAGGAACCCGAGGGAGGCGAGAAGGCAGATGGTCTCGTGGCCTGCTTCCTGTGTTCCCAGCGCTGAGGGTGATAGGGGCCAGTTGTCGGGAAGACGTGGATTCTCTGCATGCGCAGGTGTGTTGCTGTAACAGCTACGCATTTTGTGAGCACCCGTGGAGCCGATGACAGGCCGAATGGGAGGACTCTGTACTGGTAGTGACTGCCAAGCACTTGGAACCGCAGATACTTCCTGTGTGAAGGATGGATGGGGTCATGTGTAAGCATCCTGTAGGTCCAAGGAGGCTAGCCAGTCTCCAGTCTGGAGGAGAGGTAGGATGGAACCCAGCGAGTACATCCGGAACTTCTCCTTGTGGATAAATTGTTTAGTTTTCAGAGATCGAGGATGGGGCATACTCTGCCTGATTTCTTGGGCACCAGGAAATAGCTGGAGTAGAACCAATTGTTGATTTGGTCATGGGGAACAGGCTTGATTGCTTGCGCAGCCAGGAGATGCAGTAGCTCCACAGTCATCTGTCTGGTAGGATTACACTGATGGGCTGTAAATGCTGACATGGGGGTGCGGGGATATGAATCGAATGCGGTATCCTTCCTGTATGATCTGTAAGACCCATTTGTCGGTAGAGATGAGCCACCAAGACTTCAAGAAGGCCAACAGTCTGCGCTCCCCCCCCCCCCCACCGGGAGCACGGCCTGCGGTTGTATGTCAAAAGGAGGGTCCATTCTTCCCCGAAGTGGGTGGGCCCTGCTTCTTTTGCTTTCTGTCCCTCTGGTGCTTCTGTTGGTGGGGTGCGTGGTATGAGGGTTGCTTGTATCACGGGGGCTGCCACTTACGGTAAGAATTGTGAAATAAGGCTCGCAGCTGTAGCTTCCTTTTTGTGTGTTGGCGCTGCGCTCTAGACTATCCTCTGCAAGTGTCTGCAGGGTGTTACAGTGAACAATATGAAGGCCCACTGTATCTGTGACTTTGTCACCGAACAGGGAAGCACCGTTGCAGGGGGTGTCTGCAGTGCGATAGTGGGTGTCATCCTGAAGCACTCAGCCATGCCAGGTGTCTCATAGTGATAGCTGTGCCGGCGGTGTGGGTGGCAGTGTCAAAGGCATTGTATGCCATGCTGACCAAGTGCTTACTGCATTCTTTGAGGTCCACAAGTGTGGCAGAGGCAGATGCCTGAGCTTCTTGTGGTAAAGAGGCGATGGAGTTCTTTAGGGTTCCCAGCAGGTTGTTCTGGAAGAGCATGTGCTGGAACTGATGTGCTGCTATTCTTGCGTTGAGCATAGCCCCTTGGAACACTTTCTTCCCCACATCATCTAGGAGTTTTGGATCTCTCCCAGGTGGTGAGTTGGTGTGGGTGTGTGAGGATTTAATGCACTTCAGAGCAGAGGACACGATGATGGAATGGTGGGGAAGTTCTTTGTGAATCCTGGGGCCTGCTGGACCTGGTGCTTGCGAGAGCAGGCGGAGGTCGAGGCTGGGTTTCGCCAAAGCTTGATTTGGGCTTCTAGTAGGCTGGGTCACGGGAGTTTTGGGTGCATCCAGGTATTTTAGCACCTCAGGTCCTATCTGATCTGAGGAATCAGAGAGAGTGAGGGCCAAAGCAGTCGCCACCTTACATAGGAATTTTGGGTGACTGAGGTCCTCAAGAGGTGGGGCTGGTGGAGGCATTGTGGAGCCTGTACCAGACATCATGAGGGAGCCCCCTGTTGAGTCCCTGTGAACTGTGGAGCCAGAACCTTTTATTGGGGAAGTTGTATCCAGTGGCGCTGTCCCTTCCTCCTCCCCTTCACTGACGGCAGACCGGGAGACCGGGGAGAGACTTCCCGCCATTGAAAGGGACTCCTCTGCTGGGGTGGAGAGGTGCTGGGTAGTGGTGTTAGTTACAGATAGGGTATGGTCATGGTTTATTTGTCCAGTTATGTCCCACGGGGTAGAGCGGGACGCTGGGGTAGCAAGGAGGCTCTGCTGTAGAAGACTTGAAAGATTCAAAAGCATCTGGAGGATAGCCTCTTGGTTTGTAAGGACCCCTGCACTGACCTGATTGTTGCTTGCATCATTGCTGGCAGCGTTGGGGACTGAGGCAGGGAAAGAAGGGCTGGAACCTGATCTCTGCCACCTCCTCCTCTCTGCCCCTGCTCTCTCTGCTTTAGGAGCTGCTTGGGGGGCGCTTGCTGTGCTTTTTGTGCCTCCTCTCCTGGCTCCGATTGTGACTCCGATGTATCTGGGAGGCATTGGCATGGGAGGCATAGCCTGGCACCAAAGTGTGCTCTCTACTAATGTGGCTGTGCTGAGGGGAGGTGCCAGAATCTGTGCGGAGAGAATCAGCACGGTGAGTGTTCTCTTTCAATGTGGCTGTGATGAGGTCATTCGGGGCTGCTGCAGTGCCGACCAATCCCCTGCAACTGAGTGGAGCCGAGTGCTGAAGAGGGCTCTGCAAGATGGCAGCCTCCAGGGGAAGGATGCTGCTTCTTAGTGGGGTTAGCATCGGCAGCCGGAGGGTTCGCTTGAGAATCTCCTAGGAAGGTGCTTGCATTCTTTTCAGTGCCAGAAGAAGCTTCAGGTATGTTAGTGACTGCGCGGCCAGGGATGGCAGCCTCGGGGGGGGGGGGGGCACATCCTGGGCTGTGGTCTGCCCCAACTCCACGTGGTCAGCACCTGGGGGGGAGGGAGAGATGGTCCTGCAGCATGTGGCTTCTTGATCTGCAGGCCCGGTGGAACATCCTGGCTCAGTGTTGGCAATCATCAATCTGGTGGCTCGCACCCAAGCACCATACGCATAGATCATGTGTGTGTGGTGTTCATCTTTCTAGCATACCAGGAGCATTTTTTAAAACCCGACTTCTCTGGTTTAGGCATGCTGAGAGTCTGACCTGTAGAATGTTTCCTGTTGGTTTCTAGTCGTTTTCTGGTAGAATTCTGTATAATATTTTTTTGGAGAGCAGTTAGTCTGTCTTGTAGGCAAGGTGGAAAAAGACTGGCTGGCTAGGGGCAGGCCGATGGGGTGGGGGCTGTTGGCTCTAAAGAGCACTTCCATATGGTGCCATCGGAGGACATCACCCAGGCATGGCTGACCAATCCTGCTTGTCCATGGAGAAATAATCTTAAACTTGCTGAACAAATGATAAAAATAAAAGCATACGTGCTCTTTGGGAAGGAATCTGTCCCCTCTTGGCTTGAATGGGTTTATCCTCTGGCTGTCTTTCAAGGACACCGATAGAGTTAATGAAATGGACAGGGCTAATGTCTGTTTACAGTTGTAACGCAGCAGCCAAAATAGTCTGATTTATTCAGAAGGATTCCATTGCTGCTTGGAATGAGCAGGGTTTGCAAGCTGGACCATTCCTCTCTATCTCGGCAGCACAACTGGAGAGTCGGTTGTGGAGTAAATCCATCCCAGATTGTCTGATTTTTTTTTTTTTTTTTTTTTGACACGCTAAAGCTTGAAATCCTTTAGACATGGATGTAGTTTGACAGCTTCATTTGGGAGGGTGGGGAGGCAAAGGGTGGATGACATATTTGCATATCATTTGGATATTCTTTATGGTTCTCTTAAAAAAAAATGCTAGATGGATAGGAAGCCATATATCAGAGGCAAGGGATGTGCCGACGCCCCCCAAAAAAGGAACATATTCCCAGACTATATAATTAAAATGCAGCAAAAATTGTAGCTGTTTAATTATTTAGCCTGTCACTCTAAGATTACAAAAATACTGACAGCTAATTTTATTTTGGTGTTAGAAACTGTACTGTTCTTTTTGAACATCTATTTTGAGTCGAGCGAAACCCCTTCTCCAACAAAGCAGAACTAGAACATTTCACCCAAGAACCCAACATACAAGAAAAAGAAATCTGATTTCAGTGCCATCTCATTAACAGCCTCTCCAGTACCAGGCAGATTGTAAACTAACGCAAAACCCTACAAAAGTCACTTAGGACCTATAAAGCAAATGTGCCATACCATAATGACACCAGCTTCTAAAATTAATACTATAAGGAGCCTACCCAAAAAAGAGCAGTGTCATAAATATTGGAGTGGGCATCTTAAGAGCCATTACTTGTGACCTCCTTGTGTGCCCCCCCCCAATTGTCTCTTGTGCTGGTCTCGTGTTCTCATCTCATAAGACCAGCCCCAGATTTCCTATACCACACAGTATTGTTAGACAAGAGTGTGGATACAGTAACAGTTACAGCTTCAGATATTAAGTGTCTAAGTGTGTGCAACGGTGGTGTGCCTGTCTGTGCATGGGATGTGGCAGTGGGTGCCTTTGGTGAGGTGAGGTGAGGTGCAGGGCTGCCATGCATGTGTGTGGGTGTTGCTGAGCTGGGGAGGCTCTCTGTATGGTGGTGGGGTGTGTGCCTGTCTGTCATGCGGAGGGTGGGGTACCTGTGTTGGCCAGTAATGTGGTGTGGGGTTGGGGATGGGGTACATGTGTGTGTTCTAAGGGGAGGACAGTGCATCTTTTGACAACACCTTGTACTCTTCTAACCCCTCTCCTGCTGGCTGCCCTCCTCTATCCTTCAGATTCTCCCCCCTTCGCTAACCACCCTAGTACTCCCATTCCCTGCCTTAAAATCCCCTCCCCCATTCTCCTTTTCTAAATAGGCCACTGTCCCTTTAAATTGTCCCTGCCTTTGCCTCACTTCCTCCTCCCCCCACCCAACACCTTTTCTGCTGCAGACTGCGACCGCAACCTCCCTCTTATCTGCCCACCAGGATCCGATATCCAGCAGGCAGATAAGAGGTCTTTCTTCTGCCCACAGGGGATTGGATCCCACAGGCAGAGACCTTGCCTATGGACTGCGATTGCGGCCTCCCCCTTCTTTTTTTGTCCACAGGGATCCGATCTCCCACGGGCAGATTGACGGGGTCTTTGCCGCAATTACAGCCATCCTCTTCTCTTCTGCCCACAGGGATCCCAACCCCTGCAGGAAGAAGAGAAGAGATCCCCTGTGGGCAGAAAAAGTCACAGCCGTTTGAGCAACTTGTATGGGGGGAAATGCCCCCTCCCCAAACTACACACATGCCTTTAGATCTGTTCAAAACAGCTAGCTAGCACTAAAATATATTGCAGAAAATGTTGAGCTACTAAGATCTGCGATGAGAGATAATCTTTGCCTTTAACAGCTTTGATTGCATCCCTTTGGCTGTTCAGGGGTCCTGTTCAAAGACCCTAATGCTTCTTGATGAGCAGAATTTCAACATTTTAAGTTGGCTTTGAATAAGCATATTGCAAAATACAGCTAGAAGACTTATCAAAAAATGTTTAGTTTATTTAAAAACTTTATTAAATGCAAAGCAGTATACAGTCCTATTATAAAATAAAAAAAATCATAGGTAAAGAAAAGACAAGGGGAGAGAGAGAAAACAAGAGAGACGGGGCAAACACAGCAATACCTGTGGTCAGATTAAATCTCAAGTGTCTAGTCCTTAAATGCTTGAGTATAAAGCCAGAACTTTATACCTGTTTTGAATCTTGGAATGATTATTTTATTTTGAGTTTATATTTGAGAGAATTCCTCAATGATAGGATGAGGCAGGTGAAGATGGGGCAACAAATAACCTCCAAGCAAATTTTGGAGGGCAGAGGAACCATTGAATTATTCTGGGATGAGCAGAGGGTTTGTGATGGCGTATACAGTGTGAGTGAATTGGAGAAGTAAATCTGTATGTTAGTATTATGCTTAGTAAGGATATTAAACTTAATTCGATAGGGAATTTGGAGCCATTGATAAGCAGGGAGAGGAGAAACATGATCTGACCCTACAGGCATAATAAACTAGTTTCATAGTGTATTTTGAATTAATTGAACTCTTTCATGGAGTTGACTTTTAATCTGTTATAAAGGTCATTACAATAGACAATTTGACTTATGACTGGTGTATGAATCAAGAGCTGAAGATGACCGGGCATAAAGAATAATGAATGGGAGTGGAGAAATAGTTTAGTAGTTAGAGCAGTGAACTTAAAACCACTCTAACCAAGGTTCAGACCCCAGTGACACTCCGTGTGACCTTAAGTAGGTCACTGATTCTTCCTTCAGTGACCTACTTAAGGCCACACGGAGTCTTCCATTGCCTCAGGTACAAACTTAGATTTTAAGCCCTCTGAGGATGAGGAAATAACTGCTGTACTTGAATGTAACTCCCTTGGAGCTCTACTGAAAAGGCCTGAGCTAAGTGTAAAATCCCTTTCCCTCCCTATCTGATGAATATTTTTCAGGGAGCACAGAATGAAGACTTTGTAATACCTGCAGTTTACAGTAGATGTTCAGTGTCAAGTGAATCGAGAGAAATACCTAATGTCCTAAGGATAGCCTGCAGTGTCACTGGGATCCCTAGAATAATTGGTGACACAGTAGAAAGAGGTAAATGAAATCCAGCATTCCAAAAAACATCATTTTTCTGAAGGGTTTTTTAAAAAAAATAATTTTCCTCCCAGCAGCTTCCTCCTCCAGGTCAAGCAGAACCAGGTTTTGGGTTTGGATCTCTTGCCATGAGCCTTCATACCTGGGCATTTGTTGTCTTTATTTTATATCCCCTCCCCATTTACTTCAGCCCAATCCTCATCCAGGGACCAGGCACCAAAGCTCCTTTCATAACTCTGCAATCATGAGCCATTACATTTCACCCCAAAGCGGTGATCAAATCTCCATCCCATGCTGACTTGGAAAGTGAAAAACCTAATGCATGTATTAAATCGGGGACCTTCAGTGTGGCAGAGTAGCACTTGCAACCTGAACCATCCCCTCTCTGGTCTCAAATTAGCATCTAATGTATTACTATTCTTCTTGTTCCTCTTCCCCCTAAATTTTCTGCTGGCAGAAGGATACCCACATTGGAACCCTTTTCTGAGCAGTAGCCTTGACACCTTCTCTTAAGTATTCACTGGGATGGTATTTTTGCCAGCTGTAGGAATCTATAACACTTGTTTTCTTTACTTAGCCTTTTTTATGGGTTAATACTTTGTCTATTTTTTCTTTCTTAACCAAGAGAGTTGCTGTGATATAGACACTTTTTTTTTTTTGGGTGGGGGGGGGGGGACAGTCACAGAATATAGTGCTTTTACCAATCTGTTACAAAAGCTAAACAATTCTCAAAAATTAATATAGAAACAGACAACAGGAAGAGCAAATTCTGGACTACATTTTTAGGACTCTAAGAAATAAACATTTATCATGGAAATAGAAGACTTCATTCCAAGACCTAGAAATAACACTACGACTTTAGACTTTTAAAACTGTGAATTAGTTGTGCATTGTCCTACGTAATAGGGTGTTACAAAAGACCTGGTGTTTACAGTAAGTGCTGTTGCATTCTAAGAAATTGGAGGAAAGTGTAAAATCTTTCTGAAGAAAATTGTGACTGACTTACAGCTCAGGGCAGGAGTGCACAGAAAAATAAATATATTTAATAGAAGTAGATTCATTTAGATCTACTTTCATGGTTAATTGCTTTTACAGGAAATGCATGGTTTCTAATGAGACACTTTATTTTGTATCGCAAGGTGGGGGAGCCTTTTACATACAAACTAGAAGTTCACACCAATGTTTCAAAAGGTCATCTACAGAAGGAAAATCCTAGCACCGGTGCTGGTTGATGTATTGAAAAGGGCACAGTGGCAATGGTACATTAGCTGAGAATGCTCCTTAACCTTAAATGGAACACCGACTCATTACCTACTTAGGCTGGGTTTGAGAGAGGGCGTTCTTATTTCATTTCGTTTATTAAAACTTGATATTCCTCCCTTAATGGGGACATCAATCAACAAACATGAGAAAAAAGAACGCCAAAAATGGATAGGAAAGTAAAACACAGCCTCAACAGAGAACACAGCAGAGAGGACACAAAAAAAAGGAGAGATACGATCACAGGAGAAAAGGAGTCATGGGGGTTCCGGTGGTAGGTCATATGCTATGGCAAACAGGTGAGATTTGAGCAATGATTTGAATCTCGGAAATGAGCGTTTAAGACAGAGGGGAGGGGGAAGGTTGTTCCAGAGGAAGGGGCCGAGAAAGTAAAAGGCGGAGTGTCAAGTGGATTCTAAGTGTGCCTGAGAGGGAGAAGGAAGGGGAAATCTCGTCATGTGAATGGCATGGAGCGAGTGGTAAGGAGTATGTGGAATGAGAAGGGAGGAGAGGTATAAGGGAAGACGGGAGTGGAGTGAGTTGTGAATCTGAGTAACTATCTTAAACTGATTGTGAAATTGAACCGGAAGCCAGTGTAAGTAGATAAGCAGGGGAGTGATGGGGTCAAAAGGAGAAGCATGAAAGATCAGTCTAGCAGCAGTGTGTTGAATGAGTTGGAAACGTCGAAGCTCATATTGAGGGAGATCAGCAAGGACAGAGTTACAGTACTCGAGGCGAGAAAGAACACGAGAACCAACAAGGGTTGTCAGGGCTGAAGGGGACAAAGGAGTGGATAGCCCTGATGCGACGGAAGACCTGGGTGTAGTTTCTCTAGTTACCTGTGGAGAGGTATTTGTTACTAAAACCTGGACCACAAATTATCGTTTGCTTAGCAGCCAGGAGACAGAGTGAAGATGACTGCATGTGCTCATGGTCATATTTCCTTCAAAAGAAGACAGGGATTTCAGGCCTTGGTCCTTCTCCATTCTGTGGATATGTAGTTAAAAATGAAAAAAGCATTGGAAAACAGGACCTTCATTTGCCACAGTGTCGGTCGAGAACCTTTCAGAATTTCCTAAAGGACTCCAGGTTTTCAGTGGAATTTGAATACCCCAGCATTTAAAATATTCTGTTTCTGTTCCAGTCCTTTCTATCCCAGAGAACACAATTGAAGGTGAACTCACCTGGTCATTAAGATCAGGTCTAATCAAGGAAAAGCATTCATTTTGTGTCGGCCTGCATGTGCCAGGCTAGATTTATTTTAGAGGCATTCTTTGGCAAACTTGCTCTGTAGTAGGGAAAAGTAATCCGAGCACTAGAAAGTATTTAGTTCTGCTTTTAACCTGTGAAGATCATAGTGCAGCCTAACTGAAAATTTCAGATAAGAAACACCATAAATAGCACTGTACCATCTGAAGAGAGGTATTGGTTCAGGTAAACATGAAAAGGCACGCCCTAGAATGGGGGACTCAAACTCTGCTCCTTGAGAGCTATAAACCAGTATCCATTGTGTGCAAATCTCCACTCTTGCATATTCATTAGGGATATGCTGCCCGATTACTTTGCAACACCTGGCGATGAATTTGCTTTATTTCCCATTGCTGTCATCGCTGCTTCCTGTGGGAAGCATAAGAATATATAAGATTTGTCACACTGCGATAGACCCAAAGGTCCATCAAGCCCAGTATCCGGTTTCCAGCAGTTGCCAATCCAGGTCACAAGTACCTGGCAGGATCCCAAATGGTATACAGATTCCATACTGCTTATCCCAGGGATGAACAGTGGATTTACCCTTTTCCACTTTAATAATGGTTATGGATTTTTCCTCTAGGAACTTGTCCAAACCGTTTTTAAACATATATATATATATACACTAACAGCTTTTACTACATCCACTGGCAACTAATTCCAGAGCTTAATTATGTGTTGAATAAAAAACATTTTCTCCCATTTGTCTTAAATCTGTCACATTGTAGCTTTATTGTGCATCCCCTAGTCTTTCTATTTTTTGAAAGAGTAAACAAATGATCTATATTTACCTGTTCGCTCCACTCATTATTTTATAGACCTCTGTCATATCTCCCCTTAGCTATCTCTTCTCCAAGCTGAAGAACCCTAACCTTTTAAGCCTTACTTCATGGGGGGTATCCTTCCATCCCCTTTATCTGGTGCAAGCTTCTCTGCCTGATCTGCAGGGAGGAAAGAAATATTTAAGGCCTTGCTTTGCTCTCTGTTGCTATAGAAACAACTGAAATCAGAAATTTAGTATTACTACCCAGCTACAGCACGAAGCAGTACAGAAAGAGGAACTGAGCAAAAAGACGTGTGTGTAAGTTAAAACCCGGTTAAAGTCGGACTTCATTGTCTGTCATCCCTTATGGTCTGCAGTGTTGGCATGCAGAGCCACATGGGGCTTGTTTAGCCCAACACGTTGAGTTGTCAGAAGTAAAAGATGAATCCCTCGATGACAGGAATGAGACTAGCCACCTAGAAGGTTGAAGTGCTCTTTGCAAAGGTTGGGCACAAAAATAAAATGCTAATTTTAAAAACCATATATCTCTCATTTTTCCTCTCCAGCAACACTTGGTCCCAGTGTCACAGGGATTGCCTTCTGGTACATCCAGTATTGGGTCTGAGGAACGTGAAGGATTTATAGCACTGCATCCTAGAACTATACACCCTAGATTTAAAAGCTATCTGTAATTTAAAAATGAACTTGTTTTGCACTTGATTTTTACGTTTAGGATTTTAAATGGATTCCATATTGTCTTTTATGTATAAATTGGTCAGGATGACTATTCAGGCCCTTTTGATATGTTCTTGGTGTATTAGTGTTTGAAGATGGGGGGAGGATAAATCATTGATGACTTTGAAGGTTGTGAGGATGGATTTATATTTTATTGGTTCTATGATGGGTAGCCAGTGTAGTTTGAGGAAAGGCATTACGTGTTCAACTGTGTGTGCACTGCATAGGGTACATGCTGCTGTGTTGAGAGCAAGTTGGAGCGGGTGGATGGTTGTCTTTGGTAAGCCTTGCAGTAGTCCAGGTGTGGGAAGACGAGAGCTTGAACAGTGCAAAAGTAATGATGGGTTAGGAGAGGTTTGAGATGTTGTATTGTCTTGAGTTTATAGTAGATTCTCCTGGTGATGTGTTTGATGTGGTACTTTATGGCAAAAAAAAAAAAGCAGGTTAGGTATTGATAGAGGGTGACTCCTCGGTATCGTACTTCTTGTTTTACTTGTAGTTGGGTTCCATCAATGTTTATGTTGTCTGGTGGGGTGAAGCTGTTATCCTTGGACATGTAGAGGGCTTCAGTTTTCTTGAGGTTTATAGTCATGTTGTGGGTGATGAGCCATTTGCTGTTGGAGGTGAAGCAGTTCCTTATGTTTGTTATGTCTGAGTTGTGTGTGTTTGGTGCATAGATCATGACATCGTCAATGTATATGTGGTATAGGACATGATATATTTGTATGATTGTGCAGATCGGTTGGATGAAGATATTGAATATTAGTGCAGAGCCCTGGGGGGACTCCTTGACTTTGGATGTGTGGTGCTGATTTGCGATTTTGTGTTAAATGCAAAGATATATTCTGCATCCAAAGAACTCCCCTACCAATGGATGCAGAACTAGAACATTTCCGCATAACTCTCAATGCCAAAAAAAAAAAAAACCCTTTCCGATTCTGGTGTCAGTTCGGCAACAGCAACATGAATTCTTTCCACTTCCAAGCACATTGTAAAATACAAAGCCTATAAAAAAACCTCCTACCCATCATATGCATAGTAAACCTGCCATACCATAGCAGCAGTAACTCTCTAGACTCAAAAAGCAACAACCCTGCCTATGACAAGGCAGAAAAGTCAGTACAACAACACCCAGTGCACACCCTATTGGAAACACACAGAAAATAAAGACTGGTGTAGATTCCTACATAGTAGCAAAATTTATACATAGAGAACACAGTCTGACCTTTTACTAAATAAGGAAGAGTTAACCACAAATTGCAAATGTGGAGACAAAAGCTGTAACAAACCATTTACCTCCTCCCAGTGTCCCGCCACCAGTATGGAGGAGGAGAGCACTGTCCTGTTGGCCCTGTGACACACCTCCCCGATTGAGAAACAGTATGGCTTACTTGAGTATTTTATATTTTTTGGATTTAGGACTGAAGCCTTTAAGTCAAGGTGAGTTACATTCACATATAGTAGGCATTTCCCTGTCCCCAGGACTTGATTTACTGATGTGCATTAATGGGTAATGCTCTTAGTTAATAAATAGGTCCCATTGAAAACAATAAGGTTTGTGTTAAAGTGCTTTTATTTGTTGTAACATGCATTAGTAGACGAGTTCCTGAGCCTGTACTTAAGGCAATAGAGGGTGAAGTGAGTTACCAAACATGAAAAGGAGCATCAGTGGGATTTCAACCCTGCCTTCCCTGGTTCCTGGTCTGCTGCTCTAAGTACTAGGCTACTTCTCCTGCTCTTAGTTTAAATCTTTACTTTGGTATGTCTCAGAGTAAACCCTGCTGATTTATAAAATGTGTTAATGTTAATGGGTAATTTTACAATAGGGCACCTATGTGATTTTATAAACTAGGCTCCCAGAACCAGCCCTAGGGGTACACAAATGTCCATGTGCACATGTGTTCCTGCTCCGAAAAAGGTATGAATGTGTGGTCTGTACCTGCGTATTGTATAAAATGCATGTGTACATCACAGCTCCAGCAAGATTATGTTCCTCAGGTATGCCTGCATGCAGATTGCACAAAAGTGGATGCACTTTTTCCATGCTAGGGGTGTGCAGGGAAAAGTGTTTCACTTCATTGGGAGTTTTGTTTTTTCTTCATCTTCATATAGTTTTTTTTTTTTTAATAGGATGCCTTATTCTGCAACAGAGCACACTATTATGCAATAGCGCGTGCTGCTCCAGTGTATGCTCTTGCACAAGAGGGCACACTATTACCATTTTTGTTTCAAAACGAAAGCACATCCCTATTCCGTACACCTACATGTTACGCACTAATGCACTTGTGCAGTTATAGAAAAGTTGTTTTCTGCACATAAAACAGGCTTTATACACAGGAAGGAAACTCTTAGCTTAATATGGGATCACACAAATTGCTGTCTAGTGGCTCTTACCTTTTTTGTTTTTCTTTCCCTCGTTTCCGTAGGTTGTGATCAGCATGCAGCTCATGTCTGGTGATCCGTGTTTCAAAACGTAAGTTTTGCTTCTTTTCAGGTTGGGAGTTTTTCAGCAGTATGTGTAGCGTTCATTGGTGTCAGGAAGATGAGGGACTTTACCCTCTTCACTAGTAACGGGAGACTTCTTCTCTGGAGGAATAATATTTTATAATAGTATCCTTTTTAGGTTATCAGCTGGTTCTTAAATTTTTTTTCTGCAAACATTTGGGTACATATAATGCCGACTGTTCATATTAGTAATATTTTGTTGGTAGTTTGCGATCATAATGCCAACCACTGTGAAGACAGCTTTCACATTCTAACTTGATGAGTTCGCTTTACAGTAAACATACATTCAAGAATCCTTTAACTTTGGAAAGCAAGCTCTTCAATGGAGGGACATAAAGGGGACACACAACATCTACTGCTTGCACTATCAAAGGAACATATGGGAGCTTTCCAGAAGAGGCGTGTGCATGAATAGCTGTAGACCCATGCAACGGAGGGCCAGTTGCATTTTGGTTTTCCTTTTTAATGTCTCTAGGCAGGCATTTCAACTCTCTTCTGGTTTTCTTGGGGGATGGGGCTTTGTTGCCACATTAACCATTGCTTTTCAGTAGCAGGAGGTCTTTTGCTTCACGGAGTCTTGTTGAGCTTCGTCCTTGGTCTCCATTTGTTTCTCTTTTAATGTTCTCTTTTAATAAGAAAATATCTTATGTTTTGGATTATTTTCTGCCTGAAGGTATCCAGGTAGAAAGCCCCCAACTTTAAGAGATGTTCCTCAATACTCCTGCAAGTTATCCAATGTGGATAATCACTGGGAGTGTTAGTGTTGCTTTAGGGGAAGACCACAAAATCTCCAGATAAAGGATGTCGCCCCAAGTGATTTGATTGACTTCTGCAGGAGAGACGTTGGTAATCAGATAAATCCTACTGGAGTCTAGGTACAAAGCCTGGGAAATAGAACTAGTGAGTCAAACTGAGTAATGCCGGTAAGCTAAACTTGCTAAAACGGTTCTCTTGTGAGTTCAAGCACCTGAGGGGTGGCAGTAAACTTTTATAGCCTTTAGCAATGTATTCCCCTTACACTTAGGGGCCTGTTTACTAGCGTATGCTATCCAGGTAGCTCAGGGTTAGTGCATGCTAGCGGCACTGCACCAGAAAATGGTGCAGGGCCTCGCACTACAAACCCTGTTACCTAGCCAGCAACTGGGCGGGATGGAGGCGTTCATGCCACAGTGCTGCTAGCGTGGGCATTTGAAACCTGTACTGCCTGCATTCGGTGCATGTAGTACAGATGCAGCTAATGCCACTTCAGTCGATGGCGTAAGCTGCTGTAAGTGCAGATGGATGGATGTGTGTTTAGTGTGGAGTCCCATGTTGGTAATGTGGCCCATACCCACATTACCAGCGTGGGGCTTAGTAGACCCGCCCCTAAATTATCATGCTAGAATGGTGCTTTGTACCCATCTAAGGTTCTTACTGCCTAAGATTGTGTTGACTCTACTTTGGTCAGTTGTCCTAACAATATTTCTCCTGCTCTCGTCTGCTTATAACGAAGAAGCTGCACCTCAAACACTGGATTGCATGGCTTTCTATGTTGTGCAAACTAAAATCCTTTGAAAACCCATCAAGTTTTTTTTTGTTTCTTCAAATACCAGCAGACCAGGAGCTCCCATGGCAAAATGCAGTATACTTGAATTGTCTAGCAGAGCCCCATTCTTTTCACTCCTCCTTTGGATTAACTTTAGAAGGGTGTGTCAGGACTCTTGGTATTTGAAAAGAAATGTTGTTTCCAGCCTACAGTCATCTTGGGAGGTAGTTGCAAGATTGTAATGCAGAGTTCAGTCTTTGCGAGCACTAAACATTATTGCCTTGATAGTGTCTAATTTCTGATTTGAGATTTGGTTTACGAGTATTAGTGTTACAAAATCTTCATTCTTTAACTTCTATTCTAGTAGACTTTTTCTGTCACCTTCCATGCTTCTATCCTTGTAGTTTAATTTTCATCTTAAAAATCAAAGGAAAGTTAAAAAATGTATTTGAAAACTCTTTATTTTATCTCCATTGTTCTTTGCCACTTTTTATTTGAAAGACCGCTGTTGCCTAGCTAGTCCTATATGTGTCGCTCTGCTGCGGTGACAGATTCCTTACCTGACCTGTCACCTTTCTTCTTGGATGATAGAAGCTCGGTGGAGTCATGTAGCCCCTTTCCATTCCTTAAGAGAGCTCTCTTTATGATTTTCTGTTTTACTGATGGTAAAGCAGAGCAGCAGGTGGTCGGGTATCACACAAGTCCTTTCACGTACAATGCACATGCTCTGAAGCTTTTGTTTTCGGAAAGCTCTCCAAATGTTTCTCTGAAGCACGAGGCCTAGGCCACAGAATCTGTGTGTGCGTGTGAGAGAGAGAGATCACTTTAGAGAATGAATGGCGTGGGTAAGTAATTTCAGTCTCTTGTTCAGTGCAAATAAAGATGTTACCTAGAAATGCGATTACGTTTAAAAAACCAAAACTGTAAAATCTAAACGCTTGTGAGGTATTGTTAGGGGTTGGTTGATAGCAACTTAGGGTGCATTTTTTAGAACTTCGGACTTTTTACAAAAGATCTGATTGTATATGCCATGTGACTTGTAACCATGAAAAGCTGCAAATACATTAAAAAAAAAAACAACCCTCCCTTCTGCCATGCATTCCTCTGACAGCAGTAATTAACCAGTAATTAATGGCTCCTGCCACAGGGAAGCACCTGGAGCAGTCATACACAGCCTGTCGCTCAATGCAGCGTTACACTGAATCACACAGTCATATGCTGTCTTCCTTTTAACTTTGAATTAAAGCTTTTAATAGTGAGCACATCCAATTCGTTTTCTTGGCCCAGTGCTGTGTTATGAAATGAGTGGGCCGACTGCCACATGTGACATCCCCCCCCCTTTCCCCCTCTCCGCTTTGTCTTGAATAAACCCGACCTGAAAGCATTAAAGAGGATGACCGTATCCTTTTGAAAAGTGGAAGATAATGTAAACCAAATGGAGCGTAAAAGTCAAAGTGGAGGGTAGGAAGCAGGAAGCGAAGAGGTTTAGGAATGACGCTGGTTGCAGTGCTGCGCAGAGAGACAACGATCTGAAGCAGCCTTTCTTGCGAGTGGTTTACTGGTTCAGCCGCATTCCTCGGCCACTGCCACGTAGCTGACGGTTTTGTGCATGCCAAAAGCTAGTTTCCGGGTTCTGCACCAGCACATTCCTCCAAAGCAAGACGAGATACACCATGCCGCTGCCTGTTACAGAACACCTTGCTGGAGAGGCGGTTAAAAAACGGGAAACACTTGCAGATTTAAATACATTATGCTCACACTCTTTTTCACCGACAGTAGTAGTTAGACAATCTAGCCTGCTTTGCAGGTTTCATCTTCTTTAACTGTTCCAGACTAAGGAGAGCTTGAGAATTTTAATTTTTCTAAGTTGCCATCAGCCAGATGTTTTGTGTTAAGCTAGTTCCCACAAGAATTCTGTTCTTGAAGCATTCTTCAAGCAGCCTTACTCAAAACAAAAGCAATAAAACTAACTTTGAAAGCGCACAGTGAAGACATTAACTAAGACTGACTAAAAGCAATTGTTTAGTAAGGTATTGCAGTAAAATTGATAGGAGAAACATAGCACCATATTTTTCCTGTTGACTGAAGCAATCAGTAATACATTTACTTTAAATTACATTTTATGCATCCATCTACAAAGTAAAAGACTCAACACATGATGAAGAAATGTCTGTCTGATCTCGTTTCAGCAGTCATTCCACAATATGGACTGACTTTATGTTAGAGATTACAGGAGTAAGGACCTAATATGACGGCTGTGCATTTTTTTGTGTGTGGGGGGGGGAGGGGGGGTTCCCTTGTTTGGGCCTGTTTTTCAGGCACACAGACAGATTTTAAAGTGTGCTGTTCCGTTGCGTGCATTAAAGGCTCTTAGTGGGTGGAAATGGGTTTAGTGTGCAGTATTTAGATGAAAAGAAATGTGCAACAGATGTACCCTTGTGCCCTTTAAACACTTTTAACTGCACTCCTTGGAGGGATCGTCTTAGGTTAAAGGTTGATGTTTAGCGGATTTCTGCTTCACTCCCCTCTGAACGCTTCCCTCCCTGTGATTTGAGATGTTAGAAAGTTGCCAAGGCGTTACTAGGCTGTAGGACATTCACTGTCCCGCCCCCCCCCACCCCCACCCCCCACTACTTCAGATCTTTGGCTTGTTTTGTGGTTAAATGCAGCCCCTCACTAGTGCCTCATAGGGGGTTAGAGGACTGCCAGGGAGGAACAGAGTTTTCTTGGCATATGTCAACCCAAGCAGCAAATCAACTTCTTGAATAAATATATATTTTGGAAATATATAGCACCCTGTATCTCCTGATGAACCTTTTAGGATAAGTGACTATTTGCTTGGCCGTACTGAAACAGTTCAGGGATCTTTATCTCCATATCTAGTAATATGCTGCAATTGTAAAGGGAGAAGCTTGACTTTCTTGTAAGTGCAAAATGCATATTGCATTTCTTCATTAGCAGACATTTTCCTTTTTTTAAATTTAAACAGCAGTTACATAGAAACATAGTATATGATGGCAGATAAAGACTAGTATGAGCCATCTGGTCTGCCCAGCAAGGCGGCAAGAGTAGGCGCACCTGCCGCTCCGTGTAGGTCACCCCTCTGCATGCCTTTGTTTAGGGGTGTACCAACTGCTCCATGTAGGTCACCCCTTATTTCTTGAAATAGGTATGTTTATTTTGATTTTATCCTGTTGCTATAAAGGGATCCACAGTGTCTGTCCCATGTCATTTTGAATTCCGTCACTGTATTTGCCCCCACCACTTCTATCGGGAGGGCATTCCAAGCATCCACCACCCTTTCAGTGAAAAGGTATTTCCTGATTACCTTTCAGTTTACCCTCTTGCAGGTTCATGTTATGCCCCCTAGTTTTACAGCTTCCCCGTCTTTGCAAGAGGTTTGTTTGTCCATTAATACTCTTTTAAGTATTTAAAGGTCTGAATCATATCTTCCCTGTCCCTCCTCTCCTCCAGAGTGTACATATTTAGGTCTTCAAATCTCTTCATACGTCTCCTGAGGCAGGCTCCAAATCATTTTGGTCGCCTTCTTCTGAATCCTTTCCAGTCTTTTTATATCCTTTGCGAGATACGGTCTCCAAAACTGAACACAATATTCCAAGTAAGGCCTCACCAGTGACTTGTACAGTGGCATTAGTGCCTCTTCCTTTCTGCTGGTAATTCCTCTTTGTATGCAACCCAGCATCCTTCTGGCTTTTGCTACCGCCTTGTCAGTGTTTCGCCACCATGAGAGCCTCCAGAAAAAATCACTCCAAGGTCCTTCTCCTGGTCCTTGCACACCAACCTCTCGCCCCCTATAGCATACAATTCCCTTGGATTTCTGCTTCCAAAGTGCATGATACTGCTCTTCTTCACATTATATCTTAACTGCCAAGCATTAGACCATTCTTCCAGCTTTTGTAGATCTTTCCTCATGTTCTCCATCCCTTCAGGGGAGTCCACTCTGTTGCAAATTTTCGTGTCATCTGCAAAAAGACATACATCATATTGCTATGTTTGGTCACTGTGCTTGTCTGTAATAGGAAAACAGGAAGCTACTTTTCACTGAGCAGATGTGTGTTCTGCCACACCTGAGTTGAGTGCTACAGTGCACTACAGCCCCTAGATAAGACTGGAGTTTGTTTTATCTGGTGTTTTGTTGCCATGATACAGCACAACTGATAAGTACAGCTTTGGAGAAATGAAGCCAGGAAGCCTCTAAAGCCTTCATTTTTCAGGGCAACTCATGTCTCAGCTGCCTATTGCACTATGCAACTGAGTTAAAACACTTCATGTTCATGTGTTGCAAATGTTTGTGATTTTAGGGCGCATAGACTATGGGATTTATCTCAAGCACTGTAGAAACTGTGTAGATAGTGCCCTATAAAATAATTGAAATGGAGTAGGTCTTCAGTGCATTCTAGCTTTAACTTTGTTTGTTTTATTTATTTAACAGGATTTTTATACTGTGTTTTTTCAAAGTGGTTTGCATTGTAACTTAAACTTGGCAATGTATGTTAAACAGGGGCATTGATAACTTGGATTCTTCTGAGGCAGTGGAGGGTTAAGTGACTTGCCGAAGGCCACAAAGAGTGCTAGTGGGAATCAAACCCTGTTCTCTTGCCTTATATCAGGTCAAAAACGTTTTATAGCCAAAGAAATAATTGCAAATATTTCTGGTTTTTAAAACAGTTTGAGTCTCTTGTGCATGTAGCCTGACCTTACAGTGCTCCTATAAATATGCAGATGTGTTTTGACAGATTGTGGCTTAACTATCAAGAAATCTACATATATTTTCTCTACATAGCCTTTAAATGACAATAAAAAGAGATGTTCAGGGTGTCAAGACATTCGTTAAGACCTCAGAAAATGCTAATTCTGTTGACATGCAGCCAACGTTCTTCAGCTTTGAACATGGTTCACGGTGCGGGTCTCTTAAGATGAGTGAGCGACACTGACCACTTTATAGTTGAAAGATACAATAAATATTCCTGCCCTGTAAAATTGGCATGACACACAAATATGGTCCATTTCAGGTGACTTGATTCCACCTGGTGCTACACGGGCATGATATTTTTAATGTGAGAGTACAAAGGTATCAGATGATATGCAGATAGCTTAAAAATCAGTAGCACTTTCATTGAATTTTATCATTAAGGACTGATCCCAGATATCCCACATGACCTTGGTAAGACAGAAAAATGATAAAATGTGTAACTTTGGTTTGATTAATATGTTAAAAGCATAATCTGTTACTTTGGAATCAATTGTAAAACAGTGGCTGTGCATGCCACTGTGTGAACAAACAGCTGAACCCTATAGGTGCTATTTTAGAATCCCTTTTGGGGTTTTAAATGTAGTTATGCTAAAGAAAAAACGTGGAAGCTATGCCCATGTTTAAAATGTCACTTTACAAAGGTCATAAGTTGCACGTTGCCACACCCAGCACATCAATATCTACACATCTCTGTCAGGGATGCTTCAAGATGTGGCCTGGGCAGCTTGTGTGTCTGTCTGTCTGATGTATTTCACATAGGCCGGAGATGTGAAGGGTGGATATTTTAAACATGCAAATTTGCACCTGCTATAAATCAAGAATAAAGAGGGAACTTTATTGTCCTTTTGGATGCTGGTGATATTGGTGATTGGAGGAACTTGGATTGAGAATCCCTGGTTTGACTGTGTCCACTTAGGTGTCTCTTTTTTTAGCTAGTGTTGTTTCTCTGCAGTGTATCTTGTGCCCTTCTCATACCTGTTTTCCCTCTTTCCAAAACCTTGTTAAGGTTCCCACTCCTTCATCCCTCCCCCCTCCTCCAGTTATGCCATTTCCAAAGCCCCAGGGACGCACTCCATTGGCCCTTGGTTCATTGGTCTCCCTCTTACCTGGTTCCTTGCTGCCTGTTTGTGTATATGCATGTGCAGCACTGGTGGTAGCAGGTAGGAGCCATTGATGCTAATTCTGTAATCTGCACAGTTAACATGCATTGGCATGCATGCACATGTGATGCCTATTCTATAAAATAAAGCATGAGCGTACTTTTATAGAAAAGGGGCACCTATATGTAGTTGCAGCAGTTACACCTGTTCTAGAGGTGGTGCGTTTTCTTCAAATCTAGGCACCAAATCATAGTATTCTATAATGTGTAAATGTAGGTCCCACCAGGCTCCACCCCCCTGCACACCCCAATTGAATATATGTACAATAGGACTTAGGTGCACTCTTGCAGAAGAGCAACTGTCCAACGCGCACACAAGTCCCCATTCATGTGCATAAGTCCTTTAGAATAGGGACTTAGGCACATTTCTAGCATGTAATCTCTGTGCATGTAATATATAGAATCAGCCCTCACTGGTTGCACTGATCCTGCTGAATGAGAGATATCTGTGTCTCCTGGTGGCTCTTCTGTTATCAGGGGGTTTACAGGCCCAGGACTTGCTTCCTGGACCCTCATGGATGGTCCATTTTAATAAGGCATCAACCATCTCTGCCCATGCCCGTCCACCTCAAGATCACCATAGCTCTTGGCAGTTTCTAGTCTGTGTTGGCTGCCTTTGCAGATCTTAGCTGTCTCGTAGTGCATCTCACCATTCCTGAGGCCTGACACAAGACAATATGTGGCTATCCCTCAGACCTTGCAGCAGAGACAGCAAATCATGGTCCATATCCAAGAAGTAGTCTGCTTTCCATTGGTACTGAGGTTCATCGATTGCACACATGAGGCCCTCCATTCCCCACAAGGGAGGGCGGCCACCTATTGCAATAGGAAGGCTTTCCACTTATTCAACATGCAGATGGGCTGCAGGGCACAGGGGGAGATAACCCGGAAATCTTGGGAAGACATCTGTTCCTTTCACAGCTCCCTACATCCTTGCCCACTCTGGCATCTACAAGAGGTTTGAGAGTGAGAAGTCACTAGTGGATGGCTGCTAGGTAAGGCCTATATCAGCCGACTCCATCACCTAGAAATGCACCTGATTGGAGATTCCCCTATTCCTTGAGAGCTGCAGCAGCTGGCAACAAGTCCATCCAACACATGAAACACCCTGGTGCAATACCCTAAGGTGTCCTCTCTCCTCCTCCTACCTAAGCAGGTGATAGTGGTTACACAGTGAGGCACTGGGTACTGACCCGCATCGTGGTCTCGCACTGAGGCAGAAGAATGCTACAACAGGGCCCGCAGGAACACAAGTGCCATCATTGAGAGGACATTTGGCTAGCTCAAGAGCTACTTCAATGCTTAGACTGATCTGGGGGTAGACTGCTGTACAGCCCTGCCTGGGTACTGTATGTCAGATTCTCATGGTCTGCTGCATGCTCCATAATCTGGCATGGGGGCACCAACAACCTCTTTTTGAACAACAGGATGTAGCAGATCCAGACCATGATGCAGGCGGGGCCGGCCCAAGGGTTTCTGCTGCCCCAGGCAGAAACCCTGACTATGCTGCCCCCCTCCCTCCCCCATATCGCTGATTTCATCGATGCAGTCAGAGGGGCAGCCTGGGGCAAGCCTTGTGCTTTGGCACACATGGCCTGACACTTCTGACCCCCCTCCCCAACCCAAGTTCCTGTCGGAGAAGGGTCAGGAGCAGCAGGCCATGTATACTGAAGCACATATCCTTCCATGGGCGTTGTGCTGCCTAGCCCACCAAGTGGACAGGCCAGCCCTGGATGCAGAGGCAAGAAGATAATGGCTAACCATACCAACTAGGTATCGCAGCAAGACTCTTTATGTGAAGGTAGATGTTTTATTTGCTGATTATAGAAAATATGCACAGTGAAGTGACCCAATCTCCATCATCCTCCCTCCCACTCCCATCCCAGCCCATACTTCCACCCCCAGAATCAGTCCTGTGCAACTCACAGCACCCCTTCCTCTCCCAAGTGCCCATCACTCTTATCTCCGCCCAGGAGGCAGTCCCTTCTGCGCCCCCTCTCCCCCTAGGAAGACAGGGCTACTTCTCTGATGTCCCATGCCTCTCCTCTGTCCTAAACTCCCTGACCTTGACTTTGTTGGTGTGAGGGTGTACTGGATGATCTCACTCGACTCCGAGGAACAGTTGGAGGCATAATCCAGCACAGCTGACCATTGGGAAGCCTCGTGGACGTGGAGAAAGCAACGACCACCTCCTCTTCCACATGGGTAGTGGCATTGTCAACATCCTTAATGTTTTTATGTTCCTGAGCTTTGGACCCCTGCTGCCTGCCACCATCATCCCATGTTGTAATGGCCTGCAGTATAGGACCCTTTCCTGCGATCTAGTAGCTGGAGTCTGCACTGCTGCCCTTCAGTGCATCTGCAGACTCCTTATCTCCTGTAAGTAGGACATGAAATACACTCGTTCACCATGTTCTACCCCATGTCATGTTAGCAGTGCATGCCCTTTCAACCCATATATACCATCTAATGCAGTGATGCATTGGATGGCATACTGAGTTGTGGGCATGGCCCCGACAAATTAGTCCTCGCCATTGCAATCTGCTGCATACAAGTGAGAGGGCCAGGACTGTGGGCAGAATTGATGTGGATAGGGTTTAAAAGCTGTGCCCTCCAATACCTCATAGTTTGCATGTCCACAGCAAATCATGTGTTTAGCATTGCACTTTGGGAATGAATGTTGGCCAGGTGCAGAGTCTGAAGATGTCACATGCCCACATCTCATTACATTGTAACATACATAGTAACATAGTACATGAAGGCAGATAAAGACCAGTATGATCCATCTAGTCTGCCCAGTAAGGTGACTAGAGTGGTTGGTTGTAACAACTGCTCCGTGCAGGTCACTCCCCTCTATTTATTGAAGTATAAGATATTTACATTTGCTTTGTTTTCATTCTCTTGCTATAAAGGGATCCACTGTCTGTCCCATGCCATTTTGAATTCTTTTGCTGCATTTGCCTCCACCACCTCCATTGGAAGGGCATTTCAAGCATCCCACCACCCTTTCAGTGAAAACGTATTTCTTGATGTTGCTTTTAAGTTTTGCACCTTGCAGCTTCATTGTATGTCCTCTAGTTTCCCTTCTTTGAAAAAGGTTTGTTTGTTCATTAATATCCTTTAAGTATTTCAAGGTCTGTATCGTATCTCCCCTGCTCCTCCTCTCCTCTAGGGTCATATCCTTAACCTATCGCTTTCCACTGCAATTGTTCCTGTGACCTTCAAGCATGCTCTGGTCACACCTCTCCTCAAAAAGCTCTAACTAGACCCTGCCTATCCTTCCAGCTATTGGGCTATCTCTCTTCTCCCCTTTGCTTCAAATCTATTGAATGAGTGGTTCAGTGCTGCTGTCTTGACTTTCTTTCCTCTCAAGCCCTTCTGGATCCACTTCAGTCTGGCTTTCATCCTCTACATTCCACAGAAACTGCTCTTGCCAAAGTCTCCAATGACTTGTTCCTTGCCAAATCCAAGGGACTTTACTAGATCCTCATCCTTCTTGACCTTTCTGCTGCCTTTGATACTGTTGATCACCACCTTCTTGATACCCTGTCCTTGCTTGGCTTTAGGGGCTCTCTTCTGTCCTGGTTTTCTTCTTATCTCTCCCAGTGCACTTTTAATGTGTGTTCTGATGGATCCTCTACTGGCATCCCTCTTTCAGTTGGTATACCTCAGGGCTCTGTTTTGGGACGTCTACTTTTCTCTCTATACTTGGTCCCATGGCGCACTTATTTCCTCTCATGGTCTTTATGCTGACTACTCTGAGATCTACCTCTCTGCTCCTGAAATCACTTCAGGAATCCAGTCCTGGATCTGCCTGCTTATCTGACATTACTGCCTGGATGTCTTAGTGCCATCTGAAATTGAACATGACTAAAACTGAGCTCCTTATCTTTCCCCTAAACCCACCTTTCCCTTCTTCCCATCTCTATTTCTGTTGATACTACACTCCTCCCTGTTGCCTCAGCTCGTAATCTTGGGTCATCTTCAATTATACTCTCTCCTTCTCTGGGCACATCCAACAGATGGCTAAAACCTGCCATTTCTTTCTCTAACATAAGCAAAATTTGTCCTTTCCTTTCTACTCACACTAGTAAGACCCTTATCCACTTACAAGTTACCTTCTGCCTTGACTATTGCAACCTGCTCCTTGCTGGTCTCCCTCTGAATCACCTCTCTCTCCTTCAATCTGTTCAGAATTCAGCTGCACAGCTTATCTTCCTCCAGTGTTGCTATGCTCATGTAACACCTCACTGGCTCCATACCAGTTTCTGCATCCAGTTCAAACTTCTCCTACTGACCTACAAGCGCACTCATTCTGGAGCTCCTCACTGCCTTTCCTCTCATCTCACTCTACACCTTCCTTGAGAACTCTGCTCCTCTGGCAGATCCCTTTTATCTGTGCCCTTCTCTGCCACTGCCAACTCCAGACTTTGTTCATTCCATCTTGCTGCTCCATATGCCTGGAACAAACCACCCGAGTCTGTGCGTCGGGCTCCTTCTTTTGCCCTATTCAAATCCAGGCTAAAAACCCACCTCTTTGAAGCCGCTTTTGGATTCTGATGCTCCTCCCTCTCTTGTCCACTACTTATGTGTATCTTACCATAAGATACACATAAGTAGTAGTCAGTCCCCAGTTTCACTATGTTTTGTCTTGATTAGATTGTAAGCTCTGATGAACAGGGACTGTCTTGCATCTATATGTACAGTGCTGCATATGCCTTGTAGCACTATACAAATGATTAGTAGTAGAAGTACATATTTAGGTCTTCAAGTCTCTTCTCATACGTCTTCTGGTGCAGGCTCCAAATCATTTTATAGTCTTTTTATATCCTTTGTGAGATACGGTCTTTTTATATCCTTTGTGAGATACGGTCTCCAAAACTGAACACAATAGTCCAAGTGAGGCCTCAGCAATGATTTGCACAGGGGCATTAATGCCGCCTCCTTTCTGCTGGTTATTCCTCTCTGTATGCAGCCCAGCTTCCTTCTTGCTTTGGCTACCGCCTTGTTGCATTGTTTCACCACCTTGAGATCCGCAGACACTATCGCTCCGAGGTCCCTCTGCTGCTCCGTGCACACCAACCTCTCACCCTCTGTCATATACAATTCCTTTGGATTTCTGCATGACTCTGCAGTTCTCCACATTTAAATCTTAACTGCCAAGCATTAGACCATTCTTGTGGTGTTTTGTAGATCTTTCCTCATGTTGTCCACTCCCTCAGAAGTATCTACTCTGTTGCAAGTTTTTGTCATCTGCCAAAAGGCAGACTTATCCCTTCAATCCTTCCGCAATATCACTCACAAATATATTGAACAGTATCGTTCCCAGGACCAATCTGAGGCACGCCACTACACACTTTCCTTTCTTCTGAGTGAGTTCTGTTTACCACCATCTTCTGTTATCCAACCAGTTTCTGATCCAGTTCACCACTTTGGGAGCTATCCCCAGGCTGGTCAGTTTACTGATATGCCTCCTATGAGGAACAGTATCAAAGGCTTTCTGAAATCTAGCTATCGCAATCATCACATGCCCTTTATCAAGTCCTCTGGTCACCCAGTAAAAAAAAAATTAATCAATTAGTTTGGCATGATCTTCCTTTGGTAAAACCATGTTTTGGATCATGCAATCCATTGGTTTCTAGAAAGTCCACTATTCTTTCTTTTAAGAGCGCCTCCATTACTTTTCCCACCACAGAGATAAGGCTTAACAGCCTATAGTTTGTCACCTTTCTCTGTTACCGCTTTTGTGAAGAGAGTCCTGCAGAACCTCTTCCATCTTCAAGGATCTGTTAAAAACATCCTTTAAAGGCTCTACGAGAACCTCGCTTTAAGTATCCTGGGATTTATCCCACCCAGTCCCATGGCCTTATCCTCTTTCAGTTTTGCAAGCTGTTCAAAAACATCATCTTCTGTGAATGTTGTGATATCTACTCCATTCCCATTTGTGTATTTGTCAATCACATGTGGTCCTTCTCCAAGATTTTCTTTTGTAAATACAGAACAGAAGTATTTAGCATTTTCAGTATCACTTTCCATAAATCTGTCCTCTGCACTTTTGAGTCTTTTAATTACACCTCTGATCTTCCTCTTTTCCCGAATATTTTATTTATTTATTTAACATTTCTTATATACCGCCTTTCATGATATCAAGGCAGTTTACATTGAACAAACTGAAATTACATTGAACAGGGCATTATAACTTGGAGATAACTATTTTACAGGGAACATGGGCTATGGAGGGTTAGGTGGCTTGCCCAAGACCACAAGGAGCACCTGTGGGACTAGAAACCCCAGTCCTTCCAGCCCAAGGTTGCTGTCCTCTAGTGGGATTTGAACCCCCGACCTTCGGGTCTGAAGTACCTTGCCCCAACCACTAGGCCACTCCTCCACTCATATATATGTTTATGTATATATATCTGAAAACGTTTTGTTTCCATGCTTCACATCTTTAGCTATCTTTTTTTTCTGCCTTTGCTTTTGCTATCCTTATTTCTCTTTGTCCCTTTTAGCTTTATCCTGTATTCTTTTCTGTGTTCCTCTTTTTGTGATTTTCTGAATTTTGTGAAAACTCTGTGTGGTTTGCTGTTATTTGTGCAGCTACTTCTTTGGTGAACCATATAGGTTTCTTTTTCCTCTTATACATGTAAGGAAAGTAAATAAAAATCTGTTGTCCCTTTTATTGCCTGTTTTAGTTTAGCCCATTGCAATTCCACTTCCCTTATCTCCTCCCACCCTACCAACTTCTCCTTCAGGTAATTTCCAGTTTTTGAAGTGTAGAACTTTGTTTGCTCTGATTGGACTCTGCCTTGGCTTTTACCTCAAACCACACTGTGTAATGATAACTGCTGCTCACATGGGCACCCACCCGGACATGCGACACACTATCTCAGTTGGTGAGTACTAAATCCAGCGTCAAACTTCTCCTATTTTGGTTCTATCACCATTTGTTTCTTGGAAGGCATCCACTTTTACTTCTTTTCAGATTTGCAGAAGGAATACTCTGATCTATGTCTAGTAGATTAAAATCACCCAATATGATCACTTCTCCCTTCATTGTTACCTTTACAATATCAATGTTCAAGTCTCTATCCATTTCCTCAGTTTGAGTTGGAGGCCTGTAGATTACACCAGTGTGGATGATAGTGCCATCTCCTCTTTCTAACAGTCCACAGCACTTCTTTTCCCCACGTCCCCTACATTTCAGCGGCTTTAATATTGTTTTCGATATATAGGGCTACTACTTCTCCTTTTCTGCTTTCTCTATCTCTTTTAAATAAATTATAGCCAGCTTTGGCTGTATCCCATTCATGTGATTTCTGTATTGGCCACAGTATCCAAGTCCATTTCCGTCATCATGGTTTACAGGTCAGGAACGTTTGTTGGCTAGACTTTGAGCATTTGTGCTCATTGCCTTCCAGCAGTTGTTGATTGGCTTGCTTGTATTTTGGATGGCTTTTATTCTAGACTCCACTTACATCTTGTTATTGATGTGTGGCTTAATATGATGACTATTAGCAATGTTAAGTTTTTGTTGTGAATGATGTCCTGAACGTATTTTTTTTCCATCCATCACCCCCCTTTCCTAGTTTTAAATACTTGTCCACATATTGTATCACCACATTCACAGCAAGACGCGCACACACACCAAAAGCCCAAATGCCCATAGATGCAGGGCTGGATTTACCTATACGCCAACTACGCCGTGGCGTAGGGCCCACAGCTGACAAGGGCCCACAAAAATAGCCTTCTTAAAATTAAAAAAAAAACCAAAACGCTGGCTACCACAGAGACACGAGGGAGACACTCTCTCTTCGTGCCTCTCAAAGCTGGAAATGCCCTGGAAAAGAGCCACTGCTTGTGACTGGAGCGGATACTGCAGAGCAAAGAAGTAGTACCTACACAAGCTGCTCCAACCCCGTTCTCTTCTGTCACAGAGTCAAAATGTAGCAGTTAGGGGTTCTATATTAGGCGGCTGTCTGAGGGAGTCGCGCTCTTGCCTCCCGTCAGTTCATCTCCCGGCGGGTTTCTGTGTGCAATGGACGGGCGAGTGCTGATTTTTTTCAATTTTTTTCGGTCGTCTGGGGTAAGTCCTGAGGGACTTCCTACGGTCGCGGAAAGATGAGAGTCCTGTGGTGGTCGCCTGTTCCAGCCGGCACTCGAGGCGCGACTCTTCCTGGATTGTAGGAACGGGCCGGCGAGTCCCGGTGCGGCCTCCTTCAATTTTGCGAGCCACGTGGTCCTGGGAAGGTGAAAATGCTCAGGGTGGCGGAAGCCGATCTTCAAGCTTCGGGAAATTTTTCCCACAAGTTCTCCCAACTTGGCTTGATTCCCAGTGAAACTGGCTGGAAAAATTCATAACATTGGGGTAACTATTCCTGGGTGAGATGTCTCCATGACAACGAAATGCCTACTAGGGCTCATTTGTTAGTCAGTTTTCTTTAACTGAAGTGTGTTGTGGTAGTTCAGGCTTTCTTCGTCTCATATTTTGACTTTATTTCTGGTCTACTGTTGTGTGACTTATGATGGCTAGACCTTGAGAACCGTGGCTGCTGATGCACTTAACTTTTTCTACGGATAAGGTATAAAATGATTATTTCCCTGGTCCCTTCATTTAAGGGAGGATATTAAAGATCTTATAGGTGATGGTTATTGATATGTTTGTCTTACTATTTAAACTAAATGATTTCTGTATTAAATTGCTGTACCTGAGAGAATTTAGGAGTAAAGAAATATATAATCAGGGCAGTATATGTTTGCTGGAGTGGAGGAGTAGCCTAGTGGTTAGAGCACTGGCTTGGTAACCAAGGAACCAGGGTTCGATTCCCACTAGCATTCCTTGTGGCCTTGGGCAAGTCACTTAACCCTCCATTGCCCCGAAGAAAGGCCTGGCAATCTACTTCCAGTGACACTGCCAAGAAAACCCAGGAGCTTCTGGGTCGCCAGGAGTCAGGACTGACTCGAAGGCACACATTGCATTGCATTGCATTGTGGAAGAAAGGAGGCAGAAAGTAGGAGATGAACAGAGAAGCAACCTAGATATAAACTTGATACACACATAACATGCAAAGTAAGCTGAGAGGATCAAGTGGTGTTAGAGGGAGAACTGAGGGGTGAAAGATAATAAAGAAAAAAGTAAGAGAAAAGAGATGAAAGGCAGTTGTGATTGTAAAGAGTTTGAAGAGATGATGCTGTAAGGGAGAAATGTACAGGTGCAGAAGAAAGAAAAGGAGGAAAATGATATAAAAGGAAAAAGACTGATGCCATGAGGATTGAACGAACCGAAGTGTGCCACAAATAAGAGAGGTTGAGAAGCGGGGTGGGGGAAAAGAGAGAGATGGACAGTTACTGAGCACTAGATAATGTTCCCTAGTTCCAGCCATTCACTGGTGTCCTGCAGAGCAACATCCCACCATTCCGGTTGTTTCCAGCCTTAGGACATTTCTGGATGAGAATGAAGGGGATTTTGGCCAGCTGGCGTTTCTGAGCATGCTCCATGGAGGAAACGTGGTTCTTTCGGTAGTCATATGGGGCTATGGGGGGGCTAGGACAGGAAATGGGCTGATGGGGAGGGGTTAGGACTGGTAATGGGCTGTGGGCTGATGGGGGGGGGGGTTAGGACTGGCAATGGGCTATGGGGGGGCTGACTGGAAATGGGTTGATGGGGTTAGGACTGGAAGTGGGCTGATGGGGGGTTAGGACTGGTATTGGGTTGGGGGGTTGCTAGGACTGGAAATGGGCTGATGCAGGGACTAGAAGGGAATGGATGCTGGGTGAGGCTGGAACTAGAAGGGAGCTGATGTTGGGGGAGGATTAGAATGGGATGGGGCTGGAAGAGTAAAATGGAGAAGGGAAAAATATTTTGTGTGGGAGGGATAAAAAAATCTACAATTGGCCGGGTATTGGGAGAGTAAGTGGGGATTGAGGATGGAGGGGTAAAATTTGAGTGGAAGACATAGGAATGAGGAAAGAGCAAAAGGAGAAAGATTAGTATGTTAAAGCAGATGTAGAGAGAGAATGGAAAAGAACTAGAAGAGAGAAGAAAGGACAAATGGACAGCAGACGATGGAGAGTTAGCAGAAGACACGAAGAAACCAGAAGAAAGTGACTGGAGCAATTGCAGCTGAAAAAGGTAGAAAAATATCTCTTTATTTTGAATTTATTAATTGGAATATGTCAGCTCTGGTAAATGTGCATCATTAACGTCTGCGCTTTGTTTAGTACAAGAGCAAATTAATGTATAGTTTTATTTCTACAGTGTTGTACATTCCAAGTTTGGCTTTTGGGATTCCCAGTTTAATTATTGTCTTCCTGTTTCTAAATTGTGATTACTTGTTTGGTGATGGTCTATGTTCTGCATGTGTAACTGAGCTGAGGTGTTCTGTTTATATAATTCCTATTTGACATTGCCACTTGTTCTCTTTCCCCAGTAGGTCATGTATTGTTGTTCTCTGAAATGTATTGGTTTAATATTTGCAGTGTTGCCTTTTGATTGGTAGAGTATGGTGCTTTGTGAGTCCTGGTAGTGCTGTTAGGATACGGCGGGTTTGCTATGGGTTCTAAATGGGCAGAGTGTGTAGTAGTTCCTAATGTGTCTGGCAGTTGGCACTGGATTATAGTAATGTAGAAATCTTTTAGTCTTTCTTTATCCATACACTCATTAAGAGGCACGTTTTACTAAAAGTTAGTATATGGTAACATTATGCAAATATTTATGCAAATGAGGCCCCTTATGCAAATGAGGCCCCACACACCCCTTGGGCTGCCCCTGCTGGGGGCCCACAATTTTTGTTGGCGTAGGGCCTCACTCAAGGTAAATCCGGCCCTGCATAGATGTGTTCTGGACTCAAGCCAATGCAGATATAGCAATTTGTAGAGGGACTGGCAAGTGGTGAAACAGCAGTTGGGCAGAAGGTGGTGACTGAGCCCCGTGCAGGGCTAGGGGATAGAGCCGAAAGACTAATACCTTGTAGATGCTGCCCATGCAGATCCATAACAGAGGGTCTTATAAATGGCCTATGTGTCCCTTGGAGGCCCCTTTCAGATGCTCTGATACACCTTTAATGATGATAGAAGGCTGTAATAAGAGATGCCTGACCACTACAGCCAAGCTGTGTGAGTCTCAACGTCTGCAAATACAAAGTGGATTGGAGGTGAGGTTACCAGAACAGCAGCCTGCCAGTGCAGCTATCCATGCTGAGGGAGTGGGGACAGCTTAACAGCATGCCTGCCAGACACTTGGTGACTATGACCTAGGTCTCCCCCGCTGCATATACCCATGCTAGAGCATGAGAGAGACAGTCCCGTAATGGGTGTCGTCGGTGGGTTGTGATAGGTGGGTACATGCCTACATGTGGCACCTGGGGGGGAGAAAGTAGTGATTGGCACATGGAGATGGGGGTATGGGGGGGAGGAGGGAGTTGCACAGGGCTGCTGTACAACCCCAGGACCCATGGTGCAGGTGCCCTGGATGGGGCACCACTGCACCTGCAGTCCTTATGACATCTGGTACTTGTGTGCGGGGGGGGGGGGGGGCTGAACATGCCTTGCCCATGGTGCATTTCAGTGACTGCCATCACTATTCCACAGATAGCTGTGGCCTCCACTTATACCTGGGTGCAGTCAGTGCACCTGCATAGTTCTGCTGTGTCCCACGTTTCAGTGCTATCACCATCCACTGCAATTGGAAACCCTATCCTGGTTGTGTTCCTCTACACTACCTCTATTCAGTCCATGTGGCCCTTCCTGTGAATCCTTGGTCCTTGCATCTGCTCCCCTCTCCCTCTGCTGGTGCTCCATATGTTTGGGGATTCCATCCCCATTCCCCCTCTCCCCCAGCCATGGATACCAGCTAATTATACTTATCCCACATATTTAGACACAAATGGCTCCCATATCTTTTCAAACTGCGAGAGCTGGTTTTACTGAGTAGCAGTTAATTTTTCCATGATAAAAACATACATCTGAGACTATCAAGACTGGACCATAGGTACTTGCACTGATTTCCAGTAAAGCGCTACTTCATATCATGCTGCAAGCGCACACATACTCACCAGCATGCCTTTATCACCCTGCCAGCCCATGCCCCCAAACCTCAGTAAAACCCCTTCCATACCCCACTCCACCTCCAGCGAAGTCCTGATTTTAGGTGACTTCTGCATGTGCACACCATCTTTTTTGGAAGTGTCATGGTATTCTACAAGTTTTGCTTTGCCACCACCTGGATGACGTCTCTAAAACGTCTCTAAAATGTGCCTTCACCTATCCATCTCATCCGTGTGCATTGCTGATGGTTGTCATCTATGGGTGTACACTGTGCACTGTCTAGCCACTGTGTGGTTGTGTTTTTTTTTTTTCTGTTGTGGCTCTGTGTGCCAGCACTGCCTGCAACCAAGTGGAGGAGTAGCCTAATGGTTAGAGCACTGGCTTGGGAACCCAGAGTCCAGGGTTCGATTCCCACTAGCACTCCTTGTGGCCTTGTGCAAGTTGCTTAACCCTCCATTGCCTCAGAAAAATCCAAGTTATCAATATCCCTGTTTAATGTATATTGCCAAGTTTAAGTTTCAATGTAAACCGCTTTGATTGAAATGATAAAGCAGTATATAAAACCTGATAAATAAATAAAAACTTCTCCTCTGCAGGTGTCCTGACCCGGGGGGGGGGTGAGTCCTTACAAGACCTCAGGAATGTGTGCCTGCCAACATGGGCTTGTCTCTTGGTGCCCATGGAATTGGCAGACATGCCCATATGCCACCACCCTCACATCCTAGTGCTTTTGCCGTGTGTTGGCCCTGTCCTGCTAGTCTCATGGCACATGTTTCCTTGCCACTTCTCTGCTTGTATGTGTATGTGCCTGCTCTCCCTGCCAGATTGAGCTAGTTCTTCTGGATATCTGTGTGTCTGTGGTTACACCACTTTCTTTGATTGCTATGACTGCTGCTCCTTTTTCATGACTCTCAGAGAGTGTTACCCTGGGGGACTGGCCTGTCTTGGCTCATTTTTGACACGGCCTTGGCTACCTTCCTTCCTTGACTGCACACTGGGTGTCTGCCAGCAGCTGGGTGTCTCCCTATGAACTGTGTCTTTAGGTGTGAAATAGTGATCCTCTCTTGCACCCTTCTTGCTGCAGCATGGGGAGGCCTGTGCAGTCATGGAGGTAGAGCAGCTCCTCCTCCTCCAGTACCATCCTGCACAGCATTAGGGTCTTTGACCTGGAGAAGTTGGCCTGCCTAGTTGTCGTCCTGCTCATGTCTGAGCCCAGCAGGGGAATGCACATGAGACGTTCCGCATGTGGGAATATATAGATCCTACATGCACCTACAATAAAGACAAACCAAGATCGCTGTATGCATACATCTGTATTTTACCACGGTTGCACATCTTTTGAGTACTAAAGCACTAATTTAACACCCCCCCCCCCCGAATGATCCTGTAAAAGCACATACTTATGCATTATACTCTTAAATATTAAAGTTTAAATGACTTTTCCTTATCGTTTCTCCAGTTCAGTCCTCTACCTCTGGGTTGTCAACCTCCTCCTGCAGCTGGGAGACTGGCATGTCAGAATCATGACATCACTGGATATAGCCTGCTGGATACTCCCATCAGCCCCAGTGTGACCAGTCTCCCTGCAGCAGGAGGACGTTGTAAGCCTAGGGAGGCTCACTAGAGGAACGGATAAGGAGCTTATAGGTTTAGACTAGTTGGTTAGAGATCCTTGCTTTCCTTGTTTCTTTTGTGAGGGCAGTGTGCCTTTTAAAACAAAACAGTACAAGCCTTTCTTGACTGCTCCCTGCCTAGCAATTGTTTGGGCTTTCAGCGGCAGTTCATTGCTGCTATCAGGCATTCTCTCCTCCTTGACTTATCGGAGGAGAACGCCCTGTCTGAACTTTACTCTCAGCTGGAGCCGCAGCGCAGGCAGTGATCGCGGCGGCCCGGCTAGAGAGCGGCGCAGCAGTAGGAAAAAAACGGTAAGTGTTTACCGGCAGCACTCCAGGACTCTACGGGGTGCCGCGCGGTGCTGGGGAGCAGCCACGCAGGTAGCAGACTGCTACAGAACGGAGGAGTACCGGGGTCTGCTCTGTCACTGCGGTGAGAGCGCTGCTGGGTCCAGCGCTTCTCGTAGCATGGTGCTTTGGCGCCCTTTTTACTTTTCGGCTCTGGCGGCCATTTTAGAGCAGTAGAGAGAACCGCGTGGCTGCCAGGTGGCAAGGAACGCATGCGCAGAGTTCTTTTCAGCTTTGCTCAGACCTACCGGTGTTCTCGCTTACTTTGTGTTTATTTGCCTTGTTTGTTTATTTTGGGGTTATTGCGTCGGTCCTGGCTGTTCCGGCGGGAAGTAAATTCCCGGGGAGGGGGGGATTTCTCCCGCGCTCGCAACCGGGTTGCTGACAGCTTAGACCATTTAAGCTTTGGAGTTGTGAGCACTTTTTGCTCAGCGGCCTCTGTTTTTCGTCCATAATAAAAATTAAAAAAAAGGAGAAAATTCTTTTTGTTTTTTCTCCTCAAGCCAATCATTTTGTTTTTCCAATTGCTTAGCACCATGGCGACCCGACCTCAATGTATTGTGTGCGGCACCCGGAGAGGGACAGTGGCCGAGTCCGGAGTTTGTCATGGATGTGCGGCTCTGTCCTCTTCTGTAGAACAACAAATGGACTCGAAGGAGCTTCCTGAGGGGCAGGGGGTGGCGGGGGGTCCAGTGACGGGGTTGGCGCACTTGCAGGGGCAGGATTCTCCGTTGCGGGAGGCGGCAGGGGTGCCAAGCACTCTGTCATAAGAACATAACATAAGATATGCCATACTGAGTCAGACCAAGGTCCATCAAGCCCAGTATTGTGTTTCCAACAGTGGCCAATCTAGGTCATATGTACCTAGCAGTTTCCCCAAGAGACACAAGTTCCACAATGCTTGTACTGGGTCAAGCATTGATATCTTCGGTCACTTCTTAATAATGGTTTATGGACCTTTTCTCCAGGAACTTGTCCAAACCTTTTTTAAACCCAGCTACACTAACAGCCTTTACTACATCCTCCGGTAACAAATTCCAGAGTTTGATTACACGTTGAGTGAAAAAATATTTTCTTTTATTAGTCTTAAATAGTTTACCCTGTAGCTTCATTGCATGTCCCCTAGTCTTTCTATATTCTGATAAGGTAAACAATCGATCTACGTTTACCCGTTCCACTCCGTTCATTAATTTATAGACTTCTATCATATCTCCCCTCAGCCGTCTCTTTTCCAGGTTAAAGAGCCCTAACCTTTTTAGCCTTTCTTCATAGGAGTATCCTTCCATCCCCTTTACCATTTTGGTGGCTCTTCTCTGTACCTTTTCTAAAATCTTTATATCCTTTTTAAGATACGGCGACCAGAATTGCACACAATATTCAAGGTGCGGTCTCACCATGGAACGATATAGAGGCATTATAATATCTTTTGTTTTATTTTCCATTCCTTTCCTTATCATACCTAGCATTCTATTTGCTCTCTTGGCCGCCGCTGCACACTGGGCCGAGGGTTTTAACATGGTATCCACAATGACGCCTAAATCTTTTTCCTGGGTGGTGGTTCCTAATGTGGAACCTTGCATCGTGTAACCATAGTTTGGGTTGTTCTTCCCTAGGTGCATAACCTTGCACTTGTCCACATTAAATTTCATCTGCCATTTTGATGCCTAGTCTTCCAATTTATCAAGATCCTCTTGCAATTTTTCACAATCCTCTTGGGTTTTAACAACTTTAAATAGTTTTGTGTCATCTGCAAATTTGATAACCTCACTCGTTATTCCACTTTCCAGGTCATTTATGAATATGTCAAAAAGCAGCGGACCCAGCACAGATCCCTGGGGTACACCACTATTCACCTTTCTCCATTGGGAAAATTGGCCATTTAGCCCTACCCTCTGCTTTCTATCTTTTAACCAGTTCCTGATCCACAATAGTACACTGCCTCCTATCCCATGACTCTTTAGTTTCGCCAAAAGTCTCTGATGAGGGACCTTGTCAAAGGCTTTCTGAAAGTCCAGATACACTATATCAACCGACTCACCTTTGTCCACCTGTTTATTCACTCCTTCAAAAACACATAACAGATTAGTAAGACAAGATCTTCCTTGTCTAAAGCCATGTTGGCTGTCTCCCATTAGGTTGTGACTATCTACATGCTGAGTAATTTTATTCTTTAGGATGGTTTCTACCATTTTTCCCGGTACTGACGTTAGGCTCACCGGTCTGTAGTTTCCCAGATCACCCCTGGAACCCTTTTTAAAAATTGGTGTTACCTGAAGATTGACGGATCGCCAATGTATTAGAGATGATTTTAATGATAGTTCACAGATTACTGATAGCAGTTCTGCAATCTCATATTTCAGTTCTTTCAACACCCTTGGATGTATACCATCCTGCCCTGGTGATTTGCTACTCTTCAGTTTATCTAATAGTTGTAAGACATCTTCCCGATGTATCGATATTTCCTTCAATTCTTCCGCACGTTTAAATACCACTTCAGTCATGGGTAACATCCCTACATCTTCCTCAGTAAAGACCGAAGCAAAGAATTCATTCAGTCTCTCCGCTATCGCCTTGTCGCCTCTTAGTGCTCCTTTAACCCCTTTATCATCTAATGGACCAACTGACTCACAGGCTTTTTGCTACGAATGTACTTGAAAAGGTCTTTATTTCTTTATTTCTTATATTCTTAATCACGGAGGCTCTGCAAATGTTAAATCTAGCTACTCAATCTGTAAGTGAAGAAGAAGTCGAGGATCCTGTTATTCAGGCTGTTAGGCAAACACAGGTGGTCTTTCCGGTACACAGAGTGGCTGACAAGATGATCCAGGACGAATGGGACCATCCTGAAGCGGGGCTCCGAGGGATGCGTACCATGAATAAACTTTATCCCCTTGCCGAGAAGGATAAGGAGAGGTTTCGGTCGCCACGGGTAGATGCAGCGGTGGCGGCGATTACGAAAAAGACCACTATCCCCGAAGAGGGCACGGCAGCATTAAAGGATGCGCAGGACCGTAAGGTGGACAGTTTACTGACGCAGGTGTTTGAGGCGGACGTGCTGTCCTTGCAGGTGTCCATTTGTGGCGCTTGGGTGGCACGGACATGTCTGCGCTGGGTTCAATGACTTCGCCTTTCCCCCCACCTAGATCAGGAGGAGCTCAAGGAGCTCGGCCGCTTGGAATCCGGAACGGCATATTTAGCGGACATCCACTACGATTTGATTGGGGCTCTCGCGAATAGCACGGCATCCGTGGTGGCAGCCCGTAGATTGGTGTGGTTACGCAATTGGGCTGCGGATGGGTCGTCTAAGGCTCGTCTGGGGAAGCTGCCCTTTAAGGGACGATTGTTGTTTGGAGAGGATCTGGACAAATTAGTTGAAGGACCTTGGGGAGACCAAGAGTGGTAGGCTTCCAGGGGAAGGCCGGACTGGGCTTTTGAGGGCAATTTCGAGACTTTCGCAGGTTTCGTATGTCCCGTTTCGGAGGTTTTCAGAGAGGACGGGCTCCCTCCCGGGGCCAGGGGTTCCGGGACTTTCGGGGAGCGAATAGAAGTTTCTCCACAGGCTCGGCGTCGGCGGCACGAAAGCCGCAATGAAGTGAGGCGGGTCCCGGTGGACGAAACTCCGATTGGCGGGCGGCTTCGGGAGTTTCTTCCTGCCTGGACCCAGATTACGTCCGACCAGTGGGTACTGGAGATAGTTCGTCAGGGTTGCGCGCTGGAGTTCGAGCGGCCTGTACGGGACTCGTTCGTGATGTCTCCTTGCAGAGGCCCAAAGAAGACGTTGGTGATTCGCGCTACCTTACTACGGCTGATACAATTAGGCGCGGTCGTAGATGTTCCGGAGTTTGAGAAAGGCGAGGGTCGGTACTCCATTTATTTCATGGTGCCAAAGAAGGGTGGTGCGTTGCGGCCTATCTTGGATCTGAAGGGCGTGAATCATTGTTTGCGGTTACCGCATTTCAGAATGGAGACTTTGCGGTCCGTCATTGTGGCCGTGCGACAGGGGAAGTACTTGACGTCGCTGGATCTTACCGAGGCATACTTGCATATTCCCATTCGGTCAGCTCATCAAAAGTTTCTAAGGTTCGCCTTTCCCTGGGGACGCTATCAGTTCCAAGCGCTGCCCTTCAGTTTGGCGCCGGCGCCGTGAACCTTCACCAAGATTATGGTGGTGGTGGCAGCGGCGTTGCGCAAGGAAGATATCTTGGTGCATCCCTATCTCGACGATTGGTTGATTCGGGCAAAGTCCGAGGCGGAAAGTATTCAGGTGACGAACAGAGTGGTACAGTTTCTCCAGAGTCTGGGTTGGGTGGTCAACCCAGCCAAAAGCCGGTTAGTTCCGTCTCAAAACCTGGAATATCTCGGGGGCAGAGTGTTTCTACCGGAGAAACGGGCGCAAAGTCTCAGACGGTTGCTGCGCTCCTTCCGGGCCACGACATCCCCTCAGCATGGACTTATCTGCGTGTGCTGGAGACAATGGCGGCAACGCTGGAGGCGGTTCCATGGACCAGGGTACATATGCGGCCGCTCCAGCGGTCTCTTCTCCGCCGGTGGTCGCACCAGTCTGATTCATTGAGCAAACATCTTCCATGTCCCTTCCAGGTCCGGCAGTCGCTCCAGTGGTGGCTGCTCCCCACGTCCCTAGCGGCGGGGATGCCATTAGAACAACCGCAGTGGCTTCCCTTGATGACGGACGCCAGCCTTGGGGGCTGGGGAGCCCACTGCGAGAGCAGGTTCGCGCAGGGGTTTTGGTCCCCCTTGGAGCGTTCGTGGTCGATCAATCGTCTGGAGCTCCGTGCGATTTTCAGGGTGCTCCAAGCGTTCGAGCTATTGGTGACAGGTCAAGCAGTCCGGGTGCTTTCTGACAACTCGGCGGCGGTAGCCTACATCAATCGCCAGGGCGGCACGGGAAGTGCGGCCATGGAAGAGGAGGCGGATTTATTGTTTGCCTGTGTAGAGAATCGCCTGCCGGCGATTTCGGCGGTGCACATCGCCGGGAAGGAGAACGTGATGGCCGATTTTCTCAGCAGAGTCCGAGTGGATGCAGGGGAGTGGGAGCTGCATCCAGATGTGTTTGTGCAGATCGTTTGCCGTTGGGGGAGTCCCGTAGTGGATCTAATGGCGACTTTCCAGTCGGCAAAAGCCAGTCGCTTCTACAGCAGGAGGCGAGAAAGGATGTCAGAGGGCATAGACGCGCTGTTACATCTGTGGCCGTCCTCTGGCCTCCTCTGTCTTTCCTCCATGGGCACTAATCGGTCGGGTGCTTCAGCGGATCGAGTCTCATCCGGGCAGGGTACTGCTGGTGGCACCTGATTGGCCGAGGCGTCCGTGGTACGCGGACCTCGTCCGTCTTCTCGACGGGGAACCTTGGCGGTTGCCAGACAGAGCGGACCTGTTGTTGCAAGGGCCTCTGTTCATGCCGCAAGTGGATCGGTTCTCGCTTACGGTTTGACCATTGAAAGGGCTAGGTTAAGGAAGAAAGGTTATTCGCAAGCTGTAGTGGCAATGCTACTTAGAGCTAGGAAGCGCTCCACGTCCCTGACGTATGTTAGAATCTGGCGCATCTTTGAGGATTGGTGTTCGCGCCGACAGATTCGGGCGTCGTCGGTTTCCATTCCCTCGGTGTTTCCTTCAGGACGGGTTTGATAAAGGTCTAGCAGCCATCTCCTTACGGGTGCAGTTGGCAGCTCTGTCCTGTTATCGCGGCAAGGTACAAGGAGTTGGGCTCGGTGCGCATGCGGATGTGCTGCGTTTTCTCAAGGCAGTGGCTCGGCTACGCCCGTCGCGTAGGGTGATGGTTCCTCCTTGGGACCTCAACCTGGTGTTGACGGCACTGACCAAGCCTCCCTTTGAACCGCTCTCTCGGGCTTCCGTGAAGGACTTAACGTTGAAAACGTTTTTTCTGGTGGCCATCTGTTCGGCACGGCGAATCTCGGAGTTGCAAGCGTTGTCGTGTCGGGAACCATTCTTGTCCTTTTCTAGTGAAAAAGTGGTGCTGCGTCCAGTTCCGTCCTTTGTGCCTAAGGTGGTTTCTCCTTTTCATGTGAATCAGATGGTGTCTTTACCAGTACTTCGTCCGTTAGATGGGAGCAGGCTAGATCGCAGTTTGCGCAGTTTGGATGTGAAAAGGGCGTTAAGGCAGTATTTGAAGGTGACAGAGCCGTTCCGCAAGTCGGAGCGGTTGTTTGTGCTGTTTGGAGGAGTGTGTAAAGGAGAAGCGGCGGCGAAGGCTTCTATTTCGAGATGGATTCGGGAGGCGATTGCTTCTGCCTATCTCCTTCAAGGGCGAGCGGTCCCAGTGGGATTGCGGGCTCATTCCACTAAGCACATGCGGCGTCCTGGGCGGAGCACGGATTGGTTCCACCAGGGGACATTTGTAGGGCAGCGACGTGGTCGTCGTTGCATACTTTCAGTAAGCATTACCGTCTGGACGTTGCGGCGGCGAGTGATGTCAATTTCGGGTCGGCGGTATTGCGTGCTGGCTTGAAGGGTCCCTCCCATTGATTACTGCTCTGGTACATCCCAGAGGTAGAGGACTGAACTAGAGGAATGATAAGGAAATGATAATTACACTTACCTGGTAATTGTAGTTACTTGAGTGACGACAGTTCAGTCCTCGTTCCCACCCGGGGTTCTGGATTAGTAGCGGAGGGTGGCACAGTATCAGGATTTACGGGTAAGTTTCATTTTTGCTATTTCCTTGCTCTGTTTCGAAGTTCGCAGGGAAGAGTTTAAGAAAGGTTTTACCAGTTAAGGCACTAGTTTTGTTTAACTTATTTCATATGGCTACTTATTTGTTGCTCCTTTAAGTCTGCTTTGTTATTTAGTTCACACTGGGGCTGATGGGAGTATCCAGCAGGCTATATCCAGTGATGTCATGATTCTGACATACCAGTCTCCAAGCTGCAGGAGGAGGTTGACAACCCAGAGGTAGAGGATTGAACTGTTGTCACTCAAGGAACTACAATTACCAGGTAAGTGTAATTATCATTTAATTTTGATGGACAACAGATTCCTGGGATACATGCGCTGGAATCTTGGTTTATCTGGCCTTCGTTCTGCTCCCTGGTTCCTTCTCTAAAATTGGTTCTCCAGCCCAGCTCCTTGGCTTCTGCTTCTGTGCCCCTATTCCATGCTAGCCCCGGTGGTTCTGTCCATCCAAGCTTCTGTAGGTATGCTTTCCTTAAAGTACCATAGAGCATTAACAGGACATTCCCTGACACAGACAGATTCTCACCCAAAATAGAATAAGCGACCACAGATTAGAAATAGAAATTATGCAGACAGAACTCAACTGGTAACTGAAGGAGTTACACTCTGTATGGGCAACGCTGACAAAGTAGAAACTGTATTTTGCTCAGTATAAGAGGAAATGCATTTCTAAGATATCAGATGCGTTTTTTCTAAATTTGACATTCCAAATAATGAATTCAAAATTAAAATGGGTTTTTTTCTATTTTTGTTGGACATATTTTTCTAATCATGCTGATCCTGGTCTCTCTCTTTCTGTGATCTGTAACAACTTTTCTAGGGTCTACTGTTTCTCTTCCGTGTTTCCTCCTTACCCCTCCCCTACATCTGACTCTATATTGATCCATTCCTTTTTATCTCATTTTGCCCCATATCACTTTGCCTCTTTATCTCTGATTAATACCTCTAATTATCCCGTTGATTCTCTCTCTCCTCTCCTTCTGACCATCCCTTCTTATCCCCTATCGCCATCTTTTTACTTTCTCTCCTTCCTTGCCATCTCTCCACCTCTTTTATTGTGTGCACACTCCCTTTACCAAATCCATGATTTTACCCTTCATCTCCATTTCTTCATATTTTGCTCTCATTGTCCTTCTCATCATTAATCTCACTCATTTCACTCCTTGCCTTCCTATGGCTTTGTCCTCCCACTCTATCCCCTTTCCAGCTCTTCAGTTTCTTTTCCCATCTGTGGGTCTCCATATTTTTGCTGATTCACCCTAACACACAATCCCTGCTCTAACTCCCAGCCAACAGCCAAATTCCTGAGCTATCCTTCCCTCTTAGTTGCTGAGTCCATACGCTCCCCTCCCGACCCAATCATGTTCCAGCTCATCCTCATTCTTCTCCCCAGGGTAAGCCGGTTGATATATTGTATCTCAATTTTCAGAAATCCTTTGACAAAGTCCCTCATGACAGACCCTTGGGGAAATTAAAAAGCCATGGGATGGGAGACAAGTTGAAGAGCCCTGACCTTTTAAGCTTTTCCTCATAGGGGTATCCTTCCATCTCCTTTACTATTTTGGTGGCTCTTCTATGAACCTTTTCTAATTCTGCTATATCTTTTTTAAGATATGGCGACCAGAATTGCACATAATAATCCAGGTGTGGCATTATAATATCCTTTGTTTTATTCTCCATTCTGTTCCTTATAATTCCTAGCATTCTATTTGCTTTCTTGGCCACCGCTGCACACTGGGTGGAGGGTTTCAACCTATTATCCACAATGACGCCTAAATCTTTTTCCTGGGTGGTGGTTTCTAATGTGGAATTTTTCATCCTGTAACCATAGTTTGAGTTCGTACGTGCATAACTTTGCACTTGTCCATATTAAATTTCATCTGCCATTTGAATGTCCAGCCTTCCAATTTATCAAGGTCCTCTTGCAATTTTTCACAATCCTCTTAGGTTTTAACAACTTTGAATAATTGTCATCTGCAAATTTGATCACCTCACTCATTATTCTGATTTCCAGATCATTTATGAATATGTTCAAAAGCAGCGGGCCCAGCACAAATCCGTGGGGTGCTCCACTATTCACCTTTCTCCATTGAGAAAATTGGCCATTTAGCCCTACTCTTCTTTCTATCTTTTAACCAGTTCTTGATCCAGAATAGTCCACTGCCTCCTATCCATTGACTTTTTAATTTCGCCAAGAGCCTCTCATGAAGGACCTTGTCAAAGGCTTTCTGAAAATCGAATGGCTCACCTTTGTCTACCTGTTTATTCACACCTTCAAAAAATATAACAGATTAGTAAGACAATACTTTCTTTGGCTAAATCCATGTTGGCTTTCTCCCATTAAACCATGACAATTACATGCTCAGAAATGTTATTCTTTATGATGTTTTCTACCATTTTACCTGATACTGACATCAGGCTTACCGGTCTATAGTTTTCCAGATCATCCTTGGGAACCCTTTTTAAGAAATGGTGTTACATTGGCCATTCTCCAATCTTCAGATACTACAGATGATTTTAATGATAGTTCACGCATTACTAATAGTAGGTCTGCAATCTCATATTTCAGTTCTTTCAACACCCTTGGATGTATAGCATCTGGTCCAGGTGATTTGCTACGCTTCAGTTTATCAAATAGTTTTAATACATCTTCCGGTTTTATTGATATTTTTTTCAATTCTTCGGATACATCACATTTAAATACCATTTCAGGCACAGATAACGTCCATGCCTATTCTTCAGTAAAGACTGAAGCAAAGAATTTATTCAGTTTCTCCACTGTGGCCATGTCCTCTCTTCGCGCTCCTTTTTCTCCTCTATCATCTAGTGGTCCAACTGACTCTAAGGCTTTTTGCTGCGAATATACTTGAAAAAATTGTTTTGTATTTTTGCTTCCACAGCAAGCTTTTTTGTTTTCAAATTCTCATTGACTGCCGAATGAATGCCTTGCATCTAACTTGCCAGTGCTTATGCGGTTTCCTGTTTTCGTCCTTTTGGCTCCTTTTTCCATTTCCTGAAAGATGCATTTTTGGCAGCAACAGCTTCTCTGACCTCACCTTTAAACCATGCTGGCAGTTTTTTGGCCTCCTTTCCACTTAAAGTGTGGAATACATCAGCTCTGGACTTCCAAGGTTGTATTTTTATGCAGCGCCCCTGCTTGATGTAAATCTTTAATCTTTGCAGCTGCTCCTTTTAATTTTTCCTTAACTAGTTTCCTCATTTTATCATAATCTCCCCCTTCCTTCCATTCATTAAATCAAATGCAATCATGCTATGATCACTACTGCCAAGTGGCCCTAATACCCTTATCTCTAGCACCAGATGCTGTGTTCCACTATGGACTAGGTCCAAAATAGCTTCCCCTCTTGTTGATTTTATGAAACAGCTGTTCCAAGAAGCAGTCATTTTATTTTTTCTAGAAACTTTCTTCCCCTCCTTTTGTGATTGTTTATGAATATGCTGTCAAACTTTGTAACCTAGGCCTTTTTCCCTTTTTTTCCCTCATTTGTTGTCTTGTCTTTAGTTTATTTATATTATTTTGATTGTTAATCACCTAGACATTCTATATAATAGGCAGTATATCAAATAACGTTAACTGTAACTTTATTTCCCTAGCATGTTCTGCTGTGATACTGACTCAGTTGATACCGGGGTACTTGAAATCACCCATTATTACTGTGTTGCAATTTTTGTTAGCTACCCTGATTTCTTTTAGCATTTCATCATCCATCTGTTCTTTCTGGTCAGGCGGTCGGTAGTGCACCCCCACTGTCATCACCTTCCCTTTTTTACATGGAATTTCTATCCATAGAGATTCTACAGTGTGTATTTTGTTTCCTGCAAAACTTTAATTCTGTGTGACTCAATGTGCTCTCTAACATAGAGCGCAACCCCTCTACCAATTTGATCTACCATACCATTGTGATATAGTTTGTACCCAGTTATCAGTGTCCTATTGGTTGTCCTCCTTCAACCAGATCTCTGAGATGTCAATTATATCTAACCTTTCATTTAGTGCTATATATTCTAGTTCTCCCATCTTATTTTTTTAGACTTCTGATATTTGCATATAAGCATTTTAGAAGTTGTATTTTATTTATATTAATCTGGTTATCAATTGATAGGGATAATTTGGAATCCTTTCAGCTTTGTCTGCTCTGTACTTAAGGGCATTTGGGTTACGCTTATCTTTGTTCGAACCTCTTTCGTGATGCCCTAACTTCCCTCTTTGCTAGTATCTTTCAAGGATACATCCTTCCGAACCATGTGCTCTTGGGAGACTATCGCCTTTCACCTATTATCTAGTTTAAAAGCTGCTCTATTGCTTTCCCTCTCCCTTCTCACTCTCTTTTGGGTACAGTAGTTTCCTTCCTCTCCTTTGCGTATAAGAAAGTACTCTGTATGCACCTGTTGGATCACTCCGTTCTCTACATGGTTATCGCCTTCACTTCCCCGACGGTAATAAAATGTGAATCGACCTGGAAAACCTTTTAGCTGCTAGACCACCTTTGTGGAATGCCTTGCCAGCACCATTGCACACTGAATTGAATTTTAAGGCTTTTAAGAAGATGCTCAAAACACATCTCTTTGAATCTGCTTTTCATCTTTAATTGCCCTCTTAACCATCTGACTTTTAGTGCCAGATTTAGCAGCAGTTGGTCTTGATACCCTCTGTGTTTGTGGAGTATTTGCATGTTTCCTTGGATGCTTCCTATCTTATCTTTCACTATCACTATCCTATCTTGCATATGGAGTTCTTTTCACTCTTTATTGATTTTTAGCTATTGTAAACCACATAGATTGCTTGCATTGTTGCGGTGTATATCAAATAAAGTTAACCATAACTATAACCGTACTCCTCCCCACTCTCAATTAACCGAGGGCTCTATTTAGTAATTTGTGTTAACTTGAGTTAAGTGTGTAGTTAGTAAATTGGCCTTATAGAGTATAATGGAACTTGCGTTATTTAACGTGTGCTAACTGGTTAACGCACATTAATAAATAGAGCCCTAAAATTGGTCCTGCATTAGAGATTAAACCACACAGTACTGTTCCTTGACATGTGACTGACTTGGGGCAGTCTGTCATTTGGCTTATGGCAATTTGTAGCCTGAGATCTCTGAAATGAGCAAAATCTATTTTTGCTATTGGCACTAAGGAAATTTTTCTATTTTGTGTTTATGGGAAATAAAGATCAACAAACAAGTTGTAGGTGATACCTTTTTATTGGACTAAGAACGTATCTTTAGTAAGCCTTTAAGAGTTATCCTGCCTATATCAGGTCAGTGAAGAAGCGATGCAATTGCTCGGGTTTAAATAGTAAAAACTCTTCTAGGTCTTGGGCTGTCTGCATATGTCATTACAGCTCGGTGAAAGGAGTGGGGAACAGACAGTAATGATGAGACGGAGACACAGTTTTTCCAAGAAATGTTTGATGCATCTGAGCCAGAATGATCATACAATCTCTTGGCCTCTAAACCAGCTGTTAAAACAGCCTATCAGGATTTTGTTCTCCTGAAAGACTGAACAGACCAGTGATCATCTGATTCTGTTTTTGCTGGTCACTTAGTCTAGGTATGCTTCTGCATAAGAGATTTGCATTTGCTCCTAATGATTAAGGATAACTGATGAGGCAAGCATGGACAAATCTAGTTCAGATCTAGGAATCTCTTCCAAAATGTAGGCGTCTGGATCGTTACCCTTACCTCTCCCCTTTATTTACTCACTCCCTCTACCTTTCTTTCTCCTTTTCCCCCAAATATGTATCCAACAACTCCCCTGTCCATCGATAATTAAATCATGTGAGGGGGTGGGAAATTGTGACCTGCTGTGTGGTGTTTGCAGCACTAGTGTGACACTACTACGTGGAGCTCACTGCTCTAACGTGCAGCTTGCTACATTCACAGCATAAGCTTATGGGAACTAAGCCAGGTGACACTGTTTAGAAAAATGTTTTGAGAAGCAGAAGTCAGACTGGTGAGTTTCGTGAATATCACAAAGGACAGGGAATGAATGTAAACATAAGCGTATTTTAGCTTTAGTTAATCACAATACTTAGTCAATGCTTGCTCTGTGTATAAAAATATGTTTTTCTTTTATTTGTCAGAATAGGATAAATGTCAGTAGGTGTCCTCTTCTTGGTTGTCTGGACATCCTAAATAAACAATTTAATATATTTCTATCTCCAGGAACAAGCAGGAATGAGTCTTCACATATGGGTACGTCGGTACCGACGGAGCCTGCACGGGAATGCTCCCCAGCATCCAATCAGAAAGCTTTTGGGAGCATCCCTTGCGCCTGCGCACTGCCTTCCCGCCTTTTCCACTGCCTCTCCTCAGTTTTCGTTTTTCCGCGGAGCCGGCAGGACGTCCTCCTGTCACCGCAGAAACTTTTTTCTTCAAATTCTTTATTTCTTGTTTTCTTGTGGTCCCGGCTGTTTTTCCCGCCGCCACCGGTACCGCCAGTGGGTTTTTCTTTTTCTTTTCTTAAACTCAGGGAAATTTTTCCCTCAGTTTCTGTCTTAAAAGTTTTGGGCCTACAAGGCCTCTCCATCATGGAGCCGCCTTCTCCTAAGAAGTGCCTTCACTGTGGAAGCACAGTTTTCTTTTTAGACTCCAATGCCTGGTGTCTAACCTGTTTGGGTCCTGACCCTTTTTCCCCTGAACAATCAGGCTGCAAAACTGTGAGAAGAATTTCCCTCTTTCGAGTTTCCCTCGATACCGTTTTCCCTCCCGGAGTGAGGGCACCGGCCTTTTCTTCTCTACAGGATCAGGTAACCCACAAACAGTCTGTTAAGACTAGCAAATCCTTGAGTGGTAGGTCTCATGCCAAGCATGATGACGGCTCCGGCCTTGCCCTCAAGACCCCATTGGCATTAAAACCCCGGCGGGAGTCTCCGGGCTCCAAAGCATTTCAGGGGTTTCAGGTTGTTCCTGGGGCTCACCCCTCACAGAACATACCTGAGCCATGTTCGGTGGTGGCATCCGCTTCGAGCGGTACCGATACCCCGGCATCGGCACCGGTGTTGAGTGATCCACTCTTCACCAGGGATCGTCATCTGGCATTCTCGGTACCTTCGGGACCGATCGATACGACCCAGATCGACTTTCCTGTATCGACAACATCGCCGATACCACCACTGATGTCGGTACCCTCTAGACATGCATCGATGGACTCGCTCCCTTCGATGCCGTCTGGAATTGATATCTAGTCTAGATGACTGGGTACCGACGCATCTCGGAACCGACCCTTATCGTTTCCGGATACGCAGTACCGAGGATATTCACCAAGCATTTCTGGTTGCCTCGGTACCGCTTGAGCAGCCTCCGATGACTGCTTCGATGGCGTTACCGTCTCCGATTCCGACTCAGCTACCGGTATCGATGTCGGTTCCTGCAGTTATATCGGCACCATCGATCCTCTCTATGCCTAGTTTGGAATCGATACCTGGCATGGACGATGCAGTACTGACTGCCTCAAATCGTGACTGCCAGTACCACTATCCATCTAGTGGGGTTCTTTTTCTGCACCAGACCAGTACATCCTCTGGTGCTCAGGCTGCTCCTTCAACCTTAGCCTGCCCAGGGATAGTTCCCAGTGGAGATCCCTCTTTTCAGAAATTTCTCCTTGACATGGCAATATTTCTTGTTATTCCTATCCCTGGCTGTGATCCTACTCGAGACTCTCCTGCAGAAAAGGAAAATATAATGCTTCCTTTACATCATTCTTTGCAGGATCTTCTTCTGAGAATATGGGAATAACCTTTAAGGGTTCCCTCACCTTCTACAGCAACTGATGTTCTGTATCAGGTGCCCCCCTCTCCAGGGTTTCAAAAAACTCAACTTCCCCATCATTCCATTGTAGTGGAATCAGCAATGAGGAAGGTAAAAAGCAAGAAGAAGCATTCTTCTTATCCGCCAGGTCATGCATCTAGAGCACTTGATGCCTTTGGACGTCAAACCTTCCAAACATCTATGCTGGCATCAAGGATTATCTCTTATATTTTTTATATGAGTCTATCTCTCCAGGAGGTCACAAAGAAATTATCTCTTTTGACTCCTTTTCTATCAGAACCTAAGGCTGCATACTATTCCTTACTTCTTAGTCATAGCCAGAATCTCTCTTGGTTTCTCTCTCGTGCTTCTCTAGACTCTTTTGAGTCTGTTAGCAGATCCTCTGCTATTGCCATAGGAGCACGTCGTAGAGCCTGGCTCCAGGCTTCAGACTTGAGCAGATGGGCACAACACACACTGGGTAATTCTCCTTGTACTGGAGAAAATCTCTTCAATAAGGAGGCTTTACGTCAGGTTGCTCTCTGCTCCACTGACTTCCCTGGTTCTGGAAACCATCCTAAGCCGCCGCCTTCCCCAGGAAGTAGGAAATGTCCTACCAAACCTTCTTTCCCTAAGAAAAGAAGGTTTCACTCTTCTCCTGCCCATCATCCAGATGTACCCAAGCAGGGGACACCTTGTCCTGGTCTGAAGAAAGCAAACTCTAGCCAGTCTGAGCATACCCAGTAACCATAGGTCCCTGAAGGTTGCAACCTACAGTTAACCTCTTCTTAGCAGAAGTTTGTTCACTGTTTTTTTCTTTAAAGTTCTACGCATGGCTTCCTTTCTTCAGAATGTGCTGAGCTGTCAGGATATTCTTGTCTATGGGTCACAGATTTCTCCTCTTCTTCCTACCAAGAATAGAAGTTAACTACTATCCCATGATAGTTTCTGTCCCAACATGAACATTTTTTTCTTCAGCTGACTCACCATATGGTAAGTCACCCTTCAGTTCCTGTTTTTCTACCCTCTCATCCAGGTTTTCTCCTGATTGAGTGGTACTATACTGTACACCTTTCATTCCAGTGTAGAGTTTTTCTTTGAATAACTTCTCTGGACAGCTTATCAGACAGGGACAGGACTACTCCTCTCCCTTTGTCTGGTCTCTCTGTGTTTTCACAGGACGATTCCCTCTGCTGTCTCTTTCAGTTGCTGTTCATGCAGGAGTTCCAGTGATTGATCTACTGGTACTTTTCCACAAGTTTCCAGTCTGTCTAGCCTTAGTAGTGATTCCAAGATAGTCCTCATCTATCTTGGATCATCCTACTCACTTCAGGCTTCTTACATTATCTTCTTTCTAGCCATCTCCATTTCCTTGGATTTGGCAACACAGCTGACCTACAGTCAGTTTTATCTCCTAATTCTCCTGCATAATGCTCTCTGCAATCTTCAGAGAAGCTTTCTACTATGGGCCCTTGCTAGAGAGCATTGAACTTTGTCTCTGATGGCTATTCCATATAGTAGAAAAGGCTTATCAGTCATCTTCCATGACTGTGAGGGTTCTCCACACCCTCTTGTCTCCTGTTATAATACAGGATATAAGCTTTTTCTGCGTGAATGTCCAAGGAGTTTCCCAATCCTACAGGAATATGCTCTTTTTTCCTTACAGCTTGGCCTCATGCTATCCTACTCCTCATGGACAGCACATTTTCTACTAGTAACGCATGATACCCCTGTGTCCCTCCAGTGGGTCATCCTGGTATCTCCCTCTATGCGTTTTCTGTCCATTTACCATGTCAGAGTTCTACAGAACTCACGACTTGCTCTCTACAGACTGATATTATCCTCAGTTTTTTCACGCAACCATCCTGGTTATTTCACTGGATAGCATTCCTGCACCCTCTTAGCCCGGAGGAATAGATTCTCTATATATCTTTTCAAGTAGGTTCCACCTTCTTGTTATTAGATGAATCTATCTCCAGGAACAAGCAGGAATGAGTCTTCACATGTGGGAGACGTCGCCGACGGAGCCCGCACGGGAAAATGCTCCCCAGCATCCAATCAGAAAGCCTTTGGGAGCATCCCCCGCGCCTGCGCGGTGGCTTCCCGCCCTTCCCACTGCCTCTCCCCAGTTTTTCGTTTTCCGCGGAGCAGGCAGGACGTCCCTCCTGCCACCGCAGAAAATTTTCCTTTTTTCTGTAGTCGCGGCTTTCCCGCCGACGGTGGCACCTCCGTGCCCCCCCTTTTTTTCTTTCTTTCTTTTAATTGTTTTCATTTAATTTTCGTCGCCCCCCTTCGGGCACTGAGGACCGGGGCATGGAGCCTTCTTCCCCCCAGCCTCTCCTGTTTGGGGCCTGACCCTTTTTCCCCGGATTCCCCGGGCTACAGTGTCGGGAGAAGACCCTCCCTCTTTCGGGTATCCCTCGACGACGTCTTCGTGCCAAAGGCGCGGTCGTCGGGTTGTCCTCTCCAGGATCAGGTAACCACACAACAGTCTGTTAAGACTAGCCGAGTCTTGAGGGGCGAGTCTCATGCGCGGCATGGCGACGGCTCCGGCCAACCCCTCAAGTCCTCCTTGGCTGATATACTCCGGCGGGAGTCCTCGGGCTCCAAAGCATTTACGGGGTTTCGGGATGTTCCTGAGGTTCGCTCCTCACAGAACATTCCCGAGCCATGCCTGAGGGAGGTACCCGCTTCGAGCGGTGCCGATTCCCCAGCATCGGCGTCGGCGTCAAGTGTTTCACTCTTCGCCAGGGATCGTCAGCCGGTGTCCTCGGCGCCTTCGGGGCCGATCGGCTCGACCGGATCTGAACTCCCTACATCCAAGCCATGCTCGGGCTTGGTAGCCGCTCCGGGCGGTACTGAGCCCCGGGCATCGGCGTCGGTGTCGAGCGCTCCGCTCCTCACCGAGGATCATCGGCTGCTGTCCTTGGCGCGTCCGGCGGGGTTAGTACCCGCTTCGAGGGCGCGGGCGTCGGTGGTTCCGCCCCACGCCGGGGATGGTCATCTGGCCTCCCTCCCCTCGGGGCCGCTCGCTTCGACCCGCGCCGGGTCGCCGGTATCCCAGCCCTGCGCAAGGGTGGTGCCGGGTTCGAGCGGCGCTGCTCCGCCGGCGATTGCAGGGGCGTCGAGCACGAGGGACCGCCATCGACCTTCCCCGGGGACCTCGGGGTATGTCGGCCAGCACACGGGCGACTCCCCGGCATCGTCGCGGCCGTCGAATGCCCCGCCCTTCCCTAGAGAAGGGGCCTCGGGGTCTTCGACCGCTTCGACTCAATCTGGGTCTGCGCCGCCCCGCTACGGTACCCCGACGTCGGCGCAGGGGCTTTGCACTCCCCCCCCGCAGGGACTCGTCGGGTGACCGGGGTCCCGTCGGGGACGGGCCATATGCCCCGGAAGGATTTCTCTCCGGGTCGGACGGGTTCGAGAGGGAGCCCGGCGCCGGGCAGTGTCCACCGATCGACATCGGCGCAGGCGTCAGATGACCCCTTCTCCTCCGAGCACTGTCCTCGGGGACCCTTGATGTTCGCGGCACCGGTCGGCGCGGTTCCGATCCACGCTCCGGGATCTCCACCACCGGCGCGATCACTCCCGCTGGGGGCCTCGAGGACGGAGTCGATCTCCTCGCTCGGTTCAATGCCCAGCCTGGAGTCGTTGTCCAGCCTTGAAAGCCTGGCCATGGCACGTCTCGGGATCGGCCCCTGTCCTCTCCCGCAGCGCAGAGCAGCGACCGCTGGCCCCTGCCCTCCGGCGGCCGCGGATTCGCTCCAGTCACGGGGGGAAGCGTCGCCCCCGGGTTCGGGGCCGAGGCCGGTTCCTGCGGTGCCGTCGGTGCCATCGACTTCTTCGATGCCTAGCTTGGAATCAATTCCAGGAGCCGACGACGCCATGTTGACTGCCCCGATCCGGGTCGGTTGGTCCCCTCCTCTGCCCAGCGGGCATCGGCCCGAGCGGCCTCTTAGTGCCCGGGCGACCTCTCCTGCCATAACTGCTCCGGCAGAGCCGCCTTTTCAGGATTTCCTCCTTGACATGGCGGTCTTGCTGGCCATCCCTATCCCGGATCCGAGCCCAGGCCGTGCGGAACAGGCAGCCGCGTTGCTTCCTCTGCATCCCGCCCTGCAGGATCTCCTGCTGGGGGCTTGGCGGTCGCCTTTGAGGGTTCCGGCGCCGCCGACTGCGATGCAGGCTCTGTACCGGGTGCCTCCGTCCCCGGGGTTTCGGCAGCACCAGCTTCCACATCAGTCCATTGTGGTGGAATCGGCGCTGAGGAAGGCCGGAAGCAAGGAGGGGCATGCTTCTCGCCCTCCAGGCCGCGCCTCGAAGACGCTAGATACTCTAGGACGTCAAGCCTTCCAAATGTCTATGCTGGCGGCCAGAATTATTTCATATATATTTTATATGAGTCTTTCGCTTCGGGAGGTCACCGAGAGGTTATCTCGGTTATCCACCTTCGTATCTGCAACCAAGGCCTTTGAATATTCCCTGCTTCTTTATCATTGCAGGAATATCTCTGGGTTCCTTTCTCGTGCTTCGCTGGACTCCTTCCGGTCGGTCAGCAGAGCCTCTGCTGTTGCCATTAGAGCACGCCGCACGGCATGGTTGCAGGCGTCCGAATTGTGTCGACGGGCACAGCACATCCTGGGTAATTCTCCCTGCGACGGAGATCACCTCTTCAATAGCGAAGCCTTACGTCAGGTCGCACAGTGCTTCGCTAACCTTCCCAGAGTTAGCAGCCAGCCTAGGGCCCGGCTTCCCCCCGGTGGTGGTAAACGCCCCTCCAGACCCCCCTTCCCTAGGAAGAGGAAATGTCAGCCCTCCGCCCACCCTCCAGGCGCGCCCAAGCAAGGGACCTCTCACTCCGGGTTGATGTCCCTGGGCCCGCGCCAGGACTCTCATACTAAGCATTTTTAGGCTCAGGTGGGCGGCTGCCTGCTCTTAACCTCCTTACCAGAAGTTTAGACTAGAGCTCTACTCTGGGGCTCGTCCAGTTGGAAAATGTTCGGGGACTTATCTAGGGGTTCAGGTCTTCTCCTCTGTGGGAAAGGGAGACCACCTTACGCCATGATCGCTCTGGCCCACGGTCACCCTACTTACTCTTTGGTACGTCCCCGAACCCCTCTCAGCCAGTATCCTCTTGCTGATTGCTTCCGTACTGGAATTCCCCTCCAGCCGCTATAGTCCCCCTATACTCTCCAGGGACTATACCCTTATGTCCCCCGATTGTGCGGGGGACAATTTCTACGCGCAGGTCCTGGGGACACATTAGGGCCTCCAACCCCTGCGGCATTCTACCGGACTGATGCTATCTCCGTCCCCCGCGCTACCGCGCTCTTAGCTCGCCGATCTGCCCTTGCCCTCCGGGAAAGATCCCTCCCCTGACGGATCTTGCGGCCACCTCTCCAGGTGGACGTTCTGGGGATCGATGGCAGATCCGCCTTACCTGAGTGCTGCTTATGGAGGCAGGCCCCCCGGCGTGCCTGCGTTAGTACCGGAGGGGGCGTCCCCATGTCCACCGGCTTAGATATACTAGATATCACCTGCTTGGCAGGCGCCTTGGGGGGATCCCCACAGTACCTGTGTTTACCGCCTTTTTCCCCCTATGGCCGGTACTCACCCCCCCCCCCCAGGGGGTCCGGCCAGTCCGCCTGCCTAATCCCCGTCGGGCCGCGGACTGGTGGCACCCTACTGCTGTGAAGTCAACAGTCCCTTTTCAGTTAGGTCCTCCTCCCGGAGGTCCGGACCCTTGTCTCCCTATCTCTTGCTAGGGCAGACTGTGTACCCCTTCTGCTCCGGGGTACACCTCTACTCTTCTCCGGGATAGGCTCTCTAGTTTGGCCTGTCTTCCACTGTTGGTCCTCTGCGTTATGGACTCTACTCCTAAGGGAGTGCTCAGCTTGCCGTGAGCCCCCTGGAAGACCTGCCGTCCTTCTCCTGACCCAGCTGACGCCTGGATCCCATGGCCTTCCGGATTTGGAACTTCCTCCCCGCTGCGGTGAAGTTTCCTTGATGACCTCGCTACTGCGTCTACAGTGCCTTCATCACAGGACTACTTCCGACAACCCGGTGGGTAAGCAGTACAGGGTTCTAAACCATTAATTCATTAAAACTTAATGGCCGGTAAGCTCTGTATGGTACTAGGTCATTTACTCATTACATGCTTAATGATTCTCTTCATGCTCCCCTCTGCCTACTCCCGTAGCCTGGTTTTTTTTTGCTGTATCCTAATGGTACCTGTTCTGCACTCTAAAGACTTGCCTCCGTAGTCTTTGGATTCGCTGTTCCTCTATTCAACTCCTGCCCTCCATCCCTCAGGGGATGCCGGAGATTCAGGCTGGGCAAATGCCATCCCGTCTGGGCTGCGCTTATGGGATCTCCCCGGGCATCCTAAGCTAGGGAGTCCCCACGTGTGAAGACTCATTCCTGCTTGTTCCTGGTGATAGCACAGTTACTTACCTGTAACAGGTGATCTCCGGAACAGCAGGAATTAGTCTTCACAACCCGCCCACCTCCCCTGGGAGTTGTATCTCTCTTTTTCTCTATTCCTTCCTCTCCTCTCCTGCCGGCTCAGCTATGAAACTCAACTGGGGAGAGGCAGTGGGAAGGGCGGGAAGCCACCGCGCAGGCGCGGGTGATGCTCCCAAAGGCTTTCTGATTGGATGCTGGAGAGCATTTTCCCGTGCGGGCTCCGTCAGCGACGTCTCCCATGTGTGAAGACTAATTCCTGCTGTTCCGGAGATCAGCTGTTACAGGTAAGTAACTGTGCTTTCTCCTTCACATCTCTCATGTGAATGTTCTTATGGGGCTTAGTTGCAGACATGTATCTTCAAACTTACATAGTCATGTATGTATATATCTGTATAGATATATATATACAGATATATATATATATCTGTATAGATATATATATCTGTAAGCTGTGTGTGCATGGGTTATGCCCCTGTATGTATGTATGTATGTATGTATGTCCCTCTATATATGTATCTGTCGAGATGCTTTTTATAGGTAGATATGTATTACATACTATCTCCCTAACTGTCTCTGCTATAAAGGTTTTTACCTTCTTAGATGTTCCAGACAATAGGTTTGCATATCTTCGTACTGTCCCTCGGTATGTAGGGGCTGTTATGCACAAAACCACTACTGTGGTACTAGCAGCTTCCACTTTACTCTAGGACTCGCTATCCCTGAAGCATCATGCTTCAATATCTTTCCTATCTCTCACCAGCTAGGAAAGACAGTGTAGATCTTCAGTAGTTCTGAGGTTTCAGCCTTTCACACATCTGTCCTCCTTGGGAATACGGGCTTTTTTCCATACCCCTTCTTCCCTCCAGGTCTGGGCTACTTGTCCAAATCGGTCAGTCTTTCTCTTTTACTCCTCAATGTCAATGACTCTGTAGCTAAGAGTTTTCAGCTTTTTTCCATAAAGCTTTCCACTGAAGACCTGCCGTTCTTATACTACCCCAGTTGACACCTGGGTCACCTGCCAATTCCAGATTTGGACCTTCACCCTCACTGCGTGAGGTCACCTTGAGGATCTTCTACTGAATCTCCAGTAGACTCCATCACGCTCTCTACTTCCTACAATCCAGTAGGTAAGATCCATTTTGTGATTGTTCATTAAATAATTTTAATGTTACTTATCATACATACCAAGGACTCCTCTCCTGTAGTCCTTAGCTTTGCTGTTTTCTTACAGCTCCTCTCCTTTCAACTCCTACCCACCATCCCTCATGGGATGCCGGAGATCCATGTGTGGGAACTGCAGTCCTGATCCAGGCACACATTTTATGGGATCTCCCCCTGGCATCTCTAGCGAGGGAGTCCCCATATGTGAAGACTCATTCCTGCTTGTTCCTGGAGATAGCACAGTTACTTACCTGTAACAGGTGATCTCTGGGAACAGCAGGAATAAGTCTTCACAACCCACCCACCTCCCCTAGGAGTTGTATCTATCTATCTATCTTCCTTTCCTCTTTCTCTCCTTTTGTCTCAGCTGTGAAACTCAACTGAGGAGAGGCAGTGCGCAGGCGCGAGGGATGCTCCCAAAAGCTTTCTGATTGGATGCTGGGGAGCCATTCCTGTGCAGGCTCCGTCGGTACCGACGTACCCATATGTGAAGACTTATTCCTGCTGTTCCCAGAGATCACCTGTTACAGGTAAGTAACTGTGCTTTCTAACTGAGGTTCTGACTTATGATTTATTTATAAATTTTGACATGTGCATCCCTTTTCTGCTCCTTTGCTTTCCATGTCAAGTGGTCTAGGGCTCCCCGCTCGACCATCTCAGATTTGGCTGAAATTTTATATATTGAGTACCAAATGTCTCAAACGAAGTTTGGCCAAGTTTTAGATTCTCCGGTTGAGTACTTATTGAGAAAAAGCCGTTTGTTTGACCCCATACCCTGACTGCGTAATGTACGGTACTAAGATTTCACCAACTTTGAGAACTGATATCTCTACTGATAATCCTTAATAAAAGATGAAGGTTAGCTAGCCTGTACAACTTTTTGCGCTCTATTTTATGGTAATAATAACTATTATTTCTGTGCATGCTATAGGAATATAAATTATGTCAAAGTTGGTCAAAAAAATTGACTTTCTAAAAAAAATGAAAGTTTAAAGTTTCATAGCTCATGAAATAATCATTTAATAAATGTCAAATTTGATACATAGTGTGTCTACAAGTTTATCTTCAAAAGTTTATGATTTCATGCCAGTAGCTCTCTCTGTTTCTTTACAAAATTATTGTAAAGTTGACAATTTTTGTAAAATGGCTAAAAGTAGGGTATTTCTAATCCTATATTCCACAAAAGTATCTTCTAGAAACGTTTTTAAACCACTTTCATTGAAAAGAGCATGTCTTGAACCACCTAGAAAAGTAGATTTGATTGACTAACGCCGGCATACAATGCCCTAAAAAATGAGTCAAAGTGAGAAGCATTGCCGCATTATAGCTTTCATTTTACTATTCAAATTCTGCACTTTTTTAAGGTTCAGACTTCTCTTAATGCTTTTTATAGAGAAATTATGAGTATTATATTGCGTTGGTCCATGGTGACATCGTCACTACCAGTTCATGAACATGAACTGGCAGCCCCATCGCCATAGGGGCCACGCCCGATAGCCGTGCAATACCGGCCACGGGTGGGTTTCTTAGTCAAGGTTCCCAAGCCTTTAATGTGGTTTCTTAGTCGAGGTTCCAAAGCCTTAAGTGGGTGTCTGCCTGGATCCCAAGACAATGATTGAGCAACTTATCCTAGGTTCTCAAGCCTAAAGTGGGTATCTTATTTGGTTCCCAAGCCGATGTCCACAGCATGATTTCAATTGATAGCAATCTTTTTTCACATTCTGTCAAATTTATAAGCCACTTCTTTCAGCATATTTTCTGAAAATTTGTATTGTCGGCCTGATGAGGTGACTGAAGGAGCAGGAAGCATGCAAATGAAGTGTTGCTCCGGAATCCAGCATATATCCTGCCTTTCTGGCCAATAAAACGAATGAGCAGGACCTGGCGGATGCATGAAATTTATCAATGCATCATTTTCTTCAATTGAAACTTCAACAACATTGCCAGTCCACCATTTGTTGTCATAAATACAGGCAATGTAACAACCAGGGGACAGCTCAGACAATTTCAAATACAAAATAGTGGTACCAGAAATTCTAGCAACAAAATTTGTCGTGTCATTGGAAACTTTGCTGACACTAATCAAGTTTAAGTCAACTGGTATGAATTGATGATGCTCTCTAGTACCAGCTATTGTGCTACTTTCTTGCCACCGTTCTTCTTGAAACTTCCTGTCCTCTTCAATTTCATCTTTTGTGACAAAAATATATTTAATTCCGCTTATGTTTTGATCACAGAAGTCAAAGAGATCTTTTGGCGTCAATATTTGGTCAGATGAAGGTCTCTGGAGGCTTGCCCGGGCAGCCAGCCGTTTAGTTGTGCCACCAACTCCATCACATGGTGATTTCCCATGGCTTGTACCAAAGAAGTTCCATTCAGCCTCGATATTGAAATCATTTTTGTGGTTGCATAAATTCACGAAGTTCTTATAGTTTTTATATTGAGCAGCAGAACCATCACTGAAGTAGTATATTTTTGAAACTTCTGTCCGTGTCACCAAAAATTCGATTAACTTTCGAATAAACACATGTACAGACACTGTATCATGTTGCAATTTATCAGAAATCATGCAGCAGTTGACAATTTGCAAGTTGCCCGTATTGTCAACATAATATGCAACGAATGGATGCACGGTGGCCTGTGAATTTTCCCAGTGAAAGCCCTGGGCAGCATCTTGCACTACAAATGAGTAGTTTTCGGCAAAGTCCATCAGAACTATTAATTCTGTTGCTTTTAAGTCAGTCTTCAATGATTTCAAGTAATCACTTTGGTGCTTTGCAATGAAATGATGGCCTGTCAGCTTCCAAATCTTGTTTGATAGCTTTTCAATAAAGTTTTCCACCGTCAATACATTGGTTTCTAGTGTTTCACGGTCAGTGTGAACCCACTGTTTGAATTCAATCGATTCCTCTGCATCCCAGTCACGGAATATTTCTTCTAAGTAAACCTTAACTGCATCTTCACCTGGGCAGCTTTGACAACGATGCAGCATACAGTCCTTGGCACTCAGATCACATACTGCCTTTTCTATTAGCACTTTGTAGTCATCTTTAATATTAGCACTTTGCAGCATGAGCTTAACATTCTGATGTATGGTGCACACACAGACGGAATGCATGCCTGATGCACCAACAGTCACACACCACTTTGGCCTGAGGTCGCAAAATCTGGAGAAACCAATTTCAGCTCCATATTTATTACGATAAGCCACGTACAGCTCTTTGAGGTTGCACAATAGCAACCGCTTCTGTTTTTGTAGTTTAATACCACCAATCCGAACTGCAACATAATCTTTTTTGCCAGGACACATCCTGCTGAATTCATCATCTTCATAGAAACTGCTGACTCTTTCAGCGACTTCCTTTGACAATGGTTTGCCAACCTTTGCATCAGGTAATGTACATATACCTTTTTCTGCCCTGATTTTCCGAGCTGTTTTGACCATGCGTTCAGAAACGCCAAACTTTATAGCAGTTTCCTTTATTGACCAACTTCTTGGGGCCATAGTCAGCAACTGAACTTTTGTTGGTCTACTGGATATTTCAATTTTAGCTTTCATTTCTTTGATAAGGTCAGTGTAATCATTACACAAACTGCATTCAGCAGAGCGACTAGATTGTGCAATATTGTCTACTGTTCCAGAGACCGACATGATTTTTTCTGCTATCACATTTTGTGCACGTTCAATTTTTTGTTTCAAATAGCCAGCTTTGTCTCGGCTGCTTATTCTGCGAATTTTTAATGGAGAAGTGCCTAAAGCAGTCAAGCTTTGATCAAGATTATCTGAAGCATTTGGATCGAACTCGTCAGAAGACGAAGTTGCTGTGATTTCAGTCAAAGAAACATATTCAGCTTTGCACTTGATGCAAATTTTCTGACCTGGCTTTACATTCACCTTGGTCACTTTGTTCAGCTCCTCGGACATGGCCAAAGTGATCTTTAACAAGCCACCTTTGACCATGTGGTTCTGCTTTTCAAAGGGATTGCAACACGATTTCTGGCTCATTTCGTATTTGAAGAGGTATTTTGCTTGGTGATGCAAGCAGACCAGGTCATTGTCCGCAAGCTCAACTTCTGATCGTCGAGCAAGAAGTAATTTTTCATTTGCAGACAAGCTGCTAACAGAAATGAGCCCGATTTTGTTGGAATAAAACGAGCCATGGTGACATTTTGATGACAATTTTTGTCCAACAGTGCAGTCGGCTGTAGGAGAATCAAAAACAATTGCTTCGCTGACGTCCATTTTGAATTGAATCAATTAGCAAATTATGTAATACTAAAGGGAATCAAAAAATATGTATAATAGGTTAATTGTCTACTGTTCCAGAGACCGACATGATTTTTTCTGCTATCACATTTTGTGCACGTTCAAATTTTTTGTTTCAAATAGCCAGCTTTGTCTCGGCTGCTTATTCTGCGAATTTTTAATGGAGAAGTGCCTAAAGCAGTCAAGCTTTGATATGTATAATAGGTTAATTGTGCCTGTTTATGCACGAAAATTTGTCTAATAATATCAACACCTATGAGAAAATTAAGAAATATAATTAACAGCATAATTGCATTTTGGATTGTACGCGTAACTATGGCAATGGCTACCAACTTTGGTTCTTTTTTTTGACACTAGATGCTCGCGTTAGTCAATCAAATCTACTTTTCTAGGTGCTTTAAGACATGCTCTTTCCAATGGAAGTGGTTTTAAAACATTTCTAGAAAATACTTTTTTGCAAAATATAATTGAAATTACCTCACTTTCAGACTTTTTACCAAAATTGTCAACTTTACACTAACTTTGTAAAGTAACAGAAAGAGCTACCAACATGAAATTAAGAACTTTTAAAGGACAACTTGTAGACATGCTATGCATCAAATTTGACATCTATTAAATAATTATTTGAGGAGCTATGCAACTTTACAATTTTGAATTTTTTTAAAAAGTCAATTTTTTTGGCCGACTTTGATATAATTTATCTACCTACAGTGGGCACAGAAATAATAATTATTATTACCAAAGAATATAGCGCAAAAAGTTGTACAAGCTAGCTAAGTTTCATTTATTTTAAAGGAATATCAAGAGAGATATTAGGTATCAAAGTTGGCAAAATCTTATTGTCGTATGTTACGTGGTCAGGGTATGGGGTCAAACAAATGGCTATATCTCAATAAGTATTCTACTGGAGAATCTAAAACTCTACCATAGTTCGTTTGAGACATGTGGTACCCTACATACAAAATTTAAGCCAAATCCAAGATGGTCGAGCGGGGCACTTTTCTAAAACTGGACCACTTGACATGGAATGACCTTAGAATCTGGGACAATGAACTTTCATTTGTATTATCTGGGATTTTTTCCCCTTATTGTATATCCTCCCTTCCCAAAACATTCAGCAAGCATTTTGGACCAGAGGCCATGAAGCTTGCTTATCAGAACCTTAGAACACTGAAGCCTGATTCCAACCATCTAGGTTAGTTCCTTGGTCTTCACTTCCAACTCTCAAGGGCTACCAACAGGTCAAGTATTAACGATATTCCTATTGAATGTGCATGAGAGAAATTTGCATGCCATGGTAGATAGTAGGCATGCAGATCTCTGAAAACCTGACCTGTTGGCGGCTCTTAAGGCCTGGGAGTGAAGATGAAGTATCTAGATGAGGTGACCCCCCCCCCACATCTAGAAGATTTTCCTGTTCAGTGCCCTGCATTTCAACCTGCTGAGACGCCAGCGAGTGACTCATATATAATGCCAGGAGTAGGTATCACATTCATAAGAGCACTTTCCACTAGGTAATTCCATGCTGAAGTGTAATGTCATATGCTTGGAGTTAAAAAAGATCACTTTGGGATTTGGTCATCCCAGTTCCTGCTCAGCCTGTCATGCCTGCCCTCTGCAGCAGTTTCCTGATGAGAACAGCTGGGTGCAATCTCTCTAGTCTCAGTTGTAGCTCCACCTGGTATTGGAATGTAGAGCTGGTGATGCATTTATAGATGCACATAAATGAGTATACATTAGTTCTTACAACATTCCTTTAGCTATGCCTCAGACCAGGCATGTCTGACTTAGATAGCTTAGCACAATTTTGCTCCAGTTAATTGACTGCCTACCTGGTAAGTAATTACATTTTGGACCTATGTGCTAGGTATTTTGATCAATCTTTGTGTATAGGAAAAACATTTTAGTACATTAGGCCTTTTTAATTGCATTAGGTGACTTACATCAGATAGAATGTTATACAGTATACCCTTCAAATTCTTCATGAGATCATAGAATTCCATTTCAGCCCATCGCATGAATTTTAAAATGAAATGCTAGCTTTATTTTGGTTAAACATATTTGAATCATGCAGTCATAAACTTTTAATAGAAAAAAGGTGAATCAGTAGTGGAATGCTGGAAAATACAGGAGAAGGAACGAGAATGTTTTGAGTTGTTGGAATGTGCATCTTAGATGGAAGTTCTTTATATTCATTTTAAAGTCCTATATAGATTGTTTTGTTTGTGGGTTTTGTTTTTTTTTAAATTCTTGAAGTTCAGATGGTTTCATATAAAAACAGTAGAAATCAACAACTGTAAATAAAGAATTTCTAAACAAGATAATAATCTTTCTTGGTTTTACAGTACTTGTTAATAAAATTAGTTTGAGGAGAGGTACCTGCTTATTTGAATTTGGCTTCACTTTTTTATTAGCCGCATAGGCAGTGAAATGGGATGGTCCATGTCCTGACCAATACTTTGCCCAACTACAGAGCTTTGGGGGCGGGACTTGAGGCTGCTTTGCTTGGCCCCTCCAATCAAACAAATATTCTGTTGCCTCTCAGTGAACAAGTACAAAGCAAGGATGACTCTGCTAATGAGGGGCATGTTGGGTTGGGGCCATTAATAGGTTTTTTTGATGCATGGGGCCAAGGACATGGAATGCATTTCCTTAGAGCTTCATCAAAAGAGGAATGTTCAGAGTTACTTTGAGCAGGTTTTTTAACTGTAAGTGATTTTGATTTTGGAGAGCATAATTATCAATCTTCTAGACACTTGGAGTACTAGAACAATGGATTGATGTCTATTTGTGAATATGGGGATAATTTTATAAAGCATTTTCCATGTGTAAAACATTTTTACATGTGGGAAATAGCTGTTGTCAGGGTGTATATACCTGTGCATCTTTATAAGTACATGTCCTCATTTAGGCTGACTGCAAGTGGGTGTTGCTGGAGGCACAGTTGGGGTGAAGTATGGGTGGAGTTAGGAGGTACATACGTACTTCATAAAGCACCTGCATACCCACAAATGGTCCATACCAAAAGCTACATCTGTCTCGGAGCAGGTGTAACTTTGTGCTGGAATGTTTGTGCACTATTGGAGATTATTCTGGGAGGTAATTCTATATAGGCAAGTACACACGTTGCTATTATAAAATAGGTTCTTTTTTTTAATTTTTCATAGGTTCCCTGTTTATAAAGTTACTCTACTTCATGTAATTGTATTGTTAGAGGATTTTTGTTTGTACTGTTCCCTCGTAAGGGCTATTGATGGACTAGCCCACTAAAAATTGACTAAATAATAATCTTCTCTGCCAAGGAACACAGAGAAATGCAGAATATGACAGCAGATAAAGGCTATAAGGCCCAATTAGTTTATTTATATTTGTTTATTAAAATCCTTAATGTATTGCGGTTTGTTATAGCCAGTTTATCCAGTTTCATTCCTGGTGTAATACTATAGACTCCAGTTTCCTCTTCACTTACTTGTAGCTAGGGACCATTTGCCCATGCCCCGTACCTTCTCGAAAAAACACAGAAGTTTCGTTATTTTAAAGCTGATACCTAAAACAAACTAGTGTGTCTTATGGTTCATGGGAGCAAGAAACTGTTCTCTTTTTAGGAATATTCCTTCATTTAAGGGCATATTGGTTCCAAAACTGACAAAAGAACAAATGATTTGAAAAGAAGGAAAGAAGCCTACCTAGTACTATATGATTTAAGATTGTCCTGCAGAATATTGAGCAATCCCATTAACCCTCCCAGTGTGTCAGGTGTGTATTTATCTAAACTCAAACAGGGCACCGAAATGACAGCCACATTCTTCCCTACTTGAAATCTTAAAATACTCTGCAGCCGATGCTAGTGTCATGGATGCCCAATTTAAATCTGCAAGTTTTATGTAGTGAATACCTAAAGCAGTCGCTGTAAGTGTTGGCACAGAAAAGGCTACAGACGTTAGAGGTGTATGTTTTACTGTTCGATATTGGTAACATTAACCAGGTCCAACACTATATATCTCGCTGGTTTAGACTAAGAGTCATTACTGTTCTTCAAGGGATGATGTTAAAACCATTGGGCCTTAACGCTTATGGACTAGAGAGACGCGTGAAGCAGATGGAGCAGGTGGCGTCGTCCTTTCCTGCTGCTCATTGTTGGCTGTGGTTTCTTGATTTGTTGCCTCTTGGGTGACTTAAGTCAGTGGCAGCGAGAATGTGGTGATCATGTAAGATGGTCCAGTAGTGTCCTGGAGTCACTCTCCCCCCCCCCCCCACCCCCTTTTAGTCTTAAGGCTAAGGATGTGAGATTGAAGAAGGTCCCTGTTGAGTATGGAAATTCAGATGCATTGTGAAGATGTGGAGGATAAGAAAGTGACTTGAGAGATGCAGCTTCATGAGACGGACATCCCTCGGTTTTGACTGTTTTTCCATAGTGTATAATCACAGAATGTGAAGTCACCTGGGGCTGGGTTCTGCTGTTACTGGATTACATTAAACTCCAGCACAAGGGTTTGTGCCCCAAGACATTGCTGTGTTTATGGTTTGTCTTGTCATGGTAAGATACTAGATATGAAATACACCAGATTACTTTTGGATGTAGGCCTGAAAGAACTCCTCTTTGTTCCATTATCTGGACTTTAATTTGGATTCTGAACAGAAACTTTCACTTTTATTAGTAGTGAGAGGCAAAAATGATACAGCTAAGAGCAAATGGGGAGAAAAAATATATAACATCAAAATGCAAATATCAGATTTTTTTTTTCTTTTCACAAAAGTTGTAACTTAGATGTACACAGGTTGGAAGCAGGCTCTAGTTGGGAAATAAAGAATGGGCTTTAATTCAGAAGTATATGGAGTCTGTGGGAAGTTATCTGCCAACAACTCTGCCCAGAGCCAGAGACCGGAAGGATCTTTAATCATGTCAGCTCTTTGGCAAATGGATCCTGGGTGCTGTGTCTGTAAGCTCCCAGGCCAGCGTGAGAACTAGTTGGTGCGGATAGGCCTATGGATGCGATGGCTTCCAAGAATAAGGTGCTGAGGAATTCTTCTGTGGATTAGGGACATGGAGAGAGAGAGTATGTGAAAGGCCATTCCAGAGTTTCTTTTGAAATAAAGGTTTCTCTGTCTGAACTCGCTGTTTTATGCTGCTTTTGAGTGGATTCACCAGATCAGATTTATGTTCATGAATGGAGCTCAAGATCCAGAAGATGACAGAATGGCATTGAAAAGTCAAATATTTGCATGTTGCTTTAGAAAGAGAAGGGCGGAAGAAATAGGGAGGGTTAAAAGAATTCCTCCTTCCCCAGCCGCTGCTGTTCTGTGTACCACAGTTCAGCCTGGAACAAATTATGAATAATTTTCTGATGCTAGCTAGGTAACACTAAAAACTATTTAAATTGGCATCCCATCTGGCTATCTTGAAAGCTGATTGCTTTGAAAGGCTCGCCTGAGGGCATAAAGCAAAAATAGCTGCATGTCCTTCTGAAGAGAAAACAGATCCAAGTGCAGCACTCTGAACTGGTCCAATGACTAGTTTTTCTTCTGAGGGAGATATTCTGCCGTGTACAGTTTCAGTATAGGTGAACTGGTTGGAGTCAGTAGGTCTGTGAGCCCTGCCTGTCAGTGCTTGTGGCTATCATTTTATTCTCAGCTGTGATTCCCACAGGTGTACTTACTGTGTGCTGATAAAGCAGAGTGCTTTCTTGGCACCGGTAGGTGGATTGTAAACAGTGGTTTAGTTGCCTCTTTCTTTTAAAGTAAGATAGCACCATAATGCCTGCATTGTTAAACGATGCATTTCTGTGAGCATGAAACTCGGCTATGACATCAGTTCTTTTATTCCCCAATTAGCATGGCAGCTTTTCTGTAATTTATAATCAAACTGTTTCTTGTCAGCACTCTAAGACATAGTATTGATTAACCTGTATTGTTTAGAGGAGGTTTGTCCAAGTTCAGTCTCCAAGGGCTACAAATAGGCAGGTTTTCATCATATCCTTAATGAATATGCATGCTACCTCCACTGAATGCTAATCTGTCTTTATGCATATTCATTAGTAGGATCCTACAAATCTGGGCTGTTTGTGACTGAACTTGGACAAGTCTGGTTTACATAGTATGGGGACATGTTTAGCCCATGCAGCTAGTTTTCAAAGGGAAACCGGCTGGGATGGCTCCCTTTGAACATTACCCACCTCAGTCTGTGTGCTAAAAGTTGGCTGACTGCGTAAATAGCAAGAGCAAATAGGGGGAAAAATAGTGCACAAGCATAACATAATACTTCAGCAAGAGCCGCTTCTTTCTGTATCTAATAACCAACTAAGGCTTTTGCAGATTTGTAAATAGGAGGGTGCTTTTCTGTGCTTCATTTAGGATCTGAAATTAGATTTTGTACTTCTGCTTATACATAATTCTCCCACCTTGGGCTGCAGTTTGCTCCACACGCTTTTTTTCACTGCTCTCTTAAATACATGCTGCAAAGCCAAGGTCCAAGATCTTCAGTGCAGGCCAGTTGTAGCATGTCAGGCTTCTGTCTTATCTTCACAAGGGGAGGGCTACCTGTGATAGGAAAGCTGTGTGTACATATTAGACATGATATAGGATCTTGCCTAGCAACTAGAAAAGGCAATAGCAAAAGCTAGAAAGATGCTTGGGTGCATAGGGAGAGGAATGGCCAGCAGAAGAAGGGAGGTGATAGTGCCTCTGTATAAGTCTTTGGTATGACCTCATTTAGAGGATTGAGTGCAGTTCTGGAGACCGCACCTTCAAAGGGATATAAACAGGTTGGAGTCGGTACAGAGGGTGGCTACTAAAATGTTTAGTGGTCTTCCTTATACAGCATATGAGGACAGACTTAAGGATCTTAATATGTACACCTTATAGGAAAGGCGGGATAGGGGTGATATGGTTGAGACGTTTAAATATCTCCATGGCATAAATGCACAGGGGGAGAGCCTCTTTCGATTGAAAGCAAGCCCTGCTACGAGGGGACATGGGATGAGGGTGAAAGGGGATAGATTCAGGGGTGATATGCGGAAATATTTCTTTACGGAAAGAATGTTGGATCTGTGGAATAGTCTCCCAGTGGAGGTGGTAGAGATGAGGACAATAACTGAATTCAAAGAAGCAGGGGACAAACACAGAGGATCTCTAAAGGGAAAAAAGGCAGACTAGATAGGTCATGTGGTCTTTTTCTGTCGTTATGTTTCTATGTAACTAAAAGCTGCTTCTCTGGTTGTGGTTTGTATGTCAAGTAGACTTCTAAAATTAAGCAGCATTTTGTACAATGCTCTGACCTTAACAGTTCTGTCCTGTGTTTAATGTAATTTTGTTGTAATCATGACAAGTTTATGTACAGCTTCCAATACATCACATACTATATATTTTAAATGGAACGGTCTTTCTTGTTGAGGATGAGTTCTAAGGGAAAATACAGTAAATATCATGTGTTTCTTGTTACAAGTAGAAAAATCTCCTGTAATTTATTATAGTATTCCTGTAATCTGCATTTGCATTCCAACCAATGTAGACTACAGCCAGAAAAATGAAATCTCACATTGGATAATCAGTATGTCCTCAGTCCTTGCAGGTGTCCAATGTCCAAAATTTCCTTACTACAAGAATGTAATGTTTGTCTGGACTTTACCTATTTCTGTATAGCAAAGCCAACATTTTTGTCTTCCTGAGCACTGACTTTGGAGATTTTTTTTTAAGCTGGATCAAGACTTCTCTGTGGCAAGCTCTGAATAAGGGACTTGGGCATCAAGGTCCACGGTGACCTTTTGCTCTTGTGCTGAATCTTTGCTCCAGCGCTCCAATTGAAGCAGCAAAAGTGGCAGGGTTTTTTGTGTTTTATATTTTTTATTTAGAAGCTTTAAACAAAGTTACAAGTATAATTCTTATGACAGAAAAATGAGAATAATAAAGCAAAGGAAAAATAGATAACAAAGAGGGGGGAAGGCCCCCAAAACAAATTACAATCCATCTCAAGTTAGACCCCAATAATAGGGAGGGCAGAATAATATCAAATGGGGAAACCCAAAAGAAACAAATATCAGCTCAAATCCATATACCGACAAAAGGCACACCCTAGCGCTCATACAATACAATGTGTTGCCTAATTCTGATCAACACCACCCCCACCCAATCCAGCCAGTGTCAGCGACTTCTTAAGGTCCAAAAAGGCCCGAAGCTGCTCAGGTGCTAAGAAAATATATTTTACCCCAACATATGAAACAAAACATTTGCAGGGGTAGCGCAAACGAAAACTGTCCCCAAAGCAACAGTCTCTTGTCGCATTGCTAAGAACTGACATCTTTGCTGTTGTATAGCACGGCTCATATCAGGAAAGATTCTCATAGTCTCGCCCATGAAAGGTACAGAAAGATTTTTAAAATACAGTGACAAAATCCTAGAAAGATCTGTTTCAAAAACAAAACTAACCAGTAAGGAACAGTCTGGAACACTCCCTCCCTACTCCAATCTGCCTCATCACTGACCTCTCCGCCTTTCGAAAGGCAAAGAGACACCTCTTCCAGCTATACTTCGACCATGTAACATAGCCCACTATGATCTTGCCTCCTTACCTTACCCAATACCAGACAGATTGTAAATAGTTGCTTTATTGTAGTCCATGATCGCCATGCTATGGAAGACTACTATTTTTGTTCTACTACTACTATTGAGCATTTATATAGCGCTACCAGACGCACGCATCGCTGTACAGATATACATGCAAGAGACAGTCCCTGCTCATCAGAGCTTACAATCTAGTCAAGACAAAACATGGAACAAAAGTCAATTCAGGGCAAACAAACATGGAGCCAGTGTCTATTCATGGCAACACAAATAAGGGACAAACACACACGGGGCAAAACAATTAAGGCACTTGTAATTTCTTCAAGACAAAAGTCGGGGCAAGACAAAGGATAGGAGTCATGATCTGAAAGCTACAGTGAAGAGGTGGGTCTTCAACCTGGATTTGAAGAGGGCCAGGGAGGGTGCCTGGCGTACAGAGACAGGTAGGTTGTCCCAGGCGTAATGCGCAGCAAGGTGAAAGGTGTGAAGTCTGCAGTTAGGGGTGCGAGTGAAGGGCCTAGATAGGAGTAGCTTGTCAGAAGAGTGAAGTTTCTGAGAAGGGTTCTAAGGAGAGATAAGAGATGAAAGGTAATGAGGGGCTGTGGAGTGAATGCATTTATAGGTCAGGAGGAGAAGTTTGAACTGGATGCGGAAACGGATAGGGAGCCAGTGAAGTGATCTGAGGAGAGGAGTAATGTGGGCATGGCGAGGTTGGCGGAAGATTAGTCGAGGAGCAGAATTTTGAATAGATTGAAGGGGAAGGAGATGGCTCACGGGGAGACCGGCAAGGAGTAGGTTGCAGTAGTTGAGGCGAGAGGAGATCAAAGAGTGGACAAGTGTTTTAGTAGTGTGTTCAGAAAGGAAGGGGTGGATTTTACTAATGTTGTAGAGAAAGAAACGACAGGTCTTAGCTACGAGCTGGATACGTGTGGAGAAGGAGAGAGAGGAGTCAAAGATAACCCCAGATTGCGGGCCGAGGGAACAGGAAGGATCGTAGAGCCATCCAAGGAGACGGGGAGAGGAGGGGAGGTTTTGTGGGGAAAGACAAGGAGTTCAGTCTTGGACATATTCAATTTCAAGCAGCGGTGAGGCATCCAGGCAGCGATGTCAGAGGCAGGTAGAGATTTTGGTCTGGATTGCTGGAGAGATATTAGGCGTAGAGAGGTAGATTTGGGAGTCATCGGCATAGAGATGGTACTGAAAGCCATGGGAGGAGATTGGGGATTGGGTATAGAGAGAGAAAAGGAGCGGACCCAGGATGGATCACCTGGGTACACCAACTGGGAGCGGAGTAGGAGAGGAGGAGGAGCCACCAGAGTGTACACTGAAGGAGCGGTGGGAGAGGTAGGAGGAGAACCAGGATAGTACGGAGCCCTTGAAACCGAGTGAGGAGAGGGTATCGAGGAGAAGTTTGTGGTCGACAATGTCAAAAGCAGCAGAGAGGTCGAGAAGGATGAGGACAGAATAGAGGCCCTTAGATTTAGCCAGGAACAAGTCACTGGAGACTTTGGTAAGAGCTGTTTCAGTGGAGTGTAAGGGATGGAAGCAGGACTGTAGGGGGTCCAGGAGGGCCTGAGAGGAGAGGAAGTCGAGGCAGTGGCAATGGACTGCCCGTTCGAGTAGTTTAGATATGAAGGGAAGGAGGGAGATGGGCCAATAGCTGGAAGGACAGGTGGGATCTTGAGGAGAGGTGTGACCACAGCATGTTTGGAGTCAGCGGGGACAGTTGTAGTGGAGAGTGAGAGGTTGAGAATAAGAGAGATGGAAGGGACAACAGTGGGGGAGATGGGGCTTAGAAGATGGGTGGGGATAGGGTCAGAGGAACAGGTGGTGGGTTTGGAGGAAGAAAGGAGTATGCTTTCCTCTTTAGAGATCGCAGGAAAGGAGGAGAGGGTAGCAGAGGTTGTAGGGCGGGGGGAGGGGGGGGGGAAGAGGAAGTGGGGAGTTGGAGGGTTCTAATTGTTAAACTCTGTTCACCTGTTCTATGTATACTTGTTTTATGTATCAAGTTGTTATACTGTAAACCACACTGATTTAAAATAGCACGGTATATAAAACCAAATAAATAAATAAGGTGGATCGTGCCAACACTGAAAGAGAAGAACTTTCAAGAAAATTAGACAAATTATCAGGAGTAGGTAAATCTTGACCAGTTTTACAGGTAAAAAATAAGCTCTAGTTATAGGATGAAATGCAATATCAGGAATATAAAGAAACTCACACATATATTTCTTGAAAGTATCTAAAGGAGAAACATTTACAACCTGAGGAAATTTTAAAATTCTCAAATTTAACCCCCTAAATTTATTCTCAAACTGTTCCAATTTCTGATGTACAGAAATTTTATCTTTCACGAGTTGATCGATCACAGTCTTAAGAGAGTCACTGACTTCCTTTGCTAGTTCACCAAGTCTCATAGATTTCTTTCTCAAAGTTCTGATGTTGCAAAGAGTTTTGAGCTACTACTTGCACTAGAGCAGAGACATCCGATGCACACTTCAAAACAGTAGCTTCAAGCTTTACTAACATAGTCCAAATAGTAGACAATGAAATCTCACCAGAGTTCTGTTGTTGAGAAACTGAGGGCAAAACTTCCAGGTGCAAACTCTTCTCCATAACCAGCAAAGCGCACGATGCTAGCTCTCCAGCCATATCGGGACCCTTCACAAGTAGCTCACCCTGAACCGGAAGAGCTGAATGCGGCATTGAACATGAGGCTGGCTGTCCCACAACTCCACCTTCCCCTCTGCCGGAGGTCAGTAGATTGATGTCAACAAGGCCCGGTTCCAAAGAGTCCGTGTCCAGTGGGGCAGCAGAATGCGGCTGTGGGTCTGATATTTGTTGCTCAACTGTGGACGCCTCCCCATTAGCGCTCCGCAGTAGCGAGCCTTCCAAAACAGCCTTCTCCATTGCCAGGGCCTTCAGGAGGAGCGCCTCAATCTGCTGCTGCCCCACCGTGGGGGAAACTCCTATAGCCGACTTGGCCTTGGGGTTACCATGCTGAGGAGCCATATCAAACAAGGTAATACAAAAGGAAAAGGCTGAGGTGCTACACACCTAAGGTGCTGCCATCTTGACTCTGCCCCCCCAGTTTTTATACTCGGTGGCAGTTTTTTTTAAGAGCAAGAGCAGCTTCAGCTTCATCCTTTTGTATGTGCATGCCCACAACGCTATCCTTTAGCACAGTGGTTTGACTTCAGACTTTTCCATGCTAAAAATATCTTGCTGCTTTGGCAGTAAGGTTTATGCAGGAGAATCAGGAGTAAACTGCTGCACTAAAGAATATTGCATCTTATTGACTCCTGAAAGATCAACTAGCAGTGCTCCAGGAAGCTAATTAGCCAGCATTTTTGGATATTTGTTCAGTTTGTTCTACATTTGTTTTAATAAAAGAAAAAAGTTTTAACATGCATTAGAATGTTGTAACGTCTGTTAATTGAATTAAGGGGATGGTTACTAAGATGTGCTAACATTAAAGTGTGTTAATTCACGATTAATGTGCATTTTTTATCACAAGTCCCATATTGTTCAGTGGGACCTAGTTACTAATACCAAGGTGCACAGCCATTAATATGTGTTAAGTAACCTTGAATTTGCATTAAAAAATTTCATGCTTGCTAAATTGATGTGTAGCATACTGATGAACCAAATGCGAGCTAAAAAAAATGCATATCCCTATTAAATTAGAAAATACAGCCATCACTGCAGTCTGTAAATTTTTAAGATTTCATTAAAGCATATTTAGATGAGCCTGACCATGCCCAGGACTTCATTATACAACTGTTTTTAAATACCAAGAGTTCTTTTCTCAGCTGAGCTGTCCAGTTCCATAAGTGTATTCTGGATAGTTTTATTGACATGGACTCTTGATGACTGTCGGCATTCTTTCCTGATCAGTGGGATTAATTCTGTAATGAACTGCTCTTCTGTCCTGCTATTTGTGAGCGGAGTGCAAAAGTGACAACCCCCCCCCCTCCCCTCCAGGCATTTCCGGCACAGTAAATGCTGAACATAAACAAGTTAGGTTTTTTGCTCCTCTAGGCACTTATTGGTAGTGCCAGCGCTACCACCGCCACCTTCTTCCTCTCCAACATACACATTTCCTGGGAGAGTCAAAGAGGGAGCAAAGATGTAAGGCACAGCCTTCAGCTTCCATCCATCAGCAGCTCAGGGATAGATTCTGCAGCAGGGATTCGAAAATTCTATCGCAGTTCTACAGCACTGGCAAAAACTATTTGCATCTTTTTTGCATATTGAATAATTTTAATTATAAAAATTAAGTCGTTTTCCAGCATTGATGGTAAGTGCATTTTTTGAGTGGGGGAAAAATCAGCAAATACCAGCACAGGGAGGAGAGGGAGGATCAAGGAAGGGGAGGGTAAGGATTATGGTGGTAGGAGATGGTTGAAAGAGGAGGTTCCAGGATTTGGGGTATGGAATCTTGAATCAAGGAAGGAAAGATATCTGAATTGACTGGGAGAGAGGCATCCTTCATTCCTGCTCTAGGCCTGCTTCCCCTTACATCCCCATATCCTCACCACCTTCCTTCTCACTCTTCCAGTCATGTAAGCACTCTTGCTCACACTTATAAATACTCCTATGCTAGTCCTATATGCTTTATCTCACTGAAACACCCCCCTCCCCCGCAATGATTGGCCCCTCAGTCCTTTCTCACACCTGTCCTCCCCCCTGAAAAAATCACTCTTCCAGCTCTTATTATCCACTGTGATGCCCCTTGCCCTGTTGACCCTCAGCCTCCCTCTGTCCAATAGAATAAAACAGAACATAAGAACAATCCCCTCTCGGTTTCTAGGCCTTAACTTTCTTACTGCCACTAGCCCAGGCGGAGGAGAATAATGGTGCCTCAGGCCACCTCATCTTCCTCAGTCACTTGAGGCCTGATTTGTGCTTTCAACCATGTGGACAATGCTGCATTTTTCAAAGGAGAAGTTGAGCCCTAGGTAGCAAAGTAGTAGGATGTGATCCGCCACGTTTCTCCTCCTTCCAGCCTGGATCACCAACTTTAGGCAAATATGACACTTGTATGTAAATAGTTGCTCTTGTTGTTGTTTTGTTGTAAATAATTGACCCGGTTATCCAAGTTAATGTTCCTGTTATATGTAATAACCAGATAAATGTAACTTGTCTGAAGTTTTCTTGTTCCATGTAAACCGCGCTGATAATGAATAGTGCGGTATATAAAAAATGTTAGTAAATAAATAAATAATAAATAAATACTACTGGGGGAGAGGGGTTGCCACTAGTATAAGGTTCTATCCCCTGTAGGCTGCCACATGAGTGCGGATGTATTAGCCAAACTGAGCAATGAGAAGAGGAAGAGACTGAGAGAGTGGTTCTGGCAGCTGTGCTATTAAACCTCTGAGATTTGGGCGTGTCCAGGGCAGCAGGAGGAGCCAAAGGCAAAGCTTTGGTACCATGTATAAGATTACCAAACATCCTCCAGGACTTCCTTGAATTTAGAAGATTTCCCCAGAACTGTTTGTCTTCAGTAGTCATGTTCCTGATTTGTTATCCGCAACCTTCTATCCCCACCTTTGTGATGGATTTGGCTAATTGGTGCCATAAGGGGCAGGGAATTCTTTACTTTCCTGCCTCCAGGGGGCATGCAGTCAATGAGTGTGCAGTAGGAGTTGTCTGCCCTTGGAAGGATGTGATTAATCAGTGCTCCAGACTAGGCAGAGCAGAGAGTTGGTGTGTTTTGAAGGGTGGTGTTTTGGTCTAAAACTAGAGAGAAATGAAAGGATCTCAAGATGTCGTGGTAGGAGGCGGAGGAAAGGAGAAGCAGCAGGATAGAAGGGGAACAGAGGTCAAAGTAGTTGGTGGGGGGAGGGAAGAAAGCCAAAATCAAACTTGGAGTGGAAGAATGAAGATCACTTTGGCCAGGACAGGAGGGAAGATTGTAGATAGGGAGAAGGTTACCAGTGGTGTGCCGCAGGGATCTGCCCTTGGTCTGATTCTCTTTAACATCTTTGTTAGTGATATTGTGGAAGGGCTGTTGGGTAAGGTTTGCTTGTTTGTGGATGATACCAAAATCTGTAATAGGAAGGTATAGATTACATGAGGAGGGATCTAGCTAAGCTTGAAGAATTGTCTAGAATTTGGCAGCTGAGATTTAATGCTAAGAAATGCAGGGTCATGCATTTGGGCAGCAAAAAATTCAAAGAAGCAGTACAGTGTAGGGGGTGAGGTACTTTTGTCCACGAAAGAAGAGCGGGACGTAGGTGTGATTGTGTTTGATGATCTTAAAGTAGCTAAACAGGTAGAAAAGGCAACTGCGAAAGCCAGAAGGATCTTGGGTGTATAGGGAGAGATTTGGCCAGCAGAAAAAAGGAGGTGATAGTGCCTCTGTATAAGTCTCTGCTGCGACCTCATTTGGAGTATTGTGTGCAATTCTGGAGACCACACCTTCAAAAGGATATAAGCAGGTTGTAGTTGGTGGAGAGGGTGGCTACTACAATGGTTAGTGTCTTCATTATGAAGCATATGAGGACAGACTTAATCCTAATATTTATACTTTAGAGCAGGCATGTCGAACTTCGAACAGGTCGTGATCTACTTTTTCCGGCCAAAAGTGCTGGTGATCTACCACCATGAAAATTAAGTTTCAAATTATTTTCAAATTAAAATTTAACCCAATAAAGTTGGAGGATTTCCCCCCCCCCCCCCATTTTTAATGAACCTTCTGTCATTTACTTGGATGTGATCAGCTGTAAGCAAATTAAGCAAAAACAAAACAGAGGCGAAGATCCAGTAAGAACTACAAGGGAAAATGGAAAGTACATTTTTTTCTTAAAGTTTTATTGAGTAATAACTCTTTAACTTTAATTGAGTAATTTGTGTTAAATTTAGGCTGAGTATTGATCCAGGCTGATCTTGCACAATCTTTAATATTTCGCTCTTGCTCATTAGTGAGACGTCTGAGCCTGCATTTCATCCACCAGCTTTTTGAAGTTGGGTGAATATTGCATGAGGGCCAGTCTCAGGGAATCCTGGAGATGTTCATCTGTCATGTTGAAACGTTGTGTACTCTGTCATTTTCAGATGGGAAAACGCAGATTCACACAAATAAGTTGAACCGAAACAGGAGTGTACAGCTTCACTGCATCTTCTCAAGTTTGTCTCTAGGCACTAGCTTCCAAAACGATTCTTGCTCAGCATGGGTCTTGAGAAAAATGTCATTTTTAAGGGTTAATATTTCGTTTTCAAGAGATGGCTTATTCAGTGAGTAATTTTTACTGATAGCAGCTGTGTAGTTTCTTTAATGTCCACATCTACTTTGAATGGGTATGACAAGTACTCCACAACTGTTCCAATTTTTTTGGAAGTCATAGAATCTATTTTTGAATTCCTGGATAACAGAACAGATTTCTGTCACATACTTCTCATTCTGAAAAACAACATTTGGATATTGTCCCAGATGGTCCTGCGTATTAGGGAAATGATCAAAAGTGTTTGCAAGGTCAGTCATCATAAGCTCACATTTGCTCTTGTAGGATGAAACTGTACTCATCTGCCAATGCATTTCTTTTTACCTTGTAGTTCAAGGTTCATATCACTTAGTTTGCCTATAAAGTCAACGAGAAATGCCAGATCACATAGCCACTCCTCATCTTCCAACTCTGCTTGGTCATCTCCCCTCTCCTTCAAAAATACTTCTTATTTCATTCAGCAAATCATGAAATCTTTGCAGAAATTTGTGCCTACTTAGTCACCTTACATCTGTGTGCAAAATGATTTCCGCTGCCCCTTCATCAAGAGTAAGATTGAAAAGCCATCTTTGAAGTGATCTTCCACGAACTGAATTTACAATTTTGAAAGTGATGTCCATGACAGTCTTTGTATTGAGTCTCTCGCTTGCCAAAACCTTGCTGGTGAATGATGCAGTGGTAAGAGAGGAAATCTGGGAAGAAGTCATGCTGTTTACAGAGAGCTATGAGACTGTTAACCTCACCTGCCATTGCTCTTGCTCCATCAGTAGTGTTGGAAACAAGTCTATGCAATGGAAGATTAGACTTTGTCACAAAAGAATGGAAAAAACTAAATATTTCCTGACCGGTAGTTCTCCCTTTTAAAGAAATCATTCCAAGTAGTTGTTCTTTAACACTGAAGTCTTCAAAAACCATCTGGATAAAGACTAGTAACTGAGCTGTGTCTCTTATGTCTGTATATTCATCCAGTTGGAGTGAGAAAGCAACACAATTTGAAACATCCTCCAACAATTGTTCAGTTGTGTCTCCACACGTCTTTTCTGTTTGCCGCACCACGGTGTTTCTTGACAATTGTACATCTTGAATAGCAGCTATGATCTCTTTCTTATTTTTAAATCCTTCAAAAAGATTGTCAGCTGCTTCAAGAAAACAATCTTTATAAATTCCCCTTCAGTGAAAGGTTTACATTTCTTTGCGATCAGGTTGCTGACCTTGACGGATGCTATGGTTGCATTGACCGAATATGACCTTGGCTCTGCCATCAACTGTTGCTGAGTAGCCAGTTTCGATTTAAATTCTTTGAGCTTCAGTTTACGAATTTCACTTTTGAGTGGAAAATCAGCATCAAACTTATTGCTATGCAGAGCCTTATAATGACGTTCCAGATTACCCTTTTTGGGCAAGGATACTGGAGCGTTTCAAATTAGACAGCAACACTTGTCTTTCACCATGATGAAGAAGTAGTCCATTTCCCATTCATTATGAAAGTGGTAGGTTTTGCTCTTCTTTGGAACACTCATCTTCGTTATACTTAGGTGGCTGGATGTAAGAAGGCCAGATCTGCCCAGTTAGTATAAACACTGGCTGAATCTGGTTCAGAACTGTCACTGGCCCAAAGTATTAAAGATCAACAGGAACTGAAGACCTCTGATGTGCAATACAAGGACTGGAGATGCCAAAACCACACATGCATTTCTAAAAGTAAAAATAAGAAATCATCATACTGGCACCAATAATCAAATACCACCAATCATCAAAAAAACTCTAAACACCTGTCCAGCAAACCAGATAAAATCAAATACCGCCAAACAAGTTCAAATACCACCACACGCGATTTAATAAATTCTGCACGCAGTGTAGAATCAATGCAAAGGCTAGGTGAAATAAAATTGCAGAGGCAAGCAAAAGTCACAGTGGTTTGAACCAATTCAAAGGCAAGGCATAGGCAAGTTAGAACAAAATTGGAAAAGCCCGCCAAAATCACCAAATTCTTGACACTTTGTTGTGTCTTCCCGAAAATGTTTAATGAAAGTGAACTATAAAGTGACCAACGACCAGCACACGACACAACTAATACGGTAAGTGTATTCAGGTAAAGCCCGGGTGAATGGATATCGCCCGGTATATAACACACTTCTAAGGGGTGTTGGGGCAGGGGCAGGAATGGTTGATTCTGAGAGGCAGGAGACCAGGTATGACGCTGGGCCTGTGGCGACTCGTTGTGGGGCATGGGCAGTGGCCCCCTGGCGTACCCGCAAACTATTGGCACGAAAACAACAAGCGCCCCCAATATACCCGCAGGCAAGGTTCCCGCAGGCAGGGAAGAAAGACAGGCAAAAGGATCAGCAGCGGCGGCAAGCCCTCAGCAGACGACCTGCTGGCACGAGCTCTCTCCTAGCGATGGGGCGAGCTGCTGAAGAGATGGAGCCAAGTGGGGCTGGTGATCTACCTCTGACCCTTCTGTGATCTACAGGTAGATCGCGATCTACCTGTTGGACATGTCTGCTTTAGAGGAAAGGTGGGATAGGGGAGATGTGATAGACAATTAAATACGCCATGGCAATTGAAGGCAAGCTCTGCTACGAGGGGACATAGGATGAGCGTGAAAGGGGATAGACTTAGGAGTAATATGCAGAAATATTTCTTTATGTAAAGAGGGATAGATGTGTGGAATAATCTGCCAGTGGAGGTGGTGGAGACAAGGACAGTATCTGAATTCAAAAAAGCATGGAACAAACACAGAAGATCTCTAAAGGTAAAAAGGGGACTATTGTAATTGATATGGAGGGGCAGAGTAGTTAGGCCATGTGGTCTTTTTCTCTCGTCTTGTTTCTGTTTAGCTGTCAGTGAAGACAAAGAGGAGGAGAATAGGGATACACTTTCAGGGTGGAGTGAATGGATTGAGCTGCTCAGCATGAGATGTAATAGAGCTGGAATCAGTCTTGTAAGTAAGGGAACAATATCAAGATTAAAGGTGAAGGAATGGAATGAGGATGAAACAAGAGAACTAGCCATATCTGTGAAACTGGGAAAAAGATGGAAGAAAAGGGCATGAAAGAGATAATGGAAAATATGAAACGAGGGAGAGTGATGATGATAATGAGCACGGGGAGATGGAGAAGTGGTAAGGAAAGAAAGCATGTAGTAAGAGGATGGAGTTGGAGGAATAAGGGAAGCAAGATGGATTTTGATAAGGGAAGAATCCCATAACTCCTTCAGCTGTTGGACTCCCTACACATTGGAATGAACTCTCATAATGTGCTGGATTTGCATTACAGCTAGAAAATCCCCAACCTGCAAATTGTATTGAGTCTTCCAATCTTGAAAACAAACACAATTCCCATCCTCCACTAATTTGTTAAAAGCACCATTTCTTGGCCCTTCCATTGTATAAAAAAGCACTCCCACAACCCACTTGTTCTCTTGCTTCAAGACCAATGGGCACAAGTTCAAACTGCATCCCTCCTTCCAACCCTTTCAGTTGGAGAGCTTCTTTCCAGACCTCTAGCAAATGCTCGGTAATAGGATTTCGAATTTCCTTTTTATATCTAGCCAGGGCAAAAAATGTCAACTGCACCTCGCCCAATCCCGCCCCCCCCCCCCCCCCCAATTCTAGCATTACCCCAGATTTACCATAACCCCACCTCCCAATCCCAATCCATTACATGTTTCATTTGGGTTACCAGCTAATACAAATGAAAATTTTGCACAAGTAACATCTCTCCCCTCCCCCCTACCACCACCAAATAGAACTTCATTTCTATGCATGCAGTGAAGAAAACAAGGAATAGCCAGCTTGTCCTTGGTGACATGAAACTATATAATTGCCCTATTTATAAATTGCTTGTTCCCTACATTTATTTAACACTAACACAGTGGGAACAAGTGTCCTACATTATTCTTACCCATGTACCACGTCAAGTTTGAAACACCTGGTACAGGCCACCTGTGCCTCTCCATACAGTGGTGTGCAGAAGTCTGGAATGACTTGTAAATTTGACGTTTTTTCAACTTCATGACCTTATATCTTAATTTATTTTTCCCCACAGTGGCTTTTTCTGTGTATCTCATGATAAGTGATAGATTTGGCTATTAGGGCCAACTTCTAGTATTGGTTTGGCCCTTATTTTCTGAGTTTGTTCCCCATAGTTAATATACATCGTTGGCCAACAATATATTATTGTAAGTACGCTTTAGAATATTATGGATGCACACCAGGTTTCCTTCAAATTAATGTATGTGGCCTTGAAAAAGGCCGTTTTTGTGTCAGTGATGGCTCAGTATTTGATGGGCCACCCTTTGTTCTTGATCACCTGACTGCACCTTGTTGGCATTGAATGAACCAGTCTGACAAAGTGATCGTTGTTGACAACGCGGTTCCAAGCTGCAATGAGTGACTCAATCAGCTCATGCTTTGATGTCGGATGCCTCTTGGATATTTCCAAGGCCACCTTGTGCCACAGGTTCTCGACTGGATTCAGATCTGGAGACTGGGCAGGCCAGTCCATTGACTTGATGATGTTCTGCTGCTTCCAGCTGATCACCTGTCTGGAGAGATGGCAGGGTGCATTGTCATCTTGAAACAGCAACTGGTCAGGAAACAGCTGGTGTGCTGATGGCACCATGCACTTTTGCAGCATGGTGATGTACTTGGCCCCGTTGACCATTCCATCGACTATGTGAAGACATCCAATGCCACTGGCAGCCATGCAGCCCCAGACCATGACCTTCAAAGGATGCTTCACAGTGAGGTTGAGACACTCAGGCTTGAATTCCTCTCCAGGAAATCTCCTCACATAGGTGTGGGCCTGGTTACCAAACAGGCAGAAGGTGCTTTCATCGCTGAATAGCACCTTTTTTCCACATTTCAGTCGACCAGGTTGCGTGCTTTCTCGCCCACACAATCTGGTTGCACCTTTGTATGTCAGTCATCAGTGGCTTATTCCGTGCTTTGCAACCCCGGAGACCAAACTGCAGGCACTGGTGACAAACTACTGATGAGCTGACACTGACCTCACTCTTGTCTAACCACTCTCAAAGTAGCTGAGGAGTGGTCAACTTGCGATTAGTCAGTGAAATGTGTCGTAGTGCGCGGTCCTGGCGTGATGTTGATGCACATGGACGACCTGAATGAGGCTTGTCCACCACTGAACCCATTTCTTTCTTCTGTACAATCTTAACAACAGCGCTCTGACTGCAGCCAACTTTCCTGGCTATCTGATGGCTTGAAAATCCTTCCTCGCTCATAAAGGACATACGAGCACGCTCCTCCAACATCAGGGTCCGCGTCATCTTCATAGTCGATCCAGAAAACGTATGAAATTCAAAAATTCCGCACATTTTTATAGCTGCACTGTTGGCTAGATATCTGCATTGTGATTGGTTAGTGACACCAGCCTCCTGATTGGTCAGAAATAACGTGTGCATATTGGATAATCTCGATCCAGTTTTGACGCAGGATCCACAAAAATCACAGTAGCTATCTCCCAGTGTCTGTAAAGTATTTAAATTGGAAGCAAGGAATGCAAAAAATAATAGCCAAATGTATCCCTTTTAACGTGGTAGAAAGATGAATATGCTAGGCTAAAGCAATATTTTTTAAAAAAAGTTAGAAAGTACGAAAAAAGCAAAACTCACAAGTGATTCCAGACTTTTGCACACCACTGTAAATCCATGACTGGAAAGTGAGCAGGCAGGGCGGCCCAACTATTGGGCAAGGGTAGCAGCTTCTAGGGAGGAGAGCAGCAGCACTCAAAAGTAAAACAATATATTCTGATAGCCACACAAATCCAAAAGGCCATCAGCATGTCCTTTTTATCTGTTGGAAGAACAGGCACACAGATGCATAAAAAGCAAAGTTTTAATATTTAAAGGTATGATGTCCATTTATGCATTTTTACAGGATTATTGTTGGAAGGATGGTGTTCAAATGATCATGATGAGTTTAATTCTCATAATTGACCTTGGGCAAGTCACTTAACCCTCCATTGCCTTGGAAGAAAGGCCTGTAATATTGTGGTCACTCTCAGAGCAAATAATCATGCTTCATCCAAAAATGCAAAATCGCTCCACTCATTAACCACATCTATAGTACATTTTCTTCAGGAAAAAACTTAAAAGGAGAAAAAGCAGGTCTCAGAGTCTTAATAGGTGAACATATAAGCCCATAAACAAAGTGGCCTCCAATATCACCCAAACTGCACATCAATGACCTGCCAAAAACTCCCCCTGTTAAACACAAATTTTTCAGGCAATGAAAGCTCACAGTGAATTTAATTATTTTTCAATTGTCCATCTTCTAATCCACAATCCATGAGATTCCACACGTCCTATAAACCACTTCAAATAGGCTGACCCCAATGCCCACTCGGACATCCATTCAGCATTTCGCTTCCAGCTGCCTCATGGGGATATGGACCACACAAAGACACTAATAATAAATACAAACAAAAACTCCTTACAAAAAGCACTATAACTTCATAAAGACCACCCCAAATCCAAAATCTTACCACAGTACCAACTTTAAAACTTAAACTTACCAACGCTTCACTGTCTACAGTGTCTCCATTTGCAGCCCTCATCACTCATACTGCCTCACAAGAAACTCTATGCAAGCATACAAACATATACCCAATAGGACGAAAGGCCTGGCAGTCTACTTCCAGTCACACTGCCAAGAAAACCCAGGAGCTGCTGAGTGGCCAGGAGTCAGCATTGGCTTGAAAGCACACATTGCATTTTTTAGCACAAGCGTGTTGCTTAAAAAACCCTATAATCATAAGGGTTGCCATACAGGGTCATACCAAAGTTCCTTCAGGCCCAGTATCCTGTTTCCAGCAGTGGCCAATCCAGGATGCAAGTACCTGGCAGGATCCCAAGAACTAGCTAGATTCCATGCTACTTACCCCCAGGGATAAACAGCAGCTTTCCCAAAGTCTGCATTAATAATAGTTCATGGCTTTTTCCTCTGACATGCTGTTTTATTTCTGCATTTTGATTTTGTTTTTAATATGCCTTATTATGTGATGTTATGGTTTTATTTTAGTGTTTGCATGTTATTGTACAGTGCCTTGGTGATCTTTCAGGCCAGGAGAGCTGTTTGTAAAACTCTGTAAATAAATGCATGTGCTTAGCCACGAGAGTCTGAAGAATCTTCACCAGACAAGTTTCCATTTCATCATTCTTTCTGTTTTTTGACTCAGTAATTTCCTCTTACTCCTTTGTGCTTCCAGCTCAGAGGGACAGAGGCAGGTGGCACCTTTTAGACTAACCAGTTTATTGAAGTTTGAGCTTTCAAGGACAAGAAATCACTTTGTCTGATTCATGAAGTACAGTACAGGACCTAGCAGAAGTTTCTCTAGCGACTAGTGGGTGGGGCAGGAGCACTTCCCACTTGCTCTTGCCCCATTGGGCACCTGGGTTCAAAATGGCACTAGTCGAACCTTAGCAGTAGAGACTTGAGCTCCTCCTTCAGATGTCATATCTTCAGAAGCTCATGTTTTTATAATCAGAGTGGGTTGATAAAAGGTACTGCAGCCTGCAATTGAGCCAGTGTTCTGTGCAGTGATGTGTATACCATAATATCCGGGGCCCACTTGTGAGTGCTAGTAAAATCACAGGACTTTCCAAAGAATAAAAACTCTAATCACAGTGAGGCGGTCCCCCCCTCCACTCCCCTTACAACAGTATGTCAGAATGTGGCTATTTAGAATCCTGTCTTGCCTTCTTGCAACATTCCCTTTAGTTTCAGGATGCAGTGTGTCCAGTAGTGCTTCATCCTGGAATCCAGCTGAAAGCCTTCTGAAGGATTGGTCCTTTTGGAAACGCTGTGCATTGCAATGCCAAAGATCTGCAGTTAGTCTCTAGACTGGGACTGGAGTTTTCGGAGGCACATTTCACAACCGGTGCAACTGGGGGAGCTGTGCTCATTGCTGGATTCAGGGCCTTCAATTACAGGGCTCCAGGAGGAAGCCTGGTGCATGGATGCTGTGCCAAGGACCTTCAGCAGAGGAGGTACCTTCAGGAATAAGAGTAACAAATTTCCCAAGTGGTTGAAAAAGGGGGCTCGTGCGCCACATCCCAGCTCCGATTCTGGATGAGCTAGAATACCAGAGGTGGAACTGCCAGGTTAAAAAAAAAAAAAAAGAAAAAGAAAAGTACGAGTCTTTTCTCCAGGACCAAGCAGGAAGTCAGTCCTCACTTATGGGTGACGTCGGCGCCGACGGAGCCCTCGCGGAGCAATTTTCCCCAGCTTTCAAAGAAAGCCTTTGGGAATTGCAGCGCGCATGCGCGGTCGTCTTCCCGCCCGAGGGTGCCATCTTAGCCAGTCTTCTTTTTTCCGCGGAGCCCTGCAGACGTCCCCGTCTTGTCCCCGCGAAAAAGTTGATTTTCCTCTTTATTTTATACTTTTTTCTTTCGGTTCGACGCCGATCGTTTTCCCGCCCGGACTCGCGACGCCGGTCTCGAGTCCTCTAGCGTTTTTTCGGTTTTTCTGACTTCGTCAGCTTTCATTTTCGTTTTCCCTGGCAGCCCGGTCCTTTGACCTCGCAGGGGCCCTTTTTCCCCCGATGGCTGCCAGTGGCTTTAAGCGGTGTGGTCGGTGTGACCGAAATATGTCACTAACCGACACACACGACTTTTGCCTCCGCTGCTTGGGCCCCGATCATGAGGAACTGATCTGTGGGCCCTGCAGCAAACTGTCCTCGAAGGCGTTGAGAAGTCGGCGGCATCAGCGCGAGAGAATCTTCGCTGACCCCAGCCGTACCCGGACCTCGTCGGAGGCCTCCGTGTCAAAGGGCTCCAGCTCGGACCGTCGCCGGAGCTCCTCCGACCGGGGTTCTCCCTCCGGGGACCATCGTCGGAAGGAAAAACCCGCGAGGGCGGCGTCGGTGGACGCTCCTGGCTCCGCGAGGGCCAGGTCGCATAGCCCCGACAGCCGCCCCGGGTCCTTGGAGAAGGAACATCTCCCGAAGCGACCTCGCCTGGAGTCGGAGATGCCTGCCCGGGTAAGTCCTGTAGTCCTTCTGGACTCGCCTCCGCGACAGCCGACGTCGGGCCCGACGCCGTCGGGGCCCGAGTCGGGGGCTGCTGGGTCACCTGAGCTCGGACTCAGGTTGACGGCCTTGGAGAGCAGACTGTCTGCCTTCATGGACCAGCAGCGGGCACTGCTCGCTGGCCTCGCTGGCGCCGCTGCCCCGACCGCCGGGACGTCGACGTCCAAGTCGACCCCGGAGACCGAGCCGATGCTCGAGTCAATGAGAACTCGAGTCGATCCTCGGTCGAGGTCACCCTCGGCCTCCCGTTCGGGACCGAGGTCGCCGACGCCGACTCCCTCGACGTCGGGGCGGCTGGCGCCGCATCCTGCCCGGGCCGACCCCACCGAGTCCTCGTCGGAGTCGGTCTGGGAGTCTGAGGAGGAAGAGTCACCTGATTCTTTCCGGACTCGGTGTGTCCCATCGGACTCACCGGGGTCCGAGCCTCGGAAGCAGTCCCCCCCGGAGGATGCCCGGTTCTCGGACTTCGTTAGGGATATGGCCAAGGCTTTGGCCTTCCCTGCGGATCCCGAGGAGGAGCCTCGAGCCGAAGAGCTCGACGCCCTCCAGTATGACTCTCCCGCGAGGGAGCACTTTACTGTGCCGGTTCCTCCTATGCTGGAACGACTACTCTTCCGCATGTGGGAGAGTCCGGCCTCCTCGCCGGTCCTGAGCAAGCGGGTCGATTCTATCTATCGGGTCCGCAAGAGCCCTGGCTTTCAGAAGGCACAGCTGCCACACCATTCCATGGTAGTGGAATCGGCCATGCATCGTCTTAAGAGCCAGAAGATGCACTCCTCGGTGCCTCCTGGAAGGGAGGCCCGTAACCTGGATGGCCTTGGCAAGAAGTGCTTCCAGGGCTCTATGCTCGCATGTCGTGTCCAGACTTACCAGCTCTACATGGGCATGTATCTCCGGGATCTGGCTAAAGAGCTAGCCGGATTCTCCGCTGGTCTCTCCGAGGAGCCCTTGCGGAGGTTCCTAGCCTTGTCCACGGGCATTCGGGAATGCTCAAAGTTCATGTCCCGAGCAGCCTATGATGGCTTTGAGGCCTCGGCTAGAGTGGCCGCAGCCGGCATCGGTGCCCGCCGACAGGCTTGGCTTCAGTCGTCGGATCTTGAGCCCTGGGTACAGGACAAGTTGGTCGATGTCCCCTGCCGAGGCGAAAACCTCTTTGGCAAGCCCATGGCGGAAAAGGCTGCACAAATTGAGACTGAGACTCTCACCAGGACCAGGCTTTCTAGGAAGACCTCCGCCCCTTCCCAGAAAAAGAAGGGCTCGGGAAAAAAGTCCTTTTACCCGAGGAAGGCGGCTGCCTACAAACAGTACCCCCATTATCAGGCCCCTGCAGCTCCCCAACAGGGCCAGCAGGCCAAGGGACGGGGTAACGGGTCCCGTAGGCAGCAAGCCCCCAAGCCTGCACCACCAGCCCCTGCTCAGCAGGGTGGGGGTTTTTGACTCGCTCAGCATAGCCTCTCCCCCCCCGCTGGTTCCTCCCAGCACCGGCGGCCGGCTGGTTCACTTCGGCCACAGGTGGTCCAGCATCACCGCAGATGCCTGGGTACTTCAGGTCGTGCGAGAAGGCTACCTTCTCCACTTCCATCAGGTCCCTCCCTCCTATTTTCCGGGAGAACCTTCGCGCCCCCCTCTGCACAGGGAGTTGCTCCTTCAGGAGTTAGCAGGTCTTCTGCAGGAACAGGCGGTGGAACCGGTGCCCCACCACCTGAGAGGTCAAGGCTTTTACTCAAGGTATTTTCTGATACCAAAGAGAACAGGGGGCCTCAGACCCATCCTGGACTTGCGCAACCTCAACAAGTTCCTTGTGCGGGAGAAGTTCAAAATGCTTACCCTTGGAATCCTTCTGCCCTACCTCCAGCAGGGAGATTGGCTATGCTCCTTGGATCTAAAGGATGCCTACACGCACATCCTCATCCACCCAAGCCACCGCCAATACCTAAGGTTTGTGGTGGCAGGAAATCATTACCAGTACAGAGTACTGCCCTTTGGCCTATCCTCCGCACCGCGAGTCTTCACAAAATGTCTCGCGGTCGTGGCGGCCCATCTCCGGCTTCACGGCCTCTATGTCTTTCCGTACCTCGACGACTGGCTCATCAGAGCAGCGTCCGCTCAGGAGGTCACCAACGCCACGTGCCGCACGGTGACTCTGCTGCAGCACTTGGGCTTTGTCATAAACTTCGCAAAGTCCACTTTGCTCCCCTCACAGGATCTCGAGTTCATCGGCGCAAGGCTGCACACTCCTCGGGCACGAGCGTACCTACCGCTCGACAGGGCTCAACGGCTCATGGACCTAGCCGACCGCTTTCGCAGCCAGCCCCTGGTCTCCGCCAGGCGCTTCCTGAGACTGCTCGGCCATATGGCTTCCACTGTCCATGTGACCCCCAATGCCCGCCTGAACATGCGGTCTGCTCAATGGTGTCTCCGCCAGCAGTGGCGACAAGCCACAGGCGGCCTGGCAGACCTAGTGCGCGTCTCCGAGCCGCTGCTCTCGTCTCTCCGGTGGTGGCTCCGGCAGCCGAACCTGATATTCGGAATGCCTTTCCAGTCACCTCAGCCGACCCGGGTGCTGACCACCGATGCATCCCTCCTGGGCTGGGGAGCACATTGCCAAGAGGCACGTACTCAGGGCCTCTGGACCACGTGGGAGTCTGCTCAGCAGATCAACTTCCTGGAGCTCAGGGCGATCCGCCTCGCTCTCAAGGCCTTCTCCCACCTGACTTCCCAACAGTCCGTCCTTGTCCAGACGGACAATCAGATTGCCATGTTCTACGTGAACAAGCAGGGGGGCACGGGCTCCTTCCTCCTCTGCCGGGAGGCACAGAAGCTCTGCTCTTGGGCCGTCAGTCACGGCATTCTCCTCAAGGCAGTTTATCTCCCGGGCCAAGAAAATTGCCTTGCAGACAAACTCAGCAGGGTCCTCCAGCCGCACGAGTGGCGTCTGGATCCCTTGGTAGTTCAGAAGCTCTTCCTCAAGTGGGGTCTCCCCACGGTGGCTCTCTTTGCCAGTCCTCACAACCGGCAACTTCCTCGCTTCTGCTCTCGTCAGCCACACCCCCTTCGGGTTGCGGCGGACGCCTTTCTGATCTCGTGGTCGGGGAGCCTTCTGTACGCTTTCCCTCCCATCCCGCTGGTCTCTCGGACTCTTTTCAAGGTTCTCCGAGACAAAGCCTTCATGATCCTGGTGGCCCCTCGCTGGCCCAGGCAGCCGTGGTTTCCACTCCTGCTGCAACTGGCGGTGGAGGGCCCAATCCCTCTGGGGATACAACCGGATCTCCTCACTCAGGATCAGGGGTCCCTTCTGCACCCCAACCTCAGGTCTCTCAACCTTATGGCCTGGCTGCTGAGAGGGTAGTCCTTGCTCCCCTTCTCCTGCCGGCGGAGGTGGAGGAGGTCGTCTTAGCTTCGCGACGGCCTTCTACCCGCAAATGCTACGCCCTTAAATGGCGTCGCTTTGCAGTCTGGTGTACCCAACAGTCTCAGGATCCCTTCTCCTGCCCGGTGTCGGTGATCTTGCAGTACTTGCTGCACCTCTCTAATCTGGGACTTAAGTCCAACTCCGTCAAAGTTCACCTCAGTGCTCTTTCAGCACATCATGTGCCGGTGGACGGCAGACCTCTCTCCAATGACCCTCTCGTAACGAGGTTCCTCCGAGGTCTCCTTCTACTTAAACCACCTCTGCGCCCGCCAGCGCCTGACTGGGACCTGAATGTGGTTTTGCAGCGGATCACCTGTCCGCCTTTTGAACCTATGGCTACCTGTTCTCTACGTTTTCTGTCTTGGAAAACACTGTTCTTGATAGCCCTCACTTCCGCTAGGCGCGTAAGTGAATTGCAGGCCCTCGTGTCTGATCCCCCTTACACTAGGTTCTACAAGAATAGGGTAGTCCTACGGACTCACCCAAAGTTTCTGCCTAAAGTGGTCTCCCCTTTTCACATCAATCAGGAGGTGGTACTTCCAACCTTCTTTCCCAGACCACACTCCAGCCGAGCTGAAACGGTCCTCCATACCCTGGACTGTAGAAGGGCATTGAACTTCTACCTTGACCGTACGCGGGAGCACCGTAAAGCTGCTCAGCTTTTTGTGTCTTTTGACCCCAATAAATTGGGGCTCCCGGTCTCCAAGCGTACTCTGTCCATCTGGGTTGCGGACTGTATCTCTTGGGCTTATGGGGCAGCCGGACTCTCCTTAGAAAGTCGAGTCACGGCTCATTGCGTTCGGGCAAAGGCCACGTCAGTGGCTTACCTCCGCTCTGTTCCGCTGGCAGACATCTGCCGGGCCGCTACTTGGTCTTCGAGCCAGACTTTTGCGGTCCATTACTGTCTCGAGAGGGAGTCCCGCAGGGACAGTGCTTTCGGACAGGCAGTCCTCCGTAATCTCTTTGAGGTCTGAGCAACTCCTACCCTCCATCCCGGATGTGGGCTACCGGTGGGTGATAATTCAGCGAAGATTCTATCCTTCTGTGCTGCTGAGCTAGAGGGAGCTCATTTTTGTGCTCAGGGTCTCCGGTAGCCTTGAGCTTGGGAGTCCCATAAGTGAGGACTGACTTCCTGCTTGGTCCTGGAGAAAGCGTAGTTACTCACCTGTAACAGGTGTTCTCCAGGAGCAGCAGGAATCAGTCCTCACTACCCTCCCTCCTCCCCTTGGAGTTGCAATCGTCTGCTTATGTTCTTTTTGCAAATTTTTATGCTGTCTTTTTTAGCTATGTCATCTGACTGGCTAAGATGGCACCCTCGGGCGGGAAGACGACCGCGCATGCGCGCTGCAATTCCCAAAGGCTTTCTTTGAAAGCTGGGGAAAATTGCTCCGCGAGGGCTCCGTCGGCGCCGACGTCACCCATAAGTGAGGACTGATTCCTGCTGCTCCTGGAGAACACCTGTTACAGGTGAGTAACTACGCTCTATCTAATATCAAATAAGTGAGTCCTCACCTTCTGTGTTACCATGTTATATGGGTTTACCTCGGCTAAACAGCAAAGCAAGTACGTTTTAAATGTTGCTTCTTCCACCAGCTCTGATACCATTTTGTACCTGGCATGAGATGTCATTGTGTTTTCTTTGCTCAGCAGTTACAGCATTGTGTGGCTGGATGCCATTGAGGACATTAGTGGCTGAAATTGTTCCAAAGAACACAGTCTAACTCTTGTTGGACTGTTACATAACCATAGTCAACTGTATTTTTAATTCATTGGGTATTACACAAGTTGTCTTTATTTGAAAAATACAGCCTATTCATTTATATGGAGAATTCTGAATTGTGCTTCCCATCATATAAATCTGTTTCAGATATGACTATCGACACGCCTGACTAAAGAAGTTATTTTCATCTTAAATATTTTGGGTTAAAAATTAAATCAAATATAGTTCTACATTTATAGAACATTATAGTATACAATTGAACCATATACAACCTACAGTAGTTCGGGATATTTTATCCCTAAAAATGCCTCTCTCTTTAACCAATTTGTATGACATGGATAGTTTCATCAAATCAGCATTAGAGAAAAATGAAATATTGACTTTTTTACAGTTTGAGTTTATTTGATATACTGCCTCTAACCAAGGCAGCTAGGCAGGTAATAGTTAAAATAAATGCAATAAAGGAACGGCTAAGGGGATAAATGATGGGGGAATAGAGAGAGACAATGGGTAAGAAAGGGAAAGGTGGGACCTAGGTTACAAATTAAGAATGAATGTCATAAAACAGAGGACACACGAGGAAGGAAAGGAAAGGGGAGAAAAATGGAGACATATCAAAGACTGGTGCTGCTTCTGATTTGAATCAAAGCAGAAAAGGACTTGGGAGGATGCTGCTGAAGGGCAGGGAAGGCAGCAACAAAGAAATGGGCCTTTAATTGGGACTTAAAGCAGGTAAAGGAAAGTTAATGGCGAAGGGCTGGAGGAAGGGAATTCCAGAGGGTGGGGGGCAACCACCTGGAATGAAAAAGAACGTGTCACAGAATGGACCAGACAGAAGCTAGGGACCTCGAGGAGATGTTGTGAAGCAGAACGGAGAGCATGCTGAAGGGTGTATGGAATCAGGAATTCTGAGAGGAAGGCCGGGTTCGAAGTGAAGAATGTGGTATGTCAAGATGAGAAGTTTAAACTTTATGCGAAAAACTGTCAGAAGCCAATGTTCAGTGACGAAGAGAAGGGTTACATGATCATATTTACAGGCACCGTGCAAGAGTTTTATGGTAGTGTTCTGGATTAACTGAAGGTGATAAATCTGGTATTGAGGGAGACCAGAGAGAAGAGAGTAAGCATAGTCTAGACAAGTGATAACTAATGAGAGAATGAGCAAATGGAGGGAAGGGAGGTCAAGGAATTTCCAGATGGAGTGGATCTGGTACAGGAGGAAAAAGCAACGTTGGACAGTCAAGGAAATATGGCGGGAGAAAGAGAGATGAGGGTCAAAGGAAATATTAAGAATCTTAATTGAATACTGGAATTGTAGGAGGGTGTACCGTGAATAGATGGGGGGGGGGGGGGACCAGAAGGGAAGGACAGATAATGTTGGAGAAGGACATAGACAGTTTTTGAAGTGTTGGCTTAAACCCATGTCCAGCGAGAAAATCTGCAGTACAATTGAGCTTGAGAGATATCTGAGAAGCAACAGGGAGAATGGGTAAGGAAGTGAAAATAGAAGCCAGATGTCCTCTGCATAGATGAAGAAGGTGATCCCTAAAAAGGCAATCAGAAAAGCCAGGGGGGCCAAAAAGATATTGAAGAGAAGGGGACCCAAGACAGAGTCCTCGGGAACACCACAGTGAAGGGGCTTGAAAGCAAGAAGGACCAGGAGACCCAGAATGTGCAGTCGTGCATGTAAGAGTGGAACCAGGCTAGAGCTGAGCCTGTGATTCCAATAGAAGAAAGTCAAGAAAGAAGAAGAGAATGATCCATGAGATTGAAAGCCACAGTCAGATTCAGAGAAACAAGTAAAACTTGGTTGTGGGAATCCAGTGCAATGTGGAGAAAGTCGGTGATAGCAAAGAGTGTTCCATGGACAGTCAGGGCCGGAAACATGTTTGAGCTGAGTGGAGAGCACCAGAGCTAAGGAGAAAGTCCTGAAGTTGCTGGGCAACAAGCTGTTCAACAAACTTTAGAAAGAAAAGGTAGAAGAGAAATGGGCCTGTAATTGAGAGGATCAAGGGGGTCAGTGGCTGCCGGTTTAAGGATGGGGGAGGACAGTAGCTTTTTCCAACAGCAGGAGCCAGAGTCGCCGAGGAAGGTAACTGCTGTTGTCCTCGTTGACTCTCCTCCGGGAGAACCGGCGTCAGGCCTCGACCTGAAGGCTGTGGAGCCTTCTGAGCTCGGTCTCAGAATGGCGGGCCTGGAGCGCAGCATGTCTGCCTTCATGGAGCAGCAGCGGGTGCTGATGGCCGGTCTCACCGGTCCATCTGCCCCGACCACCGGGACCTCGACATCCAAGTCAACCCTGGAGGCCGAACCGATCCTCGACTCTTCGGACTCGAGTCGATCCTCGGCCGAGGTCTCCCTCGACCTCCCATTCGGGACCGATGTTGTCGACACTGGTGCCCTCGGCTTTGGGGCGGTCGAGGCTGAAGACGAAGCCCAAATCCTCACGGCCGGAGGACTCGGCATGGGAAACAGAAGATGAGGCGTCCCCGGACACCCACCAGACCCGGAATGTCCCATTGGACTTGCTGGGTTCCAAGCCTCGGAGAAGGTCCCTACCTGGTTCTCGGACTTCGTCAGGGACATGGCCAAGGCTTTGGCATTCCCGGCGGACACCGAGGAGGAGACTCGAGCCGAGGAGCTCGAAGCCCTCCAGTATTACTTTCCCCCTCGGGAAGCCCTTATGCTACCGGTTCCTCCAATGTTGGAACAACTGATGCTCCGCATGTGGGCGTCACCGGCCTCGATGCCGGTTCTCAGCAATTGGGTCGATTCCATCTATCAAGTCCGCAAGAGCCCTGGGTTCCAAAGAGCACAGCTGCGGAATCGGACATGCATAGGCTCAAGAGCCAAAAACCACACACCTCGGTGCCTCCTGGCAGGGAAGCCCAGAACCTGGACGCCCTCGGCAGAAAGTGCTACCAGGGCTCGATGCTGTCATGCCAAGTCCAAACATACCAGCTGTACATAGGCATGAACTTTGGGACCTGGCAAAAGAGATTTCCGGGTTCTCAGCTGGCCTCTCCGAGGAACCCTTGCAGCGCTTCAAGAACTTGTCCACTGGGATTCGTGAATGCTCGAAGTTTGTCTTGAGCAGCCTATGATGGCTTCGAGGCCTCGGCCCGAGTAGCCGCAGCTGGCATCAGTGCCTACCGCCAGGTGTGGCTAATGTCGTCGGACCTGGAACCATGGGTTCATGACAAGTTGGTTGATGTCCCTTGCTGGGGTGACAACCCCTTTGGCAAGCCCATGACTGAGAAGGCTGCTGAAATCGAGTCCGAGTACTTGACCTCGACAAGACTCTCCAAGAAGACTTCTGCCCCTTCTAAAAAGAAGGGCTCGGGTAAAAAGCCCTTTTCCCCGAGGAAGGGTGCTGCTTACCACAACTACCCCACTTACCAGGCCGCTCCAGCTTGCCCACAGGGGCAGCAGGCCAAGGGACAGGGGCATGGCCCACATAAGCAGAAGACCCCCAGGCCCCGGCTCCGACCCAGCCGGGAGGGGTTTTTTGACTGCCAAAGCATAGGCTTTCTCAAACCAGGGGTGAGGTCCTGCACAGGAGGAAGGCTGACCCTGTACGCTCACAGGTGGCTACCAATCACCACAGATACCTGGGTCCTTCAAATAGTTCAAAGGGGCTATTTGCTCCACTTCAAACAGGTACCTCTCTCCTCCTTTCCAGGAGAGCCTCTCAGACCCCCTCTACACAGGGACCTCCTCTTGCAGGAGTTGGCCGGTCTTCTAGAGGATCAGGTGGTGGAACTGGTACCCCACCACCTGCAGGGACAGGGCTTCTACTCCAGGTATTTTATGATACCAAAGGGAACAGGGGGCCTCAGACCCATCCTCGACCTGTAAAACTTGAACAAGTTCCTAGTGAGGGAAAAGTTCAAGATGCTTTCCCTTGGAATATTGCTGCCTTACCTCCACCAGGGAGATTGGCTATGCTCCTTAGATCTGAAGGATGCCTATACGCACATCCTCATACATCCAGACCACAGACAATATCTTAGATTTGTAGTGGGAGGAAACCATTTTCAGTACAGAGTACTTCCATTTGGCCTAGCCTCTGCTCCCAGAGTGTTTACCAAATGCCTGGCGGTAGTGGCGGCCTTCCTCAGGAACCACGGGATTTTTTTCTTCCCTTACCTGGACGACTGGCTCATCAGGGCCCAGTCACCTCAGGAGGCCCAATAGGCCACAGCTCGCACTATCAACATGCTACAGCATCTAGGCTTTGTCATAAATCAAGCAAAGTCCACTTTGCTCCCCACTCAAAACTTAGAGTTCATAGGCGCACAGCTAGACACCCTTCGGGCAAGGGCTTACCTGCCAGAGGACAGGGCACAGAGGCTTCTGGCACTGGTGCACCAAGTCAGCCACAAGTCTCAGATCTCAGCGAGACACTTTCTATGCCTCCTAGGCCACATGGTCTCCACGGTACATGTAACCCCAAATGCCTCCCTCCACATGAGGACAGCTCAGTGGTGCCTCAGATCAGTGGACACAAGCCACAGGACGACTCCGAGACAGGATCAGAGTGTCCAGATGGCTGATGACGTCGTTGGCGTGGTGGCTTCAGCCACCCAACCTACTCGAGGGAGTGACGTTTCAACCTCCCTCGCACACAAGAGTGCTGATGACAGATGCCTCCTTGCTGGGCTGAGGGGCCCATTGCCAGGGATCATGCACTCAGGGGTTGTGGTCTCCTCAGATTACACACCAAATCAACCTCTTAGAGCTTCGGGCGATTTGCCTAGCTCTTCAAACCTTCTGTCATGTTCTCTCACATCAGACTGTCTTGGTGCAGACCAACAATCAGGTACCAATGTTCTACGTGAACAAGCAGGGAGGTACAGGAGACACTCGACCTCTGCTCCTTTGCAATCAGGCAGGGTATGTCCCTCAAGGCAGTTTACTTGCCAGGTCAGGAGAACTTCCTAGCAGACAAGCTAAGCAGGATTCTTCAACCTCACGAGTGGCAACTGAATCTGGAAGTGGCCCAGCAGATCTTCCACTGCTGGGGGCATCCGTCCATAGATCCCTTTGCCAGTCCGCAAAATCACCAGTTGCCCAGCTTTTGCTCCAGACAGCCACATCCTCAGAGGGTGGCTGCAGATGCTTTTCTGATCTTCTGGTCAGTGGGCCTCCTGTATGCGTTTCCTCCCATGCCTCTGGTGGCCCGGACTCTTCAAAATCCTTCAGGACAAGGCCTCTGTCATTTTGGTAGCCCCTAGATGGCCAAGACAGCCTTGGTTTCCGCTTCTCCTCCAGCTGGCAGTGGAAGCCCCACTCCCTCTGGGGACGCAGCCTGACCTAATGTCCCAGGAGCAGGGCTCTCTTACATCCCAACCTCAGGTCCCTCAACCTGATGGCATGGCTGCTGAAAGGATAGTGCTGGCTCCTCTCCTCCTACCTAAGAATGTCGAAGAAGTATTACTGGCCTCAAAGAGACAGTCCACTAGGAGATCCTATGCCTTCAAGTAGCGCAGGTTTGAGGTGTGGTGTACCCAGCACAATGAAAACCCTTTCTCTTGCCTTGTACTAGTGGTGCTGCAGTACCTGCTTCACCTCTCAGAATTAGGTCTTAAGTCTAACTCTGTCAGGGTCCACCTGAGTGCCTTGTCAGCACACTACTCTCTAGTGGAAGGACAACCTCTTTCGGCTCACCCCTTGGTGTCCAGATTCCTCAGAGGTCTACTACTACTAAAACCACCAGTTCTTCCCCCGGCAACTGAGTGGGATTTGAATGTGGTCTTGGAGCAGCTTACTCGCCCACCTTTTGAGCCAATGTCCACTTGCCATCTGCGCTTCCTCTCCAGGAAGGTGCTATTCCTGGTGTCACTCACATCTGCCAGACGAGTGAGTGAGCTGCAAGCTCTTGTTTTGGATAGACCGTACACACAGTTTTATAGGAACAGGGTGGTCCTTCACACCCACCCCAAGTTCCTTCCGAAAGTGGTCTCTTCGTTCCACCTCAACCAAGAGGTGGTTCTTCCAACCTTCTTTCCCAGACCGCATGCCAGCCGGGCAGAGGCGGTCCTGCATACCCTGGATTGTAAGAGGGCGTTGGCCTTCAACCTGGAGCGTACACGGGGACATCGAAGAGCTACTCAGCTCTTCATCTCTTATGACCCCAGTAAGCTGGGGCTACCTGTCTCCAAGCGCATGTTGTCCACCTGGGTGTAGAGAGCGGCTGATCTCCCGTTGCAGGGTCGAATCAGGGCCCACCGTGTCAGGGCTAAGGCCGCATCAGTGGCTCACTTCCGCTCTGTTCCGCTGGCAGACATCTGCTGGGCCGCAACCTGGTCTTCGGGCCAGACTTTAGCAGCCCATTACTGCTTGGATAGGGAGTCCCAACGGGACAGTGCTTTCAGCCAGGCGGTACTCCTTAATTTATTTGAGGTTTAGGCAACTCCTACCCTCCTACCCTTTGGTGTCAGGCTACCGGAGGGGTTGCGTTCTCCGCTGAATTCCTATCACAGCTGCTGTGGCTCTTCTAGAGGGAGCCATTTTTTCAGCTATGGGTTCTCTATAGCCTATAGCTAGGAAGTCCCATATGTGAGGACTGACTTCCTGCTTGTTCCTGGAGAAAGCGTAGTTACTCACCTGTAACAGGTGTTCTCCAGGGACAGCAGGAATCAGTCCTCACGACCCTCCCTCCTCCCCTGGAGTTGCAGTCTTATCATTATTATATTTTGTTCATTTTGCCGTCCCTTTAGCTATGCCATTTGACTGAGCAAGATGGCACCCTTGGGCGGGAAGGGGACTGCGCATGCGTGATGCAATCCTAAAGGCTTTCTTTGAAAGCTGGGGAATTGCTCCACATGAGGGTTCTGTCGGCGCCGACATCACCCATATGTGAGGACTGATTCCTGCTGTCCCTAGAGAACACCTGTTACAGGTGAGTAACTACGCTATATGCCAAGCATTTAGCCTTGGGGCCAGTGAGTGTGTTTCGTCTTGGACAGCTGCCATTACCCCAATAGCGATGATACATCGAAAGAGAGAATTTTGGACGATAAGAACATAAGATATGCCATACTGGGTCAGACCAAGGTCCATCAAGCCCAGTATCCTGTTTCCAACAGTGGCCAATCTAGGTCATACGTACCTAGCAGTTCCCCAAAAGACAAGGTTCCGCAATGCTTGTACTGGGTCAAGCATTGATATCCTGAGTCCCTTCTTAATAATGGTTTAGGGACCTTTCCTCCAGAAACTTGTCCAAACCTTTTTTAAACCCAGCTACACTAACAGCCTTTACTATATCCTCCGGTAACAAATTCCAAAGTTTGATTACACGTTGAGTGAAAAAATATTTTCTTTTATTAGTCTTAAATAGTTTACCCTGTAGCTTCATTGCATGTCCCCTAGTCTTTCTATATTCTGATAACGTAAACAATCGATCTACGTTTACCCGTTCCACTCCGTTCATTAATTTATAGACTTCTATCATATCTCCCCTCAGCCGTCTCTTTTCCAGGTTAAAGAACCCTAACCTTTTTAGCCTTTCGCCATAGGAGTATCCTTCCATCCCCTTTACCATTTTGGTGGCTCTTCTCTGAACCTTTTCTAATAACTCTATATCCTTTTTAAGATACGGCGACCAGAATTGCACACAATATTCAAGGTGTGGTCTCACCATGGAACGGTATAGAGGCATTATAATATCTTTTGTTTTATTTTCCATTCCTTTCCTTATGATACCTAGCATTCTATTTGCTCTCTTGGCCGTCGCTGCACACTGGGCCGAGGGTTTTAACATGTTATCCACAATGACGCCTAAATCTTTTTCCTGGGTGGTAGTTCCTAATGTGGAACCTTGCATTGTGTAACCATAGTTTGGGTTGTTCTTCACTAGGTGCATAACTTTGCATTTGTCCACATTAAATTTCATCTGCCATTTTAATGCCCAGTCTTCCAATTTATCAAGATCCTCTTGCAATTTTCCACAATCCTCTTGGGTTTTAACAACTTTAGTTTTGTGTCATCTGCAAATATGATAACCTCATTTGTTGTTCCTCTTTCCAGGTCATTTATGAATATGTCAAAAAGCAGCGGACCCAGCACAGATCCCTGGGGTACACCACTATTCCCCTTTCTCCATTGGGAACATTGGCCATTTAGCCCAACCCTCTGCTTTCTATCTTTTAACCAGTTCATGATCCACAGTAGTACACTGCCTCCTATCCCATGACTCTAGTTTTGCCAAAAGTCTCTGATGAGGGACCTTGTCAAAGGCTTTCTGAAAGTCTAGATACACTATATCAACTGACTCACCTTTGTCCACCTGTTTAATCACACTTTCAAAAAAACATAACAGATTAGTAAGACAAGATCTTCCTTGTCTAAAGCCATGTTGGCTGTCTCCCATTAAGCCATGACTATCTACATGCTGAGTAATTTTATTCTTTATGATGGTTTCTACCATTTTTCCCGGTACTGACGTCAGGCTCTCACCGGTCTGTAGTTTCCCGGATCACCCCTGGAACCCTTTTTAAAAATTGGTGTTGCACTGGCGATCCTCCAATCTTCAGCTATTAGAGATGATTTTAAGGAGCCAACACATCTGACTAAGGAGCTGTACACAGGCCCTTATTCTCCCACCCTTCCTAGAGACTGCGTATTGCGCAAGACATGAGACTGAAATGGTTGATGGGGCGGGGGGGGGGGGGAGAGAAGATTCAGGAAACGTATCTGAGAGTATGCTTCAAGGGCAACTAATAACACAGTACTTCGGACTGTGAGATATGGGTCCAAGGCAAGATGCTGTTAGCAGGGAGGGGGACCTACCGAACAAATAATGGCATTTGTTTTGTTGCAGGAAGACATTCTCTCACTACCTCCCCCGATATCCCCAATGCCCCCTGATACTACTTTGCCCATAGGAGATGGCTTTGTTGAGAAGGGTGAGGGTATGAGCAAGTGCTGGATGATTGTAAGGGAGCATGATGAATGGAACGAAAGGGGGTGAGGGGAGAATGACTGTACTATGATGGACTGAGGGGAAGAGGACGCTGGATGGCTGGGAGATTGAGGAATGAAGAGGGAAGTGTGCCAGAGAGGGGAGCAGGTGGGAATGAGAGCAAAAGGAAGGTAGGGAGGAGATGCATTGGGGAAGGGATCAGGGGGGAAGAGGTAGGGACAGATCAGGGGGACTGGAAGCACCGGGACAGGGGGGTCGGCTCAGCTGGGAGGCAGACACCCCTGAGGAATATATAGCTACATATGCGAGACCACAAACCTTTGACCACCAAGGGACTGGATAAGATAAAGATCATCACACAAAATGTTGATGGGATCCATTTGCCAATTAAATGCACCAAAATTCTTAACTACCTTCGCAAGGAAAAAGTGGATGTAGCTTTGCTATAAGAGACTCACTTAACTGACAGAGAACATAGGAAACTACAGCAGGGGTGGGTGGAAGAGGTGGGCTACTCGTCATATAACAGCCTCCAAAGAAGAGTAGCGACTTTGATTGATAAATAATGGTTTACCCTTTACCACCACAAGAGCGTGGTGGATATAGAGGTTCGCTACCATATAATGGGTGGGGAGATACGGGGAGGCGGATAGTTTTCTGCAATGTATATGCATCTAATGTGCATAATCATAGTTTCTTCATCAACCTTGGTGCGAAATTGCTCCCGTTCAGAGTGTACTAGCTGGTCATTGGGGGGACGTAAATCTACCCCATGATGGGAGCATAGATTGCAAACCCCCAAGAGGCACAGCGGCACGTACACTGGGAAAAAGGGTAGATTTACTGACGATGCTGTAGCTGATTGACATCTGGAGGGTCCTTCACCCTGAGGAAGTGGACTGTACATTTTATTTGCATCCGCATAAGAGCTATGCTAGGTTCGATTTATCTCCTGGTTATGGAGTCTTTATTCCATACACTAAACTGGGCAGAGATCAGGAGTGTAGGACTATCGGACCATGAACCGGTGTGGATAGAAGTGAGGTGGGGGGAGGGGTGGGGGAAGGGGGAGTCATCCTAGAGGATGAATTCCACATTGTACAAAGACCAGAAATTTCAGGAACACCTATGTGAAGCTTGACTGCTATGCTGGAATGAAAATAGCACGGAGAGTATGGACCCCCGCATGCTATGGGAGGCAGCAAAAGCCACCATGAAGGGGTAATCCATTAACTATACAGCGGGGAAGAGAAAGGCCCAGGTTGCACGTCTGCTAGATGTATCCAAACAGTTGCAAAACTTCTGCAGGCGCCATATTCAACATATGAATAGTGAGGATCGGGGGAGGTATATGAAATTACGAAAAGAGATCAATACTTTGCTGGATCAAAAGGCAGAGGGAGACATTAGGGGGTATATTTACTAAACTGTCCTAATGTTACCGGCACTAGTTGCAGCGATAATGTGAAGAATGCCATATAAGGAGTGGGCGTTCCGGTCCTAATGTAGCAAACATCTGTATTGTGTGATAGTGGGTGCCGTGGCACGTTAACGTGCATTTAACCCTAAGTTCATGCCAGTGCAGTGTTAGAAGCTATAAAGATGTAGCCCACTGGTTACTGCAATGCCTGCAGAGGCAGAGGTCATGGGTTCGATCCCACAGTGGTGTTATGTAAGAAGGCTGTCTGAGGCATTTTGTTTTAATCTAAATCAGCGCTGTCTGAGGCATTTCCTTTTTTAAGTTAAATCAGTGCTGCCAGGAAAAACACCCTCACAGTGCTGTAACATAAGGTGCCGCATAACGCACTCCATAGCGCACATTATAAAGTGCCCTGTCCGCCAAGGCACCTGGTAATGTGCCTTATAGGGCGCCTTATGAGGCACCTTAAGGTTACAGCAATGTGAGGGTGCATTTTGCTGGCAGCACTGATGTAAATTAAAAGGAAAAGCCTCAGACAGCCTTATTAAGCAACACCACTGCTGGATCAAACCCATGACCCCTGCCTCCACAGTCACTGAAGTAACCAGTGGGCTACATCTCTATAGCTACTAACACACTGCTGGCTGGCTACAGAAAGACTGCAGGTCACCACACAAACTGTCTGCTGTGGTTACCAGGATAGGGTAAACCCACCTGTACCCATGATGCACTGCACATGCAGATCAGCAGTCTACAGCTGATCACAAGATGGGGTATGCACCCCCACAGTACCTCGGCCTGCTAAGGGGAACTGACTAGGTGTGTTACTGGCACAGAGTTGCTACAGAGCAAAGGAGAGCAAAGCAGCTCTCGCAGTATTAACCAGAGGAACCCAGAGAGCGAGAGAGTATGATGACACAGGTGCTTAATCCAAAAACGTTTATTGAATTCCCCGACGCGTTTCGGCTTATGCCTTCCTCAAGGGGACTTTAAAACAAATAGAAAAACACATTATACAATTATATACAACAATATGTATTTTTATTTTTAAGTGACCAGGCATAATAAAAACATAGAGAATGTCAGACATAGAGATAAATTAAATTAAAAATATCTTTTACCATTTCAAAACAGAAAAGTAAAAGTATTAAACTTCATACACATAATAATAAATAACAAAATTATCAAAATGATTAAATAAATAATTAATTAAATCAATATTGTGACAGAAATTAAAGGTAACATAAAGACAAATGGTCAAAACAAGGGAGGAACGAGACGCAGGGCAGAGGAGAGGGGCTACTCACTAAATAATGCACACCAGTGCTATGGATAAGGTGGTCTTGTACTGGTTATTTGTTCTGCTGGTTCACTCACACCCCCCCCCCCTCCACTGCTGGTTCACTCACCCACCCCCCTGTCACTTACTCACCCCTCCTGCTGGGTCACTCACTCACTTACCCCCCTCCCCTGCTGGTTCACTCACACCATCGCCCCCCCCCTTGCTGGTTCACTCACACCACCCCCCCCTCCACTGCTGGTTCACTCACACTCCCCCCCCCCTTGCTGGTTCACTCACACTCCCCCCCCCTTGCTGGTTCACTCACACACACACACACCCCCTCTGCCCAAGCCGCTGCTTCTGCTTTGTACAGAGCAGCGGCTGCACTACACTTACATTGAAAATTAAAGAGAAACTGTGTCAGGAGCCCTCCGGTCATCGCAGAGCCCGAGGAAGTGATGTCATGGGGGCGGGCTCCTCACAGGCTGTCTTTCCTTTTCAAATTAACTTTATTGCAGCTAAAGTTAATTTGAAAAGGAAAGACAGCCTGTGAGGAGCCCGCCCCCATGACATCACTTCCTCGGGCTCTGCATGATCGGAGGGCTCCTGACACAGTTTCTCTTTACTTTTCAATGTAAGTGTAGTGCAGCCGCTGCTCTGTACAAAGCAGAACCAGCGGCTGCACTGCTATAGGGAATCGCGATCGCGTTCGTGCTGCGGACTTTGGCACAAAAGCCGGTTTTTTGCTCTGGCCGCTCCCGATCTTGCGGCCAGAGCAAAAAACCGGCTTTTCAATGGCCGGTTTTACAACTGTGCCGGCAGCCGGCCTGGCCATGGAAAAACCGGCCAGGCCGGCTGAAAACCGGCCGGTTGGCAACCCTAATTTGTGAGCCGAGGCCACATGTTACGGATGAAATTGGAATTTTTCCCACGGCACACCAGACAGTATCTCACGGCACACTAGTGTGCCGCGGCACAGTGGTTGAAAAACGCTGGTCTAAGGGACCGCGGATGAAAGCTGGTAAATCGTAACAATGTGTTACATTGAACAGGTTTCTGATACAAAGTAGATTGAAGTCGTTGTTTCCCTTTATATAGCAACATGTCAAGAAACTATTTGGGCATGATGATATTTAGCCTCAAATTGAATATGAACGTGTAGCGTATTCAACCACAACAGAAAATCTTGTAAATCCTGAAGAGAGCCATCCCAAATGAAGAAGACATCATCGAGGAAGCGTTTCCAAAAGACCACTTTCTGAAACTGCTCAGTACCATATAAATAAGTCTCCTCAAAATGAGACATATACAAGGCTGCTACTGATGGAGCCACTGTGGCCCCCATCGCCACCCCAAAGCTTTGATGGTAATATTGCTGATCATATAAAAAATAATTTTCATTTAATACCCAGGATAAAAACCTTAACACAAAGCTTTTCGGTAGGCGCGAGGGTAGAGCAAGTGGTAAAGCTGCCAAAACAGAATAGGCTTCCTTCTGGTCAATATTGTTATATAACGCTGTCACATCGAGCGTCACCAAAATATGAGTGTCAACTACCAAGAGATCACGCACTAGGGACAAAAAATGGTAAGAATCCCGAATGAACGATTTAATGCTGATGGTCAAAGGTTGAAAAAACCGATCGCAAAATATCGATAAAGGCTCCAGGAGGGAATCCCGACAGGAAACAATCGGGCAACACATCAGGTTTTTCAGTTGCCTTTGAGGTTAGCATATCAGAGGAGTACCAATATTGCTGACCGAGTAATCAACACCAGTGCTCGTATACATTCTTCCCCGGAAGGAGGGGGCCATCGAGCTTGTGGGTCGTGTGATTTTTGTTTGAATACCATAGCAGGGGTTGATTGGGTGGATCTGCCCATGCTCTTTGTTTTATGTGGGAATGACAACAAGAATGATTAGAAAGCGTTTACAGGAACATAGATCTCGGATTAACACTAGGGTGCTAGAGGCGATCGTCAAGGTCTACTTCGATATAAAGAACAGTGGTGGATATTTAAGCTTCAATCTGTAGCTCCAAGTGGATTAAATGCCGAGATTGAATGGTGGTCTCTTGGTTAAGTTCAGTAATGGAAATATAAATAACACAAAAGGCAATATTAAGCATTGCAAGACAGATGGATACAATAAAGGATAATAGAGCGATGGTTTTTTGTTCTATTAATTAGAAGGGTCAGACGTCATTTTCTATCCCTATTGTTGTCATTGAGTCTGGATGACGTCAGTACGTTTCAGCGGAACAGGAAGTTGGGTAAACGTTGCTTGATAAAGGGCTGTTAAATTTTTGGCTTGAAACACAGCGTTTTGTGTTGCAGTTACCCAACCAAGGGTGTGAGTCAGGAGGATCCACAGCGGAGGGAGTTAAAGAGTATTTCGGAGGGTTTCACCACGGATAGTGGGAGAAAAGGAGCTGAGAAATACGGCGTACTCTTCATTATATTGAAAGACCAATTCTCTGCTCAGATGAGTATTCTGGATCCCAATATTTGACTGTGGTACAGCTTTACTTAAAGCGAAGTTTTGAAGTTGAACATTTTCTAATTGTTTGCGGAGGCTGGTCTGTAGGGCCCTATAGCCCCATGCAAATTTTGGTCATTAGACCTTTTAAATACATTGAATAAAATGGAGGGTCTGTTATTTGAGTATGTTTTGCATCCTCACGACAGACGATCCAACAAAAAATAATTTGGGACTTTGTGCTCTGTCCATTATACAAGGGAATATAGGCAAGGCACTTTTTGGGATAGTTGTGGGTGAGCCTTTTTTTGGGGGACTATATTGGTGGCTTTCCTGCTGGGTTTTGTTTATTTATTGTTTAGAGCCCATAGGATCCTGCCGTATCATAACAGCACTACCAGGATTCACCAAGCACCAAACCCTACCTATCAATAAGGCAACACTGCAAATATTAAACCAATTCATCTCAGAGAATATCAGTATATCATTTACTGGGGAAAGAGAATAAGTGGCACTGTCAAATAGAAACTACATAAACAAAATATCTTAGCTTGGTTACACATGCAGAACATAGACCATCACCAAACAAAAAAAAAAGGGATCACAATTTAGAAATAGAAAGACAATAATTAAACTGGGAACCCCAGAGGCCAAAGTTGGAACGTACAACACTGGAGAAATAAAACTATACATTTAATTTCCTCTTGTACTAAACAAAAATGCAAAGACGTTAGCAATGCACATTTCCCAGAGCTGATATATTCCATTTAATAAATTCAACATAAAAAAGTATTTTACTACCTTTTTGTTTGGGCTTTTTATTTTTCAGTTGAAATCGCTTCAGTCACTTTCTTTGGGTCTTCGGCTAACACTCCATTGTCTGCTGTCCATTTGTCCTTTCTTCTGTCTTCTAGTTTTTTCCCATTCTCTCTCTACATTTGCTTTAACATGCTGATCTTTCCCCTTTTGCTCTTTCCTCCATTTCTTTGTTTGCTTATTTCTTTTTCATCCGCTTAAATTTCACCCTTCCATCCTCAATCCCCACTTACTCTCCTAATACCTGGCCAATTGTAGATTTTTCTTCCCTCCCACATAAAATATCTTTTCTCCTCTCCATTCTCACTCCCTCAGGCTCATCCCCTTCTAGTCCTCCCCCAACATCTGCTCCCTTCTAGTTTCATCCTCACCAAGCATCTGCTCCCTTCTAGTCCCATTCTCCCATCAGCCCATTTCCAGTCCTAGCCCCCCCAGCAACCCATTTCCAGTCCTATTCCAGTCCCCCCTCAGCCCATTTTCAGTCCTATCCCCCCCCATCAGCTTATTTCCAGTCCTATCCCCCCCCCATCAGCTTATTTCCAGTCTGAGCTCCCATCAGCCATTTCCAGTCCCATCCTAGCCCATCAGTCCATTTCCAAACCTAGCCCCCTATCAGCCCATTTCCAATCCTATTTCAGCCCCCATAAGCCCATTTCCTGTCCTATCCTAGACCCCCCTCTCCTGAAGAGCCCTGCGCTTATCTAAGCTGCTTCAGAGGTGAGCTAGGAAAACCCGCACAAGGCACTGACTCACCTCTGCACAGCTGCCCCTCATGCTGGCGTCTGTGTTACTGTGAAGCAGGCTGAATACCAGAAAAGATTAAAGGGCATTTCCCGGCACTCGCACGCTTCACAGTAACACAGTCGCCCTCATGAGAGAAAACTGTGCTTTTCACGCTGGTGGCTGTGCAGAGGTGAGCCGGGGCTCGCGTGGCTTCACCGGCTCACCTCTGAAGCCTTCCATTGTGTGCAAATGAAGTTTGCATGTGGCCCCCTGAAGTACAGGGCCCTGTGTGCACAACATTTTTGCACAATGGATGGGCTAGCCCTGTTCATCAGCAGGGCCGGTGAGCATATTAGTAGCGTGATGAGTGTCATTGCAGCATTCGGGTCGTTTGCAGGGCTAAAAGTGAACTGGTCTAAATCAGAGGCCATGCCGGTGCAGGATATTTATGAAAGCAAGCGGAAGGGAGGCTTCCCACTCACATGGACTGGGGACTCAATGAAATATTTGGGCATACACCTATGTGCAAGTAACGCCTCTTGTACCAGAAGAATGTGAGTGATTAAATTTGCACAAATGCAGGGTTAGTGCACAAAGTGGTGCAATCTCTTGTTATCTCTGCTAGGCAGGGTAGCACTAGTGAAGATGGTACTCGTGTCCTGTGTGCTATATCCATTACAGGTGCTGCCTCTTTGGGTAAAAGGGGCGGAGGAGAAGCTCTATAAGAGCTCGGTGGGTAATTTCCTGTGGAGGGGATGCCCAGCATACATTAGCTATGCTAGACTAGTGGCAGGGAGAGAAATGGGGGGCCTCCAACCTACCAAATCTCCACCTATATAATGTAGCTGCGTTACTGCAATGGATACACAAACTGCACAAAGGGGGGGACACTATGCCCCATTGGGATTCCTGGACGAGGGATGTGCCCCATACAAATTTTTTAGTATCCTGCTTCTAAAAAAACAAAGGCAACAAAGGGCTCTGGGTTTTCACTGTTTCTTAGAACCTCTATGGAGGGCATGGAGATGGTGGCGGGCGAAGGTGGGGGGAGCCAGGGGGACCCCTTCCCCATTTAGGACATTACTGGGAAGCCCTGAATTCTCTCCAGGTTTTGGTAATGCAGCCTTCTACAGATAAGACAAACAAGGATATCGTTATGTGGGACAGATACTGGATCTGGGCAAGGAGGTGTTTCCTTCCTTTGAGGAAATCAAGAATAAGTGGCAATTCCGCAACAAGCACTTAATGGCCTATTTGCAATGTCAGCATTGCACCACAGCCAAGAAGGGATAGTCAGCTCACTTTCACACAACTAGATAGGATGTTTTTGGCAACCCCTCCCCCCCAACTAAATAAAGTGGTGTATTGGTACAGGACAGGAAGGGACATGCAACTGCGAGGGTGGCCAACTTCGTTGAGTGAGATCTGGTCTAGAGAACTCGGGGAGGAGATTGACTTGCATACCCTGGAGCGACTTCTGGTGGAAATCCCCAAATTGACCCCCAAATGTAGTCTTGCAGGACAGGCAGTAAAAACATTATCCATAGGACCTACTTGACCAGAGAAAGGGGAACCCAGATTACCTTTGGGATGACCCAGTGTGTCTGCACTGCCGGGCCTTCAAAAGATACTTGGACACACATGTTTCGAGAATGCCCTAAGCTTACAGATATATTGATGGAAAGTGTTGAAAGAAATTACAGAACTCATAGGGGCTAACAGAGTGGACATATTCTGCTCTCCTACTGGGAGATGGGCAGCCATTTCAGAAAGCGCTGAGAAACCCCCTGGAGAAAGCATTTGGGCAGATGGCACTTATGCTGGCTCGAAAAGTAATAATAAACCATTAGAGGACAAAGCTCTAGTTCCTGAACAGTGGGTGAGGGGAATGTGAGATATGGCTGAATAGTAATTGCGAGAGCATGAGTCAAAGGGATCCCTGGTGAGGCAACAATACTGGTCAATATGTGAACAATGCCTCAGGTGCCTGTAATCCCTACTGGGGGAGGAGGGGAGTAGTAGAGGACGGATAGGACTTGGGGGAGGGGGGTTAAGGGAAGGGGAGATAGAAAAGAGAAACAAGTGACCCAATATATACCCTGGCATGTCCCCGACCAAGCAAGAAGGGGCAAAAAAGTGGTCTCTTTTAATAAGTAGCGACTGGACAATTTGAGGAAACTGGGTTCAGAGGTTCTATGTACAGGAGCACATCTTCAGATAAGGACTCAGTCTTGCAGCTCCATTTTTATGTTATGACAACATGTTGTCACCGGTAGTCATGAGTAGGTAAATAAGTTGAGTGGGGGGGGGGAGCTCTTTTTGCCTCCCTGACCTCTCGGATGCAGACATTGTATGGATAATGTTATTTGGTTATGTTGTTATGTAACTGATGTGTGAAACAAGCCTGTAAATCTGTTTTCTATGCTCTGTAATCACAATAAAAAATTTTTATAAAAAAAAGAAAGCATATTACTCATTATTTGAAAGCCTTATACTGGCTGCCAATAACTCAAATGAAGTTCTAAGTCATTGAGCCTAGGTGAAGCTGCCCCAGGCTTTCTTAGGGAGTTTGGAATTAATATGTTCTAGACCAGGGGTCTCAAACTCAAATTGCTTTGAGGGCCAAATGAGGACTTGTAGAGTAACCCGGGGGCCGCACAAGACGCAGGCCTCATTTGCATAAGGGCATCATTTGCATAAATATTTGCATAATGTTACCATACACTAACTTTTAGTAAACATGCCTCTTAATGAGTGTATGGATAAAGAAAGACTAAAAGATTTCTACATTACTATAAACCAGTGCCAACCGCCAGGCACATTAGGAACTACTAGAAACACTGCCCATTTAGAACCCATAGCAAACCTGCCGTGTCCTAACAGCACTACCAGGACTCACAAAGCACCATACCCTAACTATCAAAAGGCAACACTGCAAATATTAAATCAACACATTTCAGAGAATAACAATACATGACCTACTCGGGAAAGAGAACAAGTGGCAATGTCAAATAGGAATTACATAAACAGAATACCTCAGCTCAGTTACACATGCAGAACATACACCATCACCAAACAAGGAATCACAATTTAGAAACAGGAAGACAATTAAACTGGGAACCCCAAAAGCCAAACTTAGAATGTACAACACTGTAGAAATAAAACTATACATTGATTTCCTCTTGTATTAAATAAAGTGCAGACGTTAAAGATGCACATTTCCAAGAGCTGACATATTTCAGTTAATAAATTCAAAATAAAGAGATATTTTTCTACCTTTTGTGCATTTTTTTTCAGTTGCAATTGTTCCAGTCACTTTCTTCTGGTTTCTTTGTGTCTTCTGCTAACTCTCCATCGTCTGCTGTCCATTTGTCCTTTCTTCTTTCCTAGTTTTTTTCCATTCTCTCTACATCTGCTTTAACATACTAATCATTCTCCTTTTGCTCTTTCCTCATTCCTATTTCATCCACTCAAATTTTACCCCTCCATCCTCAATCCCCACTTACTCTCCCAATACCCGGCCAATTGTAGATTTTTCTTCCCTCCCACACAAAATATATTTCCCCTCTCCATTTCACTCTCCCAGCCCCATCCCATTCTAATCGTCCCCCAACATCACCTCCCTTCTAGCTCCTGCCCCACCCAGCATCCGCTCCCTTCTAGTCCCCGCATCATCAGCCCATTTCCAGTCCTAGCTCCCTCCCCTCACAGCCCATTTCCTTTCCAAGCCCCCTTCCACTCAGCCCATTACCATTACCATTCCAAGACCCTGTCCCCATCAGCTATTTGCAGTTCAAGCTCCCCCTTCTACTCGGCCCATTTCCAGTCATAGCACCCCCCCAGTCCATTACCAGTTCTAGCCCACCCCCCATAGCCCATTATCGGTCCTAAGCCCCCAACAGCCCACTTCCAGGCCTAACCCTTCCATCGCCCCATCTTCATTCTTAGCCCCCCATAACCCCATTTTCAGTCTTAGCCCCCCAATCAGACCACCTCCAGTCCTAACCCCCATCTGTCCATTACCAGTCCTAACCCCCATCACCCCATTTCCAGTACTATCCCCCCATCACCCCATTTCCAGTCCTACCCCCCCAGCAGCCCACATCAAGTCCTGCTCCCGCCCCAGCAGCCCACATCATGTCCTGCTCCCCCCCCAGCAGCCCACATCAAGTCCTGCTCCCCCCAGCAGCCCACATCAAGTCCTGCTCCCCCCCCCCAGCAGCCCACATCAAGTCCTGCTCCCCCCCAGCAGCCCACATCAAGTCCTGCTCCCCCCCCAGCAGCCCACATCAAGTCCTGCTCCCCCCCCCCAGCAGCCCACATAAATACCTGATCCCCCCCCCAGCAGCCCACATCAAGTCCTGCTCCCCCCCCCCAGCAGCCCAGATCAAGTCCTGCTCCCCCCCCCCGCATCCCACATCAAGTCCTGCTCCCCCCCCCCAGTAGCCCACATCAAGTCCTGCTCCCCCCCCCCAGTAGCCCACATCAAGTCCTGCTCCCTCCCCCCCCCCCGGGAAAATTAAACTTTAGAAAAAAGCTGGCTGCTGCCGCTGCCGCGGCGGTAGCAGCAATATCGCAAGTCCCGCGGCCTCCCCCCTCCCTCCCCCCCTCCCTCTTCCTGCTTGCCTGCCTGCTTGTGAGTTCTTCTCCGCTTCGGCTTTCAGAGCCGCGAAGGGAGAGCTTCTCCCTCGTGACTCTGTTAAGCCCGCTGGGGCTTATGGGAAATTTCCCATCTGCCCCGGCGAGCTTAACAGAGTCGCGAGGGAGAAGCTCTCCCTTCGCGACTCTGAAAGCCGAAGCGGAGAACTCACAAGCAAACAGGCAGGCAAGCAGGAAGGGAGGGGAGGGAGGGGGGGGCCGCGGGACTTGCGATATTGCTGCTATTGCCGGGCAGATGGGAAGGGGCCGCGGGACAGGTGATTCTGCCGCGGCAGCAGCAGCAGAAGCCGGGTTTTTTTTTTCCTGTGCATCGCGGGCCGCACAAAGGTCTCTCGCGGGCCGCATGCGGCCGCGTGTTTGAGACCCCTGTTCTAGACCCTCACTTTGCTTGTCAGGGTAGTTATTTCTTCAACTACTCCCTGGTGCCGATTGCTTTGATTAAAAGAACGTATGAGGTGTTTGACTGTTTTTTATATTTATTATGCATGTTTTTATTAAAGGTGCCATGTTAGCATATTACCTAGACTGATGGCCTATAAATTTCCTTAGATAAATGTTTTATTTGGCACCACCAGTGACTCTTGTTCAGGAGTATGGCACTGGTTGTCGTGTATATGCTGATTATATCCAGCTCTGCTCTGAGATCAATGTGATCAGCCTTAAGCTATTGAGAATCTGAATTCTTGTTTAGCAGTTTTTAGCTAATGGCCCTTTTCACACAGGCTTAAATTGAATCCTAACTAAGCGCTAGTCATTATAAATTTCCCATTTATTATCTGTGAAATCCTGGATGGAAGGGGTTGCATTACACGAGTAGGGCGTGGTTCATATTTTAGGGATTTTCTTGGTCTAATGAAATTATTTTTGTAGTTAGGAGTTAGTTTAAGAGTTTGTCAGCTTGGATTGGATTTGATTTTAGATTTAATAATTCACCTTTTCCAAATCCGAGTTCCAGGTGAGTTGCAAGCAACACAAGTTATTTCCCTGTCCAAATTGACTTAAATTCTAAGGTGTACCTGAAGCAGTGGAAGGTGATGTGACTTGCCCAATGTCAAAAGGATTATCAGTGGGAGAAACAGGATTTCAACCCTGGCATTCCTGATTCTTAGTTTGCTGTTTTAATCACTTTCCCCACTGCATCAGCTTTCCCCATATCTAGATACGGATGCCTTGGTGTCTAAAGAAAGCACACACACACTCGCAGTAATCTGGAGATCATATAAAGAGTAAGGTGGCAACACACACAAAGTAGAAGTAAAGAAAGAAATCGCTATTGAAGCATCGATGGTCCCGCCGTACACAGCCGTGTTTCAGCTAAAACCTTCATCAGGAGTGTAGGAACTCGGTGGTGTAGCATAAAAGAATCATGGATGTCCAATGTGAAGTATCCATACATAGTGGCATTAGTTCCTATGCCCTAACATTGGTGAGGCTGACCTGCTAAGGATTGTTCCTTGGTGTACGATTTTTTTACAGATAGATGTGTAGGGTGGGACCATCGACGCTTCAATAAAGATTTTTTTTTTTTTTACTTCCACTTTGTGTGTTGCCACCTCGTTCCTTATATAATCTATGGATGCCGTGGCTATATTATTTCATGCTGTTGTAATTCACTTTTTCAGGCTCTTCCCAAGAAGTTACTAATGCAATTGCAGTTGATACAGAAAATGGCAGTCGGGTCCATGATCATGTATTACTTTTGTGTGACCTGCATTAGCTGCCAGCCCATGATCTTTCTAATCTCAAAATCTTAATTTTGTTTGTTAAATCTCTGCATGGAGTTGTACCTACCTCTCTTACTCGGTTGTTTAGCCTTATTTTCTGACTGGAAATTTGATATCCTCCCAGCAGTCATTACTGTCTGTTGCTGATGCAAGGCTGATATGTACAAGACAGAAAGCGATTATGTTTTCTGGTTTATTGCTTTGGAATGCTTGCCCTGTCGATCAGAACACAATTAAAAAATCTTTGGTTTCGGAAATTAGGCAAGGCTTGTCTTTTTTCACTGATTCTTTTGTTTATATTTGTTATGTAGTACTGGACAGAGAATTTATATGATTTAGGAAGATTCTTCTTTTATCTGGTTGAATATTTCATGATTACAATCTTTTTTGCTATTGAGAGTGATTTTATGTGTGTTAATTTATATGCCACTTTAAGTCTAATGTGAAAAGTAGAAAATCAAATCTAAATGAATAAATAAAGGGGAAAAGGATGGAGTAGAGCCTTTTGGCTTTGGTCTTGAGATCTTGGTAAGGGCCATCTCCAAGGAGTAAAGGGGGCAAAATCTACATTGAAGGGGATAAGGATATCCTGAAAGATAAATTAGTCAAGGCAGTAGAGGTAGATAACTCATTAAAGTAGTTTGGATGCAAGGGGAGGAGATGAATAAGATGTGGCAGGACAGGAAGCATCTAGTAAAGGCTTTTTGATGGGTGATGTGATGACAACAGAGGGAGATCACTGTAGAAAGTGATAGATTTAAAGGTATGATAGATGAAGGGAAGTGAAGAGTTAGGCAAGATTAGGGTTTGAGGGGAATGGAGAACTTAGCCTAGTGGTTAAGAGTAACAGGGTGGGCTGAAATCTTGTTTCTTTCATTTATGCTTTTTGTAACCTCAGATAAGTCAATTTATGCTCCACTATTTCAGATGCAACTTAGGTTATGAGCCCATTTAGACAGGAAAATAATTTGTGTACCTGATTATAACATGCCTTGAACTTGGGTTTGGAAAAAAAATAAGTAATTAAATCTAAAATCCATATCAAAGTAATTTAGAGGAAAATAGTTTTCTGCTCCATTCCAGAAAGGTAGGGGAGATGACTGAAGGGAAGGGGTTAATGGAGGATCAGTGGAGAGCTTGAGAGTAATTTTATCAAGTTTTATGTGGGGTCTGGACAGTAGACAAGAGGAGAGGAGAAGCTATTTCATTGAGGGAGTTAAGTGTGGTATATAAACTGGGGGGGGGGGGGGGGGGGGGGTTGGAGGCCAGTATGAAAGGTGGACTTTGTAATTTTTTACTTTATTTAGGAGAGCAGCATACATTTGAATTATATGAAATAAGTGCTTGAGGTGCCCTACAAAATTGATTCTGAAGCATAAGAAGCAAACTATAGGGTGAACGGAGGTTGGGGCATGGGACATTTTACAGTGTGGCAGAAGGGTGATGCAAGTGTGCCCCAAGTGAGAAAGAAAATGTTATTGTAGGGTAGGACAGCCATGGACTGATTTTGATGGCATTGTGAAGGCTAGGAGAGAGGAAAGTGTAGTGGAGAGGACTCGTGGCTCAATCTGTGTGTTCTGAAGGTGTTGGTGTGGTTGAGACTGAGGAGGATAATGATAGCCAAATATGGGAAGAATTGTGGTGAACAGCTGGAGGAAGGATCAGGTCAAGCCAGTGGCCATACTGTTGAATGGGGGAGGTAGAGGCTACTTGGAAGCAAAATAAAAAGGTTGTGGAAAGAGGCTTAGAGGCACAAGGCTCAGAAGTGTCCGCTAAGTAGAAATGAGTCTCTTATGATGAGGAGGAGGGAAAGTGGATCAAGGAAGGAGGTTATATTAAATTAGAGTCTGAAAAGGAACCTTTTGGGTGCCTCTGTACTTACCAAAGTCACCGCTAAGAAACAATAATCTAGCTGAAAGGCAGTATAAATGCTAAAAATAATTGAATCACAGTAACATTTTTTATATAGTACTACTAAATAATTTCAACTGCAAGTAGTTTGCTGAATCAGAGAGGGCAAAGCTGCTAAGGTTGCCCGGTCTTGGATTTATGACACATCATCCTGATGCATTATGGGCTGATTTCAGTGGGTTAAATCAGGGACTACAAATACCACACTGCTTTGGGATGTAAGTTAAAACCCAGGACTGGCCAAAAAGTCTTCCTTCTGAACTGGGTATCTTGGCTGCTCTGAGGGAAATTTGGAGAATTTCCAGCTGCTAAAGGAATGTTTTTACTTCACAAATATGCAGTTCACACCCAGGTTAAATTCGGGTCTCAAAAGGAGCTTACTTTCAACATTCTAATGGGTATGGCTATATTTATCTTTGATTATCATCACAGATCACAATTATCTGGTCTAGTTGACACTGTTTAAGGCAAATATTTGGCCCTGCTTCATGCCTTTCTTGTTCTTTAGTCTCAGTTGCACTGTAGATTTATTGCAACTCTCATGCAATCACCATAGACAAATTCATTCCCATAAACAGGCTGCAGTGTGCAGCAGTTTGAATAAGACAAAACACAAGAAAAAAAGATTTTATGAGGAAGAATGAAGCAAAGGATGGTGGGGGGGGGGGGGGGTTAAGGGGGGCCTAGGAAAGTGTTAACAAATCCTCTTCTGACTCTCAAGGCGGGGCGTTCAGGTTTAAGAACAGCTTGCAAATACAGGCTGTATAGGGAAGTCATTGTGTGTGCACATCACACAGCTGAGCAAAGAGAAAGCAAGAGGAAAGACTAGCAATGGGTGGTGATCATCCTAGACCGTGGTGCTAACTGGTGAAATGTCAACAAGCTATGTATGCTTAAACATAGCTCAAACTTTGGCTTTAAAGAGTTGTAGATCATTTAAATATTCAATATTAAAATGTATCATAGGTGCTACAATCAATTAAATGCTTTACAAATGCAAAACTAGAAATGAAAACAGAGAAAACAATCAGTTAGAAAATTGTAGATGCCTTTTAGCAAATGGTATATATTCCTCTGAAAAGCTGTCAGCAGATACCTTTTCAACTCAATGGGGCCGATGCAGAAATTTTAGTGCGCCGTCTGTGCATATTTTGCATGTGCAGATGTCATGCTTCAATGCAGAAAAGTGATTGGCGCTGATGTACTGTACTCGCTGCACAGAAGCCCGTGCCAGTGCTAGCGTATAACCCATGTAAATCCATTCAAATCACATGATAATCAAGCAAGAAGCTATTCTGCCTGGATGCAGAAAAGTGCGCAGAGGAGTGAACACAGACTTTAACGCTAGAGCTTTAACACCTACTTGAAGGAGACATAAAGGGTCTGTGTTCAGTGCTAAGGAAGAATTTATCTGTTTCATGAGCGGACAATCCTCCATAGTATTTTCTGGGCTTTGCTGAAATTAGTTCATTTTAAAAAAGTGGCAGGGGAATTGTGCTGGAACGAATGAATGTGCATATGATGGAATCATATGTGGCACATGACAGCAACCATTTTGCTTGGAATATTGCTCAGAATATCATCATTGAGATATGCACCGCTTTGACCCGGTGAAAAGCGGTATATAAATACAGTTAAATAAATAAATAAATAAATGCACCACATAGACTTCCAGCGCATGCACACAAGCGCCTTGCTTGTACACAAGATCTAGGAGCCGCTAACGTAGACGCATGTGAGCATGAGCCTGCTGGTTTACCGCAGACTTTCTACACCTACCTCATTTGCATGTCATTTGCTTGCTGCATACAGGTGCACAACTTCTACATTCCTCTTGCGTTAGAAAAAGGTGCACACCAGCTTGTATTGCACAACTCTAATGCCGGCTTTCTGCATCAGCCCCAATGACTGCACAGGAGTATAGGGCACTGGTGAATGAAATGTTCATATATTTTCTGGCCTAGCCACCTTCCTTCTCCTTTGATGTTTCCATCTCATTCAGACCTGGCCCTTGCTGGGGCTTTGTCACTTGGAGTCTGATTTTTTTTTTTCCCCCCCCCCCATTTTTGGCTCCCTTATCTAGTCCAGCCATCAGTGACTGACCAGAGTTTATTTTGAAACTTGGCACAAGTGCAGTTTTAACCAGCCAATAACTGTCACTGTTGCACAGGGCTCCGATGGCTCTCCTAAGGAGCGACTAGCATGCTCAGGAGTTGAACCTGGGGCTCCCATATAGCAGCATGGAGTTAGAATTGCCAGCTAGCTCCAGATTTGTCTGATAGGGTTGATCCACTCCTGGGTTTACCTCTTTGCATTGTAGGGATTTGCAGTCTTTGCTCTTCTTAGGGAATACAGTTGTGGAATGAGAACATGCAGGGCCGGCCCAACCACTAGGCAAATGAGGCAGTTGCCTAAGGTGGCAACTTTTGGTGGGGGGGGGGGAGCAGCAAAGAGCAAACCATTCAAAGCTGAACAATAGATTTTGACAGCTAGGGGAGATGTAAGGCTTAAGGCTTGCCTAGGGCATCAACACATTGAACCAACTCTGGGGCAGGCCCTGAGAGTATCGAATGGTTTATGACTTATTTCATTTGCTTGACCGACCTTCGATAAAAACACAGCAGAGCAGTTTACAATTTGAAAACAAGATATGAACAGAAATTGGAAAGGAACGACAATGGTTGGATAGGACAGATACTCAGTCATACTTGTTAAAAAATAGAGAAGATAGTGGTAAAAGACAAAAAATAAAAGCAATCAGGGAGGCTATGTATCAGGGGACTGGTATTTTATATGCTTGATTGAATAAATTAGTTTTTAACATAGACTTGAACTTTGCAAAAGATGATTCCAATCATAAGACCTGGAGCAACATGTTCCATAAGGCAGGGGCAAGAAAGTAAAATGCAGCAGAGCGGGTAGTCATAAGGTGAGCCTAGTTTGCAGATAAAAGGTGAAGTCTATTTGCAGATAAAAGATGAATTTCCTGAATGATGAGTAAAATGGGGAACCAACAAATCAGATGAGTATGAGGGGGGGGGGGTTGGTATCGGCATATAACGTGCGATGGACTAGGATCAAGAGTTTAAACTATAGACTGGATGCAGTCTAAAATGTAAGCAATGTTCTGCTGACAGTTTCTTTGATTGTTGTTTTTCACTTTTTAATATGTTAAGCTAGATGTAAAACGTGATGGAAAGATGCATCATAGGAAAATATAACCAGCTATTGCTAAAGATTGTAAAGTTGATGGTATACCTGAAATAGCTCCGAAGGTCATCTGTTGCTAAGGATGTCTGTGTATTTTGCTACATATTGAATATATTGTGATCTAAATACAGTTTTTAAATTGTGATCTAATGTTCGCATACCTCTTTACAGGCCACCATCCACAGCGACATCTATTTCAATTCAAGGAGAGTCTGAATCTTTGCATGAAGATAGGAAAGGTGGAGACAAGTTGCATCTTACTATCTCAGGTATGGAGAAAATGCTGTTTGCACAGTTTGCATACGTAACGTTTACATAGGTTTCTTGAGCAGCTGTGACATATTAATGTATTCTAAATTAAAACAAATCACCAAAGACTGCAAATCTACAATGTATGAAAAATAACTACAATGCAATCGGTCACTCACCCAAATCTGGCAAAATTATCCCAAATTACGCTCATTGATTTACAAGATGTTTCAAATTTCCACAACAATAATATGTATATAATATGCTTGATTGATTAATGCATTATAAATAACAATGAATAGTAATAAATATTAATATCCAAACATACACTACAATAAAATACAATGAAGTCATACACACCATCAATGACAATAGACAATACTGTCTCCTACACTCCAACACTCCCTGTCATTCACCAAGCAATTATGCTTACATTCATTCAATGAATATGTGTATACTGTACATAATACATCATTAATATGACGGTGACAACCAAATACACACAAATATATACTTCCTAAAATTGCACTTCAAATATATATAATAAACATATATCTATTCATTTAATAAACATACATTCATTACATCAAAGTGTTCATTTTAACAGATACTCATAAAATTCCAAAAATTCATAATCATATATTCATTACATCAAAGTATTCATTCTAACAAATGCTCATGAAATTCCAAAAATTCTAACCATAGACTACGGTGTAATAGACAGTTGTTGCTGCGGAAGAAATATTTAATCTTGGGCCTCCATGCACAGCCCTGTGATGTCTTCATGCACTCAATCTCCAGAGTTGTTTTACAACTGCCATCCACTGACGCCCCCAATGCTAACCTTTCATGTCAAAACTCATATCACCTTATACAATGGAAAAATACACTCATTAAACACATTTCCTCCCTAAGGCTGATATACCATAAAGCTTTTCACTGCACAATCACTCATGTCCTCAAAAGATATGCAAACCTACAGACCACGCCCCTCTAATTCACAAACCTACTATACGGGGCACACATGGAGAAAGCACGCTGAAAAACCTCCAGTACAAGATCTTAAGGCTTCTCAGAAAACAACACAAAGTAATGGGCCATGGAGTGTTTGTCTTCCCACGACCTTCATTATATCACACTGTAAACCACAGTTTCACCGAACATCGGCTTCCTCAGGGAAACTCACCGGACCTCACAATCACTATCAAAAGGATAACACAAACAATTATAATATCAAAACTATACCCCAAAAATACTCAAAAATTACTCAAAATACATAAACGTTGCGAAATAAACCTCACTGCCCTGAAATCTCACTCCAGTAAAGCGTAGTTACTCACCTGTAACAGGTGATCTCTGGGAACATCAGGAATTAAGTCTTCACATATGGGTATCGTCGGTACTGACGGATCCTGCGCAGGAACGCTCCCTAGCGTACAATAGGAAAGCTTTTGGGAGCATCCCACAGTGCCTGCGTGCTGCCTTCCCGCCTTTCCAACTCTCCCTCTTCAGTTGAGTTTATAGCTGAGACAAAAGGAGAGAGAGAGACAACTCCTAGGGGAGGTGGGTGGGTTGTGAAGACTTAATTGCTGCTGTTCCCGGAGATCACCTGTTACAGGTGAGTAACTACACTAACTCCAGGAACAAGCAGGAATGTAGTCTTCACATATGGGGACTCCCCAGCTGAGAGATGCCAGGGGGATGACCCCAGGAAGCTGCAAACCCATGGTGAGATGGGTCATGCTTCCTCCCATTGATCTCTGGCATCCAAACCCGGGACGGTGGGTAGGAGTTGTACTAAGTTTGGTCAAGCTGTTCTCTAGCATCTCTTTCAAACGAGGCATCCCGACGGGATTCCTTGTCGAAGCAGTAGTGGGCTGTAAAGGTGTGTACCAAAGCCCAAGTGGCTGCTCTACAGATGTCGTCAATGGACACAGAACGAAGATTAGCCATAGAGGTTGCCATTGCTCTCACATTATGAGCTGTGACATGGCCTTCGAGAGAGAGTCCCTTACTCTCATAAGCAAAGGATATGCAATTTGCAATCCACCTTGAGAGTTCTTTTGGAAACTGGAAGTCCCAAATGACTAGAATCAAAAGCAACAAAAAGCTGAGGAGATTTTCTGTGTTGCTTAGTTCTTTGTAAAAGAGCCTTGGCTTTTTACCTTCAATCTAATGTATGAAGGTTCCTTTCTGCATTAGAGGCATGAGGCCTAGGAATAAATACAGGAAGGTAAACCACTTGGTTTAAATGAAAAGGCGAAACCACCTTTGGCTTAAAGTGAGGATGAGTCCTAAGAACTACCTTATCATGGTGAAATCTTGTATAAGGAGGATCTGCCACTAAAGCCTGTAACTCACTGATGCGTCTTGCAGAAGTGAGAGCAACTAGGAAGATGACCTTCCAGGAAAGAGACTTTAGAGCTGTAGTGGCTAAAGGCTCAAAGGATGGTTTCATGAGCTGCCTGAGAACAAGATTCAAATCCCATGCCACCGGTGGTGGCTTAATGGGAGGTTTTGTTAATAGTAGATCTCTCATAAATCTTGCTACGAGTGGATGAGAGGAAATAAGTTGTCCATCCAGAGGCCTACAAGAACCTGCAATGGCACCAAGATGGACCCTTACTGAATTGGTTTTAAGACCAGAATTTGATAAATGGAGGAGATAATCCAGTAGTGATTTCACAGGCACCGAAAGGGGGTTAAGTCCCCTTTGAGAACACCATACAGAGAACCTTTTCCACTTGAAGGCATAGGATCGCCTTGTGGAGGGTTTCTGGAAGCCACAAGGATATCCTTTACCTGTTGAGAAAGGTTGATATCCAAAAGTTCTAGGCTTTCAGCAACCAGGCCCTGAGATCAGGGCTGTGGAGTCGGTAGATAAATGTTCCGACTCCGACTCCTCAGTTTTTTGTACTTCCGACTCCGACTCCGACTCCTCTGTATTAATATGCGAATGTATTTTATACATTCCTTGAAGGAAAGAAAGGCAACATACATGTCATTACCACAGGACTACTGGCTGGGAAGCCAACAGTCTACTGTATTGAACAGTTTAAGCAAAAGACAAACACAATGAAAACAACAAAGTTTTATTTATTTATTTTTATTAATTAATCAAGTGGCTGGATAGTAGCCAGTCCAAAAATACAAACCACATTATTTGGTTGTTTATGGTAACTTTGTCAGATATAAAGAATTTTCTTATTTGTGTTTGTTCTCCAGTAGATTTCTGAACGTTTTTTGTCACAGAAGTAGATGCAATGTTTTCATTGCTATCTTTCTCATTCACGGCTTCTAACACTTTGGGATGAAAACGCTGTGTCTTTTCAAATTTGATGCTCTTGTAGGTGCATTTTTATCAGGCCCACTGAAACTGCTAATTTTTGCATCACATTGTTTTTCACCATCATCATCTTTTCTAAAACATTGGCACACGTAATGTTTTCCATCACTTGATAATGCAAAGTGCTCATAAACAGTAGACTTTGTCGTGTTTGTTGTTAGCAGTCTTTTTGCCATTGTTTAGGATGCCTCTTTCCCTAAAATATAAAATATGTTATACTAACTGGCATATAATTAGATTTTTAATATCAACATACACAGTCTTGTAAGTTGTACGTACATGGCTTTATACAAACAAATAAGCTATATATCCCAGCACTAAATCTAGACATGATTTGTCCTATACAGAAAAACATGCACAGACATGTACTGTACACACACACACATAACACAGAGCCTACATTTTAGTACTCAGAGCATATAAACAATCTGCACTATACATAAACATTCATACATTCCTGCAGCACCACACTTACAAACCTAGGATAGACAGTTTCTTCCAGAAACATGTACACATGTCTTCCCTCATACTGACAAGCAGGCATGCAGGTTTTAAAATAAATATAAACACCCCAATCAATTAGTGCCAGGCCCCTCTTTATCAGTAAGAAATATCTCCAGCTGAGTAGGATCAAGAAATATAAACTTTGATCCCTGAAAGGTTATCAGACACTTGCAGGGATATCTAAGAAAAAACGTAGCTGATAGGGCAACCACCCTAGGTTTAAGGGCCAAAAAACCCTTCCTCCTAGCCTGGGTCGCCCTACAAACATCAGGAAAAATTTGTACTCTAAGTCCACAGAACGGAACAGACATATTTTTAAAATAACTGCGAAAAACAAGAGCTGTCAGTAAGTAGAGTTTGTACTTGGATTGCCTGTAGTATGTTTCCTTAAATATCTCCCCGAATTGTGGGCTAGGTTTGATGGTATGCCTTTGTTATGTTGTATGTATTGATTTCCATCATGTCATCAAAAGTTTCTTTATGCTTGCCTATGTAAGTTTGTTAAATTTCAATAAAAAAATAAATAAATAAATAAATAAATATAAACACTTACAGTTGAATCCAAGAAGCTGTTCCACCAAGTTCTTCTAAGCTCTTCTAGCAGAGAGAGGTAGTTGGGCAGAAGCTGCTGCCTTCTCCTTTTTGTGTGTTTTTTAAATTCCAATCTAAATTTAATTGGAGTCAGAGTCGGAGCATTGTTTGCCGACTCTGACTCCGACTCCAGGTACCCAAAATTTCCTCCGACTCCGACTCCACGACTCCGACTCCAACTCCGACTCCACAGCTCTGCCTGAGATGCAGGGACTGGGGATTTGGGTGCAATAGCATCCCATCCTCCTGGGAAAGAAGATCTGGAGCATATCCCAACTCCAGAGGCTTGGCTTGAGAGAGACGTAGAAGCAGAGTATACCACGTTAGCCTTGGCCAACGTGGAGCTATGAGTATCATATGACCTCTGTCTCTCTGAAGCTTGAACAACATTTTGGGAATGAGGGGAATGGGTGGGAAGGCATAGAGGAAGTCCTGACCCCAGTGGAGGAGGAAAGCATCTCTTGACTGACAGTTTTGAGCCAGAATTCTGGAACAGAATCGGGTAAGTTTGGCATTCTGTGGACTTGCAAAGAGGTCTATATCTGGGGTTCCCCAGATTCGAAACACTCGGGCAAGCTGGTCTGAGTGAAGAGACCATTCGTGTGGCAGCAGTATTCGACTGAGTTTGTCTGCCCAAAGATTTTGAATGCCCTGAAAATATACCACTAGGAGGTGGATTTGACGCTCTCTGGCGAGGGCCCACAGTCGCAAAGCTTCATTGCATAACGACAGAGAGCCCGTTCCGCCCTGCTTGTTCACACAGAACATGGCTACCTGATTGTCGGTCTGGACCTGGACTGTCTTGTAGCTGAGCTGGGCCTGGAATACTCGAAGAGCATGGAATATGGCTCTGAGTTATAGGAGGTTTATGTGAAGACAAGCCTCCTGTGGGGTCCAGAGACCTTGAGTCGAGAGATCGTGCAAGTGAGCCCCCCAACCCAACTTGGACACATCTGTTAGGGTGGCTTGGAATAGAGGCTGCTGGAAAGGAGAGCCTATGAGGTTTTCCATCAATTTGCCACCATTGAAGGGACGAAATGAGACTTGTGGAGTTTCTGATTTTGTCCGATAAGCGACCTGAGGCCTCTGTCCACTGAGAGGATAGGGTCCACTGGGCTGCTCGCATGTGAAGGCGAACATAGGGAACCATATGGACAGTGGATGCCATATGCCCCAGAAGCTGAAGCATTTCCCAAACAGTCAGGAAGACTTTCATAGCTGCTTGGGATGCTAGCTGCACTATACGAAGACAAGCAGGGCTGTGGTAGGAAAGCCCTTGCCTGTCTGGTATCTAGACGAGCCCCTATGAATTCCAGGGACTGAGAAGTGTTGAGATGAGATTTTGGGAGGTTTATGACCAGTCCCAAGTAGTGAAGAATTTGCATACTGCGAGAGAGCAAAGCTGGCTTCTGGAGTTGTCAGTGCTCGAATGAGTCAGTCGTCTAAGTAGGGGAAGACAAATATTCCTAGAGTTCTCAGGAATGCTGCTACCACTGCCATGCATTTCGTGAAGACTCTTGGGGCAGAAGCCGGACCGAAGGGAAGAACCTTGTATTGGAAGTGTCTTCCCTGGAAAAGGAATCGAAGGAATTTCCTGTGATTTGAATGGATGAGAATATGTGTATATGCCTCCTTTAGATCTAGAGAACATAGCCAATCCTGACTCTGAAAGTATGGCAGAAGTGTTCCGAGGGAGATCATCTTGAATTTTTCTCGGAACAGATATTTGTTTAATTCTCTGAGGTCCAGTATAGGTCTGTGTCCTCCTGTTTTCTTTGGGATAAGAAAATAGGGGGAGTAGAACCCCGTACCCTGTTGGGGTATGGGTACTTGTTCTATTGCTCCCGGAGCAAGAAGTGATGTGACCTCTTGGCCTAAGAGATCGGTGGCAGGGACTTGAATTTAACTGCTTTATGATTGTAGGAGGGGGCATGCTTTGAAAATGAAGTCTGTACCCCTCTCGTACAATGGACAGAGTCCAGTTTTCTGATGATATTTGTTGCCATCTTTTGACAAAATGGCATAACCTGCCGGGAATGGTGGTGGGGGGGTTCTGGACCTTGCAGGGGCAGAAAGGCTAAATTCTCTAAGAAGGAGTCAAAGCCCCTGAGGAGGCTGAGTCTGCTGAGCTGGCTTTGCTCTTGGAACTTGTGGCTTCCTCTGCTGTCTGTTCTGTTGCCCCTTTTGGGGAATATGAACTGGACAGTTAGCCTGATGGGGTGTAAGATGGGTAAAACTTCTTTTTCTTGTTGAAAAAGGGTTTCTTGAGTGACTTTTTCTTTGCTGGGTTGGCTGTAGATTTTGCTAGTCTGTTCAAAGTGATATTTTCTGATTCAATCTAATTAGCCTTGTCTTGCCAATCCTTGCCAAAGAGATTTTCTCCTGTGCAAGGAATGTTTCCCAGTTTATCTTGCACCCATATTTCTAAGTCTGATGCCTGAAGCCAGGCAATATGACGTGCACCAATGGAGATAGCAGAGGTTCTGCTAATGCATTCAGAGCAATCAAAGGTTGCACGGTTTACAAACTTTGAAACATCCTGGGCATCTTTGACCAGAGTTAGAAATTCCCCTCTTTTGTCCTCAGGAAGAAGAGGGCTCATGAGCTCCAAGTCTTCTGCAACCTCCTTGAGGAACATTCCTATATAGAGAATGTAAGAGCTGATCCTGGCTGACAACATGGAGGATTGGAAGCATCGATGCCCAAATGCATCGAGTGTCCTCGATTCATAGCCTGGAGGATTGGAAGAATGTGTTTTAGCACTCTTAATCCTATGCATGGCCGATTCCACTACCATTGAATGGTGTGGTAACTGAATCTTTTGAAAACCCCAGGACAGCTTGGAACTTGATACATGGTATCGAGTCGTCGAGAGTGTGGAGACACTGTTAAAGGAGTTTCCCACATTCTTAGCATAAGATCATGCAAGATCCTATGAATGGGCAGAGTAGCTACCGCTTTAGGAGCCTTAGGGTATTGAAGCATCTCAAATTCTTCTGCTCTGGGTTCCTTTTCCGGAGTCACCGTGATTGCAAGACTTCGGGCTAAATCGCATATGAAATCCTGGAAGGACATGTCTTCTGGAGGAGACATTCTACGCTGAGGAGAAGGAGATGGATCCTCCGGAAGCATTGCTCTAGTACCGGCAGAGTCATCAGAGTCATTGGAATCGGAAGATTCGAAGTATCTCTGTGCCAGGTGTTCCTGCAACGCACGGTACCGGTACCGTTCGAAGTCGGTATCGGGGTGTCTCAGTACCAGTCTTTCGATACCTGAGATAGACTCAAGGCTTGGCATGGGGGGAAGCATACCAGCAGAGGTAGGTGCAGTCGGTACCGGCATCAGTGTCGGTACCAATACCTGTGGAACTGTCTGTAGCGGTCTTAGCGGTACCAAAGCTGCTAAGAGCCGCTAGACTGCGTTCGATAGTGAGGATTCTCTGATCATCGCCCCTGCCGATGCTTGGGTGTCGGTACCGGTGAAAGCGGCCACGACCCCAGAACATGGCACCAGTAGTTCTGCAGAGGTGGAAGCCTCTGGAACATTCTGGAGCCCTGTTAATGCTTTGGATGCTGAAGCCTCCCTCCGGGGCTGTTTTGCCGGTGAACTTTCCTCAAGGGCAACGCCAGTGGCATCTCGATACTTGGAAGGAGATCTACCCTTTGAGGACCGGCTAGTTTTAGAAGACTTAGGTTTAGTTATCTGAGATCCATGGGAGGAAGATGAAGCCCTGGAAGACGTCGATGCAACGGACATCGTATTTGCGGCAAGAAGAGTACCGAGTTTTGCAGCTCTATTCTGCAGGCAACCTATTGGTCATCTTTCTACAGGAGAGACACTCTGATGGAGAATGGTCAGGACCTAAACATTTAAGACACTAGTCATGGGTGTCGGTGATGGATATGGTACCGCCACACTTAGTACATTTTTTTGAAACCACTAGCTGGTTTCTCCATGTTTATAGAAAAATGGGCCTAGTGCCCAAAATGGCGCCTAGCACCAAGAGGGGAAAGGCCCCTGAACCAAGAAATCCTTCAGAAAGGGTGTGTTTTTTTTTTTAAAAGGAGAGAACTGGTGGTACCGGTAGGCGTCGAATGAAGGCAGACGCAACCACAAAAAACAAAGAATAAGAATAGATTTTCTGCGGTGACAGGGAATGCGTACTGTTGGCTCCGTGGAAAACGAAGAACTGAAGAGGGAGAGTTGGGAAGGCAGCACGCAGGCGCTGTGGGATGCTCCCAAAAGCTTTCCTATTGGACACTGGGGAGTGTTCCCGCGCAGGCTCCGTCGGTACCGAACATACCCATATGTGAAGACTACATTCCTGCTTGTTCCTGGAGATTCAGTAACACCAATGCCATTCAGTCTGTGAGTTTAACCCATAAGGTTCCACACTCCTCCAACGAAAAATGAACTGCTGTTCCTTACGGCACAATAGCTGATGATAGTCACCACCCTCATCACCCCTTACTTGTTCTAATACAAAACATCAAAACTCCTCCAAAGAATGTTTCTTTAATTTCCAATGTGCGACGAGAGGTGCAGATTCCACCCCCCGTCGGATTGCCAATAAATGTTCTATAATTCGTGTTTTAAACATATTGTTGTTGTGGAAATTTTGAAACATCTTGTAAATCAATGAGCGTAATTTGGGATAATTTTGCCAGCTTTGGGTGAGTGACTGATTGCATTGTAGTTATTTTCATATTAATGTATTCTTACAGGCAACACTGTGTCTTATGAGATCAGGAGCGGCTCAAGGCAATCTGCTGCCTGAGGCGAAGAATGAGATGGCGGGGCGGGGCTTTTTCAAAACTCCAATCAGGGACTGAACCAAACCAAAAAGCCAATAAGATTATATGGAGGGAATGCAAGATGTTTGCACACAGGGCCGTACCAAGCTGCAATCGTGCCCTGTGCGACTTGCAGCTTGGGCTTGTGCCCCCTCCCCTCCCCCCCCCATACCTACATCCAGTGCTGCCTGCTCTTTCCCTGCTGCTGCCGCCCTCTGTTTTTTTCACGGCAGCGCTGGCAACAGGGAAAGAGCAGGCAGCGCTGGACAGAGGTATGGGGAGGAGGAGGGGGGGCATGCGCCCGATCTGAAATGCGCCGGCACTTTAAGCAGATCTGTCCTCCCTGCTCTGACATTGCATCGGAGGAGGGAGGGACCAGACCTGCTAAAAGTGCTGCTAAAAGGCTTGGGGGCACATTTCGGCTGCCTGCTATTGTCCTTCCAACGGCAGCAGGACAACAGCAGACAGCTAAAATGCGCCCCCAAGCCTATGCGCCCTGCGCGGCTGCACGGCTTGCACAGGGCTTGATCTCCAGGAACAAGCAGGAATGAGTCCTCACATATGGGTACGTCGGAACCGACGGAGCCTGTGCGGGAAAGCTCCCTAGCTTCCCAGAAGGAAAGCTTTTGGGGCTTCCCACAGCGCATGCGCGCTGCCTTCCCGCCTTCCTGACCAACTCTCCTCAGTTTCTCTTTTTCCGCGGAGCCAGCAGGTCGTGTTCCTGTCACCGCTGAAGAAGTTGTTATTTTAATTTGTTTCTTTGACTGCGTGTCTGCCTTCCCCGATTCCGAACCGGTACCGCCGGTCTTTTTTCTTTTAATTCTAAAAAAAAATATATATATATTTCTTTTTCTCTCACTTGGTGTGTTTGTTTGTGGGGCCTACAGGCCTTCACAAATTCTCCCTCATGGAGAAGCCAGCCTCTGGATTTAAAAAATGCACCAAGTGTTCTAGTACTATTTCAGTCACAGACACCCATGAATGGTGTCTTAAATGTTTGGGACCTGACCATTCGATTCCGGATTGTCCCTCCTGCTCTCTGATGTCCAAACGTGGCTTACAGAACCGAGCAGTCAAATTCCATATGCTGTTTTCTACAGATAACCCAGCATCAACATCCTCCAGGTCTTCCTCTCCGGATGGATCGCAGGTAACCAAACATGCTTCAGGCAAGTCCTCAAAGGGCAAATCTCCCTCTAAACAGCGAGAGGCCCTTGGGCTAGACCTTGAGGATCCTGCCCCAGCCAAACAACCCCGGCGGGAAGCTCCGGCTTCCAGAGCTCCTCCTATGGGGTTACAGGTTGACATCGATGGCACGGCCTCGACCGATCACCTGTTAGACTGCTCTGGGGTACCGGCTCAAACCGGTACCGACATCCAGGCAGTTGTGGCGTCTATGGGTACTACGGTACAATCCATGCAGCAGGCCATAATGGCTTTCATTAATGCTGCAACGCCCTCGGTACCGCAATCGTCGGTTCCGACCCCGGTTCCGGTACCGCAACCGATACCGGTACCGGTACCCAGAGCATCTACTTCCAGTAGAATGCCGGTTCCAGTTCTCGGTTCCGGAGATTTTCTCGATACCGATCCGGTTCCCGGTACGCCCGATGTCGATACCGGTCGGTACCCGTATCGGTCTCTGGAAGCAAATAGGCGATACTTCGAGTCTTCTGAGGATGCCGATACCTCAGATGATTCTGATGAAGCATCCTTTATTCTTCCTGAGGAGCCCTCTTCCCCAAAGAGAAGAATGTCTCCTCCAGAGGACTTGTCCTTTCAGGACTTCATTCTTGAAGTAGCCAAAGGACTCTCTATTACAGTATCCTCTGAAAAGGAACCTAGAGCACAAAAATTAGACATTTTAGGATACTCTAAGGTTCCCAAAGAGGCAGTCACCTTACCCATTCATAATATTCTCCAAGAACACATGATGGATTTATGGGAGGCTCCTCTTACTCTATCTCCTCATTCTCGTCGGTTGGACACCATGTATCGGGTCCCTCCTTCTCCTGGTTTTCAAAAAACCCAGCTTCCTCACCATTCCATCGTGGTGAAGTCTGCTATGAAAAAGATAAAGAGTACCAAAAGGCACTCTTCTACTCTTCCAGGGAGAGAATGTAGGACTTTGGATGCTTTTGGCAGGAAAATCTTCCAGGCTAGTATGCTTATTGCCAGAATCAACTCATACAGCCTCTATATGGGCATGTTTCTGAAAGAGCTTGCTCTTAAAGTACGAAATTTTCTCCCCTTTATCCCAGAGGATAGAAAAGAGGAGTTCCTGCTTCTTTTAAAGCATATCCAAGATGTGTCAAAGTTCTCTAATAGAGCTGCCTTTGACTCCTTTGAAGGTGCTAGTAGAGCATCTGGCATAGCTATAGCTGCTCGTCGAATTGCTTGGCTTCAGGCCTCTGACCTGGAATCCTGGGTACAAGATGGCCTAGGCAATTTACCTTGTACAGGTGAAAATCTATTTGGCAAGGAGTGGCAAGTTAAAGCCACTCAAATGGATGCAGAAAATGCTGCTCTAGATAGACTTTCTAGGTCTACTTCTAACCCTGCCAAGAAAAAGCCTTTTAAGAAATCTTTCTACAAAAAGACTAGATTTTCTACCAATGCTGGCCAATCATCTTCTCAGGTTCGCTTTGCTCCTTAAACGTCAGCAAGCTAAACAAGCCAGAACAAAACCTGCAGGGGCTGCTACACTTCAACAGTCCCATCCCCCTCCGGGTTTTTGACTTACTTCTAGAGAACATACCCTTTCTGGCTCTGCAACAACCAGAGCCTCTCACCATTCCAGGAAGGTTAACTCATTTTGCTCCCAGATGGGAACAAATCACATCAGAACAGTGGACCCTCTCTATCATCAGAGAGGGCTACAAACTGCATTTTTCCAGCCTTCCTCTCTATCCCAGGGTGAGACATTTCATCTCTCCCCCATCTCTTTTACACCTGTTGGATCAGGAAGTGAATACCCTGCTTGCCCAAGGGGCAATAGAACAGGTTCCTCTCCTTCAACAGGGCTCAGGGTTCTACTCCCCCTATTTTCTCATACCAAAGAAAACAGGGGGGTACAGACCCATCCTAGATCTGAGAGAATTAAACAAATTTCTATGCAAAGAGAAATTCAAAATGATCTCTCTGGGTACTCTAGACCTAAAGGATGCGTGTACACACATACTCATCCACCCATCCCACAGAAAATTCCTTCGATTTCTGTTCCAGGGAAAACATTTCCAGTACAGAATACTCCCCTTCGGTCTAGCCTCTGCTCCAAGAGTGTCCACGAAATGCATGTCAGTAGTGGCTGCATTTCTACGCACGCAGGGAATCGTTGTCTTCCCATACCTAGACGACTGGCTCATCCGAGCTCCATCTCAGTCTCAGGCTCAGACTTCCCTGGATCACACCATCTGCATTCTGCAGTATCTGGGACTTGTCATCAATCTGCCAAAGTCTCAACTCACCAATACTCAATCCCTAGAATTCATAGGGGCCTGGCTAGATACCACCACAGCAAGGGCTTATCTTCCCCAGGCACGTTGCCACCGGCTAGTGCACTTGGCCTCTCAGATTCAGTCCAGAAGCCACTTGACTGCCAGAGAGATGTTACAACTGCTAGGCCATATGGCATCCACAGTCCATGTGGTGCCCTATGCTCACCTGCATATGAGAGCAGCTCAATGGACTCTGTCCACCCAGTGGACCCAAGCATCAGGAGCTCTCTCAGACCAAATAGAAACCTCCAAACGTCTCTCTTGGTCTCTCCAGTGGTGGATATCCACTCAAAATCTGTTGCTGGGGTCCCCCTTCCAACCGCTACTACCCCAAGCAACCCTCACCACAGATGCCTCCCAAACAGGGTGGGGAGCTCATCTTCAAGACCTATCAACTCAAGGCCTTTGGTCTCCACAGGAGACCGCCCTTCATATCAACCTTCTGGAGCTTCGAGCAATTTTCCTTGCTCTCAAGGTCTTCCATACCCTCCTATACAACATGACAGTTCTTGTTCAGACCGACAATCAAGTAGCCATGTTCTACGTAAACAAACAAGGAGGGACTGGCTCTCTGTCGCTTTGCAACGAAGCTCTCAGACTATGGGCCTTCGCCAGAGAGCATCAAATCCATCTCCTGGCAGTATATCTCCCAGGAATTCAAAACTCTTGGGCAGACAGACTCAGCCGAGTTCTGCTTCCACACGAGTGGTCCCTGCACATGAATCAGGTACTCAGAATCTTTCAGAAATGGGGAACCCCGGACATAGACCTCTTTGCAAGTCCGTGGAATGCCAAACTTCCCCGGTTCTGTTCCAGAATTCCGTGTCAAGGGGTTCAGGCCAGGGATGCCTTCCTCCTTCATTGGGGTCAGGGCCTCCTATATGCCTTTCCACCCATTCCTTTGATTCCCAAGACTCTGTTCAAACTGCAGAGGGATCACGGATCTATGATCCTCATAGCTCCACGCTGGCCACGCCAAGTGTGGTTCCCTCTACTTCTGCATCTCTCCCAGGGCCCCTCCCTGGACCTGGGAGCTGCTCCAGACCTTCTGTCCCAGGAGGAAGGGACTTTGTGGCACCCAAACCCCAAGTCCCTTCACCTCAGAGCATGGTTACTGAAGGCCTAGACCTTCAAGACTTAAATGTCTCGCAACAAGTGAAGGATATCCTCCATGCTTCCAGAAAACCTTCCACAAGGTGTTCTTATGCCTTTAAATGGAAAAGATTTTCCATTTGGTGTACTCAAAAGGGTCTTGACCCTTTTGCTCTTCCTGTAAATTCCCTATTGGAATATCTCCTGCATCTCCCCAATGCAGGCCTTAAAACGAATTCAGTAAGGGTCCATTTGAGTGCTATTGCAGCATCCCTCAAGCCTCTCAATGGACAACCTATTTCCTCTCATCCTCTTATTGCAAGATTCATGAGAGGCCTAACTTTAACTAAACCTCCCATTAGGCCTCCTCCGGTGGCATGGGACTTAAATTTGGTTCTTGGTCAGCTTATGAAGCCACCATTTGAACCTTTAGTCTCTACCTCCTTGAAATTTCTTTCCTGGAAGGTTATTTTCCTCATTGCAGTCACTTCAGCTCGCCGCATCAGTGAACTGCAAGCTTTAGTGGCTAATCCACCTTATACAAGGTTCCATCATGATAAGGTAGTCCCTAGGACAAATCCACACTTTATGCCTAAAGTGGTTTCACCTTTTCATCTTAATCAAGAGGTATATCTACCTGTCTTTTTTCCAGCTCCTCACGCATCCAGTGCAGAGCGGAACCTTCATACTCTGGATTGTAAAAGAGCTCTTGCCTTTTACCTTCACAGGACTCAGCCACATCGAAAGTCTTCCCAACTTTTTGTTGCTTTCGATCCTTCTCATTTGGGACTTCCAGTCTCAAAAAGAACACTTTCCAATTGGATTGCTCAGTGTATTTCTTTTGCTTACCAGAGTAAAAACATTTCTCTGGAGGGCCATGTCACAGCTCACAATGTGAGAGCCATGGCCACCTCTATGGCTCATCTTCACTCTGTCTCCATCGATCAGATCTGTCGAGCAGCCACCTGGGCCTCGGTTCATACCTTCACAGCCCATTACTGCTTGGATAAGGACTCCCGCCGGGATGCCTTATTTGGTCAGGCTGTCCTCAAACACCTGTTCCATTCTTAAACAACTCCTGCCCACCTTCCCTCAATGGATGCCTGAGATCCATAGGAAGATGAAGAGCCCTTGGAGGGGGATCTCCCAGGCATCTCAGCTAGGGAGTCCCCATATGTGAGGACTCATTTCTGCTTGTTCCTGGAGATAGCACAGTTACTTACCTGTAACAGGTGATCTCTGGGAACAGCAGGAATAGTCCTCACAACCCACCCACCTCCCCTAGGAGTTGTATCTCTTTCTCTTTCCTTTCCTCTCTCTATTGTCTCAGCTTTAAACTCAAACTGAGGAGAGTTGGTCAGGAAGGCGGGAAGGCAGCGCGCATGCGCTGTGGGAAGCCCCAAAAGCTTTCCTTCTGGGAAGCTGGGGAGCTTTCCCGCGCAGGCTCCGTCAGTTCCGACGTACCCATATGTGAGGACTATTCCTGCTGTTCCCAGAGATCACCTGTTACTGGTAAGTAACTGTGCTGTACGGTCCTGTTTGCACACCAAGAAACTAAGAGCAAGAATCAACAGCACAATTTATAAAACTAAATTATAACTCATTTTTATTTTGTTATAAACTGCGTTATGGTTCTTGCTTTTTCTTTTTTTCTTTTTCAACATATATTTTGCAGAGCAGAACCAGAACATTCACCCACAGAACTCAATATTTTTTAAAAAAATCTGATTCTGATCATCTCACTAACAACAACCACTATTCTCCAATAGCAGGCATATTGTGAACTAATACAAAACCCTACAACAAAGAGCAAACCTACCATACCATACCATATCAGCACAAACTTCCAAAACTCACATAAGGAGCCCATCCAAAAAAACCATCACTGTAAATACTACAGTGGGCCCTGGAACATCCATACACCTATCTGAAAAGCTGAACAACTCAAATTACTACAGTACAGTATAGATCTTTATTTACAAACTTCATGTTATCAGAAAACCTGGCCTCAGTCACACACTCACATCGACCCTCACCAAGTACAGATTAAGTAACCATAATATAAAGTAAAAATAAAAATATGTAGACAAAATTTAAACTGAAACACCAAGAAGCCAGAGTCCACATGCAGTGCAACATCAGATAAATAAGAGATGCAGTTCTCCAATACTGTGTAAAATATAAAGATAGCACAAAGTCCAATCACTAAAATGAAATAAAATTATATCTCCAGGAACAAGCAGGAATGTAGTCTTCACATATGGGTATCGTCGGTACCGACTGAGCCTGCGCAGGAACGCTCCCCAGCATCCTATAGGAAAGCTTTTGGGAGCATCCCACAGCGCCTGCGTGCTGCCTTTCCAACTGTCCCTCTCCAGTTCTTCGTTTTCCACAGAGCCGACAGGTCACATACCCTGTCACCGCAAAAAGATTTTGTCTTTAATCTTTGTTTTTGTGGTCGCGTCTGCCTTCCTTCGACGCCATACCGGTACTGCCGGTTCTTTCTTCTTTCTTTAAAAAACAAAAAACAAAACATTATGGTTTCATAGGTGTTTTACTTTAAAAACCTTTTTTCCTTGGTGCTAGGCGCCATTTTTGGCACAAGGCCCAATTTTTTCCTTAAAAATGGAAAAATCTACTTCAGGTTTTAAGAAATGTTCTAAATGTGGCGGTACTATTTCTGTCACCAACACCCATGATTGGTGTCTCAAATATTTAGGTCCTGACCACTCTATTTCAGAGTGCCACTCCTGTGGAATGATGTCAGAAAGGGGCCGGAAGAACTGAGCTGTTAAACCTAGCACCCTTTTTCCCTCCGACGTGGCGTCTGTTGCATCGACGTCCTCCCGGGCCTCCTCTTCCTCCCGGGCCTCCTCTTCCTCCCATGGATCTCAGGTAACTAAACATAAATCTAGCCGATCCTCAAAGGGTAGATCTCCTAAGTATCGAGATGCCCCTGGCATTGCCCTTGAGGAATTTTCACCGGCAGACCTACTGGTGCCATGCTCTGGGGTTCCGGCCGCTTCTACCGGTACAGACACCCAAGCATTGGCAGCGTCGATAGACCAGAGATTCCTTGCTATCGAACGCAGTCTAGCGGCTCTTCTCACGGCTTCGGTACCGTTGAAACCGCTTCAGACACTTCAACCGATACCGGTACCGGAACTGGTACCAACTGCATTAGCATCGGCGGGTATGCCACCCATACCGAGTCATGCGTATGTCTCCGGCATCGACAGATCGTTACCAGTACCGTACTTTGCACGATCACTAGGATCGGAGGTATTTTGAATCCTCTGAGTCTGAAGACTCCAAAGACTCTGCCGATACAAGAGTACTTCTCCCCGAGGATTCTTCTTCTTCTCAGTGCAGAATGTCTCCGCCAGAGGATATGTCCTTTCAGGACTTTATCCATGATGTGGCCCGAGGCCTTTCCATCACAGTAGCTCCTGAAAAAGAGCCTAGGGCAAAGGAATTGGAAATTCTCCAATACCCTAAGGCTCCCAAAGAGGCAGCTACTCTGCCTATTCATGAGATTTTACATGATCTTATGCTAAGGATGTGGGAAACACCTTTAACCACATCTCCTCATTCTCAAAGACTCGATACCATGTATCGAGTTCCACTTTGTCCTGGCTTTCAAAAAACTCAATTACCACACCATTCAATGGTGGTGGAATCAGCCATGAGAAGGATGAAAAGTGCAAAGAGACATGCATCCAATCCTCCAGGTTGTGAATGTAGGACTCTCGATGCCTTTGGGTGTCGATGCTTCCATGCTCTCAGCTAGGATCAGTTCCTATATCTTGTATATGGGAATGTTCCTTAAAGAGGTCATAGGAGACTTGGAGCTTATGACCCCCCTCCTTCCTGATGACAAAGGCAAGACTATCTTACTCTAGTCAAACATGCTCAGGATGTTTCCAAGTTTGTAAATCGTGTAGCCTTTGATTGTTTTGAGTGCATAAGCAGAACCTCGGCTATTGCCATTGGTGCACGTCGGATAGCCTGGCTTCAGGCATCTGACTTGGAAATTTGGATACAGGATAAATTAGGAAACATTCCTTGCACAGGAGAAAATCTCTTTGGCAAGAATTGGCAGGAGAAGGCTAATGAGATAGATGCTGACAATATCACCTTGGATAGATTGTCCAAATCTACAGCCGATCCTGCAAGGAAAAAATCCTCTAAAACTGTTTTTCAGTAAGAAAAATAAGTTATCTCCAGGAACAAGCAGGAATGAGTCTTCACATATGGGTACATCGGTACCGACGGAGTCTGCACGGGAATGCTCCCCAGCATCCAATCATAAAGCTTTTGGGAGCATCCCTCGCGCCTGCGCACTGACTTCCCGCCTTTTCCACTGCCTCTCCTCAGTTTTCTTTTTTCTGCGGAGCCGGCAGGACGTCGTCCTGTCACCGCAGAAACTTTTTTCTTTAAATTCGTCATTTCTTGTTTTCTTGTGGTCGCGGCTGTTCTTCCCGCCGCCACCGGTACCGCCGGTGGTTTTTTCTTTTCTTTTTCTTAAACTCAGAGAGATTTTTCCCTCTGTTTCTGTCTTAACCTTTTTGGGCCTACAAGGCCTCTCCATCATGGAGCCTTCTTCTCCTAAGAAGTGCCTTCACTGTGGAAACAGTTTTCTTTTTAGACTCCAATGCCTGGTGTCCAACCTGTTTGGGTCCTGACCCTTTTTCCCCTGAACAATCAGGCTGCAATACTGAGAGAAGACCTTCCCTCTTTCGAGTTTCCCTCGATACCGTTTTCCCTCCTGGAGTGAGGGCACCAGCTTTTTCTTCTCTACAGGATCAGGTAACCCACAAACAGTCTGTTAAGACTTGCCAATCCTTGAGTGGTAAGTCTCATGCCAAGCATGATGACTGCTCCGGCCTTGCCCTCAAGACCCCATTGGCATTAAAACCCCGGCGGGAGTCTTCGGGCTCCAAAGCATTTCAGGGGTTTCAGGTTGTTCCTGGGGCTCACCCCTCACAGAACATACCTGAGCCATGCTCGGTGGTGGTATCCGCTTCGAGCGGTACCGATACCCCGGCATCGGCACTGGTGTCGAGTGTTCCACTCTTCACCAGGGATCGTCATCTGGCGTCCTCGGTACCTTCGGGACCGATCGATACGTTCCAGATTGACTTTCCTGTATCTAAGCCATGCTCGGGGATGGCACCCGCTTCGAGCGGTACCGATACCCCGGCATCGGCACCGGTGTGGAGTGTTCCACTCTTCACCAGGGATCGTCATCTGGCGTCCTCGGTACCTTCGGGACCGATCGATACGACCCAGAGTGACTTTCCTCTATCGGCATCGCCGATACCACCACTGACGTCGGTACCCTCTAGACATGTATCGATAGACTCGCTCTCTTCAATGCCGAGTCTGGAATCGATATCTAGTCTAGATGACTGGGTACCGAAGCGTCTCGGAATCGACCCTTATCGTTTCCGGATACGCAGTACCGAGGATATTCACCAAGACTCTCTGGTTGCCTCGGTACAGCTTGAGCAGCCTCCGATGACTGCCTCGATGACATTACTGTCTCCGATTCCGCCTCAGCTACCGGTATCGGTATCGATGTCGATTCCTGCAGTTACATCGGTACCATCGATCCTTTCTATGCCTAGTTTGGAATCGATACCTGCCATGGACGATGCAGTACTAACTGCCTCAAATCGTGACTGCCAGTATCACTATCCATCTAGTAGGGTTCTTTTTCTGCACCAGACCAGTACATCCTCTGGTGCTCAGGCTGCTTCTTCAACCTTAGCCTATCCAGGGATGGTTCCCATTGGAGATCCTTCTTTTCAGAAATTTCTCCTTGACATGGCAACCTTTCTTGCTATTCCTATCCCTGGCTGTGATCTTAACCGAGGCTCTCCTGCAGAAAAGGAAAATATAATGCTTCCTTTACATCATTCTTTGCAGGATCTTCTTCTGAGAATATGGGAATCACCTTTAAGGGTTCCCTCACCTTCTACAGCAACTAATGTTCTGTATCAGGTGCCCCCCCTCTCCAGGGTTTCAAAAGACTCAATTTCCCCATCATTCCATTGTAGTGGAATCAGCAATGAGGAAGGTAAAAAGCAAGAAGAAACATTCTTCTTATCCGCCAGGTCGTGCATCTAGAGCACTTGATGCCTTTGGACGTCAAACCTTCCAAATATCTATGCTGGCATCAAGAATTATTTCTTATATATTTTATATGAGTCTAACACTCCAGGAGGTCACAAAGAAATTATCTCTTTTGACTCCTTTTTTTATCAGAGCCTAAGGCTGCAGACTATTCCTTGCTTCTTAGTCATAGCCGGAATATCTCTTGGTTTCTTTCTCGTGCTTCTCTAGACTCTTTTGAGTCTGTTAGCAGATCCTCTGCTATTGCCATTGGAGCACGTCGTAGAGCCTGGCTCCAAGCTTCAGACTTGAGCAGATGGGCACAACACACACTGGGTAATTCTCCTTGTACTGGAGAAAATCTCTTCAATAAGGAGGCTTTACGTCAGGTTGCTCATTGCTCCACTGACTTCCCTGGTTCTGGAGACCATTCTAAGCCGCCTTCTTCCCCAAGAGGTAGGAAATGTCCTACCAAACCTTCTTTCCCTAAGAAAAGAAGGTTTCACTCTTCTCCTGCCCATCATCCAGATGTACCCAAGCAAGGGACACCTCGCCCTAGTCTGAAGTTTCCAAACTCTAGCCAGTCTGAGCATACCCAGCAACCATAGGTTCCTGAAGGTTGCAATCTACAGTTAACTTCTTCTTAGCAGAAGTTTGTTCACTGTTTTTTCTTAAAGCTCTACACTGGGTTTTTCCTTTTTCAGTATGCTAAGCTATCAGGATATTCTTGTCCATGGGTTACAGAATTCTCCTCTTCTTACTATCAAGAAGGGAAGTTACAACTATCCCATGATAGTTTCTGTCCCAACATGAACATTTTTTCCTTCAGCTGACTCACCATATGGTAAGTCACCCTCTAATTACATGTTTTCTCTACCCTCTCATCCAGGGTTTCCCCTGACTGAGTGGTACCATACTGAAAAGCTTCTCTAGCCTTTCATTCCAGTGTAGACATTTTTGTTTCCTTGAATAGATTCTCTGGACAACTCATCAGACAGGGACAGGAATATCTCCTCTCCCTTTGTCTGTTTCTCTCTGTTTTGCACAGGAAGATTCTCTCTGCTGTCTCGTTCAGCTGCTGTGCATGCAGGAGTTCCAGTGATTGAACTACTGGTACTTTTCCACAAGTTCCAGTCTATCTTCCACAATTTTTGTCTAGCCTTAGTAGTGATTCCAAGCTAGTCCTCATCTATCTTGGATAATCCTACTCACTTTAGGCTTCTCACATTATCTTCTTTCTAGCCATCTCCTTTTCCTAGGATGTGGCAACACACCTGACTTCAGTCAGTTTTATCTCATAATTCTCCTGCACAATGCTCTCTGCAATCTTCAGAGAAGCTTTCTACTATGGGCCCTTGCTACAGAGCATTGAACTTTGTCTCTGAGGGCTATTCTATATAGTAGAAAAAAGCTTATAAATCATTCCCATGACTGTGAGGGTTCTCCACACCCTCTTGTCTCCTGTTATAATACAGAATATAAGCTTTTTCTGCGTGAATGTCCAAGGCTTTTTTCCTTACAGCTTGGCATCATGCTATCCTACTCCTTATGGACAGCACATATTCTACTAGTAACGCATGATACCCCTGTGTCCCTCCAGTGGGTCATCCTGGTATCTTCTTCTATGCGTTTCTGTCCATCTACCATGTCAGAGTTCTAAAGGACTCCCGACTTGCTCTTTACAGACTGATATTATCCTCTGTTTTTCACGCAACCATCCTGGTTATTTCACTGGATTGCATTCCTGCATCCTCTTAGCCCATGGAAATAGATTCTCTATATATCTTTCAAGTGGGTTTCACCCTCTTGTTATTGGATGAATCTTTCCCCTTCACATTCCCCATGTGAATGTTCTTATGGGGCTTAGTTGCAGGCATGTATCTTCAGACTTATATTCATGTATGTATATATCTCTATATATGCCTATACATACATATGTCTGTAAGCTGTGTGTACATAAGTTATGCCCCTATATATATATATATATATATATATATATTTACACATATCTATATATACATATATATAGGTATATATATCCCTCTAGATATATAGGTATCTGTTGGGAGGCTTTTTATAGGTCGATATGTATTACATACTATCTCCCTAACTGTCTATGCTATAAAAATTTTTACCTTCTTAGAGGTTCCAGACAGTGGGCTTGCATATTTTCATACTGTTCCTCAGTATGTGGGGGCTGTTATGCACACAACCACTGCTGTGGTACTAACAGCTTCCACTTTGCTCTAGGTCTCCCAAACCTTGAAGCATCAGGCTTCGATATCTTTCCTATCTCTCACCAGCTAGGAAAGACAGTACACATCTGTTCTCCTTGGGAATACGGGCTTTTTTCCATACCCCTTCTTCCCTCCAGGACTGGGCTAGTTGTCCAAATCGGTCAGTCTTCTTCTTTTAGTCCTCAATGTTAATGACTCTGTAGCTAAAAGAGTTTTCAGCTTTTTCCCTTAAAGCTTTCCATTGAAGACCTGCCGTTCTTACCCAGTTGACACCTGGGTCACCTGCCCATTCCAGGTTTGGACCTTCATCCTCACTCCTGTGAGGTCACCTTGAGGATTCCGCTACTGAATCTCCAGTAGACTCCATCACGCTCTCTACTTCCTACAATCCAGTAGGTAAGCTCCATATTATAATTGTTCATTAAATATTTTTAATGGTACTTATCATACAAACCAAGGACTCCTCTCCTGTAGTCCTTAGGTTAGCTGTTTTTTCTTACAGCTCCTCTCTTTTCAACTCCTACCCACCATCCCTTATGGGATGCCGGAGATCTATATGTGGAAAATGCAGTCCTGATCCAGGGACACGCATTTTATGGGATCTCCCCCTGGCATCTATAGCTAGGGAGTCCCCATATGTGAAGACTCATCCCTGCTTGTTCCTGGAGATAGCACAGTTACTTACCTGTAACAGGTGATCTCTGGGAACAGCAGGAATAAGTCTTCACAACCCACCCACCTCCCCTAGGAGTTGTATCTATCTATCTATCCTCCTTTCCTCTTTCTCTCCTTTTGTCTCAACTATGAAACCCAACTGAGGAGAGGCAGTGGAAAAGGCGGGAAGTCAGTGCGCAGGCGCGAGGGATGCTCCCAAAAGCTTTCTGATTGGATGCTGGGGAGCATTCCCGTGCAGGCTCCGTCGGTACCGACGTACCCATATGTGAAGACTTATTCCTGCTGTTCCCAGAGATCACCTGTTACAGGTAAGTAACTGTGCTTTATCCTTCCTATACCCAACAGGGACACCGTCCAGGTCAGACTGCCCAAAAGGGACAGCAGCAACAACCTAGACAACAAAAGAAGACAAAAGCTGCAAAACCTCAGCCACCTCAGCAGGCTCAACCTCCTCTGGGGCTTTGACTCCTCCCTAGAGAACTTTGCCTTCCTGCCTCTGAACGGTCCAGAACCCTCGACCATCCCATTCAGGTTATGTCATTTTGCCCACAGATGGTACCAAATAACAGCAGAAAATTGGACTCTGTCTGTTGTACGAGAGGGGTACAAGCTTCATTTTCACAGCATGCCCCCTCCTACAATTGTAAGACAGTTCAATTCTCAGACCTCTCTCGACAGTCTCTTAGGTCAAGAAGTCACAATGCTTCATGCTGCAATAGAGGAAGTACCCATTCCCCCATCAGGGTACAGGGTTCTACTCCCCCTGTTTCCTTATTCCAAAGAAAACAGGGGGACACAGACCCATTTTAGACCTCAGAGAATTGAACAAATATTTGTTCTGAGAGAATTTCAAAATGGTCTCTCTAGGAACTCTGCTACCATACCTTCAAAGTCAGGATTGACTTTGTTCTCTAGATCTCAAGGATGCGTATACTCATTGTCATCCATCCAAATCACAGGAAATTCCTCCGATTCCTGTTTCAAGGAAAGCACTACCAATACAGGGTTCTTCCTTTTGGCGTGGCTTCTGCGCCAAGAGTGTTCACAAAATGCATGGTTGTGGTAGCAGCATTTCTCCGCACTCTGGGAATATTCGTCTTCCCTTACTTAGACAACTGGCTCATTCGAGCCCCTACAGTGCCAGAAGCCAGCTCTGCTCTGTTTCGCACAATGCGAATCCTTCAGTATTTGGGACTGGTCATAAACCTCCCAAAATCCAATCTTGCTCCCACTCGGTCCCTAGAGTTCATAGGAGCTTATTTGGATACCAGGCAGACAAGGGCTTTCCTTTTGCAGCCCCGCTGTTTTCGCATAGTACAACTAGCTTCCCAAGCAGTGCTCAAACCTTGTCTCACTGCTCGGGAAATGCTACAATTGCTAGGCCACATAGCATCCACCGTGCATGTGGTTCCTTATGCTCACCTCCATATGCGAGCAGCCCAGTGGACTTTATCCACTCAGTGGACACAGGCCTCAGGCTGCCTGTCGGACAAAATAACAAACTCAAATCGTCCTATTTTGTCCCTCCAATGGTGGCAATTACCCAGAAACCTTCTGGTGGGGTCTCCTTTCCAGCAACCCCTATCCCAAGCCACCCTAACAACAGATTCATCACAGGTGGGATGGGGAGCCCACCTGCACGATCTCTCTACCCAGGGTACCTGGACTCCACAGGAGGCCTGTCTTCACATCAACCTTCTGGAGCTCAGAGCAATCTTCTTTGCTCTTCGAGTATTTCATGCCCAGCTCAGCTACAAGACAGTCCTAGTTCAAACAGACAATCGGGTAGCTATGTTCTATGTGAACAAGCAGGGCGGAGCAGGCTCTCTGTCACTATGCAACGAAGCTTTGCGACTATGGGCCCTCACCAGAGAGCATCAGATTCATCTCCTTGCGGTGTATCTTCCAGGCATCCAAAACTCTTGGGCAGACAAACTCAGTTGAGTTCAGCTTCCACACGAATGATCTCTCCACCCAGACCAGATTGCCCAAACATTTCAGATTGGGGGGAACTCCAGACATAGACCTCTTTGCAAGTCCACTGAATACCAAACTTCCCCGGTTCTGTTCCAGAATTCCGGCTCCATGTTGTCTGGCAAGGGATGCCTAACTCCCCCACTGGGGTCAGGGCTTCCTATATGCCTTCCCACCCATTCCCCTCATCCCCAAAACCCTATTCAAGCTTCAGAGAGACAGAGGTCATATGATCCTCATAGCTCCATGTTGGCCACGGCAAACGCGGTGCCCTCTGCTCCTACATCTCTCTCATGATCCACCTCTGGAGTTGGGATCCGCTCCAGATCTTCTCTCCCAAGAGGATGGGATGCTGTGGCATCCGAATCCCCAGTCTCTGCATCTCAGGGCCTGGTTGCTGAAAGCCTAGAACTTCAGGATCTTAACCTTTCCCAAAAGGTAAAGGATATCCTTCATGCTTCTAGGAAACCCTCCACAAGACGCTCGTATACCTTTAAGTGGAAAAGGTTTACCATATGGTGCTCGCAGAAGGGTCTTAACCCTCTTGCGATACCTCTAGAATCGATACTGGAGTATCTCCTTCATTTGTCAAATGCGGGTCTCAAGACAAATTCAGTAAGTGTCCATCTTAGTGCTATTGCAGCTTCTTACAAGCCTCTAAGTAGACAACCTATTTCCTCTCATCCTCTCATAGCAAGATTTATGAGAGGCCTTCTTTTAACAAAGCCTCCCATTAAGCCACCACTGGTGGCATGGGACTTAAATCTGGTGCTCGGGCAGCTCATGAAACCGCCCTTTGAACCATTAGCCACTACATCTCTGAAATTCCTTTCTTGGAAAGTCATCTTCCTCATTACAATCACATCAGCACGTCGCATCAGTGAATTGCAAGCGTTAGTGGCTGATCCTCCTTATACAAGGTTCCACCATGATAAGGTAGTTCTTAGGACTCATCCACACTTTATGCCAAAGATGGTTTCATCTTTTCATTTATACCAAGCGGTTTATCTTCCTGTATTCTTTCCGAGGCCTCATGTCTCCAGTGCAGAAAGGAACCTTCATACCTTGGACTGTAAAAGAGCTTTGGACTTTTACTTGTAAAGGACACAGCAACATAGAAGATCTTCTCAACTCTTTGTTGCTTTTGATCCAACTCATTTGGGACTTCCGGTTTCCAAAAGAACTCTATCTAACTGGATTGCTCATTGCATATCCTTTGCCTATGAGAGTAGGAACCTTCCTCTTGAAGGCTATGTCACAGCTCACAATGTGAGAGCCATGGCAGCCTCAATGGCTCATCTTCACTCTGTGTCTATCGACAACATCTGTCGAGCAGTTACTTGGGCTTCAGTACATACATTCACAGCCCACTACTGCTTAGACAAGGATTCCCGCCGGGATGCCTTGTTTGGCCAGGCCGTTCAACACCTTTTTCAGACTTAATCAACTCCTACCCACCGTCCCTGGTAGGATGCCAGAGATCCATGGGGGGAAGTATGGCCCTTTCACAAGGCCTAATAACTTCCTGGGGCCATCTCCCTGGCATCTGCAGCTAGGGAGTCCCCATATGTGAAGACTACATTCCTGCTTGTTCCTGGAGATAGCATAGTTACTCACCTGTAACAGGTGATCTCCAGGAACAGCAGGAATTTAGTTTTCAGAACCTCCCCACCTCCCCTAGGAGTTGTGTGTGTGTGTGTGTGTGTCTCTCTCTCTCTCTCTCTCTTTTGTCTCAGCTATACACTCAACTGGAGAGGGACAGGCGGGAAGGCAGCACGCAGGCGCTGTGGGATGTTCCCAAAAGCTTTCCTACTGGACGCTGGGGAGCGTTCCTGCGCAGGCTCCGTCGGTACAGACAATACCCATATGTGAAGACTAAATTCCTGCTGTTTCCGGAGATCACTTGTTACAGGTGAGTAACTAGGCTTTTTCTACCCTTGTTGTCTGACCATTTTATTCTCTGATCATGCTTGTCCCGATCTGAGGCTTCTGCTTTCCTGTCTTCTCTTAGCTCTCTTTCTGTGGTCTATGGTCATCTGCCATTTCTTATCTCTTCTTTAGTTTTCTTCACTTCTTTCCATCAGCCAATTTCCAGTCCCCGTAACCCTTCCCAGTATCATCCCCTTTCCTATCCTCCCTCCCGGTACCTTCCAATGTCAACTTACATTCCCATGACTGCCGCTGGTGTCCATTCCTTTCCAGTCTCTCTCCTTCCCCACTGTCAAGCTCCTTCTAGTCCAAATACCATGGCAGCCCCTCTCAGCATCCACTCCCTTCCAGTCCCATCCCTTCGCATCAGCCCATTTGTAGCCCTAGCCCCCAGTTTTCTTCCAAGGCCAGCAGATCTATCCTCCCCTCCCCACCATCAGCCCATTTCCAGTTGAAGCCTCCCCAATCAGCTCACTTCCCGTGCTAGTCCCCCCCCTCAACCCCATTATCAGTGCTAGCCTCCTCTAATTAGCCCATTACCAGTCCTTCCCCCCCCATCAGCCCATTTCCAGTCCTAGCCTCCCCAATCAGCTCATTTCCAATGCTAGCCCCCCCTCAGTCCATTACCAGTCATACCCCCCATCAGCCCAATACCAGTGCTAGCCTCCCCTAATTAGCCCATTACTAGTCCTAGCTCCCCATCAGTTCATTACCAGTCCTAGCCTCCTCTAATCAGCTCATTTCCAATGCTAGCCCCCCTTCAGTCCATTACCAGTCCTACCCCCCCATCAGCCCCATTGCCAGTCCTAGCCTTCCCTAATCAGCTCATTTCCATAGCTAGTCCCCCCATCAGCCCATTACCAGTGCTAGCCCCCCTAATCAGCCCATTACCAGTGCTAGCCCCCCTAATCAGCCCATTATCAGTGCCAGCCCCCCTAATCAGCCCATTACCAGTCCCAACCCCTCCTTGATCAGTCCATTCCCAGTCCTAGCCTTCCCTAATCAACCCATTACCAGTCCTAGCCCCCCCGATCTGCCCATTACCAGTGCTAGCCCCCCATCAACCCATTATAATCCTAACCCGCACTGTCTCTCCCCTTTGTCCAGCATTTGCCCCATCTCTGTCTAGTACTTGTCCCATCTCTGTCTAGTACTTGTCCCCCATCTCTCACCTTTGTCTCTCCTTGTCCTCATCCTATCCCCACTCCCTCCACCTCTCATCCGGCGGTGGCGGGGACACTCTAGCTGTTTTAATTTTAGATTTTGCCGCCTCTGCTCTGCTTCTGCCGTCCCGCTGCTTTTTTTTTTTTGTTGTTGCAAGCATTCTTGAAGAAAAAAAACGCAGCGGGACGGCAGAGGCAGAGCAGAGGCGGCAAAATCTAAAATTAAAACAGCCAGAGTGCCACCACCGCACAAATTAGCCTGATCGCTTGCAGCAGTCAGGCTGATTTGTTTGATGCCGGTTGTTCCTGCTGGATGAGAGGGAACCCTTGTCAGTCCCCCCCCCCTCCATCCATGTCCCCCCCCTCCCTCCCTGTCAGTGTCCCCCACTCCCTCCCATCCATGTCAGCCCCTCCTCCCTCCATGTCAGGCCCCCCTCCCTCCCTCCATCCATCCATGTCAGTCCCCCCCCTATGTCAGCCCTGTTGCAGATTCCCAGCCCCCTCCTCCCCTGTCCCCATGTCTGCCTGCTACTGACCTGTGCCTCCTTCTGCAGCTGCGGTTCCCTGTCTCTTAGGGAACCGCGGCTGTGCCGGTAAAGCTGTTGCGGAGCCTTTCTGTCTCTCGATGGGCTCCGTGCAGCATTGTCCCGCCCCCAAAGAAGTTGTTTACCACTTGCTTTGGAGGCGGGACAATGCTGCACGGAGCCCATCGAGAGATGGGAAGGCTTCATAACAGCTGCAGAAGGGAGGCGGTGAGTCTGCCGCTGCTGAGAACCGGACTCGGCAGCAACTTGTGCGCTTTTTTATTTTAACTTGAAGGCAAAGTACTTTGCTGCTTGAGGCAGCCGCCTCACTTCGCCTCATTATAAAGCCGCCCCTGTATGAGATACCTGAGCTCAAGAATTTTAGGCCTTTTACTCATAGCATATAGAGTTCAATTTTGAGCAAGATGGATAAATGCTCATGATTTATTTTAAAGAAATAAAATAATTTTATACAATCTAACCCTCATTTTTTAAAATTTAAATTGTTTATTACAGTTGTGTTTAAGAGTATGTGTTCTTTTGAGGAGGGATGTAAAGATTTAATTTTATTTTGTGTTTTCATGCTGCTCCTTGGGGCTTCCAGCTCAGTAGGAGCTGGTCTACTGGAGTCCTACCATGATTCTTCATTCATAACTTCTAAAGTTTAGTCACTATTTTTCACCCTCTCCTCGCTTTCTATGTAATTCGACCACTGTAGCAGCAGACCTTGGCAGGGGCCATGAGCCATAGATAACGGTTCCCTCAGTGACCCAGTATAAAGAGCTTTTTCTCATGCTGCCCCATCTATGTGGAATTCCCTTCCGGAGGACCTACGAACCATAACTGAAATCATGGAACTCCGAAAAAAACTAAAAACCTATTTATTCTCCATGCACTACGGCAACATAGATAACCCCTGGATACACTCAGATAAAGGTTAAAAATTATGACAGAGTAATACTAATCCCAACAATTTAACAGACAATACACTATTATAAAAACACTATGATCCAATTCCAAAGTACCCACAACATGTATTTGTATATAGTTTTTTGTACATAGTTTACAAGCCAGTTTGCTATTTTGCACTAGTTCATGCTGTTAACCATTACTTTATTGTTACAAAATGTTCGATGTAAAACTAAGCTTATGCTTTGTAGATTGTTGTTTTATTGTGAACCACAACTGAACTCTGGAAGTTGCGGGTTATAAATATATGTTAAAATAAATAAATAAATATGTGTACCCCAACTCTGAAGCACCGCTAGTTGCTTATAAAAGTTTATAATATGAAGAGAGAGGTGGAACAGTTGTCTAATATGTCAACTAATGTAAAAACAGGAGGACATTGCATCAAACTAATGACCAGCAGATTGAAAACAAATCATAGAAAATTTTTGTTTTACATAGCATACAATTTAAGATGAGGAATATATTGCCAGAGGATATGATCAGGACAACCAACATAATGAGATTCAAAACAGGTTCGGACGAGTTCCTGAAGGAAAAGTCCATACAAATTTTAATGAAGGCAACTGAAAGGAAGTATTTGTGCTTTATGTGATTATAGTACTGAAGACGTTAAACTGAAAATAATCGGCAGCCTTCTTTATTATTATCATCACCGCATACCCCAGAGGAGGTCGTTGATGCTATCTAGCATACTGTTCCTTTAAATCGGCACAGCCGCAAGGACAGTTGCTGTTATAAGTCTGAGACCTCCTAGGGAGAAGAAAATATTAATATTAAGAGGGAAACTATTAGCACAGTTGTTGAAGGATTGAAGATATTTTCACACTTTGTTATATTGAGCGCAATTCAATTTATTAGGTGATCATAAAAATTATTAGCCAGTTAAATGTGGGAGACCCATTGCTCATTCCTGGAAATTAAGTATGGACAATGGATCTACTCTTTGGGATCTTCGGGGTACTTGTGACCCAGACTGGCCACTGTCAGAGGCAGGATGCTGGGCTTGATGGACCTGGGTCTGATTCACTCGGCATGGCTTTTCTTATTATCTTATGTGTCACTTATGCAATGACTAAGACTCCCTCCCTCGGGGCCTGTGAATGCTGCCTTCACAGGGTCCCTATTGCAGCTAGTTCAAGGAGAAGCTATGAGGTGTTTGTTTTTTTTAAACTAAACTTTTTTAAAGCAAAGTTTGCACTTCATACAGACTGTTAAGGCCCAAATATTGGCTAATTTGATAAACTTTACATTTAAAAAAATTAGTGTTATGAATCTGATTGTCAACAAAAAAAGCTTTGCCTCCAACTTGATGAATCAAAAGAACACAGTTGTCTAACATCTGATCATAAAATATAACTAATAGCTCATTGATTGGATTGGATTTGATCTTATGGAGAATTCTCTTATTGGGTGTAAATAGTCATTGCAGGTTGTGGGAGTGGTTGTCTTTCTCATAGTAGTGACGTAATGGTTGTCACTTAACAAGATATCATCATGAGTTCAGTCATAATTGAATGTTGATCCCAATAGGTTGGATTCATAGTTCTAATTCCTCCCTACTGAGGCTCTACTTAACTCTATAATCAAAGTGTGACTATTTATGATTCTATGCAGTAGCCCCTTTGTCTCCTTGCATGTGTATACAGACAGAAATTCAAATCGCCCGAACGGGCATATTTACTAAATCACACTGCTTACTGCAGGCTTTACCGTGCACTAAGAGTACCATGCTGTTAGCACAGGGGTACCACGGTATAATCCTGCATTAACTGCTCTGATGCCTCCCTGAAGGCGGTATATCATGTTTTTTTAATAAACTAACACTAACCAGTTAGTATGCTATGGGGCGGGTTAGAGGCGGAACATGGGTGTTGACTGTACATTGTGATTGGCACAGGTATCCTTGGATGCGCTAATAGCAAATGTTGCTATTAGTGCTGATATAATTATTGCCGTTTCAAGAGTGGCGGAAGCCATTTAGTGCGGTGAGCTGCAGCTGCAATGCACTAACTGCAGGGGGCATGTGAACATGCCTCTAAAGCTTGGTGTACTAATTCTTGAGGTCGAACATGGGCAAACACTGTGCATTTTAGTAAACCTACTCCTAAAATTGTTAAATGGAAAACTTGGAAGACTTTCAGATTGGAGGTTTAAATTGATTTGATTTAATGAAATTCATCCTGATTTTGAGGGATTCAGTTGGGAAAATATCTCCAAAAATAAGAGGGCAAATGTAATGCCACTAAAAATGTTCTGATGCTGTAAAATCATAGTACAGCAATAATTTCAGTTCCAACTAGGAGGTAATGTAATTTTATTTTAATGCTTGATTTTTTTTTTTTACTTCATAAAATCTAAATTTGGATGATCTCTCCTCCTTACTGGCCTGAGAAGCACAATAGAGCTTTCTAGTATCCACAGGGACAGGATACAGTGTCATTCCTTAGCTGTGAATATTAATGGATGTGAAGATGCTCTCCCATATCATCATGAATTGCCCTTGGTAAATTTAGCATGACATTATTGTGGATTGCAGGCAGTTTTAAAGGACCAACATAACCTAATATCAGGGTTGAGAATGTGCTTTATATGGGTTTAATCATAGTGAGACCTATCACAGAGAACTTCCTGAGTGATTTCCTTGTACTAGGAGTTGAACCACAGGGCAAGTCACCTATGTAGAAAAGTTAAATTAATAAATATTAAAGAAAAAGGGCTGGCCTAAAAAACAATTAAAATAGCTTTAAAATGTAGGGTTGCTCTGGTGATAACATACAAATTTGCAGAACATAAGATCAGGTAATATCTCCAGGAACAAGTAGGAATGAGTCTTCACATATGGGTATCGTCGGTACCGACGGAGCCTGCGCAGGAACGCTCCCCAGCATCCAGAAAGAAAGCTTTTGGGAGCATCCCACAGCACCTGCGTGCTGCCTTCCCGCCTTTCCTAACCGCCTCTCTCCAGTTCTTCTTTTCCGCGGAGCCAGCAGGTCGTGTTCCTGTCACCGCTGAAGAAGTTCTTTATTTTTCTTTATTTCTTTGGTCGCGCGTCTGCCTTCTTCGACGTCGGACCGGTACCGCCGGTCTTTTCTTCTTTCTTTAAAAAAAAAAAAAAAAACCTACCGTTTCCCACTTCTGTGCAACTTTTCCTTTTGGGCCTTAGGCCTAGCAAAATTTTCCTCATGGAAAAGCCCGCTTCTGGGTTTAAAAAGTGCACAAAGTGCAGCGGTACTCTTTCTATCACCAACACCCATGACTGGTGTCTAAAATGTTTGGGCCCTGACCACTCCATCACCGATTGTGAGTCCTGTTCCATGATGTCTAAAAGAGGTCGACAGAATCAAGCGGCCAAGCTCAGTACCCTGTTTCCCTCTGATGCAGCTTCGGTGGCATCGACATCTTCCAGGGCTGCTTCTTCCTCCCATGGATCTCAGGTAACCAAACATAAGTCCAGCCGGTCCTCGAAGGGTAGATCTCCCTCTAAGTATTGAGATGCCTCCGGGCTTGCTCTCGAGGATCCTGCACCGGCAAAATTACCCTGGTGGGAAGCTCCGGCTTCCAAAGCTTCATCTATGGGGTCACAGGTTGACATCGATGGCGTGGCCTCGACGGATCACCTGTTGCCATGTTCTGGGGTACCGGTGGTTTCCACTGGTACCGACATCCAGACATTGATTGCGTCGATGGATCAGAATATTCTGACCATGCAGCGTGCCATCACGGCATTCATACAAGCTGCGACACCTCCGGTACCGCAACAAACTCCGTTGTCTGTACCGGTTCCGGCACCGATATCTGTTCCGGTGCCAGTACCGATTGCATCGACATCGGCTTCGGTGTCGACTGCAGCGGTACCCTGTCCTGTGATGCCCATCGGTACCGATCACTCCCGATGTCAATACCACCCGTATCGGGCTCTGCAAGAGCATCCAGACAGGCGATACTTCGATTCCTCCGAAGACTCTGATGAATCAGAGGCTTCTCTCGAAGCATCGGTACTCCTTCCTCAGGAGCCCTCTTCTCCAAAAAGAAGAATGTCTCCTCCAGAAGACTTGTCTTTTCAAGACTTCATTAGGGAAGTGGCCAGGGGCCTCTCTATTTCATTGGCCCCTGAACCAGAGCCTAGAGCCAAGAAATTAGATATTTTACAGTATCCTAAGGCTCCTAAAGAGGCAGCCACTTTACCTATTCATGAGATCCTTTATGATCACATGTTGGGCATATGGGAGACACCTCTTACTACCTCCCCTCATTCTCGCAGGTTGGACACCATGTACCGTGTTCCTCCTTGTCCTGGCTTTCATAAGACTCAGCTTCCTCACCACTCTATTGTGGTGGAGTCTGCTATGAAAAAGATAAAGAGTGCAAAAAGACACTCATCTAATCCTCCAGGAAGAGAATGCAGAACCTTGGATGCTTTTGGCCGGAGAATTTTCCAGGCCAATATGCTTACTGCCAGAATCAACTCCTATAGTCTCTATATGGGGATGTTTCTAAAGGAAGTTACAGATCATCTGCAGACTTTCTCCTTTTATCTCAGAAGATAAAAGGGAGGAGTTTCTCACCTGGCTTAAACATGCCCAGGATGTTTCCAAATTTTCCAACCGTGCAGCCTTTGACTCTTTTGAGTGTGCCAGCAGAGCCTTGGCTATTGCCATAGGTGCACGCAGACTTGCTTGGTTACAAGCTTCTGATTTGGAACCCTGGGTCCAGGATGGATTAGGAAATCTTCCTTGTACAGGTGAAAACCTTTTTGGCAAGGATTGGCAAGCAAAGGCCACTCAGATGGATGCTGAGAATTCTGCCTTAGATAGACTTTCAAAGTCTACTTCTGCTCCTGTTAGAAAAAGGTTATTCAAAAAGGCTTTCTTTCCCAAAAAAGGGAAATATTATCCTGGTTATGGTCACCAGGCATCTTCTGCAGGTCGTTTTGCTGCAAAGCGTCAGCAACAACCTAAACAAGCCAAGCCTAAGGCTTCAAGGACTGCTACAGCCCAACAGCCTCAGCCTCCTCAGGGCCTTTGACTTACAACTAGAGAACTTAGCCTTTCTGGCTCTAGAAGAACCAGAGCCTCTCACCATTCCAGGAAGGTTAGCTCACTTTGCTCCCAGATGGGAACAAATCACAGCAGAGCAATGGACCCTCTCCATCATAAGGGAGGGGTACAAGCTTCATTTCTTAAACCTTCCTCCTCATACCATGGTGAGACAGTTCAATTCTCCAGCATCTCTCCTCGACCTTCTGGGCCAGGAAATTGCTACCCTTCTTACCCAAAGGGCAATAGAAGAAGTACCCCTTCTTCAACAGGGTTCAGGGTTCTACTCCCCCTATTTTCTTATCCCAAAGAAAACAGGGGGTTACAGACCCATACCTTCAGAGTCAGGATTGGCTTTGTTCTCTAGATCTCAAGGATGCGTACACCCATGTCCTCATCCATCCAACACACAGAAGGTTCCTTCGGTTCCTTTATCAGGGAAAGCACTACCAATACAGAGTGCTTCCTTTTGGTCTGGCCTCTGCTCCAAGAGTGTTCACAAAATGCATGGCAGTGGTAGCTGCATTTCTACGCACTCTAGGAATATTTGTATTCCCATATCTGGACGACTGGCTCATCCGAGCTCCATCCCAGACAGAGGCCCTGGCTTCCCTAGCTTGCACAAGGCGTGTTCTTCAGTATCTGGGACTGGTAATAAACATCCCAAAATCACATCTCACCCCTACTCAGTCATTAGAGTTCATAGGGGCCTTGCTGGATACCACAACTGCAAGGGCCTATCTTCCCCAAGCCCGTTGCCTCCGATTGGTGCAGTTAGCCTCACAAGTTCAGTTAAAGTCCCATTTAACTGCTTGAGAGATGTTACAACTGTTAGGCCACATGGGATCCACCGTGCATGTGGTTCCTTACGCTCGCCTTCACATGCGAGCAGCTCAGTGGACTCTGTCCACCCAATGTACCCAGGCATCAGGGTGCCTGTCAGACAAAATAGCAACCTCCAGTCGCCTCTTTTGGTCTCTCCAGTGGTGGAAGTCCACTCAGAATCTGCTGCTGGGGTCCCCCTTTCAACAGTTGCTAACCCAAGCAACCCTTACAACAGATGCCTCTCCAAGGGGTTGGGGAGCTCATCTACAAGATATCTCCACCCAGGGCATCTGGTCTCCACAGGAGACATCTCTACATATCAACCTCTTGGAGCTCAGAGCAATTTTTCTAGCTCTCAGAGTCTTCCACACCCTGCTCAGCTACAAGACAGTCCTCATCCACACGGACAACCAAGTAGCCATGTTCTACGTGAACAAGCAGGGTGGGACTGGCTCTCTGTCGCTTTGCAACAAAGCTTTGAGATTGTGGGCCTTCGCCAGAGAGCATCACATTCATCTCATGGCAGTGTATCTTCCAGGGGTTCAAAACTCTTGGGCAGACAGACTCAGTCGAGTTCTGCTTCCACACGAATGGTCCTTCCATGGGGACCACATAGCCAGGATCTTTCGAATTTGGGGAACCCCGGACATAGACCGGTTTGCAAGTCCGTAGAATGCCAAACTTCCCCGGTTCTGTTCCAGGATTCCGTGTCAGGGAGTTCAGGCCAGGGATGCCTTCCTCCATTGGGGGCAAGACTTCCTCTATGCCTTTCCACCCATTCCCCTAATTTCCAAGACACTGTTCAAGCTTCAAAGAGACAAGGGGTCCATGATCCTCATAGCTCCACGTTGGCCACGCCAAGTGTGTACCCTCTACTTCTTCATCTCTCTCAAGCTCCCTCCCTGGACTTGGGATCTGCTCCAGACCTCCTGTCCCAGGAGGAGGGAACGTTGTGGCACCCAAATCCCCAGTCTCTTCATCTCAGGGCCTGGTTGCTGAAGGCCTAGACCTTCAAGATTTGCATCTTTCTCAGCAGGTGAAGGATATCCTTCATGCTTCCAGAAAGCCTTCCACTAGACGTTCCTATGCTTTTAAATGGAAAAGGTTTACCATTTGGTGTGCAGAGAAGGGTCTTAACCCTCTTGCAATACCTCTGAATTCTTTACTAGAGTATTTACTGCATTTATCCCATGCAGGCCTTAAAACGAATTCAGTAAGAGTCCATTTGAGTGCTATTGCAGCATCCCTTAAGCCTCTCAATGGCCATCCTATTTCCTCTCATCCTCTTATTGCAAGATTCATGAGAGGCCTTCTTTTAACTAAACCTCCCATTAGACCACCTCCAGTGGCATGGGATTTGAATTTGGTTCTTGGCCAGCTCATGAAGCCACCCTTTGAACCCTTAGCCACTACCTCTTTGAAATTCCTTTCCTGGAAGGTTATTTTACTCATTGCAGTCACCTCAGCTCGCCGTATCAGTGAGCTGCAAGCCTTGGTGGCTAATCCTCCTTATGCAAGGTTCCATCATGACAAAGTAGTCCTCAGGACTAATCCACACTTTATGCCTAAAGTGGTCTCACCTTTTCATCTGAACCAGGAGGTGTATTTACCTGTCTTTTTTCCAGGACCTCATGCATCAAGTGCAGAGAGGAATCTTCATACCCTGGATTGTAAGAGAGCCCTTGCTTTTTACTTACAAAGGACACAGCAACATAGAAAGTCCTCTCAACTATTTGTTGCTTTTGATCCCTCTCATTTAGGACTTCCAGTCTCTAAGAGAACTCTGTCCAATTGGATTGCTCAGTGTATTTCCTTCGCCTACCAGAGTAAGAACCTTTCTCTGGAGGGCCATGTCACAGCTCACAATGTGAGGGCCATGGCAGCCTCTATGGCTCATCTAAACTCTGTGTCCATCGACCAAATCTGTCGAGCGGCCACCTGGGCCTCGGTTCATACCTTTACAGCCCATTACTGCTTGGACAAGGACTCCCGCCGGGATGCCTTGTTTGGTCAGGCTGTTCTCAAACACCTGTTCCATACCTAATCAACTCCTACCCCCCCATCCCTGGTTGGATGCCCGAGATCCATGGGGGGAGGTAGAGCCCTTCTGAGGGACCCACAACCTTGGAGATCTCCCTGGCATCTCTAGCTGGGGAGTCCCCCATATGTGAAGACTCATTCCTGCTTGTTCCTGGAGATAGCACAGTTACTTACCTGTAACAGGTGATCTCTGGGAACAGCAGGAATAAGTCTTCACAACCCACCCACCTCCCCTAGGAGTTGTATCTCTCCATCTTTACTTTCCTCTCTCTCTCTCTCTTTGTCTCAGCTTAAAACTCGAACTGGAGAGAGGCGGTTAGGAAAGGCGGGAAGGCAGCGCGCAGGCGCTGTGGGATGCTCCCAAAAGCTTGCTTTCTGGACGCTGGGGAGCGTTCCCGCGCAGGCTCCGTCGGTACCGACGATACTCATATGTGAAGACTTATTCCTGCTGTTCCCAGAGATCGCCTGTTTTACAGGTAAGTAACTGTGCTTTATTGTACCACCAAAACTCCCATATTTGTGTTTTCATTTTTGTGTTTTGTTTTTCTGCATACCTTTTGTGGATCCTTCTTTGGCTTTCTGATAACCAGAGTTTAGCTGACAAAAAAAAAATGTATAAATACAGATTTGTAGATGTGCAGTAGATCATCCATTTGAAAGTCTGTGTCACTGCAGAGGAGGCCAGCTTTCACTCACTCTCTCCAGTAACTTCTCAACCTGATTCCTTTATGATACTCTATGGCAAAATCATGGGAAAAGCACATTCCAAAGTTTGCTTGTCTCCGCTTTTTCAATAAATGTTAACCACAGATATTAGAGGGTCGCCATGAGTTGACACCGACTTGACGGCACTTAACAACACCACAAATATGGTTGAACACTGGAGTTCCTGTATGACCCAGTTTGTTAAATCAATTTAGTAATGTCTATTGTTCATATTCCATTGGTGTTAATGGGGTCAGGTTAGTTGTATTTGCCTGCGTTACATAAATTGTCTTACTGAAATTGAAGTGAATAGGATATTGAATAAATATAATTTGCATTAGCATGGCCCTCTGATACCAATGCATTTTACAGATCTTTCAGCAAAGAGTGCCTCAGTCCCAGATGAACTTGGAGCATGTGGACATTCCAGGACATCAAGCTATGCAAGCCAGCAATCGAAAGCATCAGGTAGGAATGAGCATCCACTACATGTGTACAATTCCTATTACTCATTTTTAGAATAGTTCAAATAATACGAACAAAGAAATGCTAAACTTGTCTGACAACAAAAATGTAAAAGCTCATCAAGCATGTTAAAAAAAAAAGTATTAAAGACTTAAGATGAAAAAGTTGTTTGGGAAAATGATGATTTTTTTTTTTTACCACTATTAATGTGATTTAAAGTTCCTTGGCAGCCTATTGGATGTGGCCACCATCACCTTATATTGGGTCTGGCTTTCCATCAGATCTTAAAACCTCTTTCTTCAGTTAGCTCCCTCCCCCTCCTTTTTCCCTTGAAAGATGAAGAAAGATGAACTTAAAGAATGCTTGGAAAATGTGACATTGTTAGAGCTGGAATCAGTGCATTCTGTTTGTTGTAATCGAGGGACCTGTGGGCAGTGTTTACCCAGATAGTATAATTAAAACCTACAGCTTCCAATGAAAAGCTGTATCCATTGCACTTTTTTTGCAGTGGTCTTTCTCACCCCATCTTTTGTAGATCTCCCAAGTAGTGCTGCTTCAGAGCTTTGGGCAAGAAAATACTGCCATAGTTACCTGCCAGTGAAAGAAGGGCACCCTGTATGAGGGCTTTCTGTATCTGCTATTTTGGCAGCAGATACAGAAGTCCCAGAGGTACTATCTTACATCCATATTTTTCAAACCAAACATCTGCAAGTATTGCCCCATACTTTAACATTTTTAATTTGTTTTAACATATTTATTTATTATATTTCTCACATCTATCCTTCCACAAGCACATTTCTATGATTTCCCGCCGCTCCTTTGCTGCCTTACGGCAAATTAGGACTGTCCACACTGTGTTACCTTCCAGTTCCTTAGTTACTCTGGTACTCGCTTTGGTCATTAGCAGGTTAGACTACTGCAACGTTTTCCTGGCCAATCTCCCAAATTATCAACTCCAAAGATTACAGCGCATCCAGAACACCGCAGCGCGTCTGGTCACCTTTTCTCGTTCATTCGATCATATCACCCCGATTCTCCTCCGGTTACATTGGATGCCCCTTCGATACCGTTTTCACTATAAATTTTTGATTCTGATTCATCGTGCTATCTATACCTGCAACCCCCTCTATTTAGCAGACTGCATTTCTTTACATTCTCCTCACCGTCAACTTCGCTCAATCCATACTAACCGTCTATCCCTACCTTCACCTTCCCAAGCCCATCTGGAACAGACACGCCACTCAGCTTTTTTCTTCCTCGGACCATTATTGTGGAATATGCTGCCAACTCACCTCCGGTTAGAACCATCCTATCCTCAGTTTAAGTCGTTGCTCAAGACTCATCTCTTTCAGAAAGCATTTGACCTCTCCCCTGAGGCCCTTCCCTGAGTACTGCCTGTCCCTGTCTTTTGTCCTGTCTAAAGCCACTTTCCCTTACCCTTGTCTTTATGGTCTGTGTTGCCCGGCTGGGCTACCCTGTTTTATGATTTGATATTAGTGTGTAGTGCCTCTGTCCTACTCTGTTCCCCTCTTTCCTGTCTATTTTTTGGCGTTCTTTTTCTTGGTTTGCAGTGTTTAACCAGTTTTTATTGTACACCGCTTAATGTTCTTACAACAGCGGTCTATCAAATGCTAATAAAGATAAAGATAAAGATCTTTCCAGTAGTAGATCAAGGCAAGTGACATTCTCCAGGAACAAGCAGGAAGTCAGTCCTCACATATGGGTGACGTCGGCGCCGACGGAGCTCTCATGCGGAGCAATTCCCCAGCTTTCAAAGAAAGCCTTTGGGATTGCATCGCGCATGCGCGATCCCCTTCCCGCCCAAGGGTGCCATCTTGCTCAGTCTCCCTTTTTCCATGGAGCCCAACAGATGTAGTCCAACTTCCCTCGTGGAAAAAGTGCGTCAAAACTCCAGAAGATTTTTCTTCGGCCTGGTTCGCCGCCAGTTCGCCTTCCCGCCTCGGATTCGGTACACCGGTATAGAGTCCGGTCTTGTTTTTCATTTTTGTCCTTCGTGACTAGCATTCGCGCTTTTTTTCTTTTTCACTGGCAGCCTGATCTTTGGACCTCGCAGGGGCCCTTTTTCCCCTGATGGCTGCCAGTGGGTTTAAAAAGTGTGATCGGTGTAAAAAATGAATGTCTCTCACCGACACACATGACTGCTGTCTCTGCTGCCTCGGGGCCGGCCATGACCCGAAGGCCTGTGGCCCGTGCAGCAAAATGTCCTCTAAGGCACTTAGAAGTAGGCAGCAGCGTGAAAGGATTTTCTCAGAGTCCGAATCCACCCGGGTCCGGACCTCGTTAGAAGCCTCGACGTCTCGGGAGCTGTCTGACTCTGAGCATCGTCGTGGGTCTTCTGAGCGGGGGTCTCCCTCGCGGGAACACCAGAGGAAGAAGAAACCTGCGAGGGTGGCATTGTTGGATGCCTCTGATCGGCCTGGGCCCTCGCAGACCAGGTAGCGGAGTCCTGACCACCGTTCCGGGGTCCTCGGAGCGCCCTGCAAAAGTACCTCGCACGGAGCCAGAGATGCCGAGGAAGGTAACTGCTGTTGTCCTCGTTGACTCTCCTCCGGGAGAACCGGCATCGGGTCCAACAACATCGGGACCCGAGCCGGAGTCTTCTGAGCTCGGTCTCAGGATGACGGCCTTGGAGCGCAGTATGTCTGCCTTCATGGAGCAGCAGCGGGCAGTGATGGCCGGTCTCACTGTTCCGTCTGCCGGGACCTTCGAGCTCAAGTTGATCCTTGGCCAAGGTCTCCCTCGACCTCCCTTTCGGGACTGAGGTTGTCGACGCCGAGGGCGGTCGAGATCGAAGCCCGCACGGCCGGAGCCCATCGATTCCTCTTTTGAGGACTCTGCATGGGAAACGGAAGATAAAGAGTCCCTGGACACCTACTGGACCCGGTGTGCCCCATTGGACTCGCCATGGTCCGAGCCTCAGAGAAGGTCCCCCCAGGAGGATACCCGGTTCTCGGACTTCATCAAGGACATGTCCAAGGCTTTGGCATTCCCAGTGGACACCGAGGAGGAGCCTCGAGCCGAAGAGCTCGAAGCCCTCCAGTATGATTTCCCCCCTTTGGGAAGCCCTTATGGTACCGGTTTCTCTGATGTTGGAATGGCTGATGCTCCGCCTTGATGCCGGTTTTCAGCAAGCGGGTCGATTCCATATATCGAGCCCGCAAGAGCCCTGGGTTCCAAAAGGCACAACTGCTGCACAACTCCATGGTTGTGGAATCGGCCATGCACAGGCTCAAGAGCCAGAAAACACACTCCTCGGTGCCCCCTGGCAGGGAGGCCCAGAGCCTGGACGCCCTCGACAGGAAGTGCTACTAGGGCTCGATGCTATCATGCCGTGTCCAAACCTACCAGCTGTACATGGGCATGTACTTACGAGACCTGGCAAAGGAGATTGCCGGGTTCTCTGCTGACCCCTCCGAGAAACCCTTGCAGCGTTTCAAGAACTTGTTCACGGGGATTCGGGTGTGCTCAAAGTTTGTCTCGAGCAGCCTATGACGGCTTTGAGGCCTCGGCCCAATTAGCCGCAGCCGGCATCGGTGCCTTATGCCAGGCATGGCTAATGTCGTCAGACCTAGAGCCATGGGTTCAGGACAAGTTGGTCGATGTCCCTTGCCAAGGTGACAACCTTTTTGGCAAACCCATGACTGAGAAGGCTGCTGAAATTGAGACCGAGTACTTGACCTGGACAAGACTCTCCAAAAAGACTTATTTTTTATTTATTTATTTAGACAGTTTTGTATACTGCCTTATCCTTCAATCAAAGCGGTCACAACACAAGTGGGGGATACATTTAACACGCGGGGATATGAGACACACACACTAATACTTACAGGGAACATGGGCAATGGAGGGTTAAGTGGCTTGCCCAAGACCACAAGGAGCACCTGTGGGACTAGAAACCCCAGTCCTTCCGGCCCAAGGTTGCTGTCCTCTAGTGGGATTTGAACCCCCGACCTTCCAGCCTGAAGTACCTTGCCCCAACCACTAGGCTACTCCTCCCTCCCTACTTCTGCCCCTTCCAAAAAGAAAGGCCCTGGTTAAAAGACCTTTTTCCTGAGGAAGGGTACGGCTTACTGCAACTACCCCACTCCTCACAGGGGCAGCAGGCCAAGGGACAGGGGCATGGCCCGCGTAAGCAGAAGACCCCCAATTGTTTTTTCTTCATTTTACCATCTTTTTAGCTATGTCATTTAACTGAGATGGCACCCTTGGGCAGGAAGGGGATTGCAATCCCAAAGGCTTTCTTTGAAAGCTGGGGAATTGCTCCGCACGAGGGCTCCGTCGGCGCTGACGTCACCCATATGTGAGGACTGATTCCTGCTGTCTCTGGAGAACACCTGTTACAGGTGAGTAACTACGCTTTTAGGTAGGGTAGACATTTCCCTGTCCTCGGAGGGCTTACAATCTAAGTTTGTACCTGAGGCAGAGGAGGGTTGTGACTTGCCCAAGGCCACAAGAAGTACCAGTGGGATTTGAACCCTGGTCTTTCTGGTACCAGTCTGCTGCCCTAACCACAAGGTCACTCCTCCACTCCATTACTAAATTGCATCTCTTGCAAGTCAGGTGTTTTGTTTTTTTTAATCTTTATACATTTCACACATTCAAGCACAATACTTGAAAGGAAAAAGGTTTCAAGGTTACATAATTTAAAGAAGAATTGCAAAAAGAAAAACATATTACACTTGAAAGCCTACTAGCCCAACAATCAGGAGATCCAAGACAATTGGAAAATAAAATAGTACAAACGTGAAAGGAAAGCAAAAACAGGCAGTTTAATCCACTTCTAATTCTATTGCTGCATCATATATGAAATCTAACTGGTTCCCTCCATAGATGGAGGAAGGAGTCGCGAACTAACAAAAGCTGCCAACTGAGTAGGGTCATAAAAAAAAGTTAGTTCTTTTTAAGACTGATTAAAAAAAAAGTAAGCAAGTGTTATTTTCATTTACAAATATGATTTTTTGGAACTTATGAAGGAGCTTAAGCTTTTCCGTCAGGACTTTACCAAAGCGGTGAGCGACATTCGCACGGATCTAAAATCTCTGGATGACAGAGTTACACAAACTGAGATAAATATTGGAGAACAAATGGATTCATCGGTAGCTCTTCAAACTAAAATTGTGACATTGGAGCGTCTTACCAGAGATTTGAAAGAAAGGCAGGATGATCTAGAAAATAGACAAAGACGCAACAACCTCAGAATATTTGGCCTTCTGGAACAGCAGGGGGGCGCAGAGAACGTAGTAGCTGTAGTCCAAGAGATATATGCATTCTGTGTGCCTTCTGCTCCGAAACCGGTACGTCTTGAAAGGGCACATCGATCTCTCAGGGCAAGGAGAGCTGCTGGTACACAGCCTGGGGCGTTGATTGTTTGCTTCAGTTTTTTTGAGGACAAAATGACACTGCTGCGGAGTCTCAGGGGTAAACAATCGGTGGTCTTCAAAGGACAAGAGCTTCAAATCTACCAGGACCTTTCTCCATATACCCTAGAGCGACGTCGCAGCTTTAAACCTTTAACACAAGCGTTACAGAAGCAGGCTATCGCATATCAATGGGGCTTCCCCTTTGCTTTACTGTATGAGTGGAATAACTGTTCTCAGAAGATTATGGAGCTCTCCGCAGCGATGGAGATTTTGGATTTCATGCAACATGGAGAGAGACCGATGCGTCTGAGCAGCAAGAATGGAGAATGGGAAGTGTTTTTGCCTAAGAGATGCAAGGTTCCAAGATCCCGACAATCGTCCACCTCTGATGCTGACTGCAATCCGCATAAGGAGATGGACACTTCTGCTCCTGTCTGAGTTTATTGAGCTTGTTTTGAGCTATGGTGGGAGTTTGGGAAGAGAGTTGTCTTTTACTTTCTCTTGTATGTTTTCTCACTCTGGGGCTGCAGAGGAGGGACGTAGGGTTCCAATTTTTTTTGTAGCGCGGCTATGTTGAGAGGATGGGGGGTAGGGTCTGAGATGGGGGGGATTTGGGTGGTGATAGAGGAGTATTAGGACAGAAAAGAGGGCTGGGAGAATTTAGAGCTGTATGCATGTTATTTCCTTTTATGGACGTTTTAAGGGGGTCTTTGCTAGCTATGAAGGGCTGATATACAGTTGGGGTGGAGGGGGGGGGTATTATACACTTATGGTAACGCCCTCCCGGGAGACACTTGAAGTGTCTTCATGTCAACGACGCTTATGCATCCAGTTTACTTCCTGCAAACATAGGAATGTGGGCAGGGGGGGGGTAGCACGGGGGGGGAAGGAGGGGTGGGGGTGGGGGTGGGGGGGGAAAGAGGGGTGGGGGTGGGGGGGGGAGGGCAGGGGGGAAGGAGGGGTGGGGGTGGGGGGGGAAGGAGGGGTGGGGGTGGGGGGGGGAAGGGCAAGGGGAGTGGGGGATGGGGATACTCTTCTGACCTGGGTAATACATTTCTCCCTCTATAAATCTGAGCCATCCACTTTGTTCAAATGGGTAGGGGGGTAGATGTTGCAGGAGGGGTTTGGGGAGGAGATTGATCATTAAGAGTCTAGAGAATACTTGGAGGGGGATTAGTTTTACAATGGGCGATTATAAGGTGCCTTTTGTCAGGCTTGGGTATGGTTAGAGCCATTTCTTGGAATGTACACGGCTTAAATAATCCGTTTTTTTTAATCTTTATACATTTCACACATTCAAGCACAATACTTGAAAGGAAAAAAGGTTTCAAGGTTACATAATTTAAAGAAGAATTGCAAAAAGAAAAACACATTACACTCGAAAGCCTACTAGCCCAACAATCCGGAGATCCAAGACAATAGGAAAACAAAATAGTACAAGTGAAAGGAAAGCAAAAACAGGCAGTTTAATCCACTTCTAATTCTACCGCTGCATCATATATGAAATCTAACTGGTTCCTTCCATAGATGGAGGAAGGAGTCGTGAACTAACAAAAGCTACCAACTGAGTAGGGTCATAAAAAAAACGTTAGTTCTTTTTAAGGTTGATTAAGCAAGTGTTATTTTCATTTACAAATATGTTAATATTTGATCACGTCGTCTTGTGAATCCTCCTCTTGGACCTGGAGATGTCTTCAGACTGATGAGAAGGATCACTGCAAGAGAAAGCAGGAGTGCTAGGATGCAGCTCATCCATTTAACCTGTTGGCACAGTAGTGTCTATAACTCTGTAAGAGTTAATATAATGGGACCTAGTCGGTCAGGAAAATTGCCCCAAAATACATTGAAGCTGACTTTGCACAATGAGTCTGGCTCCCACCAAAAGATTATCATATGGCAGAAGCTGGAGGATAACCATGATAATTTATCTCACCATCACAGACAATGGCGAGGCCTTTTATTAAAATAAGATAGAACCTTTTATTGTAGCAATATAATCAGCTGACCACGTTAGGTAAGCTAGGCATCCCGGGCTGTCTCTGAGCCTGCCAGGTCATTAAGCCAGGCCGCTTTCCTGGGCGCCTGCTCTCATTCTCCAGACTAGGGGTCCTTGCCCAGCATAGCCATCGCCAACGGTTTTAAATACATTCAAATCATATGTAAAACTTTCTCTGTCTTTTCCTTATCCTTTAAAAGTAAAAAGCAGGGAGCTGTGGGAGGACATGTCTGGGCTACCAGATCTGCTGACCTGTTCTACTTGGCTGAATTTCTGCTGTTGCGGTAGAGCAGTCGCTTGGAGCTTTAGATGTAGCCGTGATGAGAGAGAATGATGAAAAGCTGCAAGGTGTGGGACACACCAAGGGCAGAGAATCTTCTGACAAATCCAAATGGGAAATAAATGATGAAATATTAAACTGCATTGGCTGTAATCCTGTCTGAGATTCTGGTTATTGCTAAATCTCTCCTGATTTATTATCTAATCCTATCAGTAGATTTATTTACTGGTTGGTTAGTTAGTTTAGTTTCTGATCTGCAATTTCGGTATTACAGCTGCTGCAGTCCAAATCATTCTTGCCTTTAAATCACTATGTCAGATGCAAAGTTAGATTGGTGAACATAAGTTCCTGAGCGGTTCTCAAGGTCCATCAAGCCCAGTATCCTGTTTCCAACAGTGGCCAATATAGATCATACGTACCTAGCAGTTTCCCCAAAAGACACAGGTTCCACAGTGCTTGTACTGGGTCAAGCATTGTTATCCTGGGTCCCTTTTTAATAATGGTTTATGGACCTTTCCTCCAGGAACTTGTCTAAACCTTTTTTAAGCCCAGCTACACTAACAGCCTTTACTACATCCTCCGGTAACACATTCCAGAGTTTGATTACACGTTGAGTGAAAAAATATTTTCTTTTATTAGTCTTAAATAGTTTTCTCTGTAGCTTCATTGCATGTCCCCTAGTCTTTCTATATTCTGATAACGTAAACAATCGATCTCAGTTTACCCGTTCCACTCCGTTCATTAATTTATAGACTTCTATCATATCTCCCCTCAGCCGTCTCTTTTCCAGGTTAAAAAGCCCTAACCTTTTTAGCCTTTCTTCATAGGAGTATCCTTCCATCCCCTTTACCATTTTGTTGGCTCTTCTCTGAACCGTTTCTAATAACGCTATATCCTTTTTAAGATACGGAGACCAGAATTGCACACAATATTCAAGGTGCGGTCTCACCATGGAACGATATAGAGGCATTATATCTTTTGTTTCATTTTCCATTCCTTTCCTTATGATATCTAGCATTCTATTTGCTCTCTTGGCCACCGCTGCACACTGGGCCAAGGGTTTTAACATGTTATCCACAATGACGCCTAAATCTTTTTCCTGGGTGGTGGTTCCTAATGTGGAACCTTGCATCGTGTAACCATAGTTTGGGTTGTTCTTCCCTAGGTGCGTAACTTTGCACTTGTCCACATTAAATTTCATCTGCCATTTTGATGCCCAGTCTTCCAATTTATCAAGATCCTCTTGCAATTTTCCACAATCCTCTTGGGTTTTAACAACTCTAAATAGTTTTGTGTCATCTGCAAATTTGATAACCTCACTCGTTATTCTCCTTTCCAGGTCATTTATGAATATGTCAAAACGACAATCAGGTTTTCGTACTGGCCACTCTGCGGAGACCATTGACTGCCCTTCTAACTGAGCTTCATAGTGCGCTCAATTCCAGTAACATCGCCTTGGTTGTTTCATTAGATCTTTCCAGTGCTTTTGATCTTGTGAACCATGACCTGTTACTCGCAAGACTATACTCATCTCCAGGAACATGCAGGAATGTAGTCTTCATATATGGGTGACATCAGGTACTGACGGAGCCCGCACGGGAAGCTCTCTAGCTACCAATAGGAAAGCCTTTGGGAGTGCTCCACTGCACCTGCAATACTGCTTTCCCTCTCTTCCAACTCAGTCTCCTCAGTTCTTCTTTTTCCATCAAGCCAACGGGTCAAAACCCTGTCACCGGAGAAAAGAACTTAAACTTTCTTCAAAAAGCGCTTCTGCCTCTCTGCACCAGTATTGCTCGATCACGGTATCATTTTTGCTTTATTTTTTTCCTCTAAAATTCTTTTTTTCTTTTTCTTTTCAAAACTTTTCCTCAGGGCTTCATGCACACCGGGTCTTGCCCACCATCTTCACAATGGAAAAACCTTCGAGTGGGTTAAAAAAATGCACTAAGTGTTCCAGCACCATCTTGGTGACAGATAAACATGATTTGTATCTGAAATGCCTTGGTCCCGACCATGTACCCCAAGCCTGCTCCCTCTGCAAACAGATGACAAAGAGAGGCCTAGGGAACTGGGCCAAAATGTTTGGAGAACTATTTCCATCAGACTCTGTCATTGGTCTCGACTTCCTCTAGAGGATCCTCACGCTCTCAGGGTTCCAAGCAGTCTAAAGATTCCAAACACTCTGAGAAAAAGACTAAGACCCACATCTTCTTGGAGGTCTTCCAAAGAAAAACTGAAGCCTCGAGAATCCTCAGAGAAGTCGAAGGAACCAAAGGGGAGGACCAAGAATTCCTCAGGCAAGTCTCGGGAATCGAGGGAGAGATCCCGCTCTAAACACCGGGTGCTTCCAGGTCCTCTTCTGACTCTGGCCATCAGCCCAGGCATCTCCGGCAAAAGGACTTGTCCTCCAAAGCCTTGGTGGGGAATCGGGAGGCACACGAGGCCTCGATCTCTGGAAAGCCCCCCAATGCCTTGCTCTGGTACGGTGGCGCCAAGCCCGTTCTTACATTGGACCAGATGTGGCAACCTCCTTGGATCAACGCATGCTGTCCTTGGAGAGGACTTTGGCAGCTTCAGTTCCTCTTACACAGCTGGGGGACTGCATATCGGGGCATCGACACCGATCCAAGCAGTGGAATTGGTACCACCATTGGCACGACCCACTCTACATCGAGAACCGAGGCCTCTGTACAGACACCAATATCAGTATCGGCCACCGGGATTCCATGGGGAGCTACCACAGTTCTGGGCCCATTGTTGATACTCACTGGTGTCAGACTCGGATATGTCAGATTCCGACCACCTCTCCTTCAATTCCATGGAATTCCATGACATCACCTCCGATCCCTCGCCTCCAACCATGAGCACGCGCAGAAAATCTCCTCCTGAAGACATGTCTTTTCAGGAATTTATCTGAGACATGGTGGCGAGGCTTTTGATTCCGGCTACATCGGAACTGAAACCGAAGGCTGAAGAGCTGGAAATACTCCAGTACCCTACAGCCCCAAAGGAGGCCACAATCCTCCCGATGCACCGCATCCTCCACAACTTGATGCTCCAGATGTGGGAGACCCCTCTCACAGTATCTCCAAATAGCTGTCAACTTGATACCATGTACAAGGTACAGGAGTGTCCTGGTTTTCAGAAACCACAACTTCCACACCACTCTATGGTGGTTGAATCGGTGATGTTTCGCATTAAAAGTGGCAAAACCCACTCTTCCATACCTCCAGGAAGAGAATCCAGGAATTGCTATTCCTTTGCCTGCTGATCCTTTCAAACGTCAATGCTAGCCAGCAGAATTAACTCTTACATTCTCTATATGGGAATGTTCCTCAAAGAACTTAAGGACTGGGAGGGTTTCCTTCCTGAGGAAAATAGATTTGCTTTTCAAGCTATACTTGCACATAGCCAAAATGTGTAGAAGTTTGTGAATAGGGCAGCATTTGCTTTTGAATCCACTAGTAGAGCCTCATCCATTACCATCTGTGCACACCAGTTAGCTTGGCTGCAAGCTTCAGACCTGGAACAATGGGTCCAGGACATGCTGGACCCCCTATACAGGAGAGAACTTCTTCAGTAAGAACTGGAGGGAGAAGGCTGGAGAGCTGGAAACAGATGAGGCAACCCTGAAACAGCTCTCCAAAAAGACTGCTCATTATACAAAGAAGGCAGCAGCTAAAAGACCCTTCTACCCAAAGAAGAGGAGGTTCTACCCCTCCTATTCTCAACTGGCTTATCAGCCCCAGCAGAAACAGGGTCCTGAACAATCAAAAAAGCCCAGGATAGCTAAGCCACAGCCAGCCACCCAGGCCTGGCAGCACCCACTTTCTGACTCCCACCTAGGGAGCACAGCCAGTCCATTCTACACATTCAGGAACCCACCACTATTCCAGGGAAATTCTGCCATTTTTCACATTGATGGCACTCCATCACCACAGAACAATGGACCCTATACATAGTTCAGAAGGGTTACCAGGTAAATTTTCAGAAACTTCCCCCTCACCACTTCAGGGGGGATTTCTCCACCCATGCTCCCCTGGACACCCTGCTCAAGCAGGAGGTCAACAATCTCTTTTCCCAAGGAGCCATAGAAGTAGTTCCTCAAAACCAACTGATAAAAGGCTTCTACTCCCTCATTCCAAAGAAATCAGGGGGCTGCAATCCCATTCTCAACCTCAGAGAGCTAAACAAGTTCTGTGTCATGGAGAAATTTAAAATGATCTCTCTGGAAACCCTCCTTCCCTACCTACAGGAGCACGACGGGCACTGTTCCCTAGACCTCAAAGAGACCTACACTCACATTCTGATTCATCCAGACTACAGACAGTATCTTCGCTTCACCTGTCAGGGCACCCATTATCAATACCGGGTCCTTCCCTTCGGCCTTGCATCTGCCCCAAGGGCCTTCACATAGTGCATGGCCGTTATAGTAGCATATCTTCGAAACAGCTAAGTCTTTGTCTTCCCTTACTTAGACGACTGGCCAATAAGGGCAGACTCTCCTGGAGAACTCTGCTCATCTCTTCAGCAAACTCTTGCACTATTGCAGCATCTGGGATTTATAATAAACTTCCCAAAGTCCCAGCTTACTCCAATCCAAAGATTGGAGCCATACTGGACACTCAGCAATCCAGAGCCTTCCTTCCTATGGACCGCATGAACAGATTAGTGGATCTAGCCACCCATATGCACCAACAGCAGACTGCAAAGGCACGAGCCTTCCTGTGCATCTTGGGCCACATGGTATCTACAGTACATGTGACTAACACAATGGACCCTCTCAACCCAGTGGACCCAAGCCACAGGGAATCTATGGGATATCATACAAGTAACACGCCCTCTGGCTGAATCACTCCTCTGATGGTGCACCCCAACAAATCTTCTTGTAGGGTCGCCTTTTCGGATGTCCCAACATCAACATACTCTGACTACAGATGCGTCCAAACTCGGTTGGGGAGCCCATCTAGATTCAGCCTCCACACAAGGACTATGGACAGCCCAGGAATCAACCCAACCTCCTCGAGCTTCAAGCAGTCACGAATGCCCTCCGAGTTTTACAGCACCACCACTCCAACAGCCATATCCTGGTCAGGACAGACAATCAGGTGACAGTGTTTTACGTAAACAGCAAGGAGGGATGGTCTGTCTTCCTCTCTTCCAGGAAGCCTGCCACCTATGGAACTTCGCCTTTCTCCATCACATGCACCTTCGTGCAGTTTATATTCCAAGAGAGATCAATCACTTAGCGACAGAGTCAGATCTTACAGCCAAATAAGTGGACCCTAGATCTGAAGACAGTGGCACAAGTCTTTCAAGCCTGGGGAACCCCAGTAATAGATCTCTTTGCCACTCCACAGAACTCGCAACTTCCACAGTTCTGCTCCCAGGGTACCATTCAAATTCAGTTTTGCATCAGATGCCTTCATGATCCACTGGGGTCGGGACTGCTTTATGCGTTTTCCCCCCCCATACCCTTGATCCCGAAGACCCTCCTCAAACTCCAAGCAGACAAGGGATCTATGATCCTCGTAGCCCCCTCGCTGGCCCCATCAGCCTTGGTTTCCCCTCCTGCTTCGGCTGAGACAGACCTCTCTGATTCCATTAGGATCCAGGCCGGGGCTTCCCTCCCAGTACAACGGAACAGTCCTGCATCCCAATCTGCAGTCTCTCTGACTGACAGCATGGATGCTGAGAGCATGATGTTTCAATATCTACCACTATCATCAGCCATGAAAGATGCCCTCCTTTCTTCCAGAAAGCCTCCACCAGGAGGAAGTACTCTTTCAAATGGTGTAGATACGCTTCATGGTGCTCTCAAAATAATCACAATCCCTTTGAAGCATCAGTACCCATGCTTCTTTAATACCTTTTGCATTTGTCTTCTCTAGGACTCAAAATGAACTCGGTACGGGTGCACCTTGGTGCTATTTCAGCTTTTCATAAACTTGTGGATGGTTGACCCATCTCCACAATTCCTTTAGTGGCACATTTCATGAGGGACCGCCTCCTCACCAAGCCATCCCTTTGACCACTCCCAGTAACGTGGGATCTTAATGTGGTAATGGCTCAACTCCTTAATCCTTCGTTTGAGCCCTTAGCAACTACACACCTGCAATACTTATCTTGGAAAGTTTTATTCCACATCGCCCTGACCTCAGCCAGGTGTATCAGTGAGCCGCAGGCCTTAGTGGCGCATCCACTGTACACCAAATTTCATCATGACAGTCGTCCTTCACACACATACACATTTTTTGCCAAAAGTGGTGTCACCTTTACATATTAATCAGTCAGTAATCCTTCTGGTCTTCTTTTCAAGACCTCACGCAACTTTTGCAGAGGCAACTCGTGCAGAGGCAACCCTGCACACACTTAACTGCAAAATGGCTCTAGCCTTCTATTTCCAAAGGATGCAGGATATCAGAAAATCCTCTCAGTTTGTGTCCTTTGATCCTAATTGCCTGGGTCTCCCAGTAATGAAACGCACACTCTCCAGATGGATAGTAGACTGTATATCACTGAAATACGACAAAACAGGGCTTACCCTTATCGGGCACGTTACTGCTCATAATGTCCGAGACATGGCAACACTGGTGGCGAACCTACGTTCAAGTAGCCATCGACGAGATCTGCTGGGCTGCAACATGGTCCTCCATCCACACCTTTGCCGCCCACTACTGCTTGGACAAGGACCTTTAAAAAGGAGATAGAGCAGCTTTTAAACTAGATAATAGGGGAAAGCCGACAGTCGCCCAAGAGCAGATGGTTCGGAAGAATGTATCCTTGAAGGATACTACCAAAAGCAGAGAGGTTCCAAAAATGTAAAGTAGCCCAAATGCCCTCGAGTATGGAGCAGACAGAGCTTAAAGATCCCAAATTACCCATGTCTAACAATAGCCAAATTAATATGAATAAACTACAGTCTCTAAAATGCTTGTATGCAAATGCTAGAAGTCTAAAAAATAAATGGGAGAGTTAGAATATATAGCACTAAATGAGAGTTTAGATGTGATTGGAATATCAGAGACATGGTGGAAGGAGGACAACCAGTGGGACACTGTGATACCTGGGTACAAACTATATCGTAATGATAGAGCTGATCAAATTGGTGGAGGGGTTGCGCTCTGTTAGAGAGGGCATTGAGTCAGAAAGGATTAAAGTTTTGCAGGAAACAAAATTTGCTGTAGAATCTCTATGGATTAAAATTCCATGTAAAAAGGGGAAGGCGATGGTGGTGGGGGTGTACTATCGACCGCCTGGCCAGAATGAACAAATGGATGATGAAATGCTCAAAGAAATCAAGGAAGCTAACAAAAGTTACAGCGCGGTAATAATAATGGGCGATTTCAATTACCCTGGTATCGACTGGGTCAGTGTCATGTCAGTACATGCTAGGGAGATAAAGTTCCTAGATGAAATAAATGACTGCTTCTTGGAGCAGCTGGTCCATGAACCGACGAGAGGGGAAGCCATATTAGACCTAGTCCTTAGTGGAACACCAGATCTAGTGCAAGAGATAAGGGTGTTGGGACCACTTGGCAACAGTGATCATAGCATGATCACCTTTGATTTAATTAGTGGAGGAGGGATAGTAAGGAAATCCATAGTACTACCTTTTAATTTTCGAAAGGGAGACTATGATAAAATGCGGAAAATAGTTAAGAAAAAACTAAAAGGAGCAGTTGCAAAGGTTAAAGAATTACATCAAGCTTGGGTGTTGTTGAAAAATACTATCTTGGAAGCCCAGACCAGCTGTATTCCACGCTTTAAGAAAAGTGGAAGGAAGTCCAAAAAACTGCCAGCATGGTTTAAAGGTGAGGTCAGAGAGGCGGCTGTTGCCAAGAAAGCATCTTTCAGGAAATGGAAAAAAGAGCCAAATGATGAAACCTGGAAACAGCACAGGTACTGTCAGGTCAAATGCAATGCATTGATAAAGAAGGCAAAGAGAGAATTTGAGAAGAAGCTTGCTGTGGAAGCAAAAACGTGAAATGAAGATTTTTTTCAAGTACATTCGTAGCAAAAAACCTGTGAGAGAGTCAGTTGGACCATTAGATAATAGAGGAGTTAAAGGGGCACTAAGAGGCGACAAGGCGATAGCGGAGAGACTGAATGAATTCTTTGCTTCGGTCTTTACTGAGGAAGATGTAGGGATGTTACCCATGACTGAAGTGGTATTTAAAGGTGTGGAAGAATTGAAGGAAATATCGATACATCGGGAAGATGTATTACAACTATTAAATAAACTGAAGAGTAGCAAATCACCTGGGCTGGATGGTATACATCCAAGGGTGCTGAAAGAACTGAAATATGAGATTGCAGACCTGCTATTAGTAATCTGTGAACTATCATTAAAATCATCTCTAATACCTGAAGATTGGCGGATCGCCAGTGTAACACCAATTTTTAAAAAGGGTTTGAGGGGTGATCCGGGAAACTACAGACCGGTGAGCCTTACGTCAGTACTGGGAAAAATGGTAGAAACCATCATAAAGAATAAAATTACTCAGCATGTAGATAGTCATGGCCTAATGGGAGACAGCCAACATGGCTTTAGACAAGGAAGATCTTGTCTTACTAATCTGTTATGTTTTTTTGAAGGTGTGAATAAACAGGTGGACAAAGGTGAGTCGGTTGATATAGTGTATCTGGACTTTCAGAAAGCCTTTGACAAGGTCCCTCATCAGAGACTTTTGGCAAAACTAAAGAGTCATGGGATAGGAGGCAGTGTACTACTGTGGATCAGGAACTGGTTAAAAGATAGAAAGCAGAGGGTTGGGCTAAATGGCCAATTTTCCCAATGGAGAAAGGTGAATAGGGGTGTACCCCATGGATCTGTGCTGGGTCCGCTGCTTTTTGACATATTCATAAATGACCTGGAATAACGAGTGAGGTTATCAAATTTGCAGATGACTCAAAACTATTTAAAGTTGTTAAAACCCAAGAGGATTGTGGAAAATTGCAAGAGGATCTTGATAAATTGGAAGACTGGGCATCAAAATGGCAGATGAAATTTAATGTGGACAAGTGCAAAGTTATGCACCTAGGGAAGAACAACCCAAACTATGGTTCCACGATGCAAGGTTCCACATTAGGAACCATCACCCAGGAAAAAGATTTAGGCGTCATTGTGGATAACATGTTAAAACCCTCGGCCCAGTGTGCAGCGGCAGCCAAGAGATCAAATAGAATGCTAGGTATCATAAGGAAAGGAATGGAAATAAAACAAAAGATATTATAATGCCTCTATATCGTTCCATGGTGAGACCGCACCTTGAATATTGTGTGCAATTCTGGTCGCCGTATCTTAAAAAGGATATAGCGTTATTAGAAAAGGTTCAGAGAAGAGCCACCAAAATGGTGAAGGGGATGGAAGGATACTCCTATGAAGAAAGGCTAAAAAGGTTAGGGCTCTTTAACCTGGAAAAGAGATGGCTGAGGGGAGATATGATAGAAGTCTATAAATTAATGAACGGAGTGGAACGGGTAAACGTAGATCGACTGTTTACGTTATCAGAATATAGGAAGACTAGGGGACATGCAATGAAGCTACAGGGTAAACTATTTAAGACTAATAAAAGAAAATATTTTTTCACTCAACGTGTAATCAAACTCTGGAATTTGTTACCGGAGGATGTAGTAAAGGCTGTTAGTGTAGCTGGGTTTAAAAAAGGTTTGGACAAGTTCCTGGAGGAAAGGTTCATAAACCATTTTTAAGAAGGGACCCAGGATATCAATGCTTGACCTAGTACAAGCATTGCAGAACCTGTGTCTTTTGGGGAAACTGCCAGGTACGTATGACCTAGATTAGAGGAGTGGAGGAGTAGCCTAGTGGTTGGGGCAAGGTACTTCAGGCCGGAAGGTCAGGGGTTCAAATCCCACTAGAGGACAGCAACCTTGGGCCGGAAGGACTGGGGTTTCTAGTCCCACAGGTGCTCCTTGTGGTCTTGGGCAAGCCACTTAACCCTCCATAGCCCATGTTCCCTGTAAAATAGTTATCTCCAAGTTATAATACCCTGTTCAATGTAAATTTCAGTTTGTTCAATGTAAACCGCACTGATGCAGAATAACACGGTATATAAGAGAATGTAAATAAATAAATAATAACACAGGTACACTAAAAAAATTTTTTTTTAAACTGCCTCTAATGTTTCGATTGATTTTTACGTTTTTTGGTGCGCTGAATCCAAATCTGGTAACCAATTTGCTCCATCATGTACAGATTTTTTGCTACATTGGGTTAGCAGTTTGAGGTGAACGTTTCAGATTGAGTGCGATCAAGATAAAAGTTTCTTGGATGAATTCTTTATACTAATTGTTTAGTAGTTATTCAAATAAGAATAAAGAAAATTGTAACAAGGCAGCACATAAGAATAGAGTAATGTCAACAAAACACACTGTGATGGTAGCAAAATTGTCTGCACTTAAAACAGCCACATAGATGTGCACAAACATTGAGCATATAAGAGCGAGGTTAGACACAAAGCAAAGCAAAGAAATGTGCAAAAAATGTTGTACAGGTATGTATGTAAGAATAGAAAACGCAAACCGCACCATTGCAATACATGAAGACAAACAACCGATGGTGTGAAAATAAAATTCTAATAAATGAGATCCGACACTGTGGTAATAACTAGCAAATTTTTATTTCAAAGTTTAGTAAAAACACGATATTTGTCAACACAGTTTAGATTTTAAAGTCATTCTTGGGTCAATCAATCTCCTGGTGGGCCCGTTTCTTCTTCCCCCGAATGCTTCTCTTGGTGCGCTGCTTGGCGTATTTTTCATCTGGGGTTTCCCGCAGCAGCAACCAGCAGAAATCAGCCATCATAGTGGTGTTCCATCTTCCTTGGTACCTTCTCTCTGCGTCCTTGATGTCCTGGTGAAACCTTTCACCTTGTTCTTCACTGTACGCCCCCAAGTTTTCGGGAAAGTAGTTCACATGGGAGTGCAAGAAATGGACTTTCAGGCTCATGTTACAGCCTTGTTCTTTGAAGGCATTGAGCATCCTGGTAAAAATATCGTTATAGTTCTCATCCCGCCTGTTCCCCAAGAATTTGAGAACAACATCCTTGAAGGAATCCCAGGCTTCTTTTTCCTTCTCAGACATCGTTTCAGCGAATGCTCCATCTGAAATGAGTTTCCTTATATCAGGGCCAACAAACACTCCTTCCTTTAGCTTTGCTTCAGAAAGTCGGGGGAACTTTGAGCAAAGGTACCGAAAGCACTCACCATCTTTTGGAAGGGACTTGATGAATTGCTTAATGAGACCCAACTTTCTGTGGAGAGGTGGTAATAGAATTTTATCACGAGGTACCAAGCTCTCATGAAGAACATTTTTCTCACCGGGTCTCAAATACTCCCGAATTGGCCAGTCTTTTTTCCCCCAGTGTAGGTCGCGGGCCTGGCTATCCCACAAGCAAAGGAAGCAGGGATATTTGGTGAAACCGGATTGCTGCCCTAATAGCATGGATAGAATTTTAAAGTCGCCACAAATCATCCACTTATGCTCATCATAACGAATCTTCTGAAGAATCAGGGCCAAATTCTCGTATTTTTCTTGGAGAATAACAGAGTGAGCAATAGGAACTGAAGCGAATGTGTTGCCATTATGAAGAAGAACACCTTTTATGCTGTCTTTTGACGAATCAATGAACAGCCGCCATTCAGCAGGATCATACTTGAGTTTAAACTTTTCCATCACTCCGTATATATTGTTGCAAAATACCAAATCTTCCTCTTTGCTGAAATACTTCAAAAATTGTGTCTCGCGGTTGCGGTACCAATAAAAAGTTGTTCCTGGTGACAATAGATTTTTCTGTTTAAGCCGAGAACCTAGCAGTTGGGCAGCATCTTTTGGGAGTCCTAAATCCCGGACTAAATCATTCAATTCAGCTTGAGAGAAAAGTTCAAGTTTCGGATCTGGTTCAGTTTCAAACTCGGAAGTACTGGACTCATCGGGAAAAGCCATCTGATGAGTCTCATCATGATCAGAACCGTCCACACAAATATGATCCAAAGATTTTGGTGGTTCAGGCACAGGTACTTTGTTGCTATGAGGCATAGGCCTAATTGCTGAGGGAAGGTTGGGGTAACTTATTACGTTCTTATTTTTTAAGTTGTATCCCTTCACAATGCAAGAGCAAAAATAGCAGTCACTGCTGTGGTCTCTTTGTTCACGCCACATCATAGGTATTCCGAAACGAAATGCTTGTTTTTTACCTTTCATCCATAAGCGTAGATCTTCCTTACATGTCTTGCACACTTTGAGGAGCCCACGGTTTGTCTTGATCGCCTAACTTCAAACCGAAATAGGCGAAATATACTTTTTTAATAAATGCAGAAATGTTCCTCTGCCGCTTTTTCACGGTATATTCCCCACAAATAAAACAAAAACTGTCCGGAGAGTTGACGCAACCTCTGGCTCTGTGAGCCATCACAAATACACAGCACTGCAAACTACAACTGTAGTGAACCACTTCGGAATAAAGCTGGATTACGACTGAGCAAACAAAAGGTAATAATGGACTTGCAAGAAACTGAAATTTGACAGGAACGTTCATGTTGCAACCACCGTGTTTGAGCGACGCGAACGAGGCGAGGCGAACAGGAAAGAACATGCGCCAGCGCGAGTACTGGATTTAGCCCCCCGCCTCCCAATTGTCCTGTTAATGTATAAAATGAATACAAAACACTCTAAAATATCATGAGGGAGTGTTTCTAGTTAGTTAACCATTACAACCTCTATTTTGGGCCAAGAAAATAAACTGCAGTCGGCTAAAAAGAAATTATGTGAACATTCCTTATATGGGTAAGAAATCTAATTTTGCAAGAAAACATGACATGATGGAACATTTTGGCTATTTTTCCTGGATTCAGCACCCCAAAATCTATAGGAATCAGTTGCAAAACTGGAGGCAGTTTTTTGGTAGTGTACCTGTGTAATTGGCCACTTTTGGAAACAGGATACTGGGCTTGATGGACCTTGGTCTGACACAGTATGGCATATCTTATGTTCTTATGTTCTTAAGGACTCCTGCCAGGATGTGGCCTTTGGCTAGGTGGTCCTTCAACATCTCTTTGAAAAATAGGGACAACTATCCCCTGCCCCACTATTCTTGCCAGATCTCCTTGGCGGGGAAGTCTATGTTAAGATGACCTTGTCCGACTTACTGACCCAGTCCAACGCTTCAGAGATCTGGGAGCTAGGGAGTCCCATATGTGAAGACTACATTGCTGCTTGTTCCTGGAGATAGCGTAGTTAATCTCTTGTAACAGGTGATCTCTGGGAACAGCAGGAATTTAGTTTTCACAATCCACCCTCCTCCCCTTGGAGTTGTAGGGTTCTGTTTTTTTGTTCTCTACTCCGTCGTTTCAGTGACAGACTCAACTAAGGAGAAGGAGTTGTAAAAGCGGGAAGGCAGAAGTGCAGGTGCAGTGGAGTGCTCCCAAAGGCTTTCCTATTGGTAGCTGGGGAGTTTCCCGCGCGGGCTCCGTCTGTACCCGTCACCCATATGTGAAGACTAAATTCCTGCTGTTCCCGGAGATCACCTGTTACAGGTGAGTAACTATGCTTTTTGGCCGTTGGGGAACAGTATTAAAGTGGTTCCAGTCATTTCTGTCTGACCAGAGTTTTCATTACCAGCAGTTCTTCTGGCTCCTACCCACTCCCATGTGAAGTCCCACAGGGCTCTGTGCTTGCCCCTGCACTTTTAATATCTTTCTAGCCCCATTGCTTATCCTCTTTCAAACTACAGGGATCTCATGATTTGTATATGAAGATGATATTTTCCTGGTCTCCCATACTAGTAGTCAGGGGCGGCCCAAGGGGGGTGCGGGGCCATGTGCGGAGACTCGGTGCGGGGCCTCATTTGCATAAGTGGCCTTATTTGCATAAATATTTGCATAATGTTACCATACACTAACTTTTAGTAAACATGTCTCTTAATGAGGGTATGGATAAAGAAAGACTAAAAGATTTCTACATTACTATAATCCAGTGCCAACCGCCAGGCACATTAGGAACTAGTACAAACGCTGCCCATTTAGAACCCATAGCAAATCCGCCATATCCTGACAGCATTACCAGGACTCACAAAGCACCATACCCTACCTATCAAAAGGCAACACTGCAAATATTAAACCAATACATTTCAGAGAATACTGGGGAAAGAGAACAAGTGGCAATGTCAAATAGGAATTACATAAACAGAATACCTCAGCTCAGTTACACATGCAGAACATAGACCATCATCAAACAAGGAATCACAATTTAGAAACAGGAAGGCAATAATTAAACTGGGAACCCCAAAAGCCAAACTTGGAATGTACAACAACACTGTAGAAATAAAACTATAAATTAATTTCCTCTTGTACCAAACAAAGCGCAGACATTAATGATGCACATTTCCCAGAGCTTTCATATTCCAGTTAATAAATTCACAATAAAGAGATATCTTTCTACCTTTTGTGCATTTTTTTTCAGTTGCAATTGCTCCAGCCACTTTCTTCTGGGTTCTTCATGTTTTCTGCTAACTCTCCATCGTCTGCTGTCCATTTGTTCTTTCTTCTCTCTTCTAGTTTTTTTTTCCATTCTCTCTCTCTACATCTGCTTTAACATACTAATCTTTCTCCTTTTGCTCTTTCCTCATTCATATTTCATCCACACAAATTTTACCCCTCCATCCTCAATCCCCACTTACTCTCCCAATAACCGGCCAATTGTAGATTTTTCATCCCTCCCACACAAAATATTTTTCCCCTCTCCATTTTACTCTCCCAGCCCCATCCCATTCTAATCCTCCCCCAACATCAGCTCCCTTCTAGTTCCAGTCTCACCCAGCATCCATTCCCTTCTAGTCCCTGCATCAGCCCATTTCCAGTCCTACCCCCCATCAACCCATTTCCGGTCCTAGCTCCCCCATCCATTTTCAGTCTGAGTCCCTTCATCAGCTCATTTCCAATCCTAGCCCCCCATCAGCCCATTTCTAGTCATTTCTTAGCCCCATCATCAGCCCATGTCAAATCCTAGCTCCCCTCCACTCAGCCCAATTCCAGTCCAAGCCCCTCCATGAGTCCATTTCAATTCAAGCCCCCACCACAGCCCATTTCCAATCTTAGCTCCCCCCAACAGCCCATTTCCAGTACCAGTCCTAGCCCCCCATCAACCCACTTCCAGTCCTAACCTCCCATCACCCCATTTTCAGTTAAAGCCCCCCCTATAACCCATTACCAGTCCTAACCCCCCATCAGCCCACTTCCAGTCTTAACCCCATCAGCCCATTTCCAGTCAGCCCCCCATAGCCCACTGCCAGTCCTAACCCCCTTCCCCATCAGCCCACAGCCCATTACCAGTCCTAACCACATCAGCCCACCTCAAGTCCTAACCCCTCCCCATCAGCCCATGTCCTGTCCTAGCCCCCCCATAGCCCATTATCAGTCCTAATCCCCCCATAGCCCATTATCAGTCCTAATCCCCCCATAGCCCATTACCAGTCCTAACCCCCCATCACCCCATTTCCAGACAGCCCCCATCAGCCCACAGCCCATTACCAGTCTTAACCCCTCCAGCCATTACCAGCCCTAACCCCCCATCACCCCATTTCCAGACAGCCCCCATCAGCCCACAGCCCATTACCAGTCTTAACCCCCCCAGCCCATTACCAGTCCTAACCCCCCATCACCCCATTTCCAGACAGCCCCCATCAGCCCACAGCCCATTACCAGTCTTAAGCCCCCCTAGCCCATTACCAGTCCTAACCTCCATCACCCCATTTCCAGTCAGCCCCCATCAGCCCACAGCCCATTACCACTTAACCCCCCCATAGCCCATTACCAGTCCTAACCCCCCCAACAGCTCACAGCCCATTACCAGTCCTAGCCCCCCCCAGCCCATTATCTGTCCTAGCCACCCCCAGCCCATTACCAGTCTTAACCCCCCATCACCCCATTTCCAGACAGCTCCCATCAGCCCACAGCCCATTACCAGACTTAACCCCCCCCCAGCCCATTACCAGTCTTAACCCCCCCAGCCCATTACCAGTCTTAACACCCCCCCAGCCCAGCCCATTACCAGTCTTAACACCCCCCCAACCCAGCCCAGCCTTAACACCCCCCCAGCCCAGCCCAGCCCCAGTCTTAACACCCCCCCAGACGAGCCCAGCCCAGCCCCACTCTTTTCACCCCCCAAGCCCAGCCCAGCCCAGCACCAGTCTTAACCCCCCCAGCCCAGCCCAGCCCCAGTCTTAACACACACCCCCCCCATATTGGCTTATGGCAAATTTAAAATTAAAAAAAACCCTGGCTCTGGCTGCTGCCGCTCCAGAATTGAGTGTCCCGCGGGGCTCCCTCTCCTCGCTGAGCCTCTCTGCAAGGGCTTTCAGATTCGCGAAGGGAGTGTCTCCCTCGCGTCTCTGTTAAGCCCGCAGGGGCTAATGGGAAATTTCCCATCAGCCCCTCGTGTCTAAAGGGGCAGATGGGAAATTTCCCATTAGCCCCTGCGGGCTTAACAGAGACGCGAGGGAGACAGACACTCTCCCTTCGCGAATCTGAAAGCCCTTGCAGAGAGGCTCAGCGAGGAGAGGGGGCCCCGGGGGACACTCCATTTTGCTGCGGAGGCCGCGGCAGCAGCCAGAGCCAGCTTTTTTTTTTTAAATATAATTTTTAAAAAAAAGCAGAATGTTCTTTGCGCGGGGCCCTGTGCAAAGAACATTTTTGCTCAATGGACGGGCCGGCCCTGCTAGTAGTATTAACCCTGACGTTGGTCCAATGAATCGATGCCTTGCCTTGATTGCTGAATGGCTGCAACAAAATTGCCTGCAATTATACCCCAATAAATCTTCAGCTACATGGATCACGGAGTTTTACAGCTCCAGGTATTGCACCCAATATCAGAGGACATGTCATCACCCTAGCCTAATTTTTCTGCTACCTTGGTGTTCTTATTGATCAGGATTTTGCTTTTTCACAACAGATTAGTCAAGTGGTAAGGGCATCATCTAACTCTTAAAGACGCTTTTGTGCAATTTGCGCTTTCCTAGATACCCCTGCACAGACTTCGGTTATTTTGGCCATGGTAATCTCCCGGATCGATAATTATAACAATGCATATAGCGGAGGAGTACTCTAGTGGTAAGGGCAGCAACCTGGGATCAGAAAAAACAGGGTTCAGATCCCACTGACTCTCCTTGTGGCCTTTGGCAAGTCACTTAACCCTCCACTGCCTCAGGTACAACCTTAGATTGTAAGCCCCCGGCGAAATACCTACAGTACCTGATTGTAACTTGCCTTGATCTACTACTCAAAATGCGTGAGCTCAATACTACTAAATAAATAAGTATATCTGGACCTACCAAGCTTTGAACTTATATGCCTTCAAACAATACAGACTACCACCATCCGCGTTATCGCACATGCAGATCAATTCGACTGCGTAACTCCTGTACTCATCCTCATATACAATATAAGATTTTGATCCTGATTTTGAAAGCTCTATCATACGCCCCTAAATATTTATCTACAGTGATTATTCCCTGTTGTCCAACCCTCTCTCTCCGTTCAGTACACAGCAATAGGCTTTGCCTAATGGCAGCCAATGAAGTACACTATGAATCCACAAGACAACGAGCCTTCTTTTCTGTAGCCCTATCACTTTGGAATAGCCTGCCAAATGAACTCGGACTTAAAGCAACTTTTGCTATTTTCAAAACAGAACTTAAAATGTATCTTTTAAGAAAGATTTTTATCTCCTGGATTAGGGGTTCATTGTGTCATACCCAGGGTTGGGGAACAGCAATTGTAGGTTAGTCGCATCTTTCAACTTGTGTGCTTGACCACCCTACTCTGATGTCTGCATCTGCCGTATGTTTTGTTTTCTTTTACTTTCTCTGTCCGGTCAATGATTGGAGTTCTTTTCTAATTCTTTCTGTCTACCTTATTTTATTTTTGTAACCTGGAAAGGTGATTATAATAAATAAATGAAACCATAAACATTGGAGGAAGAAGGTCACCTGGAAAGACAGCATTACCTTGGTGTGGCAGGAAGTCGTTCTATAGTTAGGACCTGCCCTCTAGATGATGCACTATCCTCTTGCACTTGTATGCCTAGGAGGGAAGTGTTAGGACAGCTGCTGTAATTGGCATTTCATTAGGAATGTAGCTAGTTGGGTCATTGGTGGAATGCCTGGTGCAAAGGCTGCAAATCTCATGCATCACTTAGATAGAAGTGCTAAGGAGGAGTCAGCTGTTGTGATACACATGGCTACCAACAACATAAGGTGAGGGAGGGAAGTTCAGGAAGCCACATTTATGCTTTTAGATAGGAGAGTTAAATTTCTAGCTAGAAACCTCCAAGCTAGTATTATTGTAAATGTTTCCCGTTCCATACTCAGAATTCTAAAGGCAGACTTAACCTCTGCAGTCTTAATACATGTATGAGATGATCATGTGGGGAAGAGGGCTTTAGATTTGTTAAGAACTGGGACATTTTCTTTTTTTGCAGTGTGGGGGGAGGGGGAGGGGGCGGCACATTAACCAGCATGGAACTTATTTGGGGAAAGCATGCAGATCATAGCTCATGGAATTCTTTCTCCCTTCTCTGCATGTGTCTATGTATACAGAACTGTATTCACATGCTTATACATTTCTCATATTTTACTGACTAAAACATGCAATTCAAAATCATTAAAGTAGAAGTTTGTTTCACTGACCTGTATAGCACATTTTAGACATAAAAACAATTATAGAAATACTCAATAGTAATTAAAAAAATAAGAACCCAAGAGGGTTTGCATTAGTCTTTATACCCCTTAGCTCCATACTTGATGGAAACCCCTTTTGCAGCAATAACAGCTACGGGTCATTGAGAATAAGTGTTCATCAGCTTTGCAGTGTGATGGTGCAGTTTTACCTGTTCTCTGTAGGATTGTTCAAACTCTTTCAACTTGGCTGGGGATTGTTTGTGAATTAGTCTTGCCACTGATTTTCTGTTGGATTCGTGTCTGGGCTTTGACTGGGTCGTTCAAGGATATTGACTTTCTTGCTGAACCACGCCATTGTTTCTTATGTTTTGTTCTGCTGAAAAGTGAATATTTTTCCCAGTCCTAGGTCTATGGCAGACTGGAACAGGTTATTTCCAGTATTCAGCTGTACTTTGTACCACCAGTTTCCTTCTATCTTTATAAGCCTCTCTATCCCTGCTGCTGCAAATCATCCCCACAAAATAATGCTGCCACATCACACTTTACTGTAGTGGTGGTGTTAGGTTGATTTCCTATGTTTGTTTTATGCCAGGCATTTGTTTTGTATTGAGACTAAGGAGTATGCTACCGTGGTTTAAACTTTCTACTTGGTCTTATCAGACAGTAAATCCCACTGTTTGCGCTTCCTCAGAGTATTCATTTACAAATGATATGCAGCATATCAGCTTTTCTTCAGAAATGGCTTCTTTCTTGCACTCTCCATAGAGGCCATCTTTATGGAGGAATCTTGACATTGTTGAACAGCCAGCATTTCCACCAGTCTCAGTCAGAGACTTCTGTAGTAAGCTTATAGTCATCTTAGGTCACATAGTGACCTTCCTCAACACTTTACTTATCATTGTTACTGACTTTGGAGGAATGGCCTATTGAGGCACTGGCTTGATGGTGCAGATTGTTTCAACTTTACAGTGATGGACCAGATGGTGCTCCAAACTCATGGAAATTTTCTTATTGCCTTCCCACCATCTGTACTTTTGAATGCCTTTTATCTTGGAGTACATTTGGCAGCTCCATTTATAGCATGTTTAGACTTGGGCTTCAAATTAATTTCATGCAAGAGAAACAGTCTGATGCTTCTTCCTCTGTCTAATTTTTTTTTCTAACATCTGTAATGAGGTGGCCTTGACCAAAACATAAAAATCATATAACAAACAATAAAAGCATTTACACTTACAGTATAGCAGTTTAAAACAAGGACATTAAAAAAACAAACACATTGAATTTTGCATCGAGTGTCACAAGTGTGATTTTCTCCCAGTTGGTGAGGGGTCGGTCTTGCGCATTAGGTGCAAGGACCTCTGTGCTGTCAGGGAACGAGTTCAGTCTCTGGAGGCTAGAAAAATAGACTTGCAGGACCTAAGGAAGACAGCGAGGTATATAGATGAAACCTACAGGGACATATACTGAAGTCGCATCTCCAATCTGACAGCCTCGCTGTTGCCATGGAGAGAGGTCACATGAAAGGAGAGCATTACCTTGGTGTGGCAGAAAGTGATCCTGTAGCTAGGACCTGTCCTCCAGATGATATAAAACCCTCTCACACTGAGGAGGTTTCTCCAGGGCCATGTGCCCATGAGAGAAGATTTAGGATGGCCGTTATAATTGGCAATTCAATCATTAGGCATATAGGTAGCTGGGTGGCTGGTGGACATGAGGATTGCCTAATAACATGCCTGCCTGGTGCGAAGGTAGTGGACCTCACGCGACACTTAGACAAGGTTTTAGATAGTGCTGGGGAGGAGCCTGCTGTCTTGGTAACAATGTCATAGAAAGTGTGGGAGGGAGGTTCTGGAAGCCAAATTTAGGCTTTTAGATAGGAAAATGAAATCTAGAACTTCCAGGGTAGCATTCTCTGAAATGCTTCCTGTTCCATCGCAGGACCCAAAAGGCGGGCAGAGCTCCAGAATCTCAATGTGTGGATGAGACAGTGGTGCAAGGAAGAGGGTTCTGGATTTGTTAGGAACTGGGCAACATTCTGGGGAAGAGAGAGGCTTTTCCGAAAGGATGGGCTCCACCATAACCGGGATGGAACCAGGCTGCTGGCATTAACCTTTAAAAAGGAGATGGAGTAGCTCTTAAACTAGATAATAGGGTAACGCCGACAGCCACCCAAAAGTGCATAGTTTGGAAGGATGTATCCTTGAAGGATACTAGTAAAAGAGGGAAGTTAGGGCATCCCGACAGAGGTTCCAATAAAGATAAAAGTAACCCAGATGCCCTTAAGTACAGAGGAGATAGGGGTAATTTTGAATATTTCAGCTCTATCAACTGATAACCAGATTAATACGAATAAGATACAATCTCTAAAATGCTTGCATGCAAATGCTAGAAGTCTAAAAATAAGATGGGAGAGTTGTAATATATAGCACTAAATGAACGTTAGAGATAATAGAGATCTTGTGGAAGGCGGGCAACCAATGGGACAGAGTATATTACAATGACAGAGTGCAGCCCCTCCACCAATTCGTTCTACCCTGTGTTAGAGAGCACATTAAGTTGCACAGGATTAAAGCTTTGCAGGAAAGAAAATACACTGTAGAATCTCTATGGATAGAAATTCCATGTAAAAAGGGGAAGGCGATGGCAGTGGGGGGGTGTACTACCAACTGCCTGGCCAGAATGAACAGATGCATGATAAAATGCTAAAAGAAATCAGAGAAGCTAACAAAAGTTAGAACACAGTAATAATAGACTATTTCAATTACCCAAGTATGGACTGGGTCAGTTTCACAGCAGGACATGCTGGGGAGATAGTTTCTAAATTAAATAAATGACTGCTTCTTGGAGCAGCTTTTTCATGAACCAACAAGAGAGGAAGCTATTTTGGACCTAATCGTTAGTGGAACACAGGACCTGGTGCAAGAGATAAGGATGTTGGTCATTTGGCAATAGTGATCATAGCATGATCGCATTTGATTTAATAAATGGAGGAAGGACGGCAAGGAAATCCACAATAATACTATTTAACTTTCAAAAAGGAGACTGTTAAAATGAGAAAAATAGTTAAGAAAAAACTAAAAGGAGCAGCTGCAAAGGTTAAAGACTTACATCAAGCATGGGTGTTTAAAAATACTATCTTGGAAGCCCAGACCAGATGTATTCCACATTTCAAGAAAAGTGGAAGGAAGGCAAAAATATTGGCAGCATAGTTTAAAGGTGAGGTAAGAGAGACTGTTGTAGCCAAAAAAGCATCTTTCAGGAAATGGAAAAAGGAGCCAAATGATGAAAATGGGGAAAAAACATAAGCACTGGCAAGTTAGATGCAAGACTGATAAGGCAAGCAAAGAGAGAATTTGAAAAAAAAGCTTGCCGACTGAATGAATTCTTTGCTTCGGTCTTTACTGAAGTTGATGTAGGGAAGCTGTCCATGCATGAAATGATATTTAAAGGTGATGTATAAGAAGAATTGAAAGAAATATCAATAAACCGTGAAAACTTATTGCAACTATTTGATAAACTAAAAGAGTAGCATATCACCTGGACCAGATGTTATACATCCAAGGGTGTTGAAAGAACTGAAATAAGAGCTTGCAGACCTACTATTAGTAATCTGTGAACTATCATTAAATTCATCTGTAGTACCTGAAGATTGGAGAATGGCCAATGTAACGCCAATTTTTAAAAAGGGTTCTTGGGGTGATCTGGGAAACTACAGAATGTTGAGCCTGACGTCAGTACCAGGTAGAATGGTAAGAACATAAGATATGCCATACTGGGTGAGACCAAGGTCCATCAAGCCCAGTATCCTGTTTCCAACAGTGGCCAATCCAGGTCACAAGTACCTAGCAGTTTCCCCAAAAGACACAGGTTCCTCAGTGCTTGTATTGGGTCAAGCAGTGATATCCTGGGTCCCTTTTAATAATGGTTTATGGACCTTTCCTCCAGGAACTTGTCCAAACCTTTTTTAAACCCAGCTACACTAACAACTCTTACTACATCCTCCGGTAACAAATTCCAGAGTTTGATTACACATTGAGTGAAAAAATATTTTCTCTTATTAGTTTGAAATAGGTTACCCTGTACCTTCATTGCATGTCCCCTGGTCTTTTTAAATTCTGATGACGTAAGCAATCGATCTACGTTTACCCGTTCCACTCCATTCATTAATTTATAGACCTCTATCATATATTTCCCCTCAGCCGTCTCTCTTCCAGGTTGAAGAGCCCTAACCTTTTTAGCCTCTCTTCATAGGAGTAGCCTTCCATCCCCTTTACCATTTTGGTGACTCTTCTCTGTACCTTTTTCTAATAACGCTATATCCTTTTTAAGATACAGTGACCAGAATTGCACACAATATTCAAGGAACCATGGAACGATACAGAGGCATTATAATATCCTTTGTTTTAATTTCCATTCCTTTCCTTATGATACCTAGCATTCTATTTGCTCTCTTGGCCGCCGCTGCACACTGGGTGGAGGGTTTTAATGCCTAAATCTTTTTCCTGGGTGGTGATTCCCAATGTGGAACCTTGCATCGTATAACCATAGTTTGGGTTGTTCTTTCCTAGGTGAATAACTTTGCACTTGTCCACATTAAATTTCATCTGCCATTTTGATGCCCAGTCTTCCAATTTATCAAGATCCTCTTGCAACGTTCCACAATCCTCATGGGTTTTAACAAGTTTAAATAGTTTTGTCTCATCTGCAAATTTGAAAATCTCACTCGTTATTCCCTTTTCCAGGTCATTTATGAATATGTCAAAAAGCAGCCCTACCCTCTGCTTTCTATCTTTTAACCAATTCCTGATCCACACTAGTACATTACTTCCTGTCCCATGACTTTTTAGATTTGCCAAAAGTCTCTGATGAGGGATCTAGTCAAAAGCTTTCTGAAAGTCCAGATACACTATATCAACCGACTCACCGTTGTCTACTTGTTCAAAAAAACAAGAGATTAGTAAAACAAGATCTTCCTTGTCTAAAGCCATGTTGGCTGTCTCCCATTAGGCCATGACTATCTACATGCTCAGTAATTTTGTTGTTTATGATGGTTTCTACCATTTTCCAGGTACTGATGGTCAGGCTCACCGGTCTGCAGCTTCCCGGATTACCCCTGGAACCCTTTTTAAAAATAGGCATTACATTGGCAATCCTCCAATCTTCAGGAATTACAGATGATTTTAATGATAGTTCACAGATTACTAATAGCAGGTCTGCAATCTCATATTTCAGTCCTTTCAACACCCTTGGATGTATATCATCTGGTCTAGGTGATTTGCTACTCTTCAGTTTATCAAATAGTTGTAATACATCTTCCCGGTGTAGCGATATTTCTTTCAATTCTTCTGCAGTATCACCTTTAAATACCACTTCAGTCATGGGTAACATACCTACATCTTCCTCGGTAAAGAATTCATTCAGTCTCTCTGCTATAGCCTTGTCCCCTCTTACTGCCCCTTTTACCCCTCTATCATCTAATGGTCCAACTGACTCTCACAGGTTTTTTTGCTACGAATGTACTTGAAAAAGTCTTTATTATGCTTTTTTGCTTCCACAGCAAGTTTCTTCTCAAATTCTCTTTGCCTGCCTTATCAATGCCTTGCATTTAACTTGCCAGTGCTTGTGCTGTTTCCAGTTTTCGTCATTTGGCTCTTTTTTCCATTTCATGAAAGATACTTTTTTGGCAACAGCCTCTCTGACCTCACCTTTAAACCATGCTGGCAGTTTTTTGGACTTTCTTCCACTTTTCTTAAAGCATGGAAAACAGCTGGTCTGGGCTTCCAAGATAGTATCTTTTTTTAAACAACACCCAAGCTGGATGTAAGCCTTTAACCTTAGCAAATGCTCCTTTTAGTTTTTTCTTAACTATTATCCTCATCTTATCATAGTCTCCCTTTTGAAAGTTAAAAGGTAGTAACTGTGGATTTCGTTACCATCCCTCCTCCATTAATTAAATCAAACACGATCATGCTATGATCACTATTGCCAAGTGGCCCCAACACCCTTATCTATTGCACCAGATCTGGTTTTCCACTAAGGACTAAGTCCAAAATGGCTTCCCCTCTGGTCAGTTCATAACCAGCTGCTCCAAGAAGCAGTCATTTAATTCATCTAGAAACTTTATCTCCCTAGCATGTCCTGCCGTGACACTCACCCACTCAATACCAGGGTAATTGAAATCACCCATGATTATTACCGTTCTGTAACTTTTGTTAGCTTCCCTGATATCTCCAGAAACAAGCAGGAATGTAGTCTTCACATATGGGTATCGTCGGTACCGACGGAGCCTGCGCGGGAACGCTCACCAGCGTCCAATTAGAAAGCTTTTGGGAGCATCCCACAGCGCCTGCGTGCTGCCTGTCTGCCTTTCCCAACTGCCTCTCTCCAGTTCTTCATTTTCCACGGAGCCAGCAGGTCATCGTTCCTGTCACCGCAGAAAACTTCCCTTTATTATCCTCAGGTGCACGCACCTTTTTGGGCCTTAGGCCCAAATTTTTCCTCTATCATGGAAAAACCCGCTTCGGGTTTCAAGAAGTGCACCAAGTGTGATGGTACCATCTCCATCACCGACACCCATGAGTGGTGTCTTAAATGTTTAGGTCCTGACCACTCCATCACGGAATGTATGGCCTGTGCCATGATGTCCAAGAGGGGTTGACAAAACCGAGCTGCTAAGCTCAGTACCCTGTTTCCCTCCGATGAAGCCTCGGTGGCATCGACGTCTTCCAGGGCTTCCTCTTCCTCCCGTGGATCTCAGGTAACTAAACATAAGTCTGGCTGGTCCTCAAAGGGTAGATCTCCTTCCAAGCATCGAGATGCCTCTGGCGTTGCCCTTGAGAGTTCTGTACCAGCAAAATTGCCCCGGCGGGAGGCTTCGGCTTCCAAAGCATTATCGGGGCTCCAGGACATTCTCGAGGCCTCAACCGCGGCAGAACTACTGGTGCCATGCTCTGGGGTACCGGCTGTTTTCTCCGGTACCGACACCCAGGCATCGGCAGCGTCGATAGACCAGAGGTTCCTGGCTATTGAACGCAGTCTGGCGGCTCTCCTTGCGGCATCGACACCCACGGAACTGCGTCAAACAGTTCAACTGGTACCGGCTCCGACTCCAGCACCGGTATCAGTACCACCAGCATCGGCATCGACATCCGTGTCCGCATTGCCGGCACCCAGTCATTCCGGTACCGACTTCGGTCGGTACGGGTATCGGGCTCTAAAAGAGCATCCGGACGGGAAGGTACTTTGAGTCCTCGGAGGAATCTGAGGATTCTGACAGTTCTGTCGGTACCGGAATACTTCTCCCAGAGGAGCCTTCCTCCCTTAAATGCAGGATGTCTCCTCCAGAGGATATCTCCTTTCAGGACTTCATCAGGGAGGTGGCTCAAGGTCTGTCCATTACTGAGGCTCCTGAAACAGAGCCCAGGGCAAAGGAGTTGGAGATTTTACAATATCCCAAAGCTCCTAAGGAGGCAGCTACTTTGCCTATCCATGAGATCTTACATGATCTCATGTTGAGAATGTGGGAGACACCTCTTACCACCTCTCCTCACTCCCGTAGACTAGATACTATGTATCGAGTGCCTCCGTGTCCTGGTTTCCAGAAAACTCAGATTCCTCACCACTCTATTGTAGTGAAATCAGCTATGATAAGGATCAGAAGTGCAAAGAGGCATGCCTCCAATCCTCCAGGATGTGAGTGTCGAACTTTGGATGCCTTTGGACGTCGTACTTTCCAGGCTTCCATGCTTTCTGCTAAGATCAGTTCCTATATTTTATATATGGGAATGTTCCTTAAGGAAGTCACAGGTGATTTAGAGGTTTTGAGCCCTCTTCTTCCTGATGATAAGAGGCAAGACTTTCTCACACTAGTTAAACATGCCCAGGATGTTTCTAAGTTTGTCAACTGTGCAGCTTTTGACTGTTTTATTATTACTATTATTTATTACAGTTTCTTTTATACCGCGCTATTTGAGATCAGTGCGGTTTACAATGAACGATAAAACTACACATCTCAGTTTAGAGATTTGTGCTTACAATAAACAGGCATAATAACTTGGGAATACAATTAAACAAGTTTCTTAACAGGGAGAACATGATAAATATATACAGGCCACTTAATGTAAGTATATAAAGGATTATATGAAAAGTACAGGCTTCTCAAGGTGAGAGGAGGATAACATGTGGTTGCGATTATTCAGACAAAGGGTGTAAGATGTATGGGCTTGAGGAGCTGCCATGAGGTGTGAAAGAAGGTGGGCTTGAGGAGCTGCCATGAGGTGTGATAGAAGGTGGGTGTGTGGGGGAGACTGAAACATCATAGTGAAGGAGAAAGAGGTGATGCTTCAGAGCCTTCTTGAATTGGGATAGATCACTGATGGCTCTGATAGTCGCCGGTAGAGCGTTCCAGCAAGATGGTGCAAAGAAGGCAAAGGCTCTAGCTCTGGTAGCTTGGGAGCATTTGGTGCTTGCCTTAAGTAGAATGAGGGTGTTTGCAGCATTCAATCTTCTTAGCCGGTTAGGAGGTGTGATTGATACTAGGTCAGTGATAGCAGTAGCCGGGTATTTCTTGATGGCTTTATGGGTCATAGTTAGAATCTTAAAAGAGATCCTGGCTTGTATGGGCAGCCAATGCAACTGTTTTAGTATCGGAGTGATGTGGGATCTTCTGGAGGCTCCATGAAGAATTCTTGCAGCAGAATTCATTGCAAGTTGCAAGGGGTTGGTCGTGCTCTTTGGTAGGCCATGTAATATCGCATTAGCGTAGTCAAGGTGAGGCATTATTAAGGCCTGAAAAACAGTTCGAAAGTCTTCAGGTTCTAACAGCTGACGAAGGTGGCGGAGGGTCCGGATTTTATGATAGACCGATTTTGTTATGTTATGGATATGAGCCTTCATATTGAGCTGCTGATCAAGTGTAACTCCAAGGTATCTTACTGTAGTCTTGCATATGAGCTCTGCGTCACGAACTTTGATGGATAGGGGTGGAATAAAAGCCGGGTTCCTGGTGACGAAGAGGGCCTCTGTCTTTTTGAAGTTTAACTTAAGCCTTTGTTCATTTATCCAGTCCGTGACTGCGTCAAAGCACTTGATTAGGGGGGAGAGGTCAAGATGTTCTGTAGAGATTGGCATGTACATCAAGACATCATCGGCATAGACCAGGCAGTTGATGTTAAATGAGTGGATAAGGTCACAGATGGGTTGCATGTAGACGTTAAACAGCAAGGCCGATAAGGAGGAGCCTTGTGGAACACCTTTTGTTTGGAGGAAGGGATCGGAGGTGGATGGGCCAGAACGGACATGTTGCCAACGGTCTGTGAGGTAAGATGCGCACCATGATAGAGCTGAGCCGTGAACTCCCTTCTCTCTGAGGCGTCGAAGGAGAACTTTATGATCTACTGTATCAAAGGCAGCGGCAATGTCCATGAATATTAGAACAAAGCCTTGTCTGATGTTGTCCAGTCCTATGGAAAGCGTGTTGAATAGGGTTGTCAGAAGCGTTTCAACACCATGTGCTTCACGAAATCCGTGCTGGCAGGGATGCAGGAGTGCGTTGGTATCTATGTGATCCTGTAACTGACGTTGAGTAATCTTTTTAATGATCTTCGAAAGGAGAGGTATGCTGGAAATAGGCCTATAGGATTCCATCAGTGAGGGGTCCAACTTGCTATTTTTTAGGAGAGGTCTGATTGCAGCCTGTTTCAGGCTTCGAGGGAATGTTCCGGTAGAGAAGGATACATCTATAAGCTTAGATAAGAATGGGCTGAGCTCAGCACGTAAGGATTTTATCCAGGGAGCTGGACACGGATCAGAGGGTGCTGTAGTGGTGTTTATATTTAATATAGTATCTTGAATGACTCTGTTGGTTGGGGTAGAGAAGGATGTGAGGGTGTGTTGGGTCTCACTTGAGGAATGATCAGGTGGGGGTTGAGGGGCGGAGAAGGGTGGACTAGCTGAGATGAGAGGCTTAGCAGGTTGAACAAGCTGGTTACTTTTGTTACGTAAGTAGTAGGCATATTCCTGGGGGTCTGGGAGGAACGAGTTCCCTTGAGATGGTTCGTTTGCTAGGGATTTTACAATTTGGAAGAGCTCATGGGGTTTGTTTAGGGAGCGTTGTAGTCTGTTTGCATGATATTATTTCATACTTGATGCAACGGATAATCGATGTTTTCCTAGTTGTGCTGTGAATGCCTCATGGCTCTCGGTTGTTCTTGATCATCTTCAGTGTCTCTCTAGTCGTCTGAGTTGAAGGAGAGATTTGCGTAGCTCTTGGGAGTACCATGGAGCGTTCTTTTTTTTTATGTGGTGCTTTGTGTGTAGTAGGTCTATGGATTACGGCATCAAGGTTTGAGTTCCAGGAGTCGACCATGTCATCAAGGCTTTGTTCAGGTAGGTCAAGTAGGTTCAGTGTCCTCATTAAAAAATCTTCTCTATCAAAAGGATGAAAGCGCTTTAAATGTTCTGAGGTGAGAATATCATCAGGTTTGGTTTTAGCAGATGTGGTGCAAGTTGGTATCTGGAATAGTATCAGAAGATGGTCTGACCAAGGAACTGGGCTCACATTTAGGAGAGGCTTGTGCCCATGAAGGAGGGCTGGCTGTGGTGCAAAGATCAGATCAAGTATGTTACCTTTTAGATGGGTAGGGGTATCAACGAGTTGAACGTAGCCTAGCTCACTGAGGGCATGATTAAAGGCATTTGGTGTGGCTGTCTTGAATGGACGGGAGGTTGAAGTCACCTAAAACCCAGTTCAGAGTATGCGGATCAGTGGTGTTGCAAACAAGATCAATTATTGTGGCTAAGTCATCGGGTGATGAAGGTGTTCTATATAGCAAGTTGATGGAGATTTGTTTGTTTGTAATGGTAATGGAGTCAAGGGTCGAGGTGCTACTTGAGGCAGCAAGCTGAAATTTGAGATCATCTTTTGTTAGGATGAGTACTCCTCCACCACGATGGTCGGCTCTGTGGCATGAGTGGACTGTGTAGTTGGGAGGGACACTCTGGTGAAGAATCACAGAGTCGGATGCAGATAGCCATGTTTCAGTGACACATAGGATGTCAAGGTTATGAGCTGAGAGCATATCTGTTAATGCTGGCCATTTCTTCCTTATGGATCGTGCATTTATTAGTGCACATTTAAGGTCAGGTGGAAGGTGGTGTTGTACGCGCCGAGATAGGTTGTGCTGCTGTAGGTCCACATAGATAACGTGTGGGCCTGGTAGGCTCCGAGGTGTTTCAGTTTGATGTTTGGTAAAGTCTGGGAATTTCTTCCAGGATCTTCGAAGGACTGGTATAGAGTTATGGGGTAAGGTAAGGGCTAGAGTGTCAAAGGTCAGGGCTAATAAAATGAAGCAGATGGCAAGTGAAAAGGGGTATGAGGATACCCAGTGTGATAACATGGTGAACAGTATAGATAATAAACCACAGTGAGGAAATTGGCTAGTGAATAATAACAGACAGTATGTTCAGGCTATCCGGCTAAGCTATGGTATGGTTTTGAGTGCATAAGCAGAACCTCTGCCATTGCCATAGGTGCACGTAGAATTGCCTGGCTGCAGGCATACGATTTGGAGCTCTGGGTACAGGACAAACTGGGCAATATTCCTTGTACAGGTGAGAATCTGTTCGGCAAAGATTGGCAAGAGAAAGCCAATGAGTTGGATGCTGACAACTCCACCTTGGATAGATTATCCAAGGCCACAGCTGATCCTGCAAGAAAGAAATCTTTCAAGAAACCATTCCTCTCTAAAAAGAAGAGGTTTTATCCTTCTTATTCCCAGCAGGGACGTTCTGCAGGTCAGCCTGTCCGGAAGAGTCAGAAGCCTCCTAAACAAAGGAAAGCAAAGACTGCTAAGCCTCAACCGTCTCAGCAGTCTCAGCCTCCGCAAGGCCTTTGACTTCCATCTAGAGAACTTAGCCTTCCTGGCTCTCAATGGACCAGAGCCTTCCACCATTCCAGGAAGTTTGTGTCATTTTACCCCCAGATAGGGGCAGATAACAGCAGAACAGTGGACTCTCTCCATTATAAAAGAGGGGTACAAGCTTCACTTTCTTTGCATGCCCCCTCCCACAATGGTAAGACAGTTCAATTCTCAGACCTCTCTCATCAGCCTGTTAGATCAAGAGGTCACTATGCTTCTTGCCCAAGGGGCAATAGAAGAGGTACCCATACCTCAACAGGGTACAGGGTTTTGCTCCCCCTATTTCCTTATCCCAAAGAAAACAGGGGGACGCAGACCTAGTTTAGACCTCAGAGAATTGAACAAATTCCTGTTCAAAGAGAAATTCAAGATGATTTCTCTAGGAACTCTGCTGCCATACCTCCAGAGTCAGGATTGGCTTTGTTCTCAAGGATGCGTACACTCATGTTCTTATCCATCCAACTCACAGAAAGTTCCTTCGGTTCCTTTTTGAAGGAAAGCACTACCAATACAGGGTGCTTCCTTTTGGCCTAGCCTCAGCACCAAGGGTGTTCACGAAATGTATGGCTGTGGTAGCAGCATTTCTCCGCACTCTAGGAATATTCGTCTTCCCCTACTTAGACGACTGGATCATTCGAGCCTCATCAGAGTGAGAGGCCAGGATTTCTCTATCTTGCACAATGTGTATCCTTCAGTATTTGGGTCTGGTCATCAACATCCCAAAATCCAGCCTAACTCCCACTCGGTCTCTAGAGTTCATAGGAGCTTTGTTGGATACCAGAAAGGCAAGGGCCTATCTTCCTCAGAACCGTTGCCTTCGCATGGTGCAGTTAGCTTCTCAAGCAGTGCTAAAGTCCCATCTCACTGCTCGAGAAATGTTGCAACTACTAGGCCACATGGCATCTACCATGCATGTGGTTCCTTATGCTCGTCTCCATATGAGAGCAGCCCAGTGGACTTTATCCACTCAAAGGACCCAGGCATCGGGGTGCCTGTCAGACAAAATAGCAAACACAAATCGCCTTATTTTGACCCTCCAATGGTGGCAGTCCTCTCAAAATCTATTGGTGGGGTCCCAATTTCAACAACCTTTGCCCCAGGCAACTCTCTCACAACGGATGCCTCACCAATGGGTTGGGGAGCTCATCTGCAAGACCTCTCCACCTAAGGCACTTGGACTCCACAGGAGACTCATCTACACATCAATCTCTTAGAGCTCAGAGCAATCTTCCTGGCTCTTCGAGTGTTCCACACCCTGCTAAGCTACAAGACAGTCCTCATCCATACGGACAATCAAGTAGCCATGTTTTACGTGAACAAGCAGGGAGGAACAGGCTCTCTGTCGCTTTGCAACGAAGCTTTGCAACTATGGGCCCTCGCCAGAGAGCATCAGATTCATCTCCTGGCAGTGTATCTTCCAGGTATCCAAAACTCTTGGGCAGACAGACTCAGTCGAGTTCTGCTTCCACACGAATGGTCTCTACATGCAGACCAGGTGGCCAAGATTTTTCAGATTTGGGGAACCCCGGACATAGACCTCTTTGCAAGTCCGTTGAATGCCAAACTTCCCCGGTTCTGTTCAGAATTCCGGCTCAAGGCTCTCAGGCCAGGGATGCTTTCCTCCTTTATTGGGGTCAAGACTTCCTTTATGCCTTTCCACCCTTTCCCCTAATTCCCAAAACCTTGTTCAAGCTTCAGAGAGACAGGCCATATGATTCTCATAGCTCCACATTGGCCATGGCAAGTGTGGTACCCTCTGCTTCTACATCTCTCTGGAGTTAGGGTCTGCTCCAGATCTCCTGTCTCAGAACGGAATGTTATGGCATCCCAATCCCCAGTCTCTGCATCTCAGGGCTTGGTTGCTGAAGGCCTAAATCTTCATGATCTTAACCTTTCTCAGCAAGTAAAGGATATCCCTTGATGCTTCCAGGAAACCTTCCACAAGACGCTCTTATGCTTTCAAGTGGAAAAGGTTTACCATATGGTGCTCGCAGAGGTGTCTTAGCCCCCTTGCGATACTTCTGGAAATATTACTGGAGTATCTCCTTCATTTATCCAATGCAGGACTTAAGACTAACTCAGTAAGAGTCCATTTGAGTGCTATTGAAGCTTCTCTCAAGCCTCTGAATGGACAACCTATTTCCTCCCATCATCTTATAGCAAGATTTATGAGGGGCCTTCTTCTAACTAAGCCTCCCATTAGGCCACCACCGGTGGCATGGGACTTAAAACTGGTTCTTGGTCAACTCATGAAGCCACCTTTCGAACCCTTAGCCACTACCTCATTGAAATTCCTTTTCTGGAAAGTTATCTTTCTTATTGCAATCACATCAGCATGTCGCATCAGTGAGTTGCAGGCTCTAGTGGCTGATCCCCCTTACCCAAGGTTCCACCATGACAAGGTAGTCCTTAGGACTCATCCACACTTTATGCCAAAGGTGGTCTCGTCTTTTCATCTAAACCAAGCGGTCTACCTGCCCGTGTTCTTTCCAAGGCCTCATGCATCAAATGCAGAAAGGAATCTTCATACTTTGGACTGTAAAAGAGCTTTAGCTTTTTACTTACAAAACACAGCAACATAGAAAGTCCTCTCAACTCTTTGTTGCTTTTGATCCTTCTCATTTGGGACTTCCAGTCTCCAAGAGAACACTGTCTAACTGGATTGCACAGTGTATTTCCTTTGCCTATCAGGGTAAGAATCTTCCTCTGGAGGGCCGTGTCACAGCTCAGAACGTGAGAGCCATGGCAGCTTCAATGGCTCATCTTCACTCTGTGTCTATCGACGACATCTGTCGAGCAGCTACTTGGGCCTCGGTTCATACCTTGGAGTGGCCTACTTGGAGTGGAGGAGTGGCCTACTTGGAGTGGAGGAGTGGCCTAGTGGTTGGGGCAAGGTACTTCGGGCCGGAAGGTCGGGGGTTCAAATCCCACTAGAGGACAGCAACCTTGGGCCGGAAGGACTGGGGTTTCTAGGCTCACAGGTGCTCCTTGTGGTCTTGGGCAAGCCACTTAACCCTCCATAGCCCATGTTCCCTGTAAAATAGTTCTCTGTGTGCTGTGCTTTCCTGTCTAATCAATGTGTTTATACCTCAAAAATTTCCTGTCACGATTTGACAAAATTTCCAATCTGTAATCAAACCGCTGCTGATCGCTGGAAGCGGTATACAAATGTATACTAAATAAATAAATAAAAATAAATAAATACCTTCACAGCCCATTACTGCTTGGACAAGGACTCCTGCCGGGATGCCTTGTTTGGTCAGGCTGTTCTCCAACACCTGTTCCATACCTAATCAACTCCTACCCACCATCCCTGGTAGGATGCCAGAGATCCATGGGGGGAAGTGGAGCCTTTCACAGGGACACACTACTTCTGGGGTTCTCTCCCTGGCATCTAAGCTAGGGAGTCCCTGTATGTGAAGACTACATTCCTGCTTGTTCCTGGAGATAGCGTAGCTACTCACCTGTAACAGGTGATCTCCAGGAACAGCAGGAATTTAGTCTTCACAACCTGTCCACCTCCCCTAGGAGTTGTATCTCTCTATCTCTTTCTCTCTCTTTGTCTCAGCTTTAAAACTCAACTGGAGAGAGGCAGTTGGGAAAGACGGGAAGGCAGCACGCAGGCACTGTGGGATGCTCCCAAAAGCTTTCTAATTGGACGCTGGGGAGCGTTCCCACGCAGGCTCCGTCGGTACCGACGATACCCATATGTGAAGACTAAATTCCTGCTGTTCCCGGAGATCACCTGTTACAGGTGAGTAACTATGCTTTCTTTGAGCATTTCATCATCCATTTGTTCATTCTTGCTAGGCGGTCGATAGTAACCCCCACTGCCATCGCCTTCCCCTTTTTACATGGAATTTCAATCCATAGAGAATCTATAGAGAATTTTGTTTCCTGTAGAACTTTAATTTTTTGTGACTCCATGCCCTCTCTAACATAGAGCGCAACCCCTCCACCAATTTGATCAGCTCTGTCATTACGATATAGTTTGTACCCAGGTATAAGAGTGTCCCACAGGTTGTCCTCCTTCCACTATGTCTCTGAGATACCAATCATATCTAACTTCTCATTTAGTGCTATATGTTCTAACTCTCCTATCTTATTTTTTAGACGTCTAGCATTTGCATACAAGCATTTTAGAGATCGGTATTTTTATTCATTTTAATCTGGTTATTGGTAGGCAGGGGTAATTTGGAATCTTTAAGCTCTGTCTGCTCTGTACTCAAGGGCATTTGGGCTACCTTTGTCTTTTATTGGAATCTCTCTGCTGATGTGCCCTAACTTCTTTTTTTTGTTAGTATCCTTCAAGGATACATTGTTCCGAACCATGCGCTCTTGGGCGACTATCGGCTTTCCCCTATTATCTAGTTTAAAAGCTGCTCTATCTCCTTTTTAAAGGTTAATGCCAGCAGCCTGGTTCCATCCTGGTTAAGGTGAAGCCCATCCCTTCAGAAGAGCCCCTCCTTTCACAAGAATGTTCTCCAGTTCCTAACAAATCCAAACCCCTCATCCTTGCACCATTGTCTCATCCACATATTGAGACTCCGTAGCTCTGCCTGCCTTTTGGGTCCTGCGCATGGAATGGGAAGCATTTCAGAGAAAGCTACTCTGGAAGTTCTGGATTTCAACTTCCTACCTAAAAGCCTAAATTTAGCCTCCAGAACCTCCCTACCACACTTTCCTATGTCATTGGTACCGACATGTACCAAGATAGCAGACTCCTCCCCAGCACTATCTAAGACCTTGTCTAGGTGGCGCATGAGGTCCGCTACCTTCGCACCAGGCAGGCATGTCACCAAGCGATCCTCATGTCCACCAGCCACCCAGCTATCTACATGCCTAATGATCGAATCACCAACTATAACGGCTGTCCTAACTCTTCCCTCATGGGCACTTGATCCTGGAGAAACATCCTCGGTGCAAGAGGGTTTTACATCACCTGGAGGACAGGTCATAGCTATAGGATCACTTCCTGCCACACCAGGGTGATGCTCTCCTGTCACGTGACCTCTCTCTTCCAAGTCAACAGGGATGCTGCCAGACTGGAGGTGGGACTTCAGGACTATATCCCTGTAGATCTCGTCTATGTACCTCTCTGTCTTCCTTATGTTTTCCAAGTCTGCTACTCTTGCCTCCAGAGATCAGACTCCTTACCTGAGAGCAAAGAGTTCCTTGCACCTTTGTGCTCACATAAGACCCCTCACCAACTGGGAGAAAAATCATACATGTGACACTCAATGCAAAAGACGGGAAAGCCTCCATTTCGCTGCTGGACTGTTGTTTGCATCTTCGTTTTAAGATTGTGTTTAGATATTTTTTTTTTTTAAATTTTATATTTATTGATCATTTCTAAAGAAAACAACAAATAACAATAATAGATATAGAAAAATTACAGTCCACATCACGGGGAGAAAGAAATTACCACACACAAGCAGTAAACTAAAAGGAGAAAAAAAAAAAAAAGAATTCAGCATTTCAAACAGTGTGCAGAGAGAGGTGCCTTAACCTAAACAAAATAAACTCAAATTATTTCTTACATGCTGGTAAATACAAATACAGCAAAGCAAACTAAATTATCCAGGGAGGGAATGACTACTAAGAAAAGTTTCTAAAGATGGTATCTATGAAAAGACATATTTAGTTCCCCCCAATGTAACTAGGCACTTGCAAGGAAATTTTAGGAAGAACGTAGCACCAATCGCTAAGACATGAGGCTTTAACGAAATAAAAGCCCTGCGTCGAAGTTGCGTTTGCCTAGATACATCAGGGAACAAATTTATAGTTCTTTTAATTCAGAGACGGATAAGAATACCGTTATGCGTTTGTATTTTCAGAATAAGAACGCCAGTTTCTGTGGGGGGACTATAAATTTGTGTTTAGATATTTAAGTTCTTTACTTACTAAGGGTTGCTGGGGATACTTATACTAATAAAACTATACCTAATACGTTTAATATACTTTGTTCACCTGAAATTTAATTAATCTCAGGTCCTTAATGTATGCTGATGAGAATAAACAGCTGCACCAGAGAGTGAATATGGCACCTCCTTTCCTTTAAGAGGTTTAATCACCTATGAAAGCTGTGATTATCCCAGGGGTGGTCGGGTGATAGGGAGGGAGGGAAAAAAGACTTATTAAAAGCTGGCCGCTACACAGTACCCTGTCCTGTGCTTCTAAGGTAATCTGTGAGAAATCTCCAGAGGGAGTCCCACAGCCCTTGCTTGGATAGAGGGAGTCTTGGGTTCTAAATTTAACCAGAAAGCTCTCCTCTGTGTTTTAAATTTAAACTAGGCCCTGACTGAGTATTACATTTAAACTGGAAGCTCTCTGCTGGGTTCTAAATCTAATGAGAAAGCTGCTCTCTGTGTTTTAAATTTAAACTGAAACTCTTTGCTGCTACTAGGCCCTAACTGATTTAACAAATACACAGGGCTCACAGATTAATCCGTTTCGATCTAAAGAATTCCTTTTTTCCCAAGGTTTAGAAAAATTCCCAGAAGTAATACTTACAATTGCAAATCTCTCTCCAGAAGTAGCAGTCCCCTTTTTTTAGTCCTTCAAGACTGAGAAGCGCAGAACTCTGGTTCAACTATTTATGCCTGTGCTTCTGAGGTAAGCTGTGACCAATTTCCTGAGTGATTAACACTGTCCTTGCTTGAAAGTGGGAGTCTTTCAAAATGGCCTTTTGATCTGTTGCCTGGCTTTAACATCTATTTAAAAAATTTCACAGGTCTCTTGCCCCCTATGTAGAAGGCCTCTTTGTAAGGGTCTCTAGAAATAATTTATTGCTCAAGGAATACTGACCCTGTTTTGCCTTTTATGCTGCTATATTCTGATTTGATTTAAATTAAACTCTTTGCTGCTACTAGGCCCTGACTATTACATTTAAACTGGAAGCTCTCTGCTGAGTTCTAAATCTAACCAGAAAGCTCTCTTCTGTGTTTTAAATTTAAACTGAAACTCTTTGCAGCTACTAGGCCCTGACTGTTTTAACAAATACACTGGGTTCACAGATTAATCAGCTTTAATCTGAAGAATTCCTTTTTCCCCAAGATTTAGAAAAATCCCCAGAAGTAATATTTACAATTGCAGATCTCTCTCCAGAAGTAGCAGTCCCCTTTTGTAGTCCTTGAAGACCATTATAAAGAATAAAACCATTATAAAGAATACAATTACTGAATATGTAGATAAACATGGTTTAATGGGAGAAAGCCAACAGTTTTAGCCAAGGAAAGCCTTGTCTTACTAATCTATTATATATTTTTGAAGGTGTGAATAAATAGGTAGACAAAGCTGAACCGGTCGATTATAGTGTATCTGGATTTTCAGAAAACCTTTGACAAGGTCCCTTATGAGAGAGTCTTGGCGAAATTAACAAGTTATGGGACAGGAGCCTATGTACTATTGTAGATCAGGAACTGATTAAAATATAGAAATCAGAGAGTAAGGCTAAATGAACGATTTTCTCAATGGAGAGAGGTGAATAGTGGAGTAACACAGGGTTCTGTGCTGTGTCCACTGCTTTTTAACATCTTCATAAATGACCTGGAAATGGGAATAACGAGTGAGGAGATCCAATTTGCAGATGGCACAAAATTATTCAAAATGGTGAAAACACAAGAGGCCTGTGAAAAATTGCAAGAGGACGTTGATAAATTGGAAGACTGTACGTCCAAATGGCAGATGAAATTTAATGTGGACAAGTGCAAAGTTATGCATCTAGGAAAAAAACAAATGAAACTACAGTACATGATGCAAGGTTCCACATTACGAACCTTCACCTAGGAAAAAGATTTAGGCATCAACATAGATAATACATTGAAACCCTCCACCCAATGTGCAGTGGGGTCCAGGAAGACAAATAGAATGCTAGGAATCATAAGGAAAGGAATGGAGAAAAAAACAAGGATATAATGCCTCAGTATTGTTCCATGGTGTGACTGCACCTTGAATATTGTGTGCAGTTCTGGTCGCCATATATTCTTTATCTTTATTCATTGCTTGATATACCGCCCAAACGTGTGCATCAGGGCGGTGTACAATATAATCGATAAAAGCAAGAAAAGGAAAAGAACGCCATCATTTAGACAGGACAGAAAGAGGCAGAGAAAGGTATTTGAGCAGGAGAGAGATAGGTCTAGTAAGGGTACTGGTGGAGAAAGCTAGCCCTAAAGGTCTGGGATGTCGAAAGCCTGCTGAAAAAGGATATAGCAGAATTAGAAAAGGTACAGAGAAGAACCACCAGAATGGTAAAGGGGATGGAAGGATACCCATATGAGGAAAGGCTTAAAAGGTTAGGACTTTTCAACTTGGAAAAGATACGGCTGAGGGAGATATGAAAGAGATCTGTAAATTAATGAATAGAGTAGATCGAGTAAACATAGGTAGGTTGTTTACTCCATCAAAAAGTAGAAAGACTAGGGGACAGGCAATGAAGCTACAATGTAGCCCATTTAATAAGAGAAAATATTTTTTTCACTCAATGCATAATCAAACTTTGAAATTCATTACCGCAGAATGTAGAATAAGCTGTTAGTGTAGCTGGGTTTAAAAAAGGTTTGGACAAGTTCCTGGAGGAAAGGGACCATAAAGCATTAGTAAAGAGGACCTGGGAAATCCATTGCTTACCTTGGGACAAGCATTGTGGAACCTATGTACCTTTTTGTGAGACTGTCAGGTACTTGTGACCTGGATTGGCCACTGTTGGAAATGGGATACTTGACTTGATGGAACTTGATCTGACCCAGTATGGCATTTCTTATGTTCTACATATTGTATATTGAACATAGAAACATGACAGCATATAAAGACCATACCTATCTACAGTAGTCTGTCCTTCCATACCATCTACAGTCCCTTTATTTTCCCCTTAGAGATCCTCTGTGTTTGTCCCATGTTTTCTTGCATTCAGATATAGTCCATCTCCAGGAACAAGCAGGAATGTAGTCTTCACATATGGGTATCGTCGGTACTGACGGAGCCTGCGCGGGAACGCTCCCCAGCGTCCAATAGGAACGCTTTTGGGAGCATCCCTCAGCACATGCGCGCTGCCTTCCCGCCTTTCCAACTGTCCCTCTTCAGTTCTTTGTTTTCCGCGGAGCCGACAGGACCCATACCCTGTCATCGCAGGAAATTCCGTCTTTAAAATTGTTTTCTTGTCGCGTTTGCCTCCACACGACGCCTACCGGTACCGCCGGTTCTTTTCTTTAAAAAAAAACAACTTGAACTGTTTCTCTTCAGAAACTTTTCTTTTTCGGTGCTAGGCGCCATTTTGGGCATTAGGCCCCATATTCATGAAACATGGAAAAACCAACTAGTGCTTTCAAAAAATGTACTAAGTGTGGCGGTACCATTTCCGTCACTGACACCCATGATTGGTGTCTTAAATGTTTAGGGCCTGAACATTCTCCTTCTGAATGTCTCTCCTGTATGGGGATGACTAAAAGGGGAAGACAGAACTGGGCTGCAAAGCTTGGTACCCTCTTTTCCTCGGATGCCAGATCCATTGCATCGACATCTTCAAGGGCCTCTTCTTCCTCCCATGGGTCTCAGGAAATTAAACATAAGCCGGTCCTTGAGGGAACCACACTGGCAAAACAGCCCCGGCGGGAGGCTTCGGCTTCCAAAACATCAATGGGGCTTCAGGATGTTCTCGAGGCCCCGACCTTGCAAGAGCTACCTGTGCCATGCTCAGGGGTCCCGGCCATTTTTACCGGTACCCGACACCCAGGCATCAGCAGCGTCAATAGACCAGAGGTTCCTCGCTATCGAACACAGTATTGCAGCTTTGCTCACAGCTGCGGTACCGTTGACACCTATGGTTCAACAGGCACCAGTACAGACACCGATGCCGGTGCCTACATCGGTACAGACACCGGTATCGGCACCGGCCCCAGTGGGAATTCTTCCCACACCATCTTTGGCTGGAATCGACAGATCGGTACCGGATCAACTCGGTACCGACTTCGATCGATACCGGGACCGTGTTTTGCATGAGCATCGTAGTCAGGAATACTTTGAATCCTCCGATTCCGAAGACTCTGACAATTCTGCTGGTACCAGAGGGTTTCTCCTAGAAGATCCCTCTTCTCCCCAACGCAGAATGTCACCTCCAGAGGACATGTCTTTTCAGGATTTTATTCGTCATATGGCCAAGGGCCTTTCAATCACGGTAGCTCCTGAAGGGGAACCCAGAGCAAAGGAATTGGAGATTCTCCAATATCCTAAAGCTCCAGAAGGAAGCAGCTACTCTGCCCATCCATGAAATTTTGCATAACTTGATGCTCAGAATGTGGGAGACGCCTCTGACTACATCTCCTCATTCTAGGAGACTTGATACTATGTATCAAGTTCCGCCATGTCCTGGATTTCAAAAGACTCAGCTGCCACACCATTCAATGGTGGTGGAGTCAGCCATGCGTAGGATGAAAAGTGCAAAGAGACATGTATCCAATCCTCCAGGTCGTGAATGCAGGACTCTGGACGCTTTTGGGCGCTGAGCTTTTCAGGCTTCCATGCTTTCAGCTAGGATCAGTTCATATATACTATATATGGGAATTTTCCTTAAAGAAGTTACAGGAGACTTTGAGCTTATGAGCCCATTTCTCCCAGATGACGAGACAAGACTTTCTTTCTCTAGTTAAGCATGCTCAAGATGTCTCCAAGTTTGTGAATCGTGCAGCCTTTGACTGCTTTGAATGCATCAGCAGAACCTCTGCTATTGCCATTGGGGCACGATGGATTGCCTGGCTACAGGCATCAGACTTGGAGACTTGGGTACAGGACAAGTTAGGCAACATTCCTTGCATGGGAGAGAATCTCTTTGGCAAGAACTGGCAGGAGCAGGGCTAACGAGTTAGATGCTGACAATACTACTCTAGATAGATTGTCAAAATCTACAGCCACTCCAGCCAAAAAGAAGCCTTATAAAAAACCCTCTTTCAGCAAAAAGAGGAAATTTTATCCTGCCTGTACCCAGCAGAGTCAAACTCAGGGTCAGGTTGCCCAAAAGGGACAAACTAGACAGCAAAAGAAGCCAAAAGACCCGAGAGCCCAACCAGCTCCGCAGGTTCACCCCCTCAAGGGCTTTGACCTCTTCCTAGAGAGCTTATCTTTCCTGCCTCTGAGGGATCCCCAACCCCCCCAATATCCCAGGCAGGTTATGCCACTTTGCCAGCAGATGGCATCAGATAACAGCAGAAGATTGGACTCTGTCCATTGTAGGAGAGGGGTACAAGCTTCATTTCCACAGCATGTCCCCTCCTACAATTCTAAGGCAATTCAGTTCTCAAACATCCGCAGACAATCTGCTAGATCATGAGGTCTCAACACTTCTTGCCCAAGGGGCAATAGAGGAGGCACCCATTCTTTAACGAGGTGCAGGGTTCTACTCCCCCTATTTTCTTATTCCAAAGAAAACAGGAGGACACAGACCCATTCTAGACCTCAGAGAATTGAACAAATACCTGTTCCGAGAGAAGTTCAAAATGATTTCTCTAGGAACTCTTCTGCCATACCTTCAAAGCCAGGATTGGCTTTGCTCTCTAGACTTAAAGGATGCATACACTCACATTCTGATCCATCCAGATCACAGGAAATTCTTGTGATTCCTTTTCAAGGGAAAACATTTCCATTACAGGGTTCTTCCCTTTGGTCTGGCTTCAGCACCAAGAGTATTCACGAAAAGCATGGCAGTAGTAGTTGGATTTCTGCGAACCCTGGGGCTATTCGTCTTCTCTTACTTAGATGACTGGCTCATTCGAGCCCCTACAGTTGCAGAGGCCAGCACTGCACTATCTCGCACAATGCAAATCCTCCAATACTTGGGGTTGGTAATAAACTTCCCAAAATCCCAACTTGTTCCTTCCCAATGCCTGGAATTCATAGGGGCCTGTCTAGATACCAGACAGGCAAAGGCTTTCCTTCCACAGGCCCGGTGTCTTCACATAATGCAACTAGCTTCTCAAGCAGCAGGGAAATCTTCCCTAACTGCTCGGGAGCTACTACAGTTACTGGGACATATGGCATCCACAGTTCATGTAGTCCCATATGCTCGTCTCCACATGCGAGCAGCCCAGTGGACCCTATCCACACAGTGGACACAGGCCACAGGACACTTATCAGACAAAATAATAAACTCTCAACGGCTAATTTTGTCCCTCCAATAGTGGCAATCACTAGAAAATCTGACAGTGGGGTCTCCTTTTCATCAACCCCTCTTTCAGGCCACCCTAACAAGAGATGCATCACAGGTGGGTTGGGGAGCACACCTGAATCATCTCTCTACACAGGGCACCTGGTCTCCATAGGAGGCTGGTCTACATATAAACCTCCTGGAATTAAGAGCAATCTATTTAGCTCTTCAAATATTCCACGCCAAGCTCAGCTACAAGACAGTCCTAATCCAGATGGACAATCAAGTAGTCATGTTCTCCAGGACCAAGCAGGAAGTCAGTCCTCACATATGGGTGTCATCGGCGCCGATGAAGCCCCAGCAGAGCATTTCCCCAGCTTTCTATGAAAGCCTTTGGGAATGCAGGCACGCATGCGCCGTTCCCTTCCCGCGTAAAGGTGCCATCTTACCTCAGTCTCTTTTTTTCCGTGAAGCCCACTGGACGTGTGTCCAGTTTTCCCGGTTAAAATTAGATTTTTCTGCGATTTTTTGCTCTTTCTACCGGTTTGACACCGGTTCCCCTCCCACCGGGTTCGGTACACCGGTATCGAGCCCGATTCCTCTTTTTCGGTTTTTGCCCTTCGTGGTTGGCATTCGCGCCCTTTTTTCTCTTTTTCCCTGGAAGGCCGGTCTTTTGACCTCGCGGGGACTCTTTTTTTTCCCTGATGGCTTCCAGTGGTTTTAAGAAGTGTGATCGGTGTAAGAAGCTAATGTCTCTCACCGACACACACGACTGCTGCCTTCGGTGCCTGGGCCCCGACCACGATTCTAAGTCGTGCGGGGCCTGTGGGAAAATGTCTGTCTTCCAAGGCACTACGAAGTCGCCAGCAGCAAAAGGAAAGGCTTTTCTCGGACTCAGCCTCCGGCCGGGCCCGGACCTCGTCTGAGGCCTCGACATCTCGGGATTCCGATCCCGAGCGCTGTCGAAGCTCCTCGGACAGGGGGTCCCCCGACCGGGAACGCAAGAGGAAGAAACTGCTCACGAGGGCGTCGTCGGAAGAGGTCCCTGGCTCCTCGAGGGCCAGGTCTAAGACCCCCGACTGTCGCCCCGGGCCTGTGGAACCGGAGAAGCCTGCCAAAGTTCCTCGTGTGGAGCCGGAGTCTGCTGGACACGTAAGCCCTGTAGTCCTCGTGGACTCTCCTCCCAGGGAGCCGCCGCCGGGGCCCAAGTCAGTGGCTGCTGCGTCTCCCGAGCTGAGTCTCAGGATGACAGCCTTGGAGAGCAGAATGTCTGCCTTCATGGAGCAGCAGCGGGCACTGATGGCCAGCCTGTCTGGCGCATCTGCCCCGACCACCGGGACATCGACGTCGAAGTCGACCCCGGAGACCGAGCCAATACTCGAGTCCATCGTGGCTCGGAGTCAACCTCGGTCGCGGTCCCCCTCAACCTCCCGTTCGGGACCAAGGGTGTCAACGCCAGTGCTTCCGGCGTCGGGGCGGGTGCTCCAGGGCCCCGCGGGGTCGGACCCCGACTCTTTCTCAGATGAGTCGGCTTGGGAGACGGAGGACGAGGAGTCTCCTGACACCTTTAAGACTCGGTGCGTCCCTTCGGACTCACAGCAGTCTGAGCCCTGGAGTAGGTCCCCCCCGGAGGACACACGGTTCTCGGAGTTCGTCCGGGATATGGCCACTGCCTTGGCTATTCCGGCGGATCCCGAGGAAGAGCCTCGAGCTAAAGAGCTCGAGGCACTGCAGTATGACTCTCCTCCGAAGGAGGCCTTTACTGTCCCGGTTCCTCCGATGCTGGAACGGCTCCTCTTCCATATGTGGGAGGCACCGGCCTCGGCGCCGGTTCTTAGCAAGCGAGTCGATTCGATCTATCGGCTCCGTAAGAGCCCTGGTTTTCAGAAAGCACAGCTACCACACCATTCCATGGTTGTGGAATCGGCCATGCATCGTCTGAATAGTCAGAAGATGCACTCTGCGGTGCCTCCTGGCAGGGAGGCCCGAAACCTAGATGGCGTCGGTAGAAAGTGTTTTCAGGGCTCGATGCTTGCTTGCCGTGTCCAGTCTTACCAGCTGTACATGGGCATGTACTTGCGGGATCTGGCCAAGGAGTTGGCCTGATTCTCTGCTGGTCTCTCCGGTGAACCCTTGCAGAGATTTAAGTCCTTGTCCTCGGGGATTCGGGACTGCTCGAAGTTCATGTCCCGCGCCACCTACGATGGCTTCGAGGCTTCGGTCCGAGTTGCGGCAGCCGGCATCGCGGCTCGACACCAGGCATGGCTGCAGTCATCGGACCTCCATGGGTTCAGGACAAGTTGGTCGATGTCCCTTGCCGAGGTGAGAACCTTTTTGGCAAGCCCATGACCGAGAAGGCCGCTCAGCTCGAGACCGAGCACCTCACCCGGACAAGGCTGTTGAGGAAGACCTCTGCCCCTTCTCATAAAAAGAAGGGCTCGGGTAAAAAGCCCTTTTACCCGAGGAAGGGCACTGCCTACAAACAGTATCCACAATACCAGGCTGCCCAAGCTGCCCCCCAGGGTCCGCAAGCCAAGGGGCAGGGTAATGGGCCCCGTAGGCAGAGGACCCCCAAGCCTCCGGCCCCTGCTACCACTCAGCAGGGTGGGGGTTTTTGACTCCTTGAGCATAACCTCTCCTCCACTGCTCTCCCAACCCTGCAAAGGAGGTCGTCTCGCCCTCTTTGCCCACCAGTGGCCCCTTATCACCGGGGACAGTTGGGTGCTGGAGATAATCCACAAGGGATATGCCCTCCATTTCCACCAACTGTCACCTCCATGTTTTCCAGGGGAGCCTCCAAGGCCTCCTCTGCACACAGACCTTCTCCGTCAGGAGCTTCAGGGTCTGTTGATGGACAGGGCGGTGGAGCCTGTGCCTCCCCACTTGCAAGGTCACGGATTCTACTCCAGGCATTTCCTGGTGCCCAAAAGGACCGGTGGCCTTCGTCCCATTTTGGACCTCAGGAACCTCAACCAGTTCCTAGTGAAGGAAAAGTTCAAGATGCTTACTCTTGGAACCCTTCTGCCCTACCTCCAGCAGGGAGATTGGCTATGCTCCTTAGATCTAAAGGATGCGTACACTCACATCCTCATTCATCCAGACCACAGAAAGTACCTCAGGTTCATTGTGGGAGGAAACCATTATCAGTACAGAGTGCTGCCTTTTGGCCTCACCTCCTCCCCCAGAGTCTTTACGAAGTGCTTAGCATTGGTGGCGGCCTACCTGAGAAATCAGGGCATCTTGTCTTCCCCTATCTGGACGACTGGCTCATCAGGGGTCAGGAGGCCCATCAAGCCACCCTCAGGACCATTGCTCTTCTACAACGCCTGGGGTTTGTCATAAACTTCGCAAAGTCCACTTTGCTCCCTTCCCAGAACTTGGAGTTCATAGGGGCAAGGTTGGACTCTCTCCTGGCAAAGGCATTCTTGCCAGAAAACAGAGCCCGCAGGTTGATGGCCTTGGCAAGTCAGTTTCTCAACAGGTCCCTGGTCTCCGCCAGACTCTGCCTGCGTTTTCTAGGCCACATGGCTTCCACAGCACATGTGACCCCCAATGCCAGGCTCCATATGAAGCCTGCACAGTGGTGCCTTCGGGCTCAGTGGTCACAGGCCTCAGGCAGCCTCAGAGACAGGATAAGGGTGTCCAGACCATTTCTGCACTCCCTCAACTGGTGGCTACACCCACCCAATCTGCTGAAAGGGGTCCCCTTTCAGATTCCAGGTTACACAGTGATGCTAACAACAGATGCCTCCCTGCAAGGCTAGGGAGCGCATTGTCTGGGCAAATGCACCCAGGGCCTCTGGTCTCCCTGGGAGGCTGCACAGCAGATCAATCTCCTCGAGCTCAGAGCTATTCGATTAGCACTCAAAGCTTTCACTCCTACCCTGGCTCAACAGTCTGTCCTGATTCAGACAGACAACCAAGTTGCCATGTTTTATGTGAACAAACAGGGCGGAACTGGGTCCAGCATCCTTTGTCGGGAAGCTCAGGACCTTTGTTCTTTTGCCCTCAAGCACAACATGCTCCTCAGGGCTGTGTACCTTCCAGGCCAGGACAACTACCTGGCAGACAGATTAAGCAGAATACTGCAGCCCCACGAGTGGCAGCTGCATCCTTCAGTAGCTCAGAAGATCTTCCTGAAATGGGGTCTCCCTTTGATGGATCTCTTTGCCAGCCCCATGAACAAGCAACTGCCAAAGTTCTGCTCCAGGCAACCACATCCTCTGTGGATAGCAGCGGATGCTTTTCTGATATCTTGGTCTCAGGGCCTCCTCTATGCGTTTCCTCCCACGCCCTTGGTGGCCCGAACCCTCTTCAAGATTCTCCAGGACAAGGCCTCGGTCCTGCTGGTAGCTCCCAGGTGGCCGAGACAGCCTTGGTTTCCTCTTCTGCTTCAACTGGTGGTGGATCCTCCACTGCCTCTGGGGTTGCAACCCAACCTTTTCACACAGGACCAGGGTTCCCTTCTGCACCCCAATCTCAAGTCTCTCAATTTGATGGCCTGGAGGCTGCAAGGGTAGTTTTGGCTCCCTGGGGCCTACCTCAGGAAGTTGAGGAGGTTGTCCTAGCCTCTAGGAAACAGTCTACTAGGAAAACCTATGCTCTCAAATGGAAAAGGTTTTCTGTGTGGTGTCAGCTACGTACAGTTGATCCTTTCTCCTGTACTGTGCCAGCAGTCCTTCAGTACTTACTGCAGTTGTCAAATCAAGGCCTTAAATCCAATTCTGTTTGGGTCCACCTCTCAACTCTAGTAGCTCACCACTCATTGGTAGAGGGACAATCTCTCTCTGGTCACCCCTTGGTGTCCCGCTTTCTCAGGGGCTTGCTTTTGCTCAAGCCTCCCATCCGTCCTCCTGCCCCTGAGTGGGAGTTGAATGTGGTTTTGCAGCAACTGACTCGCCCACCTTTTGAGCCGATGACTACTTGTCCATTACGCTTCCTCTCCTGGAAGACACTCTTCCTAATAGCCCTTACCTCGGCTAGGCAAGCAAGTGAGCTTCAGGCCCTGGTCTGTGACAGGCCTTACACCAGGATTTATCGGAAGAGGGTAGTCCTCAGGACTCATCCAAAGTTCCTCCCAAAGGTTGTCTCCTCTTTCCACCTCAATCAGGAGGTGGTTCTTCCAACATTCTTCCCTAGGCCTCATGCAAGCCAGGCTGAAGCAGTCCTCCATACCCTGGACTGTAGGGAGGGCCTTATCCTTCTACCTTGACCGTACGCAGGGGCATAGAAGGGCTACTCAGCTCTTCGTATCCTTTGACCCCAATAAGTTGGGGTTGGCTGTGTCCAAGCGTACCTTGTCCATCTGGGTAGCTGACTGTATCACCTGGGCTTACAAGGCGGCTGACCTTCCTTTGCAGGGTAGGCTCACGGCCCATCGTGTCAGGGCAATGGCTGCCTCAGTGGCTCATCTCCACTCTGTGCCCTTGGTAGACATCTGCAGGGCTGCAACTTGGTCTTCAAGCCAGACTTTTGCGGCCCATTACTGCCTGGAGAGGGAGTCCCGTAGGGACAGTGCTTTTGGCCAGGCAGTACTCCGGAATCTCTTTGAGGTTTAGGCAACTCCTGCCCTCTGTTGGGCTAACGGTGGAGGTTGTGTCCTTGAAAAGCTTTTCTTTACTGCTGAGACTAGAGGGAGTTCTCTTGTTCAGCCTGGGTTCCTCGGTAGCCCAGAGCTGGGGAGTCACCCATATGTGAGGACTGATTTCCTGCTTGGTCCTGGAGAAAGAGTAGTTACTCACCTGTAACAGGTGTTCTCCAGGAGCAGCAGGAATCAGTCCTCACAACCCTCCCTCCTCCCCTTGGAGTTGCAGTTGTACATAGTTTATTTTTCATTTTTGTGTGCTGTTCTTAGCTATGTTATTTGACTGAGGTAAGATGGCACCTTTAGGCGGGAAGGGAACGGCGCATGCGTGCCTGCATTCCCAAAGGCTTTCATAGAAAGCTGGGGAAATGCTCCTCTGGGGCTTCATCGGCGCCGATGACACCCATATGTGAGGACTGATTCCTGCTGCTCCTGGAGAACACCTGTTACAGGTGAGTAACTACTCTTTCTGTGTGAACAAGCAGGGTGGAACAGGCTCTCTGTCATTATGCAACGAAGCTTTGCGACTGTGGGCCCTCGCCAGAGAGTATCAAATTCACCTTCTAGTGGTTTATCTTCCAGGCATTCAATACCTTTGGGCAGACAAACTCAGTCGAGTACTGCTGCCTCACGAGTGGTCTCTCCACCTAGACCAGGTGGCAAAGAGATTTCATCTCTGGGGCACTCCAGACATAGACCTCTTTGCAGGTCCACTGAATGCCAAACTTCCCCGGTTCTGTTCCAGGATTCCGGCTCACAATTGTCAGGCAAGGGATGCCTTCCTCCTTCACTGGAGTCAAGACTTCCTTTATGCCTTCCCATCCATTCCCCTCATCCCCAAAACACTCTTCAGGCTTCAGAGAGATGGGTCGTAAGATTCTCATAGCACCACGATGGCCACGCCAAGCGTGGTATCCCCTGCTTCTACATCTCTCTCAAGCTACACCTCTGGAGTTAGGGCATGCTCCAGATCTCCTTTCTCAAGTGAACGGGACGCTATGGCTCCCGAGTCCCCAGTCCCTGCATCTCACGGCCTGGTTGCTGAAGGCTTAGACCTCCAGGATTTCAACCTGTCCCAGCAGGTAAAGGATATCCTTCAGGCTTCTAGAAAACTTTCCACAAGAAGGTCTTATGCCTTCAAGTGGAAACGTTTTACTATATGGTGTTCCAAGAAGGGATTAAACCCCCTTGTCATACCTTTAGAATCGATACTGGAGTATCTCCTTCACTTATCGAATTCTGGTCTAAAGACCAATTCGGTAAGAGTCCATCTTAGTGCAATTGCAGTTTCTTATAAGCCTCTGAATGGACAACCAATATCCTCTCATCCGCTTATATCCAGATTTATGAGAGGTCTTCTATTAACCAAGCCTCTCATTAAGCCACCACCGGTGGCATGGGATCTAAATCTAATTCTCGGGCAGCTCATGAAGCTGCCTTTTGAGCCTTTAGCCACTACAACCCTTAGGTTTTTGACCGGTAAGGTCATCTTCCTAATTGCGATCACCTCTGCATGTCGCATTAGTGAACTGCAAGCTTTAGTGGCTGATCCTCCTTATACTAGGTTTCACCATGATAAGGTTGTTCTTAGAACTCATCCACACTTTATGCCAAAGGTGGTTTCGCCTTTTCATTTAAGTCAATTTATCTTCCTGTATTTTTTCCGAGGCCTTACATCTCTAATGCAGAAAGAAACCTTCATACTTTGGATTGTAAAAGAGCCTTAGCCTTTTACCTACAGACTTTTACCTACAGAGAACACAGCAACATAGAAAGTCCTTGCAACTTTTTATAGCTTTTGACTCTAGTCATTTGAGACTTCCAGTCTCCAAAAGAACTTTATCTAAATGGATTGCTCAATGCATATCCTTTGCTTATGAGAGTAAGGGTCTTCCTCTTCTAGGCCATGTCACAGCTCATAACGTGAGAGCCATGGCAACTTCCATGGCTAATCTCCACTCTGTGTCTATCGATGACATTTATCCAGGCAGTAGTGGGCTGTGAAGGTGTGTACCGAAGCCCAGGTGGCTGCTCGACAAAGTCTCCCGTCGGGATGCCTTCTTTGGCCAAGCTGTTCTTCAACATCTCTTTCAGACCTAATTCATCTTCTACCCACCAACCCTGGTGGAATGCCAGAGATCCATGGGAGGAAGGATGCCTACCTTTCTAGGGTAATACAAACCCTATTAGAGTGGATAAATCTAAACCATGAACAAAAAATCCACACGTTAACCAACCCCTCACTCACTTCCCCAACACATTAAATAATTTTTCTTTTTTTCTTTTTCGTGTTTTTGTCGGAGCATGCCGAGGGAGGGCCAGAACCAAGAGTCCAACCCTCTCCAGACGGCAAACTTCTTTTATTCAATTTAAAGGTTTCCAAACCATATAAAAACCTTTTCAAACAGGGCACTTATCTGTACAAATCCTCAACTTTCAACGATCAAAATATCCAAATCCCGCTGTTGCTCACAAACCAATGTATTCGCACGACGTGCACGTTTCGGGACAAGACCCTGTATCAAGTGCATTCACAGTCCATTCTTTGTCAGGCAACTGCTTCTCCAAACCGCCGTCACTGCAGCCAGGATTTTTCATTTGTCCATAGCGCTCAACCAATAGCATTAAAATAGAGGAAACCCACCAATCAAAACAGGGTCCATCCCACCAGTAGGGAGTCCCTATTGTGATTGGACCAAACCAAATGTCTATGTCAGCAAACTGTCCCATTCGATTTCACGATTGAGTCCTTTGGGAGACACAGTATCCAATGTAAAAATCCATCGTTGTTCCAAACGTTGGAGGGGGATGGACTCTTGGTTCTGGCCCTCCCTCGGCACGCTCCGACAAAAACACGAAAAAAGAAAAAAAGAAAAATTATTTAATGTGTTGGGGAAGTGAGTGAGGGGTTGGTTAACGTGTGGATTTTTTGTTTATACCTTTCTAGGGTGGCACCTTCCTGGGGCTATCTCCCTGGCATCTTCAGCTAGGGAGTCCCCATATGTGAAGACTACATTCCTGCTTGTTCCTGGAGATAGCGTAGATCTCCAGGAACAAGCAGGAATGAGTCCTCACATATGGGTACGTCGGTACCGACGAAGCCTGCGCGGGAACGCTCCCCAGCTTCCCAAAAAGGAAAGCTTTTGGGAGCATCCCACAGCGCCTGCGCGCTGCCTTCCCGCATTTCCTAACCGCCTCTCTCCAGTTCTTCTTTTCCGCGGAGCCAGCAGGTCGTGTTCCTGTCACCGCTGAAGAAGTTCTTTGTTTTAATTTATTTCTTTGGTCGCGCGTCTGCCTTCTTCGACGTCGGACCGGTACCGCCGGTCTTATCTTTTTTTTGTTTTGTTTTTTTAAGAAAAGAAAGAAATTTAATTTTCCCTCACTTAGTGTGTTTTTCCTCTTTTAGGCCTTAGGCCTGACAAGAATTCTCCTCATGGAAAAACCAGCCCCCGGGTTCAAAAAATGCACTAAGTGCAGCGGTACTATTTCTGTTACTGACACCCATGAATGGTGTCTCAAATGTTTGGGTCCTGACCACTCCATTTTGGATTGTTCGTCCTGCTCCTTGATGTCTAAACGAGGCTTACAGAACCGAGCAGCCAAGTTTCATGTTCTGTTTCCCTCTGATGCGGCTTCAGTGGCATCGGCGTCTTCCAGGGCCTCTTCTTCCTCCCATGGATCTCAGGTAACCAAACATAAAACCAGCCGGTCCTCGAAGGGTATATCTCCTTCCAAGCATCGAGATGCCTCCGGGCTTGCCCTCGAGGATCCTGCACCGGCAAAATTACCCCGGCGGGAAGCTCCGGCTTCCAAAGCTCCACCTATGGTGTTACAGGTTGACGTCGATGGCACGGCCTCGACCGATCACCTGTTAGAATGTTCTGGGGTACCGGCACAACCTTCCGGTACCGAATTCCAGGCATTCATGGCGTTGATGGATCAGAATGTTCTATCCATGCAGCAGGCTATTACGGCCTTCATTCAAGCTGCGACGCCGCTGATACCACAACAAACTCCGTTGTCGGTATCGTCCCCGGTACCGGCACCAATGCCGGTACCGGTACCGATTGCATCAACATCGGCCATGGTGTCGACTGCAACGGTTCCCTGCCTAGGGATGCCCATCGGTACCGCACCGGTACCGATAACGCCCGATGTCGATTATGGCTTGGTACGCGTATCGAGCTTTGGAAGAGCACCCTGACAGTCAATACTTTGATTCCTCCGAAGATTCTGATGCATCGGAGGCGTCTGCTGAAGTATCCATAGCCCTTCCTGAAGAGCCTTCTTCTCCAAAAAGAAGAATGTCTCCTCCAGAAGACTTGTCCTTTCAAGACTTCATAAGAGAAGTGGCTAAAGGGCTTTCTATTTCAGTAACCTCTGAATCAGAGCCTAGAGCTAAAAAATTAGATATTTTAGGTTATTCTAAGGCTCCTAAGGAGGCAGTCACCTTGCCAATTCATGAGATTCTTTATGATCACATGATTGATTATGGGAGACTCCTCTCACTATCTCTCCTCATTCTCGTAGGTTGGACACCATATACCGTGTCCCTCCTTGTCCTGGTTTTCATAAAACACAGCTTCCTCACCATTCTATTGTGGTGGAATCAGCTATGAAAAAGATAGAGTGCAAAAAGACACTCTTCTGCTCCTCCAGGAAGAGAATGCAGGACCTTGGATGCTTTTGGTAGGAAAATCTTCCAAGCCAGTATGCTCATTACCAGAATCAACTCCTATAGTCTTTATATGGGTATGTTTCTGAAAGAAGTTGCAGATAAGCTGCACACTTTCCTCCCTTTCCTTCCAGAGGAGAAAAGGGAAGAATTTCTTATTTGGATTAAGCATACTCAAGATATTTCAAAGTTTTCCAACCGTGCAGCTTTTGACTCCTTTGAGGGTGCCAGCAGGGCTTCGGCCATTGCCATAGCTGCACGCAGAATTGCTTGGCTCCAAGCTTCTGATCTAGAATCTTGGGTCCAGGATGGCTTGGGAAATCTTCCCTGTACAGGAGAAAACTTGTTTGGCAAAGATTGGCAAATAAAAGCCACTCAAATGGATGCAGAAAATTCTGCTTTGGATAGACTTTCAAAGTCAACCTCCATTTCTGCCAAGAAAAAACCTTTCAAGAAGTCTTTTTTCAAGAAGGGCAGATTCCATCCTGCTTCTGGTCAACAATCATCTACAGGTCGTTTTGCTGCTAAGCGTCAGCAACCTAAACAGGCCAGGCCTAAGCCTACAGGGGCTGCTGCAACTCAGCAGACCCAGCCTCCTCAGGGTTTTTGACTTGATGCTAGAGAACTTAGCCTTTCTGGCTCTGAAACAGCCAGAGCCTCTCACCATTCCAGGAAGGTTAGCTCATTTTGCTCCCAGATGGGAGCAAATTACAGCAGAGCAGTGGACCCTCTCCATGATAAGGGAGGGCTACAAGCTTCATTTCTCAAACCTTCTTCCTCACACCATGGTGAGACATTTCAATTCTCCAACATCTCTCCTCGATCTTCTAGGTCAGGAGGTGGCTGCCCTTCTTGCCCAAGGGGCAATAGAAGAAGTACCTCTTCTTCAACAAGGGTCAGGGTTTTACTCCCCCTACTTTCTGATCCCAAAGAAAACAGGGGGCTATAGACCCATATTAGATCTCAGAGAATTGAACAAATTTCTGTGCAAGGAGAAATTCAAGATGCTTTCTCTAGGCACTCTCCTTCCATACCTTCAGAGTCAGGATTGGCTTTGTTCTCTAGATCTCAAGGATTCGTACACACATGTCCTCATCCATCCATCTCACAGAAGGTTCCTCCGTTTTCTTTTCCAAGGAAAGCATTACCAATACAGGGTGCTTCCTTTCAGTCTGGCCTCTGCTCCAAGAGTGTTCACCAAATGCATGGCACTCGTAGCTGCATTTCTACGCACTCTGGGAATATTTGTATTCCCATACCTGGACGACTGGCTCATCCGAGCTCCATCTCAGTCAGAGGCCCAGACTTCCCTGGACTGCACAAGGTGCATTCTGCAGTATCTGGGACTTGTGGTAAACCTCCCAAAGCCCCAGCTCACCCCTACTCAGTCCCTAGAGTTCATAGGGGCCTGGCTAGATACTACCACTGCAAGGGCCTATCTTCCTCAGGCCCGTTGCCTACGCCTAGTGCAATTAGCCTCCCAGATTCAGTCAAAGAGCCATTTAACTGCCCGGGAGATGCTACAACTGCTAGGCCACATGGCATCCACAGTACATGTGGTCCCCTATGCTCGCCTTCACATGAGAGCAGCTCAATGGACTTTGTCCACCTAGTGGACTCAAGCATCAGGGGCTCTGTCAGACAAAATAGCAACCTCCAGGCGCCTCTTTTGGTCTCTCCAGTGGTGGAAGTCCACCCAAAATCTGTTGCTGGGGTCCCCCTTCCAACAGTTGTTGCCCCAGGCAACCCTCACTACAGATGCCTCCCAAACAGGTTGGGGAGCTCATCTACAAGACCTCTCCACTCAGGGCACTTGGTCTCCACAGGAGACCTCTCTACATATCAACCACTTGGAGCTCCGAGCAGTTTTTCTAGCTCTCAAGGTCTTTCATACCCTGCTCAGCTACAAGACAGTCCTTGTTCATACGGACAATCAGGTAGCCATGTTTTACGTAAACAAGCAAGGAGGAACTGGCTCTCTGTCGCTTTGCAACGAAGCTTTAAGATTGTGGGCCTTCGCCAGAAAGCATCAAATCCATCTCCTGGCCGTATACCTTCCAGGAATTCAAAACTCTTGGGCAGACAGACTCAGTCGAGTTCTGCTTCCACACGAATGGTCCCTGCACATGGACCAGGTACTCAGAATCTTTCAAGAGTGGGGAACCCCGGACATAGACCTTTTTGCAAGTCCGTGGAATGCCAAACTTCCCCGGTTCTGTTCCAGAATTCCGTGTCAGGGAGTTCAGGCCAAGGATGCCTTCCTCCTTCACTGGGGTCAAGACTTCCTGTATGCCTTTCCACCCGTTCCCTTAATTCCCAAGACTCTGTTCAAACTCCAGAGGGATCAGGGATCTATGATCCTCATAGCTCCACGCTGGCCACGCCAAGTGTGGTACCCTCTACTTCTGTCTCTCTCTCAAGCTCCCTCCCTAGACTTGGGAGCTGCTCCAGACCTCCTGTCCCAGGAGGAGGGAACTTTATGGCACCCAAACCCCAAGTCCCTTCAACTCAGGGCTTGGTTGCTGAAGGCTTAGACCTTCAAGGTTGGAATCTTTCTCAACAGGTGAAGGATATCCTCCATGCTTCCAGAAAACCTTCTACTAGACGTTCCTATGCTTTTAAATGGAAGAGGTTTTCCATTTGGTGTGCTGAGAAGGGTCTTGACCCTCTAGCACTACTTTTGAATTCTCTATTGGAATATCTCCTGCATCTCTCTAATGCAGGCCTTAAGACGAATTCAGTAAGAGTCCATTTGAGTGCTATTGCAGCATCCCTTAAGCCTCTCAATGGACAGCCTATTTCCTCTCATCCTCTTATTGCAAGATTCATGAGAGGCCTAACTTTAACTAAACCTCCCATTAGGCCTCCTCCGGTGGCATGGGACTTAAATCTGGTTCTTGGTGAGCTTATGAAGCCACCTTTTGAACCCTTAGCCACTACCTCCTTGAAATTTCTTTCCTAGAAGGTTATTTTCCTCATTGCAGTCACATCAGCTCGCCGCATCAGTGAGCTACAGGCCTTGGTGGCTAATCCACCTTACATAAGCTTTCATCATGATAAGGTAGTCCTCAGGACCAATCCACACTTTATGCCTAAAGTGGTCTCACCTTTTCATCTGAACCAAGAGGTATATTTACCTGTCTTCTTTCCAGGTCCTCATGCATCAAGTGCAGAAAGGAATCTTCATACCCTGGATTGTAAAAGGGCTCTCGCCTTTTACTTACAAAGGACTCAGCAACATAGAAGGTCTTCCCAACTCTTTGTTGCTTTTGATCCTTCTCATTTAGGACTTCCAGTCTCTAAGAAAACACTGTCCAATTGGATTGCTCAGTGTATTTCTTTCGCCTACCAGAGTAAGAACCTTTCTCTGGAGGGCCTTGTCACAGCTCACAATGTGAGGGCCATGGCAGCTTCTATGGCTCATCTTAATTCTGTGTCCATCGACCAGATCTGTCGAGCAGCCACATGGGCCTCGGTTCATACCTTCACAGCCCATTATTGTTTGGACAAGGACTCCCGCCGGGATGCCTTGTTTGGTCAGGCTGTACTCAAACATCTGTTCCATACTTGAGCAACTCCTACCCTCCATCCCTGTTTAGATGCCTGAGATCCAAGGGGAGGGGTATAGCCCTTCTCAGGGTCTTACAACCCTGGGGATCTCCCGGGCATCTCCAGCTGGGGAGTCCCCATATGTGAGGACTCATTCCTGCTTGTTCCTGGAGATAGCACAGTTACTTACCTGTAACAGGTGATCTCTGGGAACAGTAGGAATAAGTCCTCACAACCCACCCACCTCCCCTAGGAGTTGTATCTCTCTATCTATCTTTCCTTTCCTCTCTCTCTTTGTCTCAGCTTTAAAACTCGAACTGGAGAGAGGCGGTTAGGAAAGGCGGGAAGGCAGCGCGCAGGCGCTGTGGGATGCTCCCAAAAGCTTTCCTTTTTGGGAAGCTGGGGAGCGTTCCCGCGCAGGCTCTGTCGGTACCGACGTACCCATATGTGAGGACTTATTCCTGCTGTTCCCAGAGATCACCTGTTACAGGTTAGTAACTGTGCTTTACTCACCTGTAACAGGTGATCTCCGGGAACAGCAGGAATTTAGTCTTCACAACCCACCCACCTCCGCTAGGAGTTGTCTCTCTATCTCTTTGTCTCTTTCCTCTCTCCCTCTATCCTTTCACTCAGCTACAAATTTAACTGAAGAGGGATATTTGGAAAGGCGGGAAGGCAGCGCGCATGTGCTGAGGGATGCTCCTAAAAGCGTTCCTATTGGACGCTGGTGAGCGTTCCTGCGCAGGCTCCATCGGTACCGACGATACCCATATGTGAAGACTAAATTCCTGCTGTTCCCGGAGATCACCTGTTACAGGTGAGTAACTACGCTTTATCTCTGTCACCTCCACTGGGGAACTATTAAATTCATTTATTACTCTTTCTGTAAATAAATATTTCCTCAAATTACTCCTGAGTCTATCCTATTTCACTTTCATCTTATGCCCCCTCGTTGCTGTTTCTTTCAATTGAAAGAGGCTCTCCTTCTGAACATTTATGCCACGGAGGTATTTAAATGTCTCCATCATATCTCCCTTTCTGCTCTTCTTCCAAAGTATACATATTGAGATCTTTAAGTCTGTCGCTATATGCCTCAGTGAAACCCACTAACCATTTTGGAAGTCACTCTTTGAACTATCTCCATCCTGTTTATATCCTTTTGAAGGTATGGGTTGTCATTCTGAACCACGAATAAGCCACCTGTAGGTGCGGGATGTACGTGTTTCCTGTGAAAATGTCTAAAACCATATTCTGCACATTTCCAGAATTTCCGTGTCAGTGAGTTCAGGCCAACGATGCCTTCCTCCTTCACTGGGGTCAAGACTTCCTGTATGCCTTTCCACCCATTCCTTTAATTCCCAAGACTCTGTTCAAGCTCCAGAGGGATCAAGGATCCATGATCCTCATAGCTCCACGCTGGCCACGCCAAGTGTGGTACCCTCTACTTCTGCATCTCTCCCAAGCTCCCTCCCTAGACTTGGGAGCTGCTCCAGACCTTCTGTCCCAGGAGGAGGGGACTTTGTGGCACCCAAACCCCAAGTCCCTTCACCTCAGAGCTTGGTTGCTGAAGGCCTAGACCTTCAAGGTTGGAATCTTTCTCAGCAGGTGAAGGATATCCTCCATGCTTCCAGAAGACCTTCTACTAGACGTTCCTATGCTTTTAAATGGAAAAGTTTTTCCATTTGGTGTGCTGAGAAGGGTCTTGACCCTCTAGCACTACCTTGGAATTCTCTATTGGAATATCTCCTGCATCTCTCCAATGCAGGCCTTAAGACAAATTCAGTAAGGGTCCATTTGAGTGCTATTGCAGCATCCCTTAAGCCTATTAATGGACAGCCTATTTCCTCTCATCCTCTTATTGCAAGATTCCTGAGAGGCCTAACTTTAACTAAACCTCCCATTAGGCCTCCTCCGGTGGCATGGGACTTAAATCTGGTTCTTGGTCAGCTTATGAAGCCACTTTTTGAACCCTTAGCCGCCACCTCCTTGAAATTTCTTTCCTGGAAGGTTATTTTCCTCATTGCAGTCACCTCAGCTCGCCGCATCAGTGAATGTATAAGAATGTATAAGTCACCCCCTAAGACGCTAACCATGTGTGCTGTGACCCCAGTTATTTGTACATACCACCCCCCCCAGTCTTGATTGACAATCCCAGAACATGAATCAAACCGCTGCTGATCGCTGGAAGTAGCGGTATATAAATGTGCAGTAAATAAAATAAAATAAAAATAAACTGCATGCCTTGGTGGCTAATCCACCTTATACAAGGTTCCATCATGATAAGGTAGTCCTTAGGACCAATCCACACTTTATGCCTAAAGTGGTTTCACCTTTTCATCTTAATCAAGAGGTGTATTTACCTGTCTTTTTTCCAGGTCCTCATGCATCAAGTGCAGAGAGGAATCTTCATACCCTGGATTGTAAGAGAGCTCTTGCCTTTTACTTACAAAGGACACAGCAAAATAGAACGTCTTCTCAACTCTTTGTTGCCTTTGATCCCTCTCATTTGGGACTTCCAGTCTCTAAGAGGACACTGTCCAATTGGATTGCTCAGTGTATTTCTTTAGCCTACCAGAGTAAGAACCTTTCTCTGGAAGGCCATGTCACAGCTCATAATGTGAGGGCCATGGCCACCTCTATGGCTCATCTAAATTCTGTGTCCATCGACCAGATCTGTCGAGCGGCCACCTGGGCCTCGGTTCATACCTTCACAGCCCATTACTGTTTGGACAAGGACTCCCGCAGGGATGCCTTGTTTGGTCAGGCTGTTCTCAAACACCTGTTCCATGCTTAATCAACTCCTGCCCTCCTTCCCTGAATGGATGCCTGAGATCCATAGGAGGAGATAGAGACCTTCACAGGGTCTCATAACCTTGAGGATCTCCCAGGCATCTCTAGCTAGGGAGTCCCCATATGTGAAGACTCATTCCTGCTTGTTCCTGGAGATAGCACAGTTACTTACCTGTAACAGGTGATCTCTGGGAACAGCAGGAATAAGTCTTCACAACTCACCCACCTCCCCTAGGAGTTGTATCTCTCTATCTATTTTTCCTTTCCTCTCTCTCTTTGTCTCAGCTTTAAAACTTGAACTGGGGAGAGGCGGTTAGGAAAGGCGGGAAGGCAGCGCGCAGGCGCTGTGGGATGCTCCCAAAAGCTTTCCTTTTTGGGAAGCTGGGGAGCGTTCCCGCGCAGGCTCCGTCGGTACCGACGTACCCATATGTGAAGAGTTATTCCTGCTGTTCCCAGAGATCACCTGTTACAGGTAAGTAACTGTGCTGTTTCAACACCAGCTGGCCTTGAGTGAGATATTTAAAAGTTCATCACATTGTTTTCCAAAGGGTAATTGGCTGAGATACTAGATAAGTCGAATTAATTTAATATGGTGCTGGTTTACATATATATACTCTGGGGTAGATTCTGAGCAGTGTTTAGCGGGGATGGACATCTGGTTCGGACGTCCATCCCTGCTAAACACATGGGTGGCGATTCATCAAACAGAGCTCCCCGCACGTACATGCAAGATGTACATAGAGCTCTATTCCTGGACGGGAGGGGGTAGGCCGTAGGAGGAGCGAGGGCAGAAACCTGACCCCGGACGTACAGGGCCGATTCTGGAGCTGGCCTTTTGGATGGGGGACTTATTCCACCTTGGAGTTGTAATACATTCCCCTGGACGGTGGAAAATGCGGGATGCTGGTGTGAAAAGGAGGTACAGGGGGTTCCCTGCCGCCTGACCCTGGCCATGGCTGGCCCGATCAGGGGTCGGGTGGCAGGGAAATGAGATTTTTGGAGTCTGCTGGGGGGGGGGGGGGGATCATGGCTCCCGCATGGAGACACGGTGCCATGGCAACAGGATGCCGCAGCTCCATTCAGGAGCCTGGCTGGGCTAGCCGGATAGTGGGCTGGACGTCTGGATGCCCAGAATTGGGGCACGGCCTGCACATCCGGCCAGTTGCACCCGATTCTGGCCCCTGCAGGATTAGAATCGGGTGCAACTGGGAAACGTCCAGATTCTGAGTGCTCGGACAGGCGGGGAATGCCCAGAACAGAATTGGCCTCATTGCATTTCTTAAAAAATTTAATTTCTCTGTGACAGAAAAACACCACATGATTAATTGCAATTAATCAGGTGATTAAAATTTTTAATTGCTCAAGCAAATTTTGATCAAAATTTGTGATGAGCACACCGCTATAGAATGCATATCTAAATCACTAAAAGCCAGTCTAGCTATGGATAAGGGGTGTGGCAGTAGTAGAATGGGGATAGGAAAAGCATGTGAAACATGCCTCATGGAATTCAAATCATCATTCTGTATGGTTTTTTTTGTTTTCATGTTTCTGTGTCTTGTTTATCTATGGGTGTGTCTGTGACTGGAAGTGTGTAGAGGGGGGGGGGGGGGGTTGAAAGAAGTGATTCCCTAACTGCTGTGTTTTAGTGTATTAGTTTCTATGCTGCAGAAGCTGAAACTGCTTCTCCCCTAGAAATGCATTGGGCCATTTGTGGGGGAGGGATTTCTCTGGAACCCCTGGTCTGATCTATCCTAGTTTCAAATGCTTGTGCTTGTTCACCAGATTTCCCCCATGCCAAATATTGTCCCATTATGTTAAATTTTTAGGGAGAGATTTTACCACTGTACAGAGATACAGCAATGTTCTTGATTCCTTTTCAACATTCATTCTTTTGGGTTGCAAAGAATAAAAAAGAGGAGCACCGAGTAGATTACGAGCACATTCTGGTAGCAGATGGGAAAGTTAGCAAATTACGATGAACAGAGCGAAAAGGCTTACTGGATAGTATGGCACTAGCGGGCTAGCTAGCTTGGTAGCGCTTTATAAATGCTTAATAATAATAATATTGGAGGCCAACTAATATGCAAATGATACACTAAGGTTAATATTAATGAATTTTCTTCTAACTGCCAGATAAAATCAGGAGTTATGCAATGAAATATCCAGCATGAAAAACAACTCTTACTGTGTTTTATTTTGTAATAACTGAAGACTTTTTAATATTACACTAGGTTGACTGAAATACAGTTTATTGCAGTAGTCCAGTCTAGACTGGACAAAAGCAAGGGTGACATTTATTTTTATTTAAAATTTTATATACCTTGTCTTCTGTGCTACAAGATGATTTACAAGCTACATAAACACAGTAACCAACCCTTTAGACTCCTTACACAGCTCTAAAAAGCCAAGCTTTGCACGATTTACAAAAGTGCATCAATTTAACCAGTCAATAAGGAACAGGAAACTGGAGTCTTGATTATGCAGATATGGAACCATAGCCAGAGAAGGCTTCGCAAAGTGCAGAGGCGCCCAGACATTGGAACAGGGATAGAGAGATTCTCTGTGAGATGGATGGACCATGAGAAAATCACCTCTTACGCAATAGAAAGCTCTTCTTCCTTGGTATACTCGCCTGTCAGAGCCAGGAAGAAAATGCCTCCGCCCTAAATTCCCCCCCCCCCACCCCCCCACCCGAGGGGCAAGGTTGGGCCCTTAGAGGAATGGAAAAGGCAGTAAGGCAGGATGTGGAGGACCAAACCCCGTTGCTGACAGATCGGCCCTGAGCCCCCCGTAGCTGAAAAAGGGCCCCTGGGAGGGCCCTCGGGAGACCTAACAGCTTGAGGCCATGACTGGCCACCATTTTCCCCTTCCACAGGGAATCATACGGCCATCTAAGATGATGACTGTGCCTGCCAGTGGAAAAATCAGGAGAAATGCAGCAGAGGCACCAAAATCAGCATCGGACCCTGGGGTCCCTCCCCATGGAGGGGTCCTGAACATGCCAAAAAGAAAATGTGCCCTGAAGCTCTCGTGAAGCTCTTAGGGCACAAAACTCCAGCTGTAGAAAATAAACTGCTGGGGCTGTAGGTTGCATTGGGTTCTACATTTCAGCACTACAGCAGCAAAATAACAAAGCTGCCACAAAACCATAATATAGGCCTTGGGAGACAGATCTATCTGTACTGCTGCAGCAGTGCACACACACCTTGCCACCTGCTGGAGGCAGACAATACTGGCTTCTCTCAGTGCTGCACCAGCATATATACCAGTGAAAATATCACTGAAAGTTTCTCTGGTCTGCCTCCACCTGCTGACTGAGAAGCATAACCCACTTGTCTGGAGCAGTCTAACAGGATAATAAGCAAGAGAAGGTTAGGAAGTAGTTGGAAAGGAAAAAAGAACAAAATGGAGACTATCATAATGCCTCTGTATTGGTCCATAATGTGGTCAGGGCAGCCCAACCATCAGGTAGGACTAGGTGGTCTCCTATGGCAGCAGCTTCTGAAGGGTGACAAAGAGCAGCCGCAGTCAAAGCAACACAATAGATCCTCATAGCCACACAAACTCAAAGAGCCATTAGCATATTCTGCTTTCTGCAGGGAGAGTGGGCACACACATACCTACAAATTTAAAGTTTTTAATGTATAAAGATTTGATGTCCAACTATACATTTTTGCAGAATTATGGTGGGAGGGTTGCTGCAATGACCTTGAGGGCAGGGGACCTAAGGTTTTGCCTAGGACGCCCAATATTCTTGTGCCAGCCCTGGGTGTAGCCACACCTGAAGTATTCTGATATGCACGTCTGGTTGCCCCATTTCAAAATAGATATAGCAGAACCAAGAAAAAAATACAAAGGCAGCCAAAATGATAGAGGATGGAACGACGACTCTATGAAGAAAAGCTAAACAGGCTAGGATTCTTCAGTTTGGAGAAAAAAATGACTGAGAGACGTGATAGAAGTCTAAAAAATCATAAGTGGGGTGGAACAGGTAAATAGGGATTGGCTGTTTTACTCTTTCAAATAATACTAAGACAAGAAGAAACTCCATGGCACTAAGCGGTTGCAGAAATCAGGGAAAGTACTGTATATTTTCACTCAGTGCACAATTAAAGCTATGGAATTTATTGCAGAGGATGTGGTCAAGGCAGTTAGTGTAGCTGGATTTAGAGAGAGTGGAACCTGTGTCCCTTGGGGAAACTGCTAGGTATATATGACCTAGATTGGCCACTGTTGGAAACAGAATACTGGGCTTGATGGACCTTGGTCTGACCCAGTATGGCATATCTTATGTTCTTATGTATGTTCTTACAAGTTTCTGGAGGAAAAGTCCATAAAGCATTGTTAGTCACTCTCTGATACAGGATACTGCAGAGCCTTTGCCTATTGCGTCCTTAAAAGCAAAGATGAAAAATCTGGATTTCTTATTCTGTTCCTTCACTTATTTGCATGTTACAGCATTCTTTTGTTTTAAATAGTCCTGAAGGTGATTTGAAATCACTTTGTATGCTTCCTGACCATCTCAAGCAATAGAAAAATAACTAGTAGACAAGTATAAACTGTTTACGTTTGAATAGATTTATCACACTGGAAGTTGTATGTGCAATTAAATTTACCGCAAGGAAGATGGCAAATACTACGGAAGCTCTACTGAGCCAAGTGATCCATTTGAGCTGTGAAAGTGCTTTCCATGATTTCAGCTCTCTCTAATGGGGGACTGTATTAGTGCATTTAGTACAGTTATAAGAAGTCTGGTAAGATTTAATATTTTGTTGTGTAGCTGAATCCGTAATGAATAATTGCTGCACTTGGCTCTGTCATATTTCTTCAATAATGGATAAAGTGGAGCCCACCTCTATTTGTAATGCTTCTGTAATGCTTTTGTGAATGCAGCATATAGTGTAGTTACTCACCTGTAACAGGTGTTCTCCAGGGACAGCAGGAATCAGTCCTCACTTATGGGTGATATCGGCACTGACGGAGCCTGCGCGGAGCAATTCCCCAGCTTTCAAAGAAAGCCTTTGGGATTGCTGCCACACATGCTTGGTCCTCTTCCCACCCAAGGGTGCCATCTTGCTCAGTCAGGTCCCATAGCTAGAGCCCTACTAAGCAGATGGCAAGGGAAGGATAAAAATCCAGCAACTCATCAGGGGAGGTGGGAGGGTAGTGAGGACTGATTCCTGCTGTTCCTGGAGAACACCTGTTACAGGTGAGTAACTACGCTTTCTCCAGGAACAAGCAGGAAGTCAGTCCTCACTTGTGGGACTCCCCATATACAGGCTACCCGATCCTGTAACCCAAAAACGCTTCCGTGAGGCCGTGAGCAGAAGGCGATGCCCAAAGGAGGCTGAGTCTTCGGGTCCCCTGGGCGAAGCTCGCAGTAGCCGTCGAATAAGAGTCGGAGGGCAGGAGTTGCTTATACCCCGGACAGGTTATGGAGAACAGCCTGGCCGAAGGCGCTGTCCCGACAGGACTCCCTCTCCAGGCATTAGTGCGACATGAAGGTGTTCGCTGAAGACCAGGTCGCAGCCCGGCAGATGTAAGTTAGAAGTACTGAGTGCAGCGAGGCCACTGAAGCCGCCTTGGCAGGACGCCATGCGCCGTGACCCGTTGATCCAGTGGGGCGCCCACCTTTGCTTGGGTGAAGGCGATGCAGTCTGCCACCCAGATGGAGATGGTGCGTTTGGTGACTGCCTGCCCCAAGCGATTGGGATCGTAGGCAACAAAGAGCCGGTCAGACTTGCGATGAACCTGGGTACGCTGCAGGTAGAAGGCAAAAGCCCTCTTGCAGTCGAGTGTATGTAACACCGCTGATGCCCCCCTCCTTGTTGATGTAGAACATGGCTACCCTGTTGTCGGTCTGCGCAAGCACCTACTTCCCTCTCAGGTGGCCCTCGAAGGCCCTCAGTGCCCATTGGACCACCCGGAGCTCGAGCAGGTTGATCTGCTGCTGAGATTCCTCGGGCAACCACTGTCCCTGGGTGCACAAATCGCTGCAGTGGGCTCCCCAACCCATCAGGGAAGCATCGGTTGTCAGGGAGAGCTCGTGTTGCAGGACCTGGAAGGGCATTCCCCAACGGAGGCTTTGGGGATCCCACCACCAATCCAAGGCGCTGTGGAGACTTCGGGAGACCCGGATGTGAGCCATTCACATGTGCATTCGGGTGTGGGGGGACAACATGGACGATGGAGGCCATGTGTCTCAGGAGGCGCAGCATGGCTCACGCTGAGACCCGTGCCCTGCTCTGGATCTGGGCTGCCAGGGCGCGTAGGCAGCCTGCACAGTCCGCAGGTAGGAAGGCGGTTGCCTGCTCCGTGTCGAAGAGCGCGAAGATGAACTCCAAGGTCTGCACCAGTTCGAGGTGGGACTTGGAGTAGTTGACCAGGAAGCCAAGTCATTCGAGGAGGAGGATTGTGCGCGATGCCACCAGGCGGGCTTCTTCGGCCGAAGTCCCCGTGATGAGCCAGTCATCTTGGTACGGTAAGAGGGGTATGCCCTGTCGCCGGAGGAAGGCTGCGGCCACTGAGACACTTTGTGAAGACCTGCGGGGCAGACGCGAGTCTGAAGGGGAGCACCCTGTATTGGTAATGCTATCCCTGCACCCTGAAGTGCAGGACTGCCTGTGCTAGGGGTGGACTAGAATGTGGGCGTAAGTGTCCCTTAGGTCTAAGGAGCATAGCCAATTGCCCTGCTGGAGGAAGGGTAGTAGGACGCCAAGCGATAACATTTTGAACTTCTTCCGCACCAGAAATTTGTTTAGGTTCCTGAGATTGAAAATGGGGTGCAGGCGCCCTGTCGTCTTCAGAACGAGGAAGTAACGGGAGTAGAACCCATGAACTCGGAGGTGCGGTGGAACTTTCTCGACCGCCCGCTTGTCGAGGAGGTTGGTCAGCTCCTGTTGCAAGCACTTCTGGTGCAAGGGGAACCGAGAAGGCTCCGCTGGGGAGAAAGGAGGAGGAAGCCTGTCCAGGTGAAGATGATACCCATCCCGGACCACCCAGAGGACCAAGTTGTCCGATGTGATTGATGCCCATTGGGAGGCGAAAAAGGACGGACGTCCCCCCACCTGCTGAAGTATTGCCGGGGGCGAGAGGCTATGCCGTCGGCGTCAAACACCTTGAGCGGATTGGGGTGGCGCTGGGGATTGGGCCTTTGGCCCTTTAGCCTTATGGTGGCCATGCGCTCCACCCTTCCCCTGTGTGCCGGAGGTTGGCGCAGGGGTGGGTGGGTAGGGCAGGTATCCCCGGTAAGGGAGCCCCTTCCTCTGGAAGAACGGTTTCTTAGTCTGCTGTTTCTTCCGAGGGAGAGAAGAGATCTTATGCTCCTCTGCTTTCTTTTTCACAGCCCCTGCTCTCTGGAACTCTCTTCCTCCCTCCCTCCCTCCCTCCGGCTTGAGCACCATCATCCCACCTTTAAATGTAATCTGAAAACCCACCTCTTCTCCCTTGCCTTGGACCTTCCCTCCCCTTTTGTGTGACCTCTCTCTCTTAACTTTTATGTTGTGTTCTTTATCTCCCCCTCTTTTTTATTTGAGATTGTAACTTCCTTTCTTTCCCTCTGGCTATTGTTTTTTTAATTGTTTTATACGGCTTTTATATGATTTTATATTGTAAACCGCTCTGGTCTTTTTGAATGGGCGGTATATCAAATTTTAATAAACATAAACATAAACATGCGAGAGACTGGTCTGAGTCACAAAATCAGTCTCTATTTCAGCGGCCTTGTCCTCCATGGGCTTGCCTGACAATTGTTCACCTAGTCAGGGGACGTCCAGGAGATTTTCCTAGACCCATTGCTCCAGGTCCGAGGACTGCAGCTGTGGTGGACCCCGAGGCCAGCTGCCGCCACTCGGACAGAGGACTCAAAGCCATCATACGAGGCGCGGAAGAGGTACATCGAGCACTCCACGATGGACCTCAGGAGGGTTTGGAATTGAGGAGAGGCTCACCATCGAGACCTGCAGAGAAACCACTGAGTTCCTTGAGGTCACGCAGGAACATGCCCATATACAATTGCTAAGCCTGGATACGGCATGTGAGCATGGACCCTTGATAGGCTTTGCACCCAAGGGCGTCGAGGGCTGTAGACTTCTTTACCCAGCGGGACCGAAGAATGTGACTTCGGGCTCTTTTGCTTCTGCATTGCCAATTCCACAACCATGGAGATGTGCGGAAGTTGGGTCTTTTGGAAGCCTGGGCTGCGCTGGACCATATAAATGGCATTGAGATGTTTGCTCATGATGGGAACTGAAGCAGGTGCCTCCCACATGCGGTTCCTCCCATCCTGGACAGGATGGGAGGAACCGGGACAGTAAGAGACTCCCGAGGCGGGGACTTGTACTGTAAGATGGTAAGCTCTTCTGCCCGCGGCTCCTCCTCAGCCTGTGTTGCAAGGTTGAGAACTCGCGCCATGTCCCGTACGAACACCAGAAAGGATGTGTCCTCGGGCGACGAACGCCTCTGAGAGGTGGGCGGAGACGGGTCTGAAGGGAGGTCCCGGTGGGCACGGGTCTCCGAGGAAGTGTCCCCATCCAACTCCCAGTCCAAAAAGGAGTCCGATTCGGGCTGGTCGCCCTGTCCAGAGGCCGCTTGGAACCAGAACCCTTGGAGGATCTTGCTCCCAAGGAACTGGAAGGTGAGTGAGACCGATGCCGAGGACCCTCACGAGTCCCACAGCTCTCAGGGGTTTCCAGGGTGGGTGTAGGCACCCCTCTCGAGAGGACCGAGGTCTCGAGGCTCGGGCCAGCCATGCTGGGCACGAGCACTTGCTGTGCAGCTAAGAAGGCAGAAATGCTGCGCTCTCGTGCCAGCATGCGGGAGTCCCACGCGGACGTGGGTCCCTGCACTGCTGACACCAGGGTTACCGGGTCGGGCGTAGATGAGGAGAGGGGTTCCTCACTGGGATGACCATCAGGAGACTGGACGCCGTCGCCGGAGGTCTCCATGTCTGTAAGAGGTACCTTTCGAGGCCGCTCCTTGTCTGACTCTCGGGAATGCTGGGGCGGGCTGAATGACTGAGCACAGGAGTGCTCGTGCTTGTCTAGAGCCCACGACAGCGACTTTGAGGTTGTCTTCTTCTTGCGCCTCTCCACCTCAGGGGACCCCTGATTGGAGTCCCGCCTTGAACGCAGGGCCGAGGTGGGGGATCCCACCAGTGGAGGGACGACCGAGGGCGCTACCGGGGATTCCGGGGCCACTTTATGGAAAATGTCATCTGACTTTTGCTTATGACCTAGCAGGTCCTTGGAGGACATTTTCTTGCAAAGAGAGCAGAGCTCCAGTTTATGGTCGGTCCACAGGCACTGAAGACAGCAGCCATGGGTGTCCTTGAGCAACATATTTTTGGAGCATCTGTCGCATATTTTAAAACCAGTGGCCATTGGAGCAAAAAGGGCCCCCGCTAGGTTGAAGACCTGCGAGGCCAGCGGTTGAGGAAAAGGGCGGGAAGCCTGCAAAGAAAAAATTTTTAACAAAAGGATGTCTCCTCGCTCAAAAGTAAAGGAGAGCAGGGGGAGGACGGGAGAGGACTGGTGCTACCGGGAAAAAACACAGGCCAGAGACCGAAAAACAAACACTTTTTCCGAGGGACGAGGACATGCGTCCGAAGGGCTCCGCAGAAGAAGGGAGACTGAGCAAGATGGCACCCTTGGGCGGGACCACGCATGCGTGGCAGCAATCCCAAAGGCTTTCTTTGAAAGCTGGGGAATTGCTCTGCGCGGGCTCCGTCGGTGCCGACGTCATCCATAAGTGAGGACTGACTTCCTGCTTGTTCCTGGAGAACTTATTGTATGTCACTGTTTGATGTCCTGTATGGCAGTGGATTTTTACTTTCTTATATTTTGCCTGTGGAATGGATGAATAATAAATTGAAGAAATAAAATGAATTCATGTTGCTTTGATTCACTCTGTGGCTTGTGAGTTCATCTTCTTTAATAGTGGAGCCACGTCGGACCCTCCTGCCATATGCTACACTAAATTAAAATAGCATCTTTGAATATATTTTTTCTTTTTACTTTAATTTTGTTTATTGAAATTTTCAAAAATTATACAATGTTCACAAAGTATAGAGAAACACAATAAGTCAACAATAGAAATAATTCAAAAGAGAAATAATACAAACAAGTACATTAGCCCACATCTCGGGGAGAAAACCATAAGAAATCAATAACAAGAAAAAACAAGGCAAGGAACACCAAACCAAAGAAAGGTGTCCCAGCCACACAGAGCAGTCATTTAATTATACCCTCCCACCACCTGACAATTTCTAAATGACAGCATAATGACATTAAGGAAAAGCAAAAGTCACTGCGCCTTTTCCTGATCAAGAATCCACCTTTCCAAATCCGAAAATGACAAAAAGACAAACCTGTCATATCCAAGAAATACTAAGCATTTACAAGGGCAGCGCAAGAGAAAAGTAGCGCCTAAGACAAGAGTTCTAGACTTGAGAGCAAGAAAGGACTTCCTACATGCTTGTGCTGAGCCAGATACATCAGGAAAAATAGAGACCTTATCACCACAATAGAGATTGTCTCTTTTCCGAAAATAAGCTTTAAGGACAGAGACTTTATCATCTTCAGAAACCAAAGTTACTAATAATGTGGCTCTAGTGGAAATAATATCTTGAGTGTCTTCCAAGAAGGCAGTCAAGTTAAACCCATTTTTATCTTCAAGAACAGCTACTTCCCCTTCCCCAACACCTAGAGAAACAATTTTTGAGGAAATATAATAACATTTAGCAAACACTATAGCATCGGCGGTGGGGAGGAGAAGCACATCTTTTAAATATTTCCTAAACAGTATTGATGGAGATAATAAACTACTGTTGTTGTTGTTGTTGTTAAGTGCCGTCGAGTCTGAGTCGACTCATGGCGACCCTCTGGATAGCTATCCTAAATTGTGTTCGGTCTTCAGTCAGGCGGCTCATTGTTGACAGACTGGTACCCGTAGCTGCTGTTATTGTATTGATCCATCTCATTGCTGGCCTTCCTCTTTTGCGTTGACCTTCTATCTTGCCAAGCATAATGTCTTTCTCTAATGATCTCTCTCTTCGCATGATGTGTCCAAAGTATGAAAGTCGAAGTCTTGTCATCTGAGCTTCTAAAGAAAGTTTAGGTTTGATCTCCTCTAGTACCAACTGGTTTGTTCTTCGGGCAGTCCATGGTATACACAGTATTTGCCGCCAGCACCATAATTCAAAGGCATCAATTTTCTTCCTGTCTATCTTTTTCACTGTCCAGCTTTCACATCCATATGATGTTATTGAAAATACCATGGCTTGAACAAGTCGAATCTTTGTATGGAGAGAGACATCTCTGCTCTTGAGAATCTTATCTAGGTCTTTCATAGCCATTCTGCCAAGAGCAATGCGTCGTCTGATTTCTTGACTGCTTGTTGCTTCTTTATTGATAGTTGATCCAAGTAAGTTAAAGTTGTTCACAATTTCAGTTTCTTCTCCTTCAACGATGAACCTGTTGATTATGCCAGTTGTCATGATCTTTGTCTTTACATTAAGGTGCAGGCCCATTTTGAGACTGTTCTTTGATTGTGAGAAGCAAATGTTTCAGATCATCTTCACTTTCAGCCAGTAATGTGGTATCATCAGCATAGTGAAGGTTGTTGAGTCTTCCACCAATCTTCACACCTCTGTTGTCTTCATACAATCTTGCTTCTCTGATGATTTGTTCTGCATATAAATTAAACAGGTAGGGGGAAAGTATGCAGCCTTGTCTTACACCTTTGCTTATTTTAAACCATTCTGTTTCTCCTTGTTCCGTTCGAACTGTTGCTTCTTGATCAATGTACAGACTGCGCAAGAGAACGATCAGGTGTTCTGGTATACCCATGCTTCTTAATGTGGCCCAGAGTTTCTCATGGTTTACACAGTCAAAAGCCTTGCTATAGTCGATAAAGCACAAATAGATATCCTTTTGGTATTCTTTAGTCTTTTCAAGGATTTAAAAGCCATATTCTCTAAATTCTCAAATTTTTGACACATAATAGAACTTTCTTTCATGGTAGCAGACTGGAATAAAGAAAACGATTTAACTTGCGTATCCATACTCGAAATAGATGAATGAGTGTTGCCTGCAGTTTCACATTCTGTGGAGAGTGAGAACAGCTGGTGCTGGAGAGAGCTGGCCCGTGCGGGGCAGTCACTGCTGACGTCATTTTGAGGCTCCATAAAGGATCTGTGCATGGAGCTGTTTCTTGGGAGTGTTGCCTGCAGTTTTACACGCTGTGGAGAGTGAGAACAGCTGGTGCTGGAGAGAGCCGACCCGTGCGGGGCAGTCACTGCTGATGTCATTTTGAAGCTCCTTAATATATCTAGAGTGCTGTACAGCGCTTAGCCATTGGCGCTTGTTGGAGCATTTTCTAAGGGGTGTTTTCCAAGGGGCACGTATGCACCTTGTAAGCCCCTTAGGAGTACATTGGGAGCATTTATAGATCTATGAAGTGGCGATGCCCGGCGGTAAGAAGAAAAAGAAAACTCTCCTGGTTGGTGGCCCTAATAGGACAAGCATGTAATATCTGTACCGGTCTTAACAACACCAGCTACTGTTCCTTTTGACCCCTTGGTGGAGGGGCCGAGTCTTAGCTCTCCTGAGCGTACCCCTCCTCTTCCTCCTGTTTGTTTTTTTTTTATTTGTCTGCTGTGCCTCAGTCCACTGTTTTGAGTTCACAGAAGGAAGTTGTGCTCCCCAAAATGGTTTCTTGGTCGGAGCCCTCCATACCTGCATGTGATTCACAAGTCTCCTCCATTTCTCTTCAGGATATTTGGCAAGTAGTTAATCGTACTGAATGGATTCTTGCTGAGACTGTTCCCTCTTTATGTCAATTTACTAGGGACACTGTTGTTAAATTTCAGAATCTTGATAGCTTTGAATATATTTTTAAAAAACAATTTCAAATTCCATGTGTCTGTCTTTGTGACTGTTGGGGGACTGTGGGTTCACTGTTTATCACTGAGCCAAGCGTTCAGGATTCAAAAACAACTGAGAAACTTATTAGAGACACCTATATAATGCATTAAATTTAGATGCCTAAAAATGTTTGACTGTAGGGTGCCTAAAGTTGGTCTGCCATAGGCTTGCCTGTCTTCGTGCCACAAGCCCCTTTAGGAACTCAGAGCTAGCAAACTTTTAAAATCAAAAATCTAAACGCCTAGCTCTTAAAAGTGCCTAGACTTTTTTTTTTTAATTGTTCTATTAGAAGTTAAGAAATCATCCCATAATGAGAATCCTGGATCGTAACACATGGATTCTGCAGTGTGGTCAAGTAAGATTACTGGTGTGATGCAAAATCAGTAAAAACTATTTCTCTTTCAACACATTCAGGTATACAAAGTCCTACTTAGTTTCAAGCTGCCTTCAGCTTCTGCTGGTCCTCTTGTCTTTCTGACGTACTTTTATTGGTAGTAGGAGGCCTATATAATTAGATCAGATTTTCCAAAATGGAGAGCATAGTACAATAATTCTTAAAGATTCACAATACAAGATACTTTGCTTTTAATTAGGCACAATGCTTAGTTAGTGTTGAGAGTTATTGCTTGGTACATGGATTACTTATTCCTTATATAGTTCAGAAGCTTCACAAGACACTGTAAGCTGTTGGTTCTGCTTGATTATAGTGTCAAATAGAATCCTTGTTGCGACCATGAGAAATTACTAACCAATTAATAGTCTCATGTGTTTTTGTGTCCTTATCCATAGGGTATAGTACAAGTCACTCCAGATCGTCAAGTTTCTCTGAGTTGTGTCACAAGAGAAATACCTCTGTAGGAAGTACATCCACGGGAATTGGAAGCATCCCAGAGCCGTGTGAGGAGGATGAACCCAAAGTAGCCAGTTCTAACCCTCAAACGCCCGACAAAGAAACAGCATTATCAGAGAAACTCGGCAGGTATATTAGGCTTCAGAGTGTGACCTACTTCCTTGGAAGCAATAATTCTATCTTGTCAAATAGATTCAGGTTTTACTATGGTTTGTATTTAAAATAAATATTTGTGTTTGGCTTATTAGCCATTAAAGAATGCTAGAAACTTAAATTGATTTGTCTATTTAGGCGTCCAGTGAAGCAAGACTCTGTGGAGTCGCAGTTGAAACGGGTCGATGCCACTAGGGTAGATGCAGATGACATTGTTGAAAAAATATTACAAAGTCAAGACTTCAGCCTAGACTCCAGTGCAGAAGGTACGGTTAAAAAAATACCAATATTTCTTTGCCTAGGATAAAGGTTAAACAAAAAAAAAAAAGTTAACCTCATGCTTTTTGACAGTCAAGGATGTACATGAAGAATTTTGTTATTTGCATGAGATTTACTGCGTGTTGCTTTATATCTTTGAGTTGTTTGTTCCTTTATTTCTGGCCTGACAGACACTTCCTTGTGGGCTAAGATGCTAAAGAGAAAGGGAACTGGATTTAGCAGATGTTCAAGCCATGTTACGTTTAGGTACAGTAGGTATTTTCCTGTCCCTGAAGAGTTTAAAATTTAAGCTTGTACCTGAAATAATGGAGGGTTGAATGACTTGCTCAAGTTCACAAGGAGCAGTAGTAGAATTCGAACTTGGCTTCCCTGGCTCATTGCTCTACTATTAGGCAAGTCTCTCCACTCCATGTTAACTGGGGGCGTGATAAAGGAATAAGAGTGCTTGTCTTTCTTTACAAAGGCCAAGGCGATCTACAAAAATATAAAAATTACAGTTAAAATCCATGAAAGGAAAGCTGTAAAATAAGTAAAGGAGAGTCAAACTACTAAGGATCGAAGAGAAGAGCCAAGAGTTAAGGAAGGAAACTGCTTGTGGCGTTGCACAACCTAGACCCCAAAGGTTTTTTGAAATGTGCTTTAAGTTGAAATTTAAGAGAGCAGTATGAAGATTCTAGACAGAAGTGGAGAAGCAGAATGTTCCAAAGGATGGGAACACAGAAGAAGAAAGCTGAGTATCTGATAGATTCAAGCCTTGATTTGGAATGTGTAGGTAGTGGTGCACCGTGAGTGCGCTAAGGTGCACTCTAATGGAGTTGGATTTCAGCCCTGCCTGGGACAGGTGAAGCAGGTACTGAACATAAGAACATAAGTTATGCCATACTGGGTCAGACCAAGGTCCATCAAGCCCAGTATTCTGTTTCCAACAGTGGCCAATCTAGGTCATAAGTACCTAGCAGTTTCCCCAACACAGGTTCCACTGTCTTTCTCCTGCACCAGCTGAACTAAGCAGGAGAAGGAGTTTGTCCATTTCTCCGTGCATCAAACCAAGAATCTCTGCCATTTGAAGGTGTACACCTGGTGGGTGAGATCTTACGAGAGGCCAGAAGGACCTCCTCCACCTCACTGGAGAGATTGAAGGGAGCCAAGGCTGTCCTTTCAGCAGCCAGGTTGTGAGTGTCAGAGATCCCAGGTTGAGGTGCAGGAGAGAGCCCACTTCCTGCGTGAGTAGGTCTGGGCTGCACCTCAGGGGAACTTGGGGCACCATGGACAGGTAGAGGAGCAGGAGAAACTACGGCTGCCTGGCCCATTGGGGAGCCACCAGGATCACTGTGGCCCTGTCACATTGGACCTTGAAGAGAGTCTTGGCGATCAATGGTGTGAGCGGGAAGGCATACAGGAGACCCTCTGCCTATGAGATCAGGGAGGCATCTGCCACCACCTGGGCAGAGTGCAGCTGCCAAGAACAGAAGCGGGGCAGCTGGGCATTGGCTGCATTGGCAAAGAGGTCCATCCATGGGAGCCCTTTGTGTGGCCTAAGGACCTGGCTGAGTCGGGAGGTATACTGCTTGCAGGAGCATCCCGCTGGTGCTGGCATAAGAGCAGATGCTCACCGCTTCCTGGCAAAGCAGGGTCAAACCCATGCCACTTTGCTTGTTGATATAGAACATCGCCACCTAATTGTCGGTCTGGACCAGCACCACTTGGTCTTGCATGTAGTGGTGAAAAGCCCGGAGGGCTAAGATTATGGCTCAGAGCTCCAGAAGGTTGATTTGCTGGAGACTCTCCATTGGCGATCAGCTGCCCTGAGTTCAGAGGTCATTGCAATGGGATTCCCACCCCGATTTGGAGGCATCCATGATGAGGATCCTCCGGGGTGCAGGGGTCTGGAAAGGTATCCTGGCCAGCAGGTGCTGGGGGCATTGCCACTAGCTGAGGGAGTCGGCCAGGGGACAAGTTATGGTCACCCTGTCCTGTAGGTGCCCTGTGACCTGGGAGCAGAGGGCCCACTGGGCCATTTGCATCTGTAGGCGGGCATCTGGGATGACATGCACTATGGAGACCATGTGCCCCAGCAAGCAGAGCATGTGTTGGGTGGACATCAAGCGGCGGCACTGTGTGTTTGATGGTGAGTGCCTGGAGGTGTAGTGCCGTGTCCCAGGGAAGGAAGGCCTTAGCCTGAACGGTGTCTAGCTGTGCCCCTATAAAGTCTAGACTTTGAATCTATTAGAGATGAGATGTTGGGTATTTGATGATGAACCCCAAGGTCTCCAGGACAAGGATGGTGCGGGCTGCTGTCTGACATGCCTCGATTTGCAGTGCCATCCTGTATGAGCCAGTTGTCTAGACGGGGGAAAACAAAGATCCCTTGGAGCCTGAGATGATCTGCGACTACCGTCAGGCACTTAATGAATACCCACGGGGCAGAGGACAGCCCAAAATGTAGCACCGTGTACTGACAGTGTTCTCCTCCAACCACGAAGTGAAGGTACTGCCTGTGAAGGGGGTGGCTGAGAATGTGCGTGTATGTATCCTTTAGGTCTAAGGAGCATAACCAGCCTCCCTGCTGGAGATATGTCAGCAGTGTTTCAAGGGAGAGCATCTTGAACTTCTCCCTCACCAGGAACCTGTTGAGATCCTGCATGTCTAGGATGGGATGGAACTCTCTGGTCCTTTTTGGTAGCAGGAAGTAGCAGGAGTAGAACCCTGTGCCCCTGAGGTAGGCTGGGACAGGTTCCACTGCCCAGTCCGCAGCAAGGCCTGTGAGTTCCTGCAGGAGCAGGTCTCGGTGAAGGGGAGTCCTGGTGGGCTCGCCTGAGAAGAATGATGGTGGAGGAGATGACCCTCCCTCACTTCTAAGAGGGCCCAGTGTCAGTGGTAATGGAGAGCCACCTGTCGGCATAGTGCCCCGGACATCCCCCCCATGTGCTGTGGAGCTATGCCTCCTGGGGGAAGAGAGGCTATGCTCAAAGCCCCCTTCAGGTTGCACCAGGGGCATGCTGGGGTGCGAGGCCCTTAGGCTTACATGGGCCATGCCCCTGTTCTTTGGCCTGCTGGCCCTGTTGGAGAGCTAGGAAGACCGGGTACTGGGGGTAGGTTCAGTAAGCCTTCCTCTTCTTCAGGTATGAGGACTTTCTGCCGAAAGTCTTCCTTTGGGAAGAGTCATTTGTCTTCTTGGAGAGCCTAGTCTTTGTCAGAAACTTGGACTCCAGCTCGACGGCCTTATCTATCATGGGTTTGTCGAAGAGATTCTTTCCCTGGCAGAGGATGTCGACCAACTTGTCTTGCACCCGTTACTCCAGGTTGGAAGACTGTAGCCAGGTTTGGCGGTGAGCACTAATGCCCGCTGTAGCTACTCTAGCTGCTGACTCAAAGCCATCATAGGCTGCTCAAGTGAAAAATTTGGAGCACTTTCTGACTGCGGAAGCCAGGGTCCAGAACCACTGGAGAGGTCCCTCAGAGACCAGCCGAGAACCCAGCAATTTCCTTTGCCAGGTCCCTCAAGTACATGCCCATATACAGTTGGTATACCTGGATCTGGCCGACAAGCATCGAGCTCTGGAAGCACTTTCTGCCCATAGCATCCATGGCGTGGGCCTCCCTATCCAGAGGCACCGAGAAGTGCATCTTCTGGCTCTTGAGCCGACTCCATGGTGGTGGAGTCAGCCATGTGTTATGGGGCAGTTGGGCTTTTTAGAAGCCAGGCTCCGGCGAACCTGATACAGAGTCCAGCCATCTGCTCACAATAGGAACCAATGCAGGAGGTCTCCCACATGTGGAAGAGCAGCTGCTCCAGGATGGGGGGAACGGGCACCATGAGTGCCTCCTTTAGGGGAGCCTCATACTGGAGGATCTTCCTCTGACTCGGTGGTGAAGGCAGTGGCCTTCGCCATATCCCTTATGAAGTCAAGGAAGGCCATGTCCTCGGGTGGGGACTGGCTCCGCATCTCTGTCTGATGGGTCTGAGGGTACATCCCAGTGGCAGTGGGTGTCCAGGGACTCATCATCCTGTCTCCTAATTTGACTCACGGTCGCTGTAGGAATCTAGTGCTATGCGGGCATCGGAGATGTGCCTCGACCGTGATGTCCCTGATGCCTTGGCGGCCCTGCGCTCAGAGCCGAGAGCACCGAGCGGGGAAGACTATGGCCCCAAGAACTGGGAACAATGCCGAAGCAGCATCTCTCAAGGCCAGTGGCGCTAAAGGATTGGCTCGACCTCAGGGAGTCCCTCGAAGTGGAGGACCTAGATGTCAGGAGTGATGACCCGGAGGAACCAAGCATCAGAACCTGTTGCAGGGCCATGAAGGCAGACAAACTACACTCCAAGGCCACCATCCTGGCCTCAAGGCCAGATGGCTCTGCAGCCTTTGCTGCAGGCATCGAGGACCTCGGGCCAGGCACAGGTTCAGTCGAGGAGGGGGTCCTTGATGCAGATGGCCTCAGGGGTCCAAGGCCAATCTTGAGACATCAGTGGCTCCCATTGGGCAACTTGGTAGGCCTATCTCAGTCATCGCCCTCTGCCTCACTTAAGGGGCTGCGGGTCTGGGGCCTGTGGGACTTCCCCACTTTCCCTAACTCGTCACCCGATGAAGTCTTCCAGGGCTTCTGGTTCTTCCTGGAGTGTTCCTTATTGAGGGAGCTCTGGCTCAAGACTCCATGGCCCCGGGGCTCTGAGGCAGTTCAGTTTCCACAATGGTCCTATGTCCTGGAGGGGGTCTTGGCATGTGGTCTCGCGGACAACTCTGGTGCTGAGTCGGTATTCTGGAAGATGGATGCGCTGCTGCTGCTGATGGCATCTCTTGAGGGCCTTGGGAGTCATCTGCTTGCAGAGACTGCAGACGAAGGGATTGTGGTCCGGCCAGGGGCATCAAAGGCAGCAGTTGTGTTGGTCCGTGCATGACATGTTGTGCACACAGCAGTTGCACGGCTTGAAGCTACTGACCCAGGCCATGGCCGGGAAGATGGCCCCCACAAGGTCAATCTCCTCTGGCTCAGCCAGGAAAAAGGTGCAAACCTGCGCTGATGGAAAAATAGTTGAGAAAAAAGAAAAAGAACCCAAGAATGTGGCGCCAAGGCAAGCGGACTTGGGGGCGAGAAGGACCAGTATGCGACCGGAGAAAGATAACAAAAGACACAAATTTAACCAACTTTTTCTGGGGGGGAACAGACTCACGTCTGATGGGCTCCGCGGAAAAAACGAGACTGAGGCAAGATGGCACATTTAGGCGGGAAGGAGGCCATGCATGCGTGGTGCATCTCCTAAAGACTTACTTTGAAAGCAGAGGAGAGGTTACCGCAAGGGCTTCCTCTGTGCCATCGCCCATATGTGAGGTGTGACTTTCTGCTTGTTCCTGGAGAATGCACTGATATTGTGATCTTGTATTAAGGTAGTGAGCAGACTGAGATAAATGTTAAAAAGTAGAGGGGACAAAACTGAACCTTGTGGTACACTATGGTCCAGGTCTGCATTGAACATACTATCTCTTCTTCTCAGTCTTTTTACTAATTAGTAATAAATGAAGAGAACCAGTTAAAAATCTGACCTGATATACCAATATTGCTGGACCCAATTTTAATCTCAACTTTCCTTGAAAACATAATTTCCCTCTTTTATGCAGTTTTTCCTTTGGACATTATAGCTAGTCTCTCCAGATGTGCTGCGGTGCATCCAATTTCAAAGCTGTCTTTGTACTAACTGTTTTTTATAATGATGCTTCCAATTGTGGCTTCAGACCAGCCACCTCTACAAAGTCTGTTCTACACCTACTCAATTATGGCCATAGGGCTTCTCTTTCCCACAGTTCTTCTTTGTTGTCCTGGACTTTCCTGCTGCGTCTGATTTGCCCTTTATGGCATAAGCAAGGACGCTATAGTGTTTCAGAGCAGTGATGTGGAACAATTTATATCTGGTTAAACCTAACACTGTGTCAACAAATATTTCCTGCTCTTAATCTCAGCCGCTGCCACTGAGCTGCTGAGGCTAGCTGTTCAATATTGATTAGAACTCAGCAAGTCTGTTTATTCCACTGAGTTCTATGCATGCATTTTATATTTAGGATCTTGAAAATGAACAATCCTTTTCTTTTACTGAAACATACTGCAGAATCCCAAAAGCATTGTCAGCCTGGTGTCTCAGCTTCTTGTGTAAATTTGGTTAACTGATTTAATGTCAGGTCTTTTGATTAATACAGTGTTAGAAATTATATTTTGCATAAAACGTTTTTATAACTGTTTCTGAGAATGCTTTACTGACTTTCTGTGGGGTTGTTTGTTTGTTTTTGCTGGTTCAGAGGAAGGATTGAGATTGTTTGTGGGTCCTGGTGGAAGCACTGCCCTGGGAAGCCACCTACCAAACAGGTACAATTATTTTCAGCACTTTTATGGAGTTAATCAATTGTTTATAAATACTACAGCACCTTGAGAAGATGTTATGCCTTTTCAAAGAGATTTACATAGCCAGTTTTGAAATGTGGGCTTGGTTGAAGTGTCACTTTAAGCTGTATAATGCTGAAGTAGGTTAAGCACTATCTCCAGGAACAAGCAGGAATGTAGTCATCACATATGGGTATTGTCAGTACTGACTGAGCCTGCGCAGGAACGCTCCCCAGCGTCCAATTAGAAAGCTTTTGGGAGCATCCCACAGCGCCTGCGTGCTGCCTTCCCGCCTTTCCCAACTGCCTCTCTCCAGTTCTTCGTTTTCCGTGGAGCCAGCAGGTCGTCGTTCCCGTTACCGCAGAAAATTCTTCCTTATTACTTTCCTTTTTTTGTGGTCGCGTCTGCCTTCCTCGACGTTTTACCAGTACCGCCGGTTGTTCTTTATTTCTGTTCTTTTAAAAAAAAAATATATATATATACTTAGTATTTTTCCCAGTTTTTCCGGGTGCACACGCCATTTTTGGGCCTTAGGCCCAAAACGTTTTTCCAATAATGGAGAAACCTGCTTCAGGTTTCAAAAAGTGCACCAAGTGTGGCGGTACCATCTCCGTCACCGACACCCATGAATGGTGTCTGAAATGTTTAGGTCCTGACCACTCCATCACGGATTGTATGTCCTGTGCCATGATGTCTAAAAGAGGCCGGCAGAACCGAGCTGCTAAGCTCAGTACCCTGTTTCCCTCTGATGCAGCTTCAGTGGCATCGACGTCTTCTAGGGCTTCCTCTTCCTCCCGTGGATCTCAGGTAACTAAACATAAGTCCAGCAGGTCCTCAAAGGGTAGATCTCCTTCAAAGCACCAAGATGCCTCTGGCGTTGCCCTTCAGGATTCTGCACAAGCAAAATTGCCCCGGCGGGAGGCTTCGGCTTCCAAAGCATTATTGGAGCTCCAGGATGTTCTCGAGGCCTCGACCTCGGCAGAACTACTGGTGCCATGCTCTGGGGGTACCGGCTGTCTTCTCCGGTACCGACATCCAGGCATCGGCAGCGTCGATAGACCAGAGGTTCCTGGCTATTGAACGCCGTCTGGCGGCTCTCCTTGCGGCATCGACACCCTCGGAACCGCGTCAGACAGTTCAGCCGGTTCCGGCACCGATAGCATCAGCATCGGCATTGACATCGGTGTCTGCATTGCCGGCACCCAGTCACCTAATGCCCTCCGGTTCCGATACACCAGTACAGATTCCCCCCAGTACCGACTTCGGTCGGTACGGGTATCGGGCTCTACAAGAGCATCTGGACAGAAGGTACTTCGAGTCCTCAGAGGAATCTGAGGATTCTGATAGTTCTGTTGATACCAGAGCACTTCTTCCAGAGGAGCCCTCCTTCCCTAAACGCAGGATGTCTCCTCCAGAGGATATCTCCTTCCAGGATTTCATCAGGGAGGTGGCTCGGGGTCTCTCCATTACTGTGGCTCCTGAAACAGAGCCCAGAGCAAAAGAGCTGGAAATTTTACAATATCCCAAAACTCCTAAGGAAGCAGCTACTTTGCCCATCCATGAGATCTTGCATGATCTCATGCTCAGAATGTGGGAGACCCCTCTTACCACCTCTCCTCATTCTCGTAGACTTGACACTATGTATTGAGTCCCTCCTTGTCCTGGTTTCCAGAAAACTCAGCTCCCTCACCACTCTATTGTAGTGGAGTCAGCTATGAGAAGGATCAGGAGTGCAAAGAGGCATGCCTCTAATTCCCCAGGACGTGAGTGCAGAACTTTGGATGCTTTTGGACGTCGTACTTTCCAAGCTTCCATGCTTTCTGCCAGGATCAGTTCCTATATTTTATATATGGGAATGTTCCTGAAGGAAATCACAGGAGATTTAGAGGATTTGAGTCCTCTTCTTCCTGAGAATAGGAGACAGGATTTTCTCACATTGGTCAAACATGCCCAGGATGTTTCCAAATTTGTCAACCGTGCAGCTTTTTACTGTTTTGAGTGCATAAGCAGAACCTCTGCCATTGCCATAGGTGCACGTAGAATTGCCTGGCTCCAGGCATCTAATTTGGAGCTCTGGGTACAAGACAAATTGGGCAATATTCCTTGTACTGGTGAGAACCTGTTTGGCAAAGATTGGCAGGAAAAGGCCAATGAGTTGGATGCTGACAACTCCACCTTGGACAGATTATCCAAGGGCACAGCTGATCCTACAAGAAAGAAATCTTTCAAAAAAACATTCTTTTCCAAAAAGAAAAGGTTTTATCCTGCTTATTCCCAGCAGGGACGCTCTGCAGGTCAACCTGTCCGGAAGGGTCAGCAACCATCCAAGCAAAGAAAAGCAAAGACTGCTAAGCCTCATCCGCCTCAGCAGTCTCAGCCTCCACAAGGCCTTTGACTTGCATCTAGAGAACTTAGCCTTCCAGGCTCTAAATGGACCAGAGCCTTCCACCATTCCAGGGAGGTTATGTCACTTTGCCCCAAGATGGGGGCAGATAACAGCAGAGCATTGGACACTCTCCATCATAAAAGAGAGGTAAAGCTTCATTTCTTGAGCATGCCCCCTCCCACAATAGTAAAACAGTTCAATTCTCAGACCTCTCTCATCAACTTGTTAGATCAAGAGGTCACCATGCTTCTTGCCCAAGGGGCAATAGAAGAAGTACCCATTCTTCAACAGGGTACAGGGTTTTACTCCCGCTATTTTCTTATCCCAAAGAAAACAGGAGGTCACAGACCTATTTTAGACCTCAGAGAATTGAACAAATTCCTGTTCAAGGAGAAATTCAGAATGGTTTCTCTAGGAACTCTGCTGCCATACCTTCAGAGTCAGGATTGGCTATGTTCTCTAGATCTCAAGGATGTGTACACTCATGTTCTCATCCATCCATCTCACAGGAAGTTTCTTCGGTTCCTTTTTCAAGGGAAGCACTACCAATACAGGGTGCTCCCGTTTGGCCTGGCCTCAGCTCCAAGGGTATTCATGAAATGCATGGCTGTAGTAGCAGCATATCTCCAGGAACAAGCAGGAATGAGTCTTCACATAAGGGTACGTCGGTACCGACGGAGCCTACGTGGGAACGCTCCCCAGCATCCAATCAGAAAGCTTTTGGGAGCATCCCTCAGCGCCTGCATGCTGCCTTTCCGCCTTTCCAACTGTCTCTCCTCAGTTTTCGTTTTTCCGCGGAGCCGGCAGGACGTCCTCCTGTCACCGCAGAAAATTTTTTCTTTAATTCTTTGTTTTCTTGTGGTCGCGGCTGTCTCCCTGACTCCACCGGTACCGCCGGTGTTTTTTCTTTTTCTTAAATTCAGGGAATTTTTTTTCCCTCAGTTTCTGTATTAAACGTTTTGCGCCTTCTAGGCCTCTCCATCATGGAGCCACCTCCTTCTTTTCCTAAGAAGTGTCTAAGCTGTGGCGGTACAGTTTTGTTTTTAGACTCCAAAAACTGGTGTCTAACCTGTTTGGGTCCTGACCATTTTCCTCCGGAGCCATCAGGCTACAATATTGTGAGAAGAGATTTTCCATTTCAAGTTTCCCTCGATACCGAATTCCCTTCCAGTGTCAGGGCACTGACTATTTCTTCTTCTCCACAAAATCAGGTAACTCACAAACAGTCTGTTAAGACTAGCCAACCCTTGAGTGGTACGTCTCATGCACAGCATGATGACGGCTCCGGCCTTGCCCTCAAGGGTCCATTGGCTTCAAAACCCCGGCGGGAGTCTTCGACCTCCAAAGCCTATCAGGGGTTTCAGATTGTTCCTGGGGCTCACCCCTCACAGAACATACCTGAGCCATGCTCGGTGGTGGCATCCGCTTTGAGCGGTACCGATACCCCGGCATCGGCACTGGTGTTGAGCGATTCACTCCTCACCAGGGATCGTCATCTGGCTTTCTCGGTACCTTCAGGACCGGTCGATACGCCCCAGATTGACTTTCCAGTATCGGCATCAACGCCGATACTACCACCGACGTCGGTACCCTCTAGACATGCATCGATAGACTCGCTTCCTTCGATGCCGAGTCTGGAATCGATCTCTAGTCTGGAAGACTGGGTACCGACACGTCTCGGTACCGACACTTACCGGTTCCGGATGCTCGGTACCTAGGGTGATTACCAAAGGCTTTCGGTTACCTTGGTACTGATTGAGCAGCCACCGATGACTGCTTCGATGTCGGTGTCGCCTTCGATTCCGACACAGCTACCGGTATCGGTGCCGGTACCCACAGTAACATCGGGACCAGCTCCTTCCATGCTTCTTTCACCAGGATCGCTCCTTTCTATACCAAGTTTGGAGTCGATACCTGGCATGGATGATGCAGTACTGACTGTCTCAGGTCATGACCTCCAGTACCAGCATCCATCTCTTAAGGATCCTTTCTTGCACCGTGCAGGATCTTATATTCCTATATTCTCAAGTAGATCCTCCGGTGCCCAGGCTAGTTCTTCAGGTCTAGCCTGCCCAGGGACTGTTCCCTTTGGAGATCTTTCTTTTCAGAATTTTCTCCTGAATATGGCAACATCTCTTGCTATTCCTATCCCTGGCTATGATCCTACACAAGGCTCTTTCTACTGGAGAAAAGGAAAATACAATGCTTCCTTTACATCATTCCTTGCAGGACCTTCTTCTAAGAATGTGGGAAGCACCTTTAAGGGTTCCCTCACCTTCTAGAGCAACTGATCTTCTGTATCAGGTGCCCCCCTCTCCAGGGTTTCAAAAGACTCAACTTCCCCATCATTCCATTGTGGTGGAATCAGCAATGAGGAAGGTGAAAAGTAAGAAGAAGCACTCTTCTTACCCACCAGGTCGTGAGTCTAGGACCCTAGATGCCTTTGGACGTCAAACCTTCCAGACATCCATCCTGTCAACAAGGATTCTCTCATATATTTTTTATATGAGTCTATCCCTTCAGGAGGTCACAAAGAAATTATATCTTTTGACTCCTTTTCTTTCAGAGCCCAAGACTGCAGACTGTTCCTTACTACTTAGTCATATTCAAAGTATCTCTTGGTTTCTTACTCGTGCTTCCCTAGACTCCTTTGAGTCTGTTAGCAGAACTTCTGCTATAGCCATAGGGGCACGACGTAGAGCCTGGCTCCAAGCTTCAGACTTAAGCAGATGGGCACAACAAAGACTGGGTAATACTCCTTGCACTGGGGAAAATCTCTTCAATAAGGAGTCTTTACATCAGGTTGCTCAGTGGTCCACTGACTTCCCTGTTTCTGGAGGCTATTCTAAGCCTTCTCCTTCCCCAGCAGGTAGGAAATGCCCTACCAAACCTTCTTTCCCTAGGAGAAGAAGGTTTCACTCTTCCCCTGCCCATCATACAGATGTTCCCAAGCAGGGGAAACCTCGCCCTGGTCTGAAGAATCCAAACTCTAGCCAGGCCGAATAAACCCAGCAACCATAGGGTCCTGAAGTTTACAACCTACAGTTGACTACTTCTCAGTAGAAGTTTTTTCACTGTTTTTTCATTCAAAACTCTACACATGGATTCCTTTTCTCAGGACATCCATTTGCTCCTAGGTATGCTGAGCTGTCAGGATATTCATGTCTATGGGTCACAGGTTTCTCCTCTTCTTCCTACCAAGAAGAGAGGTTTAACAACTATCCCATGATAGTTTTCTGTTCCAACATGAATTTTTTCCTTCCACAGACTTACCATATGGTAAGTCACCCTTCAGCTCCTGTTTCTCTACCCTCTTATCCAGGGTTTCCCCTGAAAGAGTGGTACCATACCACTGCAGGGCTTCTTTAGTCTTTTTAGTCATTTCTCTCATTCCAGTGTGGAGTTTTTTCTCTTGAATAAACTCCCTTCTTTTGTCTGGGCAGCTCATCAGACAGGGACAGGAATTTCTCCTCTTATTCTGTCTGTTCTCTCTGTTTTACACAGAAAGATTCTCTCTGCTGTCTTATTCAGCAGCTGCCCATGCAGGAGTTCCAGTGATTGGACTACTGGTACTTTTCCACAAGTTTCCAGTCTTGTCTTCCACTACTTTCTGTCTGGCCTTAGTAGTGATTCCAAGATGGCGCTTTCATCTATCTTGGATAATCCTAATCACTTCAGGCTTATCACACTATCTTCTTTTCTTGCCATCTCCAATTCCTTTGGATTTGGCAGCATAGTTGACGTGCAGCTGGTTTTTTCCAACAGCCAGTTTTATTTCCCAATTCTCCTGCATAATGCTCTTTGCAATCTTACAGAGAAGCTTTCTACTATGGGCCCTTGCTAGAGAGCATGGGGTTTTTGTCTCTAATGACTATCCTATATGGTTGGAAAAGGCTTCCTCAGTCATTTTTCCATGACTGTGAGGGTTCTCCACACCCTACTATCTCCTTTTATAATACAGGACATAAGCCTTTCTACGTGAACGTCTAAAGAGTTCTCCAATTCCTACAAGGAATATGCTCTTTTTTCCTTGCAGCTTGTCCTCATGGTATCCTACTCCTTCATGGACAGTACATATTTAACTAATAACGCATGATACCCCTTTGTGTCCCTCCAGTGGGTCAACCTGGTATCTCATCCTATGCGTTTTCTGTCCATTTACCATGCGAGAGTTCTACAGGACTCAGGACTTGCTGTTTACAGACTGATATTATCCTCTGTTTTTTCACGCAACCATCCTGGTTATTTCACTGGATAGCATTCCTGCACCATTTTAGCCAGGGGGAATAGATTCTCTATATATCTTCTCAAGTAGGTTCCACCTTCTTGTTATTAGATGAATCTTTCCTCTTCACATCTCCCATGTGAATGCTCTTTTGGGCATATCTCTATCTGCTTAATTGCAGACATTTATCTTTAGACATATATATTCATGTATGTATATATCTCTATATACTTCTCTATAGATACATATGTCTGTAAGCTGCGTGTGCATATGTTACGCCCCTCCAGATCTCACTATAGACATATATATATACCCATATATATATATATATACACATATATATATATATCTATATATATGTGTATCTGTTGAGCTGCTTCCTTATAGATAGATATGTATTTACATACTTATCTCTCTAACTGTCTATGCTTATAAAGGTTTTACCTTCCTATGGGTTCCAGACAGTGGGCTTGCATATGTTCATACTGTCACACAGTATGTCTGGGGTATTATGCACACAACCACTACTGTGGTACTGACAGCTCCTAACCTTAACCCTAGGTTTAGGTATCCCTGAAGCTCCATGCTCCAATATCTTTCCTATCTCTCACCAGTTAGGAAAGACAGGGTGGATCTTCAGTAGATCTGAGGTTTCAACCCTTCAGACATCTGTCCTCCTTGGGAATATGGGCTTTTCCCATACCCCTTCTTCCCTCCAGGACTGGGCTAGTTTGTCCAAATCAGTCAGTCTTCCTCTTTTGCTCCTAACTGTGAGTAACTCTGTAGCCAAAAGAGTTCCCAGCTTTTTCCATAAAGCTTTCCACTAAAGACCTACTGTTTTTGTACTACCCCAGTTGACACCTGGTCACCTGTCACTTCCAGATTTGGACCTTCACTTCAGTGAGGTCACCTTGAAGATTCCTCTACTGGATCCCCAGTAGACTCCATCAGCTTCTCTACTTCCTGCAATCCAGTAGGTGAGATCCATATTGTGATTGTTCATTTCAATATTTTTCATGATAATTATCATACATACAAGGACTCCTTACCTGTAGTCCTATTTTAGGTTAGCTGTTTTTCTACAGCTCCTCTCTTTTCAACTCCTACCCTCCATCCTCAGGATGCCTGGCTATATGAGGTGTAGCATGTTCCAATCCCCACCATGCTAGGGCTCCAGGCATCTTAGCTTGGGAGTCCCCATATGTGAAGACTCATTCCTGCTTGTTCCTGGGGATAGCACAGTTACTTACCTGTAACAGGTGATCTCTGGGAACAGCAGGAATAAGTCTTCACAACCCACCCACCTCCCCTAGGAGTTGTATCTCTCTATCTATCTTCCTTTCCTCTTTCTCTCTCTTTGTCTCAGCTATAAAACTCAGCTGAGGAGAGACAGTTGGGAAGGCAGCACGCAGGCGCTGAGGGATGCTCCCAAAAGCTTTCTGATTGGACGCTGGGGAGCGTTCCCACGCAGGCTCCGTCGGTACCGACGTACCCATATGTGAAGACTTATTCCTGCTGTTCCCAGAGATCACCTGTTACAGGTAAGTAACTGTGCTTTCTCCGCACTCTAGGAATATTCGTCTTCCCGTACTTGGACGATTGGCTCATTCGAGCCCCATCAGAGTCAGAGGCCAGGATAGCTCTATCTTGCACAATGTGTATCCTTCAGTATTTGGGTCTAGTCATAAACATCCCAAAATCCAGCCTAACTCCCACTCAGTCTCTAGAGTTCATAGGAGCTTTGCTGGATACCAGAAAGGCAAAGGCCTATCTCCCTCAGAATCGTTGCCTTCGCATGGTGCAGTTAGCTTCTTAAGCAGTGCTAAAGTCCCATCTCACTGCTCGAGAAATGTTACAACTACTAGGCCACATGGCTTCTACTGTGCATGTGGTCCCTTATGCTCGCCTCCATATGAGAGCAGCCAAGTAGACTTTATCCACCCAGTGGACCCAGGCATCAGGGTGCCTGTCAGACAAAATCGTAAACACAAATCGCCTTATTTTGTCCCTTCAATGGTGGCAGTCCACTCAAAACTTGTTGCTGGGGTCCCCATTCCAACAACCTTACCCCAAGCAACTCTCACAACAGATGCTTCTCCAATGGGTTGGGGAGCTCATCTACAAGACCTCTCTACCCAAGGCACTTGGACTCCACAGGAATCCACTCTACATATTAATCTCTTAGAGCTCAGAGCAATTTTTCTTGCTCTTCGAGTGTTCCATTCCCTGCTCAGCTGCAAGACAGTCCTTATTCACATGGACAACCAGGTAGCCATGTTCTATGTGAACAAGCAGGGAGGAACAGGCTCTCTGTTGCTCTGCAACGAAGCTTTGCGACTATGGGCCCTCGCCAGAGAGCATCAGATTCATCTCCTGGCAGTGTATCTTCCAGGCATACAAAACTCTTGGGCGGACAGACTCAGTCGAGTTCTGCTTCCACACGAATGGTCTCTACATGTAGACCAGGTGGCCAAGAATTTTCAAATTTGGGGAACCCCGGACATAGACTTCTTTGCAAGTCCGTTGAATGCCAAACTTCCCCGGTTCTGTTCCAGAATTCCGGCTCAGGGATCTCAGGCCAAGGATGCTTTCCTCCTTCACTGGGGCCAAGACTTCCTTTATGTCTTTCCACCCATTCCCCTAATTCCCAAAACCCTGTTCAAGCTTCAGAGAGACAGGCCGAATGATTCTCATAGCTCCACATTGGCCTCGGCAAGTATGGTACCCTCCGCTTCTCTCTCTCAAGCTCCCTCTCTGGAGTTAGGGTATGCTCCAGATCTCCTATCTCAGGAGGACGGAATGTTATGGCATCCCAATCCCCAGTCTTTGCATCTCAGGGCTTGGTTGCTGAAGGCTGTGATGGAGCTGAAGCCATTGAAGCGATGGATGTAGAAAAAAACTCTCTTATGAAGCAACTGAGTTACAGAGGGTGCAATTACCTAGAAGTGCAGCTAGAGGGAGCAGGCACGAGGCTGCAGAAGTTAAGCTGACACACCCAGGTTGTAGCAATGCGGTAGCTAATCAAAGGTACCTGAGCAGAAAACCAGGAAACTCAGTTGAGGAACGCCTTTTTAAGCAGTGCTCACAAGGAAGCAGACAGAGGATCTAAGAAGGAATTCGAGAGAGGATCTAAGAAGGAACTCGAGGGAGGACCTTTGAGAGAGAGAGAGAGAAAGGATCTATGAAGGAAGGACCTGAGGAAGGAACCTCGTACACTGCAAGGCAGAGAAGCTTGGATACATGGAAAAGCAGAGCTAAGTTCCAGGGAGAACAAGCCCAGCTTAGAAAGCTCCAGAAGCCAGTCTTCAAGGAAGACGGTGACAAAGGGAGAGTCTCTGGTGGAGAGAACACCAGCAGCAAACGCTACAGAGATCCAAGGTACAGTGATACTTTATTAAATGGATGCCAGGTCCTAGGAAGGCTGATAACTTAAAAAGCCATTCTGAGAAGAAACAAAGCTGGAGGAAGTTTTGCAACCCTGTAAAGAGAGGTATAGGGAAAAGCACTAACAGTTATTTGCTAAACCCAGGCCAGCAGGGCTGGAAAGTGAAGGAAAGAAATACTGAACTGCAACCTGTGTTAACCAGGGAAAGCTCAGGATTAGAAGACACCACGAGTGAGCTAGAACCCATGCAAATTGAGTTTGCAGAACCAGAACCGTTGATGCTTGAACCAATGGACTGTTCTCTCTGTATTACTGAGAGCCTGGAATCTCTTATCGAGATATAACAGCAGCACATGTTTTAAAGTACCTTTTTGCTTCTGTTAAAACTGAAGGAAGAAGTTTTGTCTTGTTTTTCTTGCTGTTTGAGAAACTTGCTTGGATACAGAGAACTGTGAAGCATTTGTAACAGTTGCTGACCTTTTGTAAATATCCTTGGCACTAAACCTGAAGTAAGGTAAAAGTCTACTTTGTTTCCGGAAGAACCTTTTGCGGAACAATGGAATAAAAACCTTTTTGTTTCACCCTGCTCAAGGCTTAGACATCTATTTTCTGTAAGAAGAGGGACTACAAGGACCAGAATGCACTTGGTCTAAAAGTTTTCTTTCTTCACAAAATTAAAATGTCCGCCCTGACCCTTTGGCACACTGCCACTAGGGGGGGGGGGGGGGCTGTGACAAGGCCTAGCTCTCCATGATCTTAACCTCCCTCAGCAAGTTAAGAATATTCTTCTTGCTTCCAGGAAGCCTTCCACAAAACGCTCTTATGCTTTCAAGTGGAAAAGGTTTACCATATGGTGTTCGCAGAAGGGTCTTAACCCCCTTGCAATATCTCTGGAATCTTTACTGGAGTATCTCCTTCATTTATCCAATGCAGGACTTAAGACTAACTCAGTAAGAGTCCATTTGAGTGCTATTGCAGCTTCCTTCAAGCCTCTAAATGGACAACCTATCTCCTCTCATCCTCTTATAGCAAGATTTATGAGAGGCCTTCTTCTAACTAAGCCTCCCATTAGGCCACCGCTGGTGGCATGGGACTTAAACCTGGTTCTTGGGCAGCTCATGAAGCCACCTTTTGAACCCTTAGCTACTACCTCCTTGAAATTCCTTTCTTGGAAGGTTATCTTTCTCATTGCAATGACATCAGCACGTCGCATTAGTGAGTTGCAAGCACTAGTAGTTCATCCACCTTATACAAGTTCCATCATGACAAGGTAGTCCTTAGGACTCATCCACACTTTATGTCAAAGGTGGTCTCGCCTTTTCATCTAAACCAAGCGGTCTATCTACCTGTGTTCTTTCCAAGGCCTCATGCATCAAATGCAGAAAGGAATCTTCATACCTTGGACTGTAAAAGAGCTTTAGCTTTTTACTTACAAAGAACACAGCAACATAGAAAGTCCTCTCAACTTTTTGTTGCTTTTGATCCTTCTCATTTGGGACTTCCAGTCTCCAAGAGAACACTGTCTAACTGGATTACTCAGTGTATTTCCTTCGCCTATCAGAGCAAGAATCTTCCTCTGGAGGGCCATGTCACAGCTCACAATGTGAGAGCCATGGCAGCTTCAATGGCTCATCTACACTCTGTGTCTATCGACGATATCTGTCGAGCAGCCACCTGGGCCTCGATTCATACCTTCACAGCCCATTACTGCTTGGACAAGGACTTCCGCCGGGATGCCTTGTTTGGTCAGGCTGTTCTCCAACACCTGTTCCATACCTAATCAACTCCTACCCACCATCCCTGGTAGGATGCCAGAGATCCATGGGGGGAAGTGGAGCCCTTCTCAGGGACGCACAACTTCTGGGGTCTCTCCCTGGCATCTAAAGCTAGGGAGTCCCCATATGTGATGACTACATTCCTGCTTGTTCCTGGAGATAGCATAGTTACTCACCTGTAACAGGTGATCTCCGGGAACAGCAGGAATTTAGTCCTCACAACCCACCCACCTCCCCTAGGAGTTGTATCTCTCTATCTATCTTTCCCTTTCCCTCTCTCTCTCTGTCTCAGCTTTAATACTCAACTGGAGAGAGGCAGTTGGGAAAGGCGGGAAGGCAGCATGCACGTGCTGTGGGATGCTCCCAAAAGCTTTCTAATTGGACTTGGGGAGCGTTCCCGCGCAGGCTCTGTCGGTACCAACGATACCCATATGTGAGGACTAAATTCCTGGTGTTCCTGGAGATCACCTGTTACAGGTGAGTAAGTATGCTTTCAGGAGGAGAAATTAATAATCTTCTTGTTCTAGGTTCCTAACACACATCTGACATTTTATACCCATTTCAAAAAGATCTAGATTCCCAAAAGTGATGAGCAGGGGTGTGAACAAAAAATCATTAAGGAAAAGTGTAGTTACTCACCTGTAATAAGTGTTCTCCAGGAACAGCAGGAATCGGTCCTCACATATGGGTGATGTTGGCACCGACGGAGCCTGTGCGGAGCATTTCCCTAGCTTTCATAGGCCATGCTGCCTCTGATGAGCCGGTTGTCCAGATAGGGGAAAACAAAGGCCTTTTGTAAGTGTACGTAGGTGGTGACGACAGCCAGGCACTTCGTAAAGACTCTGGGCGAGGAGGCCAAGCCGAATGGAAGTACCCTGTACTGGTAGTGCTCTCCTCCCACCACGAACCTTAGGTGCTGTCTATGGGAGGGGTGGATCAGGATGTGAGTATATGCATCCTTTAGGTCTAAGGAGCACAGCTAGTCTCCCTAGTGGAGGTGGGGCTGCAGAATTCCAAGGGAGAGCATCTTGAACTTCTCCCTTGCCAGAAACTTGTTCAAGTTTTGCAAGTCTAGTATGGGCCTGAGGCCTCCAGTTCTTTTGGGGACCAGGAAATACCTTGAGTAGAAACCTTTTCCCCACAGTTGTCTGGGTACATGTTCTACCGCCTTGTCTCTGAGCAACCCCTCGAGCTCTGACAGGAGCAAGGTCTGGTGAAGAAGAGGCCATGCCAGCTCTCCTGGGAAGAACCCTGGAGGTGTTTGTTGGAATCTGAGGAGATAGCCCTCCTTTACTACTTGTTAAGACCCACTGGTCCGTGGTGACCCCGGCCCACCTATGGGCAAAGGGCACCAGGCGGTCCCCTGTGGGCTGGGGAGGGTCTCCGGGGGAGAGGAGGCCATGCTCAGAGAGTCAAAGGTTCCCACCAGGCTGGGTGGGAGCTGGTGTCTGAGGCTTCTGGGCCTTTGGCTTCCTCGGCCCATGGCCCTGGTTCTTGGGTTGGAGGCTCTGTTGCTATTGCCCCGAGAAGGGCTGGTAGTGGCCCTGGAGGAAAGACCTTTCTTCCTTGAGAAGGGTGGTCTCTTCCCTGACGGCTTCTTCTGGGGAAGGTTCGAGGTTTACCTCAAGAGCCTTTGCCTGGTTACCACCCTGGCCTCTCTCTCGGCCGCTTTGTCAGCAATGGGCTTGCCAAACAAGTTTTCCCCGGTGCAGGAAATGTCTAGCAATTCTTCTTGCACCCATTGCTCAAGGTCGGAGGTTTGTAACCAGGCCTGGCGCTGGGTCCTGATGCCTGCTGCTTCTGCTCTTGCTGCAGATTCAAAGCTGTCGTAGGTGGCGTGGAAGAGGAACTTTGAGCAGTCCCGGATCCCAGTGGTCAGGGCTTGGAACCTCTGGAGGGGTTCGCTGGCGAGGCCCACAGAAAAGCCTGCCTGCTCTTGGATATGGCCCTTGAGGTACATACCTATATACAACTCATAGGCTTGTATCCGGCAGCCCAGCATGGATTCCTGGAAGCACTTGCACCCAAGGGCGTTGAGGGCTCTGGCTTTCCTGCCCAGGACAGAAGAGTAGTTCTTCTGGCTTTTGAGTTTTTGCATTGAGGACTCCACGACCATGGAGTTATCCAGGAGTTGGGACTTTTGGAAACCTGGGCCCTTCTTGATATGGTAGATGGCGTCGAGGCGCCGGCTGACCACCGGCACCAAGGCGTGGAGTGGAGGAGTAGCCTAATGGTTAAGAACACTGGTTTGGGAACCCAGAGACCAGGGTTCGATTCCCACTAGCACTCCTTGTGCCCTTGGGCAAGTCACTTAACTTGGATTTTTCTGAGGCAATGGAGGGTTATCAATGTCCCTGTTTCATGTACATTACCAAGTTTAAGTTTCAATGTAAACTGCTTTGATTGAAATGATAAAGCGATATAAAACCTGATAAATAAATAAATTCCACATCCGCAGAAGCAGTCGCTCGAGGATGGGCTGCACCGGCACCATCAGAGTCTCCTTTAGCGGGGAATCATACTGGAGAATCTCCAGTTCTTCAGTGCAAGGGTCCGAGAGGGCACAGGCCATGTTCTGTACGAAGTCGTGGAAAGCCACATCTTCGGGTGGGGAGCAGCACCAGGGTTCTGGAAGGGACTGCTCTGAGAGGACGTCTCTGTTTCGAGAGACCTCGACATCAGTCTCTCAGCCAGAGCCTGAGGGCGTCGAGGATTCTGAGGCTTGGGGCTCTCATGCTTTGAGGCCAGCCCCAAGGAACCAGGGTCCCCTGGTGGGGCTCGGGTCGGACTCCCGGAAACTGTCTAGGGAGGACCAGACACCCGAAGATCAGGACCAGAACCCTCAAAAGGTGCCAAGAGTTTGTCCGAGGCCAGTGGCACGCGGGGCCTGGCTCGATGCCTGGGAACTCACTCGCAGTCAGGGACCCGATTGTCCGGGTAGATGATGTGGGTGAATCTGACATCACCTGCTGCAAAGCCAGGATGGCAGAGATGATATGCTCCATCCTGGACTCGATACCAGGAGGCTCTGCAGCTTTTGACATGGGCACCGAGAGTCTCGGGCCTAATGCCAGCACTCTTGTGAGCGTGTCCTCGACAGGACCACGGCCATGGGAAGCCTTGCACAGTCACTGCCGGCTGAGGATGCACTATTGGAGACCTTAAGGGGACACTGCTTGGAGTAGCCAGAGTCCCTCCATGGGACCTTACTGGGTTTCATCGGTGGAACCTTGACGGGACTCTGAAGACGTCTGGGCCTCACGGGATGTGCTTGGCTTGGGGCTCAACGTCGGGGAAGCTGGTGCTGAGTTGGACCATGGGAACTGCTGTCCTGCAACTCCAACTGTTTCCTGTTGGTTCTTGGAGTCAGGCCTGGCACAGGCCGCAAGTGGTACTGTCGTGGTCCGGGCCAAGGCAGTGCAAGCAGCAGTCATGGGTGTCTGTTACAGACATGGTCTGACCCCAGCAGTCGTACTTCTTGAACCCCCAGGCGAAAAAGGGCGTGAACACCGGTCAAGGCAAGCCTAGTCAATAAAGAAGGGAAGAGCCAAGGATGGCGTCGGGGACGGCGCCGGCTAGAGGTGGGAAGTGAACCAGTACGCAAACTGGGGACAAAACCAACTTTTGAGGATAATTTTTAAAGTATTTTTCCAGAGAAACAGGACATACATTGGTTTGGCTCTGCAGAAAAAAGGAGACTGAGCAAGATGGCACCCTTGGGCAGGAAGGGGACTGCATGCCTAGTAGCATTCCCAAAGGCTTTCTGTGAAAGCTGGGGAAATGCTCCGCATGGGCTCTGTCGGCGCTGATGTCACCCATATGTGAGGACTGACTTCCTGCTTGTTCCTGGAGAATAATTTTTTAAACTGAAAATGTATTTTCTTCTGAATACTTAGTACTCTTTTTAATATTATACATCCCTGGGAGTATTGCAGTTTGGATGACCTTTTTATGAGTCAGCTCCAACTGAAATGCTCCCTCTTAGTGAATATAAAAAGAGGTTTTAACAATGGACAGTGTACAGAGTTATCTTTTTTTCTACATTTTGTCATTGAATTGAGTGTTGTACTATTTGGACTGGGGGAAAAGATTCCGCCATTTATCTCAGAAATAATCTGAACAGTGCATAATTATTGGGTTTAAGTTAATGACTTACGTACTGGACCATTGGGGACTAGATATTTCTGTCAGGAAGAGGAATAAACTGCACACTCATACTCAAAGGTTGGACAACCTACTAAACTAAAAATCAAGCGCTCTGTGTGCTAAAATTGATGATGCCAAACATTCAGACCTTGCTTTTTTATTTTTGTTTCTCTTCTCATGCTTATATTTGAGAAATCTTTACATAAACATAGCAACATAGTAAATAATGGCAGATAATGACAAAACTGGCCCACCCGGTCTGCTCGTTTGAGAAGGTGGTATATAAATTCCCATATGCAACCTCCTGTCTTATCTCGTTTTATATCTAATCTTTCAATCCTTTTCTCTAAGTCTGTCGACATTTTTCGGCAGTGATGACCTTTACCATCTCTGCTAGGCCATTTTTGACCTTGTCATCTTCCACTTTGCTTCTTGCAAGCCCCAATACTTAAGTCAGCAACTGCTGCATGTTTTACTAGTGTACAAATAGTTGTGCAAACCCCTCAATAGTTTGATGAATTTTGAACTGGGTGGAATGTTGCCTGGCAAACAAATTTCATTCCTTGTATTTGAAAAATTAATTTATGTGGGATTAGATATGATAAACATATAGGACTCGGAAGGCGGCCAGGCTTGATGGGCAAAGTTTGTAAATATAAGATAAACATTCTTATCATATTTTTCAGACCCTTTTTATAATGTTGATTTAGCAACACAACACCGTGCATTTCCTTCTGTTTCTCACTCTGGTCTACCCATAGCACACATTCCCATATCTGTTCAAACACAGAGCTTTTTAAAACATAGTCTTGTCCATATTCCATGAGGCCATGGTACGTGCGTGTGCAATGAAATTAAAATTCGTGGAGTAGTCTGTGAAAAATGATTAGCGACCATTTCTTTCATGTTGTGATCATCTCAGACCTTTTTTTTAATCTTATCTTAAAGATAAATCCCATTGAATTAAAATAATGATTTCTTTTTTGAAATTCCTGTTTTAGAATGGGGGCTGGAGCATACGAACAAGTGGTGATCAAACGCTAGAAGAGCCAAACTGGAGTACCAGTGGAATTCCGGAGTGAATAGTCTGGTTTTATTTCACTATCCACTGTTGTGACATGCTTAGATAGGGAAGAATAGCTGAGGCTCCGCAGAATCCAAGCAGGCTTGGACACAATGCTCAGTTTGAGGGTAACTTGGACTGTAACATCTGCTATATGCCTAATGAAAGTGGTTCTTCCAAATCTTCCAGCACACTGGAAGAGTTTTCTTACTATCTATGTGTAAACTTGAAGCATCTTTGTGAGAAGAATATGTGGTATCTTTTAAAAAAAACATTTGTCTAAATATCTATGATCTGTAATAACATGCTCTTTTGGGAGTCTGTCTTTTACAAGAGCAACATGTGTTGCCACACAAACAACTTATCAACAGAGTAAATCTGTTTAAAACATGCATCTGCTTCTTATGCAGATTTTGTCTCAAACATCTCAGCCATAGGGCTCAGTGCTGTGCAGATTTAATCTTTTTGTCTGATCATTAATATCATATAACAGAGAAAACTTGGAAGAATGCTTTCAAATAGTAACCTGCCATGCTTTCCACATGTATGTGGTCTAATCTGCATCTCAGTGGTACTAAATTAGTAATAGGTTGAACCTAGATCTAAATAGCAAGATTTAACAGGAAATGGGTAATTATGGTTAAAAGGCAGTGTTTGAATAGGTTGAGCAATGACGTGCAGTATGTTTTGATGTTAGTAATTTATTTTAATATTTGAGAATTTAAATTCATCAAACGGTTCTCATTTTGTCCAGGAGTAGTTGATATAAAATATATATCAGGAAGTTGGCACATACTATAGACAGTTGCACTCTGTTTAAGCCTACAAACTGATCATGAGACATACTTTGATGCCAGATTCAATCACTTTTCTTAAACAGGGCTAATAAAACATTTATTACTAATTAAATAGCACATGTTCCTTAGAAAATGGCATAGGGTTCCTTTCAGATTCTACTGTTGAGCACAGATCCCTCTTATGTATCTGAAAAACTCAAGCCATTAGGCAAATGTTTGAGAGAGCTCTCAGAATTACAAACATGAACACCTGTATAGAATGTCACCATTTTATTTTAGACCAGTAACAGTGTAGTACCTCTGGAACGATGCCTAGGATGTTCATGGTACTGTAAAGGTGGTCTTCAAAATAAACAACTGACTTGGAGGACAGTCAGAATAACCTTTGGCGCACGGTCTAATGCAGTGAAAGCAACATGCCACCCTGTCAGCCTTTCAAAATCTTTTGAGTAACCCTAAAAAAAACCATTGCCTTCACGCTGCCAGATGTTGTCGAACTGACTTGTGCTGAAATGTAGGATGTGTTCTGCTGGCTACATTTACTGCTGCACCAGTCATTTGTGACTGCAAAAAGAACACTGATTAAATATTTACAAATGGAATAACTTGATTTTGAAATATAGCTAGTTTAATTCAGGGTAGGTTAAAACATAATTTTGGATTATCTGATTTAGAAGAGTTGAATACTTTTTAGATTCTTCACTGGTAATTGAGGTTGGTTGTTTTTGTTTTGTTTTTAATCTTTGATCATTCCAGAAAGTGTGGTATCTCTTAACTCATACTGGATAAAGAAAGAAATGTCAGAGTTTTTTTTTTTTTAACATTTATAATGTGTTTTATAGTGTTGTGAACCTGCTATCTTTTAAAGAGGCATTCTAGCCCAACCAGCACAAAAAGCCATCTAGGTTAAAACACTGCCCAGGGGCTAGAGGTATGAAACTAAAATTCAGCGTCTCTCACACACTCCTAAAATGGAGAAATTGACTTTCAAGCAAAAAGGATTTCACCACAAACTGAGGGTTCCTCCACTTCTCGTGCCAAGCCCATCAGAAGCGCTTGCAGAACGCTCTGCTTCTCGATGGGGATCACAGAGGAAGAACAAGGGTTGTAGGAGCATGCACCAAACGCCCAATTCCAAAGGGCTTAACTTAGTTTCCCTTTGAGTCTAGTGTGCAGTCTTGCTGCACTATATACCCCTGGACAGCATTTCACAAAGCAGATCTGTCAAGTTGATTTATTTGAAGTGCCTCTAATATTATTCAGTAATAAATATGTATTTTAGTTTCATCAGCTTAAAAGTGAAGGAAGCTTAATAGATATTATTACAGTTAGAGTGAAGAGTTACAAATGGATGCCTGGGAGAGAATTAAGTATTTAGAAAGTACTAACTACTTCTCCCTTATTTTCTGAGTCAGAGTAATAAAGAATATTTTTCTATTTCCCATAGATTTTTGCGCCTTAGGGCATTTTATTCAGTTTTACTATTTTACTTGGATTGTATCTGATGGGGAAAATATAGAAACTGAATGGTATAAAGTAAATTAGCATTTTGTACAAAAATTAAAATACAATCAAAAGAGAAATATATCTAGAAAGCAGCTATTGGTAAAATCAAATATTGGGAGCAAATGCTTTATTTTTCAGCAAATACCTTTTGAATTCTTTTTTTAAATATAAAAAGTTTAAAGTGTGACTAGGCTAAAGTAATCTTAAGGTCCGTTTTTAAAATATGTCAAACAGTGTAAACCAAGATGGCACCATGAATTTTGTTGATGTTTAACTACAACATAGTTTGGGCTTCAAAATCTGATTTCTTTAGCACTCATGCCATCAAAAACTAATGAAAAGCTATTTTGAAAAGGACGCTTCATACTAAGATTTGTAAGTCAAGTGGATGGTCAGCATTTAAGCTGAAGATACTAGGTTATCATTTCATTCCTTAAAAAATAAGGATGCTCTTGTTTTCTTATACAGATGTATTTGTGATGAGGACTAATTTCTCCATGCTGCTGTGAAATTTTCCTATGTAGAGAAACATGTAACCTTTTATTTTTAAATTGTAATCTGTAATTGAGTTGTGTGTTTAAAACTGTAAGTCTCTCTTAGTTTATTTTTACTTTCTCCCACATACCTTAGATGGCTCACCTGGATGACTCTGGTGCCCTTGCTGGTCAAGGGTTAGAGGGTTTTCTCTGAAACTGATCTCTTAATAGGAGCACTTGTCTTTCAATCCCTTCTGTGAGGCCAGACATACATCATCAGAGCCTATTCTCCCTCATTTTAAATAGTAAATGGGCCAGAATCCCAGTATCATGGTGGTGTTGCAGGAATTTTAATGTGGTAACCGATTGCAGTTCTTTGCCAGTTTCCCTTATTTGGACTTATAATGAAAATTCCCAGAGTCCAGCGGCAATATTGTAGCTATATATCTCAAATAAAAAATAAATTCAGGTACACTAAATTTGATATGTACATAATGTTCTCTAGGCCTACAGCTAACATACTGAATAGGGCCCGATGTAGGTGGAAAGCAGAACCCAGGCTTAGTATACTGGAGGGGCAGGGTGGGGGAGGAGGAGAGAATTACAAGCTTAAGCGATGAGGACAGAGGAGTAATTAAAGCAGTCGTACTAGGCACTTTTTAAAAAGAATTTAACTAACAATTAAAATATGCATTATGTAGACACCACCATTTTTATTCTGATTACTAGTGCATTATTGAAGAGTTCTACTGCTAAACCCCCCTGTGCTACTGTTGACGTCAGTGGAAGTTCTTGCTGGTAGATGTTGCAAGAGACATGGATTTCTGACAGCTGAAAAGGAGGGTATTTCGCTAATATCTATAAAAGTGCCTTCGACTTAGTCATGCTCTTTGTTATGCAGCGAAGAAAACTGTGCTGCTGATGCTTATCAGCACCACAGGTAATTCTCACACTCATACATGCCAGGTAGGACCATGAGAACAACTGGAGGCAGGAATCAAGGTTGGGGGAGGGAGCTTTGAAGGAACATGGTCATAATAGAATGGGTATACCTTTTTGTTCTCATGAAAACATGCAAAAAACATTCTAGGACAAAAGAAAAAAATTTAGGAACAGTACCTAGAGATGAAACCATAAATAATATAGCCAAGAATTGCGCGTCATCATTTGGAGGATGCTCTTAATATCACTGATGTTTAGTACTCTTTTGGGAATCACTATATCAGCATCACCCCAGTAAAGCAACAAAAAATTGTTCATGGTCCAGAGAACTGAATTTTCATTCTAAAATATGCCAATCCCAGGGCATCATGTAGTCCCCGGTTCTTCTAACACAGTGGTTTTCAGCCCTGTCCTCGGGACACACCTAGCCATTCAGATTTTCAGGATAGCCACAAAGAATATACACGAGAGATTTGCATACAATGGAGGCAGTGCCTGTAAATCTCTTTTATACATATTCATTGTGCGACTAGGTGTGTCCCGAGAGCAGGGGTTCTCAACCCAGTTCTAACCACAGTGAGAGCCCAAAAGTGCTCCCTTCCTTACCGTTTTACAAATTGAGCATTGAATTGCACTCAGTTACTATCTGTCTTTGCCGAAATGAAGATGAATGGCTCCTTTAAACTGCACCGTGGAACAAGAGCATTTTCATTCATTTAACAATCCGTTGCCTAAATTTAGTCATTAAGCCAGATCATAAGTTGCAAGCATACAATTCAGGCTCACCAAATTGGAATTTTTAGAAACTTAATAGAGTTTTAGAGAGGAACGATAAGAGGCTGCTGATTTTGTTTCAAAGTGAAGAAAACAAGTAACATTAAGAATGCGCTCTTGCTTACAAACATTGTGAGGGATGTAGAGCCAAGCTCGGCAGAGGGATGACAATTGTGTCCCTCACAGCAGTGCTGCAGGAAGTAAAGTGAGGGCAAGTCCTGACACTTCCATCCCATTTACCAGTTGTGCATAACGCATGCATGGGGAGCCTTCAAGTCTCTAGCAGCCTGTTCTGAAAATAAATCCTAATCATTTCCTCTCTAAATACTACTACTTTTCTCCATTTGTGTCCTGCAGTATCATCGTGAATGATGTCAGTTAGCACGTGCTTGTATGTTTGATTCTAGTTCTGGTATCCATCAGAACACAGCACCAGACCTAGGAAGCAACCTTTGCTAGACAGGACCTTCATTTCCATTGTTTGTAAATTTTTGAGTGAGAAGAGGTTTGTAGGCTACGTTGTTGCTGTCATAGAGTGACAGGAAGTGCAAATGATTCCCATCATTTCATGTTTGATTTTTGATAAAATTCTATCTATATATATTGCACAGTACATATGTACAGTTGGTTTATTGTTGAAATATGCATCAGCAGAGCTTGTGTATACAATGCAGTGATCTCATTAAGTATTCTTTGTTACTTGGAAAATTACTGTCATATCTGGAGACTGTATAACTTTTGCTTCCTCTTAAATAATGACATTCTAAAAGAAACTGACAGAATAAATGTTTTTAGGAAAGTTGATTTTTTTTTATTGTAAAGTATTTGTAATAATGTAAAAGTGACGTCTTGTATGTTAATAAAATTAAAAGTCTTAAGGAAATCAAAAATGTATTCAAATGCTTTTATTTCCCTATTCCAAAGAATCTGACTGGTTATAGTACTGGAAGAGTCTGGCAGAAAGCCCGGTGATGATCTGATTTTCATACATAATCATAAAAGCATATGGTGAGAAGTGCATTAAAGTAGTAGTAGTGGAAAATCAAATTCTAATGCTGTCCCTACTTTGTTATAGGCCTCACTGAATTTTCCTTCTATTTCACTTGTATTTTTCACTTGCTGGTCCGTGGACAAAAAGTGCAGTTGAAGTCCTTTGCTCTGTTCCCTGTGAATCATTATGTTTCTTTGTTGCAAGGGTTAATTGGTAAAAGTGATGGCTACAGTGCTTTGAGAGTTCATGCACATTTGCGCACTTTATTTTGGCTCCTTAGGGCAAGCCTAATGAAAAGAAAGGGAATCACAGATTAGTGCTAGTGTTGTTGCCATTGCCAGTGATCTGTGTGCACTTGACGCAGGCAGTAGAGGAAAGGTTCAGCAGTAGCAGCTAAAGAGGACCATGTGCTCTACAGGGCTGGTGCCAAGAGTATTGAGTGCATTTGGTGAACCTTATGACTTATGCTCTTCCCCTCAGATTGTTATAATGAAACTCAACAATCATGATCATTTCAACACCATGCCTCCCACAAAAATCCCGTAAAAATACATAAATAAATATCATACTTTTAAATATTAAACTTTGCTTTGGTTGTATGTGTCCTCACACTCCCTGCAGGTAAAAGAATATGCTCATGGCTTTTTGAATGTGTGTAGCTGTCAGGATCTATTGCTTTGCTTTGACTACTGCTGCACTACGTGACTGCCTAGTCTTGCCTAATGGTTGAGCCAGCCCTGGTGCTCTGTGTTGTTGAAGAAATAGGGTTTCTCTATGAACAAGCAGGCAATGTCCTCACATCTGGGTGATGTTGCCAACAGAGCCCCCACAGGGGAACGCTCCCCAGCTTCCAAAAGAAGCTTTTGGGAGGCACACTGCACCCGCCCGCCTTCCTGTCTATCGCAGCGCCATCTTCTCCAATCTAATAACATAGCAGGCGTCAAAAGGCAACTCCCTGGGAAGGAAGGCAACTTATTACTGCTGTTCACAGAGAACACTGAGGTGAGTAACTATGCTTTCTCTGTGAACAAGCGGGAAATAAGTCCTCACATATGGGACTCCCAAGCTGCAGGCTACTGGAACCCAAGGAGATCCAACAGCCCAACGGGCCACCAACTGGAGAAACCAGGAAGAACAGCAAGGTAGTCCCCTGAGGGACTCTACTAATTCCGCATCCACAGCAGACATCGACCCTGAGGGGTTTTAGCAGGTAGCCCGGATGGACAGAAGGGCCAGTGGACAGGAGTTGACTCTAAGGCCCAAAGATATGCTGAAGCACTGCCTCACCAAAATTGCTTTCCTGTCGGAAATCCACATCCAGACAGTAATGGGCTGTGAAGTTATGTACTGAAGACCATTTAGCAGCAGCCTTGCAGAAACCGAGTGGAGGTTAGCCACTGATGCAACCATAGCTCGAACATTGTGAGCTGTGACATGACCTTCAAGGCTCAACCCAGTCTGGGAATAAGCATGAGCGATACAGTCAACTAGCCAAAGGGATAACGTGTGCTTCGAAACAGCATAGCCCAGCTTACTGGGATCGAAGGAAACAAACAGCTGGGTGGACCACTGTTGCTGAGGGCAGTCTGAAGGAAAGTACTCAGTATTGTGATAGTGCTGGCCTCCCAGCACAAATCGTAGATATTGTCTGTGATTCGGGTGGATCAGGACGTGTGTGAGTACACATGTTTTAGATCAAGGAGCATAGCCAACCATCCTGTAGATGGGAGCAGTGTCTCCAGCGAGTCCATCTTGAACTTCTCACGCACCAGGAACCGGTTGAGATTTCACATGTCCAGGATTGGCCTGAACCCACCAGTCGTCTTGGGAACCAGGAAGTATCTGGTATAGAAGCCTCATTTGACCTGAGCCAGGGGGGACTGGCTCGATTTGACTGGAAAGCTTAACGGAGTGGATACATCTTCATGTAGCAGACTCCTGTGTGGCAGGTCCATGCGATACTCCCCTGGGGCGAACGGATGCGGCAACAGGGCAAGGTGCAGCCAATATCGGCTTTGGACAATCTGCAACACCCAGGTGTCTGAGGTGATGAGGGACCACTTGTGGGGCAAAGTGGACGAGTCACCCCCCTACCTAAAGTGTACCCCAGTGGACAGTGGCTGGATGGCTATGCTCCCACAGAACTGATCAAAAGGCCGCCCCCAGCTTGGGCTGCAGGGCCAGCTGAGACTTTGGAGCTTTCTTCCTCCGCTGCTGTTGAGGGTAATACTGTTGCAGGCTTGGGTAGAAGGCCTTTTTACCCTGATGTTTCTTTTGCAAAGGATCCACAGTTGTCTTTGAGAGCCTCGAGAGGGTCATATGCTTCTTCTCAAGCTCCTCTGCCGTCTCCTCCACTGGCAGGGAACACTGGCCAACTTGTCCTGGACCCACTTTTCCAGGTTGGAGGACTACAGCCATGTCAGCTGTCAGGCAGCAATACCCATGACTGCTACTTTGCCGGCAGACACAAAAGCATCATAGGTGCCACGCACCATGGATTTAGAGCAGTCCTTGCCATGGCCCACCAGGGCGTGAAAGGCCTCGAGGTGGTAAGCGGTGACATGGGTGGCAAATTCCATCAGGTTAAGCATACTGTCTTTCACGAATATACTCATATAGATCTGGTAGGCCAGAACCCTGGCCACCAGTACGGAACCCTGATAGCATTTTCTCCCAAAGGACTCTAGGGTGCAAGCCTTCTAGCCCGGGGGCACCGACGAATGGGTCTTGGTGCTCTTAACTCGCTTCAAGACAGACTCTGCCACAATAGAGTTGTGCAGTAGCTAATGCTTCTCGAAGCCTGGGGCCCTCTGGACACAGTACAGGGAATGGAGCCTCCGGCTGATGACTGGAACTGTGAGAGTGGTTTCCCACAGCTGCAGTAGAAGCCATTGCAGGTCCTGGTGCATGAGTACCATCACCAACTCCCTGGGGGACGAGGGATAGTGGAGAAGCTCCAGCTCCTTTGCCCTCTGTTCCTCCTACGATTCTAGGGAGAAGGGGATGGCCTTGGCCATGTCCCTCACAAAGTCATGAAAGGACATGTCTTCTAGCAGTGACTGACGCCGCTTGGGGGGAGGAGACTGATCAGACCAGAGGTCCGACGCCATCTATTCCTCCTCTGTCTCCCACGTTGATTTGGATTGCAAAAGGAAGTCAAAGTAGTGCCAGGTCATCTCCTCCTGTTGGCTCAGCGATTGGGGAGAGGGCGAATGTCGGTGGGACCCCCTTAGGCATCAGACTCCAACACGCTGGACAGGGAGATGGCCGTCAGAACTGGTGTATTCCAACCTCACACCCAATGTGCCTACCTCGTCAGGCAGTGCATGGGTCTCCAGAAAGGGCTGGATGGAGTACAGCGATGATAGCGCCACAAAGCCTGCGTTCTACAAGGCTAGAACTGCCGCCAAGTGAGTTTCAAGGTCTCAAAGGTGTTCCTCCAACACCACCACCACCTTCAAAGGGGCCGGTGCGGCAGGGACTTCATGATGATTGGTACATCGGGAGACAACCAGCCATCGCTCTCCACATCATGCCGGGAAGGGCTATGATGGCTATGCACCCGGACCTTATCCCTGTAATTCCCCTTCGATGTTAATGGGGTCTCGCTAGAGAGTCTCCTCTTGCTGCTTAGGTCCACTGGTTCCAATTGGGCACAGATGTCCCTCCCTGTGGATGCCTCAGCAGAAGCCTTGAAAGGTGTCTGTGTCAGGGCCAAAGATACCTAATCTGATCAGCTGTAGAGGGAATCCTTTTGTTGTTCCCGTCCCTTCAGACCCTGTCACATCATCTGCAGGCACAGATTGCAGGTTGCGGGCTGATAATCAGTTCCAATGCACTGTAAGCATCAACTGCGTCAGTCAGTGACCGAGATGGTCCTGTCACACTTGGTGCATTTCTTATTGCCTCTTGCTGGCTTAAACATGTTGAAAAATACTGCTGCAGTCAATAATTGCCATGGGCGAGGAAAAAAATCCCTAAAGGGGACAAAAACGCCAGAAGGCAAAAAAGAAAAAATAACCTAAGTCAGTTGGGACCAACTAAACTGACAAGTGGTATGAAAGGCAGAAAATAACAGCCTATGTTGTTAAGTGTCGTTGAGTCGGTGTTGACTCCTAGTGACCCACTGGATAATAGACCTAAACTTTCTTCAGTCAAGCGGCTCATTGTTGATAGCGTGGTATCCATAACTGCTGTTATTGTATCGATCCATCTCATTGCCGGCCTTCCTCTTTTACAGTGACCTTCTACCGTCCCAAGCATTATGTCTTTCTCCAATGATCTCCCTCTTCGCATGATGTATTCAGAGTATGAAAGTCGAAGTCTTGTCATCATCTGAACTTCTAAGGAAAGCTTAGGTTTGATCTCCTTTAGTACTGACACTTTTTTCTTTGGGCAGTCCATGATATACACAGTATTTGTCACCAGCACTATAATTCAAAGGCATCAATTTTCTTGGTCTATCTCTTTCACTGTCCAACTTTTGCAACCATATGTTAGTCGAATCTTTGTAGGGAGAGACATCTCTGCTTTTGAGAATCTTATCTAGGTCCTTTAATGGCAATATGTCTGATTTCTTGACTGCTAGTCCTTTATTGATAGTTGACAACTTTAATTTACTTGCATCAACAATTTCAATTTCTTCTCCATCAGTGATGAACTTACGGATTTTTGCCAGTTGTCAGGATCTTAGTCTTAAAATGGGTCTGCACCTTAAGATTAAGAAGACAATGTTCCTAGATCTTGAGAAGCAAATGTTTCAGATCGTCTTCACTTTCAGCCAGCAGTGTGGTATCATCAGCAGTAGCGACGGTTGTTGATGAGTCTTTCACCAATCCTCACACCTTGGTTGTCTTTATACAGTCCTGCTTTTCTGATCATTTGTTCTGCATATAAATTAAAGAGAGAGGGGAAAAGTATGCAGCCTTGTCATACACCTTTGCTGATTTTAAACCATTCTGTTTCTCCTAGATCCGTTCGATCTGTTGCTTCTTGATCAATGTAAAGGGTTGTGCAAGAGAACTATCAGATGTTCTTGTATAACCATGCTTCTTAATGTGGCCCAGAGTTTCTCATAGTTTACTCAGTCAAAAGCCTTATTGTAATCAATAAAACACACATGGATATCCTTTTGATATTTTCTTTTCTTTTCAAGGATCCATCTCACATCCTCAATGATGTCTTTCGTTCCTCACCCTTTCCTGAACCCTGCTTGCACTTCAGACAGTTCTCATTCCAGGTATGGTGGTAGTCTCTGCTGAATGATCTTAAGTAGAATCTTGCTGGCATGTGCGATAATTTCCACAGTCAGTCGGGTCACCTTTCTTTAGTATTGGTATAAATGCAGATCTTTTCCAGTGAGTTGGCCATGAATTTATCTTCCAAATTTCCTGGCAAAGCCTTGTAAGCATGGTAACAGCTTCATCCGATTGCTGTAATACTTCTATGGGAATGCCATCAATACTTGGTGCTTTGTTCTTTGATAAGACTTTCAATGCTGCTTCAACTTAGTCTTTCATCACCAATGATTCCTGATCATAAGGTACAGGTTAAAACAGCTGTTAGTCCACTTGATCTTTATGGTATAATGACTCTGTGTATTCTTTCCACCTTTTCTTGATGATCTCAGCATCATTCAACATGGATCCTTGAGCATCTTGTAGCATTCTAATTTGAGGCTGGAAATGTTTCTTTAACTCTCATAGCTCATTGGGTGAAGTCCACGTGTACAGTCGGCACTGGAAGAAGGTGTTTGAGATGAAGTAGATCATTGGTCTTGCAGAATTCTATCAGTCTTTCTCCAGCTTCGTTTCTGTTGCCAAGCCCATATTTTCCAACCACTTTGCCGCCGCCTTTGTTGCCAACTTTTGTGTTCCAATCACCCATGACTATCAGGATATCCTGTTGCATGTTCTGTCAATTTCAGCTTGATTTGCTCATGGAACTCATCATCTTTCTCTTCTGCAGCTGCTGTTGGGGCGTATACCTGAATTAGCGTTGCGTTGATGGGCTTTCCTCGTAGACGAATAGAAATTAAGCCTTCACTGACTGCATTGTATGTCATTAAGTTCTTGCACGTTTCTTCTTAATTATATTTTATTTCCAGCATAGTAGAAGATATGATCATCAGATGCAAAGTTCCCAAAACCAGTCCATTTCAGTTCACTGACACCCAACAGATTGAGTTGTACACATTCCATTTCATTCTTGACCACCTCCAACTGCCCTTGGTTCATGCTTCATACGTTCCATGTCCCAATATGTAAGACATCTTTTAACTTTTGACTCTCATTTCATGTGCAGCTACATCAGCAGATCCAACCACATCATAAATGCTGGCTTTACTCTTAGAAGTCTTCAGCTCATCACTGGTAGCCATCTGAGTGCCTTCCAACTTGGGAGTCTCATCTTCCAGCACTATAGTGCAGTTTGTTTTGTGACTATCCATTGGGTTTTCATGGCCAGATACAGAAGTAGATTTGCCAGGCCTTTCTTATGCACAGTAAATTCCAGTGTTGTTGAATTTGTCACAGAAATGTGATCCTCCACTTACAACACTGGCCAATTCTGCTGCTGCCCAGATGGGTGGTTTGTCTTAGCCTCCTATCTCAGCTAAGACCTGTCTATGTTGGGAGACCCTGCCAGTAGCTAAGCTACTGATAGCTTAGGTCTCAGCATCACTGATGCACACAAGCCCTCATAGCATGACAAGCTGCAAACCAAGTTGGTCCCAGAAGGGCCAAGAAAGGAAACACTTTTCTGGTAAACAGAAACATGTCCTAGGGGCTCCGTGGAAAAAAGAAGACTGGAGAAGATGGCACCACAGCGGGTGGGAAGACAGGCACACATGCATGGTGTGCCTCCCAAAAGCTTCCTTTGGAAGCTGAGGAGCATTCCCTTGGGGGGCTCTGTTGTTATCACCCATACGTGAGGACTTATTCCTGCTGTTCATGGAGAACACCTACTACAGGTGAGTAACTATGCTAATAGCAATATGAGATGAGGGAATGGGAGATGGTTGAAAAGAAGGGCCAATGGTGAGAACCAGGGGGATAGTTAGTTGGATGAGAGGTAGGGAAATGGATTGGTTATTTCATGTGAACTTTCAGCCATGTGTCCCCCTAGCCCCCCTCCCAACACATGTACCTATACACACTTACAGTTAACTTTTGAAAATGAACATTGAGCATTAGTATAAATATAAAATTCTGGATTTCCCAGATGACCAACATCCTCCTCTCTCTACCCCCTCCCATCCCCCAGACTCTAGCCCCATTTCCATTCCAAAAAGCATTCTTCCTTTGGACCTCCACCCCATATTCAAGAAATATTGCCCTCTCCGCCTCCTTCCAGACTCTTACAGCATTATCCTCTCTCTCTCTCCCCCAGCCCTCAGGAAAATTTCTGTTTCCTACCAAACCCCAGGATCATACCCCTCTCCCCCACCCATGGATCCCTGCAGCATTCCCCTCTCCCTACACCCACAGACCTCAGGAGCATTTGTGTCTTTGTAGACCTTGGCAGAAGCATCCCTTCTCTCTCTCTCTTCCCAAAGACATTGTGAGCTGGAAGTGTGCCAGAATAAAGTCTTTTCCCCCTGGCATCCCATCTTGCATCAGTGCCTTTGCCTACTGTGCCATGCCACATCACCTTGCTTTCAATGCTGGATCAGTTGGCTACAGTTTACAGAGGACTTCATATGCCGCCTTTCGTGAAACAGCAAGGTTGCTTACAAAATGCATAAAAATACATAAAACACAACTTAATAAAATTGATAGTATTTGCAATTTAAGTAGTATAAAAATATAAAACAGTGGGTTAAAATAATATAAAATACTAGAAGAGAGTTAGTAGACAAGACTATGAAAGACAAACAAGAAAACAGACACTTGGGTGGAAAACGAACAGGGAGAGCCTATGGTAAGCTACCTTGCTCACTTTAATCCCTGTGTGCAGCACTGCCAACGAGAGGTGGTATTGTCCAGATAGAATGGAAATCCTGTAGTACAGCATGCATTCTACTACAGGCCGACCATGCTTCCTGACACCTGCAGCATAGGACTCCCTTGTCATGGCCCAATTCCATTTTGAGGCAAGGAGAGGAGGCAGAGCTCTAACAGTCCAGCCCCTGCTGGTTGTCAGTAGTCATGTGGCAGCAGCAAGCAGTGTCAGAAACTTGGAGCACTCTGGGCTCAGATTTAAAGGGCCGGAGAAAACCACTATGGTGCTGGAGTTGTCCTCCTAGACTACAGGCAACTGTCTAGTTTGACTGGTTCTTCTGCAAGCCTTGCAAGAATCGCAATTAGAAGCAATTGCTGGCACTAGGTGTGTGCTCTAATAAATATAGCGGTTACTAAGAGGTGCATCTTGGGATACATCCTGCTATAGACAGAGGAAAGAAGCAAGATAACCACATATGCTGATTCTTCACCTTGAAAAGAAAGTAACTTAAACTCCCAGCAGCCAAGAAAACGCATCTATTCTCCGGGAACAAGCAGGAAGTCAGTCCTCACCTATGGGTGATGTGGGCACCAACGGAGCCCTCGCGGAAGTATCCCCCCAGCTTTCAAAGAAAGCCTTTGGGAGATGCCACCACGCATGTGTGGTCCACTTCCAGCCCAAGGGTGCCATCTTGCTCAGTCTTCTTTTTTTCCGCAGAGTCCTAAAGGCATTTGTCTGGCTTGTCCCTGGAAAAAGTTGATTTTTTTCTCTGAATTTCATATTCATCTCCGGTATCGCATCTGTACTCTTCCTGCCACCAATCTCGTTGCCTCGGCACCAAGTTCGGGTCTATTTTTGTAGTTTTTGTTCTTTCCTTTCCTGGCATCTTTGTGCCTTTTTTCTCCCAACTGGCAGCCCAGAGAGTCTTTGACCTCGCAGGGGTACTTTTTTCCCCCCCATGACTACCAGTGGCTTTAAGAAGTGTGATCGGTGCTCTAAAATTATGTCTTTGACTGAAACACCTGACTGCTGTCTCTGCTACCCTGGGCCAGACCACGACCCAGCAGCCTGCGGTCTCTGCAAAAGGATGTCCAGCAAGGCCCTCAAGAGCAGCCAGCAGCAGCACGATAAGTTTTTCCCCACCAGTGCCTCCGAAGGCAAAGGCTTCATCTGAGGCTCCAATGTCTCAGGCGGTACCTCCCGAACCCAAGCCCCGTCATGAAGAAGAAACCCTCTAAGGCGGCATCCTTGGGTGCTCCATGGTCCCGGTCCTGCAGTCCAAGATGTTCATCTGAGGCTTCTGAGAGGGAGCGGCTTGCAAAGGTCCCCTGGTAGGATCCGACCGCAGACAGGCCTCAGTCCCCAGACACAGTCCTTGTTAAGAATTCCCCTTTGGGGGAGCCGGTGTTGGGCCTGAGTCCCTCGGTGCCTGTGCCGAAGGCTGCAGAGCAGGGGTTTTCAACCCAGTCCTCGGGGAACCCTAGGCCAGTCAGGTTTTCAGGATTCCCAGACTGAATATGCATGAGAAAGATTTGCATGTTCTGCCTTCATTGTATGCAAATCTATCTTATGCATATTCATTGTGGGAATTCTGAAAACCTGACTAGCCTAGGGTTCCCGAGGTCTGGGTTGAAAACCTATGCTGCAGAGCCTTCTGGTCTGGAGTCCAGAATGGCGACCCTGGAGTGCAGTTTGTCTGCCTTCATGGACCAGCAGCGGGTGATGTTCGGCACGACCAGTTCATCTGCCCCAACCATTGGGCCCTAGACTTCCAAGACGTCCCCGGAGGCCGAGCTGATCCTCGAGGTCCTTTGGCCTCGAGTCGATCCTCGGCCGAAGTCATGATCCAAGTCTTACTCGATGGGACTGCGGTCATCCTCAGCAAGTATGCCGGGTGCCGGCCACAGGGCGGCCCTGAGGCCCACGGAGCAGCCCTCCTATGAGTACTCGGCGGACTACTCCAACATAAGAACATAAGATATGCCATACTGGGTCAGACCAAGGTCCATCAAGCCCAGTATTCTGTTTCCAACAGTGGCCAATCTAGGTCATACGTACCTAGCAGTTTCCCCAAGGGACACAGGTTCCACAATGCTTGTATTGGTTCAAGCATTGATATCCTGGGTCCCTTCTTAATAATGGTTTATGGACCTTTCCTCCAGGAACTTGTCCAAACCTTTTTTAAACCCAGCTACACTAACAGCCTTTACTACATCCTCCGGTAACAAATTCCAGAGTTTGATTACACGTTGAGTGAAAAAATATTTTCTTTTATTAGTCTTAAATAGTTTACCCTGTAGCTTCATTGCATGTCCCCTAGTCTTTCTATATTCTGATAAGGTAAACAATCGATCTACGTTTACCCGTTCCACTCCAAGTGGGAGACAGAGTCCCCCAATACCCATCGCTACCGCAACTTCACATCTGACACTGCCATCTTGGAGCCTTGATGGCAGTCCCTGCCAGAGGACATGGGCTTCATTGATTTCGTCAAGGATATGTCAAAGGCCCTGGCGTTCCCTACAGAGTCAGAGGAGGACCCTTGGGCAGATGAGTTGGAAATCCTACAGTATTGGGCTCCTCCGAGGGAATCGCTCACGATGCCCATTCCTCCCATCCTGGAATGGCTGATGCTCCGGATGTGGGAGATACTGGCTTTGGTACCAGTGGTGAGCAAACGGCTCGACTCGCTGTACCAAGTCCTCTACAGCCCAGGCTTCCAAAAGTCACAGCTGCCACATAACTCCATGGTGGTGGAGTTGACCATGTGTCAACTGAAAAGCCAGAAGATGCACTCCTTGGTGCCCCCTGGCAGGGAGGCCCGCACCCTGGACGCCCTTGGCAGAAAGTGCTACCAGGGCTCTCAATGTTCATTGGATGTATCCAGGCCTACCAGCTGTACATGGGCATGTACCTGAGAGACCTGGTGAAGGAACTCGCCAGGTTTTCAGCTGGTCTCTCCGAGGAACCCTTGCAGCGGTTCAAGAACCTGGCCAAGGCAGTCTGTGAATGCTCCAAATTCATGTGTCGAGCGGCCTATGATGAGTTTGAGTCAGCGACTCAAGTAGCAGTGGCAGGCATCGGTGCACGCTGCCAAGCTTGGCTACAGTCATCCGACCTTGAGCAGTGGGTTCAGGACTAATTGGTCGATGTCCCCTGCTCAAGAGAGAACCTCTTTTACAAACCCATGACCGACAAGGCTGCCGAGCTGGAGACCCAAGTACATGATGAGGCCAAAAAGGCCGCTGCCCCTCGACTGAAGGGCTCAAGTAAAAAGCCCTTTTATCCGAGGAAGCGGACTGCTTACAGAAATTACCCACCTTTTCAGGCCTCCCTAGCTCCCCAACAGGGTCAGCAGGCTAAGGGACATGGGCATGGCCCTTGTAAGCAGAAGGCTCCAAAACCCCAGATGCCGGCTTCAGCCCAGCCAGGGGGAGTTTTTGAATCCTTGAGCATAGCCTATCTACCCCAAGGAGATCAGCAGCCCACAGGGGGACGTCTGACCCTCTATGCCCCGAGGTGGTTGTCAATCACCATCGACTGCTGGGCACTTCAGATAGTCAGGGAGGGTTACCTCCTCCACCTGGTTCAGACACCTCCCCCTTATTTCCCAGGAGAGCCCCTCAGGTCTCCCCTCCACTGGGACCTTCTACTGAAGGAGTTGGCAGGTCTTCTCGAGGACAAAGCGGTGACCCCACCATCTCAAGTGCGAGCGGTTCTACTCCAGGCACTTCCTTGTGCCAAAAAGGACAGGGGGGCCTAAGGCCCATCCTTGACCTGCACAACCTCAACAAATTCCTGGTGAGGGAGAAGTTCAAGATGCTCGCCCTTGGAACATTGCTGCCATACTTCCAGCAGGGAGATAGGCTATGCTCCTTAGACTTCAAGGATGCTTATACTCACATCCTCATTCACCCCAAACACAGGCAGTACCTGCAGTTTGCAGTGGAGGGCAGGCATTTTTAGTACAGGTTGCTCCCCTTCAGCTTGGCCTCGGCCCCAAGAGTCTTCACAAAATGCCTGGTAGTCATGGCTACCTTCCTCTGCCTCCACGGGGTCTTTGTCTTTCCTTTCCCCTACCTGGATGATTGGCTCATAAAGGGAGGCACAGCACACACTATCCAGGTCCTGCAACACTTGGGGTTTGACATAAACTACCCCAAGTCTCACCTCCTCCCGACACAGTATCTGGAGTTCATCGGGGCAAAGCTCGACACTCTCGAGTCGAAGGCCTTCTTGCCCAGGGACAGAGCCGACCGTCTCAGGACTCTGGCATGGGACATACAATACCATCCCTCAGTGCCTGCCCTACTACTCCTGCGCTTCCTCGGGCACATGGCCTCCACGGTCTACATCACCCCAGACGCTCGCCTCCACATGAGGGTGGCACAGTGGTGCCTCTGGGACCAGTGATCTCAGGTCACAGGTCGCCTCCGAGACAGTTTCTGTACATAAGAACATAAGATATGCCATACTGGGTCAGACCAAGATCCATCAAGCCCAGTATCCTGTTTCCAACAGTGGCCAATCTAGGTCATACGTATCTAGCAGCTTCCCCAAAAGACACAGGTTCCACAATGCTTGTCCTGGGTCAAGCATTGATATTCTGGGTCCCTTTTTAATAATGGTTTATGGACCTTTCTTCCAGGAACTTGTCCAAACCTTTTTTAAACCCAGCTACACTAACAGCCTTTACTACATCCTCCGGTAACGAATTCCAGAGTTTGATTAACATATAGTAACATAGTAACGTATTATATGATTAAACATTGAGTGAAAAAATATTTTCTCTTATTTGTCTTAAGTAGTTTTCTCTGTAGCTTCATTGCATGTCCCCTAGTCTTTCTATATTCTGATAACATAAACAGCTGATCTACTTTTACCCGTTCCACTCCATTCTGTAACCTGCTAGCTGGCAGATTCCCTGGTCTGGTGACAGTCTCTCCAGCATCTTGAGGTGGGCATGCCTTTTCAGGCCCTGAGCCCCTCAAGGGTCCTCACCACGGACGCCTCACTGCTCGCCTGGGGAGCACACTGCAGGGAGCTCTGCACCCAGGGCAACTGGTCACTAGATGAGAGCACCCAGCAGATCAACCTCCTGGAGTTCCGAGCCATGTACTTAGCCCTGTGAGTCATTTGCCACCACCTGCATCACCAGCCGGTGCTGGTTCAGATGGACAACCAGGTGGCAATGTTCTGTGTAAACAAACAGGGGCATATGGGGGTCTTGTACCCTTTGCCAGGAAGCACTGGTCCTCTGCTCGTACACAGTCCAACAGGGCAGTGAGCACTGTGAGCAGTGTACCTGCCAGGCCAGGACAACCTTTTGGCCGACAAGCTGAGCAGAGTCCTCCAGCTGCACGAGTGGCAGCTGGACCCCATGGTAGCCCGTTGGCTTTTCTGGCTCTGGGGGGAACCCGTGATGGACCTGTTCGCCAGCCTGGACAACTTCCAGTTGCCCCACTTCTGTTCCCAGCAGACCCACCCCTCCAGAATGGCAGCAGACGCATCCCTTGTCTCATGGCCAGAAGGCCTCATGTACGCCTTCCCTCCCACACCACTGATTGCCAAGACCTTGTTCAAGACCCTCTGCGACAGGGCCTCGCTCATCCTGATAGCCCTTCTGTGGCCCAGGCAACCTTGGTTCCTGCTGCTCCTCCAGTTGGTGGTGGAGACCCCCCCCCCGAGGACTCCTGTCTCAGGAGGGGGGCTCTCTTCTACACCCTAACATGGCTGCTGAGAGGGTGACTCCGGCTCCTTTCAGCTGAGGTGAAAGAGATTCTGCTGGTCTCTTGTAAGGCCTCTACTAGGAAGGCTTATGCCCTCAAATGGCGCAGGATCTCGGCTTGGTGTGCCGAGCATGGGGTTGACCCATTCTCCTGTCCAGTGGGACTGGTGTTGCAGTACCTTCTCCACTTCTTTCATTCTGGGCTCAAGTCTAATTCTGTCCAAGTGCACCTTAGTGTAGATCAGGGGTCTCAAACACGCGGCCCGCGAGACAACTTTGTGCGGCCCGCGACGGCGGAAAGCCAAAAATCCCCCAAAACCCTGGCTTCTGCTGCTGCCGTTGCCGCCGTGGCAGCAGCAGAATCAATTGTCAAATTAAAAAAAAAACTGACTTCTGCTGCTCAAGCAGCTGTCCTGCGGCCCCTTTCCCTCTGCCCGGAGATCCGACTGTGCTCTCAGCGGCGTGCTTTTCAAGCCGCGAAGAGAGTATTCCCCTCTCGCGTGGCTTGAAAAACCGCGCGAGAGGGGAATACTCTCGTCGCGGCTTGAAAAGCACGCCGCTGATAGAGCACAGTCGGATCTCCGGGCAGAGGGAAAGGGGCCGCAGGACAGCTGCTTGAGCAGCAGAAGTCAGTTTTTTTTTTTAATTTGACAATTGATTCTGCTGCTGCCACGGCGGCAACGGCAGCAGCAGAAGCCAGGGTTTTGGGGTTTTTTTTGTTGGCCGGTAATGAGCTATGGAGGGGATTACTGAACTGGAAGTGGGCTATTGGCAGAGGGGGGAGGGGGGGGGGTTATGACTGGTAATGGGCTGGGGGGGGGGGTTATAACTGGTAATGGGCTATGGTGGGGGCTAGGACTGGAAATGGGCAGATGGGGGTTAGGACTGGAAGTGGGCTATCGGCAGGGGGGGGGTTATCACTGGTAATGGGCTATGGTGGGGGCTAGGACTGGAAATGGGCAGATGGTGGTTAGGACTGGAAGTGGGCTATTGGCAGGGGGGGTTATGACTGGTAATTGGCTATGGTGGGGGCTAGGACTGGAAATGGGCAGATGGGGGTTAGGACTGGAAGTGGGCCATTGGCAGGGGGGGGGTTATGACTGGTAATGGGCTATGGTGGGGGCTAGGACTGGAAATGGGCAGATGGTGGTTAGGACTGGAAGTGGGCTATCGGCAGGGGGGGGTTATGACTGGTAATGGGCTATGGTGGGGGCTAGGACTGGAAATGGGCAGATGGTGGTTAGGACTGGAAGTGGGCTGATTGGGGGGTTAGGACTGGTAATGGCCTATGAGGGGAGGTAAGACTGAAAATGGGGTGATGGGGGATACGACTGCAAGTGGGCTATGGGGGGGACTAGGACTGGTTATGGGCTATGGGGGGTCTAGGACTGGTAATGGGCTGGGGGGGTTGCTAGGACTGGAAATGGGCTGAGTGGAAGGGGGGCTTGAACTGCAAATGGCTGATGGGGAGGGGGGCTTGGAATGGAAATGGGCTGTGAGGGGAGGGAGCTAGGATTGGAAATGGGCTGATGGTGAGGCTAGGATAGGACTGGAAATGGACTGATGCAGGGACTAGAAAGGAGCAGATGCTGGGTGGGGCTGGAACTAGAAGGGAGCTGATGTTGGGGGAGGATTAGAATGGGATGGAGCTGGGAAAGTGAAATGGAGAGGGGAAAAATATTTTGTCTGGAAGAGAAGACAATTCTACAATTGGCCAGGTATTGGGAGAGTAAGTGGGGATTGAGGATGGAGGGGTAAAATTTGAGTGGATGAAATAGGAATGAGGAAAGAGCAAAAGGAGAAAGATTAGTATGTTAAAGCAGATGTAGAGAGAGAGAATGGAAAAAAACTAGAAGAGAGAAGAAAGGACAAATGGACAGCAGACGATGGAGATAGCAGAAGACACGAAGAAACCAGAAGTGGCTGGAGCAATTGCAACTGAAAAAAAATGCACAAAAGGTAGAAAAATATCTCTTTATTTTGAATTTATTAACTGGAATATGTCAGCTCTGGGAAATGTGCATCATTAATGTCTGTGCTTTGGTACAAGAAATTATTTATAGTTTTATTTCTACAGTGCTGAGGTATTCTGTGTAATTCCTATTTGACATTGCTACTTGTTCTCTTTTCCCAGTAGGTCATGTATTGTTCTCTGAAATGTATTGATTTAATATTTGCAGTGTTGCCTTTTGATAGGTAGAGTATGGTGCTTTGTGAGTCCTGGTAGTGCTGTTATGATACGGGGGGTTTGCTATGGGTTCCAAATGGGCAGTGTTAGTAGTAGTTCCTAATGTGCCTGGCGGTTGGCACTGGATTATAGTAATATAGAAATTTTCTAGTCTTTCTTTATCCATGCACTCATTATGCAACATTATGCAAATATTTATGCAAATGAGGCCCCTTATGCAAATGAGGCCCGTGTCTTATGCGGCCCCCGGGTTACTTTACAAGTCCTCATTCGGCCCTCAAAGCAATTTGAGTTTGAGACCCCTGGTGTAGATGGTAAGCCCCTCTCGGTCCAACCTTTGGTGATCCGTTTTCTTTGGGGCCTTCTCTTAGTGAAGCCCCCGGTTTGCCCTCTGGCAACCGAATGGGACCTTAACATAATTTTGGGGTAGCTCATTTGCCCACCCTTCAAGCCTCCGGTTACCTGCCACCTTTGCTACCTCTCTTGGAACGTGGTTTTCCTGGTTGCGCTCACCTCCACTCACAGAGTCGGTGAGCTTCAGGCTCTTGTGACGGAGGCGCCTTATACCAGGTTCTACAAGAACAGGGTGGTACTTCACACGCATCCCAAATTCCTGCCAAGGTAGTAGTGCCTTCCATCTCAACCAGGAAGTGGTGCTCCCTACCTTCTTTCCAAGGCCTTACTCCAGTTGGGTGGAGACAGTCTTTCACACCTTGGACTGTAAGAAGGCTTTGTCCTTCTATATTCAACACACTCAGGGCCACCGCAAAGCTTCTCATCTTTTCATCTCCTCTGACCCCAGTAGGCTGGGGGAGGTGGTAATCAAGCATACACTGTCCACCTGTGTGGCAGACTGTATCGCCTTCGCCTATGAGCAGGCAGGGCTCCCACTGGAAGTCCGCATCACAGTGCACTGTGTCAGGGCCTTGGTGGCAAACATGCATTCTGTCTTGATGGTGGACATCTGCTGGGCCACCACCTGATCTCCACTCCATATCTTCGCAGCTCATTACTGCCTGGAAAGAGAGTCCTGATGGGACCGTGCCTTCATCCAGGCTGTGCTCCGTAACCTTTTTGGGGTTTAGACAACTGCTACCCTTCGACCTTCTGTGTTCAGGCTACTGGAGTGCTGGTTTCATCAGACACAGGGGGGTCCTACTGTGGTCTGTGGACAGAGACTCATTTGCTGCTGCTTGTGGCTCCCCATGAGGGAGCCCAATTTTTGCTATGGGCTTTCGGTAGCCTGTAGCTGGGGAGTACCATATGTGAGGACTGACTTCCTGCTTATTCCCAGAGAAAGCATAGTTACTCATCTGTAACAGGTGTTCTTTGGGAATAGCAGGAATCAGTCCTCACAACCCTCCCTCCTCCCCTTGATGTTGCTCCTTTACCATCTTTTATTTTGCTGTATTCTAGCTATGTCATCTGTCTGAGCAAGATCATAGCCTTGGGCAGGAAGGGGACCACACATGCGTGTTGGCATCTCCCAAAGGCTTTCTTTGAAAGCTGGGGCGATGCTTCCGTGAAGGCTCTGTCAGTGCCAATGTCACCCCTATGTGAGGACTGATTCCTGCTGTCCCCAGAGAACACCTGTTACAGGTCAGTAACTACACAAATAGTATTTTCCTTTCTCTGGATTTTGTTTTTAAAAGATTAGTGTGTGGAAGGAGCTACTCCTTTCATTGTAATTATTTTCTGCTGTACCACTTTACAGGAAATGCGTGAATCATAGTGGTATATTTTGCTCTTAAAGTTTGAACAAGAAGCATTCCCCAAGACAGAAAAATACATACTAGGACAATCATGGTTAGAGTAATTATAAATGAAAATAAAAACATAATAAAGGCCTCTGGCTTGGATTTACATTGTTGAGATTTTCAACCTTTCAAGGTGTCGGACTTTTTGCCTTGATTGGTGAATAAATAAAGACATCTGAAACTGGCCCAGGTTTGCACATGCTGAGATCTGCTTTCACAAAGTTTAGTAACAGGTGTGTATAGATTAGGAAACAAGAGCATGACTTAATGTGGCTAAATACCTAAAGAAACAAAGTTGAAATGGGAAGCAATATTTTTAAAATTGGTATATACACACATTCCACTATTACTAAACAAAACAAAACCCCTTCAAATGCCTTCAGCTTTTGCCACCACTTCACTTCTGCATTTTGCATTGTTTATGAACATATTTTTACAGAGGAGTCTGTCAATCAGCCATCCTTCTCATGTCTAGTGTTCACTAAATATAATCTGTGTATGCAGGGAGGCACTATAACGTATAATGCCTCCCTGCATATTCAAAATCTTCTACTGACAGGCATATCTTGCAAATTAAGCACTAAGTTATGCTGGAGCACTAATTATGACTTTACTGTACTCATGTTTTTTACAGTATTTTCTGTCCTTGCTCACTTTTGTACGTTGGTAAGACAATTAAGATGTTTTAGGACCTGTATGATTGAACACACAAATAAATTAAATTGGGGATGTGTCAAAGCCCCAATGGTTAAGCATTGTTCTCTGGGAACAAGCAGAAAGTCATTCCTCACATATGGGTAACGTTGACTACTGTGCCAACGGAGCCCGGGCGGAAGCATCTCAGCTTTCAAGGAAAGCCTTTGGGAGATGCACCACGCATGTGTGATTCACTTCCCACTTAAGGATGCTGTTTTGCCTCAGTCTCCTTTTTTCTCCCAGAAAAGGTCTGAGATTTTTTTATAGTTAAATTTTGTCTGGTTTGCATATTGCTTCCTTCCTGCCCCTAAGCCAGCTCGCCTCGGCATCATTCCTCAGGTCTGTCTATCCATTTTCCACTTTTTTCATTGAGGTCTGCCTTCATCAGGGTTTGTGCCCTTTTCAGCCAAAGGCCTCAGACCGCTGCCAGGAGGCAGGGACCCCCTTTTTCCGCTGGCTTCAGAAAGCATGACCGGTGTGGCAAAGTTATGTCACTTATTGTGATCCACATGACTACTACTGCCGATACTTTGGCTCAGAGCACAATGACTCCAACTGCGAACTCTGCAAAGCAATGACCCCAAAGTCACCATCAGCAGCAGAAAATATTTCTTCATAAGTCCAACTTCGCCCTGGAATCTCTGATAACACCACGTTCCAGGGCCCCCTCCAATAGATCTGTGCCCCATGAAGCCAAAGCCTCCTCGGAGTCCCGTGGCCATGGTTCCTTCAAGCAGAAGTCCCCAGAGGTGGAGTATAAGAAGAAGAAATCCTCGAAGACCGCTTCGGAGGACAGATCAGGGAAGAAGGTAAAATCCCACCCCAGGTTCCACAGCCCCAGGCATGAGTCTGAGTAGTCAGGGCAGAAGCAGCCCTACAAATTGCCCTGCAGGGAGTCGTTGGCTCCCGCCGACTGGCCTTGGGCCTCCAAGGCCATCCTTATCGAGGACTCCCCCCCCACAGTACCGACACCAGGCCCAGTCTTCAGTGCCCACGTCGAAAGATATGGAGACCAGAATGGCAGTATATCTGCCCTAGTGGCCATGCAATGGGTGTTTGTCTGGCTCATCTGGTTCATATGCCCTGACCACAGGCATTGAGTGCTTCCCAGACATCAAGGAGGTCCTCGAATGCCATCGGCCTCAAGAGAGGTCCCAGTCCCGTTCTTTGGGACACCGGTCCTCCCCAGCGAGTGCCAATGGCTTGGATAGACTATCCTCTAAAGTTCCTGTACTGTAGAGAGTGGTCCTTGACTGGGGTGATCATGTGGCCTCATACTCAGACTTTGAGTAAGAATGGGAGATGGAGGATCGAGAGGTGACACCATGACATGCCCTCAGACCCGTCTCCCCCAGCGACCCGATGCTGCTCTGCATCCGAGGACACTGCATTCCTCGATTTTGTGAGGGATATAGCCAAGGCTCTCGCGATAGAGACAGAGTCCGATGAGAACCCATGAACCAAGGAATTGGAAATACCCTAATACAAGGCAACCCTAAAGGAAACCTATCTCCAGGAACAAGCAGGAATGAGTCTTTACATATGGGTACGTCGGTACCGACGGAGCCTGCACGGGAACGCTCCCCAGCGTCCAAAAAGAAAGCTTTCGGGAGCATCCTACACGCATGCACGCTGCCTTCCCACCTAAACACTTCCCTCTCATCAGTTTTCCATTTTCCGCGGAGCCGGCAGGATATATTCCTGTCACCGTAGAAAATTCTTCTTTTTATTCTTACTTTTTTTGTGGTCGTGTCTGCCTTCCCTCGACGCCACCGGTGCTTTTCTTTTGTTTTTTCTAAATAATTTCTTCTTTTTGACACAAATTTTTTCTCTGTTAGTGTCTGACAGTTTCTAGGCCAATAGGCCTCCCTTTTTTCCGTTGTGGAAAAGCCAGCCACTACCCTTAAGAAATGCTCTAAGTGTGGCGGTACAAATATTCTTTTAGACACCCATACTGGGTGTCTAAAATGTTTGGGTCCTGACCATTGCTCACTTTAATGTCTTTCCTGCTGGAGTTCAGACAGAAGAAATCTTCAGAATCTAGCACAGCTCGATACCCGGTTCACATCGCACTCTGTCACCAGCTAGAATATCTCCACAGAATTGGGTAACCAAACAAAAGTCTGTAAAGACTAGCCAGTCCTCGAGTGGTAGATCTCCTTTCCAGTATCGAGATTGCTCCAGCTTTGCCCTCGAGGACATTTTGGCAATAAAGCCCTGGCGGGAGCCTTCGGACTCCAAAGCATTAACGGGGCTTTAGGTCGTTCCCAGGGTTCTCACCTCGGTGAACATACCTGGGCCATGCTCGGTGGTTGTGGCCTCTTCGAGCGGTATCGATACCCCGGCATCGGCTACGGTGATGGATGAAACACTCCTCACTGATGAACGTAGTCTAGCGCTCTCGGTTACTTCGGTACTGTTAGAGTGGCTGCAGACCGTTCCTCCAGTATCGGTATCGCCTTCGGTACCGGTATCGACATCGGCATCGGTACCGTCCATGCTTGCTTTGACAGACTCGATTCCCTCGATGCCGAGCCTGGAATCGATCCCTAGCATGGATGATTCAGTAACAACTTCGGGTGGTACCGAAGACATCGATTTAGGGAAAATCCGATGCTTCATCCTTTCAAGTCTTCTGATACCGATGACTGGGATGAGCCTCATTTTAGAGGGTCCTCCTCAGGGGAGGTTTCTTTTCAAGCTTTTCTGCTTGATATGGCGACGTTACTTGCCATTTCTATACCTGGTGAAGAATCCTTACAGGGGGTTCAGAGACCCTGCAATCCCCCTGGTTGCCAAAGGAGCTAATCATGCTTCCTTTGCATCAGAGCTTACAAGATCTACTTTTAAAGATGTGGAAAACTCCTTTAACGGTATCACCACATTCTGAGACACTTGAAACTAGGTACAAACATAAGAACATAAGATATGCCATACTGGGTCAGACCAAGGTCCATCAAGCCCAGTATTCTGTTTCCAACAGTGACTAATCTAGGTCATACGTACCTAGCAGTTTCCCCAAGAGAGACAGGTTCCACAATGCTTGTATTAGTTCAAGCATTGATATCCTGGGTCCCTTCTTAATAATGGTTTATGGACCTTTCCTCCAGGAACTTGTCCAAACCTTTTTTAAACCCAGCTACACTAACAGCCTTTACTACATCCTGCGGTAACAAATTCCAGAGTTTGATTACACGTTGAGTGAAAAAATATTTTATTTTATTAGTCTTAAATAGTTTACCCTGTAGCTTCATTGCATGTCCCCTAGCCTTTCTATATTCTGATAAGGTAAACAATCGATCTACGTTTACCCGTTCCACTCTGTTCATTTAATTTATAGACTTCTATCATATCACCACTCAGCCGTCTCTTTTCCAGGTTAAAGAGCCCCTTTTCTAAAATCGCTATATCCTTTTTAAGATACGGCGACCAGAATTGCACACAATATTCAAGGTGCGGTCTCACCATGGAACAATATAGAGGCATTATAATATCTTTTGTTTTATTTTCCATTCCTTTCCTTATGATACCTAGCATTCTATTTGCTCTCTTGGCTGCCGCTGCACATTGGGCTGAGGGTTTTAACATGTTATCCACAATGACGCCTAAATCTTTTTCCTGGGTGGTGGTTCCTAATGTGGAACCTTGCATCGTGTAACCATGGTTTGGGTTGTTCTTCCCTAGGTGCATAACCTTGCACTTGTCCACATTAAATTTCATCTGCCATTTTGAAGCCCAGTCTTCCAATTTATCAAGATCCTCTTGCAATTTTCTACAATCCTCTTGGGTTTTAACAACTTTAAATAGTTTTGTGTCATCTGCAAATTTGATAACCTCACTCGTTATTCCACTTTCCAGGTCATTTATGAATATGTCAAAAAGCAGCGGACCCAGCACAGATCCCTGGGGTACACCACTATTCACCTTTCTCCATTGGGAAAATTGGCCATTTAGCCCTACCCTCTGCTTTCTATCTTTTAACCAGTTCCTGAACCACAATAGTACACTGCCTCCTAACCCATGACTCTTTAGTTTTGACAAAAGTCTCTGATGAGGGACCTTGTCAAAGGCTTTCTGAAAGTCCAGATACACAATATCAGCCGACTCACCCTTGTCCACCTGATTATGCACTCCTTCAAAAAAACATAACAGATTAGTAAGACAAGATCTTCCTTGTCTAAAGCCATGTTGGCTGTCTCCCATTAGGTCATGACTATCTACATGCTGAGTAATTTTATTCTTTATGATGGTTTCTACCATTTTTCCCAGTACTGATGTCAGGCTCACCGGTCTGTAATTTCCCGGATCACCCCTGGAACCCTTTTTAAAAATTGGTGTTACATTGGCGATCCTTCAATCTTCAGGAATGAGAGATGATTTTAATGATAGTTCACAGATTACTAATAGCAGGTCTGCAATCTCATATTTCAGTTCTTTCAACACCCTTGGATGTATACCATCTGGCCCAGGTGATTTGCTGCTCTTCAGTTTATCTAATAGTTGTAATACATCTTCCCGATGTATCGATATTTCCTTCAATTCTTCCGCACCTTTAATTACCACTTCAGTCATAGGTAACATCCCTACATCTTCCTCAGTAAAGACTGAAGCAAAGAATTCATTCAATCTCTCCGCTATCGCCTTGTCACCTCTTAGTGCTCCTTTAACCCCTTTATCATCTAATCGACCAACTGACTCTCTCAGGTTTTTTGCTACGAATGTACTTGAAAAGGTCTTTACTTCGCGAGTGACGAGTGAGGTTATCAAATTTGCAGATGACACAAAACTATTTAAAGTTGTTAAAACCCAAGAGGATTGTGGAAAATTGCAAGAGGATCTTGATAAATTGGAAGACTGGGCATTAAAAATGGCAGATGAAATTTAATGTGGACAAGTGCAAGGTTATGCACCTAGGGAAGAACAACCCAAACTATGGTTACACGATGCAAGGTTCCACATTAGGAACCACCACCCAGGAAAAAGATTTAGGTGTAATTGTGGATACCATGTTAAAACCCTCGGCCCAGTGTGGAGCGGCGGCCAAGAGAGCAAATAGAATGCTAGGTATGATAAGGAAAGGAATGGAAAATAAAACAAAAGATATTATAATGCCTCTATATCGTTCCATGGTGAGACCGCACCTTGAATATTGTGTGCAATTCTGGTCGCCGTATCTTAAAAAGGATATAGCGATTTTAGAAAAGGTTCAGAGAAGAGCCACCAAAATGGTAAAGGGGATGGAAGGATACTCCTATGAAGAAAGGCTAAAAAGGTTGGGGCTCTTTAACCTGGAAAAGAGACGGCTGAGGGGAGATATGGTAGAAGTCTATAAATTAATGAACGGAGTGGACGGGTAAACGTAGATCGATTGTTTACCTTATCAGAATATAGATAGACTAGGGGACATGCAATGAAGCTACAGGGTAACTATTTAAGACTAATAAAAGAAAATATTTTTTCACTCAACGTGTAATCAAACTCTGGAATTTGTTACCGGAGGATGTAGTAAAGGCTGTTAGTGTAGCTGGGTTTAAAAAAGGTTTGGACAAGTTCCTGGAGGAAAGGTCCATAAACCATTATTAAGAAGGGACCCAGGATATCAATGCTTGAACCAATACAAGCATTGTGGAACCTGTGTCCCTTGGGGAAACTGCTAGGTACGTATGACCTAGATTGGCCACTGTTGGAAACAGAATACTGGGCTTGATGGACCTTGGTCTGACCCAGGATGGCATATCTTATGTTCTCAAATTCTCCCTTTGCCTGCCTTATCAATGCCTTGCATTTGACTTGCCAGTGCTTGTGCTGTTTCCAGGTTTCATCGTTTGGTTCTTTTTTCCATTTCCTGAAAGATGCTTTTTTGGCAACAACAGCCTCTCTGACCTCACCTTTAAACCATGCTGGCAATTTTTTGGACTTCCTTCCACTTTTCTTAAAGCGTGGAATACAGCTGGTCTGGGCTTCCAAGATAGTGCCACCTTCTCCAGGTTTTCAAAAGACTCAACTTCCTCATCATTCTATTGCTGTAGAATCGGCAATGAGGCGTATTAAGAGTGCAAAGAAGCACTTCTCTTATCCGCCAGGTCGTGAGTCTAGGACTTTAGATGCCTTTGGACGTCGATGCTTCCAGGCATCCATGCTTTCAGCAAGAATTGTCTCATATCTTTTCTATATGGATTGTCTCTTGAAGAGGTCACAAAGAGCTTAAAGCTTTTGAACCCTTTTCTTCAAGAGCATAAGAGCAGATTTTTTCATACTAGTCAATCATGCTCACAATATCTCTAGGTTCCTTAATCGTGCTTCCCTGGACTGTTTTGAGTCTATTAGCAGAACGTCTGCTATAGCCATAGGAGCACGACGCATGGCCTGGCTCCAAGTTTCGGACAGATGGGTACAGAAAAGGCTGGGAAATACTCCTTGTACTGGTGAAAATCTCTTCAACAAGGAGGCTTTATTTCAAGCTAATCAGTTAAGCACTGATGCTGTTGCTTTCAGAGGATTGTCAAAACTTTCCTCTATCCCAGCTAATAAAAAATCTCCTAAAAAGCTTTATCCCCCTAGCGGAAAAAAGTTTTATTCATCTTCTACCCATGATGCAGATGTTTCCAAAGACAGGGAACATCAAACCAGGCTAAGGAAATCAAAACCTCAACAGGCTCAGCAAACCCAGCAGTCGCAGGGTTTCTGATATTTTATTCACTTTTCCTGTGTGAGGTTTAGAACCTCTGAACCTACTTCTTTTCAACAGAAACATCTAAGGTTCCTGTCATCCATGTTGAGATATTAGTCATACATTGACTCAATTCCTCGACTCTGGGCATGAATCTCTTGCTACAAGAGAAATTCATCCTTTTAGCTCCAAGAGCTATTGAGGACCTTCATACCCTGCAGATAACAGGTTTCTCCTTTTTTTTTTTTTTTAAAGGAGGAGTAACAACTAACAACAAGGCGAGCTATGCCTTCACCTTGACTGTTTCCTGTACGAGGATATCTCATACTTTTAACTGCAAGGGGACCCTATCTCTTCAAAGACTTAACAAATTGTAAGTCTTCTCAACTCTGTATTACTTTCTATCCCTCTTAGTACAGACATTCAGTCTCTAAGAGTACTACTAATCAACTGGAGGGCTTTTTTTCTAAGCCCATAGGATTTTCTTCAATACCTACTCCAGTAAGTAGTTTCCATACAGAGTTTTCTTTCCCTTTTGCGGTTCATCTTCTTCTCTGTGTATCTTGGAGCAAACCTTCTCAGATACTTCTTTAAGGCAGCTTATCAGACTGAAATTGAGTATTACCACTCCAAATTATGTCTGTTGGTCCTCTCCAACCTATAGGACCTAACTTTGTCTGCTGCCTTAATAACAGATAACTCCAAGAGAGGTTCCAGAACCCATTTGGACAATTTATTGTTGCAGGCATCAGGCCTGTCTACTATTCTTAGCCATCTTCAATTACACAGGTACACTAAAAAAAATTTTTTTTAAACTGCCTCTGTTTTGATTGATTTTTATGTTTTTTGGTGCGCTGAATCCAAATCTGGTAACCAATTTGCTCCATCACGTACAGATTTTTTGCTACATTGGGTTAGCAGTTTGAGGTGAACGTTTCAGATTGAGTGCGATTGAGATAAAAGTTTCTTGAATGAATTCTTTATACTAATTGTTTAGTAGTTATTCAAATAAGAATAAAGAAAATTGTAACAAGGCAGCACATAAGAATAGAGTAATGTCAACAAAACACACTGTGATGGTAGCAAAATTGTCTGCACTTAAAACAGCCACATACATGTGCACAAACATTGAGCATATAAGAGCGAGGTTAGACACAAAGCAAAGCAAAGAAATGTGCAAAAAATGTTGTACAGGTATGTATGTAAGAATAGAAAACGCAAACCGCACCATTGCAATACATGAAGACAAACACCCGATGGTGTGAAAATAAAATTCTAATAAATGAGATCCGACACTGTGGTAATAACTAGCAAATTTTTATTTCAAAGTTTAGTAAAAACACGATATTTGTCAACACAGTTTAGATTTTAAAGTCATTTTTGGGTCAATCAATCTCCTGGTGGGCCCGTTTCTTCTTCCCCCGAATGCTTCTCTTGGTGCGCTGCTTGGCGTATTTTTCATCTGGGGTTTCCCGCAGCAGCAACCAGCAGAAATCAGCCATCATAGTGGTGTTCCATCTTCCTTGGTACCTTCTCTCTGCGTCCTTGATGTCCTGGTGAAACCTTTCACCTTGTTCTTCACTGTACGCCCCCAAGTTTTCGGGAAAGTAGTTCACATGGGAGTGCAAGAAATGGACTTTCAGGCTCATGTTACAGCCTTGTTCTTTGAAGGCATTGAGCATCCTGGCAACAATATCCTTATAGTTCTCATCCCGCCTGTTCCCCAAGAATTTGAGAACAACATCCTTGAAGGAATCCCAGGCTTCTTTTTCCTTCTCAGACATCGTTTCAGCGAATGCTCCATCTGAAATGAGTTTCCTTATATCAGGGCCAACAAACACTCCTTCCTTTAGCTTTGCTTCAGAAAGTCGGGGGAACTTTGAGCAAAGGTACCGAAAGCACTCACCATCTTTTGGAAGGGACTTGATGAATTGCTTAATGAGACCCAACTTAATGTGGAGAGGTGGTAATAGAATTTTATCACAAGGTACCAAGCTCTCATGAAGAACATTTTTCTCACCGGGTCTCAAATACTCCCGAATTGGCCAGTCTTTTTCCCCCCAGTGTAGGTCGCGGGCCCGGCTATCCCACAAGCAAAGGAAGCAGGGATATTTGGAGAAACCGGATTGCTGCCCTAATAGCATGGATAGAATTTTAAAGTCTCCACAAATCATCCACTTATGCTCATCATAACGAATCTTCTGAAGAATCAGGGCCAAATTCTCGTATTTTTCTTGGAGAATAACAGAGTGAGCAATAGGAACTGAAGCGAATGTGTTGCCATTATGAAGAAGAACACCTTTTATGCTGTCTTTTGACGAATCAATGAACAGCCGCCATTCAGCAGGATCATACTTGAGTTTAAACTTTTCCATCACTCCGTATATATCGTTGCAAAATACCAAATCTTCCTCTTTGCTGAAATACTTCAAAAATTGTGTCTCGCGGTTGCGGTACCAATAAAAAGTTGTTCCTGGTGACAATAGATTTTTCTGTTTAAGCCGAGAACCTGGCAGTTGGGCAGCATCTTTTGGGAGTCCTAAATCCCGGACTAAATCATTCAATTCAGCTTGAGAGAAAAGTTCAGGTTTCGGATCTGGTTCAGTTTCAAACTCGGAAGTACTGGACTCATCGGGAAAAGCCATCTGATGAGTCTCATCATGATCAGAACCGTCCACACAAATATGATCCAAAGATTTTGGTGGTTCAGGCACAGGTACTTCGTTGCTATGAGGCATAGGCCTAATTGCTGAGGGAAGGATGGGGTAACTTATTACGTTCTTATTTTTTAAGTTGTATCCCTTCACAATGCAAGAGCAAAAATAGCAGTCACTGCTGTGGTCTCTTTGTTCACGCCACATCATAGGTATTCCGAAACGAAATGCTTGTTTTTTTACCTTTCATCCATAAGCGTAGATCTTCCTCACATGTCTTGCACACTTTGTGAGGAGCCCACGGTTTGTCTTGATCGCCTAACTTCAAACCGAAATAGGCGAAATATACTTTTTAAATAAATGCAGAAATGTTCCTCTGCCGCTTTTTCACGGTATATTCCCCACAAATAAAACAAAAACTGTCCGGAGAGTTGACGCAACCTCTGGCTCTGTGAGCCATCACAAATACACAGCACTGCAAACTACAACTGTAGTGAACCACTTTGGAATAAAGCTGGATTACGACTGAGCAAACAAAAGGTAATAATGAACTTGCAAGAAACTGAAATTTGACAGGAACGTTCATGTCGCAACCACCGTGTTTGAGCGAACGAGGCGAACGAGGCGAGGCGAACAGGAAAGAACATGCACCAGCGCGAGTACTGGATTTAGCCCCCTGCCTCCCAATTGTCCTGTTAATGTATAAAATGAATACAAAACACTCTAAAATATCATGAGGGAGTGTTTCTAGTTAGTTAACCATTACAACCTCTATTTTGGGCCAAGAAAATAAACTGCAGTTGGCTAAAAAGAAATTATGTGAACATTCCTTATATGGGTAAGAAATCTAATTTTGCAAGAAAACGTGACGTGATGGAACATTTTGGCTATTTTTCCTGGATTCAGCACCCCAAAATCTATAGGAGGCAGTTTTTTGGTAGTGTACCTGTGTTATTTTTGGCTCCAACAGAATAGATTAGGTTGCACACTGACAATTAAACAGCCAGATCTAAGCAACCTACAACATGCTCTCTGCAATTTATACAGGAAAGCTCTGCAACTATGGGCCTTTGCCAGAGAGCCTCAGAGCTACTCCTAGTAGGTAGCTTCCAGATGGTTAAAAAGGGCTTCAGCTGGTAGACTCTGCCCAGTCATGCTCCTACATGACTGATTTTTTGTAATCTTACCATCTTCCTTAAAAATTTCCTTTTAAGGAAAAATAACCAGGGCTTAGACCATGTGAAAGCGTAGAGAATTGCACAATTCCCTGGGTTGTTCCACATCTCACTGGAACTTCTACAACAGGAATGCATTCCTTTCACTGCAGTCGGTCCTTATTCACTACTTTCCTTCTAATTCCCTATACTTCATTGTAGCTTATGATGAACAAAAGAACGCCTGATACTCATATTGCCCTCATAGAGAGGCAAACATGGTATCCCCTTATATTGCGTCTTTTTTTCCAGCTATTACTTGAAGTTAGAAGGATCCAGACTTGCTGTCTTAAGACTAAGGATTTCCTCTGCACTCCTTCACGTACGTCTCAAGACCTGGTTATTCAGGGATTAGATCTTTTTTTAAAGAAATCTACTCCTCTCCTTATAAGTGGAAAACATAGTACCAGTTTCCAGGAAACTTTCTCTATAGTTCTTCCATTTTTAACCAGACAGAGATTCTCCATCTATATTCTCAAGTAGGTCTTAATCCTTCTTGTTATTGGGTCAATCTCTATACAACATCTGACTTTGAAAGATTTGTTTATTGTCCATATTAATGCTGTCCCAGCATATCATAAAACTTTATGGACAACCAATTTCTACGGTAAATTAGGAAATACCTTCTTTACCATTGCCTTTTCGGTTACCTCATATCTGAAGCTCTCCATGTAAAGTCATTATCATAAGTGACATCACTTATGAAAGACTTTACTGATCTTCAAGAAATTGGGGGCCCAATGCCTTCTACAAATGTCTTTGTCTTTCATTTGGATAAAGGGGGTCTTAAAGACCTATCCCTTTTTTCTGCAAAGGGTATTTCTACCTTTTCATCCAAACCAGTCAGATTTATCTCCACTCTTTCCTAGGGCTTTATTCTGCTCCATGGACAAGGAGTTCAAACCTTGGACTTTACAGAAGCTTTAGCTATTTTCTCCAAAGTCCAACCTCATTAAACTTCCCATTTTTTCTTCTGGGGTTAGTTCTAAACATTAAGACTTTTTATCTCTTCCTGTATTGCAAAATTTATTTTCCTCTACTTCACAGTGAGGAGATTTCTTTGAGGATAATGTACTGGCTCTCAACTACAGACCCATATTAGCCTCAGCAAATACTTTCGCAATACCTTTTAGTAAGATCCACTTTAGAAAATTGGGATTCAATATTTTCTAACAATTATATTCTACATAAGGACTCCCCTTCTGGATACCTTGTTTAGTCAAGCTGTTCCACAGCACCCCTTTTTTCTTTTCTAGTTCAACTCCTACCCTCCATCCCTTGGATGCCTGAGGTTCTGAGGAATAAGCATGGTCTATCCATTAGATATGCAACATGCTGGGGCCTCCTCCAGGCATCTTAGCTTGGGAGTCCCCCTATGTGAAGACTCATTCCTGCTTGTTCCTGGAGATAGCACAGTTACTTACCTGTAACAGGTGATCTCTGGGAACAGCAGGAATAAGTCTTCACAACCTACCCACCTCCCCTAGGAGTTGCGCTCTCTCTCTCTCTCTCTTTCTAATTTGTCTACTTCCCTCCTTCGGTCTCAGCTACAAACCCAACTGATGAGAGGGAAGTGTTTAGGCGGGAAGGCAGCGCGCATGTGTGTAGGATGCTCCCAAAAGCTTTCTTTTTGGACGCTGGGTAGCGTTCCCGCGCAGGCTCCGTCGGTACCGACGTACCCATATGTGAAGACTTATTCCTGCTGTTCCCAGAGATCACCTGTTACAGGTAAGTAACTGTGCTTTACGGTCCCAGTGCCCCCGATTCTTGACCGCCTCCTCCTCCGGATATGGGGAACATTGGTGTAGGTACCAATTGTCAGCAGGCACCTCGATGCCATGAACACTGGAGCCCTGGGTTCCAAAAGGCCCAGCTCCCCCACAACTCAATGGTCGTGGAGTCGGCCATTCGCTGGCTTAAGAGCCAAAAGACACACTCACCGGTACCACCCAGCAGGGAGGTCTGAACCCTCAATGCCCTCAGCAGAAAGTCTTTACAGGCCTCGATTCTCAGCAGGCCTTGATGGAAAACCCCTACAGAGGTTCAAGACCCTAACCTCAGAATGTTCAAAGTTCCTGTCCTGAACAACCTATGATGGCTTTGAGTCATCGGCTAGGGTGGCCGCTGCAGGCATAGGGGCATGATGCCAAGCATGGCTATAGGTGTCCAAACTGGAACAATGGGTACAGGACAAACTGATCAATGTCCCCTGCACAGGTAAAAAACCTGTTTGGGAAACCCCATGGCGGACAAAGCAGTGGAGATAGAGACAGAGTATGTGACGAGAACCAGGCTCTCAAAAAAGAGCTCTGTGCAACCCCAAAAGATGACCCCTGGGGAAAAAGGCCGCCTTCCCAAGGAAGAAAGGGGGCTTCAGTTCTACTCCACACTTCCAAGCCTTCTCGGGCCCTCAACAGTTCTATCAGCAAAAAAGGCTAGGGACATGGTCCCAGAAAGCATAAAGACACAGGCACCGGTTTGGGTCCAGCCTGGGGGAGGTTTTTGATGGCCTGGTTGTGACTCCCCACACCCCCGGGGGGGGGGGGGGTACCTAGCCCTGTTTGCCCATAGATGACAGCCATCACCATCGATGCCTGGGTATTACAGGTGGTAAAGGAAGGCTACCTCCTCCACCTACCTCAGACACTGCTCCCATTCTTCCCAGGAGAGCCCACTAGACCTCTCCTTCACCAGACTCTGCTCCTCTCTAAGCTAGCAGGAGTACTCTGGGACAAAGCAGTAGAGACAGTCCCAAAGTACCCCTGGGGCACCAGCTTCTACTCCAGGTACTTCCTCGACCCCAAGAGGACTGGGGACCTCAGGCCCATCCTGGACCTGCAAGAGCTCAACAAGTTTCTGGTCAGGGAGAAGTTCAAGGTGCTCTCCCTTGGAATGCTGCTGCTCCAGCAGGGAGCTGGCTTTGCTCCTTACACCTAAAGGATGCTTACACTCATTCTAATCCACCCCAGCCACAGAAAATACTCCAGTTCATGGTGGGGAGACAACACTACCAATTCAGGGTACTGCCCTTTGGGCTAGCCTTGTCTCCCAGGGTCTTCACAAAGTGCCTCGTGGTGGTCACAGCCCACCTCAGACTTCAAGGAGCCTTCAGTCTCCTACCTGGATGACTGGCTCATAAAGGGGGCCACAGCTGCAGAGGCACAATGTGCCACCGGATGCACCATAAACGCCCTGCAGCACCTGGGGTTTGTCATAAATTACCCCAAGTCCCACCTCACTCCCGCTTAAAGCCTATAGGGGTGCAGCTGGACACCCTTCAGGCAAAAGCCTTCCTCCCTATGGAGAGGTCAGCAAGCCTCAGGGAACTAGCCGCAGTGGTGCAGGGCATTGCCCGCCCGGCTTCTCCACCGCCTGCTGGGACATATGGCATCCACAGATTCCCACCTACACATGAGAGCAGCCCAGTGGTGCCCCCTATTCTCAGTGGACCCAGGCTATAGGCAGGCTCGGGGCAGGGGGCGCGTGACCCACCAACTGGCAGATTCCCTCAGATGGTGGCAGAATTCAGGTCACCTTCATGCCGGGATGCCCTTCCAAGCACCCCCCCCCCTCCCCTAGAAAATCTTCACCACAGACACCTCTCTAATGGGCTGGGGAGCACATTGGGACAGCCTCCAGACACACAGCTGCTGGTCCCAGAGGGAATTCGAAATGCAGATCAACCTGCTGGAAATCGGGGACATATTTCTGGCTCTCAAGGCCTTCCACCATCAGCTACAGCACCATATGGTGCTGACCCAGACTGACAATCAAGTCACAATGTTCTATGTGAACAAATAGGGGGGAATGAGGTCATACCCCCTCTGCCAGGAGGTGGTAGCCCTCTGCTCTTATGCCACAAGCAGCGAGATGCTCCTGAGAGCGGTCTACCTCCCGGGCCAGGACAATATCTTGGCGGACAAGCTGAGCCAGGTACTCCAGCTGCATGAGTGGCACCTGGACCCAGCAGTAGTCTCAGAGCGGTTCCGGCTCTGGGGCGCCCCAGTGATGGACCTGTTCACCAACCCGGACAACATGCAGTTGACCCGTTTTTTGCTCCCGTCAACCACACCCATCTTGGGTAGCAGCGGATACTTTCCTCATCCTGTGGTCAGTAGACCTCCTGTACACATTCGTCCCCAACACCGCTGATAGCCAAGACCTTGTTCAAGGCCCAACGTGACAGAGCATCGCTAGTGCTGATGGTAGCCCAGACAGCCCTGGTTCCCACTGCTCCTCTCCTTTATAGACGGTACTGACGATTTCCCTGGGCTGAGCCCAAGGACTACTCTCGCAGGATCAGGGCACTTCTCCAGGACCAAGCAGGAAGTCAGTCCTCACATATGGGTGATGTTGGCGCCGACGGAGCCCTCGTGAGGAGCATTTCCCCAGCTTTCAAGGAAAGCCTTTAGGAATGCAGCGTGCATGCACGTCCCCTTCCCGCCCAAGGGTGCCATATTGCTCAGTCTTTCTTTTTCTGCGGAGCCCAACGGACGTGAGTTCGTGTCACCCAGGAAAAGTAGATTTTTTTCTGCGGTTTTTGCTTTTTCTTATCCGGTTCGACGCCGGTTCCCCTTCCCGCCTGGGCTCGGTACACTGGTATCGAGTCCGGAATTTCTTTTTTCGGTTTTTGTCCTTCGTGACTAGCGTTCGCGCCTTTTTTGTTATTTTCACTGGCAGGCCAGTCTTTTGACCTTGCAGGGGCCCTTTTTCCCACGATGGCTGCCAGCAGGTTCAAAAAATGTGATCAGTGCAAGAAACATATGTCTCTCACTGACACACATGACTGCTGCCTCCAATGCCTTGGGCCTGACCATGACCCGCTGGGCTGTGGCCCGTATGGCAAAATGTCATCGAAGGCACTAAGGAGCCGTCAGCATCAATGTGAAAGAATTTTTTCAGAGTCTGCGTCCGGCCGGGCCTGGACTTCGTCAGAGGCCTCGACATCTCGGGATCTGACCCAGAGCGCCGTTGTGGTTCCTCTGAGAAGAGGTCTCCCACCCGGGAGCACAAAAGGAAGAAGAAGCTCGTGAGGGCGGCATCGATGGAGGCCCCTGGGTCCTCGAGGGCCAGGTGACGCAGCCCTGACCACCGCCCCAGGCTCTCTGAGTCAGAGAGGCTGTCCAAACTACCTCGCATGGAGCCGGAGTCCCGAGTCACGTAAGTTCTGTTGTCCTTGTGAATTTCCTCCAGGAGAACCGCCGTCGGGGGCTGCTGAGTCTCCTGAGCTTGGACTCAGGCTGACGTCCTTGGAGAGCAGCTTGGCTGCCTTCATGGAACAGCAGCGGGTGCTGATCGCCGGTCTCACTAGTGCATCTGCCCCGACCACCGGGACCTCGACGTCTAAGTCGACTCCAGAGGCCAAGCCGATCCTCAAGTCTCGAGTCGATCCTCGGTCAAGGTCCCCCTCGACCTCCCGTGAGGGGTCGGGGTGAGTGGCACCGAGGCCCACATGGCCAGAGCCGCTCGACGACTCCTCGGAGGAGTCAGCGTGGGAGATTGAGGATGAGGAGTCTCCTGATACCTTCCAGACCCTGTGCACGTCCCTTCGGACTCCCTGGAGTCCGAGCCTCGGAGAAGGTTCCCCCCCCCCCCCCCGGAGGATACCGGGTTCTCGGACTTCGTGAGGGACATGGCCAAGGCTTTGGCATTCCCTGCGGACGCCGAGGAGGAGCCTCAAGTCGAGGAGCTTGATGCCCTCCAGTATGATTTTCCTCCGAAGGAAGCCTTTACAGTACTGGTTCCTCTGATGCTGGAACGGCTTCTCTTCCGTATGTGGAAGGCACCGGCCTCGGCGCCGGTTCTTAGCAAACGGGTCGATTCCATTTATCGAGTCCGTAAGAGCCCTGGGTTCCAAAAGGCGCAGCTACCGCACAATTCCATAGTTGTGGAATAGGCCATGCACCGCCTGAAGAGTCAGAAGATGCACTCATCGGTGCCCCCCGGCTGGGAGGCCCGGAACCTGGATGCCCTCGGTAGAAAGTGCTTCCAGGGCTCTATGCTATCTTGCCCTGTCCAGACTTACCAGCTGTACATGGGCATGTACTTAAGGGACCTGGCAAAGGAGATTGCCGGGTTCTCAGCTGGCCTCTCCGAGGAACCCTTGCAGAGGTTCAAAGCCTTGTCGACAGGGATCCGAGAGTGCTCGAAGTTTATCTCTCGAGCAGTCTATGATGGCTTAGAGACTTCGGCCCGGGTAGCCGCGGCTGGCAACGGTGCATGCCGTCAGGCCTGGCAACAGTCATCGGACCTGGAGTCATGGGTGCAGGACAGGTTGGTTGATGTCCCGTGCCGAGGTGACAAGCTATTCGGTAAGCCCATGACTGAAAAGGCTGCAGAAATCGAGACTGAGACTCTCACCAGGACAAGGCTGTCCAGGAAGACTTCTGCCCCTTCTCAAAAAAAAGAATGGCTCGGGAAAGAAGCCCTTTTTCCCAAGGAAGGGTGCTGCCTACAAATCCTACCCTCAGTATCAGGCTTCTCCAGCTCCCCAACAGGGCCAGCAGGTGCAGGGGCATGGGGCCCGTAGGCAGAAGACCCCCGAGCTGCCAGCTCTGGCTCCTGCACAGCAGGGAGTGGGGTTTTGACTTCCACAGCATGGCCTCTCCTCTGCCAGGGGCTCTGCTCAGCACAGGGGGGTCGGCTGACCCTGTAGGCCTACAGGTGGCCAGCCATCACAGGGGATACCTGGGTACTGAGCATAGTCCAAAAGGGCTACATGCTCTGCTTCCACCAGCTACCCCCCTCCTACTATCCAGGGGAGCCTCCAAGACTCCCTCTACACAGGAACCTCCTCCTTCAGGAGTTGGCAAGTCTTCTAAAGGAACAGGCGGTGGAACCGGTGCCTCACCACCTGAAAGGGCAAGGCTTCTACTCCAGGTACTTCCTGGTACCAAAGAGGACAGGAGGCCTCTGGCCAATCCTAGACTTGCGAAACCTAAAGAGGTTTCTCGAGAGGGAAAAGTTCAAGATGCTTACCCTTGGGATACTGCTGCCCTACCTCCAGCAGGGAGACTGGCTATGCTCTTTAGACCTAAAGGATGCTTATACTCACATCCTCATTCATCCAGACCACATACAATATCTCAGATTTGTGGTGGGAGGAAACCATTTTCAGTACAGGGTACTTGAAGAATGGTCTAGAATTTGGCAGCTGGGATTTAATGTTAAAAAATGTAAGGTCATGCATTTGGGCTGCAGCAATCCAAGGGAGCAATATAGTATGGGGATGAAGTACTTATGTCCACTAAAGAAGAGCAGGAACATAAGATATGCCATACTGGGTCAGACCAAGGTCCATCAAGCCCAGTATCCTGTTTCCAACAGTGGCCAATCCAGGTCATACATACCTAGCAGTATCCCCAAAAGACAAAGGTTCCACAATGCTTGTATTGGGTCAAGCATTGATATCCTGGGTCCCTTTTTAATAATGGTTTATGGACCTTTCCTCCAGGAACTTGTCCAAACCTTTTTTAAAACCCAGCTACACTAACAGCTCTTACTACATCCTCCGGTAACAAATTCCAGAGTTTGATTACATGTTGAGTGAAAAAATATTTTCTCTTATTTGTCTTAAATAGTTTACCCTGTAGCTTCATTGCATGTCCCCTAGTCTTTCTATATTCTGATAGTGTAAACAATTGATCTACGTTTACCCGTTCCACTCCATTCATTAATTTATAGACCTCTATCATATCTCCCCTCAGCCGTCTCTTTTCCAGGTTGAAGAGCCCTAACCTTTGTAGCCTCTCTTCATAGGAGTAGCCTTCCATCCCCTTTACCATTTTGGTGGCTCTTTTCTGTACCTTTTCTAATAACGCGATATCCTTTTTAAGATACGGTGACCAGAATTGCACACAATATTCAAGGTGCAGTCGTACCATGGAACGATACAGAGGCATTATAATATCCTTTGTTTTATTTTCCATTCCTTTCCTTATGATTTATTTATTATTTTATTTATTTATTTAACGCTCTTATATACTGCACTTTTTATCATCAGCGCGGTTTACAGTAAAGCACAGTTACTTACCTGTAACAGGTGATCTCTGGGAACAGCAGGAATTAGTCCTCACATATGGGTACGTCGGTACCGACGGAGCCTGTGCGGGAAAGCTCCCCAGCTTCCCAGAAAGAAAGCCTTTGGGGCCTCCCACTGCGCATGCGCGCTGCCTTCCCGCCTTCCTACCAACTCTCCTCAGTTCGAGTTTAAAGCTGAGACAATAGAGAGAGGAAAGGAAAGAGAGAGAAAGAGACAACTCCTAGGGGTGGTGGGTGGGTTGTGAGGACTAATTCCTGCTGTTCCCAGAGATCACCTGTTACAGGTAAGTAACACTGTGCTATCTCCAGGAATAAGTCCTCACATATGGGGACTCCCTAGCTGAGATGCCTGGGAGATCCCCCTCTTGTAAGGGTATGAGACCCTGAAAGGTTTCACGTCTTCCTATGGATCTCAGGCATCCAATCAGGGAAGGTGGGCAGGAGTTGTTTAAGAATGGAACAGGTGTTTGAGGACAGCCTGACCAAATAAGGCATCCCGGCGGGAGTCCTTGTCCAAGCAATAATGGGCTGTAAAGGTATGAACCGAGGCCCAGGTGGCTGCTCGACAGATCTGATCGATGGATACAGAATGAAGATGAGCCATAGAGGTGGCCATGGCTCTCACATTGTGAGCAGTGACATGGCCCACCAGAGTAAGGTTCTTACTCTGGTAAGCAAAAGAGATACACTGAGCAATCCAATTAGACAGCGTTCTTTTAGTGACTGGAAGTCCCAAATGGGAAGGATCAAAAGCAACAAAAAGCTGGGAAGACTTTCTATGTTGCTGTATCCTGTGGAGGTAAAAGGCGAGAGCTCTTTTACAATCCAGAGTATGAAGGGCCCTCTCTGCATTAGATGCATGAGGAGCTGGAAAAAAAATAGGTAAATATACCTCTTGATTAAGATGAAAAGGTGAAACCACTTTAGGCATAAAGTGTGGATTCGTCCTAAGGACTACCTTATCATGATGGAACCTTGTATAAGGCGGAGTAGCCACTAAGGCCTGCAGTTCACTGATACGGCGAGCTGAGGTGACTGCAATAAGGAAAATAACCTTCCAGGAAAGAAATTTCAAGGATGTTGAGGCTAAGGGTTCAAAGGGTGGCTGCATAAGCTGACCAAGAACCAAGTTTAAGTCCCATGCCACCGGAGGAGGTCTAATGGGAGGTTTAGTTAAGGTTAGGCCTCTCATGAATCTAGCAATAAGAGGATGAGAGGAAATAGTTTGTCCATTGATAGGTTTAAGTGATGCTGCAATAGCACTCAAATGGACTCGTACTGAATTCGTTTTGAGGCCTGCATTGGAAAGATGCAGGAGATATTCCAATAGAGAATTCACAGGTAGTGCGAGAGGGTCAAGACTCCTTTGAGCACACCAAATGGAAAATCTTTTCCATTTGAAAGCGTAAGAACGCCCAGTGGAAGGTTTCCTGGAGGATATCCTTCACTTGTTGAGAAAGATTGAAGGCTTGAAGGTCTAGGCCTTCAGTAACCAAGCTCTGAGGTGAAGGGACTTGGGGTTTGGGTGCCACAAAGTTCCCTCCTCTTGGGACAGAAGGTCTGGAGCAGCTCCCAAGTCCAGGGAGGGGGCTTGTGAGAGCTGCAGAAGTAGAGGGTACCACACTTGGCGTGGAGCGATGAGGATCATAGATCCTTGATCCCTCTGGAGTTTGAACAGAGTCTTGGGAATCAAGGGAATGGGTGGAAAGGCATACAGGAAGGCCTGACCCAGTGAAGGAGGAAGGCATCCTTGGCCAGAGCCTCCTGACACGGAATTCTGGAACAGTTTGGCATTCCATGGACTTGCAAAGAGGTCTATGTCCGGGGTTCCCCATTCCTGGAAGATTCGGAGTACCTGATCCTTGTGCAGGGTCCATTCGTGTGGGAGCAAGACTCGACTGAGTCTGTCTGCCCAAGAGTTTTGAACTCCTGGAAGGTATACTGCCAGAAGATGGATTTGATGCTCTCTGGCGAAGGCCCACAGTCTTAGAGCTTCGTTGCAAAGCAACAGAGAGCCAGTCCCTCCTTGTTTGTTTATGTAAAACATAGCTACTTGATTGTCCGTATGAACAAGGACGGTCATGTTGTTGAGGAGGGTATGAAAAACTTTGAGAGCAAGGAAAATTGCTCTGAGTTCCAAAAGATTGATATGAAGGGTGGCCTCCTGTGGAGACCAAATGCCCTGAGTGGAGAGGTCTTGTAGATGAGCTCCCCAACCTGTTTGGGAGGCATCTGTTGTGAGGGTTGATTGGGGCAACAGTGGCTGGAAGGGAGCCCCCAACAACAAATTTTGGGTGGATGTCCACCAATGGAGAGACCAAAAGAGACGTTTGGAGGTTGCTATTTGGTCTGAGAGAACTCCTGATGCTTGAGTCCACTGGGTGGACAAAGTCCATTGAGCTGCTCTCATGTGTAGACGAGCATAAGGTAGCACATGTACTGTGGAGGCCATGTGGCCTAGCAGCTGTAGCATCTCCCTGGCTGTCAGGTGGGTTCTGGACTGAGCCTGGGAGGCGAGGTGCACTAGACGCTGGCAACGGGCCTGAGGAAGGTAGGCCCTTGCAGTGGTGGTATCTAACCAGGCCCCTATGAATTCCAGGGACTGAGTAGGGGTAAGCTGAGACTTTGGGAGGTTGATCACAAGTCCCAGATAGTGCAGAATGCGTCTGGTGCGGTCCAGGGAAGTCTGGGCTTCGGACTGAGATGGAGCTCGGATGAGCCAGTCGTCCAGGTATGGAAAGACAAAGATTCCCAGGGCACGTAGAAAGGCACTGGTTCCGCTCCTGGCTTGAGGGTGACAATGACAGGGGCTATGTTCTTCGCTAGGCCAGGTGGATTATCTTCTGCCCATACTTCAGGTGGGGCTATAAGGTTGGTAGGTATACAGGAACTGGTTGACTTGATTGGAGGTGTGCTATAGAACCGCCACTCCTCTTCTCGGGGAACAGTTAGCACCATCAATCCAGCAGGCTTTGGGTTCACAGTCATTTTCATTTCTCCCCCTTCAGCAAAGGATATCTGTGCCTGGAGCTTAGCAAGCATGTCTCGGCCCAGAAGTGGAATAGGGCACTCAGGCATATACAAGAACTGGTGCGTTATTTTCTGTCCCCCTAGTTCACACATGCGGTTCTGCAGGAATGACTTTGTGGCCTTGTTCCCGGTGGCCCCAACGATGGTGACAGATCGAGAGGAAAGAGGAGCCACTGGCTTAGCCACTACTGAATGTTCTGCTCCCGTATCTACCATAAAGTCCATATATTGGTCCCCTATCTTTAAACTGACCATAGGCTCCTGGGGACCCAGGGTAAACTTGGAGCCCGGTCTGGCCTAGTCTTCATCCACGTCATCCATGTCATAGCCCATTACTACTGCCACTCCTTCAATGGCTTCTTCTCTCTCTTGCTGGAACTATGCTCGGTTCATTCCTCCCCTCCTTCGGAATCGATCTCCTGTTCTCCAGGGACTCCCTCCTCCCCTCGCGGGGGCGGAGTCCAGATGCGGGCATTCACTTCTCCAATGTCCTTTTTCTTTGCAGTAGGCGCACTGATTCGCACTCAATTGAGGCCTGCCACTTCTGCGGCCTCTTCCACGTTCTCTGGTCCTTTGATTAGGAAAACCTCCTCCACGTCGTTCAACTAAAGCAACAGCAAGAAGATCTGCCTTCTTCTTCATCTTCCGTTCACTTTCTCTGTCACGTTCATTTTCACGATTCACAAATACTTTCTGAGCGACTTCCATTAGCTGTGCTCTATTCATGCCCGCAAATCCATCCAGTTTCTGCAATTTTCGTTTTATGTCTCTCTGGGACTGACTGACTGACAAAGGCTGCATTTACCATGCGTAAATTCTCCTGAGCGGCGGGATCATATGGGGTATATAATCTATAAGCTTCGGACAACCGCTCATAAAAGGCCGCTGGGCTCTCATCTGGACCCTGGAGGACTTCCGATACCTTCCCAATATTCATGGCCCTCTGGCCTCCCTTCTTCAGGCCCTGCAACAGGGCTTGGTGAAATCTCGTCAGGGCCGCCGCCCCCCTTTCATCATTTGGGTCCCACCCAGGATCTTCATTTGGATAAGCCGCGGCGGCAGCTTGTGGGAGATTTATTCCTCCTCCTTCTACGGGGTTCTCTTTTAACCAACGGAGAGCTGCTTGCCCAATTCGCCCTCGCTCCTCAGTAGTAAAGAGGGTGGACAGGAGTTGGCGACAATCGGCCCAGTTAGGCTGGTGGGTTGCATAATGCTGGACATTAATTCTGTTAATTCCTGGGGCTTTGCTGTATAGGATGCATAATGCGTTTTCTAGTTTAATAAATCAGTAGTGGAAAAAGGTACGCAGACTAGACTGGTTGGTCCTGGTGCCATCTGGCCCTGATCATTTAAAACAGGTACACCAGGCACTTGGCGTAGTGGCATTAGGTGCCCTGCTTTCTCCTTCTTCTTTGGAGTTATACTTCTTAAATCATAAGGCTCTCGGGCACAAACTTCCTTGGCGGATGACCCTGAACTGGCAGGAGAGCCTACGCTCTCAGCCTCGTCGGAGAACTCGGGGCCCCCCTGACGTGCTTGGGCCTGACTCGGGACTATCACTCGGGGGAGGGAGCTTCTTGGGCTGCTGCAGCGGTACTTGCTGGGGTTCCTCATCAGGCTCCGCTTCAGGCAGTGGTGCTGGGGTAACCTTGCCAGGATATCTGGGGACTCTGGGGCGGAATACACAGGTGGCTTCTCCTCCTCAACTTTCCGGGTTCCCCTAGTGGTGGCTACAAATATTCTACAATGCTCCTCATAACAGCGCTTCATCCATGAGGGCTGCCTTTCGCAAGCATCTAACCAGGAATCTATATAGGGGAACTAGTCAGGATGCGCTTTTTGTACAAGCTGATGAACACGGGAAACCTTTTCTACATCAAAGGTGCCCCCGCGGGGCCATGAAGCAGCTAACGCAGGCCACTCCCTTTCACATAGCATTTTTAATCTAGACGGAGACAATTTTATACCGTAGTCTCCTGAAAATCCTTTACGGAAATTCTTGATCATACATTCCAACGGAGTTTGCGTGGACTCCGCCCCTCCCATAATCTAGACGTAACTACATACATGTAATGACGTACAAGACGTCAAACAGTAAGGGTAGGTAGTATGGCTGTAGGTAAGGGGTCCGTACAGCCCACAAAACACTGAAGGGGGACGAACACCACTCGCTTCCTCCTTTTCGCGACCTGGGCACGGTCGCCCGGCCAGGAACTGCGCTACTCAGGAGTCCGCTCTCGCTCGGTCTGTATTTCAAGACCTCTCAATCACACAAATAATCATTATTCAAGTGCCCAGGTTTTCTGACTAACTGACTATTCCAAACAAGAAGGGTCGATGGCTTCGGCTTCCACTTTCTCTTATGCGGAGCGTACTAGGACCGCCCTTATGAGAGGTGATCAAGCTCTCTTGTCTCGCGCATACTTATGCGAGAGTTTTCCAGTTAGTCTATACCAAATCAGTCTCGCGCATGCAAGACTTTTCCCAGGCTGTACTTACTGACTGTCAAATCACAAAATTGACTACTCACCGGATCCGGTTCCCGATACCACACCAGTTCTTGGGTTGGATCCTGGACTCCCCCGGGTCGGAGGTGTTGGCCAGCTGGACCCAGTGGCCCGCCGAGGCAGGCGGAACCCTCTCCGGCACAAAAGGGCCGGTGGCGCCTGAGGTTTCCCCCGCGGTCGGACGGATACGGTTCCAACTGGGCCAAACCTTGAGGCGAATTGCGTAGATTATTCACTTGAATACCATTCACTACTCGCACTTCCCGGCCAACGCACCAAGAATATGCTGCAGCGAAGTGTAATCAATGAATAAATCCAGGAGTCAATTGACAGGGTCCAAGCCAGTTTATTGTGCACAAGGCCCAGTCAGTCAAAGCTTCAAAAGGAACTGAGCAAAGTTTTTACAGAGACATACTCATTTATACCTCTTTTTCAGTTTGATACATGAGAACTTTCTATTGGTTCCAGCTTGAAACATGCAAACTTCCCATTGGCTCCAACGCCCCCTGCACCTGTCCAATCAGAGATCCCTCCTGGGCCCAGCTCCCTCCCTCAGGACTGTTCTAACAATGGTGCAGTTTCTTGGTTTGATACTTCTCTACTGCAAGGTCATCCCAAGCTTCAAGAATGCATGTATTGAAACATTTCTTGCTTCTTCACACAAGAGAATAATGAAAGACTTATGAATTCATATAAAACTTCTTATTAAGCAGTTTAAAACAGTTTTCTCATTTTTCACAGATTTTTGGTTCTTTTCTAGCTACAGTGGAGGTTGGAATCCAGGCCTAACTTACAGGCCTTTCATATTAGCAGACCATTCTAGGCCATAGCCTGTCACACCACAAGGCTCCGCATTGCATTGCTACTCTTCAACATATTCATACAGTTCGTATGTGCCATATTCCATAAGCATGAAGTTCAATATAGAATTTATGCCAATGACATTATGATGTTTACTTCTTATGACATCTCCACTTCAGACCTAATCAGAACAACAGCATGTGTCAATGAGATCACACAATGGCTAGCAGAGCATAGCCTTCAGATTAACTACCAGAAAAACAGAGGTATTACAAATCTCCAGAAACCAAGCATTCTCCGCCCCCCAAAACACTTATAGTACAAAACACGGATCTAGAAACAAAGCATGAGATGAGATACCTGGGCATAATAATCAACCAACAGCTTGACTTCACCCCTCACCGTAGCAAGACAGCAAGAGTCATACACCATAAAATAAGAACCCTTCACAACCTCCGGTCTCTTCTAGCAGAGAATGACTTCCAATCAGTATTTCAGGCTCTCATCTTTCCACTCCTAGACTTAACAGCATATACCAATGACTCCCCAAACAAGCTCTACATCAGCTATACATGGCCCAACACACTGCAGCATGTACCATAGTAGGAGCAATGACCACATTACAGCAATACTAAATAATCTGCACTGGCTCCCCTTATCCAGTCAAATTAAATATAAATAAGGAACATTTTCAAGACCTTACACGACCAGTCATCATCAGTGGTGGGCCAAGCCAGCAGGACATAGAGGGCCAATTCAGGTCACGGCCCTGAATGTCCTGCGAAGCCAGAGGGACATGCTGATTATTCCACCTTGAAGGTGGAATTAATCAGCATCGGCAGGCCAATTGGACCCGGGATTCCCTGTCTGGCCAGCTGTGGGTCAGGAAGCAGGGAAGAGAGGAGGCCAAGCCAGGGGCGCCCGTGGGGAGGATTTCCCGGCAGGCAGGCAGGCAGAGGTTCGCCGGACCATCCTTGGGGCCAATTCTGTGTGCCTCGGGAATGTTTTGTTCCCGTGGTACAGAATCAGGTCCTAACAGGCCTGTCTTGCTTGGTGGCCATCCAGATGGCCCAGATGTGCCCCACTGAGAATCAGGCTCTATTTGACACTAAAACTTCCAAAACCTAGACACCCCAATAAATTTCACCCTACTAGAAGCCCCTATCCACATTTCACTTCCCATCCATCTTCCCCACAACAAAGCCAAAATTGTACCACACATCCAATGACTCCAATCAGCCAAAGTAGCTGACATTAATTGATCTTATCAAACCTAAACCTCAAGCAACCCAAACATGCTTACAATGATATTATGACCTGTTGTTACTATACATAATCACTCTGTTTTCTGTAATTATCATTATATGTAATACAGTTTAATGTTTGTTTTCTGTACTTATCATCTTATTCTATGTAACACAGTTTAATGCCTTAGTTATATCTAAACCGCTTTGATTCCCAGGTAAGACGGTATAGAAAAAACAGTAAACTAAATAAAATAGGCTCAGAAAGGAAACCCTATTTACTTATCTAAAGGAAAATCATAATTCCATATCGTCCTGCTAGACTAGTCCAGAAAAGTGTGTTGTGTTCCCCTATCAGCAGATTGGTGGAGACAAAGACCAATAAAAAGCCCAGGTTTCAATGACATCACTCCCATGCCTCTCTCAACCTCAGCCACCAAAGGTCCCTTCACTATTTCTTTGTCTCCAGCAGATAGTGGATGGATTTTCTCTTCTCTGTAGAAAATCTGAAGATTGAAAGGAAGAGAGATTGATTAAATGCTCGTGAATGATCACCTCAAGCCTTAAAGTGGTGATTCAATCAAGCGCGATGTAGGAGGCTCCACTAGACTGCGGTCTCTTTGGTAGCCACAACAGGAAGGAAAATTAGTTCAGTTCCACGTCCTTATGATAAGAGCCTGTTGAGCAGCCAAAACTTGGAAGAATCTGGAAGAGTACAGCAGCCTCACACAACTTCAGTGCCCCCCTTCTCTCCCAAAGATTGCAGAAGGCTCTCAGAGGGATCTGCCTGCCTGCTTTCACACACTGCTGCTGAAATATAAACCCAGTCAGTGAAGCAGTTTCAGGGGAACAGAGCTGAGCCCGGCACCTAGGACGCTCAAAGTGGTGAGTACCAAGGCTTATTTATTTATTTATTTAAAAACATTTCTATTCCGCACTACATCCTAGGCAGATAACATACATAAAAGTTACAACAAAAACAAAACAAAACTCACTAAGTAGAGCCCTCTGAGCCTGCAGCCTTACTACTTCAAAAACTGCTCATGCAGCGGAGACTAATGTTGCAAAAGCCTGTTTAAGTGTGCTTTCAGATTTTTTTTCTAAATGTCATGATCTCAGAAGTGCAATGCAAATCAGCTGGCAAAGCATTCCAAATACAAGGAGCAGCCATAGAAAACATTATACTGCAAAATGTTTAAAAGTGCACTTTTCAAAGTAGTGGAACATCTTAAGAACAGTGTGTCTTGTGAGCGTAAAGAACATAGAGGACAATACATTCACAAAAAATCTAAGTGGTGCTTGATGGTATAAACATTCAAATACCAACATAATCGTTTTATATAATATACGAAACTTAATGAGAAGCCAATGCAAAATGTATAAGTCATGAGTCGCATGACCAAAGCATTTACTACCAGTCAGATGGCATCTGGCGGCATTCTGAATGGACTGCAATGATTGAATAAATATGAAGGAAGACCTAGCAATAGACTATTGAAGTAGTCAAATGGCGACACCAGTTTGAACAACAGTGCGAAGTCTATCTGCAGATAAGTAAGGTTTAAGCTTACGAAGCAAGTGCAATTTAAAAAGGGCAGCTTTAGTAAACCTTTGTATATGAACCTGCATATTTAATTGGATATCAAGAAAAACTCCTAAATCCCAAACTTCAGAAATGATTGGTAGTGAACAATGATTTGGCTTCACAGACAAAACTGGGTCTGGAAGTAGCCAAGACAAATATAGAACTTCCATTGTATTAACATTCAAAGCCAATCTGTTATTATGTCATCCAGGATTTAACCATATTAATACACAAGTTGGTATACTTCATAGCATCATCTAGGAAAGAAGAGATAGGAACTATAAATTGTACATTATCTGCATAGATTCGATATATTATATATAAACCATTAAAGATCTTGAAAATAGGAGTAATATATATGTTAAACAAAGAGATTCCTTGAGGGACATCTGCAGAAATTATTTGCTAAGATGGCCTTTTTCCGGCTGACTGAACTTGGAATTTATTTTATTTATTTAACATTTTTATATACCACATTTCCAAGGATCAATGTGGTTTACATATAACAACTTGAAAATACAATGAACAATGGAAAAGCAGACAAAATAAATAAAGCAAGGGAGGGTATAACAAGAAACTGTAAAACATTACTGGATTAACTTACATATTATACATAAGGATAATATAGAGGAGTACAAGGTTGGAAATATATTTGAACAACAGTAGACTGTATTAAGTGTTAGGCTTGGGGTCATGTTTGCTGGTTAAGCAGGAAGGAAGCAAACCAAGAGTACACTCCGATATATACCAATATCACGTACATAAGAACATAATAAGAACATAAGATATGCCATACTGGGTCAGACCAAGGTCCATCAAGCCCAGTATTCTGTTTCCAACAGTGGCCAATCTAGGTGCTATCTGGGCCTCGCAATAAGCTCCCCAACTGGTCAAACTGGCATCCACTGTCAGCGGAACCCACTTTGGTGGTTCCAGAGGCATCCCCGCCAACCACTTGTCCATTCGGAGCCACCAGTGAAGGGTCCCCCAGACCCCCCTGGGACAAGGTAGGGGATGTGTCAGCAAGTGGCACTAGGCCGAACACCTGTGCAGGTACGAGGGGCAGTCGCGAGGCCAAAGGGGAGCATGCTGAACTGAATATGCCCCATGGGCAGCGCAAACCAGAGAAAATGCTGATGCTCCAGCCGCACCGGAATATGCAGATATGCTTCCATGAGATCTAGCGCTGTCAGAAACTCTCCCTCCCACACAGCTGCTATGACTGAGCGCAGGGTTTTCATTCAAAACCAGGGCAATTTTAGACAGCGATTCACATGTTTCAGATCTAAAATGGGTCTGAACATCCCCCTTCCTTTTGGGGACAACAAAGTAGATGGAATACTGACCCAACTCGCACTGGCTGGATGTGACCTCCAACACTGCCTGCGAGTCTCGTGCTAGGGTGTCCTGCACAGCCCTGACCTTGAGGGGGCCTTGCAGGGGGGACCATACAAAGGCATCCACAAGCAGTCTGTGAAACATAAGAGCATAACTCTCGCGAATGACCTCCAGTACTCACTGGTCGGTTGTAATCTGGGCCCTTGCAGAGTAAAACTCCTGCAGCTGCCGCCTACGGGCACTACCCTCACCTGGGTCCCCCTCGCTTCATTGTGGCTTTTTTGACATGGTTGAGGAAACGGCATAACCTCCCCTGCCTGATCCTCGGAAACCCCGAAAGGACTGCCCCCGTGTTTGAACTGGCCCCATTGGTAGGGCACAAAATGGGTAGCACGGAAGTGCCTGAAATCTCGCCTTTGTCCCCACAGCTGCACTGCGGCTTGTATCAGCTTCAGCTTATCCTCCGGCAGTCGGCCACCATCAGACTCCACCAAGTCCTTCACCAACTTGTCCAACACTTCCACAAACAGTAACTTTCCCTTGAAGGGAAGCCTACTCAAATGCAACTTGGAAAAGACATCCGCTGACCAATTCCGCAGCTACAAATAATCTCCAGGAACAAGCAGGAATGTAGTCTTCACATATGGGTATCGTCGGTACTGACAGAGCCTGCGCGGGAACGCGCCCCAGCGTCCAATATGAAAGCTTTTGGGAGCATCCCACAGCGCCTGGGTGCTGCCTTCCCGCCTTTCCAACTGTCCCTCTCCAGTTCGTTTTTTGCGGAGCCGACAGATCACATACCTTGTCACTGCAGAAAAGTTTCGTCTTTAATCTTTGTTTTTGTGGTCGCGTCTGCCTTCCTTCGACGCCATACGGTTCTTTCTTCTTTCTTTAAAAAACAAACAAACCATTATAGTTTCTGAGGTGTTTTACTTTGGAAACTTTTTTTCCTTGGTGCTAGGCGCCATTTTGGGCACTAGGCCCAATTTTTTCCTTAAAAATGGAAAAACCTACTTCAGGTTTTAAGAAATGTTATAAATGTGGCGGTACTATTTCCGTCACCGACACCCATGATTGGTGTCTCAAATGTTTAGGTCCTGACCACTCTATTTCAGAGTGCCACTCCTGTGAAATGATGTCAAAAAGGGTCCGGCAGAACCGAGCTGCTAAACTTAGCACCCTTTTTCCCTCAGACATGGCGTCTGTTGCATCAACGTCCTCCAGGGCCTCATCTTCCTCCCATGGATCTCAGGTAACTAAACATATATCTAGCCAATCCTCAAAGGGTAGATCTCCTTCTAAGTATCGAGATGCCCCTGGCGTTGCCCTTGAGGAATTTTCACCGGCAAAACTGCCCCGGCAGGAGGCTTCGACTTCCAAAGCACTAACGGGGCTCCAGGATGTTCTCGAGGCCTCAACCTCGGCAGAACTACTGGTGCCATGCTCTGTTCCGGCCACTTTTACCAGTACTGACACCCAAGCATCGGCAGCGTCGATAGAACAGAGATTCCTTGCTATCGAACGCAGTCTAGCAGCTCTTCTCATGGCTTCGGTACCGTTGAAACTGCTTCAGACACCTCAACAGATACCGGTACCGACACAGGTACCAGTACCGACTGCATTAGCATCGGCGAGTATGCCACCCATACCGAGTCATGCGTATGTCTCCAGCATCGACAGATCGGTACTGGAACAACCCGATACTGACTTCGATCGATACCGGTACCATGCTTTGCATGATCACCAGGATCAGAGGTATTTTGAATCCTCTGATGAGTCTGAAGACTCCAAAGACTCTGCCGATACAAGAGTACTTCTTGCCGAGGATTCCTCTTCTCCTCAGTGCAGAATGTCTCCGCCAGAGGATATGTCCTTTCAAGACTTTATCCGTGATGTGGCCAGAGGCCTTTCCATCACAGTAGCTCCTGAAAAAGAGCTAGGGCAAAGGAAATGGAAATTCTCCAATACCCTAAGGCTCCCAAAGAGGCAGCTACTCTGCCTATTCATGAGATTTTACATGATCTTATGCTAAGGATGTGGGAAACAACTTTAACCACATCTCCTCATTCTCGAAGACTCAATACCATGTATCGAGTTCCACCTTGTTCTGGCTTTCAAAAAACTCAATTACCACACCATTCAATGGTGGTGGAATCAGCCATGAGAAGGATGAAAAGTGCAAAGAGACATGCATCCAATCCTCCAGGTCGTGAATGTAGGACTCTCGATGCCTTTGGGCGTCGATGCTTCCAAGCTTCTATGCTCTCAGCTAGGATCAGTTCCTATATCTTGTATATGGGAATGTTCTTTAAAGAGGTCACAGGAGACTTGAAGCTTTTGAGCCCCCTCCTTCCTGATGACAAAAGGCAAGACTATCTTACTCTAGTCAAACATGCTCAGGATGTTTCCAAGTTTGTAAATCGTGCAGCCTTTGACTGTTTTGAGTGCATAAGCAGAACCTCGGCTATTGCCATTGGTGCACGTCGGATAGCCTGGCTTCAGGCATCTGACTTGGAAATTTGGGTACAGGATAAATTAGGAAACATTCCTTGCACAGGAGAAAATCTCTTTGGCAAGAATTGGCAGGAGAAGGCTAATGAGATAGATGCTGACAATATCACCTTGGATAGATTGTCCAAATCTATAGCCGATCCTGCAAGAAAAAAATCCTCTAAGAAACCATTTTTCAATAAGAAAAATAAGTTTTATCCTTCCTATACCCAACAGGTCAGACTGCCCAAAAGGGACAACAACAACAACCTAGACAACAAAAGAAGCCAAAAGCTGCAAAACCTCAGCCACCTCAGCAGGCTCAGCCTCCTCAGGGGCTTTGACTCCTCCCTAGAGAACTTTAACTTCCTGCCTCTGAATGGTCCAGAACCCTCGACCATCCCAGGCAGGTTATGTCATTTTGCCCACAGATGGTACCAAATAACAGCAGAAAATTGGACTCTGTCCATTGTACGAGAGGGGTACAAGCTTCATTTTCACAGCATGCCCCCTCCTACAATTGTAAGACAGTTCAATTCTCAGGCCTCTCTCGACAGTCTCTTAGGTCAAGAAGTCACAATGCTCCTTGCTCAAGGAGCAATACAGGAAGTACCCATTCCCCATCAGGGTGCAGGGTTCTACTCCCCCTATTTCCTTATTCCAAAGAAAACAGGGGGACACAGACCCATTTTAGAACTCAGAGAATTGAAAAAATATTTGTTCAAAGAGAAGTTCAAAATGGTCTCTCTAGGAACTCTGCTGCCATACCTTCAAAGTCAGGATCGGCTTTGTTCTCTAGATCTCAAGGATGCGTTTACTCATATTCTCATCCATCCAAATCACAGGATATTCCTCTGATTCCTGTTTCAAGGAAAGCACTACCAATACAAGGTTCTTCCCTTTGTCCTGGCTTCTGTGCCAAGAGTGTTCACAAAATGCATGGCTGTGGTAGCAGCATTTCTCCGCACTCTGGGAATATCCATCTTCCCTTACTTAGACGACTGGCTCATTCGAGCCCCTACAGTGCCAGAAGCCAGCTCTGCTATGTTTCGCACAATGCAAATCCTCCAGTATTTGGGACTGGTCATAAACCTCCCAAAATCCAATCTTGCTCCCACTCAGCCCGTAGAGTTCATAGGAGCTCATCTGGATGCCAGGCAGACAAGGGCTTTCCTTCCGCAGCCCCGCTGTCTTTGCATAGTACAACTAGCTTCCCAAGTAGTGCTCAAACCTTGTCTCACTGCTCGGGAAATGCTACAATTGCTAGGCCACATGGCATCCACCGTGCATGTGGTTCCTTATGCTTGCCTCCATATGCGAGCAGCCCAGTGGACTTTATCCACTCAGTGGACACAGGCCTCAGGCTGCCTGTCGGACAAAATAAACTCAAATCGTCTTATTTCGTCCCTCCAATGGTGGCAATTACCCAGAAACCTTCTGGTGGGGTCTCCTTTCCAGCAACCCCTATCCCAAGCCACCCTAATTTGTAATTCTTCTGCCCTAGGCTCCTTTTCTGGTACTACTGTAATGGCAAGACCCTTTGCCATATCACGTACAAAATCATGAAAAGACATATCCTCAGGAGGGGACATTCTGCATTGAGGAGAAGAAGTTGAATCTTGTAAAAGTTCAGCTCTGGTACCAGTAGAATCATCCGAGTCATCGGAATCGGAAGACTCAAAAGGAGGAAGTACCGGGTTCTCCCGAAGCAGATGGTGTCGGTACCGCTCGATGTCGGTACCGTAATGAGTTGGTACCTGATCCCCCATGCTGGAGAGAGATTCCAAACTCGGCATCGGAGGAAGCATGCCTGTTGAAGCAGGTACAGAGGGCAATGGCACTGGTACCGGCATTGGTACCGGTGCCTGCAGAACGGTCTGCAGCGACCTTAGCGGTATCGAAGTAGCCAAAAGAGTCACTAGACTGCATTCGATAGCGAGGAGTCTTTTGTCCACTGCTGATGCCGGGGTGTTGGTACCGGTGGTAGCAGCCACAACCCCCAAGCATGGTACCAGTAGTTCCATCGAGGCCGAGGCCTCGGGAACATCCTGGAGCCCCGATAAAGCTTTGGAGCCCGAAGACTCCCGCCGGGGCTGTTTTGCCAGTGAAGTATCCTTGAGGGCAACGCCAATGGCATCTCGATGTTTAGAGGTAGATCTACCTTTCGAGGACCGGCTAGTCTTAGAAGACTTGTGTTTAGTTACCTGAGATCCCTGGGAAGAAGTAGAAGCCCTGGAAGACATCGATGCTACAGACACCGTGTCTGAAGCAAAAAGGGCACCGAGTTGATTCGCTCGATTCTGAAGACTTCTTTTAGTCAACTTCCTACAGGAGAGACACTCCGCAGGGCAATGGTCAGGACCTAAACATTTAAGACACCAGTCATGGGTGTCAGTAATAGAAATTGTACCGCCACATTTTGAACATTTTTTAAAACCAGTGGCTGGTTTTTCCATGGTAAGGGAAAAGAGGGCCTAATTCCCAAAATGGCGCCAAGCACCAGAGCATGGAAAAAATCCCTGAGAAAAGCATTAAAAATGAAATATTTTTAGAAGAAAGAAAAGCACTGGTGGTACCGGTAGGCGTCGACGGAAGGCAGACGCAACCACAAAAAATATAAAAATAAGAGAAGATTTTATGCGGTGACAGGGGACACGTCCTGTCGGCTCCGCGGAAAACGAAGAACTGAAGTGAGAGAGGTAGTTGGGTGGGAAGGCAGCACACATGCGTGGTGGGATGCTCCAGAAAGCTTTCCTTTTGGGACGCTGGGGAGCGTTCCCGCGCAGGCTCCGTCAGTGCTGACGGTACCCATATGTGAAGACTACATTCCTGCTTGTTCCTGGAGATTGCTTTGTCCAGCAACTTATGGTTTATGGTTTTTATGGTTTAGGCATTTGATAGAAAAAGATTTTACAATTAAACACGTCCACATGTCTTTTGAAAATGTCATTGTGTAAAAAAAAAAAAAGGACATCACTTTTTCTGCTTATTGTATTTGTAAAAATGAAGTCTTGGTAGCATCTAACAGCATGACTTCACTGATTTATGCTGAATGTAAACTCTGGAAAGCTCTTGCAAGAGGTTAAATACTACTATTGCAGTAAAATGTATGTAATTAGCACACTAGCTTTTTAAGCTACTGGTTTCAAGCAGTATTCCATCCATTTATAAATTATCTCTGAACCATTTTCATCTTCTTACAGTCCTCATGGTGATTGCACCACTGATGTAATCATTTGGAAATGGTGCAGTATGGTGCCATTTCCCGTAGTCTGACAGGAGCTGTCTGCTGGAACTCTCAAGTGAAATAGGTTTAAAACAAGAGTATTTTTAGCTCCATTTTCCTACAATAACTGCCCGAGATATCTGATCTAGCCATCTAAACGGGTGACTGAGATCATCTCGCAACACAGCCACTAGCATGGGCAGTTACTTAAACATTCCTAGATCAATCCTCAAAGGCAAAACTGACAAATTCAAAACAGCTCTTAATTCTTGAATCATAAGGTTAAAATTTAATAGCAGCAACTAACCTTTAGGCTTAGTAGCTAGCTACCCTACATTCCTCTCATGCATTATCCATTCTTCTGTTTCATTCCCATCTAAGCAGTGATAACTTTTCACTTAGTTTAAGCAATACATGGGTGGTCTGTTCTTTCCCACACAGATAACTGTGCTCATGAATCAGGAATCCTACATTGCTCCCACTTCCAGAACTACAGTCGCTGTAGCATGAAGGACAGAGGAGAGGTAAAGCTACTCCTGCAACTAGGCCTCCCATGTGAGCTACTGTAATGCAGAGAACCACGCACACTTTAGTTTAAAAAACAAAACATAAACACATCCGTATATACTGAAACAAGCAACAGAAGCTAACAGTTTTCTGGTTGGTAAACTGTCAGCTTGGTCAGCTGCTTGTGGTAGTATTTTTTAACAAGCTAGAAAGTGAATGCTAGAGACATTACTAATGGGAACGTTTTACTAAGTGGATATAGTAACATAGTAACATATTATATGACAGCAGATAAAGACCAGAATAGTCCATCTAGTATGCCCAGCAAGGCGACAAGAGTAGGTGCACCTGCCGCTCCGTGCAGTTCATCCCTCCCCATGCCTTTGTTTAGGGGTGCACCCACAGCTCCGTGTAGATCACCCCTATTTGTTCAGATACAAGAGATCGTTATACTTATTTTGAATTTGTCCTGTTGCTATAAAGGGATCAACTGTCTCTGTCCCATGCCATTTTGAATTCTGTCACCGTGTTTGCTCCCACCACTTCCATCGGGAGGGCATTCCAAGCATCCATCACCCTTTCAGTGAAAAAGTATTTCCTAACGTTGCCTTTCCGTTTACCCCCTTGCAGCTTCATGCTATGCCCTCTAATTTTACAGCTTCCCCGTCTTTCGAAGAGGTTTGTTTGTCCATTAATACTCTAAGTATTTAAAGGTCTGAATCATATCTCTCCTGTCCCTCCTCTCCTCCAGAGTGTACATATTTAGGGGTCCTCAAGTCTCTTCTCACAAGCCTTCTGACGCAGGTTCCAAATCATTCTGGTCGCCTTCCTATGAACCGCTTCCAGCCTTTTCATATCTTTTGTGAGATACAATCTCCAAAACCGAACACAATATTCCAAGTGAGGCCTCACCAGCGACTTGTACAGTGGCATTAGTACCCCTTCCTTTCTGCTGGTAATTCCTCTCTATATGCAACCCAGCATCCTTCTAGCTTTTGCCACCGCCCTGTCACACTGTTCCTGAGAAACAATCACTCCAAGGTCCTTCTCCTGGTCCATGCACACCAATCTCTCGCCCCCTGTCACATACAATTCCCTTGGATTTCTGCTTCCCAGGTGCATGACACAGCACTTCTTCACATTAAATCTTAACTGCCAAGCAGCATTAGACCATTCTTCCAGCTTTTGTAGATCTTTCCTCATGTTATCCACTCCCTCAGGGGAGTCCAATCTGTTGCAAATTTTGGTGCCATCTGCAAAAAGACAGACTTTTCCATTCAACCCTTCGGCAATATCACTCATGAATATATTGAACAGTACCAGTCCCAGGATCGAACCCTGGGGCACATCGCTAATCACCTTCCTTTCATCCAAGTGAGTTCCATTTACCATCACCGTTTGTCGGCTGTCAGACCACTAATTTCTGATCCAGTTCACCACCTTGGGACCCATCCCCAAACTGTTGAGTTTACTGATAAGCCTCCTATGAAGAACAGTATCAAAGGCTTTGCTGAAATCCAGGTAGATCATATACATTGCATGCCTTTGATCCAGTTCTCTGGTCACCCAGTCAAAGAACTCAATCAGATTTGTTTGGCAAGATCGTCCTTTGGTAAAACCATGTTGCCTCGGATCATGCAACCTGTTGGTTCAGAGGAAGTCCACCATTTGCTCTTTCAGGAGCGCCTCCATTACTTTTCCTGCCACTGAGGTAAGGCTTACACTGGCCTGTAGTTTGACACTTCTTCCCTATTACCACTTTTGTGGAGAGGTACCACGTCAGCCCTTCTTCAGTCCTTTGGAACTTCTCCTCTGTCTCCAAGGATCTATTAAAAACATCTTTGAAAGGCCCTGCAAGAACCTCTCTGAGCTCTCTCAGTATTCTGGGATGTATCCCATCTGGTCCCATAGACTTGTCCACTTTCAGTTTTGCAAGCTGTTCTAACACATCATCTTTTGTGAATGGTGTGATATCTACTCCATTCCCATTTGTATATTTGTCAGTCACAGGTGGTCTTTCTCCAGGATTTTGGAAACATAGAAACATGACAACAGAAAAAGACCACATGGCCTATCTAATCTGTCCTTCCATATCAACTACAACAGTCCACTTTTTTCCTTTAGAGGATCCTCTGTGTTTGTCCCATGCTTTTTTGAATTCAGTTACTGTCCTCATTCTCCACCACCTCCACTGGGAGACTATTCCACGAATCCACCACTCTTTCCGTAAAGAAATATTTCCGCATATCACTCCTGAATCTATCCCTTTTCACCCTCATCCCATGTCCCCTCGTAGCAGAACTTGCTTTCAATTGAAAGAGGCTCTCCCCCTGAACATTTATGCCACGGAGGTATTTAAACATCTCAATCATATCACTCCTATCCCACCTTTCCTCTAAGGTGTACATATTAAGATCCTTAAGTCTGTCCTCATATGCTTTATAATGAAGACCACTAACCATTTTAGTAGCCACCCTCTGCACCGACTCCATCCTGTTCACCTCCTTTTGAAGGTGCGGTCTCCAGAATTGCACACTATACTCCAAATGAGGTTGCACCAAAGACTTATACAGAGGCACTATCACCTCCTTTTTTCTGCTAGCCATTCCTCTCCGTATGCACCCAAGCATCCTTCTAGCTTTTGCCGTCACCTTTTCAACCTGTTTAGCTATTTTAAGATCATCAGACACAACCACGCCTAGGTCCCGCTCTTCTTTAGTGGACAAAAGTACTTCACCCACTATGCTATATTGCTCCCTTGTATTGCTGCAGACCAAATGCATGACCTTACATTTTTTAACATTAAATCCCAGCTGCCAAATTCTAGACCAGTCTTCAAGCTTAGCTAGATCCCTCCTCATGTTATCTATACCTTCCTGGGTGTCTACTCTATTGCAGATTTTGGTATCATCCGCAAAGAGGCAAACCTTACCCGACAGCCCTTCTGCTATATCACTAACAAAGATGTTAAAAAGAATCGGACCAAGGACAGATCCCTGTGGCACACCACTGGTAACATCCTTCTCCCTCAGAGTGAGCTCCATTTACCTGTACTCTTTGTCGCCTCCCACCCAACCAATTTCTAACCCAAGCAGTAACTTTAGGGTCCATCCCTAGGGTGCTCAGTTTGTTTATAAGTCGCCTGTGAGGAACAGTGTCAAAGGCTTTACTGAAATCTAAATACACCACATCTAGGGCTCTCCCTCGGTCCAACTCCCTGGTCACCCAGTCAAAGAAATCAATCAGATTTGTCTGACAAGACCTGCCTCTGGTGAATCCATGCTGCCTCGGATCCTGTAATCCACTGGACTCCAGAAACCTCACTATTTTCTCTTTCAGAAGCATTTCCAATAATTTACACACCACCGAAGTTAAACTAACCGGCCTGTAGTTTTCAACCACATCCTTACTTCCGCTTTTGTGTAAAGGCACCACATGAGCCTCTCTCCAGTCCTTTGGCACCAATCCCAACTCTTAACAAGGCATTGAAAAGGTCAGTCAGTGGAGCTGCTAGAACGTCCCCAAGTTACCTCAGTATTCTAGGGTGTATCCCATCCAGTCCCATCGCTTTGTCTACTTTAAGTTGAGCTAGTAGAAAACAGAGCAGAAGTATTTGTTTAGCATTTTCGCTTTTTCAATGTCACTTTCCACAAATCCGTTCCCAACACTTTTGAGTCTTGCAATTCCACCTCTGATTTTCCTCCTCTCCCAAATATACCTGAAAAAGTTTTATCGCCACACTTCACATCTTTAGCCATCTTTTCTTCTGCCTTTGATTTTGCTATCCTTCTTTCTCTTTTAGTTTGATCTTGTATTCTTTTCTCTGTTTGTGAGATTTTGAATGCTGTGAAAGCTGTTTTTTTTGCCTTTATTTGTGCAGTCACTTCTTTGGAGAACGAAATAGGTTTCCTTTTCCTCTTGTTTTTATTTACTTTCCTTACATATGTATCTGTTAAATCTTTTATTGCCTCCTTTAGTTTAGCCCATTGCAATTCCACTTCCCTTATCCCCTCCCATCCTACCAACTTCTCCTTCAGGTACTCGGGCCATTTTACTGAAGTCCATGTTTTTGAAGTCTAGAACGTTGAGCTTGCTGTGATTGGATTCTACCTTGGCTTTTACCATGTGATGATCGCAGCTGCTCACATGGGCACCAACCTGGATATTTGACACACTTTCTCTGTTGGTGAGCACTAAATCCAGCTCGGAGCTCTCCCTGGTCAGTTCCAACACTATTTGTTTAAGTAACGTATCTTGGAAGGCATCCACAGTTTTGAAGTCGGAAGAAGGCCAAGCTTCTGATCGTAGCTTGAGTCGCTTGGACATAAAGAGGGTTTTACGTCGCTATTTGACAGTGTCTGAATCCTTTTGCAAGTTGGATCGTCTGTTCGTGTTATTTGGAGGCCCCCGGAAAGGGGAGGCAGCAGCGAAGGCATCCATTTCCAGATGGATTAAGGAAGCCATTATCTCGGCTTCCTTAATCCATTCGACTGAGAGCCTATTCGACTAGAGCGCAGGCTGCTTCTTGGGCGGAGCATAGTCTAGTTCCGCCAGTAGAGATTTGTAGAGTGGCAACTTGGTCGTCGCTGCATACGTTCAGCAAACATTACCGTCTAGATGTGCTGGCGGCGGGGGATGCCTGTTTCGGGTCGGCGGTTTTGCGTGCCGGCTGGCAGGGTCCCTTCTGTTAGATCCCAGAGGTGGAGGACTAAACTGGAGGAACGATAAGGAAATAGAAATTACACTTATCTGGTAATTGTAGTTCCTTGAGTGACGACAGTTTAGTCCTCATTCCCCGCGGGTGGATCGAGTCTCGCTTACGGCCTGGCCATTGAAAGGGCGAGGCTAAAAAAGAAGGGATACTCAATTCCACCCACAGCATGAGCAGCGGACCCTGCAACAGGAGGTCCTGCGATGCCGGGAGGTGCTACGGGTCTCCGTCTAGTAACCTTATCATGTCGACGTACCACGGATGCCTGGGCCAGTCCGGAGCAATCAACAGCACCTGGCCCCGATGCACTTCGATTTGCTGGACCACTCGCCCGATGAGCGCCCATGGGGGAAACACATAGAGAAGACCTGTCGATGGCCACTGCTGCATCAAGGCATTGATCCCCTCCGACATGGGCTCCCGCCTTCTGCTGAAAAACCGAATTGCTTTTGCGGAGTGGAATGTGGCCATCAAATCCATGACTGGCGTTCCCCAATGGAGAACCAACTGTGCGAACACGTCAGGATGCAACTCCCATTCCTCTGCATCCACTCGTACCCTGCTGAGAAAATCTGCCGTCATGTTGTCCTTTCCGGCAATGTGTGCCGCTGATATCGCCTGCAAGCGCGACTCTATCCAAGAGAACAGTCTCTCAGACTCCTCCTCCATAGCTGTGCTTCCGGTGCTGCCCTGCCGATTTACGTATGCCACGGTCGCGGCATTGTCCAACAGCACACATACCGCTCGCTGCGTCACCTGTACTTCGAAGCTCTTCAGGGCTAGAAACACTGCTCTCAGCTCCAGGCGGTTGATTGACCATCCACTTTCCTCTTCTGACCACCGCCCCTGTGCAAAGTCCACCCCGCAATGCGCTCCCCAGCTGGCCAGGCTCGCATCCGTTAACAGTGGAACCCACTCCAGCTGTTCCAAAGGCATTCCCGCTTTCAAGGACGCGGGCAGCATCCACCACCTCAGAGCTTGTCGGACCTGCCAGGGACAAGGGAGCTGTTTGCTCAATGAATCAGACTGGTTGGACCAGCGGCGAAGCAAGGACCGCTGTAACGGCCGCATATGAAATCAAGCCCAAGGAATCACCTCCAAGGCCGCCACCATTGTCCCCAGCACCTGGAGGTACTTCCATGCCGTAGGCACTGCCAGCTTTCTGAACTGCACCAGGCCCTGGAGCGCCTGGGCTCTTTTTTCTGTTAGGAATACCGAGCCTCTCCGAGTATCGAACTGCACTCCCAGATACTCGAGTACCTGAGACAGCATCAGGTGACTTTTGAGCGGATTTGATTACCCAGCCTAGACTCTGGAGGAATGCCACCACCTTCTTTGTGGCTTTTTCGCTCTCGGCCTGTGACTTTGCTCGAATCAACCAATCGAGGTACGGATGAACTAAGACTCCTTCCTTGCGCCTGCTGCCACCACTACCATTATCTTGGTGAACATGCGTGGAGCCGTCGCCAATCCGAAGGGCAGAGCTTGAAACTGGTAATGCCCCCAAGGCAGCGCGAACCGTAGAAACGTTTGATGCGACACCCTGATTGGGACATGTAGATAGGCCTCTTTGAGATCGAGAAACATTAGGAACTCCCCCTGACAGACCGCAACTATAACCGACCGAAGTGTTTCCATGCGGAAATGAGGCACTCGGAGACAACGATTTACTCCTTTGAGGTCCAGAATAGGGCAAAGAGATCTGTCCTTCTTTGGCACCACGAAATAAATGGAGTAGCGACCCATGCCATATTCCGCTGGCGGTACTGGGATGACAGCCCCTAGGTGCAGGAGACGGTTCAAAGTCTTACACACCTGAGATGCCTTCTGCGGCCCCCCTGAAGGGCGAATTCACAAAGGAGTCCAGCACCGGCCTTGCCAGATCTAGCGCATAACCGTCTCGGATGATCTCTAAAACCCACTGATCGGAAGTTATGTGGGTCCAGGCAGAAAGAAAACCCCGAAGGCGACCCCCGATCGGCTGACTTTCTGCCGGGACCCGCCGCCATTGTGATTTCCGAGGAGCCCCAGAGGATGCTCCTGCGAATCCTCTACTTGCGCCCCGAAACCCGCGGAACCCCTGAGCTCGAGACGGAAATCGACCTCTTTGGGATCCCGCAAAACAGGGCGATCGAAACCTCCGAAAGTCTCTAAACTGCCCCCGAAAGGCCAAAGAAGACTTTCCCTGTCTAGGTTTATCCTCTGGAAGTCTACCTCCTTAGACTCTCCTAACTCTTTAACTAACTTATCCAGATCCTCTCCAAACAGCAGCCTTCCCTTGAAGGGCAATTTTCCGAGTCGTGACTTAGAGGACTCGTCGGCCGCCCAATTCTTTAGCCAGAGGGACCTTCGCGCCGCTACCAACGAAGCCATACTATTCGATATGGTCCTAATCAGATCACAGTGCACATCTGCCAAATATGCTGAACCGGACTCTAAACGCTGTAGCTCTCTCACCTCCTCGCTCCCCAAAGATTCCGATTGCCTTAGGTGTTGAACCCAACGAAGGCAGGCCCTGGCAATCCAAGCCCCACAAATGGAGGCTTGCAAAGACATGGCATCCGCCTCAAAGGATTGTTTTAATAAGCCATCCATCTTTCTATCCTGCGCCTCTTTCAGGGCCGTGCTGCCTTCCACTGGAATTGTGGTCTTTTTAGTGACTGCCGAAACCGCAGCATCAATCTTTGGAGAATGGAATCTTTCCCTGTCTTTATCCGCCAGGGGATATAGCTTGTTCATAATCCTAGTCCCCTTGAGCCCCGCTTCAGGGTGATCCCACTTGTTCTGAATCATCTGATCAATTACCTTATGGATAGGAAAAAACACCTGCGTTTGCCGGACTGCCTGAATGATGGGATCTGTGCCATCCTCTTCCTCGGCCGGTTGCTCGGAAGCCAGTCTGAGTGGCTTCCGAAATCAGAGCTGTCAGCTCTTCCTTCCGAAACACTCGAATGATCCTCGCCTGATCTTCAGGCTCAAGAATCTCTCCTTCCTCTAATTCCTCTACCTCCGCATCCACATCCATGTCACCTTCTGTCCCCTCTCCCTCCTGCCAGATCGCTTCGGGGGGCAAGGGCTCTGGTGGATGCGGCCTCTTGGCCGCCTTCAACCCAAGTCCGGATCGCCTGCTAGAGGAAGGGATAGATAAAGGCCCAGGCAGCGGACCTTGTCGCCTATGACAGAATGCTTGATGCATGAGTAATACAAAGTCTGGAAAAAAGGTTTTCCATTTGTGCAATGAAACCAAGATCCGTACTCGTAGTAGAGTCCCCCAACGGCCCCTCCAGAGCTGAAGCGGATGGACCGGCTAACAAAGCCTCAGTTCCCCCCCCCCCCCCCCCCGCTATGTCTACCTGGGGGGTGGAAGCCAGGGAGCTCTCCATCGGCTGCGCTACACTGACTGCTCCTGTTGTACAGCCCTGGCAGATACCTGTGTCTGCGTTTGCGCCCCTACGGGCGCCATAAATTAAACACTGCGAAGACACAGACATGGGCAGACTGCTCCTACCTAATTCTAGAGTCCCCTGGATTCCCCAGCAATCAGGGATCTGAAGGCTACGTTCCTCTAATTACCACTTAATTAGGATTTTCTCCAAATACTTCACCCAGGAACTGTTCCTGTTCTAGACTCCGCAGGGATTAAATGCTAGTCATGCCACCCGAATGGCTGAGACTGACACTGACACTTAAAGGGAGAAAGGCCCAAAATTTTCCAAAACAAAAAACAAAAGAATAAACTAAGATAAAACAAAACAGCCAAAAGGCATCTAATCATTGAAAACGCTGACCCGATCCGGGCGAGATCCCTGCCCTGGAGTTCAGCTCTGCCGCTGCAATAAACAGAAGCGCTGGCGAAACCGCGTGCCTAAGATGGCTGCGGTTTCCACACAGCGTTTTGGCGCGCTCTGCAAAAACAGCCCTGCAGCCCCGATCAGAAAAAGCACCTACCTTTTTAGAGCCGTTTCAGCTCCCCACCGGCTTTCACCAGAGGACCAGGCTCAACCTTGTGGGACCATGCTGCGAGCGTCGGAAAACCAGGGCTGTAGCGAAAATCCCCCAAATGCGTTATGCGCTGCTCCCGTCATCGCCGCTTGCCGTTCCGAGGCGATCGGGCTGCCTGTAAGCCCGCTAAGGAGCTCTACCCCATGCTGTCCAGGGGAAAGAGATCCCGACGTCAACTAAGTCGGTAATAGCTGCGTGGCTGGGCAGGGGCAGAACCAGCTATATACTTCCTTTATATTTGTGTTTTTTTTTTTTTTTAAGTAACAGTACCCAATAGGTAATTGAAAGTAATTTGATCTAACCCAAATTAATAAAATTTAGCCATCAGAAATCAAGTTAAAATGCCTGAAGAAAATTAACCTAACTAGCCTGTGCCTTATTAGTTTCTCTAGTGAGCCCAGCACCTAAGCTCACTACGTCCTCCTGCTGCATGGAGACTGGACATACTGGGGGCTGATGGGGAATGCCAGCTCGCTACATCCAGTGATGTCAGGAATTTGATTGGTCCAGTCTCCAACCTGCAGGAGGAGGTGCACTACCCAGAGGTGGAGGACTAAACTGGAGGAACGATAAGGAACTTAGTTGGCTAGGCTTCAAGCATTTGTACTCATTGCTTTCCAGCATTTGTTGAATGGCTTGCCTGCCTTTTGCATGGAGTTTGGTCTACACGTCCTTTCCCGCTTGCCATTGATGTGTTGTTCAAAAGTGTGGCTGTTTCCAATGTTTTGCTTTTGCTGGGAGTGACGTACTGAAGATTAAATTAGATTTACCTGCTAATTGTAGTTCCTGGAGTAACTTCAGTCTAGTCCCGGAATCTCTGGGTTATCAACCTCCTCCAGCAGCTTTGGAGACTGAGAAACTTCACTCCTGTGATGTCATCAGTATATAAGGGCTGGCACCACCTCCACACTCCAGTTTACCTATTGACAAAGCAGACTCACCGGAGCAACAAGTAAGAAGTAAATTGGAAAGGCAAACAACTGCCTCATTACACTATAAAGACCCGCAGGCCCAACTATGTACAAAATCTGCAACTACGTATGCCGTGAGCTCTCCTGCCCGGCTCCTCCCCCAAAAATTCCAGGCGAAAACCTGTCCCAACGAAAACCCCGCCTGCAGAATAATTAAAAATGACGCTTAACAGTACTAGTTCTCCTGCTTCAGGCCACAGAGCACCACCAAGACAGGGCGGGACCCGGGACTAGACTGGAGTTACTCCAGGAACTACAATTAGCAGGTAAGTCTAATTTAATCTTCCTGATCGTCCCTCCAGTCTAGTCCCGGAATCTCTGGGTACGTACCAGAGCAGTAAAAATCCATCAACGGGAGGGACCTGGTAGACCGGCCTGAAGTACCGCTGAACCAAAACAGGTGTCTCTGTCTGCCTGCACATCCAGACGGTAATGCTTCACAAAGGTATGCAGCGACGACCATGTCGCCGCTTTACAAATGTCTACCGCCGGTACCAGTTTAGACTCTGCCCAAGACGCCGCGTGCGCCCTAGTGGAATGAGCTCGCAAACCGTCCAGCACCGCCCGACCCCGCAAAATATAAGCCGAAGCGATGGCCTCCTTTTCCACCAGGCAATCGAACCTTTATTTATTTATTTATTTACATTCTCTTATATACCGCGTTATTCTGCATCAGTGCGGTTTACATTGAACAAACTGAAATTACATTGAACAAGGCATTATAACTTGGAGATAACTATTTTACAGGGAACATGGGCTATGGAGGGTTAAGTGGCTTGCCCAAGACCACAAGGAGCACCTGTGGGACTAGAAACCCCAGTCCTTCCGGCCCAAGGTTGCTGTCCTCTAGTGGGATTTGAACCCCCGACCTTCCGGCCTGAAGTACCTTGCCCCAACCACTAGGCTACTCCTCCACTCCTTTTCGGGCCCCCGCAAACAGCACAAAAAGCCTGTCTGACTTACGGAAGGACGCTGTTCTAGTAACATACTTCTTCAATGCCCGGTGAACGTCCAAGCGATGAAATCGGTCCACCACGTGCCCCTTACCTTTGTCGCGAAACACGGGCAACGATACCACTTGGTTCATATGAAAAACCAAAACCACTTTCGGCAAGAAGGACGGAACGGGCTTCAACATCACCTTCGATTCGAAGAAAGACAGAAAGGGCGGCCGACACGAAAGCGCTTTTAACTCCGAAACGCGCCTCGCCGAAGCAACCGCCACCAAAAATACCACCTTCAGCGTCAAATCTTTCAACGAAGCCTCCGCTAAAGGCTCAAAAGGAGCCTTCCCTAAGGCCTCTAAGACCAAAGGCAGATCTCAAGCCAGAATCGTCTGCTGTTGCGGCGGCCGAAGTAGCTTCCCTGCCCTCAAAAAACGCTTAACATCTGCATGACTACCCAGCGAGACGCCCTGTACCTTTCCTCTATAACAGGACAAAGCCGCCAACTGTACTTTCAATGAGGACGCCGCTAATCCCTTTTGAAAGCCATCCTGCAAAAAGGACAAAACCTGCGGAACCGCCGCCTTCAACGGAACACATCCCCTCTCGGCACACCAATTCTCAAAGATGCGCCACACCCTGACGTACGCCAAGGAAGTAGATCGTCGCCGAGCTTTGAGTAAAGTAGCTATCTCCGCCGGCAAATAACCCTGCGCTCTCAACCTAGCCCACTCAAGAGCCAGGCCGTAAGCGAGAATCGATCCACCTGTGGCATGGAGAGAGGCCCCTGTGTTAGCAGATCCTTGCGAAGAGGAAGTTTCCAGGGCTGCCCCACCAAGAGGCGCACCAGGTCCATGTACCAGGGCCTTCTCGGCCAATCCGGAACAATTAGAATCACGCGTCCTCTGTGCTGCTCTATGCGCTGTATCACCCGACCGATCAACACCCATGGCGGAAAGACATACAGCAGCTGCCCTTCTGGCCACCTCTGAATGAGGGCGTCCAATCCTTCCGACATCCTCTCCTTTCTGCGGCTGAAGAACCGATCGACTTTTGCTGACTGAAAGGTCGCCATAAGAGCCATCACTGGCGTCCCCCAGTGCCGCACCAACATCGCAAATACCTCCGGGTGCAAAACCCACTCTCCGGGGTCTACCTTTACCCAACTGAGAAAATCGGCTTCGACATTCTCCACTCCTTCGACATGCACCGCGGACAAGGCCACCAGATGGGACTCGGCCCACTCGAACAAACTCTCCGCCTCGGTCTCTAGCGCCACGCTGCTGGTGCCCCCTTGAAGATTTACGTAAGCCACTGCTGTCGCGTTGTCCGAGAAAACCCGAATGGCCTTTCCCTGCAGGAAGGGGCGCAACTCCTTCAGAGCCAGCACCACCGCCCGCAACTCCAACCTGTTGATTGACCAAGACTTTTCCAGGTCGGACCACTGGCCCTGCAGCAGGCGACCCTGACAATGGGCTCCCCAGCCGACCAGACTGGCATCCGTTGTTAGAGAAACCCATGCCGGCGCCTCCAGCAACATCCCCTTCTCCAGATACCCTGGCATCAGCCACCAACGTAGCTGTCATTGAGTTTGTAGAGGACAAGGCAACTTCTGGGACAGCGAATCTCGTTGATGCGACCACCTTCTTAACAGAGCCCGTTGCAATGGCCTCATGTGGGCTCGCGCCCACGGCACCAACTCCAAGGTCGCCGCCATTGTCCCTAACACCTGTAGATAATCCCAAGCCGTGGGCCACCGCCAGCTGAGAAAACGACGCACCAATTGATGGAGCCCCAGCACCCGCTGCTGAGGCAGAAAACCTCGACCCACGCTGGTGTCGAAACGCGCCCCTAGGTACTCCAGGTCCTGAGATGGAACCAACTTGCTCTTTGCTTCGTTGATCACCCAACCAAGACTTTGCAACAGATCTATCACCCTGGTCATAGCCGACACACTCTCTGCCCTGGACTTTGCCTTGATTAACCAATCGTCCAGATATGGGTGAACCAAAATCCCTTCTTTCCTCAAGGCCGCCGCTACCACCACCATCACCTTGGTGAATGTGCGCGGCGCCATTGCCAGGCCAAAAGGGAGCACCTGAAACTGAAAATGCCCCAAAGGTACCGCAAACCTTAGGAATTTCTGATGTTCCCGTCGTATCGGGATGTGCAGATACGCTTCCGATAGGTCCAAGGACGTCAGAAACTCCCCTTTTCTTACCGCCACAATGACCGATCTGAGAGTTTCCATCCGAAAATGCGACACACGCAGACAGTGGTTCAGCCTTTTTAAATCTAGAATGGGGCGCCAAGTCCCCTCTTTCTTCGGGACCACAAAGTAAATTGAGTATCGACCGCAACCTAACTGGTCGGCAGGAACCGGGACAATTGCCCCGAGACAAAGGAGCCTCTGTACCATTTCCCGCACGGCGACTGAATGAATGAATCGGACACCGGATGCTGCAACTCCAGCGCATAACCTTCACGAATCACCTCTAGTACCCACCGATCGGACGTGAGCTGGGCCCAGGCAGGGTAAAATTCCCGCAGTCGCCCCCCTACGGGAACTAGCCCTCCCTGGACCCGCCTGACTTCATTGTGACGTTTTGAAGGCGGAGGACGAGGCTGCTGCCGCAAAACCCCTGCTCGCTCCACGAAACCCCCGAAAGCTCTGGGCCCTACCAGGAAAACGACCCCGCTGTGACTGACCTATTCTCGGGGAATGAAACCTGCGAAAATCCCGCAGCTGCCCTCGAGGTCCGGGAAGGGGCCGTCCCTGCTTCTGCTTGTCCTCCGGCAACCTACCGCCCTTGGACTCTCCTAAATCCTTTACCAACTTCTCCAAATCTTCTCCAAAGAGCAGCTTACCTCGAAAGGGAAGCTTACTCAAACTTACCTTGGAAGAACCGTCCGCTGCCCAATTACGCAGCCACAGACATTGCTTCCCCGTGACCACGGAAGCCATACTCTTCGCTAAACCCCGTATCAGCTCATATTGCAAGTCGGCGAGATACGCCGCACCCGACTCCAAGCGGGACGCCTCTTCTGCCCCCTCCCCCGAGAGGTCGTCCTGGACTCGCTGCGCCCATCGCAAACAGGCTCTTGCCACCCAGGCCCCACAAATGGAAGCCTGTAAGGACAGCGCATTTGCCTCAAAAACCTGCTTCAGTAAGGACTCCAATTTGCGGTCCTGCGCATCCTTAAGTGCTGCTGCCCCCTCTACCAGGATGGTAGTCTTCTTGGTCACCGCAGAAACGGCCGCATCCACCTTCGGAGCCTTGAACAAATCCCGGTCCTGAACCAGGAGAGGGTACAGCAGTGCCATAACCCTAGAGCCTTTAAGAGTGGCCTCCGGCATATCCCATTCCTCCTGAATCATCTCCCGGAACACCCTGTGCACCGGGAAAGCCCTCTGCGTCTTCCGAACCGCTTGCAGCAGTGGATCCTCCAGGGTAGAGTCCTGTGCTGGCTCTGCCTCCGGCATATTAAGAGCCTTAAGCGACTCTGCTATAAGCGCCGAGAGCTCTTCTCTACGAAATACTCTAACTACCCGTGCCTGATCCTCCTGCTCTCTAATCTCACCTTCCTCCAGATCTTCTAGATCCCTTTCAGTGTCTGCCTCCTCAGACCGCATGTCCTCTGATCCGACTGACTGATCCAGGCGATCCTTATCATACCTGGCCTTCTTGGCAAAAACGCCTGACCCCTCCGCTGCCAAAGGTGAAGCTGGTCTCTTCTACCCAAGCCCTGCCCCCGAGGGACCAGCTACCGGTGTCCCCTGCGAGGCAGTGAAGGATCTTTGGAGCAGCACCATGAAATCCGCCGAGAAAATCGCCGCCAAACTCCCTGCAATAGGCTGTTGAGAAAGCTGGAGATCCGGCGGTCCCGTTGCTCTGAGCCCCGGCTCTGGCACAGGCAGGGCAGAGGGACTGGGGACTATGACCTCCTCTAAGATTTCATGTCCCCCAGCCTCTGATTCAGGGAGCCCCTCCATGGCCTCCACTTCAGGAGCGCAGCCCCTACAAACTCCCTCCGAAGAAACTGAACTGCGCTTGACCCCACACAAGAGGCAAATCTGCTTGGAAGGCATACTGTGCTGGGCCCCCTAGGCAAGAACCCCCGGTGCCAGGCCTCCGTTTTGTTGTTTTTTTTTACTTCAGCCTCTTCAGATTTGGTCTCCCAGGCAAACCCTGAAGAAAATATCTGAAAACGAAGCTCCCAGGCTGAGCAAGAAGGCGCCAAAGCCCTGTATAGAGAGCCGCGACTTTCCCGCTCTCAGCCCATGCGGCTTGGCCTGCCCTGGCAACGCAGCCACTTTCCGCCGAAACTTGCATTACCTCCAGCTGTGCTGTCAGACGGACTGCAAGGGCCGTGCCATTTGTGCTCAACAGCTGCTTAGCCCCATGTGCTCCTTTTCACAAGCCGGAGCCACAGACAGCCTGAAAAAAAACGCTGCGGCTGTACTCGCTAGCTCAAAACACCGGCAGGCAGTTCCTCTGCACGCGCTGAGCTGAGCAGTGAGCCGGTTCCTGTCCTCTCCTCCGAAGTTTAAATCAGGCCGTGGCTCATGATATCTCCCCCGGAGCCAAATAAAGAAATAAAATAAAATAAAATAACAAGCAAAATAAAGAAGTCAAATAAAGAAGCAAACCAAAGAAAAGAGCAGAGGACCTCAGGGCAAACGGAAAGCAGCTCACCCATTAAGCTGTAGACAGAACATTAAAATAGCTTTCCTGAATTAATTTTGTACTTCTTCCTAGCACTCTCTGTAATCGTTTCTCTAGTGAGCCCTGAAACCCCTTGGGCTCACCCCTCTCCTAGCTGCTTTGGAGACTGATAAACTGGAGTGTGGAGGTGGTGCCAGCCCTTATATACTGATGACATCATAGGAGTGAAGTTTCTCAGTCTCCAAAGCTGCTGGAGGAGGTTGACAACCCAGAGATTCTGGGACTAGACTGGAGGGACGATCAGGAACTTGTTCTTCTCCACCCATCACCCCATTTCCCTAGTTTAAATGCTTGTCCACATACTGCCGGAATTTCTCACTTAGGATCCTTTTCCCTGCAGTGGAGAGATGTAGTCCATTAGTACAGTATAGTCTCTTGTTGATCCATATGTTTCCCCAGACACATATATATATACATTCTTCTTGTTTGTACCAGGTTTGGAGCCATATATTGAAGTTGTTTATGCGATGCAGCCTTTCTGCCCCCTTACCATGATGGATGGGGAGTTATACACAGTGTAGCAAAGCAAGAGGGTGGGTGTGTGTGTGTGTGTGTGTGTGTGTGCGTGCGTGCGTGCGTGCGTGTGTGTATATAGAGCAGAATGTCAGGGAAATATAAACGTGTATGTGGCCCCCTTTAAATTTTCACTGCTGCTACTGCTGTTCTCTCACCCAGTCCCCTTTGTCATCTCAGTCCTGTAGGCCACAAATGCTCCTCACACTGGGACTTCTGTGCTGCTGCATGTCTCTCCTCCACCTCCACTGGGGAAATGACCCCGGTGGTTCCTTTGAGGTGGTAAGTGCTGCTGATTTTAGCAGCTAGTACAAGAGCAAGGGAGCAGGCCACATTCTACCTTTGCATAAAGCAGAGTTCCATGAACACCTTCACCTGCTGCCGCCAGACTCCTCCTCCCATCATGCAGCTGCAAATTGGTTTTGTGCTAATGCCAGAGTAAGGTAGCGTCAGCCAGCAACCCCACAGAAGATTCCCCCACAGTCCCATAGGACCCAGGTAACTATTTTGCTAAAAACGTCTTTGCTTCTGTCTCATCTATCTCTCCCCTCTGTACATAATTGTTTGTTTGCACATTTGTAAAAAACCCATGCCTATGAACAAAAATGAGAAGATCCTCCCCAATTGGCACTTCTGCTCGAGCAACAAACACCTGGATTACAATAGTAAAACTAAGCTCTCACGCAGGCGCACCTCAAGCTGGGCTAGGTGTTTTAAATACTTCTGTCCATGTGGAGAGTAATTTTATAAGGGCTGGCTAGATTTACGTGTGTTTTCATGCACGTATTTCACATGTACTTTATGAAGTCAAACATGCACATACTTTATAAAATAGAAGAGTCCGCACGAAGGTAGGTATGTTCATTTAGGCCATTAGCAGATGGTTCATGTGTACTTTTTTCAAGGACACACATAAATTATAGTATTTTGTAATTTACACATGTAACATTGTGCGCTACCCTTGCTAGGTCAAACTTTTGCCCCTATACAAGCCCTCAGGGAAAGTACGTGCAACTGACCTGACGTGTACTTTCACAATAGTCACCACTTCAAGTATACATGTTAATGCCCATTTACACACATATCTTCCTAAAATAACCAATTTATGTTAAGAAATACATGCGTAAATCTAAGTGTGACTTATAAAGTTATCGCCTTTGTATCTATGGGAAAAAACACTGCCTACAGTACACCCTGTTTTGGAAAACTGAGTTAAGGAAGTGCTATGGTGGGTTAGGAACAAATGGGGGTAGATAGCCTGCATAGGCTGCTGCTTCACCCTTCTTTCACCTGTTGCTGTCACCTTACTGTTGTGGTCAACATTATTGGCACCCTTGCAGTTCAACCCCTTAATGTCCAATATCTCCTAAAAAAAAAGTAGCCAGTGAAATGGCTTTGGACTATATATGCACACATATTTGACATATAAAAGAATCAAATAAAACAAGAACAATTAAAAAAGGAAATAGTATAAAAACTGGGACATTGCTAGGACATGATTATTGGCACCCTGATAAACAATTCAAATTGGTTTGAACAGAAGAGCCACATTCCCACTGCAGTAAAAGCATAGTTACTCACCTGTAACAGTTCTTCTCCAGGGACAACAGGAATCAGTCCTCACTTATGGGTGACGGCACAGACGGAGCCTGCGTGGAGCAATTCCCCAGCTTTCAAAGAAAGCCTTTGGGATTGCTGACACGCATGCATGGTCCTCTTCCCACCCAAGGGTGCCATCTTGCTCAGTCAGGTCCCTTAGCTCGAGCCCTACCAAGCAGATGGCAAGGGAAGGACAAAAATACAGCAACTCATCAGAGGAGGCAGGAGAGTAGTGAGGACCGATTCCTGCTGTCCCTGGAGAACACCTGTTACAGGTGAGTAACTATGCTTTCTCCAGGAATAAGCAGGAAGTCAGTCCTCACTTATGGGACTCCCTAGCTACAGGCTACTGAACCTGTAACCAAGAAATGCCCCGTGAGGCCATAAGCAGAAGCCAAAGCCCGAAGGAGCCCGAGTCTTCGGGGCGAAGCCCTCGGTAGCTGTAAAGAAGGGTCGGAGGGCAGGAGCTGCTTATACCCCGAACAGATTACAGAGTACAGCTTGTCCAAAGGCGCTGTCCTGGCGGGACTCCCTCTCCAGGGAGTAGTGGGCGGCGAAGGTGTTCGTGGAAAACCAGGTCGCCACCCGGAAGATGTCCATCAGGGGCATAGAGCACAGCAAGACCACCATGGCCGCTTTGACTCGGACCCCTTGCGCGGTGACTCATTGATCCAGGGGGATGCCAGGTTCACGTGGGCGAAAGCAATGCAGTCCGCCACCCAAACCAATTGGGTGCGCTTGGTGACTGCTTGCCCCTGTCTATTGGGATCATAGGTCACGAGAAGCCTGTCAGACTTGCGATGATTCTGGGTACGCTGCAAATAGAAGGCGCGGGCCCATTTGCAGTCGAAGGTGTGGAGAGCAGCCAATGCCTGGTCGGCGTGGGACCTCGGGAAGAACATCGGCAGCACTATCTCTTGGTTGAAATGGAAGTCTGAAACGACCTTGGGTAAGAATTTAGGTTGGGTACGGAGGACCACCCTGTTCCGATAAAACCTAGTGTAAGGGGCGCCAGCCATGAGCACCTGGAACTCACAGACTCGGTGAGCCGAGGTCAGCGCCACCAAGAAGGCCACCTTCCAGGATAAGTTCCGAAGCGAATATGTCACCATCAGCTCGAAAGGCAGGAGGGCGAGTGAGCTGCGTGAGTACCACATTTAAGTCCCATTTTGCTGGAGGGGGATGGATGGGCGGCTTGGATAGTAGAAAGCCCTGCATGAAGCTGCTCCGAGAGAGGCTTGTCCTCGATAGGGAGGTGATTAGCCAAGATGGCACTCAAATGAACTCTGACAGAGTTTGACTTCAGCATGTCCCCTGAAAGGTGGAGATGGTCCTGGAGAACCCACCGGACCGGACACAAGAAGGGGTCGATCTGGTGTTCTGAGCACCAGAAGGAGAAGCATTTCCACTTAAAGGCGTAAGCCCATCTCATGGAGTCCTTTCTAAAGGTGAGGAGGATTTCCTCAACCTCCTCCGGGAGGGCCAGAGAGGCTAAGGAGACCTGTTCAGCCGCCAGGCCATGAGGGATAGGGAGGCTAGGTTCGGGTGTAGCACCCGACCCTCCTCCTGCGTTAACAGTCCCCTGGCATAGCCCAGGGGAACCAGAGGCTCCGTCAACAGCCGGAGCGGGAACCAGGGCTGCCAAGGCCACGAAGGGGCCACGAAAATCAACGATGTCCCGTCCCGCTGAGCCTTGAATAGAGTCCTCCCAATGAGGGGTAAATGAGGGAATGCATAGAGGAGACTAGAGGAACAGTCCAGGAGAAATACATCAGGGCCCTCTCTGCTCGGGTGCGGCACCAGACCGCAAAAACGGGGGAGCTGCGTGTTCTGGGGACTGGCGAAGAGGTCTATTGCCAGAGTCCCCCAGTGTAGAAACAGCCATCCCGCTACTCTGGGATCCAGCCGCCATTCGTGGAGGCGAAGGATTCGGCTGAGTCTGTCCGCCAAACCATTCTCCTCGCCCGGAAAGAATGTAGCCCTGAGGGATATCCTTCGTCAGGCAGCAAAAGAACAGATAAGGACCACTTCCTGACAGAGGGAGCGCAATCCCGTGCCTCCCTCCTTGTTGATGTAGAACATAGATACACAGTTGTCGGTTTGTACTAGAACTGACTTCCCGATGAGGTGATCCTCGAAGGCCCTCAGGGCCCATCAGATGGCCCGGAGCTCGAGCAGGTTTATCTGCTGCTGAGACTCCCTGGGTGACCATTGCCCCTGCGTGCAGAGAGGCCCGCAATGGGCTACCCCACCCTGACAGAGAAGCATCCATAATCAGCACCGCATCATGCCATGAAGCCTGGAAGGGCGATCCCTGCAGAAGGTTGCAGGGGTTCTGCCACCAAGCCAGGGACAAGTGGAGGTCGAGGAGGACCCTGATAGGGTCCCTGAGGTGTCCGAGGGACTGGCTCCATTGGGTACTGAGGCATCATTAAGCCATTCGCATGTGCAGGCGGGAGTGAGGAACCACATGCACGGTCAAGGCCATGTGGCCCAGGAAACATAGCATGGACCAAGCAGTGACCTGGTGGGCACTTAGGACGCGAGCTGCCAGAGCCCGGAGGCGTGTAGAACAATCCACCGGCAAGAAGGCAGTGGCCTGCTGAGTATCGAGGCACGCTCTGATGAACTCGAGGGCTTGCACCGGCTCAAGGTGAATTTTCGGATAGTTGACCAAGAACCCCAAGCTCTCCAAAAGGAGGACAGTGCACAACATCGCCTGCCCCTCAGGCAGAAGGGACCGTGACAAGCCAGTCACCGAGGTAGGGAAAAATCGGCATGCCCCGGTGCCGAAGATGAGCGGCGCCAATGACCAGGCACTTCACGAAGACCCGTGGGGCTGACGTAAGGCCGAAGGGGAGATCCTGTACTGGAAATGCTCTCCCTGCACCTTGAAACACAGGTATTGCCTGTGTTGGGGGTGGATTAAGATATGGGCATAAGCGTCCTTCAGATCCAAGGCGCATCGCCAGTCACCCTGCTGGAGGAAGGGCAGCAGCCTGCCAAGAGATAACATCTTGAACTTCTCCTGCACTAGGAACTTGTTCAGCTGAGAAGGTTGAGGATGGGCTGCAGACCCCCCCATCTTTTTCAGGACGAGGAAGGAGGGCAAGGAGGGAGTGCAAGTCCTGCTGTAGCAAAAGCTGATGTGTGGGGAGTCGAGGAGGCTCCGCCAGGGAGAAAGGGGGTGGAAGCCTGTCGAAATGGAGGCGATAGCCTTCCCGGACAACCTGGAGAACCCAAGTGTCCAAGGTGATGAGCGCCCACGATGTGGCGAAACAGGACAGGCGTACCCCCACTGGCTGCTGCATCACCAGAAGGCGAGGGGCCATGCCGCTGGCATGAAAACCCCTGAGTGGGTTGCGGGACAACTGACATTTGGGCCTTCGTGCCCTTTGGTTTGCGGTGCCCCTGTCCAGGCTTTCCCTGTGCCGGAGTAGTCGGCATGGGGGTAGCAGGGTATGGCGGATAGCCGCGATACTGGAGACCTTTCCTGGGGAAGAAGGACTTCTTGGTTGGCTGCTTCTTCCGAGACAGGGGAGAGGTCTTACGGGAGAGATGGGTACTGGAAATAAAATCTGTCTCGATCTCCACAGCCTTCTCCTCCATTGGCTTACCAAACAGTTGTTCACTGAGACAGGGCATGTCCAGGAGCTTCTCCTGCACCCACTGCTCCAAATCTGAGGATTGAAGCCATGCGTGGCGTCGAGCTGCAATGCCCGCGGCCGCCACCCGAGCCGATGTCTCAAAGCCATCATAGGAGACTCGAGATATGTACTTGGAGCAGTCAGCCACAGACTTCAGCAGGGTGCGGAATCTGTCGAGGGGCTCCCCCACGAGGTCCGCGGAGAAACCCCCAAGTTCTTTCGCCAAATTGCACAGGAACATACCAATGTACATTTGGTATGCCTGGATGCAACAAGAGAGCATGGAACTTTGATAGGCTCGGCCTGGTGGTACTCTCGACTCTCGGCCTGGTGATACCGATGAGTGTGATTTCAGGCTTTTCTGTTTCCGCATGGCTGACTCCACCACTATCGAGGTGTGTGGGAACTGGGTTTTTCAGAAGCCTGGCCCGCGTTGCACCTTGTACATTGTGTCAAGGTGCTTGCTCACAATGGGGACCGAGGCTGGGGCCTCCCACAAGCGGAGCAGCAGCTGAGATAGAATCGGCAGTACAGGCACGGTGAGGGATTCCCTGGGTGGGGACTCGTACTGAAGAAAATTGAGTTCTTCAGCACGAGGGTCCTCCTCGGCCTGGGTGACCAGGTTGAGGGCCCGAGCCATGTCCCGAATAAACACCAAGAAGGTGTCGTCTTCGGGTGGTTAACGCCGCTGTAATGCAGGCAGCGAGGGGTCCAACGGAAGATCCCAGTGGGTACGGGTTTCCAGAGAGGTGTCCCCATCAGACTCCCAGTCCGAAAAATTGGTCGAGGGATCCGAGCCAGGCAGTTCACCCTGTCCAATGGCCGGCGGCCTGGAGCTGGAGGCCCTGGACAATCTCGCCTCCGAGGAACAGCAGGGCGAGCGAGACCGACATCGAGGACCCTTATGAGGCCCACGGCTCTCGTGGGTTTCCTGGACGGATTTGGGTGTCCCACGTGAGGGACCCACGGTCTCTGGGCATGAGTCAACAAAGCTGGCCATGAGCGCCTGCTGGGAAGCAATGAACGCAGAAATGCCAGCATACGGGACTCTCACGCGGGCGTGAGGCCCTAGGACGCCGATACCAGGGTCACTGGATTGGGCGTTGAGGAGCAGAGGGGGTTCCTCACCGGGATGACCCTCAGAAGACTGGGCGCCTTCACCTGAGGCCTCCGTTTCTCTGTGAGGTACCTTGTGGGGACTCTCCTTGTCTGACTCTCTGGAACGCCGAAGGGGCCTAAGCGACCGGGTGCGGGAGCACTCGTGCTTGTCAGAAGCTGCAGACAGCGACTTCGAGGACTACTTCTTTTTGCACCATTCCACCTCGGGGGACCCCTGGTCGGCGTGCCGCCTGGAACACAGGGCCACAGGGGGAGAACCCACCAGAGGAGAGACAACTGAGGGCACCACCAGAGACTCCGAGGTGGCCTTTCGAAAAATGTCTTCGGACTTCTGCTTATGGCTGAGCAGGGCCTTAGAGGACATTTTCTTACAGAGGGAGCAGAGCTCTGGGTCATGGTCAACAGTCATGAGTGTCTGTAAGCGACATGTTCCTAGAGCATCTATCGGATTTTTTAAATGCAGTGGCCATGGGGGCATAAATGGCCCCTGCGAGGTCGAAGACCCATGCGGCTAGCGGTTAAGGGAAAAAAAAGGGCACGAAGCCCAAAAAGAAAAAATTAGAGGAAAAAAAATTGTATCACCGAAGAGCTTTAAGGTTGAGCAGGGGAAAGGATGGGTAGAGGACCGGTGCAACCGGAAAAGAGAAAGCCTGTTAAGGCGAGGAAAACAAAGCTTTTTCCGAGGGACGAGGACATGCATCCAAAGGGCTCTGTGGAAAAAGGGAGACTGAGCAAGATGGCACCCTTGGGCAGGAAGAGGACCATGCATGCGTGGTAGCAATCCCAAAGGCTTTCTTTGAAAGCTGGGGAATTGTTCTGCGTGGGCTCAGTCGGTGCCAACGTCACCAATAAGTGAGGACTGACTTCCTGCTTGTTCCTGGAGAAATTAGACGCACCCATGATCAATTGTCATACTCACATGACTTGAATCAACCAATAAATGATGGCTCTAATGTTTAAAATGGATACATTCACTCCCTGTTCCATTTTCACTATGGTGAAGACAAGAGAGCTGCCTGAGACCATCAAACATAAAAGGCCATCTCCAAAGACTTTGCAAACTCTAGACACAGGAATCCCAGTGTTATTAAGTTTTCTGTTCATGGAATGACAAGAACCACCCATGACATAGTGGTATTGAGGAAAATTAATCCAAAAAGTCTTCAAAGGTTAGTGCGAACTGTTAGAAAAACACCACACACAACATCCAAAGAGCTTAAGACTGACCTGAAGCAATCTCTGGAGTGGTGGTTTCAACCTGTATCACACACCATGCACTAAACAAAGAAGGACTTCATGGGCGAAGGCCAAGGAGAACCCCACTGCTCAAAGACGGACATAAAAAGGCACGCCTGATCTGTGCCCAAACCCTCCTTCAGAAGCCACAATCCTTCTGGGAAAAATGTTCTGTGGACAGATGTAACAAAACTAGAGCTCTTTGGCAATGCAGACCAGCGATACATTTACAGGCAAAGAACTGAAACTTATAAGGAAAAAAGCTCCCTTCCTAGAGTTAAATACAGTGAAGGTTCTATAATGTTATGGGGCTGTTTTGCTTCCTCAGGATGTTGAACGTATTAACGGAATCATGAAGTCAGAGCTCTAACAAGGTATTTTGGAGTGAAATGTGCTACCTAGTGCCAGAAAGCTAGGTCTGTACCGAAGGTCATGGGTCCTCCAGCAGGACAATGACCCAAAACATACATCCAAAAGTACAAAAGAATAGTTAAAAAGGAACAAATGGACTATTTTAAACTGGCCAGCAATGAGTCCTAATCTCAATCCAATTGAGAACTTTTGGAAAGAGCTGAAATCTGTCACTGGTAAAAGAATCCTGAAAAGATTTATGAGTTGGAACAAATCGCAGTTGAAGAGTGGGAGAAACTACTTGCAGACAGATGTATGAAACTTATACTGTAGATGCCTACAAGAAACATTTGGAGTTTATGATCACTGCCAAGGGTTGTGCAACCAAATATTAGTGAAGGTTGCCATTAATCCCATCCAGGTCATATTTTGTTTTTTTTCTCAGAAATTACTGCATCTAAGTTGCAGACATCTTTTTTTGTTGTATACATTTGAATATACTATTAAAATATTATGAAGACATACAGTTGGAATATTTCCAATTATTTCTCAAGATATTGTACACAAAAATTGCAAGGGTGCCAATAATGTTGACCACAACTATAATTCAGAGAAAGAAAGGGAGGCAGCAGTGTGGTTGGCCATAGAGGGTGAGGAAGGACAGCATGAGGGTGTCTGGAAGTGAGTAGAGATCTACACAGGCCCTTATCTCTACAGATTTCTCTGTCTTCAGGCTGTTTTGGGAAATGAAGTGGGTGCTAGAATTTGTGTTGGCTTTGTGTGCTGAAGTCTAGCACACATAGCCGACTTATTTGAAACCGATGGACACACATTTGCATCTTGTTGTTAGGGATGCAAGATTTTGTCTTCAGAATCCTAAAATAACCACAAAGGACTGCAAAACGTTATGAGCAACAGTTTCTTGGTGACAGGGGCTTGTTTCCAAGACAGAGTATGCTTGTGCTCAAGCAGTCAAGAAGGGAGAGGGGGACTGGTGTGATTGCTCAGCAGCAGTCTGCCCTGCCAAAGGGGAGAATTAATTCAAGATTCAAGTTAAGCTTAGAAGGCAATGCTTACAGGCTATGTGGTAAAGGAAGACCTAGGCATGGCTCTTTAGCAACATCTCCTGGCTGATTGACTGCACATTCCTGCTGCTATTAAAAGAGGTTCCTTGTTAGCACCAGTTTTATGACCACCAAACAAAAATATTAAAATGTACTCTAATTATCGGTAACAGGGTTGAGAGATGGAGGTTCAGAAGCAAGGGACAGTGGAGGCAGAATGTAAACATTGGGTAACTTTATGATGGAGCAATCAAATACAAAATTCTGTCCTTAATGGAAAAGCACAGTTGAAAACACACACTTTGATGGATGTGCTACAGCAAAAACAAAAACAAAAAAAGCAACACCCCACACAACATTCTAAAAAGAATGTACTTAAACAGAAATGAATAGAACTCACTCAAAAGTAAAGAAGAAAAAAAAGAGAAAGGTCCAATTTTGATTACCTGTTACCATCTTCATCATCCATTCTAACCATCACAGAAGAACCATCAATGCTAAGCGCTACTTTTCCAGTAATCATCTTAACTAACGTGGCAAGTGTGCCACAAAGTTCCTTCACTCTAGGGATTGAAAAAAGCTTTTCCAGAGGTACACAGACTGCATTATCTTGTATGAATGGCTCAATAGCTATGTTTTGATCAAGCTTTTCATGCCCTCTCAGTGCACAGTTCCTTAAAAATGTTACACAATGTCCAGGTGGGCAGCAGCACTGTTCTTCAGTACCTTGATTATGCCCATTTTCCTTGGCCTGGTCACTATTCCCCAGACTTCTCTTAATTCTATCTGCTTGATAAAGAACTTCACTGACCACAGCATACTGCAAGTACTTCTTGTCCTGAAGGCTTGGATACACCGCTTTAAAAATCTGTGAAGACAAAAGATGCAAATATTTGATGTTTAAGCTGCTGTAAGTTTTCTTCAGCCAAACCTATTTTGTAATATTTCATACTAAACATGAGTCAACGCTGAGGCACTGAAATATGTGGCCATTTGGGAGCCGAGGATTTGAATACTGGGAAAAGCAAGGGGTGGGGAAGAGACTTGCTGCTGGCCTGACAGTCCCAGTGGATGCAGCCCAAGAGGGAGAGGCTTTTTGTCCTTTTGGCTATTGCTGTTTCTGGCAGCAACCGTAAGAGGTAAGGGAGAATGGGAAGAAACACAGATTTGCAATTGGAAAAGTAACAGGGCTAAGCAAAAAGTTGTTTTCAAATTAAGAGATTATTGATTAACCAGTAAACACCTCTCAATACATGACAATTTGTAGTAGCAGTCTTTTTCTAAATGAAATGGTAACAATTCTGACGGTTTTAAAATTACATCAGATTTTCTATATGCTTGCATTATTATGGTTGTGGATATTTTTTAAGATTATTACTTTAAATCAAAATATAACCATTTAACATGTGAGGCTGTGATTTTGCAAACAGTATGTATTTTCAAAGGACCGATTTAAAAGTTTTAATAGGATATTGTAATATTTGCAAGTTGTATTTCAGTGCTAGTGCAGACATGAAATTCTTGCAGTGGCGGAACAAGACAGGTCTCTTAACTCCTGCAGTATTATAGGAACAATTGCATGTGCCATATTAAAAAGAAAAGACACAAAAGGGAGGACTGATTTTTCATTTTTCACAAAAAAATGAACTTGCATGCTGAGTAGAGCCTCGGGAGCAGGAAACAGCAGCATTTTCAGACCTGCAGCTTGATGCAGCAAAGTGCGCTATCAGCGCAGGCAACAACGCCATATTTGCACAGAATGCAGGAAGGAATGTAATGCAAGCATAATCCAATGCCTGAGCTACGGGCAGTGCACTGCGCATTTAAATAGATTGTAATGACGCAATTAATTATGCAGCACAGATGCAGAGAAGTGCACAGAAGACTAGAAGGTTGAGCTCAATACTGGGATTTTAAGGGTTTGAGGAAGTGTTAGTTAGTTCACAGTTAGTTCACAGTTAGTTCACAGTTAGTTAGTTCACAGTTAGTTCACAGTTCCACAGTCAGTGCTGGTGAAGAATTTATGCCAGTTTCTTCAGTGTATTGCCCCTAGAACCTTTTTCTGGCATTGCTGAAGAAAAAATGGCAGGGAAGTGTGCTGGAGCAGTGCTATGTGCATGTGCTGGATGCCATCTAGCACATAAACAGCAGTATTATTCTGTTCAAAGTTATGCTCAGAATATCAGCGTTTATGATCATCAATATTATTCTGAGCAGAACGTCTGCACAGACTAATATTGCTGTTTATGTGCCAGATAGCAATCCAGCACATGTGCCAAACTGTTTTTTTTGGTGCACAGAATATAGGTGCTGCTAATGCAGACTTTGATCGAAGGATAAGCTGGTATATAAAACTGGTTAAACAAACACGCCTGGCTTGCTCTCCTTGTTTAGCCAGATGTTTTGCACACAGCTCTTGTTTGCTGTTTGTTTACAGCACTGCTAAGCAAAACTTCTCGCTAAACTTGCATTAGGAAACCATGCGCTAGAGCTTTAGAGCTGGGCTCTAGCACAGGGTATGTGCACTGAGCTCTTGATCAGAAATTGGGAGGAGACAGAGGAAAGCATCTTTGGCCTTGACTGGGGCTCAAAGGGGAGGATATATCTTATATTTAGCCCCAGTCCAGGCAGAGGAAGAACCATCTACCAGGAGTGGGGCTTGGGAGGCAGAAGGGCTGCATGGCAGCAGTGGTGGTGGGGAAGTACAGAAAGAGAACACTGCAAGGGTTCAGGTGATGGGCGTGCACTTGCCAGGAAAGAAATGCACTAGCCTACACTGCCAACTGAAGAAGGCGATGAAAGGGAGAAGTACATGGCAAAACAAATCTTCTACAAGCTCAGAATGTTCAAGCAGCTCTGTCCATTACTTTACTCCCACGACTTTAAATCAGTTATCAACGCCATTATCACACCCCACTTTGATTTCTGCAATAGCACCCTTCAAGGCCTACCTAAACAATCCATAAGACAACTCCAATTAGCCCAGAATGTCGCCGCAAGAATAACCTCAAACTTCAAAGTAGCAGAAAGCACAGTTACTTACCTGTAACAGGTGATTTCTGGGAACAGCAGGAATAAGTCTTCACATATGGGTACGTCGGTACCGATGGAGTCTGCGCGGGAATGCTTCCCAGCATCCAATCAAAGAGCTTTTGGAAGCATCCCACCACGCATGCATGCTGCCTTTCCGCCTTTCCCAACTGCCTCTCCTCAGTTAAGTTTTAAAGCTGAGACAAAGAGAGAGAGAGAGAGAGAGGAAAGGAAAGATAGATAGAGATACAACTCCTGGGGAGGTGGGTGGGTTGTGAAGACTTATTCCTGCTGTTCCCAGAGATCACCTGTTACAGGTAAGTAACTGTGCTATCTCCAGGAACAAGCAGGAATGAGTCTTCACATATGGGGACTCCCAAGCTGAGATGCCTGGAGTCCCAGCATGTCATAGGTTGGAACATGCTATCTCCCAGAACACCAGGCATCCTGAGGATGGAGGGTAGGAGTTGAAGGAACAAAGGTGCTGTGGAACAGCTAACCTAGCATAGGCTTGCAGACAAGGAGTCCATTTGTGGATGATAATTGTCATCAATGATATTGCAAAGAAAAAATATTGCAATAGGGACCTCCCCTAACAGGACTTTAGAGAAGTATGGAGGTTCATGGGATCTACTGGGGAACCCAGTAGAGGAACCTCGAGAAGGACCTCACTGTAAGTGGAGGTAGTAAACCTGTAGGAAAAGCAATGGAGGTCAAAATCCTGAAAGATAACAGGGAACCCCAGTAGGAAAAAACTGGGGTAGTACAAAAACGGTGGGCCTTCAGCGGAAGGCTTTATGATAAAAGCCCAACTCTTTTGGTAGCAGAGTGGCCCACTCTTAGGAACAAAAAGAGAAAGGCTAACCGAATTGGACAGACAGGCCCAGTCCTTGTGGGGAGAAAGGGAATGGGAACCCCTTGTATCCCAAAAGAAAGGACAACGCCGGAGGCGTTAGAGCCTGTGAGTAGCTGAAGATCCGCAATGTCTCTCCTAACTGAAGTCAGCTGGGAGAGATATTGGAACATGGAGAGCTTCAGAGGTACCTAACCTTACGGTTATGGTAGGTGTTAACTACCACCAAAGTGGTTGTGGGTGTAGGACCCCAAAACATGCTGGATAGCATAAGTATGGGTAAAGCCCATCTGTCAGAATCATATGGCTACATGAGCTTCGACAGTCAGGTAGATAAGCAGAAACATATCTACCGATAGTAAAAAATCTCGACAGATATATATATATATATATATGATATATGTATCATATAGATATATGAGAATATATCTATAGGGAGATATGAAGGGCATAAAATACTCACACATGATAGACATAGACATCTGTAAGATGTGCGCTATAGGTATGAATATATATATATATATATACCCCTATATGGAAGTCTGCAAAGAAGCAGACAGAGATATGCCTACAAAAGGTATTCACATAAGAAAATGTGGAGAGGAAAGATTCATCTAATAACAAGAAGGTGGAACCTACTTGAGAAGACATATAGAGAATCAATTCCCACTGGTTATGGCTACAGGAATGCTAGGTAGTAGAATAACCAGGATGGTTACGTGAAAAGCAGAGGATGATATCAGTCTGCAGCCTTCAAGTCCCGAGTATTCTAGAATTCTAGCATGGTAAGTGAATAGAAGACGCATAGGAATGAGATACCATGCTGACCTGCTTAAGGGCAAAAAGGTATCATGCATTCTTACCATGAGGACGAGCTGGAAGGAGAAAAATATTCCCTATTGGAAATACTATGGACCAAAGCAGGGAATTAGCAACTCCTTAAGCTTGCACGTAAGAGGAGGCCTATGTCCTTTATATTAAAAAGGAGAACTTTTCTAGTCATGGGAGACATGACTGAAAAAGCCTTTTTCAACCAACTAGTATGGCTGTTGGAGAAAAAGCCCCCCCCTCCCCCCATGCTCTCTAGCAAGGGCCCGTAGTGGAGAGCTTCTCTGTAGAATTGCAGAGAGCATGATGCAGGAGAATGGGGAGATAGAACTGGCTGCAGAAGAGCCAGTAGCTATGTCAACTATGCTGCCAAACCCAGGGGAATGGAGATGGCAGACAGAGAAGACAATCCAGCAACCTTGTAGTGAAAAAATTTCCAAGACAGATGATGGCACTGACTTGGAGCCACTACTAAGACCAGACAGAATGTTAGTGGAGGACAAATCTGGTTGCTGGTGGACAAGAACCAGTGGTTGAAACATTAAGTCTCCTGCATTGGCAGCTGCTTGCCAGACAGCAGAAGAATGGTACTGTTTAAAAACAGTAAGAACAGACAAAACAAGAGTAGAAAACTCTGGACGTGTCTGATGAACTGCTTCAAAACAAGATTGAAAAAGAGGAGTCAACTCAGAGAAGAGAACTCCGCACTGGAAAAGTAAGAAAAATAGAGAGGCTGAAGAAAAGCCCTCCAGTGAAGCAATACCGCTCTTACAGAGGGAAAAAACCCTGGTAAGAGGGTAAAGAGAATGGAGCTGAAGAAAATTTACAAAGTAGTAAGTTTATAGGAGGGAAAAAAGACATACTGGCACAGGAAACTATCATTTGATAGTGGATAGACCCCTTTCCCTAGAAGGAAAAAGAGGAAAACTCCTGTGACCTAGAAGCATGAACATCCTAACAGCTCATAGACCATAGAAAGAATGGATGTCTTTCGGGAAGAGATCCATGTTTAGGATTTAGAATGACAGCAGTGGATTGTCTCTAATGAGAAGAAGCAACTGCAGATTGTAATCCCCAAAGTCACAAGCATCTGATGAATTGATCAGAAACCCTGTGGTTGCTGGATTTGCTGAGCCTGGTGAGAGGTTGAACTCTGCAGACCAGGATGATGCTTCCCCTGTTTGGGAACATCTGTATGATGGGCAGATGATGCATAAAACCTTCTTCTCCTATGGGAAGAAAGTTTGGCAGGACATTTCCTACCTGCTGGGACAAAAGAAGGTGCAGAAGAGCTCCTAGGAACAGGTAGGTCAGTGGAGAACTGAGTAACCTGACGTAAAGACTCCTTGTTGAAAAGATTGTCTCCAGTGCAAGGAGTATGTCCCAGTCTGTGCTGTGCCCATTTGTCCAAGCCTGAAGCTTGGAGCCAGGCTCTACGTCGTGCCCCTATGGTTATAGCAGACGTCCTGCTCACAGACTCAAAAGAGTCTAGGGAAGCACGAGTAAGAAACCAAGAGATATTCTGGAGATGCTTGAGCAGTGAAGAATAGTCTGCACTCCTGGACTCTGGAAGAGAAGGAGTCAAAAGATGTAATTGCTTTGTGACCTCCTCAAGAGATAGACTCATATAGAAAATATATGAGAGAATTCTTGCAGAAAGCATAGATGTCTGGAAGGTTTGACGTCCAAAGGCATCAAGTATCTTAGACTCACGACCTGGCGGATAAGAAGAGTGCTTTTTCTTGCTCTTTATCCGCCTCATTGCTGATTCCACAACTATGGAATGATGAGGAAGTTGAGTCTTTTGAAACCCTGGAGAGGGGGGCACCTGATATAAGAGATCAGTTGCTCTGGAAGGTGGGGGTACCCTTAAAGGTGTTTCCCACATTTCTAGAAGGAGATTCTGCAAGGAATGATGCAAAGGAAGCATTATGTTCTCCTTTGCTTTGGTAGAAAGAGAGTCCTGTGCAGGATCATGTCCTGGGATAGGAATAGCAAGAGATCTTGCTATATCCAGGAGGAAACTCTGAAAAGAGGGTTCCCCAATAGTATTTTCCCCTGGACAGGTTAGATCTGAAGAACTAGCCTGAGCACCGACAGAGCTATCCAGATATATAGGAATAGAAGATCCTGCACAGTGCAGTGTGGAATGCTTAAAGGATGGTCGCCGGTACTGGCTGTCAGGAGCAGCGACCGTCATTACCACATTGTCCATGACAGGTATCGACTCCAAGCTTGGCATAGAAGGGAGCGATCCTGTTGAAAAAAGCATGGTAGAAGTTGGCCACGATGCTACTGTGGATACCGGTACCGATGCCAATACCGGTACTGATGTCGGAGTCGAGCTCGACAAAGACATCAGAGCAGTCATCGGTGACCGTTCAATCGGTACCGAGGTAACCGAAAACCTCCGGGTGCTATCCTCGGTACCGAGCCACCGGTATCGATCGGTGTCGGTACCAAAGTGTACTGGTACCGAGTCTTTCAGACTAGAGAGCGATTATAAACTCGGCATCGATAAGCGAAGCATGGAATGCACCGACTGTAAGGGTAATGAGGACATCGGTACCGACTTCGGTACCGTGTCTGATACCGGTGAGTGAAGGTCAGCTAGTGACAACTGAATCGGCCTCAAGGGAACCGAGAGTTGCAGATCCAAATCATCGGAACCGAGCCTTCGGTACCGCCCGGAGCCGGTAGCAAGGCGAGTCGGTACCCAGTCCTCCAGACTGGAGATCGATTCCAGACTCGGCATCGAAGGAAGCGAGGCTATCGATGCACGTCTGGAGGGTACCGACGTCAGTGGTAGTATCGGTGCTGGTACCGATAATGGAAGGTCAGTCTGGAGTGTATCCACCGGTCCCGAAGGCCCCGAAGACGTCAGATGACCATCCCTGGTGAGGAGTATTTCATCCAACACCAGTGCCGATGTCGGGGTATCGGTACCGCTCGAAGCGGATGCCACCACCGGACACGGCTCAGGTATGTTCTGTGAGGGATGAACCCCAGGAACAACCTGAAACCCCTTATACGCTTTGGAGACCGAAGACTCCCGCTGGGGTTTTGAAGCCAGTGGGCCCTCGAGGGCAAGGCCGGAGCCGTCTACATGCTGTGCATGAGACCTACCACTCGAGGGCTGGCTAGTCTTAACAGACTGTTTGTGGGTTACCTGATCCTGTGTAGAAGAAGAAAGGGACGGTGCCCCAAAGCTGGAGGGAAACCGTGTATCAAGGGAACCTCGATATTGAAGACTTCTTCTCACCAAACTGTTGTCAGGACCCAAGCAGGTTAGACACCAATGTCGAGGGTCTAAAAATAAAGTTGTACCGCCACAGTTTGAACATTTCTTGGAGAAAGTGGCTGGCGGTTCCATGAGGGAAAAAGAAGAGGCCTAAAAGGCCCAAGATACCGTGAGACACTATGAAGAAAATATATTCCCTGAAAAAGGAAGATTTTACAAGAAAAGAAAAGAAAAGAAAACACCGGCGGTACCAGTGGCGTCGGGAAGACAGCCGCGACCACAAGAAAACTAAAGAAATAAAAGAAGAATTTTCTGCAGTGACAGGAGGACGTCCTGCCGGCTCCGCGGAAAAACGAAAACTGAGGAGAGGCAGTTGGGAAAGGTGGGAAGGCAGCACGCAGGCGTGGTGGGATGCTTCCAAAAGCTCTTTGATTGGACGCTGGGAAGCGTTCCCGCGCAGACTCCGTTGGTACCGACGTACCCATATGTGAAGACTCATTCCTGCTTGTTCCTGGAGATTATATTATACCTATATTATACAATCTTCACTGACTCCCAATCCAAAGCCGCATACAGTGTAAAATACTCATAACTACTTTCAAACTTATTAAAGGCATCGCACCATTCCACCTTGATACGCTCATTTCCAAACACAATAACATTCGAAACCAACGAGAATGTAACAAAAATAAACTAACTATGCCATTCGACTTCAGGAAAGCTAGAAAAATGACCAACAATAGAGCTTTCTCCCACTTCTTCCCCATCCTGTGGAACAACCTCACAGATAACATAAGATCTATAAATGACCTCGCCACCATTCGAAAGAAACTCAAGACCCACCTGTTTACTCTACACTTTGGAAACACAAACAACGTAAGTGAAGATACAAATAGTGAAGACACCCACCCTGAGTACATCCCTTATTCTGAGTTCATCCCTTCTCTCTTCTAAGAAAAGAAACTTAAAATGGTTTACCCCACGCAATACAAGATGAAAAAGCAGATCTACCTATGTATATAGTTATTTTGTTACTTATTTTTATACCAATGTAAATAGTTCTCTGTTCGATGTAATTGAATACATACCGCTCTGTACAATTCAAAGCTTTGTTTACTGTAAACCACATTTGATCTCCTCGAAAATGCAGTATAGAAATTATAAATAAATAAAATAAGTCCTGGAGGAGTTTTGAAATCTGTATCACGTCTGAAAGAAGACTGCAGGTGCAACCAGTGCCACACTCTTAACCAAAAGAGCATTGATCCTTCTTTAAATGGCATATATAAGGTCACAGCTCGGTGACAGAATTCAGAAGATATATAGTCTCTATGTAAGTTTGTTTTCTGAATCCTGATGGAAAATATAGTTCAGAAGTAGGGCTGTCACTTTGTTTTTTTGACTAGTCATTTTTTTCACTAACATTTTTTTTATTATTTTATATTTATGCAAATTTAGAACAACAAATCAAGAAAGCATAGTTACTCACCTGTAACAGATGTTCTCCAGGGACAGCAGGAATCAGTCCTCACTTATGGGTGACGTTGGCACCGACGGAGTCTGCACGGAGCAATTCCCCAGCTTTCAAAGAAAATCTTTGGGATTGCTGCCACGTATGCATGGTCCTCTTCCTGCCCAATGGTGCCATCTTGCTCAGTCAGATCCCTTAGCTCGAGCCCTACCAAGCAGATGCAAGGGAAGGATAAAAATCCAGCAACTCATCAGGGGAGGTGGGAGGGTAGTGAGGACTGATTCCTGCTGTCCCTGGAGAACACCCGTTACAGGTGAGTAACTACGCTTTCTCCAGGAACAAGCAGGAAGTCAGTCCTCACATGGGACTCTCCAGCTACAGGCTACCGAACCTGTAACTAAAAAAACGCCTCCGCGAGGTTGTGAGCAGAAGCCGATGCCCGAAGGAGCCTGATTCCTCGGGCCCTCGGGGCAAAGCCCTCGGTAGCTGTGAAGAAGGGTTGGAGGGTAGGAGTTGCTTATACCCTGAACAGATTATGGAGTACGCCTGGCCGAAGGCGCTGTCCCAACGGACTCCCTAGCCAGGTAGTAGTGTGCAGCGAAGGTGTTCGATGAAGACCAGGTCGCCGCCCGGCAGATGTCCCGCAGGGACACTTAACGCAGCGAGGCTTCTGAAGCCGCCTTGGCTCGGACACTGTGTGCAGTGGCTCATCGATCTAACGGAGCACCCGCCTTCGCATGGGCGAAGGCGATGCAGTTCGCCACCCAAATAGAGAGGGTGCATTTAGTGACTGCCTGCCCGAGTCGATTGGGATTGTAAGTCACAAAGAGTCGGCCAGATCTGCGATAAGCCTGGGTGCGCTGCAGATAGAAGGCAAGAGCCCTCTTGCAGTCGAGCGTATACAAAGCCGCCGATGCCTGGTCCGCATGGGGTCTCAGGAAGAAAGTCTGTAAGACTATCTCCTGATTGAGATGGAAATCCGAGACAACTTTTGGCAGGAACTTGGGGTGGGTACAGAGGACCACCCTTTTCCTATAGAATCTAGTATAAGGGGATTCAGCCATGAGAGCCTGGAGCTCACTGACTCAGCAGGCCAAGATCCAAAACACCAGGAAGACCACCTTCCAGGATAGGTGCTGAAGTGGGCACATCGCCATCGGCTCGAAGGGCGAACACGTAAGCTGCATGTGCACTGCGGTCACGTCCCATTCTGCCGGAGGAGGCCGGATGGGAGGCTTGGAAAGCAAGAGACCCCGCATAAAGCGGGAGACCAAAGGCTTCCCCAAGAGGGGTTTTCCCTCAACGGAGAAGTGATTCGCCGAAATGGCGCTTAGGTGCACCCTGAAAGAGTTCGACTTCAGGCCTTCCTTCGAGAGATGGAGGATGTACTGAAGAACCCACCGAATGGAGCAGGAAAACGGGTCAATCTGGAGCTCGGAGCACCAGAACGAGAAGCGTCGCCACTTGAAGGCGTAAGCTCGCCTAGTTGAGGTTTTCCCCGACATGAGGAGAACCTCCTCCAGGAGGTCCAGCAGGGCTAGGGAGACCCATTCAGCCGCCAGACTGTGAGGGATAATGAGGCCAGGTTTGGATGTAGTACCCACCCCTCCTCCTGCTTTAGCAGGCCCGGGGCACAGCCCAGGGAGACTGGAGGCTCCGATGACAGCAGGAGCAGAGCAGAAGCAGGAACCATGGCTGTCGAGGCCATGAGGGGACTACGAAGATCATCAACACTCGTTCCCGCTGAGCTTTGTGGAGGGTCCTCACGATGAGAGGAGTGGGAGGAAATGCATAGAGCAGGCCGGAAGACTAGCTCAAAAGTAATGCATCTGGGCCCTCCCTGCTCGGGTGCAGTACTCGGCCGCAGAAGCGAGGAAGCTGTGCGTTTGCCATCCTGGCAAATAGGTCCATGGTCAGAGTTCCCCACCAATGGAACAGCCAGCCGGCCACCCCCGGGGTCCAGCCGCCATTCGTAAGGACGGAGAATCCTGCTGAGTTTGTCTGCAAGGACATTCTCCTGGCCCGGGGGGTAGACCGCTCTGAGGGTCATCCCCCAACGGAAGTCGAAGGAGAAGAGGAGGACCGCTTCCCGGCAGAGGGGGTGTGATCCTAAGCTCACTGTACCGCCTGGAGCTCAAGCAAATTTATTTGCTGTTGAGACTCCTCGGGCAACCATTGTCCCTGCATGCACAATGAACCGCAGTGGGCTCCCCACCCCAGCAGGGAGGCATCCGTTGTCAGCACTAGCTTGTGCTGTGGTGCCTGGAACGGCAAACCCCGGAGAAGGTTGCAGGGGTTCTGCCACCAGTCCAGGGACAGGCGAAGGTGGTGAGGGACCCGGATGGGGTCCCTGAAGTGGCCGACGGATGGGCTCCACTGGGCGCTGAGGCACCACTGGGCTGTCCACCGGTGGGAGGGGCAACCACATGGATGGTGGAGGTCATGTGCCTCAGGAGGTGCAGCATAGTCCGGGCCGTGACCCAAGGGGTGCTCTGGACCTGGGCTTGCAGGGCTTGGCGGCGGTTGGCACGGTCCACTGGCAGAAAAGCAGTCGCCCGCCGAGTGTCGAGGCATGCGCCGATGAATTCTAAAGCCTGCACTGGTTCAAGGTGGGATAATTGACCAAGAATCCCAAGCGCTCAAGCAGGAGGATTGTGTGCGACGCCACCAGGCAGGTTTCCTCGACTGAGGATCCCATAACAAGCTAGTCGTCGAGGTAAGGGAAAACAGGTACGCCCTGTCACCTGAGGGAGGCGGCAACCGCAGAGAGGCACTTCGTGAAGACCCGGGGGGCAAATACGAGGATGAAGGGGAGCACCCTGTACTGGAAGTGCTCCCCCTGCACCCTGAAGCACAGGTACTGCCTGTGCTGGGGGTGGATCGAAATGTGGGCGTAAGAGTCCTTTAAATCTAAGGTGCAAAGCCAGTTGCCCTGCCGGAGGAAGGGCAGCAGAATGCCAAGGGATAACCATCTTGAACTTTTCCCGCACCAAGAACTTGTTTAGTTTTCAGAGGTCGAGGATGGGTCGCAGACCTCCCATCTTTTTCTGGACAAGGAAGCACCGGGAATAAAAGCCCTAACCTCGGAGGTGCGCTGGCACCCTCTCGACCGCCCGTTGGGTGAGGAGGTTGACTAGTTCCCGCTGCAGGAAGACCTGATGAACAAGGCGTCAAGGAGGCTCTGCCGGGGAGAAGGGAGGGGGAAGCCTGTTCAAGCAGAGGCGAAAGCTGTCTCAGATTACCCGGAGGACCCAGGTGTCCGAGGTGATGGGAGCCCACTGAGGGGCAAAGGAGAACAGGCGTCCCCCCACCGGCTGCTGTGTTGCTGGGGGGGGGGGTGAAAGGCTATGCAGGTGGCGTCAAAACCCCTGTGTGGGTTGAGGCGGTGCCGGGGCTTGGGCCTTGGGCACTTTCGGCTTGTGGTGACCCTGGGGCCCGGGCTTCCCTTGTGCCGCAATTGCCGGTGTGGGAGTGGGCGGGTACGGTGGGTAGCCCCAGTAGGGCAGGTCCTTCCTTGGAAAGAAAGGCTTTTTAGTTTGCTGTTTCTTTCGAGGGAGGTTGGAGGTCTTGCGTGAGAGATGGGTTCGTGTGACGAACTCCGTCTCTATCTCAGCAGCTTTGTCCTCCATCGGTTTGCAAAAGAGCTGCTCACCGAGGCAGGGTACGTCCAGGAGCTTCTCTTCACCCACTGCTCCAAATCCAAGGATTGGAGCCATGCCTGGCGATGGGCCGCCACACAAACTGAGGACTCAAATCCATCGTAGACGGCACGGGAGATGTACTTTGAGCACTCTGCAATGGACTTTAACAGGGTCCGGAACCTATTGAAGGGTTCACCCTCGAGGCCTGCGGAGAAGCCCCCAAGTTCCTTGGCCAAGTCGCTCAAGAACATGCCCATATATAGCTGGTATGCCTGAATACAGCAGGAGAGCATGGACCCCTGGTAGGCTCTGCGGCCTAGGGCATTGAGGGCTCCTGACTCCCTGCCCGGAGAAACCGAAGAATGTGACTTTGGGGTCTTTTGTTTCCTCACGGCTGATTCCATCCCCATGGATGTGAGGAAGCTGGGTTTTTCTAAACCCGGGACTGCGCTGGACCTTGTACATGGCATCGAGGCAGGTGCCTCCCACATGTGGAGTAGCAGCCTGGACAGGATGGGAGGAACCGGGACAGTAAGAGTTTCCCGAGGTGGGAACTCATACTGAAGAATGTTGAGCTCTTCAGCTCGAGGGTCATCCTCAGCCTGGGTGGCCGAGAGCCCGTGCCATATCCTGGACAAACACCAGGAATGAGCTGTCCTCGGATGGCGAGCGCTGCTGAAATGTGGGTGGGGAGGCATCCGACAGAAGGTCCCGATGGGCACAGGTTTCCGGGGAGGTATCCCCATTGGGCTCTCAGTCCTAGAAGTCCGATGAGGAATCCAACCCAGGCTGGTCACCCCGTCCTGAAGCCGAGGCCGCTTGGAGCCAGAGGCCCTGGAGGATTTCGCCCCCAAGGAATAGGAAGGCAAGTGAGACTGATGCCGAGGACCCTCACAAGGCCCACGGCTCTCAGGGATTTCCTGGGCAGATTTATGTGTCCCACGCGAGAGAACCTCGGTCTCTAGGCGCCAGCCAGTGAAGCTGGCTGTGAGCGCCTGGTGGGAAGCGATGAATGCAGAAACACTGCATTCTAGCGCCAGCATACAGGACTCCCACGTGGGTGTGGGGCCCTGTGATGCCAACACCGGGGGTCACCAGGTTGGGTGTCGAGGAGAAGAAGGGGTCCTCACTGGGACAGCCCTCAGGAGACCGGACGCCATCGCCAGAAGCCTCCTTATCTGTACGAGGTACCTTGCAGGCTGCTCCTTGTCCGACTCTCAGGAACGCCGAAGGGGGCTAAGCGACCGAGCGCTTGTGCTTGTCGGGGGCCCCCGACAGCGACTTTGAGGCCTTCTTCTTTGTACTCCGCTCCACTTCAGGGGACCATTGGTCGGAGTGGGGGATCCCACTGGAGGAGACACGACCAAGGGTGCCACCAGGGATTCCGAGGTGGCCTTCCTGAAAATGTCTTCGGATTTCTGCTTATGACTGAACAGGGCTTTGGAGGACATTTTCTTACAAAGCGAGCAGAGCTCCGGATCATAGTCGGCCCCGAGACACCGCAGACAGCAGTCATGGGTGTCTGTAAGCAACATGTTCTTGGAGCATCTATCGCATTTTTTGAATCCGGTGGCCAAAGGGGCAAAAACGGCTCCCGCGAGGTCGAAGACCCACGCAGCCAGCGGTTTGGAGAAAAAAGGGCACGAAGCCCGTTAACAGCAAAAATGCTAGGAAAAACATCCCCTAATTGCTCAAAAAGGATAGAACAGGGGAAGGACAGGTAGAGGACCGGTGCAATCGGAAAAGTAATAGGCCTGAGGCCGAAAAACAAAACACTTTTTCCGAGGGACGAGGATGTGTGCGTCTGAAGGGCTCCGCGGAAAAAAAGGAGAATGAGCAAGTGATATAGCCAACACATCAGATAAGTAATTCCGCCACATATCTCTTGAGGACACTAAAGGATCCCTAGGAAAATTTATAATCCTCAAGTTTTCAGCCCTAGCAGAATTCTCCAGGAGTTCCAACTTCACCTTAGTTATAGAAGAGTTTTTCATAAATGACTCAGAACACTTCTCCAAGTCATTAACTTACATTTGCACAGCAGACAAAGAAATGTGAAGAGATTCTACCTTAGACGCAGTGTCATCAATAGCCACAGAGTTAAGTAGAACCTTTTGACTCAGAGCAGTAACTTGAGGAATCAAGGCGGCCTCCAGTGGCATTATAGCTGTCCAGATAGATTCTAACATAAAAATTTCTGGTCGCTGTAATATGAAGGTTTCAGAGAGAGAATCCCCCACTGCTGCCTTAGGGCCCTCCATAACGTCAGGCTCTCGAACCTGGGCCTGTTGGGCAGCCAAACCTGCTGCCAAAACTCCTCCTGACTGACCGGTGTGGCTGGTGGAATCCTGCTGGACCAAGGAGGAAAACACTCCCTCCTGAGAGGACCCCAGTACTTTCCCTTGCTGGCCGTCACGAACCCCCTCACCAGGGTGTTCAACTAGCTGCTGCTCCTCCAGGAAATCCTGGAATCATGCCACCTTCGCCAAGAGCCGTAAATCCAGGGAGATAGACTACTCAAATCGTGCATCGAGTCAACCGACTTTAACGCCAACACAGCCGAGCTTAACTCCCTGGAAGTTATCAGTTGCTGAGCCGGGCGCACTACGAAGGAATGCAACGGACCCACTAACAAAACTAATGGCAAAGAGGTTAAGGGGGCCGGGAGGAAGCACTGGCCCCCTTTACCTTCCGCTTCTTTCCCAACCAACAAAGCGCTCCGCTCACACAAGTCCTGCTGTCCCATCTTAGATCTCCTCCTGTCACTGTTCAGGTCTTCACTAACATTTTAATAATTAAATATGAAGAACCTTCTTCCACAAAGATGTAATTTTCATAGATATAGAATGTAAAACAATCCTCCTTGAATAAGATCCATAGTTATAAAGTTGGTTAGCTTGAAAGAAAAAAAAAAGCTTCAAGCTTCTGATTTTCTTAAAAGGTCTCTACATGGTAATCCACAAAAGCATGGAAAAAGTCAAACTGCACATCTGTTGCCAAATGTGAAATATCTGGATTAGCACTTTGTTCTAGCATCATACCCACCAATAATCTTGTTCGTTCAAAGGCGTGCCCAGTTTTATTTGATTAAATGATATAACCATAACTATTACTGTCAAAAGAGTTCTGGAATTTTATCATGGAGTGAAAATAATGTCTTTTGAAGGTGATGAAATCTGTTACCTCTTTATCCCCGCTTGTTTTGTAGTGGATTTTATTTTTAATCATTAGCAAGTTTATTAAAATGATTGCAAGATCCCGGTAGGATCCTCTTGTATATTTGTCTAGTTTAATTAGGTCTCTTCTTAATTATTTCAAATGTAAACAACAGCATATGTACCTTAAACAATGTGATCTATGTCTACATAACATTCAAGCTTGCCAGTGGCTTCCAGTATTGAAAGATTTATTAAGTAATAAGCAGAACACAGACTACTTATTCAAAGTCCTTTCTACTACCTGCTCATTCTTGGTTCTGGTTTTGTTTTCACACTTGTCTCTCATAATAATAGTGTGTATAAAAAATGTAGTGGCGAGTGCTTTTGCATTTTACCTGTTACCCTCTGATCAGCTATGTCAGTGTAGTTTGCACAACCAGATGCACGCTGCAATGCTCATCTATAGAAGATATAACAATATCTAACACACTCTAAAAGACATCTTTCAAAATGCTCCAAATAAAGCACATTCCTTGATTCCCTCCTAATTCAGTTGCCTTCTGGTTCTTCTCAAAAGTGTGTATCATCAGGCATTGCTTCCAGCATCTTATAAAACGCCATCACAGACATAAACCAAGCCAGAGGTGTTAGAAAGGTGAGAGCTACATGGGCCCGGGCTCCAGCAAAACGTCACCGCTGCGATCACAGTCTTCCCCTACTTCTGCTCACAGGGATCCAAACTCTCGTGGGCAGAAGTAGGGAAAGGCCACAACCCAGCAGGCAGCAGACTGCCCATGGGGGAAATCGGATCCCCGTAGGCAGATGGGAGGGGAAGGCTGGCAATCGCAGCCATATGTGGATTGGCAGGCCTAGGGGGCAGAGCTTGCCCCCCCCCCCAAAAAAAGAAAACTGCATTCCAGCACCTCTGAACCAAGCAACAGGGTATCTGCCTGCACTTGAAAGAGCTGTGTGATTTTCATAATTAAAACTGAAACCAAGAATACCTCAAAACCAATTTGTTAAAATAGCAATGGCTCCTATTCTCACTACAAGCAAGTTAAAGGGAAGAACTGCGGTTTTCCCCACCCCTCTCCCATTTTAGAAAAAGTGATAGCCTAAGGGATTAGGGAGCAAAAAGGGAACAAGTCTCCTGCTCCTCCTCATCATCATCATGCCACAGGCCAACAATTACAGGCCATTTCAAAAGCACCCAACTGAGGACCAAGGAATGGCAAAAACAAAAAGGGAAGGAATCGTTGGCACAGAAACCATTTTCATCAAGCTCATCTCTGCAATAATTATATAGTTCTTTAAAGCCGTGCTTCTGGAGGCACACCTAGACAGCCAGGTTTTCAGGATCATCACCACTGAATAGGCATGAGATAGATTTGCATACAATAGGTCTCTGCTATATGCAAAATATTTCCCATGCCTATTCATATGGTAATCCTGAAAACCCAACTGGCTGAGTGTGCCTCCAGGAGAGGGTTGAGAAGCACTGATCTAGAAGGCTGTGCTGCCTTTAATGCACAGATGCTAGCTACTTCCAAAGAGAGGTAAAAAGAGGATGGTCATCTCTAGAGAGTCTCATCCACTCTCTTGATAACCAGTGGATTGCAATCTGCCAGCTGCAGCAGGCCATACTTTCTCACTGCTTCTATGGTTGCCCCTACCCCAACCCCACGTGTCCTTTCTTCTGTGTCTTGAAATTTCCTTGCCAATTCTCTTTAGCAACATCTTTTTCCTCCAGAAGCAATTTAAAGAAAAACTCTCATGTTTACTTCTTGTTAAGCACCTTAGTTCAACCTTGTTAAATTCTCCAAGTTGACTTTCCTGTTATATGTACAATACTTCACTGTTGTAATGTTGATTGTAAACCGCTCTGACTGCAAAACAGAGCAGTATATAAAACCAGTTAAATAAATAAAATAACATTTTGAGACTTCCTCTGTAGTGCATTTTCCTAAAAATGCCTTTCAGAAAATATATCTCATGCTATGTAATCTCAAGCTGTATCAGACATTAACGTGTGGAAAGAGCATCTAGTTTTGAAAAGAAAAAGACTAACATTTTGTTTATAGTCTACAGCTCCTTCCCCACCATTTGTGAATGAGAGGTAGTGAATTTAACCTTCCCCCTCCCTTTCAGGTCAGCTAAGGAGCTAAAATTCTCTTGTGGAATCTAAGTGCATTAAAGGGATCTAACCACTGAACTTTACCCCGTCTCATACATGTAAGGCTGGGAACCTCAAAAGACAGCAATACTGCAAACAGGCTTAGCGCGGAGGGAGGGAGGGAGGGGGGACCTAACTGGCTATTGTAATATACATAGGATGCACTAAGAAGAATGATAGAAAAGAAAGACTCATGTTTCGGGTAGTACTGTAAAGTAGGGGGTGCACATTCTAATCTAATCTAACACAGTTTTGTATACCACAATGATCCCAGACAAAATAGTGGTTCTGTATGGTTTTACAGCAAAGAAAAAAAACATCAGTAAAAGAAAAATAATAAAAGACATTAGTTAAAACTGAACAGCTATATTTTCAATCTTTTAGAAAACTGATAAATAGAGGAAATGCATTTCAAATGTTCGGGCAATTCAGACCAATACTGTACCGCTAAGTATGGAATGGTATGCATAAAGCATGATTTTAAACAAACACCTCTACATGGTGGGTGCAGTAGAGTATTGGCCAATTGTAAACGCTTAGATTTACATATCACTAGTAGAAGTAAAAAGAATGGAAAATATTCCGGAACAAAATCATTAAAGATATTATTGAACAAGCATTCAATTCATATGGGTGCCTAAAAATTTTAAGTGCATTCAATGACTTGTAAAACACATGTACAATTGATTACGTGCATTTTTAAGTTCTTGCATGCAGACAGTGTGTCTGCATGCAATGTGACCAAAAAGGTCAATGATCACAAAAATGCCTTAAAACTGGGAAAAAATGAATTTTAAACAAGTGCAAACCAAATATTTTTTTAGCCATGCACACCCCTACTGCAAAGCAGTGGCTCCCAAATCTGTTCTATTGACCCAGCAGCCAAGCTACACTTTCAGATTATTCGCAGTGAATATTTGAGAAATTTGCATGTACTGGATCTCTATGCAAAATATATCACATCAATATTTGCTGTGGATATTCTGAAAGCTCAAAAAGGATAGGTTTGAAAACCACTCTAGTAAAACATGATCTGGCGTTTTAAAACTGTATTTATGTCCTCTTATTTGAATTTGTTTCTGTTTTGTGTTAAATTATTTCTCTTCATTGAGGTACTGTGGCACACATTAGCAATCTCGTGACATCATAAAGTTGCCATATCCAAAACTATCTCAGAATCATTATCATTCTTAAATTCAGCTTCTTCTGAGTGCAAGACCATCAATGACTTGTACTGTGTCTAGGATGCAAAATGAATACTTACAGTTTTGTAAACATGATTTGCAGCAGTCTTATATTTAACAGTTTCGGCAGTTTCTACATAATTTCTCACAAAAATACCAATTTGGGTACAAAATCCAACACTCTCTGCTCCAGGAGGTGGTTTTCCAACACCCGTAAACTCCACTGTGTAACCATAGCAATTAGCTGCCTCCAAAGCCCTGCGATTAAAACACTGCATTGTTATAATCAACTTTGCCAAATGCCACAAAACATGTAATCTCCACACCTGCACTGTAAAAGTAAACATAAGTGCACAACGAAATTTTCTTCTTGGATTTCCAGTTTCCACATTTTGATCATATCTGCTTTTGTTTCATTTATTTTATTTAACCAGTCCTCTATACTGCCTTATCCTTCAATGAAAGCAGCTTACATTATGTAAATATTACAAACAGCTACTGGATATATTCCCTTTCCCCAAAGGGCTCACAATCTATGTGTACCTGAGGCAATGGAGGGTCAAGTAGCTTGCCCAAGGCCACAAGGAGTGGCTATAGACTAGAAACCCCAGTCCTTCCAGCCCGAGATTGCTGTCCCCAGGTGGGACTTAAACCCCCAGCCCTCCGGCCTGAGGTACTGGGTCCTAACCACTAGGCCACTCCTCCCTCATGGAAGCAAGACACAAAAATAGTTTGTCTATATGCATCAACCCTTGTTGTTACTTTAGCTCTAGATCCCGATAAGGCATGATTACTTGTTGTCTCGTAGACAAATTATTTTTAAAGCTGAAGACTAGGGCTTTCCTCCTCTGTAAGGAGATTGAGAAGAACAGGTATTCAGTTATGTGGAGGTGGGGTTGTTTGGGAATGTTATGTAATGGATATTTTCTCTTTTATGCTATGGAATATGGCAGTATAGAAACGTTTTAAATAAATAAATATAGGCAATGAATCATAAAAGAGGGGCATTGTTGCTGGCCTGTAACAGTCTTTTCCATAAACATCAGATCTTTCCTGTGCGCAATGGTCTCTTCAGTTCCTCAGCTCGAGAAGTAAAACAACTCTTGGGGAAGTAGGAGAGATTGTGAGCCTGATCAACCCTGCTGTCTACAGAAAATACGTATTATGGGTAAAGCAACAATGCTTTTCCTATCGACAAGAAGGACTGAGTCAAGCAGAAGTGAGCAACTCCCAAACTCAAGCCTGCTCACATCTTTATGCATGGTCCTACATTGAGGAGCAGTCCACACTGAAAAAACTGCAAGAGTTGCTACTTCACACAGATAGATTGGCAAGCACAGTTTGACCAAAGGCACAGTCTTATTGTGGCTTGGTTCAAGCAGTAGTGCGAAGAGCGTAATTACTCACCTGTAGCATGTGTTCTCTGTGAACAGCAGGAATAAGTCCTCACATATGGGTGACATCACCGATGGAGCACTGCACAGAACACCCCCCCAGCTTCTAAAGGAAGCCTTTGGAAGGTACACTGTGCATGCGCGCATGCCTTCCCACCTGCTGCAGCGTCATCTTCTCCAGTCTTACAACATAGAAGAAGCAAAAAAGCAACTCCCTCAGGAGGTGGGAGGGTTGTGAGGAATTATTCCTGCTGTTCACAGAGAACATCTGCTACAGGTGAGTAACTATGCTTTCTCCGTAAACAAGCAGGAAATAAGTACTCATGTATGGGACTCCCAAGCTACAGGCTACCGGAACCCGAAGAGAACACAGCCCAACAGGGCACCAAACTGGAGAAGCCAGAAAGAACAGGTATGTAGTCCCACTGAGGGTCTCATCAGATCTAGGATACTCAGCAGACATCAACCTGAGGGGTTTTGCAGGTAGCTTGGACAGACAGAAGGGCCAGTGGGCTTGAGCTGACATAAGATCCAAAGAGGTGCTGGAGTACAGCCTGGCTAAAATTGCTGTCCCGTTGGGAATCTCCAACCAGACAGTAATGGGCTGCGAAGATATAGATAGAGGACCATGTAGCAGCAATGCAGATTTCTTCTGAGGAGATAAAGTGGAGGTTGGCCAGAAACACGGCCATCGCACAGACATTGTGATCCTTGACATGACTCTCAAGGCTCAACCCAGACTGGGAATATGCATAAGCGATACAGTCTGCAAGCCAGAGGGATAGCGTGTGCTTCAAGACAGTAGTGCCCAGCTTACTGGGATCAAAGGAAAGGACAGCTGGCAGTGCACCTTCATACATTCCAGGTAGAAGACTAGAGCCCGCTTGCACTCCAAGGTATGCAAAGCTGCCTCACCCCGGTTGGAGTGAGGCCAAGGAAAGAAAGTTGGTAAGACTATCGAATGGTTGAGTTGGAATGTCAAGACCACCTTTGGGAGAAAGTGGGGGTGCGTACGGGGCATCATCCTGTTCTGGTGAAACCTGGTGTATGGAAGGTAAGCGATCAGAGCTTGGAGCTTGCTGATGCGTCGAGCCAACATCATCGCTACAAGAAAGCACAGTTACTTACCTGTAACAGGTGATCTCTGGGAACAGCAGGAATAAGTCTTCACATTTGGGTACGTCGGTACCGACGGAGTCTGCGCGGGAACGCTTCCCAGCGTCCAATCAAGAGCTTTTGGAAGCATCCCAGCACGCCTGCGTGCTGCCTTCCCGCCTTTCCCAACTGCCTCTCCTCAGTTAAGTTTTAAAGCTGAGACAAAGAGAGAGAGAGAGAGGAAAGGAAAGATAGATAGAGAGACAACTCCTGGGGAGGTGGGTGGGTTGTGAAGACTTATTCCTGCTGTTCCCAGAGATCACCTGTTACAGGTAAGTAACTGTGCTATCTCCAGGAACAAGCAGGAATGAGTCTTCACATATGGGGACGCCCAAGCTGAGATGCCTGGAGTCCCAGCATGTCATAGGTTGGAACATGCTATCTCCCAGAACACCAGGCATCCTGAGGATGGAGGGTAGGAGTTGAAGAAAGAAAGATTCCGTGGAACAGCTAACCTAGCATAGGACTGCAGAGAAGGAGTCCATGTGTGGATGATGATTGTCATCAATGATATTGCAAAGAATATTGCAATATGGACCTCCCCTGACAGGATTTCACAGAAGTATGGAGGTTCATGGATCTACTGGGAAACCCAGTAGAGGAACCGTGAAGAGGACCTCACTGTAAAGTGGAGGTAATAAACCTGTAGGAAAACAGTGGAGGTCAGAATTCTGAAAGGTAACAGGTAACCCCAGTAGGAAAAACTGGGGTAGTACAAAAACGGTGGGCCTTCAGCGGAAGGCTGTATGACAAAAACCTAACTCTTTTGGCGGTAGAGTGGCTCACTCTTAGGAGCAAAAAGAGAAAAGCTAACCGATTTGGACAAACAGGCACAGTCCTTGTGGGGAGAAAGGGTATGGGAACCCCTTGTATCCCAAAAAGAGAGGACAAATGCCTGAGGCGTTAAAGCCTGTGATTAACTGAAGATCCACAATGTCTCTCCTAACTGGGGTAAGCTAGGAGAGATATTGGGCACGGAGAGCTTCAGAGGTACCTAAACCCTTAGGTTACGGTATAAAAATTGTTGAGTACCACAGGAGTGGTTGTGTGCGTAGAACCCCAAACCTGCTGGATAGCATAGGTATGGGTAAAGCCCCTCTGTCAGAAACATATAGCTATATGACTTTGCGAAGTTTATAACAAAGCCCAAGTACTGCAGAAGAGTCACCGTGCGGCGTGCGGCGTTGGTGACCTCCGGAGCGGACGCTGCTCTGATGAGCCAGTCGTCGAGGTACGGAAAGACATATAGGCCGTGAAGCCGGAGATGGGCCGCCACCACCGCGAGACATTTTGTGAAGACTCGCGGTGCGGAGGACAGGCCAAAGGGCAGTACTCTGTACTGGTAATGATTTCCTGCCACCACAAACCTTAGGTATTGGCGGTGGCTTGGGTGGATGAGGATGTGCGTGTAGGCATCCTTTAGATCCAAGGAGCATAGCCAATCTCCCTGCTGGAGGTAGGGCAGAAGGATTCCAAGGGTAAGCATTTTGAACTTCTCTCGCACAAGGAACTTGTTGAGGTTGCGCAAGTCCAGGATGGGTCTGAGGCCTCCTGTTCTCTTTGGTATTAGAAAATACCTGGAATAAAAGCCTTGACCTTTTAGGTGGTGGGGCACCGGTTCCACCGCCTGTTCCTGTAGAAGACCTGCTAACTCCTGAAGGAGTAATTCCCTGTGCAGAGGGGGTCGTGGAGGTTCTCCCGGAAAATAGGAGGGAGGGACCTGGTGGAAGTGGAGAAGATAGCCTTCTCGCACGACTTGAAGCACCCAGGCATCTGAGGTGATGCTGGACCACCTGTGGGCGAAGTGAACCAGCCGGCCTCCGGTGCTGGGACGAACCAGCGGGGGGGGAGAGGCTATGCTTAAGGAGTCAAAAACCCCCACCCTGCTGAGCAGGGGCTGGTGGCGCAGGCTTGGGGGCTTGCTGCCTACGGGACCCGTTACCCCGTCCCTTGGCCTGCTGGCCCTGTTGGGGAGCTGCAGGGGCCTGATAATGGGGGTATTGTTTGTAGGCAGCCGCCTTCCTCGGGTAAAAGGACTTTTTTCCCGAGCCCTTCTTTTTCTGGGAAGGGGCGGAGGTCTTCCTAGAAAGCCTGGTCCTGGTGAGAGTCTCCGTCTCAATCTGTGCAGCCTTTTCAGCCATGGGCTTGCCAAAGAGGTTTTCGCCTCGGCAGGGGACATCGACCAACTTGTCCTGCACCCAGGGCTCAAGGTCAGACGACTGAAGCCAAGCCTGTCGGCGGGCACCGATGCCGGCTGCGGCCACTCGAGCCGATGCTTCAAAGCCATCATAGGCTGCTCGGGACATGAATTTTGAGCATTCCCGAATGCCAGTGGACAAGGCCAGGAACCTCCGCAAGGGTTCCTCGGACAAACCAGCGGAGAATCCGGCTAGCTCTTTAGCCAGGTCTCGGAGATACATGCCCATGTATAGCTGGTAGGTCTGGACACGACACGCAAGCATAGAGCCCTGGAAACACTTCTTACCAAGGCCATCCAGGTTACGGGCCTCCCTGCCAGGAGGCACCGAGGAGTGCATCTTCTGGCTCTTAAGACGATGCATGGCCGATTCCACTACCATGGAATGGTGTGGTAGCTGTGCTTTTTGGAAGCCAGGGCTCTTGCGGACTCGATAGATAGAATCAACCCGCTTGCTCAGGACCGGCGAGGTGGCCGGACTCTCCCACATGCGGAAGAGTAGTCGTTCCAGCATAGGAGGAACCGGTACAGTAAAGTGTTCCCTTGCGGGAGAGTCATACTGGAGGGCGTCGAGCTCTTCGGCTCGAGGCTCCTCCTCGGGGTCCGCAGGGAAGGCCAAAGCCGTGGCCATATCCCTGACGAAGTCCGAGAACCGGGCATCCTCCGGGGGGGACTGCTTCTGAGGTTCGGACTCCGGTGAGTCCGAGGGGACACACCGAGTCCGGAAAGAATCAGGCGACTCTTCCTCTTCAGACTCCCAGACCGACTCCGACGAGGACTCGGTGGGGTCGGCCCGGGCAGGGCGCGGCGCCTGCCGCCCCGACGCCGAGGGAGTCGGCATCGGCGACCTCGGTCCCGAACGGGAGGCCGAGGGTGACCTCGACCGAGGATCGACTCGAGTTCGCATCGACTCGAGGATCGGCTCGGTCTCCGGGGTCGACTTGGACGTCGACGTCCCGGCGGTCGGGGCAGCGACGCCGGCGAAGCCAGCGAGCAGTGCCCGCTGCTGGTCCATGAAGGCAGACAGTCTGCTCTCCAAGGCCGTCAACCTGAGTCCGAGCTCAGGTGACCCAGCAGCCCCCGACTCGGGCCCCGACGGCGTCTGTCGCGGAGGCGAGTCCAGGAGGACCACAGGACTTACCCGAGCAGGCAGCTCCGACTCCAGGCGAGGTCGCTTCGGGAGGTGCTCCTTCTCCAAGGACCCGGGGCGGCTATCGGGGCTATGCGACCTGGCCCTCGCGGAGCCAGGAGCGTCCACCGACGCCGCCCTCGCGGGTTTCACCTGATGTCGATGGTCCCCGGAGGGAGAACCCCTGTCGGAGGAACTCCGGCGACGGTCCGAGCTGGAACCTTTGGACGCGGAGGCCTCCGACGAGGTCCGGGTACGGCTGGGATCAGCGAAGATCCTATCCCGCTGATGCCGCCGACTCCTCAACGCTTTGGAGGACATTTTGCCGCAGGGCCCACAGATCATTTCTTCATGATCCGGGCCCAGGCAGCGGAGGCAAAAGTCGTGTGTGTCAGTTAGTGACATATTTCGGTCACACTGACCACACCGCTTGAAACCACTGGCAGCCATCGGGGGAAAAAGGGCCCCGGCGAGGTCAAAGGACCGGGCTGCCAGGGAAAAACCGAAAACGAAAACTGACTAAGTCAGAAAAACCGAAAAGAAGAAGAGGACTCGTGACCGGCGTCGCGAGTCCGGGCGGGAAAAAAAACCGGCGTCGAACCGAAGGAAAAAGAATAAAATTATGAAGAAATATCAACTTTTTCGCGGGGACAAGACGGGGACGTCTGTAGGGCTCCGCGGAAAAAAGAAGACTGGCTAAGATGGCACCCTTGGGCGGGAAGAGGACCGCGCATGCGCGCTGCAATTCCCAAAGGCTTTCTTTGAAAGCTGGGGAAAATTGCTCCGCGAGGGCTCCGTCGGCGCCGACGTCACCCATAAGTGAGGACTGACTTCCTGCTTGGTCCTGGAGAAAGATAGATATATTGATAGACATATAAGAATTTATCTATAGTGAGATATGGAGGGGCATAAAATACACACAAAAGATAAATATGAATATGTAGGCCTAAATATGGGTGTCTGCAATTAAACAGACAGAGATATGCCTACAGCATGGTATTCACATAGGATATGTGGAGAGGAAAGATTCATCTAACAACAAGGAGGTGGAACCTACTTGAGAAGATATATAGAGAATCTATTCCCCCTGGTTATGATCTGCAAGGATGCTAGCTAGTGAAATAACCAGGATGGTTACATGAATAACAGAGGATAATATCAATCTGCAGCCAGCAAGTCCTGAGTTTTCCAGGACTCTAGCATGGTAAGTAGACAGAAGACACAGAGATGAGATACCATGTTGACCTGCTTAAGGGCAAAAAGTATCATGTGTTCTTACCATGAGGATGAGCTGCAAGGAGAAAGAGCATATCCCCGATTGGGAATGCTATGGACCAAAGCAGGGAATTGGCAACTCCTTAAGCCTTTACGTAAGAGAAGGCCTATGTCCTTTATATCAAAAGGAGATAGTAAAAGAAGGGAGAACCTTCTAGTCATGGGAGACATGACTGAAAAGCCTTTTCCAACCATCTAGGATAGCTGTTGGAGGAAAAAAACCCATGCTCTCTAGCAAGGGCCCATAGTGGAAAGCTTCTCTGTAGAATTGCAGAGAGCATGATGCAGGAGAATGAGGAGATAGAACTGGCTGCTAGAGCCAGTATCTCTGCAAACTATGCTGCCAAACCCAGGGGAATGGAGATGGCAGAAATAGAAGACCAATCCAGAAAGCTTGTAGTGAGATAATCTCCAAGAAAGCACTGACTTGGAGCCACTACTAAGACTAGACAGAATGTTAGTGGAGGACAAATCTGGTTGTTTGTGGACAAGAACCAGTGGACCAAACATTAAGGCTCCTGCATAGGCAGCTGCTAGCAAGACAGCAGAAATAATCTTACTGTTCAAAAACAGAAAGAACAGACAGAACAGGAGTAGAAAACTCTGGACATGTCTGATAAGCTGCCTCAAAGTAAGATTGAAACAGGGGAGGTAACTCAAGAGAGGAAAACTCCACACTGGAAAGTGACAAAAACTAAAGAGGCTGAAGAAAAAGTCTCCCAGCGAAGTAAATCTGCTCTTACAGAGGAAAAACTTGGTAAGAGGGTGAAGAGAATGGAGCTGAAGAAGACTTACCAAGTAGTAAGTCCATAGAAAAGAAAAAAATACATGCTGGCACAGGAACTATCATTTGATAGTGGTGAGACCTCTTTCCCTAGCAGGAAAAAGAGGAGAAACCTGTGACCTATAGGCATGAACATTCTGACAGCTCATAGAAATATAGAAAAAATGGATATCTTTTGGAAAGAGATCCATGTGTAGGGGTTAGAATGAAGTGGTGGATTGCCTCTATTGAGAAGAAGCAACTGTAGATTCTAACCCCAAGAGTCACAAGCATCTGATGATTGATCAGAAACCCTGCAGCTGCTGGGTTTACTGAGCCTGGTGAGAGGTTGGATTCTTCAGACCAGGACGATGCCTCCCCTGTTGGGGAACATCTGTATGATGGGCAAGTGATGAATAAAACCTTCTTCTCCAGCCTGGTGCCGACGGCGAGCCCTCCCCTGGTGTCTGGAAGGGGAGAGGGGAGCGGAGGGACGCCGGTTCCTCGGAGCGGCAGGTTAGCCGCGGTTAGCACCGTCGCAGCCAGTGAGTCATCAACGGTGGCCTTAGGGGTATCTACTCTTTCGGAGTTTGGACGAAGGAGAATGGAGGCTGGAGCAGAGGTACTTGCTGTCCCATTTGTTTTTCCTATCCAGAAACCCGAGGAATTTACCCTTGAAACGATTTGGTCGGCAATTGTTAAACTAGGTGAACTTTTGGTTCCTCAGATTTCGTTGGTTTCTACACAACTTCAGGATCACACAGGACTTTTGCAACAACATACATTGGAAATTTCGGCAGTGCAGAGTTCGGTTTCTGATCTGCAGCAGAAAATAACTTTGGTTGAAGATTCGGGACAAAACTTTCAAAAGGATCTTATGGCAATGCAACTGCGTTTAGAAATGCTGGAAAACCATTCTCGCTACTCCAATTTGCGGCTGGTTAATTTTCCGAAGGCCCCCTGTGTGGGGTCCAAGGAAATGATTAAAAAATATATGCTGGAAGTATGGGGGGCCCCGTGGAGTCGCATCCCCCGATGGTTAAGGTCTATTATCTTCCTGTTAGAAAGAAAATAGAAGGGGGAGGGGATATACCTGGGGTAAAAGTTGCTGATTCCCTGGATGTTTCAGCTTTGTTGCAAGCATCTTTAGTGGATACTGTAACTCCTGCTACTTTAATTGTATCTTTTGCATTAGCTTCAGACAGGGACTGGTTCCTTAAAATGTTTTTTCGCAAAAGAGATATTGCCTTTCTGGGTTTGACTGTTCGGGTTTTTCCTGATTTTGCAAGAGCAACCCAGAAACGTAGACGGGAATTTTTACTTTTACGTCCTGCTGTGTTACTGTTGGGAGCTCAGTTTTTCTTAAAATTTCCTTCTAAATGTATGATCAAAATGACTTCTGCTACTTATGTTTTTTATGATCCATCTCAGTTGCTTGCCTTCATTAATTCCCACCGTCCCTCTGATATAGAATAGTTCACTGCATAGGATAGTGCCTGACTGTTTCCCTTTAGTCGTATTTTCCTCACTATTTTTGTGATTATATTTCTTAGTTGGATTCTCCCCCATTTTTGGAGGGCTGTGGATGGAACAGGTTTGATTGTTTACTTGCTATGTTGATTTCCTTCAGGGTTGGATGTTTTGCTGACCTTTGTCACCTGTAACCTTATTTTCATTTCAAGTGTGTTTGCTTGGATCATTGTGAAAATTAATAAACAGAAATTAAAAAAAAACCAACTTCTTCTCCTGTGGGAAGAAAGTTTGGTAGGACATTTCCTACCTAATGGGACAGAAGAAGGTGTAGAACAACCCTTAGGAACAGGTAAATCAGTGGACAACTGAGTAACCTGACGTAAAGACTCCTTGTTGAAAAGATTTTCTCCAGTGCAAGGAGTATGTCCCAGCCATTGTTGTGCCCATTTGTCCAAGTCTGAAGCTTGGAGCCAGGCTCTATGTCGTGCCCCTATAGCTATAGCAGAAGTCCTGCTAACAGACTCAAGAGTGTCTAGGGAAGCACGAGAAAGAAACCAAGAGATATTCTGGATATGCTTAAGCAGTGAGGAATAGTCTGAACTCCTGAAATCTGGAAGGAAAGGAGTGAAAAGATGCAATTGCTTTGTGACCTCCTCAAGAGAAAGACTCATATGGAAAATATATGAGAGAATTCTTGCAGAAAGAATAGATGTCTGGAAGGTTTGGCGGATAAGAAGAGTGCTTTTTCTTACTCTTTACCCGCCTCATTGCTGATTCCATTACTATGGAATGATGAGGAAGTTGAGTCTTTTGAAACCCTGGAAAGGGGGGCACCTGATATAAGAGATCAGTTGCCCTGGGAGGTGGGGGTACCCTTAAAGATGTTTCCCACATTCCTAGAAGGAGATCCTGCAAGGAATGATGCAAAGGAAGCATTATGTTGTCCTTTGCTTTGGTAGAAACAGAGCCTTGTGCAGGATCATGTCCTGGAATAGGAATGGCAAGGGATCTTGCTATATCCAGGAGGAAATTCTGAAAAGAGGGATCCCAAACAGGAATCTCCCTTGGACAGGTTAGATCTAAAGAACTAGCCTCAGCACCCACAGAGTTATCCAAATATATAGGAATAGAAGATCCTGCAGAGTGCAGTGTGGAATGCTTAAGGGATGGTTGCTGGTACTGGCTGTCAGGAGCAGCAACCGTCTTTACCACATTGTCCATGCCAGGTATCAACTCCAAGCTTGGTATAGAATGGAGCGATCCTGTTGAAAAAAGCATGGCAGGAGTTGGCCACGATGCTACTGTGGATACAGGTACCGATGCCAATACCGGTACCGATGTCGGAGTCGAGCCCGACAAAGACATCGGAGCAGTCATTGGTGACAGTTCAATCGGTACCGAGATAACCGAAAACCTCTGGCTACTATCCTCGGTACCGAGCCACCGGTATCGATCGGTGTCGGTACCAAAACCTATTGGTACCCAGTCTTCCAGACTAGAAATCGATTCCAAACTCGGCATCGAGGGCAGAGAGCGTGATAAGCGAAGCATGGAAGGCACCGACCGTAAGGGTAATGAGGACATCGGTACCGACTTCGGTACCGTGTCTGATACCGGTGAATGAAGGTCAACCAGTGGCAACTCAATCGGCCTCAGGAGAACCGAGAGTTGCGGATCCGAGTTATCGGAACCGAGCCTTCGGTACCGCCGTGAGACGGTACCAAGGTGAGTCGGTACCCAGTCCTCCAGACTGGAGATCGATTCCAGACTCGGCATCGAAGGAAGCGAGGTTGTCGATGCACATCTGGAGGGTACCGATGTCGGTGGTAGTATCAGTGTTGGTACCGATAATGGAAAGTCAATCTGGGGAGTATCCACCGGTCCCGAAGGCACCAAGGACGCCAGATGACGATCCCTGGTGAGGAGTGTTTCATCCAACACCAGTGCCGATGCCGGGGTATCGGTACCGCTCGAAGCGGATGCCACCACCATACACAGCTTAGGTATGTTCTGTGGGGGGTGAACCCCAGGAACAACCTGAAACCCCTTATACGCTTTGGAGACCGAAGACTCCCGCCGGGGTTTTGAAGCCAGTGGGCCGTCGAGGGCAAGGCCGGAGCCGTCTACATGCTGTGCATGAGACCTACCACTCGAGGACTGGCTAGTCTTAACAGACTGTTTGTGGGTTACCTGATCCTGTATGGAAGAAGAAGGGGACGGTGCCCCGAAGTTGAAGGGCAACCATGTATCGAGGGAACCTCGATGTTGAAGACGTCTTCTCACCAAACTGTTGTCAGGACCCAAGCAGGTTAGACACCGACTTCGAGGGTCTAAAAATAAAGTTGTACCGCCACAGTCTGAACATTTCTTGGAGAAAGTGTCTGGCGGTTCCATGAAGGAAAAAGAAGAGGCCTAAAAGGCCTAAGAGACCGTGGGACACTATGAAGAAAAAATATCCAGTGGAAAAGGAAGATTTTACAAGAAAAGAAAACACCGCGGTACCGGTGATGGCGGGAAGACAGCAGCGACCACAAGAAAACTAAGAAATAAGACCAAGAATTTTCTGCGGTGACAGGAGGACGTCCAGCCGGCTCTGCGGAAAAACGAAAACTGAGGAGAGGCAGTTGGGAAAGGTGGGAATGCAGCACGCAGGTGTGCTGGGATGCTTCCAAAAGCTCTTGATTGGACGCTGGGAAGCGTTCCCGCACAGACTCCGTCGGTACCGACGTACCCATATGTGAAGACTCATTCCTGCTTGGTTCCTGGAGATAGAGAACCTTCCAGGTCAGGAATTTCAGAGGACATGAGTCCAGTGGCTTGAATGGAAGCTGCATCAGCAGGGCGAGCACCTCGTTGAGATTCCAAGCCACCGTCGGGGGCTTGAGTGGAGGTTTACATAAGAACATAAGATATGCCATATTGGGGTCAGACCAAGGTCCATCAAGCCCAGTATCCTGTTTCCAACAGTGGCCAATCTAGGTCATAAGTACCTAGCAGTTTCCCCAAAAGACACAGGTTCCTCAATGCTTATATTGGGTCAAGCAGTGATATCCCCTGTCCCTTTTAATAATGATTTATGGACCTTTCCTCCAGGAACTTGTCCAAACCTTTTTTAAACCCAGCTACACTAACAGCTTTTACTACATCCTCCGATAACAAATTCCAGAGTTTGATTACACATTGAATGAAAAAATATTTTCTCTTATTAGTCTTAAATAGGTTACCCTGTAGCTTCATTGCATGTCCCCTAGCCTTTTTTTTTCCCAAGAGGAGCCAACCCCTCATGAATCGAGCCACACGAAGCTGAGCTGAAATGGGCTTCCCCCCAGAGCCATGATGGTACGCCCCTATGGCGTTGAGGTGAGCTTGCACCGAAATGGATTTCAGGTCGGAAATGGAGAGGTGGAGAAGGTACTCCAGCTGCTGGTTCACAGTGCAAGAGAAAGGGTCCAACGCCCTGCCCACGCAGCAGGTGGCAAACCTCCACCACTTTAGCGTGCATATGAGTGACGTCGGCAACCTCTCCCCAGCTTTCAAAGAAAGCCTTTGGGAGATCTACCATGCATGCATGGCCCCCCCCCCCCCCTTCCCACCTAAGGGTGCCATCTTGCTTCAGTATGATAGCATAGCTCAAGAAGGCAAAAATGACTAAAAGCAACTCCATGGGGAGGAGTGAGGATTGTGAGGACTGATTCCTGCTGTCCCTGGAGAACACCTGTTACAAGTGAGCAACTATGCTTTCTCTGGGAACAAGCAGAATGTCAGTCCTCACACATGGCATTCCTCAGCTACAGGCTACCAAAAAACTCTGTAAAAGCCATGGGTGACCAAAAAAGGTGAACCATGAGAAGCAGCAACGGAGTAAAGGAACAGCAAGACCCCGAGCAGCCCCGAGTATCCAGCGAGGAACCAGTTCTCTGGTAGCCTAAACACATGAAGGGTCAGAGGGCAGGAGTACTGCCTGGCCGAAGGTACTGTCCCGGTGGGACTCCCTCTCCAGGCAGTAGTGAGCTGCGAAGGTATGGACTGAGGACCAGGTAACGGCCTGTATGGACCAAGGACTAAGTGATGGCCCAGAAGATCTCCAGCAAGGGTTCAGAGTGCAGGTTTGCCACAGATGCCGCCATGGCCTGGGATGCTGTGCACCATGATGCGGTACTCCAGCGAGAGAACAGCCTGCTCATAGGTGAAGGCGATGTAGTCTGCCACCCAAATGGACAGGATACGTTTGGAGATCACTACACCCAGCCGATTTGGGTCATAGGAGATGATGAACTGCGAGGAGTGACGGTGGGTCTTGGTACACTCCAGGTAGTAGGATCAGGGCCTGCCTACAGTCCAGAGTGTGGAGAGCGGAGTCTGCCTTGTTAGTATGAGGCTACGAGAAGAAGATAGGGAGGCACCACCTCCTGGTTGAGGTGAAACGGGGACACCACCTTAGGCAGAAACTTGGGATACATGCAGAGCATGACCCTGTTCTTGTGGAACCTCATATAAGGGAGAGGGCCACAAGGGCCTGGAGTTCACTGATCCTGCGAGCAGAGATGAGCACTATGAGGAAGACCACCTTCCGAGAAAGATACTTGAGGTGGCAAGAGCTGAGAGGCTTAATGGATGGCATGGTAAGCTTTGAGAGAACTATACTGAGATCCTATGCTGACTCTAGAGGGTGGACATGCGGCCGTTAGAGCAGCAGGCCCCCTCAAGAAGCGAGTTTCGAGGGGCTGAGCAGAGAGGGGCTTACCCTCAACAAGGTGGTGGTGCGCAGAGAGTGCGCTGAGGTGTACCCTAACAGAGTTGGACTTCAGCCCTAACTGGGACAGGTGAAGCAGATACTGCAGCACCAGCTAGACCAGAAAAGAGAAGGAGTTGATCACCTCTGCACACCACATGGAGAATCTCCGCTACTTGAAGGCATAGGTCCATTGGGTGGAAGCCTTGCAGGAGGCCAGGAGGACCTCCTCCACCTCGTTTGACAGGTTGAGCTTGGCAGAGGCTACCCTTTCAGGAGCCAGGCCGTCAGAGTCAGGGACCCCAGAATGAAGTGCAGAAGGGAGACATCCTCCTGTGAAAGCAGGCCCGTGGCACACCCCAGAGGAACCAGGGATGCCCGAGACAGGCGGAGGAGCAGGGGAAACCACAGCTGCCGCGGCCGCAGGGGAGCCATCAGGATCAGGGTGGCCCTGTCGAGCTAGATCTTGAACAGCGTTTTGGTGAACAGAGGCATGGGCGGGAAGGCATAGAGATCTCCCATCCACGGGTTGAGAAACAGATCTGTGCCACCCAAGAGGGATGTGGCTCCCTGGAGCAGAAGCAGGGCAGCTGTGCATTGGCGGAGCTGGTGAACAGTCCGCTGGCTACCCAGGGGTCCAGCCTCCACTCATGTGGTTGAAGGACCAGGCTAAGCTGGTCCGCCAGGGCATTGTCCTGACCCGGGAGATACATCACCTGAAGGAGCATCCCATTCTCACTGGCGAAGGAGCAAATGCTCACTGCCTCTTGGCACAGGAGGGATGACCCCGTGCCCCCCTGCTTGTTTATACAGAATATTGGACCTGGTTGTCAATCTGAATCAGCACTGCTCAGTGCTGTAGGTGGTGATGAAAAGCCCAGAGGTCTAGCACTATGGCTCAAAGCTCCAGGAGGTTGATCTACTGTGGGTTCTCCGCCTGTGACCAATGGCCCCGAGTGTGGAGCTTGTTGCAATGGGCTCCCCAGCTCAGCCTCGAGGTATATGTAGTGAGAATTCACTAGGGGATGGGGGCCTGGAAGGGCATCCCAGAACATAGGAGCTTGGCTGCTGCTGCCACCAGCTGAGGGAGTCAGCCAGAGGACGGGTCACGAGCACTCAGTCCCGCAGGTGCCCTGTTGCTTGAGACCACTGGGCTGACCGCATGTGGAGGCAGGAGTCTGGCATGACATGCACTGTGGAGGCCATGTGGCCCAGAAGGTGAAGCAGGAGGCGGGTTGAGACCAAGGAGTGACCCTGGATGTTCTCTGCAAGAGCCATTAGGCGCTGGGCCCTGTCCAGAGGGAGGAAGGCCTAGGCCTGGACAGTGTTCAGCACCACCCCTATAAAGTTCACATATTGACGGCTGCAGGTGGGACTTGGGGTAGTTTATGACAAACCCCAGGTGCTCCATGAGGATGGTGCGGGCCACCACCTGATGGGCTTCGGTGGCAGTGTTGCCCTTGATGAGCCAGTCATCCAGTTAGGGAAAGAGAAACATCACCTGCAGTCGCAGGAAGGCAGGGACTACTGCCAGGCACTTGGTGAACACCCTCGGGGCTGAAGCCAATCCAAAGGGTAGGACCCTGCACTGGTAATGATAGCCTCCTACCATAAAGTGAAGGTATTACCTGTGGTGGGGGTGGATGAAAATGTGTGTATATGCATCCTTGAGATCCAATGAGCACAGCCAATCTCCCTGCCGGAGGTAGGGCAACAATGTTAACATAAGATATGCCATACTGGGTCAGATCAAGGTCCATCAAGCCCAGTACCCTGTTTCCAACAGTGTCCAATCTAGGTCACAAGTACCTGGCAGATTCCCCAAAAGACACAGGTTAAACAATGCTTGTATTGGGGCAAGCAGTGGATATTCTGGGTCCATCTTGAACTTCTCCCTCACCAGGAACTGGTTGAGGCCTGCAGGTCTAGAATGGGCCGAATTCCTCTGGTCCTTTTGGGAACAGAAAACAGCAGGAGTAGAACCCCTTGCCCTTGAGATGGGAGGGGATGGGTTCCACCGCCCTGTCAGCAAGAAAACTTGTGAGTTCCTGTTGAAGCAGGTCCCGGTGAAGGGGAGTCATTGAGAGCTCCCCTGGAAAGAACAGTGGGGGCGTCTGCTTGAAGTGGAGGAGAAAACCCTCCCTCACCACCTGCAGGGCCCAGGTGTCAATGGTTATGAGGGACCACGAGTGACGTAAAACACCAGATGCCCCCACTGGGTGCTGTGGGGCTGGACCTCTTGAGGGAAGAGAGACCATACCCAATGAGTCAAAAGCCCCCTCCAGGTTGCGCCAGGGCACGGTGTGGAACTTGGGAGTCTAAGGCTTACGTGGACCATGCCCTTGTCCCTTGGCCTGCTGGCGAGCTGGGAAGGCCGAGTACTGAGGGTAGTTTCCATAAGCCTTCCTCTTCTTCAGGTATAGGGACTTTTTGCCCAAAGCCTTCCGTCAGGAAGGGTCAGCGGTCTTTTTGGGGAACTTGGTCCTGGTCATGAACTTGGACTGCAGCTTGTTGGCCTTATCCGTCATGGGCTTACATAGTATATGATGGCAGATAAAGACTAATATGGTCCATATAGTCTGCCCAGCAAGGGAGCAAGAGTAGGTGCACCTGCCACTCCGTGCTGGTTTCACCCCTCCCCATGCCTTTGTTTAAGGGTGTACCCATCGCTCTATGTAGGTCACCCATATTTGTTCAGATAGAAGAGATAGTTATGTTTATTTTGATTTTATCCTGTTATAAAGGGATTCACTGTCTGTCCCATGCCATTTTGAATTCTGTCACTGTATTTACCCTCATCACTTTCATTGGGAGGGCATTCCAAGCATCCACCACCCTTTCAGTGAAAAAGTATTTCCTGACATTGCATTTCAGTTTACCCCCTTGCAGCTTCATGTTATGCCCTCTAGTTTTACAGCTTCCCCGTCTTCGGAAGAGGTTTGTTTGTCCATTAATACTCTTTAAGTATGTAAAGGTCTGAATCATATCTCCCCTGTCCCTCCTCTCCTGCAGAGTGTACATATTAAGGTCTTCAAGTCTCCTCACGCAGGCTCCAAATCATTTTGGTCACCTTCCTCTGAACTGCTTCCAGCCTTTTTATATCCTTTGCGAGATATGGTCTCCAAAACTGACACAATATTCGCCTCACCAGCGACTTGTACAGTGGCATTAGTACCTCTTCCTTTCTGCTGGTAATTCCTCTCTATATGCAACCCAGCATCCCTTCTGGCTTTTGTCACCGCCTTGTCACACTGTTTCGCCACCTTGAGATCCTCAGAAACAATCACTCCGAGGTTCTTCTCCTGGTCCGTGCACAACAACCTCTTGCCCCCTATCAAATACAAGTCCCTTGGATTTCTGCTTCCCAATGCATGACACTGCTCTTCTTCACATTAAATCTTAACTGCCAAGATTTAGACCATTCTTCCAGCTTTTGTAGATCTTTCGTCATGTTATCCACTTCCTCAGGGGAGTCCACTCTGTTGCAAATTTTGGTGTCATCTGCAAAAAGACAGACTTTTCCATTCAACCCTTCGGCAATATCACTCATGAATATATTGACCAGTAGCAGTCGCAGGACCAAACACTGGGGCACACCACTAATCACCTTCCTTTCATCCGAGTGAGTTCCGTTTACCATCACCTTCTGTTGTCTGTCCGTCAACCAATTTCTGATCCAGTTCACCACCTCTGGACCCATCCCCAAGCTGTTGAGTTTATTGATAAGCCTCCTATGAGGAACAGTATCAAAGGCTTTGCTGAAATCTAGGTAGATCACATCGCATGCCCTTGATCTAGTTCTCTGGTCACCCAATCAAAGAACTCAATCAGATTTGTTTGGCAAGATCATCCTTTAGTAAGACCATGTTGCCTCGGATCATGCAACCTGTTGGTTTTGAGGAAGTCCACTATTCGCTCTTTCAGGAGTGCCTCCATTACTTTTCCCGCCACCGAGGTAGGAGTTACTGGCCTGTAGTTTGTCACTTCTTCCCAACTACCACGTTTGTGAAGAGGTACCACATCAGCCCTTCTCCAATCCTGTGGAACTTCTCCTGTCTCCAAGGATCTATTAAAAACATCCTTTAATGGCCCTGCAAAAGCGATCTATGTAAAAAGACAACGCCCTTCTACAGTCCAGGGTGTGCAAGACTGTTTCAGCCCGGCTGGCATGCAGCCTGGGAAAGAATGTTGGAAGAACCACCTCCTGATTGAGGTGGAAGGAGGAGATAACCTTTGGAAGGAACTTAGGATGAGTCCATAAGACCACCCTGTTGCTATAGAACCGTGTGTACGATCTATCAGAAACCAGGGCTTGGAGTTCACTCACACGCCTGGCTGAGGTAAGAGCTACCAAGAACAATGCCTTCCAAGAAAGGAAGCGTAAAGGACAGGTGGCCATCGGCTCATACGGTGGGCGAGTAAGTTTCTGCAAGACCACATTCAAATCCCACTCAGTGGCTGGTGAACGAATCGGAGGCTTGAGCAAAAGCAGGCCTCTGAGGAAGCGGGACACCAAGGGGTGGCCCGACAGAGACTGTCCCTCCACCGGTGAGTGGTGCGCTGATAAAGCACTGAGGTGAACCCGAACAGAGTTGTATTTAAGGCCGAGGTCTGACAGGTGAAGCAGATACTGCAGCACCACTGGCAACAGGCATGAAAAAGGATCCTCCTGGCGCTGAGCACACCAGGTGGAGAACCTACGCCACTTGAGGGCATAAGACATTTGGGTGGATTGCCTCCTAGAGGCCAACACCACCTCCTCCACTTCCTTAGGTAGAAGTAAGGGGGCTAGGACTATCCTTTCAGCAGCCAGGCCATGAGATGGAGGGATTTGAGGTTGGGGTGCAGTAGAGATCCCTGGTCCTTAGACAGGAGATTGGGTTGCACCCCCAGAGGGAGTGGAGTGTCCACCGCTAACTGCAGAAGGAGTGGAAACCACGGTTGCCTCGGCCATCTGGGGGCTACCAGAATCACCAAGGCCTTGTCCTGAAGAACCTTGAACAAGGTTCGGGCCACTAGAGGCGTGGGAGGAAACGCATACAGTAGGCCCGTAGACCAAGAGATTAGAAACACATCTGCAGCTATTCTCCGAGGATGTGGTTGTCTGGAACAGAACCTGGGTAGCTGATGGTTCAGGGGACTCGCAAAGAGATCGATGGTTGGAAGACCCCATCTTAGAAAGATTCGTTGGACCACTAGCGGATTCAAGTGCCATTCGTGAGGCTGTAGGATCCTGCTTAACCTGTCTGCTAGGTAATTCTCCTGGCCAGGTAGATAAACTGCTTTGAGAAACACACCTTGTTTGACTGCCAGGGAGCAAAGAGCTTGTGCTTCCTGACACAGAAGCCTGGAGCCTGTGCCTCCCTGCTTGTTCACATAGAACATTGCTACTTGATTGTCTGTCTGAACCAAGACAGACTGGTGAGAGAGGACATGAGAGAAAGTCTGTAGAGCCAAGCGGATAGCTCGCAACGCCAACAGATTGATCTGCTGTGTGGCCTCCCAAGGAGACCAGAGGCCCTGAGTGCATGCACCTTGGCAATGTGCATCCCAGCCCTGCAAGGAAGCATCTGTTGTCAGCACCTGTGTGTGAGGCGGGATTTGGAAAGGCACTCCCCTGACAAGGTTTGGAAGATGTAGCCACCACCGCAGGGAGTCCATTAGCAGTTTGGACACCCTTACTCTGTCTCTTCTCCTGTGGCTTGCAACCACTGAGCTCTGAGGCACCACTGAGCAGGCCGCATGTGCAGACGGGCATTCGGAGTTACATGGACTGTGGATGCCATGTGGCCTAAGAGCCTCAGGAAGTGTCTGGCAGAGACCAGAGAACCGCTCTGGAACTGTTTGGCCAAGTCCATCAGTCTGTGGGCCCTGTCCTCGGGCAAATAAGCTTTTGCCTGAAGGGTATCTAGTCTTGCCCCTATGAACTCTATGTTCTGTGAGGGGAGCAAAGTGGACTTTGCAAAGTTTATGTCAAAGCCTAGATGCTGGAAAAGAGATACAGTGCGCAGGGTGGCCTGTCTGGTCTCCTGTGGAGACTGACCCCTGATGAGCCAGTCATCCAGGTACGGATAGACAAAGATGCTCTGGTTTCTGAGATAGGCCGCCACCACCACCAGGCATTTGGTGAAAACCCTGGAAGCGGAGGTTAGGCCAAATGGAAGTACTCTGTACTGAAAATGATTTCCGCCCACTACAAATCTGAGATAGTGTCTGTGGTCTGGATGAATGAGGATGTGAGTATAAGCACCCTTTAAGTCTAAGGAGCATAGCCAATCTCTCTGCTGGAGGTAGGGCAGCAGTATCCCAAGGGTAAGCATCTTGAACTTTTCCCTCTCCAGGAACTTGTTGAGATTTCGCAAGTCTAGGATGGGCCTGAGGCCTCCTGACCTTTTTGGTACCAGAAAGTATCTGGAATAGAAGCCTTGCCCCTTTAGGTGGTGAGGCACCGGTTCCACCGCCTGCTCCTTTACAAGACTTGCCAACTCCTGAAGGAGGAGATTCCTGTGCAGAGGGAGTCTTGGAGGCTCCCCTGGAAAATAGGAGGGAGGTAACTGGTTGAAGTGGGGCAAGTAGCCCTTCTGGACTATGCTCAGTACCCAGGTATCCCCTGTTATGGCTGACCACCTGTGGGCGTACAGTGTCAGCCGGCCTCCTGTGCTGAGTGGAGCCAGCTGTGGAGGAGAGGCTATGCAGTGGGAGTCAAAACCCCGCTCCCTGCTGTGCAAGAGCCGGAGCTGGCGGCTTGGGGGTTTTCTGCCTATGGGGCCAATGTCCCTGCCCCTTGGCCTGCTGACCCTGCTGGGGAGCTGTAGAGGCCTGAAAATGAGGGTATGATTTGTAGGCAGCACCCTTCCTCGGGAAAAAGGGCTTCTTCCCCAAGCCCTTCTTTTTCTGAGAAGGGGCAGAAGTCTTTCTGGACAGCCTTGTCCTGGTGAGAGTCTCAGTCTCGATTTCTGCGCCTTTTCAGCCATGGGTTTGCCAAAAAGGTTCTCACCTCAGCAAGGGACATCGACCAACTTGTCCTGTACCCAGGGCTCCAGATCTGATGACTGTAGCCAGGCCTGACGGCGTGCACCGATGCAGGCCACGGCTACCCGGGCCAAAGCCTCGAAGCCATCATAGGCTGCTCGAGAGATAAACTTTGAGCACTCTCGGATCCCTGATGACAAAGCCTTGAACCTCTGCAAAGGTTCCTCGGAGAGGCCAGCTGAGAATCCGGCAATTTCCTTCGCCAGGTCTCGGAGGTACATGCCCATGTACAGCTGGTGAGTCTGGACACGGCAAGACAGTATAGAGCCCTGGAAGCACTTTCTACCGAGGGCATCCAGGTTCCGGGCCTCCCGGCTGGGGGGCACCAAGGAGTGCATCTTCTGACTCATCAGACGATGCATGGCCGATTCCACAACCATGGAGTGGTGCGGTAGCTGTGCCTTCTGGAACCCAGGAATCTTACGGACTTGATAGATGGAATCGACCCATTTGCTAAGAACCGGCGCCAAGGCCGGTGCCTCCCACATACGGAAGAGCAGCCATTCCAGCATCATAGGAACTGGTACAGTAAAGGCCTCCTTAGGCGGCGAGTCGTACTGGAGTGCCTCGAGCTCTTCGGCTCCTCCTCAGCATCCGCGGGGAAGGCCAAAGCTTTGGCCATGTCCCTCACAAAGTCCGAGAACTGGGTATCCTCCGGGGGGGGGGGGGACCTTCTCCGAGGCTCGGACCCCAGCGAGTCCGATGGGACGCACCAGGTCCGGAAGGTGTCCGGGGACTCCTCATCCTCCATCTCCCAGTCCGACTCCTCCGAGGAATCGAGCGGCTCCGGCCGTCTGGGCTTCGATGCCACCCACCCCGACGCCCTCGGCCCCGCATGGGAGGTCGAGGGGGACCGTGACCGAGGATCGACTCGAGGATCGGCTCGGTCTCCGGGGTCGACTTGGACGTCGAGGTCCCGGTGGTCGGGCAGATGCACCGGTCAGACCGGCAATCAGTACCCGCTGCTGTTCCATGAAGGCAGCCAAGCTGCTCTCCAAGGCCGTCAACCTGAGTCCGAGCTCAGGAGACGCAGCAGCCCCCGACTCGGGCCCCAACGGCATCGGGCCCGACATCGGCTCCCCCGGAGGAGAGTCCATGAGAACAACTGCACTCACGTGACTCGGGGACTCCGGCTCCAGATGAGGTAACTTCGAAGGCCTCTCCAAGAGCCAGGAGCGTCGGTCGGGGCTATGCGACCTGGCCCTCGAGGGGCCAGGAGCGTCCACCGACGTCGCCCTCGCGAGCTTTTTCTTCCTTCTGTGTTCCCAAGAAGAAGACCCCCTCTCAGAGGAGCCTCAACGGTGCTCGGGATCGGACTCCTGAGATGTCGAGGCCTCTGACGAAGTCCGGGCCCGGCCGGAGGCAGAGTCAGAAAAGATTCTTTCATGCTGATGTTGACGGCTCCTCAATGCCTTCGACGACATCTTGCCGCATGGGCCACAGGCCAGCGGGTCATGGTCGGGCCCGAGGTATTGGAGGCAGCAGTCATGTGTGTCGGTGAGAGACATAAGTTTCTTGCACTGATCACACTTCTTAAACCCGCTGGCAGCCATCGGGGGAAAAAGGGCCCCTGCGAGGTCAAAAGACCAGGCTGCCAGTGAAAAACACAGGCTCAGGCGGGAAGGGGAACCGGCGTCGAACCGGGTAAAACCACAAAAAAAACCGAAGAAAATCACTTTTTTACTGGGTGACACGAACTCACGTCCGTCGGGCTCCGCAGAAAAAAGAAGACTGAGCAAGATGGCACCCTTGGGCGAGAAGGGGACCGCGCATGCACGCTGCATTCCCAAATGCTTTCCTTGAAAGCTTGGGAAATGCTCTGCACGGGGGCTCCGTCGGCGCCGACGTCACCCATATGTGAGGACTGACTTCCTGCTTGGTCCTGGAGAACTGAGCTTGCGGCTAATGACGGTGACCATACGTGGTGCCTTCCATAGCTGCAGCAGTAACCTCTGTAGGACATTGATGTATTTATTTATTTAACAATGTTTATATACCATCTCTCTGCAAGTCAAGACGGTTTACATATACCAATGTGAAAGAAAGAAAGAAAATGGTAACAGCTGTGCTCTTTACAATGAGCAATAGTGAGAGGGGGAGGGAGGGGAGAGGGGCTGGAGGTGCAGGTTAACTATATACAGCATGCTGTGTTACTGCAGGCACGCAGTGGCGGGTGCATGGGAACCATCACTACCTCCCTGGGAGCTTAGGGGTACTGGAGAAGCTCTAGTTCTTCCACCCTCGGTTCTTCCTCCGATTCCAGAATAAACGGGATGGCCTTGGCCATGTCCCTAATGAAGTCCTGGAAGGATATGTCTTCCGGGGGCGACTTGCGTCGCTTGGGGGGGGGGAGGCAGTGGGTTGGATGGGAGGTCCGGGAACAAAGGTCCAAAGCTGCCGATTCTTCCTCGGTGTTCCATTTGGACTTAGAGAGGAAGTCAAAGTAGTGCCGAGTCTCCTCCTTCCACCAGTTCAATGGCTTGGGAAAGGGTGGATGCCAATGACCCCCCCCTGTCGCCAGGTGCGCTGATGGTGATGTCCATGGGCCTCGGATTCCAACACACTGGAGAGGGAGACTACTCCGGGAACTGGAGTCTGTTCCAATCTCCCCCCCTCCCCCCGCGATGTCTCTACCTCAACAGGCAGGGCATGGGTCTCCAGGATAGACTGGATGGAGTGCAGTGACAATGCGCTGTGCACCACAAAGCCTGCATTCCACAAGGCTTCCACACCGGCAAATGAGCTTTGAGGGCTTGAAGGCATTCCTCCAGAACCACCACCTGTAAGGGCATTGATGCCACAGCCATGGACACCACCGTCAACATGTCATGCGGGGATTCCATATCGACTCTGCTGCCGGGTCAAATCCTCCCGCTGGGGAAGCTTGGCCGGACACTCCCAGCCATTGCTCTCCATATTGCGTCAAGAAGGGCTGCGATGATGCTGCACCTGGAATTTCTCCTGGTGCTCACCCTTCAACGTCGATGGGGTCTTGTCAGAGTCTCCTCTCACTGCTTGGGCCCCTCTGCTCTGACTGGGCATGCAGCTCCTTTCCTAAAGATGCCTCAGAACTTTTAGCAGGCATTGACGAGGAGGCGGGTATGAGGATGCTGAATCTGATGAGTCAAAGAGGGACTCGTGTTTTTCCTGACCCTTCAGGCCTCAGTGCATTATCTGCAAGCAAAGCTCACAGGACACCAGCTGGCGATTAGGTCCAAGGCATGGCAAGCACCAATTGTGGCGGTTGGTGGCAGAAATGCTCTTGCCACGTTTTTTACATTTCTTAAAGCAACTAGCTGGCTTAGACAAGCTGAAAAATACCACCTCAGCAAAATTAAACTGGAGAGCCGCCATAGGCAGGAAAACATCCCCGAAGGGGTAAAACACACTAAAAGTGAGAAAAAGAGAGAAAAGGAAACCTAAATCAGCAAAACAGATTAACCAACGACAGGCAGAAAAGAAAACAGAAAAAAAAAATCTACAAGGGCTAGAAAGAGAAATTAGACTTACCTGCTAATTGTTGTTCCTTGAGGAACTCCAGTCCAGTACCGCACCTCTGGGTAGTGTACCTCTTCCAGCAGCTTGGAGGCTGAGCCTGTCATCTTTTTGATGACACTAGTGTACATATGCAGCTGGCACCGCCCACCAGCCCCAGTACCTATTGACAAAGCAGACTCAGAGGCGCAACAAATAAGTAGTTAAACATGCAACAAACACTTCTACGTCTAAATAAGCTAGTACCCCCTCCATCCCCTGGGAAGGATACACCGTCCCCCACTGCAGGATGAAGAGGCCTACCTGTTGAGCGCCTGAGCAATTCCAAAAAGCAGGAAACGAGCAACCGACAGCTCTTCTGGTCCGCCCCTCCCCCAAACACTGATTATACATCCCTCCCCGGCTCCTCCTGGCCACTTCCTCCACCAAGGGAACCAGCTTCAGGACCGGGGTGTGCACAGATCATCACAAGAAGCACTCAGGGAGGGTTCTGGGACTGGACTGGAGTTCCTCAAGGAACAACAATTAGCAGGTAAGTCTAATTTCTCTTTCCTTATCGTCCCTCCAGTCCAGTCCCGCAACTCTGGGATGTATCAGAGCAGTAAAACTAACGGGAGGGACTCACACAACCAGCCTGAAACACTGCCGATCCGAAACGAGCATACCCCGCCGCCTGGACATCCAGGCAAAAATGTTCAGAGAAGTATGCCACCCTACAGATCTCCACCAGCGGAACTAAAGTATACTCTGCCCATGAGGCTGCCTGAGACCTCATGGAATGCGTCTGCAACCCCACCGGAACTGTTCTACCCTTCAAGATGTATGCCGACGTGATTGCCTCACTGATCCATCTGGAAATGGAGGCTTAGCTGCCACCTCATTTATGTGCGACCTGCCAAACAGAACCAACAGACGGTCCGATCTCCAAAAGGACAATGCCCTTTTTCACATACCTTCGCAGGACTCTCTTACCATCCAGGTGGCACAGCTGTGGAGTGGCACGGCCCATACTCGCTCTCGCCCACATCAGCGCTCGCCAGAGCCAGTAAGGAAACGGCCTGTTCTACATGAAATGCTGACACCACCTTAGCAAAAATGAAGGTACTGGGCGCCGGGCAACTTTGTCCTTGGAGAAGGAAAGGAATGGCTCCTGGAATGACAGGGTCCGAAGCTCCGAAATCCTGCATGCCAAGCAACTCGCCATCAGGAATACCATTTTCAGAGCCAAATCCTGCAGGAAAGCTAGACTCAATGGCTCAACGGCTTCCCCAGACAGCACCAGATTGAGATTCCAAGGCAGTACCACTGCCCTCTTTGGCAGACGGAGGTGGGTCACCACCCCTAGAAAGCTCAGCACGTCTGGGTGTGTACCCAATGGCACCCCGTAGACTTTCCCACGATAACCGGAAAATCGCTGCCAGTTGCATCCTCAAGGAACTGGCAGCTAGACCCTTTATCAAAACCGGATTGCAAGAACGCCAAGATGTCCGGGACAGAGGCAGTGGAAGGGCGTGGCTGCCTCTCTCCACCCCATGATTCGAAGATGTGTCCTACGCAGAAGCACGACAGGTTTGTAGACCATCTCTGGGCCTGTAGCAAGGTCACTATCCCCGAGCCTGATTATCCTCTCTTCTTCAACCTCGCCCTTTCACGAGCCATGCCATAAGCAAGAATTGATCCACCTGGGGCATGTGAAGTGGCTCCTGCATCAAGAGGTCCTTCTGAACCGGAAGCCACCACAGTCAATCCGCCAGTATCCGAATCAGGTCAGCATACCACGGGCACCTCGGCCAGTCTGGTACCACCAGAATCACAAATCCCTGGTGCGCCTCTAGCCATTGCACTAACCGGCCTATGAGCATCCATGGGGAAAAACAGAGAAGACCCTCTTCGAGCCACTGCTGAATTAGAGCATCCAGGCCCTTGGACTTCTTCTCTTCTTAAAACGAAAAACCAGAAGTCCTTGGCTGACTCGAACACTGCCATTAGGTCCATGACCAGTGTGCCCCATCGGCAGACCACCTGCTCGAACACCTCCTGATTGAGCTGCCACTCTCCGGGGTCCATGCGCACTCGGGCTGAGGTAGTCTGCCATCACGCTGTCAACTCCTGCTATGTGCGCCGCTGATAATGCCTGGAGACGAATTGCTGTCCATCCAAACAGACCTTTGGCCTCCTCCTCCAGGGCTGCACAGCCCATGCCTCCTTGTCGATTGATGTAAGCCACCATGGTCACATTGTCTGAGAGGACTTGGACCACCTTCCCCTGCAACCATGGCTCGAAACTTTCTAGAGCCAAGGTCACCGCTCGCATCTTGAGCCTGTTGATCAATCATAGGGCCTCCTGCAGACTCTTGTCCCTGAACAAAGCGTCCTTCGCAATGGGCTTTCCAATCTGACAGGCTGGTCATCCAAGGAACCCACACCAGGGACTCCTTCCACATGTAGCCTCCAACTGAGGGCTCCTCTTGGCGCTCCGTGGGCAGGGGGGTACTTGGGACAGGGGTTGACTCTGATGGGACCATCGACGGAGCAGAGCCCTCTACAGCAATTGCATATGCGCCCTTGCCCATGGGACTAGCTCGAGAGCGGCCGCCATGGTCCTCAGAACCTGCAGATAATGTCACGCTGACGGTCAGGACCTGCCGTATCAACTGTCGTAGCTCCTGCGCCCGGCGAACAGGCAGGAAATTCCTGCCCACGCAGGTATCAAAGAATGCTCTCAAATACTCTAGCTCCTGGGCTGGCCGTAACTGGCTGTTAGCCAGGCTGACCCCAACCGAGACTTTGAAGGAACTCTCCCACCCGCGCTGTTGCTCTTTTCGCTATCATCCCTGGACTTCGCCTGGATCAGCCAATCGTCTAGGTACGGGTGGAGGAGAACCCCTTCCTTGTGGAGAGCTGCCGCTATCACCACCATGACCTTGGTAAAGGTACGAGGGGTGGTCGCCAGACCGAAAGGCAACGCTCCAAACTGGAAATGGCCCCTTGGCACTGCAAAGCGGAGAAACTGCTAATGTTCTGGATGGAAGGGAAAGAGTAGTTACTCACCTGTAACAGGTGTTCTCCAGGAGCAGCAGGAATCAGTCCTCACATATGGGTGACATTGATGTCGATGGAGCCCTTGCGGAGCATTTCCCCAGCTTTCTATGAAAGCCTTTGGGAATGCAGGCACGCATGCACGGTCCCCTTCCCGCCTAAAGGTGCCATCTTGCTCAAATGACATAGCTAAAAACAGCACACAAAAATGTAAAAATAAACTATGTACAACTGCAACTCCCAGGGGAGGAGAGAGGGTTGTGAGGAATGATTCCTGCTGCTCCTGGAGAACACCTATTACAGGTGAGTAACTACTCTTTCTCCAGGACCAAGCAGGAAGTCAATCCTCACATATGGGTGACTCCCTAGCTCTGGGCTACCAGGAACCCAGGCTGAACAAGAGAACTCCCTCTAGTCCCAGCATCAACGAAAGGCTTTTCACTGAAAGAACCTCCACCGGTAGCCCAACGGAGGGCTGGAGGGCAGGAGTTGCCTAAACCTCAAAGAGATTCCGGAGTACTGCCTGGCCAAAAGCACTGTCCCTACGGGACTCCCTCTCCAGACAGTAATGGGCTGCAAAAGTCTGGCTTGAGGACCAAGTTGCAGCCCTGCAGATGTCTACCAACGGGTACAGAGCGGAGGTGAGCCACTGAGGCAGCCATTGCCCTGACACGATGGGCCGTGACCCGACCCTGCAAAGGAAGGTCAGCTGCCCTGTAAGCCCAGGTGATACAGTCAGCCGCCCAGATGGACAAGGTACGCTTGGACACAGCTAAGCCCAAATTATTAGGGTCAAAAGATATGAAGAGCTGAGTAGCCCTTCTATGCCCCTGCGTACGGTCAAGGTAGAAGGATAAGGCCCTCCTACAGTCCAGGGTATGCAGAACTGCTTCAGCCTGGCTTGCATGACGCCTAGGGAAGAAGGTCGGAAGAACCACCTCCTGGTTGAGGTGGAAAGAGGAGACAACTTTAGGGAGGAACTTTGGAAGGGTTCTAAGGACTACCCTGTTCCTATAGAAGCGGGTGTAAGGCCTGTCACAGACTAGGGCCTGAAGCTCTCTCACCCGCCTGGCCGAGGTTAAAGCTACCGTCTTCCAAGAAAGGAAGCGGAGAGGACAAGTAGCCATCGGCTCAAAAGGTGGGCGAGTCAGTTGCTGCAAGACCACATTCAATTCCCACTCAGGAGCTGGAGGACGGATTGGAGGCTTCAGCAAGAGCAAGCCTCTAAGAAATCGGGACACCAAGGGGTGAACCGACAGAGAATGTCCCTCCACCAGTGAGTGGTGAGCTGCTAGAGCTGAGAGGTGGACCCGAACAGAATTGGACTTGAGTCCCTGATTGGATAAGTGCAGCAGGTACTGAAGCACTACTGGTACAGCACAGGAGAAAGGATCCTCTGTACATAGCTGACACCACACAGAAATCCTTTTTCATTTCAGGGCATAGGTTTTTCTAGTGGACTGCTTCCTAGAGGCTAGGACAACCTCCTCAACTTCTTGAGGTAGGCCCCAGGGAGCCAAAACTACCCTTGCAGCCTCCATATCATCAAATTGAGAGTTCTGAGATTTGGGTGCAGAAGGGAACCCTGATCCTGAGAGAGAAGGGCGGGTTGCAATCCCAGAGGCAGTGGGGGATCCACTGCCAGCTGAAGCAGAAGTGGAAACCAAGGCTGTCTCGGCCACCCGGGAGCTACCAGCAGGACTGAGGCCTTGTCCTGAAGAATTTCGAACAGGGTTCGGGCCACCAGGGGCGTGGGAGGAAATCAGAAAAGCATCTGCTGCTAGCCGCAGAGGATGCGGCTGCCTGGAGCAGAACCTTGTCAGTTGTTTGTTCAATGGACTGGCAAACAGATCTATGGTTGGAAGTCCCCATTTCAGGAAAATCTTCTGAACCACTAAGGGATGGAGCTGCCATTCGTGGAGCTGCAGAATCCTGCTCAACCTGTCTGCCAGGTAGTTGTCCTGGCCAGGTAGATACACTGCCTTGAGGAGCATGTTGTGCCTGAGAGCAAACAAGCAAAGGTCCTGTGCCTCCTGACAAGGGAGCCTGGACCCAGTTCCTCCCTGCTTGTTCACATAAAACATGGCTACTTGGTTGTCTGTTTGAACTAGGACAGACTGATGAGCCAGTGTTTGAGAGAAAGTTTTGAGGGCTAAACGAATAGCCCTGAGTTCCAGTAAATTGATCTGCTGTGTGGCCTCCCAGGGAGACCACAGGCCCTGGATGCACTTGCCCAGACAATGAGCCCCCCAGCCTTGCAGGGAGGCATCCGTGGTCAACACCACTGTGAACCCAGGAATCTGAAAAGGCACCCCTTGCAGTAGATTGGGTGGGTGCAGCCACCAGCGGAGGGAGTTCAGAAATTGTCTGGACACCCTTACTCTGTCTCTGAGGCTGCCTGTGGCCTGTGTCCACTGAGTTCGGAGGTACCACTGTGCAGGCCTCATATGGAGCCGGGCATTGGGGGTCACATGTACTGTCGAAGCCATGTGGCCAAGACGCCTCAGGCAGAGTCTGGCGGAGACCAGTGACCTGCTGAGAAACTGGTTTGCCAAGTTTATCAGTCTTTGGGCCCTGTTTTCTGGCAAGAATGCCTTTGCCAGCAGAGAGTCCAACCTTGCCCCTATGAACTCCAAGTTCTGGGAGGGGAGCAAAGTGGACTTTGCGATGTTTATGACAAACCCCAGGTTTTGAAGAAGAGCAATAGTTCGGAGGGTGGCTTGTCTGGCCTCCTGGCACGTCTGACCCCTGATGAGCCAGTCGTCCAGATAGGGGAAGACAAAGATACCCTGATTTCTCAGGTAGGCCGCCACCACTGCCAGGCATTTGGTAAAGACCCTGGGAGCGGAGGTGAGGCCAAATGGCAGTACTCTGTACTGATAATGGTTTCCTCCCACCATGAACCTGAGGTACTTTCTGTGATCTGGATGAATGAGGATGTGAGTGTACGCATCCTTTAAATCTAAGGAGCATAGCCAATCTCCCTGCTGGAGGTAGGGCAGTAGTGTTCCAAGAGTAAGCATCTTGAATTTCTCTTTCTCTAGGAACTTGTTGAGATTTCTGAGGTCGAGAATAGGCCGGAGGCCACCGGTTCTTTTGGGTACGAGAAAGTACCTGGAGTAGAACCCTTGACCATGGAGGTGGGGAGGCAAAGGCTCCACTGCCTTGTCTCGCAACAGACCTTGGAGCTCCTGAAGGAGAAGATCTGTGTGCAGGGGAGGCCTTGGAGGCTCCCCTGGAAAGTACGGAGGAGGCAGCTGTTGGAAGTGTAGCATATAGCCCTTGTGGACGATGCTTAGCACCCAACTGTCTCCAATGATGAGTGGCCACCTGTGGGCAAACAGGGTAAGTCAACCTCCTGTGCAGGGTTGGGAGAGCAGGGACGGAGAGGCTATGCCTAAGGAGTCAAAAAAACCCCACCCTGCTGAGTGGGAGCAGGGGCCGGAGGCTTGGGGGTCCTCTGCCTACGGGGCCCATTACCCTGCCCCTTGGCCTGCTGACCCTGTGGGGGAGCCTGGGAGGCCTGGTACTGTGGGTACCGTTTGTAGGCAGTGCCCTTCCTCGGGTAAAAGGGCTTTTTACCCGAGCTCTTCTTTTTGTGAGAAGAGGCAGAATTCTTTCTAGACAGCCTTGTCCTCGTGAGGTGCTCGGTTTCGAGCTGTGCGGCCTTCTCGGTCATGGGCTTGCCAAAAAGATTCTCACCTCGGCAAGGGACATCGACCAACTTGTCCTGAACCCACGGCTCGAGGTCCGATGACTGCAACCACGCCTGGCGTCAAGCCGCGATGCCGGCTGCCGCAACACGGGCCGAAGCCTCGAAGCCATCGTAGGCAGCGTGGGACATAAACTTGGAGCATTCCCGTATCCACGAGGACAAGGACTTGAACCTCTGCAAGGGTTCCCCGGAGAGACCAGCAGAGAACCCGGCCAGTTCCTTGGCCAGGTCCCGCAAGTACATGCCCATGTACAGCTGGTAAGACTGGACACGGCAAGCAAGCATCGAGCCCTGGAAGCATTTTCTACCAAAACCATCCAGGTTCCGGGCCTCCCTGCCAGGGGGCACCGCGGAGTGCATCTTCTGACTTTTCAGGCGATGCATGGTCGATTCCACCACAATGGAATGGTGTGGTAGCTGCGCTTTCTGAAACCCAGGGCTCTTGTGGAGTCGATAGATGGAATCGAACCGCTTGCTTAGAACCGGCACCGAGGCCGCTGCCTCCCACATCCGGAAGAGGAGCCGTTCCAGCATCGGAGGAATCGGAACAGTAGAGGCCTCCTTCGGAGGAGAGTCATACTGTAGGGTCTCGAGCTCCTCGGCTCGAGGCTCCTCCTCGGGGTCCGCAGGGATAGCCAACACAGTGGCCATATCCCGGACGAACTCCGAGAACCGGGTATCCTCTGGAGGGGATCTACTCCGGGGCTCAGACTGCGGTGTCCGACGGGACGCACCGAGTCCGGAAGGTGTCGGGGGACTCCTCGTCCTCCGTCTCCCAGGCGGACTCGTCCGATGAGGAATCGGGGTCCGATCGCGCGGGGCTTGTGAGCACCCAATCTGATGCCGAAGGCACCGGCGTCAATGCCCTCGGTCCTGAACGGGAGGTCGAGGGAGACCGTGACCGAGGTCAACCTCAAGCCTTCATGGTCTCGAGTATCGGCTCGGTCTCCGGGGTCGACTTCGATGTCGATGTCCCGGTGGTCGGGGCAGATGCGCCAGACGTGCTGGCCATCAGCGCCCGCTGCTGTTCCATGAAGGCAGACAATCTGCACTCCAAGGCTGTCAGCCTGAGACCCAGCTCAGGAGACTCAGCAGCCACCAACTTGGGCCCCGGTGGTGCCGGGCCCGATGTCGGCTCTCTGGGAGAAGAGTCCACAAGGACTACAGGACTTACGTGTCCAGCAGACTCTGGCTCCACACGAGGTACTTATGGAGGCTTCTCCTGTTCCACAGGCCCGGGGCGGCGGTCGGGGGTCTGAGACCTAGCTCTCGAGGAGCCAGGGACCTCCTCGGACGATGCCCTCGCAAGCCTCTTCTTCCTCTTTCGTTCCCGGTCGGGGGACCCCCTGTCCGAGAAGCCCCGACGGTGCTCGGGATCAGATTCCCGAGATGTCGAGGCCTCAGATGAGGTCCGGGCCCGACCGAGTCGGAGAAAAGCCTTTCCTTTTGGTGCTGACGACTTCGAAGCGCCTTGGAAGACATTTTTCCACATGGTCCACAGATCTTAGGATCGTGTTCAGGACCCAGGCACCGAAGGCAGCAGTCGTGTGTGTCGGTGAGAGACATTAGTTTCTTGCACCGATCACACTTTTTAAAACCACTGGAAGCCATCGGGGAAAAAAAGAGTCCCCGCGAGGTCAAAGGACCGGCCTTCCAGGGAAAAAGAAAAAAAGGGTGCGAACGCCAGCCACTAAGGGCAAAAACTGAAAAAAGAAGATCGGGCTCGATACCGGTGTACCGAACCCGGCGGGAGGGGAACCAGCGTCGAACCTGAGAAAAAATAGTGCAGGAATCGCGAAAAAATCCATTTATTTTCTGGGAGGACTAGGACACACGTCCAACGGGCTTCACGGAAAAAGAGAGACTGAGCAAGATGGCACCTTTAGGCGGGAAGGGGACCACGCATGCGTGCCTGCATTCCCAAAGGCTTTCATAGAAAGCTGGAGAAATGCTCCGCAAGGGTTCCATCGACGTCGATGTCACCCATATGTGAGGACTGACTTCCTGCTTGGTCCTGGAGAACATGCAGATATGCCTCTGTGAGATCAAGAGTCACCAAAATTCTCTGTTTCCTACCGCCATTACTACTGTGAAAATGCGGTATCTGGAGACTGTAGTTCATGTCCTCAAAGTTGAGAATTGGGAGAAAGCAACCTTCCTTTTGGACAAAACGAAATACATGAAGCATCGACCGCAAACGTACTGGTCTCGCAGAACCAGTTCCACAGCTCCCAGCTGCAGGAGACAAGTCAAGGTCTCTTCTACTGCTGCCAACACCACTGCACCCACTCTGGCCGATCAAAGGAGCTCATTCTTGCTCCGGCAGCGGGTATAGGCATGTCATGGATTGCACCCCTTTATGGCCAACCTCTGGTAGATCCAACACATCCTGGATCATCTGTCCTACTACTCCATGTACTGGTAAGACTTTCTGTGATTTTCGTACCACCTGGAACAGCGGATCCTACAGTGCCTTTTCCTCTGCCAGGAGGTTAGCAGGCATATTCAGGGCCTTGAAGGTTGCCAAGGTACACACAGAACGTGAGCCCTTTGGGACGAGGATTTGTATCAGTACCGCTTGTAGTGATTGTAAACCGCCCTGATGGCCTTCAACCTGGGCGGTATATCGAGAAATTGCATAAACATAAGCATAAAGATGAGCGCTGGTAGCTCCTCCCCTCTGGGCTCTCTCCTTCTTCCAACTCCTCCTGCAAATCTAACTCCGTGTCATGGTCTTCCCCATCCAGCCCCCCTGACAACGGTGATTGCTGCCACTCCTCTAAGTCTCTAGCCTGCTTAGACATCACTGCTCCTGACTCGTGCTCTTTTGCGTCTGACATCCTCTTAGCCCTGTGTTCTGGGGCCAAGGAGCCACTTGGTAGGCAAAACGCCTTATGCAAAAGTAAGACAAACTCCGGTGAGAACTCTCTCGGGAGCCCTATTGCTCCCTGGGCTTGAGGGGTGGATGGTCCGAGCATTGTGCAGGGACCGGGGGCCAGACCTGTTGAAGGTAACATGGTACTCCCTGCCCCCAGGGTCTCTTGCAACCAGGAGGGACTCTCCTGCCTCATCTCATCCTGCAGGTCCTGATCCCATGACTGCCTCTTGCGTGCAATTTAGGCAGACACCTGCCTCCAAGATCACACCACATTGGGGACTGCACATCTTGAGGATGTTTAGATTGCACTGCAGAGTTGTATCTTAAAGATATGAAATGGACCTTACCCTGATCCAATCAAACTGACACATTCTCCAAGTACAGTTTACGTTTTTATTCTAATACTACTAATGGCTATAAGGGAGTACAGCTTCCCTTACAAGCAATATTACAGATTTAACAGGTACATAATCTGGGCTAAGAGACAAGAGATGATCATGTCAGGTTACTCACTGACCATAGATAGAGGGAAGGATTTCATTTGCTTCCTATCTTTAAAATTACATACATTTCATTTGCTTCCTATCTTTTAAATTACATACATTTCTTGTATGCAGGTACTTCCTGTTTTCCACAGAGCTGTAACTGCTACAAACCTATATGCAGCATTTGTTTTAAACACATCTTTATTCCTGTCTCTGACTTTCTATCAGACTCTTCTCAGGAAAAAGTAACAATGTATCAACCAACTAACTTTTAGATCACCTGACCAGGCACACAGCACTCTGAAATTTGCCCAGCAACAACCAATGGCCTATCTGATTAGGCCTTTCCCACATGTCTGCATCAAGTCATTGTGCGCTGAATAAGTTTTGAGCTGTATAACACAAGGAATGCTTAAGGATTAAGTGGGGTTCACACCCCTTGATACCATGCTATACCAGGCACTGCGGTCTGGCCGGCATGGTGGGAAGGGCTGGGGCACTCCCTTAATCCGTATCTGGGTATGTAACAGGATCCCCAGCACAGTGCACCTCCACAGGCTCAGGCACAGAGCACTAGAGTACTTGAACTAAACTAAACTAAAATACTAATTAACTGAAACTGAAATGAAAAAGAAACTGCAAATGGTCCCCTAGGAAGAGGCTGCTCTGTCCTGCTTTATTCTCTAGTGGCTGCCTCTCCCAGGCACCCAAAATACAGCAGGGGGTTAAATACATGCGGGCCTGAATAAGAAGAAATCACGCCTAAATGCAGCGGGGGGAGTTTCCCACACTGCTGCAGTCTCCCAAACATGTGTCTGCAGGCCGCTCTCTGTCTCCTCATGTTCTGGCGGTTGCTAGAGGTTTCTGCTGTCCTCCCCCCCCCCCCCCCCCGCCACTCTTACCTTGGAGCCTGTTTGCCGCAAGGCTTTTCTACCCCTCGCGCTCAGCCTTCCTTCCTTCCTGGCTTCGGCGCTGAGGGAGGGGGGGGGTGACTCAGGGCTGCCAGCTTCCACTCCTGTCAAGCAACTGCAGCCCTTGCACCCTGCAGCGGCTCCTCACCCGATATCGGGTTCGGGAGCAGCCAGAAGTCTTGGACTGAGGAAGGCCCCCACAGAACCCTCCCCCGAAATCCTGGGGGAGAGGGGGAAGAAGGAATATCCTCCCCTCAGCCCTGTTGTCTCACTGTTCCTTCTGGGGTTTTTTTGTGGTGGTGTTTTTTTTTTTTTACTTCTGCCTTTAACAACAAAGAAACCTGCACCTTAACAGGGTAAATAAAAGCAAACTCTAACTAAACCTATCTCCTTAGTTGTCCTTTCTGCGAGTCCAGCATCCTGGCTCACAACCTCCTCCAGCTGCTTGGAGGCTGAGAATACTGGGGCTGGTGGGCGGTGCCAGCTGCATATGTACACTAGTGTCATCAAAAAGATGACAGGCTCAGCCTCCAAGCTGCTGGAAGAGGCACACTACCCAGAGGTGCGGGACTGGACTGGAGGGACGATCAGGAAGAGAAACCTTTTTTCCGGACTACAGGAACAGGTTATAGGGGCTGGGGAGTGTTCTGTGAGGGGCTCTGTTGGTAACATCACCCATATGTGAAGACTTATTTTGTGCTTGTTCACGGAGAGTAAAAAGTATGAAGTGAGGACCATGTCGCTGCTTCATAAATTGTTTCCAGCGAAGTAGACCTTAGGAGAACCCCTGTAGCTGCAGTTGCTCTAATCTGATGAGAGTTTACTTTGGTATTCAGAGGAGCACCCTTTTGTTCATAACAGAACTGGATGCAGGATGCCAGCCAATTTGCTAAAGTTGTTCTAGTGACTGGTATTCCAATTCTGTTAGGGTCTAAGGAGGCAAAAGGCTATATAGAATTCCTGGATTGACTCAGTTCTTCTGAGATAATAGGTGAGGGCCTGCTTATAGTCTAAAATGTGAAGGACTCTTTTGCATGGATTCTTATGAGGTCTTAGACAGACTATAGGAAGCACCATCTTAAATTTAATTTGTTCAACTGCCTTTCACTATCAAGAACAGGCAGCTTACAAAGTATACATTAGTTACAACCTAAATCTCATAAGGATGAGGGTGACAGAACGCAAGCAACAAGACACAATAGGAGCACTAACAACAAATGCACTTCTCCCACAAAAAATCCTATCTCCCCCTCCCCCCCTGAAATAAATGGCAGGGAAAACAAAACAATGACAAGCCGATGCAGAAAGCCGGCGCTGAAGTCGCATGCTATCAACTCTTTGCAGCACACCAATAGCATGCAACTTAAGTGCCAGAATGCAAAAAGGAGTGCATATGCAAATTAGCCACGCATTAAAAACTATGGCAGAAATGATAGCGTTAAAATGGGAGAGCAAGCCAAACACGTGCATACAGAAGTTGGTGCAAGCTTGGCATGCTCTCCCAGAGAAACAGGGGCACCACATAGTGTATGTGCCCGACAGTATTTTGATGCCTGGATCATCATAGCATATGTGCCCGACAGTATTTCCTTGATGCCTGGATCATCATAGCGTATGTGCCCGACGTATTTCCCTGATGCCTGGATCATCTGAAGGGAAGTGTCAAACTTCTCCTCAGATGATCCAGGCATTGAGGAAAGCTCCCGATGCCATCAAAATACAGTCGGGGGACCGGTGCCCACGACAGAAAGCAAATCCTTGGTAGCTCAGTGGCCCCGATCCCTCCACCTGCCCAACTAAAAATAATCCTGCTGGCCCAGTGGCGCCGATCCCCCCACCCGCCCAACTAAAAATAACCCTGATGGCCCAGCAGCCCCGACCCCTGCACTCACCCAACTAAAAATAACCCTAGTGGACCAGTGGCCCCAACCCCCCCCTTCCTGTACTTTACAAAGATGAGGGAGTGCTACCCATACACTCTCTCCCCTGCACCATTTTTCAAGATGGCGGTACGGGAGTACGTGGGTAGTGCTCCCATTCCTTTGCAAAGGTACTGAGAGGGAGGTGGGGGGGGGGGGGGTTTGAGGCAGTTGAGGCATAGGGTTATTTTTGGTTGGGTAGGTGGGGGGGGGGTGGAAATCGAGGCTGCTGGGCCACCAGGATTATATTTAGTTGGGCGGGTGGGGGAATAGGGGCTGCTGGGCCACCAGGGATTTACTTTCTGTTGGGGGCACCGTCCCTCCAACAGTATTTTGATGGTATCAGCTTTCCCCAATGCCTGGATCATCCAGGCATCAGGGAAAGCCCCCGATGCCATCAAAATACGGTCAGGGACACGTGCTAGATGTTTAAGCCTGAGATTAATCTTGAGGTGAAAAAGGTCTATTAAATGTATCAGGTATAGTTGTATTAGTATAAATATCTCCAGTAAACTTAAGTAAACAACTTAAAAACCTAAACAAAACCTTAAAACTAAGATGCAGACAGCAGTCCAGTAGCGAGATGGGAGCTTTCCAGTCTTTTGAACCAAGTGTCACATGTATGATTTTCTCCCAGTTGGTGAGGGGTCTTACATGTGCACTAGGTGCAAGGAGCTCTTTGCTCTCAGGGAATGAGTCCGATCTCTGAGTAGCAGGCTTGGAGAACATAAAGGAAGAGAGAGAGACATATGTACGAGACCTACTGGGACATAATACTGAAGTCCCACCTCCAGTCTGACAGCCTCCCTACTGCCATGGAAAGAAGAGGTCACATGACAGGAGAGCATCACACTGGTGTGGCAAGAAGTGATCTTGTATCTAGGACCTGTCCTTCAGGTGATGTAAAACCCTCTCGCACTAAGGAGGTTTCTCCAGGGCCATGTGCCCATGATGGAAGGGTTAGGACAGCTGTTATAGTTTGTGATTCAATCATTAGGCATGTAGAAAGCTGGGTGGCTGGTGAACGTGAGGATCGCCTGGTAACATGCCTGCCTGGTGCGAAGTTAGCGGACCTCACGTGCCACTTAGAGAAGGTTTTAGATAGTGCTGGTGAGGAGTCTGCGGTCTTTGGTACATGTTGGTACCAATGACTTAGGAAAGGGTGGTAAGGAGGTTCTGGAGGCCAAATTTAAGCTTTTAGGTATGAAGTTGAAATACAGAACTTCCAGGGTAGCATTCTCAGAAATGCTTCCCGTTCTACGTACAGGCCCCAAAAGGCAGGCAGAGCTCCGGAGTCTCAATGCCTGGATGAGATAATGGTGCAAGGAAGAGGGTTTTGGATTTATTAGGAACAGGGCAACATTCTGGGGAAAGGAGAGGTTTTCCGAAGGGATGGGCTCCACCTTAACTGGGATAGAACCAGGCTGCTGGCATTAACCTTTAAAAAGGAGATAGAGCAGCTTTTAAAGTAGATAACAGGGGAAAGCCAACAGTCACTCAAGAGCATTGTTTGGAATGATGTATCCTTGAAGGATACTAGCAAAAACTGAAGTTAGGGCATATCGACAGAGAGGTTCCAATAAAGACAAAGGTAACCCAAATGCCTTTAAGTACAGAGCTTAAAGATTCCAAATTACCCTTGCCTACCGATAAACCAGATTAATATGAATAAAATACAACCTCTAAACTGCTTGTATGCAAATGCTAAAAGCCTAAAACATACGATGTGAGAGTCAGAATATATAGCACTAAATAAGAAGTTAGATAGGATTAGTATCTCAGAGACCTGATGGAAGGAGGACAACCAGTGGGACACTGCGATACCTGGATACAAATTATATCCCAATGATAGAGTAGATCAAATTGGTGGAAGGGTTGCACTCTGTGTTAGAGAGGGCATTGAGTCACACAGGATTAAAGTTTTGCAGGAAACAAAATACACTGCAGAAACTCTATATAAAATTCCATGCAAAAAAGGGAAGGCATTGGCAGTGGGGGTGTACTATCGACCGCCTGGTCAAAATTAACAAATGGATGATGAAATGCTCAAAGAAATCAGGGAGGTTAACAAAAAGTTGCAACACAGTAATAATAATGGGTGATTTCAATTTCCCCAGTATCGACTGGGTCAATGTCATATCAGGACATGCTAGGGAGATAAAGCTTCTAGATTAAATAAATGACGGCTTCTTGGAACAGCTGGTTCATGAACTAATAAGAGGGGAAGCCATTTTGGACCTAATCCTTAGTGTAACATAAGATCTAGTGCAAGAGGTAAGGATGTTGAGGCCACTTGGCACTAGTAATCATAACATAATCTTGTTTGATGTAATAAATGGAGGAAGGATGGCAAGAAAATCCACAGTACTATCTTTTAACTTTCAAAAGGGAGACTATGATAAAATAAGGAAAATAGTTAAGAAAAAAATAAAAGGGGCAGAAACAAAGGTTAAAGATTTACATCAAGCATGGGTGTTTAAAAATATTATCTTGGAAGCCCAGACCAGCTGTATTCCACACTTTAAGAAAAGTGGAAGGAAGTCCAAAAAACTGCCAGCATGGTTTAAAAATGAGGTCAGAGAGGCTGTTGTAGCCAAAAAAGCATCTTTCAGGAAATAGAAAAAGCAGCAAAATGACAAAAACTGGAAAAAAAACATAAAAACTGGCAAGTTAGATGCAAGGTTTTGATAAGGCAGGCAAAAAGAGAATTTGAAAAGAAGCCTGCTATGGAAGCAAAAATGCATAATAACAACTTTTTCAACTACATTCATAGCAAAAAACCCGTGAGAGTCAGTTGGACCATTAGATGATAGAGGGGTAAAAGGAACACTAAAAGGGAGACAAGGCCATAGGGGAGAGACTGAATGAATTCTTTGCTTTGGTCTTTACTGAAGATGTAGGGAAGTTACCCATGACTGAAAATAAAATTATTTAGACAGTTTTGTATACCACCTATCCTTCAATCAAAGTGGTCACAACACAATTGGGGTATACATTTTAATGCGAGGGGATATGAGACACATACACTAATACTTACAGAGAACATGGGCAATGGAGGGTTAAGTGGCTTGCCCAAGATCACAAGGAGCACCTGTGGGACAAGAAACCCCAGTCCTTCCGGCCCAAGGTTGCTGTCCTCTAGTGGGATTTGAACCACCGACCTTCCGGTCTGTGGTACCTTGCCCCAACCACTAGGCCACTCCTCCCTCCAATTAGACTTACCTGCTAATTGTTGTTCCTGGAGGAACTCCAGTCTAGTCCTGAACCTCTGGGTTTAGCACCTCCTCTCGCAGCTTTGGAGACTGAGCACGTCACTCTTTTGGTGACTCCTGATATAAATAGGCTGGGATCCACCTCCCTACTCCAGTAACCTATTGACAAAGCAGACTCACAAGAGTAATAAATAAGTAGTTTAGTAAGTGAATAAAAAACCCTTTTTTTTTGTTTTGTTTTGTAACTATCAACCTTTGTTGTAACTACCCTATCAAAAAAACTGCCACTGAATGCCTGGAAACAAACTTATGTTGCCAATGAAATACCTTTCTGAGAAGCTGCCGGGGCCGCTCCACCTGACATCCCGTGGACCCCCAGCTAGCCCTTCCTGCCCCCCAAAGGTACCCGAACCCCCCCATACCGAACCGCCATCAACTTCTGCAGGCAATGGTCCAAATCCATACTAGGGAGGGATACAGGACTAGACTGGAGTTCCTCCAGGAACAATTAGCAGGTAAGTCTAATTTCATTTTCCTGATCGTCCCTCCAGTCTAGTCCTGAACCTCTGGGGAAGTAACAGAGCAGTAAATAAATTACCGGGGGGGACCTGCCAGACCAGCCTGCAGCACTGCTGATCCAAAACAAGAATCCCTTTCCGCCTGAACATCCAACCTGTAGTGCTTCACAAAGGCATGAAGCGACGACCACGTCGCCACCTTACAAATCTCCACCGTCGGCACCAGATTGCACTCTGCCCATGACGCAGCTTGTGCTCTCGTCGAATAAGCCCTGAGCCCCAACGGAACCTTCTTGCCCCGTAATAGATAAGCCGACTGAATCGCCTCCTTCAGCCATCTAGCAATCAAAGACTTGGAAGCCGCTTCCCCTTGTCTGGGACCACCAAACACAAACAATCTGTCTGATTTGCAAAACGGTGCTGTCCTCAGCAAATATTTCCACAACACTCGCCCTACATACAGACAATGTAGTCGTTCTTCGACCCCCTTCTTGCCATCTGCCTTGAAAATTGGCAGCACCACCCCCTGATTCAAGTGAAACGGTGACACCACCTTAGGCAGGAAGGAAGGAACTGTCTTCAAAATAACCTTCGTGCCTTGAAAGGACAAGAAAGGCTCCCTACAAGGCAACGCTTGCAACTCCAAAATTCACCGGGCCGAACAAATAGCTACCAAAAAGCTCGCCTTAAGCTTGAGATCCTTCAATGTTGACCTTCCTAAAGGCTCAAATGGCTCCCTGACCAGAGCCTCCAACACCACGTTGAGATCCCACGTCGGCACTGCCGCTCTGCACTGGGTTCGCAAGAGAGACACAGCTCGTAAGAAACGCTTCACATCTGGATGAATGCCAAGACAGACTCCCTGTACCTTCCCACGATAACAGGACAGTGCTGCCACCTGTACTCACAGAGAAGCGGCCGCTAGACCCTTATCGAATCCTGCTTGCAGAAAGGAAAGGACCTGCGGAACTGACGCTCTTAAGGCCGATATCCCCTTCTCTTCACACTACGACTCGAACAGTTGCCACACTCTCACATATGCCATCGAGGTTAAATGCCTCCTGGACCTCAACAAGGTAGAGATGACTTGCAGCGTATACCCCTTCGCTGTCAACCTCGCCCTCTCAAGAGCCAAGCCATAAGCGAGAACCGATCCACCTGCGGCATCTTCAATGGCCCCTGCACCAGCAGATCCTCTCTCACCGGCAGACGCCATGGACGCCCCACCATGAGACAGACGAGGTCCACATACCACAGTCTCTGCGGCCAATCTGGAGCAATCAGAATGACCTGGCCCTTGTGCTGCTCTATGCGCTGCAGAACCCGGCCTATCAACACCCCGGGCGGAAACACGTAGAGAAGCTGCTCCTCCGGCCAACTCAGCACGTCCAGTCCTTCTGACATTCTTTCTCGTCGTCTGCTGTAAAACCGTGCGGCTTTTGCCGACTCGAAGGTCGCCATGAGGTCCATTACTGGCGTTCCCCAGCGCTGTACCAGTAAGTCGAAGTCCTGCTGGAGAACCCACTCTCCCAGATCCACTTTGACCCGACTCAAGAAATCGGCTGTCACATTGTCCACCCCGGCTACATGTGCCGCCGACAAGGCTTCCAGGTGTTCTTCAGCCCAGCCCAACAGCTCCTCTGCCTCTTTCTCTAGAGCCACGCTGCTGGTGCCGCCTTGGCGATTGACATATGCCACCACTGTGGCATTGTCTGACAGTAAGCGGATCGCTTGCCCTTCCAGATCTTGCTGAAAAGCCCGAAGCGCCAACTTCACCACTCTTAAATCCAACCTGTTGATGGACCATATTCTTTCTCCTTCCGTCCACTGTCCATGGGCAAACCGTCCTTCGAAATGTGCCCCCCATCCGAACAGACTGGCATCCGTCGTGAGAGGCCGCCACCTTGGTGATTCTAAAGACATCCCTTTCTCCAGGCTTCCGTGCTCCAACCACCATTGAAGAGCTTCGTGGGTTCCCACGGACAAGGCAATCTCTGGGTCAACTGATCCGACTGACTTGACCATCTCCTGAGCAAGGCTCTCTGTAACGGTCTCATGTGGGCTCTGGCCCATGGCACCACCTCAAGGGTTGCCACCATCTTTCCTAACAGCTATAGATAATGCCACGCCATGGGGGCCTTCTTCATCAGAAAGGTGCAAACGAGGCCTCTTAGATCCTGCACTCTGCTGCTCGGTAAGAAGACTCTTCCTGTCCTTGTGTTGAAACGGGCTCCCAAATACTCCAACACCTATGTGGGCTTCAGTCTGCTCTTTTCTGCACTGACTACCCAGCCCCAACTTCGCAGGAACTCCACCACCCGGTGGGTAGCTTCCTCGCTCTCTTTTCTCGACCACTCGGATCAACCAATCGTCCAGGTAAGGATGAACCAAAACTCCTTCCTTTCTCAATGCCGCCGCTACCACCACCATCACTTTGGTGAAGGTATGCGGAGCTGTCGCCAATCCGAACGGTAATGCCCGGAACTGAAAATGCCCCAACGGTACTGCGAAGCGCAGGAACCACTGGTGCTCTTCGCGAATTGGTATGTGTAGATAAGCTTCAGTCAGATCCAATGACATGAGAAACTCCCCTTGTCTTACTGCTACTATGACCGATCGCAGGGTCTCCATCCGAAAGTGCGATACCCGGAGGCACCGATTCACCCTTTTTAGAGCCAGAATCGGTCAAAAGGCGCCCTCCTTCTTTGGGACTACAAAATATATGAAGTATCGACCGCAACCGCACTCCTGCTCCGGCACCCTTACCACTGCTCAGAGCACCAGCAGCCTTTCTAACGTCTCCTGCACCGTCACCCTCTTTGATCGGACCCTGCACAGAGATAGAACAAAGGCATCGACCACCGGACGCTGGAACTCTAGCGCATACCCTTTCTGAATGATGTCCAGCACCCACTGGTCTGACGTAATCCGGACCCAGGCGGAATAGAACTCCCTCAAACGACCCCCTACGGGTATCCATCCCGCCTGGATCCCCCACTTCATTGTGACTTCTTGAAGGTCGAGGACGAGGAGGCCCCAAAACCCCGACCTGCTCCTCTGAAACCTCAAAAATTCTGGGTGCGGAAGACTTCATGTCCTCTCTGAAACTGACCAAACCTCTGAGGGCGAAAACGCCAAAACTCCCTCTGTTGACTCCCCCCCCCCCCCCCCCGAGTCCATCCCAGCTTCTGTTTATCTTCCGGCAACCTACTGCCCTTCGACTCTCCAAGATCCTTCACTATCTTGTCTAAATCTTCTCCAAACAGAAGCCTACAGTGGAAGGGAAGCTGACTCAACCAAGCCTTAGAGGAACCATCGGCTGCCCAGTTACGAAGCCACAAGCACCTCCTAGCCGCTACCACCGAAGCCATACTTCTGGACAGGCTCCGGATGAAATCATACTGGACATCTGCCAAATAAGCCGCCCCCATCTCCAACTGGGCAGCTTCCTCTGCTGTATTGTCGACTTGAGTTCCCCCAATTCTCTGAGACCATCGCATACAGGCCCTGGCCACCCATGCCCCACAAACAGCAGCCTGCATGGCCAGGGCGTTAACATCAAACACCTGCTTCAACAGGGTGTCCAGGCGCCTGTCTTGAACATCCTTAAGGGCCGCACTACCCTCCACAGGTATGGTCGTCTTTTTTGTGACGGCTGCCACCGCCGTATCTACCTTAGGGGACTTGAAAAGTTCCTTATTATGGTCCACCAAAGGATAAAGGCGCGCCATTGCTTTCGACCCCTTCATCCCTGACTCCGGCATATCCCATTCCTCTTGAATCATCTCCCTAAACACTCTATGTAGAGGGAAAAACCCTCTGGGACTTGCGTACCGCCTGCAATAACAGGTCTTCCAGGGTAGCGTCCTCCCCTGAACCCGCCGCCGGCATATTGAAGGCCTTCAGTGACTCTGTGATAAGGGCGGGCAACTCCTCACGCCGAAACACCCTAACCCAGGGGTGGGCAAGTCCGGTCCTGGAGAGCCGCAGACCAGTCAGGTTTTCATGATGTCCCTAATGAATATTCATGGACCTATTTCCATACAATGGAAGGCAGTAGATGCAAATAGATCTCATGAATATTCAGTAGAGACATCATGAAAACCTGACTGGTCTGCGGCTCTCCAGGACCGGACTTGCCCACCCCTGCCCTAACCACTCTTGCCTGGTCTTCCTGCTCTGGAAGCTCACCCTCTTCTAAATCCTCTTCTACTTCTAACTCCTCCAGAGCTTTCGACTGCTCCTCCGGCTCCAGCAATCTCTCCTTTTCATTCTGGAGTCTTGGTCTCTTAACTGGGACGCTATCCGCTCCCTCGTCCGGCTGGGGACCTGGCTGTTTCTCCCGCTCTTTCGTTCCTGCCCCTGCCGCTATCGCCACCCCCCCTAGGGCTTGCTGCAACAAGGCCACAAACTTCAGGGAGAATACTGCTGCTAATCCCCCCTGCACCAAGGTCGCAGCTGCGGGACTATCTGCAGCCGTAGACAGCCCTGCCACCGGCTCCATAGAGGGAACCAAAGGAGAGAGTGGAGCAGACAAGACCGCAGGAAGCCCTCCTGGGCACTCTCCAACCTCCCCCTTGTCCAACTCTGCGGAGGCCGCCTCTAGTAAACAGTCCTTACACAGGCCCGCCTCAGACAGAGATCCCTTCTTAGCCCCACAAAGTAAACACACTGGCTTAGAAGGCATACCTGTTCTTTTTATTATTTCTCTTCTCTCTTTTTTTTTTTTTTCTTTTTTAGTTGTTAACACCAAACTTGCTTTTCGTTATCATCCAAGAGACTCCCAACTCTTTCTCTCTCTCTTCCCCGAGTCTTAACTCGGCCTGAAGCCGCGCGGCCAGCCTCAAGCCTGCAGCCTGCCTTCCCGCGCTTTCCTCTTCACCACGTGGCTTGGGCCTGCCCGGCCCAGAAACAGCTGTGCGCGCTTCTGCCCGCCTCGTGACAGCCTCCCCAGCTGCCTGCGCGGCTTGCGTTCCCCCTGCCTGCCGGCTCTTACCTCACCAGCCGCAGGTACTGCTGTCTTCCACCGCACTCAGCCTGCTAACGGCTTCCGCGTCGGCTGAGCTGAAGAGCACACTGAAGCCCTGAACTTCCGCCGGAGTGCGAGCCGCCGCCGCGCTCCCCGGCAGCAGCATAGTGATTACACTCCCGGCGCGCTCTTCCACCCGACTCCTCACCCACGCGGTGGATTCGGGAGTCAGGATCTGCCTCTTACCGGCCCGCTCTGCAACCTTTACTCCTCGGGGCCTACTACCCCCCCCCCCTCTGGGGATAGAGGAATAGTGAAGAGACCACCCCTGCAGCTCCACAGACTGCCAGGCCAGTTCTTTGTTTTTCTCTTTTTTTTTTTCAATTAAAGGCAGAATACCCAAAATCAAAGAAGCCCTTACAGCTCCTTAGTTACTCCTCAAGTGTGTCCTGAACCCCCCCTCCCCCCCCCCCCCCCCAGGGTTAACACTCTTCTAGCTGCTTTGGAGACTGAGCTTACTGGAGTAGGGAGGCGGATCCCAGACTATTTATACCAGGAGTCACCAAAAGAGTGATGTGCTCAGTCTCCAAATCTGCGAGAGGAGGTGCTAAACCCAGAGGTTCAGGACTAGACTGGAGGGACGATCAGGAAATGGTATTTAAAGGTGATGCATCGGAAGAATTGAAAGAAATATCGATAAACCAGGAAGATGTATTACAACTATTTTATAAACTAAAGAGTAGCAAATCACCTGGACTGGATGGTATACATCCGAGGATGTTGAAAGAACTAAAATATGAGATTGCAGACCTACTATTAGTAATCTGTGAACTACCATTAAAATCATCTGCAATCCCTGAAGATTGGCGAATGGCCAATGTAATGCCAATTTTTAAAAAAGGGTTCCAGTGGTGATTCGGGAAACTAGAGACCAGTAAGCCTAACATCAGTACTGCGTAAAATGGTAAAAACCATTATAAAGACAAAATTACTAAACATGTAGATAGTCATAGTTTAATGTGAGAAAGCCAACATGGTTTTAGCCAAGGAAGATCTTGTCTTACTAATCTGTTATATTGTTTTGAAGTAGACAAAAGTCAAAAGGTCCCTCATGAGAGACTCTTGGCAAAATTAAAAAGTCATGATCAGGAACTGCAAAGCAAAGGGTAGGGCTAAATGGTCAATTTTTCAAATGGAGAAAGGTGAATAATGGAATACTCTAGGGATCTATGCTGGGTCTGCTGCTTTTTAACACATTCACAAATGATCTGGAAATGGGAATAATGAGTGAGGTAATCAAATTTGCAGATGACACAAAATTATTCAGAGTTGTTAAAACCCATGAGGATTGTGAAAAATTGCAAGAGGACCTTGATAAATTGGAAGACTGGATGTTCAAATGGCAGATGAAATTTAATATAGACAAGTGCAAAGTTATGGTTACAACGATGCAAGGTTCCACATTAGGAACCATCACACACAAAATAGGTTTAGGCATCATTGTGGATACCACGTTGAAACCCTCCGCTCAGTGTGCAGCGGCATCCAGGAAAACAAATAGAATGCTAGAAAACATAAGGAAAGGAATGCAGAATAAAACCAAGGATATATAATGCCTCTGTATTGTTCCATGGGTGACCGCACTTTGAATATTGTGTGCAATTCTGGTCACCATATCTTAAAAAGCATATAGCAGAATCAGAAAAGGTAAAGAAAGGAGCCACCAAAATGGTAAAAGGAATGGAAGGATACCCCTATGAGGAGAGGCTTAAAAAGTTTAGGGCTCTTCAACCTGGAAGAGAGAGAGCTGAGGGGAGATATGATAGAGGTCTATAAATTAATAAATGGAGTGGAATGGGTAAATGTAGACAGTTTACACCATCAAAAAGTAGAAAGATTAGGCAACATGCAATGAAGATACAGTGCAACCCATTTAAGACTAATAAAAAAAAAATTATCACTCAACGTGTAATCACTCTTGAATTTGTTACTGGAGGATGTAAGCAAATGTCATTACTCACCTGTAACAGGTGTTCTCCACGGACAGCAGGAATCAGTGGGTAATGTCAATGCCGATGGAGCCTGCGCGCAGAAGCATCTCTCCAACTTTCAAAGAAAGCCTTTGGGAGATGCCACCATGCATGTGTGGTCACCTTTATGCCCAAGGGTGCCATCTTGCTCAGTCCTATGACATAGCTAAGACAGAAAAACACAAATTGGTATAGTTAAGGCAACTCTATGGGGAGGAGGGAGGGTTGTGAGGACCGATTCCTGCTGTTCCTGGAGAACACCTGTTACAAGTGAGTAACTACACTTTCTCCAGAAACAAGCAGGAAGTCAGTCCTCATATATGGGACTCCCTAGTTACAGGCTACCGACAACCTGTAGAAAAGACATGGTCAAGCCGTGAGTAGCAGCCAAGTGAGTCCAAAGGACAGACTCCCAGTATCCAGGGAGAACCATCACTCTGGTAGCCTGAACACAGAAGGGTCGGAGGGTCAGAGTTGCCTAAACCCTGAAAAGATTACAGCCTGCCCAAAGGTGCTATCCCGTTGAGACTCCCTCTCCAGGCAGTAATGAGCTGCAAAGGTGTGGACTGAAGACCAGGTGGCAGCCTGGCAGATGTCTGTCATTGGGGGAGAGTGCAAGTTTGCAACCGAGGTTGCAATAGCCCTGACGCTGAGAGCTGTGACTTGGCGCTCCAGCAGAAGCTCAGCCTGTTCGTAGGTGAGGGCAATGCAGTCCGCAACACAGGTGGACAGGGTCTGCTTGGTAACTGCCTCCCCCAGCCAGCTGGGTTCATAGGAGACGAAAAGCTGGGAGGCTTTGCGGTGGTCCTGGGTACGCTGCAGGTAGAAGTACAGGGCCCTTTTAAAATCCAGAGTATGAAATATAGCCTCCGTGCTGCTGGAGTGAGGCCCTGGTTGAGGTGGAAGGAAGAGACTACCTTCAGCAGAAATTTGGGGTGCATGCGAAGCATGACCCTGTTCTTATAGAACCTTGTAAATGGTGGCTCCGCCATCAGAGCCTGGAGCTTGTTGACCCAGCAAGCGGAGGTGAGCGCCACGAGGAAGGCAACCTTCCAGGAGAGGTACCACAGGGGCAGGTGGCTAGGGGTTCAAATGGCGGCCGGGTGAGCACCGTCAGCACTATGTTAATATCCCATTCCACCAGGAGCGGGCAGATTGGGGGCTTGGAGAGCAGTAAGCCCCACAGGAAGCAGATGACAAGGTGCTGAGCCAAGAGAGGTTTGCCTTTGATAGGGTGGTAGTGTGCTGAAAGAGTCCCCCAGATCCGGAATAGCCTGTGGCTACTCCGGGGTTTAGCCACCATTTGTGTGGTTGCAGAACTTTGCTTAGCCTGTCCGTGAGGACATTGTCTTGGCCTGGCAGGTAGACCACTCTCAGGAGCATCCCCTGGCTGTTTGTGTATGAGCAGAGGGTTACTGCCTCCTGGTAGAGGGCATAGGAGCCCGTGCCTCCCTGTTTGTTCATGTAGAACATCGCCGCTTGGTTGGCAGTCTGGATGAGCACCGGCCCGTGCTGGAGACGGTGGCAGAAGGCCTTGAGCGCCAGGAATATGGCTATGAGCTGCAAGAAGTTGATCTGTTGTTGGGCTTTGGCCCAGGACCAGGTGCCCTATGTGTGGAGGTTCCTGCAGTGGGCTCCCCAACCCAGCAATGAGGCGTTCATGGTGAAGACCAGCTGAGGAGTGGGGGATTGGAAAGGCATGCCTGCCCTCAGGTGTTGCATGGTCTGCCACCAGCAGAGCGACTCTGCCAGAGGGCGGGTCACGTAGACCTTGTCCCAGAGGCGGCCAGTGGCCTGCATCCACTGAGACCTGAGGCACCACTGAGCTACCCTCATGTGAAGGCGGGCGTTCAGTGTGACATGTAGTGTCGAGGGCATGTGACTGAGTAGGCAGAGCATGCGGCATGCAGCATCTGCCCTGGACCTTTGTGGCCAGGACCATGAGCTATCTGGCCCTATTGCCTGGCAGGAAGGCCTTCGCCTGGAGGGTATCCAGGTGCACCCCAATAAACTCCAAGCTCTGTGTTGGGGTGAGGTGGGACTTGGGATGATTTATCACGAACCCCAGGTATCGCAGTACACCGATGGTGCGGCCTATGGCCTATTGCACCTCAGTGGCTGTGTCCCCTCTGATGAGCCAGTTGTCTAAGTAGGGGAAGATGAAGGCTCCTTGGAGGCATAGATAGGCCGTCACAACTGCCAGGCACTTTGTGAAGACTTTGGGTAGTACCCTGTATTGGTAGTGGTCGCCCCCAACCATGAACCTGAGGTACTGTCTGCCTGGGTTGGATGAGGATATGGGTATATGCATCCTTTAGGTCCAAGGAGCATAGTCAGTCTCCCTGCTGGAAGTATGGCAGCAAGGTTCCAAGGGCGAGCATCTTGAATTTCTCCCACACCAGGAACCTATTTAGGTCTCTCAGATCTAGAATGGGCCTTAGGCCTCCTGTCCTTTTGGGGACGAGGAAGTACCTTTAGTAGAACCCCATGCCCTGTTGATGGGGCACTGGTTCCACAGCCAAGACCTGTGAGTTCCTGCAGTAGCAGGGCCTGATGCAGGGGAGTCCTGGGGGCTCTTCCAGAAAGAAAGGAGGGGCGTCTGGTCCAGGTGGAGATGGTGACCTCTCTGACAAGCTGGGGTGCCCAGGTGTCAGTGGTGATGGTCGGCCACCGGTGGGCAAAGTGGGACAGACGTCCCACTGTGGGCTGCTGATCTTCTGGAGAAGGAGAGGCTATGCCCAGCAAGTCGAAGGCTCGGCCCAGGCTGGGCCTGGTCTGGAGCCGGGGTATTTTTGCTTGCGAGGTCATTGCCCAAGTCCTCTGAGACCCTGCTGAGGGGTCTGTGGGGCCTGGTATTGTTGGTAGTTCCGGGATCCCGGGCCCTTCCAGAAGAAGGGGGGTTTCTTCCTGGAGGCCTTATGCTAGGGGCCCAAGGAATTTTCTTCAAGAGCCGGGTCCTTGTCACATATTCGGCCTCGAGCTCCATGGCTTTGTCGGCCATGGCTTTGCCAAAGAGGTTCTCTCCCAGGCAGGAGACGTCCAGGAGCTTTTCTTGGACCCATCGCTCAAGGTCAGAGGACTGGAGCCAAGCCTGTCTCCTGGCACCGATACAGGCACTTGCGACCCAGGCCATGGCCTCAAAGCCATCATAGGCAGCCTCAGTGATAAACTTTGAGTAATCGGGGCAGTTTTGGCCAGTGTCTGGAACCTTTGGAGGGGTTCCCCGGAGAAGCTGGTGGAGTAGCCCTATAGCTCCTTCATAGTGTCCTAGAGGAACATTCCCATGTAGAGGAGGTATGCATGGACACAGCAGCCCATCATGGAGCCCTGGTAGCATTTTCTGCTGAGGTTGTCAATGCTCTGGGCCTTCTGCTGGGAGACGTCGAGAAGTGCGTCTTTTGGCTTTGGAGCTCACGCATGGCTGACTTGACCACCATGAAGTTGTGTGGTAATTGGCTCCTGCGGAAGCCCAGGCTCAGGCAGACCTTATACTTAAGGTTGAGCCGGCAACTAACTGTGGGTACCATAGCCAATGTCTCCCACATACAGAAGAGCAACCTCTCAAGGATCGCCAGGATTGGCACCGATAGGAATTCCTTCGGAGGGGGGGGGGGGGAAAGAGTCAAATTGGAGGATCTCGAGATCCTCCGACCGAGGATCATCTAGCGACTTGGTGGTGAAGGCAAGAGCTTTGGCCATGTCCCGCATGAAGTCAAGGAATGCGTTGACCTCGGGCGGAGACGGTCCAAAGGAAAGGTCTCAATGCTTCTGGGTGTCCAGGGAAGTGTCATCCTCGGATTCCCAGTCGGAGTTGTCGGAAGTGGACTCAACGATTGAACAGACGCTGCTGGCCAGGGAAGATCAGGGTTCCACAGAATGGGACTGCAAACGTGACCTCCGTTGGTGATCGGCCCAGGCGAGGGAGCTCCGGTGAATTAACTCAATGCCAGGGGAAGTCCTCGAGGTCGAGGTCCTGGTGTTTTTGGCAGATGAACCAGCAGAGCTGGACAGTGCTGCCTGCTTAGTGGCCAAGAAGGCAGACAAGCTGCGCTCCAGGGCCTCCATTTATTTATTTATTTATTTATTTATTATTACAATTTCTTATATACCGCGCTATTTAGCATCAGTGCGGTTTACATTATAACTTAACGACCATAACAACAAGCTGTCAGGTTTACATCGAACAGGAGTATAAACTTGGAAAACAGGGTTAACTATGTACATAATCTATTTACATTGGAAGGATAGATAAAAGTCAGATAATGCATGTAGGTCTTTTCTAACTAAATTGGGTCAATTCCTGGAGGGTATGTCTAGGATCAATTGTCTAGATATGTCTAGGATCAACTCCAACTGGGCTGGTCCCCCAGCCCAGTTGGAGTCAGTAGCAGTTGGCGCGGATGCTGAGGGTATTGAGTCCGGCGCCGATGGAGGAGAGTCCCTGATGGGGATGACTGTGAGGGACCTGGACCAAATCACTGGGGACCATCAAGTTCTTCCAGGGAGTTTTGGCAGCCGCTCCTGTTCTGACACCTCAGTCCTCCTCCGGGGGCTCAGGAATCTGACGCGGGACTTACCCATCTTCCCAGAGTCTCGTGAGGAGTCCCACAAGGCTTTGTTCATCTTCTTCAGGATCCAGATCGGTGATACCCTGCTAGTGGACTCGTGGCCCCGACTGGTGGCAGAGGAGTCACTGCGCAATCCCAAGGTCTTGGACTGGGTCCTGGAAGGAGTTTCCGAGGCAGAATGACCTGAACATCCAGTCGTACTTCTCCTGCCTGCTTTTGACTGCTTTGGGTAATCAGTCTCTTGCAGGACCCGCAAGTCTCCATGTCGTGATCGGGACTGAGACAACAGAGACAGCAATCATGTCTGTCAATGATAGAAAAATTACTGGAACACCGATCACACTTTTTAAAGCCGCTGGCTATTGGGGAAAAAGGGCCCCAGTGAGGTCAAAGACCCAAGGAACTGCCAGCGGAAAAGGGAGCGAATCACGCTGAAAAGAAAAATTCACAGGCCCGAGGATGCGGTGCAGAGGTAAGCAAACTCGGGGGTGGGAAAGGGACCAGCCTCGGCTGAAGAGAGAGAATTAACTCTAAGAGAAAAATATCAACTTTTTCCAGGGAATCAGACGCACGTCTCCTGAGCTCCATGGAAAAGAGGAGACTGAACAAGATGGCACCCTTGGGCGGGAAGAGGCCATGCATGCATGGTGGCATCTCCCAAAGGCTTTCTTTGAAAGCTGGGGAGATGCTTCCACGCGGGCTCTGTTGGTGCCAACATCACCCAGTGCTTCCATTGCACGCACAAGGTCCACTATTTATTTATTTATTTAGACAGTTTTGTATACCGCCTTATCCTTCAATCAAAGCGGTCACTAAGCCTGCCACATGGAGAGGCGGGCCTGAGGAGCAACATACACTGTGGCAGCCATGTGTCCAAGGGCTCTCAACTGCCCACGAGCCATGGTATGGCGCTGGTGCTGCAACACACCCACCACCTCAATAAGGTGCTGCTGGTGGTTCACTGACAGAAAAACCCACACCCAAGCAGTATCAAGGAGGGCCCCAATGAACTTCAGCTGCTGCTCCTGTTGGAGGTTGGACTTCATAGTAACATAGTAAATGACGGCAGATAAAGACCAGTATGGTCCATCTAGTCTGCCCAGTACGATGCCAAGAGTAGGTACACCTGCCGCTCCGTGCAGGCCCCCACTCCCCATGTCTTTGTCCAGGGATGATCCCGCAACTCCATGTAGGATACCCCTATTTGTTAAGGAATTATATGGTTCAGATTATTTTGATATTTTCTTGTTGCTGTAAAGGGATCCACTGTGTCTGTCCCATGTCCTTTTGAACTCCGTCACCATATTTGCCCCCACCACTTCCATCGGGCGCGCATTCCAAGCATCCACCACCCTTTCAGTGAAAAAGTATTTCCTGACATTGCCTTTCAATTTACCACCTTGTAGCTTCATGTTATGCCCTCTAGTTTTGCAGCTTCTCTGTCTTTGGAAGAGGTTTGTTTGTTCATTATTTCTCTTTAAGTATTTAAAGGTCTGAATCATATCTCCCCTGTCCCTCCTCTCCTCCAAAGTGTACATGTTTTGGTCTGCAAGTCTCTTCTCATAAGGCTTCTGACGCAGGCTCCAAATCATTTTGGTCGCCTTCCTCTGAACCGTTTCCAGTCTTTTTACATCCTTTGCAAGATATGTTCTCCAAAACTGAACACAATATTCCAAGTGAGGCCTCACCAGTGACTTGTACAGTGGCATAAGTACCTCTTCCTTTCTGCTGGTAATACCTCTTCGTATGCAGCCCAACATCCTCCTGGCTTTTGCCAACGCCTTGTCGCACTGTTTTGCCACCTTGAGATCTTCAGAAATAATCACTCTAAGGTCTTTCTCCTGATCCATACACACCAATCTCTCGCCCCCTATTGCGTACATTTCCCTTGGATTTCTGCTTCCCAAGTGCATTACTCTGCATTTCTTCGCATTAAATCTTAATTGCCAAGCATTAGACCATTCTTCCAGCTTTTGTAGATCATTCCTCATGTTAACCACTCCCTCGTCGGAGTCCACTCTGTTGCAAATCTTAGTGTCATCCGCAAAAAGACAGACTTTTCCATGCAGTTCTTCAGCAGTATCACTCACAAATACATTGAACAGTGTCTGGCACAGAACCGGCCCCTGGGGCACCCCACTAATCACCTTCCCTTCATCCGAGTGAGCTCCTTTTACCATCACCCGCTATCGTCTGTCAGTCAACCAATTTCTGATCCAATTTACCATCTTGGGATCTATCCCCAAGCTACTGAGTTTATTGATAAGTCTCCTATGAGGAACAGTATCAAAGGCTTTGCTGAAATCCAGGTAGATGACATCCATCGCATGCCCTTGATCTAGTTCCCTGGTCACCCGGTCAAAGAACTCAATCAGATTTGTTTGGCAAGATCATCCTTCGGTAAAACCATGTTGCCTCGGATCTTGCAACCTGTTGGCTTTGAGAAAATTCACAATTCGAGTAGTTGACCACAAATTTGAGGCCCTTGAGCACCTGACTTGTGAGCATGGCAGATTGCCGGACACTGGGACCTTTGATAAGCCATAAGCCAGTCGTCCAGGTATGGGATGACAAAGACCCCACCGGATCCAGAGGAAGGCAGCTACGACCACCAGACACTAAATGAAGACCATGGGGGCTGCAGCCAACCCAGTACTGATAGTGCCGGCCGCCCAGCAGAAGTCAAAGATATTGCCTGTGATGCAGGTGGATTGGAATATGTGTATAATGCATCTTTCAGATCCAAGGAGCAGAGCAAATTGTTCTGTATAAGGTATGGGAGCAGCATCCCCATTTTGAACTTTTCACGCACCAGGAACCGGTTGAGGTTTCGCAGATCCAGAATGGGATGGGATGGGACTGGCTGGCCTTTTTGGAGACAAGGAAGTACCTAGAGTAGAAACCCTGTCTGATGTGAGCTGGGGGACCGGGCTTGATGGTGAGGTTGGACAGCAGGGCCTTGACCTCAGTCTGCAACAGGCTCCGGTGGAGTCCATGGGGTATTCCCAGGGGTCATATGGAGGTGGGCAGCTTGGTGAAGTGCAGCCAATATCCACCTTGGACAATATGCAGCACCCAGGCGTCTGAAGGGCCACCAGTGGGCAAAGTGAACAAGCCGCCCCCCCTAACCTGTGGGGGTCCTTGATGGACAATGGTCGGCTGGCTATGCTCCTAAGGAACCCATCAAAATCCCACACCCAGCTTGGGATGTCAGGCGGGTTGTGCCTTCGGGGTCTTCTCCCTCCACTGTGGGCGGGGGAGTCTGCACCTTGGACTACGTCGGGAAATATCGGCACGGGCATGGATAAAAGGCCTTCCTGATATTTCTTCTGTGCAGGATCTGCAGACTTTATGGAGAGCCTGGTGAGGGTCACCTGTTCCTTCTCCAGCTTCACAGCTTTCTTTTCCACAGGCTTGCCAAAGACGTTTTCACCCCGGCAGGGGATGTTGGTGATCTTGTCCTGGACTAACTGCTCCAGGTCCAAAGACTGCATCCATACAATCTGGCAGGTGGCAATTCCCACAGCCACCACTTTGCCAGCAGATTTGAAGGCTTTGTAGGTTGCCCTGCACCATGAACTTCGAGCAATCTTTGCTGTGAGCCACTAGGCCCCAAAAGGACTCGTGACAGTCCTCATGAGCAAGGAAGCAAAGTTCTCCAGGTCTAACATGACATCCTTGAGGAATGTGCACATTCAGGCCAGGTAATTCAGAATCCGGGTGATCGGTATGGAGCCCCGGAAGCACTTCCTTCCAAAGAAGTCCAGGGTACAAGCCTGCTTACTCAGTGGGACTGAGGAATGCATCTTAGAACTCTTTGCTCGTTTCAAGGCCGACTCCACAATGATGGAATTGTGGGGAAATTGAGGATTCTCAAACCCCAGGGCCTTTTGGTCCTGGTACAGGGAATCGAGCCAGTTGCTGATGACTGGAAGCGTGAGTGGCGCCTCCCACAGCTACAGCAGCAGCCTTTGCAGGACATGGTGGATGGGAACTATCTCCGCCTCCCAGTGGGGCCGAGGGGTACAGGAGGAGCTGCAGTTCCTCCACTCTCGATTCCTCCTCTAATTCCAGAGAAAAGGGGATGGCCTTGGCCATGTCCCTAATGTAGTCCTGGAAGGACATATCCTCCAGGAGCGACTTATGCCATTCAGGTGGAGGCGATGAGTCGGACAGGAGGTCCGATGCAGTCAATTCTGCCTCAGTCTCCCATTCCAATTCAAATTCTGGAGAGGAAGTTGAAATAATGCAGTCTCCTCCTCCCGCTGGCTATGCAGCTTAGGAGAGGTAGGATGCCGATTGCCATCGGCATGTCAGACAGCAGAAGGGCCATGTCCCTGTGCCTCAGACTGATACACTGGAGAGGACTATGACTCCGGCAACTAGAGTTGATACTGATGTCACCACCTCGGCATGCAGGCCATGGGTCTCCAGGATAGGCTGGAAAATGTGCAGTACATTCTGCAAGGCTTCCACCACCGCCAAGTGAGCTTTGAGAGCTCAAATGCATTCCTCCAGAACTGCCACCTGCGTCGACACCTCAGGCAGGGGACTCCACGATGAATGGTGCATCGGGAGACATCCAGCTGCTCTTCTGGGCACTGGGAGTGGCCTCCACCATCTAGGTCGGGTCCTCCCACCAGGGAAGCTTGGCCAGCCGCTCCCGGCCATCATTCTCCGCATCACATTGAGAAGGGCTATGATGACACTGCACCTGGAACGTCTCCAGGTGCTCACTCTTCAACATCGACAGGGTCTCTGCGGGAAGTCTCCCATCACCACTCAGGCCCCTCTGCTCCAACTGAGTGCACTGCTCCTTTCCCTTGGCTGCCTCAAGACGTTTTGCAGGCATAGATGAGGGGGTCGGGGCTGAGGATGCTGAATCAGATGTGCTGAAGAGGGACTCCTACTTTTCCCAACACTTCAGCCCTTGATATGTCATCTGCACCACTCGTGGTCGGGCCCACAGCATTGCAAGCACCAATTATATCATTCAGTGGCAGAAATAGTCTTGCCACACTTGGTGCATTTCTTAAAGCCATTACCTGGTTTAGCATGCCAAAAAACACCGCTTCAGCAAAGTCAAATTGAAAAACTGCTGTGGATGGGGAAAACTACCCCGAAGGGGGGAAAAAAACCCCAAAAAAGTAGAAAACCACACAAAAACAAAACCCAAAAGGGGAAAAAAACGGCTGAAGACAGGCAGAAAAGAAATGAAGAGAAAAACTCAATCCACAAGGGCCAGACAGAAAACTTTTTTTTCGGACTGCAGGATCACAGCAGGTGGGAAGGCAGGGGCACATGCGCGGTGTACCTCCCAAAAGCTTCCTTTGAATGCTGGGACGTGTTCCGTGCAGGGCTCCATTGGTGACATCACCCATACATGAAGACTTATTGCCTACTTGTTCATGGAGAATATATTCATCTTAATTCTGAGTCTATGGTTGAACAGAATACGTTAACTAGTAATACAATGGAACAATTAAACCCTTTAAAATTGAAAAAGATATCTAGGAAAACGTAGTTACTCACCTGTAGCAGGTGTTCCCAGGAACACCAGGAATCAGTCCTCACGTATGGATGATGTCACCAATGACGTCCATGCAGGAAACATTCCCCAGCTTTCAGAGATAGCCTTTGGGAGGTTGACCCACACATGCATGCCCATCTTCCTGCCCGAAGGAGCCATTTTACCTCAGTATGATGACATAGCTTAATAAGGCTTAAATAAAGAAAACAACTCCATGGGGAGGAGGGAGGGTAGTGAGGACTGATTCCTGCTACAGGTAGTAACTATGCTTTTTACGGACCAAGCAGGACATATAGGACTCCCAAGCTACAGCCTACCGAAAAAACTTGTAAACAGCCCAATGGGGCAACCAGAAAAAACAGAACCGGGAACAGCAGAAAAACATTGAATGGTTCCAAGAGTCAGCATCGAGCAGAGGCATCAACCTCAGTTCGATTCTATGGTAGTCTGGACAGGCAGAAGAGCTGGTGGGGAGGAGTTGCATCAATTCCCAAAGAGGTGCCAGAGTACGACTTGGCTGAGGGTGCTGTCACGCTGGGAATCTGCATTCAGGCAGTAGTGAGCTGTCAAAGTGTGAATAGACAACTACATAACAGCCCTACAAATCTCTACTGTGGAGACAGAGTGGAGGTTAGCTACAGAAGCTGCTATAGCTTGGACATTGTGTGCCATGACATGGCAGTCCAAATCGAGCCCAGCCTGGGCATAGGCAAAGAAAATGTAGTTCATCACCCAAATGGAGAGGGTGTGTTTTGAGATGGCGACACCCAGTCGGTTGGGGTCAAAAGAGATAAAGAGCTGGAGGGAGCAGTAGTGGGCTTTAGTGGGCAGTGGTGGGCTTTAGGGAGCAGTGGGCTTTAGGGAGCAGTGGTGGGCTTTCACTATCTTCACTATCCGAACTCATCCAACCACTCGCACCCAATAGGCTAAGGAGAACTGCAGAGTCCAATATGCTATCGATACCTAAAGATACGACAAACTGCACAAAAACAACATCCAACAGAGCTTTCAGACTCTGTGCACCAAGTCTCTGGAACTCCCTACCTCCACAGATCAGAGCAATCCCCAACTTGAGCCAGTACAGGAAGGCCCTGAAACATTTTCTCTTTCTCAAATATCTCACTGACTGCCCTGAAACCCAGCCACCCTAGACTAGCGTGTCCCCAAGTATGTACAACACCCAACAATATCTGTGCTCATTTCATTTGCATATGTATATAGTTTACCCTGTTCAATTCATCTGCATATTACATAGTTTACCCTGTTCTCCAAGTCATTTTTCCTGTTCAATGTAATGACCAGACATTTGCTTATTGTCGGATACTGTTTGTTCTATGTAAACCACGCTGATCGCAAATAGTGCGGTATATAAGAAATGTAAATAAATAAATAAAATAAATAGTGCGTTCCAGATAGAAAGTCAGCGCTCTCCTACAATCCAAAGTGTGTAAGGAGGCCTCAGCCCTGTTGGCATGAGGCTTTGGGGAAAAAGATGGCAGGACCACTGATTGGTTGAGGTAAAAAGTGGAAACCACCTCAGGAAGAAATTTGGGATGAGTGCGAAGGACCACTCTATTCTTTTGAAACCTGGTATATGGTGGATGCACCACCAGCACTTGTAATTCACTAACTCTGCACGCCGATGTGAGCACTACCAAAAAGATAACCTTCCAGATCAGAAATCTAAGAGGGCAGGATGTGAGTGGCTTGAAGGGTAGAGCGAACAACTGGCCAAGGAGACCATTCAGGTCCCACGCCACCGCCAGCAGCCGGATCGGGGGAGGGGACAACAAAAGACCCCTCATGAACCATCCAATGGAGAGGATGGGCCGAAAGAGGCTTACCAGCTACTGCATGGTGGTAAGCTGCCAGGGCACTGAGGTGCACTCTGACCGAGTTAGATTTCAATCCAGAGTTAAGAGATGGAGCAAGTAAAAGGGATCTAAAGCCCTGTCCGCACACCAGAGTCAAAATCTGCACCACTTAAAAACATAGGCATGTCTGGTAGAGTGCCTGGCAGGAGGCAAGAAGAATATATTTGACATCTGTCAGTAAGCTGAAGTTTGCAAGAGCAATCTGCTCAGCATCCAAGCTGTGAGCGATAGGGATTTGAGGGTGGGATGGAGGAGGGTCACCTCCTCCTGAGTTAGCAGATCCAGGGCACAGCTGAGAGGAATCGGCAGCCTCTGGGAGAGTTGAAACAGCAGGGAAACCAGAGCTGTCTGGGCCAAAGTAGCACTATGAGTATCATGGTGGCTTTAGAAACATGACGGCAGAAAAAGACCACATGGCCTATCTAGTCTGCCCTTCCATATCAACCACTACAACAGTCCCCTTTTTTCTTTTAGAGATCCTCTGTGTTTGTCCCATGCTTTTTTGAATTCAGACACTGTCCTCATCTCTACTACCTCCACTGGGAGACTATTCCACGGATCTACCATTCTTTCCGTAAAAAAATATTTCCGCATCTTACTCCTGAGTCTATCCCCTTTCACCCTCATCCTATGTCCCCTCGTAGCAGAGCTTGCTTTCAATCGAAAGAAGCTCTCCTCCTGTGCATTAATGCCATGGAGGTATTTAAATGTTTCTATCATATCACCTCTGTTCCGCCTTTCCTCTAAAGTATACATATTAAGATCCTTAGGTCTGTCCTCATATGCTTTATAATGAAGGTCACTAAGCATTTTAGTAGCCATCCTCTGTTTATATCCTTTTAAAGGTGCGGTCTCCAGAATTACACACAATACTCCAAATGAGGTCGCACCAGAGACTCATACAGAGGCACTATCACCTCCTTTCTTCTGCTGGCCATTCCTCTCCCTATGCACCCAAGCATCCTTCTAGCTTTTGCCATTGCCTTCTCTACCTGTTTAACTGGAGATTCCATCATCAGAGGCACCAACTTGGGAACACAGTTCAAAGGAGAGAAGATAGTCATGTGCCTACCAGGCTCGACAGCCAGCAGGAATAAAAACCAAATTGTTGAAGTACTTTGCACAAAAAGTGAACACTCCAAACTTGATGTTGTTATCCACTTAGGCACAAATGACCTGGCTAGAAACAGTGCCTCTACAGTCCAAAAGGACTTCCAATCTCTGGGAGAGAAACTCAAGCCCACTGTGAACACTGTTGCATTCTCAGAGGTTCTGCCTGTTCTTGGTAAGGGGACAAAAAGGCTGCATCGCATTAACAGCTTTAATACATGGCTCCAGACCTGATGCAAACAAGAAGGATTCAGATTTACTGGCGACTGGGGAAACAGATGGATCAACAAGAGACTATACTATGCTGATAGACTACATCTCTCTGTCGCAGGGAAAAGAATCTTAAGTGAAAAATTCAGGCACTATGTGGATATGCATTTAAACTAGGAAAAGGGGGTGATGGATGTGGAAGGTCAAGACCGGCATGCCACCCCCTGCAAAAGCAGAATAATATCACAAACAGCCACACTTTTAAACCACACATCACAAACAAGTGGGAAGATGTCGGCAGAACAAAATCAATGCAAAATACGCACAAGCCAGGTAAATGCTGGAAAGCAATGAGCACAAATGCTCGAAGCTTAGCCAACAAAGTTCTGGACCTGGAAGCTCTAATGGTGGAAATGGATTTGGACATTGTGGCCATTACAGAAACATGGTTTAATGAATCGCATGATTGGGATGTAGCCACAACTGGCTATAATCTATTCAGAAGAGACAGAGAAAATGGAAAAGGAGGAGGAGTGGCCTTGTATGTCAAAAGCAATATTAAAGCTACTGAAATGCATGGGGAAAAGAAGCAGCGCTCTGGATTGCGTTGGAAAGAGGAGATGGCACTGTCATCCATACTGCTGTAGTCTACAGACCTCCGACTCAAATTGAAGAGATAGATAACGATTTGATTAAAGATATTGCCAAGATAGTCACAAAGGGGGAAGTAATCATTTTGGGTGACTTTAATCTACCTGATGTGGATTGGATTACTCCTTCTGAGCATCTGGAAAGAAGCAAAAATATTGTAGATGCTCTCCAGGATGCATCACTTAGACAAATGGTCATGGAACCAACCAGAGAAAGCACAACGCTGGATTTAGTGCTCACCAACGGTGATAGCATGTCAAATGCCTGCATGAGTACTCCTGTGAGAAACAGCGATCATTACACAGTGTGGTTTGAGATAAAAGCCAGGGTACAGGCCAAACATAGCAAGCTCAAAGTCCTAAACTTCAAAAACACTGACTTCAATAAAATGGCCAAGTACCTAAAGGAGGAGATGACAGGGTGGAAGGAGATAAAGGAAGTGGAATTGCAATGAGATAAACTAAAGGTGGCAATAAAAGGGGCAACGGACAAATATGTTAAAAAAGTAAACAAAAACAAGAGAAGGAAACCTACTTGGTTTTCCAAAGAAGTGGCTGCTCAAATAAAGGCAAAAAACACAGCTTTTGCAAAATTCAAAAGCTTGCAAACAGAAGAATACAGAAATGAATACAGGATCAAACTCAGAGTCAAAAAGAGAAATAAGGATAGCAAAATCAAAGGCAGAGGAAAAGATGGCTAAAGATGTTAAGGGTGGCGACAAAACTTTCTTAAGGTATATTCGGGAAAGGAAGAAGATCAGAGTTGGAATTGCAGGACTCAGAAGTGCTGGGAAAAGACGCGTGGAAAGTGACATAGAAAAAGCGAAATTGCTAAACAAATACTTCTGCTCTGTTTTTACTAAAGAAAATCCTGGAGATGGACCAGCTGGGACTCCCAAATATAAAAATGGGAACGAAGAAGATACCACACCATTCACAGAAGATGAGGTGTTGGAAAAACTTGCTAAACTGAAAGGGGGTAAAGCCATGAGACCGGATGGGATACATCCCAGGATACTGAAAGAGCTCAGAGAAGTTCTAGCAGGGCCGTTAAAGGATGTATTCAACAGATCCTTGGAAACAGGAGAGGTTCCTCAGGACTGGAAAATGGCTGATGTCATACCTCTACACAAAAGTGGTGACAGGGAAGAAGTGGCTGATGTCATACCTCTACACAAAAGTGGTGACAGGGAAGAAGTGTCAAACTACAGACCTGTGAGCCTTACCTCGGTAGCGGGAAAAGTAATGGAGGCGCTCCTGAAAGAGCGAATAGTGAACTTTTTCAAAACCAACAGATTGCAAGATCCGAGGCAACATGGTTTTACTGAAGGACGGTCTTGCCAAACTAATCTGATTGAGTTCTTTGGGTGACAAAGGAACTAGATCAGGGGCATGCGATGGATGTCATCTACCTGGATTTCAGCAAAGCCTTTGATACTGTTCCTCATAGGAGGCTTGTCAATAAGCTTGTGGATGGGTACCAAAATAGTAAACTGGATTAGAAATTGGTTGACTGACAGACGACAGCGGGTGATGGTACATGGAGCTCACTCGGATGAGGGGAAGGTGATTAACGGGGTGCCCCAGGGTTCGGTCCTGGGCCCAGCACTGTTCAATGTATTTGTGAGTGATATTGCTGAAGGACTGAATGGAAAAGTATGTCTTTTTGCAGATGACACAAAAATTTGCAACAGAGTGGACTCCCCCGAGGGAGTGGATGACATCAGGAAAGATCCACAAAAGCTGGAAGAATGGTCTAATGCTTGACCATTACGATTTAATGCGAAAAAGTGCAGTGTCATGCACTTAGGTAGCAGAAATCCAAGGGAAATGTACGCGATAGGGGGCGAGAGGTTGGTGTGCATGGTTCAGGAAAAATACCTTGGTGTGATTATCTCTGATGATCTCAAGGTGGCAAAACACTGCGACAAGGCGGTGGCAAAAGCCAGGAGGATGTTGGGCTGCATACAAAGAGGGATTACCAGCAGAAAGGAAGAGGTACTTATGCCACTATACAGGTCGCTGGTGAGGCCTCACCTGGAATACTGTGTTCAGTTTTGGAGACCATATCTTGCAAAAGATGTAAAAAGACTGGAAAGTGTTCAGAGGAAGGTGACCAAAATGATTTGGAGCCTGCGTAAGAAACCTTATGAGAAGAGACTTGAAGACCTAAATATGTACACTTTGGAGGAGAGGAGGGATAGGGGAGATATGATTCAGACCTTTAAATACTTAAAGAGGAACGATGAACAAACAAACCTCTTCCAAAGACGGGGAAGCTGCAAAACTAGAGGGCATAACATGAAGCTGCAAGGTGGAAAATTGAAAGGCAATGTCAGGAAATATTTTTTCACTGAAAGGGTGGTAGATGCTTGGAATGCTCTCCCGATGGAAGTGGTGGGGGCAAACATGGTGACGGAATTCAAAACAGTATGGGACAAGCACAGCGGATCCCTTTACAGCAACAGGATAAAAACAAAATAAACGGAACCATCTAACTTCTCAACAAATAGGGGTGTCCTACATGGAGTGGTGGGTCCACCCCTAAACAAAGACATGGGGAGGGGTGACCTGCACAGAACGTCAGGTGCACCTACTCTTGCCATATTGCTGGGCAGACTAGATGGACCATGCTGGTCTTTATCTGCCGTCATTTACTATGTTACTGCTTTAAGATCAGACACAATCATGCCTAGGTCACACCTAGGTCCCGCTCTTCTTTTGTGGACAGAAGTACATCACCCCCTATACCAGAGGTTCCCAACTCCAGTCCTGGAGGGCCAAACACCATTCAGGTTTTCAGGCTGTCAGTAATGAACATGCATGAGATAAATTTGAATACGATGGGGCAGTGCATGCAAATACATCTCATGCATATTTATTAGGGACAGCCTGAAAACCTGAATGGTGTTTGGCCCTCCAGGACTGGAGTTGGGAACCTCTGCTTATATCGCTCCTTTGGATTGCTGCAGCCCAAATGCATGACCTTGCATTTTTTAACATTAAATCTCTGCTGCCAAATTATAAACCATTCTTCAAGCTTAGCTAGATCCCTCCTCATGTTATCTACACCTTCTTGGGTGTCTATTGCAGATTTGGTATCATCCGCAGAGAGGCAAACCTTACGCGACAGCTCTTCCGCAATATCACTAACAAAGATGTTAAAAAGAATCAGACCAAGGACAGATCCCTGAGGCATATCACTGTTAACCTCCTTCTCCTCAGAGTGAGCTCCATTTACCTTTAACCTCTGTCGCCTCTCACCCAACCAATTTCTAACCCAAGCAGTAACTTTAGGGTCCATCCCTAGGGTGCTCAGTTTGTTTATAAGTCGCCTTTGCGGAATGGTATCAAAGGCTTTACTGAAATCTAAATACACCACGCCTGTAGCTTGAAGAGGGTCTTGGCCACTAATGGAGTCGATGGGAAGGCCGTCGCTCCGGTCCAGAAGGAAGGCATCGTAGGCTATCGGATTGCTGCAGGGGACTCTGGAGCAAAACTGCAGCAGCTTGGCATTGTGAGGCATGACGAAAAGGTTCATGGATGGGTGCCCCACATCTGAAAGATGCAGTTGGATACCTGGGTGTTGAGAGACCATGCATGCAGTTGGAAAACTCTGCTGAGTCGATCCGCCAACGCATTGAGCTCCCCCGGAAGATAAATCACCTGAAGGAGCATGTTGTGCATGGAGGCAAACTTCCAGAGATAGACTGCTTCCCAGCAGAGGAGATACGAGCCCCTGATGCCTTGCTTGTTGATGTAGAACATGGCTACCGGGTTGCCATTTGTATAAGGATGACCTGTTTGGAGAGCTGTTGCCAGAATACTTGTAGGGCACTGGCATGGCCTGGAGCTTGAGGAAATTGATTTGATGGAGGCTCTCCATCATCGTCCACAAACCCTGCATGCATAGGCCATCCATGCATGCACTTTAGCTTGGGGGCATCCATCGTCAGCACTCTCTGATGTGGCAGGGCCTCGAAGAAAAGGCCCACAAGCAAGTGCTGTTGGTCCTGCCACCAGGAGAAGGATTCCCTGAACAGTGGGGTTACCGTGATGCTGTCTGAGAGATGGCCGGTCACCTGATGCCACTGTGTGCAAAGTATCCATTACACCTGAAACATATGAAGATGGGCTGAGAGGGTGACATGGAAAGTGGAGGCCAGGTGAACCAGGAGGAGCAGCATTTGTCAAACTGTGACCAATGAGCAACATTGGACCTTGTGCGCCAGGGCGACTAGACACTGAGCCTGGAATGCCAGGAGAAAGGCTTGAACCAAAAAAGTGTCAAAGAGAGCTCCGATGAACTCGAGGTGCTGAGAGGACTGAAGGTGGGACTTTGGGTAGTTGATGACAAACCCCAGCTGCTCCAGCTCTTGAATGGTGCAAGTTGCGGATTGCCAGACTTCTTCCAGTGTTGCACCCTTGATGAGCCAGTCATCAAGGCAGAGGAAGACAAAGATGCCCTGGGTCTGAAGGAAGGTGGTGATGACCGCCAAGCATCTTGTGATGATTCATGGGGCGAAGACAAGGCCAAAGGGTAGCACCCTATACTGACAATGCTGTCTGCCAAGCATGAAGTGGAGGTACTGATGGCGCAAGAGGTGAATTAAGATGTGATTACAGGCATCTTTGAGATCTAAGGAGTACAGCCAATCTTCCCGGTGGAGGTAGAGTGGCGATGTTACAAGGGAGACCATCTTGAACGTCTCCTTTTCCAGGAAGTGATTGAGATTGCAGAGATCCATAATGGGTCTGTAGTCACTGGTCTTCTTGGGGACCAAGAAGTAATGGGAGTAGAACCCTCTTCCTACTTGAGATGGAAGAACGAGTTCCACAGCCCAATCTGCTAAGAGGGTCTGGATCTCTTGCTGGAGAAGCACGCAACAGTGCTACTGGAGAGGCTCCTCCTCTAGAAAGAAGGTAGGAGGAAGCTGTTGGAAATGCAGCCAGTATCCCTCACGGATCACCTGGAGGGCCCAGGTGTTGGAGGTTATTATGGTCCACCTGTGAGCAAAGTATACCAGCCACCCCCCTCCCCCCCCCCACCTGAGGTTGAACGGAGTCCGGGAAGGGAAGAAGGGCCGTGGTCCTCATGCAGGAGTCAAAAACCCCCACCAGACTGTGGCTGTGGTACTGACTGGGGCTTAGGGGCCTTAGGCTTGCAGTATTGCTTCTGGCCCTGAGGCTTAGGCTGATGCCCCTGTTGGGATTGTTGGTATGAATGGTACAGGGTATACATAACAAAGTACCTTTTCTTCTTTTTTTTATTTGCATTTATCCAAATTACAATTGGAAATTAAAAAGAAAATGAAAGGTATACAATAATCTCAAAACATAACAACCATGCAATCACTCAAAGTCCACAAGATAAGAATAAATTGGAGCCTGCACAAAAATATAATTAATAATTAATCCAGATAAACAAAGCTAATCCAGAGCAAAAAGAACAATAATGCCCCTCTTAATCATCACCCACTGGAAGATTACACAGGTACACTACCAAAAAACTGCCTCCAGTTTTGCAACTGATTCCTATAGATTTTGGGGTGCTGAATCCAGGAAAAATAGCCAAAATGTTCCATCACGTCACGTTTTCTTGCAAAATTAGATTTCTTACCCATATAAGGAATGTTCACATAATTTCTTTTTAGCCGACTGCAGTTTATTTTCTTGGCCCAAAATAGAGGTTGTAATGGTTAACTAACTAGAAACACTCCCTCATGATATTTTAGAGTGTTTTGTATTCATTTTATACATTAACAGGACAATTGGGAGGCGGGGGGCTAAATCCAGTACTCGCGCTGGCGCATGTTCTTTCCTGTTCGCCTCACCTCGTTCGCTCGCTCAAACACGGTGGTTGCGACATGAACGTTCCTGTCAAATTTCAGTTTCTTGCAAGTTCATTATTACCTTTTGTTTGCTCAGTCGTAATCCAGCTTTATTCCGAAGTGGTTCACTACAGTTGTAGTTTGCAGTGCTGTGTATTTGTGATGGCTCACAGAGCCAGAGGTTGCGTCAACTCTCCGGACAGTTTTTGTTTTATTTGTGGGGAATATACCGTGAAAAAGCGGCAGAGGAACATTTCTGCATTTATTAAAAAAGTATATTTCGCCTATTTCGGTTTGAAGTTAGGCGATCAAGACAAACCGTGGGCTCCTCACAAAGTGTGCAAGACATGTGAGGAAGATCTACGCTTATGGATGAAAGGTAAAAAAACAAGCATTTCGTTTCGGAATACCTATGATGTGGCGTGAACAAAGAGACCACAGCAGTGACTGCTATTTTTGCTCTTGCATTGTGAAGGGATACAACTTAAAAAAATAAGAACGTAATAAGTTACCCCAACCTTCCCTCAGCAATTAGGCCTATGCCTCATAGCAACGAAGTACCTGTGCCTGAACCACCAAAATCTTTGGATCATATTTGTGTGGACGGTTCTGATCATGATGAGACTCATCAGATGGCTTTTCCCGATGAGCCCAGTACTTCCGAGTTTGAAACTGAACCAGATCCGAAACCTGAACTTTTCTCTCAAGCTGAATTGAATGATTTAGTCCGGGATTTAGGACTCCCAAAAGATGCTGCCCAACTGCTAGGTTCTCGGCTTAAACAGAAAAATCTATTGTCACCAGGAACAACTTTTTATTGGTACCGCAACCGCGAGACACAATTTTTGAAGTATTTCAGCAAAGAGGAAGATTTGGTATTTTGCAACGATATATACGGAGTGATGGAAAAGTTTAAACTCAAGTATGATCCTGCTGAATGGCGGCTGTTCATTGATTCGTCAAAAGACAGCATAAAAGGTGTTCTTCTTCATAATGGCAACACATTCGCTTCAGTTCCTATTGCTCACTCTGTTATTCTCCAAGAAAAATACGAGAATTTGGCCCTGATTCTTCAGAAGATTCGTTATGATGAGCATAAGTGGATGATTTGTGGAGACTTTAAAATTCTATCCATGCTATTAGGGCAGCAATCCGGTTTCACCAAATATCCCTGCTTCCTTTGCTTGTGGGATAGCCGGGCCCGCAACCTACACTGGGGGAAAAAAGACTGGCCAATTCGGGAGTATTTGAGACCCGGTGAGAAAAATGTTCTTCATGAGAGCTTGGTACCTTGTGATAAAATTCTATTACCTCCTCTCCACATTAAGTTGGGTCTCATTAAGCAATTCATCAAGTCCCTTCCAAAAGATGGTGAGTGCTTTCGGTACCATTGCTCAAAGTTCCCCCGACTTTCTGAAGCAAAGCTAAAGGAAGGAGTGTTTGTTGGCCCTGATATAAGGAAACTCATTTCAGATGGAGCATTCGCTGAAACGATGTCTGAGAAGGAAAAAGAAGCCTGGGATTCCTTCAAGGATGTTGTTCTCAAATTCTTGGGGAACAGGCGGGATGAGAACTATAAGGATATTGTTGCCAGGATGCTCAATGCCTTCAAAGAACAAGGCTGTAACATGAGCCTGAAAGTCCATTTCTTGCACTCCCATGTGAACTACTTTCCCGAAAACTTGGGGGCGTACAGTGAAGAACAAGGTGAAAGGTTTCACCAGGACATCAAGGACGCAGAGAGAAGGTACCAAGGAAGATGGAACACCACTATGATGACTGATTTCTGCTGGTTGCTGCTGCGAGAAAACCCCAGATGAAAAATACGCCAAGCAGCGCACCAAGAGAAGCATTCGGGGGAAGAAGAAACGGGCCCACCAGGAGATTGATTGACCCAAGAATGACTTTAAAATCTAAACTGTGTTGACAAATATCGTGTTTTTACTAAACTTTGAAATAAAAATTTGCTAGTTATTACCACAGTGTCGGATCTCATTTATTAGAATTTTATTTTCACACCATCGGGTGTTTGTCTTCATGTATTGCAATGGTGCGGTTTGCGTTTTCTATTCTTACATACATACCTGTACAATATTTTTTGCACATTTCTTTGCTTTGCTTTGTGTCTAACCTCACTCTTATATGCTCAATGTTTGTGCACATGTATGTGGCTGTTTTAAGTGCAGACAATTTTGCTAGCATCACAGTGTGTTTTGTTGACATTACTCTATTCTTATGTGCTGCCCTGTTACAATTTTCTTTATTCTTATTTGAATAACTACTAAACAATTAGTATAAAGAATTCATCCAAGAAACTTTTATCTCGATCGCACTCAATCTGAAACGTTCACCTCAAACTGCTAACCCAATGTAGCAAAAAATCTGTACGTGATGGAGCAAATTGGTTACCAGATTTGTATTCAGCGCACCAAAAAACGTAAAAATCAATCGAAACATTAGAGGCAGTTTAAAAAAAAAATTTTTTAGTGTACCTGTGTTATTCAACCATTCTTACCCGTCAAGAAATCCTCAAGTTGGGAAGGATCAAATAAAGTATAGGAAACACTTTGAAAATTGAATAAACATTTACAAGGAAACTTAAGAAAAAAGTTTACACCAAGAGCCAAAGCATGTGGTCGCAACTCTAAAAAAGATTTGCGCTGAAGCTGAGTGGAGAGACATATATCTGGGAAAACCGATATAGGTTTCGTACAGAAAGCGTAGTTACTCACCTGCAACAGGTATTCTCTGGAGACAGCAGGAATCAGTCCTCACATATGAGTGATGTCGGCACCAATGGAGCCCTTGCGGAAGCATCTCCCCAGCTTTCAAAGAAAGCCTTTGGGAGATGCCACCACGCATGCGTGGTCCTCTTTCCGCTCAAGAGTGCCATCTTGCTCAGTCAGATGACATAGCTAAAAGACAGCAAAAATAAAAGATGGTAAAAAAAACTCCAACGGGAGGAGGGAGGGTTGTGAGGACTGATTCCTGCTGTCCCTGGAGAACACCTGTTACAGGTGAGTAACTACGCTTTCTCCAGGAACAAGCAGGAAGTCAGTCCTCACATATATTCCTCAGCTACAGGCTACCGAAAGCCCATAGCAAAAAAACACGGTCTCCCTCAAGGGGAGCTGCGAGCAATAGCAATTGAATCCATAGTTACAGACTACAGTAGGACCCTTGTGTCTGGTGAAAACCAGCACTCTGGTAGCCTGAACACAGAAGGGTCAGAGGGTAGGAGTTGCCTAAACCCTGAAAGGATTACAGAGCACAGCCTGGCCGAAGGCACTGTCCCATCGGGTCTTCCTTTCCAGGCAGTAATGGGCTGCGAAGGTATGGACTGAAGACCAGGTGGCGGCCCAGCATATGTCCACCATCGGGACGGAGCACAGGTTTGCCACCGAAGCCGCCATAGCCCTGACACGGTGCGCCGTGACTTGGTCTTCCAGCAGGAGCCCCGCCTGCTCACAGGCGAGGGTGATAAAGTCCGCCACCCAGGTAGACAGTGTACATTTGGTCAACGCCTCCCCCAGACGCCTGGGGTTGTACAAGACAAAAAGCTGAGTAGCTTTGCGGTGGCCCTGAGTACGGTGGATGTAGAAGGACAAGGTCCTCTTACAGATCTGGTGTGAGGTCTTGGAAAGAAGGTGGGAAGCACCACTTCCTGGTTGAGATAGAAGGAAGATACCACTTTCAGAAGGAATTTAGGATGCGTGCGGAGCACCACCCTGTTCCTACAGAACCTGGTATAGGGTGCCTCCGCCACTAAGGCCTGAAGCTCGCTGACTCTGCGAGCGGAGGTGAGTGCAACCAGGAATACCACCTTCCATGGAGGTATCATAAGAGGCAGGTAGCCAGAGGCTCAAATGGCAGGCAAGTGTGCTGTCCCAATAACACACTGAGGTCCCAATCAGTCATCGGAGGGCAAACCGGGGGCTTCGGTAACAGCAGATCCCATAGGAAGTGGGTCACCAGCGGCTAGACTGACAGGGGTTTGCCATCCACCGGGGGGGGGGGGGTGGTGCGCCACCAGGGCACTGAGGTGCACCCTGACGGAGACAGACTTAAGCCTGGATTGCAAGAGGTGGAGAAGGTACTGCAACACCAATCCTACTGGGCAGGAGAACGGGTCCGTCCCATACTCTGCACACCAAGATGAAAACCTGCACCATTTGAGAGCATAAGCTTTCCTACTGGAAGTCTTATGAGAGGCCAGCAGGATCTCCTCTATCTCACCTGAGAGGTTGAAAGGGGCTAGGGTCACCCTTTCAGCAGCCACACCATCAGTGACAGGGACCCCAGACTGGGGTGCAGAAGGGAGCCCCCCCTCCTGGGACAGGAGCCCTGGAGAGTTCCCCAACAGGATGGGAGTCTCCACCAATAATCAGAGAAATATCGGGAACCATGTTTGCCTGGGCAATCAAGGGGCTATCAGGATGAGTGAGGCCTTGTTGCGGAGGATCCTGAACAAGGCTTTGGCAATCAGCGGCATGGGAGGGAAAACATACATGAGGCCTTCCGACTACCAGACGAGGAACATGTCCACCGCCACCCTGGAGGGATGGGCCTGCTGGAAGCAGAAGCAGGTTAGTGATGTAATCAGAAAAGTCCGTTCAGTATCCTAAACCCAATAACATAGAACTATGTGTATACATCAAGACAAAGAACACAGGTCTCAGAAGAAACTGTCAGCACTATAGCAGGGGTATTCACCCGTTAAATGTGCTTTTCCTTACATCAATGACCTGATTCGATGTTTGTTGATGGTTCAAAATTTTTTTTTTTCTAGCGTTCTTTGTTATAAAAATAAAAATGAACTTAGAATATAAAACATTCATTAGTAGACTTCACCTTCATAGATTATGCTGCCCACGTTTCCATCAACTGGTCTAACACAGCAAGAGTGTACTGGATCCTCACTACAGAAAAACGCCGCGCATGCGGAGACCGGCCCACAACGTCATCTTTATAGAGCCACGCATTGGTTCAAGTAATTAAAGACCTCATGATATGGTAAATTAACTTTCTAAAAAAATGAACTTTCTAAAAAAATGAATGAAGTCTTATCTAACGAACTTCCAACACGATGCTAAGCAAACATACAAGTGGAGCTGACATACGATCCACGTAACTGTGCCATCCAAAAAATGCAACTCGTTTTCCATTTCTATTTGCTATAGTGTAGCCCGTCTCCCGACTTTGCCACAAAAACCTACTGGCGCTCTATCTTCTATCCAAATGAATATCAGAGGCAAAGAGCAAGATTTTGGCTAATATTGAGTCCATGTGGTTGTACAGTATTGAGGGTGAAAATCCATTTCTGCTCTTTCCACAGTAAAGTGTTTTCAATGGTTTTACCGCGCATGCCAAAATGTACTCGTTCTATACAGAAGCAGCGAAGTTGTTCATAGATGTGATTATAAGCCAAACAATGTTGTACTAAAGGTGCTTCTAGTACCTTGCATTTCAGCCGGCTATGATGTTCTCTCATTCTCTTCTTAAAGGGTCTTGTGGTTTTTCCAACATAAAACAGGCCACACGGGCACATGATCACGTACACTACATTCAATGACTCACAAGTAGTGTAATGTTGAAATTTGTATGTCTTTCCAAGATAGATAAATTCCTGAAGTTCCATAGTTATGTCACACACTGTGCAATTATTGCATTGTTTGCATGTTTGAAGATACATCAGAGTGGAGCGGAGACTCGAGTAAATCCTCACTTGAGGATTTTCCGTCAGGAGACATCGAAGAGAAAAGGAAAAAGAAGAAAGGAGACGAAAAAGAACACCAATCCGAGCGGCGCAATCAACGACGGAAGTAGTGGGGGAGGTTATCCCCCAGTCAGTAATTAACATTTCAAATTCCCCTTTGTCTCCAGATGAGATCTCGGTGCTTAATCGTGGATTGTCTTTTGTCCCCATTTTACAACATGATTCTTTCCAATTTCGAGTTGATTTTGAAGCTCTCATGCGGAAATTGATACTTAAAGATTTTTTTGCCTCTAATGTGGAGCCAGAAATAGTATCAAATTCATCAATAGGGGACATAACATCTATAAATTCGAGTTCCTCTTCCTCACCCGCATTGATTACTGATCGCGTGAAGCTCCCGCTTCGATCTAAATGGATCCCTCCGGGTCCAGTTCCAACTGCCTTGTTGTTATTTAAAAAGTTGGTATTACGTGATGTTAAAACATTGGAAACCACTCAGAAATTACGGCAAGTTCGTCTATCATATAGAGAATGCCAGGCTTTGAATACTTTGCGACATCGGACAACGACAGTTACCCGACGTGCTGACAAAGGGGGAGCCGTTGTGGTAATGAATAGGACCGATTACGACAGCGAGGCACAACGCCAACTTAGCGATCGTTTGACATATCAATTATTGGAAGTAGATCCCACTAAAGTTTTACAATCTGAGATCAAATCGCTCACCTTGAAGGCTTTGCAAGATCATCTGTTAACGACGAAGGAATATTATTATCTGAATCCACTAGCGCCATCTATAGCGCTGTTCTATTTAGTCCCTAAGATACACAAAGATTTATTTCATCCTCCGGGTCGTCCAATCGTCTCAACGAAGGGATCTGTGTTAGAACCAGTTTCAACATTCTTGGATTCTTATCTTAGTCCTTTGGTCAAATTGATTCCTTCCTATGTACAGGACTCTACTCATTTTTTGACCATTTTGAATGGCTTATCAATCTGGATCCACCAACCTGACATCTTGCTGGTGACGTTTGACGTAACCTCATTATATACTAGCATACCACAACTAGAGGCTTTTGCTCTAGTGGAACAGTCTCTCCAAAGAAGGGGGGACATTAGTGCTGTTCAATTACAGTTTTTGTTGCAACTGGCCAAATTAGCGATTTTTCAGAATTTTTTCACCTTTAACGGGGAGATATATCAACAATTGACAGGTGTAGCGATGGGGGCCACCTGTGCCCCCTCTATCGCTAATTTGTATATGGCACAGTTTGAAGCCAAGTGGATTCAAGACTGTCCTTTTCAGCCACACATAAAATCTTGGAATAGGTATATTGATGATATTTTTTTTATTGTGGCAAGGCACAACACAAGAGTTGGAACATTTTCACCAATGGCTTAACTTGCGTGATCCTCATATCCAATTTACCTGCTCCAGTCACTCTGACACAATAACCTATTTGGATATAATGATCACTAGAGGGTCTCACGTTTGGGAAACATCAGTGTACAAAAAAATAACAGATCGGAATACACTCCTACATTATACCAGCGCACACCCGAGGAATTTAAAAGACAGCTTACCGATATCACAGTTTTTACGGTATCGTAGAAATTGTTCCTCTAAAGAGGACTATAAAGAAAAATCTCGGCAACTGATGAAGAATTTCACCGAACGAGGCTACCCTCCTCAAATAGTAAAGGCAGCCTACAAGAGGGCTCTATATAATGATCGCAGTTGGCTGTTGATACCACGGCAAAAAAATACATCAAAGAAGGCAGAGCGTGAAGAGAGTTCAGTTAACTTTGTTACCAAGTTTTCACCTTTAAGTAGAGCAATAGGCAAGATTCTTAAACGGCATAGCAACGGTATTACAAACACTTCCTGGATTACAGCATCGAAAAATACGGTGCGTATGGCGAAGAAACAGTAACCTCAAGGAACGATTAAGTCCCTTTATTCCATCCGTGGAAGCTGCGGACAGATCTGCTGCACCAATAGAAATCAGAGGCCACTATAAATGCAATAATTGCACAGTGTGTGACATAACTATGGAACTTCAGGAATTTATCTATCTTGGAAAGACATACAAATTTCAACATTACACTACTTGTGAGTCATTGAATGTAGTGTACGTGATCATGTGCCCGTGTGGCCTGCTTTATGTTGGAAAAACCACTAGACCCTTTAAGAAGAGAATGAGAGAACATCATAGCCGGCTGAAATGCAAGGTACTAGAAGCACCTTTAGTACAACATTGTTTGGCTTATAATCACATCTATGAACAACTTCGCTGCTTCTGTATAGAACGAGTACATTTTGGCATGCGCGGTAAAACCATTGAAAACACTTTACTGTGGAAAGAGCAGAAATGGATTTTCACCCTCAATACTGTACAACCACATGGACTCAATATTAGCCAAAATCTTGCTCTTTGCCTCTGATATTCATTTGGATAGAAGATAGAGCGCCAGTAGGTTTTTGTGGCAAAGTCGGGAGACGGGCTACACTATAGCAAATAGAAATGGAAAACGAGTTGCATTTTTTGGATGGCACAGTTACGTGGATCGTATGTCAGCTCCACTTGTATGTTTGCTTAGCATCGTGTTGGAAGTTCGTTAGATAAGACTTCATTCATTTTTTTAGAAAGTTCATTTTTTTAGAAAGTTAATTTACCATATCATGAGGTCTTTAATTACTTGAACCAATGCACGGCTCTATAAAGATGACGTTGTGGGCCGGTCTCCGCATGCGCGGCGTTTTTCTGTAGTGAGGATCCAGTACACTCTTGCTGTGTTAGACCAGTTGATGGAAACGTGGGCAGCATAATCTATGAAGGTGAAGTCTACTAATGAATGTTTTATATTCTAAGTTCATTTTTATTTTTATAACAAAGAACGCTAGAAAGAAAAAAAAAATTTTGAACCATCAACAAACATCGAATCAGGTCATTGATGTAAGGAAAAGCACATTTAACGGGTGAATACCCCTGCTATAGTGCTGACAGTTTCTTCTGAGACCTGTGTTCTTTGTCTTGATGTATACACATAGTTCTATGTTATTGGGTTTAGGATACTGAACGGACTTTTCTGATTACATCACTAACGTGTTATACCGTTTATGAAATATTTGGCTACTCTCCCCAGTGGAAGCAGAAGCAGGGCAACTGGTAGTTGTTTGGGCTGGCGACCGGGTCCATCACGGGTTCCCCCCAAAGAGCCGGACGGCCACACTGGGGTCCAGCTGCCACTCATGCGGTTGGAGGACCCTGCTCAATCTGTCGGCCAGTAGGTTGTTCTGGCCTGGCAGGTATACTGCCCGCAGGAGTATACTCTGTTGGAATGCATAGGAGCAAAGGACCACTGCCTCTCAGCAGAATGTACGAGACCCCTATGCCCCCCTGTTTGTTCACACAGAACATCGCCACCTGGTTGTCCGTCTGGACCAATACCGGCTGGTGACGTAGGCAGTAGCAAAAAGCTCAGAGGGCTAAGTATATAGCCATATTTCCAGGAGGTTGATCTGCTGGATACTTTCGTCCTGCGACCAGCTGCGCTGGATACGGAGTTCCTCGCAGTGGGCTCTCCAGATGAGCAGGGAGGCATCTGTGGTGAGGACTATCAAGGGGCTTAGGGCTTGAAAAGGCATCCCTGCCTTGAGACATTGCGGAGTCTGCCACCAGGTCAGAGAGTCTGCCAACTGGCGGGTCACTGAGACTTTGTCCCAGAGGCACCCCGTGGCCTGGGTCCACTGGTCCTGAAGGCACCACTACGCAGCCTTCATGTAGAGGCAGACATCTGGGGTGACATGGACCATGGAGGCCATGTGCCCGAGGAGGCGCAAGAGGAGCTGAGCAGGCACTGAGGTACGGTGCTGTACATCCAGTGCCAGGTCCCCGAGGTGGTCGGCTTGGTCCCCGGGCAGGAAGACCTTTGTCTGGAGTGCGTCCAGTCTTGCCCCAATGAACTCCAGACATTGTGTCGGAAGGAGGTGAAACTTGGGTTAGTTTATCACATACCTCAAGTGCTGCAGGACCTGAATGGTGCATGCAGTCGCCTGCTGCACCTCTGAGGCTGTGCCTCCCTTTATGAGCCAGTCGTCCAGGTAGGGGAAAACAAAGACCCATGGAGGCGGAGGAAGGCAGCCATGACTGCCAGGCATTTTGTAAAAACCCACTGGGCGGAGGTCAAGCCGAAAGGCAGCACCCCTATACTGGTAGTGCCAGCCCCCAACCATGAACCGCAGATACTGCCTGTGGTTGGGGTGAATAAGGATGTGGGTATAGGCATCCTTTAGATCCGAGGAGCATAGCCAATCTCCCTGCTGGAGGTAAGGCAGCAATGTTCCAAAGGAGAGCATCTTGAACTTTTCTCTCACCAGGAACTTGTCGAGGATGGGCCTCAGGCCTCCTGTTCTTTTTGGCATAAGGAAGTACCTCCAGTAGAACCCCTTGCCCTTGAGATGGTGGGGCACTGGATCCACCGCTTTGTCCTCAAGAAGATCTCTAAGCTCCTTCAGTAGAAAGTCCCAGTGGAGGGGAGACATGAGGGGCTCTCCTGGAAAATAAGGGGGAGCTGTCCGAGTCAGATGGAGGCGGTAACCCTCCTTGACCACTCGAAGTGCCCAGGAATCGGTGGTGATGGTTAGCCACCTTTGGGCACAGTGAATCAGATGTCCCCTTGTGGGCTGCTGACCTCCTTGAGGTGGAGAGGCTATGCCCAAAGAGTCAAAAGCTCCCCACTGGTTGGGCTGGGGCCGGGACCGAGACCGGGGCCGGGGCCGGCACCTGGGGTTTGAGAGCGTTCTGCTTACAAGGGCTATGCCCATGCCGCTTGGCCTGTTGACCCTGCTGGGGAACCATGAAGGTCTGAAAAGGTGGGTAGTTTCTGTAAGCAGCCCCTTTCCTTGGGTAGAAGGGCTTTTTACCCAAGCTCTTCCATCGGGGAGGGGCAGCGGTCTTTTTGGAGAGCCTGGTCCTTGTCATGAACTCTGTCTCCAGCTCGGCAGCCTTGTTGGTCATGGATTTGACAAAGAGTTGGCATGGGACATCGACCAATTTGTCCTGAACCCATTGCTCGAGATCAGACGACTGTAGCCAAGCCTGGCATCGGGCACTGATGCCTGCTGCCACTACTCGAGCCGCTAACTCAAATCCTTCATAGGCTGCTCGAGACACAAACTTGGAGCACTCACGGACGGCCTTGGCCAGGTTTCTGAACCGCTGCAGGGGTTCCTCAGACAGACCAGCTGAGAACCCAGTGAGTTCCTTCGCAAGGTTTCTCAGGTACATGCCCATATGCAGCTGGTAGGCCTGGATGTGGCCGATGAGCATCAAGCCCTGGTAACACTTTATGCTGAGGGCATCCAAGGTGCGTGCCTCCCTCACAGGGGACACCGAGAAGTGCGTCTTCTGACTTTTCAGTCAATGCATGGCTGACTCCACCTCCATGGAGTTATGCGGCAGCTGTGATTTCTGGAAGCCTGAGATCCAGTGGACTCGATACATCGAGTCGAGCTGCTTGCTCACCTCTAGCACCGATGTCGGTGTCTCCGACATACGGAGCATTAGCCATTCCAGGATGGGAGGAATGGGCACCATGAGTGATTTCTTCGGAGGGGCCTCGTACTGCAGGATTTCTAACTCATCTGCCCAAGGGTCCTCCTCCAATTCTGTCGGGAAAGCTAGGGCCTTGGACATGGCGTTGACAAAGTCAAGGAATCCCATGTCCTCCGGCGGAGACCGGTGCCAGGGCTCCAAAGTAGGACAGTTTGAGGGGATGTCATGGGCGGTGACGGTTGTTGGGTGACTCCTCATCTTCCATCTCCCACAGAGTAGTCCATAGAGGGCTGAAAGGAAGGATGGTCCTTGGGCCCCAGGGCCAACCCCAGTCCATGGCCCTCTGAGGCCCCATGGTCGGCGCCGAGTGCACTGGTTGGGAATCATTGCGGCCCCATTGAGAGGAAATTGAATCGTGACCTCGGTCAAGGATTGACTTGAGGCCGGAAGACCTCGAGGATTGGCTTGGCCTTCAATGATGTCTTTGACGTTGAGGTCCCGGTGGGTCGGGGTGGATGAACCGGTAGTACCGGACAACAGCGCCTGCTGCTGGTCCATGAAGGCAGACAAACTGAGCTCCAGGACCGCCATTCTGGACTCCAAGCCAGAAGGCTCTGCAGCCATCAACATGGGCATCGAGGGACGGGCCCGATGCTGGTTCCCCTAAAGGGCAGTCCTCGACGAGAATGGTATCTGACGACTGAGGCCGGTCCAAGGTTGATTCCTTCCAAGGGACCTTTTCAGGCCGCTCCCTTTCCGATCCCTCAGACGAGCGTCTCGGACTGTGGGACCTGGCGTGGGACACGCACAGCCTGTTGGATCCATCCAAAGGTCTTCTTCTTCTTGTGCTCCTTCGAGTGAGACCCCCTCTCTAAAGAATCACAGCACCGCTTGCACTGGGAGGAGCCTGCCCGAGATGTCGTGGCTTCAGATGAGGCCCTGGCCTTCAGAGGTACCGGAGACAGCATAGTTACTCACCTATAACAGGTATTCTCCAGGGACAGCCGGAATCAGTCCTCACATATTGGTGACGTCGGCATCGACGGAGACCTCGCGGAAGCATCCCCCCAGCTTTCAAAGAAAGCCTTTGGGAGATGCCACCTCGCATGTGTGGTCCACTTTTCTCCCAAGGGTGCCATCTTGCTCAGTCAGATGATATAGCTAAAAGACGGCAAAAATAAAAGATGGTAAAGGAGAAACTCCAAGGGGAGGAGGGAGGGTTGTGATTCCTGCTGTCCCCAGAGAACAGCTGTTACAGGTGAGTAACTACGCTTTCTCCATGAATAAGCAGGAAGTCAGTCCTCACATATGGGACTCCCCAGCTACAGACTACCAAAAGCCCATAGCCAAAATAGGGGCTCCCTCACAGGGAGCCGCAAGCAGCAGCAATTTAGTCTGTGTCCACAGACCACAGTAGGATCCCTGAGTCTGATGAAACCAGCACTCCGGTAGCCTGAACACAGAAGGGTCAGAGGGTAGGAGCTGCCTCAACCCCGAAAAGGTTACGGAGCACAGACTGACCGAAGGCACTGTCCCATCGGGACTCTCTTTCCAGGCAGTAATGGGCTGCGAAGGCATGGACTGAAGACCAGGTGGCGGCCTGGCGGATGTCCGCCATCGGGACCGAGCACAAGTTGGCCACCAAGGTTGCCATATCCCTTGTACAGTGTGCCGTGACACGGCCTTCCAGCAGGAGTCTCACCTGCTCATAAGCGAGGGTGATAAAGTCTGCCACCCATGTGGACAGCGTACACTTGGTCACCGCCTCCCCCAGCCTACTGGGTCATAGGAGATGAGAAGCTTTGCGGTGACCCTGAGTGCGTTGGATATAGAAGGACAAAGCCCTCTTACAGTCCAGGGTGTGAAGGACCATCTCCACCCGACTGGGGTGAGGTCTTGGAAAGAAGAAGGGAGAAACACTTCCTGGTTGAGGTGGAAGAGCGATACTACCTTCGGCAGTAATTTGGGGTGTGTGCAAAGCACCATTCTGTTCTTCAGGCCACAAGGGCCTGAAGCTTGCTAACTCTGCAAGTGGAGGTGAACGCAACCAGGAAAGCCACCTTCCAAGAGAGGAAGCGATAGTGGCAGGTAGCCAGAGGTTCGAAGGGCGGGAGAGTGAGCTGCCCCAACACTACGTTGAGGTTCCATTCGGTTGCCAGAAGGCGAACCAGGGGCTTCGATAAAAGCAGGCCCCAAAGAAAATGGGTCACCAAAGACTGAACCAAGAAAGGCTTGCCATCCACCAGATAGTGGTGCGCCGCTAGGGCACTAAGGTGCACTCGGACGGAGTTAGACTGGGGCTCGGATTGAGAGAAGTGGAGAAGGTACCTTAACACCAGGAGAAAGGGTCAGCCCCATGCTCAGCACACCAAACCAAGAACCTGTGCCATTTGAGGACATAAGCCTTCCTAGTAGAGACCTTGAGAGAGGTCAGCAGAATGTCTTCCACTTCAACTGGAAGGTTGAAAGGGGCCAATCTCCCCCTCAGCAGCCAAGCTGTCAGCAACAGGGACCCCAAGCTGGTGTGCAGGAGAGAGCCCCCCTCCTGAGATAGGAGTCCCGGGGTGGTCCCCAAGGGGATTGGGGTCTCCACAGTCAACTGTAGAAGCAGCGGGTACCAAGGTTGCCTGGGCCACGGAGGAGCTATCAGGATGAGCGAGGCCCTGTCGCGGAGGGTCCTGAACAAGGTCTTGGTGATCAGCAGCATAGAAGGGAAGGCGTACATGAGGCCTTCCGACCATGAGACCAGGAACGCATTTGCTGCCACCCTGGAGGGGTGGGCCTGCTGGGAACAGAAGTGGGGCAATTGAAAGTTGTCTGGGCTGGCAAAGAGGTCCATCACGGGGTCCCCCCAGAGCAGGAAAAGCCGACTGGCTACCCTGGGGTCCAGCTGCCACTCGTGTGGCTAGAGAACTCTGCTGAGCCTGTTAGCCAGCAGGTTGTCCTGGCCTGGCAGGTACACTGCCCACAGGAGGATACTATGCTGGATTGCATACAAGCAGAGGACCAGTGCCTCCTGACAAAGGGTACGAGACCCCATGCCCCCTTGTTTGTTCAAGTAGAACATATGCCATCTGGTTGTCCGTTTGGATCAGCACCGGCTGGTGACACAGGTGGTGACAGAAGACCCTCAGGGCTAGGTGTATGGCCTGGAGCTCCAGAAAGATGATCTGCTGGGTGCTCTCGCTTGGAGTGGATCTCCGCAGTGGGCTCCCCAACCAAGAAGGGAGGTGTCTGTGATGAGGACCCTTGAGGGGCTTGGGGCCTGAAAGGGCGTGTCTGTGATGAGGACCCTTGAGGGGCTTGGGGCCTGAAAGGGCATGCCGCCTCGAGATGCTGGAGAGATTGCCACCAGACAAGGGTGTCTGCCAATTGGCAGGTCACAGAAACTCTGTCTCAGAGGCGGCCCGTGGCCTGGGACCACTGGTCCCTGAGAAACCACTACGCCGCCCTCATGTGGAGGCGAGTGTCAGGGGTGACCTGGACCGTGGAGGCCATGTGCCCGAGGAGGCACAGGAGAAGCCGAGTGGGCACCGAGGGATGGTGCTGTACATCCTGAGCCAGAGTCCTGAGACGAGTGGTCCAGTCCCTAGGCAAGACAGCCTTTGACTGGAGAGTGTCGATCTTTGCCCCAGTGAACTCCAGACACTGTGTCGGGGGGAGGTGAGACTTGGGGAAGTTTATGACTAAGCCCAAGTGCTGCAGAACTTGGATGGTGCATGCGGTGGCCTGCTGCACCTCTGAGGCCATGCCTCCCTTTATGAGCCAGTCGTCCAGGCAGGGAAAGAGAATACCCCCTGGAGCAGGATGAAGGCAGCCCGACCGCCAAGCATTTTGTAAAAACTCTTGGGGCAGAGGCTAGGCCGAAGGGGAGCATCCTATACTAAAAATGCCTGCCCCCCCCCCCCCCACTACGAACCGTAGGTACTGCCTGTGGTTGGTATGGATGAGGATGATGATGTGGGTATAAGCATCCTTGAGGTCTAAGGAGCATAGCCAGTCTCTCTGCTAGAGGTATGGCAGCAATGTTCCAAGGGAGAGCATCTTGAACTTCTCCTTCACCAGGAAGTTGTTGAGGTTGCGCAGGTCAAGGATGGGCCTTAGGCCTCCTGTCCTTTTTGGCACGAGGAAGTACCTGGAGTAGAACCTCTTGCCTTTGAGATGGTGGGGCACCGGTTCCACCGCTTTGTCCTCAAGAAGGCCTACCAACTCCTTCAGAAGAACGTCCCAGTGGAGGGGAGACCTGAAGGGTTCTCCTGGGAAATAAGGGGGAGGTGTCGGCGGTAACCCTCCCTGACTACCCGAAGTGCCCAAGAATCGGTGGTGATGGACACCCACCTCTGGGCATAGAGAGCCAGACGTCCCCCCATGGGCTGCTACCCTCCTTGTGGTAGTAGGCTATGCTCAAGGAGTCAAACGCAAGGTTGACACACTATTATATGGATCGACCAGTTACTCCTACTATTTATGTATTGCCCAAGATTCATAAGTCTTTGACTGATCCCCCGGGCAGACCTATAATATCAGCAATAGGTTCTCTTTTCAAAACTATTTCTAAATTTTTGGACATCGTCTTAAGACCTTTTGTGACTAAGGCCCCGTCTTACATTCGAGATTCATTACATATGATCCAACTGTTACAAGATTACCAAGGTTACCAGAGTGGAGTTATACTAGTCTCCCTGGATACTGTCTCTCTTTATACGAATATACCACAAAAGGAGGCCCTTAAGATCATGGAAAACACTTTATTAAATCGAGACAGACCAGTTAGAACACCCACTTATTACTTGATACAATTATTGCAGAGAATTTCTTTTGCTTCCGGGAAGCTCTCTGTCGGGATGCCCTAACCTCCCTATTTTGCCAATATCCTTCAAGGATACATCCTTCCGAACCATGCACTCCTGGGTGACTGTCGGCTTTCCCCTACTATTCTCTCTTGAAAACATGATTTGAATCCATCTTTACTGTATTTTTTTGGTTTCTCCAACTCCCTCTTCTAGTGATGTATGTGGACTGGGAATAATTTCATATTAGCTGATTTTGTTTCTTTCTTTCTGTCTTTACATGTTAAATTGATGTATTTGCTTACATAAAATATCTTTAAAAAAGACAACTTACTACATTCTGCCTATAACTTGTTAACATGAACTGCTGCCAGCAATAATGGTAACAGCAAGTTCATAAAAAAAAGCCTTGTCTACGATACTACAATGACACATGCAAGGAAATAGAAGCAGAAACTATTAGAGGAAGAACAAGATTGGCTTTTCTAAAGCTATGAGAGGATAAAGAAAAAATTCCAGCCTCAAACTGGAATGCTACAAGATGCTAAAGGATTCATGTTGAGTGATCCTGGGAAGATCAAGAGAAAGTGGAAAGAATATACAGTCATTGTACCATAAATATCAAGTAGACCAATAGCCGTTTCAATCTGTGCCTTATGATCAGGAACCATTGCTGATGAAAGAAGAAATCAAAGCAGCATTGAAAGTTTTATCAAACAACAAAGCACTGGGCATTGATGGCATTCCCAATGAATTATTACAGCAATCGGATGAAGCTGTTACCATACTTAAAAGGCTCTGCCAGGAAATTTGGAAGATAAATTCATGGCCAACTGACTGTGGAAATTATCGCACAATCGCTCTGATCCCACATGCCAGCAAGATTCTACTCAAGATCATTCAGCAGAGACTACAACCATATCTGGAATGAGAACTGTCTGAAGTGCAAGCAGGGTTCAGGAAAGGGCAAGGAATGAGAGACAGCATTGCAGATGTGAGATGGATCCTTGAAAAGACAAAAGAATACCAAAAGGATATCCATATGTGTTTTATTGATTACAGCAAGGCTTTTGACTGTGTATACTATGAAAAACTCTGGGCAACAATAAGAAGCATGGGTATACCAGAACACCTGATAGTTCTCTCTCATAACCCTTACGTTGATCAAGAAGCAACAGTTTGAATGGAACAAGAAGAAAGGTTAAATTAGACTTACCTGCTAATTGTTCTTCCTTAAGGAACTCAAGTCCAGTCCCAGACCTTTGGGGTTGTGATCCTCCTCAAGCAGCTTGGAGACTGAGAAACGTCACTCTTGTGATGTCACTGGCATATATAACCACCAGGTCCGCCCTCTCATTCTAGTAACCTATTGACAAAGCAGACTCACCAGAGCAACAATTAAGTAGTAAAACTACCAAGAACCGCAAACAACTGAACCTGTAGTTAACTAAGGGAAAAAACAATTAACGTCCCTTTTCCTGTTCACTCTTCCCCGATTAAACAACAATCTCATAAATGCTGAGGTTCTTCCTCCCCCCTTATGGAGGAAACTGACACCCTCTAGAACTCTCCTCCAGCTCAGCCACCCCCATGAACCAGACCCTCAGGAACCAAATGTTTCTTACCTGTGAAGGATCTTCTGCTTCAGGCCATAGTTCACGAATAAACGGGCAGGATACGGGACTGGACTTGAGTTCCTTAAGGAATAACAATTAGCAGGTAAGTCTAATTTAACCTTCCTTATCGCCCCTCAAGTCCAGTCCCGGACCTCCGGGGATGTAACAGAGCAGTACCACAAAAGTCAATGGGAGGGACCTGCCAAACCCGCCTGAAGCACTGCTGAGCCAAAACATGTATCTCTTTCCGCCTGAACATCCAGATGGTAATGCTTGACAAAAGAATTTAGAGACGACCAGGTCGCTGCCTTACAAATCTCATCAACTGGTACCAAACTGTACTCCACCCAAGACGCTGCTTGCGCCTTAGTTGAATGAGCTTTCAGAACTTCTGGAACAGTCTTGCCTTTTAACAGATACGCCGACGCTATCGCTTCCATGAGCCACCTCGCTATGGAAGCTTTCAACGCCATGTCTCCTTTACGAGAACCTCCAAAGAGAACAAACAATCTAACCGATCTCCAGAAACTCGCCGTCCTACTTAAATACTTCTTTAATGCCCGACGGACATCTAATAGACGTAACCTCCCTACCGCAGTCCCACCAGCATCTTCCCCGAAAACTGGCAAGGAGACTACTTGATTTACATGAAAAGCCGAAACCACTTTGGGTAAAAAGGCCAGAACTGGCCGCAAGACCATCTTCGAGTCATAAAAAGACAGAAAGGGTTTCCTACAAGATAAGGGCTGCAACTCAGAGATTCTTCGTGCTGAACATATAGCCACCAAGAACACCACCTTGAGAGTGAGGTCCTTCAACGTCGCCCGAGACAACGGCTCAAAGGGCTCCCGCACTAACACTTCTAACACTATGTGAAGATCCCATGTCGGAACCACCTGCCTACACGGCGGCCTCAAGAGACTCACTGCTCTCAAGAAACGCTTTATATCCGGATGGCTTCCCAGCGCCTCTCCTTTGACCTTCCCCCTGTAACAGGACAACGCCGCTAATTGTACCCATAGGGCTGCCGCCACCAGACCTTTCTGAAAGCCATCTTGCAAGAACGCCAACACCTGCGGTACAGACACTCGTAACGCCATCACGTCTCTGTCCCCACACCAGGCCTTGAAAATACGCCATATCCGGACATACGCCATCGAGGTCGATCTCTGCCATGCCTTTAACAAGGTCCCAATGACCGCCACGGAATAACCTTTCGCTTTCAGTCTTGCCCTCTCAAGAGCCAAGCCATAAGAGAAAATCGATCCACCTGTGGCACGAGCAAAGGACCCTGAGCTAACAGGTCTCTTCAACAGAGCAGGCGCCATGGCTTCGCTACTACCAGCCTCATCAGATCCGCATACCAAGGCCTTTTTGGTCAGTCCGGTGCAATCAACAGCACCAATCCTCTGTGATATTCTATGCGTTGCAACACCCGCCCTATCAACACCCAAGGTGGAAACACGTATAGAAGTTGGTGTTCTGGCCAAGGCTGTATCAGGGCATCCAGCCCTTCTGACATTCCGACAGGGAGGAGTGGTCTAGTGGTTAGGACAAGGTACTTCAGGCCGGGGGTTCAAGTCCCACCTGGGGACAGCAATCTCAGGCCGGAGGGACTGGGATTTCTAGTCCTATAGGCATTCCTTGTGGTCTTGGGCAAGCCACTTAACCCTCCATTGCCCATGTTCCCTGTAAGTATTAGCGTATGTGTCTCATATCCCCTCGTGTTAAATGTATCCCCCAATTGACCGCTTTGACCAGGTGAAAAGAGGGATATAAATACAGCTAAATAAAATAAATAAATCCTCTCTCGTCTTCTGCTGAAGAAACGTTCGGCCTTTGCCGACTGGAACGTGGCCATGAGATCCATTACTGGCGTGCCCCAACGCTGCACCAGCAACTTGAACACTTCCTGATGAAGGACCCACTCTCCTGGATCCACTCTTATGCGACTCAAAAAATTGGCCTCCACTCTGTTCTAGCTCGGTCCACAGACCCTGAGCGAACCGATGTTGACAGTGAGTTCCCCAACCTAAAAGACTAGCATCCATCGTCAGCGGAATCCACATGGGAGCTTCCAAGGGCATTCCTTTTTTTAGGCATTCTGACCGCAGCCACCACTGCAGCACCTGACGCGTCTCCAGTGGACAGGGCAGCGCCTGTGATAACCGATCCTTTTGATGAGACCACTGTCTGAGTAGGGCTTGCTGTAATGGCCTCATATGTGCTCGCGCCCACGCCCACGGAACCAGCTTGAGAGTCACGGCCATGGTCCCTAGTAACTGAAGATAATGCCACACCATCGGATTCGGTCTGTTGAGAAATTCTCAGACCAGATCCCTCAATGCCTGTGCTCAATGCTGGGGCAGAAAGATCCGTCCCACTCTCGTATCGAAGTTTGCTCCCAGATATTCCAGGATCTGTGATGGAACCAACCGGCTCTTTTCCTAATTGACCACCCATCCAAGACTCTGCAGATACCCTACGACTTTGGCTGTAGCTGTCTCGCTCTCCGTCCTGGACTTTGCTCTGATTAACCAATCATCCAGATAAGGATGCACTAGCACCCCTTCCTTCCAAAATGACGCCGCTATGACCACCATCACTTTGGTAAATGTTCTAGGTGCTGTAGCCAGTCCAAACGGCAAGGCCCGAAACTGGAAATGTCCCATCGGAACCGCAAACCTGAGGTATTTCTGATGCTCCTGACGGATTGGAATGTGCAGGTATGCCTCTGAAAGGTCCAGGGATGTGAGAAACTCGCCTGTTCGTACCGCCACAATGACCGACCTTAGAGTCTCCATACGAAAATGAGATACTCGAAGACAGCGATTTACTCTTTTGAGATCCAAAATTGGCTGGAAGGCCCCGTCCTTCTTTGGAACCACGAAGTATATGAAGTACGGACCGTAGCCGCATTGGTCCACTGGTACTGGAATTATGGCTTTGAGATCCAGAAGCCGCTGCACCGTCTGCCGCACCGCAGCACAATTGAGGCATGCCCTGCACGGCGATTGCACGAACGAATCAGACACCGGTCGTGAAACTCCAAGGCATAACCTTCCCGAATGACCTCTAACACCCACTGATCTGATGTAATCTGGACCCAGGCAGGATAAAAATCCCGTAGCCGACCTCCTACGGGTACCAGTCCCACCTGGGTCCCCCTGACTTCATTGTGTCTTTCGAAGATTTGAGGAGAAAGAGGTTGCAAATCCACTACTTGCTCCCCGAAATCCTCGAAAACCTGGGGACCGATAGGGAAACTGACCTCTCTGGCCTTGACCGAACCTCGGGGAATGAAACCGACGAAACTCCCTCTGCTGCCCTTTTGGCGTTAGAGTTGGCCGCCTCTGCTTCTGCTTGTTCTCCAGCAGCCTACCACCTTTGGACGCCAAGTCCTTTACCAGCTTATCCAAGTCTTCCCCAAAGAGTAGCTTACCTCTAAAGGGGAGTTTACTCAGCCTGGCTTTTGACAAACCATCTGCTGCCCAATTTCGCAGCCAAAGATAATGCCGAGCCGCAATCACCGAGGCCATGCTCTTCGCCAAACCTCGAATGAGATCATAGTGAATATCGGCCAAATAAGCTGATTCAGTCTCCAAACTGGATGCTTCCCCGGTCGCTCCTTCTACCGATTCCCCTTGAATTCTCTGTGACCACCGAAGACAGGCTCTCGCTACCCATGCTCCACAAATAGAAGCCTGCAAGGACAGTGCATTCACTTCAAACACCTGCTTCAACAAGACTTCAAGCTTTCTGACCTGAGCATCCTTGAGGGACACACTTCCCTCCACAGGAATGGTAGTCTTTTTGGTGACCGCCGAGACAGCTGCATCGACTCGCAAAGCTTTAAAGAGCTCCTGATCCTGGTCCACTAGAGGATACAGGCGGGACATAACTCTTGCTCCTTTAAGGGCCGCCTCAGGCATGTCCCACTCTTCCTGAATCATCTCTCGCAGCACCCTGTGGACTGGAAAGTCTCTTTTATTGTTCCGAAAGGCCTGCAACAACGGGTCTTCCAGGGTCAAATCCTCCGCCAGCTCCATCGCTGGCATATTCAGAGCCTTGAGAGTCTCCGAGATGAGTGCTGGCAACTCGTCTCTTCGAAATAGCCAAACTACTCTCACCTGATCCTCTTATTCCGTTATTTCTCCTTCCTCCAAATCCTCATCCAACTCCAAATCAGGCTCTCCTCCTTCAGAGTGGGTTCCCTCCGAAGCTACGGAAGGCTAGGACTGAACCTTATCATCTCTGATCTTCTGTGCCGGAATCCCTGACTCCGCAGTGTCCAAAGGTGTGTCGAGTCTCTTATCTGCCGGGACCCCCACAGCGGAAGTAGCTGCAGCCCTCCACTGGGGGCTTCCAAATGCCTGCTGTATCAGCGCCACAAATTCAGGGGAAAAAATTGCCACCAGGTCCCCTAGCAACGAAGTCCGCGATGTCGGGAGAACCGGAGAGGAAGACATCCCTGCTACCGGCTCCGGGGTTGGGATTTCTGGAGAGAGCTGTTCTGCCAGCATCCCAGGACCACTGCTGTGCCCTTCACCAAGTGCCTCCAATACCTTCTCCATTGAAGCGGCCTACTGCATGCAGCCCTTACACACGCCGGTTTCAGAAACTGCTCCCCTTCTAGTACCGCAAACTAAACAGTGCGGTCTAGAAGGCATCCCGGTCAACCACGTGCTATATACTGTCAAGCTGGATCCTGCCTGAGCCCAGTCCCAAAATATAAAAAATCACTTAGTAGTTCCCGTATGAAAATCAAAGGTGATTCGGACAGTGTTTAACAAACAAAACTTTACTTTTTTGTCGGATCATCTGTCGTGAGGGCGCAGTAACACACTCAATGAACAGATCCTCCTTTTTAATCAACTTTCATTTAAAAGGTCAAGTCGACCCTAATACGCTAGAGACTAGAAATAGCCCTGAAGGACCAGTCTCAGCATAAATCAATTGCTACTATGCATGCAATAAAAATCTTCAAATGTAGATACAAATCTGAAATGAGCGATTTATGTAGCATAGAAGTACTTAGCTGGGCCCAGAAGGGTTCAGTGTCTGGTCTCATCCAGAAAATATAATGGCCAGCTCCCTCAGCGATTAAAGTGCACTGGCGCAAACCTCAGTTGTAATAATGCAATGTTCCTGGGAGCTGTTCTATAAAGGCCCGCCAGTCTCTCCTCTATGAAGTAGTCGCTTGCCAGGTCGAGTTGTCATGCGACACAAGCAGCCCAGTCCCAGGCAGCCCAACCTATCTGTGACTGAAATTAGCTCTGCTTAAATTCTGACTTTTTTTTTTTTAAAAACTGACGTGGACCCTTTAGCTAACCTGACCCAATCCGTTCCTGAAGAACAAATGCCAAAACGAAGCTTCGCGGCCCGCTCAGGCGCTCTGGTAGAGCACCGTGGTCGAATGAAGTTTCCCGCGCTCGAGCCACGTGACGCGGCCCACTCTAGCACTGCCGGCTCCTCCTCGGCCCCCTCCCTCCTGGCATGTCCAGCAATCCCGATTGCTCCAAAAATCGGACCCCTTTTTCTTACCTCTGCTGCACTGTTCCGTTGTTTCTGCCCCCCTGCCACTCGATCGCATCCGCGGCGGCAGAGAAACTCACGTGGTGAAAAAAACGCTGACGATCCGGGTGCTCTCTTTCACCCGCAGCCCTCAACTCTAGTAGGCAAACTTCTGCGTGCATTGGTGCTGAAACCACTGGCATCTTTAAACTGACCGCGGGGTCGGGAACCGGTCCAGTTAATCTGCCTTTGCCTGCTTACTAGGCAACACAGGTCCCCTCTCCAGAGTGATAGGGAGGAGAGGAAGGAAGGTAGGGGGAGGAGGAAATTTCACTGTAGTTTTAAAGGGCCAACAACCCACCTTTAAAAGAAATAGGAAAACCAGAATTAAAATTAAAATCCTATCACCACTACCCTACTCTAACTCCTTAATTGCTCCTCAAGTGAGCCCCGAACCTCCGGGCTCACAATCCTCCAGCTGCTTGGAGACTGAGATAACTGGAATGAGAGGATGGACCTGGTGGTTATATATGCCAGTGACATCACAAGAGTGACATTTCTCAGTCTCCAAGCTGCTGGAGGAGGATCACAACCCCAGAGGTCTGGGACTGGACTTGAGGGACGATAAGGAACAGAATGGTTTAAAATCAGCAAAGGTGTAAAACAACGCTGCATACTTTCCCCTACCTCTTTAATTTATAGGCAGAACAAATCATCAGAGAAGCAGGACTGTATGAAGACAATTGAGGTGTGAAGATAGGTGGAAGACTCATCAACCACCTTCACTATGCTGATGATACCACATTACTGGCTGAAAGTTAAGACGATCTGAAACATTTGCTTCTCAAGATCAAGGATCATGGTCTTAAATTGGGTCTGCACCTTAACGTTAAGAAGGCAAAGATCCTGACAACTTGCAAAATCAATAAGATCATCGTTGATGGAGAAGAAACTGAAATAGATGACATCTTTAACTTACTTGGATCAACAATCAATAAAGAAATGATTAGCAGTCAAGAAATCAGACGATGTATTGCTCTTGGTAGAATGGCTATGAAGGACCTAGACAAGATTCTCAAGAGCAGAGATGTCTTTCTCCATTCAAAGATTCAACTTGTCCAGGCCATGGTATTTTCAATAATGTCATATGGATACGAAAATTGGACAGTGAAAAAGATAAACAGGAAGAAAATTGATGCCTTTGAATTATGGTCCTGGCAAGAAAAGCACAGTTACTCACCTGTAACAGGTGATCTCCGGGAACAGCAGGAATTTAGTCTTCACATATGGGTATCGTCGGTACCGACGGAGCCTGCGCGGGAACATTCCCCAGCGTCCAATTAGAAAGCTTTTGGGAGCATCCCACAGCGCCTGCATGCTGCCTTCCCGCCTTTCCCAACTGCCTCTCTCCAGATGAGTTTTAAAGCTGAGACAAAGAGAGAGAGAGAGAGAGAGAGGGGGGGGGGGGGGAAAGAAAAGAGAGATACAACTCCTAGGGGAGGTGGGTGGGTTGTGAAGACTAAATTCCTGCTGTTCCCAGAGATCACCTGTTACAGGTGAGTAACTATGCTATCTCCAGGAACAAGCAGGAATGTAGTCTTCACATATGGGGACTCCCTAGCTACAGATGCCAGGGAGAGACCCCAGAGGTTGTGTGCCCCTGTGAAAGGGCTCCACTTCCCCCCATGGATCTCTGGCATCCTACCGGGAATGGTGGGTAGGAGTTGATTAAGTATGGAACAGGTGTCGTAGAACAGCCTGACAAAACAAGGCATCCCGGCGGGAGTCCTTGTCCAAGCAGTAATGAGCTGTGAAGGTATGAACCGAGGTCCAAGTAGCCGCTCGACAGATGTCGTCAATAGACACAGAATGTAGATGAGCCATTGAGGCTGCCATGGCTCTCACATTGTGAGCTGTGACATGGCCTTCTAGAGAAAGGTTTTTACTCTGATAGGTAAAAGAAATACACTGTGCAATCCAATTGGACAATGTTCTTTTGGAGACTGGAAGTCCCAAATGAGAAGGGTCAAAAGCAACAAAGAGTTGGGAGGACTTTCTATGTTGCTGTGTCCTTTGTAAGTAAAACGTGAGTGCTCTTTTACAGTCCAAAGTATGAAGACTCCTTTCTGCATTTGAAGCATGAGGCCTTGGAAAAAATACAGGCAGGTAAACAGCTTGGTTTCCTTTTTCTTTTCAGCAGTTTCCAGTTTTAATGTAAACCGCCACATGCCTTTTTTTGGTTTTGGCGGTCTATCAAGTTTTAAATAAAGATAAAGAAAGATAAAGATAAAGAAAGATAAAGATAAAGATAAAGAAAGATAAAGAAAAGGTGAGACCACCTTTGGCATAAAGTGTGGATGAGTCCTAAGGACTACCTTATCATGATGGAACCTCGTGTAAGAAGGATCAGCCACTAATGCTTGCAACTCACTAATGCAGCGTGCTGATGTGATTGTAATGAGAAAGACAACCTTCCAGGAAAGGAATTTCAAGGAGGTAGTAGCTAAAGGTTCAAAAGGCGGCTTCATGAGCTGCCCAAGAATTAGATTCAGATCCCATGCCACTGGTGGTGGCCTAATGGGAGGCTTAATTAGAAGGAGGCCCCTCATAACTCTCGCTATGAGAGGATGAGAGGAAATAGGCTGTCCATTTAAAGGCTTTAAAGAAGCTGAAATAGCACTTAAATGGACTCATACTGAGTTGGTCTTAAGCCCTGCATTATATAAATGAAGGAGATACTCCAATAATGATTCCAGAGGTATAGCACGAGGGTCAAGACCCTTCTGCAAACACCATATGGAAAACCTTTTCCACTTGAAAGCATAAGAGCGTCTTGTGGAAGGCTTTCTAGAAGCATAAAGGATATCCTTTACCTGCTGAGACAGGTCAAGACCATGAAGGTCTAGGTCCTCAGCAACCAGGCCCTGAGATGCAGAGAGTGGGGATCAGGATGCCACAACATCCCGTCCTCCTGAGACAGGAGATCTGGAGCAGATCCTAACTCCAGAGATGGAGCTTGAGAGAGATGTAGGAGCAGAGGGTACCACACCTGGCATAGCCAATGTGGAGGTATGAGAATCATATGACCTCTGTCTCTCTGGAGCTTGAAAAGGGTTTTGGGAATTAGGGGAATGGGTGGGAAGGCATATAGGAAGTCCTGATCCCAATGAAGGAGGAAAGCATCCCTGGCCTGAGAACCCTAAGACGGAATTCTGGAACAGAATCGGGGAAGTTTGGCATTCAACGGACTTGCAAAGAGGTCTATGTCCAGAGTTCCCCAAATTTGAAAACTTTTTGCTACCTGGTCTGCACGAAGAGACCACTCGTGTGGAAGCAGAATTCGAATGAGTCTGTCTGCCCAGGAGTTCTGAATGCCTGGCAGATACACTGCAAGGAGATGAATCTGATGCTCTCTGGCGAGGGCCCATAGTCGCAAAGCTTCGTTGCACAGCGACAGAGAGCCTGTTCCTCCCTGCTTGTTCAGATAGAACATAGCTACTTGATTGTCCGTCTGAATTAGGACTGTCTTGTAGCTCAGCTGGGTGTGGAACACTCGAAGAGCAAGGAAGATTGCTCTGAGTTCCAAGAGACTGATGTGTAGATGGGTCTCCTGTGGAGTCCAGTTGCCTTGGGTAGAGAGACCTTGCAGGTGAGCTCCCCAACCCACCTGTGAGGCATCTGTTGTTAGAGTGACCTGGGGTGGGGGCTGTTGGAAAGGGGACCCCACCAACAGGTTTTGGGTCGACTGCCACCATTGTAGGGACAAAATAAGGCGACTTGAGTTTGCTATTTTGTCTGATAGGCAGCCTGATGCTTGGGTCCACTGAGTGGATAGAGTCCATTGGGCTACTCTCATATGGAGGCGAGCATAGGGAACCACATGCACGGTAGATGCCATGTGGCCTAGCAATTGTAACATTTCCCGAGCAGTGAGATGAGTTTTTAACACTGCTTGGGAAGCTAACTGCACAATGCGAAGGCAGCGGGGCTGTGGAAGATAGGCCCTTGTTTTCCTGGTATCCAGCATAGCTCCTATAAACTCTAGAGACTGAGTGGGAGTTAGGTTGGATTTTGGGATGTTTATGACCAGGCCCAAATACTGAAGTATACGCATTGTGCAAGATAGGGAAATTCTGGCCTCTGATTCTGATGGGGCTCGAATGCGCCAGTCGTCTAAGTAGGGGAAGACGAATATTCCTAGAGTGCGAAGAAATGCTGCCACTACAGCCATGCATTTTATAAACACCCTTGGTGCTGAGGCCAGGCAAAAAGGAAGAACCCTGTACCGGTAGTGCTTCCCTTGAAATAGAAACTGAAGGAATCTTCGGTGGGTTGGATGGATGAGAACATGGGTGTACGCATCCTTGAGATCTAGAGAACAAAGCCAATCCTGACTCTGAAGGTATGGCAGAAGAGTTCCTAGAGAAATCATCTTGAACTTCTCCTTGAACAGGAATTTGTTCAATTCTCCGAGGTCTAAAATGGGTCTGTGTTCTCCTGTGTTCTTTGGAATAAGGTAATAGGGGGAGTAAAACCCTGTACCCTGTTGGGAAATGGGTACGTCTTCTATTGCCCCGTGGGCAAGAAGTAAATTGACCTCTTGACCTAACTGATTTTCGAGTGAAGTCTGAGAATTGAATCGTCTTACAACTGTAGGAGGCAGCATGTTGAGGAAATGAAGCTTGTACCCCTCCCTTACAATGGAGAGAGTCCATTCTTCTGCTGCTATCTGCTCCCATCTGCAGGCAAAATGACACAACCTTCCTGGAATGGTGGAGGACTCTGGCCCGTTGAGAGACAGGAAAGCCAAGTTCTCTAGATGGGAGTCAAAGCCCCTGTGGAGGCTGAGTCTGTTGGGCCGGTTGAGGCTTAACAGACTTTGTTTTTCTTTGTTTTGGTGGCTGCTGTCCCTTTCAAGCAGACTGACCTGCAGAATGCCCCTTCTGGGTATAGGAGGGGTAAAACCTCTTCTTTTTAGAGAAGAATGGTTTCTTGTAGGATTTTCTCCTTGCAGGATCAACTGTAGCCTTGGATAGTCTATCCAAAGTGGTGTTATCAGCATCCAGCTCATTAGCTTTCTCTTGCCAATTTTTGCCAAAGAGATTTTCGCCTGTGCAAGGGTTATTCCCCAGTTTGTCCTGTACCCAGAGTTCTAAGTCAGATGCTTGGAGCCAGGCAATCCTACGAGCACCTATGGCAATGGCAGAGGTTCTGCTTATGCACTCAAAGCAGTCAAAAGCTGCACGATTAAATAGAAATTACACTTACCTGGTAATTGTCGTTCCTTGAGTGACGACAGTTTAGTCCTCTACAGCTGGGTAGTGCATCTCCTCCTGCAGCTTGGAGACTGGACCAATCAAATCTTCATCCCCCTGGATGTAGCGAGCTGGAAATCCCCATCAGCCCCAGTGAACTATTGACAAAGCAGACTCAAGAGCAACAAATAAGTAGCTAACTTTTTTTTTTTGTTGTTGTTTTAACAATCAGAACCTGGAACAGAACATAACCTGCCCTCTAACGGGAACAGGGAGGAAGACCTGCCCCAAAAGCGCTCTTTCCCCTTGCCCAGTCTGGAAAGAGATAGAAAGTAAAACTCACCTGTCACTTCGCTCCATGACCATGATTATGTGCCGAGCTAGCCACAAACCTGAGGGCGGGAAGGAGGACTAAACTGTCGACACTCAAGGAACGACAATTACCAGGTAAGTGTAATTTCTATTTCCTTATCATTCCTCCAGTTTAGTCCTCTACAGCTGGGATGTAACAGAGCAGTACTAACGGGAGAGACCCTGCCAGCCGGCACGCAAGACCGCTGACCCGAAACAGGCATCCCCCGCCGCCAACACATCCAACCGGTAGTGTCTACTGAACGTATGTAATGACGACCAGGTGGCCGCCTTGCAAATCTCCACCGGCGGAACCAGACTGTGCTCAGCCCAGGACGCCGCTTGCGCCCTAGTAGAATGCGCCCTGAGGCCTATAGGAGCCGGACGCCCCTGCAATACGTAAGCCGAAACAATAGCTTCCTTAATCCACCTGGAAATGGATGCCTTGGCCGCCGCTTCACCCTTCCTAGGCCCGCCGAACAACACAAACAGACGATCCGATTTGCGAAAATCCGCGGAAACCGACAAATAACGACGCAAGGCCCTCTTCACGTCCAATCGACTCAGACCGCGATCCGACGGATGCCCCGCTTCTGCTTGCAGAACTGGCAGAGACACAGTTTGATTCACATGAAAGGGAGAAGATACCTTAGGTAAAAAGGAGGGAACCGGTCTCAGAACCACCTTTCCTTGGAAAAACACAGAAATGGCTCTCTGCATGAAAGAGCCTGCAACTCCGAAATGCGCCTCGCCGAACAGATAGCTACTAAAAAGACCACCTTAAGAGTCAAGTCTTTGACAGAAATCCGAGACAGAGGCTGGAACGGCGCTCTTCCTAACGCCCGCAAAACTAAGTTGAGATCCCAGGACGGAACGGAGATCCGACGAGCCGGGCGCAGTCTGGTCACTGCTTTAAGGAAACGGACGACATCGCCATAAGCACCCAGAGCCATACCCTGGATCTTACCTCTATAGCAGGCCAAAGCCGCCAATTGCACCCTCAAGGAGCTGGCGGCCAGCCCCTTGTCAAAACCATCCTGCAAAAAACTCAATACCACTGATACGGAGGCCCTAGAAGCCCGAACCTGACGCCTGGAACACCAGTCCTCAAAGATCCGCCAGATGCGTACATAGGCAAACGAGGTCGACCGCTTTTGCACTTGAAGCAAAGTTGCCATGACCGATTTAGAGTAGCCCTTCTTCTTTAACCTTGCCCTTTCAATAGCCAAGCCGTAAGCGAGAATCGATCCACTTGCGGCATTAGAAGAGGCCCCTGAACCAGGAGTTCCGGCGACAACGGGAGACACCACGGGGGACCGTCCAGCAACCTTATCAGATCGGCATACCACGGACGCCGGGGCCAATCTGGTGCCACTAGAAGCACCCTCCCCCGATGGGCTTCGATACGTTGAATCACCCGACCGATGAGGGCCCACGGAGGAAATACGTAGAGCAGCCCCGTTGTCGGCCACGGCTGCACCAGGGCGTCGATCCCTTCTGACATGGGTTCTCTCCGCCTGATGAAGAACCGAGCCGCTTTCGCGGACCGGCACGTCGCCATGAAGTCCATGACTGGCATGCCCCATCGCAGAGTCAATTGGGCGAAGACGTCGGGATGCAATTTCCACTCTCCGGCATCCACCTGGATTCTGCTGAGAAAGTCTGCCGTCACATTTTCCTTGCCGGCGATGTGAGCCGCCGATATTGCCTTCAACTGCGGCTCCACTCAGGCAAACAGTCCTTCGGCCTCTTCCGCCATAGCAGCGCTTCCTGTGCCGCCTTGCCGATTTATGTACGCCACCGTGGCCGCATTGTCTGACAACACTCGCACCGCCTGATGTGTCACCAGCTTTTGGAAGCTCTGCAGAGCCAAGAACACCACTCTGAGTTCCAGACGGTTGATCGACCACCTGCTCTCCTCCGTCGTCCACCTCCCTTGTGTGAACTGACCTGCACAATGCGCCCCCCAGCCTGTTAGACTCGAATCCGTGAAAAGGGGAAGCCACACCGGCTGCTCCAACGGCATTCCTGCCTGCAAGACTGTGGGACGAAGCCACCACCGCAGCGCCTGACGGACGCGCTAAGGACAAGGGAGTCGCTTGCTCAGCGAGTCGGACTGATTTGACCAACGATGGAGCAAGGATCGCTGCAGAGGCCGCATGTGAAACCTGGCCCACGGCACGACCTCCAGCGTCGCTGCCATCGTCCCCAAGACCTGGAGGTACTTCCACGCCGTTGGCACCGTGAGTCTCTGGAAGGCCTGCACTAGACACTGGAGGGTTAGGGTCCGGCGCTCCATTAGAAAAACAGAACCTCTCCGAGTATCGAACTGAACCCCCAAATACTCGAGGACTTGAGTCGGCGACAAATGACTCTTGAGCGGGTTGACCACCCAGCCTAAGCTCTGAAGAAAACCCACCACCTGTTGTATGGCTTTCTCGCTCTCGGCCTGGGATTTTGCTCTTATCAACCAATCGTCGAGGTAAGGATGAGCTAAGACTCCTTGCTTTCGCAGCACCGCCGCCACCACTACCATTATTTTGGTGAACACCCGAGGGGCAGTCACCAAACCGAAAGGCAGCGCCTGGAACTGAAATGACCCCACGGCAGGGCGAACCGAAGAAACTTCTGATGAGACTCCCGGATGGGAACATGGAGATAAGCCTCTGAAAGATCGAGAGATGTGAGATACTCCCCCTGACGAACCGCCACCATGACGGACCGCAGGGTTTCCATGCAAAAATGCAGAACTCTGAGACAGCGATTCACCCCTTTGAGGTCTAGGATAGGCCGAAGAGAGCCGTCCTTCTTTGGCACCACGAAATAAATGGAGTAACGCCCCATTCCGTATTCCGCAGGCGGTACCGGGACGATGGCTGCTAGCTGCAACAGGCGGTCCACTGTTTGACGAACTTGCAAGGCCTTTTTCGGACTTCTGCAGGGAGAACTTATGAACGAATCCAGCACTGGCCTTGCCAGATCCAACGCATACCTGTTGCGAATGATCTCCAAGACCCACTGGTCCGATGTTATGCGGGTCCAGGCAGAAAGAAACCCCCGCATCCGACCTCCAATCGGTTGTCCTTCTGCCGGGACCCTCTGCCATTCATTGTGGTTTCCGGACGGCTCCCGCAGATGCCGCCGCGAAACCTCTACTTGCCCCCCGGAAGCCCCGGAACCCCTGAGCCTGGGACAGGAACCTTCCTCTTTGAGAACCCGCGAAACGGGGGGAGCGAAATCTTCGAAAATCCCGAAACTGTCCCCGAAAGGACGTGGAAAATTTTCCTGGCTTGGGCTTGTCCTCCGGAAGCCGACCCCCTTTGGACTCCCCTAAATCTTTGACTAACTTATCAAGATCCTCTCCGAACAATAACTTGCCTTTGAACGGAAGCTTACCAAGCCGAGACTTGGAGGAACCGTCGGCCGCCCAGTTTTTTAGCCAAAGGGCCCTCCGCGCCGCTACCAGAGACGACATACTATTCGACAGGGCCCTAATCGGGTCACAGTGCACATCTGCTAAATATGCCGCTCCAGATTCCAGACGCTGTAGCTCTCACACGTCGTCCTGCTCTATCGCCGCCGACTGTCTCAGGCGCTGGACCCACCTTAGACAGGCCCTAGCCACCCAAGCCCCACAGATGGACGCCTGCAGAGAAGCTGCATCTGCTTCAAAGGACTGTTTCAACAGACCATCCATCTTTCTATCCTGTGAGACTCCTTCAAGGCCGCACTGCCTTCCACCGGAATCGTGGTCTTCTTCGTGACCACCGACACCGCCGCATCAACTTTCGGGGCACGAAACCTTTCCTTATCACCATCCGATAAAGGATAGAGTCTACTCATGGTTCTTATGCCTTTCAAATCCGCTTCAGGATGATCCCATTCGGTTTGAATCATCTGATCTATCACTTTATGAATGGGAAACACCACCTGTGTCTGACGTACCGCCTGAATAATAGGATCCGCCACATCCACTTCGGGTGCGGACTATTCCGGCGACAGCCTAAGCGTCTGCAGGACCTCGGAAATGAGGGCCGACAACTCTTCTCTCCGAAACACTCGAATGATCCGTGCCTGATCCTCAGGTTCAGGAATCTCACCTTCCTCTAAATCCTCCAACTCGCCATCCAAGTCACAACCGTGCTCTTCCTCCTCCTGGAAATCCAACTCGGAAGAAGAGCCCTCCGCTGGCCGTGGCCTCTTGAGTGGCTTGACAAGTCCACTCTCACGTTCTGCCAGTGCAGCCCGAGCACTGGGAGAAGGAAGCGACCCAGAACTTGGTAAAAGCTCCTGCCTCTTGCGACAGAAGGCCTGATGCATGTGCAACACAAAGTCTGGAGAAAAATCTTCCATCAATGCAGGACCCCCATCTACCGGAGATACGCCCAGCAGCCCAGGCGTCCCCTCCAATTCTGGAGCGGATGGACCAGCCATCCATGCTTCACCCTCCGGCTCCTTCAATGTGTCCGGAAGGACTGGAGCTGTCGCCCCTTCCATTTGCTGCTCCACAGTCAGGGATACGGAAGCACAGGAATGGCAAATACCTGTCTCCGTAGCCGTGCCCCTACGGGTGCCACAAATCACGCACTGAGGCCTCGCTGACATGGACTACAGAGCCTGCGAGTCTCAATGTAACTGAAAGCAAGATAGGGAGAACTGGTGGGCTCCCTATATATATCCTGCTGTTTTTCCCCAAAAAGGTTCCTTAGGCAGCCCTTTTCACTGGGCCCACTAGGGGCTTGAACGCATCACCTGTGGATCAGCAGGCAAGGAACCAGCCAACACGCCACTGCTCTGCTGTTTCCTTTTTTTTTTTTTTTTTAAATATTGATGAGCTTTAGTTTACTTAGTGATGCTCTGCCACTACAACCGCTAAAGAGTCCCGACCCCTCAGGCCCTAGGGACCCACGCACCGGCAAAGAGACCCAAAGAAAATAAGAAAGCTTAAAACAAGCGGGAAGACGCCGGACAACGGCACTGCCGGCTTACCAGTAAAACCACTGAGAAAACCGCGTGGCTAAAATGGCCACGGTTTCTCTCAGCGATTTTGGCGCGCTTTGCACAATGAGCCCTGAAGCACCGCAGGTCTCAGAACTGCATGCCAGCGACCTCCCCCGTTGTTCCTGGCTTTTACCTGCCGAAAAAATGATGAAACTGCGTCGATCGGAGCCTCGATCGCCGAAAGACACAGGATCGCCGCAGAGCCTCTGACATGTGCTCGACCACTTCTCCGGAGCCGGCGCCTGCAGGCTTTCACCCAGCGCTCTGCCCGTGGCCCGCACTAGGGGCTCTACCCCGTTCAGTCAAGGGGTAAGAGATCCTAATTAGTAAAAGCCGCCAGGGGGAAGATAGAGGCTAGGCAAGGGAGAATCACTCCAGAGCAGAAACCCCTTCCCTGTCTGCTATGATGTATGCAAAATTTTGACTTTTTTTTTTTTTTTAAAGGCACAGCACCCAAATATCAATTCCTCCAAATCAAATCAAACCAAATCAAATGAAGTGAAATCAAAATTCATCTACATAGCCTGCTTATTAGTTCCTCCAGTGAGCCCAGCACCTAGGCTCACAAGGTCCTCCTGCTGCTTGGAGACTGGACACACTGGGGCTGATGGGAATTTCCAGTTCGCTACATCCAGGGGGATGAAAATTTGATTGGTCCAGTCTCCAAGCCGCAGGAGGAGGTGCACTACCCAGCTGTAGAGGACTAAACTGGAGGAACAATAAGGAACAAACTTGGAAACATCTTGGGCATGTTTGACAAGTGTAAGATAATCTTGCCTCTTATCATCAGGAAGGAGAGGGCTCATAAGCTCTAGATCTCCTGTAACCTCCTTAAGAAAATCATTTTTATTGTCCTTATTCCACTCAGCACACATTTACAAAGGAAGAACATAGTCCAACAAGCAACTGTGCTAAACATCTGTTCAACTAACATACTCATGAAGTTACCCCAACAAACGTACCCCCCCCCCCACCAATCCTGCAAGAACCCCAAGCCCTCTACTGCTTCATCAACCTCTAAAGAACAGCAGTACATTCATCAGACATCCATATAGTAAAGAAGTGAAACATCAAACGACATCATCTTTCGATGCGCCAGGAATAATGTTTTGAATGACCCCCGAGGTCCCCAGATCAAACCCTACTACCCCTTCCCCCCCCAAGGGCCCCCCACCCACCCCCTCCCCACTCCCTCTCTAACTTCCCCGCCTCCTACCCTCCCCAGGTCCCCTACCCCCCAGATCCCCGGTGAGCTCGGGACTAAGTTAATTTACCCGATCCAGAAGATGCCACTACTCGCACACTAAGGGTTGGTCAGATGAGGATGACTCCTCCCCCCTGTCCACCTGCCTTCCCCCTACTTTAGCCCTCAGCCCCAAAAGAAAAACATGCAGAAGCAGATTGGAATCACAGTCAGTGGGCTACGCCCCATATTCGATTACATTTTTCCACTGCTTCCCCCCCCAAGAACTCTCGCTGTAGGGGTCTCCATAGCTCTCAAGTCTACCATGGCTCTTTCCCATTCTCCCACCCCCGGGGCCTTATCCTCCAGCTAGTGTCGCAATATACATTTCTTTGCCACCAAGAATCCTTTCTCACAGAGTTTGCGCTCCTCTCTTACCCCAGGTGTCTCTCCCTCACTCTGTAACTTCCTTAAGGAACATTCCCATATATAAAATGTAGGAACTAATCCTGGCAGAAAGCATAGAGGCCTGGAAAGTTTGACGCCCAAAGGCATCAAGGGTCCTACATTCACGTCCTGGCGGATTAGATGCATGTCTCTTTGCACTCTTGATCCTTCTCATAGCTGATTCCACTACCATAGAGTGGTGTGGTAACTGGGTTTTTTGAAATTCAGGACAAGGAGTTACTCGATACATGGTATCAAGCCTACGAGAATGAGGAGAGGTGCTAAGAGGTGTCTCCCACATTCTTAGCATGAGATCATGCAAGATCTCATGAATAGGCAAAATAGCCGCCTCCTTGGGAGCTTTAGGATATTGTAAAATCTCAAATTCCCTTGCTCTGTTTCAGGAACCACTGTGATGGAAAGACCTCTAGCCACCTCCCGGATGAAATCCTGAAAGGATATATCCTCTGGAGGAGACATCCTAATTTTGGGAGAGGAAGGCTCCCCAGAGAGAAGTACTCCGGTACCGACAGAGCTGTCAGAATCCTCAGACTCCTCGGAGGATTCAAAGTATCTCCTGTCCGGGTGCTCTTGCAAAGCACGATACCGGTACCAATCGAAGTCGGTACTGGAGGGGTCCGGTACCGGCCTGTCGATACCGGAGGAAACAGCATGACTTGGTGTCGGTAACACAGTCGCCGATGTCGATGCTGTCGGTACCGGTATCGGTGCTGGAACCGGTGTCGGTACTGGTTGAAGTGTCTGAAGCGGTCCCGAGGGCACCGAAGCCGCAAAGAGAGCCGCCAGACTGCGTTCAATAGCCAAGAACCTCTGGTCTATTGACGCTGCCGATGCCTGGGTGTCGATACCGGATGAAGCGGCCGGTACCCCAGAGCACGGCACCAGTAGTTCTGCCGAGGTTGAGGCCTCGAGAACATCCTGGAGCCCCGATAGTGCTTTGGAAGCCGAAGCCTCCCGCCGGGGCAGTTTTGCCGGTACAAGTCCCTCAAGGGCAACGCCAGAGGCATCTCGATGCTTGGAAGGCGATCTACCCTTTGAGGACCGGCCAGATTTATGTTTGGTTACCTGAGATCCATGGGAGGAAGGCGAAGCCCTGGAAGACGTCGATGCCATGGATGCTGCATCGGAGGGAAAAAGGGTGCTAAGCTTAACAGCTCAGTTTTGCCAACCCCTCTTCTACATCCTCCCACAGGCTTTACACTCCGAGATGGAGTGGTCAGGACCTAAACATTTAAGGCACCACTCGTGAGTGTCAGTGACAGAGATGGTACCGCCACACTTGGAACACTTTTTAAAACCCGAGGCGGGTTTTTCCATTCTGAAGGAAAAGTTGGGCCTAGTGCCCAAAATGACGTGTGGCACCCGAAAGAAAAAAGACTGGAAAGTCCAGAAAAAAGAAAGAACGAACTGGCAGTACCGGTATCGCGTCGAGGAAGGCAGACGCTACCACAAAAATGAAAAAGATATGGGATAATTTCTGCGGTGACAGGAAAACGACCTGCTGGCTCCGCGGAAAACGAAGAACTGGAGAGAGGCAGTTGGGAAAGGCGTGACGGCAGCACGCAGGCGCTGTGGGAGGCTCCCAAAAGCTTTCTAATTGGACGCTGGGGAGCATTCCCGCGCAGGCTCCATCGGTACCGACGATACCCATATGTGAAGACTACATTCCTGCTTGTTCCTGGAGATTACTGTATATATCATGGACTGCCCAAAGAACAAACCAGTCAGTACTAGAGGAGATCAAACCTAATCTTTTCTTAGAAGCTCTTTCAAGACTGACTTTCATACTTTGGATACATCATACAAAGAGAGAGATCATTGGAGAAAGACATAATGCTTGGGAAAGTTGAAAGTCACCATAAAAGAGGAAGGCCGGCAATGAGATGGATCAATACAATAACAGCAGCTACGGATACCACTCAATCAACAATGAGCCGCTTGGCTGAAGACCGAACAAAGTTTTGGTCAACTATCCAGAGGATCGTCAGGAGTCGACACAGACTCGACAGCACCTAACATGATAACGTAATGAGTAATCTCCCCTCATATCTCCATAAATTAAACCAAACAATTCTACATTGAGGGGGTAATCTTCTAAGGGGCCATGCCAATCATCACGTGTGTAAATCATGGTATTTTAGAAATTTATTTGCGTACTTTAGCTGGTCGCTGATCGATAAGAATGCTGGTCAGCCCAATAGCACATATTTTCACTGTGGGCGCAACCCATGAGTACATACGTAAATTTTAAAATACTATAATTTACAAACGCTTTTAGACAAATCTAGGCATGGGCATTCACATTAGCCATAGGGCTGGCGTAAGTGATAGCACCTAGATTTGGCAAGCATCTCCATCAAATTGCATTCCTATTTTATAAAGTACAGCACACGTGTACTTTATTTAGGCAGAAAAATTAAGATCTGGCAGCTAGTCGATAAAAAATTGTAAAGGTGTTAACAATGCAAAACTATAGTATGTCCTTTTTGCAGACACTCTTGAAATACTTCCTGGCACTGGCACAGGCAGGAATGCCTTGAAGCCATTTCATAGTATGAATCCAATCTAAAACAAGTATGTGGTCAAACTTACCAGCTTCCAAACTCTTCCTTGTTCCATTCAAATTTGTGGTCCAGGTGCCTGAATAGTCTCACTCCTGGAAGCAAATTATTAAATTCAGAGTTTGGCGTACTGATCACCACAATGACTGGAGCCCAAAACCCAAATATCACATCTGGGAAAGCTGCTAATTCCTCTGGTTCCAAGTGCTCTATTCTGAAGGGGGTAATGATGATGCATTGTAAGCAAGAATGTCACTTAATATCCTTTCTAACTAATTCTACAAATTCTGAGACTTAATTGAATCGGTGATAAAAAAAATGCTTGAGATGTGTAAAAAATTAAATGGAAATACTGTTTCAAAACGTTAAATAATGCACACACATTCAAAGAACAAAAGTTAACTCTCAATCACATACCCCCCTCCATGCATGTAAAGAACATCGGGTTTGTCAGCGACACTTGCTTCTTATGCCTTACTACTAAGAGTGCATTTGTTCATGCACTTTCAAAAATTTAATGTGCACTAAACTGATTTAATGTGCCATTAAATTAGAGCACAATAAATCAATTTAGCACTTACAAAAAATTCCCTATTAAAACAAATGTGTGAAACTAAAGAAAAACATACAGAATAAAATTTGTGGAAATCTCCTCCCCCCTCCCCACCCCATCCACAAAAAACTAGCCAAATAACATAGTTACTCACCTGTAACAGGTGTTCTCCAGGGACAGCAGGAATCAGTCCTCACTTATGGGTGACGACGGAGCCCGTGCGGAGCAATTCCCCAGCTTTCAAAGAAAGCCTTTGGGATTGTTGCCATGCATGCGTGGTCCTCTTCCCGCCCAAGGGTGCCATCTTGCTCAGTCAGGTCCCAGAGCTAGAGCCCTACTAAGCAGATGGCAAGGAAAGGACAAAAAAATTGCAACTCTTCAGGCGAGGTGGGAGGGTAGTGAGGACTGATCCCTGCTGTCCCTGGAGAACACCTGTTAAAAGTGAGTAACTACGTTTTCTCCAGGAACAAGCAGGAAGTTAGTCCTCTCTTATGGGACTCCCGAGCTACAGGCTACCGAAGCTGTAAGCCAAAAAGCGCCTCCACGAGCCCGTGAGCAGAAGCGAATGTCCAAAGGAAGCCCGAGTCCTCGGGCCCTCGGGGCAAGCTCTCGGTAGCCTCAGAAGAAGGGTCGGAGGGCAGGAGTTGCTTATACCCCAAACAGACTACAGAGTACAGTATGGCCAAAGGTGCTGTCTCGGCGGGACCCCCTCTCCAGGCAGTAGTGCGAAGCAAAGGTATTCGCTGAAGACCAGGTCGCAGCCCGGCAGATGTTCATCAGAGGCATGAAGCACAGCGAAGCCACTGACACCGCATTGGCATGGACACCATGCGCGGTGACCTGATGATCCAGCAGAGCAACCACCTTTGCCTGGGCAAAGGCGATGCAGTCCACCCACCCAAATGGAGAGGATGCACTTGGTGACTGCCAGCCCCAGGCAGTTGGGATCGTAGGCGATGAAGAGCCGTTGGACCTGCGATGCTCTTGGGTGCATTGCAGGTAGAAGGTGAGAGCCCTCTTGCAGTCGTGTATGCAAGGACCTCCGATGCTCAGTCAGCGTGAGGTCTCGGGAAGAAAGTCGGCAAGACCACCTCCTGATTGAGGTGGAAATCCGATACAACCTTCAGTAGGAACTTGGGATGGGTGCGAAGGATCACCCTATTTCTATAAAACCTGGTGTAGGGGGCCTCTGCCATGAGGGCTTGAAGTTCGCTGATTCACCATGCCGAGGTCAGTGCCACCAAGAAAAATCACCTTCCAGGAAAGGTGCCGGAGTGAACACATCGCCATCGGCTCAAAAGGCAGCCGTGTCAGCTGCGTGAGCATGATGTTCAGGTGGTTGGCCAAGATGGCGCTCAGGTGGACCCTGACCAAGTTGGACTTCAGTCCCACTTGTGAAAGTTGGAGAAGGTACTGGAGAACCCAACAGGTGGCGCAGGAGAATGGGTCGATTTGGAGCTCAGAGCACCAGATCGAAAACCACCACACTTTAGGGGGTAGGCCCGCCTTGTCAAGTCCATCCTCGATGCGAAGAGGACGTCCTCAATCTCAACTGGGAGGTATAGCGAGGCTAAAGAGACCCATTCAGCCACCAGGCTGTCAGGGATAGCGAGGCCAAATTCGGGTGAAGCACCCGTCCCTCCTCCTGCGTCAGCAGACTGGGCACACTGCCTAGGGGAACTGGAGGCTTCAACAAGAGCTGGAGTAGAAGCAGGAACCAAGGTTGTTGAGGCTACGAAGGGGCCACGAGAATCACCGAGGCTCGGTCACACTAGATCTTGTGGCGGGTCCTTGCCAGAAGAGGAGTGGGAGGGAACGAATACAGAAGCCCAGAGGTCCAGTTCAGGAGGAAGGCATCTGGGGTCTTGCTCGGGTGTGGTGTTGGCCCGCAGAAGCAGGGGAATTGTGAGTTCGCCGGGCTGGCGAACAGGTCCTTGGACGGAGTCCCCCAGAGGCGGAACAGGTGGATAACCACCTGCGTACTCAGGCGCAACTTGTGTAGGCGGAGAAGCCGGCTGAGCCTGTCAGCGAGGACATTGTCTTGGCCCAGGAAATAGACAGCTCTTAGGATCATGCCCCGGCGCACTGCGGAGCAGCAGAGGAGGACCACCTCCCGGCAGAGGAGGCGGAAGCCCGTGCACCCCTCCATGTTTATGTAGAACATTGCGACTCTATTGTCGGTCTGCACGAGCACCGACCTGTCCCTCAGGTGGCACTCGAAGACCTTCAAGGCCAACCGGACCACCCGAAGCTCGAGCAGGTTGATCTGCTGTCGAGATCCCTCGGGTGACCATTGCCCATAGGTACAGAGATGACTGCAGTGGGCTCCCCAGTCCAACAGCAAGGCGTCAGTCGTCAAGATGAGTTTGTGCGGGTGAGTCTGGAAAGGCATGCCCCGGAGGCAGCTCTGGGTGTCCTGACACCAGACTAGGGATTCGACTAGGCTTGAGACACCCAGACAGGGTCCCGGAGGGGGCCCGAGGCCTAGGCCCATTGCGCCTGGAGGAACCATTGGGTTGCTCGCATGTGCATGCTAGCATGGGGAATGATGTGTACAGTCGAGGCCATGTGTCCCAGGAGGTGTCGCAAGGCCTGCCCCAAGATTCTGGGCCAGACCTGAATCTCAGCAGTCAGAGCACGGAGCCGATCCGCGCATGCTCGAGGGAGAAAAGCAGTCGCACATTCTGTGTCGAGAAGAGCGCTAATGAACTCCAGGGTCCGCACCGGTATGGGGTGGGATTTGGAGTAGTTGATTAGAAAACCGAGGTGCTCGAGGAGGAGAACTGTGCGCGACACCGAGAGATAAGCCTTCTCTGCCGAGGTGCCCAAGCCAATCGTCTAGGTAAGAATAGATGGATATGCCCTGCAGCCGGAGATGGGCCGCAGCTGCCGCCAGGCACTTGGTGAAGATTTGTGGGGCAGATGAAGCCCGTAGGGCAGCACTCTGTACTGGAAGTGCTCTCCCTGCACCCTGAAACGCAGGTACTTCCTGTACTTGGGGTGGACAGGAATGTGAGTGTAAGCGTCTCTGAGAGTCAAGGAGCATACCCACCTTGCCGGAGGTAGGGCAGCAGGATGCCAAGAGATAGCATTTTGAACTTCTCCTGCACCAGAAACTTGTTCAGGTTCCTGAGGTCGAGGATGGGGTGTGCAGGCCCCCCAGTCCTCTTTGGAACGAGAAAGTACCAGGAATAAATCCCTTAACCTGGAGGTGTGGCGGAACCCTTTCGACTGCCTGTTGACCGAGGAGATTGTTCAACTCTTGCTGCAAGCAATTCTGGTGCGAGGGAAGCTGGGTAGGCTCCGCTGGAGAGAAGGGAGGAGGGGATCTGTCTAGGTAAAGACGAATACCCCATCTCAGATCACCTGTAGGACCCAGGTGTCCGAAGTGATAGCCACCCATTCGGGGGCAAAAAGAGACAGGCATCTTCCCACGGGCAGAAGCGACCCCAGGGAGGCGAGAGGCTATGCTTTCGGCGTCAAAACCCTGGTGCTGGCTGGGGTGGTACCGGTGGCTGGGCCTTGGACCCCCTTGGGTTTCTGATGACCCTGAGCACCCCCTTTGCCCTGAGTGCTGGTCATCAACGTGGGGGCAGGCGGGTATGGCAGGTATCCCCGGTAGAGGAGCCCTTTCCTCTAGAAGGAGGACTTGTCGGTGTGCTGCTTCTTCCGTGGAAGCGAGGATGTTTTGCGAGAGAGACGGGTGCGAGAACATAACATAAGAACATAAGATATGCCATACTGGGTCAGACCAAGGTCCATCAAGCCCAGTATCCTGTTTCCAACAGTGGCCAATCTAGGTCATACGTACCTAGCAGTTTCCCAAAAAGACACAGGTTCCACAATGCTTCTACTGGGTCAAGCATTGATATCCTGGGTCCCTTCTTAATAATGGTTTATGGACCTTTCCTCCAGGAACTTTTCCAAACCTTTTTTAAACCCTGCTACACTAACAGCCTTTACTACATCCTCCGGTAACAAATTCCAGAGTTTGATTACACGGTCAGTGAAAAAATATTTTCTTTTATTAGTCTTAAATAGTTTACCCAGTAGCTTCATTGCATGTCCCCTAGTCTTTCTATATTCTGATAAGGTAAACAATCGATCTACGTTTACCCGTTCCACATTCATTAATTTATAGACTTCTATCATATCTCCCCTCAGCCGTCTCTTTTCCAGGTTAGAGCCCTAACCTTTTTAGCCTTTCTTCATAGGAGTATCCTTCCATCCCCTTTACCATTTTGATGGCTCTTCTCTGAACCTTTTCTAATAACTCTATATCCTTTTTAAGATACGGTGACCAGAATTGTACACAATATTCAAGGTGCGGTCTCACCATGGAACGATATAGAGGCATTATAATATCTTTTGTTTTATTTTCCATTCCTTTCCTTATGATACCTAGCATTCTATTTGCTCTCTTGGCTGCCGCTGCACACTGGGCCGAGGGTTTTAACATGTTATCCACAATGACGTCTAAATCTTTTTCCTGGGTGGTGGTTCCTAATGTGAAACCTTGCATCGTGTAACCATAGTTTGGGTTGTTCTTCCCTAGGTGTATAACTTTGCACTTGTCCACATTAAATTTCATCTGACATTTTGATGCCCAGTCTTCTAATTTATCAAGATCCTCTTGCAATTTTCCACAATCCTCTTAGGTTTTAACAACTTTAAATAGTTTTGTGTCATCTGCAAATTTGATAACCTCACTCATTATTCCACTTTCTAGGTCATTTATGAATGTGTCAAAAAGCAGCGGACCCAGCACAGATCGCTGGGGTACACCACTATTCACCTTTCTCCATTGGGAAAATTGGCCATTTAGTCCAAACCTCTGTTTTCTATCTTTTAACCAGTTCTTGATCCACAGTAGTACACTGCCTCCTATCAAGTCCAGATACACTATATCAACAGACTCACCTTTGTCCACCTGTTTATTCACACTTTCAAAAAAAACACAACAGATTAGTAAGACAAGATCTTCCTTGTCTAAAGCCATGTTGGCTGTCTCCCATTAGACCATGACTATCTACATGCTGAGTAAGTTTATTCTTTATGATGGTTTCTACCATTTTTCACAGTACTCACGTGAGGCTCACCGGTCTGTAGTTTCCCGGATCACCCCAGGAACCCTTTTTAAAAATTGGTGTTACATTGGCGATCCTCCAGTCTTCAGGTATTAGAGATGATTTTAATGATAGTTCACAGATTACTAATAGCAGGTCTGCAATCTCATATTTCAGTTCTTTCAACACCCTTGGAGGTATACCGTCCGGCCCAGGTGATTTGCTACTCTTCAGTTTATCTAATAGTTGTAATACATCTTCTCGATGTATCGATATTTCCTTCAATTCTTCCGCACCTTTAAACACCACTTCAGTCATAGGTAACATCCCTACATCTTCCTCAGTAAAGACCGAAGCAAAGAATTCATTCAGTCTCTCCGCTATCGCCTTGTAGCCTCTTAGTGCCCCTTTAACTCCTCTATCATCTAATGGACCAACTGACTCTCTCACAGGTTTTTTGCTATGAATGCACTTGAAAAAATCTTTATTTCAAATATTTCCTTCCACAGCAAGCTTCTTCTCAAATTCTCCCTTTGCCTGTTTTATCAATGCCTTGCATTTGACTTGCCAGTGCTTGTGCTGTTTTGCAGGTTTTCGTTGTTTGGCTCTTTTTTCCATTTCCTGAAAGATGCTTTTTTGGCAACAACAGCCTCTCTGACCTCACCTTTAAACCATGCTGGCAGTTTTTTGGACTTCCTTCCACTTTTCTTAAAGCGTGGAATACAGCTGGTCTGGGTTTCCAAGATAGTATTTTTCAACAACACCCAAGCTTGATGTAAGTCTTTAACCTTTGTAACTGCTCCTTTTAGTTTTTTCTTAACTATCTTCTTCATTTTATCATAGTCTCCCTTTCGAAAGTTAAAAGGTAGTACTATGGATTTCCGTACTATCCCTCCTCCACTAATTAAATCAAAGGCGATCATGCTATGATCACTATTGCCAAGTGGCCCCAACACCCTTATCTCTTGCACTAGATCTGGTGTTCCACTAAGGACTAGGTCTAATATGGCTTCCTCTTTGGTCGGTTCATGAACCAGCTGCTCCAAGAAGCAGTCATTTATGTCATCTAGGAACTTTATCTCCCTAGCATGTCCTGTCATGACACTGACCCAGTCGATACAGGGGTAATTGAAATCATCCATTACTGCGCTGTAACTTTTGTTATCTTCCTTGATTTCTTTGAGCATTTCATCATCCATCTGTTCATTCTGGCCCGGTGGTCGATAGTACACCCCCACTGCCATCGCCTTCCCCTTTTTACATGGAATTTCAATCCATAGAGATTCTATAGCAAATTTTGTTTCCTGCAAAACTTTAATCCTTTCTGACTCAATGCCCTCTGTAACATAGAGCGCAACCCCTCCACCAATTTGATCAGCTCTATCATTACGATATAGTTTGTAACCAGGTATGACAGTGTCCCACTGGTTGTCCTCCTTCCACCATGTCTCTGATATTCCAATCATATCTAACCTCTCATTTAGTGCTATATATTCTCCCATCTTATTTTTCAGACTTCTAGCATTTGCATACAAGCATTTTAGAGACTGTATTTTATTCATATTAATTTGGCTATTGGTAGACATGGGTAATTTGGGATCTTTAAGCTCTGTCTGCTCCATACTCAAGGGCATTTGGACTACTTTACTCTTTTTTGGAACCTCTCTGCTTTTGGTAGTATCCTTCAAGGATACATTCTTCCGAACCATACGCTCTTGGGCGACTGTCGGCTTTCCCCTATTATCTAGTTTAAAAGCTGCTCTCTCTCCTTTTTAAAGGTTAATGCCAGCAGCCTGGTTCTATCCCGGTTAAGGTGAAGCCCATCCCTTCAAAAGAGCCCCTCCTTTCCCCAGAATGTTCCCCAGTTCCTAACAAATCCAAAACCCTCATCTCTGCACCATTGTCTCATCCGGAGCTCTGCCTGCCTTTTGGGTCCTGCACGTGGAACGGGAAGCATTTCGGAGAACGCTACCCTGGAAGTTCTGGATTTCAACTTCCTACCTAAAAGCCTAAATTTAGCCTCCAGAACCTCCCTACCACATTTTCCTATGTCATTGGTACCGACATGTACCAAGACAGCAGACTCCTCCCCAGCACTATCTAAGACCTTATCTAGGTGGCGCGTGTGGTCCGCTACCTTCGCACCAGGCAGGCATGTTACCAGGTGATCCTCACGTCCACCAACCACCCAGCTATCTACATGCCTAATGATCGAATCATCAACTATAACGGCTGTCCTAACCCTTACCTCATGGGCACATGGCCCTGGAGAAACCTCCTCGGTGCGAGAGGGTTTTACATCACCTGGAGGACAGGTCCTAGTTACAGGATCACTTCCTGCCACACCAGGGTGATGCTCTCCTGTCATGTGACCTCTCTCCTCCATGGCAACAGGGATGCTGCCAGACTGGAGGTGGGACTTCAGGACTATATCCCTGTAGGTCTCGTCTATATACCTCTCTGTCTGTCTTATGTTTTCCAAGTCTGCTACTCTAGCCTCTAGAGAACGGACTCTTTTTCCCTGAGAGCAAAGAGCTCCTTGCACCTAGTGCACACGTAAGACCTCTCACCAGCTGGGAGAAAATCATACATGTGACACTCAATGCAAAAGACTGGAAAGCCCCCATCTCGCTGCTGGACTGCTGTCTGCATCTTAGTTTTAAGTTTTGTTTAGATCTTTAAGTTCTTTACTTACTAAGGGTTGCCAATAAAATTGTACCTAATACATTTAATATACCTTGTTCACCTGAAGCTTAATTAATCTCAGGTCCTTAGTGTATGACTGATTTGGGTAACGAGCTTCACCTGAGAGCACCTCCTGTCTTTAAAAATGTGTAAGTACCTATAAAGCTACGATTATCCCAGGGGTGGGTAGGTGTGGGGAGGGAAATAACACTTATTAAAAGAGGGCTGCTACACAGTACCCTGTCCTGTGCTGCTGAGGTAAGCTATATTCTTATTTGATTTAAATTATAGCTCTTTGCTGCTGCTAGGCTCTAACCGATTATGAAATTTAAGCTACAAGCTCTCTGCTGGGTTCTAAATTTAACCAGAAAGCTACTTTGCTGATGCTAGGCCCTGAGTGACTATTAAATGTAAACTACAAGCTCTCTGCTGGGTATGGAATTTAATCAGAAAGCTCTCTTCTGTGTGTTAAATGTAAACTTAAACTGCTGCTACTAGGCCCTGACTGATTTAACAAAAAATAGTGGGTTCACAGATTAATTAGCTTTAATAAAAAGAATTCCTTTCAGAAAATTCCCATAAGTATATACTCACAATTGTAGATCTCTCTCCAGAAGTAACAGTCCCCTTTTTCTAGTCTTTCAAGACTCCGTCTCGATCTCGGCTGCCTTGTCCTCCATGGGCTTGCCAAACAGCTTTTCACCAAGGCAGGGGACATCCAGGAGCTTCTCCTGAACCCACTGCTCTAGGTCCGAAGACAGGAGCCATGCCTGGCGTCAGGCTCCGATGCCAGCCACCACTACACAGGTGGAAGACTCAAACCCATCATATGCGGCTTGGAAAAGGTATTTCAAGCAGTCTGCGACCGACCTTAGGAGGGTCTGGAACATGAGGAGGTGTTTCCCACCCAGACCCGTGGAAAAACCGACGATCCCCTTGGCGAGGTCGCAAAGAAACATACCCATATACAATTGGTACACCTGGATGCGGCATGCCAGCATGGATTCCTGGTAAACCTTGCGCCCGAGGGCGTCAAGGGCATGGAATTCCCTGCCAGGTGGGACCGAAGAGTGCGACTTCAGACTCTTCTGTTTCCGCATTGCAGATTCGACTACCATGGAGGCGTGAGGAAGTTGGGTCTTCTGAAACCCTGGGCCACGCTGAACCCTATACATGGCATCGAGTTTCCTACTGACAATAGGGACCGAGGCAGGCGCTTCCCACATGCGGAGCAGTCGGGATAGAATGGATGGTATCGGAACCGTAAGAGACTCCCTGGACGGAGACTCATACTGTAAGATGTCGAATTCCTCTGCCCTCGGCTCCTCCTCGGTCTGTTTCAGTAGGTTGAGGACCCGAGCCATATCCAGCATAAACGCCAGGAAAGAGGTGTCCTCTGGAGGTGACCATCTTTGGGAGACGGGCGGGGATGGTTCAGAGGGAATATCCCTTTGGGCGTGGGTTTCCGGGGAAGTGCCCCTGTCCAATTCCCTGCCCGAGAGGTCCGAGGAGGACTCAAAGTCAGGCTGGTCCCCGTGCCCTGTGGCCGAGGCCTGCTTGGAGCCAGAGGCACAGACTCTGGAAGATCTTGCCCACAAGAAACGGGACGGCAAGCGAGACCACTGCCAAGGACCCTCACGAGGCCTGCGGCTCTCAGGGGTTTCTAGGGCAGTTTTCGGGACCCCAGACGGGTGACTCTCGGTCTCGAGGTGCGAGCCAACCTTGCTGGACAAGAGCACCTGCTGGGCAGTAAAGAAGGCAGAAACGCTGCGCTCCAGTGCCAGCATCCAAAACTCCCACTTGGGAGTGGGCCCTGCAACGCCGACGCCACCGGGTCTGGCATGGAGGAGGCGAGGGGATCCTCACCTGGACGACCCTCAGGAGACCAGGTGCCATCGCCGGAGGCCTCCATGTCTGTACGAGGTACTTTTCGAGGCTGCTCCTTTTCCGACCCTTGGGAATGCTGGGGAGGGCTAAGGGAACAAGTGCGAGACCACTCGCGCTTATCCAGAGCCCCCGACAGCGACTTCGAAGTCGTCTTCTTCTTGCGCCATTCCACCTCGAGCGAACCCTGATTCGGAGTGACGCCTAGGCTGCGGGGTCACTGCGGGGCACTCTGCCAGCAGTGGATCGGAAGGGCGAGGTGCCACCGGAGATTCCGGGGCTGCCTTGCAGAAAATGTCATTGGACATCTGCTTATGGCTTAGCAAGGCCTTAGCGGACATTCTCTTACAAAGTGAGCAGAGCTCCGGGTTGTGGTCTGCCCCCAGACACCATAGACAACAGTTGTGGGTGTCCGTGAGCGACATTTTTGGAGCATCTGTCACATTTCTTAAACCCAGTGGCCATAGGGGCAAAAGGGGCCCCTAAGAGGTAGAAAACCCTCGAGGCCAGCAGTTGGAGAAAAAAGGGTGCGAAAAGGGCCCGACAGAAAAACACTTAAGGAATAAAAGAAAAGGGATCCCCTAGCCCACATCCAAAGCAGGGGTGAAGGGGAGGAAAGGAGAGGACCGTTGCAACCAGAAAAAAATGAGCCAAAAGGCCGAAGTCAAAAAACCTTTTCTGGGGGATGAGGACGTGCGTCTGAAGGGCTCCATGGAAAAAGGGAGAATGAGCAAGATGGTACCCTTGGGCGGGAAAAGGACCACTCATGCGTGGCAGCAATCCCAAAGGCTTTCTTTGAAAGCTGGGGAATTGCTCCGCGTGGGCTCTGTTGGTGTCGATGTCACCCATAAGTGAGGACTGATTTCTTGCTTGTTCCTGGAGAATTTTCTTACTTATGCACATCCCTACTTCCTATATTTTTTTCAGGACAACAGATAGTGTGCAGATGGGGATGATAGGTCATTATGGCTCAGATATTGGGTGGAGTTGGGGGGGGGGGGGATGATGAGAAAACAGGTAATCCCTTAGCAGTGGCAGGAATGCAGATATATCTACCTGCTATAGTAAAACCAATCTTTATGCAATATTCACCATGGTCTTTATGCCCTTAAATTTGAATACTGCATTGAATGTATCACATTAATACAAGTTTTTAATGCATGTTAGCATACAGGTTTCTCCATCTCTTTATTCAAGCAGATATACTAAAACAATTCAGAGACCCTCAAGAACAGATAAATCACAGCGCACATTTCACAGTCTAGATATATGCCTTACTGAAGACAACTGAAATATTTTTCAAATACTCACAATTCAATGCAAGTTATCATATCAAAACCAAGCAGACAAGGATCCTTTTGTGTAACTGAGCCTTGGTATAAGGTAATTTCTAGAGGCTTCCAGCTGGGTTGTAGGTATTCACATGGAAGGGGGGACAATGTATGCCTAAAAAAGACAAGTACTCTATTTTTAGTTCAATAAAAATTTTATGCATCCATCTGAAAACAATCACCGAGTTTCATGTATGTCTGGCACCTCAGAAACACTACTGTATGTATTAGCAATGGTATCCATTAGATTGTTTATCTATGACAAAAATAACACTAAGGGCTGGTCCAGTGGTCTAGTGGCACTGCCCTGCCATGCAGGAAATACAGGTTTCATTCCTGGGCCCAGTTCCAATTCTTCCGGATAGCCAGATTTGAGAACATGACAGATACAACTGTACAAAAGGAGGGGAAAAAACCCCAAAGCTCATTCAAACAGGGACCTTTACAGGACAAAGGGTATACCTGTACCAAGCTCTGGAAGGAGTTACGCTTCAGTTGAGGAATTATTAAATGGAATACTTGGGACTGTAAAACAAGGGAAAACACTGGTAATGATTCTAGTAACTCTTCTCAATATGGCATTAAGCAGGACTGACAAGGATCAGATTACATTGGAAGCATAACATAGTATATGACGGCAGATAAAGACCAGTATGGTCCATTTAATTTGCCCAGTAAGGTGGCTAGAGTGGCTGTAACCATCTTCCCGTGTAAGTCACCTCTCCCCCACTTCTATAGCTTTGTTTAGGATTGTACCCACCGCTCCATGCAGGTCACTTACACCCCCCCCCCCCCCTATTTATCAAAGTATAAAAAATATTTAAGTCTGCTTTGATTTCATCCTTTTGCTAAAAAGCAGTGGTTCTGAACCCAGTCCTCTGGGACCCCCAGGCCAGTCAGCTTTTCAGGATATCCACAGTGAATGTGCATGAGATAGATCTGCATACAATGGAGACAGTGCATGCAGATCTATCTCACGCATATTCACTGTGGATATCCTGAAAAACTGACTGGCCTGGGGGTCCCAGAGGACTGGGTTCAGAACCACTGCTTAAAGGGATCCACTATGTCTGTCCCATGCCATTTTGAATTCTGTCACTATATTAGCCCCCACCACCTCCTTTGGGAGGGCATTCGAAGTATCCACCACCCTTTAGCTGTTGTTGTTGTTGTTAAGTGCCGTCGAGTCAGTGTCAACTCATGGCGACCCTCTAGATAGTTGCCCTAAATTGTGTTCAGTCTTCAGGCAGGCGGCTCATTGTTGACATACTGGTACCCATAGCTGCTGTTATTCTATCGATCCATCTCATTGTTGGCCTTCTTCATTTACGTTGACCTTCTATCTTCCCAAGCATGATGTCTTTCTCTAATGATCTCTCCCTTTGCATGATGTATCCAAAGTATGAAAGTATAAGTCTTGTCATCTGAGCTTCTAAAGAAAGCCTAGGTTTGATCTCCTCTAGTACTGACTGGTTTGCTCTTCGGGCAATCCATAGTATACACAGTATTCGCCACCAGCACCATAATTCAAAGGCATCAATTTTCCTCCTGTCTATCTTTTTCACTGTCCAGCTTTTGCATCCATATGATGTTATTGAAAATACCATGGCTTGAACGAGTCGAATCTTTGTATGGAGAGACACATTTCTGCTCTTGAGAATCTTGTCTAGGTCCTTCATAGCCATTCTGCCAAGAGCAATGTGTCGTCGGATTTCTTGACTGCTTGTTGCTTCTTTATTGATAGTTGATCCAAGTAGGCTAAAGTTGTCCACGATTTCAATTTCTTCTCCTTCAACAATGAACTTATTGATTTTTCCAGTTGTCATGATCTTTGTCTTCTTTACATTAAGGTGCAGGCCCATGTTCCTTGATCATGAAAAGCAAATGTTTCAGATCATCTTCACTTTCAGCCAGTAATGTGGTATCATCAGCATAGCAAAGATTGTTCATGAGTCTTCCACCAATCTTCACACCTCTAGTTGTCTTCATACATAAGAACATAAGATATGCCATACTGGGTCAGACCAAGGTCCATCAAGCCCAGTATTCTGTTTCCAACAGTGGCCAATCTAGGTCATACGTACCTAGCAGTTTCCCCAAGAGACACAGGTTCCACAATGCTTGTATTGGTTCAAGCATTGATATCCTGGGTCCCTTCTTAATAATGGTTTATGGAACTTTCCTCCAGGAACTTGTCCAAACCTTTTTTAAACCCAGCTACACTAACAGCCTTTACTACATCCTCCGGTAACAAATTCCAGAGTTTGATTACACGTTGAATGAAAAAATATTTTCTTTTATTAGTCTTAAATAGTTTACCCTGTAGCTTCATTGCATGTCCCCTAGTCTTTCTATATTCTGATAAGGTAAACAATCGATCTACGTTTACCCGTTCCACTCCGTTCATTAATTTATAGACTTCTATCATATCACCCCTCAGCCGTCTCTTTTCCAGGTTAAAGAGCCCTAACCTGAGAGTTCCGGTGACGTCACCAGGCAGCATGGCGGTGCCCTAGACCGGCTCCGCCGATTTTCCCCTGCAACCGGCGCAAAAGGCATCCCCCGGCGCGGTAATCGCTGACCGAGAGACCGGAGTAAGTTCTGGAAGCACTCCCTGAGCGTCCCGATGCAGTTTTTAAAAGCCGCGACCGCACGTAGCGCAGCACTGGTCGACGTGTGTGCAGGCAGCATGGCGGTGGGCTTTTGAGGAGCTTATTCTCTCCCCCCCCCCTCCTCCTCTCCATAATTACCGGCGAAGTTGGCGGGCCGGAGTGAAGTCTGCTCGGGGGCGATCCCTTGAACTGAGGGGAGCGATGTGGCTGTCAGCTGCGGGACGGGAGATCGAGTGTTCCCCCCGCGGCGGGATCGGAGCTGAGAGCCTGAAAGAGCTGGAACTGCCCGACCACGTGGCCGCAAATACAATGGAGGGGAAGCAGAGACGACCGGGTCTGATGTAAGTCTGCCCCCTGCGAAGGCTGGAGCCGCAATTTAGCCATCTCCCCTGGCTCGGAGGGAACTCGGTCTCTGCTGTGTCTGAAAGGAGGGGTTCCCCCCCCCCCCCCGTGCACTTCTTTCTGGTCCTCAGTCCTGGGACATCCATCTGGGCCCATTTTTGAGTTCTCAGGTCTGCTCCCGGCTGCCTAGCCTGCTCACCAGTGTAATCGTAGGAGAGCAGTGGAATACAACTTCAGGAGTGGTCCCCTACGGGGAGGACCTGCGGAGCCCACTGAGGGGCCGTCTCGCGGAGCGGGGTGGCTGCCCGAGCGCACCTTGGGGAAGCGATGGCAGGCAAAAAGCCTGGGACTGACTTAAAGACCTTTTCCTTTAAAGGGGGAACTGGTATGAAGACTCCTGTGAGCAAAATGGCGACTGGGGGCAGCACAGTGGCGGAGAAGGGAGAAGAAGTTGGTGTTGTCGCGCCGGGCAATGCAGGCGACATTTTGAGCTTGCGAGCAGACCTGAAAAACTGGTTTGAGTCTACACAATCGGAGATTTCCACACTTAAGTTGGAAGTTCAGAACTGGTTTAAGGACTTGAAAGGCGATATGCAAATGCTTGGCACCCGGATAGAGGAGCTGGAAAACAAAACGGAGGTGAACAGATCGAGATTGCGACCCAGCGCACTGCTGCGCTGGAGGAAGCGCAGGGCGATATCCTACAAAAATTGGAGGATCTTGAAAACCGCTCCCGCCGATCCAACATCCGGATAAGGGGCCTCCCGGAAGGGGATGGAGCTGTTAATTATGTGGCTCTAGCGGAAGAATTCTGTGGCGCTGTTCTGAAAGCTGCTGACATGGATATAGAAGGGGTATGTCTCAGAGTGGATCGGGCCCATCGGTCTTTGGGGCCGAAACGCGACAATAGAGCCCGGGATATTGTTTGCTGCCTACATGAATATCGATCTAAAGAGCTGGTATTCCGAGCGGCGCGGAAGCTGGGGAAACTCAACTGGCATGGAGCGGATGTGGAGGTGTTTGCTGACTTATCTAGTATCACTATGAGAAAGCGCCGGGAGTACCAGCAGGTGACGAAACGGCTTCGTGAAGAAAATGTGCGCTACCGGTAGTTGTTTCCTGTGGGCCTACAATTTACTATTAACACGAAATCCTATGTGGCGCATTCAGTGGAGGCAGCCATTGCAGGGCTGAAGCAGGCGGGATGGGCCAATCTTCCGACGAGTACCCCGGACGATCAGCGGGCGAGAGTGGGAGAAGACCCACCTAGACGCCCCCAGACGAGCTGGAGCAGAGTGTCGGGTGGGGAGCGGAGGCTACGGAAGACAAGGCCGGCATTGCAACCTGCAGAGTTGGCCTCCTGAACTGTGGGGTTTTGTTTGGTTGGCCTAAATGGGGTTTCGACAACTCGGTTGGGGTTGGGAGAGGGGTGTGGGGAGGGCCTGGGGGGCGGGGTTATCATACCCACTTTGAATTGTATGTTTAACATTTAAAGGGGAGAGGAGAAAGGAAAAAAAAAAGAAAAAAAAAACAGAACCCCCCCCCCCCCCAACGAGGGGGTGTAGTTAATATGATCTGCTGCCAAGACACATCATTTGGGGTCCTTGCATTATGCCTGCTGCAGGGGTTACTTGTAATCTGGTTGTTACATGTTGGTACTTACTTGCTGTATTGTGTGGGATGTGGGGGAGGGGGAATTGGGGGAGTAATTGGCAGGCCCTTTCGCATAAGCGGGAATGTTTCTGAGCTGTGTACCTGTGCCCGGGGAAGAGACTACATAACGGGCGGGGCGGCTGCACAGGCTGACGTGACCTGGAACCGATCTACTTGTTGGATCAGGCAGTACGATGGGGGGTGGGGGGAGGGGGGTTGGCTGGTGGGGGAGAGAGAGAGGGGGGGGAGGGGGGGAGGGGAGAGAGGGGGGGGGAGGGCTAATGGGGACCCGGGGGTGGCTATGACTAATGGTGTTAAGAGGAGAGACTATGGCCACACTTAAGTTGGTGACTATCAATGTTAGGGGTTTAAACTCCTACTATAAAAGACAATTGCTTTTTAAAGAATGCTCTAGATTGGAGGGGGATGTCATTTTTGTACAGGAGACCCATTTGCTCTCTAAAGACGAGGGTCGCATGCGTCATCCCCGCTTCCCACAACAATATTTTGCCTCCAATAAGCTGGAGAAGAAAAAAGGCGGGGTGGGCCTACTGTTGTCCAATAGGGTACTGGGACAGGTGGAGGAGGTGATTAGGGACAAAGGGGGGCGGTATGTGGTGGTTAAGCTACGGTGGGGTCAGCAGCTGTATACTTTGGCTAGTGTTTATGCTCCCAACACTGAACAGGCAGCTTTCTTTGGAAAGCTTGAGACAGTTCTTCTAAACAAGGGGGACGGGCAGCTAGCGATCGGGGGGGACTTCAACGTGGCCCTTAATCCTCTAGTCGACACCTCGCGAGGTGCAGCGTCCACGACGAGGAAGCATCGCTTCCGTTTGAAACGTATGATGGAAACTTTGGAGGTGGTGGACCTTTGGCGGGAGGCGCACTATGGCGAGCGGGACTATTCGTTCTTTTCTCCCGTACATGGGGGATTTTCTCGGATTGATCTGATGCTTATTGATAAAGCGTTGATGACTGAGGTGGCTGATTGTGTCATTCGAGAGCGGACGTGGTCGGATCACGCCCCGGTTGTGTGTACCTTACAATTTGGGAACCCGCGACCCACTAAGAAGTGGTGGAAATTGAATGAGTCCTTGCTAGAGGATGCGGAGGTAGTGATGCAGATCCGACGAGATGTAGAGGAGTATTTGCTCCTGAACGATAATGGGGAATGCTCACCGGGAATTGTGTGGGACTGTTTGAAGGCGGTGATCCGCGGGAGGTTGGTGGCCCTCGGTGCTCTTAAAAAGAAATTGCATTTGGAGAAGCAATCGGAATTGTTGGCTGTGATAGGTGAGCTGGAAAGACGCATGAAGCGGGGGGAGCAGGAGGTGTCCCTGGCAGGGCAATTGCGGAAGGCGCAGTTGGAATTAAGTGAATTGAATATGCAAGAGATCAGACACAAATTGAGTCTGCTACAGCAGAAGTTCTTTGAATTCGGCAATAAGGTGGGCAGGCTGCTGGCACGCCGGGTTAAGAAGTTGGCTGCCAGGAACGCTATCCTGAAGGTGCGAGGGAAAGAGGGTGGAATGCTGTGGTTGGGGAGAGACATAGAAGAGCGTTTTGTTCAGTACTACCGGGAGCTCTATTCGCCGGAAACTGAGGTACCAGAGGCCGCGATCAGTGACTTTTTGGACACTGTTCACCTGCCCAGACTGTCGGAAGCGGAGGCGGGGGGTCTTTCAACTCCCATTGGGGAAAATGAGGTCCTGACGGTGATTAAAGGCCTGAGAGCCCACAAAGCCCCCGGCATGGATGGTTTTCCCAACCGTTTTTACAAAGTCTTTGCGGGGTGTTTAGTTGAGCCATTGGTGCGAATGTATAATTCCTTTAAGGGGGATAGTATTTTACCACCCTCCCTGAGGTTGGCAGGGGTTAGTCTTTTATACAAGGAGGGGAAGGATCCTTTAGAATGCGGCTCTTATCGGCCTATCTCGCTTTTAGGCAGTGACCTTAAGATCTTTACTCGAGTCCTGGCCAATAGACTGCTCCCGCTTATGGGACAATTGGTTCACCCAAACCAATCGGGATTTGTGCCCGGGCGATACACCTCAGATAACATTCGAAGAGTGCTGAATTTAGTGTGGCAGGGGGGTAGAGAGGGGGCAGAGATGGCATTGTTGGCGGTGGATGCTGAAAAAGCATTCGATAGGGTGAGTTGACCTTTTCTTTTTGCGACGCTCGAGCGGGTGGGGATCGTGGGGCCTTTTTTGGACTGGGTGCGTGCTTTGTATCGGCATCCACTAGCTTGCCTAAAAATTAATGGATCCACCACCCAAGTTTTTGAATTGCATCGGGGGACGCGACAGGGATGCCCACTCTCACCCCTGCTGTTTATACTTGCCATGGAACTGCTGGCCCAGAGGATCCGGGACAGTATGGAAGTGCATGGTGTAGCGGTGTGTGGGAAGCAACACAAGATATCTCTTTTTGCCGATGATGTCCTGTTTTTTGTTTCTGACCCTTTGCGATCCTTTCCGGCTATCCTGGAAGAACTGTCCAGGTATGGCGCCTTGTCAGGGTTTCGTATGAACCCGACGAAATCAGAGGTCCTGAATCTCACCGTGGGTGGGGAGACCGTGGAGGCTCTTAAGAAGTCCTTCCCTTTTCGTTGGGCCAAAACTAGTATTCGGTACCTTGGGGTGCAGCTTACCGGCCAGAGCCGCGATCTGTTTCAAGAGAATTTCGTGCCCGCCCAGGGTAAAGTCATGCGGGAGCTTGAGAGGTGGGGGGCCTATGAGGTTTCCTGGCTAGGTCGCACAGATTTGACTAAGATGATCTTAGTGCCGCGTCTCCTATATCTGTTTATGAATTTGCCAGTCGAGGTCCCAAGGTCGTACCTGCGGAAGCTACAGGATAAGCTGATGTTTTTTGTGTGGCAGGGTCGGCGGCCGCGGGTGGCCCGGCATATCCTATATGCACCTCGACGTTTGGGGGGCATGGGGATGCCTCAATTGAGTAGATATTATGAGGCGGCCCGGGTGCGGGCGGTCTTTGAATGGATATTGCGGGATGCAGTTGAGTGGGTGGAGTTGGAACAATCGGATTTAGGGGGGGGGGGAGACGCCTATCACATCTTGTGTGGGTGAAGGACGCTGGCGCTGTGACAAAAGGAGGGGGAAACCCTTATGTAGCGCTTACTATGCGCTATTGGTTGAAATGGTGCTCCAGGTGGTATGGCAATCGGGGGTGTTCAAGGTTTATGCCCCTGTTGGACAATCCCGACTTTCCGCCAGGGCGGTGCGATCCTGCCTTTCAGCGGTGGGCACGTCAGGGGTTGCACCATGTGGGGCAGTTTAAGGACGGGGCGGCTTGGGTGACCTTTGAGGATCTATGCGTGGAATTCCCAGTGCTGGTGGGGGATAGGTATCAATTCCTGCAAGCGCGTCATTTCTGCAACAGTTTGGGTGGTTGGGGGGGAGAGGGGCAAGGGGCTGTTGTGGATGGACTGGTGGAGGGCGGGATGGTTAAGGGCATGATTTCCCGGTTGTACGGGCTAATGGACACCGGGGATAGGGGAGGGTGGGCCCACAAGAAAGCTTGGGAGCGGGACTTATTCAAATGTTGGGATGAGGACCAATGGGAAAGAGTTTACAAAGGGTTATTCAAGGGAATCCTATCTAGTTCTCTCTTGGAGCAAAATTACAAGGTGCTCTATAGATGGCATCTGACGCCCCAACGCCTACAGAAATGGAGTGGGGGTCAGGGGCTCTGTTGGAGAGAGTGTGGGGAGTTGGGATCCGTTATGCACATCTGGTGGGAATGCCCAAAGCTTCAGCCCACGTGGTGTATGGTTGCTGAGTGGATGGGGAGGTCCTGGGTGAAGGTATCGCTTTAGGTCCCTGTATGGCCTTGCTGAATGTGGGAGGGGGGTCAAAGTGGTGTAGGGTGGTGTGCGGGGCTGTGCGACTCCTGATAGTGACGAAGTGGAGGGCCGTCTCCCCGCCCACCTTGGAGGAAGTACAAAGGAGAGTCGAGCACCTCTCATTAATGTATCGCCTTATCGCCCTCCGCCAGCAGCGGTTGGCTCGGTTTCAGGAAATCTGGGGTCCTTACCTTAGATGGGTTAAGGATCCACCCCATCGAGAACTCCCTGAGGTGTCTTAGTGGCGGGGGGGCTTTCAGCCTGTGCCTTACTGCCTAGGAAGTGCGGGGAGTCTAGTTACAGCTATTTAGACAAGAATTCCGATACGGCCCATTGCCCCTAGCATTGATTGATTGCTCATGTAACTGATGAGAGGTATTGTTCCTGGTCCGATCTCTACCCCATGACTATATTAAGGGTTGTATTAGGGGGTAGCCGCCTTGGGGGGGGGGGGAGGGAGGGGAGGGGAGGGGTTCGGGGGGGGGGTGTGGGATGCAAAGGAATGTAGTTTTTTACTGTTAGCTCTGTATAAGGAATTTTGTGTTATTCTTTATTGTTCTTGAGTTGTGGAATTCTTAATAAAAACTTTAATGGGGAAAAAAAAAAAGAGCCCTAACCTTTTTAGCCTTTCTTCATAGGAGTATCCTTCCATCCCCTTTACTATTTTGGTGGCTCTTCTCTGAACCTTTTCTAGAATCGCTATATCCTTTTTAAGATACGGCGACCAGAATTGCACACAATATTCAAGGTGCGGTCTCACCATGGAACGATATAGAGGCATTATAATATCTTTTGTTTTATTTTCCATTCCTTTCCTTATCTCTTGGCCGCCGCTGCACATTGGGCCGAGGGTTTTAACATGTTATCCACAATGACGCCTAAATCTTTTTCCTGGGTGGTGGTTCCTAATGTGGAACCTTGCATCGTGTAACCATAGTTTGGGTTGTTCTTCCCTAGGTGCATAACCTTGCACTTGTCCACATTAAATTTCATCTGCCATTTTGATGCCCAGTCTTCCAATCCATTTTGATGCCCAGTCATACAATCCTGCTTCTCTGATGATTTGTTCTGCATATAAATTAAACAGGTAGGGGGAAAGTATGCAGCCTTGTCGTACACCTTTACTTATCGTACACCTTGTCGTACACCTTTACTTATTTTAAACCATTCTGTTTCTCCTTGTTCTCTTCGAACTGTTGCTTCTTGATCAATGTACAGATTGTGCAAGAAAACGATCAGGTGTTCTGGTTTACACATGCTTCTTAATGTGGCCCAGAGTTTCTCATGGTTTACACAGTCAAAGGCCTTGCTGTAGTCGATAAAGCACAAATAGATATCCTTTTGGTATTCTTTAGTCTTTTCAAGGATCCATCTCACATCCGCGATGATGTCTCTCATTCTTCGCCCTTTCCTGAGCCCTGCTTGCAGTTCAGGTAGTTATTTTTCCAGGTATGGTTGTAGTCTCTGTTGAATAATCTTCAGTAGAATCTTGCTAGCATGTGGGATCAGAGTGATTGTACGATAATTTCCAGTCAGTTGGATCACTTTTCTTTAATATTGGTATACACACAGATCTTTTCCAGTTAGTTGGCCATGATGTTGTCTTCCAAATTTCTTGGCAGAGCCTTGTAAGTATGGTAACAGCTGCATCAGATTGCTGTAATACTTCTATGGGAATGCCATCAATGCCTGATGCTTTGTTCTTTGATAAGGCTTTCAATGCTGCTTCGACTTCTTCTTCCATCACTAATGGTTCCGGATCATAAGGTACAGGTTGGATTAGCTGTTGGTCCACTTGATCTTTATCATATAAAAACTGTATATTCTTTCCACCTTTTCTTGATCTTCTCAGCATCATTCAACATAGAACCTTGAGCATCTTGTAACATTCCAGTTCGAGGCTAGAATTTTTTCTTTAACTCTCGTAGCTTTAGAAAGCCGATCTTGTTCTTTCTCTAATAGTTTCTGCTTCTATTTCCTTGCATGTGTCATTGTAGTACTTTTCCTTGTCCTGTCTTGCTGCACGTTGGAAATCTCTGTTGAGATCTGCGATTGTCTTTTTTTCTCCTCTGGCTTTAGCTTCTCTGCGTTTCTGGGCAATTTTCAGAGTTTCTTCTATCATCCATTTTGGCCATTTTTGCTTTTTCACCTTTTTTTTTTTAAGAGACTTCTCGCTTTCTTCCAACACAATCTTCTTGATGTCATTTCATAACTCTTCTGGAGCTCTGTCATTTGTATCTAAAGAAGCAAATCGATTTTGCAGGCAGTCTTTAAATTCCAGTGAAAATTCTCAAGGTCATATTTTGCTACATTCATGAGTGGCTTGCTCTTTTTCAACTTTAGCTTGAGTTTGCATACTCGTAGTTGGTGATCTGTACCACAGTCAACTCCAGGTTTTGTCTTTGTTGAAGTTATAGAGCTTTTCCATCGTTGACTTCCACAGATGTAGTCAATTTGATTTTTGTACAATTCATTGGGTAAAGTCCATGTGTACAGTCTCCGCTTGTGTTGCTAGAAGAAGGTGTTTGAGATGAATAGATCGTTGGTCTTGCAGAATTCTATCAGTCTTTCTCCAACTTCATTTCTGTTGCCAAGTCCATATTTTCAAAACCCTTTTCCTTCTTCTTTGTTGCCAACCTTTGCGTTCCAGTCATCTATGACTATCAGGATATACTGTTTGCATGTTCTGACAATTTCAGCTTGTACTTGTTCATAGAACTCATCAATTTCATCCTCTTCTGCAGCTGTTGTTGGGGCATATACTTGAATAGTTGTGTTGATAGGCATTCCTCGTAGATGAATAGAGATTAAGCGTTGTGACATGGAAACCTATACAGAGCCTATGATAATAGAGGAAAAAGAGAAATTTACCTTAAAACCTGTTAGGCAGCCAGCACACACACCTCAGAAGGAGCAAAGAAACAGTGGAATAGGATTACCACACCTAAGCCATGACGCAGCAAGAAGTTTAGGATCTGATTATCACCTGTCCAGGAAAGCACAGGGAACGTGTAGTGGAGAGGGAGATAAAAGCTGCTGGGTGGATCCAGCAGAGGGCAGTGTCAGTGTGAGCAGCAGCAGTGCAGGAAGCAGAGGTCACAGAGAGAGAAGCCTGCTGAATCCAGGAAGCAGTGAGAGTAGCCCTGGAACAGGAAGCAGCAAGGGAAAGGCTTCAGAAGAACGTGGCCGTCGAAGTGCTCAGAGTGCTAGCAATTGGAGGTCTGAGGTGGAGCCTGCTTACAGCCAAGAGGTAGAAGCTATAACTCCAGAGAGAAGGAGAGACCAAGCTGAGGTCAGAAAGCTGTCCAGACTGGGAGAGCAGGGGAGTCCACAGTCCTCATTACCAGAGAGAAGACCTCACCCTTCATACAGGTGGGAACCAAGCTTTATCAAATGGAAAGCTAAAAAGTCTGTTTGTACCAGAGGGTCAGAGCAGTGCAGAGAGCATGAATTAACTACAGGAAGATATAAAACAATTCCAAGCCGTTGGAGGTTAGAGGAGGAGAGCCAGAGAGGACATACTGCAGTAACAGGTATTCCAGAACCTACTTGCTTAGAACTGTACCCTTGTAGTCCCACTGAATTCTCAGAGAGAGGCTTGTATAGAAACAGCTATGAGGATTTAAGCCCCAGTGTAACACCGGGTGAATGCAAGCTGATGCAGTGGGAAAGTAATAACAATATTCCTGAATGTGCTCCCATGGACTGTACGTTATGCTTGTCGGATGATGTTGAATCCTTGCGCTGAAGAACAAGCTACAAAGGAAAAGAGCATATTTTTCTTTGGAAGTACTGTTTTGTTTCCAAGTTTTGTTGTACAAAAAGATATCCTTGAGGGAAGGGGAATAAAGCCCTTATCTTTGTTTTGCCTTAACACTCGACTGAAGACTATTTTGTTCTGCAAGATAGGAGGCAACTATAAACCTGGGGCCCTAGGCGAAGGCCTATATGGGACCTGTGGGGTCACAGCGTTCACTGACTGCATTGTATTTCATTACAGTTCTTGCAAGTTTCTTCTTTATTATAAATGCAACACCATTTCTTCTTTGTCTTTATTTCCAGCATAGTAGACCATGTGATCATCTAATGCAAAGTGCCCAATGCCAGTCCATTTCAGTTCGCGGACACCCAACAGATCGAGTTGTACGCATTCCATTTCATTCTTGATCACCTCCAACTTCCCTTGGTTCATGCTTCATACGTTCCATGTCCCAATATCTAAGACATCTTTACAGTTTCTGACTCTCATTTCATGCGCAGCTACATCAGCAGTCAGACGTCCCAAGGGCTTTGATCCAACCACATCATAAATGCTGGCTTTACTCTGAAAAGTCTTCAGCTCCTCCCCAGTAGCTAGTCGAGTGCCTTCCAACCTGGGGGTCTCATCTTTCAGCACTATAGTGCAATTTGTTTTGTTGTGACTATGGCAAGATACAGAAGTAGATTGTCAGGCCTTTCCTCCACGCAGTTTAAGTTTAGTGTTGTTGTCGTCACAGAAATGTGATCCTCCTCCGCCGCCAACACTGTCCCATTCTGCTGCTGCCCAGATGGGTTTTCATGGCTAGATACAGAAGTAGATTGCCAGGCCTTTCCTCCGCGCAGTATATGTTTAGTGTAGTTGCTGTTGTCACAGACCCATGTGTATGTGCACATAACCCCATCTGTTTGTATCTGCATTGTCTGTGTGTATATCTCTCCGTTTTATATGTTTATCTGTGTTGGTTCTCTGGGTGTCTGTGATTGGGAGAGGAGAGGAGAAGGAGGGCTGTTTGATAGTTGCAATTCCGTAATGGTTATGTTACTGTGAATCAATGTCTGTACGCTGCAGTTGTTAGAACTGCTTATCCTATAGAAGTATACTAAAGCATTTTTTTTGGCGGAGGGGGGCTTTCATTTTAATGTCCATCTCCCACCACACACAGAGACTAAACTTGTACAGACCAATTACTTTCTCCAGCTCATCTCCTCCTTTTTTTCTATCCAATCGTGTGATATAGAAATGCAACTTAATAAGGTAAATAAATAAATAGAGCAGCATTCCAGTGCTCCATCCCTACAGCCTTCCCATTGGCTAAATCTTACCAACAGTCGCTGCTGCTAGTTACATTGGAAGCAGGCTGGGCAGCCTTGCTCACACAAAGGGGAGGATTAGAGAACCATAGAGGTGGTAATTTTTGGGGGTGGGGCAGTTGGCAAGGTGATGTGGCAGTTGCATAAGGATAGTGTTTTGGGGTTAGAACAGTTTGTGTGGTAATGGAGCGGATGCAGGAGGCAGTTGGCGAGGAATGAGGCTGTTGCAGGGGTCAGGTTTTGGGGGTAAGGCAGTTGGGGATATTTTTTAAGGATGGTTCAATTTTTGGGGTGATATGGCAGTTGCAGCTGGGTAGTTCTTGGGGGATGGACAGTTGACAGGGTGGCGGGGAAGTTACATGGAGTAGTTTTTGAGAGTACATAAGTTGACAGGACAGTTGCAGGCGACTAGTTTTTGGAGTGGGGCAGTTTATTAGGTGATAGGGGAGTTGTAGTGTGTAGGTTTTCGAAGTGGAGACGTTTCCAAGGGGAGGTATTTTTTGGGGGGTGGGGTAGTTTGTTTACTGTGGGGGTCAGTGTGATGGGGCAGTCTGCAGGGTGGCGAGGCATATTAGGAATTTTTTTGTCAGGGTGGGGTAGTAGAGCAGTTGCTAGGGAGTATTTTGGGGAAGTGGGGCAATTTGGGGGGTTGGGAGAATAGAGAACATGGAAAGACAGTTTGAAAGGAGAAGTGTTCCATATCTGTTAATTTTCTTTCTTTGAATCCTGATAGCCAGTCCAGACAAATAGGTTATGCTCCCCAGCCAGCAGGTATGAAACTTCCCAAGAAGCAAGGCAGAAAAACTCATAAAACTGAGTTAATCAACAGTAATTTTATCCAAAACCTTTGGCTCTCTTTTCATACCTGACGCTGCATCAGACCCAAATACTGAAAATGCAGAAAAAGGCAGCAGTGCTTCCCAGCCAGTAGAAGTGGTCTTCCCAGGGTGTGTCCTGGACTGGTCTAGCAGGATTCAAGGAAACATATGATAGGATAGAATGTGTACCATTATCCACGGTGTTCTGACTCAAGAGGTCAGTTTGCTCATTGACAACTCCTGCTATAAAGGTCACCGACAGAGCCACCAGATGAGCCCCTGCCTAGCTGCAGAGCTCCACCACCTCCAAGGCTACCAAAGTGTTGCAAATGCTGCCTTGCTTGTAGATGTAAGCCACTGTCGTGGCATTGTCTGAGAACACTGACCACCTTGCCCTCCAGGAGGGTCCAAAACATCTCTAGAGCCATGTGAATCACCCTGGCCTCTAATCTGTTGATTGGCCAGGAGGCTTCCCGAGAAGACAAGCGCTCCCCCTAAAATGACCTAAATAACATATGCTCAGCCCAGAAGGCTGGCATCCGTGGTAACTATCACCCAACCAGCACCTCCAGAGGCACCCTGTCCATTAGGGGGCGAGTCTGTAGCCAACAGGCCAATAACCCCTCGATCCTCTAAAGAGGCAGGCGCTGTTCAAACAAATGGGAGCAGGGAGACAAGCAAATCAGAAGGTACCCCCTTTAGGAGGGTATATGTGCCCTGGCCCAAGGTACCAATCCCAGAGTCAATGCTATGGAAATAGCGTAGTTACTCACCTGTAACAGATGTTCTCCGGAGACAGTAGGAATCAGTCCTTACATATGGGTGACGTCGGCGCCGACTGAGCCCATGCGGCAGCATCTCCCCAGCTTTCAAAGATAGCCTTTGGGAGATGCACCACGCATGCATGGTCCACTTCCCGTCCAAGGGTGCCATCTTGCCTCAGTCCAATGATATAGCTAAGATGGCAAAAATAAAATATGGTAAAGAAGCAACTCCAATGGGAGGAGGGAGGGCTGTGAAGACGGATCCCTGCTATCCCTGGAGAACACCTGTTACAGGTGAGTAACTACACTTTCAGTCCTCACATATGAGACTCCCCAGCTACAGGCTACTGAGAACCTGTAAAAAACGCCATGGTGACCTGCAAAGGGTGAGCCATGATCAGCAACAGTTGAATCTCTATAGAAAGACTCTCACAAGACCTGGGTGTCCGGCAGAGGACCAGCACTCCAGTAGCCTGAACTCAGAAGGGACGGAGGGCAGGAGGTGCCTACATCCTGAAGAGATTAGAGAGTACGGCCTGGCCAAAGGCACTGTCCCATTGAGACTCCTTCTCCAGGCAGTAGTGAGCTGCGAAGGTATGGACTGAAGACTAGGTGGTGGCCCGGCAGATTTCTGTCATGGAGATGGAATGCAGATTTGTCACAGAGGTAGCCATGACCCTGATGTGGTGTGCCATGACTTTCTGGTTCAGTGAACTCCCCACCTGCTCATAGGCAAGGATAATGCAGTCCGCCACACAAGTGGAAAGAGTTCACTTAGTCACTGGGAACCCCCAGTCAGCAGGGGTCATAGGATACAAAAAGCTGAGGTGCTTTGCATTGGCCCCAAGTTCGCTGCAGGGCCCTTTTACAATTCAGAGAATGGAGAACTGTCTCTGCCCTACCAATGTGAGGCCTCAGAAAGAAGGTGGGGAGCACCACCTCCTGGTTGAGACTGAAAGGGGACACCATCTTTGGCAGAAACTTGGGGGTATGAAGAGCACCACTCTATTCTTGTAGAACCTCATGTAGGGGGGGGCTCTGCCATCAGAGCCTGGAGCTCGCTGACTCTGCGAGCTGATGTGATTGCTAAAAGGAATATGACCTTCCAGGAAAGGTACCGTAGGTGGGAGATTGCCAGAGGCTCAAACCAAGGCTTAGTGAGCTGCAAGAGCACCACGTTTAGATCCCACTCCACCGCTGGAGGGCGGATGGGGGGGGGGGGTTTGGAAAATATGAGGCCCTGCTGGAATCTGGCCACAAGGATGGGGGTGCGCTGCAATAGCGCTCAAGTATACTCTGACCGAATTGGACTTTAGTCCCACCTGTGACAGGTAGAGCAGGTACTGGAGTACTACTTGTACTGAGAAGAAGAACGGGTTTGCCCACCTTTCTGCGCACCACACCAAGAAATTGCGCCACTTGAAGGTGTATGCCCTTCTTCTGGAGGCCTTAAGCGAGGCCAGAAGGACCTCCTCCATGTCCTGTGAGAGGTTGAAGTGAGCTAATGCTACCCCCTTTCAGCAGCCAAACTGTGAGTGACAGAGACCCCAGGTTGGGGTGTAGGAGAGAGCCCTCCTCCTATGAGAGTAGCCCTGGGGCTCGGCCAGGGGAATCAGTGATGCCACTGACAGTGAGAGGAGCAGGGGGAACCAGGGCTGCCTGGGCCACCAAGGAGCTATCAGCATTAGTGATGCTCTGTCGCGCTGGACTTTGAATAGGGTCGTGGCGACCAGCAGTGTCAATGGGAAGGCATACAGGAGGCCTTCTGTCCACGGGATGAGGAACGCATCTGCTGCCATATGAGAAAGGTGGCTGGTGGGAGCAGAATCAGGGCAACTGCATGTTGTTCAGGCTGGCGAACAGGTCCATCGAAGGGGACCCCCAGAGGTAGAACAGCCAGGAGGCTACTACGGGATCCAGGTACCACTTGTGCGGCTGGAGGACTCTGCTCAGTTTGTCCGCCAGGGCACTGTCCTGGCCCGGAAGGTAAACCGCCCTTAGGAGCATACCCCTGCATGCCGCATACGCGCAGAGGACTACTGCCTCCTGGCAGAGGGGGTACGACCCTATTCCCCCTTGTTTGTTCACGTAGAACATTGTGACCTGGTTTTTGGTCTGAATCAGCACTGGAAGGTGCTGTAGAAGGAGGCGGAAGGCTCAGAGAGCCAGGAATATTGCCCAGAGCTCCAGCAGGTTGATTTGCAGCTGGGATTCCTCCTGGGACCAGCAGCCTACCATCTGGAGGCCCTTACAATGCGCTCCCCAGCCCAATAGGGAGGCATCCATGGTGAGGACTCTCTGGGGGGTGGGTGCCTGGAAGGGTATTCCTGCCTGAAGGTGATGTGGGATCTGCCACCATCTGAGGGGGTCTGTCAGCTGACGGGTCACTTTGTCCCTGAGCCTGCCTGTGGCTTGTGTCCACTGAGAGCGGAGGTACCACTGAGCTGCCCTCATGTGCAGGTGGGCATATGGGGTCACATGAACAGTGGAGGCCATGTGTCCCAGAGGCAGAGTAGAAACCAGGCGAGTAGTGTCTGGCATTGGTGTACTTCTGCGGCCAACTCCCTGAGGCGTTCTGACCTCTCCTTTCACCTGGAGGGTATCTAGTTGTGCCCTGGTGAACTCTAGGCGATGGGCCAGAGTGAGGTGGGACTGGGGTAGTTTATAATGAACTCCAGGTGTGCAAGGTGTTTATGGTGCGCCTGGTGGCGCATTGTGCCTCTGTAGCCCTGTCCCTTTTTATGAGCCAGTCATCCAGGTAAGGAAAAAAGGCCCCTTAAAGCCAGAGATGGGCTGTGACCACCATGAGACATTTTGTGAAGATCCTTGGTAACGAGGCCAGACCAAAGGACAGCACCCTGTATTGGTAGTACTGTCCTCCCACAACAAACCGGAGGTATTTTCTGTGGCTCAGACAGATTAGGATGTGAGTGTAGGCATCCTTTAGGTCTAAAGAGCAGAGCTAATCTCCCTGTCGGAAGAATGGCAGAAGTGTTCTAAGGGAGAGCATCCTGAACTTCTCCCAGACCAGAAACCTGATGAGTTCTCGCAAGTCCAGGATGGGCCTTAGGTTCCCTGTCCTCTTTGGGGGTGAGGAAATACCTGGAGTAGAAGCCTGTGCCCCAGAGATGTTTCGGGACTGGCTCCACTGCCTTGTCCTGTATTAGGCCTGCTAGCTCAGTGAGGAGCAGGGTCTGGTGAAAGAGAGGTCTGGTGAGCTCTCCTGGGAAGTACGAGGGTGGCAACCGCTGTTGGTGGAGAAGGTAGCCCTTCCTGACCACTTGTAGGTGTCTGTGGTGATGGCTGTCCATCTGTGGGCAAACAGGGATAGGCGCCCCCATGTGGGCAGCAGGGGATCTCCTGGGGGAGAGGTGGTCATACTCAGGGAGTCAAAAGCTCACCCCCATGTAGGAACGGAATCAGTATCTGTGACATTGGGGTCTTTTGTTTTCTGGGACCATGCCCCTGGCCTTTTTTGTTGCTGGCCCTATTGAGGGGCCAGGAAGGCCTGGAAGTGTGGTGTACTGCTAAAGCCCCCTTTCTTCCTTGGGAAGAAGGGCTTTTTCCTGAGACTGCACTGCGGTCTTCTTTGAGAGCCTGGTCCTTGTCATGAACTCAGTTTCTATCTCTGCTGCCTTATCCGCCATGGGCTTCCCGAATAGGTTCTCTCCTATGCAGGAAACATCAATCAGTTTGTCCTGAACCTACTGTTCCAGGTCAGATGACTATAGCCATACTTGGCGTCATACCCCGATGCCTGCAGGCCAATGATTCAAAGACATCGCAGGCTGTTTGGGATAAAAACTTCAAGCATTCTTTTACCACCGAGGTCAAGGTCTTAAACCTTTGTAGGGGTTCCCTGTCGAGGCCTGCCGAGAATCCACTGAGTTCCTTCAACAGTTCCTTGAGATACATGCCAATATAGAGCTGGTAGGACTGGATCTGGCACGTTACCATCCAGCCCTGAAAAACCTTGCGGCTGAGGGCGTCGAGTGTTTAGGCCTCCCTGCCGGGTGGGACTGACAAATGAGTTTTTTGGCTTATGAGCTGGTGCATGGCCGACTCCACGACCATGGAGTTCTGGGAAAGCTGGGTCTTTTGGAACCCAGGGCTTTGGCGTACCTGGTACATGGCATTGAGGAGCCTGCTAACAATTGGTACTGACGCTAGTGTTTCCCACATTCTTCGGAGGAGGCAGTCGAGGATCGGGGGCACTGGGATCATAAGGGTTTCCTTCGGGGGTGCCTCATATTGGAGTATTTCCAATTCCTCGGTGCGTGGGTCCTCCTCGGTCTCGACAGTGAAAGCCTTGGCCATGTTCTGCACAAAATCGAGGAAAGCGACGTCCTTGGCAGGGAACAGCACCGGGTCATCAGGGGAGACAAGTCAATGGGCACATATTTTGGTGTCGCCTCGTGTCCAGGGACTCTTCATCCTCTGTTTCCCATCCGGACTGGAAGTGTCACGTGGTTGGTGGCTGCTCTGGGCCGTCTGCGAACTCCAGAGGATCTGCAGTCTTAGCCGTGGGTGTTCGCCAGGGAGGACCGGTGTCCCAAGGAATGGGACCGGGACCTCATCCAGTGCCATGGGCTCCCTTGAGGCCGATGGTGCTCAAGGACCAGCTCGATGTCCGGGGAGGCCCTCGATGTTGATGGTCCCGTCGTCGAGAAGGATGAACCGGATGAGCCAGACATGAATGCCCGCTGCACTGCCATTAGGGCAGAGATATTGCCGTCTAAGGCGGCCATTCTGGTCTCCATACCAGTTGGCTTCACAGCCTTCAACGTGGGCACTGAGGACGTCAGGCCCGGTGTCGGTACTGTCGAGGGGGAGTCCTTGATGAGGATGGCCTTGGAGGTCCGAGGCCAGTCGGCGGGTACTGACTCCTTATGGGGCAGCTTGGAAAGCCGCTCCTGCTCCGACTCCATGGACTGCAGGACCTGGGGTAGGATTTCCCTTTCTTCCCATATCTGTCCTCCGAGGTGGTCTTCGAGGATTTCTTCTTCTTGTGCTTCACCTCTGGGGATTTCCGCTCGGAAGAACAGCAGCCACAGTACTCCAAAGAGGCTCTGGCTTCGCGGGGCACCGAAGTATCAGAGGGGGCTGGAGCATGGTGCCACCAGAGACTCTGGCACGAGTCGGACTTCTGAAAAAAAATCTTCCTGCTGCTTGATGGCGACTCTAAGGCCCTTGAAGTCATGGTTCTGCAGAGATCACAGTCGGAGTCATTATGCTCCGGACCAAGGCATCGGAGGCAGCAGTCGTGTGGGTCGGTGAGTGATATAATTTTGTCACACTGGTCATACTTTTTGAAGTCACTGGAGGCCATCGAAAAAAGGGGGTCCCCACCTCCCGGCAGGGGTCCAAAGACGTCTGCTGAAAAAGGGCATGAATGCCGGTCAAAAACACCTCAATGAAAAAATGAGAAAAATGAATGGACAAACCCAAGGAGTGGCGCGGAGGGCGAGCTGGCTCGGGGAAGGGAAGGAACCGGTACACAAACTGGACAAAACAACAAAAATCAGACTTTTCCGGAGGAAACTGGACAATGCCCCATGGGCTCCATAGAAAAAAGGAGATTGAGGCAAGATGGCACCCTAGGCGGGAAGTGGACCACGCATATGTGGTGCATCTCCCAAAGGCTTTATTTGAAAGCTGGGGAGATGCTTCTGCGTGGGTTCCATCAGTGCCAATGTCACCCATATGTGAGGGCTGAATTCCTGCTTGTTCCTGAAGAACAGGATCTACAGGAAATCCCAAGCCCTTGAAGCTGCCTGCTCTGAGCTGCAGATGCAGCTTGTCCAACCATTCTGTAGTTAGGAACACCCTGCCCAAGCGGGTGCTGAGGCAGGCTCACATGAGAAAGTGCAAGGTGCCATGGCCAGTCCAAAAGATATGGCATGCAACTGAAAATGGAAGCCCAGGATGCAGAAGCAGAAGAACTGCTGGTGCTGCTCCCAGATAGGGATATTAAATTAGCTCTCAGTTAGGTCCAAGGAGGTTCAAAACGCTTCTTGACAGACTAATACTATGACTAACCAGAGGGTCTCTATGCAGAACTGTGGTACTTTTAGCTTGGTGTTACCATCCTCAGGTCTAGAATGAGTCAGAAGATCTATAAAAGACTAGCACCCCTGACTTAGGTCTAAGGAAGATATGGGTAGAATAGCTTGCAAATGCAGGAGGTGCTGAAGAGCTTCCTCGATCACTAAAATATTATTTTGTATAAGTATTCATTTAGATGATGTTGGGCATGGGCTGGCCTTGAACAAGTGTTCCATGCGCTCTTGGCCAGGGAGCCACAAGGCAATACCACAAAGGCGTCTTGAGGCTCCGCAAAATTTCAGTATGTACACCTTTCCAAAAACCTTGAGGACCCATGGGTCTGTCATAATATTTTATTAATTTAGTATTTTATTTAGATCATACGTTTCCAGAAGCAGTTCAAGGCAAGTTACATTCAAGTTTAGTAAGTATTTCCATGTCCCAAGACTGAACCCTCAAACCTGCCATCCCCCTGCTGCTGCTGCTGCTGCTGCCGCCGCCACCACCGCCCCTCTCTGGGACCTTCATCAGCAGCAAGGGCATAAAAAACAGTAATGCAGCGCTAACCCAAAGCCTCCGACACTGCATTGTTGCTCGTGCTCACTTTGACCAGCCATTTCTGCCCCCTCTGATGTAGACTTCCTGTTTGCATGGGGATGCAGCACCCCTTCTACCAGAATGATCATGCACTTCACCACCACTGTGACCACAGTATCCACCTTAGGGACCTCAAACAACTATTCCATCTCTCCTTAGGGTAGAGGATACAGCAAGTCAGCATCTTAGTGTCCCTCAGCCCCAGCTCTGGAATTTCATGCTGAGAGGACATCAGCTGTCTCCGGGGTTCAGGGAGGGAAAGATGCCAGAGGGATGTTGCAATCCCTACAGGATGGGGCCCACTTGTGAAACCTTCACTGGAGGGGGCTCAGTAATCAGCAGGACCACCATGGCATCCTGAATAAGGATGGAGAGATCCTCCATGTGAAAAGACCAATAACCTTAAAGCTCCTTTCACCTCACCAGGGGAGGCGTCCCTTCCTCCACTAACTTACCCATTTGAGACAGGGAATCCTCTTCTCCCAGTCACTATCCCCACCCATAGAGGACAAGGCTGGACTTTTGGAGGCACAGATTGGGACAAATGACTGACAGGGAAACTAGTTAAAGCGTAGTTACTCACCTGTAAAAGGTGTTCTCCGGGGACAGCAGGAATCAGTCATCACATATGGGTGACGTCAAGACCGAAAGAGCCCTTGCGGAAGCATCTCCCCAGCTTTCAAATTTATTTATTTTTATTTATTTACATTCTCTTATATACCGCGCTATTCTGCATCAGTGCGGTTTACATTGAACAAACTGAAATTACATTGAACAGGGCATTATAACTTGGAGATAACTATTTTACAGGGAACATGGGCTATGGAGGGTTAAGTGGCTTGCCCAAGACCACAAGGAGCACCTGTGGGACTAGAAACCCCAGTCCTTCCGGCCCAAGGTTGCTGTCCTCTAATGGGAGTTGAACCCCCGACCTTCCGGCCTGAAGTACACCTTGCCCCAACCACTAGGCCACTCCTCCACTCCGAAAGCCTTTGGGAGGTGCAACCACACATGAGTAGTCCCCTTCCCACCCAAGGGTGCCATCTTACTTAGTAAGATGACATAGCTAGAGTCGACAAAAGAAGATGGCAAAAATGTACAGCAACTCCAAATGGAGGACTGATTCCTGCTGTCCACGGAGAAAATCTGTTACAGGTGAGTAACTACGCTTTCTCCGGGAACAAGCAGGAAGTCAGTCCTCACATATTGGACTCCCCAGCTACAGGCTACTGAAAGCCCGTAGAGAAAACACAGTTGCCTGCAAGGGGAGCTGTGAGCAGCAGCAATTGAGTCCACAGATACAGACTGCAGTAGGACCTGTGTGTCCGATGGAAACCAACACTGCAGTAGCCTGAACACAGAAGGGTCGGAGGGTATGAGTTGCCTAGATCCCAAAAAGATTATGGATCATGGCCTGGCTGAAGGCACTGTCCCGTTGAGACTCCCTCTCCAGACAGTAATGAGCTGTGAAGGTATGGACTAAAGACCAAGTGGCGGCCCAGCAAATGTCTGACTTCGGGACAGAGTGCAGGTTTGCCACATAGGCCGCCATGTCCCTGACATTTTGTGCTGTGACCCTGTCTTGCATTGCCCAGCCTTCTCATAGGCGAGGGCAATGCAGTCTGCCACCCAGGTGGACAGGGTGAGCTTGGTCTCTGCTTCCCCCAACCAACTGGGGTCATAGGAAACAAAGAGCTGAGAAGCTTTGCGGTGGCCTTGGGTACGTTGAATGTAGGACAGGGCCCTCTTACAGTCCAAGGTGTGAAGGACGGTCTCCGCCCTGCTGGTATGAGGTCTTGGGAAGAAGGTGGGTGGCATCACCTCCTGGTTGAGGTGAAAAGAAGACACCACCTTCAGGAGGAACTTGGGGTGCATGTGTACACAACCTGTTCTTGTAGAACCTGGTATACGGAGCCTCTGCTATTAGGACTTGGAGCTCGCTGACCCCACAAGCGGAAATAAGCACCACCAGGAACACGACTTTCCACGAGAGATACCTCAGGCGGTAGGTAGCCAGGGGTTCGAAGGGCGAGAGGGTGAGCTGCGCCAGCACGACATTGAGGTCCCACTCCGACGCTGGAGGGCAGACGGGGGCTTATGACAGCAGGAGCCCTCTCAGGAAGTGGGTTACCAGAGGTTGGGCCGAGAGGGACTTGGCTTCAACAGGGTGGTAGTGCGCCACAGGGCACTGAGGTGCACCCTGATGGAATTCGATTTGAGCCAGGATTGAGAGAGTTGAAATGTGTACTGAAGCACCAGTTGCACCAGGCAGAACGGGTTCACCCATTACTCCACACACCACACCGAGAAGCTGCGCCAATTGAATGCATAAGCCCTCCTGGTGGAGGTCTTATGGGAGGCCAGTAGGATCTCTTCCACTTCTCCTGAGAGATTGAAAGGGGCTAAGCTTGCCCTCTCAGCAGCCACACTATCAGTTATAGTGATCCCAGATTGGAGTGCAGGAGAGAGCCTTCTTCATGAGACAAGAGCCCCGGGGAACTCCCCAGGGGAACTGGTGCCTCCACTGACAAGCGGAAGAAAGGAGGAGATTTCTGTGCCAAGTGGAGGAAGTAGTCCTTTATGACCACCTGGAGTGCCCTGGAAAAGGTGGCGATGGCTGGCCACCTGTGGGCATAGTGGATGAGACATTCTCCTGTGGTTGCTGTCCTCCTTAGGGTAGAGAGACTATGCCCAAGGAATCAAAAGCTCCCCCCAGGCTGGGCTGTAACCGACGCTTGGGAGCCTTCTGCTTATGAGGGCCATTCCCCTTCCCTTAGCCTGCTGACCCTGCTGGGGAGGGCTTGGAAATGTGGGTCATTTTTGTAAGCAGCCCCTTTTCTCGGGTAAAAGGGCTTTTTACCCGAGCCCTTCCATCGGGGAAAGGTAGCAGTCTTTTTGGAGAGCCTGGTCCTCCATCACGAGTTTGGTCTCCAACTCAGCAACCTTCTCTGTCATGGGTTTGCCAAAAAGAGGTTCTCCCCCTGGCATGGGACATCAACCAATTTGTCCTGAACCCATTGCTCGAGGTCGGAAGACTGTAGCCAGGTTTGGTGCTGGGCACCGATGCCCACCGTAGCTACTCTAGCCGCCAACTCGAAGCCCTAGTAAGCTGCTAGAATCATGAACTTGGAGCACTCACGGATGGCTCTGGACAGGTTCCTGAACCGCTGCATGGGTTCCTCGGAAAGACCAGCTGACAATCTGGCGAGCTCTTTTGCCAGGTCTATCATGTACATGTCTATGTACAGCTAGTAGGTCTGGATCCGGCCGATGAGCATTGAACCCTGGTAGCACTTTCTGCCAAGGGCATCCAAGGTGTGGGCCTCCCTACCTGAGGGCACCAAGGAGTGCATCTTCTGGTTCTTCAGCCAACGCATGGCCGACTCCTACACCATGGAGCTATGTGGCAGTTGTGCCTTTTGGAAGCCCGGGTTCCAGTGGACCCAATACATCGAGTTGAGCCACTTGCTCATGATGGGCACGGATGCCGATGTTTCCCACATGGGGAGCATGAGCCATTCCAGGATGGGTGGGATAGGTACCGTCAACGATTCCCTCGGTGGGGTCTCATACTGGAGGATTTCTAGTTCCTCCATCCAAGGGTCCTCCTCTGATTCTGCTGGGAACACCAGCGCCTTAGACATGTCCCGCACGAAATTGAGGAACGCCATGTCCTTGGGTGGGGAACGATGCCAAGACTCAGAGGGGGACGGGTCCAATGGGACATCATGGTGGCGATACGTGTCGTGGGACTCCTCATCCTCGGTCTCCCATTCTGAGTAATTGTTGGAAGACTCGAGGGGAAGGCGGCCTAGCCAGAACCCCTTGGAGGCCTCATGGCTGGTGTCGTGCACGCTAGCCGGGGAAGACCTCGGTCCTGTAGAACGGGACCCAGAACAAGACTTTGGCCGAGGATCGACTCGGGGCCGTATGGCCTTGAGGATCAGCTCGGGCTTCTGGGAATGTCCTCGACATTGAGGGCCTGGTGGTCTGGACAGAGGAACCAGCCATGCTGGACATCAGTGCCCGTTGCTGCTCCATGAAGACAAGCTGTGCAGTGAATCCAACGGAGAGCAGCAACACCCACATGGGAGCAACAAACAGAAGAGGGTGTGTAGACAGTGCCCGGGTGCTTTATTAAAATTACCAAACAAACCACCCCTACGCATTTTGGCCACATGGGCCTTCTTCAGGAGAAGCAAAACCTCAAACCCAATGGCATCACCTAGAGCCCAATAACACCCACTGATACCAGTCCCAGATAAATCTAGGGTATATCATCAACTCACCAAGTGTGATATTCATTCCTATAGTGGGCTGGTTTTTCTATGTATCTTCTGTGTATATGATTCCATGTAGTATGTTTTGTAAATAGTTACCCCGGTTATCCAAGTTATTTATACCCTGTTACCTGTAAACTCATACGTGTTAAATGTACTGAGCATTTTGTTCCATGTGAACCGCGCTGATGATGAATAGTGCGGTATATAAGAGACTGTAAGTAAATAAATAAATAAATAAATAAATAAATAAACAATACAATAAAAACATATAATGTGAGTTGGCAACGTAACATGAATCACAGCAAATATGATAACAATAAATAATCAGTTAAAATAAATAAATAAATAAATAAATAAATAATTACATAAATTGGAAAGTAACCAACATGTAAACACGATAAAAATATATTAAATCATACCCATTATAATCCATAAAAACATATATTCCCCAAAAGACTTGTGTCTTCTGGGGAAACTGCTAGGTACGTATGACCTAGATTGGCCACTGTTGGAAACAGGATACTGGGCTTGATGGACCTTGGTCTGACCCAGTATGGCATATCTTATGTTCTTATATATATCAAAAATAAATAAGAATACGTGTAAAAGCATGATAAAAAAAAGTAAGTCCCCGTGCCCATTTACATTTTTCGGTACAAAAAACAATAACAGAAGTTTATAATGACATTAGCCACTGGAGCCCCACACTACAGGGTCTATTAAAATGCAGTTTACACCCGTCTCCATGCCTCATTGAATAATCTCATAATGATAGCGGTGACAGGAATTTTTTGATTGGGTTTAAATTATTGGTCTCATGCCCTATGGCTCTTACTTCTGATGTATTTTTAATGCAAAAAGAAGGGTTTTAGTTGTATTTACTTATCACCATTTATTGTTTCTGATAGATTACTCGATTACACAAGACTATTCGTTTAACCAGGTATTTCCATAAGTCCATAAAGGATGACCCTGCTATTTCCATATCTGTACAGAATAGCACCACAGTAATGATTAGGCTTACATCAGTGTTTCTAAACACATTCGCAGTCCTCCTCATCTATGTCAATAGGGATACATATACACATAAGGTTTTTTATATTGCCTTTTCTCATTCTGTGTCAGCCTTGTGTCTTTTAATTATGATTTTTCTAATTATGACTTTTTGAATCATATTTTTAATTATGACATTTTATCATGCTTTTACTCGTATTCTTATTATTTATTTTTGATATATATATATTTTTTTATGGATTATAATGGGTATGATTTGATATTTTTTTATCTTGTATTTACATTTTGGTTACTTTCCCATTTATTTATTTGTTATATTTGATGTGATTCATGTTATGTTGCCAACTAACATTATGTGTTTTTATTGTACGAGTTATTATTTGAGGTTTCGCTCTCCCCTGAAGAAGGCCCGTGTGGCCAAAATGCGTAGTGGTGGTTTGTTTGGTAATTTAAATAAAGCGCCTGGTCACTGTATAGGCAGACAATCTGCGCTCCAGGGCTGCCATTCTGGTCTCCAGTCCAGATGACTCCGCAGCCTTCGGCGCAGGCACTAAAGAACATGGGCCTGGCGCTGGATCCCCAAAGGGGAGTCCTCAACGAGGATGGCCTCGGTTGTCTGGAGCCAATCTCCAGGCGATTCCTTCCGGGCGACACTGGTAGGCTGCTCCCGCTCTAAATCCTCAGACGATTGACGTGGACTGCGGGACCTGGCTCGGGGCTTACCCAGCCTAATGGAACTGTCCAGGGACACTGCCTTCAAGGATTTCTTCTTCTTGTGTTCCCTCGAGGGAGACCCTCTTTCTGAAGACCCACAGCATTGACTGGGGACCACGGGATTCCGAGACTTCAAACAGGGTCTTGGCCTTTGGAAGCACCGGGGACTCTGGGAAAAGCTTACCATGCTGCTGCTGACCACAAGCCAGGGGGTCATGGCCCAGCCTGAGGCAGCGCAGGCAGCAGTTGTGTGTATCAAGTAAGGGACATGAATTTCGTATACCAATCACACTTCTTCAAGCCGCTGGTAGTCATGGGGGAAAAATGTATCCCAGCGGGGTTGAAGATCCGTGGTGCTGCCAGTTGGAGAAAGGGCACGATGGCGCCAAAAGGAAAAAAACAAACACGGACCAGAGACTCGACACAGGAGCAGCGGGTTCGGATGGCGGGAAGAACACTGGTGCACCATTGGAGAGAAGAGTATGAAACTCAGTTAAAGCGTAGTTACTCACCTGTAACAGATGATCTCCGGGAACGGCAGGAATTGAGTCTTCACATATGGGTGACACCGGCACCGATGGAGCCCACGCGGGAATGCTCCCCAATGTTCTATAGGAAAGCCTTTGGGAGCATCCCACTGCGCCTGCACTGCTGCCTTCCAGCCTTTGGAACCCTCTCTCCTCAGTTGGGTTTGTAGCTGAGACAAAAGGAGAGAAGGAGAGAGAAAGAGATATAACTCCTAGGGGAGGTGGGTGGGTTGTGAAGACTCAATTTCTGCTGTTCCTGGAGATCACCTGTTATAGGTGAGTAACTACGCTATCTCCAGGAACAAGCAGGAATGTAGTCTTCACATATGGGACTCCCTAGTTTGGAGATGCCAGGGAGATGACCTCTGAAGAGCAGCGAAACACAGGATGAAGTGGGCCATGTATCCTCCCAAGGATCTCTGGTATCTAAACCTGGGACGGGGGGGGGGGGGGGTAGGAGTTGTTCTAAGGCTGAAAAAGATGCTGAAGAACAGCCTGGCCAAACGAGGCATCCTGGTGGGAGTCCTTGTCCAAGCAGTAGTGGGACGCAAAAGTGTGGACAGAGGACCAGGTTGCTGCTTTGCAAATTTCATCAATTGACACCGAGTGAAGGTTAGCCATAGAGGTAGCCATTGCTCGCACATTGTGTGCTGTGACATGACCTTCGAGAGAAAGACCCTTACTCTCATAGGCAAAATATATACAGTCTGCAATCCAGTTGGAGAGTGTTCTCTTGGAAACTGGTGAACCCAGGTGACTGGAATCGAAGGCAAAAAAAAAAAGCTGTGAAGCTTTTCTGTGTTGCCTAGTTCTCTGAAGGTAAAAGACCAAAGCCTGTTTTCAATCCAGAGTATGTAGATTCCTTTCTGCACTAGAGGCATGGGGCCTAGGGAAGACGACAGGAAGATAAATCGACTGGTTCAAATGAAAAGGTGAAACCACCTTTGGCATAAAGTGAGGATGAGTCCTGAGGACTACCTTATCATGGTGGAATTGTGTATAAGGCGGGTCAGCCACTAAAGCCTGGAGCTCACTGATGCATCTTGCAGAAGTGAGGGCAATTAGGAAAATCACTTTCCAAGAAAGAAACTTCAGGGATGCAGTGGCTAGAGGTTTGAAAGGAGGCTTCATTAGTTGTCCAAGAACAAGATTGAGATCCCATGCCACCGGCAGTGGCTTAAATGGGAGGTTTAGGTAAAAGTAGATCTCTCATAAAGTGCACTACAAGCGGTTGAGAGGAGACAGGTTGTCCAGCAAAGGGCATGTGGAAAGTCACAATGGCACTTAGGTGGACTCTCACCGAATTAGTTTTAAGTCCAGAGGATGAAAGGTGGAGGAGGTACTCAAGTAATGCCTCCACTGGAACAGAAAAAAGGATTAAGTTCCTTCTTTGAACACCAAATTGCGAACCTTCTCCACTTAAAAGCGTAAGCACGTCTTGTGGAAGGTTTTCTGGAGGCTAAGAGGATATCTTTAACCTGCTGAGAGAGGTTAATATTCTGGAGTTCTAAACTTTCAGCAGCCACGTCATCAGCTGTAAAGACTGAGGATTCGGGTGCAGAAGTGTTCCGTTCTCCTGGGCTAGGAGATCTGGAGCACATCCCAACTCCAGAGGTTTGGCTTGAGAGAGACGTAGAATCAGTGGATACCACGTCTGTCGTGGCCAGTGCGGGGCTATGAGGATCATGTAGCCCTTGTCTCTCTGAAGCTTGAAGAGAGTCTTGGGAATGAGGGGAATAGGTGGGAAGGCATACAGGAAGTCCTGACTCCAGTGGAGATGGAAAGCATCCATCGCCTGACTGTTTTGAGCCGGTATTCCGGAGCAGAATCGGGGAAGTTTGGCATTGTGAGGACTTGCAAAAAGATCTATATCTGGGGTTCCCCAGATTTGGAAGATCCGAGCGACCGGCTCTGAAAGGAGAGACCATTCGTGTGGCAGTAGTACTCGACTGAGTTTGTCTGCTAGGAGATTCTGTTTGCCAGGGAGATACACCACTAGTAGGTGGATGTGAAGGCGCATGGCGAAGGACCATAGGTGTAGAGCTTCGTTGCACAACGCCCGAGAACCTGTTCTACCCTGCTTGTTCACATAGAACATGGCTACTTGATTGCCCGTCTGGACAAGAACTGTCTTGTAGCGCAGATGGTCTTGAAACATCCGGAGAGCATTGAAGATGGCTCTGAGTTCCAGAAGATTTATGTGACGACGAGCTTCCTGCTGAGTCCAAAGACCTTAAGTGGAGAGATCAATCAGGTGAGCTCCCCAACCCAATTTGGACGCATCCATTGTTAAGGTAGCTTGGTGTGGTAGCTTCTGAAAAGGAGACCCTACGAGTAGGTTTTCTAGTGATCGCCACCATTGGAGGGACGAAATGAGGTGTGCAGAGGTCCTGATTTTGTCCCCCAGATGACCCGACACCTGAGTCCACTGGGAAGCCAGGGTCCATTGAGCTGCACGCATATGCAGACAAGCATAAGAGACCACATATACAGTGGAAGCCATATGACCAAGCAACTGAAGCATTTCTCGAGCAGTCAGGAAAGTTTTCATAGCTGCATGGGAAGCTAACTGAACTATTCAAGCACAGTGGGCCTGCGGCAGAAAAGCCCTTGACTGCCTTGTATCTAGAACAGCCCCTATGAACTCCAAGGTTTGAGAAGGGGCAAGTTGGGACTTTGGAAGATTTATTACCAATCCCAGATATTGAAGAACCTGCATTGTGCAGGCAAGAGCAGAGCTGGCCTCTGGAGCAGACGATGCTTGGATGAGCCAGTAGTCTAAGTAGGGGAAGACAAATATCCCTAGAGTCCTTAGAAATGCTGCTACTACTGCCATGCATTTTGTGAAGACTCTTGGGGCTGAAGCCAGGCCGAAGGGTAAAACCCTGTACTGATAATGTCTTCCTTGAAAGAGGAATTGAAGAAACCTCCTGTGTTCTGTGTCAATAAGGATATGCATCCTTTAGGTCTAGAGAACATAGTCAATCCTGGCTCTGGATGTAAGGGAGAAGTGTGCAGAGAGAGATCATTTTGAATTTCTCTCGGAACAGATGCTTGTTTAATTCCCTGAGGTCCAGAATGGGCCTGTACCCCCCTGTCTTCTTTGTTATAAGGAAGTAGGGGGAGTAAAAGCCCAGGCCTTGTTGAGAAAGAGGTACCTCCTCTATCGCACCCTGAGCAAGGAGTGTGGTAAGCTCCTGACACAAGAGAGTAGTGAGAGGGGGCCGAGAACTGAACTCTCTTGGAGTGGAGGGAGGGGGCATACTTTAGAAATTAAGTTTGTACCCCTCTGTCCCTATGGAGAGAGTCCAATGCTCTGATGTTATCTGATGCCACCTTTTGGCAAAGTAACACAGTCTGCCTGGAATCCTGGGTGGTTCTGGAATTTCCAGAGGTAGGATGACTAGGTTCTCTAGCAAGGAGTCATAGACCTTGTGGAGGCTGGATCTGTTGAGCGGGTTGAGCTCTGAGGACTTGAGCCTTCCTTACTTGTTTTGGCTGTTGTTGTCCCTTCTGGGAGGCATGAACCAGTGGACAGCATGGGTGTAAGAAGGATAAAACTTCTTTTTCTTGTTGAAAAAGGGTTTCTTAACTGTCTTTTTCTTAGCTGGGTTGGCAGTGGTCCTGGAGAGCCTGTTTAGAGTAGTGTTCTCAGACTCAAGTTGAGAAGTCTTGTCTTGCCAATTCTTGCCAAAGAGGTTTTCTCCCGTGCAAGGAATATTCCCCAGCTTACCTTGCACCCACTGCTCTAAATCAGAAGCCTGTAACCAGGCAATTCGACGTGCACCGATGGCAATAGCAGAAGTCCTGCTAATACATTCAAAACAATCAAAGATTGCCCTGTTCATGAACTTAGAAACATTCTGAGCATGCTTAACAAGCATCAGAAAATCGGCCCTCTTATCTGGGAGAAGAGGAGCCATTAGTTCCAAATCCTTAGTCACCGCCCGAAGAAACATACCCATGTAGAGTATGTATGAACTTATTCTGGCCGATAACATGGAGGCCTGAAAACATCAACGGCCAAAGGCATCGAGAGTTCTTGCCTCACGGCCCGGAAGATTAGATGAATGTGTCTTAGCACTTTTAATTTGACGCACTGCTGATTCCACAACCATGGAATGGTGTGGTAACTGTGTCTTTTGGAACCCAGGACACTGCGGTACCCGGTACATGGTATCAAGTCTTCGAGAATGTGGAGACACCGTTAAAGGAGTTTCCCCACATACTAAGCATGACATGATGTAAAATCCGATGAATAGGTAAGGTAGCGGCCTCCTTAGGGGCTGCTGGATACTGAACATAAGAACATAACATATGCCATACTGGGTCAGACCAAGGTCCATCAAGCCCAGTATCCTGTTTCCAACAGTGGCCAATCTAGGTCATACATACCTAGCAGTTTCCCCAAAAGACACAGGTTCCACAATGCTTGTGTTGGGTCAAGCATTGATATCCTGGGTCCCTTCTTAATAATGGTTTATGGAACTTTCCTTCAGGAACTTGTCCAAACCTTTTTCAAACCCAGCTACACTAACAGCCTTTACTACATCCTCCGGTAACAAATTCCATAGTTTGATTACACGTTGAGTGAAAAAATATTTTATTTTATTAGTCTTAAATAGTTTACCCTGTAGCTTCATTGCATGTCCCCTAGTCTTTCTATATTCTGATAATGTAAACAATCGATCTACGTTTACCCGTTCCATTCTCTTCATTAATTTATAGACTTCTACCTATCTCCCCTCAGCCGTCTCTTTTCCAGGTTAAAGAGCCCTAACCATTTTAGCCTTTCTTCATAGGGGTATCCTTCCACCCCCCTTTACCACTTTGGTGGCTCTTCTCTGAACCTTTTCCAATAACGCTATATCCTTTTTAAGATACGGCGACCAGAAATGCACACAATATTCAAGGTGCGGTCTCACCATGGAACGATATAGAGCCATTATAATATCCTTTATTTTATTTTCCATTCCTTTCCTTATGATACCTAGCATTCTGTTTGCTCTCTTGGTCGCCTCTGCACACTGGGCCGAGGGTTTTAACATGTTATCCACAATGACGCCTAAATCTTTTTCCTGTGTGGTGGTTCCTAATGTGGAACCTAACATCCCTACATCTTCCTCAGTAAAGTCCGAAGCAAAGAATTCATTCAGTCTCTCCGCTCTAGACTTGTCTCCTCTTACTGCCCCTTTTACCCCTCTATCATCTAATGGTCCAATTGACTCTCTCACAGGCCTTTTGCTACGAATGTACTTGAAAAAGTCTTTATTTCGTGTTTTGGCTTCCGTAGCAAGTTCCTTCTCAAATTCTCGCTTTGCCTGCCTTATCAATGCTTTGCATTTAACTTGCCAGTGCTTGTGCTGTTTCCAGTTTGTCGTTTGGCTCTTTTTTTTCATTTCCTGACAGATGCTGGAAAAAAGAGCCAAACGACGAAAACTGGAAACAGCACAAGCACTGGCAAGTTAAATGCAAAGCATTGATAAGGCAGGCAAAGCGAGAATTTGAGAAGAAACTTGCTACGGAAACAAAAACATGAAATAAAGACTTTTTCAAGTACATTCGTGTGCAGCGGTGGCCAAGAGAGCAAATAGAATGCTAGGTATCATAAGGAAAGGAATGGAAAATAAAACAAAGGATTTTATAATGCCTCTGTATCGTTCCATGGTACTACCGCACCTTGAATATTGTGTGCAATTTTGGTCGCCATATCTTAAAAAGGATATAGCGTTATTAGAAAAGGTACAGAGAAGAGCCAGCAAAATGGTAAAAGGGATGGAAGACTACTCCTATGAAGAGAGGTTACAAAGGTTAGGGCTCTTCAACCTGGAAAAGAGACGGCTGAGGGGAGATATGATAGAGGTCTATAAATTAATGAATGGAGTGGAACGGGTAAACGTAGATCGATTGTTTACGCTATCAGAATATAGAAAGACTAGGGGACATGTAATGAAGCTACAGGGTAAACTATTTAAGACAAATAAGAGAACATATTTTTTCGCTCAACGTGTAATCAAGCTCTGGAATTTGTTACCGGAGGATGTAGTAAGAGCTGTTAGTGTAGCTGGGTTTAAAAAAGGTTTGGACAAGTTCCTGGAGGAAAGGTCCATAAACCATTATTAAAAAGGGACCCAGGATATCAATGCTTGACCCAACACAAGCATTGTGGAACCTGTGTCTCTTGGGGATAGTGCTAGGTACGTATGACCTAGATTGGCCACTGTTGGAAACAGGATACTGGACTTGATGGACCTTGGTCTGACCCAGTATGGCATATCTTATGTTCTTATCGTGTAACCATAGTTTGGGTTGTTCTTCCCTAGGTGCATAATTTCATCTGCCATTTTGATGCCCAGTCTTCCAATTTATCAAGATCCTCTTGCAATTTTCCACAATCCTCTTGGGTTTTAACAACTTTAAATAGTTTTGTGTCATCTGCAAATCTGATAACCTCACTTGTTATTCCCTTTTCCAGGTCATTTATAAATATGTCAAAAAGCAGCGGACCCAGCACAGATGCCTGGGGTACACCACTATTCACCTTTCTCCATTGGGAAAATTGGCTATTTAGCCCTACCCTCTGCTTTCTATCTTTTAACCAGTTCCTGATCCACAATAGTATACTGCCTCCTATCCTATGACTCTTTAGTTTTGCCAAAAGTCTCTGATGAGGGACCTTGTCAAAGGCTTTCTGAAAGTCCAAATACACTATATCAACCGACTCACCTTTGTCTACCTGTTTATTCACACCTTCAAAAAAACAGATTAGTAAGACAAGATCTTCCTTGTCTAAAGCCACGTTGGCTGTCTCCCATTAAGCCATTACTATCTACATGTTCAGCAATTATGTTCTTTATGATGGTTTCTACCATTTTTCCCGGTACTGACGTCAGGCTCATCGGTCTGTAGTTTCCCAGATCACCCCTGGAACCCTTTTTAAAAATTGGTGTTACGTTCGCCATCCTCCAATCTTCAGGTATTACAGATGATTTTAATGATAGTTCATAGATTACTAAGAGCAGGTCTGCAATCTCATATTTCAGTTCTTTCAACACCCTTGGATGTATATCATCCGGCCCAAGTGATTTGCTACTCTTCAGTTTATCTAATAGTTGTAATACATCTTCCCGGTGTAGCGATATTTCTCTCAATTCCTCTGCAGCATCACCTTTAAATACCACTTCAGTCATGGGTAACATCCCTACATCTTCCTCAGTAAAGACCGAAGCAAAGAATTCATTCAGTCTCTCCCCTATAGCCTTGTCTCCTCTTACTGCCCCTTTTACCCCTCTATCATCTCTCTCATAGGTTTTTTGCTACAAATGTACTTGAAAAAGTCTTTATTATGCGTTTTTGCTTCCGCAGCAAGCTTCTTCTCAAATTCTCCCTTTGCCTGCCTTATCAATGCCTTGCATTTAACTTGCCAGTGCTTGTGCTGTTTCCAGGTTTCGTCATTTGGCTCTTTTTACCATTTCCTGAAAGATGCTTTTTTGGCAACAACAGCCTCTCTGACCTCACCTTTAAACCATGCTGACAGTTTTTTGGACTTCCTTCTGCTTTTCTTAAAGCGTGGAATACAGCTGGTCTGGGCTTCCAAGATAGTATTTTTCAACAACACCCAAGCTTGATGTAAGTCTTTAACCTTTGCATCTGCTCCTTTTAGTTTTTTCTTAACTATTTCCCTCATTTTATCATAGTCTCCCTTTCGAAAGTTAAAAGGTAGTACTGTGGATTTCCTTACTATCATTCCTCCACTAATTAAATCAAATGCGATCATGCTATTATCACTATTGCCAAGTGGCCCCACCACCTTTATCTCTTGCACCAGATCTGGTGTTCCACTAAGGACTAGGTCCAATATGGCTTCCCCTCTGGTCGGTTCATGAACCAGCTGCTCCAAGAAGCAGTCATTTATTTCATCTAGGAACTTTATCTCCTTAGCATGTCCTGCTGTGACACTGATACAGTCAATACCGGGGTAATTGAAATCACCCATTATTATTACTGCGCTGTAACTTTTGTTAGCTTCCTTGATTTCTTTGAGCATTTCATCAGCCATTTGTTCATTCTGGCCAGGCTGTCGATAGTACACCCCCCACTGCCATCGCCTTCCCCTTTTTACATGGAATTTCAGTCCTTAGAGATTCTACAGAAAATTTTGTTTCCTGCAAAACTTCAATCCTTTCCGACTCAATGCCCTCTGTAACATAGAGCGCAACCCCTCCACCAATTTGATCAGCTCTATCATTACGATGTAGTTTGTACCCAGGTATCACAGTGTCCCACTGGTTGTCCTCCTTCCACCATGTCTCTGAGATTCCAATCATATCTAACCTCTCATTTAGTGCTATATATTCTAACTCTACCATCTTATTTTTTAGACTTCTAGCATTTGCATACAAGCATTTTAGAGACTGTATTTTATTCATATTAATTTGGCTATTGATAGACATGGGTAATTTGGGATCTTTAAGCTGTGTCTGCCCCATACTCGAGGGCATTTGGGCTACTTTACTCTTTTTTGGAACCTCTCTGCTTTGGTGGTATCCTTCAAGGATACATTCTTCTGAACCATGCACTCTTGTGCGACTGTCAGCTTTCCCCTATTATCTAGTTTAAAAGCTGCTCTATCTCCTTTTTAAAGGTTAATGCCAGCTGCCTGGTTCCATCCCGGTTAAGGTGAAGCCCATCCCTTCGGAAGAGCCCCTCCTTTCCCCAGAATGTTCCCCAGTTCCTAACAAATACAAAACCCTCATCCTTGCACCATCGTCTCATCCATGCATTGAGACTCCGGAGCTCTGCCTGCCTTTTGGGTCCTGCGCGTGGAACGGGAAGCATTTCGGAGAACGCTACCCTGGAAGTTCTGGATTTCAACTTCCTACCTAAAATCCTAAATTTAGCCTCCAGAACCTCCCTACCACATTTTCCTATGTCATTGGTACCGACATGTACCAAGACATGTACCACGACAGCAGACTCCTCCCCAGCACTAAGACCTTATCTAGGTGGTACGTGAGGTCTGCTACCTTCGCACCGAGAGCTTCAGCTCTCGGTTCCTTCTTGGGGGTCACCGTGATGGAGAGGCCCCGAGCCACATCCCGTATAAAGTTTTGAAAAGAAGTCCTCCGGAGGAGACATCCGGCGTTGTGGGGAAGGAGAAGGATCCTCCGGAAGAACCTCTCCAGTACCGATAGATTCATCAGAAGAGTGAGAATCAGAAGACTCAAAGTATCGACGGGCCGGATGCTCCCGCCTGGCTTGATGACGGTACCTATCAAACCTGGCATCAGAATGCCTCGATACCGGACAGTGATTCCAGGGCCGGCATTGGTGGTAGCGGGGAGAGCGGCTCAACGGTCGATGCGGCTACCTCCGGATACTGGTACTGAAGACTGGAACCGATTGCGGAGGCTTTAGCGGTACTGAAGCCGCCAGCAAGGCTGCAAGACTGCGCTCAATGGCTAGGATGTGTTGATCCATGGAGCCAGCCAATGTCTGGGTGTCGGTACAGGAAGAGCGGGCCACGACCCCAGAACATGGCAGCAAGAGCTCTCCAGAGGTGGACGCCTTGGGGACACATCTTGGAACCCCGATAATGCTTTGGAGACCTTTAAATACTTAAAGAGTATTAATGAACAAACAAACCTCTGCAAAGAGGGGGAAGCTGTAAAACTAAAGGGCATTACATGAAGCTGCAAGGGGGTAAATTGAAAGGCAATGTCAGGAAAGCATAGTTACTCACCTGTAACAGGTGATCTCCGGGAACAGCAGGAATTTAGTCTTCATGTATGGGTATCGTCGGTACCGACGGAGCCTGCGCGGGAACACTCCCCAGCGTCCAATTAGAAAGCTTTTGAGAGCATTCCACAGCGCCTGCGTGCTGCCTTCCCGCCTTTCCAAACTGCCTCTCTCCAGTTGAGTTTTAAAGCTGAGACAAAGAGAGAGAGAGAGAGAGGGAAAGAAAAGAAAAGAGAGATACAACTCCTAGGGGAGGTGGGTGGGTTGTGAAGACTAAATTCCTGCTGTTCCCAGAGATCACCTGTTACAGGTGAGTAATTATGCTATCTCCAGGAACAAGCAGGAATGTAGTCTTCACATATGGGGACTCCCTAGCTACAGATGACAGGGAGAGACCCCAGAAGTTGTGTGCCCCTGTGAAAGGGCTCCACTTCCCCCCATGGATCTCTGGCATCCTATCGGGAATGGTGGGTAGGAGTTGATTAAGTATGGAACAGGTGTCGTAGAACAGCCTGATCAAACAAGGCATCCCGGCGGGAGTCCTTGTCCAAGCAGTAATGAGCTGTGAAGGTATGAACCGAGGCCCAAGTAGCCGCTCGACAGATGTCGTCAATAGACACTGCGTGTTGATGACCCATTGAGGCTGCCATGGCTCTCACATTGTGAGCTGTGACATGGCCTTCTAGAGCAAGGTTTTTACTCTGATAGGTAAAAGAAATACACTGTGCAAGCCAATTGGACAATGTTCTTTTGGAGACTGGAAGTCCCAAATGAGATGGATCAAAAGCAACAAAGAGTTGGGAGGACTTTCTATGTTGCTGTGTCCTTTGTAAGTAAAAAGCAAGTGCTCTTTTACAGTCCAAAGTATGAAGACTCCTTTCTGCATTTGAAGCATGAGGCCTTGGAAAAAATACAGGCAGGTAAACTGCTTGGTTTAAATGAAAAGGTGAGACCACCTTTGGCATAATGTGTGGATGAGTCCTAAGGACTACCTTATCATGATGGAACGTCGTGTAAGGAGGATCAGCAACTAATGCTTGCAATTCACTGATGAGATGTGCTGATATGATTGCAATGAGAAAGATAACTTTCCAGGAAAGGAATTTCAAGGAGGTAGTAGCTAAAGGTTCAAAAGGCGGCTTCATGAGCTGCCCAAGAACTAGATTCAGATCTCATGCCACTGGAGGTGGCCTAATGGGAGGCTTAGTTAGAAGAAGGCCCCTCATAAATCTCGATATGAGAGGATGAGAGGAAATAGGCTGTCCATTTAAAGGCTTTAAAGAAGCTGAAATAGCACTTAAATGGACTCTTACTGAGTTAGTCTTAAGTCCTGCATTAGATAAACGAAGGAGATACTCCAGTAATGATGCCAGAGGTATCGCAGAGGGGTGAAGACCCTTTTGCGAACACCATATGGAAAACCCTTTCCACTTGAAAGCATACGAGCGTCTTGTGGAAGGTTTCCTGGAAGAACAAAGGACATCCTTTACTTGTTGAGAAAGGTTAAGACCATGAAGGTCTAGGCTTTCAGCAACCAGGCCCTGAGATGCAGAGAGTGGGGACTGGGATGCCACAACATCCCGTCCTCCTGAGACAGGAGATCTGGAGCAGATCCTAACTCCAGAGATGGAGCTTGAGAGAGATGCAGGCATAGAGGGTACCACACCTGCCGTGGCCAATGTGGAGCTATGAGAATCATGTGGCCTTTGTCTCTCTGAAGCTTGAATAGGGTTTTGGGAATTAGGGGAATGGGTGGAAAAGCATATAGGAAGTCCTGACCCCAATGGAGGAGGAAAGCATCCCTGGCCTGAGAACCCTGAGCCGGAATTCTGGAACAGAACCGGGGAAGTTTGGCATTCAACGGACTTGCAAAGAGGTCTATGTCCGGAGTTCCCCAAATTTGAAAATTTTTTGCTACCTGGTCTGCATGGAGAGACCATTCCTGTGGAAGCAGAACTCAACCGAGTCTGTCTGCCCAAGCATTTTGAATGCCTGGCAGACACACCGCAAGGAGATGAATCTGATGCTCTCTGGCGAGGGCCCATAGTCGCAAAGCTTCATTGCAAAGCGACAGAGAGCCTGTTCCTCCCTGCTTGTTCAGATAGAACACAGCTACTTGATTGTCCATCTGAATCAGGACTGTCTTGTAGCTGACCTGGGTATGGAACACTCGAAGAGCAAGGAAGATTGCTCTGAGCTTTAGGAGATTGATATGTAAGTAAGTCTCCTTTGGAGACAAAGTGCCTTGGGTTGAGAGATCTTGCAGATGAGCTCCCCAACCCACCTGTGAGGCGTCTGTTGTTAGAGTGACCTGGGGTAGGGGTTGCTGGAAAGGGTACCCCACCAACAGGTTTTGGGTTGATTGCCACCAATGTAGGGACAAAATAAGGTGACTTGTGTTTGCTATTTTGTCTGATAGGCAGTCTGATGCTTGAGTCCACTGAGTGGATAGAATCCATTGGGCTGCTCTCATATGGAGGCGAGCATAGGGAACTACGTGCACGGTAGATGCATGTGGCCTAGTAGTTGTAACATTTCCCGAGCAGTGAGATGAGTTTCTAACACTGCCTGGGAGGCTAGCTGCACAATGCGAAGGCAGCAAGCCTGTGGAAGATAGGTTCTTGCTTTTCTGGTATCCAGCAGATCTCCTATAAACTCTAGAGACTGAGTGGGAGTTAGGCTGGATTTTGGGATGTTTATAACCAGGCCCACATACTGAAGTATACGCATTGTGCAAGCTAGGGAAATCCTGGCCTCTGACTCTGATGGGCCTCGAATGAGCCAGTTGTCTAAGTAGGGGAAGACGAATATTCTTAGAGTGCGGAGAAATGCTGCCACTACAGCCATGCATTTTGTGAACACCCTTAGTGCTGAGGCCAGGCCAAAAGGAAGCACCCTGTATTGGTAGTGCTTTCCTTGAAAAAGAAAACGAAGGAACCTTCGGTGCGTTGGATGGATGAGAACATGAGTGTACGCATCCTTGAGAACTAGAGAACAAAGCCAATCCTGACTCTGAAGGTATGGCAGCAGAGTTTCTAGAGAAATCATCTTGAATTTCTCTTTGAACAGGAATTCGTTCAGTTCTCTGAGGTATTAAATGGGTCTCTGTCCCCCTGTTTTCTTTGGAATAAGGAAATAAGGGGAGTAAAACCCTGTACCCTGTTGGGAAATGGGTACATGTTCTATTGCCCCCTGGGCAAGAAGTAAATTGACCTCGACTCAACTGAGTGTTGAAAGATGCCTGAGAATTGAACTGTCTTACCATTGTAGGAGGGGGCATGTTGAAGAAATGAAGCTTGTACCCCTCTCTTACAATGGAAAGATTCAATTTTTCTGCTGTTATCTGCCCCCATCTGGGGGCAAAATGACACAACCTTCCTGGGATGGTGGAAGGTTCTGGCCCGTTGAGGGCCAGGAAGGCCAAGTTCTCTAGAAGGGAGTCAAAGCCCCTGTGGAGGCTGGGTCTGCTGGGCCGGTTGAGGCTAGCAGGCTTTGATTTCCTTTGCTTTGGGGGCTGCTGTCCCTTTCGGGCGGACTGACCTGCAGAATGTACCTGCTGGGTATAGGAGGGGTAAAACCTCTTCTTTTTAGAGAAGAATGGTTTATTGTAGGATTTCCTCCTTGCAGGATCAGCTGTAGCTTTGGATAATCTATCCAGAGTGGTGTTATCAGCATCCAGCTCATTAGCTTTCTCTTGCCAATTTTTGCCAAAGAGATTTTCACCAGTACAGGGGATATTGCCCAACTTGTCCTGTACCCAGAGCTCTAAGTCAAATGCCTGGAGCCAGGCAATCCTGCGAGCCCCTATAGCAATGGCAGAGGTTCTGCTGATACACTCAAAGCAGTCAAAAGCTGCACGATTTACAAACTTGGAAACATCCTGGGCATGTTTTACAAGTGTAAGGTAATCCTGCCTTTTATTATCAGGAAGGAGAGGGCTCATAAGCTCTAGATCTCCTGTGACCTCCTTAAGGAACATTCCCATATATAGGATGTAGGAACTAATCCTGGCAGAAAGCATAGAAGCCTGGAATGTTCGATGCCCAAAGGCATCAAGAGTCCTACATTCATGTCCTGGAGGATTAAATGCATGTCTTTTTGCACTCTTGATCCTTCTCATAGCTGACTCCACCACTATGAAATCCAGGACAAGGAGGCACTCGATACATGGTATCCAGCCTACGGGAATGAGGAGAGGTGGTAAGAGGTGTTTCCCACATCCTTAACATGAGATCATGCAAGATCTCATGAATAGGCAAAGTAGAAGCTTCCTTGGGAGCTTTAGGATATTGCAAAATCTCCAACTCCTTTGCCCTGGGCTCAGTTTCAGGAGCCACTGTGATGGAAAGACCTCTAGCCACCTCCCTGATAAAACCCTGAAAGGATATATCCTCTGGAGGAGACATCCTACATTTAGGAGAAGAAGGCTCCTCAGAGAGAAGTACTCCGGCATCGACAGAGCTGTCAGAATCCTCAGAATCATCGGAGGATTCAAAATATCTTCTGTCCGGGTGCTCTTGTAAAGCACGATACTGGTACTGATCGAAGTCAGTACCGGAGGGGTCCGGTATCGGCTTGTCGATACCTGAGGAAACAGCATGACTCGGTGGTGGCACCGGTGTCGATACTGGTTGAACTGGAGTGGTCTCGAAGGCACCGATGCCGCAAGGAGAGCCGCCAGACTTCGCTCAATAGCTAGGAATCTCTGGTCAATTGACGCTGCCGATGCCTGGGTGTCGGTACCGGACAAAGCGGCTGGTACCCCAGAGCATGGCACCAGTAGTTCTGCCGAGGTTGGGGCCTCGAGAACATCCTGGAGCCCCGATAGTGCTTTGGGAAGCCTCCCGCTGGGGCAATTTTGCCGGTACAAGTTCCTCAAGGGCAACGCCAGAAGGAGATCTACCCTTTGAGGACCGGCCAGATTTATGTTTGGTTAGCTGAGATCCATGGGAGGAAGACGAAGCCCTGGAAGACGTCGATGCCACGGATGCTGCATCGGAGGGAAAAAGGGTGCTAAGCTTAGCAGCTCAGTTCTGCCGACCCCTCTTCGACATCATCCCACAGGCAACACACTCCGAGATGGAGTGATCAGGACCTAAACATTTAAGGCACCACTCATGAGTGTCGGTGACGGAGATGGTACCGCCACACTTTGAACACTTTTTGAAACCCGAAGTGGGTTTTTCCGTATTGAGGAAAACTTTGGGCCTAGTGACCAAAATGGCGCATGACGCCTTAGAAGAAAAAGGCTGGAAAATCCAGTAAAGATTAGTAATACATTTTTTTTTTTAAAGAAAGAAAGAAGAACTGGTGGTACCGGTATAGTGTCGAGGAAGGCAGACGCTACCAGAAAAAGAATGAAAATACGGGATAATTTCTGCGGTGACAGGAAAATGACCTGCTGGCTCCATGGAAAACGAAGAACTGGAGAGAGGCAGTTGGGAAAGGCGGGAAGGCAGAACGCAGGCGCTGTGGGATGCTCCCAAAAGCTTTCTAATTGGACGCAGGGGAGCGTTCCCACGCAGGCTCCGTCGGTACCGACGATACCCATATGTGAAGACTACATTCCTGCTTGTTCCTGGAGATATACTTTTTCACTGAAAGGGTGGTGGATGCTTGGAATGCCCTTCTGATGGAAGTGGTGGAGGCAAATACAGTGACAGAATTCAAAGTGGCATGGGACAGACTCAGTGGATCCCTTTATAACAACAGGATAAAATCAAAATAAAGATAACTACTCGTATCTCTTATATCTCAACAAAAAGAGGTGACCTACATGGAGCGGTGGGTACACCCCTAAACAAAGGCATGGGGAGGGGCGACCTGAATGGAGCGGCAGGTGCACCTACTCTTGCTGCCTTGCTGGACAGACTAGATGGACCATGCTGGTCTTTATCTGCCGTCATATATTGTGATAAGGAAGCTTATCAGGACCTGGGAGACAGGGATAAAGAGAAGGAATTCACCCTTATCAAAGGACCTATTTTACAAGGTCAGAGACATAAAACTCCATTTACACCTAGAAAGCAGGTTTTTCCTAGCTGCAATAGGTTGCAGAATGCCCCTAGTGGAGAAAAGGAGAAGGAATGCAGGCCCAGGGTAAGGAACCCTTACGTCACTGAATTCCCCAATCACTCAGCTGCCACGAGGCAGTATAATCTCCAACACCTGAGAGGAGAAGGGGTGGGGCTGGAGCCTGAGAGGTTTAAGACTAGGTCATATTATCTGGAGAGGAGTAGGAATGCCTACTGGAAGAGGAATGGACCTGGAACACTAAGAACAGCAGGAACAAGGAACACAAGTTGGAGGACAGGACGAGGAAGCTCAGGTGAATGGTGGCCAGAGCAGGAGCGAGGAGAAGCTGGAACAAGCCTTGACCCAGGTAGGAGCATTGGAAGCTTGTCTAATTTGGAGCACTACAGAGTTGCAAGAGACAGCTTTTGCCCTAACGGAAGGCAGTCAGCTAAGCCCTCTGAGCCAGAGACTAAGGTAGAGCCCATGCAACTCAGTGAACAAGACCTAGCTGTAGAAGAAGACGACTCATACATGGATTGCTCTTTATGCCAATCTTCAAATACAGAGGGTTTGGAAGGGAGTCAACCGTAAGGAAAACCTCCAGAGTCTGGTAACCCTGAGAGCCTGTAGATAACTTGTGAAAGTCCTGTATTAAAGGAGAAATACCTTTGCTGAGCAAACTGCAGCTGTCTAATTACAACTTGTTAAACAGCTGCTAGCCAGTGCAGTGCACAGCCTGAAGCCGTGCTGACGGTGAAAGTAAGAAAAGCTTTGATTTTGTTTTCACTATTCCTGAAAGCCTTGCATAGAGAATTGTTTGCCTATGAAGAGTTTAACTTCTTGTTGAAAGTTTTTACTGTACTTAAGGAAACAACAGCCAGGAAGTGTTCTGGACTGTGAGAAAAGATACCTGCTTTAGGAAAAGCTGTTTTTGTTTGTTTTAAAACAGCACTGCTAGCCATATCTGATAGCATTGGCTGTTGAAAGGACTTTTCTTTATGCTGAAGAACATTATAAGCTGTTTTGTTTTGAGTTCAGTTATATCCTGATGTATTTCTGAAAGAATCCTGGAGAAGCAATCCAAAGGTGTTATTTTGTGAACTTTAGCGTTTACCCCATCAATAAATTTCTGTCAAAAGCCTTACCACTGTGACAATGTCAGCTATACTGAACAGATGGAGATAGAGGAAAATGGGGACTATACCTTTAAGACTGAGGAAAGGCAGGGTTTCCATAGAGCTCAAACTGTAAACAAACCAGAGAAGCACGTTGTAGCAGAGGTCGAGCCCCTCCCAAACCTTAACGTGGGGGCAGGTTTAAGCCCAGATAGCAAGTACACGTGCACAGAACAGGGCGTGGTGGGTAGAAAGCACCTTTTTTAACCTGCGGCACAGAAGTCAAAGGGGCAGGAAGTGAGCAGAGGAAAGAGCAGAGTGGAAGCAACCAGAGTTGGAGAAGAAGGAAGCAGAAGATACGGCTACCGAGAAGGCAGAGATTCCAAACCAAAGCACAGAGTTCAGTCTGTAGCTGTAGTTACTGCTGAAGCCGAGAGTCCAGAGCCAGGAGGTTCAGAGAACGCTGAAAGGTCAGTGTGGACAGAAGGCTCAGCAAGAGCAGGAAACTCAGGGCTGGAATCCTATTCAGAGGAAGCACTGAAGCCAGAGGGTTTAAAAGTGAGAACTGCTTTTAAGAAACCCAGAGAAAGCAAAAGCTGGAAAGTTTTATTCCACCGGGCAACTTAACTCTAGTAGAAAAGAAAGCAATTCCTTTGTGGAAGGTGTGGCTGACTCAGAGCCCAGCAAGAGGTTTGCAGAAGACGTTGCTAATGAGCTAAGGAGAAGTGCAGGGCAGAGTGCTCCAGGACCTTTGAATGCCAGAAGGTGGGTGAAAGCAATTCCTAATGCTGATATTCTGAAGACAGACAAAAGCAGAGATAGAGACTTGAACCTGATTAAGAAGCTAAAGCAACTGTTTCCAGATAGTGGAAGTTTTCCAGAGAGCATAGCTAATCCTTGGTTAGGAGAGCAGCATGTAAGGGAGTTTCTGAATACCCTTTCAAACAATAAGCTGAACTCTTCCATTAGAAGCCCAAGTGGGGAGAAAGGACTTGCAGGGGAAGAAGATATGCAAGTAGATTCTCCTTCGCCTAAAGCTGTGTGTGACAGTATTCCCATGGATTGCTCTTTCTGTAAATCTGTTTACCCTGGATAGAAGAAAGACACAAATCCCATTGAAAGCAAAGAATATTTCTGAAAGCCTAAACGTGATTTAGAAGAGTTTTGAATGAAGACAAGAGATAAATGCCCATTGTAAATAAGAACAATAGCTGTGATTCTTTACTACTGGAAAAGGCCTATGAACAGCTATTGTCACTGTATAAAGAGCTTTTGCCAAGTTCTGACATTCCAGACAACCTTTATGCTCCCGTATTATTTCCTTTTGGAGAAATTATCCTTGCTGCTTGTGTATATGAACTTTAATGCATGAAGGGGAGCCCAAAAATAAAAATATTCTGTTTTTGCCTTAAACAAAACCATGTGGTGACAACTACTTTGTCTGCAAGTAATACAGAGAAACTAAAGCTCCCAGAATTCCTTGAGGGAGGGAGAACCAAGTGACTCTATACTTAAGGGCAAACAAGGCCACCCCTCCTGCTTATAGGCTTGGCCAGCAGGGGGAGTGTGACACCACTCAAAGCCAACTACAATTGTATTTTTTTTTACCTGAAGCCAAGTACTTCCTGACTGAACTACCTTTCCCATGAGGCATTACAAGGCAGCCAGTCAGGTAAAGGCTAAATGGTGAATCTCTCCTATGACAAGCAAGCCCCTCCACACTGTCTGTAAGGGGCTAAGGGCGTGACAATATACTGTATATTACTATATTACATGAGTCTGTACGTCAGGCACCTTCTCTGACCCTTTTAAAATCTAGGCTGAAAACTCACCACTTCGCTGCTGCTTTCAGATCTTGACTCATTTGATCTCCTTCATGTTTCTTTACTATTCCATCTAGATGTATCCCATGCGTACAGCTACTGTGTTGTCTGTCTTGACCAGACTGCAAGTTCTGATGAGTAGGGACCGTCTTTTACATGTGTCTGTGCAGCGCTGCGTATGTCTTGTAGCATTATACAAATGTTCAGTAGTAGTAGTAGCAGCAGCAAATATACGGCTCTCAGGAGCATGCCATGAGAGATGGCAAACTTCTAGAGTTGGACTGCCTCCCAACAGAGGAAATATGACCCCATCCCACACTGCAGTGTAGTTACTCACCTATAACAGGTGTTCTCCAGGGACAGCAGGAATTAGTCCTCACATATGGGTGGTGTCGGCGCCGACAGAACCCCATGGAAGCATCTCCCCAGCTTTCAAAGAAAGCCTTTGGGAGATGCCATCATGCATGCATGGTCCCCTTCCCGCCCAAGGGTGCTATCTTACTCAGTCAGATGACATAGCTAGAGCAGACAAAAGAAGATGGCAAAAATTGTACAGCAACTCCAAGGGGAGGAGGGAGGGTTGTGAGGACTGATTCCTGCTGTCCCTGGAGAACACCTGTTACAGGTGAATAATTATGCTTTCTCCAGGAACAAGCAGGAAATCAGTCCTCACATATGGGACTCCATAGCTACAGGCTATCGAAAACCTGTAGAAAACATAGCCAGCCATGAGCAGCCGCAAGTGAGTCTGAGGAGAGACTCTAGGGACCCCAGTGTCCAGGGAGAACCATCACTCCAATAGCCTGAACATGAAGGGTCGGAGGGTAGGAGTTGCCTAGACCCCGAAGAGATTATGGAGCACAGCCTGGCCGAAGGCGCTGACCCATTGGGACTCCCTCTCCAGGCAGTAGTGAGCTGCAAAGGTATGGACTGAGGACCAGGTGGTGGCCCAGCAGATGTCTGCCGTAAGGACAGAACACAAGCTTGCAACCAAGGTCACCATAGCCCTGACACTGTGTGCCAGGACCCAGAGCTCTAACGCAAGCCCAGCCTGATCATGGACAAAGGTGATGCAGTCTTCCATCCAGGTGGACAGGGTCCGCTTGGTAACAGTCTCCCCCAGACAACTGGGATCATAGGAAACAAAAGGCTGTGAGGCTCTGCTGTGGCCCTGGGTACGCTGCAGTTATTAGGATAAGGCCTCTTACAATCCACAGTATGGAAAATGGCCACCTCCTTGTCAGCGTGTGGCCATAAAAAGAAAGTGGGGAGCACCACCTCTTGGTTGAGGTGGAACGCGGATACCACCTTCTGAAGAAATTTAGAGTGAGTGCAAAGCATGACCCTGTTCTTGTAGAACTTGGTGTAGGGTGGCTCAGTGGGCAGAGGTGAGCACCACCAGGAAGACGACCTTCCAGGAAAGGTAACGCAAATGGCAGGTAGCCACAGGTTCAAAAGGTGGCTTGGTGAGCTACATCAAAACCACATTGAAGTCCCATTCTGCCAGGGGCGGGCGGATGGGAGGCTTAGAGAACAGAAGGCCTCGCATAAATTGAGTAATGAGTGGCTGAGCAGAAAGAGGTTTGCCCTCTATAGAATGATGGTGCATCGAGAGCACGCTCAGGTGAACTCTGATAGAGCTGGACTTGAGTCCGGTTTGCAAGAGGTGAAGCAAATACTGCAGCACCTTTTGCACCTGGCAAGAGAACGGGTCAACCTGTTGCTCTACACACCACACTGAGAATCTGCGCCCGTTTAAGGCATAGGCCCGTCTCGTGGAGTTCTTATGAGAGGCCAGGAGGGCTTCCTCCACCTCCATTGTGAGACTGAAGGGTGCTAAGGCTACCCGTTCAGCAGTCATGCTGTTAATGTCAGGGACCCCATGTTGGGGTGAAGAAGGGAGCCCTCCTCCTGAGTCAGAAGCCCCAGGGCGCTCCCCATAAGGACTGGGAGCTCCGTCGAGAGGTGGAGCAACAGGGAAAACCAAGGCTGCCTGGACCACCGCAGGGCCACCAGGATCATGAAACCCTTGTCCTGCAGGAGCTTGAAGAGGGTTTGGGCAATTAGTGCCATGGGACAGAAGATCCTCTGATCATGAGATGAGGAAGGCATCCGCTGCTACCTGGGACGGATGTGGCTAGGGAAGCAGAAGTGGGGCAGCTGAGCATTGGTCAGGCTGGCGAAGAGGTTCAGACTTGGGTTGCCCCAGAGTCAGAAGAGCCGCTGTGCCACCCTGAGGTCTAGTTGCCATTCGTGCAGATGGAGGACGCTGCTCAGTCTTTCTGCTAGGGCATTGTCCTGGCCCGGGAGGTATACTGCCCTGAGGAGCATTCCCTGACTGATCGCATACGAGCAGAGGGATACTGTCTCCTGGCAGAGGCAGCAAGACCCCATGCCCCCCTGCTTGTTCTGGTAGAACACTGCAACCTGGCTGTCCATTTGGATTAGCACCAACTGATTTCGCAGGCACTGGTGGAAGGTCTTGATCGCCAGAAAAATGGTCCTGAGCTCCAGCAGGTTGATCTGCTGCTGCCTCTCTGCTAGGAACCAGTTGCCCTGCATGCAGAGTTCATGCAATGGGCACTCCAGCCTATTAGGGACTCGTCCATGGTGAGGACTCTCTGGGGATTTGGGGACTGGAAGGGTATGCCCCCTCCTGCAGGTGCTATGTGGTCTGCCACCAGTCGAGTGACTCCGCTGACGGGACACTAACAATTTGTCCCAGAGCCTGCCTATGGCTTGTGTCCACTGGGAGTGGAGACACCACTCTGCTGTCCACATGTGAAGGCAGGCATATGGAGCCACATGGACTTTAGGTGCCACATGGCCCAGTAGGTGTAGCATGAACCATGCCAACACTGCATGACCCCTCAGGCGGCCTTGCCCTGTCCAAGGGAAGAAAGACCCTGGCCTGAAGACTGTCCAGTCAAGCCCCTATAAACTCCAAGCCCTGTGTTGGTGTGAGGTGGGGTGGTTTATCATGAACCCCATATGCTGCCGGACATTGATGGTGCAGGCCGTGGCTTGCTGCACCTCGGTGGGGGTGTCCCCCTTTATGAGCCAATCATCCAAGTATGGGAAGATGAAGGCTCCTTGGAGGTAGGCAGCCACCACTGCCAGACATTTGATGAAGACTCTTGGCGTGGAGGCTAGACAGAAGGGTAGTACCCTGTACTGGTAGTGGTCACCCCCGACCATGAATCTTAAGAACTGCCTGTGACTGGGGTGAATGAGGGATATGGGTATATGCATCATTTAGGTCCAAGGAGCATAGCCCATGTCCCTGCTGGAGGTAGGGCAGCAATGTTCAAGGGAGAGCATCTTGAACTTCTCCTGCACCAGGAACTTGTTCAGGTTTCGCCAAGTCCAGAATGGGCCTTAGACCCCCTGTTCTTTTTGGGACCAGAACGTATCGAGAGTAGAACTCCTTGCCCCTGAGGTAGTGGGATACTGGCTCCATGGCTCTGTCCCCGAGGATGCCTGTAAGTTTCTTCAGTAGCAGGGCCTGGTGCAGGGGAGACCGAAGGAGCTCTCCTGGAAAGAAAGGGGGAGGCGTCTGGTCCAAGTGAAGGAGGTAGGCTTCTCTGACTACTTGGGGTGCTCAGGAGTTGGTGGTGATGGCAGGCCACCAAAGGGCAAAATGAATCAGATGCCCCCCTGTTGGCAGCTGCTCCCCCAAAGGTGGAGAGGCTATGCTCAGGGAGTCAAAACCCCAACCCAGCCTGGGCAGAAGCCGTGATCTGGGGCTTGGAGCCCTTAGCCCACTCCCTTGCCCTGGTGACCCTGTTGTGGGGTCTGTGGGGCCTGGTATTAGGGGTAGCCTCGATAAGCCTAGCCCTTTCTCTGAAAAGGCGGCCTCTTCCCTGATGGTTTCTTCTTGGGAAGGGTGGAGGTCTTCCTGGAGAGCAGAGTCCTCATGAGGAACTTGGTCTTGATCCCCGCCATCTTTTCCTCCATCGGTTTGCCAAAGAGGTTTTCCCCAAGGCAGGGGATGTCAAGGAGTTTCTCTTGGACCCACTGCTCAAGGTCCGATGCCTGGAGCCAAGCCTGGTGTCGAGCGCCGATGCCTGCAGAGGCCACCCTCATATTTGATTTGAAGCCATTGTAGGTGGCCCGAGACATGTACGTCAAGCACTCCCTGACGCACTTCGTGAGGGTTTGGAATTGCCGGAGGTGATCCCCACCGAGACCTGCTGAGAAACCTGCGAGTTCCTTTGCCAGGTCTCAGAGATACATGCTGATATAAAGCTGGTAGGCTTTGATTCGGCATCTCAGCTTCGAGCCCTGATAGCATATGTGACGAAGGGCATCGAGGGTGCAGGACTCCTTGCCCGGGGGCATAGAGGAGTGAATCTTGGGGCTCTTATGCCAGAGCATGGTCAATTAAACCACCACATAGAGGCGTGTGGGAGTTGTATTTTCCTGAAGCCGGGACCCCGCTGGACCCAATAGATGGTACCGATGCCGGTGTCTCCCACATTTGGAGGAGGATGGTGGGGACAGGGACCATCAGGGCCTCCTTGGGTGGGGCTTCGTATTGGAGGATTTTGAGTTCTTCCATACGGGGATCCTCCTCTGACTTTATGGTGAGAGACAAGGCTTTCGCCATGTCCCAAACGAAGTTGAGGAACGATATGTCCTCTGGCAGGGACCAGTGTTGCGATGCCAAGGAAGGCAGGTCTGCCAGGAGATCGCAGTGTTTACATGTCTCCGGGGATGCCTCGTCCTCTGACTCCAATCAGAGTAATCGGTCGAAGACTCGAGGACCCACAGCTCCTTAGGTGCAGGGCCCGGGTCGGGGCCTTAGTGACCCACAGTGGCTGCTTGGCCGGAGCCACAAGCACTCACCGGGAAGGATTGTGCTCCTGAGGACTGGGATCGAGACCCACGCCGTGGATCGGCTCTAAGCTCCGGGCTCTCGAGGATCATTTCGATGGCCCAGAGTCTCCTCGAAATCAAGGTCCCTCTGGTCTCAGTGTGAGCACCGGCAGGGTCGGGCATAGATGCCTACTGTGAGGCAAGGAAGGCGGTGACACTGCGCTCCAGCGCCATCATCCTGGCTTCCCACTTAGGAGTTGCAGCCTTTGATGCTGACACTGGGATTACTGGATCCGGCGTAGGTGAGGAGAGGGAGTCTTCGATGGGACAGGCCTTGGGGGTCTGGAACCTGTCACCGGAGGCCTCGGCATCTGTTCGGGGAACCTTCGCTGGCCGCTTTGCTCTGACTCCTTGGGTACTCTCTGAGGATTGTGGGACCTGGCACAGGACTTGCCCTGTGTGTCCGAGCCCCACGATGAAGTTCTCGAGGATTTCTTCTTCTTCTTCTTGCATTCCCGCTCTGGGGAAAGCCGATCGGGCGCCGCAGGGGCTTTACGCTACTCCGAGGATTCGTGCAGGGCCTTAGAGCGTGAGGCTACCGGGGATACCAGGGCAGAATCTGACCTGTGGAAGATGTCATCTTGCTTTTGCTGATGATGCTGGATGGCCTTCACAGACATGTTTTTGCACAGGGCGCAAGCTTCTGGGTCATGGTCAGCATCTAGACACCGGAATCAGCAGTCATGTGTATCAGTGAGGGACACGTTTTTTGCGAACCGATTACACTTTTTGAACCCACTAGCCATTGGGGCAAAAAGGACCCCTGCAAGGTCGAAGACCATCTATGCGGCCAGCGGATAGAAAATGGTGCAAAACTGCACTGGAAAAGAAAACGAAAAATGGATCTGAGACTTGATGCTGGGGCAACCGGGCTTGGAGGCGGGAAACGGATCAGTGCTTACTGGAGAACGAAAAGACAGTTTAATGCACAAAAGATCTTTTTCTGGGGAAAAATGATGGACTGTTGGGGTCCGTGGAAAAAAGGAGACTGAGTAAGATGGCATCCTTGGGTGGGAAAAGGACCACGCATGCATGGTGGCATCTCCCGAAGGCTTTCTTTGAAAGCTTGGGAGATATTTCCATGGGACTCCGTCAGTGTCGACGTCATCCATGTATAAGGACTGACTTCCTGCTTGTTCCTGGAGAATTGTTGATAAAAAACATGGCCACCTGGTTGTCCGTCTCAATGAGGATTACCTTGTTGGAGAGCTGCTGTTGAAAAACCTTTGGGGCATTGGATGACAGCTGGGAGTTCCAGGAAGTTGATTTGATGGAGGCTCTCCTGAATTGTCCAGACACCCTGTGTGCGTAGACCATCCAAGTTAGCTCCCCAGCCGCCTTGGAGGCATCCGTCATTAGGATGTGTTGATGCAACGGGGCCTGGAAAGGGAGCCCTGCGAGAAGGTTGGAGGGCTGTTGCCACCATCTGAGAGACTCCTGGAGAGGGTGAGTCACTCTGATCCTGTCCCGGAGGCAGCCGGTCACCTAGCGCCACTGTGTGCAGACAGTCCACTGTGCCTGACGCATGCAGAGTCATGCCACTGGTGTGACATGGACCATGGAGGCCATGTGGATCAAGAAGGCGTAGCATCTGTCAAGTTGTCACAAGGGGGCAGCGCTGAATGCTGTGAGCCAGGGCAACCAGACATTGGGCTCTGTCCTTCAGCAGGTATGCTCGCACTATGGTAATATCAAGAAGGGCCCCAGTGAAAAGCCTTTGAGAGGGTTGAAGGTGAGACTTCAGGTAATTGAATGTCAGACATCTTCTGGCGACCCAGCCTTGATCAACCAGTTATCCAGGTAAAGGAAGACAAAGATCCCCTGGGTGTTGAGAAAAGTGGCTATGACCACTAAACAGTTCATGAAGACCCTGGGGGCGGAGGCAAGGCTGAAGGGTAGCACCTGGTACTGATAGTGCTGTCCGATGAGGACGAAGCGGAGATACTTCCGGTGAAGGGGGTGAATAAGAATATGCATATAGATACCTTTGAGTTCCAAGAAGCATAGCCAATCTTCCCGGTGGAAGGCAATAAGGTTCCAGGTGCAGAATGGGCTGAACGCCTCCGGTCTTCTTTGGAACCAGGAAGTAGCGGGAATAGAATCCCCACCCCCTTTGAGATGGAGGAACCTACTCCACGGCCTGGTCGAACAGGAGGAACTGGATCTCCTGTTGGAGCAAGAGGCGGTGGTGAAGGCCGAGGGAGTACTCCCCTGAGAAAAAGGTGGAAGCTGATCAAAGTGTAACCGGTACTCCTCCTTGATGATTTGGAGGGCCCAGGTGTCCGTTGTTATGCTGGGCCATCTGTGGGAAAAATGAACCAGTCGACTTCCCACCTGTGGCGGAACTGCATCTGAAATGGGAAGAAAAGCCATGTTCCAGAGGAAGGAGTCAAAAAACCCCACCAGGCTGTGGCTGCGGTGCTTGTTGAGGTTTTTGAGGATTTTGCCGACACTGCTGGTGTTGGCCCTGACTCTTTTGTTGCTGCTGTCCCTGCTGAGGCTCCTGGTAGGAATGGTATGGAGTGTACACACCATAGTACTTATTTCTTTTCTCCCCCAACAACTTTCGTCTGGAGGGGTCAGATTTCTTTTGAGAGAGTCAGTTCATTGTGAGCTGTTCTCTCTTCAACTCTCCAGCTTTCTCCTCCATTGGTTTCTCAAAGAGGTTTTCACCCCTGCAAGGGACATCAGCTAGCTTGTCCTGGACCCACTGCTCCAAGTCAGAGGACTGCAGCCAGGCGAGACGGCAGGCTTCGATGCCCACATCGGCCATCCAAGCGACCAATTCAAATCCATCATCAGCTGCTCGAGTAATATACTTGGAGCACTCCTGTGTCTTGGAGACAAGGACTAGATAGCACTATAGCTGCTCCCCCAACATGCTAGCAGAGAATCCCGCGCGATCCCCTGCAAGATCTCAGAGGAACATCCCCATATACAGTTGGTAGATCTGGAGACGAGCCACCAGCATCAAGCCTTGTTAACACTTCCTGCCAAAGCCATCCATGGTCCGTGCCTTCCGGCCCAAAGGCACTGAGAAGTGTGTCTTCGCACTCTTGATGCAGCATATGGACAACTTCATGACCATGGAAGTATGGTGAGGTTACGACTTCTTGAAGCTGGGGATCTTGCTCACCCAATATAGGGAATCAAAATGGTGGCTCACCGAGGGCACCATGAGTGGGGTCTCCCACATTTGAAAAAGGAGGCACTCGAGGATCCGATGCACCAGCACCATAATGATCTCCTTCAGGGGAGAGGGATACTGGAGGATATACAATTCCTCTGCCCAGGGTGCCTCCTTGGCCGCAATGGTGAACAGCAAAGCCTTCCTCATGTCCTGCATAAACTCATGGAGACAGGTCCTCCAGAGAAGACTTCCTCCATTCATATAGAGGCGAGGGATCAGAGGGAATTTCCCAATGCTGCACAGTCTCCGGCGAGTCCTCTTTTGTTTCCCAGTCATCGGAATCAGATTCCAAGAGGAAATCAAAGTACCGACATGATGCCTCATGGTGTCGGTGACAGTCAGCTGGAGTGTAGGGAGACCGAGGCTCCCAATGGTCCGACCCTGAAGCACTCGGGGGAGAAAGGTGGTACACCAAGAGGGACCTCAAGCTTGCCCTGGAACTGTTATCTCAACGGAGGGCATGCAATTCCAGTACAGGCTGCACCTCCAACGGTGAGGCTTCTGCCATCCATGACGCCGTCACCAGTGCTGAGGAACCTAAGGTGAGCGGGACTCAAGCAATCTGATGGGTCAGGAACACAGACAGGCTGTGCCTGAGGACTGCCATGTGCTGCACAAGAAGTGCGGTCTCTGATGCTGCTGGAGCCAATGCAGCAGCCACTGGCACCAATGCCGGTTCTCTCAGTGGGGATTCCATGATGGTAACAGCCTCGGGAGTCTCCTGCCAGCCTTCTGGGGTCTTGGCAGGCAGCTCCTAACCACTGGGGCAACTTGGAGAAGCCGCTCCCAACCCTCATCCTCAAAGTCTCACCTAGGGCTACGATGCCGGTGCCCATGGGTTTTCACCTGGGACTCGGCATCACCCTTGGAAGTTGATGGGACTGGAGCCCGGTCCTTCTAGGGACACTCCTTTTCAAAGGAGAGCCGCCGGTCTGATAGTCTGCGACCTTTGTACTCTTAATGGGTTCGGCCCTGAGTGAAGCCAAAGCCTCGGCAGAGGTCTTCAAGGGCATCAATGCTGATGCTGATGGTGGGGCAGACGTGAAGACTCGGAGGAACCACTGCTTTTCTCGATTCCCGAGCACCTTGCATGTCATCTGAAGGCAGAGAGTGCAGGTGGGGGGCTCATGGTAAGAACCCAATCCAAAAAACGTGGTATAAAAGAAGGTTAAATTAGACTTACCTGCTAATTGTTGTTCCTGGAGTAGATACAGTCTAGTCCCGGACCTCTGGGTTGTCTACCTTAAACAGCAGCTTGGAGACTGAGGAACCACCTTCTTTTCCTGTCGTCAGCAGTATATCATCCTGGGATCCGCCTCCACCTCCCCGTTACCTATTGACAAAGCAGACTCACCGGAGCAATAAGTAAGTATTCCCGCAAAGCATACCATGCCTATCATGTGCCAAAACACACCAACTTTATAGTAACTGAGAAGGAGAACAACAAATAAACAGGGAAAAACAGCAACTGTAGCCTGTAAAACTGCGAGGAATCGTCTCCCCGCTAACTCATGATGGGAGTCCAAACCCGAAGGAAACCCACCCACTGACACGCTTAAAATTCTTACCTGTATCCACTGTCCTGTCCTTCAGGTTGCCGCTGGCGCAAGGTAACCACACCGGGGCGGGATACGGGACTAGACTGTATCTACTCCAGGAACAACAATTAGCAGGTAAGTCTAATTTAACCTTCCTGATCGTATCTCCAGTCTAGTTCCAGACCTCTGGGTGTGTACCAGAGCAGTACTCAATGGGAGGGACCCCTTGTGGCAGCCTGAATGACCGCCGCTCCAAAACACACGTCTCGTTGCGCCTGGACATCCAGACGGTAGTGCTTAACAAAAGGATTCAGGGAAGACCACGTCGCCGCCTTACAAATTTCCAGCGGCGGGACCAGCCGGGACTCAGCCCAAGACGCCGCTTGCACCCTCGTAGAGTGGGCTCGCAACCCCTCTGGCACGGTCTTACCTTTCAGCACATACACGAAAGCAATAGCTCGTTTAATCCATCTTGAAATGGAGGCCTTTGAGGCTGCCTCGCCCCTACGCGGGCCCGCGAACAGCACGAACAGCCACTCCGACCTACGAAACTCCGCCGTGCGCCGGAGATACCTCTTTAACACCCTCTTCACGTCCAGAAGACTCCAAGCTCTGTCAGCAGGGTCCCCCGATGGAGTCCGAAACACTGGCAAGGATACAACCTGATTCAAGTGGAACGCCGATACCACCTTGGGTAAGAAGGAGGGCACCGGCCGCAAAACTACCTTAGACTCAAAAAAGGACAGGTACGGTTCCTTACACAACAAGGTCTGTAACTCCGAGACTCTACACGCCGAACAAATCGCCACCAGAAACACCACCTTCAAAGTGAGATCCTTCAACTATGCCCGACCCAATGGCTCAAAGGGTGGGCGTTCCAAGGCCTCTAACACAAACGGGAGGCTCCATTTCGACACCAAGTTTCGCCCGGGAGGTCTCAAAAGCGAAACCGCTCTAAGGAACCGCTTAATGTCACCGTGCCCCCCAAGCAGTCGGCCCCCTCTGTAACAGGCCAGGGCTGCGACCTGCACCCTCAACGAAGAAGCCGCCAGCCCCTTCTCAAAACCATCCTGCAAAAATTGCAACACTTGCAGGACTGTGGCCTCCAATGCCATGCTCGCGCGATCGGTACACCAGGCTTCAAACACTCGCCAGACCCGGACATACGCTAGAGACGTAGATCTCTTCCTAGCTCGAAGTAAAGTACTAATCACTGAGGCCGAATAGCCCCTTGCCTTCAGCCGCGCCCTTTCAATAGCCAAGCCATAAGCGAGAACCGATCCAGGTGGGGCATCCACAGCGGGCCCTGCGACAACAAATCCGCTCGCCTTGGAAGACACCAGGGGCTGTCGAACAGCAGTCTCACCAAGTCCGCGTACCAGGGCCTGCAAGGCCAATCTGGGGCTATCAGAATCACGTGACCGCGGTACGCCTCTATGCGCTGGATAACCCTGCCTATCAGCGCCCAAGGAGGGAACACATACAGAAGCTCCCCCTCTGGCCACCTTTGAACCAGAGCATCTAAACCCTCCGACATTCTTTCCCTTCTTCGGCTGTAAAACCGACTTGCCTTCGCCGACTGAAAGGTCGCCATGAGATCCATGACCGGAGTGCCCCAGCGACGCACCAGGCTCTCGAACACCTTCGGGTTAAGAACCCACTCCCCTGGGTCCACCCGCACGCGACTCAGAAAATCCGTTTGCACATTGTCCACTCCTGCCACATGCGCGGCCGAGAGGTCCAGCAGGTTTTCTTCGGCCCAACCGAGCAGATCCTCTGCCTCCAGAGCCGCGCTGCTGGTCCCCCCCTGACGATTCACATACGCCACTGCCGTTGCGTTGTCGGAGAAGACGCGCACCGATGCCCCCGCAAGCAACCCGTGGAAACTTTGCAAGGCCAGAGCCACAGCCCGTAGCTCCAGCCTGTTGATGGACCAGGTCTCCTCCTGCGCGTTCCACCGCCCTTGGGTGAACCGGCCCTGGCAATTCGCACCCCAGCCCGCTAGGCTGGCATCTGTTGTCACCGGCACCCAGACGGGCGATTCCAGCGGTCTCCCCTTCCGCAACACCTCGGGGTTTAACCACCACTTCAGGGCTACACGCGTTTCCTCCGGACAAGGAAGCTTCTTTGACAGAGAATCCCGCTGGTGCGACCAGCGTCTGAGCAGTGCTCTCTGCAGCGGTCTCATGTGCGCTCTTGCCCATGGCACCAACTCTAACGTCGCCACCATCGTGCCCAGCAGCTGCAGATTCTCCCATGCAGTGGGCGCCCGGCAGTGCAAGAATCTCCGCACCAGCCTCTGCAAGCCGCTGGCCCGTCGCTGAGGTAAAAACACGTGCCCGGACCTTGTGTCGAACCGAGCTCTGAGGTATTCCAAGTCCTGCGAGGGAAGGAGATGGCTTTTTCCCAGATTGACCACCCAACCCAGGCTCTCCAGGAAGGACACTACTCTGGCTGTCACTCGTTTGCTCTCGTCCCTGGACTTTGCTCGAATTAACCAATCGTCTAAATACGGATGGACGAGAATTCCTTCCTTTCGCAACGCCGCAGCTACGACTTTGAAAGTGCCCGAAAGGAACCGCGAAGCGGAGAAAACGCTGATGATCCGGCCGAATGGGGATGTGAAGATATGCTTCTGCAAGGTCCAGAGATGTAAGATACTCGCCCTTTTGCACCGCAACGATCACTGACCGAAGCGTTTCCATGTGAAACCGCGACACGCGGAGCCGGCGATTCACCCCCTTGAGGTCCAGAATCGGTCGACACCCTCCGTCCTTTTTTGGAACCACAAAATAAATGGAGTATCGACCGCAGCCGAGTTGGTCGCGCGGTACCGGAACTACTGCCCCGAGCTCGAGGAGCCTTCGTACTGTCCCCCGCACTGCCTCGCGCTTGCTTGACGACCTGCAGGGGGACATGACGAAAGCATCCCGAACCGGCATGCGGAATTCCAAGGCATAGCCTTCGCGAATAACCTCCAGCACCCACTGATCTGACGTGATGTGGACCCAGGCTGCATAAAACTCTTGCAGTCTCCCCCCTACCAAAACTAGGGGGGCCTGGGTCCCTCTGCCATCATTGCGACTTCTTAAAATTGGACGAGGAAGACGCGGAGGAGGACCCGAAGCCTCTTCCTGCCCCCCGAAATCCCCGGAAACCCTGGTTTCTACTGAGGAATCTACACCTCTGAGGGAAATTAAATCTTTGAAAGCGGTACCTGCGAAAATCTCTCAACTGGCCCTTGCCCCCTGTAGCTGGCCGACCTTGCTTAGGCTTCGACTCGCCAAGGTCCTTAACTAACTTCTCCAGATCCTCTCCGAACAGGAGACGCCCCTTAAAAGGCAGCTTGCTGAGCCTCCACTTAGAGGAATAGTCAGCCGCCCAATTACGAAGCCATAGATGACGCCTGGCGGCTACTGCCGAAGCCATGCTATTTGACAATCCTCTCATGAGATCATAATGCACATCCACCAGATAGGCCGCCCTGGACTCAAGCCTGGAGGCCTCTTCAGCCCCCTCACTGTGCCGCTCTCCTTGAATCTGCTGCGACCAACGAAGACAGGCCCTGGCCACCCACGCTCCACAAATAGCCGCTTGGAGCGCCAAGGCATTCACATCAAAAATTTGACGCAGCAAGGCATCAAGACGTCTGTCCTGAGCATCCTTGAGGGCTGCGCCCCCTTCCACCGGGATTGTGGTCTTCTTAGTGACTGCTGCCACCGCTGCATCCACCTTAGGCGGCTGGAAAACCTCCTTATCCTTATCCAATAAAGGATAGAGCTAGCGCATCACTCTGGCCCCTTTCAACGGAGCCTCAGGAACATTCCATTCTTCCTGAATCATCTCCTGAAAGACCCTGTGCACCGGAAAGGCTTTCTGAGTTTTCCTAAAGACTTGCAATAAAGGATCTTCCAGGGTGTCATACTCCATTGAACCCGGGACCGGCATGTTTAGGGCCCCTAGCGTTTCCGCAACCAGCGCTGGAAGCTCCTCCCTGCGGAAAACCCGCACTACTCTTGCCTGATCCTCCTTCTCAGCAAGCTCACCTTCTTCCAGCTCTTCCTCAAAATCCACACTGTGGCACTCCTCTTCGGAAAGCCGCCCCTCCGACGCCACCGAAGGATCTTTAAACTCCTCATCCTCCATTCGCCTAGCCTTGTCCTGGCGAAATTCCGTAGACACGGTGGAGGAGGGTCTCTTCACCCCCCCGCCTTTCAGGAGTGCCCACTTGGTGGGTTAGCGGAGCTCCACCAACTTCTTGCTGCAGCAAAGCCATAAAATCCTTCGAAAAGATAGAGGCTAGGCCATTGGACCAGACCGCTGGGGCTGGAGGGAAGTCTGGGGCAGAGGATGGCCCTGCCACCGGTTCCTCTAAGGGCAGGCAAGAAGCCTGAGCCACCCCTATCTCCGTCTCGGCCCGTGGAGCCGCCTCCTTGGCCTCTCCGCCCTGCTCCATTACTGTGGCCTCCTTTGCGCACCCCTTGCAAACACCCGACTCTGCCACAGAACCTCTTCTAGCCCCACACACAAAACACTGGGGTCTAGAGGGCATGTTAGGAACAAACAGCAGTCCCACAGATACTCAGTCAGCTGTGGCCCCCCTAGTACCCAGGGCAATCAGGGCAGCCCGGAGGGAAGGACGCTGTGATTGCTATGCGGCCCCTGATAAGCTCTGTTGCTGTCGTGGGGCCTAGTCTTATGTTCCTATTGGGGTTTTTTTGTTTGTTTGTTGTTTTTTTTTAATGTGCTCAAAAAAATCGCCAAACGCACAGCCACTATAACCCACACTAAATTTCAGCCCTCACATAAAAAGAACGCCGCAAAATTAACCACCTAACACCATCCGCTGAGAAAACAAGGAAACAGACACGCGCCAACGCGAACCGCCGCGAGCCCTGCCACGCGGTGGGCCTCAGCGTCAAATTCTCGCCCAAATGAGCAGGAGAAAACAAAGCCCCTGGCGGGCCTACTCACCGCAGTTGGGCATTCAAGCAACGGTCTGCTTCACTTCCAGACCGGCGACTCACCAGCACTGAAATCAGAAGGCTCCAGACCCAGAAAATGAAAGGAAAACGCAAAGGGCAGCAAAATCAATTGGCGGGCTCAGCCACTGCCGCAGGGAGACAGGCGCGCTGACAGGCAGAGCATCTGTAAAGCGCCTTCTCCCCGAACTGCAGGTACCGGTCTGAAAGCAGCTATACAGCACAGAACTGGACCCAATGCAGCCCCCTTTTGACAACTGCTCTCCCACCCCTGCAGAACTCCGGTAAGGCCCACACGGGGGGGGGGAGGGGGAGACTCCTGCAGGCTTTTTAAAGGTACAGATCTTACTGTCAGTCTCTGGACAAAGTAACCAGAGTACCTCCTTTTTTTTTTTTTTTTGAAACCCCTAATTTATCCCAAGACTATCCTTAATTGTTCCTCCAGGGAGCCCGGACCCCCGGGCTAGCTCCTTTCAGCTGCTTGGAGACTGAGGTAACTGGGAGGTGGAGGCGGATCCCAGGATGATATACTGCTGACATCAGGAAAAGAAGGTGGTTCCTCAGTCTCCAAGCTGCTGTTTAAGGTAGACAACCCAGAGGTCCGGGACTAGACTGGAGATACGATCAGGAAGGATTACTTTATTTTGTATAACGCCATGATGCCCGACACAGGCCGTGTTTCGAAATGACTTCTTCAGGGGAACTCTGGAGTACTATATTTATAAAAATATGAACAAAGACACAATCATATGGACATATTGTACAACTTTACCTATATACCTAAGTAAATAAATATTGTAAAATATAACCACATATAAAAAGGTTAAAAAAATAAGTAAACACATTCATAATCATTCCAGACATAAAAATTAAAACTATACAACCTAAGGAACTAAAAACCATTAAAACGAACGTATACCTTATAGATAATAAAGATTACACATATATACCAATTGTAAATGCAATGTGTATATGTTTATAAAAACACAAATGATCATATTATTGAAAGGGTGAGTAACCATTTAAAACCTCAATACCTCTATCGCTAGGTAAGCTCAACTGTAAATGCTGTAAATCTAAGATCATTCCTAGGGGATTAAGAATGAACAAAGCTCCAGGACTGTACCTTAATGAAGACGGTTTTATTAAATGCTGGAACGCCATTTTAAACAAATGTTCTTTGGATTTGATGATATTGCTAATAACCACAGCTAATAAAAAAATCAGAAATATTAAAAACTGAGATTGATGAAAAACCACATTGAAAGGGGGTGATAACAATTTCAACAAAATGCATATAGATTATGAGAAAAGCATTCAGGAATTTAAGAAAGAAATTAAGAACAAAAAAGTTGATAAGTTTAAAAGGGATGAGGATGACTACAGAATAGGATATGTATACCACTGGTGCAAGAAGGTGGAAAATGATAAGATTTGGATTAAGAAAAGATCTTCAGTTTTTGATCGCAAAGAGAGCACAATAGATGAACAGATTAGGGATGAGCCCCCCCGAACACAAAAAGAAACGGAGCAGGAGTGAGTCAGTAGAAAATACAGATGCATCAGCATCCTTATTTTCTACTCAACAAGAGAGGCCCAAGCCTCAAAGAATGAAGGAGCATGATAAGAGTCAACATAATAATAATACTTTTTTCAATATGGATCTACTTTGGAAAGGAGGAGGCCAGGACAGATCTCGCACCCGCCCTCCACCGATAGATCAAGACAGGTAACGCGATCCACCACAAGATCATATGTACAATCAATACAATCAGTACAGGGGTCGAGGGCGAGGACGGGGGTGAGGGAATTGGAATACGGACAGATCTCGCGAGAGGAGGTACTAGATAAGTCAACACACAGTAATGTTATTAATATTTCTGGATACACATTGACATCAGATGAAGCATCTATCCTAAATAAAGAATTATCCTTTGTACCGGTTAGAAGACCCAATCCCTTCGAAATCCAAATTGACCTGTTTAAATTTTTTTCGTAAAATTCGCATTAAGCAGTTTTTTACAAATCAAGAAGCCAAAGCTGATGATGGTTCTATTATTAGTAAAAAGTCCTCATGGATTCCTCCTTAACAAACAGATCCAATTATTGAAGCTTTCGAGCAAGTCATTTTTAAACAAGTATAGAAAGTATGTACAGGATCAGGTTCCACCTATTACAATCTTATGAAAGGTGAAAATGAGGCTATTAAATCATTATCAAGCCCGCAGATAAAGGAGGAGCTATAGTAGTGCTTGATAAAACTATGTACATAAATGAAATTAATAGGCAATTGAATGACCGTACATTTTATCTTCGGTTGGATGAAGATCCTACTAACAAATTGAAAGGGAGTACTGATAATATAATACTCACGGCCTTTGAGATTGGTTATATTACCAAAAAAGAAAAAGATTTTTTGATCGTTCCTACACCAGTTATCCCTACCATTTATGTTAATCCCAAAATACACCAATCTATGATTAATCCTCCGGGTCGCCCTATCGTTTCGGCAATAGGGTCATTATTGAACATAAGAACATAAGAACATAAGAACATAAGATATGCCATACTGGGTCAGACCAAGGTCCATCAAGCCCAGTATTCTTGTATTGGTTCAAGCATTGATATCCTGGGTCCCTTCTTAATAATGGTTTATGGACCTTTCCTCCAGGAACTTGTCCAAACCTTTTTTAAACCCAGCTACACTAACAGCCTTTACTACATCCTCCGGTAACAAATTCCAGAGTTTGATTACACGTTGAGTGAAAAAATATTTTCTTTTATTAGTCTTAAATAGTTTACCCTGTAGCTTCATTGCATGTCCCCTAGTCTTTCTATATTCTGATAAGGTAAACAATCGATCTACGTTTACCCGTTCCACTCTGTTCATTAATTTATAGACTTCTATCATATCTCCCCTCAGCCGTCTCTTTTCCAGGTTAAAGAGCCCCAACCTTTTTAGCCTTTCTTCATAGGAGTAGCCTTCCAACACCCTTATCTCTTGCACTACATCTGGTGTTCCACTAAGGACTAGGTCTAATATTGCTTCCCCTCTGGTCGGTTCATGAACCAGCTGCTCCAAGAAGCAGTCATTTATTTCATCTAGGAACTTTATCTCCCTAACATGTCCTGTTGTGACACTGACCCAGTCGATGCCGGGGTAATTGAAATCACCCATTATTATTACTGCACTGTAACTTTTGCTAGCTTCCTTGATTTCTTTGAGCATTTCATCATCCATTTGTTCATTCTGGCCAGGCGGACGATAGTACACCCCCACTGCCATCGCCTTCCCCTTTTTACATGGAATTTCAATCCATAGAGATTCTACAGCAAATTTTGTTTCTTGCAAAACTTTAATCCTTTCTGACTCAATGCCCTCTCTAACATAGAGCGCAACCCCTCCACCAATTTGATCAGCTCTATCATTTCGATATAGTTTGCCAGAAATGCCATACTGGGTCAGACCGAGGTCCATCAAGCCCAGTATCCTGTTTCCAACAGTGGCCAATCTAGGTCATACGTACCTAGCAGTTTCCCCAAAAGACACAGGTTCTGCAGTGCTTGTACTAGGCCAAGCATTGATATCCTGGGTCCCTTTTTAATAGTGGTTTATGGACCTTTCCTCCAGGAACTTGTCCAAACCTTTTTTAAACCCAGCTATACTAACAGCCCTTACTACATCCTCCGGTAACAGATTCCAGAGTTTGATTACACGTTGAGAGAAGAAATATTTTCTCCTATTTGTCTTAAATAGTTTACCCTGTAGCTTCATTACATGCCCCCTAGTCCTTCTATATTCTGATAGCGTAAACAATTTATCCACGTTTATCCGTTCCACTCCATTCATTAATTTATACACCTCTATCATATCTCCCCTCAGCCGCCTCTTTTCTAGGTTAAAGAGCCCTAACCTTTTTAGCCTCTCTTCATAGGAGTAGCCTTCCATCCCCTTCACCAATTTGGTGGCTCTTCTCTGTACTTTTTCTAATAACTCTATGTCCTTTTTAAGATACGGTGACCAGAATTGCACACAATATTCAAGGTGCGGTCGTACCATGGAGCGATACAGAGGCATTATAATATCCTTTGTTTTATTCTCCATCCCTTTCCTTATGATACCTAGCATTCTATTTGCTTTCTTGGCCGCCGCTGCACACTGGGCGGAGGGTTTTAACATGTTATCCACGATGACTCCTAAATCTTTTTCCTGGGTGGTGGTTTCTAATATGGAGCCTTGCATCTTGTAACTATAGTGTGGGTTGTTCTTTCCTAGGTGCATAACTTTGCACTTGTCCACATTAAATTTCATCTGCCATTTGGATGCCCAGTCTTCCAATTTATCCAGATCCTCCTGCAGTTTTCCACAATCCTCTTGGGTTTTAACAACTTTAAACAGTTTTGTGTCATCTGCAAATTTGATTACCTCACTAGTTATTCCCTTTTCCAGGTCATTTATGAATATGTCAAAAAGTAGCGGACCCAGTACAGATCCCTGGGGTACTCCACTATTCACCTTTTTCCATTGGGAATATTGGCCATTTAGCCCTACCCTCTGCTTTCTATCTTTTAACCAGTTCCCGATCCACAATAGTACACTGCCTCCTATCCCATGACTTTTTAGTTTTGCCAAAAGTCTCTGATGGGGGACCTTGTCAAAAGCTTTCTGGAAGTCCAGATACACTATATCAACCGACTCACCTTTGTCTACCTGTTTATGCACACCTTCAAAGAAACATATCAGATTAGTAAGACAAGATCTTCCTTGTCTAAAGCCATGTTGGCTGTCTCCCATTAGGCCATGACTATCGACATGCTGTGTAATTTTGTTCTTTATGATGGCTTCTACCATTTTCCCTGGTACTGACGTCAGGCTCACCGGTCTGTAATTTCCCGGGTCACCCCTGGAACCCTTTTTAAAAATTGGTGTTACGTTGGCGACCCTCCAATCTTCAGGTATTACAGATGATTTTAATGAAAGTTCACAGATTACCAATAACAGGTCTGCAATCTCATATTTCAGTTCTTTCAACACTCTGGGATGTATACCATCCGGTCCAGGTGATTTGCTACTATTCAGTTTATCAAATAGTTGTAATATATCTTCCCGGTGTAGCGATATTTCTCTCAATTCCTCTGCAGTATCACCTTTAAATACCACTTCAGTCTTGGGTAACACCCCTACATCTTCCTCAGTAAAGACCGAAGCAAAGAATTCATTCAGTCTCTCTGCTATAGCCTTGTCTCCTCTTACTGCCCCTTTTACCCCTCTATCATCTAATGGTCCAATTGACTCTCTCACAGGCCTTTTGCTACGAATGTACTTGAAAAGTCTTTATTTCGTGTTTTTGCTTCCGTAGCAAGTTTCTTCTCAAATTCCCGCTTTGCCTGCCTTATCAATGCTTTGCATTTAACTTGCCAGTGCTTGTGCTGTTTCCAGTTTTCATCATTTGGCTCTTTTTTCCATTTTCTGAAGGTTGCTCTTTTGGCAGCAACAGCCTCTCTGACCTCACCTTTAAACCATGCTGGCAGTTTTTTGGACTTTCTTCCACTTTTCTTAATGCGTGGAATACAGCTGGTCTGGGCTTTGAGGATAGTATTTTTAAATAACACCCAAGCTTGCTGTAAGTCTTTAACCTTTGGAACCGCTCCTTTTAGTTTTTTCCGAACTATATTCCTCATTCTATCATAGTCACCCTTTTGAAAGTTAAAAGGTAGTACTGTGGATTCCTTTACTATCTGTCCTCCACTGATTAAATCAAACATGATCATACTATGATCACTATTGCCAAGTGGTCCCAACACCCTTATTTCTTGCACCAGATCTGGCGTTCCACTAAGGACTAGGTCCAGTATGGCTTCCCCTCTGGTCGGTTCATGAACCAGCTGCTCCAAGAAGCAGTCATTTATTTCATCTAGAAACTTTATCTCTTTAGCTTGTCCTGCTGTGACACTGTCCCAGTCGATACCGGGGTAATTGAAATCACCCATTATTACTACTCTGTTGTGGCTTTTGTTAGCTTCCTTGATTTCTTTGAGCATTTCATCATCCATTTGTTCATTCTGGCCAGGCGGTCGATAGTATACTCCCACTGCCATCACCTTCCCCTTCATAAATGGAATTTCAATCCATAGAGATTCTACAGCATATTTTGTTCCCTGCAAAACTTTAATCCTTTCTGACTCAATGCCCTCTCTAACATAGAGCGCAACCCCTCCACCAATTTGTTCAGCTCTATCATTACGATATAGTTTGTATCCAGGTATCATAGTGTCCCACTGGTTATCCTCCTTCCACCATGTCTCTGAGAGTGCAATCATATCTAACCTCTCATTTAATGCTATATATTCTAATTCTCCCATCTTATTGTTTAGACTTCTAGCATTGGCATACAAGCATTTTAGAGACTGTATTTTATTAATATTAATCTGGCTATTGGTAGGCATGGGTAATTGGGAATCTTTATGCTCTGTCTGCTCCTTACTCAAGGGCATTTGGGCTACTATACTCCCTTTTGGAACCTCACTGCTTTTGGTAGTATCCTTCAAGGATACCTTTGTCCGAACCGTGCGCTCCTGGGTGACTGTCGGCTTTCCCCTATTTTCTAGTTTAAAAGCTTCTCTATCTCTTTTTTAAAGGTTAATGCCAGCAGTCTGGTCCCATCCTGATTAAGGTGAAGCCCATCCCTTCGGAAGAGCCCCCCCTTTCCCCAGAATGTTCCCCAGTTCCTAACAAATCCAAAACCCTCATCCTTGCACCATTGTCTCATCCACGCATTGAGACTCCGGAGCTCTGCCTGTCTTTTGGGTCCTGCACGTGGAACAGGAAGCATTTCGGAGAACGCTATCCTGGAAGTTCTGGATTTCAACTTCCTACCTAAAAGCTTAAATTTAGCCTCCAGAACTTCCCTACCACATTTTCCTATGTCATTGGTACCAACATGTACCAAGACAGCAGACTCCCCCCCAGCACTATCTATGATCCTATCTAGGCGGTGCGTGAGATCTGCTACCTTCGCACCAGGCAGGCATGTTACCAGGCGATCCTCACGTCCACCAGCCACCCAGCTATCTACATTCCTAATGATTGAATCACCAACTATAACAGCTGTCCTGACCCTCCCCTCATGGGGACATGGCCCTGGAGAAACGTCCTCGGTGCGAGAGGGTTTTACATCACCTGGAGGACAGGTCCTAGTTACAGGATCACTTCCTGCCACACCAGGGTGATGCTCTCCTGTCACGTGACCTCTCTCCTCCATGGCAGCAGGGATGCTGCCAGACTGGAGGTGGGACTTCAGGACTATATCCCTGTAGGTCTCGTCCATGTACTTCTCTGTCTTTCTTATGTCTTCCAGGTCTGCTACTCTAGCCTCTAGAGAACGGACTCGTTCCCTGAGAGCAAAGAGCTCCCTGCACTTAGTGCATATGTAGGACCTCTCACCAACTGGGAGATAATCATACATGTGACACTCGATGCAAAAGACTGGAGAACCCCCATCTCGTTGCTGGACCTCTGACTGCATCTTAGTTTAAAGCTTGTGTTTAGGTCTTTTAAATCGGTATATAATAAGGATTGGTGTAGATGCTTATACTAATAAGTGTATCTAATACCCCTAATACACCCTGTGTACCTGAAGCTAATTAATCACAGGTCCTCTGTGTATGACTGATTTGGATTAAGAGCTGCACCTGAGAGCAGCCCCTTTCCTCTAAGATGTCCAAGTACCTATAAAACTACAATTTCCCCAGGGGTGGGTGGGTGCTGGGGAGGGAGGGGGGGAGATAAGTCCTATTAAAGAGGGCAGTTACAAGGTACCCTGTCCTGAACCCTCAGCAGGGGGATGGGGGTACCACACAAAGCCCAGTTAGTTGAGAGAGGCAAGGTAAGTACAGCTGAGAAGGCTGAACCTGCACACCACTAAGACAAACACTAAATAATTAAACAAACAACAGTTAGACAAACAGTAAATAATTAAATAAACAGCTAGAACTCACAGTAAGATGTCCCAGGAGGCAAAAATCCACTCACTAGCAGAGCTCTGTAAAAGTTCAGCCTTTCTCTGATCAGAGAAAAGCAAACTAAAACAGCCTATGCACACGTGGAGAAAACAGGAACAAGGTTACAGGATACCTCAGGGGGAGGGGTCAGGGGGAGGAGTCACTCAGGCAGGCAAGGACAGGAAAAAGCTTAACAAACAGCAGGCTCTGGGGAGAGAGATTAATTCAAAATGGCTACCACACAAACAGGGGGAGGAGTCACTCAGGCAGGCAAGGACAGGAAAAGCTTAACAAACAGCAGGCTCTGGGGAGAGAGATTAATTCAAAATGGCTACCACACAAGGCCCAGTTAATTGAGAGAGGCAAGGTAAGTACAGCTGAGAAGGCTGAACTTGCACACCACTAAGACAAACACTAAATAAGTAAACAAACAACAGTTAGACAAACAGTAAATAATTAAATAAACAGCTAGAACTCACAGTAAGATGTCCCAGGAGGCAAAAATCCACTCACTAGCAGAGCTCTGTAAAAGTTCAGCCTTTCTCTGATCAGAGAAAAGCAAACTAAAACAGCCTATGCACACGTGGAGAAAACAGGAACAAGGTTACAGGATACCTCAGGGGGAGGGGGTCAGGGGGAGGAGTCACTCAGGCAGGCAAGGACAGGAAAAAGCTTAACAAACAGCAGGCTCTGGGGAGAGAGATTAATTCAAAATGGCTACCACACAAACAGGGGGAGGAGTCACTCAGGCAGGCAAGGACAGGAAAAGCTTAACAAACAGCAGGCTCTGGGGAGAGAGATTAATTCAAAATGGCTACCACACAAGGCCCAGTTAATTGAGAGAGGCAAGGTAAGTACAGCTGAGAAGGCTGAACTTGCACACCACTAAGACAAACACTAAATAAGTAAACAAACAACAGTTAGACAAACAGTAAATAATTAAATAAACAGCTAGAACTCACAGTAAGATGTCCCAGGAGGCAAAAATCCACTCACTAGCAGAGCTCTGTAAAAGTTCAGCCTTTCTCTGATCAGAGAACCCATTTCACAATTTTTAGATGTAATACTACGGCCTTTTATAAATTCTATGTGGTCTTACGTAAGAGATTCAGAGCATGTTATTGAGATATTGTCTGCCTTTAATGATCTTAATCCTGATATTAGGTTGGTTACTTTGGACATTGAGTCCTTGTATACTAATGTTCCGCAATTAGAGGCTTTGGAAATTATAGTACAATGTCTACTCAGAAGGGTGGATTATAAATGTATTCCCACAGCATTCCTTCTTTCTATAGCGCAATTCGCATTAAGCGAGAATTATTTTTGCTTTAGAGACCTTTTTTTAAGCAAATTAAAGGCATAGCCATCTATATATATTTCAATTTGAAGAGGTTTTTGAAAAATCACATATATGAAACAAATAGTAGATAATGGATTTGTTACATCTATGACATTTTGATCATTTGGGACGGCAGAATAGACATACTTATGCGATTTAACACTTGGATGAATAATTTAGATGTTAATCTACAGTTCCAGGTTACTTATGATTTGCACAAAATTCCTTATCTAGATCTCATAATCAAAAAAGAGGGAAAGCAATTTGTGACATCCCTATATAGAAAACCCACAGACCGCAAGCACCTTTTACATTTCAAGAGTTTCCACAACCCAGCACTTAAGAGAAATTTGCCTGTTGGTCAGTTCCTAAGAGCTAGAAGAGTCTGCACTACAATGCAAGAATTTGAAATTCAAGCTAATAAATTAAAAAATAGGTTTATAGCAAGACAGTATCCGGAACATCATATCAATCAAGCATATAAAAGAGCTAAAGAAGCCTCTCGTGAGTCTCTCCTGAAGCCCCCAAGATAAGAAGAAGGATGTGGGACTGGTGTGCCCTCTTCTATAGTCGGTTCATTCAAAGAAAATCACTAAGATTTTACAGAAAGAATGGCATCTCATTCAGGCCCTTCCGGGGTTTCAGGATACATCCCTTACAGTGGCTCATAAACGTAACGTGAATTTGAGAAATGTATTGGTACCCTCAGCATTAACTGAATGGAAATTTTTATCCAGATATAAAGGTCAGTTCCAATGTGGCCGGTGCTCTATATGCCCACATGTTATGTCAATAAGGGACAAATTCATATATCCTACTACAAAAGAAGAGTTTAACATTGATCATTTTTCCAACTGTGAAACCACTCATGTGATCTATGTTATACAGTGCCCCCGCAAAAAGCTTTATGTGGGAAAAACAATTAGAAGTGTTCGAGTGAGGATGGTGGAACACAAAAGTTGCATTAAGAGAGGTGCAGTGGATAAACCGCCTGTAGCACACTGGCAGGAAATGGCACATATTAGAGATTTAACATTTTTTGTTATCAAGAAGGTTAAGTTGAATTGGAGAGGAGGGGATATAAATAAAACAATATTGGAGATTGGAACAAAGATATATTTTTAAGTTGAGTTCTCTATCACCTAGTTGTTTGAATTTAGAAAAAGACTTATCAGTGTTCCTTTAAGACAAATGAATAAGATAGATTCAATATGTGATGTAAGTAAGGATGGAAAAATAAACATGTATGGTCATATTAAAGCATTATTAGTATAAGATTAGTTTTTTAACACATTTTTCCACGCATGATAATTCGTTTATATAAGTGGTAGATATTTTGCACAGAGAGTAGTTTAACTGATGGTATAAAGAATCATAAAACGTTTTTCTTAAAAAAACAAATGTGGTAGTTCTACAGAAGATATAATGATGTCAACAAACACATCAATGAAATGTCAGTGCATAAAGATAGGGTTTAGAATGGGACTCATTTTAAGACTAGTTGCATATAGTGTGAAATATAATGTTTAGATGGACAATGCTCTTGCAGCTCGTAAAAGTTCTTACAATATAAGGATAGATGGTTCTAAGGCAACTAAAGTGTTGTATATATGGACTAATTATTGTATAATAAGCCTTTGGAATAAATGATCTTGTATAATTATATTATTCCGATCATAACAGATTGTTGTAACACTGAGCACCATTGAGATACAGTAATGGGAAGCAACGGAGGTTATTCAACACAAATAATGTATTAATATAGACTGCTCCATGACGGCTACAAGTACTCTTTTATAGATAAAATACTGCATGTGAGAGTGTTACAATAGGTTAGTTTGAATAGTGAGATAATAAGTTTCTTTGAAATAGCAGTAGCCAATCACATCGTCATGACGTATACAATCCCGCGAGTTTGCTGAAGCTTTTACAGCGCACGTGCGGGCGTTTTCGCAATGCAAGATATAACGTTTTTGAGTGGATAGACAAGCTGCCATAAAGAGAGTCTCCGGCCTAATGTAGAACTAGTACATTACGTGAAGTTCTCAGGTATGAAGTGTATAATTAAAATTTCATGGTGAGCAACAGTATTGTGATGTATAGTTGGTTGCAGATATCTGAAGTATCGTTTTTAATAATGATACGAGTTGCGCTAATACCCTCGACGATAGAATCCAGAGGGCTAATGTCTTTAGTATTTATTTATGATGACAAGGTCTTTTTAGGTACAAAAGGGTATAATTAAGTTTTTATGGTGAGCAATAGTATCTTGATGCAAAGGTGTAAATATCTGCAGTGCCGTTTTTAGTATTGACACAAGCTGTGTTAGTAGCCTCGATGATATAATTTAGATGGCTAGTGTTCTTAGTGTTTACTTACAATGGCACACGTTTTTTATAATTTTATGGTTTTAAAATGTTGATGGCCAATGATTTTATATTTGTAGACAATTCAGTTTGTCCGATGCGATTAGATCAGAAAGGGATTTTATTTTCATTTTTATTTTTGAGTAGTTCAATATAGTAACTTATCTGGCTTTTATCTATGGGTTTATGAAAATAGAAATGGTTTTTAACACCCTTTATTGATGGATGCAGATTGCTGTGCATGTATGTGGATTAACAGCTAAGAAGAAAGCCTCTGGTTTTAACGCTTTGGCACTGATATCTTAAATGAATTGTACAGGTACATTTTCTTAGTTATATGATTTTTAGGACCAGTATGATGGCTTGTGTTTGTAGTTTTTAACAAGTAATCTTTATGAAGATAGTAATGATTTATTTATTTATTATGTTTTATAGTTCAAGGATATTTTTAACATAGCATTTTAACAGTTTTCCTAAAGATTTACAATACTTTGAGTTATATTTTAGGATAACGTCTGATTCATATGTATTTTGGGTTGGTCATATGAATTGAATTTTGAAGGCCTCTAGTTGTAATTCTTATAAATTTTTATTAAATAAGGTTACTATACACCTAAGGGGACATACTGTTTGTTAATAGGATACAGTTTACGATAATGAATTATATCAGTTTTTAGCGTGTATGATTTTTATTTATTTTTATTTATTTACAGTTTCTTTTATACCGCGCTATTTGACATCAGTGCGGTTTACAATGAACATAAAACTACACGTCTCAAAAACTGATCTGTGCTTACAATGAACAGGACAATAAACTGGGTATACATTAAACAGGTTTCATGAACAGTGAAAACAGAGAACATGAGAACTATATACAAAGCAACTATGTACAAAGCAACTAAATGCAGCTATATGTAGAGCTTATATCTATATCATATGCACTCACTCCTGCTCTTGGTATTATCAAGTTGAGACACATGACGTGCTTGATGATTTTGTTCTCCTCTTTCTTTTTAGTGCAAGATCAACACAGTTGAGCTTACCTAGTGATAGAGATATTGAGGTTTTAAATGGTTACTCACCCTTTCAATAATATGATCATTTGTGTTTTTATAAATATGTACACATTGCATTTACAAATTTTATATATGTGCAATCTTTATTATCTATAAGGTATACGTTTGTTGTAATGTTTTTTAGTTCCTTATATTGTATAGTTTTAATTTTTATGTTTGTAATGATTATGAATGTTTTTACTTATTGGTTTTTAACCTTGTTATATGTGGTTATATTTTACAATATTTATTTACTTAGGTATATAGGTAAAGTTGTACAATATGTCCATATGATTGTGTCTTTGTTCATATTTTTATAAATGTAGTACGCCAGAGTTCCCCTGAAGAAGTCATTTCGAAACACGGCCTGTGTCGGGCATCATGGCGTAAGAGATAAACAAAATTAAGTAATCCTTCTTTTATACCACGTTTTTTGGACTGGGTTCTTATTTTTTACGTGGCATAGTGCTTTTTCTTGGTGGGCTGATGGTAAGGCAAAGGCATTGAAAGCAGCAGTTATGGTGGTCCGTCATCGAGATGGTCCGGCAACACTAGGTGCACTCTTTAAGCCACTGGCTGGCCTTGTCATATTGAGGAAGATGGCTTCTGCCAAGTCAAAGGACTCCAATGTCCCAGCTGACCAGGGGGCATGGGAGAAAAAAAACCCTGTGCCTCAAAGAGAAAAAGAAACCTGAAGAAAAACATGGGAATGGGCAAGAAGATGGTGATTGAGTACACAACTGAAAAATCACTGAGAAAATTTTAAAAACCATACCAGTTAGGTATCGACAATTTTCTGGGGATAGACCAGCATCTGACAAGCTCTGTGGAAAAAAGAAGACTGAGGTAAGATGACTCCTTTTGGGTGGGAAGACAAGCATGCATGAGCGATGGTTCTTCCAAAAGCTTCCTATGGAAGCTGGGGAGCATTCCCGCATAGGCTCAGTCGATGATGTCACCCATTTGTGAGGACATAATTCCTGCTTGGTCCTGGAGAACGGGAGTTCTTCGTATATAGCAGGAATATGCAGCCACTCTGGACAAAGTCATAGTGCCGGGCTCTCCCATAGCCCAGAGAAGTCTTTTGGACTTCTGAGCATGCGTGCCTTCTCCCACCTGGAGTTTCCAGTATGTGCTTCAGCTGGTAACATAGCTGACCACGTAACACAAACATAGCTGGTATACATAGGAACAGGTGGTGGAGTGAAGAGATTCAGCAGTATCTGTTATTCTCTGTGCCTCCTTCTTTATGGATTACTTGTTTCTTTTATTTTTTTTGTATTAGCATGGGGATGGTAGGAGGGCCAATGTGGCTGCATACCCCTGCTGTATACGGAAAAACCCCATTACATGTAAGTAACTACGCTTTCTCCAGATACAAGCATGAATATGCAGACACATTGCAATGGTGAATGCAGAGCTGAGGTCCATGGCAGACCGGAGGCAAGGACAGACAGAGGATGAATCATAGAGCAAAAAGGTTGCAGAGGACTGCCTGGCTAAAGGCGGCGTCTTGTGTGGAAGATGCAGCGATACTATGGTAAAAGTATGAATGGAAGACCATGTGGCCACCCAGGAAATGTCTTGCACCAGAATAGAATCCAGATTGGCAATGGAGGCAGCCGCAGCTCAGAGGCGGTGGGGTTCCACGTGCCCCAGGGTCGGCTGCTGTCCTTGTCTATAACAGAAGGAAATGCAGTCCTCTATCTAAGTGGATATGGTTTGTCTGAATGCTGGTTGACCAGGATTATTGGGTTTGAAGGTAACAAAAAGCTGGGAACAGGAGCGAATGCTGCCTGTCATTTGTAAGGAGTACAGGAGAAGCCTCTTGCAGTCCAAAGTGTGAAGGGCTCTCTTAGGAGAATCTGTGTGCGACCCTGGAAAGAAGGTTGGTAGCACAATACATTGATCAAGATGAAAACTGGAAAGACTTTGGGAAGGAACTTCAGATGAGTTCGAAAGACAATTCTATTGTGGAAAAATTAAGAGTATGGAGCATAGTGCACCAACACTTGAAGCTCACTAACCCATCATGCAGAAACATGGTTTTCCAAGTAAGGTGTTTGAGGGATGCTGTGCCAAGGGGCTTGAAAGGTGGTTTCATGAGCTCAGACAAAACAAAGTTGAAGTCCCACACAGGTGAGGATGGTGTGGTTGGAGGCTCAGTATTCAGGAGTCCTCATATGAATCGGGACATCATGTGGTGTAATGAGAGAAGCTTCCCCGCTATGGGGACATGAGAAGATGCAATAGCAGAAAGATGTCTTCAGGCTGAAATGGGACAACTACCAGAGGTAATCTAGGATCCTGTTGACGGGGCAGTAGACTGGGTTGAGTTTATGAGTCGTGGCCTAGTGCACAAAACATACCCATTTCCTCTGGGTGACTGGTTTCCTGGAAGCTAAGACAACTACAAGGACATCCTTCAAGAGGTCCATCACGCTTTGTTCACTCTCCAGGCCGCTAAGGAAAGGTTGTGGAGAATGGGTTGTATGAGACATCCATTGTGTTGGGCGAAGAGAAACAGATCGTTCCCCACGGAAAAGTAGGGCGAGGAGGTGTGGGAACCAGGCTTGCCTCATCCAATTTGAAGCGATGAGAATGACATTGGCTCTATCTTCCCTTATCTTGACCATGACTCAAGTGAGAAGAGGGAAGGTAGGAAAGGCATAGAGGAGCCCCCAGTTCCAGGGGATGGCAAAGGCATTGTGCACAGATCGTCAGGGGCTGGGTCAGATAAAGCAAAACAGGCACTTTGCATTTTCTTGCGAGGTGAAGAGGTCTATGTTAAGCTGAAAACCCACAGTTTTTGTTCTGCTTTCAACCTCCCCCTTCCAGCTCCACCCTCTTCCCCGTCATAGCATTAATCATGTAAGTTCCTTAATTCCCCCTTCCTGCGCCTTTCTGTATTGTCAGTGTGTTCCCTCTCTCCCTTTATGTCTGCCTCAACCTCCCCCTTCCACCAGCTCCATCCTCTTTTCCTCCATAGCATTAATCATGTTAGTTCCTTAATTCCTCCTTCCTGCGCCTTTCTGTATTGTCAATGTGTTCCCTCTCTCCCTTCATGTCTGCCTTCTGTATCCCCTGACTGCTATCTGCTTCTATCTCTTTTCTCATGATTTTATGGCGTTCCTTTTTCCGTTTCTCTTTCCACAGCCCTCTCTCTTTTTAATTGCTTTTATGTATTGTGAACCGCCCAGATGCTAATTGTATTGGGCGGTATATAAAGTTTTAATAAACATAAACATATGTGAGGAGTGCCCCACATGTCAAAGATGCATTGAATGACGCCATAATCAAGGGACTACATGTGGCAATCCAAGTGATGACTGAGGGAGTCTGCCAGCTGATCTGACACCTTAGTAAGTAGATGGCCTGCAGAGTAGTTCCCAGTGACCGGGCAAAGAGTCCGAGATAGGCTGCCTCCAGGCAGAAGGAGCATGATTCTCCATACTTGTTGATGTAGAACATGGCAACTCAGTTGTCTGTCTGTATCAGAAGGACCCAGTGAGATGCTCATTGTTGGAAAGCAGTGAGTGCATTCACCACTGCGCAAAGTTCTAGTACATTTCTACGTAATGCGTGTTCGTGGGTCAACCAGACTCCTTGCGTGGTGAGAAGAGGCATCGGTGATGACAGTAAGATGAGTCGGTGGGTTCTGGAAAGGTCAGCCGACATTGAGGTTGGATGTCACAGTCCACCATTGAAGCGAGCACCAAAGAGTGGGCGAGGTGGTGAGACTTAGAGGACCCTTCATACAAAGGAATTGCGAGTGCTAGCTCCAGTTGAGTTAAGTTGCCATTGTAACTGTCACATGTACAGGCACACTAGCGGAAGGATGTAAACAGAGGCTGCCATGTGGCCTAGGAAGCGAAGGATGAAGTGTGCCGAGGCCTGGATGTATTGGAGCAGATGGGTGCTGAGCTGATTGAGGATGTATCCTGTCATCCAGAAAGTATACTTTCCCTGCCACAGTGTTTTTGTGGGCACCTATGAAGGAGAAGATCTGGTGAGGTTCCATATATAAAACGTTTGAGTGCTGACAAGGAACCCTACATTCTGCAGGGACTAGACAATACTGTGGATGGTCAGCTGCGCCTGATGGTCTTGAAGCGGCAGAAACAAGCCAGTTGTCGAGATATGGGTAGATGCAGAGGTCCTGGTGATGCAAATGGGCTGCAACCACCGCAAAACATTTTGTGAAGACACAGAGGGCTGATGACAGACCGAACAGCAGCACTCTGTATTGGTAATGATGATTCTTGAATCTGAATTGTAGGTACTTCCAAAAGATAGGGGTGGATGGAAAGTGGGTATAGACATCTTTCAAGTCCAGAGAAGTTAGCCAGTTGTTCTTGTGTAGTAGTGGAGGATGGTGTGTAGGGAATGCATTTTGAACTGCTCTCATTTGATGCAAAGATTGAAATTGCGGAGGTCCAATATGGGCCGCATGCCTCCGGATTTCTTTGGAATGAGAAAAAATTTGAGTAGAAACCTTTGTTGCATTGAGAGTGCAATACCAGCTCTATGGCTTGATTGCAAAACAATTGAAGGATCTCTTGCTGAAGAAATGGAAGGTGCTGAGCCATTATTCTCCCTTTGCCTGAGTTTGAGAGGTGATACTGGGGCAATATGCAGAAATTTATACTGTATTTCACTTGAACAATGTTGAGGACCCAATGGTCCATGGTTATGGACTGCCAAGCCACTCTGAAGTGACGTATTCTGCCCCCAACTGTAAGGTAGGCTAAAGGTCAGGTTGGGTTTGTTGGCAGGAGCAGAGGTGGTAGGTTGCTGCTTTCTCTCGCATGGTCAGGGTCTCTGGTTGTACAAAGGGCCTGGGGGACATTGTGGTGGACGCCGGGAGTAGGGGTGGAATTTCCTGCAAGGGTAGAACTGCTGAAAATATTGGTAGGCTGTGCAGAACTGGGAGGGCTGTCCCCGTCAGGGCTGGGAAGTGGATTTGGTTGGTTGGGCAGCAAGTTCTCGCACTATGGACAAGTGATTCTTGACCTTTGAGACTGTCTCCTGTATTTTGGTGCCGAATAAGCTGTCACCCTGATCGGGTTCATCTGCTAGGCGATCATGCATATCCTCTCTAAGGCCCGAGACTTGTAGCTAGGCAGTCCGTCTACCAGAAATGGCCATAGCCATGGCCTGGGCGATTGAATCATACGTATCGTAGGTGGAGCAGATGATGTGATACAGAGACTTATGTAGGTTATCCTGACTGTGTCCTTTGTCGTCTGACAATGAACCTTCTGGAGTGTGTAGTTGCAAGAGAAGGTCATGGTGATAGTGTAGTTATTCACCTGTAACAGATGTTCTCCGGGGACAGAAGGAATCAGTCTTCACATATGAGTGACATTGGCACCGACTGAGCCCTCAGAGAAGCATTCCCCCAGTTTTCAAAGAAAGCCTTTGGGAGATGCTACCACGCATGCATGGTCCCCTTCCCACCCAAGGGTGCCATCTTGCTCAGTCAGATGACATAGCTAAAGACAGCAAAAATAAATAAAAGATGGTAAAGGAGCAACTCCAAGGGGAGGAGGGAGAGTTGTGAGAACTGTCCCCGGAGAATGCCTGTTACAGGTGAGAGCTACGCTTTCTCAGGGAACAAGCAGGAAGTCAGTCTTCACATATGGCTCTCGCCAGCTATAGGCTACCGAAAGCCCATAGCGAAAAACACGGTCGCCCTCAAAGGGAGCCATGAGCAGCAGCAATTGAGTCCGTAGCTACAGACTACAGTAGGACCCCTGTGTCTGATGGAAACCAGCACTCCGGTAGCCTGAACACAGAAGGGTCAGAGGGTAGGAGCTGCCTATACCCCAAAAAGATTACAGAAAACAGCCTGGCTGAAGACACTGTCCTGTCGGGACTCCCTTTCCAGGCAGTAATGGGCTGCGAAGGAATGGACTGAAGACCAGGTGGCGGTCCAGCAGATGTCCATCATCGAGATGAAGTGTAGGTTTGCCACAGAGGCGGCCATGACCCTGACTCGGTGCGCCGTGACTCGGCCTTCCAGCGGGAGCCCTGCCTGCTCATAGGCGAGAGTGGTACAGTCCGCCACACAGGTAGACAGTGTATGTATGGTCACCGCCTCCCCCAGTCTACTGGGGTCGTACGAGACGAAAAGCTGAGCAGCTTTGCCGTGGCTCTGAGTACGTTGGATGTAGAAGGACAAGGGTCTCTTACAGTCCAGGGTGTGGAGGACCATCTCCCCCCTATTGGAGTGAGGTCTCGGGAAGAAGATGGAAGCACCACCTCCTGATTGAGGTGGAAGGACGATATCACCTTCAGAAGGAATTTAGGGAGTGTGCAGAGCACCATCCTGTTCTTGTAGAACCTGATATATGGTGCCTCTGCCACTAAGGCTTGAAGCTTGCTAACCCTGCGAACGGAGGTGAATGCAACCAGGAATGCCACCTTTTACGAGGTATCGTAGGTGTCAGGTAGCCAGAGACTCAAACGGCAGGCGAGTGAGCTGCCCCAATACCACAGTGAGGTCCCATTCGGTCGCCAGGGGGCAAACCAGGGGCTTCGATAAGAGCAGACCCCGTAGGAAGCAGATCACCAGCGGCTGGACCGGAGAGGGGCTTGCCATCCACTGGGTAGTGGTGCGCCACCTGGGCATTGAGGTGCACCCTGATGGAATTCGATTTAAGCCCAGATTGTGAGAGGTGGAGAAGGTATTGTAGCACCAGTCCCACCAGGCAGAAGAACAGGTCAGTCCCGAGCTCTGCACACCAAATAGAAAACCTATGCCATTTGAGGGCATACACTTTCCTGGTGGAAGCCTTATGAGAGGCCAGCAGGATCTCCTCTACCTCACGTGAGAGGTTGAAAGGGGCTAGGGTCACACTTTCAGCAGCCATGCTGTTAGCAACAGGGACCCCAGGTTGGGGTGTGGAAGAGACCCCCCTCCTGGGACAGGAGCCCTGGAGAGTTCCCCAATGGGATGGGAGTCTCCACTGATAGCCAGAGGAGTAACGGGAACTATGGTTGCCTGGGCCATCGAGGGACTATCAGGATGAGCAAGGCTTTGTCGCGGAGGGTCCTAAACAATGTCTTGGCAATTAGTGGAGTTGGTGGGAAGGCATGCATGAGGCCTCTCGACCACAAGATGAGGAACGCATCCGCTGCCACCCTGGAGGGGTGGGCCTGCTAGTTGTCTGGGCTGGCAATCAGATCTATCTCGGGTTCCCCCCAGAGCTGAAAGAGAGGATGGCCACACTGAAGTCCAGCTGCCACTTGTGCGGCTGGAGGATCCTGCTCAGCTGTCGGCCAGCGAGTTGTTCTGGGCTGCAGGTATACTGCCAGCAGGAGTATACCCTGCCGGAGTGCGTAGGAGCAGAGGACCACTGCCTCTCGACAGAGGGTACGAGACCCCATGCCCCCCTGTTTGTTCACATAGAACACTGCCACCTGGTTATCCGTCTGAACCAACACTGGCTGGTGCCGTAGGCAGTGACAAAAGGCTGTGAGGGCTAAGTATAAGGCCCGTAGCTCCAGGAGATTGATCTGCTAGTTGCTCTCATCCAGCGACCAGCTGCCCTGGGTGCGGAGTTCCTCACAATGGGCTCCCCAGCTAAGCAAGGAGGCATCCATGGTGAGGACCCTTAATTGGCTCGGGGCTTGGAAGGTCATCCCTGCCTCGAGGTTTTGGGGAATCTGCCACAAAGTCAGGGAGTCTGCCAACTGGCAGGTCACTGAAACCTTGTCCCGCAGGGGTCCTGTGGACTGTGTCCACTGGTCCCAAAGGCACCACTGCACGGCCCTCATGTGGAGGCAGGCATCTGGGGTGACGTGGACCGTGGAAGCCATGTGCCCAAGCAGGCGCAGGAGGAACCTGAGACGGTCGGCTCAGTCTCCAGGCAGAAAGGCCTTTGCCTGGAGGGTGTCCAATCTTGCCCCTATAAAGCGTAGTTACTCACCTGTAACAGGTGTTCTCCAGGAGCAGCAGGAATCAGTCCTCACTTATGGGTGACGTCGGCGCCGACGGAGCCCTCGCGGAGCAATTTTCCCCAGCTTTCAAAGAAAGCCTTTGGGAATTGCAGCGCGCATGCGCGGTCGTCTTCCCGCCCGAGGGTGCCATCTTAGCCAGTCAGATGACATAGCTAAAAAAGACAGCATAAAAATTTGCAAAAAAAGAACATAAGCAGACGATTGCAACTCCAAGGGGAGGAGGGAGGGTAGTGAGGACTGATTCCTGCTGCTCCTGGAGAACACCTGTTACAGGTGAGTAACTACGCTTTCTCCAGGACCAAGCAGGAAGTCAGTCCTCACTTATGGGACTCCCAAGTTCAAGGCTACCGGAGACCCTAAGCACAAAAATAAGCTCCCTCTAGCTCAGCAGCACAGAAGGATAGAATCTTCGCTGAATTATCACCCACCGGTAGCCCACATCCGGGATGGAGGGTAGGAGTTGCTCAGACCTCAAAGAGATTACGGAGGACTGCCTGTCCGAAAGCACTGTCCCTACGGGACTCCCTCTCGAGACAGTAATGGACCGCAAAAGTCTGGCTCGAAGACCAAGTAGCGGCCCGGCAGATGTCTGCCAGCGGAACAGAGCGGAGGTAAGCCACTGACGTGGCCTTTGCCCGAACGCAATGAGCCGTGACTCGACTTTCTAAGGAGAGTCCGGCTGCCCCATAAGCCCAAGAGATACAGTCCGCAACCCAGATGGACAGAGTACGCTTGGAGACCGGGAGCCCCAATTTGTTGGGGTCAAAAGACACAAAAAGCTGAGCAGCTTTACGGTGCTCCCGCGTACGGTCAAGGTAGAAGTTCAATGCCCTTCTACAGTCCAGGGTATGGAGGACCGTTTCAGCTCGGCTGGAGTGTGGTCTGGGAAAGAAGGTTGGAAGTACCACCTCCTGATTGATGTGAAAAGGGGAGACCACTTTAGGCAGAAATTTTGGGTGAGTCCGTAGGACTACCCTATTCTTGTAGAACCTAGTGTAAGGGGGATCAGACACAAGGGCCTGCAATTCACTTACGCGCCTAGCGGAAGTGAGGGCTATCAAGAACAGTGTTTTCCAAGACAGAAAACGGAGAGAACAGGTAGCCATAGGTTCAAAAGGCGGACAGGTGATCCGCTGCAAAACCACATTCAGGTCCCAGTCAGGCGCTGGCGGGCGCAGAGGTGGTTTAAGTAGAAGGAGACCTCGGAGAAACCTCGCTACGAGAGGGTCATTGGAGAGAGGTCGGCCGTCCACTGGCACATGATGTGCTGAAAGAGCACTGAGGTGAACTTTGACGGAGTTGGACTTAAGTCCCAGATTAGAGAGGTGCAGCAAGTACTGCAAGATCACCGACACCGGGCAGGAGAAGGGATCCTGAGACTGTTGGGTACACCAGACTGCAAAGCGACGCCATTTAAGGGCGTAGCATTTGCGGGTAGAAGGCCGTCGCGAAGCTAAGACGACCTCCTCCACCTCCGCCGGCAGGAGAAGGGGAGCAAGGACTACCCTCTCAGCAGCCAGGCCATGAGGTTGAGAGACCTGAGGTTGGGGTGCAGAAGGGACCCCTGATCCTGAGTGAGGAGATCCGGTTGTACCCCCAGAGGGATTGGATCCTCCACCGCCAGTTGCAGCAGGAGCGGAAACCACGGCTGCCTGGGCCAGCGAGGGGCCACCAGGATCATGAAGGCTTTGTCTCGGAGAACCTTGAAAAGAGTCCGAGAGACCAGCGGGATGGGAGGGAAAGCGTACAGAAGGCTCCCCGACCACGAGATCAGAAAGGCGTCCGCCGCCACCCGAAGGGGGTGTGGCTGACGAGAGCAGAAGCGAGGAAGCTGCCGGTTGTGAGGACTGGCAAAGAGATCCACCGTGGGGAGACCCCACTTGAGGAAGAGCTTCTGAACTACCAAGGGATCCAGACGCCACTCGTGCGGCTGGAGGACCCTGCTGAGTTTGTCTGCAAGGCAATTTTCTTGGCCCGGGAGATAAACTGCCTTGAGGAGAATGCCGTGACTGACGGCCCAAGAGCAGAGCTTCTGTGCCTCCCGGCAGAGGAGGAAGGAGCCCGTGCCCCCCTGCTTGTTCACGTAGAACATGGCAACTTGATTGTCCGTCTGGACAAGGACGGACTGTTGGGAAGTCAGGTGGGAGAAGGCCTTGAGAGCTAGGCGGATCGCCCTGAGCTCCAGGAAGTTGATCTGCTGAGCAGACTCCCACGTGGTCCAGAGGCCCTGAGTACGTGCCTCTTGGCAATGCGCTCCCCAGCCCAGGAGGGATGCATCGGTGGTCAGCACCCGGGTCGGCTGAGGTGACTGGAAAGGCATTCCGAATATCAGGTTCGGCTGCCGGAGCCAGCACCGGAGAGACGAGAGCAGCGGCTCGGAGACGCGCACTAGGTCCGCCAGGCCGCCTGTGGCTTGTCGCCACTGCTGGCGGAGACACCATTGAGCAGACCGCATGTTCAGGCGGGCATTGGGGGTCACATGGACGGTGGAAGCCATATGGCCGAGCAGTCTCAGGAAGCGCCTGGCGGAGACCAGGGGCTGGCTGCGAAAGCGGTCGGCTAGGTCCATGAGCCGTTGCGCCCTGTCGAGCGGTAGGTACGCTCGTGCCCGAGGAGTGTGCAGCCTTGCGCCGATGAACTCGAGATCCTGTGAGGGGAGCAAAGTGGACTTTGCGAAGTTTATGACAAAGCCCAAGTGCTGCAGCAGAGTCACCGTGCGGCGCGTGGCGTTGGCGACCTCCTGAGCGGACGCTGCTCTGATGAGCCAGTCGTCGAGGTACGGAAAGACATAGAGGCCGTGAAGCCGGAGATGGGCCGCCACGACCGCGAGACATTTTGTGAAGACTCGCGGTGCGGAGGATAGGCCAAAGGGCAGTACTCTGTACTGGTAATGATTTCCTGCCACCACAAACCTTAGGTATTGGCGGTGGCTTCGGTGGATGAGGATGTGCGTGTAGGCATCCTTTAGATCCAAGGAGCATAGCCAATCTCCCTGCTGGAGGTAGGGCAGAAGGATTCCAAGGGTAAGCATTTTGAACTTCTCCCGCACAAGGAACTTGTTGAGGTTGCGCAAGTCCAGGATGGGTCTGAGGCCCCCTGTTCTCTTTGGTATCAGAAAATACCTTGAATAAAAGCCTTGACCTCTCAGGTGGTGGGGCACCGGTTCCACCGCCTGTTCCTGCAGAAGACCTGCTAACTCCTGAAGGAGCAACTCCCTGTGCAGAGGGGGGCGCGAAGGTTCTCCCGGAAAATAGGAGGGAGGGACCTGATGGAAGTGGAGAAGGTAGCCTTCTCGCACGACCTGAAGTACCCAGGCATCTGCGGTGATGCTGGACCACCTGTGGCCGAAGTGAACCAGCCGGCCTCCGGTGCTGGGAGGAACCAGCGGGGGGGGAGAGGCTATGCTGAGCGAGTCAAAAACCCCCACCCTGCTGAGCAGGGGCTGGTGGTGCAGGCTTGGGGGCTTGCTGCCTACGGGACCCGTTACCCCGTCCCTTGGCCTGCTGGCCCTGTTGGGGAGCTGCAGGGGCCTGATAATGGGGGTACTGTTTGTAGGCAGCCGCCTTCCTCGGGTAAAAGGACTTTTTTCCCGAGCCCTTCTTTTTCTGGGAAGGGGCGGAGGTCTTCCTAGAAAGCCTGGTCCTGGTGAGAGTCTCAGTCTCAATTTGTGCAGCCTTTTCCGCCATGGGCTTGCCAAAGAGGTTTTCGCCTCGGCAGGGGACATCGACCAACTTGTCCTGTACCCAGGGCTCAAGGTCCGACGACTGAAGCCAAGCCTGTCGGCGGGCACCGATGCCGGCTGCGGCCACTCTAGCCGAGGCCTCAAAGCCATCATAGGCTGCTCGGGACATGAACTTTGAGCATTCCCGAATGCCCGTGGACAAGGCTAGGAACCTCCGCAAGGGCTCCTCGGAGAGACCAGCGGAGAATCCGGCTAGCTCTTTAGCCAGATCCCGGAGATACATGCCCATGTAGAGCTGGTAAGTCTGGACACGACATGCGAGCATAGAGCCCTGGAAGCACTTCTTGCCAAGGCCATCCAGGTTACGGGCCTCCCTTCCAGGAGGCACCGAGGAGTGCATCTTCTGGCTCTTAAGACGATGCATGGCCGATTCCACTACCATGGAATGGTGTGGCAGCTGTGCCTTCTGAAAGCCAGGGCTCTTGCGGACCCGATAGATAGAATCGACCCGCTTGCTCAGGACCGGCGAGGAGGCCGGACTCTCCCACATGCGGAAGAGTAGTCGTTCCAGCATAGGAGGAACCGGCACAGTAAAGTGCTCCCTCACGGGAGAGTCATACTGGAGGGCGTCGAGCTCTTCGGCTCGAGGCTCCTCCTCGGGATCCGCAGGGAAGGCCAAAGCCTTGGCCATATCCCTAACGAAGTCCGAGAACCGGGCATCCTCCGGGGGGGACTGCTTCCGAGGCTCGGACCCCGGTGAGTCCGATGGGACACACCGAGTCCGGAAAGAATCAGGTGACTCTTCCTCCTCAGACTCCCAGACCGACTCCGACGAGGACTCGGTGGGGTCGGCCCGGGCAGGGTGTGGCGCCAGCCGTCCCGACGTCGAGGGAGTCGGCGTCGGCGACCTCGGTCCCGAACGGGAGGCCGAGGGTGACCTCGACCGAGGATCGACTCGAGTTCTCATTGACTCGAGGATCGGCTCGGTCTCCGGGGTCGACTTGGACGTCGACGTCCCGGCGGTCGGGGCAGCGGCGCCAGCGAGGCCAGCGAGCAGTGCCCGCTGCTGGTCCATGAAGGCAGACAGTCTGCTCTCCAAGGCCGTCAACCTGAGTCCGAGCTCAGGTGACCCAGCAGCCCCCGACTCGGGCCCCGACGGCGTCGGGCCCGACGTCGGCTGTCGCGGAGGCGAGTCCAGAAGGACCACAGGACTTACCCGGGCAGGCATCTCCGACTCCAGGCGAGGTCGCTTCGGGATGTGCTCCTTCTCCAAGGACCCGGGGCGGCTGTCGGGGCTATGCGACCTGGCCCTCGCGGAGCCAGGAGCGTCCACCGACGCCGCCCTCGCGGGGTTTTTCCTTCCGACGATGGTCCCCGGAGGGAGAACCCCGGTCGGAGGAGCTCCGTCGACGGTCCGAGCTGGAGCCTTTCGACGCGGAGGCCTCCGACGAGGTCCGGGTACGGCTGGGGTCAGCGAAGATTCTCTCACGCTGATGCCGCCGACTCCTCAACGCCTTTGAGGACAGTTTGCTGCAGGGCCCACAGATCAGTTCCTCATGATCCGGGCCCAGGCAGCGGAGGCAAAAGTCGTGTGTGTCGGTTAGTGACATATTTCGGTCACACCGACCACACCGCTTAAACCCACTGGCAGCCATCGGGGGAAAAAGGGCCCCTGCGAGGTCAAAGGACCGGGCTGCCAGGGAAACCGAAAACGAAAGCTGACTAAGTCAGAAAAACCGAAAAAAGTAAGCGGACTCGAGACCGGCGTCGCGAGTCCGGGCGGGAAAGCGATCGGCGTCGAACCGAAAGGAAAAAGAATAAAATAATGAAGAAAATCGACTTTTTCGCGGGGACAAGACGGGGACGTCTGTAGGGCTCCGCGGAAAAAAGAAGACTGGCTAAGATGGCACCCTCGGGCGGGAAGACGACCGCGCATGCGCGCTGCAATTCCCAAAGGCTTTCTTTGAAAGCTGGGGAAAATTGCTCCGCGAGGGCTCCGTCGGCGCCGACGTCACCCATAAGTGAGGACTGACTTCCTGCTTGGTCCTGGAGAAACTCCAGACACTGTGTCGGGAGGAGGTGAAAAGGGGTAGTTTATCACAAATCCCAAGTGTTGTAGGACCTGGATGGTGTGTGCAGTCACCTGCTGCACTTCTGAGGCCATGCCTCCCTTTATGAGCCAGTTGTCCAGATAGGGGCAGACAAAGACCCCCTGGAGGCAGAGGAAGGCGGCTACGACTGCCAGTCATTTTGTGAAAACCCTTGAGGCAGAGGCCAAGCCAAAAGGCAGCACCCTGTATTGGTAGTGCCCCCCCCCCCCCTCTCCACCAAGAACCGCAGATACTACCTGCGATTGGGGTGAATGAGGATGTGGTTGTAAGCATCCTTCGGATCCAAGGAGCATAGCCAATCTCCCTGCTGGAGGTAAGGCAGCAATGTTCCAAGGGAGAGCATCTTGAACTTCTCCCTCACCAGGAACTTGTACAGGTTGCGCAGATCGAGGATGGGCCTTAGGCCTCCAGTCCTTTTTGGCATGAGGAAGTACCTGGAGTAGAACCCCTTGCCCTTGAGATGGTGGGGTACTGGTTCCACCGCCTTGTCCTTGAAAAGACCTGCGAGCTCCATCAGTAGATTCCGGTGAAGGGGAGACCTGAGGGGCTCTCCTGGAAAGTAAGGGGGAGGTGTCTGAGTCAGATGGAGGTGGTAGCCTTCCCTGACCACCCAGGTTCCCAGGAATTGGTGGTGATATTTAGCCACCTTTGGGCATAGTGGATCAGATGCCCCCCACTGTGGGCTGCTAACCTCCTTGGAGTGGAGAGGCTATGCCCAAGGAATCAAAAGCTCCCCCCTTGGCTGTGTTGGCCGACGCCTGGGGCTTGGGAGCCTTCTACTTACGAGGGCCATGCCCATGTCCCTTGGCCTGCTGGGGAGCCGGGAGGCCTGGAAAGGTGGGTAGTTTATGTAAACAGCCCCCTTTCTCGGGTAGAACAGCTTTTTACCTGAGCCCTTCCATCGGGGAGGGGCAGCGGTCTTTTTAGAGAGCCTGGTCCTCGTCATGAACTCTGTCTCCAGCTCGGCAACCTTGTTGGTCATGGGTTTGACAAAAAGGTTCTGTCCTTGGCATAGGACATCGACCAACTTAAGAACATAAGAACATAAGATATGCCATACTGGGTCAGACCAAGGTCCATCAAGCCCAGTATTCTGTTTCCAACAGTGGCCAATCTAGGTCATATGTACCTAGCAGTTTCCCCAAGGGACACAGGTTCCACAATGCTTGTATTGGTTCAAGCATTGATATCCTGGGTCCCTTCTTAATAATGGTTTATGGACCTTTCCTCCAGGAACTTGTCCAAACCTTTTTTAAACCCAGCTACACTAACAGCCTTTACTACATCCTCCGGTAACAAATTCCAGAGTTCGATTACACGTTGAGTGAAAAAATATTTTCTTTTATTAGTCTTAAATAGTTTACCCTGTAGCTTCATTGCATGTCCCCTAGTCTTTCTATATTCTGATAAGGCATACAAATCGATCTACATTTACCCGTTCCACTCCGTTCATTAATTTATAGACTTCTATCATATCTCCCCTCAGCCGTCTCTTTTCCAGGTTAAAGAGCCCTAACCTTTTTAGTCTTTCTTCATAGGAGTATCCTTCGATCCCCTTTACCATTTTGGTGGCTCTTCTCTGAACCTTTTCTAAAATCGCTATATCCTTTTTAAGATACGGTGACCAGAACTGCACACAGTATTCAAGGTGCGGTCTCACCATGGAACGATATAGAGGCATTACAATATCTTTTGTTTTATTTTCCATTCCTTTCCTTATCATACCTAGCATTCTATTTGCTCTCTTGGCCGCTGCTGCACACTGGGCCGAGGGTTTTAAACATGGTATCCACAATGACGCCTAAATCTTTTTCCTGGGTGGTAGTTCCTAATGTGGAACCTTGCATCGTGTAACCATAGTTATTCCACTTTCCAGGTCATTTATGAATATGTCAAAAAGCAGCGGACCCAGCACAGATCCCTGGGGTACACTACTATTCACCTTTCTCCATTGGGAAAATTGGCCATTTAGCCCTACCCTCTGCTTTCTATCTTTTAACCAGTTCCTGATCCACAATAGTACACTGCCTCCTATCCCATGACTCTTCAGTTTTGCCAAAAGTCTCTCATGAGAGACCTTGTCAAAGGCTTTCTGAAAGTCCAGATACACAACATCAACCGACTCACCTTTGTCCACCTGATTATTCACTCTTTCAAAAAAACATAACAGATTAGTAAGACAATATCTCTGGTCACCCAGTCAAAGAACTCAATCAGATTTGTTTGGCAAGATCGTCCTTTGGTAAAACCATGTTGCTTCAGATCATGCAACCTGTTGGTTTTGAGAAAGTCCACTATTTGCTCTTTTAGGAGCGCCTCAATTACTTTTCCCGCCACCGAGGTAAGACTCACCGGCCTGTAGTTTGTCACTTCTTCCCTTGTCACCACTTTTGTGAAGAGGTACCATATCAGCCCTTCTCCAGTCCTGAGGAACTTCCCCAGTTTCCAAGGATCTGTTGAAAACATCCTTTAACGGCCCTGCAAGAACCTCTCTGAACTCTTTCAGTATCCTGGGATATATCCCATCCAGTCCCATGGCCTTATTCACTTTCAGTTTTGCAAGTTGTTCTAAACACATCATCTTCTGTGAATGGTGTGGTATCTACTTCATTCCCATTTTTATATTTGGGAGTCACAGATGGTCCTTCTCCAGGATTTTCTTTAGTAAAAACAGAGCAGAAGTATTTGCTTAGCAATTTCGCTTTTTCCACGTCATTTTCCATGAGTCCGTTCCCAGAACTTCTGGAGTCCTGCAATTCCACCTCTGATTTTCCTCCTCTCCCGAATATACCTGAAGAAAGTTGTTGCCACACTTCACATCTTTTGCCATCTTTTCCTCTGCCTTTGATTTTTCTTTCCTTATTTCTCTTTCTGTCTCTTTTAGCTTGATCCTGTATTCCTTTCTTTCTGTGTTCCTCTGTTTGCAAGCGTTTGAATTTTGTGAAAGCTGTGTTTTTTGCCTTTATTTGATCAGCCACTTCTTTGGAGAACCAAATGGGCTTCCTTCTCCTCTTGTTCTTATTTACTTTCCTTGCCTCTTTTATTGCCACTTCTAGTTTAGTTCATTGCAATTCCACTTCCCTTATCCCTTGCCCACCCTGCCAACTCCTCCTTCAGGTACTTGGCCATTTTACTGAAGCCAGTGTTTTTGAAGTCTAGGACTTTGAGCTTCCTATGATTGGACTGCACCTTGGCTTTCATCTCAAACACCGTGTGAAGATCACTGCTGCTCACAGGGGCACCCATCCGGACATTCGACACGCTATCACTGTTGTTGAGCACTAAATCCAGCATTGAGCTTTCCCTGGTTGGTTAAATCACCATTCCTTATCGTTCCTCAGGTTTAGTCCTCCACCTCTGGGGTAGTGCACCTCCCCCTGCAGCCCGGAGACTGGACAAATCAAACTCTTGACATCACTGGAGGTAGCCTGCTGGAATCCCCCCATCAGCCCCAGTGTGTCCATTCTCCACGCAGCAGGACAACGTAGTGAGCCTAGGTGCTGGGCTCACTAGAGAAACTGATAAGGAGCAGGCTAGTTAGGATTTGATCTCTTAAATTCCTTAATATTTCTTTAAATTTCTTGGCTTTCCTATTTAATTTCAAATTGGTTTAAGGGTTGTATTTCTTAAAAAAAAAAAAAAAAAAAAAACCCACAGAATCAAAAGTAGAAAGGGAGGTATCTAGGGCAAGTGCTCCTTTCCCTGCCAAGCCAAAAAGAAAAAATTTCGACTTCACCTCCGGGATCTCTTCCCCTTGAAGGCACGGCGCAGAGCTCCTAGAATGGCGCAAGGACAACTCGGCCCCATTGAGCAGCAGTCTGCGGCTTCGGGGGCGGCACCGAAGTGACACCAAGACTTTTATTTCGGTCTTTGCGGTGGATGTCGCTCCGGGTCTATCGGAGCGGCGCCGCGGCTGGAAGGGACTTTGGAGCCTGTTGGCGGCTATTGGGGGCGGCTGGTGGTCCAGAGAAGGTGCGGTGAGTGTTCTCTTCAGCCGGAGGGCTATCCCTTGGAGCACGCCAAAAGCACTGTGAAGAAACCATGGCCATTTTGAACACGCGGTTTCTCAGCACTTCGGCTTGGCACGGCAGCATCGTCGGCCTGCAGTGCAGAGCGGTTTCCCTGACCAGCATGAGTGTTTCAAACCGGAGAGTACTTAGCTTTGGTGTTTCTTAGGTGTTCTGTTAGTTATTTTCTTTTATTTCTTTCAATTTCTTTTATTTACTTTAGGTTCCTTGAATTTCAGTTCTGTGAGCAACAGTCTCATTGAAATTGGTTTGAAGAGGTTTTGACAAACATTTTACAGGCCTGAAGCACACAGAGTACCTTTGTTAGGGCGCACGTGTAAAAAAACAAAGTAAAGCTATCCATAAGAGCTCTTTTCGTTAGCAGACGGTCAGAGGAACAGTCTGATGGACAACCAACTCATGTCAGCACGTCCGCAGTGTATTGTCTGCGGCACCCACAGAGGCACGGTCGCGGATACCGGCAACTGCTGGGGCTGTGCAGCTGTCTCGGCCAGTGTCCTGAACCCATTGCTCAAGATCAGACAACTGCAACCAAGCCTGGCATAGGGCACCAATGCCTGCCGCCACTACTCGAGCCGCCGACTCAAAGCCATCATAAGCTGCCGGAGACAAACATGGAGCATTCACGGACGGCCTTGGCCAGGTTCTTGAACCGCTGCAGGGGTTCTTTGCAAAGACCAGCTGAGAACCCAGCGAGTTTTTTTGCCCGGTCTCTCAGGTACAGCTGGTATGTCGGATGCAGCCGATAAGCATCGAGCACTTTTAACACTTTCTGCGAGGGTGTCCAAGGTGTGTGCTTCCTTGCCGGGAGGCACCAATGAGTGCGTCTTCTGATTCTTCAGTCGACGCATGGCCGACCCCACCACCATGGAGTTATGCGACAGTGGTGATTTCTGGAAGCCCAGGCTCCTGCAGACTCGATACGTCGAGTCGAGCGGCTCGCTCACCACTGGTACCAATGCCAGTGTCTTCCACATACAGAGAATTAGCCATTCCAGGATGGGAGGGAGGGATGGGCACTATAAGCCATTCCCTCAGAGGGGCCTCGTACCGGAGGATTTCCAGCTCCTCAACCCGAGAGTCCTCCTCCGAATCCATCGGGAATGCTAGAGCCTAAGACAAGCCTTTGACAAAGTCAAGGAATGCTATGTCCCTCCGGCAGAGACCACTGTCAGGGCTCTGAAGTGGGAGAGTCCAAGGGGACGTTGTGATGGCGACGGGTGTCGGGCGACTCATCTTCCTCCGTCTCACACTCAGAGTAGTTCGTCGAGGGCTCGATGGAAGGCTGGTCTGCGAGCTCCGTGGCTGGCACAGAGTGCACTGGCTGGGGACGATCACAGCTCTGTCGAGCAGGAATCGAAAGGTCTTGAGGATCAGCTTGGCCTCTGGGGACATCTTTGATGTCGAGGGCCTGGTGGAGGAACCAGTCATGCCGGACAACAGAGCCTGCCACTGGTCCATGAAGGCAGACAAACGGTGCTCCAGGGCCGCCATTCTGGACTCCAGACCAGAAGGCTCTGCAGCCATCGGCGCAGGCACCGAAGGAATTGGGGCCAATGTCTGTTCCCCCGAAGGGGAATCCTCGATTAGTATGGTGTTTGGCGACTGAGACCGGTCCGAGGTAGAGTCTTTTCAGGGCACTTTTGCAGACTACTCCCTCTCTGAGCCCTCCAATGAGTGCCTCGGACTGCAGGACCTGGCTTGGGATGCACCCGGCCTGTCAGATCCATCCAGGGATGTCACCTTCGAGGTCTTCTTCTTCTTCTTGGGTTCCCTTGAAAGAGACCTCTCCGAAGAACCATGGCGCCACTTGGGTCCATGGTGCTACCCTGAGAGCTGTGGCTTCAGATGAGGCCCTGGCCTTCGGAGGTACCGAGGACTCGGGGAAAAACTTATCATGCTGTTGCTGGAGGCTCTTGAGGGCCTTGTTGGACATCTTTTTTGCAGAGACCGCATGCTGTGGGGGTCATGGTCCGGCCCAAGACAGCGAAGGCAGCGGTCATGTGTGTCAGTCAAAGACATGATCTTGGCACACCGATCACACTTTATAAAACCACTGGTAGCCATGGGATAAAAAAGTACCCCAGTGAGGTCGAAGACCCGCCGAGCTGCCAGTTGGAAAAAAGGCATGAAGACGCCAAGGGAAAAAAACTAGAAGACAGCAAGGGCAGGTGGCGGAAAGAGCACCGATGCAGTTCTGGAGGCGAGTATTATTATTATTTATTTATTTATTATTTAACAAAAACTTATATACCGCTGCTTCCACAGTTCAGCTGCGGTTCACAGATAACAGTCAACAAAGCATAGTTTGTTTTACATATAACATCAGATAAATATAAGCAATATAAAGTAAACAGAGTAATGTTAAACTGAATGGCACAGAACAGTGCAACTTATATACATTATTTACATATTTGGCACATATAACAGTGCAACTTATATACATTATTTTCAACCTGAGTATGAAACTCAGGTTGAAAAATCAACTTTTTCCGGGGACAAACCAGACAGACGTCTGAAGGGCTCCGTGGAAAAAAGGAGACTGAGCAAGATAACACCCTTGGGTGGGAAGGGGACCACGCATGCGTAGTAGCATCTCCCAAAGGCTTTCTTTGAAAGCTAGAGGGATGCTTCCGCGAGGGCTCAGTCGGTGCCGACATCACCCATATCCGAGGACTGACTTCCTGCTTGTTCCCGGAGAAAGTGCAGGATCTGAAGCTGATGAGTCAAGACCCATAGAGCTAAAAGTGTGCTTTGGTAGACTTTGCTGCCCACAGTGTTCAAGATACACTGTTCCTTTCCTGGTGGTGGTTGCGCTACAGACGTCGCACTCTTTGACTTTTTAAGGAATGCCTCAGAGACCACTAGCCTGCTGATAGTGAAAACCTGGAGCGGGGAGCACCTTATATCGCAGGTCGAGGTGCTTGGAGGTGGTGTTTATGGAGGTTGGATTTGCCCAGATTGAAGACTGAAAGTCTGTAGGAGTTGATGCACTGGAAGCACGAATACCTCCTTAGGGGTGCTGCAGGACCTGAGGATAGACTGGAAATCTCTTTTATTGGTGGGGGTTTGGGACTCACTGAGGGCTAGTGCCCAAGAGACGTTCTGTAGAAATTTTGAGTATGAATAGTTTTTTGGCAGCTCCTCAGGAGGATCCTTTTCCTGTAGAATAATGGGTGTTCATCCCCTTGTATGGAGAAGATGGTATCCTATGAATGGTGACTAGTGGTGCCCAGGGATGAGTACACATATTATTCCAAAGGAGGATGCGGCTGCCAGTCAATGAGGAGGGAAAGAAGGGGAGGGGAGCCCCATGGCTCCTTTGGATCATTGGGGGGGGGGGGAGGGGTTCCTCTCTAGGGTGGGCAGACTGGAGCAGGACAGTACCATCCTGGACAAACTGAAGTAGGAGCAGAAAGAGCGCAGAACTGGAACTGAGCTACCCTAGGGGGTGGGGCCTCAGGAGGCAGAAGTAGTGGCATGAGAGCTTTGAGATGTTGTCCCATCTTGGGGAGGGTGTTCCCTGGGCATGTGGGACTACCCCTATAATGTCTTTTTCGATGGCGGTTTATCTTGCTGGTACAGGAGGCAGTGCTGGAGAGTGCACCCTCAGTGTGCTCATTTTAGCTGTAGCTTTTCCCCCTTTACCTGCATCTGCTTTTCTGCCCTTGTCAGCAGCTGTTCTTCCTCCTTGATCGGTATGTGACAATGGTGTCAGAGGGGAGAGGGTGGATCGGTGGGGAGTGGAGCCACGAGTCCTGGTGGAGAGGCCCTGAGCTGTCCCTTGAGTTTGCCAGAGCCTGGGGTGGGGTGCATCAATCCCTGCTGACATATGGCTCTGGTGCCCGTCTCCAATCGTGCCTTGTCTAGCATGGGACTGAGGGAGCCGCTGCTGATTGTTTGATAGAGTTTGGGAGTGAAATCAATGGGAGCATACATAGGGCCTGAGGATTGTGCAGCTGTCACAGTGAGGGAGCTCTGATCGAGTACATCTGAGACTGGCGATCTAAAAAAGGCAGGCAGGCAAATTTCATCTGTTTTGTTTTATTTTTAAGGAAACGATTGTTTTTCTCTTCTGGCAATTGCGCCTTAGAAGCCAGCTGAGCAGGAGAAAAGTGAGTCAGTGATGGAAGTTAGGCGCTTGTTGAAGAGAGAGTGGGAGAACCATGCAGAACACTGGCGCGGACAGAAGAAACTGAAGCACAGAACAGGAATTCTAGGCGGAGAAGGCACACATGCTCAGAGAAGTCCAAAAGATTTCTCTGGGCAATGGAAGAGCCTGGCACTATGGCTCCATCCAGGGCATCACCATCACAGTGTACCTGCATCCCCCTGCTTGTATCTGGAGAACAGATATTAGTTAGTAAGCGGCACGGAGCACGAGAGCATTCTTCTTTTCCTACCTGATATGAGAGAGGGACCTGCGGCGGTTTTGTTATTCCTCTGATGCAGTTGAAGCTTTTCAGTGAAAGTCGGGAATGGCCCTGAAGAATGGCAAGTGTCCTTGTTCGTATAGTTGCAAAGACGGTGGGAGCGCCTGCTGAACCCTCAACTCAATTCACATAAGCTGAAGAATTCCATTTGGACTGTTTAGTTTACATTGTGTGCATTTAAAAGCACTCATCTACTGAATATATACAAAATGGATTTACTAAAAAAAAAACCAGAGGGCCAGTGATTGGTTTGAGTGTCAATTAATATAGTGTTTGTGATTGCTGTGCAGAAGCCACCTCGCTGAGGACCCCTGTAAAAAACATTTTTTTAATATTAAATTTGGGTGCTTCTTTTCAAATTAAACGTGCTGGATTGAAGTATGTTTGATTTTTTGAAAGAGATATTAGTTGGCAGTACAAATAGCAGCCAATAAGAAAATGGTATGATTTAATCACAAGTTTTCACAGTAAAATTAACAACGAAAATGAAGTATACACATGAATAACTTAAAATGCAGAAAATCAGAGCTAGAAAATTATTTGTAACCCCTGTGTGTGCGCATATAGGTATACTGTATGCGGAAAGTTAGGGGTGTGACATTTTTGGTGGGTGGTTTAAGGGGTGGGGGCAGTTTGGTGTGGTATGGCAGTTGCAGAGCGTAGGCTTTTGGGGGTGAGATAAGTTCAGGAGGTCTGTTTTGCACGTGGGACAGTTAGCAGGATGGTGGAGCAGTTGTGGGGGCATTTCATGGAACAGGGAGCAGTTTGTGGAGTGGTGAGACAGTTGTACAAGGGTAGTTTTAGGGTCAGATAATAATGAACCAACTGACACCAACCGGATACAGCTTTCATCACTGTTCCCGAACACACGCAAAAGGCGGAGGCTTAGCCATCATTGCAAAGGACACCCTCCACCTACGGACCCACGCCTCTGAAACCTACAATGAAGCAGACATCCTCACCCTCACTAACAAACACCTCACGATATGCCTGGTCTACAGAACACCCGCTGCAAACTCTGACCTACCAAAGATACTACACCTCATCTCCGAGAGCATTGATCCATCAAAAGAACCAATTATATTGGGAGACTTCAATCTCCCATCCCTCCAAGACACACAAACAGAAACATTCCTCAACGCCATGACAGCAATGAACCTGACACAAATCATAAAGGAACCAACGCACGAAAAAGGAAACACACTGGACCTCATATTTCTGAACTCCCAAACATCCTCCTCATGCAGCAGTCCAACAATCTCACCAGTCCCATGGTCAGACCACTACATCATCCACCTCTCCCACGCATATCAACCAAACACAAACACCGGAAACACTCAACACACACGGAGATTCAAAGCATTCAACAAAGAAGACTTCCTGACACTAACCCTACCTAACCTACTTACGAATTCCAACAACCTTGACGACCTCATAAACAACTGGAACACCACAATATCCTCAGCATCCAGTGCAACTCTAAACAAAACCAGCAACAAACCCATCTCCTCAAAGGCCCGCTGGTTCACCCCTGACCTTCGGAAACTAAAAACAAAACTCAGAAGAGCAGAGAGAAAATGGAGGAAAACCAAAACTGAAATAGACAAAAAGCAATACCTCTACGAACTCACTACCTACCACTCGGAGACCGACAATGCGAAGAGAAACTACCACACCAAAATCATCACGACAGCTGTAAACAAACCTCGAGAACTCTTCCAAATTGCCAAAAAACTGACGAAGGCACCGACCACTTCCGATCAACTCCCAGATATCCCCTCGGATCTCCTGGCCCGACAATACAAACAATTTCAGCAACCTCAACAACCTTACCTCTGCGCTACAACCACAAGGACATATCCCAGCACCACCATAAACGTAGACTGGAATACATTCAATAAAACCTCAAAAGAAGAGATATCTTCCACCATCTCCTGTCTGAACACCACTACCTCCCTGCTAGACCCCTGCCCTACGGAATGGATAAAGAAAACCAAGGAAGACCTGAGTGCCCCATTAACCCACATCTTAAATGAATCCTTTAAACAAGGATACATACCAGATGCCCTCAAAACATCAATCATTCGACCAACCATAAAGAAGAACAACCTGGACCCCCTGGACCCCACCTCCTACAGACCTGTTGCAAGCCTCCCCCTCGCCACCAAGATAATAGAAAAGATAGTCCAACGCCAGCTTCAAGATCATCTGGACACCAACGACATACTTGACCCGCAGCAACACGGTTTCCGACCACTACATGGAGTCGAGACCCTCATGACCATTCTAATGAACACTCTCATCATTGGAACCCAAGTGAAACAATCAGGATACATCCTGATCTTCCTGGATATATCAGCGGCCTTTGACACAATCTCCCACAAAATCCTCATACGCAGACTACAATCAATTGGAATCAAAGACACTGTACTCCAATGGTGCAGATCCTATTTAACCAACAAACAGCAACGGATCCGCACCCGCTCCACAACCTCGCCCCCCTACCAACAACTTCAAGGAGTACCCCAAGGATCCACCCTATCAGCCATGTTGTTCAACATATATCTCCGTCCGCTATGCTCAATCATACGCACCCACAACATTAACTTCCACATCTACGCAGACGACATAATGCTCTATGCACTGATTACAACCACCAACCCAAAAAACGACCAGCTATCAGCCTGCTTCAACGACGTGGCCAACTGGCTACAGGAGAACAATCTATCCATCAACATAAAGAAAACCGAAGCCCTTATAGTGACAAAAGAACCCGACTTCAAACCACCTACCCACCTCAACATGGGAACCACGCAAATCCAAATCCAGCCCCACATAAGATATCTAGGCGTCATCATTGACCAAGCTCTCACCTTTAAACAACAAATCAACAAAACCGCTGGGACGATATTCCACAAAGCCAAAACTGTTCAACGCCTCCGACCCCTCCTAGAACCTCATGACTTCAGGACAATAATGCAAGCTGTGACACTCCCTCATCTGGATTTCTGCAACATAATCTATCATGGACTTCCTGCCTCACACACCAACCCCCTCCAAACTGCCTTAAATACTACAGCAAGGATTATTCAGAATGCAAAAAAACGGGACATCACATCACCCCAATCCTAAGAGACCTCCACTTCCTTCCAATACAAGCAAGAATCAAGTACAAAGCTATCCTACTCATCCACAAAACTATCCACCAAACACGGAACACCTCACTCCACTCCCTACTGCCTCGCCCATCCCACAACAGATCAACCAGACACTCCTCCAATAACTCTATCGTCGTCCCCCACAAAAGAACCAAATCCACACAACGGACCTGCAACAGAGCCTTCGAACTTTATGCTCCATCCCTCTGGAACTCTCTACCAAACCACATCAGGAACAACGCTGACATCACATCATTCAAGAAACAGCTCAAGACAATCCTATTCCGTGAACATCTCTGAACAGAAATACCACCCTATCTACATGACCGTATACATGTCCATGTCTACTTAAATCATTAATTGTTGCCCCTTGGTGATGGCCCCCCCCCTGAAAAAATTGCCCCCCCCCCATGTTATATGTTACACCGCTTTGACCCGGTGAAAAGCGGGATATAAATGCAGTTAAATAAATAAATAAATAAAAAATAAGATTACAGGATGGTGGGGTAGTTTTTGTTGGTGGGGAAGACTGCAGGTGGTATGGCAGTTACCAGGGGGTAGGTTTTGGGGTGCGGCAGTTTGGGGGGGTTGGGAGAGTAGAGAATGGGGAAAGGCAATTTCAAAGGAGGAATTTCCTAAATCCTGTATTTCACTGTATGTATGTAAATTTCTATGCTATAGAAGCTTGAACTATTCCTCATAAAAATGCATTGGACCATTTTTTTGTGGGGCTTATTTAAATGTAAGCGCCTATCCGATTTGGCCCATTTTTAAACCTTTTGCCTTTTTACCATTCCCTCCCCCATACCACGTTGCATCTCATTCTGTTAAATTTTCAGGAGTTCTATAGTATTTTGCCAAGAGACAGACAGATATTCTTATCCTTTTATAGAATTCTTTACGTCTGTTGGGTTGGAAAGAATTAAAAAAAAAAATATGGAAGCAGGAAAGTTCCTTTCTGTGAATGGAAAATTTTATTTGCTGAACATTTCAAAACGTTACTAGTATTAATACTAGAAAACAATATTGATACAAAACTATTTCTTCATCAACTTTCACAATACCCCACTCTCATTTTAAAGCCCATGACCCTAGAGGGGCTTAGACTTACACATGGATACAACAAAAGGCTAATTACATGCTTCACATAGAACTGATTTCAGCATTTTAAGGAAAGAGGACAAATAATATAAAAAAAAAGGTATTACATCTTTTCCTTCATCACATCTTCACTGATGTCTATTCCTGCAAGCACCTCAATTGAGCTGCAGAATTTCAGCATCCATAGTAGAGAACATTCACTACAACCCAAGTCTGCTACCTGTAAAGTAGATCAAATACACACATTACTGGATCTCAAATCTTCAATTCTATTTATTATTTCTTGATTACTACAAAGCATAAGAAGTTCTACCCTTAATTGAGTCTAGTTTTATGGAACATGCACATGTGTGGTTTGCACATAAGTGTGTGACCCCCAAAAAACTCCCACCTCTATCAGAATTCTCATGTCCCCAGTACGTCCTGAAAATATGGTGGGGACAGGCCAAACATACTGATTATTAAGGGACCCACAGAGACAGCAAGGTTGCTTACCTGTAACAGTCGTTCTCCATGGACAGCAGGATAAATCAGCCACACAAGTGGGTGACATCATCCGTGATAGCACAGGTTGGACTTGGTTCTCCCAGAGCCCAGAGAGTCCGGAAACTCTCCTGTGAGCTCGTTGCTCCTCCTCCTCAGTCCCTCTCAAAGCCAAGGTCATATCGTTAAGAATCACAGTAGCTTCAATCAAAAGGGGAGGTGGGAGGGATTGTGTGGCTGATTTATCCTGCTGTCTATGGAGAACAACTGTTACAGGTAAGCAACCTTACTTTCTCCATGAACAAGCAGAATATAAATCAGCCACACAAGTGAGTGAGTATTGAGCTGAGGGTGCAAGGGTTGGAGGTGTTCAGTTTACCAGATGTTCCTTGCACCCAGAAACTCTGCTGAGGAAGGTAGAAGCTAAAACTAGGGAGGAGAACATAAGATCTACAGCATGGACTATTTAGTTCAACCCTCCAGATCAGGGCCAGAGTGGATGCTGAAGTGTGATTTCCCCAGAGGGACATTGGCACACTGACCAAGCCTGCTGTATACAGGACAGGTGACATGGGGAAAGGACATGGAGGAGTAGAGCCGCTGTGATTGCAGTTAAACAGTAAGGAAAGGATATCCACAGGGTGACTGCCTGCATGCAGGACAATGAGAGTTGCCCAGTGTCTTTGTCCCTTTTGTCATTCTGGGTTTTCTATTATTAGAATTTAGTTATTTATTGATTTATTATATTATTAATTTTTGTTTTTGTTTACTTTCTCTGCCCCGGAGGGGTGGGAGGGGGTTTCTGGGTTGAGAGGGAGGAGAGACAATACACTTGACTGGGGCAAAGACTAAGATAAGTTCAGTAGGAAGTCCGTTGGCATGGATTGCGTGTGATACAAAACTGCCACTGGTTCTCTTCATGATATTGCATGATCGACCTCTTATCTCCTTTTGTTCAAATTGTCCTCCCCCCCCCCCCCCCCGTTTGTCATGCCAGCACATGTGTGGACTGTGGCCATAGCTCTTACCTTGTGGTTCACTATGGAGAAATTAGACCTTACCTGCTAATTGTCTTTCCTTTAATTTTCTCCAGACCAGTCCAGGAAAAGCAGGGTAGTCAGCCTCCTTCAGCAGCTGAGGACTGAAATACATAGAGTCTTGACAACCCTCTATCTAACTCCCCCTAGCGCTCCCGGCTCAGTTTTCTATTGACAAAGCATCTAGGACCAAACCCAGAAAAAAACCTTGAACCTGAACTATCTTTTTTTTTTTTTAATTTAGATTTTCTTGAATACAACGTTACATACAAAGAAGGAAAAATCTCCAAATAATGAATAAATACATTCAAGAACAAAGTCAAATAACAATGCTATACACATCAAAGAGAGAGAGAGAGCCTTACTCTCCTAAGAGAGCCTATAGAAAAAATCATAGGAGAAAAAGGGAGTACTGAAACTCCAAATCAGGGAGCAAAAATTAAAAGTCAACCCACCTATACCACATCCTGCCCATTAGTCTTTTCCCTATCAACAAGAAACTGACGCAAAGAAACCACATCAATGTACACATAATCATGCCCCTCATAAGTTACTAAACAGCGGCATGGGAACTTCAAAAAAAAGGAAGCTCCCAAAGCTACCACTCTAGATCTAAGCTCCAAAAACTGCTTCCGTCGAGTCTGAGTGGCCCGGCCCACATCAGGAAATACCTGAAGCTTGTAACCACAGAATAACTCATCTTTACATTTGAAATAAGCACGAGTAATTCTCAACTTAAGAGATTCAGTCCCGAAGGTCACCACCAAAGTACACCGCTTTGGGATGTGCTCGAGCGAATCCTGCAAAAATTCTGTAAGATTTAGGCCAACAGAGTCAGCCACAGGAACCTCATCCTTGGCCTGACTCGAGGCCACCACCTTAGGAAAAAAAGAATACATTTGCACAATATCTATATCATTTTCCAAATGTAAGACTTCAGACAAATACTTTTTCAATAGTATCTCAGGTGAAAGCAAGCGAGTAGATGGAAAATTTAAAAAACGAAGGTTTCTAGCACGCTGGTGGTTCTCAAGTAACTCCAATCGGTAAGAAACAGAAGAAATATCTTTAAGATGAGAATCTTGATACGATCGGAGCTGAGAATCCACCAGAGTCAAGGAACCAGCTAAATCTGTCATTTGACCCTCGATCACTTTAACCTTAGAGACAACATCATGAGAAAAACTACACAAGGAAGAAACAGTAGTAGTTAGTCTAGTCTCAATTTTTTGAAGCATTGATCAGATATCTACAAGAGTCACCTCACTTTTAGATGGTAAAGAATCAGTTTCAGATGTAGCAAGGTTCACAGGAACTAAAACGGGAGACACAACTTGTGAAGGCACCTTCAAAGGAGTAGACGCACAGGCAGATTGCGGAAAAGGAGGTGGGGTCCGGATGACTGGACTCAAAGAGGCCTCATCCGAGGACAGACTAGCACGTGGAAGGGCAGTAATATGTTTGTCCATGGGGCCGGTCACCTTACCTCCTTCTCCGGTCGGTGTTTTGGCAGCTAACCTTGCCTTCCGCTTCCCCATGGACAGCACACCACTGCTGGAACTCCTGGAACCACCAAGAAGCACCAAAGGAGCACACAAGGAGCAGGCCCAGCCCCTTGTGACACACCCCTTAGGACGCGACCCCGCAGGCCGTGAACACGCAGCCACGTGTAGCCCAGCTGTTCTTTATAGGGCTCGTGGGGGGGTCCTCAGCACCAGGGGTGACCACTCTCTGCCTGCTGCTGTCTCTGCAGGCACCCGGCTCCAGCCGACCACGACGCTCCGCGGCAGAAGGAAACCGCGGCTGCTCCCTCACAAGGCTGCTCTCTCTCCGACCAGGTACCAAGCCAGCTGCTCTTTGTAGGGCTCGTGGGGGGGTCCTCAGCACCAGGGGCGACCACTCTCTGCCTGCTGCTGTCTCTGCAGGCACCCGGCTCCAGCCGACCACGACGCTCCGCGGCAGAAAAAAACCGCGGCTGCTCCCTCACCAGGCTGCTCTCTCTCCCGAACCTGAACTATCTTAAGAATACCAATCTAAACTTATTTAACATGGAAGAATCAAACTCCCCCTTGAAGCTCTATTGATTTCCTTCTCCTTTGCCTTCTTATTTATTTATTGACTTTGCACGATTTATAGGAGATTAAAAGAATAATCTATCTATCCCAGAACGGCCTTTACACCACCTCCCCGCTCAAAGGGAGAGCAGATAAACAGAGCCGTCCCGAAGAAACTCGCTGCCAGCCTACCTACATGCCATGACTTGGGCTGCCCCCATATCTTGAGAATCCCAAGTATTGCACGACTACTCCAGATCCCGAAATGATCGGGTGGGCCCTGGACTGGCCTGGAGAGAACTAAAGGAAAGCCAATTAAGCAGGTAAGGTCTAATTTCTCCTTCCTCTTCATCTCTCCAGGCCAGGCCAGTCCAGGAAAAGCAGAGACGTACCAGAGCAGTACCTAAACATGGGAGGGACCCGCAAGCCCGGCCAAGATAGCCGACGCTCCAACATTGGCATCCCCCCTAGCCTGTACATCCAGCCGATAATGCTTCCAAAACGTATGGAGTGAGGACCAAGTGGCTGCCCGACAGATGTCCCCTGGTGGGACCAAGGAGGACTCTGCCCAGGACGCCACCTGCCCCCGAGTAGAGTGGGCCCGCAGTCCCCTAGGAGGCAACTTCCCCGTGCCGTATACACAGCCACAATAGCCTGCTTTGCCCATCTGGCAAGAGAAGCTTTGGAAGCCGCTTCCCCTCTGCAGAGGCCTCCAAATAACACAAACAACCGATCAGTTCTACGGAACGATTTTGTTCTCTTAAGATAGCTCCAAAGCACCCTTCCAATCAGAGCCGGAAAGGTTGCAAGGGAAACAGACTGGTTCAGATGAAAACGTGAAACCACCTTCGGCAGGAAGGAAAGCACTGGATGTAAAACCACCTTCTCTGCCGAAAACTGAATAAAAGGCTTTTTGCACGAGAGCGCTTGCAAATCCAAAATTCGCCTAGCTGAACACAACACCACCAGGAAAACCGTCTTCCAATAAAATTCTCTCATACTTACTGACACCACCAGCTCAAAAGGCGATTCCGTCAGCCCCTCCAGGACCAAATTTAGGTCCCAAAGAGGCACTAGCGGACGAAGTGATGGACGCACCAGCTTAACAGCCTGAAGAAAACGAACCACGTCCTGATGTGCTGCCAGGGAGCGACCTTGAACTCATCCCCTATAGCAAGCTAGCACCGCCACCTGTACTTTCAAAGAACTCAGGGCTAGACCGTTATACAGACCACCCTGCAGAAACAGCAAGATGTCTGGCAACGTACAACCGGACGGCTGAACGCCTCTTTCACCATATGCGCCATATACGAATATAAGATAAGGATATGGAATGTTTCCTAGAGTTCAACATGGTATTGATGACTGCCGCCGAGTACCCCCGGCGTCACAAGCGGTGCCTCTCAAGAGCCAAGCCGTAAGCGAGAACCGATCCACCTGCAGCATCCAGATCGGGCCTTGGCTCAACAGATTGGGCCGACTGGGCAATTTCCACGGCCGATCCACCATTAGCCACACCAGGTCCGCATACCAAAGTCTTCGAGGCCAGTCTGGTGCCACGAGAATTACCAGCCCGTCATAACCTTCTATCCACCGTAGCAGCCGACCGATCATTGACCGCGGAGGGAAAACATAGATCAGACCTTCACTGGCCATGGCTGCGCCAGAGCATTGAGCCCTTCCGACATGAAAAACCGTGCGGCCTTGGTGTTGGAAAGAGTAGCCATCAGATCCATGATTGGCTGCCCCCAGCAAATCGAAATGTCGCAAAATACTGCTGCATTTAACTCCCATTCTCCGAGATCCAAGGCATGACGACTGGAGGTAGTCAGCCTGCACATTGTCCTTCCCTACTACATGCGCCGCTGACAAGGCCAACAGATGACTCTCCGTCCACTTCAACAGCAACTGGCTCTCCTCTGCTAAGGAAGCACTTCTCGTGCCACCCTGCCGGTTGATACAGGACACCGTTACCGCATTGTTGGAGAAAACGCAAACCGTTTTCCCCCATACCAGACCTTCGAAACTCTGCATCGCCAATCTCACCGCCCGCATCTCCAGACGGTTGATCAACCACTCGGCTTCGCTCATCGACCAGCAGCCCTGTAACACCTGGGACAGAAAGTGTACACCCCAGCCATAGAGACTTGCATCTGTGGCGACCAACACCCAGTCTGGCTGCTTTAAGGGCATACCTGCTCGAAGGTGATCACTCACCAGCCACCATGCCAAGCTGGGCTTTACCTCTTCTGGAAACACTAGCTTTTGCGATAACGGATAACGAGAGAGAAGAGACCGTTTAAGTGGCCGCATATGGGAACAGGTCCAAGGAGGCCGCCATGGAACCTAGCAGCTGCATGTACCGCCATGCCATTGGAGCTGTCATGCGTAAGAACCTTTGTATCTGCTCTCGAATCTTCCGCACTCTGACCTCGGGAAGAGACACCACACCAGCCTCAATATCGAACAATGCCCCGAGAAATACCAATTGCCACATTGGTCGCAAATGACCACCCAACCAAGCTGTTCCAGGAATGCCACCACCCGCTTGGTAGCCCTGAGCGACTCTTCCTCGGACTCCGTCCGAATAAGCCAATCGTACAAATATGGATGCACTAGAATTCCTTCGAGTCTCAAAGCTGCTGAGACCACGACCATCACCTTCGTGAATGTGCACGGCGCTGTGGCCAGACCAAACGGCAGAGCCTTGAACTGAAAATGCCCCATGGGGACGGCAAAACACAGGAGCCTTTGATGCTCCGGCCTGATAGGGATGTGCATATACGCTTTTGTGAGGTCTATGGAAGAAAGCACTTACCCTGGCCTTAACGCCAAAATCACTGACAGAAATGCGGTATCCTTAATCTGCTGCTCATGTGCTTGAGATCAAAAATGGGCCAAAAGGAACCCTCCTTTTTTGGCACCAAAAAATATATGGCGTATCGACCTAAACCGCACTGGTCGTGTGGTACTGGAGCTACTGCTTGCAAGCGCAGTAACTGCTGAAGGGTCTCATTCACCGCCTCTCTTTCCCAACAGGTTGCATGGAGATGCCATGAAAGCATCCACTAGAGGCTTGCAGAACTCCAGCGCATAACCCTCGCGGACGATCTCCAACACCCATTGGTCTGTTGTAATTGCGGCCCAGGCAGAGTAGAATTTCTGTAGGCGACCCCCTACTGGCAACTCCGGGTGGACCTTCCTGACTTCATTATGACTTTTTAGGCGGGGTTTGCTGAGAATTGAAATACCCCCATCCAAACCCCCAAACCCCTCGAAAGGGCGCCCCCCTCTGGCCATGAAGCGACCCCTCTGGTATGGCCCATATCGCGAAGATCGAAACCTGCGAAAATCTCTCGGTTGCCCTCTTTGTAGCCCGCCTGGTTTTGAACCCTTTGGTCTATCCTCCGGGAGCCTACCTCCCTTAGATTCCCCCAGATCCTTGATAATCTTCTTCAACGCCTCTCCAAAGAGCAGCTTACCCTTATACGGGCAGCTTACTCAGGCGGGCTTTAGAGGATGCATTTGCCACACAGTTACTCAGCCAAAGGAACCGCCTGGCCGCCACTAGGGACGCCATGGACTTTGCAGATATCCATACCAAATCATAAAAGGTGTCGGCCAAGTAAGCCGCCACTGATTCCAACTTGGCTCCTTCCAAAGAACACCACTCCTCACCCTTGGTAGGTCCTTCTCCTTGGAGCCAACAGATGGAGGCCCATGAAACATAAGCCCCACAAATCGATGCCTGCATGGCCAAGGCACTGGCATCAAATGCCTGTTTGAGTATGGTCTCCAGCCTCCGGTCCTGAAGAACTTTAAGGGCCACTCTCCCTTCCACCGGAATTGTGGTAGTCTCAGTCACCACAGAGACCAAAGCATCCACCTTGGGCATCCGCATGAGATCCTTTTTGTCTTGCAGAATCGGATACAGACGTCCCATTGAGCGACCGCCCCACAGGGTATCCTCCGGGCACTCCCACTCCGATTCTATCATCTGCTTGATGACCCTATGAACCGGAAAACACTTCTGCTCCATCTTAAAACCCTGGAGAAGGGGGTCCTCCAGTGGTTCCTCCTGAACCACTGGGTAAGGCTATATTCAGCGCTGCAAGAGAGTGGGCAATGAGCACTCCCAGTTGCTCCCTGCGAAATACCCTAAACACATTAGGATCTTCACATGGAAGAATCTCTCCTTCTTCCAGATCCATTGCCCAGGGATCCTTCCCCAAATCCAAAAGGAGCTCCCCATCCTCCGCCATTCGGAGCTCCGGAGCTTGCTGACTTAACCAGTCTAAGCCAGCCTCCATTCCCAGATCCTTTTGGGAAGGCCCTTCCCCCGGGTCTTCCACCAATTTTAACTCTGCTTCTGGGGAAGTCGCCAGCCTCTGGAGAGGTCCCTGATCCTGAACCTGCTTCTGCTTCATACAGTAGGCTTTATGCATTGACAAAATAAAATCCGTTGAAAAAAGAGCCTCTAAGCTCTCCTGCCGCCTGGACAACACTGGCTGCAGAACTTGCTCCGGCGGTGCAGGCTTTTTGGCCTTCGATCTAGTTTTACCTTGCTTTTTATGAGGCGCAGGAGAAACGACTGCTGCCTGTAAAATGGCTGCCGTTCCCGCCTTCTCTGCCGAGCCTGACAATTTAGTCACTGTGCTGTCCAGGGGAGCTGCCTTGTCTTCCATCAAACCAGCCAAAAATCTCTCAATCCTGCTACTGCCACGAATACAGGTACGGCACACATCCACACTAGATAAACCCCGGCTGCCCCCACACTGCATGCACCCCACCGCAAACGGAAGCATGCACCAGAAAGCCCCCTCCCCCCCGATTCGCTCCTAGACTGCGAACACCAGGCCGCCGAAGCACCACCAGCCGAACGCCTCTTCGATTGCCTTCCCCGGGGGCCCTAGCTTACCTAAAAACGCAACCGGAACCTCTGACTGGCTTCCCTCCGCTAGCGGAAATGGATTGTAGGCACAGGAGGCAGGTGGTGTGCTCTGGGGCTCCCAGGCACGTTCTCCGTCGGGCAGTGAAGGTGGCCGCGCTCCCTCCTCGAGACAGGCTCTGCCTCTGCTGCCCCTCCGATTACTCACACGCTCACCGACATCTAAATTAGTGGCTTCCTTTCTGGGGTTACTGCCCTGCTAGGGCAAGCCAGACCCTCCTCACCATCTGCTTCGTTCCCATTTTCTTTTTTTACTTTTTACTTTTTCTTCACTCAACCCGGAAGTCTAACTAAAACCGATCCATCCTAGCTGCTGAGGACTGAAAGACTGAGCCGGGAGCGCTAGGGGGAGTTAGAGGGTTGTCAAGACTCTATGTATTTTAGTCCTCAGCTGCTGAAGGCGGCTGACTACCCTGCTTTTCCTGGACTGGCCTGGAGAGATGAAGAGGAATTATTATTTTTTTTTTTTAACTTGTCCTGGGAGTGGTAGTCTAAGCAAAAATGTCCACCATATAGCTGTAGGGCCGGGGAAGGCAGGGCTGGATTTCCTAAGGAGGATGCAAGACATACCGAGACGTTTTCTGCTGGGACAGTGGAACAGGGATCAGGAATGGAGAAAGGTTGGAACATGTGCATTGAATTGTGGTGCTGAGAACCCATGAAAGGGAACAGGACATCATGTTGATATGGAGATGTCACGGAGTTCGACAGACAGGCAGGTAGAAAACCTGGTGGTCCCAGCAAAGTGAAGCCCAGGCTGACTTACATGGAAGAAGCATTATCCCCCCATGATTATTGTCCAAGGAAGAAGCTGTATTGGCAGTGGGTTGTATGGCAGTACAGTCCGCATGTCGTTGGATGGCTGAGGGGCATGCATAGTGCCCAGGGATAGCAGAGCACTGGCTGGACAAGTGCCCCAAATTGTGAGACATATGGGAAGTGAGGACTGAGGCTGCTCAAAGGCATCAAATCGGGGCCCATGACATTGATGTGTCAGAAAGCTCAGAGAAGATCTGCCAAATTGCTTTGAGAATCGGGTATGAAAATGACTGAGGTGGAGAAGTCAGCCCAGTCCATTTGCAGCAACAGTGCACATGGAAGCTGGATGCAGTGAATGTGAAGGTCCAGGAATGCACAGAGCTTGCAAACAAGAGATTCAGACTAAGGATGGTCATGGTTTTGGAGTACTAACTATTGAAAGGATTCACAGTGCTCCAGGCAGGGTAGCTGAATGGGAAAAACCCCATGCACACTGCAGCCTTGGCTGGATTTTTTTTTTTTTGTAATAGTCAATGGCTGTTTGACTTCTGGGATGTTCAATCTGTGACCCAACAAAGCAAGCCTTCAGTAGAAACGTGACGGACAATCCTTCAATCAGCGGGGAAGTATGAAAGAGCAGGGTTTCCCGCCATGCCTAGTGGTAGGACTGCGAGATAAACTGGTGCTGGCTCACAAGCCATGTGTCCATTGTGACACTAGTGCATTTGCACATGGTGATAGCTAAAGTCCAGGTTAAGAGAAAGCAGTCTAAAGACAAGATGGACTACACTGTGGCTGTCTGGAAATGTGGATATGAGCAGCGTACTGTGAACAGCTGAAAAAGGAAAACGTTTGGAATGGAAGCAAATTTTTGGAGTCTGTAATGAGGAGAAGGGAAACAGAAACAATGGCCTGGAAGTTTCAGTGGTACATCTCTGCAAAGCAAGTCAGATTTGTGACTGATTCGTGTGCAATAACCTGATTTAGGATGCCACTATCTTGGTGGATAATGATGGACAGTGGTGGTGCTTGATACTCTATGATACCAGTCGTGTGGCACGTAAGCAGAACAGACTTGATGATGGTTTTATTAGAGGCTTGGCATTCAATATGGCTTTCATGAAGCTAGAAACCAGTGGATACATGGAAATAGGTTTGCCATTCTCATGACAATGGAATGTTGCAATGGCAGAGAGATGGTAAGGAACTGATAAAGTTTGAAGACTAGAGTTGGAAAGGTGAAAGAGATAGGTAACAATATGACTGAGGGAGCACAAGGCTGGGTCCAGGCCCCACCGTGTATCCCATGGGAGAAGCGAGTCCATTGACTTTGATAGGAGCTCTGCGTAGGACTACGGCGAGATGCTTGAAGTATAGCTTGAATATCGGCTCATATGGGGGGGAGGGGGAGGAAAATCACATTCAGACGGTCAGCTTCCAAGAAGCTAGAACTTGATGCTAGGCCGGCACCATGATGAGTGATGCGTGCCAGGGAGGAACACATGGCTGTCAGTAGAAGCTTTTTGTTATTTTTTTAATTCCCAGATAAGGACAGCTCCAAACATGAAGTGGGCACTAATGGCACAAGTTTGATGCTCTCAAACTTGCATCTGGCATTGTTGCTGTCCCTAATTTTTATTTTTATTTTTTGGAGTTGCCCTTCCAGTGGTTGAAGTAAGAGGAGAAGGAAACAGATGAGGCCAATGGGTTCAGTGTCACTTAAGATAGAGGAGGTGGGAGGGTAGATACCATCCCGAAGCAATGGTGTTTTTGTGGAGAGACCAACACTGGAATGGTAGTCTGGCATCACCAGGGCTGACGGTAGAGAGCTAGAGGGCCTCTTAACTGGGTTAGGGTGATGTGAGCCTGTTTGTTTAACAGCCATAGTTAGTTATCTAGGAGAACTTCCTCACTGGGAGCAGAGACAGGACCAGAACCGTAGAGCACAGGTGATGTGTCTGGGCCCTGGGCTCAGGAATGGAGATGTGCAGAGAAACCAGGTACACGGGTTGGGCCCTGAACTCTCTTGGTAAAGTGAGCGGAAGTAGATGGCCAGGGTGAAAACTGATACAATGGAAGGTTAAGTGAGCTATGGACGGACACAAGGAACACAGATTGATAAGTGTAAACCCTTGGGAATCTAATAGGTACCTGACTACCTGGGAATTGGTTCTTTGTGAAAGCAGATACTGGGCTTGATGGACCATCGGTCTGTCCCGGTATAGAATCTCTTATGTTGTGATGATCCTATATTCAGTGCCCAATCCAATGTGCTAAGCACGGGGTTATCACCTCTTGGCTGTCTCTGTGTCCCAGCACTGTAGAAAATTCCAGCCCCGATGCCGAAAAGATGGTTGTATGAATGGGTCGTGTGTGGGACTGCACAGAGTCATGCAGCCCACTCCCCATTCCGTTCATAGAGTGGAAGGCAGAGCCCCGAAGAAGTGGCATGTCCCCATGAGGGCTGTAAATGCAGGGGTGTCCATAGATACACTGATGATTTTTAATGAGGAGGTGGTATTTCCTTTTTCTGTCAGGCATTCTCTGCTATCACAGAGTAGCCTGGTCAAATAGAAGAACCTCAAAACTCCTCCTCACCACAATATATCGGACTAGCCCTGCGTCTCTAAGAACCAGCTGAACTGTCTCATAAGAACAAAGGCAAAAGATCATGGCCAGTTTTCCATGCTGCAAGCATTTTATACCCTGCTTAAATAACAGTATTATACTCTGAATTTCTGTTCTTAATTAGATTATATAGTTGTCACGAACGGAGAGCACCTATTATGCATATCCGAATAGCGTACACCTTGTAGCGCCACTCGAATGGGACCAATTAGTAAAATGGTGGGAGCATAAAACAATATTATTACCCAGCTCGCTAAAATGGAAGTTGTGCAACTATTTTCTTTGAGAGGTCCAAAGCTGTAAGCTGCCTCCCTGGGAGGTGGTGCTATTGCCCCTTTCCCCTACATCCATGACAGTAAAAGGAAGGGGTCGGGGGAGGCAAAGTTGAAGTGACCAGCAACTGCGGATGCTGCCTCGATAGCACCGCGCAAGGCCCAGCCAGGAAAGGTGGGGGTTCTCCAGAAGAGGAGCCGGACCACCTTACCTTCATGCTCTTTCATGTAGCGTTGTTGGGAGGTATTATCACAGCCTCAGAATAGGATCATTGGAGGCAGGGAAGCACCATATAATTCACTTCTCTCCTCCGGGATCGCTAGAAGCGGCTGTGCGGTAGGAGAGGTAGCTGCTGTACGAGGTTTGTTTGTACACACAGACGCTTGGTGACCAGTACTACCCAGTGGTTAGGTAGCAGCACTAGGCTGGAGAGGCCTTAGAGATCCAGGACTACTCATCTGAACCTCAAAAATTAGGAGCTAACAGCTTCCAGCATGTCTAAAATTGGACTAAATAAGGGCCATTTAGCCAGGACAATGCTCCCCGTCGACAGACGACATTATGAAAAAAGCAGTAACCTCATGGGGGGTGAGAAAACCTCATGGAGTGAGCAGGAAGCTCTGTAGGCTCTTCTTTTTTTTTTCTGAGGAACGATGTGTTTTTCCCACCGCACAGAACGATGCCTTTCACCTAGGCTCAGTCTCCAGAGTGGAAGCTACCTGAAAAGTCCAACCACCATTTTAAGCTTCTGAACAAAGTAGAAAGAGTCTTCAGGTGGCATGGTAGCTGCCCATTCCAGGGGCATCTGCACTGGATTGGGCAGGCCGGCTAAGGCTTGATATGATAAACATCTCAACGCCTCACAGAGAAGTCTGTTCTGTACAGGGTGACGCGAGGAGGAGCAAAGTTCCAGAGTGCTGCCGCTGTCCGAAAGGTCTGCTGCGGACTGGGCTAGTACTGACACACTGCCAGCAAGGTAGAAAAAAAAAAAAAAAAGATACCAGTAGAGAGGGATCTAGAAAAAAAGAAAAACAATGAAATAAAAACTAAAATGAAAGTAACAATAATGGAGAGCTGCGTCTGTGCTTGGCTGAGGATGAGAGAGACTGAGGGGGGAGCAACGGGCTCACAAAAGGGGTTCACATGCACATGCCCAGAAGAGTTTCCAGGCGCTCTGGGAGAGCAAAGTCTGACCTGTGCCGTCACAGATGACATCACCCACTTGTGTGGCTGATTTATATCCTGCTTGCTCATCGAGAAACAGCTATCTCACAACTTTTGATTTGAATAGTAGGTCAAAAAGAAAAATAACTGCCACTATTTTAATCCTGCATTTTAGAAAACTGTCACCATGGGAAATAGAACACTTAAGGTTATGATTTACACTTTACTTTTCATCTATAACTTCCCATGATGCTGTAGCTAAATAATTTTGTATTTTGTATTCTGTGCTGAAACAAAAGGAAGCATCTATTCATTTTCCCCCAGAGAGACACCTAGTTTGAAGAATGAAAAAAAACACAAAAATAATTTTCCATCTTTAATGCCTAGAAGCAGTAACAGCAGTTCCACTTTCTTTATATTCCAACACTGGTAAGCTTTATAATAAATTCACAGATTGAAAGAAGCACAAAATGTCACAGCAGCTTTGTATCCAAGCAACAACAAATTACAAAAACAAATACACTCCCCTTCCTATCCCTACCCCCGCTACAACATCATTAACATATAAGACACAATCCTACAGGCACAACAAGAATAACTGGGCGAGAGAACGCCCTACCTCAGAGGGTACCAATATAAAAAGTAAAATGTAGAAATTGTACATACCTGCTAATTTCCTTTCCCTGAATCCTGCTAGGCAAGTTCAAATGAGTGGGTTATGTTCCCCATCCAGCAGGTGGAGGCATATAGCTTTCAATGATATAATCACATGTATACATTCCGGTGCAATCCTAAGAGAAACCAATATGACATTTCCCAAGCAGAAGCAAAACAGAAAAACTCAAACTCTGAAAAAATATTAATAAATTAATTTAAAACTTCTCATGTACCATCTATGACAATCATCATTCAAAATGGTTTAAAAATAAATAAAAATACAATCAAAGGTAGAATAATAAGGCTCCCAAACCTGTTGGAGTAGTCTTCCTATGGCAGATCCTCTTCTGGTTCAGCAGGATTCAAGGAAAGGAAATTAGCAAGAATGTAGAATTTCTCCTTCTTTAGGCTACTAGACCAGTCAAGTGGGACATACCCAAGCAGTCAGGACCCAGGGTGTGAGGAAGACGACACTCAGGACAGAACTGCTCTGCCAAAGGCAACATTTGCTCCAACTCCCACATGCATCCTATAGTGCTCTACAAATGGTGCTTGTGGATGACTAGGTAGCCATCTTACAGATATCTTACAGAGAGCTTTCTCACACTCTGCTCCAATTCTTTGGAACAATCTACCTGACAACATTCGCCTGCTATCTGATATAAAGGAATTTAGAAAAAAATTAAAAACTCACTTATTCATATTACACTACAATACACCCTCAGAACAGAATACTCAAATAGATACAGGCTAACATTTATACATTATTATTACATACTCTATTTTCAAAATAAATATCACTAATACAATCTTAACCATACCACACTCTCATTCCCATCATGATTATAGTTTTAACCTAAACATGTATATATGTTCTAATATGTTATACCTTTAATGTTACAACATTCCTTGTAAATTATAATTATCTGTTCTATGTAAACTGACTTGGTATATTACATACCAATTAACTTACTGTTCCATGTAAACCGCACTTGATACTAGGGAAAGAGCGGTATATAAATAACTGTTAAATAAATAAATAAATAAAATAAATATCTTTCAGAGACACCAAGGCGGACTCAGCTCATGAGGAGGCTTGTGCCCTAGGACAGTGAGCTCAGAGGTAGACTGAACTAAGATCCTCCTTAAACCAGCAATTGAAGACTTGGCCACTGCCTGTCCCTTCCTTGGGCCACTGAAGAGGACAAAGAGATAGTCCAACCCCCTGAAATAAATTAGTAATTCCCAGATACTTTATAAACAGTCTCTCCACAGCTACCAGATGCAGTGACAGGTCTGCTCCAAGAAGAAGGGCAGAATCACAGACTAATTAAGAAAGAAGGAAAACGGCACTCTGGGGAGAAAAGACCGTATGGTTCTTTGGGAGACAGGTGCCGATGAGATAACTCAAACGCCTGTAGCTAGCTCCAAAACCTATCTGGCGGAAGCAATAGCCACCACAAATACCACCTTCAGGCATTCCAAAGAGGCTCAAAAGGGGAACTGTTTGGCACCTGCAATACCAGAGAAACGCTCCACTGCGGCATCATAGGCCGCACAGCGGGACAGATCTGGCTCACCCCCCCCCCCCTTGAGGAAGCGGTATATATCTGGGTGCATTTCCATGGCACACTTTGAACTTGCCCCTAAGTAGCATGCAAGGGCCACCATCCGAATCCTGATAAGAGATCAGAGCTAAGCCCTAGCCCAAACAAAGCTGTAAAAAGGGCAAAATGTCACTATTTCTACTTTCTTGGTATTCAGAGCCCTACAGGAACATCACCTCTTGAAGACCCTCCAGACTCTAAACATAGATCAAGGATATAAAATACCCTCCAGGCCTTAAGAAGGGTGTTGACTATCACCCCCAGAGTATTCTTTGTCACACAGCTTGTGCCTCTCAAAGGGCCAGGCATAAGTGAAAACAGCATGGGGTCCATCATGACCAGGGGACCTTGACACTGCAGTCTCCTCTGAGGTAGCAAGAGGGGATCATGCCAACAAGTTCAAGAGATCTGTGTATCATGGCCTGTGTGGCCAGTTTGGCACCACCAGAATGACAAAGCCTGTATGAGACCCCTTCCTGCACAGAAGCCTGCTCATCCAGGACTACAGAGAAAAAATATACAGGAGCCCCTCCTAGCACTATTCTTGTGGAAGGTATCTAAGCCTGCTGCCAGTGGATCTTTCTTGTGGCTGAAAAGGCTCTTCCTCTTGGCATTCTCCTTGGTGCCCATCAGATTGAACGCCAACAGGCCCCACCTCTGCACAGTAAGGCTGAATGCATGAGGGCCTAGCTCCCACTCACTGGGATCCATGGTGTTCCAGCTCAAGAAGCTGACTTGTACACTGGTGATTCTTGCAAGGTGTGCCATTAACAGATCTACCAGATGAGCCTCTGTCCAATGACAGAGCTCCACCACTTCCGCAGCACCACAATGCTGCAAATGCCACCATGCCTGTTGATGGATTCTGTAGGGCTGGTACCCCTGCAATTCTACACCTGCAGTTCTCTGGCCTGCTCAGCAGCTCAGGCCTGAACTAAGCTGAACAGACAAGGTGGATTCCCACTACACTTTTGCTGTGTTCAGCTACAGACTTGACCTCCAAGCAACTGCTTGCGCAGTGTTTCTATGTATGCATACAGAAGCCATTGTCCCTGGCTAATTCACTGCCCACATGCAAGAACATCTGCTTCTCCGGTGCTCATCTATAGCTGGTTCTACTGGCCTTGGACACTTGTACCTATGCCCAGAAAACTACATACTGTTTTCTCAGCATGACATCTTACTATGGATCCTTTGTCTGCAAGAAGATGCCCGTCATCTACCTCCTGATTCGCTGAGAACACCTCGAACTGGCTTGTGCCAACCAATCACCGGACCTATTACGGAGAATCATCACAAAGAATAATACAACCTGCGCAGAACAACTTACACAGATTTTTCACTGTTTGTGCACTGCTTACCTAGTTTCTGCTACCTGATCTGTCTGCAAGACAGCCACACTACATGTGGGCAAGGCCGTTCTCCTAAGGTCTGAGATAAGACTTTCACAGATACCTCCAGTTCTGTGTTCTACCGCGGCTCGCCTCCAAAAAGGGCTGTAGCCTGCGTTATCTAGCTTAGCTGCCTCCTTGGACATGCTGCTCCAGAGTCTCCGGACATCAGCCCCGAGTGACAGATGAAGCTAAGGTACCGACTTATCTCTCTCCTCCTCCGGATGGGCAAGGGTAGATAGAAACTTATTCCATAACGTTTCTCAGTGCAGAGCGAATCAGTGATGTCTGGTTACTAATTAGTGATTTATTACTTTGTCCATTTGTAATTCTGTGTCATAACAAATTTCTACCTCATGTTTCTAATTATATTCTGTGAGTTATTCTGGCAATGAGCCACGAAGTAAGTCTGGTCTGTAGATAGATATATATATATATTAGATTTTATTATGGACAGCCAGGTAGAAAAATATACAAATATATATATATATATATATATATATTTGTATATTTGTATATTTTTCTACCTGGCTGTCCATAATAAAATCTAATATATATATATATATCTATCTACAGACCAGACTTACTTCGTGGCTCATTGCCAGAATAACTCACAGAACTTCGGGCTGGGTATCAGTAGCCACTTTCCCCTGGACATAACTGAGAGCCTAACTTATCATTTTGCGCTACTAATAATCCCTACATCACGGGTCTCGTCCTAAGGATGAGTATTTCTGAATGAGCTACGTCTCTCAGAATTTGTGTAATAATTCTGAATTGTCCTATTTGTGGTCCAAGCAGCTGTTTATGCTGAGGTTTGTGGCTAGAGAATTATTGTCTGTTGAGACGGGTTTGGAACCCACATTACGGGATCTCTGAATGAGTTACGTCTTACTGAATTAGAGTAATTCTTCAGCAGCTATTCCTGTGTTTGTTCTTACAGACAGTCTCAGCTATTAATCAACGATGGCTCACACAGTCGGGACTGATAAAAATGCTTTAGCATTCCAGAAATTAGCTTCCATATGCTGGTCGAAAGATAACACTGCTGACTACATTGAAAGGATTTCTAAGTGTCTTACAACAGATACGCAAGAGCTTGTTAAGGCTGATGGCTTTTTCAGTGAGTTCTTAGACCGATTAATTGCTCATAAGGCTAAATTAATGGTGGATATGGTAGCCAAGCACGCTTGTGTTCTGCATATTTTTAATGACAAACTGCAGAAGGCATTATGTCACATGCAAAATAGATCTGAACCGCTGGAGGCTAATTTACTGACAGCACAGAGCCAGCTACAGCTTGTCACGGACAGAGCAGGGAAGTTTGAAAAGGAGAATGTTGATTTACGGCATCGAGTTGCCGAGATTCAGGCTGAGCCGAAGGGAGGGGCTACTAGTAGCCTGCTATTCCCAAGTACTAATAGCCTGTAGTGTCTGAGATGCCAAGACTTAGTGAATCAGGTTTACGCTCTCAGGAAGCGGAATGATCAAGATCAAAAGGAATTGCAATTTCTAACAGTTTGTAGAACTGAACTGGCTGACCAGACCAGGAACCTACAAAATGAAGCTGCTCTCTATGAGCAACGAGAGAGCGCTCTGATAGCTCAGTTAAATGCAGCAGAGACTGCTCTAAATGCAGTGAAACAGCGAACGGCTAGCCTCCAGAGGGAGCTAACCGCTGCACCTCAGGAATGTGGGCAGGAAATACAGAGAGTTAACCAAGAAATTCAGAAATTAAGAACTGATTGTTTTGAGTTGGCCTATGAGTGTAACTTGCAGAGTAATGAGGCAGAGGACAGATATAATTCGGTCTCTCTAGGCTTCTCAAATTCCCAAAGGGTAGATGACGGCAATTTGCCAGTGGAAACCCTGCCCAGTGTAGAAAGGCAGCTTTTCCAGGACAAAGTCAGTTCTCTCCCATCAGCGCATGAGCGAAGGAGAGAAACAGGATGGAATGAAACACCCTACTCTCGACCTCTCCCCATACAGGGAGAGGTGAAGAGGGGGGTGGGAAGTCCCCCTAGTGATGGACAACTGTACCAGCAGTGGCCACCAGAGGGAGCTGAAGGCAAACAAAATCCTCCATGCTCCGGGGTCCTGCAGGAGGAAAAAAACAATAGTACCTCTGTGACCCAACTTCAAATTATTAAAACTTTGCGGAGTATGGTCACACCTTTTGAGAAAAATGGTCGTGCCACCATAAATGAACATTTAGCTGCAGTCAAAGATGCCTTCCGGGTTCAGCACAGTTACTTACCTGTAACAGGTGATCTCTGGGAACAGCAGGAATAAGTCTTCACATATGGGTATCGTCGGTACCGACGGAGCCTGCGCGGGAACGCTCCACAGCGTCCAAAAGGAAAGCTTTTGGGAGCATCCCACAGTGCCTGCGCACTGCCTTCCCGCCTTTCCTAACTGCCTCTCTCCAGTTCGAGTTTTAAAGCTGAGACAAAGAGAGAGAGAGAGAGGAAAGGAAAGATAGATAGAGAGATACAACTCCTAGGGGAGGTGGGTGGGTTGTGAAGACTTATTCCTGCTGTTCCCAGAGATCACCTGTTACAGGTAAGTAACTGTGCTATCTCCAGGAACAAGCAGGAATGAGTCTTCACATATGGGGACTCCCCAGCTAGAGATGCCTGGGAGATCACCCAGGTTGTGAGTCCCTGGAAAGGGCTCTACCTTCACCCATGAATCTCAGGCATCCAGTCAGGGATGGAGGGTAGGAGTTGATTAGGTATGGAACAGGTGTTTGAGAACAGCCTGACCAAACAAGGCATCCCGGCGGGAGTCCTTGTCCAAGCAGTAATGGGCTGTGAAGGTATGAACCGAGGCCCAGGTGGCCGCTCGACAGATTTGGTCGATGGACACAGAGTTTAGATGAGCCATAGAGGCTGCCATGGCCCTCACATTATGAGCGGTGACATGGCCCTCCAGAGAAAGGTTCTTACTCCGGTAGGCGAAGGAGATACACTGAGCAATCCAATTTGACAGAGTTCTCTTAGAGACTGGAAGTCCTAGATGAGAGGGATCAAAAGCAACAAAAAGTTGAGAGGACTTTCTATGCTGCTGTGTCCTTTATAAGTAGAAAGCAAGTGCTCTTTTACAATCCAGGGTATGAAGATTCCTCTCTGCACTTGATGCATGAGGTCCTGGAAAAAAAAAAAAGGTAAAGACACCCCCTGGTTCAGATGAAAAGGTGAGACCACTTTAGGCATAAAGTGTGGATTAGTTCTGAGGACTACCTTGTCATGATGGAACCTTGTATTAGCCACTAAGGCTTGCAACTCACTGATACGGCGAGCTGAGGTGACTGCAATGAGAAAAATAACCTTCCAGGAAAGGAATTTCAAGGAGGTAGTGACTAAGGGTTCAAAGGGTGGCTTCATAAGCTGGCCAAGAACCAGATTCAAGTCCCATGCCACTGGAGGTGGTCTAATGGGAGATTTAGTCAAAAGAAGGCCTCTCATGAATCTTGCTATCAGAGGATGAGAGGAAATAGGATGTCCATTGACAGGCTTAAGGGATGCTGCAATAGCACTCAAATGGACTCTTACTGAATTCGTTTTAAGGCCTGCATGGGATAAATGCAGTAAATACTCTAGTAAAGAATTCAGAGGTATTGCAAGAAGGTTAATACCCTTCTCTGCACACCAAATGGTAAACCTCTTCCATTTAAAAGCATAGGAACGTCTGGTGGAAGGCTTTCTGGAAGCATGAAGGATATCCTTCACTTGCTGAGAAAGGTGTAGATCTTGAAGGTCTAGGCCTTCAGCAACCAGGCCCTGAGATGAAGAGACTGAGGATTTGGGTGCCATAAGGTTCCCTCCTCTTGGGAGAGGAGATCTGGAGCAAACCCCAAGTCCAGGGAGGGAGCTTGAGAGAGATTCAGAAGTAGAGGGTACCACGCTTGGCGTGGCCAACGTGGTGCTATGAGGATCATAGACCCCCTGTCTCTCTGAAGCTTGAACAGTGTCTTGGGAATTAGGGGAATGGGTGGAAAGGCATAGAGGAAGTCTTGCCCCCAATGAAGGAGGAAGGCATCCCTGGCCTGAACTCCCTGACAAGGAATCCTGGAACAGAACCGGGGAAGTGTGGCATTCCACGGACTTGCAAACAGGTCTATGTCTGGGGTACCCCAAATTCGAAAAATCCTGGCTATCTGGTCCCCATGGAGGGACCATTCGTGTGGAAGCAGAACTCAACTGAGTCTGTCTGCCCAAGAGTTTTGAACCCCTGGAAGATACACTGCCATGAGATGGATTTGATGCTCTCTGGCGAAGGCCCACAATCTCAGAGCTTCGTTGCAAAGCGACAGAGAGCCAGTTCCTCCCTGCTTGTTCACATAGAACATGGCTACCCGGTTGTCCGTGTGGATGAGGACTGTCTTGTAGCTGAGCAGGGTGTGAAGACTTTGAGAGCTAGAAAGATTGCTCTGAGCTCTAAAAGGTTGATATGTAGAGATGTCTCCTGTGGAGACCAGATGACTTGGGTGGAGAGATCTTGTAGATGAGCTCCCCAACCCTTTGGAGAGGCATCTGTTGTAAGGGTTGCTTGGGGTATGTGATAAGGAAGCTTATCATAGCTCAGGAAGGAGCTATAGAAAAGGTGAAGTGACTCTGAACAAGCAACCTGTCAGTTCTGGTAGAAATAAGAAAACAGAATTTTCCCATAAAAGACTACCAGTCCTAGAATGCACCAGGTTTCAAACAGCCATTAGAGGAGCTGAAGTGGAGAAACGTGTGTTCAATCAGGAGGGCTATGAGGTAATCCCTAAGCACTCATCTCAAAGGGCAGGGCCTGATTCAGCACAGCTGCGCTGGGTTAGGGAGGAGCACTCATCTAAGCAGAATAAGAGTAGAGTTTATTCTACAGATGACCATCTTCATGATCACCTTGGATATCCAGAGAATTGTCCTCAGTATCCTGAGAATCAGCTTGAGTTTGATCATCAGTTTCATCTGAAGGATCATCAGAAGCAGAAGCCAAACCGGACGGACAGAGAGGGAAAGAGACCCTTTGGAAGAAAGAAGAGAAAAGCCTTTGAGAGGTCTAGAAGAGTCCAAAGCAGTACGTATACTGGGAGGTATTCCAAGGGCCAGCATACACCATTGGACTGGGGAAAGCCAGAGGAATGGTGCTGCAGAGCTAGGAATCACCAGAGGCTACCTGTGAGGGAGACGGCTGCACGTGGAAGGGACCCTAAGACCCGTGCCAGAAGGTATGTGAAGAGAGATCCAGTGTCCAGGGATCTGGATTGGAAGGCTGGACATAAGAACTGGACTACATACTGGCCAGGCTATATAGAGAGGAACTCTAGCAGCAATGGAAGCTCAGGTATGAACACTGATCTATGCCCTAGCTATAACCTTGAAAGACAGCAGGGAAACAAGTATTCTCCTGAAAATGCTCCATTGAGAGATTCATCTGTGCCAATCCATGATATTGAACCCATGCTTGTTGAACAAGGGGGAATAATAGCAGATGAGGATCCTGTTTATATGGACTGCTCTCTATCTAAACTCCGTTGGTAACTTTCTGTTATAAAGTACAGCAACCATCACAAAGAAATACAAATTTGTTCTTTAATCTACTCAGAAAAGCTCCTGAAGCAGGATTTGACCCACACAGTGGAAGGCAAGCCAGCTAAGGGGCTTCAGCTGGTAACTGCTAGCAATTAAGCCTTACCTAATTGCTTGTGAGCTAGGAGAGAATCACTTCTGTATCTATGTGGGAAGTAATCAGAAGTTAACCTGAAAAGAACAGTTTGTTTCTTGCTTTGTAGCTTTTCATTTGTTGTTTTCCTGATTTTGACTTTGTTTTTCCAAGTTAACACTGAAAACAAGTTACCTAATTTATGTGCTACCAAGCATATCTGTGTTGGGAGAAATAACCCCATAAATAAATATCTTATTGGCTTTACCCAAGAGCACAACTAAATTATTGTCAGCAGCTGTGTCTGGTGTGAATGAACTACATTGCCCACAATACCTTGCAAATCATATAGAAATATGCACTTGCCAAGAGTGTGAAGATTCTCACCCAGGCAGCCGTCTGACAGGTAACACCTGTTGAAAGGGGGACCCCAGCAACAGATTTTGAGTGGACTTCCACCAGTGGAGGGAACAAAAGAGGCGAATGGAAGTTGCTATTTTGTCTGACAGGCACCCTGATGCCTGGGTCCATTGGGTGGATAAAGTCCATTGAGCTGCTCTCATGTGAAGGCGAGCATAAGGAACCACATGCACTGTGGATGCCATGTGGCCTAACAGTTGTAACATCTCTCGAGCAGTTAAATGGGATTTTAACTGAATCTGTGAGGCTAACTGCACCAAGCATAGGCAACGGGTCTGGGGAAGATAGGCCCTTGCAGTTTTGGTATCCAGTAAGGCCCCTATGAACTCTAGAGATTGAGTAGGGGTGAGATGGGATTTTGGAATGTTTATTACCAGTCCCAGATACTGAAGAACACGCTTTGTGCAGGTCAGGGAAGTCTGGGCCTCTGACTGGGATGGAGCTCGAATGAGCCAGTCGTCCAGATATGGGAATACGAATATCCCTAGAGTGCGTAAAAATGCGGCTACTACTGCCATGCATTTTGTGAACACTCTTGGTGCAGAGGCCAGACCGAAAGGAAGCACTTTGTATTGGTAGTGCTTTCCTTGGTAAAGGAACCGAAGGAACCTTCTGTGTGTTGGATGGATGAGGACATGGGTGTACGCATCCTTGAGATCTAGAGAACAAAGCCAGTCCTGACTCTGAAGGTATGGCAGCAGAGTACCGAGAGAAATCATCTTGAATTTCTCTTTGAATAGAAACGTGTTCAATTCTCTGAGATCTAAAATGGGTCTGTAGCCCCCTGATTTCTTTGGAATAAGAAAAATAAGGGGAGTAGAACCCTTAGCCCTGTTGAAGAAGGGGAACTTCTTTTATTGCCCCTTGGGCAAGAAGGGTAGCAATCTCCTGACCCAGAAGGTTGAGGAGAGATGTTGGAGAATTGAACTGTTTCACCATGGTGTGAGGAGGAAGGTTTAAGAAATGAAGGTTGTACCCGTCTCTTATGATGGAGAGGGTCCATTGCTCTGCTGTGATTTGTTCCCATCTGGGAGCAAAAAGAGCTAACCTTCCTGGAATGGTGAGAGGCTCTGGATGTTCTAGAGCCAGAAAGGCTAAGTTCTCTAGTGGTAAGTCAAAGGCCCTGAGGAGGCTGAGGCTGTTGGTCCGTAACAGACCTCGCAGCCTGAGGCTTGGCCTGTTTTGGTTGTTGTTGTCTCTTTGTAGCAAAACGACCTTGAGAAGAGGCCTGACCATAAGTAGATGAGAATTTCCCTTTCTTTGGGAAAAATCCTTTTTTGAACAACCTCTTTTTAAAAGGAGCTGAAGTGGACTTTGAAAGTCTATCTAAAGCAGAATTTTCAGCATCCATCTGGTTGGCCTTTGCTTGCCAATCTTTGCCAAACAGGTTTTCACCCGTACAAGGAAGGTTACCTAGACAATCCTGAACCCAGGGTTCCAAATCAGAGGCTTGTAACCAAGCTACTCTGCATGCACCTATTGCAATAGCCGAGGCTGTACTGGCACCCTCAAAAGAGTCAAAGGCTGCACGGTTGGAAAACTTGGAAATATCCTGTGCATGTTTAAGCCAGGTGAGAAACTCTTCCCTTTTATCTTCTGACATAAAAGGAGATAAGGTTTGCAGATGATCTGTAACTTCCTTTAGAAACATCCCCATATAGAGACTATAAGAGTTGATTCTGGCTACCAGCATACTGGCTTGGAAAATTCTCCTGCCAAAGGCATCTAAGGTTCTGCATTCTCTTCCTGGAGGAGCAGAGGAGTGTCTTTTTGCAATCTTGATCTTTTTCATAGCAGACTCCACCACAATGGAGTGGTGAGGAAGCTGAGTTTTGTGGAAACCAGGACAAGGAGGAACACGATATATGGTGTCCAACCTACGAGAATGAGGGGAGGTGGTAAGAGGAGTCTCCCATATGCCCAACATGTGATCATAAAGAATCTCATATATTGGTAAAGTGGCTGCCTCTTTAGGAGCCTTAGGATATTGTAAAATATCAAATTTTTTGGCTCTAGGCTCTTTTTCAGAGGCCACTGAGATGGAAAGGCCTCTGGCCACCTCCCTGATGAAGTCTTGAAAAGACAAGTCTTCAGGAGGAGACATTCTCCTTTTTGGAGAAGAGGGTTCCTGAGGAAGGATCCCCGATGCTTCGATAGAGGCCTCTGATGCATCAGAGTCTTCAGAGTAATCGAAGTATCGCCTGTCTGGATGCTCTCGAAGAGCCCGATACGCGTACCGGGTGGTATCGACATCGGGAGCAATCGGTACCGATTCGGTACCGATGGGCATCACAGGATATCGTACCGCTGCTGTCGATGTCGATGCAATCGGTACCGGCAGCGGAATCGATATCGGATCCGGTACCGGAATCGATACCGACAACGAAGTCTGTTGCGGTACCGAAGGCGTCGCAGCTTGTATGAATGCCGTGATGGCACGCTGCATGGTCAGAATATTCTGATCCATCGACGCCACCAATGTCTGGATGTCGGTACCGGTGGAGACCGCCGGTACCCCAGAACATTGTAACAGGTGATCGGTCGAGGCCGAGCCATCGATGTCAACCTGTGACACCATAGATAAAGCTTTGGAAGCCGGAGCCTCCCGCCGGGGTAATTTTGCCGGTGTGGATTCCTCAAGAGAAAGCCCGGAGGCATCTCGATACTTGGAGGGAAATGTACTCTTTGAGGACCGGCCGGATTTAAGTTTGGTTACCTGAGATCCATGGGAGGAAGAAGCAGCCCTGGAAGACGTCGATGCCACAGAAGCTGCATCAGAGGGAAACAGAGTACTGAGCTTGGCTGCTCGATTCTGTAACCCCCTTTTAGACATCATGGAACAGGACTCACAATCCGCAATGGAGTGGTCAGGACCTAAACATTTTAGACACCAGTCATGGGTGTCAGTGACAGAAATAGTGCCACTGCCCTTCGTGCACTTTTTGAACCCAGAGGCGGGCTTTTCCATGAGGAAAAATATTTCTGCAGGCCTAAGGGCACAGAAAGAAAAAATGCACTGAAGTAAGAAAAGAGTAATTAATTTTTTTTTTTTTTTTTTTTTTTAAATAAGAAAGAAAAAAGACCGGCGGTACCGGTCCGGAGTCGAAAAGGCAGACACGCGACTAAAGAAATAAAAGAAAATAAGAAATTCTTCAGCGGTGACAGGAACATGACCTGCTGGCTCCGCGGAAAAAGAAGAACTGGAGAGAGGCAGTTAGGAAAGGCGGGAAGGCAGCGCGCAGGCGCTGTGGAATGCTCCCAAAAGCTTTCCTTTTGGACACTGGGGAGCGTTCCCGCGCAGGCTCCGTCGGTACCGACGATACCCATTATGTGAAGACTCATTCCTGCTTGTTCCTGGAGATTGAAAATTACCAGGGGGGAGGACATGGTTCTGTATCTTCCATGGTCCTTTGATGTACCCCTGTCAGCAGTTTATCCGGGCCATGGCAGATGAAGAAAAAAAAAAAGATATCGTCATCTTTGAACAGGCACTAAAGAAACATTATGGGCCATATCCTGATGCTAATCGCTGCAAAACAGGCAGCATATAATATGACTTATGGGGAAGATGAAACACCCCAGGAGTTTGCCTACAGACTTAGGCAGACCTTCTTCCAGAGTGATCCTTCCTGGGAAACGATAGAACACCATCAGGGGTTTTGCAATCTTTTCTGTCAGTTGCTCCTTCCATCTGTTAAGGCTTATATGTCTGACAAGCGTCAGGAACCCCTGTCACGCATGATAAAACACGCTGAGTGGATTTTTGAAGCTGTTCCTAGCATGAGGGCTAGCAATGGCAGCAAAGTAAAGGCTCCAAGCAAAGCCAAGGAAACAAAACAGAGTGTTAGTGCTGTAAAATCTACTCTTTCTTTGGAAAGTAACTCTTCTCCTTCTGCTTCACAGAAACCTCCCAGGCCACCCCAGAATAACCAGTCATCTGGGTTTAAGCAGCACTCTGGGAATCAGCGTTTACTCAGCAGAACCGGAACTGGAAAAGGAAGCCAGGGTTTAACAAGTACCAGGAGCTGGAAAAGAAAATAAGCGAGTTGGCAGATATGAAGAAGGCTACCATTGCATTCAGCTCCTCAAAGGAGGCTTCTGCCAATAGCACGCCACCTAAGCCACGAGTTAAGCCCAGTGGGCCAAAGAACAGTCCTAAGTCTCATAAGCCAGAGGAGGAACTGGTTGACTCTTCTTCCCCTTCTAATGAGACTGAATGACTAACCGACCTTGTTTCTGCCCCACAGGTCACTATTGCACAGGTGCAGCCAGTTCAGATATCCAGACCAGCTGGAGATGCCACCCCATGGACACAGAGTGACAGTCCCGCAGTGGACAGCAAGAGTCCAGCCTTCGACGCCATCAGGAAGCACAAGTATTTTCTGGGTAAACTCAAGCCAAAAGGACAGAGGTACGCGGTTCCTGTTACAATTCAGCAGGCATTTCTCTGTGAGGGCCTGATAGATTCAGCCTCTGAGGCTACCCTGATTACCTCAAGTCTCTTCGATAGGCTCACTGCTTCCTTGGGGGTCAGAAGACCCTACACATCACACCCAGTGATTTGTCACTCACAGCTTATGGGAATCAGTCCATAGAGTCGATGGGGCAGGTCTGGCTTAACCTCCAAATTGGAAAATTACAGGTGAAATATCCTGTCATCATTACTAAGTACCCTGGGGAAGAACTCTTGATTGGCAATGAGCTCCTGAAAAGGTTACGCCCCATTCTGGACTACGTCCAGGAAGTGATCTGGACACAGGTCACACACCCCATACCTTATGCTAAGGTAAAATATGACAGCAGGGTCAGTGGTCCTTGTTCTGTGGAATGTAAGGACATGTCCATCAGCATTAATTTCCAGAAGTTCGCAGATCCCCAAATCCTACAGCTCCAGTATGAAAGGGCTGGAGATGAGGATCAGGGAAGGAGCAATGTGGTTGCAATCGAAGCGGGTTCGGTAGCTAACATTGTCCTTGATACTGACTGCCTGCAGATATTCCTGAAGGAACCTGTGGAAGGTTGTGAGGTACAAACCCCTCCTCCATCCAATCCATGCCTAGGTCACCCTAGGAGACTGACAGACATATTCTCTGCTGAGAAAGGTCCCTTTATATATGTGCAGGTGGGCATACCACAGAAGGAAAAGGCCTACCTATTACCCCACTATGACCACTCCCTCATCAGTGAGACTCTTTTCTATCGGCTCAAACAACAGATCACCCTTGATTGGGTAATGGGAGCGAAGACTTTGTTCCAAGTGCCTGAGGAAGGACTCAAGACATTAGTGGGCTACTGCAATCTCTCCTTGCAAGTTGGGGTCAAAGGTTTTCAGCACACCTTCTCCATCAAAGGACTTGAGGTGCCCCTCTACATAGGCTCAGATTGCCTTGTTAGACTAGGAACTTATGTGGGTTTCGTGATCATCATCCTCTGGAGTAGGATGGAAGGAGAGTCAGTGGAGTTCTCTGGTGCCTGCCCATCACTACGGGCTGGTCAGACAATTCCTCAAGTTTGTGAAGTGGTCAGTGCAGAAGACATCCAAATACCTGGGAGGGTACAGGATTGTCCCCTGCAGATACAGGTGACCCGAGGACAAGTGATCTCAGACAATCTGGTCTTCTTCAGTCCTAACTCCCGCTTTGAGGAGCTGGGCCTAGCCATGGGTCATATACCCTGCATGGAGACCACAGCTCCCTCACTACACTTATTGCTCACCAATCCAAACTTAGATCGCATTCACTTTGTGAAAGGTGAACCCCTGGGATTCCCAGTGGTAGAATCGTTCCCAAGTGTGGAATTGAGTCTCCAGATTATTGGGGAAGCCCCTGTTTCCTGGAACATCTGTGAAGGAAGGGGGGGGCCCTGGGTGTGTAAGATCCTCACCCCGAGGCCTCCTCACCTTACAGTCTGGCCACATAGTGCAGTGACCTCTCAAATGGACCTAGAGTCTGACCATCCGATTTTGTCAAGTAAACTCGATGAGGCTGTTAGTTCCCTCACCCAAGCCATCGAGGTCTCCTCTCTCCAGGATGAGATTGAGGAGAAGGTTGAAATACCCCCGAACAAACCTGTTTGGGATTTGACGAAATGGTTGTGGGAAAACTTGCTGAAGCAGACGCCTGCACTGATGAGTCAGAAAGGGCCCAATTAAAAGAACTGTTGTACCGACATAAGGACCTGTTTGCCACTGACACCTATGACTGTGGTCTCACCGAACTACATGTCACCCGTATTCCTACGGATCCAAACTGTAAACCTGCCTTTGTGAGACAGTATAAAATTCCATTGGCCTCCTATGAATCCGTTCAGGAAATCATCAATTCTCTAGAACAAAAGGGAATTATACGCCAATGTAACAGTACCTACAATGCCCCACTGTGGCCTGTCATCAAGAAAGACTCCAGCTGGCGCTTAGCTTTGGACTATCGCCAACTCAATAAAAAGGTACCTCTATCCAGATGGCCTATGGCACATCTGCAACAGAACTTAGCCACCATCAAGGGCGCAAAGTACTTTACAAGCCTGGATCTGGCCTCAGGATTTTGGACTATACCTGTCCATCCAGAAGACCAACATAAGCTGGCTTTTACCTTTGGTAGGCGACAATATACTTGGAATCGGACACCGTTTGGTTATCTGAATGCACCAGCAGACTTCAATATTTTCATGCATTCGGCTTTGCCTGATGCTGAGACTAGAGGCACCCTCGTCTAAGTAGACGACATTCTGGTGAAGAGCACCAGTTTTACTGACCATTTGCAAGAAATAGAGCATGTTTTCCAGCAACTGAAAGCCGTGGGAGCAAAGCTGTCCTTGTCAAAGGGCCAACGGTGCCGGCAATCCCTCAATTATTTGGGTTATGAAGTTTCTGCTGACGGACTGCGGCCTCAAAGGAAAAGAACTGCGGCCTTGCAACAACTCAAACGTCCAACCAATCTGAGTGAGCTGCGCTCATTCTTGGGTATTTGCAATTATTCCCGCCAATTTGTGGATCAATATGTGGAGATTTCCAAACCCCTGATCAAACTCCTCAAAAGAGATGAACCTTGGGCATGGAATCCCGACCAAGAGGCAGCTCTAAAAGAGCTGAAGGCTGCTTTGAGTCGAGCTCCCTGCCTTGCCTATCCAGAGAGTGGCAGAGAGTTCTTTGTGGAACTAGGTTTCACCGATCACTCTATGAGTGCTATTCTGTATCAGATGCATGACACAGATAGGAAAGTTATTGCCTATGCCAGCAAGGCTTTAACGGAAGTGGAGAAGAAATACTCTGACTGTGAGAAGTCCTTGTTGTCCACAGTCTGGGCCCTCCAATATTTCCGCAGTTATATCCAAGGTGACAGGTTGGTTATTGAGACCCATCACCAACCCATCAAGTTCCTCGGCAGTGATCGGATTAATCAGGACAAGTGTCGAACAGCACATTGTTTCCTGGACCTTAGCTCTTCAGGGATGTCCCCTAGAGGTAAGGTATGCTCAAAACTGCAAGGATGAAGCCGCACAGGGCCTGGCCGAATTGCACAATTGCACTGCCAGAGAACCATTAGTGGGTAATTTAGACACCGACATGGAGCCATTTACACCCCAGCCTTCTCGTCATCATCCCTATGATGAGAACTACAAAGTGTATGTGGACGGTTGTGCTTACAGTCAAGAGCCTGACCATGAACTGGTAGCAGGTATAGGTGTAGTTTGGAACCAGAACTACCCTTGTGAACCCTTGAAGTACCATCTGAGTACCAAGACTAATCAGTATGCTGAGCTAGCTGCAGCACTGGCAGCTTTCCAGTCCACTGCTCAGGGAGGGGTTCGCACCCTAACCATCTGTACTGACTCAGATTACGTCCGGCAGAATTTTGTTTCCCACCTACCCGTTTGGAAATCTAACAATATGTTGAATTCCAAAGGGAAACCTGTCAAACATGCTGAATTAATTCTGGCCTTGGACAAGGTAACTCATGAAAATGACATGACCATCTACTGGAAGAAAGTGAAAGGTCATTCCCGTGTTGACAATCCTGACAAGATTGGAAATGATCTTGCTGATCAGCTTGCCAAGGAGGGTGCTATCTCTGGAGACCTCTGGCAGTTGGAGGCCCCCAAGACCAATGGGCTCCGAACTGTGAAGGCAATTACCAGGCGACAAGCCCAACTATCCACCATGCCCCCTGTGGTTCAATGGTGTAGCGAGATCATAGATCTCGACCTCGTGCAAGCCCAGAAACAAGATCCTACTCTCGGACATTTCTACTCTTTTCTGCTAAACCACCAGGAACACCCATTAACTCTGGAGGATTGTCAGGACAATGAGGAACTGAGGATCCTCTACATCTCCAAGGACATGTTCCACCTCCAGAAACATCTGCCGATTCGGACAAGCAAGCATGGTATTGTGCAATGGCTGGTACCTCGGGCCTTCCGTGGAGTTATGTTGCAACATGCTCATGACGAGCCTTGTGCCGGTCAGAGAGGTGACAGAGTAACCTATGACATGTTGAAACAAGTGGCCGTCTGGCCCCACATGTACCAAGATGTCCAATTGTATACTAAAGGTTGTCTGACCTGTTGCAGATTTCAACTTGCAGCTCCTTTTCATAGAGCACCTTTGAGAAACAAAGGTCTGACCATGCCTTGGTCTGATCTCCAGATTGATTGGATCGGCCCCGTGCCCCGATCCTCTCGAGGCAACAAATATATGTTGACCGTTACCTGCTTATTTACCAAGTGGGTCAAGTGCATCCCAGCACCCAACTATACTGCCGAGACCAAAGCCACCTTGTTGTTAAACCATGTTTTCAGCAGTTGGGGCCTACCCATGCGAGTGGAACCCGACCAGGGTTCCCACTTCACGGGACAAGTCATCAAGCATCTGTGGAAGTTACTGGGAGTGAAAGCCAAAGTCCACATTGCTTACCGTCCACAATCCTCTGGACAGGTGGAGAGAGCAAACAAAACTATCATCAGTATCTTGAAGAAGTATGTTTCTTCCTCTGGGAAGGACTGGGACATCAAGCTGCCCTTGGTCCTGATGGCTATCAGAGCCACTCGTCATCGTGCTACTGGTGTGTCTCATTTTGAGATGATGACAGGTAGGGGCATGGTTTTACCCCTTCATCTTCTTTACAGGACTAATGATGTGAATGTCGCGTCTGCTACAACTGCTAATGAATATGTTGCCCATTTAAGACAACACTTGCAAAGTGCCTTTGCCCAAAAGAATTTGGACACTGCTTCTAGGGGTAGGAAAGCCTATTATGATTTGAGGACTACCTCTAAAGAATACCAGATTGGTGATAAGGTATTCTACTACAATTTTGGTAAGAATAAGGTCAAAGACTGTAAATTTTTACCTAGCTGGAACGGTCCATTTCCTATTGTGGATAAAGCCTCCCCTGTTGCTTATCAAATTCAAATGAAGACAGGTACTGAGAGGGAAGGCTCCCTTAAATGGGTCCACATTAATCAGCTTAGACCAGGGGTCTCAAACTCAAATTGCTTTGAGGGCCAAATGAGGACTTGTAAAGTAACCCGGGGGCCGCATAAGACGTGGGGCCTCATTTGCATAAGGGGCCTCATTTGCATAAATATTTGCATAATGTTACCATACACTAACTTTTAGTAAACATGCCTCTTAATGAGTATGGATAAAGAAAGACTAAAAGATTCAGAAATAGGAAGACAATAATTAAACTGGGAACCCCAAAAGCCAAACTTGGAATGTACAACAACACTGTAGAAATAAAACTATAAATTAATTTCCTCTTGTACTAAACAAAGCGCAAACATTAATGATGCACATTTCCCAGAGCTGACATATTCCAGTTAATAAATTCAAAATAAAGAGATATTTTTCTACCTTTTGTGCATTTTTTTTCAGTTGCAATTGCTCCAGCCACTTCTGGTTTCTTCGTGTCTTCTGCTATCTCCATCGTCTGCTGTCCATTTGTCCTTTCTTCTCTCTTCTAGTTTTTTTCCATTCTCTCTCCCTACATCTGCTTTAACATACAGTCAAACCTCGGTTTTCATGATTAATCCGTTCGAAAAAGTCTGACTAAAACCGAAACGTATGAAAACTGAAGCAATATTTCCCATAAGAAATAATGTAAATCCAATTAATCCGTTCCAGACACCCAAAAATATTCACAAAAAATACATTTTATAGAGAATAACTATATTTTTACATACAGAAAACAATGAGAAATAAATATAAATGACTAATGAAATGGATAAATGAACATTTAACATCACTGAAAGCAAGCTAAGTACAGTACTGTACAGTACAGTATGTTAACATCTGGCCTTAGCCACCCCTGACAAGCTGCTGTGCCCAGCTCTCTTCGGAATCACATTGAATTCAGTCCATAAAATACCTTTACATTATCTGCTCAATGCTTCAGAATGGCAGAAAATCTTAATGATATAGCTTCAGACGTACCCTGCAAGAGAAAGAACTGCCTCCCACATTCATGCAACATCTCCTGCTTACGTTGACAGCTTTTCTTCCCTGCTACAGGGACAAAATCTCAGTCAAAAGACGTTGAAAACCGAAGCAATGCATGAAAACCGGGACAAAATCTCAGTCAAAAAAGACGTTGAAAACCGAAGCGTATGAAAACCGGGGCAAATGAAAACCGAGGTTTGACTGTACTAATCTTTCTCCTTTTGCTCTTTCCTCATTCCTATTTCATCCACTCAAATTTTACCCCTCCATCCTCAATCCCCACTTACTCTCCCAATACCTGGCCAATTGTAGATTTGTCTTCTCTTCCAGACAAAATATTTTTCCCCTCTCCATTTCACTTTCCCAGCTCCATCCCATTCTAATCCTCCCCCAACATCAGCTCCCTTCTAGTTCCAGCCCCACCCAGCATCTGCTCCTTTCTAGTCCCTGCATCAGTCCATTTCCAGTCCTATCCTAGCCTCACCATCAGCCCATTTCCAATCCTAGCCCCCCATCAGCCCATTTCCAATCCTAGCTCCCTCCCCTCACAGCCCATTGCCATTCCAAGCCCCCCTCCCCATCAGCCATTTGCAGTTCAAGCCCCCCTTCCACTCAGCCCATTTCCAGTCCTAGCAACCCCCCCAGCCCATTACCAGTCCTAGACCCCCCATAGCCCATTACCAGTCCTAACCTCCCCATAGCGCACTTCCAGTCTTACCCCCCCATCACCCCATTTTCAGTCTTACCCCCCCCATAGCCCATTACCAGTCCTAGTCCCCCCCATAGCCCACTTGCAGTCGTATCCCCCATCACCCCATTTTCAGTCTTACCTCCCCTCATAGGCCATTACCAGTCCTAACCCCCAATCAGCCCACCTCCAGTCCTAACCCCCATCACCCCATTTTCAGTCCTAGCCCCCACCATAGCCCATTACCAGTCATAACCCCCCCCTGCCAATAGCCCACTTCCAGTCCTAACCCCCATCTGCCCATTTCCAGTCCTAGCCCCCACCATAGCCCATTACCAGTCATAACCCCCCCCTGCCAATAGCCCACTTCCAGTCCTAACCCCCATCTGCCCCTTTCCAGTCCTAGCCCCCACCATTGCGCTTTACCTGTCATAACCCGCGCGCTGACAATAGCCCACTTCCAGTCCTAACCCCCATCTGCCCATTTCCAGTCCTAGCCCCCACCATAGCCCATTTCCCGTCAAAACCCCCCCCCGCCCATAGCCCACTTCCAGTCCTAACCCCCATCTGCCCATTTCCAGTCCTAGCCCCCACCATAGCCCATTACCAGTCCTAACCCCCCCCCTGCCAATAGCCCACTTCCAGTCCTAACCCCCATCTGCCCATCTGCCCATTTCCCGTCATACACCCCCCCCCCCGACAGAGGAAAACAAAAAAACCCCAAACCCCTGACTTCTGCCGTTGCCGCCGTGGCAGCGGCAGAATCAATTGTCAAATTAAAAAAAAAAAAGACTTCTGCTGCTCAAGCAGCAATATCACCTGTCCTGCGGCCCCTTCCCCTGTGCCCGGAGATCCGAATCTGCTCATCAGCGGCGTGCTTTTCAAGCCGCGAAGAGTATTCCCCTCTCGCGCGGTTTCAAGATTTTGCAGGATTGGCGTGCATAAAGTTAGAATAACTCACAGAACTTCGGGCTGGGTATCAGTAGCCAATTTCCCCTGGACATAACTGAGAGCCTAACTTATCTTTTTGCGCTACTTGTCCAAGAATACTTGAACCACCTTGCCCTCCACGAGGGTCCACAATTGCTTCAGAGCTAGGCAAATCACTGTGGCCTCTAGTCTGTTGATCGACCAGGAGGTTGCCTGCAAGGACCAGTATCCCTGTGCAAACTGACAGATAATAAGCTCTCCAGCCCTAAAGGCTGGCATCCATGATGACTATGACCCATGGTGACTATGACCCAAATCCAGCAACTCCTGAGACATTTCATCCATCAGAGGGTAAATTTGCAGTCACCAGGCCATCTCCCTCTTGATCTTCTGGGAAAGAGAGAGGCATTGATCTAACACAACTGGGAGCAGAGAGAACAGTGAGTTAAAAGGTGCCTCTGCAGGGAGTGCATATGCACTCTGGTCCAAGGCATCTACTCCAGAGTCAAAGCCATCGATTCCATGAGTTGCAGGTAGTCCCCTACTCCCATGCCCTATGAGCTGCTCAAAGAGCAAAAACCACTGAGTTGCATCTGCAGGTTTACCAGTCTCTCCGAAGTGAGAAAACACCCTGCCCACATTAGTGTTGAAGTGGGCACTAGATACTCCAAGTCCTGAGAGAGAGTTAAGCTGCACTTGGGGTAGCTGATCACCCAACCCAGCTTTTCCAGCCACTGGATCACCTGGGATGTGTCTGCTATGGACATCTACCAGAAAGGACAACCCCTTCAGAGGTCTTCCTCATTCATATTACTTTTCCTTAAAGTCTATGGAACACTCAAACTCTAAATCCCACCATCCTCAGGAATAAAATCCAAACTATGAAACTAAGGACCACACTCCTCTGATGAAAACTACAGTCAGACCCCCAAAGGGCAATTCTCAAGTAGTGATGAATACTGGCACCGAGACAAAGTTTGTGAACCTGAAGTACAATAAATGGAAATTACACTTACCTGGTAATTGTGGTTCCTTGAAGGAATCCAGTTTAGTCCATACTTCTGGGTAGTGCACCTCCTCCTGCAGCCTGGAGACTGGGAATGTCCAAACGCATGACATCACTGCCTGTAGCTCCTCTGCTCCCCAGCAACCGCCATGAACTATTGACAAAGCACACTCAAAGGAGCAAACCATAACTAAACACATCTGTATTAAACAATCAAACCAACTCAGAAACCCCAAACAGTTACTCAGCATTATGCTGTTCTTTCTTTTTTTTTTTTATAAACTGATTGGGTTTCTTCTGCCTGCCTCCCACTGTACGATCCAATCCACAGACAGGAAAGAACAGAAAGAGAAACACTGAACCATACTTACCCGTAACTACAGTCCATGCAAACCACTTTCAGCACCTGAAAATCCTCCCGGGTGGGAATTAGGACTAACTGGATTCCCTCAAGGAACCACAATTACCAGGTAAGTGTAATTTCCATTTCCTTTTCGGTCATCCAGTTTAGTCCATACTTCTGGGATGTAACAGAGCAGTAACTATTGGGAGGGACCCTTCCAACCGGCCTGCAAAACTGCCGATCCGAAAACCGCATCCCGCGCTGCCAGTACATCCAGCCGGTAATGTTTACTGAAAGTATGCAGGGACGACCAGGTAGCCGCCCTACAGATTTCCACCGGAGGCACCAAGCTGTGTTCTGCCCATGACGCAGCCTGCGCTCTGGTAGAATGAGCCCGCAAACCTGCCGGCACCACTCTTCCCTCCAAAAGATAAGCTGAAGCAATGGCTTCTCTAATCCACCAAGATATCGACGCCTCAGCTGCCGCTTCTCCCTTGCAGTTACCGCCGAACAGGACAAACAACTGATCCGACTTACGAAAGTCCTCTGTCACCTTCAAATACCAAAGCAACACATGCTTCAAGTCCAAACGCTGTAAAGTGTGGTCCGCCACCCCGCTTGCCAGCGAACCCAGGACTGGCAACGACACCATTTGATTCAAGTGAAACGGAGAAACTACCTTAGGCAAGAAAGACGGAACAGGCCGGAGGACCACCTTTTCCTTAAAGAAGGACAAGAACAGCTCTCGACAAGATAAAGCTTGAAGCTCCGAAATCCGTCTAGCAGAGCAAATAGCTACCAAAAACACCGTCTTCAGCATTAAATTCTTCAGTGAGGCTTTGCGTAGCGGCTCAAAAGGTTCCCTCGATAGGGCCCCCAAAACCAAGTTGAGATCCCACGAGGGAACCACGGCTCTACGAGCCGGACGAAGACTGGACACAGCTTTTAGAAAGCGCAGCACATCTGAGTGCGCCCCCAGCGCCACCACCTGTACCTTGCCCCTATAGCAGGCCAAAGCCGCCAACTGAACCTTTAGGGAACTAGCAGCCAAACCCTTCTCAAAACCGTCTTGCAAAAAAATGAGTACCACCGGTACTGCCGCTGTCGCCACTCGGATTTGACCTCTGGAACACCAATCTTCAAATATCCTCCAAATGCGAACATACGGCAAAGATGTAGACCTTTTCCTGCCTTAAGCAAAGTCGATATTACCGCTGCCGAATAACCTTTCTTCGTTAGCCTCGCCCGCTCAATGGCCAGACCGTAAGCAAGAATTGATCCACTTGCAGCATCCGCAGCGGCCCTTGCCGTAACAGATCCTCTGATACCGGCAATCTCCACGGATCCCCGTGGAGGAGCCGAACCAGATCTGCGTACCATGGACGTCTCGGCCAATCCGGAGCTACTAGCAACACACTCCCTCGATGAGCCTCGATTCTTTGCACCACTCTGCCGATCAGCGCCCACGGAGGAAATACATAGAGGAGACTCGACATCGGCCAAGGTTGCATCAGCGCGTCGATTCCTTCCGACATCCGTTCCCGACGCCTGCTGAAAAACCGGCTTGCTTTCGCTGATCGAAAGGTCGCCATGAGGTCCATGAATGGCAGCCCCCATCTTCGGACTATCTGAGCGAACACCTCAGGATGCAACTCCCACTCCCCGGCGTCCACCTGTACCCTGCTGAGAAAGTCTGCCGTCACATTGTCTTTTCTTGCAATGTGTGCCGCCGACAGCGCCCCCAGCCGAGTTTCCACCCACAGAAAGAGCTGTTCCACCTCTGCCACCATGGCTAGACTTCCGGTGCCGCCCTGGCGATTGATGTATGCCACAGTTGCCAAGTTGTCGGACAGCACCCGTTTCGCCCTTCCCGTCACGGTGGACTCGAATGCCTGAAGCGCTAGAAACACTGCTCGAAGCTCCAATCTGTTGAATGACCACGAAGCTTCCCGGGCCGACCACAGCTCCTGCGTGAAGAGCTCCCCGCAATGTGCTCCCCAGCCCACCAAACTTGCGTCTGTCAAGAGCGGGAGCCACTCCGGCTGTTCTGGACTCATCCCCGCAGATAAGGACTGGGGACGCAGCCACCATTGAAGCGATCTCTTGACTGCGGACGGACAAGGAAGCCTCGCATTCAGCAAATTCTCCTGATGGGACCAGCGACGAAGCAGGGCTCCCTGCAACGGCCGCATATGAAACCTGGCCCAGGGCACCGCCTCCAACGTCGCCGCCATAGTTCCCAGAACCTGCAGGTGACTCCAAGCCGAAGGAGCCGGAGAAGCCAGGAAGCGACAAAGTAGCGCCTGCAGACCCTGCACTCGCCGGGCCAGAAGAAACAAACACTCTCCCCACTCGGGTATCAAACCGTACCCCCAAATATTCCAGCTCCTGCGTCGGCACCAGGTGACTTTTTTCCCTGTTAACGACCCAGCCGAGTCGCTCTAGAAACTTCACCCCCTTGTCTGTCACCTGACTGCTCTCGGCTGCGGACTTCGCCCGAATCAACCAATCGTCTAGATAAGGATGAACCAGGATTCCTTCCTTGCGCAATGCCGCTGCCACAACCACCATAATCTTGGTGAAAGTGCGAGGCGCCGTTGTGAGCCCAAAGGGCAGAGCCTGAAACTGGAAATGTCCCCACAGCAGAGCAAAGCGAAGGTATCTATGATGGCCCTTTCTGATTGGAATATGCAGGTAGGCCTCCGTCAGATCGAGAGATGTCAAGTACTCCTCTTGCTGTACCGCGACAATGACGGACCTCAAGGTCTCCATCCGGAAATGCGTTACTCTGAGACATCGGTTTACTCCTTTTAGATCCAATATGGGACGCACCGAACCATCCTTTTTCGGAACTATGAAATAGATGGAGTATCGATCCTTTCCGTATTCGCTTACGGGAACCGGGCGTACCGCTGCCATCCGCAATAAGCGGTCTAGCGTCTGCCGGATCGCCACGGATTTCCTTAGATCTCTGCAAGGAGAGAGGACAATGGAATCTCACACCGGCTGGGCAAACTCCAAGGCATAGCCATCTCGAATTATCTCCAAAACCCACTGATCCGTCGTGATTTGGGCCCAAGCTGGAAGAAATACCCGCAGTCTCCCTCCTATCGGCTGACTGCCAGCAAGAGCCCGCCGACCTTCATTGCGATTTTCTGGTGGGAGTTGAGGAAGTCGCTGCAAATCCCCTACCGGCTCCTCGAAACCCCCAAAAACCTTGTGTCTGTGGACCAAAACGACCCCGTTGGAAACCACCCAAACGGTAAGATCGAAACCTCCGGAAGTCCCGGGATGGCCCTTGAAGGGACTGTGAGGACCTTCCTGGTTTAGGCTTGTCCTCCGGGAGCCTGCCACCCTTAGACTCCCCCAAATCCTTCACCAGCTTATCCAGGTCCTCGCCAAACAGCAGCGTCCCCCTAAAGGGCAGTTTACCGAGTCGTGCTTTAGAGGAAGCATCCACCGCCCAATTCCTCAACCAAATGGACCGGCGAGCAGCCACCAAAGACGCCATACTGTTAGCCAAAGCTCTGATCAAATCATAATGTACATCGGACAAGTAAGCCGCTCCAGACTCCAAACGGTCTAACTCCTGCAGTCCCTCGGGCTCGAGCTGCATGACACGGCGCAACCCCTGAGTCCAACGAAGACAAGCCCTAGCTACCCAAACCCCGCAGATGGAATCTTGTAGCGAAAGAGCATCCGCTTCAAAAGACTGCTTCAACAAACCATCCACTTTCCTATCCTGCGCATCCTTTAGAGCAGCACTGCCTTCCACCAGAATGGTGGTCTTTTTTGTCACCGCCGAGACTGCAGCATCGATTTTCAGGTTCCGAAACTTATCTTTATCCTTATCTGCTAACGGATACAATCTATACATGGTCCGAATACCTTTGAGCCCTGCCTCTGGCAAATCCCATTCATCCTGAATCATCCTATCAACCACCCGATGCACAGGAAAAACTACCTGAGATTGTCTCACCGCTTGAATAATCGGGTCCTCTTCCCCTTCGTCCTCTGCCGGTTGCTCAGCCGCCAATTTCAGCGTTCGCAAAGGCTCTGTTTATAAGCGGCATCAATTCCTCTCTCCGGAATATCCGAATAATCTTTGCTTGATCCTCCGGTTCAGGGATCTCTCCCTCCTCTAACTCCTCTACAGCAGATTCCAACTGCACCTCATGCTCAGCTGAGTCCGGCCACTCAACTTCCAGAGGGGAAGAATCCCGAACCTTGACTCTCTTTGACAGATGAGAAGGACCACCGCCCGTCGCAACCACCGAAGTTTGGGGAGAAGGCGTTACCCAAGCCAAAGAATCTGGCACTCTACCCTGCCGCTGCCGACAGAATGCCTCGTGCATAAGCAGAATAAAATCTGGGGAAAAATCACCAAGTGACTGCTCTGCTCCTGACAGAGGCACCCCAGTTTGCCCCTCCTGGGAACCCTGTACAGGTGAATGCTGGGGCGCAGAGGGAGTCCCTTTCGTCACAGGCGCCCCGTCCTGAATCTCTGCCGGCTGAACTTCCATCTGAAGCTCCAGGGAAGAAGATACTGCCGTACACCCGCGGCAAACCCCGGACTCAGAAACAGTCCCTCTACGGATGCCACACACCACACACTGGAGGCGGGCCGCCATAAACAAAATACTTTAACTACTTTAAATACTCCTTCCCTGTTTTTTTTTTGTTTTTTAAACAGGACCAAAAAATAGCACACAGCCCCTAAACCACCTTCCCTTGAATTAAGAGAAAAGGAAACAGAGACCTGTGCCAGAAATAGTTGACTATTGCCAAGTGCCTAAACCAGCAGCAAACAGCCTAAAACATAAACCAGCAAATACTAAAATAAACCGAGATGCTGATTCCCAGCTCTTCCTGATTCACCACAGTCAGCCTGCTGTCTACACGCGGCTCCCACGAGGCCAAAATGGCCGCCGCTGACAGCGAGGAGAAAAGGGCGCCAAAAAACTAAGAGGCGCTGAAACGGTAAAGAAAAAAGAAAAAGAAAGAAACAGCCGTTAGCGATGCCCTCCAGGTCCTCAGCTTACCTTGCTGCAGCGAACAAACTCAACAACGGACACTGCGGGAAATGAACATCCGCGGCTCCGACAGCCCCGGGAGAAGTACAGAGCTGCCGGCAGTAATTGCGGTCTGTCAGCCTCCAATTCAGCAGCAATGGGGAAGGACCGGCATTTAAAAATAATCAGTGTTCCGCTGCTGATGGCAGAGCTCTCCCCCGTACTGACAAGGGCGGAGAGATCTGAAAAGCACTGAGAGCTCACACACTCATAGTAATGAGACACCAGTAGGGACCGGCAGAAGAAATCCTTGCTCCGTTTTTTGGGTTTTTTTTGTTTTGTTTTTTAAAGATACAGACCCCCCAAAAGAATCTAAATGAAGAAAGCCTGAAAACAACCCAAAAAACTCCTAATGCTCCTTAAGCTAGCCCTAAAGTGAGCCCAGCACTAGGCACACACGTCCTCCTGCTGCATGGAGACTGGACACACTGGCGGTTGCTGGGGAGCAGAAGAGCTACAGGTAGTGATGTCATGCGTTTGGACATGCCCAGTCTTCCAGGCTGCAGGAGGTGGTGCACTACCCAGAAGTATGGACTAAACTTTGTTCTAATTAGAATCAGGTGTTTAAATACAATTCTCTGTTTAGGGCACAAAACACTCATGACAGGACAACCTCAATAACTGGCTTGTCTTTTGACTCCTTATGTCCCAAATCTGTTGTTGCGATCTTCTCAGCATTCTTTTGTTGCATGTCTCAGAGGGAGGAGTGACCTAGTGGTTAGGACAAGGTATCTCAGGCAGGAGGGCCAGGTGTTTAATTCCCACCTGGGGATAGCAATTTCAGGTGCTGCTTATGGCCTTTGACAAGCCACTTAACCCTCCATTGCCTCAGGTACACATAAGATTTGCGAGCCCTTTGGGGATGAGGGAGTGTATCCAGTACCTGCTTGTAGTGATTGTAAACCGCTCTGATGCCCTTCAGCCTGGGCAGTATATCAAGAAATTGCATAAACATAAACAACCCAGACATACGATTAATGAATGAGACAATATCCTGCTTTTCAATGCTACGCACCTGTGCAATGTAATCTTCTCCCAGTCAACTTTAGGGTAGTACTGCCTTATTTGAAGTTCAGAAAACAAAGAGGCATAGCGTTTTACTCAAGCATTTAGATGAGCTGGCTGACAACTTAGGGTGTGTTTTATTTGTATACAGTGATGTATGAATGATGATGATGATTTAATTTTTTAAGCCACTATAGGGCCTAGGCCAATATGTGGTATATCAAGTTGGAATAAATAAATAGGGTAACAAGTAAAATCACCTGCAAAGTAAATCTGCATGACAATTTAGGCATCCTGTCCTATATAAAAGGTCCAAAAGATTCTGAATTTGGTTTTCACCATAGAAGTTAGTGGGAACTCGTCATTCCACAATCAAAATAAATTTTAAAGGATCTACAAAAGAATAGTTGATGTTCATTTGTTTGTAAATGGTTACAAGACCATCTGTCAACATTTGGAGCTCCAGCCATCCATTGTCTAACTGTTAATTTGAAAAATTGAAGATTGCAGTGACTACCCAGGAATAGTTGTCCTGCCAAGATCCACCCTAGGAGCAAACCAGAAAATTCATTCACAAAGTCACAAAGAACTCCAGAGCTTTTTCTAAAGATATGAAGACCTCTCTCATTGTGGTTTATGTGAGGGCCCATGTAATAACCATCACAGAAAAGCTAAATGAATAGTGCTCATGGGGGGATAGCTAGAAAGAAACCAGTACTTTTTCAAAAGAACATTTCTGTCTGCCTTATTTTAACCAAAGAGCATCTGGATGACTCACAAGAGGCACAGCGGTATAGTTATCATGGTGGTGGTCTGATCTGCAGAATCAGGATGTGAATGGCTTGGCATCATTGATAGAAAAATGAAGTTTGCTTTATAATCAGAACATTCTAAAGCAGCGGTGCCCAACATGTGTCCCATAGACCCCTGAGAGTCCATAAGACCATTACAAGGGGTCTGCCAGACAGAAATGACAAAAAAAAAAAAAAGAGAGAAACGCAGGTAGGAAATGGCTAGGGGAAAAGAGCAAGACTGGAGGGATATGGGTGGGAGGAGAGAGGGAGAAACAGACTGTGGGGACTGGCTGAAGGAAAAGCACGACTGGAGGAGTCAGGAAGGGGAAGGGAGATAAAGAGGGATAATGGAGACAGGCTTGGCACTGGGGATAGGAGATCCAGGAAGAGTGGTGGGAATGAACTGGAGGAAGGGGAGTCTCTGAACCTTTTGGTAGTTAATAAGGAGTCCACGCAATGAAAAAGGTGGAAATGTCTGTTCTAGAGGAAAAATGTCAGGCAATAATGAGCTGAAGCTGAGCCAAAAGTATAAAGCAGCAGGACAACAACCCGAAACATTGAAATAAATCTATTACAGGATGGCTGAAGAAAGAAAGTTCAGTTTTGGGTTGGCTAAGTTAAAATCCCAACCTAAACCCTATTGAAATGTGCCAAGACCTGAAACCAGCTGCTCATGTAAGAAGACTCAAAATTTTATAGAGCTAAAACTGTTTTGTATGAAAGAATAGGTCAAATTTCCTCAAGGGTAATGTGAAACAAATCAACGGGTAAAAGCAAATATTTAGCTGAAGCTATTGCTGCTCAATAAGGTGCCACCAGTAATCGAATGAAGGGTTCACAGGCTTTTTCATGCAAGGTTACTTATTGTTGAATCTTATATCCAGAGATTTTTTTCAATGGGATTATATTTCTCCATTCTAAGAGTTTTGCATCAAGTATAATTTGTGCTAAAACAGAAACCACTTTAGGGTATTCAGAAATTCTCTCAGTAGTGTAGGTGAGAAATGAAAAGATGATGAGTAAGAGTGATGGATCCTAGATGAGTGGATAGAAAAGCAGCAAAGGGAGAAATGAAAAGAGATAAAAAGCAGGTATTGGAGTACAACCTGTACAGGGCAGGAGAAGGGGTTTGCCTGTTTTCCTGTGCACGACATTAACACTTGGCATGACTTAAAGGCGTACGCCCTTCTTGTGGAGGCCTTACGAGAGGCCAGGAGAATCTCCTCCATGTTTCACAGGAGATTGAAGGGGGCTAGAGCTAACCTTTCAGCAGTCAAGCCGTGAGTGATAGGGACCCCAGATTAGGGTATAGGAGAGATCCCTGCTCCTGTGAGAGTAGCCCTGGGGCACAGCCCAGGGGAATCGGTAGTACTGCCAATAGAGAGGAGCAGTGGGAACTGTAGGGATGGACAGATAAAGGGATACCAGAATCCCCAATATGTAATTGAAGATGGATGAATTTCTTGATACAAAATGTGTTTAGAAGTTTGACTTTTCACCTACTTCCTTTTAAATAGAATAGGATGTCATGATCATGAGTTCTCTGTAACCGTCTTTAAAATAGATGGAACAGTGTTAACGCAAGCAAAAAGAACATAGGCTATGAACTGTGCAAGCATAAAGTTCATTGTACAGTCAACTGGAAGTCCCTGCTGACAAAACATAATTTTTGCAACTTTTGCAATTATAAACAATTTTGTCATAATTGAGTAAATTTCATCTAATATACTGTAATCAGATCTTACTCTGTAAAAAGAACTTTGGCGACACCTTGTGTTATTTCATGGTTATAATAAATGATTGTTACTTCCTCTTTTTCTCTAATAAAAAGGAGCTTTTCACAAGGAGAACTTTGAATTCAATAAGCCTGGAATTATGCCTGTTCATAGTCCGCTTATTGTCTTCCCTCTGAGCTCAAAGAAAATAGCATTTTGTGTGTGTGTGATTGTGTTCTGTATTACTCTCTGCCTGTCTCTCACTACTGATGGACCAGAGACCTAAAGAGCCATGGTATTGTGGTAAGATCATGGAGTTTTCTTCAGTTTGTGCCGTGACTCGGATCTCTGTGTTCCTTCAGTAGCTGGAAACAGCAGACAAGTCTCAAGGACACAGGCAGTGGTTGCCGTGAGTATACTAAAGTATTGACAGATATCTGTGTGCATATTGTGATTGTAATGTAAAGTCGGTAAGGTTAATTAGAGATCTCAGTTAGATAAGTGAAGTGATATAGGGCAGAGAAAAGGAAGCCCTAATTGTGAAGTGAGGCGCAAATTTTGGTGAAGCGCCCTTATGTTAATATTCTATGACTGCCAGTAACCACAGTTTGCCGTTCCTCCCTTGGAACATTTCAGTGGGACAAATTGAGTTGATTACAGTATGAAATATGATTAGATTTAAGCAAATTTCATACCAGTCATGAATGGTTTTGTGGCAGTTTAAGGCTGAAAAGTGCAGCAAGCCACTGCCTCTGTGTTTTGAAAGATTTAAAAATCCTGTGTTTAGGATGAATAGTGTAAATATAAAAGAAATTGAAACTTACAGGGAAAAACTTAAGTCATTGCTCTATGAAAAAAATAGAATTAATCAAACAAAGTTTTAAAGGACTGATTTTCATGTCATAATTGTAGTGTGAAGTTTGTTTCCTCTAATTTCGTGGTTAGGGAAGTGTGCTGTGCAGTATAAAAGTTTTGATATTTACTGCAGTAATAATGGGTTTCCGGCAAAGATAACGGCAAGCATGACTGCGATATTAGCAGGAAAGAACGTCTTGAGCAACTGTGGTAAGCTTTTCTTTGTTAGACTAACCATTAGGGAAGTTAAAAAAAAAAACTCTAAATGTGATTAACTATTCCTTTTACTTGTGTATGTATAGTAAATAAGTTTGTTTTTTAGGTCTGGATCTGAACTTATTTTGGGTTATGAGAATTTATTTACTGATTCTGTTCTATGTGTAATAATGCAAATGCTAAAAAAATCTTATTAGAAACATTACTCCTTGGTGTTTATGTCTCTGGATGCTTTGGGAAAAAAAATGATTGATGATATATTCTCCAAATTGTATTTCTAGTTATAATTGATGTGAATGAACGGGAAGATCTTCCATGCTTTGATATATTTAGATATTTGATAAAATTGTGTGATGTGATAAAGGTTAAGAAAAGGGAAAAAGTGAATGATGCAACTCTATTCAAACAAGTGAATTAAGTAATTAAAACAGTATGGCGAATATATGTATAATGTTGAAAGTTCAACTATGATAGTGTATGAGTAAATGTCTGAAGAAAAAATGCTGATATTTCCCTTAGTCTCTTTTAAACTAATCTGCAGGAGTCGATTGGAGGAGTGATTTAAATTTTCATGTCGTATCTGTTTTAGTTATTATGAAAGACCTCTGCAGAACTGATGTTGTTAATTGCAAGTGTGATCCAATATGCTTACCTTTTCTGTTGCTGCTGTTTGTGTTTTTGCTCAGAAATTTCCCACTAGACGTAAGCCACTGGGCTGGTAGCAGTAGTCTTTGCAATACCAAGTTTTAGTTGCAATTGTGAACTGCTGTGATTAGTGGGGAAAGTAGTATTAGAAAAAAAATAATTTAAAAAAACAAAGAAGAGTGCAAAAAATAGATAAACCTGGTCAGTTGGGTGTGGCTGGGAGGTTATATGCTGAGGTGAACAGATGGGATTTAAGTAGGGGCCTGAAAGTGGTGTAGTTATCTTCCAGACGGAGTGGAGTGGGAAGAGAGTTCCACAGAGCTGGACCAAGGAAGAAAAAGGCAGAATGACGGGTAGACTGTAAGTGTGCAAGAGATGGTGGGGGGAAGTGAAGTTGATTAATGTGAAGAGAATGAAGACTACGTGTAGGGATGTGGAAGCGGAGAAGACCAGTGAGGTATTGGGGTGTTTGTGTGTACAGGATGTGGTGATAATGTTTAAAGTAATGTGAGTTGAATCATCACCTAAGATAAGACAGCCTTCCTAATAATCATTGACAAACAATTGAAATGAGTTTAAATTATTTGTCATGAACTGCTAGTTATGTTTTAATGTTTGTTACCCCTTGAATAAATCAGATTGACTATATCATGTATATTGTTAAGGCTAGAGAATACATCACAAATATAATTAGTGATATGAATCTGTATAATTGTGTTCCTGACAGGAAAAAGCAATGTGACTATCAGGCCACATGCTAACATTTGATTTGGCAAGTAGACAGAATAAGTTTAGGAATGTAGATGAAAATAATGAGTATGTTACAGACTAGCTATGTAATAGTTTAGTGCTAGCTATGGATGTATTGTAATTAACAATAGATAATATAATTCTGTTCAACAATTTATGACTGTCATTAGGGATGAATAATTGTGCTTGTTTGCAATTGCGTGGAATCAAGAGAGATGCTGTAGTGGAGAATTGGATTTTTACAAATTATATATTGTATGCACTGAATCTAATGGGCCGAAGAGGAGGAAAACGACTGAATGAAATGCTACTGGATATGGAGACTCCTGATAAAGATCAACGATTCCAGAGGAACTACTCATGTATGCGCAGCAGTGAAGCCTGGGTGGATGGTCACTGAAAAAGATTGATCTAAGATGTGCATAGCACAGCCCATGGTGAGAAAGGATGCTGCTGACGAATCTGGAGTGATGACTGGTGTCATGATCTGAGGGACTAATCTCTGAATTATTGCTAGATCTACGAGAAGCAGTTGGCCACTGCTGGAAAAGGTAGTGCTTACAAGAATAATTGGTAAAGTCTTGCTCTCTGTACACATTTTTATTGGGGCTAAGCAAAGGTAAACAATGCCACATGATTTTGTATATCTATTTCTTCCAATGAACAAGATGGAGCTCACCTATGGACCAGATGTGCCTAGGACTTTGAAAGCACATCTGCAAAATGAAGTCTACTGTAGAAGATTATTCCGGAATTGGACATGTTTCAGCTACTGTTCTTTTGTAATGATTCTTTCTAGAATCACAGGGAGGACTGTAGGGATGGACAGATAAAGGGATACCAGAATCCCCAATATGTAATTGAAGATGGATGAATTTCTTGATACAAAATGTGTTTAGAAGTTTGACTTTTCACCTACTTCCTTTTAAATAGAATAGGATGTCATGATCATGAGTTCTCTGTAACCGTCTTTAAAATAGATGGAACAGCGTTAACGCAAGCAAAAAGAACATAGGCTATGAACTGTGCAAGCATAAAGTTCATTGTACAGTCAACTGGAAGTCCCTGCTGACAAAACATAATTTTTGCAACTTTTGCAATTATAAACAATTTTGTCATAATTGAGTAAATTTCATCTAATATACTGTAATCAGATCTTACTCTGTAAAAAGAACTTTGGCAACACCTTGTGTTATTTCATGGTTATAATAAATGATTGTTACTTCCTCTTTTTCTCTAATAAAAAGGAGCTTTTCACAAGGAGAACTTTGAATTCAATAAGCCTGGAATTATGCCTTTTCATAGTCCGCTTATTGTCTTCCCTCTGAGCTCAAAGAAAATAGCATTTTGTGTGTGTGTGATTGTGTTCTGTATTACTCTCTGCCTGTCTCTCACTACTGATGGACCAGAGATCTAAAGAGCCGTGGTATTGTGGTAAGATCATGGAGTTTTCTTCAGGAACCAGGGTTGTCTGGGCCACCGAGAGGATATCAGCACTAGCAACACTCTGCCGTGCTGAGCCTTGAATAAGGTCTTGGCTATCAGTGGTGTTGGAGGGAAGGCATACAGGAGGGCCTTCTGTCTATGGGACCGCGAGGGATATAGTTTGCGGGAGCAGAAACGGGGCACCTGTGTGTTGTCTGGGCTAGCAAATAGGTGCATCATAAGGACACCCCAGAGCCAGAACAACCGCGAAGCTACTGCTGGGTCCAGGTGCCACTCATGTGGCTGGAGGACAATGCTCGGTTTGTCTGCCAGGGCATTGTCCTGGCCTGGGAGGTAGACCACCCTTAGGAGCATCCCTCTGTGTATAGTGTAGGAGCAGAGGGCTACGGAGGAGAAGCTGAGCGGGTAGTGTCCTGCGCTGCTGCACCTCTGTGGATAATTCCCTGAGGCGCTCTGACCGCTTCTGAGGGAGGAAGGCTCTTGCCTGGAGGGTATCCAGCTGTGCCCCTATGAACTCTAGGCGCTGTGCTGGAGTGAGGTGGGATGGGGTAGTTTATGATGAACCCCAGGTGCCGCAGGGTGTTTATGATGCGCCCAGAGGCGCATTGTGTCTCTGCAACCATGTCCCCTTTTATGAACCAGTCATCCAGTTAGGGGAAGATTAAGGCCCCTTGAAGCCTGAGGTGGGCTGCGAGGCACTTTGTGAAGACCATTGGTGATGAGGCCAGCCTGAAAGGTAGTACCCTGTATTGGTAGTGTTGCCCCCCCCCCCCAAACTGGAGGCATTTTCTGTGGTTAGGGTGGATTAAGGTAGGCATCCTTTAGGTCCAAGGAGAACAGCTGATCTCCCTGCTGGAGGAATAGCAGTAGTGATCCAAGGGAGAGCATCTTGAACTTCTCCCTGACCAGAAACCTTTTGAGCTCTCGCAGGTCCAGGATGGGCCTGAAGCCCCCCAGTGCTCTTGGTGACGAGGAAGTACCTGGAGGTACCTGGAGTAGAAGCCGGTGCCACAGAGATGTTTTGGCACTGGTTCCGCTGCTCTATCCCAGAGCAGTCCTGCTAGCTCAGTGAGGAGCAAGGTCTGGTGAAGGAGAGGCCTGTTGGGCTCTCCTGGGAAGTACATGGGTGGTTCCCAATGTAGGTAGAGGAGGTAACCCTCCTTGTAACACCCAGGTATTGGTGGTGATAGCTGTCCAGCTGTGGGCAAACAGGGCTAGGCACCCATCTGTGGGCAGCAGAAGACCCCCTGGGGATGTGGGGGTCATGCTGAGGCAGTCAAAAGCTTCCCCCGGGCTGCACCTAAGCACTGCCTGGGGCTTTTTGCTTTCTGGGACAAGGTCCCTGGCCTTTTTGTTGCTGGACCTGCTGAGGGCCAAAGGCGGCTTGGAAGTGCGGAGTATTACTGAAGCCCCCTTTCTTCCTTGGGAAGAAGGGCTTTTTCCATGGGGTCTTCTTTCAGGGTTGCACCAAAGTCTTTTTCGAGAACCTGGTTCTTGTCACATACTCGGTCTCTATCTCCGCTGCTTTGACCACCATGGGTTTTCCGAACATCTTTTCACCTGTGCAAGGGACATCGATTAGTTTGTCCTGCATCCATTGTTCCAGGTTGGACAACTGCAGCCATGCTTGGCGTTGTGTCCCAATGTCTGGGGTGGCCAATCTAGCTGATGACCTGACGTTATCATAGGCTGCTCGGGACAGGAACTTCAAACATTCCTTTACCGCCGAGATTAAGGTCTCCATCGAGGCCTGCTGAGAATCACCCAAGCTCCCTCGACAATTCCTTCAGATACATGCCAATGTAAAGCTGGTATGAGAGGATTCGGCATGTTAGCATCGAGCCCTGAAAAGCCTTCCAGCCGAAGGTGTCGAGGGTTTAGGCCTCCCTGCTGGGTAGAACCAACAAGTGGGTTTTTGGCTCTTAAGCCGGTGCATGGGCGACTACATGACCATTGAGTTGCAAGGGAGCTGGGCCTTTTGGAATCCAGAGCTCCAGCATACCCGGTACATGGCGTTGAGGCGCCTGCTGACAACTGGTATCAACGCCAGTGTTTCCCACATCCGGAGGAGGAGGCAGTCAAGGATTAGGAGCACTGAGACCATAAGGGTTTCCTTCAGGGGTGCCTCGTATTAGAGTACCTCCAATTCCTCGGTTCACGGGTCCTCCTCGGCTTTTGTCTTGATCACAAAAGCCTTGGCCATATCCCTCACAACATCGAGGAACACAACTTTCTCGGGTGGGGAACGGCATCGGGTCATCGGGGAAGATAGGTCTGAGGGTATGTCACGGTGTCGTCTCGTGTCAGGAGACTCTTCGTCCTCGGTCTCCCATTCGGACTCAAAATCTGGAGTATGACACCACCCGATCACCTTGGTTGAGAACTGCTCTTTGCAGTGCAGGACCTCCAGAGGGCTGTTAGTCTGAGCTGTGGACGGTGGAGGACCGGTGTCCCGAGGAACAGGCCCACCTGTCCCCATGATCCCTTGCCCTCCGCTTGGCTGCTTAACTCTGATCTTGCTCTTGTGCCCTACATTCTCTCCATTTTCAACACTAGCCTCTCCTCTGGTCTCTTCCCCTCTAGCTGGAAACACGCCATTGTCCGTCCTCTCCTAAAGAAGCCCACCCTTGACCCCGCCACCCCTGGCGGCCAGTCACCAATCTTCCTTTTCTTTCGAAAGTCCTCGAGAAGCTGGTGTTGTCCAAACTCGCCACCCACCTTGATTCCACTTTCGCCCTTCACCCCCGTCAATCCGGATTTCGCACAGGTCATAGCACTGAAACTATCCTCACTGCCCTTCTTTCTGAGCTTCACTGCGCTCACGACCGTGGTGATTTCTCTTTGGTGGTTTCTCTGGATCTCTCTTCCGCTTTTGATATGGTCGATCACCGCACTCTCCTGTCTCGCCTGTCTGATTTTGGTATCTGCGGGTCTGTCTTGCAGTGGTTCCGTTCTTTCCTGTCTTCTCGCACTTTTTCTGTGCACTCCCGTCACTCCACCTCCCCTCCATCCCCCTCTACTTGCGGTGTCCCTCAGGGATCTATCCTGGCCCCCCTACTTTTCAATGCCTTCCTCGCGCCGTTGGCTTTACTCATTCAGCAATCTGGTATTTCTTTTTACATTTACGCCGATGACATCTTGCTGGTCCACCATACTTCCTCCTCCACTCCTGACCTTGTTCCACTCAACCGTTGCTTGGCTTCCATTGCATCCTGGTTCGACTCTAACTTTTTACATGTGAACCCCACCAAGTCCTCCATAATCTGGTTCTCCTTTGGTCTCTCCCCTCCTTGCGTGTCTCCTGTTATGTCTTCCCACTCAATCCCCCTGGTTCCCACCCTTCGCTATTTGGGAGTTACTCTCGACTCAGCCCTCTCCTTTCACCAACACATTTCTTCTGTTATACGCACTTTTTTTTTCCACTTACGCAGGATTCGGGTTGTCCAGTCGTCACTCCCCACCTCCTCCGTTGTCACCCTAGTCCTGTCTCTCGTCACAACCCGGTTAAACTATTGTAATGTCATCTACGCAGGTCTACCCTTCCTCTCAGCTTCGCCGTCTGCAATTAGTACAGAACGCCGCCGCTTGTCTTATTACTGGTTCCCCAGCTCGCTCTCACGTGTCCCTCTGCCTCCTTGCCTTACACTGGCTTCCTGTCAAGTTCCGATTCATCTTTAAGGTCCTCATCCTCACACACAAGGCTCTCCATTCCAGCACCCCCCAATATCTGTCAGACATCATTCGCCTTGAGCCCTCGCCTCGTCTTCTCCGATCCGCTTGTGGTAATCGCCTCTTTCTCCCTTCCCCCGCTCAGGCCCACTTAGAGCTCACCCGTCATTCTGCCTTCTTCTTCCTGGGGCCAGCCCTCTGGAATTCACTCCCTTTACCCCTTCGCTTGGAACTTTCCTATCCCCGCTTCAAAACTCTCCTCAAAACGCACCTCATTTGTCAAGCCTTTGATCTCCCCCCCCCCCCCGATGATGGTGCCTTGTCCCCCAGTCGTCTCCCCCACTCCCGTCGATTATCCCCTCACTAGGCCGCTTCCCCTTACCCTTCCTTTCCTCTTTACCCCTCCCGCCCTATTGTTCCCCCCACCCTCTTGGGCTCTTACCCCTTTCTATCTTTCATCTGTATCCCTCTATTCTATCAATTTTTGGCGCTCTTTTCTGACTTTATTTCCAGTAGCCTGCTGTTATATTGTACACCGCCCTGATGCTTCGGCCTGGGCGGTTAGAACATAACATAAGAACATAAGATATGCCATACTGGGTCAGACCAAGGTCCATCAAGCCCAATATCCTGTTTCCAACAGTGGCCAATCTAGGTCATACGTACCTAGCAGTTTGCCCAAAAGACACAGGTTCCACAATGCTTGTACTGGGTCAAGCATTGATATCCTGGGTCCCTTCTTAATAATGGTTTATGGACTTTTCCTCCAGGAACTTGTCCAAATCTCTTTTAAACCCAGCTACACTAACAGCCTTTACTACATCCTCCGGTAACAAATTCCAGAGTTTGATTACACGTTGAGTGAAAAAATATTTTCTTTTATTAGTCTTAAATAGTTTACCCTGTAGCTTCATTGCATGTCCCCTAGTCTTTCTATATTCTGATAAGGTAAACAATCAATCTACGTTTACCCGTTCCACTCCGTTCATTAATTTATAGACTTCTATCATATCTCCCCTCAGCCGTCTCTTTTCCAGGTTAAAGAGCCCTAACCTTTTTAGCCTTTCTTCATAGGAGTATCCTTCCATCCCCTTTACCATTTTGGTGGCTCTTCTCTGTACCTTTTCTAAAATCGCTATATCCTTTTTAAGATACGGCGACCAGAATTGCACACAATATTCAAGGTGCGGTCTCACCATGGAACAATATAGAGGCATTATAAATATCTTTTGTTTTATTTTCCATTCCTTTCCTTATCATACCTAGCATTCTATTTGCTCTCTTGGCCGCTGCTGCACACTGGGCCGAGGGTTTTAACATGGTATCCACAATGACGCCTAAATCTTTTTCCTGGGTGGTGGTTCCTAATGTGGAACCTTGCATCTTGTAACCATAGTTTGGGTTGTTCTTCCCTAGGTGCATAAACTTGCACTTGCCCACATTAAATTTCATCTGCCATTTTGATGCCCAGTCTTCCAATTTATCAAGATCCTCTTGCAATTTTCCACAATCCTCTTGGGTTTTAACAACTTTAAATAGTTTTGTGTCATCTGCAAATTTGATAACCTCACTCGTTATTCCACTTTCCAGGTCATTTATGAATATGTCAAAAAGCAGCGGACCCAGCACAGATCCCTGGGGTACACCACTATTCACCTTTCTCCATTGGGAAAATTGGCCATTTAGCCCTACCCTCTGCTTTCTATCTTTTAACCAGTTCCTGATCCACAATAGTACACTGCCTCCTATCCCATGACTCTTTAGTTTTGCCAAAAGTCTCTGATGAGGGACCTTGTCAAAGGCTTTCTGAAAGTCCAGATACACAATATCAACCGAATCACCTTTGTCCACCTGTTTATTCACTCCTTCAAAAAAACATAACAGATTAGTAAGACAAGATCTTCCTTGTCTAAAGCCATGTTGACTGTCTCCCATTAGGTTGTGACTATCTACATGCTGAGTAATTTTATTCTTTATGATGGTTTCTACCATTTTTCCCGGTACTGATGTCAGGCTCACCGGTCTGTAGTTTCCCGGATCACCCCTGGAACCCTTTTTAAAAATTGGTGTTACATTGGCGATCCTCCAATCTTCAGGTATTAGAGATGATTTTAATGATAGTTCACAGATTACTGATAGCAGTTCTGCAATCTCATATTTCAGTTCTTTCAACACCCTTGGATGTATACCATCCGGCCCAGGTGATTTGCTACTCTTCAGTTTATCTAATAGTTGTAAGACATCTTCCCGATGTATCGATATTTTCTTCAATTCTTCCGCACCTTTAAATACCACTTCAGTCATGGGTAACATCCCTACATCTTCCTCAGTAAAGACCAAAGCAAAGAATTCATTCAGTCTCTCCACTATCGCCTTGTCGCCTCTTAGTGCTCCTTTAACCCCTTTATCATCTAATGGACCAACTGACTCTCTCACAGGTTTTTTGCTACGAATGTACTTGAAAAGGTCTTTATTTCGCGTTTTTGCTTCCGCAGCAAGCTTCTTCTCAAATTCTCTCTTTGCCTGCCTTATCAATGCCTTGCATTTGACTTGCCAGTGCTTGTGCTGTTTCCAGGTTTCGTCGTTTGGCTCTTTTTTCCATTTCCTGAAAGATGCTTTTTTGGCAATAACAGCCTCTCTGACCTCACCTGTAAACCATGCTGGCAGTTTTTTGGACTTCCTTCCACTTTTCTTAAAGCGTGGAATACAGCTGGTCTGGGCTTCCAAGATAGTATTTTTCAACAACACCCAAGCTTGATGTAAGTCTTTAACCTTTGCAACTGCTACTTTTAGTTTTTTCTTAACCGTTTTCCTCATTTTATCATAGTCTCCCTTTCGAAAGTTAAAAGGTAGTACTGTGGATTTCCTTACTATCCCTCCTCCACTAATTAAATCAAAGGCGATCATGTTATGATCACTATTGCCAAGTGGCCCCAACACCCTTATCTCTTGCACTAGATCTGGTGTTCCACTAAGGACTAAGTCTAATATGGCTTCCCCTCTGGTCGGTTCATGAACCAGCTGCTCCAAGAAGCAGTCATTTATTTCATCTAGGAACTTTATCTCCCTAGCATGTCCTGACGTGACACTGACTCAGTCGATACCGGGGTAATTGAAATCACCCATTATTATTACTGCGCTGTAACATTTGTTAGCTTCCTTGATTTTGTTTGAGCATTTCATCATCCATTTGGTCATTCTGGCCAGGTGCTCGATAGTACACCCCCACTGCCATCGCCTTCCCCCTTTTATATGGAATTTCAATCCATATAGATTCTACAGCAGATTTTGTTTCCTACAAAACTTTAATCCTTTCTGAGTCAATGCCCTCTCTAACATAGAGCGCAACCCCTCCACCAATTTGATCAGCTCTATCATTACGATATAGTTTGTACCCAGGTATCACAGTGTCCCACTGGTTGTCCTCCTTGCACCATGTCTCATCAAATGATGCTAATAAAGATAAAGATAAAGACCAGGACCTCAACCAGGACCAGGGGCTCTCTCCAAGCTTGTAGCACTTGAGGACAGCTGGACATAAAGACCCGCTGCATGGACACTAGGGCACATATACTGCTCTCTAGGGCTGCCATTCTGGTCTCCATACCAGTTGGCTCTGCAGCCTTCGAAGTGGGAACCAAGGACTTTGGGCCCGGAGTTGGTACTGTCGAGGGAACGTTCTCGATGAGAAAGGTCTCGGAGACCCGAGGCTGGTTGGTGGGTGCCGACGACTCCTTGCGGGGCAACTTTGAGGGCCGCTCCTGCCTCGACTCATGCCTAGGACTGCAGGACCTAGGGTGGGATTTCACCTTCTTCCCTGATCCATTCTCCGAAGTGGTTTTCAAGGATTTCTCCTTCTTATGCTCCACCTCCGGGGACTTCCACTTGGAGGAACCACGGCAGCAGGACTGAGGAAGCTCTGGCTTCGCGGGGCACCAAGGTATCGGAAGGGGCCCTGGAGCGTCGTGTTACCGGAGACCCCAGGGAAAAGTCAGACTTCTGAAAAAATGTTTTTGCTGCTGCTGGTGACTCTTTAAGGCCTTTGGGGGTCATTGTTTTACAGAGCTCACAGTCAGAATCGTTGTGCTCAGAGCCAAGGCATCAGAGGCAGCAGTCGTCTGGGTCGGTAAGTAACATCGCTTTGCCACGCTGGTCGCACTTTTTGAAGTCACTTGAGGCCATCGGAAAAAGGGGGCTCCCGCCTTCCGGCAGGGGTCCAAAACCTTCGGCTGAGAAAGAGCGTGAATGCTGGTTGAGATAGATCTTGATGAAAAAGTGTAGTTATTCACCTGTAGCAGATGTTCTCTGGGGAAAGCAGGAATCAGTCCTCACATATGGGTGAAGTCTTTGGGATTGCTACCACGCATGCGTGGTCCCCTTTCTGCCCAAGGATGCCATCTTGCTCAGTCAAATGACATAGCTAAAAAGATGGCAAAACAAATAAAGATGATATGACTGCAACTCCAAGAGGAAGAGGGAGGGTTGTAAAGACTGATTCCTGCTGTCCCCGGAGAACACCTGTTACAGGTGACTATCTACGCTTTCTCTGGGAACACGCAGGAAGTCAGTCCTCATATATGGGACTCCCCAGCTACAGGCTACCATGAACCTACAGCCAAAAAAGGCTCCCTCATAGAGAGACACAAGCAGCAGCAATTAAATCCATATAACGGACCAAATAGGACCCCTGCGTCCAAAGGAACTAGCACTCCGGTAGCCTGAACACAGAAGGGTCTGAGGGTAGGAGTTGCCTAGACCCCGAAAAGGTTACGGAGCACAGCCTGGCCAAAGGCACTGTCCCATCAGGACTCTCTATCCAGGCAGTAATGAGCTGCAAAAGTATGGACTGAAGACTAAGTGGCGGCCCGGCAGATGTCTGCCAGAGGAACCGAACACAGGTGCGCCGTGACCCAGCCTTCCAGCGAAAACCTTGCCTCCTCATAAGCCCAAGCAATACAGTTCGCCACCCACGTGGACAACGTAAGCTTGGACACCGCCTCCCCAGCTTACTGGGGTCGTAGGAAACGAAAAGCAGAGAGGCTTTCCGGTGGCCCTGAGTGTACTGAATATAGAAGGACAAGGCCCTCTTACAGTCCAAGGTACGGAGGACCGTCTCTGCCCGACTGCGTGGGGTCTGGGAAAGAAGGTAGGGAGGACCACCTCCTGGTTGAGGTAGAAAGAGGACACCACCTTCGGAAGAAATTTGGGATGCGTGCGAGCACTACCCTAGTCTTGTAAAACCTGGTGAACGGTGTCTCAGCCATGAGGGTCTGGAGCTCACCTACCCTATGGGCAGAAGTGAGCGCAACCAGGAAAACCACCTTCCTTAAGAGACAGCGAAGTTGGCACGTAGCCAGAGGCTCGAAGGGCGGCAGGGTGAGCTGCCCCAACACCACATTGAGACCCCATTTGGTCGCTGGGGGGCGAACTGGGGACTTAGAACAGAGTAGACCCCTTAGGAAGTGGGACACCACTGGGTGGGCTGAGAGGGGCTTCCCGTCCACCTGATGGTGGTTCGCCACTAGGGTACTGAGGTGTACTCTAACAGAGTTAGACTTGAGCCCCACCCGGGAGAGGTGAAGCAGGTATTGCAACACCAAGACCACCGGGCAAGAGAAGGGGCCGGCCCCCCACTCAGTGCACCAAAGTGCAAACCTACGCCACTTAAAGGCGTAGGCCCATCTGGTAGACGCCTTGCGCGAAGCCAGCAGAACATCCTCCACTTCTTCCGGGAGGTGGAACTGACTAAAGTCACCCTCTCAGCAGCCAATGCCGTCAGCGAGAGGGAGCCGAGGTTGGGGTGCAGGACAGAGCAATTGCCAGTGAAAGCCGAAGGCAGTCTGAGGACCCCGGGTCCATGGATGGCCACGCTCCCGATAGCCGGAACAAGAAGGATCGGAGGGCAAGAGTTACTTAAGCCCCGAACAGATTACAGAGAACAGCCTAGCTGAAGGCAGCGTCCCAACGGAACTCCCTCTCCAGGCAGTAATGCACTGTGAAGATGTGAGTGGAAGACCAGGTGGCGGCCCGGCAGATGTCTGCCAGTGGCACCAAGCGCAGACTAGCGACAGACGTCACCATTGCTCAGACATTCTGAGCTGTGACTCGGCTTTCCAGGGGAAACCCGGCCTGGGCCTGGGCCAAGACGATGCAGTCTGCCACCCAGATAGACAAGGTACGCTTGGTGGCCGCCAGCTCCAAGCGACTGGGGTCGAAGGAAACAAAGAGCTGCTCGGAACTGCAGTGGTCCTGAATCCGCTGCAGGTAGAAAGAGAGAGCCCTCTTACAATCCAGGGTGTGGAGAATCGCCAACGCACAGTCGGCATGGGGCTTCATGAAGAATGCGAGCAGCACTCGCTCTTGATTGAGATGAAAATCCGAGACAACATTCGGAAGGAACTTAGGGTAAGTCCGCAGGACCATCTGGTTCCTATAGAACCTCATGTACGGTGCCTCGGCCATCAGTACCTGGGAGTTCACCAACTCTCCAGGTGGAGGTGAGAGCTATCAAGAAGGCCACCTTCCACGACAAGTGCTGCAATGGGCAGGTAGCCATGGGCTCAAAAGGTGACTTTGGTCAGCTGCATGAGGACCACATTGAGGTCCCATTCCGCCAGAGGAGGGTGGGTAGGAGGCTTGGAAAGAAGCAGGCCTCGCATGAAACGAGAGACAAGCGGTAGCCCTGAAAGGGGTTTGACCTGACCGAGTTAGACTTCAGCCCAGACTGCAAGAGGTGGAGCAGGTACTGCAAGACCAAACTGGTGGGGCATGAAAATGGGTCCGCTCGAAGCTCCAAGCACCACACCGAGAACTGACGCCACTTGAAGGCGTAAGCCTGTCAGGTCGAGTCCTTTTGCGAGGCCAAAAGAATGTCCTCGATCTCCAAGGGGAGATGGTAGGAAGCTAAAGCGACCCGCTTAGCCGCCAAGCTGTGAGGGACAGGGACCTCAGATTGGGGTGGAGAAGCAGACCCTCCTCCTACGTCAACAGCTCCGGTGAGAACTCGAGCGGGACAAGGGCTCCGTTGAGAGACGGAGCAGCAGGGAAAACCAAGGCTGCCTGGGCCACCTTGGGGCTATGAGAATCATTGAGGCCTTGTCAAGCTGGACCTTGTCCGGGCGATGAGGGGCGTGGAGGAGAAGGCATATAATAACCCCATGTCCCATGAGATGAGGGAGGCATCGGGGGCCACCCTGCCAGGGGGCGGGAGGGGACCACAGAACCGAGGAAGCTGCGAGTTCGCTGGTCTGGCAAAGAAGTCCAAGTCCGGAGTCCCCCAATGCTGGAAGAGGCGCTGCGCCGTTCGGGAACACACTCGTGCGGCCGGAGGACTCATCTGAGCCGGTCTGCCAATGCATTGTCCTAACCCGGGAGGTAAGTGGCTCGGACTGTCATATCCTGGCTCACCACGAAGGAGCACAGGGCTGTTGCCTCCGAACAGAGGCTGTAGGGGCCAATATCGCCCTGTTTGTTCACGTAGAACATCGTGACCTGGTTATCCGTCTGGACCAGCACCGCTCAGTACTGCAAGCAGTCTCTGAAGACCCCGAGAGCTAGGCGAATGGCCGGAGTTCCAGCAGGCTGATCTGCTGCCAGGAATCCTCGAGGGACCAGGACCCCTGAGTGCACCGTCTCTCGCAGTAGGCTCCCCAGTCTGCCAGGGAGGCATCCATGGTCAAGACCAGCTGATGCACCAGGGCTTGGAAGGGCATACTGTGAAGCAGGTTCCGAAACTCCTGCCACTAAGCCAGAGACTCCACTGTGCTGAGAAAGACAGAGATGGGGTCTCGAATGCAGCCGGTTGACTGCGCTCATTGCACCCAGAGGCACCACTGCGTCGCCCGCATGTTGAGATGGGTGTTGGGCACAACATGGACCGTGGAAGCCAAGTAGCCAAGAAGGCGAAGCATCGTCCAGGCCGGGACGCCAGGGGCACGAAGAGGTCCGCCCTGTCCTGAGGAAGAAAAAACAAGGCCAGAAGGGTGTCCAAGCAAACCCGGATGAACTCCAGGGACTGAACTGGAGTGAGGTGGGTCTTTGAATAATTGATCCCGAAGCCCAGATGCTCCAGGAGGCAAATGGTGCGGTCCGTGGCCTGCCTGGCTTCGGAGGCCATGCCTCCTGTTACAATCTAGTCATCTAGATATGTACAGACGAAGGTGCCCTGCAGCCGCAGATGGGCCACAACTACGGCCAGGCACTTTGTGAAGATCCGTGGGGCAGACACGAGGCTGACGCGTGGCTGAAGGGAAGCACCCTGTACTGGTAATGGTTTCCATGAACCATGAAGCAAAGGTGCTTTCTATGTTTGGGGTGGATGAGGATATGAGCGTAGGCATTCTTTAAGTCCAAGGAGCATAGCCAATCGTCCTGCTGGAGGTAGGGCAGTAACGTTCCAAGGGAGAGCATCTTGAACTTCTCCCACACCAGGAACTTGTTGAGGTTCCACAGGTCAAGGATGGGCCGAAGGCCCCCCTGTCCGCTTTGGGACGAGGAAGTATCGGGAGTAAAACCCCTGTCTTCGGAGGTGCGGTGGGACTGATTCTACTGCACCATCCTCGAGGAGGCCTGCGAGCTCCTGACTCAGGAGGGCCTGGTGCTGGGGAAGCTGACGTGGCTCCCTGGGAAAGTACAGAAGAGGGGCCTGGTCCAGATGGAGATGATAGCTCGCCCAAATGACCTGGAGAACCCAGGCATCAGTGGAGATGGATTCCCGCCTGTGGGAGAAATGGACCAGATGCCCTCCAACGGACAGCTGCCCTACCGGAGGGAGAGAGGCTATGCCGAAGGCATCAAAACCCCGAGGCTGGCTGAGCCGGAGCCTTGGGGGCCCTTCAGCTTATGAGGGCTGTGGACCATGGACTTGCCCTGGCTGCCCTGCACGAGGGTCAACGCCAGTGGATAGACCTGGTAGTCCCTGTACGGGAGAACCTTTCGCTGGAAGAATGGCTTCTTGCTCGGGAAGGAAGACGTTTTCCGGGAAAGGCAAGTGTGAATCATGTACTCCGTCTCGATCTCCACAGCCTTGTTCTCCATGGGCTTGCCAAATAGCTGCTCCCCAAGGCAGGGGATGGTCCAGCAGCTTCTCTTGGACCCACTGTTCCAGGTCCAAAGAATAGAGCCAAGCCAGCCTGTGGGCTCCAATGCCAGCCGCCGCCACCTGTGCAGAAGACTCAAAGTCGTCGTACACTGTTTGCGAGAGGTATTTCGAGCATTCCCAATGGACTTTGAGGGGGCCTGAAAAACGCTAGAGATGGTCTCCGTCAAGGCCTGCTGTGAAGCCTCCAAGCTCCCTAGCGAGATCGCGGAGGAACATCCCGATCTATAATTGGTAAACCTGCATGCGGCACGACAACATGGAGCCCTGATAAACCTTGCGCCGGAGGGTGTCAAGGGTACAAGACTCTCTGCCCGGGGGGACTGATGAATGAGTCTTTGGGCTCTTTAACTTCCGCATGGCCGATTCGACCACCATCGAGATGTGGGGAAGCTGGGCTTTTCGAAACCCCAGGTCTCGCTGGACCTTATACATAGCATCCAGGTGCTTGCTCACAATCAGGACAGAGGCTGGGGTTCTCCCACAAGCAGAGCAGGAGGCGGTTCAGAATGGGAGGAACCGGAACTGAGAGAGTCTCCCTCTGAGGAGCTTCGTATTTGCAGATATCAAGCTCCTCAGCGCAGGGCTCTTCCTCCAACTCTGTGGCGATCGCTAGGGCCAGCGCCATGTCCCAGATGAACTCCAGGAAGGAGGTGTCCTCGGGAGGTGACCGCCGCTTCTGGGTCGATGGGGAGGGGAGGTCTCGGTGGGACCGAGTCTCTGGGGAGGTCTCTCCATCGGACTCCCAGTCTGTCCGTGGAGGACTTGAGGTCAGGTGGCTTGAGACGGGTCAGTGACCTGTGCCGGACCTCTGAGGCCAAAACTTGCCCAGAGCAGGGATCGCATGCCCAAGGAATGGGACAGACATCAAAAACCTCGCCGAGGATCCTCACAAGGCTTCTGGCTCGCGGGGGCCACAACAGCAGCCCGGGGAGTCCCGAGGTCCCTGTGGTCTCGAGGTACGTACTGGCGGGGCCGGGTATCAGAGCCTACTGGGCAGTGAGGAATGCAGAAATGCTGCATTCAAAGGCCAGCATTCGGGCCTCCCACTTGGGAGTGGGGCCCTGCGACACCAACACCGGGGTGACCGGGTCTGGGTGTAGAGGAGGAGAGGGGGTCTTCACCGGGATGACCCTCGGGAGACCGGGCACCTTCACCGGAGGCCTCCATATTGGTTCAAGGTACCTTACTGGGTTGCTCCCTCTCCAACTCCAGAGACTGCCGAGCAGGAGCTAACAGACCAGGCGCGTGATCTCCCACACTTGTCTGGTGCCCCCAACAGAGTCCTCAAGGCCTCGTTCTTCTTCCACTTGCATTCAGGCGACCCCTAGTAAGAGTGCCGCTGGGCCCGGGGAGGAGCCTTGGGAGATATAGTCCTGAAGTCCCACCTCCAGTCTGGCAGCATCCCTGTTGCCATGGAGAAGAGAGGTCACGTGACAGGAGCGCATCACCCTGGTGTGGCAGGAAGTGATCCTGTAATTAGGACCTGTCCTCCAGGTGATGTAAAACCCTCTCGCACCAAGGAAGTTTCTCCAGGGCCATGTGCCCATGAGGGAAGGGTTAGGACAGCCGTTATAGTTGGTGATTCAATCATTAGGCATGTAGATAGCTGAGTGGCTGGTGGACGAGAGGATCGCCTGGTAACATGCCTGCCTGGTGCGAAGGTAGCGGACCTCACGCGCCACCTAGATAAGGTCTTAGATAGTGCTGGGGAGGAGTCTGCTGTCTTGGTACATGTCGGTACCAATGACATACGAAAATGTGGTAGGGAGGTTCTGGAGGCTAAATTAAGGCTTTTAGGTAGGAAGTTGAAATCCAGAACTTCCAGGGTAGCGTTCTCCGAAATGCTTCCCGTTCCACGTGCAGGACCCAAAAGGCAGGCAGAGCTCCGGAGTCTCAATGCATGGATGAGACAATGGTGCAGAGATGAGGGTTTTGGATTTGTTAGGAACTGGGGAACATTCTGGGGAAAGGAGGGGCTCTTTTGAAGGGATGGGCTTCACCTTAACCGGGATGGAACCAGGCTCCTGGCATTAACCTTTAAAAAGGAGAGAGAGCAGCTTTTAAACTAGATAATAGGGGAAAGCCGACAGTCGCCCAAGAGCGGATGGTTCGGAAGAATGTATCCTTGAAGGATACTACCAAAAGCAGAGAGGTTCCAAAAAAGAGTAAAGTAGCCCAAATGCCCTCGAGTATGGAGCAGACAGAGCTTAAAGATCCCAAATTAACTATGTCTACAAACAGCCAAACTAATATGAATAAAATACAGTCTCTAAAATGCTTGTATACAAATGCTAGAAGTCTAAAAAATAAGATGGGAGAGTTAGAATATATAGCACTAAATGAGAGGTTAGATATGATTGGAATATCAGAGATATGGTGGAAGGAGGACAACCAGTGGGACACTGCGATACCTGGATACAAACTATATCGTAATGATAGAGCTGATCAAATTGGTGGGGGGGTTGCGCTCTATGTTAGAGAGGGCATTGAGTCAGAAAGGATTAAAGTTTTGCAGGAAACAAAATTTGCTGTAGAATCTCTATGGATTGAAATTCCATGTAAAAAGGGGAAGGCGATGGCAGTGGGGGTGTACTATCGACCGCCTGGCCAGAATGAACAAATGGATGATGAAATGCTCAAAGAAATCAAGGAAGCTAACAAAAGTTATAGAGCAGTAATAATAATGGGTGATTTCAATTACCCCCGTATCGACTGGGTCAGTGTCACGGCAGGACATGCTAGGGAGATAAAGTTCCTAGATGACATAAATGACTGCTTCTTGGAGCAGCTGGTTCATGAACCGACCAGAGGGGAAGCCATATTAGACCTAGTCCTTAGTGGAACACCAGATCTAGTGCAAGCGATAAGGGTGTTGGGGCCACTTGGCAATAGTGATCATAGCATGATCACCTTTGATTTAATTAGTGGAGGAGGGATAGTAAGGAAATCCACAGTACTACCTTTTAACTTTCGAAAGGGAGACTATGATAAAATGAGGAAAATAGTTAAGAAAAGACTAAAAGGAGCAGTTGCAAAGGTTAAAGACTTACATCAAGCTTGGGTGTTGTTGAAAAATACTATCTTGGAAGCCCAGACCAGCTGTATTCCACGCTTTAAGAAAAGTGGAAGGAAGTTCAAAAAACTGCCAGCATGGTTTAAAGGGAAGTTTAGAGAGGCTGTTGTTGCCAAAAAAGCATCTTTCAGGAAATGGAAAAAAGAGCCAAACGACGAAACCTGGAAACAGCACAAGCACTGGCAAGTCAAATGCAAGGCATTGATAAGGCAGGCAAAGGGAGAATTTGAGAAGAAGCTTGCTGCGGAAGCAAAAATGCGAAATAAAGATTTTTTCAAGTACATTCGTAGCAAAAAACCTGTGAGAGAGTCAGTTTGTCCATTAGATGATAGAGGAGTTAAAGGGGCACTAAGAGGCGACAAGGCGATAGCGGAGAGACTGAATGAATCCTTTGCTTCGGTCTTTACTGAGGAAGATGTAGGGATGTTACCCATGACTGAAGTGGTACATAAGAACATAAGATATGCCATACTGGGTCAGACCAAGGTCCATCAAGCCCACTATTCTCTTTCCAACAGTGGCCAATCTAGGTCATATGTACCTAGCAGTTTCCCCAAGAGACAAGTTCCACAATGCTTGTACTGGGTCAAGCATTGATATCTTCGGTCACTTCTTAATAATGGTTTATGGACCTTTCTTCCAGGAACTTGTCCAAACCTTTTTTAAACCCAGCTACACTAACAGCCTTTACTACATCCTCCGGTAACAAATTCCAGAGTTTGATTACACGTTGAGTGAAAAAATATTTTCTTTTATTAGTCTTAAATAGTTTACCCTGTAGCTTTATTGCATGTCCCCTAGTTTTTCTATATTCTGATAACGTAAACAATCGATCTACGTTTACCCATTCCACTCCGTTCATTAATCTATAGACTTCTATCATATCTCCCCTCAGCCGTCTCTTTTCCAGGTTAAAGAGACCTAACCTTTTTAGCCTTTCTTCATAGGAGTATCCTTCCATCCCCTTTACCATTTTGGTGGCTCTTCTCTGAACCTTTTCTAAAGTCGCTATATCCTTTTTAAGATACGGCGACCAGAATTGCACACAATATTCAAGGTGCGGTCTCACCATGGAACGATATAGAGGCATTATAATATCTTTTGTTTTATTTTCCATTCCTTTCCTTATCATACCTTTAAAGGTGCAGAAGAATTGAAGGAAATATTAATACATCGGGAAGATGTATTACAACTATTAGATAAACTGAAGAGTAGCAAATCACCTGGGCCGGATGGTATACATCCAAGGGTGTTGAAAGAACTGAAATATGAGATTGCAGACTTGCTATTAGTAATCTGTGAATTTTCATTAAAATCATCTGTAATACCTGAAGATTGGAGGATCGCCAATGTAATGCCAATTTTTAAAAAGGGTTCCAGGGATGATCCGGGAAACTACAGACCAGTGAGCCTCACGTCAGTACCGGGAAAAATGGTAGAAACCATCATGAAGAATAAAATTACTCAGAATGTAGATAGTCATGGCCTAATGGGAGACAGCCAACATGGTTTTAGACAAGGAAGATCTTGTCTTACTAACCTATTATGTTTTTTTGAAAGTGTAAATAAACAGGTGGACAAAGGTGAGTCGGTTGATATAGTGTATCTGCACTTTCAGAAAGCCTTTGACAAGGTTCCTCATCAAAGACTTTTGGCAAAACTAAAGAGTCATGGGATAGGAGGCAGTGTACTACTGTGGATCAAAAACTGGTTAAAGATAGAAAGCAGTGAGTTGGGCTAAATGGCCAATTTTCCCAATGGAGAAAAGTGAATAGTGGTGTACCCCAGGGATCTGTGCTGGGTCTGCTGCTTTTTGACATATTCATAAATGACCTGGAAAGTGGAATAACGAGTGAGGTTATCAAATTTGCAGATGACACAAAACTATTTAAAGTTGTTAAAACCCAAGAGGATTGTGGAAAATTGCAATATGATCTTGATAAATTGGAAGACTGGGCATCAAAATGGCAGATGAAATTTAATGTGGACAAGTGCAAAGTTATGCACTTGGGAAGAACAACCCAAACTATGGTTACACGATGCAAGGTTCCACATTAGGAACCACCACACAGGAAAAAGATTTAGGCGTCATTGTGGATAGCTTGTTAAAACCCTTGGCCCAGTGTGCAGCGGCAGCCAAGAGAGCAAATAGAATGCTAGGTATCATAAGGAAAGGAATGGAAAATAAAACAAAAGACATTATAATGCCTCTATATCGTTCCATGGTGAGACCGCACCTTGAATATTGTGTGCAATTCTGGTCGCCGTATCTTAAAAAGGATATAGCGTTATTAGAAAAGGTTCAGAGAAGAGCCACCAAAATGGTAAAGGGGATGGAAGGATACTCCTATGAAGAAAGGTTAAAAAGGTTAGGGCTCTTTATCCTGGAAAAGAGAGGGCTGAGGGGAGATATGATAGAAGCCTATAAATTAATGAACGGAGTGGAACGGGTAAACGTAGATCGATTGTTTACGTTATCAGAATATAGAAAGACTAAGGGACATGCAATGAAGCTACAGGGTAAACTATTTAAAACTAATAAAAGAAAATATTTCTTCACTCAACGTGTAATCAAACTCTGGAATTTGTTACCGGAGGATGTAGTAAAGGCTGTTAATGTAGCTGGGTTTAAAAAAGGTTTGGACAAGTTCCTGGAGGAAAGGTCCATAAACCATTATTAAGAAGGGACCCAGGATATCAATGCTTGACCCAGTACAAGCATTGCGGAACCTGTGTCTTTTGGGGAAACTGCTAGGCACATATGACCTAGATTGGCCACTGTTGGAAACAGGATACTGGGCTTGATGGACCTTGGTCTGACCCAGTATGGCATATCTTATGTTCTTATGACTCTGGAGCTTGCAGGGCCGAAGGGAGGCTACCGGGGATACCTGGGCTACTTTACGGAAAAGATCATCCAGCTTTTGCTTACAACTGGATGGCCTTGGAGGACATCTTCTTAGAGGGAGCATAGCTCCGGGTCATGGTCAGCTTCTAGATAACTGAGACAACAGTCATGGGTGTCCGCGAGTGACATGTTTTTGGAGCATCTATTGCATTTCTTAAAACCGGAGGCCATTGGGGCAAAAAGGAGCCCTGCGAGGTCGAAGATTCTTGACGTGGCCAGAAGTTAAAAAGGGCACAAAGCGCGGTAAAAAAAAAATAGGCTAAAAAAAACCACCCCGAGACCAGGGCCGAAGCAGAGGTACTCGGGAGGCAGGAAGAGGACCGGCGAAGGCCAGTAGAGCAAAAACCAGTTGGAAACAGAAAACCTTTTCCAGGGACGAGATGCACGTCTGAAAGGCTCCATGGAAAAAGGGAGACTGAGTAAGATGGCAGCTTTGGGTAGGAAGGGGACCACGCATGCGTGGTGGCATTCCCAAAGGCTTTCTTTGAAAACTGGGGAATGCTCCGCGTAGTCTCTGTCGGTGTCAACGTCACCCATATGTGAGGATTGACTTCCTGCTTGTTCCTGGAGAAAAGATTAACTATTCTTTGTACAGTTGTGCACCTGTCAAGAGAGGTGTGTCTATTAGTATGTGGCCTAACTTCAATTTGATAAAGAGAAAAATGAAAGAATGTAGATGCAAAATAGAAATATGTTGCAAGCTATCTTGGTCTCCATATAGTTAAATAAGTTGTAATAACTTAGTGCTAGCAGTAGATGTGTTGTAATTAATTAACATTTGTTTACATAAGATAATTCTGTTCAGTAATTCTATATTGCCATTAGTAGTTGTGCATGTTTGCCACTGTGGGGCATCTGAAGAATGTTGTAATAGTGAGTTTTTGTTCTGCAAATTATATATTACATGCACTGAGTCTTACAGCCAAAGACGATGACTACTGTGAATGAAAGGAAGTCAGCAATGCTACTGAAAGCCAGATTGGAGCAAAGTTAAGCGATTCCAGCAATGCTACAGAAAGATATATGTGCATGATGCCTGGGTGGACAGTTACTGACACTCTCTGTCCAATAAGTGCAAAGTGTAGCCAGAGCGAAAAGAGAAGCTGCTGAAGAACCTGAAGATACCATCGGTGGCAGATGATGTGGGTGCAAACTTCTGAAAGATCTATAAGGGGCCACTGATAGAAATCGTGCTTGCAAGAATAACTGGTAGAGCTTTGCTCTCTGTTCGCATTCTTCTTGAGACCTTGCAAGGGCAAGCAGTGTCATAGTTTTGATTAATTTTCAGGATGCTTGTAATCCTTTTTCTGTATTGTCAAGTGGACTATATAGCTATAAAGACTTTTTCCAAACAAGATGAAGTTCACCCATGGACTAGATGTGCCTAGGACTCTGAAGTGAAGTGGAAGGCATTTTCTGCTGTGGCAGAAGATTTATTTTATTTATTTATCAATACATTTCTCTATTTATTTACTTATGGTTTTATTTATTTATCATGTACGTGTGTATTTATCTATTTATTTTGGAGATGGACATGTTTTATTGTGATTCTTTACAGAATTAGAGGGGGGATTATTGAGAGGGGGCACCAGAGGCCTCTGAAAGGGTTAATATGGAGAATGGCTTAGAATTTGCTAAAAGCCTGCCGCTTGGTCTGAGACGGTTTCTTGGGAATATTTTGCTATTGAATTTTTACAACTCTCCCTGATATTCTGCTACAGTTGTTTATTTGGAGTGATTTTCCATTAAATTAGTAAAAGCCTGAAGCCTGGCAGTTTGGAATTCACTAGCAGTATGGAGAGATATGTGTACCCAAAACCAAGGCCATGTTTAGCAGAACAGGACAGAATGTTTTTGTTTCCCCTAATTCAGCTGGGCAATATGTCTATGCGTAATTTGACCTATAACATGACTTGTAAAACGTTGATAAACAAAAGCGATGTTGAAGCTTGACGTAGAACTGAATTTGTATAATGTTGCAGTTTTCTCTCAATAAATGAGGTGCTCTGGCCCAGCGAGGGGGAAGGGATTTACAGGATCTGCGCTACTTTGCAGGACCATGGGCCCCCTCCCCTTAAGGCCTTAAGAGTACTGTGATTGTTAACATAATAAGTAATAAAACAATTCACACACAGAATTATTAGTTCTCTTTGTTTCCCATTGCTTTGAGTGAAGGGATCAAAATCCAAGAGCCCAGGTTCTGTTGCCCGGTGAGGGGTGGAGCAGGTTATACAATCCTTTGTTATGGATTCCCCTCCTCTTCTAGTGTCTTTCCTGAATTGACTCCAAATCTGTAAACCATTCTGATGTGCGAAGGGCAGTATATGATGACATTTTACTTACCCTTATGTGCTAAGTTGTAAGCAAAAAGGGAGCAGAGTCGTGCAGAAGAACCAGCCTGTGATGGGGTATATAGAACGCTACCCGTCCCTTTCCAAAGGGATTATCAACAGTACCCTTTAAGAGAGCCTGCAACCCAGAGTTCAGGGTTGTGAGAGTGTGGCTCCAAGGGAAAGATTAAGAACCCAGCAGGCTGCAGGAGGGAGACAGGCTCCTGGAGCCAGAAGTCCTTCCAAGGCTAGTCATGCAAAGGAGTTCTGAGGTAGGAACTTTAATTAGGGCTGGGGGAAGGGCCAGGGGGACCAACCTTGTGGAGTTTAACAAGCTGGGGCAGAATAAAAGCCAATTTTGTTTCTCCTGAACTGCTGTCTGTTCTGTGTTTTAAAGAAAGCCCTTCCTATCTCATACCACGCTTACCACACAGCCCTTTATGCAACAACCCCTGGGTTGGGGGCAGTTACAGAAGTTCCTGCAGGAGCTACATCAGATCCCTGAACCATGGCCAATCTGGCACCACCAGGACAGCCCAGTCTGGATGTTGCTCTATGCATTGAAGTACACGTCCTATGAGCGGCCATGGAGGAAACACAAACAACAAAAACAGCAGGTTCGTGAGACAGATGGCAGGATCTTTATTATCAAAACAAACCCCGACACATTTTGGCCCGAAAGACCTTCTTCAGAGGGTACAGAACCTCAAAATATAACCACAAATTAAAACAAATTAATAAATAAACATATACAAAAATTCAAGGGTACGGGGACTCCATAAAAACATAAACATATTGTACATCAATAAAAAAATCTAAAAACAGATATATATGTAAATAGGAATAATTGGCTGACAAACCATATAAATAAATAAATGTCAAAACACAATATAATGAATAACTAACTACATAAAGGCAATATACAATATGTTAATTATGTTTTTATGGAGTCCCTTATGTGCTTGAATTCTTGTATATATGTTTATTTCTTAGTTGCTTTAATTTGTGGTTATATTTTGAGGTTCTGTACCCTCTGAAGAAGGCCCTTTGGGCTAAAACGCGTTGGGGTTTGTTTTGATAATAAAGAGCCTGCCATCTATCTCACGAACCTGCTGTTTCTGTTATTTCTGTTCCCTGTGTGGGTTCCTTGTTCTCTGTGGTTCCATGGAAGAAACACATACAGCAGACAGTGCTTTGGCCAGGAATGGACTAGGACAGTGACTGAAGAATCAGTGTGCTTTGGCAATGGAGTGGTTGGCCATCAGATCCATCTCGGGATGATCCCAGAAGCACAGAATTTGCTGAAATGCCATCTGATTCAGTTCCCACTCCCCGAGATTGAGAGAGTGGCAACTAAGGATGTCTGTCTCCATGTTGTCGATTTCAGTGATATGTTGCACTGATAGAGTTAGATGGTTCTTTTCCACCAGGAGAATATGAGGGATATCTCCAGGGCCACTCAAACACTCTTCGTGCCCCCTTGCCAGATTGACATATGCCACTGCTGTACTATGACCGCTTTGCCTCTGACAAGCTCTGAAAGTGCAAAATGGCCAAATGAATGACTTGGCCTAGAGACTATTGATAGGCCATGCTGACCTCAGGCGGCTCCATTGGCCCTGAGCTGTCAAATTCTCACAATGTGCTCCCCAGCCCAACAGGCTGCTGTCCATCAACAGGAGAAGCCATAAGTGATTGTCCAGTGTCATACCTTTCCTCAAATGCTGTGGCTGCTGCCACCACCACAGGTTGGAGGGGCAGCCTGACCTCGAACTCCAGAGAGCTTAGACAACACAGAGACAGGAAGAACCTCTGGAGTGGCCTTATATAAGCTTGCTGTTACCGACTTCAAGAGGGGCATAATATCCTTTTGGGCAAGAGACTGAATCCACTGGAGCAGAACTCGAATCATCAGCCTGCACACACAGCCAACTGAAGGATAACAGTGGAAGCCATGAACTCATTCCTCAGGAAGAGTCCACCTTAAGATCCAGGGGATCTTTTAGGGTCATTCCTCCATCTACCGGGATGGTGGTCCAGTTTGTGACCACTGTGACATGCGCATCCACTCTTGGCGTGCCAAACCATGTGGTGCAGGCCTCCTGCAGAGCATAAAGCCTCCTGCAAATGTTCAGTTCCTTCACTAAGGAGTCGGACAAGTCCCACTCAGAGCATAAAAGGAAAAGCCATTGTAAACTTCTGAATCCCTTACAGGAGAGGGTGGATCAGAGCTACCAGTTTGTCCTTCCTGAACAGATGAACAACAATAGATTCATCATGATTTTCTGAAGGAGAAGTCATCTCATCCTCTGGGTTGGAATCATCACCCAAGAGTTCGGAACTGGACTCCGGGTTCCAGCCAAAGGAATCTCCAAACTCCAATCATTGCCAAGATTGCTTAGAAGGCAGCGCCCGAACCGGGCTCCAACTTGCCACCTGTACCTCTTCTGAGTGAGCAGAAAGAGACTGAGAGGCTCTAGAGTCTGAGTTGCCACGCCAGAAAGACCAAGCTTGCTGCAGAAGTTAGAAGAATTCTGGGAAGGACAACCCAGGTACTTAAGAGTCCCCTACTAGGCATATGCCCACATCCTCAGGGGAAACAGCAGTCGCTGGACCCTTACAAGAAGAAGAGCACTGGAACGCAAAGCCTGTCCTCCTTTTTTATTGCATCATCCACCACCTCCTGCTGCAACGATAAGGCTAGGGCACCAGTGTCTCCTCACTGAGACAGGAGAGACATAGGCCGTCCAAGGGTGCATCTGAAGCTGCCATGCAAGAAGTGCAGACACCAGAAATCAGTGACAAGGCTCTCCACAAACCAGGCAGTACTTTTTAGAAGCTGGCATATTGTATGAAGCTCCACTGCCATGGACAGTCAAGCAATGCAGGCTCAAGGTGTACTAAAACAGTGCAGAGCACCACGTGGACAGTAATAGTGTGCACTAGGGCTGAGCTAGCAGTAATAGTATGCAATAATGCCCTGCAGACAAGTCACCATGTGCTACCGGCACATATAAGAGATGTGGCAAAGCGCAGGAAGCACAACCAATGTGGAGGCAGTTGGACAAGGTGGGAAAACACTGGCACCAAACCAATGAACGCTCTGTATGGTCTAACTCGACTTACACACCATCCCCCCCCCCCCCCCAAACAAGTCAAACAGGGGTATGTCTACTAAACTACGTTAGTTTTGCCTGCTAACAAAACTGCGTGGTAAGCTGTAAACCACCACAGTATCTGCAGGGTGTGTTCCCAGGGAAGGTCCTGCAGATACTGCGGAGGTTTGGATTTCCCACAGACATCCTGCATTACCTGCCTTGGCAGATAAGAAGGTAACATGGGTCCCTGCAGTAAATCCATACGGAGGGATTGTAGCAATCAGGTATACAGAACTGTCAGCAGCTCTGTGCCCTGATCACTACCACCCCCCCCCCAATTGGCACAATCGGGCCTCCCCCCACTCACAATATTGCCGGTGCTGAGATCCACTGTACCAACAATATGAAAAATAAAAGTGTAGCCCCCCCCCTTCAGCAACAATCCTCATTGGGAGCTGCCCAGGAGGAATTGGTGCACCCTCTGCAGTTAAATGTGTCCCAGCTAGCCAGTCGGGCTAGGTCCCCCCCTCCCTTACCCTGATGCACAATTGCAAGGGTGGGGGAGACCCTGTGGTCCCTCTCCCACCTCCCATTACAAAAAAAAAAATAAAAAATCCCAGCTACCCATCTGGCAAGGGGGGCTCCACAGTCCCTCCAGCACATACCTATAGATCCATGGTAGTCTAGAGGAAGAACGGGGCAGAAGCGATCCTATATGATCTTGTCCCATCTAGCGGCCAAAAGAAAAAATGGCCACCATCACGAGGTGTTGCCCTCTGGGTAGCACCATGAGATCGCAGCCATCTTTGTTAGGGCATATGAGAAGGGCAGGAGGTAACGGGAAGTCAGAGGAGGGTTGTGGCGCCCCTCCACCCTTGCAATTGCGGTGGAGGGGTGATGTCGACAGCGGAGGTTGTGAGTGGGAGCTTAAACACCTGGTGGTATGATATCTACCTCTTCAGATGCTATGTGGAGCATTTCTTCTTGTCTCATCTATTCCTTTAACTATCACTGTATCTCTTATTCTGTCCTATCTAATTAATGGCGTTCTTTTCATATTTTCTGTAACTTTTATGTAATATTGTAAACCGCTCTGATGCTCTGGCTTGAGCGGTATATCAAATGTAATAAACATAAACATTATCTAGGATACTTTGAATGTCAGGGGGTGCAATGATCCCCCATGGGCAACTCCTGATAGGGATCGGGAGCTGTTGGGGGGGGGGGGTACTGCTTCTGCAGGAGGGCCCGCATGTTTATTTTTTATATTGTCTGTGCTGTGGATCGCAGCACCAACAATACTGGGAAGTGGGTGCCCGATTGTGGCATCTGTCTGATCGGCTGCAAGGCAGAGTCCAAGTTATCTGCCACCGTGATCGAGCCTGATTTTGGCAGCCACCACGTGAAATCTTTTTCATGTGGTAGCTTCCAACCATGGCCACCCCCACTCCCCAACCCAGTCTCACCCCTAGGGACATTCACCGCTAGAAAAACTGCCTGCAATATCTAATTTTTTTCGTGGGATAGCTCCTATTGTGAGACATTATTCCTGCATTAGCCCCCTGGTAGCAGTTAACACCCTTTAGTATACAGTATATACCCATTAGTTTTTGGTACTTTTGGTTCTTTAAGATTGGGCCCATTCTAACACAGTCCTTGATGGCAATCAATGAATATGGATAGGAGACTGGGTCATTATGAGTGTGGTTAATGTGATTTGTGTCTCCAGACTACAGAAGGTGATGATTGGATGTGATCACAAGTCGTAGGTCCTAATCCTGTCATACAGTGAATGTTATCTATGCTTAAGTATGCCCCTGCTCTAAAGTATACATTGGTCGTACGAAGAGACCAAGTCGGACACTATTTCAAGAACATACTGTAGATGTTTATGTTTATTTACTGTAGATCTTGTCTGAATACATTGTTGACCACTCTGCAGTACAATCATCAATTTATACAGTTGCATTGGAGGATTATTGACTCTGTTGTACAGGACTGGAAGCGAGGTACTTGCTCTTCCCATTTGAATTATAAGGAACAATATTAGAATTATTTGAACATGATTCATCCTTTTGGCCTCAATAACAAAGTTGAATGGTATAGCCTGATTTAAATTATGATTCTGTTGCTTTAAGATCTTTGGCATACGTCACTGAGGGAGAAAACTGAAAACAACACCGTGGCCATTTTTCAATAAGCCCTGGACATGAAATGTATGGATCACGAAGAATGGGTTGCCAATAAAGTGGCTGCTTTGAAGAGGAGTATAGAAAAAGCTTTTGAAGAAATGTTTCTTGAATAATGTTTTGAAGCAAAAAACGTTTTTAGTATATTAACCCTGAAGCAGAAGTAAGTGAATGTATAACTAGTTCGAAACACAACACTGTCGGTTGACACTGTTGGTTTTGGTGTTTTCTTCTCATATAATGCAGTTTCGTTTTGTTTTTAAAGGGAAAAAAAAGAGTGAATTTTTCTGCAAATAGCTAACATAACCATCAAGATAATTAAATATTTTTCCATGAATAAAACATGTAAAATTGACTTTTATTGTACTAGTCCTATCTGGCCTGGATTCTGGTTGTTTATGATCTGATGAAAAAAACAATTCTCTTGTTCCTCAGGACTGTTGGGATTGTGATTTTTTTGGTGGCTTTTGTCCCCTAACTAGGGGTGTCGTAGGTGTTTCTATCAATTAATACGTCCTCTGGCGATCTTTAGTTAGATTGGACCCTCTAATGGAATTCATCGGTAGTGAGGGTGGAAAGGGTGACAAGAAGGACATTTAAAATGTATATGCTGTTGTTCTTAGGTGCTGTTGAGTCAATGTGGATTCATGGCGACCCTGTGGATAGTTGTTCTAAACTGTCTTCAGTCTTCAGTCAGGTGGCTAATTGTTAATACAAAAACATGGATGCCATTCTATCAATCTACGCACTGTACACCTTCCTATTTTGCATTGACCTTTGACCATGCCAGCCAAGCATATTTTTTTCAAAGGACTTCTCTCTTCATATGATGTGTCCAAAGCATGAAAGTTGAAGTCTTGACATTTGAGCTTCTAATGAAAACTTAGATACACCCTAGAATATTGAGGGAACTTGGGGACGTTCAATGCCTCGGAGTAGGGAGTGGTGCCAAAGGACTGGAGAAAGGCAGATGTGGTCCCTTTACACAAAAGCAGAAGTAAGGATGTGTTTGAAAACTACAGGCTGGTTAGTTTAACCTTGGTGGTGAGTAAATTATTGGAAGCGCTGCTGAAAGAGAAAATAGTAAGGTTTCTGGAATACAGCAGGGATTACAGGATCAGAGGCAGCATGGATTCACCAGAGGCAGGTCTTGTCAGACAAATCTGATTGATTTCTTTGAATGGGTGACCAGGGAATTTGACCGAGGGACAGCCCTGGATGTGGTGTATTTAGATTTCAGTAAAGCCTTTGACACCGTTCCTCACACAAACTAAGCACCCTAGGGATGGACCCTAAATTTACTGCTTGGATTAGAAATTGGTTGAGTGGGAGGCAACAAAGGGTACAGGCAATGTTCCCTCTAATTTTCTGTAGGCTGTGTGCGCATAAAATATCAGCTGTGTGCAGCTTTTGAAGGAAGGTTACATTTTTGTGCGCCACATAACGACACTCGGAATTATATACTTTAAAATGTGACTACACGTCAGAATACAGTATGTACACCACATTGATTTTAATCAAATTAAATGAAAATAGACGATTACTAAATGAAGCGGGAAATTTCTAGTAATTACAATCATAACTTTTAAATTTTAAGACGTCTGTGTTGTTTTCTATCAGAATCAGAGCCATAATTTTTGTGCGCTCTGTTGTAAAGTATGTGCGCTTGCTCGGCGAGGTGTGTGCGCGCGCACACGCGCACAGCTTAGAGGGAACAGTGGGTACAGGTAAATGGAGCTCACTCTGAGAAGGAGGTTACCAGTGGTGTGCCCCAGGGATCTGTCCTTGGTCCGATTCTTTTTAACATCTTTGTTAGTGATACAGCGGAAGGGTTGTCGGGTAAGGTTTACCTTTTTTTGCGAATGATACCAAAATCTGCAATAGAGTAGACACCCAGGAAGGTATAGATAACATGAGGGGGGGATCTAGCTAAGCTTGAAAAATGGTCTAGAATTTGGCAGCTGAGATTTAATGTAAAAAATGTAAGGTCATGCATTTGAGCTGCAGCAATCCAAGGGAGCAATATAGCATAAGGGGTGAAGTACTTTTGTCCACTAAAGAAGAGCAGGACTTAGGCATGTTTCTGTCTGATGATCTTAAAGTAGCTAAACAGGCAGAAAAGGCGACGGCAAAAGCTAGAATGATGCTTGAGTGTATAGGGAGAGGAATGGCCATCAGAAGAAAGGAGGCGATAGTGCCTCTGTACAAGTCTTTGGTGCGACCTCATTTGGAGTATTGTGTGCAATTCTGGAGATCGCACCTTCAAAAGGATATAAACAGGCTGGAGTCTGTACAGAGTGTGGATACTAAAATGATTAGTGGTCTTCATTATAAAGCATATGAGGATCTTAATATGTACACCTTAGAGGAAAGGCGGAATAGAGGTGATATGACTGAGACGTTTATATACCTCCGTGGCATAAATGCACAGGAGGAGAGCCTCTTTCGATTGAAAGCTAGCTCTTCTACAAGGGGACATGGGATGAGGGTGAAAGGGGATAGATTCAGGAGTGATATGCAGAAATATTTCTTTACGGAAAGAGTGGTGGATCCGTGGAATAGTCTCCCAGTGGAGGTGGTAGAGATGAGGACAGTATCTGAATTCAAAGAAGCATGGGACAAACACAGAGGATCTCTAAAGGAAAAATGGGGAATGTTGTAGTGGTTGATATGGAAGGACAGACTATGAGTTGTCATAATAGAGCATTTAAATACAATTTACCTGTTAGTCAATTTCTCAGGATTAAAAGGATCTGCACCACTGATAGGGACTTCGAACGTCACTCGGTTGATATGCACCATAGATTTAAAGCCAGGGGATATCCAGAGGAAAGTATTAAGAAAGCTTATGTCAGGGCATGCACTACAGATCGGTCCTTGTTGTTACAGAAGAAGAACTCCTCAAAGAAATCAGATAAGGTAGTTTGCACCCTAACTTTCTCACGACATTCCAAATCAATTATGAACATTCTTAAACAGGAGTGGCATCTCCTTACCACTATGCCAGCTTTTGACACAAAGCAAATCATGGTAGCTTACAAGAGGAATACAAATTTAGCTAATGCCCTTGTACCATCTGCCCTCATGAAATACCACGCCCCTCCTAAAATCAAGGGCCATTATACTTGTGGGAACTGCTCCATCTGCTTGCACACTATTATCACCAAAAATAGTTTTACTGACTTTAAATCAGGGCATAAAATACATTTGAATCAGTATACAAATTGTAGAACATCTAATGTGATTTATCTCATACAATGTCCATGCCATCTTGTATACATTGGTAAGACTAAAAGAGAAATCCATACTCGAATCACCGAACACAAAAGCTGTATTTCTAGGAAAATCATTGATAAACCCCTGGTATCGCACTGGATTGCATCCGATCATAAGGTCAATGAGTTAAAATATTTAGTTCTAAAACAAGTAAAACCACATTGGAGAGGAGGGGACATCAACAAAACCTTATTGAGGCTAGAACAAAGATATATTTTTGAATTTAAGAGTATGTTTCCACATGGTCTCAATCAGGAAACGGATATGGAAATTACACTTACCTGGTAATTGATGTTCCTTGAGGGAGTACAGTTCAGTCCTCCACCACTGGGTAGTGCACCTCCTCCTGCAACATGGAGACTGGACAAGTCAAACTTGTGACATCACCGGGTATATCCTGCTGGTCTTCTCCCATGATCCCCCAGTGACCTACTGTCAAAGCAGACTCAAAGGAGCAAACAAACAACCAGTTAAAGTACTAAATACAAAGCTATGCTCAAACTTCAACTTTAAAATCACAGGGCCCAAAAAGAAAGGCCGAAAAACACCCTCCTCCGTGCCCCTGTCCCCCTGCGCACCAAACAGCGGAAGACAGAGAGCTAGAAGGAAGGAGAACTAAGGAAGAGTATAGGCAGAAAAGGTTGCTCTCGCGATTACCGGCCAATCAGAGCCCGTTGCCGACTCTAGGATCCGAAAGCATACTCGGAACTGACGCCTCGCGTCTGAAACATTCATCCCCGGGCGGGAATGAGGACTGAACTGTACTCCCTCAAGGAACATCAATTACCAGGTAAGTGTAATTTCCATTTCCTTTTCGGTCCTACAGTTCAGTCCTCCACCACTGGGATGTACCAGAGCAGTAATCATTGGGAGGGACCTATCCAGTCGGCTCGGCCCCTAAACGAACAGAGCAGGCACCGACCCCAGCCCGCTCCTCATGTCAACAGGCGGTAAGCCAACCAGGAAGACACGACCGAGAGCCCACTGGGATCCTCTTCACTGGTGAAAACAGCACAGAACTCTGCCCCAAGCAGCGCTAGTGCTTCAGAAAGACAAACTCGCCATCGCAAACACACTGAACGCCCTAGAAACAGACTTACTGAGAAGGCTACCGGAGCTCCGCCTGAAAAATCCGATGGAGCTCCCCCTTGGCTCTCGACCCAACCAGGGTGTCAAGTGTTAGCAACCGCTGCTCTCCCGCAGAACCCGCCTCCACGGAGGGACAGGCAGCGAAGAGACCTCCCAGAAAGCGACGGAACCTCACCTAAGGTCCAAGGAACGCAGGTTACAAGCAAAGTGTTCTTGCGTAAGTCCCAAACCGACAACTAAACAGGCACAGCCGGATTCCACGAGGGAGAACGGAACCGAGGTCCATCCAGACAGAGGTGGGAAGCAAAATGAGGGAAATGGAAAAACCACCAGCGTCAAACACCCTTATTTGTCACACCTCTTAAGGGCTTTATTCTTTGCAACACAAAGTAGCTCTACAGCTATGTCCTGGACCAGTTGGAGTCTTTTTAATTGAGAATGTGGAATGCAGCTAAGCAATGAGTTGCAATAAACCAAGCGTGATCCACCAAGGGCATATAAGAGGGTGTCAAGTGCCCCAGAGTCCAGCGTTGTTTCAGAAGATGTGGAGTCTTACATGGTGTGACAAAAAAGAAAGGAGACTCTGGTAGCCACGCCCACGATGCAATGCCAGTAGGCCAACCGCTTACATCACCTGGATATGCCCTCCGGAATTGGAGGAACCATGCAGAAGTAGCAATCGCCAACGTGATCCATGGGCCCTCTCCAGATCATTGGAACCGCAAAAGACTTTGATGGTCTTTTCCCATCCATCCACAGCCTGAGATCTGCTACACATGTATTGCAGCATATGTGTGGCGCCTAGCTTTTATCCTGATCTTTTATTCTGCAGCCAAAATATAAATTGTAGGCTTTCTGAACCGCCACAGTCATATGCCATTTTTGTGATGTAAAAGTCACATCACCACAACTAGAGCAGAAATTATCTGCATGATTAACACCAGGACGAGGAATCGCCAAATATGCTGTGAGTGACCTATCAGTTTAAAATAAATGTTTTTTTTTTGTTTTGTTTTGTTTTTTTACTGTCAAGCGATGCAAATTCAAGTAGTGACTGCAGCAACTGGTTTTGGACAGTTATTTTGATTGGTTGCAAGTAAAGATTATGCAAGCTCACGCAAATGTTGCAGAATACACTGGTAATGGTCCCCACTGACTAATGAAGAGCACATATCTTAGCAACCAGACCCAGTCGGCCATTTTCACTATGACCTCTGAAAGGCATAGAATGGACCGGGCCACGGCCCCGTACCAATGCGTCGACGCTATCCAGTAGCCTCATATGTCCTCTGCTAAACATCGACCCGTCGCCGCAGACTGACAGGTCGCCATGAGGTCCAATATGGGCTGACCGCATCTGAGCACACGCGGCGCGCACACCGCCTGATGCAATCTCATTCCTCCGGCAAACACTCGAACCCCGCTAAGGACATTCGCCACCACAGTGTCCCCACCGAAACGCAGGCCGCCAAGGCTTCAACCGCGCACGCTGTCCCTTCGCTCGGGCCACCCTGACCACCCGACCGACTCCACCCTGCCGATCGAAATAGGCCACCATCCCGGAGATCTCAGACAGCACCTACAGCGCTCGATCCGCTACCGTGTCCGTGAATGCCTGCCACGGCTGACGTACCGCGTACCGTTCCAGTCAGACGATGGAACACTGGGCGTGCTGCGTACACTAAAACGCCTTGTACATAAAGGATCCCCAAAATGTAGCTGAGTCTAACCACGCTGTGGCCAAGCTCCCGGAAGAGAGGGACAGAACCTTATAAAAAAGAAGTGGGGACAATTAGGAAGGCTTTCCTGTCTGATTATTATTATTTTTTTTTTTCCTTTTTACAACTCCATAAGGGCCACAAGGCACACAACCGAACAGGGCATTGTCCAGAGAACGCAAGGCCCCTCCTCCAGGCTGACTCCACAGCCTAAACCGGCAGTCACCTTGGCTGATGCCGAGCAGCGCGGAAGCCAACTTGTAAGCCCAGCATATGAAGTATGCCTACTAGTACAGCATTCCACAATGGAGGGACATGTAACCGGACGGCTTTGAATATGAACCTACAGATATCCCGCGCTTGCTCCAAGACAAGCACTGTGCAGCCTACTGGTCTTCTCGGAGCACCGCCACGACCCAAAGACCTAAACCGGCCAGCAAAAGACGACGTACGCTGGGCCCGAAGGAACCTGGTTGAACGGATCCCAGCACTCCCTGTATCGTTAGGATCGGAGCCTCCCCCCAAGGACTCAGCCCTGGCTGAAACCGGCTGAGCATAACTCCAGGCCCTGCGGCGAGCCCCCACGAAGAAGTGGGACGCAACGATGCCTTGAGGAAAGGGAAGGCCCAATGGGTGAAGCAAGTTGCTAGCCGACCAAGGGAGTAAACCCCACACGCGCACCTAAACGGAAGGTCGGAAGAACCGAGGATTCTGGTCCCACAGGTGCGCCTGCTAGCCTTTAACAACATACACCTCCGCAGGTACAAAAAACTTAAATTGTGAGCACCTTCAGGGGCAAGGGGAATAGACGACAGCCTCCGACTGTTGACCACCTTGTCTTGCACAACAGACAGCAGCACCCCACTAAACAAATGATTGGGAATATATGACCTCAGAACCCCAAGACAGAGGTAAAACAGTAGAACGTGCAGTGGACATGAATTTCCAGATCTGCCAGCCCCCCTGCCCACATTGAGAAGAGGCAGAGAAGAACTGGACCGGCGGATCTGGAGAGGTGCCTCCTGGACAGCCGGGCCACCGAAGGGAAAGCTGATGACTGAGGCCCAAACTCCTCAGGATGGCCCCGTCTTGCATTGGCAACCCCATGCAACACCATGACAACCCCGCTCACGATATCCCAAGCGATCTCTGTCATTGCTGCAACAATCACCTGAGCATGAGATCACAGACGGAACACGGACATGCAGACGCACTCAAGGAGAGTGCACCTAAGAAGTATGAGCCTATCCAACATCCAGCACCACGTGTCCAGGTGTCCCACTCCTGTCACCCAAAACACAGGACGCTTGAACCTAGGTGACCGTCATAGCAAAGACAGGGAGGCCTGACTGCCGCTATCAACCCTTCCAGGACCCTGGAACACTAAGCCCCGGACTGTGCCATCCAGCAACACTTCTCACGATCCCCAGCAGGGGCCTTTCCCCAGATGGCCCAGATGGGCAGTGTTCCCGCCAAATGGGCAAGCTGCGCTCTGATAACATAGTGCAGAAAACCAAATCAAAGTGTCTTAACCTAGCTAATTTTTGTCTAATAGTGATCATTCATAATATCAGCCAGGCTCAATCATAACATTAGTATTAATGATCTCTAAAGATTGAAGAGTTACTAATGTAACACTAATTTTAAAGAGCTTCAAAGGCGATCTTGGAAACTACAGACCAATGAATCTGAGTTCAGTGCCAGTTAAATGATAGAACTTGTTCTGAAAAGCAGCACCAAGCTGTCTTTTCAAAGGGTTAATAAACATGTGAGTAAGCCAAATGATATGTATCTGGATGTTTTAGAAAGTACTTGACAAAGCCCCTTATGAACTTCTCCTGAGGAAGGAGATGATGTGCTATTATAGAATGGGAAATGGATCAAAAACAGGAACACAATAGGACTAAATGGCCAGTTTTCTCACAGGAGACCCGTAAAAAGTGGAATGTCTCGGGATCTGCACTGGAACTGGCATCTGGTAACATCTACTGCACTGAAATGATCTGGAAAAGAGATCAGCAAGCATGGCGATCAAATTTGCAGATGGCATAACGACATTTAGAGGCTGTCTGCACAATTTCCAAGCGTATAAACATGGAAATAGCATCCTTATGTAAATGACAATTTCAGAAAGGGCTCAATTTGTAGGTGGTTGTGCCGCCGATGACCCTGAATGGCCAAATCCTAGCATGGAAACCTGCTGCTGACAGACGTCGCTAACTGCCAGAATGCAGACAAAGGTAAAGGCACCCCCCAAGAAGTAAAACCCAAACCAATCACATTGCATTCAAAGAACTATAAACTATCATGAAATTTATTTTATTTATTTATTTATTTAACTGTTCTTCTATACCGCTCTATTTTAGATCAGAGCGGTTTACATTTAACATCAACTATACAACACAGGCACTTTGAGTTGTATTTACAATAAACAGGGAGATCAACTTGGAAATAACTGGGGAAACTATGTATATTGTGTAATTATTAACATTGTATTACACTGGTACCTGATTTCAGGCAGAACATATCTACATCTTATTTACACTGGGAGTCTGAATTCTAGTTCAGTGGGTACTTCTTAGAGATCGGTTGGTTATCCTTTTTCATGCTGAGTCTGCTTGTTTAGTTGGGGTGAGTGATTGTCTGAGGGGCAATAAGTATGCTTACTAAGGCTGGATTCAGGGTAGTATGTGGTGAACAGGTGCTGCTTTAATGCCTTCCTGAATTAAAAGGAAATTAAAATTAGAATTAAAACTAAAAGTAACAGCAAAAGGAAGTCCTTATCTGGGTGTAGCCGCGTGGAACAGCGTCGTCTGCTCAAACGCAGGGCTGCTCCGCTCTCCGCCACGAGGCCTCAGCCCTGCCGAGAAAATGGCGCCAATCTGAAGCAGGCCCGTTTGGCGCCAAACACCACAGAGGCGGCAAGAGCTCAGAGCCCCTCCATGCGGACTCGAGAGACTCCCTTGTGGCGTCGGGATGCAGCAGTTACCCCGCTGTAGCTGCGGGGTGAAGAGCTGTCCAGACACGCTGCTGCCTCGTGCCACCAGAAGTAGCAGACGCTGCGAGCCCCGGCACACCGGCTAAAGAACCTCGAACGGCCTGAGGCTCCCGCCGCGATGGGAATCTGCCGCATGGACACTGCCAAAATGCAGGTGTTCCACAGAGCTCTCCCCCGTACAGTCCTGGGGGAGAGATCATCACCGGGCACAGAGACCGAAGAATCCCAAGCAGAGAGGCTAGCTGGCAGCGTGAACTTTGAAAAGGGACAGAACCCCCCTTTACACTAAGGCCGACTAGGTGAAAATAAATAAAGTAAAAGTAAATGAAATTAAATGAAAATGAAAATGAATTCTATTTACAGGATTACACCTAAAGAAGGGCAAAAGAAATGCAAGGTAAATCAAATCCTGACTAACTGCTCCTAAACTGCTTCTCAAGTGAGCCCAGCACCTAGGCTCACTACGTCCTCATGCTGCATGGAGACTGGACACACTGGGGGATCATGGGAGAAGACCAGCAGGATATACCCGGTGATGTCACAAGTTTGACTTGTCCAGTCTCCATGTTGCAGGAGGAGGTGCACTACCCAGTGGTGGAGGACTGAACTGTAGGACCGATAAGGAACTCTCAGTTTTTCTTTAGTCCATGTCATACACAGATTACATTTTTCTTTTTCTTTTTATTTATCTGGGGCAAAATATATTGATTCTCAGATTTTTTCACATCATCTGTACACATAATCTACAGTATTTAACATTGATCAACTTTATCTTAAATTAATAGGAAGTTTGTTTTATTAACAAGCATCTGTTCATGCTTTTATTAGGAACAAATGTTGAAGAACATAATGTATAGAGCCTTTGATTATGTGAGGTGCATATTATCTTGGTTAGAGAGGAGTCATCCTAAGTTTCTTCGTTTAGATCCTCCAATCGGCTTCTCTACTTTTTTGGCGCCAGAATCACAGGGCTATAATTAAATCCCCTCGTTCAGTTTAGTTTCACTTTCGGTATCACGAGAATACTGCCAGCGGTCCCTGCTCTTTTGAGGTAATATAATGTTTCTTCAAATTCTATCACTACTTTCAATTTTGTTTACGTAATGTGTAGTAGTTACATAGATTAGATACAGTTATATACACATTGCACTATGCCACATTACGTTTCAATAATGTACAGGTTAGTACAGGTTTTTAACAGAGTCGTTTGAAAGTCTCTTCGGACTACCACGATGTCTCACATCCCTCCTCCTCCCTCTCCTTTAGAATTACAGAAGATTAGTATGTCATTCCCAAAAAAAGATGAAATTAGGCTTACCTGCTAATTGTAGTTCCTGGAGTGGACACAGGCTAGTCCCGAAACCTCTGGGTTCCCCATCTCATGTAGCAGCTTGGAGACTGAGAAACTCCTCTTTTTGTGACATCACTGGTATATCCTCTCTGGATCCGCCTCGAGTCACCAGTTACCTACTGACAAAGCAGACTCACCGGAGCAACAAGTAAGAATCCAGAAATAACAATAAACTAACTAGAACTGCTCCAACCCTTTAACCAACTGTGACTTTAGTCTGATCAGACCACACCCCCGTCCCGAAGGAAGGAAAGTGTACCCGAAGACAGCAGCATAATGAGGCGAAACCTCCTGTAACCCCAGAATCCCTGCAAATACTGGCAGAACTTACCAGTAAGGCATCCGTAACGCTTCAGGCTCCTTAAACCGCGAAACACTAGGGAGGGATACGGGACTAGCCTGTGTCCACTCCAGGAACTACAATTAGCAGGTAAGCCTAATTTCATCTTCCTGATCGTGTCCACAGGCTAGTCCCGAAACCTCTGGGTAGTACCAGAGCAGTGAAGAGACTCTTCAAGTACGGGGAGGGGTATGCAAACCAGCCTGAAGCACAGCCGCCCCGAAAGTGACTTCCTCCCGCCGTTGAAGGTCCAACCGATAGTGCTTCACAAAAGAATTCAACAACGACCAGGTCGCCGCCCTACAAATCTCCCCTGGAGACACCGACCGACGCTCTGCCCAAGAGGCGGCCTGAGCCCTGGTAGAGTGGGCTCGCAAACCCGCCGGCACCAGCTTCCCCTTCAAGACATATGCCGATGCAATGGCTTCCTTAAGCCACCTAGAAATAGACGCTTTGGACGCCGCTTCGCCCTTTCTCAGCCCTGCGAAAAGCACAAAAAGCCTGTCCGACTTCCGAAAGGACTCCGTTCGCCGAATATACTTCTTTAAGGCACGGCCAACGTCCAAACGGTGCAGCCTCTCCGACGCCGCTCCGCGTGCACTCCCCGAGAAGGCCAGCAACGAGATATCCTGACTCACATGGAACGGCGAGACGACCTTCGGCAGAAAAGCCGGCACCGTCCGCAGTTCCATCTTTGACGCAAAGAAGGAGAGGTAAGGCTCCCAGCACGACAAAGCCTGCAGTTCAGAGATCCGCCGGGCAGAACACACCGCCACCAAAAAAATCACCTTTAGCATAAGGTCCTTGAGAGTCGCCCGGGACAGAGGCTCAAAAGACTTGCGCTCGAGGGCTTCCAGCACGAACGGGAGGTGCCACTGGGGCACGATCTGCCGCAACGGAGGGCGCAGGATGGATACCGCCCGTAAAAAACGCTTGACGTCCCCCTGAGAACCAAGCGACTGACCTCCTACCCTGCCCCTGTAACAGGACAGGGCAGCGACTTGCACACGCAGGGACGCGGCTGCTAAGCCCTTATCAAAACCATCTTGCAGGAATTCCAAGATATGAGGCACCGAGGCCTTTAGAGGCATGCACCCCTTAGCTCCGCACCAGGACTCAAAGATCCGCCAAATACGGACGTAGGCTAACGAAGTAGACCGCCGGCGGGCCCTCAACAAAGTCGCAATGACCGCCGACGAGTGACCCCAGGAGCTCAGCCGCGCCCGCTCAAGAGCCAGGCCGTAAACGAGAACCGATCCATGTGCGGCATGAATAGGGGGCCCTGCGACAGAAGGTCCGGCCGGGCTGGAAGACGCCACGTTTCACGACCAACAACCGCACCAGGTCCCCGTACCAGGGCCGTCGAGGCCAGTCCGGGGCTATCAGAATGACCTGTCCCCGGAACCTGTCTATGCGCTGTATCACGCGGCCGATCAGAACCCACGGTGGGAAGACGTAGAGCAACTGGCCCTCCGGCCAGACCTGAATGAGAGCGTCCAGGCCTTCCGACATTCTCTCTCTCCGCCTGCTGTAAAAACGACTTGCCTTTGCCGAGGCGAAGGTCGCCATGAGATCCATGACCGGCTCGCCCCACCTGCGGACCACCATCCGGAAGACGTCGGGATGCAGAACCCACTCCCCCGGGTCCACTCTGACCCGGCTGAGGAAGTCGGCCTGAACGTTGTCTACCCCGGCCACGTGCGCCGCCGAGAGATCCAGCAGGTGGGATTCCGCCCAACAGCACAGCTCTCCGGCCTCCTCCTCGAGTGCCACGCTGCTGGTTCCCCCTTGCTTGTTGACATAGGCCACCGCCGTCGCATTGTCGGAAAACACCCGGACGGCCCTTCCGGCGAGGAGGGAGTGGAAGCTTCGCAACGCCAGCACTATGGCGCGCAGCTCCAATCTGTTGATCGGCCACAGCCGTTCCTGAGCATTCCACTGACCCTGCGAGAAACTGCCATGGCAGTGAGCTCCCCAGCCGAGGAGGCTGGCATCGGTCGTCAGAGGAACCCAGGCTGGGGACTCCAGATCCTTGCCGCGGTCCAGCGAATTGGGAAGAAGCCACCACCGCAGGGTCTGCCGAACCCCCTCCGGGCATGGGAGCCTCTGGGACAGCGGGTCCCGCTGAGGCGACCAGCGCCGAAGGAGCGCTCCCTGCAAGGGTCGCATGTGCGCCCTCGCCCACGGTACGGATTCTATGGTCACCGCCATGGTGCCCAGCAGCTGCAGGTAAAGCCAGGCCGTTGGCGACCCTAATGTCAAGAACTTGGCTACCAGACCCCGTAGGGCCAGTGCCCGCTTGTCCGTGAGGAAGACCTTCCCCACGCGCATGTCGAACCGAGCCGCCAGGTACTCCAGATTCTGCGACGGCACTAAGCGACTCTTCGAAAGGTTGACTATCCAACCGAGCCCTTTGAGGAAGGCTACCACTCTGGCCGTTGCCGCCACGCTCTCTGTCCGAGACTTCGCTCTGATCAGCCAATCGTCTAGATAGGGATGCACCAGGATGCCTTCTTTCCGCAAGGCCACCGCTACCACTACCATGACCTTCGTGAAAATCCACGGAGCCGTTGCCAGGCCAAAGGGTAGCGCCCGGAACTGGAAGTGACTGAAGGGAAGCACGAAACGGAGGAACCTGTGGTGGTCCGGACGTATGGGGATGTGAAGGTAGGCCTCGGACAAATCTAGCGAGGTGAGGAACTCTCCCTTCTGCACCGCCACGATAACCGACCGCAGTGTTTCCATGTGAAAATGGGACACCCGGAGACAGCGATTCATGCCCTTGAGATCCAGAATGGGCCGTACCCCGCCGTCCTTTTTCAGAACAACGAAGTAGATGGAGTATCGACCGCTGCCGCATTGCTCTGGTGGAACCGGAACAATGGCCCGGAGTGCCAGAAGCTTTTGCACGGTCTCCCGGAGAACCGTCCGTTTGGCGAGCGACCTGCCGGGGGACCGCACAAAGAACTCTCTCACGGGCCGCTGAAACTCCAGCGTATAACCCTCTCGGATGACCTCCAGAACCCACTGATCGGAAGTGATTTGGGCCCAGGCAGGATAAAACTCCTGCAGTCGCCCCCCGACGGCCAGAGGAGGCTGCTGGGCACCCCTTATCTCATTGTGGCTTTTTGGAGGGGAAAGAGGATGAGGAGGCCGCACCGAAGCCCCGGCCCACCCCCCGAAACCCCCGGAAGCCTTGGGACCTGTTAGGGAAACGACCGCGAGGGAAGGAACTGAAGCGCGGAGAACGGAACCGGTGGAACTCCCGCTGTTGACCCCTGCCCGCCGGGGCCGGCCGGCCGCCCAGACCTGGGCTTGTCCTCAGGCAACCGACCCCCTTTGGACTCCCCAAGATCTTTAACCAGCTTCTCTAGGTCTTCCCCAAAGAGCAGCCGACCCTTAAAGGGAAGTTTACTCAACCGAGCCTTGGAGGAAGTATCCGCCGCCCAGTTACGTAACCACAAGTAGCGGCACGCTGCCACGGCCGAGGCCATACTTTTGGACAAACCGCGCATGAGATCATAATGAATATCCGCCAGATAAGCCGCCCCTGACTCCAATCTGGCCGCCTCCTCCGACAAAACGCTTTCCTGACCAGTATGCACCCGCTGGGACCAGCGCAAGCAAGCTCTGGCCACCCAGACCCTGCATATAGCGGCCTGAAGCGATAGGGCATTAACATCGAACACTTGTCTTAACAGCACATCCAACTTTCTGTCCTGAGAGTCTTTAAGGGCCGCACCACCCTCAACCGGGATGGTAGTCTTCTTAGTTACTGCGGAGACAGCCGCGTCCACCTTCGGAGATCTAAACACCTCCTTGTCAGCCTCCACCAGAGGATACAGGCGGCTCATGACGCGCGCCCCTCTCAATGGAGCCTCTGGGGTATTCCATTCTTCCTGAATCATCTCGCGAAACACTCGGTGCACCGGAAAAACGCTCTGGCTTTTCCGGAAGACCTGCAACAAAGGGTCCTCTAGGGTCTCCTCCTCTTGCGAACCCGGAACCGGAATGTTCAACACCTTCAAGGCCTCCGCGATTAGGGCCGGCAATTCCTCTCGACGGAAGACCCTTACCACTCGGGCCTGATCCTCAGTATCAGCCAGCTCACCTTCCTCCAGCTCTTCTTCTAAATCCAGGCTCAAACCTTCCTCATCCGACAGGGGCCCCTCAGAGGCCAATGACTGTTCTGCGCCAGCCCCCTCACCACGTGGTCTCTTAACCCCGTGTGGAAGGTCTTCTAGCGGACCCTGAGCAGAGGGCCGCTTCACCGTGCGTCCGCATACCGTAGCTTTCGGCTGCTGCGCGCTACCCAGGGCGGACTGCTGCAGCAATAAAAGAAAATCAGGAGAAAAAACAGATGCCAGTTGCTGAGGCCAGGCCACCGGCGACGCAGTAAGCTCCACCGCGGAGGAGGGCCCTGCCACCGGCTCCGCCTGCGGGAACTCGGAAGCCTGTGAGGTAGAAGGCTGTGCGCTGGGTCCTAACGCTTCCCCTCTCTCCTGCTCCGTCCCGGAGGCGTCCCTCACACACAACTTACACACCCCCGACTCTGTGGCCTTCTTAGCACCACAGACTACGCACAGAGGTTTTGAGGGCATGGTAAAAGCGAAAACAAACCCACCAAAACTGGGGCTATTCTCAATCACCCCCGCAGGAAAAGGAAAGAGGATCCAGACCCGGGACCGGGCGAATAGAACGGGTACCCTCTCAAAACAAGTTTGCAATTGAGCACTGGAGCCCTGCCTATTAAATCCTACCGGTGCTCCGTTATTTATATTTTTTATTCTTATTTTTTTTATTTTTTTATTTTTTTACAAAGATCTTACACTAACGCGGTCCCGAGAGCCTAAGGCTCGCTTCAGGGTATTCCAGCAATCCTCCGGGAAGAAAATCCCAGCCTGTACGCCCAGGCCCCGGGGCCTGAAACACAGAATGCACGCGGCGGCAGGCCTGAAGCCTGGTTCGCGCCAAAAACCGCACTGCCGGGTTATCACTTAGAGCGCGCGGCTGCTTACCTGCGCCGGGAGCAGCGGAGCTTTAGCCCGGTCAATTCTGTCTGCCACCGCCTCCCGGAGCCCGACTTCGAACCGGGAGGGGGGGGTGGCTCTGAACGCTGAAGAAGCACCTTTTCTCCTCCTACTACCTCGTGTAGCCACTGCTCAGCTGCCAGGCGTGCTTGCAGGCAAACTTCTGCTTGACGCCGGCAGTGCTGAGATACCGCTCCCACCAAGCCAGGTAAGACCGGAGCTGCTTCGTACTGAGGGATAACGCTAAGCAGAGATCCCGAGGCCCCGAAGGGAGACAGGAAGACGGGAGGAGGGACCCGGAGCAGAGGTCAGGCCTGACAGAACTTAAAGGCACAGACACCCAAAGCCCAGGTCTCTTAAGCTTGTAGAATTGGTTGTTAAGTTTAACCCAAAGCAAAATGTCCTAAAAGCAAACTACTCTATTCCCATTTGTTTCTCCAGTGAGCCCACCACTGGGCTCACATCCATCCAGCTGCTTGGAGACTGAGGTAACTGGTGACTCGAGGCGGATCCAGAGAGGATATACCAGTGATGTCACAAAAAGAGGAGTTTCTCAGTCTCCAAGCTGCTACATGAGATGGGGAACCCAGAGGTTTCGGGACTAGCCTGTGGACACGATCAGGAAGGATCATTTTTGATTTTCCTCACACTTTGGCAACGAATGAGCAAGGTTCCATAGTATAGTTCATAATCTAAGTTTGGCCGTGATAAACCCACATAGGAAACCACTTTCCATTCACTGCTAAGATATGCAGTTTTTGTGCCATAACACCACCACGGCACCGAAGTAGATTAGTAACAACGGTTCTGAGTCATCATGATAATAATTATGCATATTGTATACTTTCAGTTATGCAACATTTGCTACAATCAGTTTAAGCTGTCAGCTCCATAGCGGTCCCGTGTGTACAAGGTATTTTTCCATTTGCATTACATTATAGGTCTGAATATAAAAGATGGGTGATTTTTCTGATGTCATATGTCAAGTCATGTTACTGTTTTTAAAGGTAATTCAGTGCACTCTTTCTCCGGGTTCAGCGATCATCGTTCTAAACGCCGAGTTTTAAACAACTGGGCTCCTCTCTGTAAACGGCATACTTGGCCCCTCTCATACGGCTATTTAGTACATTTTATTCTATGCTTAAGTGTTTTAGCAAAGCACTGTGTTTTAATCATTCTCACCTTTAAGTAGGTTTGAATTAAAAGGACATTTCTGTCTACACCATATCATGTTTATTTTTTGATGTTCTTAGTAAGTAAACGTAATGTACGTTTTCCAATCAAGTTTAGTTCCCATCACCATATACTCCGGTGGTGTAGAGTTTAGGTTCCTTCCCTCAGTGGGCAGCACTATAAGCCTTTCCCACACATTTATGTATTATAACCTGTAATTTTTAAACATTCAAGAACAATATAATAATTTAAAGAAAATGAACAGATGAGGTATGTTACATCCTTTGGACAATCAGTAACGTGTGATTTAATTTTCCTGCATTTTCATTCACGTTATTTTCACATCACATTAAACATATCATTTTACATAACGTTCATGGTAATACATGACTTTCAATATGATCTACTGATCAGTTAATACTGAATACGGACTCTCTTGTTTGCCCTCTTACAGATTCTCAAACTTGTGATTTGGTCTTGATTAAGTATAAGCGCAAGTTACATGGTTGTACAGTTTTAATAGATTCTGCTGTGTACATTGTTTCATCTTGTTTACCACATAGCACCATAATGCAAGTACTCATTAGATATCTTTTAATATGTACAACCCTTATACTTCATACCGACAGAAGTTTTATGTTTTTTTTAAAATAAGACGTCCATCTTAATTGTATGGATTAGTCAATATAATTCGAACATTCATTGCATAGTGAGTCCTTATAAGCCAATAACACATTTAGTATTGTCATACTGACATGCTTTTAAGTATTAACATCAATAAGTTATTTATTTATTTACTTGTTTATTTATTATTCATGTTGTAATAACTGTGTTTTAATTCTGTTCAACAAATGTTAACATCATTTTATAATATTAAAATTTTAAAATAACATCTATTTAACATTATGCTTCCACTTGTATTTGATAGTTGTACACCCTATGAAATTAATGATATAACATGTAGCTAACTCATTTTCTGTTAAACACAGACAATACAAAGTCTCGACAGTGTTTAGAGACAGAACACGTCCTTTCATTTAGGACATTGTATACAGTCAGACATTGGGTCATTGTAAGTAACCATTTTTTGATACATCTTCTCCTTCCCCCCTCTTGTGCAAATGTCCTATATGAGAGTCATTATGTTTGCCGTTTTTTTGAATGTGTTGATTTCACTCTTAAGATATTAATGTTTTATTGTTTTAACATTGTATTATTATCATTACTTTCACATTTATATTTATATTTATTTTTATTGATCAACATTGTTCTTATGTTCACAAATTAACTGTCTAAAGATACAATATATGTGCATTATAATCTTCATGTCCTGCGTTTTACTCAATCTCCATTGGAGCTCTTATTTTGTTGTGTATTTTTAACAGGTCTGTTTATTACTAATATTCACATGCATGTTTTTATGACTTTGATTTATTTCTTTTTATTAATGTGTAACAAACATATGGTTTTATGTTTATGTTTTAATGTGCATATTTATACTTATTCATATTTTAACTGCAACCCCCTGATGAAGGCATCCATTGCCGAAACGCGTTGGGATTTTTTTCAATAAATTTATCCAATTCATCCTGACAACTCTGACTCTTGCTTTTTGTGGCCCCTGTTTGTTTTTGCAAGAGGATCGCTCCTCTTTGTTTGGCAAGTCTTTGGTGCGACCTCATTTGGAGTATTGTGTGCAATTCTGGAGACCGCACCTTCAAAAGGATATAAACAGGCTGGAGTCTGTACAGAGTGTGGATACTAAAATGATTAGTGGTCTTCATTATAAAGCATATGAGGATCTTAATATGTACACCTTAGAGGAAAGGCGGAATAGAGGTGATATGACTGAGACGTTTATATACCTCCGTGGCATAAATGCACAGGAGGAGAGCCTCTTTCGACTGAAAGCTAGCTCTTCTACAAGGGGACATGGGATGAGGGTGAAAGGGGATAGATTCAGGAGTGATATGCAGAAATATTTCTTTACGGAAAGAGTGGTGGATCCGTGGAATAGTCTCCCAGTGGAGGTGGTAGAGATGAGGACAGTATCTGAATTCAAAGAAGCATGGGACAAACACAGAGGATCTCTAAAGGAAAAATGGGGAATGTTGTAGTGGTTGATATGGAAGGACAGACTATGAGGTTTTTTCCAGTCATCATAAGAACATAAGATATGCCATACTGGGTCAGACCAAGGTCCATCAAACCCAGTATCCTGTTTCCAACAGTGGTCAATCTAGGTCATAAGTACCTAGCAGTCTCCCCAAAAGACACAGGGTTCCTCAATGCTTGTATTGGGTCAAGCAGTGATATTCTGGGTCCCTTTTAATAATGGTTTATGGACCTTTCCTCCAGGAACTTGTCCAAACCTTTTATAAACCCAGCTACACTAGCAACCTTTACTACATCCTCCGGTAACAAATTCAAGAGTTTGATTACACGTTGAGTGAAAAAATATTTTCTTGTAGTAGTGTTAAATAGGTTACCCTGTAGCTTCATTGCATGTCCCCTAGTCTTTTTATATTCTGACGACGTAAACAATCGATCTATGTTTACCCGTTCCACTCCGTTCATTAATTTATAGACCTCTATCATATCTCCCCTCAGCCATCTCCTTTCCAGGTTGAAGAGCCCCAACCTTCTTAGCCTCTCTTCATAGGAATACCCTTCCATCCCCTTTACCATTTTGGTGGCTCTTCTCTGCACCTTTTCTAATAACGCTATATCCTTTTTAAGATACGGCGACCAGAATTGCACACAATATTCAAGGTGCAGTCGTACCATGGAACGATACAGAGGCATTATAATATCCTTTGTTTTATTTTCCATTCCTTTCCTTATGATACCTAGCATTTTATTTGCTCTCTTTGCCAACACTGCACACTGAGCGGAGGGTTTCAACATGTTACCCACGATGACACCTAAATCTTTTTCCAGGGTAGTGGTTCCCAATGTGGAACCTTGCATCGTGTAACCATAGTTTGGGTTGTTCTTTCGTAGGTGCATAACTTTGCACTTGTCCACATTAAATTTCATCTGCCATTTGGATTCCCAGTCTTCCAATTTATCAAGATCCTCTTGCAATTTTCCACAATCCTCTTGGATTTTAACAACTTTAAATAGTTTTGTATCATCTGCAAATTTGATAACCTCACTCGTTATTCCCTTTTCCAGGTCATTTATGAATATGTCAAAAAGCAGTGGACCCAACACAGATCCCTGGGGTACTCCACTATTCACCTTTTTCTATTGGGAAAATTGGCCATTTAGCCCTACCCTCTGCTTTCTATCTTTTAACCAGTTCCTGATCCACAATAGCACACTGCCTCCTGTCCCATGACTTCTTAGTTTTGCCAAAAGTCTCTGATGAGGGACCTAGTCAAAGGCTTTCTGAAAGTCCAGATAAACTATATCAACTGACTCACCTTTGTATACCTGTTTATTCACACCTTCAAAAAACACAACAGATTAGTAAGACAAGATCTTCCTTGTCTAAAGCCATGTTGGCTGTCTCCCCTTAAGCCATGACTATCTACACGATGAGTAATTTTATTCTTTATAATGGTTTCTACCATTTTTCCTGGTACTGACGTCAGGCTCACTGGTCTGTAGTTTCCCAGATCACCCCTGGAACCCTTTTTAAAAATTGGGGTTACATTGGCGATCCTCCAATCTTCAGGTATTACAGATGACTTTAATGATAGTTCACAGATTACCAATAGCAGATCTGCAATCTCATATTTCAGCTATTTCAACACTCTTGGATGTATACCATCTGGTCCAGGTGATTTGCTACTCTTCAGTTTATCAGATAGTTGTAATACATCTTCTCGGTGTATCGATATTTCTTTCAATTCCTCTTCAGTATCACCTTTAAAATACCACTTCAGTCATGGGTAACATACCTACATCTTCCTCAGCAAAGAACGAAGCAAAGAATTCATTCAGTCTCTCCGCTGTAGCCTTGTCCCCTCTTACTGCCCTTTTACCCCTCTATCATCTAATGGTCCAACTGACTCTCTCAAGGTTTTTTGCTATGAATGTACTTGAAAAAGTCTTTAGTATGCGTTATTGCTTCCACAGCAAATTTCTTCTCAAATTCTGTCTTTGCCGCCTTATCAATGCCTTGCATTTAATTTGCCAGTGATTGTGCTTTTTCCAGTTTTCGTCATTTGGCTCTTTTTTCCATTCCCTAAAAGATGCTTTTTTGGCAACAGCCGCCTCTCTGACCTCACATTTAAACCAAGCTGGCAGTTTTTTGGACTTCCTTCCACTTTTCTTAAAGCGTGGAATACAGCTGGTCTGGGCTTCCAAGACAGTATTTTTAAACATCCACCAAGCTTGATGTAAGTCTTTGACCTTTGCAACTGCTCCTTTTAGTTTGTTTCTTAACTATTTTCCTCATTTTATCATAGTCTCCCTTTTGAAAGTTAAAAGGTAGTACTGTGGATTTCCTTACCATCCCTCCTCCATTAATTAAATCAAACGCGATCATGCTATGATCACTATTGCCAAGTGGCCCCAACACCCTTATCTCTTGCACCAGATCTGGTGTTCCACTAAGGACTAAGTCCAAAATGGCTTCCCCTCTGGTCGGTTCATGAACCAGCTGCTCCAAGAAGCAGTCATTTATTTCATCTAGAAACTTTATCTCCCTAACATGTCCTGCCGTGACACTGACCCAGTCAAAACCAGGGTAATTGAAATCACCCATTATTATTACTGTTCTGTAACTTTTGCTAGCTTCCTTGATTTCTTTGAGCATTTCATCATCCATTTGTTCATTCTGGCCAGGCGGTCGATAGTACAACCCCACTGCCATCGCCTTCCCCTTTTTACATGGAATTTCAATCCATAGAGATTCTACAGAAAATTTTGTTTCCTGTAAAACTTTAATCCTTTCTGACTCAATGCCCTCTCTGACAGAGCGCAACCCCTCCACCAATTTGATCAGCTCTATCATTACGATACAGTTTGTACCCAGGTATCACAGTGTCCCACTGGTTGTCCTCCTTCCACCATGTCTCTGAGATACCAATTATATCTAACTTCTCATTTAGTGCTATATATTCTAACTCTCCCACGTTATTTTTTAGACGTCTAGCATTTGCATACAAGCATTTTAGAGACTGTATTTTATTTATATTAATCTGGTTATCAGTAGGCAGGGGCAATTTGGAATCTTTAAGTTCTGTCTGGTCTGTACTCAAGGGCATTTGGGCTACCTTTGTCTTTACTGGAACCTCTCTGCTGATGTGCCCTAACTTCATTTTTTTGGTAGTATCCTTCAAGGATACATTGTTCCGAACCATGCGCTCTTGGGTGACTGTTGGCTTTTCTCTATTATCTAGTTTAAAAGCTGCTTTATCTCCTTTTTAAAGGTTAATGCCAGCAGCCTGGTTCCATCCCGGTTAAGATGAAGCCCATCCCTTTGGAAGAGCCCCTCCTTTACTCAGAATGTTCCCCAGTTCTTAACAAATCCAAAACCCTCATCCTTGCACCATTGTCTCATCCACGCATTGAGACTCCGGAGCTCTGCCTGCCTTTAGGGTCCTGCACGTGGAACGGGAAGCATTTCATGTTTCTAGGTTTTCTCTCTGTTCTAGTACCAATTGATTTGTTCTTCAGTATTCTTCACCAGCACCATAATTCAAAGGCTTTGATTTTCTTCCCGTATTCCTTCACTGCTCTAACTTTCACATCCATATGACTATTGAAAATACCAAGGCTTGGGCAAGTTGAATCTTTGTACACAGATATACAGCTCTGAACTTCAAAATCTTATCCAGGTCCTTCATAGACATTCTACTAATAGCAATGAATCCTCTGATTTCTTGACTGCTTGTCGTTTCGTTATTGATCCAAGCAAGTTAAAGTTGTCTATTATTTCTATTTCTTCTCGATCAAGAAAGAAATTGATTTTGGCAGTTGTCATGATCTTGGACTTCACATTATAGTGCAGAACCATTTTAAGATTATGTTCTTTGATCATGACAAGAGGTTTCAGACTGGGGTATTGTCAGTATCGCAAAAGTTTTGATGAGCCTTCCACCAATCTTGTCTTCATAGAGTCCTGCTTCTTTTTTTTTTTTAACTTTATTTTTAATACACACCAATACATAAACACAACATCTGGGACCCAACATAGCCACATAGTTATACACATCACCATACAGTCAACTCGTCACAAAACCTTCCAGCTGGCATGATTTTTCATACCTCCCAAACCCCCCCTCCCCCCCCCCCCACCAAACAGCAGCCATAAACATATAAAGAAACAAAATCACTTTGTGGCCCTCCACGTAGTATACCTTCCCCACACTTGTACATACGTCTGTGATCGCTCCTGCTTCATCGCCGTGAGTTTACTCATCAAATGGAGGTGGTCTAGGGAATTACAGTACTCTTCTAAGGTAGGCACTCCCACCTGTTTCCACTTCCTTGCAATCAACACCCACAGAGCAATACACCCAAAATGCACAAAATCCCCCTCCCACCTATTAAGATCTGCCTGCCGCACTCCAAGAAACGCCAAGGCAGGCGAGGGCGACAGGCCCTTCCCCAAAATCAGACCTAAAAGGTTAAACACCTTCGCCCACACCCCCCGAATCAAATCACATGTCCACCAGATATGCATATATGTTCCCCATTCCCCACACTCTCTCCAACAGCGAGCACTGGTGGCATGATACATCTGATTCAAGCGCACAGGCGTCAAATGCCACCTATACAGTATCTTATAATTATTTTCAATTAAAGAAATCGCCAAAATGCCCTTATATCGAGATCGGTAGATTTGCTGCCACATAGCCTCCCCCCCACTCAACACCCAGATCTTCCTCCCATCGCTTTTGAAAAGGCTCTCTTCCCCCAACCCCTTGCATCATAGCATAAAATTTAGTCACAACCCTTCTCTGCCACCCCATCAAAAACATCTGCTCCCCCTCAGTAGGATCACCCTGCAGCCCTGGTACTATCTTATGGTGGATATAATGAGTGAGTTGTTGGAAACGAAAAACATCTTTATCCTCCAACTAATATTGTTCTTGTAATACAGCAAAACTTTTCACCGTCCTACCCTGCAGTAATTGACCTACCCAATCCAACCCTTTCCGTGCCCATTGCTGATAAGCCGTACTCCCCAATCCCGGCGGAAAAGCCTGGTTCCCCCTTATAGGCACCAGCTGCGAAATCCCCTCCTTGCCTAACCACACACATTTCCATTTATTCCATATTTTCAGGGTGAGATGCACGAGGGGGTTCTCGCCTTGAAAACCTCTATTCCCCTCACGGGGCAACCACAAAAGATCCCCAATCGAACCACCCCGCAATTCCTCCGATTCCATCCACACCCATTCTTTTTTCTCGTCCCCCCACCAGTCCACACATGCACTCATTCGGGCAGCCTCCCAATATCTCCCTAAGTCCGGAAGCGCCAAACCCCCACATTCCTTTCGACGCACCAAAATTCTCCCAGCTATTCTTTTTCTCCGTGGCCCGCCCACATATTTCATGAGTACCTGTTGCCATTTTGCTAGACAATTCTTTGGTACCCAAAGAGGAAGCGCCGTAAACAAATACAGCCATCTAGGTAAAATCACCATCTTTACTGCTGACAGTCTCCCATACCAGGATAGCCCCTTACACCCCCAACCCTCCAATTCCCTCCGAACCTGTTTATCCATGGCCCCATAGTTAGCCTCAAACAAATCTTGCTCCTTCGCCGTTGGGTTTGATACCCAGGTATGTAATACTATGCTTAGCCCATTTGAATGGAAACTGGGCCTTAAGAAGGCGCACAGTCTCGTCCAGGACCGAAATATTCAGGATCTGGGACTTAGTCGCATTAACTCTAAACCCCGAGTATTCCCCAAATTCCACTAGAAGGTCATACAATGCGGCTAAAGATTGCTGGGGTTCAGTCACCATAAACAATAAATCATCAGCGAAGAGTGACACCTTGCTTTCCAATGTCGACCACCTAACCCCTTTCACCACTCCACATTCCCGCACCCTCTGGGCTAAAGGTTCCATCGATAGCACAAACAGAATGGGCGATAACGGACACCCCTGCCGCGTACCCCTCTGTAGCTCAAAGGCCGCCGTATAATCACCATTAATGCGAATCTTCGCCCACGGCTGGTTATAAATCGCTCTAACCCACTGCAGATACTTCCCTCCGATCCCCATCTTCTCCAAAACCCGAAAAAGAAAGGGCCAAGATACGCGATCGAATGCTTTCTCGGCATCAATTGTCAATAACAACATCTGCTGTTTCTCCCGCTGCCCTCGCCACATAGCATTCATCACTTTCCGAATATTGTCAGATGTATGGCGCCCCGGCACAAAACCCGCCTGGTTCTCATGAACCAAATATGGTAAATGAGGTAAAAGCCGATTAGCCAAGACCTTAGTGTAGATTTTAAAATCTGACCCCAACAGAGAAATTGGTCGGTAGGATCCGCAAAGAGTTAAGTCTTTCCCCTCCTTAGGTAGGACAGTAATACCCACAGTGCGCATAGTTTCTGGCAGCATAGTTTCTGGCAGCACTCCCTCCTCAGCAAAGGAGTTAAAAAGCCTAGTCAGGACCTCCCCCAAATCTTCCCCAAACTTTTTATAAAATTTATTGGTGTACCCATCCAAACCCGGCGCCTTATGCGAGGGCAGATTCTTAATTACTGCGAGTACTTCCCCCACCTCAATGGGCCGGGAGAGAAGCTGTTTGCCCCACACTCAAACAGGGCAGCTCCATACTAAAAAAACCTCCCCCCCCCCTTCTGCCCAGCTCCCTGGTCCGGGGTATACAACTGCTGGTAATACTCAAACCGCTCTTGTATTTGCTGCAACTGGCGCAAATCTTTCCCCTGAGTATCCTTAATTTTTGTGATATAATTTCGCTGGCGCTGTTGTTTCAACCTATGAGCTAATATCCTCCCAGGTTTATTCCCCCATTCAAAAAAGACTTGTTTTAGCCTATCTTGGGCATATTTAATCTCTCCGAGCTCTATTTCCCCTAGCTCCTTTCGCGCCCGGTCCAGCTCACTCTGACCTGACCGTCCCAATTCCCCCCGTTTTTGTACCCCCTCCAGTTCCCGTATCTTCTCATATATTATCCGCTTTTTCCGTTCCTGTATCCTCTTCTGATAGGAGCCAATAGATATCAACTTCCCTCGCACCACCACCTTAAGACATTCCCAAAGTGTACCAATTTTACACTCGGGCGTGTCATTAAAGTCTAAATATTCTTTAATCTGTTCCTTAATTTGCGTAACTATCTCCGGGATTTCCAACAGAGACTCATTTAGACACCACCACGAGCCTTTCCCACCCTTGCCCCCAGCCTAAGCTCTACCCAGAACGGGGCATGATCAGATAGCGTGCGCTCACTAATCTCACACCCACCCAAGTCCTGAACAAGTGTCTTAGCCACCCATACTATATCCAACCTAGACAAAGAATCATGCACAGGGGACCAATAAGTGTAATCCCTCCTCCTCCCATGGAGCTCCCGCCACACATCCACCACCCCCAGTTGTGTCCCCATCACTCGCAGCGCTCTCCTACTCTTCACATTTCCTAGGGCCTTCCCCTTGGAATTGTCCAACAGGGGGTTACTCGTTAAATTAAAATCCCCACCCAGTATTAGTTGCCCCTCCTCAAATGCAGTCACCCGACTAGCCAATTCCACGAAGAAGGCCCCCTGAGCCACATTAGGCCCATAAATATTCAACAAGGTAAATTTCTGATCTTTTATACATATCTTAACCATCAGATAACGTCCTTCCCGGTCTTGTTGAATATCTTGTACTTGGAAGGGTACGTGAGTATGCACTAGGATTCCTACCCCCCCCCCCCTTTCTTATGCTCCACCCGATTGGAAGCAAACCATCGACCCTGAAATTTTTTATTTGCCATTCTCCACTCATCCCTTTTCAACAAATGTGTCTCCTGTAGGAACACCACATCGCCCCGCAATCTACCGATCTCTTTATACACCCTTTGTCTCTTAGTTGGGGAATTTAGACCTCGCACATTCATTATTACCACCCTTAGTTTATCCATCAACCCACACATCTATCACTCATCCAAATCATACGCTGTTTGGTTATAACCCCCCTACCCAACCCACCCCCTCCTTCCCCTCCCACACCCGCCCCCCTCCCCTTCCCTCCCCCGCATCTTTCCAAGGCACCCTTACCACCATAGCGTGAGGCATGACTCACCAGCCTGAGCCCCTAGCTCCCTCTTCAACTTTCCATAGAGCATCCCCCCCCCCAGCATCACAGTATAGTACCATTGTAAATATCACAAAATACCCCTCCTTCCCTCCTCAGGCATTAATCAATACTGTCCAGAGAGTCCACTTCTCCACTTCAACCCTCAGACTCCACCACCCGCTGCTGCTGGTGTCTGCGTAGCCTCCGATCCCCCTGAGGTGCTCTCCTCCAGCCGCTTTCCCCTGGGCGTTTCCTCGGCGTTTTTTGGCACTCCATCGGCGAAATCTCGGATATCTCCGTCCATCCCGCTTTCTCCATAGCCTTAATCGCTTCCTCCACGGTTTTCACATATGAGGTGACTCCTTCAATACAAAATTGAAGCCCAAACGGGAACAGCCATTTGTATCCGATGGCCTTATCCCGCAGTTGCATAGTAATCTGTGAAAACTCTCTTCTCTTTCGCATCGTAATAGCGGAAAGGTCTGCATAGATCTCGAGATGCTGATTATCCCATTTGAAATGCTTTACTTTCCGGGCAGCTTCCACCACAATGGATTTAGTAGAATACTCGTGGAAGCATACAATGATGTCTCTATTAAAGCCTTCCTTTTTGGACCACAACGCTCTGTGGGCTCTATCAATCTTCCAGCACAGGCCTTCCATCTGCAAACCCGCCTCGAGCACCAACTGTTTACACACTCTTTCTACCAGGGGTACACAGTCCAAGTTTTCCGCTGTTTCAGTTGGATATTAGCCCGGTTTTCCCAAGTCTTCCACTTTGGACCATATCTCCTCTTGTTCCCCCCTCCAGACTCTCCATCTGCTCTTGCAGCTTTTGTAACGTGCTGTCCTGCACTTCTACTTTGCCCTCCAAATCTTCCAGGCGTTGGCCCACCTCCCGAATTTCGCCACGCAGATCCTCCATCCAACCCTGGACATCCGCCTTAAACAGGGACATATCTTGCCTAAGAGTGGTAAACCAATTTTTCAGCTCACCCCAGAGTACCTCCACATCACTGCCCTTCAATTTCTCAGCTTTGGAGGCCTCGTCGTCACTGCCCGCATGTGTCGTCGCCATCTTGGATTTTCCCGCAGCTCCAGCCGCCGACGCGCTTTTGTAGGCAAACGCCTTTAAATCAGCGCCACTTTTTTTCATCGCCGGGCAGCCTCACGGTTCACCCAGCGCTCCACCGTTTCTCCAGCTCTCCAGACCCCGCAATTTGGGAAGGGGTACCGCTCAAACTCACTCACTCACGGAGCCCCGTATTTTTGCTGCTTCTCAGGCTGATGACGTCATTTCCTCTAGAGTCCTGCTTCTTTGAAGATTTGTTCTGCATATCAATCAAAGAGGTATGGGGAAAAGTATGCAGCCTTGTCTTACATCTTTGCCGATTATATCAATCAACCATTCTGTTTCTCCTTGTTCCATTCGAATCGTTAGTTCTCATGCAAAATCTTTATATTAATCAAGCAGCATCAGGTGTTCTGGTATACCCATTCTTCTTACTGTGGCCCAGAGGTTTTCGTGATTTTTGCTATCAAATGCTTTCTGTAGTCAATGAAACACATGTAGATATCCTTTTGGTATTCTTTTGTCTTTTCAAGGATCCAACTTGCATCTATGATGTCTCGTTACTTGCCCTTTCCTGAATCCTGCTTGCACTTCAGGCAGTTCTCATTTCAGGTATGGTTGTAGTCTCCACTGAATGATTTTTTTTTTTTGCAATTTATTTTTTATTCATTTTTCAAGTTAAACTATAAAACAGCCCACCCCCCCCCCCCCCTTATCAGTGTACTGTAACATTAACATTCTTCCCCATAAAGAACAACCTCCCGTTATAGCTTCTTACTCTTTCTATATATATAAAGCATCTCTCAGATACACTACTATTAACATACACTCCTCCCTTTAACTGCCTTCAGCCTTTATGCCTCTCCATCACTATCATTTTTCACCCAAGTGTCCCCCTCCCTTTCCTTCCCCCACCCCTCCCTCACACCCATCCCCCCTGCCCTACTTCCCCCTCCCCCTACTCCCACCCTCCTCTCCTCTGTAGCCCTCCCTCCCTCAACACTGCCCCCCACCCTCCCCACTCCCCCCTCCACCTTTCATACCATTGCTATACCTTTTTATGTTTCCCAACCTGATGTCTGCGACATGCTTCTATCATACACCATCCCCAAATCTGTTCCAGTTTACCCACCACCTCCCTCATTGTAGGTACTTCCGCACTCTTCCACCAGCGCAAGAGACATATCCGGGCTACTATCACTACATAGCCCAAAAAAGTTACTAAATCCCCTGCTCCCTCACAAACCGCTTCATTTAGCACTACCAACCCCACAGGCATCTTTATCTGTACCCCAGTAATGCTTCCAAACACCGCCTCAACTTGACCCCAATATTCCTGCACCTTTGGGCACTGCCATATCAAATTCAGTAAATCCCCCCGCTCTCCACACTGCTTCCAACAGTCACTGGGACTGTCTGGATATAGAGCACTTAACCTCATAGGTGTCCAATACATCCAGTATCGCATCTTCAAACTATTTTCCAACATTGGCGTTCCCCTTGCTAACCTATATGCATTCTCATAGATGGCCTCCCATCTGCCCTCCTCCCACGTCCCGGTATTTCTTCTTCCCATCTCTTCTGCCACCTCCCCTTCTCCCACCCCTTCTGAATCAACATTTTGTATATTTTTGATATAACTCCTCTCTGAGACCATTGCTTCTCCATCAACTCCTCAAACTGTGTCGGTCTTCTTCCCAAATCCAACTTCACCTCCTTCCTTTGCAAAAAGTACCATAACTGCACATATGCAAAGTAATCTATGCTGTCCACCCGATATTCCTTCTGAAGGTCCTCAAAACTCTTGACTCCTCCCTCTTTGCATAATAAATGTCCCAACCTCTCCAACCCTTTACCTCTCTACCTCTTATACACCTGGGCAGTCCCCTCGAGCCCCTTCTCGCCTACCGCTGCAATATAAGTACACCTAGAGTACACATTCCTCTCCATAAGATACCCCCTCCATTTTTTCCATATCTGGAACATAAGGTCCCTAAAGGGGTTCCCCTTTTCCTCTTTATCCCATCCTCCCCCCCATATCCCATATCCTCCCTTCTTTACATTCTACACCCCTGGATTCCATTTGCACCCAACTCAATCTCTCCGCCCCCTCTCTCCACTGCAAGAGCGCTCTCAATTGCACTGCCTCATAGTACTTCATCAGACATGATACCCCTAACCCTCCTTCCGCCCTTCCTTGATACATCTTTCCCCTTGCCAATTTCTCCTTTTTCCCCTCCCAGATAAATTGCATAATCAGATTTTGCAGCCTCTCCATCTCCTTCTTAGTCACCGAACAGGCCAGAGACGTAAACAAAAACAACAAGGTAAGACATTCATCTTTACCACCGATATCCGTCCCATCCATGATAATCTTATCCCCCTCCACCTGGCTAAATCATTCCGTATATTCCCCTCTACTATCTGATAGTTCCACTTTTTGATCTTTTCTACGGGCTTCCCTAACTGTATCCCTAAATACCTAAACTGTTGTGGCATCCATCTAAAGTTAAAGTATCCTCTCAGCATCTCCTCTAGGCCCCTTTCTAGATTAAATCCCAATATCTCTGTCTTACTTGAATTCATTTTGTATCCTGCTATATCACTAAACTCCTTTATAAAGTCTCATCACTACTGGCAAGGTAGTTAACAGTTGCGCCAGTGTGAAAATTACCCACTACCATCCCTTTAACGTCTCCCTCCTTCCAAACTGCCTCTGCCAAAAGCTCAATTGCCAATGCAAATAAGAGCGGTGATAGTGGGCATCCTTGCCGGGTTCCCCTTCCTAATTCAAACTGCCCCGAGTACCCCCCATTCACCCTATCCTCCCACAAGGGCGCTCGTTCATGGCTTTAATCCAGGCTATGCACTTGTCCCCAAATCCCATCTGCTCCATCACTTGGAACATGTATGGCCATTCCACCCGGTCAAACGCCTTCTCCGCATCCACCGTAACAAATACTGCCTGTTCTCCCGCCACCTGAAGGTGCCACGCGATATTCATCACTTTCCTGCCCCGAACAAACCCAGTTTGATCCCCATTTATTACAATAGGCAATATCCCCTGAATCCTATAAGCCAAGACTTTAGCTAGTATCTTAGTATCTAAGTTAATCAACGAAATAGGTCTGTAAGACCCACAAACCCCCTTATCTTTACTGGAATCACTGTATTTCCTGCCTCCCCCATAGTCTGTGGGATCCCTTCACCCTGTTAAAAACCTCATCAGTATCGGTGTTACTTGCTCCACCATCTTTCTATAAAATATCGCCATGAACCCATCCAAACCCGGGGCTTTACCCACCTTCAGGGTCTTGATAGCCGCCCTCACTTCCCCCTCTGTAATGTCCTCCTCTATTCTTTCCTTGTCCTCTGGCGCTACTTTCCTTAACCCACACTTCTGCAAATAACTCTTTATCTCCTCCTGCCCTCTTTTCAAGTCACTTTGATATAGCTTGCTATAGTACTCACGAAATACCTGACTAATTTCTTTAGTGCGATGTATTGTCTTCCCCTTGTTATCTCTAATGCCCGCTATATACACTGCTTGCCTCTGAGCCCTCAACCTACTTGCTAGGACCTTCCCAGCTTTATTCCCCCCTTCAAAATACTGTTGCTTTAATACATCCAATTTATATGCCATTTCCTGAGCTCTTATTCTGAGCTCCGCCCTTGCCTATATCAGCTGATCTCTAAGCGTGCCCTCTGATGTTGTGCCTCCAGCTGCTGTATCCGCCCCAACAATTCCCCTTCCTCTTTACTTTTTTAAATCTCGCTGCAATATTGATAAGCTTCCCCCTTATCACTGCCCTTAACCCCTCCCATACCGTCCTCAACTGTACCTCCTCCGTATCATTGTACATTAAATACTCTTCTATAGTCTCCCTAATTAGCCTCACATGTTCTTCCTCTTCCAATAGTGAATCATTTAGCTTCCAGAACTTTATCCCCTCCTCCTTAGTTCCTATGTTAAAAATCACACTAACCGGAGCATGGTCTGTCCACGTAATTTCCCCATGATCCACTGCTGTTGCTCTCGTCGCCCAGTCCCCCCCTCCCCATATCATGTCCAATCTACTGTATGTCCCATGCACCTAAGAATAAAAGGTATACATACGTTCCTCTGCATGTCTTGCTCTCCACAGATCTATCAACCCCAAATCTCTCCTGCATCCTTTGCAAGCTTTGCCTATCTCTCTTCCCTCCGCTTCCCTGTCCCCCCCCCATTGTCCAACCTTGGGTTCCATGTCAAATTAAAATCCACCCCCCACACTACTAATGGGGTACCCCCTAATTCCTCTAACTCCCTTGTTATCTTATCAAATGCCTCCCCCTGTCCCTCATTTGGCCCATATATACTTATCACCCATACCTCTTCCCTCCCCTACTTTCAACTTCACCCCTACCCATCTTTCCTACTTCCCTCTCCTTTTTGCCACTACCAGATGTCTTACAGCTCCCCCCACCATAATTCCCATTCCCCCTTTCCGTGGATTTGCTCTCTGCCCCGCCAGCACCACCTTGGGATATGTTTTGGATAGCAGCAAATGCTCTTGCCCTACCCTTAAATGTCTCTTGTATACACAAGATGTCCGCATTCATATGTCTTCCTTCCCTTTCTAACATCCTACGCTTCTGCCACGTCCTTAATCCTTTTACATTGATGGCTGTAACTCCTATTCCTTTAGAGTACCTACCGCCCCTTTGTCTCCCAACCTCCCTTCCTCTCCCACTCTGCTTCTCATTACCCCCACTCTCCTTCCCCCATTACCCCTTCCCCACCGCTCCTTTTGTTCTCCCCTCCTCCTCTCCCCCTCCCCCTCCTTCCTTCTCCCCCCCCTGCCCCCCCCCTTTCCCTACCTCCTTCCCCAGGAATAATTAGAGTAGCGCATCCCTTACCCCCCCCACCTGCCACCTCCTCCCATCCATTCCCTCTTCCCCACCTCCTCCTTCTCCCCTCCCACCCTCCTTCCCCCTATTAGGTAACATACATCCAACACATCTCCCTATTCCCTCTTGCACAAAATTCCTCTAACATTCAGACTATCACAATCCTCATGCAGCTCTATGCAAACTTCCGTTACATCCTTATTCCCCAGATTACCTTCCCCCTCCCTCTACCCTCCAGTCCTTAAAACAGATCTCCAACAGTCCAGCTTTTCATTTCTTTGCTCGGTCTTTACTCTCCTTACTCCTCCCCTTCTTCAGGACCTGTTGTTCCTCGTTTGCTTTATGCTGTCCACCACTCATATCCTCCTCTGCCGTCTCCTGCCTTCCTTGCTCTTTCTCCATTCTGATCCCTTCGCCCTGCAACACTTCCTTCGCCTCCTCCAGCGTCTGCACTCTTGTGTGTTCTTCCGTGACTTGTAAACGCTAGGCCAAACGGATGCAGCCATCTATACTTTATGTCCTTACTGCGCAACATGTGTGTGACCGGTTGCATTCCTCGCCATCTCTGCAAGGTTCCCATAAACAGATCCTCATATACAGTTATTGGGTACCCTTGCCAATTTAGTGTTCCTTGTCTCTTTTTCTTGTTGCAATTCGCTCTTTCATTTTATATTGAGAAAAACAAATGATGATATCTCTAGGTGTATTTATTCTAACTACCCCCAGCGCTCTGTCCAACATAATCTCCTCCCCTCCCGTCTTGAGTATTTCCAAACATATTGAAGCCGCCACTTTAGCACGGTCCTGGAATTCCCTTTCCTCTGGCACTCCACTGATTCTCAAATTATTTCTTCGGGATCTATATTCTAGATCTTCCAATTTATACTGCATTTCTTTTTGCCATTTTTGACCTGCCAGATATTCCTTCTGCTGCTCCTCCTGCTGCAGTTCTAGGCTTTGCAACCTGTTTTCATAATCCCCTGCTTTATGAGTCAGTTCTGCAATATCTTCTTTCAAAGTTCCTATTAGTTCACTTATTTCTATTTTGACTGCTTGCACTTCCTTCTTTATTTCCACAAACCATTCCTTTAACTCCGCTCTGGTAATTTCTTGCAGTTTTTCCTTTCCTTGCTCCATAGTAGAGTGGGGGCCGGACCCCTCTACCATTTCAGAATTTTTATGTTTATTGTCCAACACAGCCTGTGCACAGATGCTTGTCCCTGCACTCTGGTACGCATACTCCTTCAAGTCTAACGTTTTCCTTCTCATGGTCATAGTTACACTGAACTTGTCGCTCCAAGCTTTCCACTCCTTCGTTGTCACTCACCTCTTTTTTACAGAGTGGGTATTATGCAGTCTCAACCAGTGCTCCCAGTAATATTTTTTTTTTTTTTGCTTTTTACAAGGTCTCCCTACTGCTCAGTTCTCTGATCTAGACTGCCATCACACCCTTTAGCTCCACTGCCTAATACTGTCCCTTGTCTCTGCTTTCTTCTTCCTGCTGCATTGCCTCTGTACTTGAATCGGAAGCTTGCTGTTTGCAATTAGTCCTTTGTAGTTTGTGCAGAGTACTCCCTTCGGGTTCACAGCTCTTCACTGTACCATACACTTCACTGCCTTGCCTTCCTTCACTCCCGCATTCTTCACCAGCTCACAGCTCCATTTTGGAAGCCACGCGGTCCTCTGCCACCATCTGCTGCCGTCCTCCATATTTTCTCAGCTGCCTCTCTCCCGCTCTCCTCTCCACCACAATCCGCTCACCTCCACATCGCTTGCTGACGTTCCTGCCAGTCCCCGAAGACCTCCTCCGCTCTCTGGTCCCTCTGCTCCTCCAACACTGGCCCTCCTCCGATGCTCCGACTGCTCACCGTTCCATTCTCCGGCTGGGCTGCCTCCTCCACCCGCTCTATTCTCGCTGATCGGCACCCCCCTCGCTGTCCACTGCGCCTGCACTACGATCGGCAATCTTTCCCGTGCTCACCTCCACTTTTATTGCCGATCGCGTTCCACTTTTACAGGGTCTTTTCTTTAATATTTGATGGGGTTGTCCTGGAGCGATGCCTTTACACCGCCATCGGGATCGGTGACATCACTTCCTCCCTTTCCACTGAATGATTTTAAGTAGAATATTGATGGCGTGTGGGATCATAGTGATTGTGTGATAATTTCCACCATCAGTCAGATCACCTTTCTTCAATATCGATATGAACACAGATCTTTTCCAGTTAGTCAGACATGATGGTGTCGTCCAAATTTCCTGGCAGAAGCTTGTAAGCATTCTAACAGCTGCATCAGATCGCTATAATACTTCAATGAGAATGCCATCAATGCCTGATGCTTTCTTCTTTGAAAATGCTTTCATTGCTTCTTTAACTTCTTCTTTCATCACCAACAGTTCCTGATAATTTATTTATTTATTTATTTATGCTTTTCTTCTATACCGCTTTTTCCCAAGATCAAATGCGGTTTACAGTTAACATTTAATGAACAGGGTTTTACATAGAACAGTGTTTTTTCTTTCAAACTATGTACAATTGACTTTTCATGAACAATGAACAATAACATGGAACATATAGTTATACAATTTTACAATTAGCATTGACTAGTAATGCTGTAACTATTTACATTAATCATTATTAAACGTAGAGTTGCATTAATCATTATTAAACGTAGAGTTGCATTATTCCTAAGTGTGTTGGGGTTTGTGGCTTTTTGATCTGTGGTTAAGGGGGCTCGTTGTGAAGGTGTAGTGTGGGGGTTGTGGGGGATTCATTAAGATTTATAAAGTGTTCTTTAAACAGATATGTTTTTAGTTCTTTCCGGAATGTCAGGAGACCTTTTATTTTGCGGAGGCTTAGTGGGAGTTTATTCCATAGGGTGGGGGCTGCATATGAGAAGGCTCTTGAGCTTGTGGTTTTATTTGTTTTTCGAATGGATTTTTTTATGTCTAGTGAGTGGGTTGCGTTTTGTCTGCGGGTTCTATGTTCTTTTGGAGCATGTATTAGAGTGGTTAGATGTGAGGGTGAGATGTCGTTGATAAGTTTAAATGTGGTTAGGAGTATTTTGTACGATATTCTACTATTTATGGGAAGCCAGTGTAGTTCGGCGAGGATGGGAGTTATGTGGTCAGTGAGGCGGGCTTTTGCTGTTACTCGAGCACAGATATTTTGAGCTCGTTGGAGTAAATTGGTATTTGTGAGAGGGAGGCCGATAAGTAGACTATTACAATAGTCGAAGTGTGGAGTGATGAGTGTGCTGATAACAGATCGGAAGTCATGCGTGTCCAGTATTGGTCGTAGGTGTTGGATGGTCTTAAGTTTATAGAATATGGTTTTCACTGTTTGTTTTATGTGAGGGAGCATACTAAGTTTGTGATCTATTATGATGCCTAGGTATTTTACTTCTTTTTTGATTGGGATTATAGTGTTGTTAATTGTTATAGTTTCAGGGAGAGTAGTATCTGGTTTTCTTGTTACGAACATTGCTTCTGTTTTCTTTAGGTTGATGCTGAGGTTATTATTTTCTAGCCAAGTATTTGCTTCACTGATGCAGTCTAGTAAGTTCTGGTAGGTGGGATTGTTTGTGTTTATTGGTAGAGTGAGCATGATATCATCTGCATATATGTAGTGGTTGACTTTATATTTTTTAAATATATTTGTGATGGGTTGGAGATATAAGTTGAAAAGGAGGGCTGATAGTGCCGAGCCCTGGGGAATACCTTGTCCTTGTGTGAAGGGCTCTGAAGTGTCTTGGCCTAATTTAACGCGTATCGATCGGTTTGTGATGTATGATATAAACCATTGTAGAATTGTTCCTCCTATTCCTAGGCTTAGGAGTCTGTTAATGAGTGTGTTGTGGTGGACATTGTCAAAGGCGCCAGCTATATCAATGAATATGAGGATGTAACCTTGGTTGTATGTGTCAGTGCCTTTGATGAGGTCATCCATGAGTGTTATTAGCAAGGTTTCGACTCCGTGTGATGGGCGGAAGCCGAATTGGTGTGAGTCAAGTGGTGCATGCGTGTCGATAAAATCTTGTAGTTGAAGCTGTATGATTTTTTCTATTACCTTGGCAATAAACGGTATGCTGGCTATAGGTCTGTATGAGTTTGGGTCTGTGTGATTGAGTTTATTATTCTTTATTATAGGGCGTAAGGATGTAAGTTTTAGGGTATCTGGCATGATGCCCTGAGATAGTGATTGGTTTACTATATTTTGTATATGTATAGCCAATTCAGTTTTGGTGTTTTTTATCCATGATACTGGGCATGGATCCAGGGGGGAGGTAGTGGTGTTGATCATTGATATGACATTGAGGAGGTGTGTTTGATCAATGTCTTGAAAGGTTATCCATTTATTGATTAGTTTTAAGTCCGTAGGTATTGTTATGATTGTGCTAGATGATTTATTTTTTAATTTGTTAGCAAAATGAGTTGCAAGAGTTTGTGCGCTTATCGTTGATTGATCAGGTTCTGGAGTTTGGGTTCTTGTTAGTGTTTTTATAATTGCAAATAATTCTCTCGGTCGGTTGAGTGCCTTATTTATTACTTTTGTGTGGTATTCTCTTTTTGATCTGTTAATAGTGTCTTTGTATTTGTTGAGAAGACTCAGGTATAGGGCTTTATTATCACTTGTTTTAGATTTCCTCCACCGTTTTTCTTGTTTTCTTAGTTGTTTTTTTATGTTAGAGAGGTCTTTATTAAACCATTTTTCTGACTTTTTTTTTGTGAATTGTTTTTGAGGAACTTGGGTGGGAGTTGCTGCTTCTTTTATTGTTGAGTTCCATTGGTCTATTATGGTGTTGACTTCCGTTGTGTTATTTATAAGGTTGGGTAGTACAGTGTCTAGGAAAGTGTCTTTGTTGAAGTGTGTAAAGCGGGATTTATAAGGTGTTGGAGTAGTTTCAGTGTTGGTGAGTGATAGTGAAAGTAAATTGAAGGTTATTAAGTGGTGATCTGACCATGGCACTTCCGTAATAAGAGGTGAGGATTGTAGTTGGTGTTTATTAAATGGGGTGGGAATGAATACAAGGTCTAGGGCATTACCTTTTGTGTGTGTAGGTGTCTGTATGATTTGGTTGTAACCCATTTCTTTCATGGAATCTATAAAATTGGTTGTATGTTGTGGGTTGAGTGATGGAAGGTTCAGATCGCCTAGTATGATAAGTGGTTTTCTCTGTGTAGCTGTACATGCAAGTTCTAGGATGGGGGTGAGATTTTTGTGGTCAGCTGAGGGGGGCCTGTAGATGAGGGACAGTGCAAGGGTTTTGTTTTCTATATTTATGATGTCCATACCATCTATATTATTTATATTTGTTAGTGAGTATTTGAGCTCTTTTTTGGTGATAAGGGCTCCGCCTCCCCTTTTTGCTTCTCTGTGGCAGTTGAAAAGATCATATTGATGTGTGTTAAGTTGGTTTAGGAGGATTGTGTCTGTGGGTGAGAGCCAAGTCTCTGTGATGAGAAGGATATCGGGTTTTTTATCAGTGATTATGTCATTAATTATTGGTATTTTATTTCGTATGGATCTTGCATTTATGAGGATGAATTTTCTGATGTGTTTGTTTCGGGGGATCTGTTTGTAAGTTTGTCTTGTTGAAGATTTATTTGTATTAGTCTTGAATGTCTGGGAGGGTTGGGACGGTGTGTTTGGTTGAGTGTGTATGAGTATGGTTGTGGTGTGTTTTTGTATGAGTTGTGAATGATGGGGATGGTGTTATATGTTGTAGGATTTGGTTTGTGAGCATAGATGGTGTGGGTTAGGTGAATGGTTAGTGTGATGATAAGAAGATAGGATTGGTACTTTGTGAGATCCATGTTTTTTCTGGAATGTGTTGCGTTATGTGAAAATAGTAAAAGATCATACAATGGCTATGAATGAAATTACTGAGGGCAGAAAAATAGATGTAAGGGTACTGACAACAGTGATTATAGTGCAATAATTGCTAGTTGCTGAAAGCAGTTGCCAGCGATGTAGAAAACGCTAGATACTGACTACAGTGAGAAGCTGGGAGGTAACTAGAACCGTAGTGGTTGGGAGATTGTTACTATGAACAGTAATAGAACGTGTTAAGGCTGCTGATATTAACAACTAAATATGTATTGGAGCAGTAAGGCAATTCAAGGGCAAGTCAGTGGTGCCTATAACATCAGTTCTGATTGCATTAGATTTCACTTTATAACAATAGAATACAATTGAGGTTATAGTATGTCTAGCTACTGCACACAGAGTCTATTAAAATAGAGCTTGTGTAGGGTATACTTGTAATGGTTGTGCTATTACAGTAGACAATTATTACTGACAAACAGTATGATTGAAGAGATTGATTTTTGTTAAGAGGATGCTCTGAGCTGGGATAAACACTGTAATGTATTCTTTAGAATAGCTTACTAGCAATGGAGTGTATTACAGTCACATGGAGCAATCACAATTGTGAGATAGAAGCGATAATATAGCATTAATGCACGTAGGTTGTAATTTGCTATGTTTGTGTGTTGGATTAATGTGGAGGAATTAAACAAGTTTAAAGTACACAACTCAGATGTTGAGGAAAGTCTGTTTTAAGTGTTTGTGGCAGATGTGGCAGATGGAGGCAGTTATACTTGCGGTTGAGTTGTTGAATAGTTGCAGTTGTTGGTGTTGATGTGGATTTTTTCTTTTTTGGTTTTGTATTTTGTTCTCTTCTTCTTCACATCGACGTTAGACAGAGTGGATCTAGGTTTGGCGTTGGAGCAGTTCAAACATCAGTGTTGTCACGTTAGATATTGTTCTTTTCTGCAGGAGCCTCGGGTGGAGCCACAGCCTAAGGGCCACGCCAAAGGGCCCTCTGGCGAGGTCCTCAGGCGCGGGCCCGACAGGCGCGGGCGCCTGATCAGCGCTCGGTATTGAGGAGCCCCGACTGACCCGATTGGTCAGCACGTGTGCAGGAGGAGGGCTGCTTCTCTGGCTGGCTCGATCCTCGGACTGAGGAGAGCAGATGGCTGCCCGGCACTGCAAAGGCACAAGGAGGGATGCGCTCGATCAGCGCTCGGTATTGAGGAGCCCCGACTGACCCGATTGGTCAGCACGTGTGCAGGAGGAGGGCTGCTTCTCTGGCTGGCTCGATCCTCGGACTGAGGAGAGCAGATGGCTGCCCGGCACTGCAAAGGCACAAGGATGGATGCGCTCGATCAGCGCTCGGTATTGAGGAGCCCCGACTGACCCGATTGGTCAGCACGTGTGCAGGAGGAGGGCTGCTTCTCTGGCTGGCTCGATCCTCGGACTGAGGAGAGCAGATGGCTGCCCGGCACTGCAAAGGCACAAGGAGGGATGCGCTCGATCAGCGCTCGGTATTGAGGAGCCCCGACTGACCCGATTGGTCAGCACGTGTGCAGGAGGAGGGCTGCTTCTCTGGCTGGCTCGATCCTCGGACTGAGGAGAGCAGATGGCTGCCCGGCACTGCAAAGGCACAAGGAGGGATGCGCTCGATCAGCGCTCGGTATTGAGGAGCCCCGACTGACCCGATTGGTCAGCACGTGTGCAGGAGGAGGGCTGCTTCTCTGGCTGGCTCGATCCTCGGACTGAGGAGAGCAGATGGCTGCCCGGCACTGCAAAGGCACAAGGAGGGATGCGCTCGATCAGCGCTCGGTATTGAGGAGCCCCGACTGACCCGATTGGTCAGCACGTGTGCAGGAGGAGGGCTGCTTCTCTGGCTGGCTCGATCCTCGGACTGAGGAGAGCAGATAATAAGGTACTGGTTGAAATAGCTGTAGATCCTCATTATCTTTAATGTTATAATTGACTCTGTGTATTCTTTCCACCTTTTCTTGATCTTCTCAGCATCATTCAATGTGGATCCTTGAGGGTCTTTTAGCATTTTCTGTAACTCACATACCTTTAGGAAAGCTGATCTTGTTTTTCCTCTAATCTTCTCTGATTCTAATTCCTTGCATGCATCATTGTAGTATTTCTCTTTGTCTCATCTTGATGTACATTGGACATTTCTGTTAATTTCTGTGATTATTTCTCTTTCTCCTCTGGCTTTAGCTTATCTGCGTTTCTGAACAGAGTTTTTTTGGTTATCCATTTTGGCCATTTTTCCTTTTTCACCTTTTGCAGAGATATTTCACTTTCTTCGAGCACAAATATCCTGATATCATCCCCTAGCTCTTCTGGTGGTCTATCATTTGTATCCAAAGCAATTAATCAATTTTGTAGGCAGTCTTTAAATTCTGGTAATATATATTCAAGATCATACTTTGCTACATTCATTCTACATTCTACTATAAGTCTGATATTCAAAGATAGCAAAACATCTCAATTTAGCAAATTAGATACTTAATTTTAGTGCTTAGATCACCTATTTTCAGCTGATCTCAGTCAGCTATATTTTGGGCTGAAAATAGTGGATGATGACAGATAAAGACCAACATGGTCCACCAGTCTATCCAGTAGGGTTACTAGGGCAGAAACTGTAGCGCAGTGCAGGTTACTTTCCCCATGCTTGGGTGTGCAATTCTGAAGACCACACCTTCAAAAGGATATAAACAGAATGGAGTCAGTGGAGAGGGTGGCTTGGCTACCAACATGGTCAGTGGGCTTCGTCATAAGGCACATCGGGACAAACTTAAAGATCTCAATATGTATACTTCGGAAGAAAGACAAGAAAGGGGAGATATGACAGACATTTAACTACCGCCATGGCATAAATGCACAAAAGGAGAGCCTCTTTCAATTAAAAGAAAGCTCTGCAATGAGGGGGCATAGGATGAAGGTGAAAAGAGACAGACTCAGGAGTAGTTTGTGGAAATATTTCTTTATGTTCTTTACGGAAAGGGTACTAGATGCATGGAATAGTCTCCCAGTAGAGGTAGTAGAGACAAAAACGATCTGAATTCAAGAAAGCAAGGGGCAAACAAAAAGGATCTCTAAAGGAAAAAAGTGACTGCAGAGCTTAGTAGTTTGTATGGAAGGGCAGTCCGGATAGGCCATGTGGTCTTTATCTGCCATCATGTTTATATGTCCCTCGGGAGTTGAGGAGTTGTACCTGCCAGGCAGTACAGTTTGCTTTCCCCATGCCTTTGTTTATCAGCAATCCCCAAACATATTGCACTTGATTAAGGACCCAGCCCACTGTGGGATCATCAAGGCTGCCATTCTTTCTGCAACCAGCACAGGACCCTCTGCCATACAGCAAGGAAGCCAATCCACATTCCAGCTGCACCACACAGCATCTTATATTTAGGTTTTCTATTTGTCATGCAGTTCAAGTTACTTTACACATATCATTTCGCAACTGTTTTGAGTTAAGGTGCTCCATCCTTTGTTATCATCCTCTTGCCCTTTAGAGATCCATTGTATTTTCCCAAAGACATCAGTAAATGTAAATTTATGTTATTAGTTCATCTACGTTAGGAGCACAATGCTGAAAATCAACGCTGAGTACCTAAATGTATTCTCCTGATCTGGCCCCACCCTTAGCCATCTTAAAGGAACCTAAATTTAGGAACTCAGTGGGGAAGCTGTTTTATGTTGGCAGATCTAGGATCTAAATTGGACACCTAGGGCTTTTGAATATCAGCCAATAACCTTTATAACATCCCAAACACCATAACTCCTAGGAACTGTAATGAACCATCTTTGTATGCAACAATTTACTACATCTTCAAAGTAAAAAAAAATAACTCACCTTTTTAGGTTTATGTTTTTCCACTAAATCTTTAACAAACTGGTAGCGTTGTTTGTACAATGGAGGTGTGAATATAATCGGTTCCATGAGATGACCAACAAATAGAAAAATATGAGCGCTACAAGAGAACAATATTTTTCAAAGTCTTTTAAAAAGAAAATGATTTGACATATCAACATTATCTCATTAGATAAAATGATAGGTACATTATTATACCATCCCATAATAATACATTGTTGTAAATTTTTTAATTCAGTCAGAGTTTTAAAAGCACTAGATGGCCCTCTGGGGATTTAAATAGAAGATATAGTCATGCGTTCACACACCTTTCTAGTTATATAGATAGATAGATAGATAGAAATATAGATATAAATAGAGTGAGTGAGAGAGTGAGAATGAGAGTGAGATGTGATAGCACAGTTACTTACCTGTAACAGGTGATCTCTGGGAACAGCAGGAATTAGTCCTCACATATGGGTACGTCGGTACCGACGGAGCCTGCGCGGGAAAGCTCCCCAGCTTCCCAGAAAGAAAGCCTTTGGGGCATCCCACAGCGCATGCACGCTGCCTTCCCGCCTTCCTGACCAACTCTCCTCAGTTCGAGTTTAAAGCTGAGACAATAGAGAGAGGAAAGGAAAGAGAGAGAAAGAGACAACTCCTAGGGGAGGTGGGTGGGTTGTGAGGACTAATTCCTGCTGTTCCCAGAGATCACCTGTTACAGGTAAGTAACTGTGCTATCTCCAGGAACAAGCAGGAATGAGTCCTCACATATGGGGACTCCCTAGCTAAGATGCCTGGGAGATCCCCCTCATGTAAGGGTATGAGACCCTGAAGGGTTTCTCGTCTTCCTATGGATCTCAGGCATCCATTAAGGGAAGGTGGGCAGGAGTTGTTTAAGAATGGAACAGGTGTTTGAGGACAGCCTGACCAAATAAGGCATCCCGGCGGGAGTCCTTGTCCAAGCAGTAATGGGCTGTAAAGGTATGAACCGAGGCCCAGGTGGCTGCTCGACAGATCTGATTGATGGATACAGAATGAAGATGAGCCATAGAGGTGGCCATGGCTCTCACATTGTGAGCAGTGACATGGCTCTCCAGAGAAAGGTTCTTACTCTGGTAAGCAAAAGAGATACACTGAGCAATCCAATTGGACAGCGTTCTTTTAGTGACTGGAAGTCCCAAATGGGAAGGATCAAAAGCAACAAAAAGCTGGGAAGACTTTCTATGTTGCTGTGTCCTATGGAGGTAAAAGGCGAGAGCTCTTTTACAATCCAGAGTATGAAGGGCCCTCTCTGCATTAGAAGCATGAGGAGCTGGAAAAAAGATAGGTAAAAATACCTCTTGATTAAGATGAAAAGGGGAGACCACTTTAGGCATAAAGTGGGGATTGGTCCTAAGGACCATCTTATCATGATGGAACCTTGTATAAGGTGGATTAGCCACTAGGGCTTGCAGTTCACTGATACGGCGAGCCGAGGTGACTGCAATAAGGAAAATAACCTTCCAGGAAAGAAATTTCAAGGAGGTTGAGGCTAAGGGTTCAAAGGGTGGCTTCATAAGCTGACCAAGAACCAAAGTTTAAGTCCCATGCCACCGGAGGAGGTCTAATGGGAGGTTTAGTTAACGTTAGGCCTCTCATGAATCTTGCAATAAGAGGATGAGAGGAAATAGGTTGTCCATTGATGGGTTTAAGTGATGCTGCAATAGCACTCAAATGGACTCGTACGGAATTCGTCTTGAGGCCTGCATTGGAGATGCAGGAGATATTCTAATAGAGAATTCACAGGTAGTGCGAGAGGGTCAAGACTCTTTTGAGCACACCAAATGGAAAATCTTTTCCATTTGAAAGCGTAAGAACGCCTAGTGGAAGGTTTCCTGGAGGCATGGAGGATATCCTTCGCTTGTTGAGAAAGACTGAAGGCTTGAAGGTCTAGGCCTTCAGTAACCAAGCTCTGAGGTGAAGGGACTTGGGGTTTGGGTGCCACAAAGTTCCCTCCTCCTGGAACAGAAGGTCTGGGGCAGCTCCCAAATCCAGGGAGGGGGCTTGGGAGAGCTGCAGAAGTAGAGGATACCACACTTGGCGTGGCCAGCATGGAGCGATGAGGATCATAGATCCTTGATCCCTCTGGAGTTTGAACAGAGTCTTGGGAATCAAGGGAATGGGTGGAAAGGCATACAGGAAGGCCTGACCCCAATGAAGGAGGAAGGCATCCTTGGCCAGAGCCTCCTGATACGGAATTCTGGAACAGAAGTGGGGAAGTTTGGCATTCCACGGACTTGCAAGAGGTCTATGTCCGGGGTCCCCCATTCCTGGAAGATTCGGAGTACCTGATCCTTGTGCAGGGTCCATTCGTGTGGGAGCAAGACTCGACTGAGTCTGTCTGCCCAAGAGTTTTGAACTCCTGGAAGGTATACTGCCAGAAGATGGATTTGATGCTCTCTGGCGAAGGCCCACAATTTTAGAGCTTCGTTGCAAAGCGACAGAGAGCCAGTCCCTCCTTGTTTGTTTATGTAAAACATGGCTACTTGATTGTCCATGTGAACAAGGACTGTCATGTTGTTGAGGAGGGTATGAAAAACTTTGAGAGCAAGGAAAATTGCTCGGAGTTCCAAAAGATTGATATGAAGGGTGGCCTCCTGTGGAGACCAAATGCCCTGAGTGGAGAGGTCTTGAAGATGAGCTCCCCAACCTGTTTGGGAGGCATCTGTTGTGAGGGTTGATTGGGGCAACAGTGGCTGGAAGGGAGCCCCCAACAACAGATTTTGGGTGGATATCCACCAATGGAGAGACCAAAAGAGACGTTTGGAGGTTGCTATTTGGTCTGAGAGAACTCCTGATGCTTGAGTCCACTGGGTGGACAAAGTCCATTGAGCTGCTCTCATGTGTAGGCGAGCATAAGGTACCACATGCACTGTGGAGGCCATGTGGCCTAGCAGCTGTAGCATCTCCCTGGCTGTCAGGTGGGTTCTGGACTGAGCCTGGGAGGCGAGGTGCACTAAACGCTGGCAACGGGCCCGAGGAAGATAGGCCCTTGCAGTGGTGGTATCTAACCAGGCCCCTATGAATCCCAGGGACTGAGTAGGGGTGAGCTGAGACTTTGGGAGGTTGATCACAAGTCCCAGATAGTGCAGAATGCGTCTGGTGCGGTCCAGGGAAGTCTGGGCTTCGGACTGAGATGAAGCTCGGATGAGCCAGTCGTCCAGGTATAGAAAGACAAAGATTCCCAGGGCACGTAGAAAGGCAGCCACTATTGCCATGCATTTGGTGAACACCCTGGGAGCAGAGGCTAGACCGAAGGGAAGTACTCTGTATTGGTAATGTTTTCCCTGGAACAGAAACCGTGGGAATTTTCTGTGGGAAGGATGGATGAGTATATGTGTGTACGCATCCTTGAGATCTAGAGAACAAAGCCAATCTTGACTCTGCAAGTATGGAAGGAGAGTTCCTAGAGAAAGCATCTTGAATTTCTCTTTGCAGAGGAATTTGTTCAATTCTCTGAGATCTAAAATGGGTCTGTACCCCCCTGTTTTCTTTGGAATGAGAAAATAAGGGGAGTAAAACCCTGACCCCTGTTGAAGAAGAGGCACTTCTTCTATGGCCCTTTGGGCGAGAAGGGTGGTGATCTCCTGACCCAAAAGGTGTAGGAGAGACGTAGGAGAATTGAGACGACTCACCATGGTATGGGGAGGAAGGCTGGAGAAGTGCAGTTTGTAGCCCTCTCTGATGATAGAGAGGGTCCACTGCTCTGATGTTATTTGCTCCCATCTGGGAGCAAAATGAGTTAACCTTCCTGGAATGGTGAGAGGCTCTGGTTGTTGCAGAGCCAGAAAGGTTAAGTTCTCTAGAATCAAGTCAAAAACCCTGAGGAGGTTGGGAGTGCTGGACTGTAGCAGCCCCTGCAGGTTTTGCCCTGGCCTGTTTAGATTGCTGACGCTTAGGAGCAAAGCAGGCTGCAGAAGATTGTTGGCCAGTATTTGTAGAAAATCTGGCCTCCTTGAAGAAAGGCTTTTTAAAAGACTTTTTCTTGGCAGGGGTAGAGGTAGACTTAGAAAGTCTATCCAAAGCAGCATTCTCTGCGTCCATTTGAGTGGCTTTGATTTGCCACTCTTTCCCAAACAGATTCTCACCTGTACAGGGCAAATTTCCTAAGCCATCCTGGACCCAGGGTTCTAGGTCAGAAGCCTGAAGCCAAGCAATTCTGCGAGCAGCTATTGCAATGCCTGAGGCTCTGCTAGCACCTTCAAAGGAGTCAAAAGCTGCCCTGTTGGAAAACTCTGAAACATCTTGGGTATGTCTCAGCAAAAGAAGGTACTCATCCTTTTTATCCTCTGGGATAAAGGGGAGAAAATTGCACCATTGTAGTGCAAGCTCCTTCAGAAACATGCCCATGTATAGACTGTAGGAATTGATTCTGGCAATCAGCATACTAGCTTGGAAGATTTTCCTGCCAAAAGCATCCAATGTCCTACATTCTCTTCCTGGAGGGGTAGAAGAGTGTCTTTTGGTACTCTTTATCCTTTTCATAGCTGACTGCACCACAATAGAGTGGTGAGGGAGCTGAGGTTTTTGAAAACCAGGAGAAGGGGGAACACGATACATGGTGTCCAAACGACGAGAATGTGGAGAGAGGGTGAGAGGAGTCTCCCATAAGTCCATCATGTGTTCATGAAGAATTTCATGAATGGGCAAGGTGACTGCCTCCTTAGGAACCTTAGAGTACCCCAAATATCTAATTTTTTTGCTCTAGGTTCTTTTTCAGTGGTTACTGAAATAGAGAGTCCTTTAGCTACTTCAAGAATGAAATCTTGAAAGGACAAATCCTCTGGAGGAGACATTCTCCTCTTTGGAGAAGAGGGCTCCTCAGGAAGAGTAAGAGATGCTTCAGCAGAGTCATCTGAGGAGTCTGAATCATCAGAAGACTCGAAGTATCGTTTGTTGGCTTCCAGGGATCGATACGCGTATCGACCGGTATCGACATCGGGCGTACCCAGAACCGGATCGGTATCGGGAAAGGCTCCGGAACCGGGAACCGGTATCCTGGTCGATGTGGATGCCATGGGTACCGGTATCGGTTGTGGTACCGGTACCGGAGTCGGTACCGCTTGTTGCGGTACCGTGGGCCTCGTAGCCTTAATGAAAGCCATTATGGCCTGCTGCATGGTCTGAACAGTATGATCCATGGATGCCACGACTGTCTAGATATCGGTACCGGAAGAATTGGCCGGTACCCCAGAGCAGTCCAACAGGTGATCGGTCGAGGCCGTGCCATCGATGTCTACCTGTAACCCCATAGGAGGAGCTTTGGAAGCCGGAGCTTCCCGCCGGGGTTGTTTGGCTGGGGCAGGGTCCTCAGGGTCAAGCCCAGAGGCATCTCGATACTTAGAGGGAGATTTGCCCTTTGAAGACCTGCCGGAAGAATGTTTGGTTACCTGAGATCCATCAGGAGAGGAAGACCTGGATGATGTTGATGCTGGAGTATCAGAAAACAGCATATGAAACTTGGCTGCCCAGTTCTGTAAGCCACGTTTGGACATCAGAGAACAGGATGGGCAGTCCGGAATGGAGTGGTCAGGCCCCAAACATTTAAGACACCATTCATGGGTGTCTGTAATTGAAATAGTACCGCTGCACTTGGTGCATTTTTTAAAACCAGTAGCTGGTTTCTCCATGAGGAGAATTTTGTCAAGGCCTAAAGGCCTAAGAGGAAAATACACCAAGTGGGGAAAAGATATATATATTTTTTTTTTTTTTAAAGAAAAGTAAAGAAAAAGACCAGCGGTACCAGTCCGGAGTCGGGGAAGGCAGACATGCGGCCAAAGAAACAAATTAAAATAAGAACTTCTTCAGCGGTGACAGGAACACGACCTGCTGCCTCCGCGGAAAAAGAAGAACTGAGGAGAGTTGGTCGGGAAGGCAGCATGCATGCGCTGTGGGAGGCCCCAAAGGCTTTCTTTCTGGGAAGCTGGGGAGCTTTCCCGCGCAGGCTCCGTCGGTACCGACGTACCCATATGTGAGGACTCATTCCTGCTTGTTCCTGGAGATCAACATTATTGGCACCCTTGCAGTTCAACCCCGTAATGTCCAGTATCTCCTATAAAAGAAAATGGCCAATGAAATGGCTTCGGACTATATATGCACACATTTTGACACATAAAAAAAAAATCAAATAAAACAAAACTAATTAAAAAAGGTTACGTATCCCTTATCCGAAATGCTTGCGACCAGAAGTGCAACTCTACCTAGCTGAAACTTTACTTTGCACAATGCTTAAGTCCTACATAATGTGTATCTGTATATAATGTATATAGTTTTGCACTTTTCTGTGCTGTTCAGTTTTAACATTTGCTGTTTACTTATTATTGCTTGTGGTTATATGATGTTACATGTAAAACAAACTCTGCTTTGTTGATTGTTGTTTATTGTGAACCGCAACTGATCTCCGGAAGATGCGGTATATAAATGATTGCTAAATAAAATAAATAAGTGTTTCTACAAAAGTTGCACAGGTTCGAAAAAAAGAAACTGTTTAGTCTGATATAACACAGCACATTTACATGGATACCTCAATTTAAATTGGGCACCCAGGGCGGTAGCTCTCTGGCGTAAATCCAGAAACTTTTGCAATTTCTTCAGGCTAGGGAACAAGGGGGCGAGGGTTTAGCTCCTGTATTGGCTGCCATGTGAGTTATTCTTTGCTCAAGAGATGAATATTTTTTTTTCCTTTCCTTTATTTCCTGTTTGGAACCTTATGGGTGTTGCTTGTTTTTGGGGACTAAATCCTTAATAGGGGATATATTCCTTTTGGGTTGTTGTTTTTTTATTGCCATTTGGACTTTGTTCTTTCCCCTGTTAATAATTTTGTATGCTTTTTGTATGCTATATATGATTTTTGCTTTTGAATATATTGTAAAACTGCAAAAAATTTAAATAAAAAAAAAAATTTTAAAAAAATAAAAATAAGTGTTTCTACAATGTAAAAGCGGCACGAGTGAAAGCATTTCCTGCAATTTTAAGCCTGATATCATCTATACCCATGATACACTAGACAGTTTTACTTTGATCTACTTTGTCACCCCCTGAGGAAGGCATTGTATGCCGAAACGCGTCGGGGACGACTCTAATAAAGAACTTTTGAATTTAGTCTGACGATTTTCGACTCTTGCTTTCTGTGTTCCCCTCAGTCAGCTGCAAGAGCAGCGCTCCTCGCTTTGTTTTCGGGTCTTAGAGGTTGCTGCCTGTGTGAACCTGATGAGTAATATGATTTTGTATTTTACCACCCCTCCCCCCCCCCCCCCAGGGATGGGGGCACTGAATACTATATGTGATTCATGAGCAGCGCTGCCATCCGGTGGCCTTTAGGGCACCAGAGCCCAACAAACGATACAGAAGTTAAGAGCTTTAACCCTTTGAAGGTCTACTTTAAATTTTTAATCCACATTCTGCAGCCGGGTTAATTGTTGCATATTTCAGGAAAATTGTATCCGTCTTATTCAATATGTTCTAATAGTGATTTTCCTTCTGCTATGGTCATGTATTATATACCATTTGATAGGAACATTTAGTCAGAATTTTGGATCCCGAGAGTTTTGGGCTCAGCCTGGAAAGGGTTTTAAATCTTGGTCATATAATCTTGATTTGACATTACAGTTGCTTATTTAGTCACTAACCCCTGAGAGCCCATGAGGTGGCCCTGTGGTTATTTCTTCCCTGACCTATGGCTGCATACACACGGTCACAGAAAGGCACTATTGAGTTTACCAGCTGCCCTCTGGTGGCCATAGACCATAGAACAGGCACTTCTTGGTTGACAGTAAAATGTTATATACCTTTTTTATATCCTAAGGTTTCCTAAACCTGTCCCTGTGAAACCACAGGCATTTGGGCAACTTTCACTATAGAATACACAAAGGCACACTTCCAGCCTGTCTCTCCTTCCAACTACAAGTTAGGGCTCTGCTCTTGAACCTAAAAGCTGGCAATTTGCCTAATATCCCAGGACTTAACAGATGCTCCTCAGAGACATGATTAGGAGGGAAAGAACATGTGGTATCAGAGATCAATGCCAAAACTGCTGTCCTATAAAACTAAGAATAAACTTAAAAATAAAGAGGACTGACAACAGCCCCCTTAAGGCTGAGGAATCCCCCGAGCCTCAAAAAACCTACAAACAAAAGAAAGAAACACTAGGCCCAAAAATCTAGCTATTCTGCCTGTTGTCTTCCTCACACAGGCAGCTCCCTGCAACTCTCGCCATGCGGTCCAAATACCTAGAGAGAAAATGGCCGCCCCTTCGCCAATGAATTTTGGTGCCAAGAACAACAGCTGCTGCAAGAAGGAGGCCTCAGCAGACCGACCGAGACCGAAGGCCTTACCTGCAGGACCGAAAGCCACGCAGCCTGCTCCTACCGCCTTGAATTCCTCTGATCCTCAAGCCGCGCTGATGAGCCTGGCAGCCGCAGCGAGGACCGCTCAGCCGGTTCCACAGAGTAAAATTAAAATCCCACAGCAAAGGAGAGGCTCCGTCTCACACAGCTTCAGTGTGGCTGTACGGGTCCCGGAGCTCTCTCCTGTATCGTCCAGGGAGAAAGATCAGCACCGGCGAATGCCTGCAGCAAGTGAAAATAACTGACAAGGAGGGAAGGCGAGAGCTGCTACTAATTTAAAGAGCCAGGCTCAAATTTAAAAATTACTGTATATATAAAGAAATTTGTTCCTAATAACTAAAGGGAACTAATCGCTGATTGCCAATTAACCATAGGTAACTGAATTAAAAGTAAAAATCAAAAGTAAAATCAGAATAGAATTTGTCACACTAAATGCTCCTTATCTGTTCCCCCCAAGTGAGCCCAGAAGCTAGGCTCACTACGTCCTCCTGCTGCATGGAGACTGGACACACACTGGGGGCTGATGGGAGATACCAGCAGGCTATATCCAGTGATGTCACGACTTTGACATGCCCAGTCTCCAAGCTGCAGGAGGGGGTGCACAACCCAGAGGTGGAGGACTAAACTGGAGGAACGATAAGGAACTGGGACATTGCCAGGGCATGATTATTGGCACCCTTATAAGCAATTCAAATCACATTCCCACTGCAGTAAAATCAGACGCACCTGTGATCAACTGTCAGTATTCACATGGCTTGAATCAACTAATGAATGATGGCTCTAATGTTTAAAATGGCCACATTCACACCCTGTTCCGTTTTCACAATGGTGAAGACAAGAGAGCTGCCTGAGACTGTCAGAAAAGCTATTATCACCAAACATCAAAGGGGTACAAGGCCATCTACAAAAACCTTGGGATTTCTGCACCTACAGTTCGCAATGTTATTAAGAGGTTTTCTGCTTATGAAACTGTCAAGAACCTCCCAGGATGTGTGGGAAGAGGAAAAATTAATCCAAGAAGTCTTCAGGTTTGGCAGGAAACACACCACGTACAACTTCCGAAGAGCTTAAGGTTGACCTGGAGCAATCTTGAGTGGTGGTTTCAACCCACACCATACTCCATGCACTAAACAAAGAAGGATTTCATGAGTGAAGGCCAAGGAGGACCCCAATATTCAAAGACAGACATAAAAAGGCACACTTGATCTTTGCCCAAACCCACCTTGAGAAACCATAATCCTTCTGGGAAAATGTTCTGTGGACAGATATAACCAAAAACTTAAGCCCAGTAGCAATGCAGACCAGTGAGGCATTTACAGGCATAGAAATGAAGCTTATAAGGAAAAAAAGACCCTTCCTACAGTTAAATATGGTGGAGGTTCCATAATGTTGTGGTGCACACAAGAATGGCTAAAAAGGAACAAATGGATTGTTTTAAAGTGGCCAGCAATGAGTTCTGATCTCAATTCAATCAAGAACCTTTGGAAAGAGCTGGAATCTGCCATTGGACAAAGGAATCCTGGAAACATTCATGAGCTAGAACACATCACAGCTGAAGAGTGGGAGAAACTACCAGCAGACAGATTACTGAAATGTATAGATGGCTACAAGAAACATTTGGAGGCTGTCATCACTGTCAAGGGTTGTGTAACTAAATATTAGTAAAGGATGCCATCATTCCTGTCCAGGTCATATATTGTTTTTTTCTCATAAGAACTGCCATACCGGGTCAGACCAAGGTCCATCAAGACCAGCATCCTGTTTCCAACAGTGGCCAATGTTTATGGACCTTTCCTTCAGGAACTTGTCCAAACCTTTTTTAAAGCGTAGTTACTCACCTGTAACAGGTGTTCTCCAGGGACAGCAGGAATCGGTCCTCACTTATTGGTGATGTTGGCACCGATGGAGCACACACAGAGCAATTCCCCAGCTTTCAAAGAAAGCCTTTGGGATTGCTGCCACGCATGTGTGGTCCTCTTCCCGCCCAAGGGTGCCATCTTGCTCAGTCAGGTCCCTTAGCTCGAGCCCTACCAAGCAGATGGCAAGGGAAGGACAAAAATCTAGCAACTCATCAGGGGAGGCGGGAGGGTAGTGAGGACTGATTCCTGCTGTCCCTGGAGAACACCTGTTACAGGTGAGTAATTACGCTTTCTCCAGGAACAAGCAGGAAGTCAGTCCTCACATGGGACTCCACAGCTACAGGCTACCGAACCTGTAACCAAAAAATGCCTCCGCGAGGCCATGAGCAGAAGTCGATGCCCGAAGGAGCCCGAGTCCTTGGGGCGAAGCCCTCGGTAGCAGTGAAGAAGGGTTGGAGGGCAGAAGTTGCTTATACCCCGAACAGGTTACGGAGTACAGCCTGGCCGAAGGCGCTGTCCCGACGGGACTCCCTCTCCAGGCAGTAGTGAGCAGCGAAGATATTCGTGGAAGACCAGGTCGCCGCCCGACAGATGTCCATCAAAGGCATGAAGCGTAGCGAGGCAACCGAGGCCGCCTTGGCCCGAACCCCATGTGCATGACTCGACGATCTAGAGGGGCACCCACCTTCATATGAGCAAAAGCAATGCAGTCCGCCACCCAAACTGAGAGGGTGCATTTGGTAACTGCCTGTCCCGGCCTATTGGGATCGTAGGTCACATAGAGTCAGCCAGACTTGTGATGAGTCTGGGTACGCTGCAAGTAGAAGGCGAGAGCCCTTCTGCAGTCGAGGGTGTGGAGAGCCACCGAGCCTGGTCGGTGTGGGGCCTCAGGAAGAAAGTCGGCAGGATTATCTCTTGGTTAAGATGGAAGTCCAAGATGACTTTAGGCAGGAATTTAGGGTGGGTGCGGAGGACCACCCTATTCCGATGGAACCTGGTGTAAGGGGTGTCAGCCATGAGAGTCTGGAGCTCAATGACTTGGCAGGCCGAGGTCAGCGCCACCAGGAAGGCCACCTTCCAGGACAGGTGCCGGAGTGAGCACGTCTCCATTGGCTCGAAGGGTGAATGGGTGAGCTGCATGAGCACCACATTCAGGTCCCATTAAGCTGAGGGAGGACGGATGGGTGGCTTGGAAAGCAGAAGACCCCGCATAAAGAGGGAGACTGCCCCGAGAGGGGCTTTCCCTCGATGTGGAGGTGGTTCACCGAGATGGCGCTCAAGTGTACCCTGACAGAGTTAGAATTCAGCCCTTTCTTTGAGAGATGGAGGAGGTACCAGAGAATCCATCGAATGGGGCACGAGAACAGGTCGATCTGGAGCTCTGAGCACCAGACCGAGAAGCGCCTCCACTTAAAGGCATAGGCTCATCTAGTGGAGTCCTTTCTCGAGGCGAGGAGGACTTCCTCGATCTCCTCCGGAAGGGCCAGTGAGGCTAGGGAAACCCATTCAGCCGCCAGGCTGTGAGGGATAAGGAGGCTAGGTTCGGGTGCTGTAACCGCCCCTCCTCCTGTGTTAGCAGACCCGGGGCAGAGCCCAGGGGAACAGGAGGCTCCATCGACAGCCGGAGCAGGAGCGGAAACCAAGGCTGCCGAGGCCCCAAGGATCAATGATGCCCAATTCTGCTGAGCTTTGAAAAGGGTCCTCGCAATGAGAGGGAAGGGAGGGAATGCATAGAGCAGGCTGGATGACAAGTCCAGAAGGAATGCATCGGGACTCTCCCTGCTTGGGTGCGGTACCGGCCCACAAAAGCGAGGGAGCTGCGCGTCCTGGGGACTGGCGAAGAGGTCTATTGCCAGCATCCCCCAGTGAAGAAACAGCCAACCCGCTACCCCTGGATCCAGCCGCCATTCATGGGGGCTAAGAATCCTGTTGAGCCTGTCCGCCAGGACATTCTCCTGACCTTGAAGGTAAGTCACCTTGAGGGACATCTTCCGTCGGACAGCGAAGGAGCAGATGAGGACCGCTTCCCGACAGAGGGAGCGTGATCCCGTGCCTCCCTCCTTGTTGATGTAGAACATCGCCACATGGCTGTCGGTCTGCACGAGAATTCACCTCCCCTTGAGGTGGTCCTCGAAGGCCCTCAGGGCCCACTGAATCGCCCGGAGTTCAAGCAAGTTTATCTGCTGCTGAGAGACTCCTCGGGCGACCACTGCCCCTGCATGCATAGTGGCCCGCAGTGGGCTCCCCACCCTAACAGGGAAGCGTCTGTCGTCAGTACCACATCGTGCTGCGAGGCCAATTCCCATAGGAGGTTGCGGGGGTTTTGCCACCAGCTCAGGGACGAGCAGAGGTCGGGAAGGACCCTGACAGGGTCCCTGAGGTGACCAAGGGACAGGCTCCATTGGGCGCTGAGGCACCACTGAGCTGTCCCAAGGGTTGGCGGGCGTGGGGGACCACATGCACAGTAGAGGCCATGTGGCCCAGGAGGCATAGCATGGTCTGAGCGGTGACCCGGGGAGTGCTTGGGACACAGGCCACCAGAGCTCGAAGGCCGCCACCTGCTGAGTATCAAGGCGCACCCCGATTAACTTGAGTGCCTGTACCGGCTCGAGGTGAGACTTTGGGTAGTTGACCAAGAACCCCAAGCCTTCCAACAGAAGGATGGTGCAAGACATTGCTCGCCGGGTTTCCTTGACCGAGCAGCCCGTGACAAGCCAGTCATCGAGGTAGGGAAAGGCCGGCACGCCCTGACGCCTGAGACGGGCAGCAACCATGACGAGACATTTCGTAAAGACTTGCGGGGTGTTTGCGAGGCCGAAGAGGAGCACCCTGTACTGGAAGTGCTCTCCCTGCACCCTGAAGCACAGATACTGCCTGTCCTGGGGGTGGATTAAGATGTGGACATAAGCGTCCTTTAGATCCAAGGAGCATAGCCAGTCGCCCTGCCAGAGGAAGGGCAGCAGAACACCAAGGGATAACATCTTGAACTTCTCCAGCACCAAGAACTTGTTCAACTTGCAGAGGTCGAGGATGGGCCGCAGAACTCACATCTTTTTCGGGACGAGGAAGTACCGGGAATAGAAGCCCCAACCTCGAAGGTACAGAGGGACCTTCTCGACTGCCCGTTGGGCAAGGAGAGTAATTCCCGCTGCAGTAGAAGCTGGTGCACGGGGGAGTCAAGGAAGCTCTGCCGGGGAGAAGGGAGGTGGAAGCCTGTCAAAGCGAAGGTGATAGCCATCTCGGACGACCTGGAGAACCCAGGTGTCTGAGATGATGGAAGCCCACGACAGGGCAAAATGAGACAGGCGTCCCCCCACTGACTGCTGTGTCACTGGAGGGCGAGGGACTATGCCGATGGCTTCAAAACCCCTGTTAGGTTGTGGAGCAACCGGATTTTGGGCTTTCGGCCCTTTCGGCTTGTGATACCCTTGGCCGGATTTACCCTGCACCGGGGTAGTCGGAGTGGGGGTAGCCGGGTATGGCAGATAGCCCTGGTACTGGAGGACCTTCCAAGGAAAGAAGGGCTTCTTGGCTGGTTGCTTCTTCTGGGGCAGAGTGGAGATCTTGTGTGAGAGACGGGTTCTGGTGATGAACTCCGTCTCTATCTCTACAGCTTCATCCTCCATCGGCTTGCCGAAGAGCTACTCACAGGCAGTGAACGTCCAGGAGTTTTTCCTGCACCTACTGCTCCAAATCCGAGGATTGGAGCCATGCCTGGCAGTGGGCCCTGATGCCCGTGGCCGACACCCAAGCCAATGACTTGAATCCATCGTAGACAGCTTGGGAGAGGTATTTAGAGCAGTCTGCGACGGACTTCAACAGAGTGCCGAATCTATTGAGGGGCTTGCCCTCAAGGCCTGCGGAGAACCCTCCAAGCTCCTTAGCTAAATCGCGCAAGAACATACCCAAAGTATATTTGGTATGCTTGAATGCGACAAGACAGCATGGAGCCTTGGTAGGCCTTGCAGCCCTGGGCATCAAGGGCTCTTGACTCTCGACCAGGCAGTAATGACGAGTGCGATTTTGGGCTCTTTTGCCTCCCCATGGCTGACTCCACCACCATAGAGATGTGGGGAAGTTGGGTCTACCTGAACCCCGGCCCACATTTTATCCTGTGCATATCAAGGCGCTTGCTCACGATGGGGACCGAGGCGGGGGCCTCCCACATGCGGAGCATCAGCCGAGATAGAATAGGAGGAACTGGCACAGTGAGCGATTCCCTAGGTAGGGACTTGTACTGAAGAATATCAAGTTCTTCAGCACGAAGGTCCTCCTCGGCCTCAGTGGCCAGGTTAAGGGCCTGTGCCATGTCCCGAATGAACACCAGGAAGGAGGTGTCCTCAGGTGGCGAGCACCACTGGAACGTGGGCGGGGAGGGTCCAACGGAAGATCCCAGGGGGTACAGGTTTCCGGGGAGGTGTCCCCATCAGACTCCCACTCTGAGAAATCGGTCGAGGAATCCAAGCCAGGCAGATCACCCTGTCCAATGGCTGGTGCCTGCTTGGAGCTGGAGGCCCTGGAAGATCTCGCCTCAAGGGAACGGGAGGGCGAGTGAGACCAATGTCGAGGACCCTCACGAGGCCCGTGGCTCTCAGGGGTTTCCTGGATGGATTTCAGTGTCCCACGCACGGGCTGCATTCTAGCGCCAGCATGTTGGACTCCCACGCGGGCGTGAGGTCCTGCGATGCCGATCCCGGGGTCACTGGGTCGGGCATCGAGGAGGAGAGGGGGTCCTCACTGGGACAGCACTCAGGAGACCGGGAGCCTTAGCCGGAGGCCTCAGCTTCCATGTGGGATACCTTGCGGGGCCGCTCCCTGTCAGACTCTCAGGAACGATGAAGGGGCTAAGCGACCGAGCATGGGAGCACTTGCGCTGATCCGGAGCCCCCAACAGCGACTTTGAGGCCTTCTTCTCTTTGCACCGTTCCACCTCAGGGGACCCCTGGTCGGAGTGCCACTGCAGGGGGGGGGGACCCCACCGGGGGAGAGACAACCAAGGGTGCCACCTGGGATTCCGAGGCAGCCTTTCGGAAAATGTCTTCAGACTTCTGCTTACGGCTGAGCAGGGTCTTAGAGGACATTTTCTTGCAGAGCGAATAGAGCTCCGGATCATGATCAGAGGCACCGCAGACAACAGTCGTGAGTGTCCGTAAGCGACATGTTCCTAGAGCATCTATCGCATTTTTTGAAGCCGGTGGCCATGGGGGCAAAAATGGCCCCCACGAGGCCGAAGACCCACGCAACAAGCGGTTAGGGAAAAAGAAAAGGGTGCGAAGCCCGTAACAAAAAAGGAAAAAAACTATCCCCAACAGCTCTAAGAAGGTAGAGCAGAGGAAGGACGGGTAGAGGACTGGTGCAACAAGAAAACAAAAGGCCTGTAGGCCAAAATCTTTTTTCTGAGGGATGAGGACATGCGTCCGAAGGGCTACGCAGAAAAAGGGAGACTGAGCAAGATGGCACCCTTAAGCGGGAAGAGGACCATGCATGGTTGGCAGCAATCCCAAAGGCTTTCTTTGAAAGCTGGGGAATTGCTCCGCGCGGGCTCCATCGGTGCCGACGTCACCCATAAGTGAAGACTGACTTCCTGCTTGTTCCTGGAGAAACCTAGTTACACTGACAGCTTTTACTATATCCTCTGGTAACGAATTCCAGAGTTTGATATTTTCTCTTATTAGTCTTAAATGGGTTACACTGTAGCTTCATTGTGTGTCCCCTAGTCTTTCTACATTTTGAGAGCGTAAACAATCGATCTACATTTACTCATTCCACTCTATTCATTAATTTATAGACCTCTATCATATTTCCCCTCAGCCATCTCTTTTCCAAGTTGCTTAAAAGTTTAGGGCTCTGCTTTTCCTCATAGGAATATCCTTCCATCCCCTTTACCGTTTTGGTGGCTCTTCTCTGTACTTTTTCTAATTCCACTATATCCTTTTTAAGATATGGCAACCAGAACTGCACACAATGTTCAAGGTGTGGTCGCATCATGGAACGATGCAGACACATTATAATATCCTTGGGGTATTTTTCTCCATTACTTTCCTTATGATTCCTATCATTCTATTTGCTTTCTTGGTCGCCGCTGCACAATGGGTGGAGGTTCCTAATGTGGAACCTTGCACTGTATAACCATAGTTTGGGTTGTTCTGTCCTAGATGCATAACTTTACACTTGTCCACATTAAATTTCTTCAGTCATTTGAACATCTAGATTTCCAATTTATCAAGGCTCTCTTACAATTTTTCACAATCCTCTTTTTTTAACAATTTTTCATAATTCTGTCTCATCTGCAAATTTGATCATCTCACTCATTATTGTTATTTCCAAGTCATCTATGAATATGTTAAAAAGCAGTGGGCCCAGCACAGATCCCTGGCATTCTCCACTATTCACCTTTCTCCATCGAGAAACTTGGCCATTTAGGCCTATCTGCTGCTTTCTATTTTTTAACCAGTTCCTGATCCACCATAGTACACTGCCTCCTATCCCATGACTTTTAATTTCACCAAGAGTCTCTCGTGAGGGACCTTGTCAAAGGCTTTCTGAAAATCCAGATACACTATATCAACCAGCTCACCTTTGTCTAGCTGTTTATTCACACCTTCAAAAAAATATAAGAGATTAGTAAGAGAAGACTTTCTTTGGCTAAATCCATGTTGGCTTTCTCCCATTAAACTATGACTATCTACATGTTCAGTAATTTTGTTCTTTATAATGGTTCTATCATTTTGTCAATTCTTCTGCTGCATCAGCTTTAAATACGATTTCGGGCATGGGTAACTTCCCTACATCTTTTTCAGTAAAGACCAAAGCAAATAATTTATTCACTCTCTTCGCTGTGACCTTGTCCCCTCTTAGTCCAACTGACTTTCACAGGTTTTTTGCTATGAATATACTTTAAAAAGTTATTCTGCATTTTTGCTTCCTCAGCAAACTGTTTTTCAAATCCTCTCCTTGCCTGCCTTATCAGCGCCTTGCATCTAACTTGCCAGTGTCTATGTTGTTTCCCGTTTTCGTCATTTGGCTCCTTTTTCCATTTCCTGAAGGATGCTTTTTTTTTTTGCTACAACAGCCTCTGACCTCGCCTTTAAACCATACTGGCAGTTTTTTGGCCTTCCTTCTATATTTTTAAAGCGTGGAATACGGCTGGTCTGGGTTTTCAAGATAATCTTTTTAAACAACGCCCATGCTCAATGTAAATCTGTAACCTTTGCAGCTGCTCCTCTTAGTTTTTTTCTTAACTATTTTCCTTATGTTATCATTGTCTCCCTTTTGAAAGTTAAAAGTTAGTACTGTGGATTTCCCTGCCATCCTTCTTCCATTTATTAAATGAAACGCGATCATACTATGATCACTATTGCCAAGTGGCCCCAACACCCTTACCTCTTGCACCAGATTCTGTATTCCACTAAGGACTTGGTCCAGAACAGCTTCCCCTCTTGTCCGTTCATAAACCAGCTGCTCCAAGAAGCAGACATTTATTTCATCTAGAAACGTTATCTCCTTCCGTGACACCGACCCAGGTCGATACCGGGGTAATTGAAATCACTCATTATTATTCCTGTGCTGTAACTTTTGTTAGCTTCCCTGATTTCTTTGAGCATTTCATCATCCATTTGTTCATTCGAGCCAGGCGGTCGATAGTAAACCCCCATTGCCATCGCTTTCCCCTTCCCCCTTCTACATGGAATTTCAATCCGTAGAGATTCTTCAGTGTATTTTGTTTCCTTCAAAACTTTAATCTTTTGTGACTCAATGCCCTCTCTAACAGAGTGCAACCCCTCCATCAATTTGATTTGCTCCATCATTACGATACAGTTTGTACCCAGGTATCAGAGTGTCTCACTGGTTGTCCTCCTTCCACTATGTCTCTGAGATACCAATCATATCGAACCTCTCCTTTAGTGCTATGTATTCTAATTCTCCCATCTTATTTTATAAACTTCTAGCATTTGCATACAAGCATTTTAGAGGATGTATTTTATTCATATTAATCTGGTTTTTGGTAGGCAGGGGTAATTTGAAATCTTTAAGCTCTGTCTGCTCTGTACTTAAGGGTATTTGGGTTACTTTGTTGTAACTTTTTTTTTGCTTCCCTGATTTCTCTTAGCATTTCATCATCCATCTGTTCATTCTGGCCAAGTGGTCAATAGTACACCCCCACTGCCATCATCTTCCCCTTTTTACGCAGAATTTTTAGCCATAGAGATTCTACAGTGTATTTTGTTTCCAGCAAAACTTGAATCCTGTGTGACTCAATGCCCTCTCAAACAGAGCGCAACTCCTCCACCAAGTTGATCTATCCTATCATTGTGATATAGTTTGTACCCAGGTATCACAGTATCCCACTGGTTGTCCTCCTTCCACCATGTCTCTGAGATGCTAATCATTTTAACCTTTCATTTAGTGCTATAAATTCTAGCTCTCCCATCTTATTTATAAAAATTTTTCTTAGACTTTTCTCAGAAATTTAAGTTGCACAGACATCTCTTTTTTTGTTGTATACCCTTGAACATACTATTAAAATATTATCTCATACAGTTGGAATAGTTTCAATTATTTCTCAAGATATTGTACACAACATACCTAAAATGCAAGGGTGTCAATAATGTTGACCACAACTGTATATATATATGATTTTATGCTAATTAACTAATACATGAAAGACAAATATGTTTTGTACTATATTTGTATCAACTAAATTGATAATAAAGCAAATAAAATAAAGGCAACAATCAGATGATTTCAAATCATAAGATGCAATTATGATCAAGTGGGAGTAAAGACCCACCTTCAACAAAGGCTAATCAATTGTAGAGTTGGGATTTTCTGTTAGCATAAGCACCAGAAGAGGTTCTTCCTCTTTCGCCTTGTCTCCGTAGTTTCACTACCAGCAAAACTCTTTTGGTTCTTCTCTTCTCCCTCACAGGCTATGGATCTAAAGATTTACATGCTGCACCACATTCCAATCCCCCTTTTCACACTAAGCCTAGATAAAAAACATCTATGCTACTAATAGTCCTTTATGCATTCTCAAACGAGGAAGATCACCTTCCACTGAATGACTCTCCTACCAGGATCAAATCTAAATCCAGATTTGCTCAAGATATCAATTACTAAACGGGATGCATCCAGATGCAGTGAAATTTTTGATGGGTATGGAAGTGTACCTACAGTCAGACCAAGGGTTTCTGCCGCCCCTCCCCTGACATCCATTATCTCCTCTTGTGTGTGTGTGTGGGGGGGGGGGTTCAGAACCACAACCCCTCCATTATGCTTTAAAGCATCACAGAGGCTCAAAGAAAGCTGCTTTGTGGGGCCTTGAGGCACCCATGCACATGGTCTGCCCTTCCAATCTGAACCTCCTTTTGGAGATGGCAGGAGCAGCAAGCCATGAATATGTGCACATGTGCAAGTGCTTCAAAACGGCTTACTCTGAGCCTCTGCAGAGCTCTGGAGAACAGTGGAGAGGTTGCTGTGTTGCCCAAAGTGTACCTGGAGTCTAGGTAAAAGTAGAATCCTCCTTATCTAAGTGATACTACCTTAAATTGGATATACAGAAGATACGGCTCTTACCTATTTAGCGGAGAGGATTTAAATGCGCTCCAGTGCTAGCGTGCACAACCAGCCAGGTTTCTATTTGATTTAAGGTAGTAACATAGTAGTTGACGGCAGATAAAGACCAGCATGGTCCATCCAGTCTGCCCAGCGAGATGGCAAGAGTAGGTGCACCTGTCGCTCCGTGCAGGCCACCCCTCTCCATATCCTTGTTCAGGGGTAAACCCACCACTCCATATAGGACACCCCTAAGACGTTATATGGTTCGGAAGTTAGATGGTACCGTTTATTTTGTTTTTTTTCCTATTTCTGTAAAGGGATCCTCTGTGTTTGTCCCATGCCTTTTTGAATTCCGTCACCGTGTTCGCCCCTACCACTTCCATCGGGAGGGCATTCCAAGCATCCACCACCCTTTCAGTGAAAAAATATTTCCTGACATTGCCTTTCAATTTACCCCCTTGCAGTTTCATGTTATGCCCTCTAGTTTTACAGGTTCCCCGTCTTTGGAAGAGGTTTGTTTGTTCATCATTTCTCTTTAAGTATTTAAAGGTCTGAATCATATCTCCCCTGTGCCTCCTTTCCTCCAAGGTATACATATTTAGGTCTTCAAGTCTCTTCTCATAAGGCTTCTGACGCAGGCTCCAAATCATTTTGGTCGCCTTCCTCTGAACAGTCTCCAGTCTTTTTACATCCTTTGCAAGATATGGTCTCCAAAACTGAACGCAGTATTCCAAGTGAGGCCTCACCAGTGACCTATACAGTGGCATAAGTACCTCTTCTTTTCTGCTGGTAATCCCTCTTTGTATGCAGCCCAACATCCTCCTGGCTTTTGCCACCGCCTTGTCGCACTGTTTTGCCACCTTGAGATCAGCAGAGATAATCACACCAAGGTCTTTTTCCTGAACTGTGCATACCAACCTTTCTCCCCCTATCTTGTACATTTCTCTTGGATTTCTGCTACCCAAGTGCATGACACTGCACTTTTTTGCATTAAATCGTAGTTGCCAAGCTTTAGACCAGTCTTCCAGCTTTTGTAGATCTTTCTTCATGTTAACCACTCCCTCAGGGGAGTCCACTCTGTTGCAAATTTTTGTGTCATCTGCAAAAAGACAGACTTTTCCATTCAGTCCTTCAGCAATATCACTCACAAATACACTGAACAGTGCCGGGCACAGGACCGAACCCTGGGGCACCCCGCTAATCACCTTCCTCTCATCCGAGTGAGCTCCATGTACAATCACCTTCTGTCGTCTGTCAGTCAGCCAATTTCTAATCCAGTTTACCATCTTGGGACCCATCCCCAAGCTACTGAGTTTGTTGATAAGCCTCCTATGAGGAACAGTATCAAAGGCTTTGCTGAAATCCAGGTAGATGACATCCATTGCATGCCCCTGATCTAGTTCCCTCGTCACGCAGTCAAAGAACTCGATCAGATTTGTCTGGCAAGATCGTCCTTCGGTAAAACCATGTTGCCTCGGGTCTTGCAAGCTGTTGGTTTTCAGAAAGTTCACTATTCGCTCTTTCAGGAGCGCCTCCATTACTTTTCCTGCCACCGAGGTAAGGCTCACGGGTCTGTAGTTTGACACTTCTTCCCTGTCACCACTTTTGTGTAGAGGTACAACATCAGCCATTCTCCAGTCCTGAGGAACCTCTCCTGTTTCCAAGGATCTGTTGAAGACATCCTTTAACGGTCCTGCAAGAACCTCTCTGAGCTCTTTCAGTATCCTGGGATGTATCCCATCCGGTCCCATGGCTTTGTCCACTTTCAGTTTAGCAAGTTGTTCTAACACCTCTTCTGCTGTGAATGGTGTGGTATCTACTTCATTCCCATTTTTATATTTGGGAGTCACAGCTGGTCCATCCCCAGGATCTTCTTTAGTAAACACAGAGCAGAAGTAATTGTTTAGCAATTTTGCTTTTTCAGTGTCACTTTCCACGAGTCCTTTCCCAGCACTTCTGAGTCCTGCAATTCCAACTCTGATCTTTTTCCTTTCCCGAATATACCTGAAGAAATTTTTGTTGCCACCCTTAACATCTTTAGCCATCTTTTCCTCTGCCTTTGATTTTGCTATCCTTATTTCTCGTTTTGTCTCTTTGAGTTTGATCCTGTATTCATTTCTGTGTTCTTCTGTCTGCAAGCTTTTGAATTTTGCAAAAGTTGTGTTTTTTGCCTTTATATGAGCAGCCACCTCTTTGGAAAACCAAATAGGTTTCCTTCTCCTCTTGCTTTTATTTACTTTTCTTACATATTTATCTGTTGCTCCTTTCAATGCCTCCTTTAGTTTAGCCCATTGCAATTCCACTTTCTTTATCTCTTCCCACCCCGTCATCTCCTCCTTTACATACTCTGCCATTTGATTGAAGTTAGTGTATTTGAAGTTTAGGACTCTGAGCTTGCTATGATTGGCCTGTGCCATGGCTTTTATTTCAAACCACACCGTGTGATGGTCGCTGTTGCTCACAGGGGCACTCACGCAGTATTACCTAGATTTGGAGGATCTAATTTTTACCTATTTCCATGTATCTGTCCTCAGAGGCAATGCTACATATTATGATAATGACTAGTAGTCTAATGGTCAGGGCACTGGTTACGTAGCCAAGAAACCAAGATTCAATACCCACTAGCATTCCTTGTGGCCTTGGGCAAATCACTTAACCCGCCATTGCCTCAGAAGAAAGGCCTTCCAGTCACACTGCCAAGAAAACCCAGGGGCTGCTGGGTCACCAGGAGTCAGTATTGACTCAAAGGCACACATTGCATTTTTACAGTCCTTTTTGCTGCATCACCTGGTCCCTTTTTTTTTATGATAACAATCCAGAATGGTCAGATATCACATGGCATAATCTATCCTCAAACTCTAAATTGTATTTGTATTTGTATTTATTGCCAGTATTTGCTATACCATCAAGGAGTTTAGAAGGCCATCATAACAGTTTACATAGAATCAAAATGAATTTCAATAGATGAATGGCGGTTAAACTTCGAGTATAGGCCGTCTTGTCTTTATTTTGCCTCGATTAACAACTTCCCTTTGTGCATACCCTCACAACATGGCCAGCGTTCATGGTCGTCCATCTGCAGTTTTCACATTTCCCAAGTGTCCAGCTCTCGCAATATGGGTCTCGGAACAAAAATCACTTCTGACGCCTCTCCTCTGAAAGCTGTGGCGATTTGGCAGCGCATCCCCAACCGCAGGGTGAGACAAGAAGCGACACCCCCATAACTCTCATACTCCTTCGTGGAGTGACTTCCTGAATTCCATTAGCGAGTTTCTAAACACTCTACTGGACGGACTAGATAAACCATTTCTTTATCTACTGTCATTCATTACGTTAAACTTAGAAGAAAAATTTGCAGGACCTCACTCACGCTTAAATTGGCGTCACCGAATCCAAGTGGGAAGGAGAAAGTGTTGAACGTACGTCACAATATCACGTACGGGTAACCAGCACACGTAGAAGGTTTCTATGGACCTCGGATGCAGCATCTCTCTGCGCACGTGAGACCCGGGACTCCTACTATCGCGCGCTTACTTCTGGTTGGCGAGTCTCGAGGCCTATATTCCTAGCCCTGGCTTTCGATGCCAATTACTTGCTTCTTTCTAGTTTGACAGCAGTCGAAACAATCAGACCTACAAAACGCCAAACCTTATTGCTCCGCAGTTTGTCTCTTCAGCCAACGAGAATACAACAAATTCTTAAAATTCCGTTTTTCCATTTGGAGTCCTGATTTTAGGACATTTCTGCTTATCCTACTCATTCCTTACTGATTTTGCAGTATTATTTGGAATGGAGGAACAAAATCTCCAGTAGAAGCGAAGCAGTGCTATTTGATGTGACTACTCATTCAAGTGTCCCCCGTTCGGGTTATTATTTTGCGGTACCAAATAGGAAAGCAAAGAAATACACAAATTATTTTCTTCGGTATACCTTCTAATTTTATTGTACACAACAATGAGCAGTCCTGCAACTTAATAAAAAAAAATTGGAGATGCTGTTAACTTGATATAAACGAATGCATCAACTGGCAAGAACCACCTATAAACTTTGATTCCAACGCAAACTGTTCCAACCGCAGTTTATTTGCCTGAAGGGACCTTTAAATTTTCATGCGCTGCCTTTTGATTGGCTGACGTTTACATCAGACCGTGATGTAGTTTAGAACATCATTTCCGGTTGCTGCGGCCATTTTGTTCTTTGGGCAGTTGGCGGAAGAGCGTTTGAGCACCGTGTGCCGGGATTTGGGCCTGTAGTATTGGTGTAGTATTTTTAGGCCCTTTTTTCCCCCTTGTTATCATATGTAATGTGTTTTCGTTATTTTTGATATTCCGCTCCGTGTGGGCGTTCGAATCGGCGTTCTTCAGTACTGGTCTCGTTTCATGGAGTTTTAGCGAGGGCGCCTTGTTCAGTGCCCCGAAACGAGATAGCATTGATACTATGGCCAACAACAGTTTGGCGGCGGGCAATGTGTCGCAGGCGCCGCAGCAACAGGGTGGGGGTAACAAGCCGGCGGCCTCTGGCAAACAGGGCAATGTATTACCGCTTTGGGGAAACGAAAAGACCATGAACCTGAATCCGATGATTCTGACAAACATCCTATCCTCGCCCTACTTCAAAGTACAGCTCTACGAACTCAAGACATACCATGAGGTTGTGGATGAGATATATTTCAAGGTAAGGCCTCGGGGTGAAGGGAAGATGAGAGGAAATACACAACCGACGCTATACCTACACATCTTTTGATTGTGGAGAGGGGTTTGATATGAAGGGACAGCGCTGGAAGAAAGATGGGGGGGAGGGGAGCAGAAATGAGGGTTTGGTGGGGAATGCTTTGCCAATGTTGATCGGTTGTTGAGGGGTTCTTAACGGTACAGAAGTCTTGGGGTGGAGGGAGGAAGGGTGCTTCTGCTGTTTGGACCAATAAAAATAGGAGATGGTGGTTTTGCATATCTCGCGCTAATAACGTGGCTCTGAGCGGGAGGAAGGTCTCGAAATAGGACGTTCGATTTTATCACAGGTTTGTTATTAACAGCTTAGTGCTATGGCTCGTTGACTTTCTTTAATACTACTGAGGGCCTCTGCCCAAGAGCCAGTGACAAAGTGGTGGCGGGACTCTGCAGTCTGTGTTCAAGGAGGTAGGAAAGTGAACGACTGTGATGATGGGCTTGTGCTAGGCCTATGTACGTGGTTCTGTAGTGAAGAGGTTAAGAGTGGCTGGGTGGGCATTTGTTGAGCCTCTGTAGTCTGGCCAAGCCTTACTTATCGAAAAGGTAAATCGTTGGAGTTGAAAAGCGAATTTACCGATTTTGTGCTGTCTTGTCTGCGTTCTTGTTTCATTGAGTTTGAATTTTCTGAACAAGATGTTTGGCAGACCGGGTAATAAGAATAATCTGTTCCCTTATTGTTTTTCCTCCTAGAAGGGAGTAGCCCATTGATTAGAGCAGCAGACTGAGTACCAGGGAAGTCAGGAGTTCAAATCCCATTTCTGCTCCTTCTGATCTTGAGGCAACAAAGGTACAAAATGTCCCCTGGGGAGTGGGGACAAGACTGTACCTGACTAACTCACTTTGAGCTACTAATGAAAAAGGCTTGAGCGAAATCTAAAATCTCTTATCCTAGAATTAAGTATAGCTGAACATTTTTTTTTGTTTTGTCACCTTGTTTTGGTTGTGTAAGATAATTTCTGGTTAAAAGTACCCATTTATTTTTAATTTGGGCTTTTTTATTTATTTATTTTTGATACAATTATAAATAGATGTTCATAACCTTTTGCTGCAGTAAGTACTTTTTTAGTGCATTCAATCGGTATTCTTAGTGGGTGGTGCTGTCAGAACTTGGATCCACTTTTGGATTGGAAAGTGACAAAGATCATATACTATGGTTTTAATTTATTTGTTTGGCCGTTTTTTCCTTAATGTTTGGATACTTTTTTTATTCTCAAGTTTTGAATTTATTTTTTATTGTAACTTTTGGGTGGTATGTTTTGGCATTGCAAAAAATGTTTGACATAATTTCATTAGACTCTTCTGTAGTCTCAATAGGTGCAAAGGATATCAATCTGCTTCCAGGACTGGGAAAAAAAGTGGTGATGTCACTGTTGATGGGGTAAGGAGTATCACAAGGAAAGATCAGCATAAACAGTTTCACAAACTCAAATAAATCAAAACCTGTACATATGATCTTTGAGCAATGAAGTCTGTTAAGCATTGTGTTAATCATGCTGCTCTTTGACATTTCCAAATAATGGAAATCTTGCCCTTCCACTCTCCCTGGGCATGTTTCTGCTTTCCTTCTCTTCCCTCATCCCCCAACAAAATTTTGAGTGGATTTTTTTTATCGGCTTTGACATTGGGGTTGGATAGTTTGATGACCACTTCCATCTTTTAGCAATATTTTGAATCCCGTGTAGAAATAGAGGGAGCTCTGAATAATCCTGCAAATGGCACCTGTCCCTAATTCCCCACAGGGTCAACCCTCTCTGCAACTTTATTCATATAATTACTCAGCAGGTAGGAATCAAATTCTCTGTTAAGGTTTCTGTTACAATGCTTTATAAATTAGATCTATACTTCTGCTTCTACTGCAATGCAAATAGTAGATATTTTTGAGATTTGGTTGGAACTTGACCCATGTTCTTAGTGGATGTAAATATTTTGTTATCTTCTGAAATTCATTATACACATTCTGTATTTTGAAGCCCCTGTATGAGAAGTGGTATTGAAGTCTAAAGGAGTAACAACTGCTAAGTTGTGTGGTTGTTTCTTTAAAAAAATGATTTTTTAGTTTGATAGGTTACCTCCCCTTCTCATTTTATGTAATTTCTTAGGAGAAATAAGAGTCTAGTCTTTTGAAAGCTCCTAATGATCCTTGTATCTCATATGGATTTAAGTAAGTTCTATACTCTTGCATTGCAAAACTATGCTTTATATATAATGTTTAAACGCAGCATATACAATTCAGGTAACCTCAGGAAAGGAAATGCTTATCTTAAGTAGGGGGTGTGATTCCCTTATTAGTAACAAAAATAACAGTAGGCTATTATGACTGGCAGTTTAACTTTGAAAGATTGTGGAAATATATTAAAAATCTGGGACAATAAAGAAAGTAGACCTATAAATACGACTGCAAGAGAAAGTAATGGAGGCAAAAAGCAGCAATTAGATTATTTGTAACATTAAGATCCTAATGTGAAATCTTTTCCATGGTAGATCAACAGCTTAATGTTAAAACTCTCATATTCACACGTTTTGTTTTCGTCTGTGAAGGTTACACATGTAGAGCCCTGGGAGAAAGGAAGCAGGAAAACAGCAGGCCAGACTGGGATGTGCGGAGGGGTAAGTAGAAGTACGTGCATTCCAACCTCTTTCTGTGTTATAATTTGAATTTCTGGACTGGGTCAAATTTTGAAAGTGAAACATTTCACTACAACTCTGCCTTTGCAAGCAAAGTGAAGGATAGGTGCTCTGATGCAAAGAGTAATTGCACCAAATACTGTTTAAAAAATACTTTCTAATACAACAATCTGTCTCATTAAAACAAAAAAATAACATGAGGATTCTCATATGCTAGAAAATTGACAAAAATAAACTGTCTGAGGCAGGTGGCACTTTACTAACCCATTTGACAAAGTGAACTCTTGTCCTCAAAAAGCATATGTCTCAAACTGGTTAGAGGACAAGAGTTTACTTTTGCCAAATGAATTAGTTAATGTGCCACCTGTCTTTTTGTCACATTTGCCGTCCCACTCTAGACTAACATGACTTCCACTCTGAAAATTTCCACAATCGTAGATGCTTATGTGATGCATAAATCGCTGTGATGAGAATGTGATAATTTTGCAAAGAGAGAGAACCATATTCCTGTGACCTGACAGGACTATGTTCAATAAAGAGGACTTTGTGTTTCTCCTTAATTTGATAAATGTTTAATCTTGCACTTGTAAGTTAAAATAAAAATTAGAAATGACAGGGTGGGGGATTGTGCACAAGATGGCTGAACTTGGCTAGTATCTGAAGCCTGACATCTCTTGTCTTTAATATTATGGGCAAGAAAGAGGAGGAATCCTGGGGTACTGTCAATAAATCCCAGAGAGTTGTTTCATTAACACCATGCAAGCTTCAGTAGAGCAGTTTGACTGGTGGTGTTAATGTAAGGATATCGGAGAGTTCTTGTGCATGACACAGAGTAATAGAAGGTTCTGGAGAGGATTCTTTTTTTCTTCCCTTGAGTGGATGATGCTGAAATGGCCAGTGGAGAAAGGAAGAGCACCACTGAGTGAGTGACTGCTGTCAGCAAGGAACATGCCAGAGGAGGAAAGGGTGATGGGTCTTCAGAAGGTCCAATGAAGTGAGCTCTGTTGAGCAGGAATGGTCTCTGTTTCATGTATATGTACAGTGCTCTGTATAGCTAATAGCGCTATAGCAATTAGTAGTAGAGAGGATTCCTGACATAGAATTGAAGCATGCAGAAAATTCAGCGGTTGGGGAAAATGAAAGTGCAATGGATCAGCTTGCAAATGTGAAAATAGTTGTTCTGTAGTATTTCCTCACTTTCTTCTAACCCCTTTCGAGTGGATAGTGACTTTGTGTGCATTAACGCTTCGTAAACCTGGCCTTATCTGCCACTGCTCATAATAGCACACATTGTCTGCTGCAGTGCCCGTGTTAACATTTTGAAAACTTGACCCTTAGTCTTGCCACAGTGTGAGGAGCAGTAAATCTTTGCAGTAGTCTGTGACGGACCCAAACCTAGCGCTGATTAGTCTGGAGAATTTATATAGAAGAAGAAACTAACTGTTCTGTGAATATGTTCAAAAAATACTTGACTTAGTTCTCTGGCTTCCTTTCCTTTTGTATTTAAAATTTATTCTGTCTTTGGGTAAAATTCAGATGGTTGCATATGGATAACAGGATAATGTTACCTTTTTGATAACTTAATCTTACTGATAATTGGAAAGTTTCTGGGGGGAGATTCCAAAGTCAGAGACATTTATTGTTCAGCTTGCATTAGATCCTGATGGGGAATGGGTGCAGATGATGTTTTTTCAAAGCTAGGAAAGGTACAGTTCTTGTAAAACTGGTATCTTCCCAGTGGACATGAGCCACTCAAAGGTATCCCTGTAAATGTGTGATATTGTACAAGGGATATGTTGGATTTTTTTTAGCCAACTCCATTTATGTCTGTCTGGTAAACTCGTTTTCACTGGCTACTCCTTAATTTACAGTATGCTTCTACATCTGGTTAGAGGTAACAACTGTTCGCTGTCAGGTTCTGCCTTAATGCCTCAAATGTTACCTTTTATATCTTGACCTCTTTGTTTGCCACTGGCTCCCCTCCCCTTAGTTATGAACTAATGTGGGAACTATAAGAATGTTTTTTCTTTGATTTAGCCCCCCCCCACACCCATTTTTTGTAAATCTGGATTCTCTGATTTTTCTGTCAGTGTTGATCTTGTTCATAATTGCTTGATCCCAAATATATAATAATGCCTCTCTCCCTGTCCCTGTTGGATTTGTTTGTTTTTAAAATACATGTGATGTGGTACATTTGTTGATTGGGGATGGGGAGTGACACAGGTTGGTTGCATTTGTAACTTATCCACAAGATGCAAAATAGTTTGAAGTGCATTTTACATGTGTATACACACTTGCATGAGAACTGCTATCTAGAATTACACGAGAATCTAATAATTAACTGAAGGAAGAAAAACAAGTACAACTTCTGGATAGGATACCAGGTGGGGAGACAAAAAAAACCCCTCCCAAATGCTGTGCAGATAGTTTTTGGTGTGAGAGCATCAAAATGTGACACAATATTAGGATGCTTGTCCACTTTAATAGTGTATATACCATACAAAAAGGCCTGTGATTATTGTGGGAGCTGTTTTGCACCTATCACCTTATGACCCTTCTACCTATTTTGAATAATACAGTAATATGTATATTAGAAAGTGTAGTCAATGATGTGTTAGTATAATTTTAGTACTTCACGTATGTGTTTTCTTTTTTTGTTTTTTTTTTTTGACAACTTGCTGCTAGCCTGTAGGGTTAAAGAAATGGCTTCTGCCACAAACGCGAAAATATTTTAAAAACTTAGATGCAAACTAAAATTCTAGGAGCTGAGGCAAAATGGTTTTTTTTTAAGGTTTAAATTTCTTTTATTGAGAAACTTCAAATAAAATACAGGTATTCCACCAATATTGTCATATAAAATACAAGGAAAAAACAAAACAAATATCCGTAATAAAGTCCACATCAAGGGAAGCATGCAAGTGAAAGGAAGATGCTAACTCAAAATACAAACTCTTTTTTTTTTTTTCTATCTGCTGCCGAAATTAGCACAAAAACAATTTAAGAAACCAGTGCACTATTTGATAGGAGAAAAGATTCCAATGCCGATGTCTCCAGAAAAACAAACTTGGTGCCCTTAAAGGTAACTAAACATTTGCAAGGAAATTTGATGAAAAACGTGGCACCAAGAGCTAAAACGCGTGGCTTCAACACCAAAAAAGCCTTACGACGTAGCTGAGTTTTCCTGGAGACATCGGGAAAGATACTAATCTTCTCTCCACAAAAAACCGATGCTTGCTTTAAGAAATATAAATGCATCACAGCATTTTTATCAACTTCCGAGGTAAGACACCAGTAGAGTAGCTCAAGTGGAAATTTTATCTTGAGAAGACTCAATAAATTCTGAAATATTCAGGGACTCCTGAGATATAACTGGGGCTAAATCAACAGAGCCTCCTGCTTCAGAAGCCCCTTTAAAAGGAATATAAAACACTTTAGTCACAGACGGCTTATCATCTTCTCGATATCCCAAAATATCTATCAAATACTTACCAAACAAAATCTGAGGAGATAAAAATAGAGTGCGAGGAAAATTTAAACACCAAGTTCAAAGCACGCAGACTATTCTCCAATAACTCTTATTGAGCATGGAGAATAAGACTGTCTTTCATGAAAGACAATGAAGAATTTTGTAATACAGTACACTGAGCTTCCAACTTCTGGCATCTATCCCCCAGAACATCAATCTGAGAATCATGTTGAGTAAATTTAGCTACAGAGTCTCTAGTAAAGTCTGACATTTATGAAACGACGGAATTCAATGAAGACTCTATCCTAGTCAAAATACACCACACATCCGAAAGAGAAACATCCTGTGGGTCCGCTGGCAAAGAAGAAACACCGTCCTGTGCCAAAGTATGACTCTCAGGGACCAGTAGGATCCGGGGTAAAGGAACTCTCCCGGTAACCGACGAAGACCCTGAGGCAGATGTAGTCGGTGCTAAGTCCAATTGCAAGGGTGCATCCCTCCTCACTGGAGAGGAAGTTACAGGAACAGTATTTGAAATGGCAGCTGAGGGGGAAGAGATGCTAACCCCCAAAAACAGAGAGGAGTCATTACTAGGGAGCTGAGTCAAGGTTGCAGCAATGGCCTCTCCCTCCTTACTATTCAAAGCCACAAGATGACGATCCATAGGGCCAGAAGTCTTAACAACTTTAGTAGGAGTTTCAGTACTCACATTTAGAGGTCGTTTCCTCCGTCTACCCATTCTGCACAGCCGCAAGCCAGCTCCTGAGCACCCAAAGAGCGCATAAGGAGCAAGCCCCTTAATAACGCACCCCTTTAGAGTGCGACCGCTTCCGCATACCGCTTAGCGATCGAACTTTAAACCCCCTTCGATGACGTCAGGGGTAGGCGCCACCGAGATGTACCGTGCACTCCAACGCCGTCAGGAGAAAATACAAGCGGGGCACAGTGGTGAGCACAGCCTCCTCTCCTCACACGCTTCCCAAGGCAAAATGTTTACTTGTTACTCCTTTATTGGCCTGGGTTTCGTTTTGTGTATTTGCTTTTTCACTTGGGATTTTTTGTTTTTCAGATCTTTTGATTTGTTTCTCTTAAAGGTCCTTTTAATAAAGTGTTGAGCAATTAACATAACGTGAACTATGGCAGCTGTTATGACATTGGCATGACAAGTAGCATGCTGATTCTTAACATGTTAAAGGCTCATTGTGCGAAGGGGTGGGGGGATTGGACAGAGTGGATGTGGGCTGCACATTGCAGTTAGTGCACAGTAATTGCTTTGCACTAGCTGTCAGTTTTGCAGTTAACGCCACCTTGAGGATTACTGATCATGCCCCCAGGAGTAACTACGCAACCTTTGCATTTACTGCATGGTTGTTTTACTCCTAATGCATGGCAAGTATGGAAACTTACCGCACTTCAGTAAATGGATTCCTTATTTGTGTTTCTCTTTCTCTGGGTGGTGGTTTCCTCCTTTTTTTTTTTTTTAATTTGATTGCTCTCAAATAATTTTTCTGGATTTTTCTTTTGCGTTCTGCCTCTCTACAGCTGGAGGGCATTCTGAGGCTGCAGTGGCAAATTTTCTTGTCAGATCAAGGCCAGAGCCAGATGTTACTGTTTACGTAGCCTGGCATCTGGGATTTTTCTACTCTTGCTAAACTATATTGTAGTCGGTGAATCGCTGTTGATATTCTGTTGGACAAAAGAGCTTGGGTGAAGGAGCTTATGATGTAATGGTACTTAAGAGTGCTTGCATTAAATATTTTCTGTGCTCTTTTATATTGTTAGGTCCGAGGTGTTGGAACGGGAGGTATTGTGTCCACAGCTTTTTGCCTGTTGTACAAGCTGTTTACTTTGAAGCTGACCCGTAAGCAAGTGATGGGCCTTATAACACACACAGACTCTCCATATATCAGGGCACTGGGATTTATGTATATCCGGTGAGCTCATAGCATCTTAATCTGTCATTTATCCAGTACTCTTGGGTATTGCTTTTACCTTATACTGCTGCTTTTTGTGACTTTCAGGTACACACAGCCCCCTACAGACTTATGGGATTGGTTTGAGGATTTCCTTGATGATGAAGAGGTATGTCAGCAAGGGTAATAACTTCTTTTTTTTCCTTTTTGTTTCCTATTTTTATAGTTTGTTTAGATAAAAATGTATGTTCTGAAGGATATGGTCTCTGCACTGGGGGAAGACATGCCATCTGGCAAAGATTGACATAAGTCATTTCTGATGTTCTTTACTGTGCTGAATTCAAGAAATGTTTTTCTGTAGATTGCGAAGTGTTAAGTAAAAATCGTAAATCTCTAAACTGAAATGACATGTATATTAGTTGTCAGTAAATTACTTAAACCATAAGGGAAAGTATTTGGATTTTTTTTTGTGCTGATGTGGAAGAAATGTTGCATTTAAATGCAGATTCTCATGTTAATATTCAGCAACTGCACTAAAATTTTTCAATTTATGGGAATTGGAGTTTAGTTTTTTACTTTTAAAATAGTTTTCCATAGCAGTGGAGTTCTTAACTTTTTTTTTCTTTAAAATTTAAGACAGAATACCTAAGTATAGCAAACTGGGTTTTTTAATGCTTTAATTTTTGCAAATTTCCTAAAACTGAGTGAAGATGAAGTAAAAGATTTCTGAATACTATATAAGATGCTATGTCCTTCTGTTTGCCATCTGTCTTTATGGTTTTCTTAACTGTGCAGAGCCACTATCTTTCTATGGAGCTTAATGACAAATGCATGATTTGTTTTTGTAAGGCTGGCTTGCTGTGTGGCCTATCAGCACACAAAAAGGAGTGGAGAACCAGACCAGGCCTTAAAAGCATGTTTTTATATATTTTGTTTTATATTATTGGGCAAGTCGGGCTTTTCAGAATAAAGTGTTCTTAAGCTTTACAAGTCCTGGTCTAGTTTTACCTCATTTTGTGTGCTGATTGACCCTACTGTGGAAGTGTTTCTTCCCTCATGATGTTTTGCTGTGGCTTAGACAGTTGAAGGGAGTAATTAGTACTGAGGCTATTCCTTGGCTATAATTCTAATAGCTGTCTGTGCAAAAAAATCATTTTAGTGTTTATATATAGAAATTGAAAGTGCTCTCTTTGTGCTATGCTCCTTGTTTCCCTTTTGTCAGTGGATTCTGGTTGTGCTGAATTTCCAGTATATTTTATAATGGAAGTCTCATATCAATAGATCATCAATCTTTTTAACCCTGAATTATTATATTGGGCTTGTGGCCAGAAATTAACAAGTGCTCACGCATACAGAGGTCATTTTGCTTTTTATATTGAACCACCACCTTGAATTTGTTTGTACCGTCACATTCATTAAGGTCGTAAATGGATGTTTTGTTAAAATATCCCACCAAGGCCTAATGCAGATTGGTTAGTGCAGGAAAGAAAACTTTAATGGGTTGCACTACTGTGCAATGGAATCTATTTGTAAAGGGATATTAAGTCTTAGACATTGTTAAAAACTTGGCTCTTGATCTGTGGAGAGGGTTAATTTAGTGAGTTTAGAGTATGCTGTATTAGATGCAAATATGTAATCACATTTTTAATTTCTTGGTTATCCACTTTGAATTTGAGATTTAGCAAAGATGGGCTACAAGTATTAAATTCAAACTAAATTGGCCATTCTTTAGGGTTTTTGGACATGCCAGTATGTCCTGGAATAATTGATATAAAATAGTTAAAAGTATTAATCATGTTCAGGTGTTCCCCTGCATGTGTATTATACTGTAGGGAGCTAAATTAGAGAAGTGTCATCTTGACCTTAACCTCGTATCCTAGAAAAGTAAGGTAATCCATGCACCATTCATAGTTTACATCTTAGTATGAACTAGTTATTCATTAACCTAGGAAAATGAGGTGTTAGTGCTTACTCAATTTGAAACTACCTGAAAAATTTTAGATATCATATCCATCATTTCTTTGTAATATATCGTATTACATATTTGAATCTAACAACAAAAGTACAATTTATTGCCTACAGTACTTTGGTAGTGTTTCATAGTTCCCTGTGAATTGCTTTCATCAACTGGAGATATTTTCAGGTTAGGTGGTGACCTTATTTAACATCTACATCATTGGAAGCATTGTGTTCTGTTTTTTCATTTGAGGTGTGACCATTAAGCTGACTTGCTCTTTTCTTCTTCAGATCACTGTTGTGCAGCGCTTATGTTTGGATATAAATCTGCATTCTTAAATGTGTGTGAGTGCAAGCAGTTTTACGTTTAGTTTTCTTTGTTCCTGTTTAGATGACGATAAATCTCACTTTCCTTGTGTGCTTGCACTATAGGTTTGGGACTGACAATAGCTGACTAACATGTCCTGAGCTGTGAGAGGGCATAGCCAGAAGGCCTTCATGCGGTAATGACCTTTTTCAGAGACAATGGTCATCGTGGATTATGCATTTCCAACTTGTTCATTTATTTATTTTTTACATAGCTCTAAATCAGAAAACCTCGCTGCTTCATGGCAGTTGGTTTGCTATTGCTTTCAGTTATTTTATTAGGAAATTCATTTGTGTGAGCAGTTACATCTTTTTGAACAGGAAATCTGAGAAAAATCATGATATTTATGCATAATACACACATGAAAATGATATAGTGAGTGCACCTCTTGTGTACAATTGTCAAGAAAATTAGATGTTAAATGGGGCAGATAACCTGATTCCAGGATTATTTTGATGAAACAGATCTGTACAGAATTGTCCATTAATTTCTTCACAGAAGCAGCCCATGCATATCCAGATGGCTGCAGGATTAAGAGTGTGCTTGTATACAAGCTTGGCTCTGCTCCCTTTCTGTATCTTTTGAGCAATGAATTCAGGGAGTGAAAAAAAGATTGATTTAAATTTTTCTTTAAAAAAAACCCAAAAACTTAACCAACTAGGATTTCATAAGCTTTTTTTTTTTTCTTAAAAGTGAAACTGCAGTGTTTTTTTGTTGAAACATCCTCTTTGATTATCGGACCCTTCCCCCCCCCACCCTCCATTTGTATGTTATAGGACTTGGATGTGAAGGCTGGTGGAGGCTGTATTATGACTATTGGGGAGATGCTGCGCTCCTTTCTTACAAAATTGGAATGGTTTTCGACTTTGTTCCCAAGAATTCCTGTACCTGTACAGAAATATATTGATGTGCAGATTAAGAACAAGCCTAGAAAAATCAAGGAGAGCAAAGAAAGTGCGGAAGAAGTAGAGCGTCATCCAGAACGAAGACGTTCAAGGTTAGTCTGTCTTCAGTGAGCAGTGTTTGTGCATTTGTATTTCTGTTATGTGCCATCTCAATAGGATTCCATAAATGGGTAACTAAAGCTGTCTGAACATTTGCTCCAACTATAGTGCACTCGATTAGAAAGTGATGGAAGGCTAATGATACTGGTCTTTCAGATTCAGTGGTTTTACTGATCATTGGCGTTCCTTTGATTTTGTGGTTAGGAAATACACTTTCCAATCAGGAGAACAATTAGCTGCCAATCTGAAGGGGTTTTTATTGCCCTTTTGAGTTACCATAAACACACTTTTTTTTTCAGTGAATGTTTTTACGTAATTTTAAAATGTAGCAAAGTTGATGGGAATTTATTGGTAAGAGTAGTTCAGTTCATTTCCATAGTTTTATTACAACTTAATTGCTTGAGGATGAGAAGTTGGTATACTATGTCCAACATACCAAGATAGCTATCTGCTATGTGTATGAAATCTTCAAAATCATGTTAATTCATTACACTTTTTGAAATGGGAAGGGGCTTGTGATGTGATAGTAACTCATGAAAGAAAGTAACCAGTAAACTCCATAATGTTACCACTGAATACACTGCTCGGGTATGAGGTACAGTGAAAAACTGTTGCCTGTAGCTGTGAATGTGTAAGCAGGCAAAAATGCCACTGTTTAAGAGCTCACTTCATGTGACTAACACAGCTACTGTAACTTTTTTATAAAAAATGTTTCAACAAATGTGTATAGTGGAGGGGGGGGACCCGCTTTCATAATAAGTGATTTTTAAGCCCCTGATCTGTAAGTGTGTGTGTTAAATCTTAATGCTCAGTTTCTAAAATACTCTTGTGGGTTTGGGTTTGTTTTCTTTAGGTCTCCAAAACGATCTGCAAGTCCCAGACGATCCCCGCAGAGATCCAGAAGTAGGAGCCACCATCGTGAACCATATGGGTCATCTAGTTTTGACAGAGAACTAGAAAGAGAGCGAGAACGTCAGAGATTAGAAAGAGAGGCAAAGGAGAGGGACAAGGACAAACGAAGATCCCGCAGTAATGACCGTAGAGTAGAACGTAGGCGTAGCAGGAGTAGAGAGAGGCATAGGACCCGGAGCCGAAGTCGCGATAGAAAAGAAAGAGGGAGAGAGAGGGAGAAGGAAAATGAGAGGAGCAGGAAGCGTGATCGTGACTATGAGAAAGGAAGTGAAAAAAACAAGACTGATGCTGACAGGCCACGAGCGAGGGAAAGATCAAAAGAGAAAAAAAGTAAGGAGGATGATGAGAAGCGGCAGAAGGATGACAAAGATGAAAAGAAACACCGGGATGACAGAAAGGAACCCAAGAAAGAGAAGAGGCACAGTAGAAGCAGAAGTAAGGAGAGGAAACAGCGAAGTGGAAGTCACAGTAAGAATACTGTTAAGCACAGTAGAAGCAGAAGTAAAGAAAAATCAAGTAAACACAAAACGGAAAGTAAATTAAAATCAAATAAACGCAGTCGAAGCAGAAGCCAGGGAAGAGCTGATAGTGTAGAGAAGTCCAAAAAACGGGAGCATAGCCACAGCAAAGATCGATCCCAGAAGCATAGCCGAAGCAAAGAACAATCCCACAAGCATGAGCATAGTGATAGCAAGGACCATACAAATAAACAGGACCGTCAACGGAGCCAAAGTATGGAACATGACAGCCAAGAGAAGCAACACAGAAACAAAGATGAGACTGTGTGACTTTTTTAATATGTGGATCACATTGAATCCTATACGTGTTTTGATTACATCTTGCCTTGTAATCCCTCCCTTAATGTCAAGATTTGTGTAGTAATTGAGCACTCTTCATTCTCCCCAAAGGCTGCAGATTTTTGTTTCCTATTTTATGTAGGAAAGTGCCTTTGTAATCCTTTTAATGCATTGACTGTTGCAATCCATACTGTACATTTAGTTTAATTCATGGTGCATTTTTGCATTTTGGATTGTTGCATTTTTATTGTTTAGATGGTTTTTTGAAATGTACAGTCTGTACATATGTCCTGGAAAATGTTTTAAATTTCTCTGCCACAGTTGCCATGTTGGTTAAATTTGTATGAGGCAATAAACTGCCACTAATTCTCTTGTTGTCTTGTACATGTCAAATCATGGTTCTGTTGGCATGACCTGCTTTTCATAGTGTTCAAAACTTAGCTTTGTGGAGTGAATCTGCAACATAAATACTTTACATGAAGACCTCTCTTTTGAAATGTGTAATCTTGTTTGTTATACTTTGGAAAATTTTAAAGTATTACATACTGAACACAACAGAATAAATATATTCATTTATAAGTAATTGGTAAAATATGAAGAAATCTTAAAGAACTAGTGCAGCATGGTTGGATGTAGTGATGCAAATTACATTTTTGTAAGTGCATAGGAATGCTCTTTACAGAGATTTCAGCTAACAAACTACAAATAGTGCAAGGTATATTTGTTTAATATAAAAGTGGTTTACATTTTATACCTCATTGAACAGTGAAAAAGGGCATGATACTTTTTTTTAAATGAGTTAAGTGATCATCAGCATGACATTTCTTTAGAACTTTGGATGAGATAAACAGAAGCAGAAGATCTTTGATATGGGACTACCTGCTTTTAAAGTACTGAAAAGAATTGAACTTTGAGAGTAGCATAATTGAGAGTCCCAACATTCTCTTTACTATTTGAATTGCCAACTTGTATTTGGGTGAGGAAGTTTTTGTAAGAAATCTCTACCCTTGTTTTGATGTTTTTGGAAGATGTGTTCAACTGATGGTAGTGGTTTTGTAGGTTGGTTGGAAACGTATATTAAGCATGCAAGTATCTCGCATGTTTATGATTCTGGGACCAAAGTTCATGTGAAGCAATGGAAGCACAGCTGTGGTATTTGGTTCATTCGTCTCTCCCCTGGTTTCAATATCAGCCACCTACTTCTACCCAGACTTCTCAAATAGCACTACTTCTTGAAATGTAATAACTATTAAAATGGTGACTTAGGAAAAAGGCCTTTATTTTTCCATTTTCTAACTTATTACTATAGTCAAATTATGGTGTGTAGAAAGATTTGGAAAGTGGTGATATTTTAAGTGCTCACGGGAAAGAAACAAGCAACTCAACTCGCACTTTGATTCCTGCATTTTGTTACTATAATGAATATCTACTATATGTTGCATGCATATGAGAGTGTTTTTTTTTTTTGGTTTCTTTTCAGTTGTTCATATGAAATGCATCTGATCAGGAAGTTAAGCAGTATGTTTTCCAAGAGTTTGTATCATGAAATTGTCATGCAGTAGAATTTATAGCTGCATTTGGAGGAAGAGAGACAAGTTTGATGTTTACCATTATTTTTATTTATTTATTTATTTTATTTTATAACTTTTATATACCGCGCTATTTGTTATCAGTGCGGTTTACATACAACAAGGGTGCACAGTCAGAAGTCTGTTCTGTGCTTACATTGTAACAGGAGTTTAAACTTGGAACATACATTGTAACAGGAGCATAAACTTGGAGCAACAGGGGAACTAAAAACATATGTACAAAATATAATTAGATTTGGATTTCTGGAAGGGGCGGTATTTCTCTGGAAGGGGCGGTATTTCTCTGGAAGGGGCGGTATTTCTCTGGAAGGGGCGGTATAGAAAAGCGCACAAATAAGTTCGATGTTTCATGCCCTGTGCTAGATCTCCATTGCTTACAAGAATGGAGATGGGTCACAGCTTGATACGTAAGTGTTAAAGTACAAAATTATATACTTTCTGCTATAGGAATTTTTTTATTTTAAATCTGCATTGTAAAATCAGTTACTGCAGTTCCAAGTATCAAGAAATTGTTTTTCAAAGCTGATTTATTTCTCAGGGCATTTCTCTTTGCTGTTTAACTCCTGTGTGTGTAATCATGATCACTTCAGTAGACATGTTGACCTGAATTTTTAAAATGACTCTTCCGTTACCTTTTGACTAGCCTACCTTCAACACAGAGTAGCAGAACAAATTCTTGTAATCTAAAGTCTGGTTATTGAGTTTTATAATTTAAGCAATAGACATACAAGATTTTGTCAGTCATAATTAGGGAAATTGATGAGCAGGAATGTAGGGCAGTGAAAAGATGAGATCAAAACAAGGCACAATTGAAGTAAAGACAGTTTTTTTTTTTTTTTTTTGTTCTTTGGCTATTCTGCAGTACCAATATTTAAAGGGATTCTGAATTGTTTTAGGGTATGGCTGCTTTCCATTGTCCATTTTAGTGTAACTTTAAAATCCATTTTTGTTTGTGTGTTCCTCATTCCTTTTGGACTTCCACTTTAATCTTTCTTGGCCCCTTTTGGTTTATGAGCTTTCATCACAGCTATCTGGTGTTTCTCTCCCACTTCTAGCTTAATTTCCAGATTTTCTTGCTAGACCAGCCCAGATTAGGTGGATTTTCTCCTAGGACAAGCAGGATGTGTCAGCCACAAGTGGTGATGTCATCCGATGGCGCCATAGACAGAAATACTCTCAATAGCTGAGAAGGCTTTGCCTTCTGAGCATGGGCTACTAGCCACACCCTTAGGCCCGCCCCTAGCTAGCCAGTTTTTGTCTTCCGCCTTGCTAGCAAGACGTCGCTCTCCTACCTCTACTAAGTTCAACAAGAAGAAAACTCACTTTTAACCGTGGAGGAGCAGCTGCCTCATACTCAGAAGATCAAGGGTTCGATTCCCTTTGGCACTCCTTGTGACCTTGGGCAAATCACTTTAACAGAAATTCAGAGTTGATTACCTGCCATGCCGAAACGGGGTTTAAAAAGTGTTCCAAGTGCTTTAGGAAGATGAGCAACTCGGACCCTCATGAATCCTGCCTCCGTTGCCTTGGTAGGGAACACCCCTTTGAAAACTGTCCTCTCTGCGCCCGTATGTTTCCCAGGGCCAGGAAATCATGTTGCCATGCTCTCTCTGAGTTCCTTGATCCTCCCGATCCTGCTCAACTCTGGCCAGTCCTCTGGATCTCCCATGCCAGCTGCAGCTCTCCTTCAGACTCCAGACATGGCTTCAACTGCTTCTCTTTGAGCCTCTGTGCCCCCCTCTCAAGCTGATCCCACTCCAGCCAGAGACGTGCCTTTGCAGGCCTCTGTCTCCTGCCGTGCAGATCGGGCTGTGCTGCCCACATGTGAGCCTCCTGTCCATGCTTCCTGCACTTCCGGAGTTCCTGCTTTTGGATTAGGTGGCGGTCAGCTGATCTCTCCTTCAGAGTAACGCAGCAGGCTCAGCCTCATGCACCGGCACAGTGCATCAGGCAATACTGACCAGCGCTGGAGTCGCAGGATCAACGCAGCAGCTCAGGGCCATGCAGATCATCACCGGCACAGGAAAGAGCGCTCCAATCATAGAGAGGCAGTCAGATGCCACCATCACAAGAGTTCATGTCAGCACAGCTACAGCTCCACCAACGACAGCAGCCGCAGCCCCTACGAGTCCTACAGGTATGACCTACTTAGCTCTCCCTCCTCAAATGATGATATAGACCAAGAGCAATGGATGAGCCTAGGGGAACAGACTACTCTGTCTCTTCCCCCCCCCCCCCCCTCTTCTACAGCCATGCTCCTCTCCCCCTTCGGGGCAAAAGGTCCTTGCTAACCCTCCTGAGACCCTCAAGCTCCTCTCCAGCATGCTGCAACAGTGGGCTTCCACCCTTTCTGCCCTCTCAACAAACCAACTTACGAAACCCATGCTGTCTAATCCCACACCCCCAGCTACCTTTGCTGGAGCTGTGACCGTGGCCTCCCAGTCCCCCGTGCAGTCTCTTGGTGGGAACGAAGGAACGGACAAACAGTTAAACTCTGGGGATGCCCTCAGCCACAGAGGCTTCCTCTTCCTCCCTAGCAACCCCACAGAAGGATTTAACCTATCCTAAGTTTCTATGCAAGGTCACTTCCGCCCTGTCCATCAGTGCCCTCAAATTCATGGAGGCTCCAAGGTCCCTAATCTCCCTGCCTGTCCACCTACTGCTCCGGGACAACTTGACTAAAATGTGGCTAATTCCGGCCTCCAGCCTGGCCTGCCCCCACAAACTGGCCGCAAAGTATGTAGTCCAGCCTGCCCCCGGATTTGAAAAGACGCAACTTCCCCACCAGTCCATTGTCGTGGAATCAGCCCTCAAGTGGTCTTAGTCCTCATGAAGTGCAGCCACCGTCCCTCCTGGGAAGGACCACAAACTCCTTTGATGTGGGGAAAATGGGTCTATCGGGGTGCCATGCTGAGCACAAGGACAGCAGCGTACCAATTCCAGCACGCCCTGTATCAAGACCTCCTCATTGCTAATCTCAAGGCCTCCAACTCCCAGCTTGCTGAGCCTCAGCCTGCTATCACAGCAGCCCTGACAGAGCTGGAGGCCTGTACCAAGGTCAAGCCGCCTATGATGCCTTCAAGGCAACCTCCAGGACCACTGAGACAGCCATCTCTGCCCGCAGGCTGGCCTGGCTACGCGCATCCGGCCTGCATCACAAGATCGCAGACACCCCCCTGTGCAGGCAACTCCCTCTTCGGGGACAAGGTCAAGGAGACAGCGACATGAGAACATTGCACCACTCTCCAGACCCTTGCCGAAGAAGGCTTGGAGCGCTCACTCCTACCGCAAAGGGAATCCCCAGAAGCCATCCTCAAAACGCTACAATACGTACTGCAGGTGGCAACAGCCACGGTACAAACAGCAGTCCTGTCAGATGCCCTACCGGCCAAAACCACGTTAACGGGAACACACGCAAAAGAACACTCCCTCTGCGTTAGGGAAAAACATTCCTAGTTTTTGACTCGCTGCCCAACTCAACCTCCCCACGGGGGGCTGCATATCTGCATTCCTGGGAGACCATCACCACGGACCAGTGGGTTCTCAACATCATCAAACGGGTTCTGCATCAGATTTTCTTCAGCTCTGTTTTCCGCCTACGAGCAATGTTCCAGCACATCACTTCCTCCCTATGACATCGGAAATAGCATCACTCCTATCATCTCCAGCCATAGAACCTGTTCCACTCAACGAACGCAATATGGGATTTTATTCCAGGTACTTCCTGGTCCCCAAGAAGTCGGGGCGTTCGCCTCATCCTCGATCTTTGGAAACTCAACAAATTCATCATCAGAGAAATTCCGAATGCACTTGCTAAACTCCATCTTACCCCTCATCCAGCCCAAGGAGTGGCTGGCCTCGCTGGATCTCCAGGACGCCTATACTCATGTTCCCATCCACAAACACAGGAGGTGCTTCCAGGTACTGGGGAACCACTATCAATATAGAGTCCTCCCATTCGGTCTCTCCACAGGTCTTCACCAAATGTGTTGCCATGGTGGCGGCCCACCTTTGCAAATGCAACACATACGTCTTTCCATACCTGGACGATTGGTTGATCTCCACCCTGTTCCCGAGGGAGCTACGTGTAGCAGTCGGGGAGGCCACCTCTCTCCTCTTGTCTTTGGGCTTCCTAGTGAAGCACACAGTTTGTTTTGCCTCATTGCAGCCCAGAGGTTGGAATTCATAGAAGCCTATATAGACACCACCTTCCACAGAACAGAAAGAAGGCCATCATCAACCTTGCTCTCTGCATCTACCGCTCCACACACTTGCCAGCAGGGGCCCTCCTGCCATCTACTGAGCCACATGGCAGCATCCACACATGTTCTTCCCTTCAAGACTGCACATGCAACCCCTGCAGTGGCACCTTTGCTCCCATTGGTGTCAACACGCATAACCCCTGTCCAGTGATTCCCATCGACATGGCTATGGCCAGAACACTACTCTGGCAGACACCTTCAATAGCTGGCTCACCATCACCACCGATGCATCCGCGGTGGGGTGGGGAGCACACTTTCTAGGATTCTGCACCCAGGGCCCTTGGTCAGTCACAGAGAGGGCCCTCCACATCAACATCCTCGAGCTCAGCTATCTGCTACACCCTTCTGGACTTCCAAGACCACATAGCAGGCAAAACAGTCAGGATACAAATCGCCAACCAGGTGGCCATGTTCTGTATCAACAAGCAAGTGGGGACAGGGTCACGCTTCCTGTGCAAGGGGGTGCTCTGGATCTGGCACTTGGCACTCTCTCTCACCAATGCACCCTTCAGGCCTGCTACCTGCCAGGGATAAACAACGAACTAGCGTATTACCTCAGCAGATAACTGAACCCCCATTAATGGGTGCTCAACGCTGAAGTGTCGCTGTCCCTCTTCAGGAGATGGGGGTCAGCCACAAATCGACCTATTTGCAACTGAGGAGAACACGAAGTGCCCCCTGTTTTGCTCCAAATGACCCGCCAGCTGCAGAGTAGTAGCAGATGCCTTTGTGTCCTTGGGGGGGGGGGGTCTCTTATGTATGCCTTCTCCCCCCCCCCCCCCCCCCCACTCCACTCATCTCCAGGACAATACAGTGCCTGATCTGGGACAAAGCACTAGCCATCCTGGTGGTTCCTTACTGGCCCAGGCAGGGCTGCTTCCCCTACCTTTGTCGCCTAGCCCAGGAACCACCAGTGCGCTTACCTCTGAGACTGGACTTGATCTCCCAGGACAGTGGCAGGACTCTTCAGCCTGCAGATGCTGTCGCTAACAGCATGGAAGCTGGAAGGATGACTCTGTGGTCCCTTGACCTCCCACCTGAGGTCCAACAAGTCATACTGGCAGCCCTATGCCCTTCAACCAGGAAGTCATAAACCTAAAATGGCGATGTTTCAGCATTTGGTGTGCCTCACACCGTCTGGATCCCATTTTGTGCTCGGTGCTTCGACTCCTCCAGTACCTCGCCTTGCTCTCTGCGCGTGGACTCAAGACACAGACCATAAGAGTCCACCTGTCTGCCATAGCGGCCTTCCACGACCGCCTCGGGGATGCCTCTATAGCCACCCTTCCACTTGTTACCTGCTTCATGAAGGGCTTGGCCAACCTCCGTCCCACCATCCAAGCGCCTGTGCCTGCCTGGGACCTGAATGTTGTCCTCAATCAGCTCACCAAGGAGCCCTTCGAGCCACTGCAGTCAGCAGAACTCAAGTATGCCTCTTGGCAGACACTGTTCCTCATAGCCATCACCTCTGCCAGGCACATCAGCGAGCTACATGCCCTGGTGGCTTACCTGCCTTACACCACACTCCACCATGACCACTCCTGCCGGTGGACACCCAAAGTTTATCCCCAAAGTGGCGAGTGCCTTCCACATTAACCAGACCATTGAGCTGTCCTTCTTCCATCCGGGGCCTCACTCCAACCAAGCACAGGAGAGGCTCCATACTTTTTAGAGACTGCCAGGGCCTTATGCTGCTACCTATGCTGCACTTCCCCTCTCCGGAAGGGGTCACGGCTCTTTTGTTTCTTACGACCCCAACAAGCCGGGTCGTCCCATGTCTAACAGACACACTCCATGTTGATCTCTTTGTGCATCGCCTTCTGCCTAACACAAGCGGGGTCTCAGGCTACGCCAAAGGTCAAGGCACACCATCTCTTGAAGGACTTGAAAGGGGGGCTGTTACTTCTGGAGAGAAATCTGAAATTGTGAGTATATACTTCTGGGAATTTTTCTGAAAGGAATTTTTTTTCTTTTAAAGCTAATTAATCTGTGAACCCACTATTTTTTCTTAAATCAGTCAGGGCCTAGTAGCAACAGTTTAAGACTCAATTTAAAACACAGAAGAGAACTTTCTGGTTACCTTTCATACCCAGTAGGGAGCTGTAGTTTAAATTTCATAGTCACTCAGGGCCTAGCATCAGCAAAGTACTTTTAGTTTCAAATTAAAACACAGAAGAGAGCTTTCTGGTTAAATTTAGAATCCAGCAGAGAGCTTGTAGTTTAAATTTCTTAATAGGTTAGAGCCTAGCAGCAGCAAAGAGCTATAATTTAAATCAAATCAGAATATAGCTTACCTCAGCAGCACAGGACAGGGTACTGTGTAGCAGCCCTCTTTTTAATAAGTGTGTTATCCCTCCCTCCCCACACGCACCCTCCCCTGGGATAATCACAGCTTTATAGGTACTTGCACAACTTAAAAGACAGGAGGTGCTCTCAGGTGAAGCTCATTACCCAAATCAGTCATACACTAAGGACCTGAGATTAATTAAGCTTCAAGTGAACAAGGTATATTAAACTTCTTAGGTACAGTTTTAGTGGTATAAATATCCATAGCACGCTTTAGTACTTAAAGATCTAAACACAAACTTAAAACTAAGATACAGACAGCAGTCCAGCAGCAGGATGTGGGCTTTCCAGTCTTTTGCATTGAGTGTCACATGTATGATTTTCTCCCAGCTGGTGAGAGGTCTTACGTGTGCACTAGGTGCAAGGAGCTCTCTGCTCTCAGGGAACGAGTCCGTTCTCTAGAGGTTAGAGTAGCAGACTTGGAAAACATAAGACAGACCGAGAGGTACATATACGTGACCTACAGGGATATAGTCCTGAAGTCCCACCTCCAGTCTGGCAGCATCCCTGTTGCCATGGAGGAGAGAGGTCACGTGACAGGAGAGCATCACCCTGGTGTGGCAGGAAGTGATCCTGTAACTAGGACCTGTCCTCCAGGTGATGTAAACCCCTCTCGCACCGAGGAGGTTTCTCCAGGGCCAAGTGCCCATGAGGGAAGGGTTAGGACAGCAGTTATAGTTGGTGATTCGATCATTAGGCATGTAGATAGCTGGGTGGCTGGTGGACGTGAGGATCGCCTGGTAACATGCCTGCCTGGTGCGAAGGTAGCGGACCTCACACGCCACCTAGATAAGGTCTTAGATAGTGCTGGGGAGGAGTCTGCTGTCTTGGTACATGTCGGTACCAATGACATAGGAAAATGTGGTAGGGAGGTTCTGGAAGCTAAATTTAGGCTTTTAGGTAGGAAGTTGAAATCCAGAACTTCCAGGGTAGCGTTCTCCGAAATGCTTCCCATTCCACGTGCAGGACCCAAAAGGCAGGCAGAGCTCCGGAGTCTCAATGCGTGGATGAGACAATGGTGCAGAGATGAGGGGTTCGGATTTGTTAGGAACTGGGGAACATTCTGGGGAAAGGAGGGGCTCTTCCGAAGGGATGGGCTTCACCTTAACCGGGATGGAACCAGCCTGCTGGCATTAACCTTTAAAAAGGAGAGAGAGCAGCTTTTAAACTAGATAATAGGGGAAAGCCGACAATCGCCCAAGAGCGCATGGTTCGGAAGAATGTATCCTTGAAGGATACTACAAAAAGCAGAGAGGTTCCAAAAAAGAGTAAAGAAGCCCAAATGCCCTCGAGTATGGAGCAGACAGAGCTTAAAGATCCCAAATTACCCATGTCTACCAATAGCCAAATTAATATGAATAAAATACAGTCTCTAATATGCTTGTATGCAAATACTAGAAGTCTACAAAACAAGATGGGAGAGTTAGAATATATAGCACTAAACGAGAGGTTAGATATGATTGGAATATCAGAGACATGGTGGAAGGAGGACAACCAGTGGGACACTGATACCTGGGTACAAACTATATCGTAATGATAGAGCTGATCAAATTGGTGGAGGGGTTGCGCTCTGTTAGAGAGGGCATTGAGTCAGAAAGGATTAAAGTTTTGCAAGAAACAAAATTTGCTGTAGAATCTCTATGGATTGAAATTCCATGTAAAAAGGGGAAGACGATGGCAGTGGGGGTGTACTATCGTCCGCCTGGCCAGAATGAACAAATGGATGATGAAATGCTCAAAGAAATCAAGGAAGCTAGCAAAAGTTACAGTGCAGTAATAATAATGGGTGATTTCAATTACCCCGGCATCGACTGGGTCAGTGTCACAACAGGACATGCTAGGGAGATAAAGTTCCTAGATGAAATAAATGACTGCTTCTTGGAGCAGCTGGTTCATGAACCGACCAGAGGGGAAGCAATATTAGACCTAGTCCTTAGTGGAACACCAGATGTAGTGCAAGAGATAATGGTGTTGGGGCCACTTGGCAATAGTGATCATAGCATGATCACCTTTGATTTAATTAGTGGAGGAGGGATAGTAAGGAAATCCACAGTACTACCCTTTAACTTTCGAAAGGCAGACTATGATAAAATGAGGAAAACAGTTAAGAAAAAACTAAAAGGAGCAGTTGCAAAGGTTAAAGACGTACATCAAGCTTGGGTGTTGTTGAAAAATACTATCTTGGAAGCCCAGACCAGCTGTATTCCACGCTTTAAGAAAAGTGGAAGGAAGTCCAAAAAACTGCCAGCATGGTTTAAAGGTGAGGTCAGAGAGGCTGTTGCCAAAAAAACATCTTTCAGGAAATGGAAAAAAGAGCCAAATGATGAAACCTGGAAACAGCACAAGCACTGGCAAGTCAAATGCAAGGCATTGATAAGGCAGGCAAAGAGAGAATTTGAGAAGAAGCTTGCTGCGGAAGCAAAAACGCAAAATAAAGACCTTTTCAAGTACATTCGTAGCAAAAAACCTGTGAGAGAGTCAGTTGGTCCATTAGATGATAAAGGGGTTAAAGGCGCACTAAGAGGCGACAAGGCGATAGCAGAGAGACTGAATGAATTCTTTACTGAGGAAGATGTAGGGATGTTACCCATGACTGAAGTGGTATTTAAAGGTGTGGAAGAATTGAAGGAAATATCGATACATCGGGAAGATGTCTTACAACTATTAGATAAACTGAAGAGTAGCAAATCACCTGGGCCGGATGGTATACATCCAAGGGTGTTGAAAGCAGGTCTGCAATCTCAAATTTCAGTTCTATCAGTAATCTGTGAACTATCATTAAAATCATCTCTAATACCTGAGGATTGGAGGATCGCCAATGTAACACCAATTTTTAAAAAGGGTTCGAGGGGTGATCTGGGAAACTACAGACCGGTGAGCCTGACATCAGTACCGGGAAAAATGGTAGAAACCATCAAAGAATAAAATTACTCAGCATGTAGATAGTCACGACCTAATGGGAGACAGCCAACATGGCTTTAGACAAAGAAGATCTTGTCTTACTAATCTGTTATGTTTTTTTGAAGGAGTGAATAAACAGGTGGACAAAGGTGAGTCGGTTGATATTGTGTATCTGGACTTTCAGAAAGCCTTTGACAAGGTCCCTCATGAGACTTTTGGCAAAACTAAAGAGTCATGGGATAGGAGGCAGTGTACTATTGTGGATCAGGAACTGGTTAAAAGATAGAAAGCAGAGGGTAGGGCTAAATGGCCAAATTTTCCCAATGGAGAAAGGTGAATAGTGGTGTACCCCAGGGATCTGTGCTCGGTCCGCTGCTTTTTGACATATTCATAAATGACCTGGAAAGTGGAATAACGAGTGAGGTTATCAAATTTGCAGATGATACAAAACTATTTAAAGTTGTTAAAACCCAGGAGGATTGTGGAAAATTGCAAGAGGATCTTGATAAATTGGAAGACTGGGCATCAAAATGGCAGATGAAATTTAATGTGGAGAAGTGCAAGGTTATGCACCTAGTGAAGAACAACCCAAACTATGGTTACACGATGCAAGGTTCCACATTAGGAACCACCACCCAGGAAAAAGATTTAGGCGTCATCGTGGATACCATGTTAAAACCCTCGGCCCAATGTGCAGCGGCGGCCAAGAGAGCAAATAGAATGCTAGGTATGATAAGGAAAGGAATGGAAAATAAAACAAAAGATATTATAATGCCTCTATATCGTTCCATGGTGAGACCGCACCTTGACTATTGTGTGCAGTTCTGGTCGCCGTATCTTAAAAAGGATATAGCGATTTTAGAAAAGGTTCAGAGAAGAGCCACCAAAATGGTAAAGGGGATGGAAGGCTACTCCTATGAAGAAAGGCTAAAAAGGTTGGGGCTCTTTAACCTGGAAAAGAGACGGCTGAGGGGAGATATGATAGAAGTCTATAAATTAATGAACGGAGTGGAACGGGTAAACGTAGATCGATTGTTTACCTTATCAGAATATAGGAAGACTAGGGGACATGCAATGAAGCTACAGGGTAAACTATTTAAGACTAATAAAAGAAAATATTTTTTCACTCAACGTGTAATCAAACTCTGGAATTTGTTACCGGAGGATGTAGTAAAGGCTGTTAGTGTAGCTGGGTTTAAAAAAGGTTTGGACAAGTTCCTGGAGGAAAGGTCCATAAACCATTATTAAGAAGGGACCCAGGATATCAATGCTTGAACCAATACAAGCATTGTGGAACCTGTGTCCCTTGGGGAAACTGCTAGGTACGTATGACCTAGATTGGCCACTGTTGGAAACAGAATACTGGGCTTGATGGACCTTGGTCTGACCCAGTATGGCATATCTTATGTTCTTATCTCTGGGTGCTGGCCGCCATGATTGCCAACCTACGCTCCATACCAATACCTGATATCTGCAGGACTGCCACCTGGTCCTTCATCCAAACCTTTCAAAGACACTACTGCTTGGACGAAGCAGCCCAGTGCAGCTCTGCCATTGGCCAGGCAGTGCTGGCCACGATGGTTCCCCCACTGGCACCTGATCAAGGACACAAGTCCAACTGACACTTGCCTCTTGCAGGACATTGCTCATCCCTTACCATGTTTCTGTTAGATATGTGCTGTTGCACTGTTGATTTTTGCACATGCACTGTTGCGCTTACGTTGAGCATGTTGATGTTGCACAAGTTCACCTGTTACTGCTGTTGCCCTCGGGGCCACAATAAACTGTTTGCACCAAATTGGATCTGCCTCTGGTCCCCCCCCCCCCCCCCCCCACCTCAGCATGGGAAGCTTGTGAGGCACCACTTGAGGCCAACTCATCCTGCTTGTTCTAGGAGAAAACTGAGTGAGTTACCTGTAACATGAGTTCTCCGGGGACAGCAGGATAAGTCAGCCACATAATCGCAACCTCCTCCCCTGGGGGCGGATGGGGGTCCCCCGGCTATTGCCTCCCTCCTAGCAATTAGGCATTGCCCCAGCTGGGGATGTTCTGGCTAGCTAGGGGTGTGGCTAGTAGCCCATGCTCAGAAGGCAAAGCTTTCTGAGCTATTGAGAGTACTTCCATCTATGGTGCTGTCAGATGATGTCACCACTTGTGGCTGACTTATCCTGCTGTCCCTGGAGAACTCATGTTACAGGTAAGTAACTCGGTTATCTCCCCTAGCAGCTGATCAGAGACAGAAAAGAAAGCAAAACTATCTGTGACATCACCACTGGCATAAAGCCTAGCACAGCTAGAGGGAGCCCTCACCATTTTCATGTCTCCAGCAGAGGGTGGTTTTCTTCTGTTCTTGAATTCTTCCAGAGAGGCCTATAGTTCCTGCCCAGTCTGCATCTGGGTACAGTGTAACTCGGCTACTTTAGATCCCGGGGGGGGGGGGGGGGGGGGAGAGAAACCTTTTCTGGTTGATCTATTATTTTGGGGCTAGCTCCTGGCTAGGAGAGCCAGCATAGCTTGATGAGGGCATTGGATCACATTGATCTTTCTAAGGGACCCTTAGCTGTCTTTTGACTGTGTGTTTTTGTTTTTGTTTTTAAGAAAGGGAAAAAAATATAAAAAGCTCTGTGTAGCTCTTTAGCATCTGGCTGATTGAGGTTTCCTCCCTGCACCCCCTGCCACCACTGCTCCTGCGCTCCTTGGGGGTTGCAGCACTGAGGCCTCAGTGGATTGATGCTTTTTCCAGTGAGCAACTGCAGAGAATCACTGCCTGAACTTGGGAATAAGGGGCCGCTGCACTTAGCCTTGATTGTATGCTGTCATCCTGTCTCTTCTGTCCGATGTCCCCAGTTTGTGCAGATCATGCACCATTTTTCCTCCTTTTAAGGCCAACAGCTCCTGGCCAATTTGAGACTGATTTTGGTGCAGCTTGGATGTCTGAGACCCCAGGGCGTACATTGAGATGCCCCTCTGATTCTCTCTCTCTCTCTTCTAGGGCAAGCTTCTGACTAAGAAAGCCAGTGTAACTCAGTGGTGCATTGGGATCGATGCCTGCCTTGTTGCCTGGGTCCCCTGGCTCCAGAAGGTGGTGACATTTTCTTTTTTGATCATCTCTGCACCGCTTGCACAGCTGATCCGGGGGAGACCTCTGCCACTTGTCACTTCAGCACCCTCTGGTATATATAGGCGGTTGCCTAGGAGGGGTTGGCATGTGATGCATAAGGGAATACATATTTATAAACCTTCTAAGTGCTGCAGCCTGGTATCCGTTGTAGTTGTGGTCCAAGTAAAGCAAAGGCCTCCATGGGTTTAACAATAACTTTATTGCCGCACAGGAGTTTGGTGAACTACTTCCCCAAACACAGACAAAAGATGGTGCTACGCAATTGTGTCAAATAAAAGTCCAAGAATCCCCTGATGTTTCTCAGGTACAAACTCAAAGCAAAACATTCAGCTTTCAAACTTCCTTCAGCTTCAAATACAACAGCTGTTTCTCTCCACTGGCATTGCTTTCATATATATGCTTTAAACACAGGACAACTTTCACAGCCTTGTACTTCTCTTCACAGCTGAATTAATTAGGCTTGAGTTTCTCACAGGCAGAACGCTGCCTTTCTCCGTGGAAACTCAGGTTATAGCAAATAGGCTTTCTTAGCACTTCTATAGGATATCTTTGTACAGCTTTCACTCCTTTTACAGGATACACTTATGTGGCTTTCAGTCCTTATAACAAACCCCACAGTCCATAGCTGATCCACTGCTATCACTTAATGGTGCATCAATTTGCATATCCTCCAGCTCTGGGTCTGATATGTCCTTAAGACTTGGGTTAAGGGAGTCTACAGACTGCCACTGCTTAATTAGTGCTTTAAGCTGCTTCCGTTTGTTATCTCTAAAATATCTAGGCACTTGCAAGGATTCCAAATCACCAGCACCTTTTAAAACATCACAAAAAGGGCTCACCTTCCTTCTGGTCTGCCTAGTATATGCTTTCTGGTTGAGAGGCAAATATTTCCCTTGATACTGCTTCACTAGTTCTTTTAACACAGCGTGCTCTTCAGAGTCTAACTCTTGCCCGTGTCTGTGCTGCCTGCAATTAGAAACTTGCTGAAAGGCACCTGGGCTATACTCAGAGCTAGAGCTCCTGTCAAGTTCTCTGTAGCATGAAAACTTTTGCAGTCTTTTGAATGGGACTTTCTCTCTTCCCAATCTCTCCTTTATAATTCTGGCTTTGAGAGAAGATTCCAGAGAACTACTCCTATCCCTTCCAGGCAAGGTATCTGACCTTTTCCCCTGAGGTTTAAAATAGTCTCTGACCTGTTTTTGTTTGCTGTGCAGCTCACGGTAGTTCCTTCCTGGGAGCTTTTTCAGACGGCACTCCTGAGACCTGGCTGTGTCTCTGCAGTCTGGCCAGCAACTCCCCAAGCACCTTGTGCCAACCGGGTATCGGTTGCTCTTGGCTTTGCTTCTCCTGGTCCTCAGATCTCTCCCTGGATCTGACTCTCCTGGACCTTCCTGGAACTGCTCTCTTTCTCCTTGCTGCTCATGGAACTCCACATAGTGTTCTCTCTCTCCTTCCCCCTCTCGTTCTATCTGACTAACAGTTGCTTCCTGGTTATGTGAACAGGGCTGCCCTATCAGGTGTGACTCTGCCCCTTTTCCTCCCACGTCAGCTCCCTGGGTTTGCCTGAAGCTAGGGTGTGGCTCTCTTTCTGCTTTCCTATGCAGAACAGCTTTCAGGGCTGAATCCTTAACACTTTCCTGACCTGTTTTACTGACAGCTTCTGAGGACAAAAAGTGTTTTAAACCCCTATTTTTAGGTTCTGCAACATCTGCCTTGTCACACACTTCAGCATCCTTGTTTTAGTGGTTCCTACTCTTGATGCAGTTGAGGCTTTGCTGCTGCCTTCCACATTGGGGAATATTGGTGTGTCTTCCTCCGGGGCACCCTACCTTCCTTCTCCAGGCAGACCTGCTTTTTCCATGATTCTGAATTTCACCACAGGACCAGCTCCTATGGCCAACAGGGAGTCTTCTGTTTCCATAGTCTCAGCACTCCTAGCCACAGCAATTGCAAGTGTTTCAGCTACAGTGGCTGTTGGGCCCTGCGGTGGCAGTTTTCACTCATCTTACAACATGCCTGAGGACTATGGAAGATGGGGGTCAAGGCCTAGTTCTCTCTTGGCCAGGCTCATCTTATGCAACTCCTCTGGTAGCCCCTGGGGTAGTTCCCACAAATGATCGAGAGGGCAGGACTCTGTCTGAGAGGGTCTGCAGCCCCCTTCAAAGTCCCCTTTTGGAGCAAGGTGGAATTTGTTGGCGATGAGTACCCTGAGGACGTTTCCCACAATGACTCCAGTTTAGCTACCTTCAATGTGGGGGAGTGGGAATGTGGTTCATCTCTTCTCAAGAGGAGATTCTCTCCCCCCCCCCCCCCCTTGATTATCCAGATTGCCACTGAACTGCATATTCTGGATCTCTCTGGACCATCCCCAACTCTCTCCTCCTGATCCCATCAGGGGCCTTCAAGCATTTCCTATCCTGCTATACCCCCCTCAAAAAGGCCCAGTGATTGGGTTGCGTTTATGACTGGTCACCGAAAGCCTTGGGAAAAGTGGTTGTGGTTTCACAGGGTCAATGCCTTGATCACAGCGGTACCAAGTATACTACCATTCCCATAGAAGGTGGAACTACCCTTCAGGACCGGAATATGGAAAGACTCCTTCAGATGGGTTTCCCTGCCTACTCCCTCACCCTTTAGGTGATGACATAGGGGCGTCCTCTGTGCACATGCCCTCTTATACTGGGTTGAGCTCCTTCCTGAGGGATGAGTATTCGGCTCGCCTCAAATATCTGGTGGCCACCTTGATGGATGCTTTTTGTGATATCTTGTGCCTTTCTGCTCAGGGGGTCACAGCAGCAACAGTGGATTGGGGGAGGGGGGCGCTATGTCTCAAATTGTTTTGTGGATGTTGCATCTAAAGGGTACTTGGCTAAATTGCCCTTTAGGGACGGGATCCTGTTTGACTAGGGAAAGTTAGTTAAGGACCTCAGCAAGGTCAAGCCCAGTGGCTGCAGAGGATAAGCCCAAGGGTTCCTCCAAGCACTCATCTTCATCGGGGGTGTCATCTTTGTGGCCAAATATCTGCAATTCTCATCATTGTCAACCAAATAGGCAGACACCACCTCTTCTGGAACCAGATCCAAGTCCCAGTCTTTCAAGGCAGGCACCAATCCTAGTCGCAGACCCATGGTGGAAAAGCCCTCTTCCCATCTCCCACTGACTGTTCTGTGGCCCATTCCCATCTCCTGCAAGTGGAAAGCCGTTGACCATTATACGACAAATGGCCCATCTGATTACAGATTGCTGGATGCTCAACATTAAGACAAGGATGTGTTTTTGAGTGTGCTCGAAGGGGGCAACTGCAGCTTGAGAGTTCCACATGGAAATGCTTCGGTCTATTATTTGGGCTTTCTAGAAGGGATGGATTTCTTACCTCCTTGGATTTAGTGGAAGCATATGTTTTACACATTCCCATCGGGCAGACCAGCAGAGCTTTCTCAGGTTTGCAGTCTTGGTCTCTCACTTCTAGTTTTTGCAATGCCGTTCAGCCTGGCCACCACCCCTCTGTGGTGTTCAAGGTGATAGTGGTAGTTGTGAAACTCGGGCATGAAAGAATCAAGTCCACTTCACACTTTCCCTCTCATATAGACATGACCTCTGCTGGTAGGCCTCCCTCGACAGTATGTTGAGGGAGATGCCTCTTGAAACGCCAGCCTAGGTGCTCCTCACTATTGATTGTCAGTCTCTCCAGTTAAGGGGCTTTCTGTCTTGGCCAGACCGTACAGGGTTGGTAGTCTCTGGTGAAAGTGAAATGGGCTGTGCATCACCTAGAGGCCAGGGCCATCTGTCTGGCATTGCCACACCTTCATGACCTGCTCCACGAGAGCGCTGTGTGCATGCTCTTGGACAAAGTAACCAGGGTGCCTTATGTCAATAACCAGGGCAGAATGAAGCACCTGAAAGTAGTTTGGGAAATGTCTCTACTGATCCCTGTGCAGAACTGCACCTCCAAGCGCTTACAGCACAGCACATCATAGATGAGGGCAATCGGGAAGCAGATTTCCTTAGCCATCGTCTCGATCCCAGGGAATGGGAAATTGCCCCATAGGCATCCAATCTGATAATGGATTGGTGGGGTCTCCTAGGGACGCACAGGATAGTGACAGCAGCTGGTGCCAAGGTCCCCTCGGAGCCCAAGTCCAATGGTGGCATGTACTGGTCCAGTTCTGGCCTCTGTATCTCTCTCCCCCCTCCCCCCCTGCCGGTGTCCCAATCCATGGACCATGATAACCTGAGTTCTTTGGAGGGTTACCAGAGTCTGGTGATCCTGGTGGCCCCAGACTGGCCTGTGGTACATGGACATCTGTCTCCTTGCCTCCCATCCCCCTCAAGGGCAGGAGAGTTTGCCTAAGTTGTAAGGGCTATTCCCTTCTGAAGACTAGGTGTTTTATGCCTGGATCTGGTATCTCTTAACGGTGTAACTGATGTCGTCTTTCCCTGTGGGGTGTCTTTATCCCCTCAATTCTAGCCTTCCTTCAAGAGGGAGCTGAAGGGTTTGTTGAGCTCAATCAGTGCACAGTAGTGGCACTTTCCTGTTTTCAGTATGGTGCCACACCAGGTTGTGGGCCATTTTCTCTGTGGGGTTCGGACCCTTTTGTCCACCAATACACTCAAGTCTCACTATGGGACTTGATGCTTATTCTCCGAGCACTCGTGTCTGCCTTTTGAGCTGCTCATGCGGGCTGCCATAAAGAATTTATCCCTGAAAACAGTGTTCTTGGTAGTTAAAACTTTTGGCGTGTTGCAGGCGTTTTCGTGCTGTAACCCCTTATTGATGTTCTTGGCTGGGGGGGTGACCTTTTTCCCCTGTTCCCTCCTTGTCCAAGGTGCATGCTCCCTTTCATGTCAATCAGATGCTGTTCCCAAGTCATCCTGCTAGACCAGTCCAGACAAATGGGTTAAGTCCCCCTGCCAGCAGATGTTGGAGACCGAGAAAAACTACCAGAAGCTTGATTGGTTGAGCCCTGGTAGACATATAGCTGTATCCCTAGAGGTCGCCGTCAGTATTTTCTGTCTCCAACAGATGCTGCTGTTCTGTTTTTTCTCTTCAGGTTTTCTTAAGTTATTAATTTCAGCTGGATGTTTTAAGGGTGCACAGGAGGTGCCCCTCTGAAATTTCCCAGCTTATCGCCTTGGGGATCTGGTTGAGCTCCTGGTCAAGAGAACTAGTCGAGCTCCCATTATGTGAGGGGAAGGCCGCCTCCTGATCACGAGGACCTGGTAGGCCTGCAGCAGTGGGAGCCTTCATTGCTCTTGTGAAAAGAATTTAGCTACAGCAGCAGTTTTTGGTCAGTCTTCTTGCAGTGTCTGCCTTGGTACTCCTGCGATCGCATGGGGGGCACAGTGAGTAAGTTCCTCCTCTTTCCCCCCCCCCCCCCCCGGTCTGCCGCTCTTCTTTACCTTCTGGGATATGGAGGCTCTGGGTGCTTGTACAGCGGGGGTTCCAGCAGTCCAGTAGCAGGGAGAACCTTTTTATTTTTGCTAAGCGCTCTGAGTCGGTCTCTTGCAATACTGCTCCTGCCTTGGCTCTCCTCCTCCTCCTCCTCCAGGAGGACACAGGGAGTTTGAATCCCTCCCCCTCCCCTCTGTTTTGAGCACTGGGTTGCGCTGCCACTATCGCAGAGACATCGTGGTTTTTTCCTTTACCTTGGGACTGCTGCAGCTGCACTGCCCTGCTTTCTGCACTGCTGTGTTTGTTTCTCTGCTTCCTACCTTTTTGTTTGGACTGATCTGGCGTGTGCAGCAGCTATTTCCTCAGCCACGGAGGGTGCAGCATCCATTTTAAATGTCAGAGCTGCACTGCATTCTCAGCCATGGTGGCTGGTTTGGAGCGGGAAAGTTAGCTGTGCAGCCTGTGAGAGCCACAGCGTTTTCTTTCTCCTCCTATTGTGCAACAGTATCTCCTTCAGAAGTGTACCATCTACCGCTACAAGCGGAAATACTTGCATCACAGGGGGTGCTTGGTCTGTTCTGCTTACCCAGGTGAGTCTTTACTTACCTGGGGGAGTCTTCTCGCACATTCAGTAGGCAGCAATGTGGGGTCCTGCTGCTCTGTCACTCCCTGTGGTCTCCAGGGTCGCTCCTCCCTGCCGCCTCCTCCCTCAGCCTGCCGATCCTCCGGCTCAGACGCTGCTGCCTCAAAACCCATCTCACTCGTCTTAGAACCAAGATTCACAACAATTTCTAGTGCTCTTTAGGCTTGGCATGTGGACCCTGTCATCTCTGGCTTGGAGGCCTGTTCAGTGCACAGAACCTCGCTAGACTCTGTTGGGGTTCCGGAAGCATTCTTGGAAGGAGTGAGTGCTTAGGTACTCGGGGTATCCTCTCGGAACATTTCTTGGGTTGTGGCCGCCTGTGCACCTGATTTCCCAGATGAAGAAGCCTTGTCAGCCGAGGATAGCCTAGGTGCCTCTGACTGGGAGGATGGTGAGTTGACGAGCAAGACAGCACACACGATATACACCTGTTCCGCAAGGATGAACTCCCTGCTGTGATGGTTCAAGTAGTGGATGGCTTACACCTCACCGATCCTCTAGAGCACAGTCGGCCTCAGGTGCTCTCTCAGGCTGCTCTGATCCTGCAGCACATTCAAAAGCCTTTTCCCACCAGAGCTCTCCTGCGGGGCAGTTAAAAGCCCGCCAGGGTTTTCCCTTTCCCTCTGGAGCCCTAGCAGATGGTATCTCAGAAGTGCGATTTGCTTGATGCGTACGGCTTGTCATCTGGGACAGCACTATCTTTGGTCTCTAGCGGATCTGGACAGGTGCTTTTCATATCCGAAGATGGCTGCTGTCACTAAGCATATTGTTGTTCCGGTTGAAGGGGGTGTGGCCCTTTCAGATCATTAGGATAGGAAACTCCATTCAGGCATCAGTTTGTAGAGGTCTGGTGGCCTATGCCCTCCTACATTGCTCTAGATTTGTTAATGGTTGGCTGATCCAGCCTTTAAGTTGTGCCTCTCTAAGCGCCCCTTCCAAGGCAAGTGGCTCCTTGGTGAAAACTTTGACAAGTTTGTCAAGGACCTGGGGAAAGTCAAGCCACAGCGGCTATTGGAAGGCAAGCCGTGTTCCTTTACATGCTGCGGAAAGGCCTTTGCTGTGACCTCATGCTGGTCAAAGGTCACAGTCCTTCAGGAAGTCAGGAAAGGATGGGATGCCTATGTTGCTGACAATACGAGGAGGGCAGAAGCCTTTTCCCAGCAGTGAGCCTACATGGCCTTCGATCAATGGGTCCTCAACATTGTCAGCCAAGGCTATGCTCTCTCATCCAAGAAACCTTCCTAGTTTCGCCCAGCGGAGCGTCCCAGAAGAGGGCAGCCATACAATCCACCCTCCGTCTGCAGTTTCTTTGAGCCATTTGACCGGTCCAACTTGCAAAGAGGGACTCTGCTTGTTCCATTTACTTGGTGGTATCCAATAAGGAGGTGTCCTTTCAGCAGAGTCTGGGTCTCCAAGGAGGTCCATTGGGCCCTTCATGTACCGGTTTTTCACTTGAAAATATGTCCAATAATTCAAGCAGCCCTTATGGGATAATTCCTTGCCTCATCCAGCCTAGCAGAAGCATATTTACATATTCTTCTCTGGGAGGATCACCAGTGTTTTCTGCGCTTTGCCACACTTGGGCAGCATTTTCAGTTTTGCATTCTGCCATTTGGCCTGATGACTGCAAAGTCATTGTGGTGGCTGCGCCAGCCTTGCGCAGACAGTGCATTCAAGTCCTCCCATACTTGGATGACTGGCTCATTCACGCAAGTTCCATGTTGGAAGCCAGTCAGTCTCCTGGCTGGTCACCTTCTCGGAGAGCCTTCTTTGAGTGGTCAATTATTCCAAGGGTTGTTTCTGGCCACCCCAAACTGTTGAGTTTCTCAGAGCACTAGTCAATAACTGGCTGGGCAAGGTATCCCTGATGCAAGAATATTTTCTCAAGCACTTTGCACACCAACTCTTTCTCCTACAGAGCTGTGCGTGCATGTGACTATCTTCAGACCCTAAGGTCCACAGTGGCCACCATTGTTTATCCCATGGACCAGAGCCCACATGCGGAGCCTTCAACACTCCTGCTGGAACTTTCAATACTCCTGTCCGTCCCTGGTTTCTGTGGTCTGACTGTTGCCTCTCCCCTTACGTTATGCGACGCAGTCTTCTATGGTGGCATTCAGCAGCCCATCTGCTTTGGGGAATTCTCTTGCAGGCTGTTTCCTGGATTCTAGTTAACACTCACGCCAGTTTCTCGGGTGGCGGAGCACTTTGCCAGTCCCAGATGGCTCAGAGGACCTGGCTGCCTCAGGAGGCATGCTGGACTATCCACTGCTTAAAAGCCCGGGCGGTCTGACTTGCTTTACTGTACTTCCTGCACTTTGATCCCAAGTGGTCTACTTTTCTTTCTGACAATGCTATGATGGTGTCCTATTTAAACTGACAGTGTGGAACAAATGGTCTGGGAATGTCCTGGGAGATGGCCCTTCTCTCCTGGATGTAGTGTCATTGACAATTTGGAACAGCACATTGTGGGGATGGACAGCATACAAGCAGCTTACATCAGCTGTCACATTGTAGATCCCGACAGTTGGGAACTAGCCTCCTAGGCCTTTCCACAAATAGTTTGCACCTGGGGGTTGCCCACAGTGGATCTCAGGCCGTTGGCACAGAATGCCAAGAGACAGGCCTTTGTCGGTCAGTGGAAGGAGCCATAGGCCTTGGGAGCCTGGATGTGTTAGTTCAGTCCTGGCCTTCTGCTTCCCTGTTGTGCATGTTTCCTCCTTGTGTCCTGCTTGGGAGGGTTCTCTGTCGGATCAAAGCTCATTCTGGCATGGTGATCTTTGTGTCATGTGACTGGCCTCAGCGGCTGTAGTATGCTGATCCTGTTCAACTAACCCACCATTTTCCTTCCTCGGAAAGGTCTCTCGCAGCAATGTCCAATCATGGCCGATACTGCTCCCTACTCACTTATGATCTGGCGCTTGAAAAATGCTGGGTGAGTTAGAGGTCACTTGACACAAGTAGTGGCTCTCCGGTCCAAGGCAGGATGGCCTGTTACATATTTAGTCTACACAAGACTGTGGCATCCTTGAGTCTTAGTACTTTTGGCAGTGCCTTTCAGATCCTGGACGTTCTGTAATTCCTTCAGAACGCTCTCAACTCTGGTCTGGCCCTAGGCTCTCTCTGGTTCACGTCTCTTCATTAACCTGTTTGAAGGACGCTCAATAATGTCTCCTGCAGAAGTTGCTAGCTTTCTCAGGGGTATGTGGGTGCTTGGTCCTCGGGGCCTTAGTCAGGCATCCTTCAAGCTGCTCAAGCAAACATACCTCATTCTGGGACTTGTCCCTCAAGATGCCATTTCTAGTAGCCATTAGTCTTGGCCAAGAAAGTCTCTGTGTTGCATGTCCCTCTGGGTGCTGCCTTCCTGCCTAAGGTGGTTATGCCTTTTCACTCAAACTGGATTTTGTTTCCTGCCTTTCAAGAAAACAATGTGGGCATCAATATAGGACTTTGCACCATAGATCTCAGTAGCGTGCTATGGTGCATTACAGGGGTCACCAATTCCTTTCACAAATCCGATCTCCATTTGTACTATTTATGGGACCTCAGAAGGGCCTTGCAGCCTCCATTACAAATGGCTCTGCACAACCATTGAGTTGGAATACATCCTCTAGGGTAAGCTGGTGCCTGTGGGGCTCATGGCCTGCTCTACCTGGTCTCAAGCAGCACCATGAGCAAAAGGCTCACAACCTGGGCACTGTCGCCTTGGTCTCCAAGCGTGCAGCGTGATACAATTTGGTTCCAGTGTGGTGGTAACTGCTGTCTCTTCCTGCCTTGAAATGGGTTAGCTTGGGTACTTCCCATTTGTATGGACTGGTCTAGCAGGATGACTTGGAAAGAGAAATTTTTACTTACCTTTAATTTCCTTTCCTGGAATCCTGCTAGACCAGTCCAGGACACACCTGTTCTGGGTACTTTTCAACAGCCTATGCTTACGTTCTTATGTTGCAGTTCATTTGTTGCCGCATCTCATAGTAACATAGTAAATGATGGCAGATAAAGACCAGTGTGGTCCATCTAGTCTACCCAAAAAGGATGGCAAGAGTAGGTGCACCTGTTGCTCCATGCAGGCCACCCCTTCCCATGTCTTTGTTTAGGGGTGAACCCACTGCTCCATGTAGGACACCCCTGTTTGTTGAGAATTCAGATAGTTATGTTTATTTTGATTTTATCCTGTTGCTCATGAAGGGTTGTTGCTAAATGTTCCTTGACAACCTAGCTGCTGCCTTCTATAGGCCATATATCAAGTAAAATGAGCTATAATCTATCAGTTGTTTGGTTATCATGCCTTTTTCAGTGACTATTTCATGGCTTTGTCAGAGTATACTAAGGGTGACCTCTAGGGGTACAGCTATATAACATAAGAAAGACAGAGAGGTACATAGATGAAACCTAAAGGGATATAGTCCTGAAGTCCCACCTCCAGTCTGGCAGCATCCTTGTTGCCATGGAGGAGAGAGGTCACGTGACAGGAGAGCATCACCCTGGTGTGGTAGGAAGTGATTCTGCAACTAGGACCTGTCCTTCAGGTGATGTAAAACCCTCTCGCACTGAGGAAGTTTCTCCAGGGCCATGTAACCATGAGGGAAAGGTTAGGACAGCCGTTATAGTTGATGATTCGATCATTTAGGTATGTAGGTAGCTGGTGGATGTGAGGAGTGCCTGGTAACATGCCTGCCTGCTGTGAAGCTAGTGGACTTCATGTGTCACCTAGATAAGGTCTTAGATAGTGCTGGGGAGGAGTCTGCTGTCTTGGTACATGTCAGTACCAGTGACTTAGGAAAATGTGGGAGGGAGGTTCTGGAGGCTAAATTTAGGCTTTTAGGTAGGAAGTTGAAAAACAGAACTTCCAGGGTAGCGTTCTCCGAAATGCTTACTGTTCCATGTATAGGACCCAAAAGGCAGGCAGAGTGCCAGAGTCTCAATGCGGGGATGAGACAATGGGGCAGAGATGAGGGTTTTGGATTTGTTAAGAAGTGGGGAACATTCTGGGGAAAGGAGGGGCTCTTCTGAAGGGATGGGCTTCACCTTAACCAGGCTGCTGGCATTAACCTTTAAAGTGGAGATAGAGCAGCTTTTAAACTAGATAATAGGGGAAAGCCGACAATCGCCCAAGAGCGGATGGTTCAGAAGAATGTATCCCTGAAGGATGATACCAAAAGCAGAGAGGTTCCAAAAAAGAGTAAAGTAGCCCAAATGCCCTTGAGTATGAAGGAGATAGAGCTTAAAGATCCCAAATTAACCATGTCTACAACTAACCAAATTAATCTGAATAAAATAAATCTCTAAAATGCTTGTATGCAAATGCTAGAAGTCTAAAAAATAAGATGGGAGAGTTACAATATATAGCACTAAATGAGAGGTTAGATATGATTAGAATAGCACAGACATGGTGGAAGGAGGACAACCAGTGGACACTGATACCTGGATAAAAACTGTATTGTAATGATAGAGCAGATCAAATTGGTGGAGGGGTTGTGCTCTGTTAGAGAGGGCATTGAGTCAGAAAGGATTAAAGTTTTGCAGGAAACAAAATTTGCTGTAGGATCTCTATGGATTGAAATGCCATGTAAAAAGGGGAAGGCGATAGTACATCCCCACTGCCATCGACTGCCTGGCCAGAATGAACAAATGGATGATGAAATACTCAAAGAAATCAAGAAAGCTAACAAAAGTTACAGCGCAGTAATAACAATGGGTGATTTCAATTACCCTGGTATTGACTGGGTCAGTGTCACGGCAGGACATGCTAGGGAGATAAAGTTCCTAGATGAAATAAATGACTGCTGCTTGGAGAAGCTGGTCCATGAACTGACCAGAAGGGAAGCCATATTAGACCCTAGTCCTTAGTGGAACACCAGCTCTAGTGCAAGAGATAAGGGTGTTGGGGCCACTTGGCAATAGTGATCATAGCATGATCGCCTTTGTTTTAATTAGTGGAGGAGGGATAGTAAGGAAATTCACAGTACTACCTTTTAACTTTTGAAAGGGAGACTCTGAAAAAACTAAAAGGAGCAGTTGCAAAGGTTAAAGACGTACATCAAGCTTGGGTGGTGTTGAGAAATACTATCTTTGAAGCCCAGACCAGCTGTATTCCATGCTTTAAGAAAAGTGGAAGGAAGTCCAAAAAACTGCCAGCATGGTTTAATGGTGAGGTCAGAAAGGCTGTTGCCAAAAAAGTGTCTTTCAGGAAATGGAAAAAAGAGCCAAATGACGAAACCTGGAAACGACACAAGCACTGGCAAGTCAAATGCAAGGCATTGATAAGGCAGGCAAAGGGAGAATTTGAGAAGAAGCTCGCTGCGAAAGCAAAAAATGTGAAATGAAATACTTTTTCAAGTACATTTGTAGCAAAAAAAACCTGTGAGAGTCAGTTGGTCCATTAGATGATAGAGGGGTTAAAGGGGCACTAAGGTGACAAGGTGATAGCAGAGAGACTGACTGAATTCTTTGCTTTGGTCTTTATTGATGAAGATGTAGGGATGTTACCCATGACTGAAGTGGTATTTAAAGGTGTGGAGGAATTAAAAAATATCGATACATCAGGAAGATGTATTACAACTATTAGATAAACTGAATAGTAGCAAATCACCTGGGCTGGATGGTATACATATAAGGGTGTTGAAAATCTGAAATATGAGATTGAAGACCTGCTATTAGTAATCTGTGAACTATCATTGAAATCATCTCTAATACCTGAAGATTGCCAATGTAACACCAATTTTTAAAAAAGGTTCCAGGGGTGATCCGGGAAACTACAGACCGGTGAGCCTGATGTCAGTACCAGGGGAAAAATGGTAGAAACCATCAGTCAATGACCTAATGGGAGACAGCCAACATGGCTTTAGACAAGGAAGATCTTGTCTTACTAATCTGTTATGTTTTTTTTGAAGGAGTGAATAAACAGGTGGACAAACGTAAGTCGGTTGTTATTGTGTATTTGGACTTTCAGAAAGCCTTTGACAAGGTCCCTCATCAGAGACTTTTGGCAAAACTAAAGAGTCATGGGATAGGAGGCAGTGTACTATTGTGGATCAGGAACTGGTTAAAAGATAGAAAGCAGAGGGTAGGGCTAAATGGCCAATTTTCCCAATGGAGAAAGGTGAGTAGTGGTGTACCCCAGGGATCTGTGCTGGGTCCGCTGCTTTTTGACATATTCATAAATGACCTGGAAAGTGGAATAACGAGTGAGGTTATCAAATTTGCAGATGACACAAAACTATTTAAAGTTGTTAAAACCCAAGAGGATTGTGGAAAATTGCAAGAGGATCTTGATAAATTGGAAGACTGGGCATCAAAATGGCAGATGAAATTTAATGTGGACAAGTGCAAGGTTATGCACCTAGGGAAGAACAACCCCCAAACTATGGTTACACGATGCAAGGTTCCACATTAGGAACCACCACCCAGGAAAAAGATTTAGGCGTCATTGTGGATACCATATTAAAACCCTCGGCCCAGTGTGCAGCGGCAGCCAAGAGAGCAAATAGAATGCTAGGTATGATAAGGAAAGGAATGGAAAATAAAACAAAAGATATTATAATGCCTCTATATCGTTCCATGGTGAGACCGCACCTTGAATATTGTGTGCAATTCTGGTCGCCGTATCTTAAAAAGGATATAGCGATTTTAGAAAAGGTTCAGAGAAGAGCCACCAAAATGGTAAAGGGGATGGAAGGATACTCCTATGAAGAAAGGCTAAAAAGGTTAGGGCTCTTTAACCTGGAAAAGAGACGGCTGAGGGGAGATATGATAGTCTATAAATTAATGAACGGAGTGGAACGGGTAAACATAGATCGATTGTTTACATTATCAGCATATAGAAAGACTAGGGGACATGCAATGAAGCTACAGGGTAAACTATTTAAGACTAATAAAAGAAAACATTTTTTCACTCAACGTGTAATCAAACTCTGGAATTTGTTGCCGGAGGATGTAGTAAAGGCTGTTAGTGTAGCTGGGTTTAAAAAAGGTTTGGACAAGTTCCTGGAGGAAAGGTCCATAAACCATTATTAAGAAGTGACCGAAGATATCAATGGTTGACCCAGTACAAGCATTGTGGAACTTGTGTCTCTTGGGGAAACTGCTAGGTACATATGACCTAGATTGGCCACTGTTGGAAACAGAATACTGGGCTTGATGGACCTTGGTCTGACCCATTATGGCATATCTTATGGTCTTCAAGCCAAACGTTTGCGGCCCACTACTGCCTTGAGAGAGAGTCCCGCAATGACAGTGCTTTCGGACAGGCGGTACTCCATAATCTCTTTGGGGTTTAGGCAACTCCTACCCTCCGGCCCTGGTGTTGGGCTACCGTTCGGGGGCGTTAGAGAAGATTCTTTTTTCACATGCTGAGACTCTAGAGGGAGCTCATTTTTTCAGCTTGAGGTCTCCGGTAGCCTTAAGCTGGGGAGTCCCATATGTGAGGACTGACTTCCTACTTGGTCCTTGAGAAAGAGTAGTTACTCACCTGTAACAGGTGTTCTCCAGGAACAGCAGGAATCAGTCCTCACAACCCTCCCTCCTCCCCTTGGAGTTGCAGTCATATGCTTTATTTTGTTATTTTTTGCTGTCTTCTAGCTATGTCATCAGACTGAGCAAGATGGCACCTTTGGGTGGGAAGGGGACCGCGCATGTGCGCTGCATTCCCAAAGGCTTTCTTTGAAAGCTGGGGAAATGCCCCGCACGGGGGCTCCGTCGGCGCCGATGTCACCCATATGTGAGGACTGATTCTGAACCGTTCTCTCCCCCTGGCTACTCCGCCCTCTCCACTTGTCGCCATGGTCGGAGCGGCGGGGGGGTTGCCGTTCTCTACCACTCCTCACTGGCTCTTCAGATAATACCCTCCCCTGCACTCCACTATCCTGAGTCTCTCCTTCTCCGCTCAAATTCCTCCCCCCCTATACACTTCCTTCTCATCTATGCTCCTCCCTCCCTACCCGGCCCACGCTGGGACTCGCTTGTCCTGACCCTCTCTGAACTTTCCCTCATCCATCAACAACTCCTGATCCTAGGTGATTTTAATATCCACGTAGACTCCCCTTCCTCCTCCCATGATTCCGCTTTTCTTTCTCTTCTTTCTGATCTCTCTTTGCGCCAACATGTCTGTACTCCTACGCACTCTGCTGGTCACTTCTTGGACCTGGTCATATCCCATTCCTCCCCCCATCTAATTCCCTCTTCTTTTCATACCTTGTCCATTCCCTGGTCAGATCATCTATGCCTATTTTTCTCTATTCCCTCATTTTCCCCTTCCTCTGCCCAGAACGCAACTCCCCCTCCCCCCTCCTCCTCGTCTGGTTCGCCGAATCACCCCCGCCACTCTTTCTCAATTCCCCTCCTCCGGTTCCCTCTTTCCCCCTGATTTCCATCACCTCCCCGTGGACCTTCAGGCTCAGTCCTGGAACTCCGTCCTCACAGAGGCACTGGATCAGCATGCCCCACGTCAGCCTCTTCCCCCTTCTCATACCCATCACCGCTACCCCTGGTTCCATTCATGTCTATTCCTCCATTGTTCTTATCTGCGTCGCGCTGAGCGACGCCGGCGGAAAAATCCATCTCCCATTACTCTAGCTCACTTTCGACACTGCCATTCCCACTATTGTTCTCTGATACATTCTTCTAAGTTGGACTACTTTTCCAACCGTATCTCCTCTTCAGCCATTTCCACTCGTCAACTCTATTCTGTCCTTCATTCTCTTTCCGCTTCCCATTCTCTCACCTCCCCAACCCCCTCTCCTGTCTCTCCTGATCCCGCCATCCTATCCGCTCACTTTGCCACCAAAGTCCATACCCTCCGCTCACTCTTTCCCTCCTGCTCTCCCCCCTCTCTCTGTCTTCTCCCCTCCCCCTCTACACATCTTCCTCCTCTCTCCCACAGATGGTCCTCTTTCCAACCCGTGACCATCTCAGATCTATCCAAGGTATATTCCTCAACTCGGAAAACCACCTGCACCTTAGATCCCATCCCCTCCCAATGGCTTCTGGATACCTCTCTAGCCCTCTTCCCCCAGATGCTCTCCATTGTCAATTCTAGTCTCTCTTCTGGTACCTTTCCCACCATCTGGAAGCACGCTATTAATCCGCCCCTTCCTTAAAAAAGACTCTCTTGATCCATCCTCCCCAGCCAATTAGCGCCCCATTTCAAATCTTCCCTTCCTTTCAAAAATTCTTGAAAAACTGGTCTACGCCCAACTCTCCTCCCACCTCGAAGCCTCCTTGATTCTTCACCCCCGTCAATCCGGCTTCTGTCCCAATCACAGTACCGAATCCATTTTGCTTTCACTCCTTAACTATCTGCGTATTGCCCACGATCACGGTCTTATCTCCATTGCCGTCTACCTAGACTTATCTGCTGTCTTCGACCTTGTGGATCACCACACCCTCCTAGCTCGTTTACACGATATTGGGCTCTCTGGTTCTGTTCTCTCCTGGTTTCGCTCCTTTCTTTCCCACAGGTCTTTCTCCGTATCTACGGGTCTCTCTTCCTCTCCCCCCAGCCCTCCTCCCATGTGGTGTTCCCCAGGGGTCTGTCCTTGCCCCCCCTCCTATTTAATTTCTTCGTGGCCCCCCTTGCCCTTCTGGTCCAGCAGCACGGCATCACAGCTCATCACTACACAGACGATATTATTCTTCTTCACCACACTGACCCCACCACCCTAGACCTCGCTCCCCTCAATTCCTGCCTGGCCTTGGTGGCCACCTGGTTCTCCTCTAATTTCCTGCATGTGAACCCCTCTAAAACATTTGCCATCTGGTTTACCTTTGGTGCTCCAGCCCCCTCTCTTGCTCCCCTTTTGTCCTCCACTCCACTTCCTCTTGTTCCCTCCCTACGTTACCTGGGGGTTATCCTGGACTCTGCCCTATCATTCAAAGAATATATTTCCTCTGTGGTGCAATGGTCCTTCCACAGCCTGAGACAACTTTGTGCAGTTCGCCCTTTTATATCAGTTCCTTCTATGACCTCACTACTCTTATCCTTGGTGGTATCTCGTCTAGACTATTGTAATGTCATTCTAGCCGGCCTTCCCCAATCACAATTGCAGAGACTACAACTGGTTCATCACACAGTGGCACGTATCCTGATGCATGCTTCACGTTTCGATCATATCACCCCTCTCCTGATTCACCTACACTGGCTTCCACTTGCCTATCGCATACAATTCAAGGTGCTCATCCATGTACATAAAACCATCCATACCGGTGTTCCCCTTTACCTCGCAGATCAAATTAATCTTCACTCTTCTCATCGTTCCCTCAGGTCAGTCCATCTGAACCGCATGTCCCTTGCCTCTCCATCACAGGCTCATCTCAAATCCACCCGTTCCTCTGCTTTCTTCTTCTTAGGCCCCCGACTGGAACTCGCTTCCCCTTGCCCTCCACCTAGAACCCTCCTACAAAACCTTTAAGACTATGCTGAAGTCCCATTTATTTTGCTCTGCTTTTAACCTCCCTCCTCCCTTTCCCCCTTCATCTCCCCCACCCTGCTGAATTCAGATGTTCCCCAACCCTCCACTACTATGCAATGTTTCCGCTTTGCCTTGTTGCTCTATCCTCCTTTCTTGTTCTATCCTATCTCATACTCTCCTTTCCTTTTGTTGTGGGGTTCTTTTCCTTCTCAGCAGCCTTATTTCTGTTATTATAAACCGCTCTGGTGCCTTGAGCGTGAGCGGTATATAAAATGTGTTAAAGATAAAGATTCCTGCTGCTCCTGGAGAACACCTGTTACAGGTGAGTAACTACTCTTTTTCTCCCTTCCACCCTTCTCTCCTCCCTCCCCCCCCCCCCCCCTCCTTTTACATTCTGTCCAGCCTTTTACAACCAGGAGCTGTGTACCAGGGGAGCCCAAAGAGGTCAATGTTCAGTGGTACAGTCAGATAACGTCTCCTTATCTTTACATTCATGTTTCCAGCTGACCTAGGGAATGGAAGTCCTAGCCTGGGAATCAATTGTAGGTCTTCACATGATATGCAGCACTGCTACTGAGCCATGCGGCTTGATAAACTATACCTAAGCTCGCAAGGAGAAGGATTAGTATGTTCAAAAGATTGAACATGATTCAATTAGTAGCTCTTTAGGTCTTGGTATCTGCTCTTAAATTTTGCAACTTCACTGCCCTCAGGCTCCCTTGCTTTTGGTGGCTTATCCTAAACTTCAAAACTTGTGCATCTTCTAATATGGATATTAAATGTTTGAATGCTCAAACTAAAATTTTGTAACCTTTTACAAAGCTTTTGCCTATGCTTAGATAATATTTTGCTTGATCCTGTGAAGATAATCTTGTTGATGGTGTGACCATAATTCACAAATGGGGAAATTTGTAGCTATACTAAGAAAATATGATGGAAACTTACACATTTTATAAAGTTAAGTCCTATGTAGGATGGATTTAAACAACAATTTGAAGAAAGATGCTTTTTGGGTGGCAGTTTTAACGTGCTTTAGATTGCCATTGAAGTTCAGGTCATCTTTAATACTTTATTACTTGTAAGTTTCTATTCTTCGATATCAACAGCCTTAAGGCCCCTATTTTCTGAATACCTCCACGTGGTAACTAGTAATAAATACATGTGTAAATCACCTACACATGCAAATAGCAGTTTTAGAAAGCCACTATTTACCCATGGAGGTCCATACCATGCAGAGATTTCAAGGACGTATGATTTGGGTGGACCCAAAACTTTAGATGTGCAATTCCCATTTTATGAGGAGAAACACATGTGCATGTCAAAAATATTCTTATTCGCTTATACACTTGCCCTAAGATACAAGCTTAACACAGCAGGTGCAAATTTCTACACCCCCCCCCCCCCCACGTAATATCTTTATATAGAGAAAATAGAAGTCAGATGCCATTTTGAACCCAGGTGCCTGATGGAACAGGAGCACCTGCTCCCTGCTAGACCAACAGGGAGAGCCCCTGGTAAGAAAAGGGAGTGGTGCCTAGGGTCATGGGGAGAGGGTGGTAATCATGTTGGGGGGGGGGAATTGATGGAAGTATGTCAAACAGCGGTAAAAGGTTGGGGGGAGGGGTGTTTGTACTAGGTGATGTAGGTGCAGATCACAAAATAAGAGCAATGCCCTTTTTGTGTATATCTATAAAATTACTGTTACCCCTTTGAAGTGCTGGCGAATACATGTATTTGTGTGTCTGTATGGCGATTTTACAGAAGGCTCCAGATTTGCAGAACCTTTTTTGTTACATAACTGGGGAATGGAATACCACCTGACCTGGCCCTTTGCATTATTGTACTGAATATTTGAGGTGGCAGAGGTTCCATTCCTTGTGCAGTTTATTAGTGTGTGGAATGATTACAATAATCTGTGATACAATTTCTATTTAAGATGGCTGGGGAGCACCAATGGATAATCCTTAAGATATGATAAGAGCTAGGATCTCAATGGGTAGAACAGGATTGTTTTGAAAAAACATTTCAAGTATTACTTTTTTGTGCCTCGACTAGCCAAACTCTGAAGCAGTAATTTCAAATGACAGGATTTGTACAGCAGAATTTGATGGTTCAAATATGCAAGGTTTTATTTTGTTTGGGGGGAGCTTGGAGAGAGGTGATTAGACTTTTCAGCTTGTTCTAAAGGTAGTATATTTTGTTTTATAATGTTCATTAAAAATTAGAATTTTATTTACTGAATTGGAATGCTGAATCTTAAAATGTATTGGAAAAATTGCATGTAGATTTGCAAAAGTAAATTTTCCTGTGCAAGAATGAGTTAAATTTCATAATGTGGTTTATGTAAATTATACCTAAGTATTTTAGACATGTTACTGTTATGTAAATGAAATGATGTAATATTTCTCCATTGGCAAGAAGGAAGTAAGTCCTCAATTATGTGTGATGTCCCTGACAGAACCCTGCATGGGAACACTCCCCAGTTTCTGTTGGATGCTTTTGGGAGGCTCCACAGTGTCTGTGCCTCTCCTTTCCTGCCTGTTGCCGTCTTTAGTTTTCAGGCACGTTCCACAACCATCCACTGGTAAACTTTTTTTCCCACCTCCATGGGCTCTTTGTCTAAAATCTATTTTCATATCATTCTGCTAGACCAGTCCAGACAAGTGGGTTGTGTTCCCCTACAAGCAGATTTGTGGAGACAACCAATGAAATGCCCAGGTTTCAATGACATTGATCCCATGCCTCTATTTGCCTCAGCCACTAGAGGTCCCTTCAGTATTTCATTTTCTCCAGCAGATGGTGGATAGATTTTCTCCTCTTTGAAGAAAATTCTGAAGATTTAAGAGGAAGATTGATTTAAAACACTCATGAATGACAGCCTACAGGTTGATATCTTACTAGAGCATGACGTTGGAAGCTCCACTAGACCGCAGTCTTTTCAGTAGCCATAGGAGAATGGAAAATTGGTTCAGCTCTATTCTCTTACCCTGGATAAGAGCCTGTTCAGCAGCCAGAAATTGGAAGGATCTGGAAGAGTGCAACTGCTTCGCACAACCTAACTGCCCCCTCCTTCCACTTCTGTTCTCTCTTGCTACTTTCCCAAAGATTGCAGAAAGCTCTGAAAGGGATCTGCCAGCTAGTCTTAAATGAAGTGCTGCAAAGCCAGAGAAACAGTTCTTAAGGAGTAGAGCTGAGCCTGGCACAGGTTTTCAGCCTGGGGCTCTGAGGGGATGAGTACCAAGGTATGACCCTCATCACTGTCCTTGGTGGGGGCTCCCGATTCTGTCTTCTGGTATGCAGTTTGGGGTATAGTGCTGGTGACGGTGCAGTGTAGGAGTTTCCCACGATTTTCTAAATGCATTGATAGCATTTTTTATCTATTGTGCACCTGTGATTGCACAGACCTAATGCGTCTTCTGCCCAAGCAGCTCCAACATGCATTCCTTCAAAAATCGCAGCCAACACATACTGCAGTAACCACACTGTTTAATGTGTGTCACAGTAAAAAGTGCAGTTACCATGCACTGTTAGGCTGCTGCAGCCTTAGCACATGCTGTTGTGATACTTGCCTTAACTCTGTCTTCCAGGAAATGTTTTAATCTTTTGGCAAGAGCGGGGCCTTGCCTCTGGATTCTGGACTCTGCTCTTCTTGTATGGTAGTCTCTGTGTCATTACTGGAGGGCCTGCTCCCCCTCTCTCAGCCGGGGGATGCAGTTACTCTGGCCATTCTTGCTTCAGGGCAGGATGTGATGGAGGATGCTGTAGTAAGGATTCTTTTCCGTTTATAGGGCAGGCCTGGTCCTTCTGGCATGGAAATTCAAACCCTGTGGCCCCGGTGCTCCCAGATACAGTTTCATGGGTGGCAGGCTAAGAGTGCAAGCCCTGTTGACCACTTTTGTCTAAGCATCCCCGGCATGGGGCACCCCCTGGAAATGAGGGGTCATCTTTGACTGACTGGTTTGAAACTTGAATTCCAATGTCTCAGTGCTGGGCTCTGATGTGGACGAGGAAGTGCTCTCACCTTCAGAGGACTATGATGAGGCCAGGGTGATATGCCTATTTCTGAAGGAGGAGCTGGCGGTGTTGATTGCCAGGGTTTCATCTGCCTTGAACTTGGCAGATGCTCCTGGGATGGAGCAGAAGCTGAAGGTGCACCTGCTTCCGCAAGGGGTGTGGAAATCCACTGCTTCCTTCTGTTCCTGGAGGTGACCAAAAAATATGATCTGGGTGATTTGTGCAGCTCACTATCTCAAAGGTTAAGTGTCTAATATGATGTATTCTCTCCTGGAGAAGGAGTGCATGGTGTGATTTGATATTCCCAAGGTGGATGTGCAGGTCATGGTTACTAAGTGAGCCACCATCCCCTATGGAAGGTGGCTCTGCCTTGAAGGATCCTCGGGTGGATTGAAAGGTGGATGTCTTGTTGATGAACTAGTTTGCCACAGTGATGACTATCCTTCAGGCTCGCACATTACTGACAACTGAATTCTTGAGCCCTGCTTCAGTGGAGTCAGTTTTTTCCACCAGATACTACCTCTCTTTTTTAGAGTTGGCTGCAGCCTCCCTTTCTGATCCCATGTATGCCCTGTTTACTGTGTCATAGACGCAGCTCTGACTCTGGCACTGGACGGCAGACTCCTCCAAAGCTCAGTTGGTCTTTAAAGGGAAGTTTCTATTTGAAGCTGATTTTGGAGAAGCTGGTGAAGGACCTGGGCAAGAGTCTTACTGTCTGCCGGAAGACCGGTCCAAGGGGACCATGAAGTGGGCAGGAGCCCCTTTCGCATCGGCCTCCACCCGTCCATCGCAGGCACGCTGGCAGGACTCCCAGGGTTCTTAGGCTTTCAAGGTTGGTAACAATGAATGTCCCTTCTCCTCCTCTGCTTCTGGACTTTGAGCTTGCTCTAAGCCCTTTCATTGGGCCTGTGGGTGGGCCCAGGAACTTGGTTCCCTCCAGAGGTGGACCCTCCCAGACTGCGTAATGAAGGTTTGGGGGCCCATTCCCCAGTGCCTCCTGTTGTGGAGGCAGGCTTCACTTTTTCTTTCAGAAATGGTCTGGGTTACCAAAGATTGCTGGGTGCTAGACACTATTCAGTTTGACAATCTCTTGGAATACAGAGAGTCGATTCCAGATGCTTTCATCTACTACTAATAACTGCTGATCATTTGTATAGTGCTACAAGGCGTACGCTGTACAGGCACATGTAAAAGACTATCCTACTCATCAGAGCTTACAATCTATTTAAGACAGACCTGGCATCTGAGGGCAAGAATACATTTAAGGGTATGGTAAGGAACATATCTGAGACTAAAGGGGATTGGGATCCAAAATCAGCCTTGAAGAGGTGAGTGTTTTTCAATCTGGATTTGAAAAGGGCCAGAGATAAAGGCTGATGTACAGACTTAAGTAGTTCCAGGCATAAAAAGCAGCAAGGTGAAAGGATCAAAGTCTGGAGCTGGCAGTGGAAGAAATGGGCACAGAAGATGTGATCTGCCAGAAGAGCAGAGTTCCTGTGGAGGGAGAGATGAGAGGAAAGGTAGTAAGGAGAAGCAGAATGAGTGCATTTTTAGGTCAGTAGGGAGAAGTTTGAATTAGATATGAAAACGGATAGGGAGCTAGTGAAGCGACGTGAGAAGTGGGGATAATATGAGCATATCAAGAGAAAAATAAGAAACTTTGTTTTGGCCATGTTCAATTTCAAATGGTGGTGAGACATCCAAGCAGCAATATCAGACAGGCAGGCAGAGATCCAGGCCTGGATTGCTGGATAAATTTTAGGTGCAGAGAGGTAGATTTGAGAGCCATCAACACAAAAATGGTACTGTAAACTACGGGAGGAGATGAGTGCACCAAGGAACTGGGTATAGAGAGAGAGAGAAAAGAAGTGAGCCTAAGACAGACCCTTGGAATACACCAACTGAGTGGGATAACAGAAGAGGAGGATTCACCAGAACAAACTCTGAAAGTGTGATGGGAGAGAAGACTAGAACAGGATAGCACAGAATCCTTAAAATCAAGCGAGGACAAGATGTCAAGGAGATGGTGGTCAACAGTGTCAAAAGCAGAAGAAAGGTCAAGAAGGATGAGGATTGAGTAAAGGCCGTTTGATTTCGCCAGGAACAAGTCACTGGAAACATTGGAAAGAACTGTTTCAGTGGAATGTAAAGCATGGAAACCAGATTGCACTGGATCCAGAAGGCCTTGAGAAGAGAGAAAGTCAAGGCAATGGCGGTGAATTGTGGGTCTGTGATGAAAAGTGTTGCTGTACAGACCATCTTGCACTAGTTGCTGAGCCTAAAGGAGGTGGTGCCGCACCCCCCCCCCCAACAAGTGGGGCAAGAGTAGATACTGTTCTCCAGGAACAAGCAGGAAGTCAGCCCTCACTTGTGGGTGACAGCACCGAAGGAGCCCGCGTGGAGCAATTCTTCAGCTTTCAAAGAAAGCCTTTGGGATTGTTACCTCGCATGCTTGGTCCTTTTCCTGCCCAAGGATGCCATCTTACTCAGTCTCCCTTTTTCCGCGGAGCCCTTTGGATGCATGTCCCTAGTCCCTCAGAAAAAGTTTGTTTTCCTCGCCTTAGGCTATATCTCTTTTTTTCTGGTTGCACCGGTCCTCTACCCGTCCTCCCCTTGCTCTCTTTTGGAGCTTGCGGGAATACCCTTTCTAAAATTTTCTTCCTGGGCTTCGAGCCCTTTTGTTCTCTCCAACCGCTGGCCACGTGTAGTTTCGACCTCGCAGGGGCCATTTTTGCCCCCATGGCCACCAGGTTTAAAAAATGCGATAGATGCTCTAGGAACATGTCTCTTACGGACACTTATGACTGCTGTCTAAGGTGTCTGGGAGCTGACCATGACCTAGAGCTCTGTTCGCTCTAAGGCCCTGCTCAGCTGTAAGCAGAAGTCCGAAGACATTTTTTGAAAGGCTGCCTCGGAGTCCCCAGTAGCACCCTCTGTCGTCTCCCCTCCAGTGGGTTCTCCCCCTGCGGCACCACGTTCCAGACAGCATTTGGACCAGGGGTCCTCCGAGGTGGAACTGTGCAAGAAGGAGACCTCGAAGTTGCTGTCTGGGGCCCCCAACAAGCGCGAGCGCTCCTGCGCCCGGTCGCTTAGCCCCATTCTGAGTTCCCGAGAATCGAACAAGGAGCAGCCCCGCAAGGTACCTCACAGAGAAACGGAGGACTCTGGCGAAGATGCCCAGTCTCCTGAGGGTCATCCCGGTGAGGACCCCCTCTCATCCTTGATGCCCGATCCGGTGACCCCAGTATTGGCGTCCCAGGGCCCCACGCCCATGTGGGAGTCCCATATGCTGGCACTCGAACGCAGTGTTTGTGTTCATTACTTCCCAGCAGGTGCTCACGGCCAGCTTTGCTGACTTGCCCCTGGAGACCGCTGGTCCCTCGCATGGGACACCCAAATCTGTCCAGGAAACCCCCGAGAGCCACAGGCCTCGTGAGGGTCCTCAACGTCGGTCTCGCTCGCTCTCCTGTTCTTTGGGGGTGAGATCTCCAGGGCTTCCGGCTCCAGGCTGCCGGCCAACGGACAGGGCGAACCACTCGGCTCGGATCCCTCGACTGATTTCTTGGACTGGGAATCCGATGGGGACACATCCCCAGAGACCCGCACCCACTGGGATCTTCCGTTGGACCCCTTGCTGCCTGATCTCCAGCAATGTTCACCGCCCGAGGACCTCTCTTTTTTGGTGTTTATTCGGGAAATGGCTCGGGCCCTCAACCTGGTCACCCAGACTGAGGAAAACCCCTGTGCTGAAGAACTCGATATTCTTTAGTATGAGGCCCCGCCCAGGGAATCCCTCACCGTGCCAGTGCCACCGATCCTCTCCCAGCTGTTCCTCCATATGTGGGAGGCCCCGGCCTTGGTCCCCATTGTGAACAAGTGCCTTGACATAATGTACAAGGTGCATCGAGAGCCAGCCTTCCGTAAGACTCAACTTCCACCCACCTCGATGGTAGTGGAATCAGCCATGAGGAAGCAGAAAAGCACGAAGTCCCGCTCCTCAGTTCTGCCGGGCCGGGAGTCCAGATACCTTGATGCCTGTGCCTCAAGACCTATCAAGGTTCCATGCTCTCCTGTTGCATCCAGGCATACAAATTATATATGGGCAGGACCGTACCTAGCCCTGTGCGAGCAGTGTGGCCACACAGGGTGCAAAGGCTTAAGGGGCGCATTTCAGTTGCCTGCCGAGGCCACCACGTTTTTCTTCTCTCAGTGGCGGCAGACAGCTGAAATGCGCCCATTAAGCCTTCTCACGGCATGCTAAGCAGGTCTGGTCCCTCCGGGAGGGACCAGACCTGCTTAGCATGCTGGCGACTTGCAGATCAGGTGCGTGCCTCTTCTCTCCCGCCCCCATAAAGTGACTAGATGGAGGTTCGGGGGAGGGGGGATGGCTCGCGCCCGATGTGCAAGTCGCACAGGGCACATTTCACGATCGGTACAGCCCTGTATGTGGGTTTGTTCCTCCACAACTTGGCAAAAGAACTTGGAGGCTTCTCCCTGGGTCTCGAGGGCAAGCCCCTCAACAGGTTCCTCACCCTGTTGAAATCAGTGGCGTATTGCTCCGAGTATATTTCTCGAGTCTCCTATGACGGCTTCGAGACATCGGCTCGGGTGGTGGCTGCGGGCATCAGAGCCTGCCGCCAGGCTTGGCTTCAGATCTGGAGCAGTGGGTGCAGGAGAAGCTCCTGGATGTACCCTGCCTCTGCGAACAACGTTTTGGTAAGCAGATGGAGGAGAAGGCTGCAGAGATTGAGACTGAGTACGTCACTAGGGCCCTTCTCTCCCGTAAGACCTCAACGCTGCCTCGGAAGAAGCAGCCTGCCAAGAAGCCCTTCTTTCCCAGGAAAGGCATCCAGTACCGCGGCTACCCGCCATACCCAGCCGACCACTCCAGTGCAGAGGACGTCTGACCAAGGTCACCGTAAACCAAAGGGCTGATTCTCGTGGCCCCCTCATGGCCTTGGCAGTCTTGTTTTCCACTCCTTCTCTGGCTGTCGTCAGAGCCTCCGATCCCCCTGGGTTCTGCCTGGGACCTGTTGACGCAGGAAGAGGGTCAGGTACTACACCTGAATTACCCTCTTTATCCTTCACAGCCTGGCGGCTGAACAGGTCTCTCTAGTCTCTTTGGCCTTCCTGGAGGAGGTTGAGGAAATCCTCCTTGCCTCGAGGAAGGACTCCATTAGACGAGCCTATGCCTTTAAGTGGAGGCGATTCTTGGTCTGGTGCTCAGAGCTCCAGATCGACCCGTTCTCGTGCCCCATTCGATGGATTCTCCGGTACCTCCTCCATCTCTCAAAGAAATCCTCCTTGCCTCGAGGAAGGACTCCACTAGGCAAGCTGACGCCTTTAAGTGGAAACGCTTCTCTGTCCGGTGCTCAGAGCACCAGATCGACGACTCCTTGTGCCCGGTTCAGTGGGTTCTCCAATATCTTCTCCACCTCTCGAGTGATGGGCTGAAGTCGAACTCTGTTAGAGTCCATCTGAGTGCCATATCAGCTAATCACCTCCCTATCAAGGGAAAGCCTCAGTCAGGGCAACCACTAGTCTCCCGCTTCATGCGGGGCCTTCTGTCGTTCAAGCCACCCTTCCGTCCCCCTCTGGCGGAATGGGACTTGAACATGGTGCTCACACAGCTCACTCACCCGCCTTTCGAGCCGATGGTGATGTGTTTGCTCTGTCCTGGAAGGTGGCCTTCCTGGTGGCACTGACCGGCTCGCCGAGTCAATGAGCTTCAGGCGCCCCTTACACCAGGTTTTATCGGAACAGGCTGGTTGTCCGGACCTATCCTAAATTCTTACCCAAGGTCATGTTGGCCTTTCATCTCAACCAAGAGAGAGTGCTCCCGACCTTCTTCCCGAGGCCCCATGCCGATCAGGTATCAGCGACTCTCCACACCCTCAACTGCGAGCAGGCCCTCGCCTTCTACTTGCAGTGTACCCAGACTCATCGCAAGTCTGACTGTCTCTTCATGACCTACGATCCCAATAGGCAGGGACAAGCAGTCACCAAGCGCATCCTCTCTGGGTGGCGGAATGCATCGCGTTCGCCCATGCGAAGGCGGGTGTCCCCCTGGATTGTCGAGTCACTGCACATGGGGTCTGAGCCAAAGCGGCCTCAGTGACCTCGCTGCTCTCCATGCCCATGATGGACATCTGCCGGGCGGCGTCCTGGTCTACAAATACCTTCGCCGTCCACTACTGCCTGGAGAGGGAATCCCACCAGGACAGCGCCTTTGGCCAGGCTGTACTCTGTAACCTGTTTGGGGTATAAGCAACTCCTGCCCTCGAACACTTCTTCACGGCTACCGAGGGCTTCGCCCCGAGGACTGGCTCCTTCGGCTTTGGCTTCAACTTACGGCCTCGTGGAGGCATTTTTTGGGTACAGGTTCGGTAGCCTGTAGCTGGGGAGTCCCATAAGTGAGGACTGACTTCCTGCTTGTTCCTGGAGAAAGCGTAATTACTCACCTGTAATAGGTGTTCTTCAGGGACTGCAGGAATCGGTCCTCACTACCCTCCCACCTCTCCTGCTGAGTTGTTGAATTTTTGTCCTTCCCTTGCCATCTGCTTGGTAGGGCTCGAGCTAAGGGACCTAACTGAACAAGATTGCACCCTTGGGCGGGAAGAGGGCCACGCATGCATGGTAGCAATCCCAAAGGCTTTCTTTGAAAGCTGGGGAATTGCTCCGTTGGTGCCATCGTCACCCATAAGTGAGGACTGTTCTCTAAGGACAAGCAGGATGAGTCAGCCACACTTGGTGACGTCATCCGATGGCGCCGAGACAGACGTACTTGCCATAGCACAGAAGGGCTTTTGCCCTTCTGAGCATGAGCCAACTGGCCCTACCCCCCCGGCCCGCCCCTAGCTAGCCAGTTTCAGTTCTTCCGCCTTGCCAGCAAGACGGACCTCTCTCCTCTCCAACTGAAATCTAGATATTAATCCATATATAAGTAAGTAAAGGAGTATTAATGTCTATAATGATGTTTCTCTGATTCTTCCTTTGCTCAGATTAGCTCCAGTGCTCCTGCGATCAGGGTGGCCGGACTCAGAGCCCCTGTGCCTGCCAGTCATGTGCCTGCACGCCAGTGGATGTCCTCCCTGGCGATACTGTGCATCCTACCGTCAGTCTCTGCACATTCCGCCGGTGCTGGGGAGTACCATCGATCGAGGACTATGATTTCCAGCACCCCTGACTGATCGGCTGGCCTCCTTGCCTGTTCCAGGCAGCATGGAGAAGAGCGGAGATAGCCACGCGGCATGGGACACGCCCCCTGGGCCCTGTCCCAGCCGTGTTGTGTGTGCTTTCAGGCCGGAATCAAAATGGCGTCTGTTCACCACAGCCCAGGATTTGCCGTCCAGTGTTTGATTCCCTAGCACTCCTTGCCACCTTGGGCAAATCACTTAGGAGTGCCCTAGTGGTTGGGACAAGGCACTTCTGGCTGGGAAGTCAAGGGTTCAAATCCCACTAGAGGACAGCAACCTTGTGCCAGAAGGACTGGAGTTTCTAGTCCCACAGGTGCTCCTTGTGGTCTTGGGCAAGCCACTTAACTCTCCATTAATCAAGATAACCACAGTCTATGGTTTGACCCATACACAACCAACCCCAGACCAGGTTGGTGACAGCAGGTGGTAAGCAAGGGCAGCTGGCAACCAGCCTCTTTCCACAGGGTAAGGCAACAGAGGGTTGCTCAAGGAGAAAGTGACCACTCTGCTGTGCACAAACAAAAAAAAAACTGCTGAGGCACCTGAGACAAGCATAGCCAACATCAGGCTAGCCCATGCCTTCCAGCCTCTCAGACCCATCAGCACCTTTCTCCACAGCACTGCTCTTGCTACCAAGAGACAACCGTTTCCCATGCCCCTTACCCCTCTATCTAGTCTACCTCACACTTGCCCCAAGGCAGTGCCCTTGGTAATGTTCTCAGCATCCCACTCCATGAGATCATCAAAAAAAGGGGGTTCATGGACAGTCAGAAGGTCCATACAACATACCGGTGTGCTTCCAACAACATGTGGCAGCAATGGACTCCCTGGGAAGGTATTGGTGTGTCCCCATATTGTGCCATCATGGGAAGCCTAAAACCATACCTATCTAACATTGCTCCCTGGTGGAAGCCGCTCATTAACTGGATGCTGTCGAACATCAGCACCACAGTTCCTCAGGCAGTCCTCCCGCAACACTTGTGGGAGATCGTCATCATGAGACAAACTCCCCAACCCTGTTGCGGCTATAGTGTGGTACACTATTCACAGCCACTGTGTCTTGGAGTAGAGTTGCAGGTTTAGGTCCCAACTGTGGATCTTGCAGTACACGTCTCTACACTACCTGAATACCATGGCCTACCGTGTGAGGCCTACATCCCCGGCGCAACTGCACTGCTGCAGATGACTGTGGCAGAACCAAAACCTCTGGCTGCGCCAGAAACAGTGAGACTCCTACACAAGGCACAAGCAGGCCCCAGCAAAATCCGTGGCACTAAACCTAGGTCACTGTTCATACGACGCAGGGTGGCAGGCTCGGCTCCAGTCTGGGGATTCCGAGTCCAGGGATCCTCCCTTTTATGAGCAATCAAAGGAGACCTGCCTGCAGGTCTGGTTAGGGATTAAAGCACATCAGCAGATTGCCGCAGCAACTCTGCACTCTAGGGCGTGCTCTGATAGTCAACAAGGGGTCATAGATCCGAACTTGCGCACAAGGGGACAAGTTTCCACTCTTCTTCAGGAAGACCCTATACTTTGGCTTGTACCACTCTTGAGCCCCAGCCTTACCACTACCAAGCGGTACCCACCCACGGCAGCACCACTGAAAGGTGCCCTCATGCTGGCCCAGGGAGAGATGCCAGCCAGACTCAGCTCTCAGATTAACCGCAGGAAGGAACTGGACCCTTGGCTATCAGCTTCCTTCTTACATCAGCGGGCGGACCGCTAATTGATCTGCCTGCCATTTGGACATTATGAAAGGCAACTGCTTAGAATGGACAGAGCACAGATCATCTTCATCATACCCTGGCTGGCACCAGTGCGGTTCCCTAAGCATCTTACTACAGGGCCCCTGGACACCCCCCCTCCCCATCAAGGCTAGTGGACAAGAAGAAACTCGAGAGCCTGACCCGATTGACAGGCGGTATCTAAGAGCTGACCGTAGCCTTCTGTGTATGAAACCCGCACCTTGGCACCATCGTCATGCAAGCTCTACAGCACTGGGCGCAAGTACCAGCAACCAGACAGGTTCCCCAATCCCTTGCAATCGCCGCCTCCGATGACTGCGTCCAGCAGCCTCGCTGCCACACTACTCCTGGCCCTCAGCCAGCTAACATAGTGAACACCTCGAGGACTTACCCTCATGCTATTATGGTGAGCACCTCAAGGACTACCCTTACGACAGCCTAGACCTCCAGTAAGATCATTTGGATAACGGTCCAACATGCTAGTCCTGATGGCTTTTGGATAGCGGTCCTAACCACTAGTCCTGATGATACACCTCACACGCTATGCCACCACGACCAGGCTACCCTTGGGACCCTGGCAGCACATCAACCAGGCCATAACATCGGCCAGGCCACCGGATAGCGGGATCCGAGTGGAGTCTCCATATTCTGAATAGCATCACAGCCCTACACAAATATATGCCCAGGGCATACACAGAACAGTGCACCTGTAACAAGGGACACACTCTTCGCCACGTGTGACTTCCCAATAAACATGGCCTCCCAGTCCCAGCGTACCCACCTCCAGGGATTCCACATGCTCCTCCACCTCTGCCAGTGGCACAAGCAAGGGCTCAAGCCACGCCAAGGGCAAGCACGGGACTCTAAGGTCCATGGCCAACCTACGGCCCGTAAATGTGCCAGGGCCAACTAGCCAACACTGCACACTGTCCAAGAACATTGCAGCATGAACAAACACATCACCTAGCAGTCTCGACATCTAGACCGCTACCTCCTGCCTAGGCACACCTGACCAGGACATGGACTGACTCATGTCCATTGCGGTCTTGGTGCTCCATTCGCATCACTCTTGTAGCACAGTCGATATTGATGCTATTCCTATCCTTGCTCAGTGTCCACCTCTTACTGTGGCGGTATTCTCTAATTTGCATCGCTCTTGTAGCACATCCAATGTTGTGGCTATCCTTACTCAGTCACTTCCTCACTGCTACTGCTCGATGGGACTCTATCTCTGCCACTGCCCGTCGGGACTGTATAGTCTCTTAATCACGCCTATGGCACATGCACGCATGGGGACTGCAGGTTACATGTTCATTTCTACTACACGCTGCATCCCATGGGCGTATACACGCTGCTCGTTTGTATGTTGCGCGTGGGCACTGCCACCAGGCACACTACGGTTAGCCACACCTAATGGTGGTGTAACAATCTGGTAAATGTTACAAGGTGTTCAAGGATACACCATTAAGAATCCAGTACCGGTAAAAAGTCTTCTGCTACCCCTTCCATCACATCACTTGGTAGCTTGGGAGGTACCAAGTGTGGCTGACTCATCCGGCTTGTCCTTGGAGAAAGTGATGTTACTTACCTGTAACAGGGGTTCTCGGTGGACAGTAGGATAAGTCAGCCACACCTACCCGCCCTCCTCCCCTGGGAAGGGGTCGGCCTCTGACTGGTGCCCGCCTCCTAGCAGCAAAGGCTCAGCTAGTGACGAACTGGCTAGCTAGGGGTGGGCCGGGGGGTAGGGCCAGTTGGCTCATGCTCAGAAGGGCAAAAAGCCCTTCTGAGCTATGGAGAGTACTTCCGTCTCGGCGCCGTCTGATGACGTCACCAAGTGTGGCTGACTTATCCTGCTGTCCCTGGAGAACACCTGTTACAGGTGAGTAACTGTGCTTTCTTCCAGCTCATTCTGGATCTCAAAGGGATCAATGAGCACTTGTGTGTCCTGTGATTCTTGATGGGAACCTGATGCTCCATGATTCAAGCAATGGGCAAGGGGAGTTCTTAGCTGATCTGGTTGAGGCATGTTTTCATATCCCAATCCAGGCTGATTAACAAAGATATCTGCGTTTTGCCATGCTTGGCTGTCATTATCAGTTTGCTGCCCTCCCTATCCACCTCCCCAAGGATGTCCTTTAAGGTTATGGTGATGGCAGCTGTGGCACAGAGATTTGTGTCCATCCATATATGGATGACAGGCTTATCCGGGCCTGTTCCTTTCAGAAGAGTTTTGGGTGGTGTCCCAAATGGTGATCTATTTTGGAGAGCCTTCTCTAGATCAATCGTGGAAAGAGCCAGCTGCTGCCTTCCCAGTCCCTGGAGTTTCTGGGAGAAAATTTCGATATTCAAGTGGGCAGGTTTTTTTCCTGCCAGAGGAGAAAGTCAAAAGACTGACTGATTGCCTGGCGCTATTCTATATGCAGCAGTTTTATAGAGTCTTATCTTCAGCTGCTCTGATTGGTGACAACCATAGAGACGGTGCTGTGGACGCGTGCTTTTATTGACCTCTCCAGCCATCCTTGCTGACTCAGTAATCCCCAAGTTCTCTAGAGTTTGACTGCAGATTCTGCTCCCGTTTATGGTGAAATCTTCTTTATGCTGATGGCAGCAGCTCTGTCATCTGAGGAAGGGTATGCTGTGGGATGATGTCTCCTGAATACGAATGTCTTTTTCTTGGGCTGGGGAGTGCATTGCCATGACCAAACTGCTTAGGACTATTGGAACCGCAGGGAGGTGGTATGGTCCATTATCCACCTCAAGGCGAGGGCCATCAGTTTTAGCTCTCTTGCACTTTTGGCACCTGGTCAAGGGCTGGGTGGTAAGAGTGTTTTCGTAGAACACCACAGCAGTGGATTATGTCATTTGACAAGGTGGCATGAGGAGTGCCAGGATAGTTCTAAAGATGGCTCTCCTATTTGACGGGGCAGAAAAGAACATCTTAGCCTTGTTGGTTCAGCACATTGCTGTGGTGGACAGTGTGGTAGCAGACTTCTTCAGCTGGCACTCTCTGGATCCTGGAAAGTGGGAGTTGAGTCGGGAGCCATTTCAGTCAATTCTGTGCCACTAGGGTTGCTCGAAATGGATCTGATTGCGACTTTCTCCAGTGCTAAAGCTTGCCGTTTCTTCACTCACTACATGGAGAGGAGGTCTGAGGGTGTCAACTCCCTGATCCAGCCTTGGCCAAGTATGCATCTGCTGTACATATTTACTCCATGGTTGCTGGTGGGGCATGTGATTCAATATATGGAGAATCAGCCAGGCAAGATTGTTCTGGTTGTGCTGGATTGGCTGAGGAGAGCGTGGTTTGGAGATCTGATGTGGCTTCTGCAGGCATCTCTTCTTCAATTGCTTTTGTCTTGGTGCCTATTGTGGCAGGGATTGATTGTCCTGGAGGACCTGGTTCCCTTCTTGCTTATGGCTTTGCTCTTGAAAGGAGACTGCTAGCGCGTAAAGATTACTGTCTGGCGGTAGTCTCCACTTTGCTTTCCTTTGAGCCTTGTGACGTTCTACAAAGCTGCTATACATGTGGTTCTGATTCTTCTTTGAGCAATGGTGTGGTGCTTGGCAGTTGGCTCCTGAGGTGGCCAAGTTGCCATCGCTGCTGGCCTTTCTACAGGATGGCCTGGAAAAGGGCCTCTTAGCTTCCTGAAAGTTCAGGTAGCAGCTCTGGCCTGTTTCCAAGGTCCGATGACTGGCAAGTAAGTCTCTAACCTTGCACCTGGATGTCCTGTGCTTTTTCCAGGGGTTTGACATCTGTCGGGTCTGATACCTTCCCTGTTCTGGATGTGGTGCTCAGGGTGCTGATGGCAGCACTGTTGAAGCATGTTACTTTAAAGGATTTGCTCAAAGTGGTCGTCTTGGTTGCGGTTACTCTGCAAGGTGCATTTCTGAGTTGCAGGTTCTGTCCTGGTGAGATCCATATCGGTCTTTTTTCAAAAGAGGCTGATTGTTTGTCTTGTGCCTTCCTTCTTGACTAAGGTGCTTTCTCCTCTTTCATGTGAACCAGGTGAGTTGCCTGCCCGCCTTCTCTAAGGAGCAGTGCTGGGAGATCTGTGCCTGTGGAAGTCCAGATGGTGCTTCTCTGATACTTGGAGGTTACAAATTCCTTTCAGAAAACCTTTTCAAGTACATTCATAGCAAAAAAAACCCTTGACAGTCGGACCATTAGATGATAGAATGGTAAAAGGGGCCCTAAGAAGGAACAAGGCCATAGCAGAGAGACTGAAAGAATTCTTTACTTTGTTTTTTTACCGAGGAAGCAAGTAGGGGTTGTTGCCCATGACTGAAATAGTATTTAAAGGTGATGCTGCATTAGAATTGAAAGAAATATCAATACACTGTGAAGCTAGATAGATGTATTACAACTATTTGATAAACTGAAGAGTAGTAGATCACCTGAACTGGATGGTATACGTCAAAGGGTGTTGAAAGAACTGAAATGAGAGAACTCACAGTAGATCTGCAATCATTAAAATCATCTGTAGTACCTGAAGCTTGGAGGATGGCCAATGTAATGCCAATTTTTAAAAAGGGTTCCAGGGGTGATCTGGGAAACTACAGACTGGTGAGCCTGACATCTGTACTGGGGAAAATGGTAGAAACCATTATAAAGAACAAAATTACTGAACATGTCGATAGTCATGGCTTAATGGGAGACAGCGAACAGGAAACACAAGGAGGAGCGCCTGCTCTTGCAGTAAATCCCAGGAAAACACAAAAAGCAAGAGTTGTAGATTGGTGGTACTGGTTTAATTAGAGCCCCTACGCGTTTCGGCCGTAGCCTTCTTCAGGGGGCACACAGCTAAACAATACAAAATTTAATATAAAAATATGTAAAAAATGAAATAACATATAAATAACCATAACTTATTAGAACCATAAAAATGTTAAAAACATATATTGTGAACAAATACATAAAAGTACTGCATGTGAACGATCCATTGCTCATAAAAAATACATTTAAAAGTGTAAAATACATAAAGAACATATATATTATGAAGCAAAATATAAAGAAGATGATGAAAATCCAAACGCAGAGTGGAGAACACAAGTAAATTATACTAGGTTATACATTCAGATTATGTATCAAAAACTGGCTACTTAATATTCACATAGTATGTGGGTCGTAAACTATACAACTAAACATAAAATACGATTGGTAAATGGACTTATTATATCAAACCATAGGAAAGGGAGGGGCAGAGGGAGGGGGAAGGGAGAGGAGGTACCCGGGAAGAGGGGGAGGGGGGTAGGGGAAAGAAAGGGGGTGGGGGAAAGGGAAGGGAAAAGGGGGGTAAGAGAAAAAGGGGGGAGGGGTGGGGAAGGGAAAAGGAGGAGGAAGGGGACAGGAAGGAGGAGGAGGGGTGGGGAAGGGAAGAGGAGGAGGAAGGGGGAGGGAGGGAGGAAAAGAATGTAAGGAATGTAGAAGGTGATTGTACTGATACTTGTGTGAAGGCACAGTGATGTGGAAATTTTTAATGCAAAAAACATATATCTATATATTTTTAAGATGAAGCCACTGGGCTTCCACAAAAGCTAAATGGAGAAAGGAAGAAGGCATGATTTACTTACATGTGTGGCACTGGAGAATTATATAAGCGCAAATGCGCATATGTGAAGTTTCACTGAAAAATGTACAATATGATAAGCCAAACAACTAAACTCTCAAAAACCGGCAACTTATCTATACAGAAAAGCATTTAGAAATGAGCTTCAGCGCTCCGATATTCAAAAACGCTTCGATATTAAAAGATCAAAAAAAATTGGGACCGAGCAGTACTTGTGTTTTTAAACGCTGAAATTCGCGGCTAAATGTCTATGACGTATCAAAGTGGGCGGGACAAAAGTGACGTATTGTGACACTAACCTTCTTTGTGAAATAATTCCGTTCCAACGAAAAACCTGTACACATGGACTATAATACTTGGAACGGAATTATTTCACAAAGAGGGTTAGTGTCACCAGTACTGCTCGGTCCCAATTCTTTTTGATCTCAGCATAAAGTAGTTCGCTTTGGGAGTTTTCAGGTTAGTAGGATTTCCTTATGAAAATTATTAGTTTCCTACTGTTTTCTGACAATGTTAATTGGTTTTCACATCATCCTTTCAGCTTTCTCACACACGCGGTAATCACGCTTGCAACAATCCTCTCAGTGTTCCTATACGTAAGTAGGAGTATGTACATTCCATTCTCACTTTCTCTCTCTTTTTTAATACAATTGCACATTTTTATATGGGTTTTCTTGTATTACTGTCTTGTATAGCTTTTAATGAGGTTTTGCCCGAGTTGCATTTAATTTAGAACGCTGTAGATTTTGTTTACATGTCATAGAGTTTGAAATATCGGCAGAGGACTTTTAATATCGGAGCGTTTTTGAATATCGGAGCTCTGAAGCTCATTTCTAAATGCTTTTCTGTATAGATAAGTTGTCGGTTTTTGAGAGTTTAGTTAATGTTTGGCTTATCATTGTACATTTTTCAGTGAAACTTCACATATGCGCATTTGCGCTTATATAATTCTCCAGTGCCACACATGTAAGTAAATCATGCCGCCTTCCTTTCTCCATTTAGTTTTTGTGGAAGCCCAGTGGCTTCATCTTAAAAATATATAGATATGTTTTTTGCATTAAAAATTTCCACATCACTGTGCCTTCACACAAGTATCAGTACAATCACCTTCTACATTCCTTACATTCTTTTCTTCCCTCCCCCCCTTGCTGTCCCCTTCCTCCTCCTTTTCCCTTCCCCACCATCCCCTCCCCCCCTCCTCCTCCCCCCTTTTTCTCTTTCCCCCCTTCCCTCTCCCTCCCTTTCCTATGGTTTGATATAATAAGTCCATTTAGCAATCATATTTTATGTTTAGTTGTATAGTTTATGACCCACATACTATGTGAATATTAAGTAGCCAATTTTTGATACATAATCTGAATGTATAACCTAGTATAATTTACTTGTGTTCTCCACTCTGCGTTTGGATTTTCATCATCATCTTTATATTTTGCTTCATAATATATATGTTATTTATGCACTTTACACTTTTAAATGTATTTTTTATGAGCAATGGATCGTTCACATGCAATACTTTTATGTATTTGTTCACAATATATGTTTTTAACATTTTTATGGTTCTAATAAGTTATGGTTATTTATATGTTATTTCATTTTTTACATATTTTTATATTAAATTTTTTATTGTCTAGCTGTGTGCCCCCTGAAGAAGGCTACGGCCGAAACGCGTAGGGGCTCTAATTAAATCAGTACCACCAATCTACGACTCTTGCTTTTTTTGTTTTCCTTTTAATGGGAGACAGCCAAATGGCTTTAGCCAAGGAAGGTCTTATCTTACTAATCTCATGTTTTCTTTGAAGGTGTGAATAAACAGGTAGACGAAGGTGAGGTGGTTGATAGTGTATCTGGATTTTCAGAAAGCCTTTGACAAGGTCCCTCCTGAGCATCTCTTGGCAAAATTAAAAAGCATTGGATAGGAGACGGTGTACTATTGTGGATCAGGAACTGGTTAAAAGATAGAAAGCAGAAGGTAGGGTTAAATGGTGAATTTTCCCAATGGCAAAAGGTGAATAGTGGAGTACCCTAGCGATCTGTGCTGGGTCTGGAAATGGGAATAATGAGTGAGGTTATCAAATTTGCAGATGACACAAAATTATTCAAAGTTAAAAACCCAAGAAGATTGTGAAAAATTACAAGAGTATCTTGATAAATTGGAAGACTGGGCATCCAAATGGCAGAAGAAATTTAATGTGAAGAAGTGCAAAGTTATGCACCTAGGAAAGAACAACCCAAACTATGGTTACATGATGCAAGGTTCTATATTAGGTACCACCACACAGGAAAAAGATTTAGGCGTCATTGTGGATAACATGTTGAAACGCTCTGCCCAGTGTGCAGCAGCAGCCAAGAAAGCAAATAGAATGCTAGGAATCATAAGGAAAGGAATGGAGAATAAAACAAAGGATATTCTAATGTCTCTGTATCATTCCATGGTGTGACTGCATCTTGAATATTGTGTGCAATTCTGGTTGCCATATTTTAAAAAGGATGTAGTGTTATTAGAAAAGGTACAGAGAAGAGCCACCAAAATGGTAAAACGGATGGAAGGATACCTCTATGAAGAGAGGCTAAAAAGGTTATGGCTCTTCAACCTGGAAAAGAGATGACTGAGGGGAGATATGATAGAGCTCTATAAATTAATGAATGGAGTGGAACAGGTAAATGTAGATCGATTTGTTTATGCCATCAAAATATTAGAAAGACTAGGAGACATGCAATGAAACCACAGTGTAACCTATTTAAGACTAATAGGAGAAAATATTTTTTCACTCAACGTTTAATCAAACTCTGGAATTCGTTACCAGAGGATGTAGTAAAAGCTGTTAGTGTAGCTGGGTTTAAAAAAGGTTTGGACAAGTTCCTGGAGGAAAGGTCCATAAACCATTATTAAAGGGGATCTGGCAAATCCACTGCTTGTCCCAATACAAGCATTGTGGAACCTGTGTCTCTTGGGGAAACTGCTACATACTTGTGACCTAGATTGGCCACTGTTGGAAACAGGATACTGGGCTTTGATGGACCTTGGTGTGACCCAGTATGGTATATCTTATGTTCTTAAGTCTGACCATCTTTTTTTGTGGTGTTTGCCATCCTGTGCAAGGGTGAAGTGGCAGCTAAGTTGACTTTGGGGTGCTGGATTAAGGAGGCTATTGCCTCTGCATATCTGTTGCGGAACTGGCTATTCTGGAGGGTTTACGTGTAGATTCTACTTAAGTGTAAGCATCCTTATGGGCAGAGCTTGGTAGCCCCTGTCAGGCAGTGACATGGGCATCATTTTCTACTTTTGTCAAGTATTTTTATGGTTTTAGGTACTTGATATACTGCCCTTTATTGTGTGTATCAGAGCAGTTTACAGGTATATTCTAACAAGCACTTTTTATTCCCTTGTCCCTGAAGGGCTCAGAATCTAAACATACCTGAGGCAATGGAGGTTAAGTGACTTGCCATGGGACTAGAGACTCCAGTCCATCCAGCCTGAGATTACTTGTCCCTACATGGGAATTGAACCCGTGGCCTGAGGTAACCTGTCCCAACCACTGAGCCACTCTTCCCTCCCTTGAACATCCAGGCATGGGCGGACATGGCCTTTGGCTCAAGGGTTTTGCAAGCTGCTGTGCCGTCTTCCTGTTCAGTTGAGTTGTAGCTTTGTTACATCCCACTTGTTTGGGCTGGTCTAGCAGGAAGATACGGAAGGTGACATTTTACTTACCAGTTAATGTCCTTGAGTCCTGCTATGCCAGTTTAGGGCTTGCTACTGGAACTATATTGCTCTGTTCTTCTGCTGTGGTACCCTTGGATCCACTATGGTTTTATACTTGACCCTGCCTGTTCATCTTCTACTGCCAGCCTTCTGTTTATGCTTTCCTGTACATTGTTCTCTACTGTTTTGTCACTCAGTGTTGCCCATGTTGAGGTTGTGTGAGGCTTACCATGTTTCTCCCATATGCTTTGGGATGACCACAGAAGGGACCTCTGATGGCTGAGGCAGGCATGGGATTGATGTCATTGAAACCTGTGCTTTTCATTTGTTCTCTCCCAGTCTGTTGGTAGGGGAACACAACCAACTTGTCTGGACTGGTCTAAGAGGACTCAAGGGAAGGATGTTAACTGCTAAGTAAAATGTCATCTTTCACAACCTTGTATGCCTGCTGTCGTGGATCTCTGCCTCCTTTTTTTTTTTTTTTTTTAATTTGTGTTTTTTGTTGCCAGCCCTGCCTCCGGGGAGTGCTCGATTGGGGCCCACTTTCTTCATCGAGCCATTTGAGTTAGTCACAGCTGTTTTTCTTGATATGTCCTACAAATCAGCCAGTGGGTTCAAACAATGCTCCATCTGTGCCGGGACCATATCTGTCATGGATAGACACAACTGGTGCCTTCAGTGCCTAGGACCCGATCATCAGCCGTCTTCTTGTGCTTTGTCTGCAGTTGTGACAGAGAGGCTTCAAAGGTCAGGAAGAGCAGCGATAATCCCTTTTAAGCACTCAGAGGTCTGATCCATTCCCTTCGGGGACTACAGACTACATCAGCCTCTATGGCATCAAAATCTCTTGAGGGAATGACCTTCCAGCATTTTGTGAGATATGGCCACGGTCATACTGTTCTTGTTGGAGACTGAGAAGGAGCCCAGGACGGAGGAACAGGAGATCCTTCAGTACTCTTCAGCTCCTAAGGAAGTGGTAACAGTGCCTGTACACTGCATCCTAAAGAGGGTGTAGATGAGAATGTGGGAAAGTTCCCTCACCATACCCCCAGTGAGTAGAATACTTGACTCTGTGTATAGGGCTCATAAAGCCCCTGGTTTCGAGAAACCTCCTTTCCCACACCACTCCTTGATGGTTGAGTGCGCCCTTAAGTGGATCAAGAGCTGCAAGCCTCATTCCTTGGCGCCCACTGGAAGGGAGGCTTGGACACTGGACATCTTTGGGAGGTACTGTTTTCAGAGTTCCATGCTCATGGCCCGCGTGGTCCCTTGTGAGCTCTACATAGCATGTTCCTAAAGGACATCATATGTGACCTTGCTGATTTGTCTTGGTGCCTTCCTTTGAAAAGTTGGAAAAATATTGTACTCTGGGTCATGGTAAAGCCTTCTTGAAATTCATGGTCTGGGTGACACCTTCAAGACAGCATTGAGAACAGCTGCCATGGTATTGGTGCCTGGCTCCAGTCTTCAGACCTTGTACAGTCTGTACAGAGCAAGCTGGTGAATGTGCCTTGCCATGGAGAGAATTTCTTTGGGGAACAGGTTGAGAAGGTTAGCTTCATTGAAAAGCAGCATATTGCTTTTCCAGATTCCCCAGGTGTATGTCTGAGCCATCCTCCTACTACAGAAGGTCCCAGGGTGGAGGACAGATAAAGGCCTACTACCTTTGCAGGTGGAGGTACATCCTTGGGTCCCAAAACTCACAACGGAAACAGCAGGCTCCTTGACCTCAGCAGTGTCAAGAGAAGCCTCAGAAGTTCCATCCTGCTCCACAGCCAAAGTCCAGGTGGGATTTTGATCAGTTCTGAAGAATAACCAATCTACCGATGCCGTTAATGGGCAACTCCCCACTGGGGGATGGCTCACTCTCTGCTCAAAGGTGACCCCTCATAACCTTGGACTCATGGATGCTGCAGATAATCCAAAGCTGTTAACAAGTTACATTTGTTAGAGCTGCCTTCACATTGCCCCCCCCCCCCTCGCTCCCTGAGGGTGTATCATCTTGTGTCTCTGCATCAGGAATTACTTCAGTGGGAAATCTCTGTCTTGTCTAATCTTGCCATCAAGCTTATGCTGTCGGAACAAATAGGACAGGGATTTTACTCAAACTACTTTCTGGTTCCCAAAAAAATAGGGGGATTCTGTCCCATCCGAGACCTGAATTCTTGGCTCATAAGAGAAAAGTTCAAGATGATTTCTCTAGGCACCCTGCTTCTGTATCTTCAAAAAGGAGATTGTCTATGCTCTCTATCTAAAGGATGCATATACTCATACATATACATCCTGCTGACAGAAAGTATCTCTGGTTTGACATGGGTGGATGATGCTTTCAGTATCAAGTGCTGTCTTTTGGCCTGGCCTCAGTGTCTCATTGCTTCATGAAATGCCTTGTAGTAGTAGCCTACCTCAGGACGCTGGGGGTGTTTGTCTTCCCTTATCTGGACGATGGGCTGATACAAAGTACCATTCTGGAAGGAGTTTGAGAATCAATGCAGGTGACCCATCCAGGTGTTGGAGCTCCTAGCATTTGTAATGTTACCCCCAAGTCCCAGCTTCAATCCACCCAATGGCTGGAATTCATAGGAGCCCTGCACGCCAACACTAAAGTGAGGGCTTTCCTCTTGCACGTCCATTTCCAGAGGCTGATAGGATGGGAAACTCAACTGAGTCAAGTTAGCGTTTGCAAGATGCTGACCGTTCTAGGTCATATGGCCTCTATAGTACATATCTCATTTGGAGGCGTGACATGCTCAATAGACTCTGTGGCTGCAGTGTGTACCCAGGCCACCGGTTGCCGCTGTACATCACTAATCCTCTGGTCCAGTCATTGCATTGGTGGATGGTTCATCAGAAATTGCTCAAGGGTCTACCTTTTCAGAAAGCCTTGCGACAGATGCATCCAGACCAGACTGGGGAGCTCATCTGGATGGTTTCCACACTCCAGGGTTACTGGTCCATCCAAGAAAGTCTTCACCAGATCAGCTTCGTGGAATTGAGAGCCATAGCAAATTCTCTAAAGACTTTCTGAGACTGGTTAGCCAACCAGATTTTTCTAGTTCAGACAGTCAGGTCGCCATGTTTTATATAAACAAACAGGGAGACACCCATATTTCCTGTGCTGGGAGACAGTCCATGTGTGGAAGTTTGCCATCGCTTATGGGATGGAGCTGAGGGCCACATATCTTCCAGGAGAGCACAACACTTTGGTGGTCAGACTGAGTCGGGTCCTCCAATCACAGGAAGGGATGCTGAACAGGGATGTGGTGGCTGTATCTTTCGGGAGTGGGCTGGCCACTCTGCAGAATACCCGGGTAGTGGTGTTCTGCTCCAAAGTGAAGTCATATGGCTGACTAGCATCAGATGCTTTCCTCCTACAGTGGGGGGAGGGCCTCCTGTATGCTTTATCCTACAATTCCTCTCATAGCAAAGACCCTCCTGAAGCTTAGAATGGGTGGAGGTTCGATGATCCTCATTGTGCCCTATTGGCCCAGGCAGCCCTGGTTTTCTCCTGCTACAACTCTCCAGTCTGGAACCCCTCTGGCTGGGCCATGCTCCAGATCTAATATCGCAGGATGATGGAAAAGTGCTGCATACCAACATCTGATCTTTGGCTTCTGTGGTGTGGATGTTGAGAGGCTAGTCCTGTTGGAGCTTATCTTGCCTGGTGGCATTACGGAGGTCCTTCTAGCTTCCAGGAGGACCTAAACAAGGAAGTCTTATGCTTGTAAGTAGAGGTGATTTGCCATCTAGTGTGCCTGCCATGCCCTGGATCCCTTCCTCTGCCCCACACACAAACTACTTGAATATCTTTTGTACCTTTCTGAATCTGGCCTGAAGTCCGTCAGGGCCCACCTCAGTGCGTTTGGAGTGTACCATTGTGGCATAGAAGGGGAAGTCCATTTCAGTACAGCCTTTGGGGGTTCGCTTTGAGGGGCTGTTTCTTTTGAAGTCTCTTTACAAGCCCTGTGCTGTGGTATAGGATCTCAATGTGGTTCTTGTACAGCTCATGAAGGCTCCCTTTTGAGCCACTCTATTCCTGCCCATTGAAATTCTTGACCTGGAAGGTCTTGTTTTCTGGTGGCAGTCACTTCGGCCTGCAGGATGAGTGAGCTTCAGGTGTTAGTAGTACATCCGCCTTATACCAGATTCACTATACTCTTAAATTCATTCCGAAGGTGGTTTTGGATTTCCACCTTAATCAGTTGATTGTTCTAACAACCTTTTTTTCTAAGGCCTTATATCCACAAAGGAGAAGCTGCATTGCATGTTGGAGCAGACTAAAACCTATAGGAAGTCCATCTAGCTTTTTGTTTCCTTTGACCCCAGCAAGCTAGGGGCTGCTATTTCCAAACACTCTTTCACTTTGGTTAGCAGAGTGCGTCTCTTTTGCTTCTGCCCAGGCAAGCCTGAGCCTTGATGGTCATGTCACAGCTAATAATGTCAGCTATAGCAGCATCAGTGGCCAACTTACACTCGGTCTCCATGGAAGAGAGCTGCAGAACCTGCAAAATGTCTTCGGTCCACTCTTCACATCTCGCTATTGCCTGGTTGGGGATTCCCAACTTGACAGCAACTTTGGCCAATCTGTACTTCAGCATATGTTTGGGGATTAGGATACACCCTCCCACCTAGGCCCTTTCAGTCAATCAGGCTACAATTAAATAGAGAAGAAAAAGAAAGCAGAGTGAAGAGAAGGGACTTGTTCCACTACTGTGCATAGTTTTTTGAATTCTGTAGTTGAATATTGCTGCTGTTGCTCTTCTCGGTGGTCTCCTCTTTGCAGTAGCCTGTAGCTTGGGAGTCCCATATATATGAGGAGTTACTTCCTGCTTGTCCATGGAGAAAAGGTAGTTACTCACCTGTAGCAGATGTTCTCTGTGGACAAAAGGAATAAGCCCTCACATATGTGTGACAGCCCCATGTAGGAATGCTCCCCAGCTTTTATTGGAAGCTTTTGGGAGGCTTCACCGCACATGCATGTCTCCTTTCCCACCTGCTGCCATGGTGCTATTTTCTTCAGTCTGATAACATAGCTATAGAGGAAGACAACTCCTTGAGGAAGTGGAAGGGTTGTGAGGACTTCTCTACAGCTGTGTTATCAGACTGAAGAAGATGGTGGGAAAGAAGACATGCAGATGTGGTGGAGCCTCCCAAAAGCTTCTAAAGAAACTGGAGCATTCCTATGAGAGGTGGTGTGGGTGATGTCGCCCTTATGTGATGACATTCCTGTTGTCCCTGGAGAACACCTGCTACATATGAATACCTTTTTAGTACAGTATAACATTGGAAAGGAAAACACACATACGCAGATTGAGATTAAATAAGGAGACACAGAATTCATCCATATTGATGAGTAAATGACAATCTGTAATCTTGGGTCTCTTAACAAATGATCTGTAGTGCATCCTTCCAACTCTGCTAGTATTGCTCTTTGTGTTCATACTTCTTTGAATGTGCATTACTTTGTTGTATAAATCTGACTATTTTTTGGACAAACTGCCATCATGAATGGTGATAATATACATTACAGATAACCTTATTTTAACCCCATGAGCGAAGGTAAAGGACCAAGTTGTTCTTTGAAACTTCCTAGGGTGCCAGTGGAATCGTGTAGGACCATCTTAACAACTAATAGTCCAAGCAATTACATAAATTCTGTTGCACATACCATACTGCTAGTTTTCCTCAATGGAAGTAATTTTAAAGAACAATGTAACATCTGAAATTGGATCCTACACTTAATGCAGGCACTAGTATGTCAGCTTTATTATAGATCCATTGTTTATAGTGTCTTTTGAAATTTAGTTTCTCAGAGGTATTAAGAGGGAGAAGTTAGTTGCAAGCAGTACTATAAATATATTTTGTATGGAAATTCTATTGAAAAGTTGCTTTTTTGCATTGTTCTGTATGATAAATCAGTTCCTTAGTTATCTTTTGTGTCTCAGGAAGAGTCTGCTATTAGGTTTATAGAACTCTGGTACTGCTGTGGCCAAAGTATTTGGGATAGGTAGGTAAACAATTTTTAGTTGTTTGTCTTATTGTGCTATGGTATTTTGCTACTTATATAAACCACATGAACACTTAAAGCAATCTGCTGCAATATCAGTCAAGGCATGAATATGTGTATATTTTGTGATTTTTGTATGAATGTGCTAATTTTTGTTTTTAGCATAGTTATTTCTAGTTATTGATCCTTTTTTATGGCATAGCATTCACATTTCGTTACCCACATGTAGCCATACTTTTTTTTTTCTTTATTGAATGCTTGTAATTGTTCTGACTAGGAATGGTTTGTTGAAATTGAGAATTTTTCTACCTTTATATTTAGAACTCTAAGATGCATTTTTACACAGGCAAGAGACCTATTAAGTATAAGCACAAGCAGAACATTTTGGTTCATTTTTGGAAAATTGTTTTATTCCTCTGGCTCTTTTTATTATTTTTTTTTCTCTACTCATGCACACTTTTTAACTCACATTAGACTTTTTAGTGCTTGGAAATCAATTGTACACCCATCAATTCATAGGTTACTGTGTATTAAATTGATTTTGCATAACTACATTTTTAGGGCTTCTTAATGAACCAAATGTGTGCCGATGATGTGTCGCTATTGACTTTCATTAAGAAACAAGCTTTTATTTATAGCAACTGTGGTATCTATCTGTAATCTAGAATTTGACATCTGTAATTTTGTTATTGGAGATCTACAAATGTCTTATGATTGACCAAAAGAAACAAGATTCTGATCCAACAAGGCAAAATTCTTATATAAATGAACTTTTTGTTGGAGAGCCCAGCCCAGTGAAAGGAACTCAATCCAACACCACTATGGTCACTCCGTTTTAATAAATAACATTTTTAACAAATAGCCTATCAATTGTACTTAGCTGTAAGCTTAATTAACTTCTTATCATGCTGTTCAGAGCCCCATCGGAATCTACGATGTGGCACGTTTCGGGTACAAAAAATCTTTTTACCCTGCTTCAGGTCAATCAAAATGCAGTCGATCTTCAGCCTTAAAGAATGTTTGTGAAAAAATGCCTTAAATAGCACGGCATAACGTAATCACACAGCTGATTTTCCCAACCACCAGTGAGGAGGAGATTTTTTTCAAAAAGCCAATCAAAATAAGGGAAGGTCCTACCATTCAGAAACCTCACCTCAAATGAGAGGCTGTGATGTCCCTATACGCTTTAAATGATTGTATACCAATCCAGCTGCATATTCAAACCTTTGGGAGAAGCTATCCAGATGATAAGGGGTTCTGAACAGCCTGACAAGAAGTTAAGCTTACTGCTAAGTGCAATTGATAGGCTATTTGTTAAAAATGTATTTATTAAAACGGAGTGACCACAATGGTGTTGGATTGACTTTCCTTTCACTGGGCTGGGCTCTCCAAAAAAAGTTCATTTATATAAGAATTTTGCCTTGTTGGATCAGAATCTTGTTTCTTTTGGTTGTTGATCTGTGTGATTCTGATAGGGTGCTTTTTCCTTTCGGACATTATAATCATTGAAGCTGAGTGAATGGCTATTTATTTATTTAACAATTTCAATTTTATATCGAAGAATCAACCTGAATGAAAAGGAATATAGCGATCATAATACAAGAAAATGCTTGTTTATAATTAACCATAATAAAAGAACAGCCAAAAAATAAGGGGAAAGAGAGAAATTTAACAGATCAATGAACTAGCAGTTGTTAGGAATGCTTCCATCTAGCCAGCATTTAAATAGCACTCAACCCAGCCGTCTGTGACTGCAGGAATCACAAGGACAGTTCCTCTGTTGCTGAAATAAAGTCTCAATTGTTTGGGATCAAAGAAAGTATAATGCTTGCCAGCTAAAGAAATAAGACACTTACAAGGAAACTGCAGGATCATGGTTGCACCAAATGCTTGTGTCCTACTCTTAAGGGCCAAGAATTCCTAGCATTTGTGTCGAGTGTCTCTTAAAGCAGGAAATACTTGAATTTTTGAACCCGAAACACTTTCAGAACTATTCCAGAAGTACAAGCAAAGCATTGTATTTCTGTTGGCTTCAAGTGTAAAGCAGGCCACATGGGTAGATTGTTCTTTAATAATAGAAGAGTTTTCTAGAAAATCTGATTCAGATCAGCATGATCCACAACCTGGAGATTTCTTGAAAGACATTGTGGCCCATACAATAAGAAATGAGTCGTGAGGCATTTTCTAAACTTTAGTCAAATATTTATGAAGCATTTCAGATGAAGAGAGAGCAGGGGACACTTAGGAAGAATTTGTGATTCTTCACCTTTTTTTTAAGGTTATTTTTGAGAGAACATTATGGAAAAGAAAATCTGTCTTTAATCTGAGCATTACTCATGGTCTTTTGTTCTGCCACTGCTGCCTCCAGGGGATCCACTTTAACCATCTGCTGCTGCAACTTTTGATCAAGCTCATTAGTCTTAGAAGACAGTGAAGTGACTTCAGCTTCAGTCTTTCCCAGAAAATTTTGAAGTGAGGAATCTATCCTCTGAATCATGTCCCAGAGTGCTTGAAGCGTAAAGACAGCTTACTTACAGAGGCGTACAGAGTGTTACTCCAGGGACCCTTTGTCAATCAAGAATAGACACATGAATGGTTAAGGATGGGTGAAGTGAAACTGAAGAATGAGAGGTTGATAGTTGCAGCCCAGAACAGTGGCTTACGGACGGATGAGATGGTTTACAGCGAGCATTGAAAAAACTGGCAACACAGACATATGTTGATTCTGTAAGAGACCTGGAAACGGTGGTTCACTTCATAGCTGGCTGTGAAGTTCTGATGGCAGAAAATCTTTATACAGAAAGACAACCATAATAAAGTAGCGCACCTCGTCTATTGGAAACTCTGTAAGCACTACAACATCACTGTGCCTGAAAAGCACTGGGATCATGACCCTAAGAGAATGAGGAGGATGTGATCACCTGGTGTACTCCCATTCCAACTGATAAAAAGCTGGATGCAAGGAAGCCTGTTGTAGTAGTTAAGGAGAAAAACACCAGAATGCTGTTGATAACAAGTGTCGGTTCCAAGCAACTACTCTGTGAATCGTGTGGAGAGGCAGAAGATCCTGAAATATGAGAAAATGCAGTCAGAGACCAAGAAACGTGGCAGAAAGATACAGAAATATTTACCATCGTATTGGGTGCCACAGGCTTGATGATTTCCAAGCATATCTTCACAAACTTCCCAGACATGTTACATCTTACAAACTCCAGCAGGAGGCTCTCTTTGGCACAATGCAAGTACTACACCAAGCCTTAGCAGTAAATTTGAGAGGCTGAGATCATATTCTCCATGCCCTGGCTTAGAAGTGAGGTTCACGACTGTCATGGTATGCGCAAAACTAACCAACTTGGAGAAACTGCCCTGAGGCATACTTCACTAACGAGGTAGGCTCTCCCTGTTGATCTGCTGGGGAGAGACTTACCCTGTGGTGTCTGATAGAGGCTGACTCTATCACCTGACCTTGGTGGCCAATTCTTAGGGATCAAAGAAACCCCATTAGTGTTGCTCCCAGCGCCTCCTGAACCAGAAACTGCTGAAGCAGAGAGCGATTCTCAGAATGGCATCCCCCATAACAGTTGATGCAATGTCTTGGACAGCACTGGCATGGAGATAACTATTGAAGCCTTACCCTTTCTTTTACCCTGTGAACATGGCATCCAGAACATGTGGGTAAACCAAAGCACCTAGTGGGACGCAGCGTGCAGGTTTACACAACCGCTGCCAATACTTACAGCTCTCTCCTCCCTCCCTGACTGACTGCTTTCTAAAATTAGAACCTGTAATGTTTGTGTTGCTGATATTCTAAGTTTGTAAATCTCAGTATGGCTGAATTTATCCTTTATTTGAAAATGATAAAATGAATATTTACCAAGTTGAATAACTATATTACTTCTAAAGTTTGCCCAAAAAAGTTCTTGAATGTTTGTGAAACTATAAATTGTATATTAGTGTAACATCACCAGTTTTTGACAACTATAAGCCTATTCTAAAAAAGGTTTTCGTCAGAAATCTTAATTTTGAGACAAAGTGGAAACACATCTTCAATTTCATTATATGTTATAACATGTCTCAAGCTGTTCAAGGTCGTTTTAAAATACATATTAAGGATAACACTCGCCAACAAAAGAATATATTAAAGGGTAGGCGATTTCACCTTCCAGTCATAACTATGGAAGACCCATTTCCTGACTGTTCTAGGGGTAGATAAATCAGTGTTTTCCCATTTACTGAAACTGTGTGCAGTTGTATATCTAATTCTAAAGTTGCTTGCTAAACTCATTGCTGGGTATGTAACTTCTGCTGCCTAGTAGTTTTATTTATTTTTATTTATTTATTTATTTAGACAGTTTTGTATACCGCCTTATCCTTCAATCAAAGCGGTCACAACACAATTGGATACATTTAACACGCAGGGATATGAGACACATACACTAATACTTACAGGGAACATGGGCAATGGAGGGTTAAGTGGCTTGCCCAAGACCAGAAGGAGCATCTGTGGGACTAGAAACCCCAGTCCTTCCGGCCCAAGGTTGCTGTCCTCTAGTGGGATTTGAACCCCCCGACCTTCCGGCCTGAAGTACCTTGCCCCAACCACTAGGCTACTCCTCCCTTCATAGTATGTTATTAATGCAGTGCTAGTAGGCCACTGTTGTACATTCTAATGGACTATGGGACATCAATTGAAGTTGCCTGCAACAACAGCCTGCATTAATAGCTTTCCTTCTTCAATCATTGATATACAAGGAACCTGTCTATCTAAAAATGATTTAGGGCAAACGAGTGCATAAACGGTTGAATCAGTGCTAACTGTTCATGCCTGCCATCAATGGTCAAAGACATTCTGCATGTGCTGTCATGTCTTTAGTTGTCATGCATAACTTCTAGATACCTTGAAGGCAAGCAAACTGGTTTGTGGGCAACATGTTTATGTTTATGTTTATTTAAAACTTTATATACCGCCCATTACAGGGTATCAGAGCAGTTTACACAATTTTAAAAAATCAGAGGATTACAAAAATGCTGCGGAAAGAGAAAAGAGAACGCCAAATTAAGAATTTCAAAAGGGGGAGAAAGGACAGAAATCGGAGAGGAAGAAGACAGGACAACCAGTAAAAGGATTAGTTTGTCATTCTTGCTAGTTGAGAAGGGAGAGAAGGGGGGGAGATCCAATGCTGTACGGAAAAGGTGCGTTTTTAATTGGGTTTTGAAGGATGTGAAGGAGGGGTCCAATCGGAGGGCAGGGAGGAGCGAGTTCCAGAGGCGCGGTCCAAGGAAATAAAAAGCAGAAGATCGTGTGGACTCCAAGTGGGCCTGGGAGGGAAGAAACATGCGGTTGGAGTGTATAGACTGGAGGGAACGATGGGGAGTGTGAAGACGTATCTGATCAGCAAGGTATTTATTTATTTATTTAAAGTCTCTTATATACCGCACTATTCGGCATCAGCGCGGTTTACATGGAACAGAAATGCTCAGTACAGTTAACACGTATGAGTTTACAGATAACAGGGCAGATAACTTGGATAACAGGGGTAACTATTTACAAACTTACTACATAAACTTGGATAACAGTGGTAAACATTTTACAAATAGGGCAGCGATGGCGAACCTATGGCACGCGTGCCAGCTGTGGCACGCGAAGGCCTTGCAGCTGGCACGCGGGAAGGTCCGCAATCAAGATATGCGGCATTAAAAAAAAAAAAAAAAAAAAAGCTGCCGGGGCCGGGGCCGCCGCGGCAGAATCGAGTGTGCCGCGGGGCCCAGCAGAGCCTGCCCTCCGTCCCCGGTATCACCTCTCTCAGCTGCCTCCAGTGACACGCGCCGGCTTTCAGAGCGCAAGGGAAGAGTTTCTCCCTCGCTGCTCTGTTAAGCCCGCGGGGGCTGATGGGAAGTTCCCATCAGCCCCCGCGGGCTTAACAGAGCAGCGAGGGAGAAACTCTTCCCTCGCGCTCTGAAAGCCGGCGCGTGTGACTGGAGGCAGCTGAGAGAGGTGATACCGGGGACGGAGGGCAGGCTCTGCTGGGCGGGGGGGCCCCGCGGCACACTCGATTCTGCCGCAGCGGCCCCGGCCCCGGCAGCGACAGCTTTCTTTGTAAAAAAAATTTCACTGGGGGGGGGTTAGGAGTGGTAATGGCTGGGGGGGGGGTTAGGACTGGTGATGGGCTGGGGGGGTTAGGAGTGGTAATGGCTGTGGGCTGTTGGGGGGTTAGGACTGGTGATGGGCTGGGGGGGGGCTAGGACAGGAAATGGGCTGATGGGGGGGTTAGGAGTGGTGATGGGCTGGGGGGGTTAGGAGTGGTGATGGGCTGGGGGGGGTTAGGAGTGGTAATGACTGGGCTGTTGGGGGGTTAGGACTGGTGATGGGCTGGGGGGGTTAGGAGTGGTAATGGCGGTGGGCTGTTGGGGGGGCTAGGACTGGTACTGGGCTATGGGGGGCTAGGACAGGAAATGGGCTGATGGGGGGGGTAGGAGTGGTGATGGGCTGGGGGAGGTTAGGAGTGGTGATGGGCTATGGGGGGGCTATGGGCTATGGTGGAGCTAAGTCTATATGGGCTGATGGGATTAGGACTGGAAGTGGGTTGATGGGGGCTTAGGACTGGTAATGGGCTATGGGGGGCTAGGACAGGAAATGGGCTGATGGGGAGGGGTTAGGACTTGAGGTGGGCTGTTGGGTGGGGTTAGGACTGGTAATGGGCTATGGGGGGCTAGGACAGGAAATGGGCTGATGGGGAGGGGTTAGGACTTGAGGTGGGCTGTTGGGTGGGGTTAGGACTGGAAATGGGCTGATGGGTTAACACTGGAGGTGGTCTGATGGGGTTAGGACTGGTAATGGGCTAATGGGGGGGTTTAGGACTGCAAATGGGCTATGGGGGGGCTGGGACAAGAAATGGGCTGATGGGGAGGGGTTAGGACTTGAGGTGGGCTGATGGGGTTAGGACTGGTAATGGGCTGTGGGCTGATGGGGGGTTAGGACTGGCAATTGGCTATGGGGGGGTTAAGACTGGTAATGGGCTGTTGGCTGATGGGGGCTGTCTGGTAATGTGCTATGGGGGGTTAGGACTGATAATGGACTATGGGGGGGGCTAGGACAGGAAATGGGCTGATGGGGAGGGGTTAGAACTTGAGGTGGGCTGATGGGGTTAGGACTGGTAATGGACTGTGGGCTGATGGGGGGTTAGGACTGGCAATGGGCTATGGGGGGCTGACTGGAAATGGGTTGATGGGGGTTAGGACTGGAAGTGGGCTGATGGGGGTCAGGACTGGTAATGGGTTATAGGGGGGGCTTAAACTGAAAATGGGGGGTTAGGACTGGAAGTGGGTTGATGAGGGGGGGCTAGGACTGGTATTGGGTTGGGGGGTTGCTAGGACTGGAAATGGGTTGGGGGGCTGCTAGGACTGGAAATGGGCTGATACAGGGATTAGAAGGGAATGGATGCTGGGTGAGGCTGGAACTAGAAGGGAGCTGGTGTTGGGGGAGGATTAGAATGGGATGGGGCTGGGAGAGTAAAATGGAGAGGGGAAAAATATTTTGTGTGGGAGGGATAAAAAAATCTACAATTGGCCGGGTATTGGGAGAATAAGTGGGGATTGAGGATGGAGGGGTAAATTTTGAGTAGATGAAATAGGAATGAGGAAAGAGCAAAAGGAGAAAGATTAGTATGTTAAAGCAGATGTAGAGAGAGAATGGAAAAAAAAAACCCAAGAAGACAGAAGAAAGGACAAATGGACAGCAAATGGAGAGTTAGCAGAAGACACGAAGAAACCAGAAGAAAGTGGCTGGAACAATTGCAACTGAAAAAAAATGCACAAAAGGTAGAAAAATATCTCTTTATTTTGAATTTATTAACTGGAATATGTCAGCTCTGGGAAATGTGCATCATTAATTTTTGCGCTTTGTTTAGTACAAGAGGAAATTAATTTATAGTTTTATTTCTACAGTGTTGTTGTATATTCCAAGTTTGGCTTTTGGGGTTCCCAGTTTAATTATTGTCTTCCTGTTTCTAAATTGTGATTCCTTGTTTGGTGATGGTCTGTTCTGCATGTGTAACTGAGCTGAGGTATTCTGTTTATATAATTCCTATTTGACATTGCCACTTGTTCTTTCCCCAGTAGGTCATGTATTGTTGTTCTCTGAAATGTATTGGTTTAATATTTGCAGTGTTGCCTTTTGATAGTTAGGGTATGGTGCTTTGTGAGTCCTGGTAGTGCTGTTAGGATACGGCGGGTTTGCTATGGGTTCTAAATGGGCAGCGTTTATAGTAGTTCCTAATGTGCCTGGCGGTTGGTACTGGATTATAGTAATGTAGAAACCTTTTAGTCTTTCTTTATCCATATACTCATTAAGAGGCATGTTTACTAAAAGTTAGTGTATGGTAACATTATGCAAATATTTATGCAAATGAGGCACCTTATGCAAATGAGGCTTTAATTGACGTGCTGGCACTTTGAGGAAATTCTTTGGTTTTGTGCGGCAGTTTGGGCACTCGGGCTCAAAAAGGTTAGCCATCACTGGTATAGGGGAACACCAGTGTGAATAGTTCTGTGCACGAAGATAAGAATTTTAAACTGTATGCGATACGGAATAGGGAGCCAATGGTGGTGTAGGAGAAGGGGGGTAACATGATCAAAGCGGGATGTGTGGGAAAGGATGCGGACAGCTGTATTCTGAATACGTTGGATGCGGGAGAGTTGAGATTGAGGAAGACCAGCCAAGCAGACATTACAGTAATCAAGATGCGAGAGGACTAATGAACGGAGTAGGGTAGCCATAGACGAAGAAGAAAAGAAAAGGGCGGACAGCACGGAGTTGTTTTAGGGCAAAAAAGGAACGTTGAACAACGGATGAAATATGACCTTTAAAGGTGAGAGCAGAGTCAAGAGTAACACCTAAGTATCTAAGAGAAGAGACCAAAGGAATAGGTGAGTAGGAAAGTACAGGTGCAAGAGGGGGGGGGGGGAGTAACCAAAGGTGAACCAGATCGCTGCGGTTTTTTTGAGGTTGATGTGAAGAAAGAGGAAATCCAAGAGGCAATGACGGAGAGACAGTTGTTAAGAGGGGTGATGTCTGGAGCAGAAGAATCAGTGTGATATAGGAGAAAAATATCATCAGCATAGTAATGAGCAGAAACACCGTATTGTTGAATCAAAAGAGTGAGGGGTGCCAGAAAGATGTTAGAGGATAGGGGAAAGGACAGAACCTTGGGGGACCCCGCACGGAAGGGGAGTGGATGGGGAGGAAGCAGTACCAGTCAAAACAGAGAAAGAGCAGCATGATAAGAAAGAATGGAACCACTGTAGAACCAGACCAGAAAGGCCGGCGTCTTGAAGTCGGAGCAGGAGGGTGTGATGATCAACAAGGTCAAAGGCGGCGGAGAGATCTAGTGAGACAGCAAGAGAGACACAGCCATGATCGTGGGCAGCATGCAATTCGTTGAGGAGTGAAAGGAGAACAGATTCAGTGCTGTGGCCAGGGCGAAAACCAGATTGTCGGGGGTGAAGGGTAAGGGAAGCCTCAAGATGTGCTGAGAGTTGGAGAAAGACCAGTTTCTCTAGGAGTTTAGAAAGAAAAGGAAGATTAGAGATGGGGTGCCAATTAGGAGAAGAGGGATCCAGAGAATTGTTCTTCAGGATAGGACGAACCAAAGCATGTTTACAAAGAGAAGGGAAGATACCAGAAGCTAGACTAGAGTTGAAAATAGAGAGAATGAAAGAAGATAAAGCAAGAGAGGGTTCCAAAAGCCAGCGTGAAGGAACAGGGTCAGAAGGGCAGGTAGTTTTCCGTCTGCATATGAGGCAAACAAGCTCTCATTTACTACTTGTATTAATGGTTTAATGCTTGTTAATTAGACTTAAGGACATAGTAAATGGGCCCCAATTGTGAATTTGCTGGCTAGAAACCACAGTAATACTATGAAACAGCAACAGGTGCAGGCAGAGAGGCAAGCTCTCCTCTGCCCATACTTGTTGCTGTTTCATAGTGTTACTGTGTTTTCTAGCAGCATATTCACAGTTGTGTTATCAAACCATACCTTTCTCAATTGGATGAATATGACTATAGTATAGTCTCTCTGGACCCCAGCTGCAGACCTAAGGGCCAAAACTAGGCCAAGTTGGGTCTTTTGAATAAAGGTGATTGTTCACAACCCTTGCTGGTGTGGCTGTTTTTTACCTCTGCTCTTTTGTGGACTATGTTCTAGACTCAACCTCCAGCTGAATTAGACTGGTGCTCAACAGATTTAATATATATTAAAAACCTGAGTGATTGTTTCTGAGGATCTCAAGGTGGCAAAACAGCATGACAGGGTGGTGGCAAAAGCCAGAAAGATGCTGGGTTGCATTCAGAGAGGTATTACCAGCAGAAAGGAAGAGGTGCTAATGCCACTGTACAAGTTGCTGTGAGGCCTCACTTGGAATATTGTGTTCAGTTTTGGAGATCATATCTCGCAAGGTGGCAAAGCTGTGTGACAAGGTGGTGGTAAAAGCCAGAAGGATGCTGAGTTGCATACAAAAAGGAATTACCAGCAGAAAGGAAGAGGTGCTAATGCCACTGTACAAGTTGCTGTGAGGCCTCACTTGGAATATTGTGTTCAGTTTTGGAGATCATATCTCGCAAGGTGGCAAAGCTGTGTGACAAGGTGGTGGTAAAAGCCAGAAGGATGCTGAGTTGCATACAAAAAGGAATTACCAGCAGAAAGGAAGAGGTACTAATGGCACTATACAAGTTGTTGTGAGGCCTCACTTAGAATATTGTGTTCAGTTTTGGAGACCATATCTTGCAAAGGACATAAAAAGACTGGAAACGATTCAAAGGAAGGTGACCAAAATGATTTGGAACCTGTGTCAGAAGACATATGAGAAGAGACTTGAAAACCTAAATATATACATTTTGGAGGAGAGGAGTAACAGGGGAGATATGATTCAAAACTTTAAATACTTAAAATGGACAAACAAATCTCTTCCTAAGATGGGGAAGCTGTAAAACTAGAGGGCATAACATGAAGCTGCAAGGGGGTAAACTGAAAGGCAATGTCAGGAAATTCCTTTTTTTACTGAAAGGGTGGTGGATGGTTGGAATGCCCTTCTGATGGAAGTGGTGGCAAATACAGTGACAGAATTCAAAATGGCATGGGACAGACTCAGTGGATCCCTTTATAGCAACAGGATAAAATCAAAATAAACACAACTATCTCTTATATCAACAAATAGGGGTAACTTACATGGAGCAGTGGGTACACCTCTAAATAAAGGCATGGGGAGGGGTGATCTGCACGGAGTGGCAGGTGCACCTACTCTTGCTGGACAGACCGATGGACAATACCGGTCTTTTGGAGCAGGTACAAAGACTGGCGGTCAATAAAAGTTTTTTTTTTAAAAACGGATTTTTGTTTTCTGCCAGTCTTTGTACCCGCTCCTTTGTTCCTACTTGCAGTCTGCAGGTACTTGTTTGCTCTGCCTAATTTACCAATACCGGTCTTTCTCCAGGAACAAATAGGAAGTCAGTCCTCACTTATGGGTGACTTTGGCACTGATGGAGCCCGCACGAAGCAATTCCCCAGCTTTCAAAGAAAGCCTTTGGGATTGCTACCATGCATGTGTGGTCCTCTTCCTGCCCAAGGGTGCCATCTTGCTCAGTCTCCCTTTTTTCATGGAGCCGTTCGGACGCACGTCCTCATCCCTTGGAAAAAGATTTTTATTTCCTCGCCTTAACAGGCTATTTCTCTTTTTTCCGGTTGCACCGGTCCTCTATCCATCCTCCCCTTGCTCTCTTTAGAGCTTGCGGGGTGTGATAAGGAAGCTTATCAGGGCCCAGGAAACAAGGATAAAGAGGGGGAATTTACCCTTATCAAAGGACCTGTATTGCCAGGTCAGAGATACAAAACCTCAGTTGTACCTAGAAACCAGATTGTACCAGGCTGCAGTAGGTTGCAGAGTGTCCCTAGTGGTGAGAAGGAGGGGGAAAGCAAGCTCAGAGTAAGGAACCCTTACGTCACTGACTTTCCAAATTACTCAGCTGCCAAGAGGCAGACTGATTTACAACACCTGAGAGGAGAAAGGGCAGGGTTAGAGCCTGGGAGGTTTAAAGCTGGGACAGAATATTCAGGAGGGGAGAAGAGAAGGAGTAGGAATGCCTACTGGAGAAGAAATGGAGCTGAAGCCCTGAGAACCAAGAGCCCATGCTGGAGGACAAGACAGGGAAGCTCAGATACATGCTGGCCAGAATATGAGGGAGGAAGCACTGAACCAAGCCTTGACCCAGGTATGAGTTTTGGAAGCCTGTCTGATGGGAAGCATTACAGATTTGCTGGAGACAGCGCTTGTCCTGATGGGAGGCAGTCAGCTAAGCCCTCTGAGCCAGAAGTAGAACCCATGCAGCTAGGAGAACAGGAATTAGTTCTGGAAGAGGATGATTCTTACATGGACTGTTCTTTATGCCAACTGCCAAGCACAAAGAAGTCCTGAGAGGGAATACATCATAAGGGAACCTTCCAGAGTCCAGTACCCTAGAGAGCCTGTATGTGAAGTGAAAACGTTCTTTGAAAAGGAAAATACTTGTGCTGAGAATGTCTGCAGCTGCTTAATTGTTTGCTCATTGACCAGCTGAAGTCGGTGCAGAGCTTATGCCGTACTCACGGTGGATTTAAGAAGTTTCTTTTGGGAAAAGAAAAGAGAGCTGTTTATGTGAAGCTGATATTTTTGGTTTTGTTTTAAACAGCACTGCTAGGCACGTTTGCTAGCAGTGGCTGTGGAAAGGACTTTCTGCTTTGCATTTAAAGACATTACAAGCTGTTTGTGCTTAAGTTCAGTTATATCCTGTTATACTAAATATTATCCTGGAGAAGAAATCCAATAAGTGACAATTTGTGAACCTTATTTGCGTTTACCTCATAAATAAATTCTGTCAATGCGTTAACTCTCGACCAACTACAAAAGAGTGTTTTTTCTGCCTAAAAGTCAAGTGTAATCTGACTGGACTACCTTTCCCATGGTGCACTTCAAAGTCAGTCAGTCAGGCACATTGCTGAAGTGGAATCTGCTATAACAAGCACGCCCCTCCACACTGCAGTAAGGGGCTATGGGCGTGACAGGGGATACTCTTTCTAAATGTTTTCATCCCAGGCTTCATGCCATTTTTTCTCTCCAACTGCTGGCCGTGTGGGTCTTTGACCTCACAGGGGCCATTTTTGCCCCCATGGCCACCGGGTTTAAAAAATGTGATAGATGCTCTAGGAACATGTCGCTTACAGACACTCATGGCTGCTGTCTAAGGTGTCTGGGAGCTGACCATGACCCAGAGCTCTGTTTGCTCTGCAAGAAAATGTCCTCTAAGGCCCTGCTCAGTCATAAACAGAAGTCCGAAGACATTTTTTGAAAGGCTGCCTTGGAGTCCCCAGTGGTACCCTCGGTCATCTGCCCTCCAGTGGGTTCTACCCCTGCAGCTCCGCATTCCAGATGGCATTCGGACCAGGGGTCCCCCAATGTGGAATGGTGCAAAAAGAAGAAGGCCTCAAAGTCGCTGTCTGGGGCCCCTGACAAGCACAAGCGCTCCTGCGCCCAGTCCCTTTGCCCCATTTGGCGTTCCTGAGAGTTGGACAAGGAGCGGCCCCGCAAGGTACCTCACAGAGGCGAAGGCGCCCAGTCTCTTGAGGGCTGTCCTGGTGAGGACCCCCTCTCCTCCTCGACGCCCGATCCGGTGACCCCGGTATCAGCGTCCCAGGGCCCCATGCTGGCGCTAGCACATTTCAGCATTGCTTCCCAGCAGGCGCTCATGGCTAGCTTTGCTGACTTGTGCCCGAAGACTGCGGGTCCCTCGCGTGGGACACCCAAATCCGTCCAGGAAACCCCCGAGAGCCATGGGCCTCGTGAGGGTCCTCGACATCGGTCTCGCTTGCCTTCCTGTTCTTCGGGGGCGAGATTGTCCAGGTTTTCCGGCTCCAGGCCGCCAGCCATCGGACAGGGCAAACCGCCTGGCTCGGATCTCTCAACCAATTTCTTGGACTGGGAATCCGATGGGGACACATCCCTGGAGACCAGCATTCACCGGGATCTTTCATCGGACCCCTCGCCGCCTGAGCTCCAGTGGCGTTCACTGCCCGAGGACACCTTCTTTTTGGTGTTTATTCGGGACATGGCCCAGACCCTTCACCTGGTTACCCAGACCGAGGAAGACCCCTGCGCTAAAGAACTCGATATTCTTCAGTACGAGGCCCCACCCAGTGAATCCCTCACTGTGCCGGTGCCGCCGATCCTCTCTCGGCTATTGCTCCGCATGTGGGAGGCCCTGGCCTCGGTCCCCATTGTGAGCAACTCCTTGAGAAAATGTACAAGGTGCAGCGAGGGCCAGGCTTCCGAAAGACCCAACTTCCACAGACCTCGATGGTGGTGGAATCGGCCATGAGGAAGCAGGAAAGCCCGAAGTCCCACTCATCGGTCCCGCCGGGCCGAGAATCGAGAGCCCTTGATGCCCTGGGCCGCAAGGCCTACCAAGGTTCCATGCTCTCTTGTCGCATCCAGGCATACCAATTGTATATGGGTATGTTCCTCCGTGACTTGCAAAAGAACTTGGATGCTTCTCCGTGGGTCTCGAGGATGAGCCCCTCGGCAGGTTCCGCACCCTGTTGAAATCAGTGGTGGATTACTCCAAGTATATTTCTCGAGCCTCCTACAACGGCTTCGAGACATCGGCTCGGGTGGCAGCCACGGGCACCGGAGCCCGCCGCCAGGCTTGGCTCCAATCTTTGGATCCGGAGCAATGGTGCAGGAGAAGCTCCTGGATGTGCCCTGCCTCGGCGAACAACGTTTTGGTAAGCCGATGGAGGAGAAGACCGCGGCGATTGAGTCGGAGTACGTCACTAGGACTCGTCTCTCCCGCAAGATCTCGACGATGCCTCGGAATAAGCAGCCTGCCAAGAAGCCCTTCTTCCCCAGGAAAGGTCTCCAGTACCGTGGCTACCCGCCGTACCCAGCTACTGCCATGCCGAGCACTCCAGCGCAGGGGAAGTCTGGCCAGGGTCACTGCAAACCAAAGGGCCCGAAGGCCCAGACGCCAGCTCCCCCACAACTCCCTCGGGGTTTTTGATGCCAGTGGCATGGCCCCTCACCCTCCAGTGGCACAGCAGCCAGTGGGGGGATGCCTGTCCCGCTTTGCCCTGGCGTGGGCACTTAGCCCTCCCGGATGACCTGAAGGACCCAGGTGTCCGAGGTGATATCGCCTTCACCTCGACAGGCTTCCACCCCCTTTCTCCCCAGCGGAGCCTGCTCGACTCCCTGCACACCAGCTCTAGCTGCGGCAGGAATTGCACTCTCTCCTCACCCAACGGGCAGTCGAGAAGGTCCGTCCCCACCTTTGAGGTCGGGGTTTTTATTCCCAGTACTTCCTCGTCCCGAAAAAGATGGGGGGTCTGTGGCCCATCCTCGACCTCCGGAAGCTGAACAAGTTTCTGGTGTGGGAGAAATTCAAGATGTTCTCTTGGCGTGTTGCTGCCCTTCCTTTGGCAGGGCGACTGGCTATGCTCCTTGGATCTAAAGGACGCTTACACCCATATCCTGATCCACCCGCAACACAGGCAGTACCTGCATTTCAGAGTGCAGGGAGAGCTCTTCCAGTACAGGGTGCTCCCCTTTGGTCTTGCATCTACCCCACGGGTCTTCACCAAGTGCCTCGTCGTGGCCGCTGCTCACCTTTGGTGCTGGGGCATGTCGGTGTTTCCCTACCTTGACGACTGGCTCGTTACGGGCTCCTCCAGCGAGGAGGCCCGGCAAGCGATGTCACGCACTGTCGTCCTCTTCGAGAGTTTGGGGGTCTTGGTCAACTACCCAAAATCTCACCTTGAGCTGGCACAGGCTCTTGAGTTCATCAGGGTGTGCCTTGCTACGCGGCAGGCCATGGCCTTCTTGCCAGTGGATTGCTCCACCTGCCTCCGGGCTCTGGCGGTGCGCGTCCAGAGCACCCACCAGGTCACCGCTTGGTCCATGCTACGTCTCTTGGGCCACATGTCCTCGACCGTTCATGTGGTTCCTCACTCCCACCTGCACATGTGGACAACCCAGTGGTGCCTCAGCTCCCAGTGGAGTCAATCCCTCAGACAGCTCAGGGACCCCGTCAGGGTTCTTCCCGACCTTCGTTTGTCCATGAACTGGTGGCAAAACCCCCGCAACCTCCTGCGGGGATCGCCCTTCCAGGCCCCACAGTACAATGTGGTACTGCCCACGGATGTTTTCCTGTTAGGGTGGGGTTGCCAAAGGAAGTGGTCACCAGTGGAGGTTCAACAGCAGTGGTCGCCAGTGGAGGCTCAACAGCAGATAAATCTGCTTGAGCTCTGGGCCATCTGGTGGGCCCTGAAGGCCTTCGAGAATGTCCTTAGCGGGAAGTCTGTTCTGGTGCAGACCGACAACCCAGTAGCGATGTTCTTTATCAACAAAGAGGGGGGCATGGGGTTGTGTTCCCTCTGCAGGGAAGCAGTCCTCTTCTGCTCTTTTGCCGCCCAGCGCAGAATGTTCCTCCAAGGCGATGTACCTCCCGGGTCAGGAGAATGACCTGGCGGACAGGCTCAGCAGAATCCTTCGCCCCCACAAGTGGCGCCTCAATCGCAGAGTGGCAGGCTGACTGTTTCTACGCTGGGGCACTCCAGCGATGGACCTTTTCACCAGCCTTCAGAACACACAACTCCCTCGCTTCTGTGTGCCGGTGCTCCACCTGATCAGGGAGGACCCCGATGCATTTCTCCTGGATTAGTCCTCCAGTCTTCTCTATGCATTCCCTCCTTTCCCCATCATTGCGAGGACTCTGTTCAAGGCTCAACGGGACGGGGCATCGCTGATTCTCATGGCCATGGCAGCCTTGGTTTCCACTCCTGCTGTGGCTGTCGTCGGAGCCTCCGATACCCCTGGGCTCTGTCAGGTACCTGCTGATGCAGGAGAAGGGTCGGGTACTACACCCGAATCTACCCTCCCTATCCTTCACGGCCTGGTGGCTGCACGGGTCTCTCTAGCCTCGCTAGCCCTCCCAGAGGAGGTTGAGGATATCCCCCTTCCCTTGAGGAAGGACTCCACTAGGTGAGCTTACGCCTTTAAGTGGAAATGCTTCTCCATCTGGTGCTCAGAGCACCACATCGACCCCTTCTTATGCCCAGTCTGGTGGGTTATCCAGTACCTTCTCCACCTCTCGAGGGATGGACTGAAGTCGAACTCGGTTAAAGTTCATCTGAGCACCATATCGGCTAATCACCTCCCTATCGAGGGAAAGCCTCTTTTGGAGCAACCACTAGTCTCCCGCTTCATGCGGGGCCTTCTGTTGTCCAAGTCACCCTTCTGTCCCCCTCTGGCAGAATGGGACTTGAACATGATGCTCATGCAGCTCACTCATCCGCCTTTCGAGCCGATGGCGACGTGTTTCCTCCGGCATTTGTCCTGGAAGGTCGCCTTTGTGGTCACACTGATCTTGGCTTGCTGAGTCAGTGAGCTTCAGGTGCTCATGGCTGGTGCCCTTTACACCAGGTTTTATCAGAACAGGGTGGTCCTCCGGACCCATCCTAAATCCTTACCTAAGGTTGTGTTGGCTTTTCATCTCAATCAGGAGATAGTGCTCCCGACCTTCTTCCCGAGGCCCCATGCCGATCAGGCGTCGGCGACTCTCCACACCCTCGACTGCAAGCGGGCCCTTGCCTTCTACTTGCAGCATACCTAGACTCGTCGCAAGTCTGACTGACTCTTCATGACCTATGCTCCCAATAGGCAGGGACAAGCAGTCACCAAATGCACCCTCTCTCTTTGGGTGGCGGACTGCATCGCGGTCGCCCATGCAAAGGTGGGCATCCCCCTGGATCATTGAGTCACTGCACATGTGGTCCAAGCCAAAGCGGCCTCGTTGGCCTTGCTGCGCTCTGCGCCCATGATGGACATCGGCTGGGTGGCAACCTGGTCTACTGCTGCCTGGAGAGGGAGTCCTGCCGGGACAGTGCCTTCGGCCAGGCTGTACGCTGTAACCTGTTTGGGGTATAAGCAACTCCTGCCCTCTGACCCTTCACAGCTACCGGGGGCTTCGCCCCGAGGACTCGGGCTCCAGCTTCTGCTTATGGCCTCGCAGAGGTGTTTTTTGGTTACAGGTTCGGTAGCTAGGGAGTCCCATAAGTGAGGACTGACTTCCTGCTTGTTCCTGGACAAAGCGTAGTTACTCACCTTAACAGGTGTTCTCCAGAGACAGCAGGAATCAGTCCTCACTACCCTCCTACCTCCCCTGAGGAGTTGCTGTATTTTTTGTCCTTCCCTTGCCATCTGCTTGGTAGGGCTCGAGCTAAGGGACCCGACGGAGCAAGATGGCACCCTTGGACGGGAAGAGAACCACGCATGCGTGGTTGCAATCCTAAAGGCTTTCTTTGAAAGTTGGGGAATTGCTCCGCGCGGGCTCCGTCAGTGCCGAAGTCACCAATAAGTTCCTGGAGAACACCTGTTACAGGTGAGTAACTATGCTTTATCTGCTGTCATATACTATGTTACTATGTAAGATTTGTCCTTGAGTGGCAAAATTACATTTTATTTATTTAAGTACAATGGTAGATTTTACAGCATAGTATTGTCCATTTTAGGCATGTTTTGTTTCAATGTTGTGCCTATTGTCAAGGAGCAAGCTGGCACAATTTGTCCATAATGCTTGTTTCTTTGTGTTAGCACATGCATATGCTCTTCCTCCCTCCTCCCCAGCTGCCCAAAGTACAGCATGAAGAACCAATAGGAATCCTATTCTAGTTGGTATGAGGAGGCCAGCAGGACCCTGGAAGCAAGAGGCTGATAGGAGGCCCTGCTTCTTGCCATCCAGAACAGGAGCAATGCGGCTGAAAGAATGGGTGGAGAGGAGAGTTAAAAGGAAAGGGACTGGAGCTGGAGGTAAAGGGGTTGTGCTAGGGATGAGGTGGAAGGGGTAGGTTTAGAGGAAAGAAGGAAAAGAGTAGTAAGAGGGAGGGAAAAATCCAAGGTGCTACCATTAGGTGAACTAGGCAGTCACCTAGAGTACCATCCAGGGGCACCAATTGTTATGGGTGCTGCGCAGAGGGTGTGTGCAAGAGATGAGGTTCACCTAGGGTGCCCCATCTTGTATTGGTTCTGGGGGAGGGGAGAGTTCATGGTGGGTGGTTGGAAAAGGAGAGTGCAAGAGCAAGCAGTATAAGATAGGAATGGTGAAAAGGGGGGGGGCGGCAAAGAATACGTGTAGGATGACGGGAATAGTACAAGAAGGAGATGGGGAAGGACAAAGAATTAGGTGCAGAAAGGCACATGCGCACAGCCCCCACAGCATGTTCTGAGCTGTCAACGCATGCCTGATTACTCCCCATAAAATGCACATGTGCACCTTGACACCCTTCACGAGAGAGCATGATGTGTACACAGCTCTAAATGCTCATTACACACACACATGCAGTCCTCTGACACCAGGGTCTGGCCAACCATCAGGCAAACTAGGTGGTCACCTAGCATGGAAATGTTGGGGAGGGGGGTGACAAAAAACGGTATTCCAATCTAAACAAGAGATCTTGACTGCCAGGGGTAGGGAAAGGTATAATGCTTAAGTTTTGCCTAAGGCACCAATATCTTGAACCAACTCTGGGGTCAGCCCTGCCTGATATGCCCCATAATACACACACACACACACGTGTACCCTGCATGTGCCTAATTTTGCAAATGGGGAAAACATGCCATTGTATTGCACTGCAAGTGTACACGTTTCAATTTATTAATAATGCTTATTGGACCTGCTTCAAGCTACCCACCCTATGATATTAACAGAAGAAGGGCATGCCACAAAAACTGAATTGGTGCACATGTCCCCTTCATGCAAAAGGTGAGCACCAACTGCCAGATGTGACACTAGCTTTTTATGTTGTAAATACGAGTGCACTCTTTTTTTGAATTTTGATCATCGTTTAAGAATGGAAGAGTAGCCTACTGGTTAGAGCAGTGGCCTGGTGACCAAGAGAACAGGGTTCAATTCAAAAGGGGACTCCTACTTCTGGAGAGAGATCTGCAATTGTAAGTATTTACTTCTGGGAATTCTTCTAAATCTTGGGGAAAAAGGAATTCCTTAGATTAAAGCTGATTAATCTGTGAACCCAGTGTATTTGTTAAAACAGTCAGGGCCTAGTAGCAGCAAGGAGCTTTCAGTTTAAATTTAAAACACAGCCGAGTGCTTTCTGTTTAAATTTAGAACCCAAGACTCCCTCTATCCAAGCAAAGGATGAGGGACTCTCCCTGGAAATTGGTCACAGATTACCTTAAAGCACAGGACAGGGCACTATGTAGCAGCCAGCTTTTAATAAGTCTTTTACCCTCCCTACCTCCCCAACACCCACCCATCCCTGGGATAATTGTAGCTTTATAGGTGCATAAACCTCTACTCTCAGGTGCAGCTGTTTGTCCTCATGAGGCATACATGAAGGACCTGAGATCAATTAAGCTTCAGGTGAATAAAGTACATTAAACGTATTAAGTGTAGTTTTATTAGTATAAGTATCCCTACCAACCCTTAGTAGGTAAAGAACTTAAATACTTAAACACAACCTTAAGACTAAGATGCATTCAGCAGTCCAGCAGCAAGATAGGGGTTTTCCAGTCTTTTGCATTGAGTGTCACATGTATGATTTTCTCCCAGTTGTTGAGGTGTCTTACGTGTGCTCTAGGTTAAGGAGCTTTTTGCTCTCAAGGAACAAGTCTGATCTCTGGAGGCTAGAGTAGCAGACTTGGAGGACATAAGGAAGACAGAGAGGTACATAGACGAGACCTACAGGGATATAGTACTGAAGTCCCACCTCCAGTCTGGCAGCATCCCTGTTGCTATAGAGGAGAGGTCATGTGACAGGAGAGCATCACCCTTGTGTGGCAGGAAGTGATCCTATAGCTGGGACCTGTCCTCCAGCTGTTGTAAAACCCTCTTACACCGAGGAAGTTTCTCCAGGGCCATGTGCCCATGAGGGAAAGGTTAGGACAGCCGTTATAGTTGGTGATTCGATCATTAGACGTAGGTGGATGGTGGATTTGAGGATCGCCTGGTAACATGCCTCCCTGGTACGAAGGTAGCAGACCTCACGCACCACCTAGACAAGGTCTTAGATAGTGCTGGGGTGGAATTTGCTGTCTTGGTACATGCCAGTACCAATGTCATAGGAAAATATGGTAGGGAGGCTCTGGAGGCTAAATTTTGGCTTTTAGGAAGTTGAAATCCAGAACTTCCAGGGTAGCATTCTCCAAAATGTTTCCCATTCCATGCGCAGGACCCAAAAGGCAGGCAGAGCTCTGGAGTCTCAATGTATGGATGAGACAATGGTGCAAGGATGAGGGTTCTGGATTTGTTAGGAACTGGGGAACATTCTGGGGAAAGGAGAGGCTCTTCCGAAGGAATGGGCTTCATCTTAACCAGGATGGAACCAAGCTGCTGGCATTAACCTTTAAAAAGGAGATAGAGCAGCTTTTAAACTAGATAATAGGGGAGATCCGACAGTCGCTCAAGAGCACATGGTTCGGAGCAATGTATCCTTGAAAGATACTATCAAAAAAATGAAGTTAGGGCATATCAGCAAAGAGGTTCCAATAAAGACAAAGGTAACCCAAATGTCCTTGAGTACGGATTAGACAGAGCTTAAAGATTCCAAATTACACCTGCCTACCAGTAGCCAGATTAAATAAAATGCAGTCTCTAAAATGCTTGTATGCAAATGCTAGACGTCTAAAAAAAATAAGATGAGACAGAATACATAGCACTAAATGAGAGGTTAGATATGATTGGTATCTCAGAGACATGATGAAAGGAGGACAACCAGTCACTGTGATACCTGGGTACAAATTATATCATAACAATAGAGCTGATCAAATTGGTGGAGGGGTTGCGCTCTGTTAGAGAGGGCATTGAGTCACAAAGGATTAAAGTTTTGCAGGAAACAAAATTTGCTGTAGAATCTCTATGAATTGAAATTCCATGTAAAAAGGGGAAGGCAATGGCAGTGGGGGTGTACTATCGACCGCCTGGCCAGAATGAACAAATGGTTAATGAAATGCTCAAAGAAATCAGGGAAGCTAACAAAATTACCCCAGTATTGACTGGGTCAGTGTCACGGCAGGACATGCTAGGGAGTTAAAGTTTCTAGATGAAATAAATGATTGCTTCTTAGAGCAGCTGGTTCATGAACCAACCAGAGGGGAAGCCATTTTGGACCTAGTCCTTAGTGGTACACCAGATCTGGTGCAAGAGATAAGGATGTTGGGGCCACTTGGCAATAGTGATCATAGCATGATCACATTTGATTTAATTAATGGAGGAGGGATGATAAGAAAATCCACAGTACTACCTTTTAATTTTTGAAAGGGAGATTACGGTAAAATGAGGAAAAAACTAAAAGGAGCAGTTGCAAAGGTTAAAGACTTACATCAAGCTTGGATGTTTAAAAATGCTATCTTGGAAGCCCAGATCAGCTGTATTCCATGCTTTAAGAAAACTGGAAGGATGTCCAAAAAACTGCCAGCATGGTTTAAAGGTGAGGTCAGAGAGGCTGTTGTTGCAAAAAAAAAGCATCTTTCAGGAAATGGAAAAAAGAGCAGAACTATGAAAACTGGAAATCACTGGCAAGTTAGATGCAAGGCATTGATTTAAGGCAGGCAAAGAGAGAATTTGAGAAGAAAATTGCTGTGGAAGCAAAAACGCATAATAAAGACTTTTTAAATACATTTGTAGCAAAAAACCTGTTAGTTGGACCATTAGATGGTAGAGGGTAAAAGGGTCACTCGAAGGCACACATTACATTGCATTGCAAGAGGGGACAAGGCCATAGCGGAGAGACTGAATGAAGATGTAGGGATGTTACCCATGACTGAAATGGTATTTAAAGGTGATGCTGAAAAAGAATTGAAAGAAATATCAATACACTGGGAAGATAGATGTATTACAACTATTTGATAAACTGAACAGTAGCAAATCACTTGGACTGGATGGTATACATCCAAGGGTGTTGAAAGAACCGAAATGAGAGAGTTCACAGTAGATCTGTAATCATTAAAATGATCTGTAATACCTGAAGATGGAGGATGGCCAATGTAACATTATTTTAAAAAAGGATTCCAGGGGTGATCCGGGAAACTACAGACTGGTGAGCCTGACGTCAGTACCGGGAAAAATAGTAGAAACCATCATAAAGAACAAAATTACTGAATATGTAGATAGTCATGGGTTAATGGGAGACAGCCAACATGGCTTTCAACAAGGAAGATCTTGTCTTACTAATCTGTTATGTTTTTTTGAAGGTGTGAAAAAACAGTAGACAAAGGTGAGTCAGTTGATATAGTGTATCTGGACTTTCAAAATGCCTTTGACAAGGTCCTTCATCAGAGACTTTTGGCAAAACTAAAAAGTCATGGGATAGGAGGCAGTGTACTATTGTGGATCAGGAACTGGTTAAAAGATAGAAAGCAGAAGTTAGGACTAAATGGCCAATTTTCCCAATGGAGAAAGTTGAATAGTGGAATACCCCAGAGATCTGTGCTGGGTCTGCTGCTTTTTAACATATTCATAAATGACCTGGAAAAGGGAATAATGAGTGAGGTTATCAAATTTGCAGATGACACAAAACTATTTAAAGTTGTTGAAAACCATGAGGATTGTGGAAAATTGCAAGAGAATCTTGATAAATTGGAAGACTGGGCATCCAGATTACAGATGAAATTTAATGTGGAGAAGTACAGAGTTATGCACCTAGGAAAGAACAACCCAAACTATGCTTACACAATGCAAGATTCCACATTAGGAACCACCACCCATCATGAATAACATGTTAAAGCCCTCTGCCCAGTTGCAGCGGCAGCCAAGAGAGCAAATAGAATGCTAGGTATCATGAGGAAAGAAATTGAAAATAAAACAAAGGATATTATAATACCTCTGTATTGTTCCATGGTGCGACCGCACTTGAATATTGTGTGCAATTTTGGTTGTCGTATCTTAAAAAGGATATAGCGTTATTAGAAAAGATACAGAGAAGAGCCACCAAAATAGTAAAGGGGATGGAAGGATACCCCTATGAAGAGAGGCTAAAAAGGTTAGGGCTCTTCAACCTGGAAAAGAGACGGCTGAAGAGAGATATGATAGAGGTCTATAAAATTAGCGAATGGATCAACAAGTAAACATAGATCAATTGTTTACGTCATCAGAATATAGAAAGACTAGGGGACATGCAATGAAGCTACAGGGTAACCTATTTAAGACTAATAAGAGAAAATATTTTTTCACTCAACATTTAATCAAACTCTGGAATTCGTTACCAGAGGATGTAGTAAAAGCTGTTAGTCTAGCTGGGTTTAAAAAAGGTTTGGACAAGTTCCTGGAGGAAAGGTCCGTAAACCATTATTAAAAGGGACTCGGGATATCACTGCTTGACCCAATACAAGCATTGTGGAACTTGTGTCTTTTGGGGAAACTGCTAGGTACTTGTGACCTAGATTGGCCAAATCTGTTAAAAACAGGATACTGGGCTTGATCCAGTATGGCATATCTTATATTCTTATGTTCTTTCGCCTTGTGGCCTTGGCTAAGTCACTTTCCCCTCCATTACTTTATAGGCCTGACAATCTGTTTCTGGTCACATTTTGCCAAATAATCCCAGGGACTGCTGGGTCACCAGGAGTCAGCATTGACAATGGCACACATTTTATTTTAGTACTGGGTTGTAGTGTATTCAATATGTACTTTTTCTCTTATGTTGCCATGCTGTTGATATGAGCATTTTGCTTTAGTGGATTTATGAAGTGTAAAAAATGTAGATGAGGGAGTATGGGCATGTGGTATAAATGTGATTAACCAAATGTAGAGAACAGCTAGGCTAAGGCAACTTATAGTAGTGGAAGATTGGGGGACTTAACTAGCTTTATCCTTGTCAATTTCTTGAAAATTCAAGTAGTACAAGGGTTTTTGGATATCCTTAACAGTTTTTGAACTCCTCTGGCCATCATACCGTGATAGACAACAGCTAGCCTTAGCGAGTTCTCTTGCTATTCGTCAGCAGCTGACTTCTAACATTCTTTCCTGTTTTCCCTCAGCTAACTTGCTCTTTCTTTCAGACTTTGAACCCTTACCTTTGTTAGACCAGGCAGTTGCCTGGAACTCAAGACCTTGGACCCACTTATTCCTCTCCTGCTCCTCTCATGTTGGGGCTAGCCATCCCTAGTTTCACCCAGGTGTAGCCCTCTCAAGACAAGAGCTAAGAGAGGCCGAAAGGTGGTGGTGAAAAAATCCACAGCCTTCTATCCTGGAAGCATTCCATAGCTCCCAAAGTTCTCTTCTCGTTAGTCTCCAGACTATCCAAGCTAAACACCACACCGCCCTTGTGAAGGCTGTTCCCTAGATGCTCTGGATGCATACTTTTCTGATAAGGTAGATAAACTCTGCTGCCAATTACCAGCTCTGGCACCCTTTACTCTGCCCGCACATTCCCCAAAACCTTTGATAGTGCCAAATGACACCTCGTTTCAGCTTTATGCTAGCAACTGATCTTACTTTGAAGATGACTTTCTCCTCCATTGGTACTGTAAAACAACTTTGTGTTCTTGACCCCATCCCATCCCAATGGATAGATGTCTCCCTGGGTCCATTGCTTGCATAATAGTCAATCACAGTCTTGCTTCAGGTTATGTTCCTTTATTTTTGGAAGCAAGCTTGCATTTGACATTACAAAAGAAGCCTAACTTGAATCAGCAGGACCCAGCAAATTATCAACCTGTCTCAAACCTCCTGTTTCTCTCAAAACTGGTAGAAAGACTTGTGTTTTCTTAGCTTACTAGTCACATAGACAGTACTCATGTTTTGCGTCTGTGACAATCGGGCTTTCACGCAGGATACTCCACAGAAACCATTATGGTAGCTCTTCTAAGTGGCATCAATAGGGCACTCAACTCTGGCAATTTTGCATTAGCTGTCTCTCTTGATCTCTCCAATGCTTTCAATCTTGTCAATCCCAATCTCCTGCTATCTCGCTTGCACTTTATGGCAATTTTGCATTAGCTGTCTCTCTCGATCTCTCCAATGCTTTCAATCTTGTCAATCCCAATCTCCTGCTATCTCGCTTGCACTTTATTGGTCTTTGAGAAAACATCTTACAGTGGTTTCAGTCGTTTCTTACAGAGCAATCCTTTCATGTTGATATCAACAGTGCCTCTGTCTCCTGTTCTCTCACATGTTGAGTCCCATAGGACTCCGTTCTTGCGCCTATCCTTTTTAATATTTTTCTTAGTCTCTTACTCACCCTCATACAAAGCTCAGGTGTTTCAGCCTTTGTATATGCAGATTGCATGCTCCTTGTCTCTTTTACTAACTGCATCAACCTCGATCTCAGTCCAATTCATTTATGTGTCACCATGGTTGCAGACTGGCTCTACCAAAATTGCTTGCAATTAAACCCCGATATGTCCACAGCCACCTGGCTAACAAATGGTTCTCCATCACAGAGCATTGCCCCCAAGATCCAGGAACATGCTATCACTCTGACTCCTTTCTTCCGCTATCTAGGCATTCTCTGACTCTGATTTGTCTTTTTCTCTGTGAATATGCAGGAAATAAGTCCTCAGATATGAGTGACATCACTGATGGAGCCCCGCCAGGAAAATTCCTCAGCTTCCAAATTTTGGAAGCTTCTGGGAGGTACACCACGCATGCGTGCCTGCCTTCCCTGCCTGCCATGGCGCCATATTCCCCAGTCTTCTTTTTTTTACGGAGTCCCGAGGGCATGTTCCTGCAGGCCACAAAAAAGTTAGAATTTCTTGCCTTTGTGACCGAGCTTTTGCTCATTTTTTTTCACCCATCTCTCATCGGTTAGCCTTTTTTCCTTACCCTTTGGGTGTTTTTTTTCTTTGTGCCTTTTGGCATTTTTTCCAGTTCAGTAGTCTTTTTCCCTCCCAGGGCCATTTTTCAATTTGATTTTGCTGAGGTGATATTTTTCGGCATGTCTAAGCCAGCTAGCAGCTTTAAGAAATGCACCAAATGTAGCAAGACCATCTCTGTCACGGACCGCCACAATTGGTGCTTGTAGCCTCTGCTGAGTGATCTTGAGTGGAATCTTGCTGGCATGTGGGATCAGAGCAATTGTGCGATAATTTCCATAGTCAGTCAGGTCACCTTTTTTCAGTATTGGTATATACATAGATCTTTTCCAGTCAGTTGGCCATGAATTTATCTTCCAAATTTCCTGGCAGAGCCTTGTAGGCATGGTAACAGCTTCATCTAATTGCTGTAATACTTCAATGGTAATACCATCAATGCCCGGTGCTTTGTTCTTTGTTAAGGCTTTCAATGCTGCTTCAACTTCTTCTTTCATCACCAATCATAAGGTATAGGTTGAAACGGCTGTTGTCTACTTGATCTTTATGGTATAATGACGCTGTATATTCTTTCCATTTTTTCTTGATCTCAGCATTATTCAACATGGATCCTTGAACATCTTGTAGCATTCCAATTCGAGGCTGGAATGTTTTCTTTAACTCTCATAGCTTTAGAAAAGCCAATTATGTTCTTCCTCTAATTGCTTCTGATTCTATTTCCTTGCATATGTCATTGTTGTACTTTTCCTTGTCTTGTCTTGCTGCACATTGGAAATCTCTGTTGACTTCTGCGATTGCCTCTCTTTCTCCTCTGGCTTTAGCTACTCTGCGTTTCTGGACAATTTCCAGAGTTTCTTCAGTCATCCATTTTGGCCGTTTTTGCTTTTTCACTTTATGTAGAGACTTATCGCTTTCTTCCAACACAACTTTCTTGATGTCATCCCATAACTCTTCTGGATCTCTGTCGTTTGTATCTAAAGCAGCAAATTGATTTCTCAGGCAGTTTTTAAATTCCAGTGGTATATTCTCAAGGTCATATTTTGCTACATTCATGAATGATTTGCTCTTTTTCAACTTTAGCCTGACTTTGCATACTAGTAGTTGGTGATCTGTACCACAGTCAGCTCCAGGTTTTGTCTTTGTTGATGTTATTGAGCTTTTCCATCATTGTCTACCACAGATGTAGTCAATTTGATTTCTGTACAATCCATTGGGTAAAGTCTATGTGTACAGTCGCCGCTTGTGTTGCTGGAAGAAGGTGTTCGAGATGAATAGATCGTTGGTCTTGCAGAATTCTATCAGTCTTTCTCCAGCTTCATTTCTGTTGCCAAGTCCATATTTTCCAACTATTTTGCTTTCTTTTTTGTTTCCAACCTTTGCGTTCCACTCACCCATGACTATTGTCGTGGCGCCAGGCAGAAGGCGCCTGTAAAAGTAGAGAAAAACACTCAGGGTAGTTTTAAAAGCAGCGGTGCAGAGCACATGGCTAGGGGTTGTCGGGGGCAACCAAGCAAAACAAAAGCACAGGCTGTAGAGAAACGCCCAGAGTTAACATTACATGACAGCTCATCAGCAAAGCAGAGACAGCTGCATAGAGTTGAGCCAACGCAGCTCTCAAGGTATGACGCAGATAAAAATAGGTCAGCCTTGAGCAGAGCAGAGTCAGGAAGAGAGTCACATAAGGAGTCAAGTAAAGAATCCGGTAAAGACACAGGAAGGAAATACAGGGACGCCAGCGAGGAGTCAGACCCAGTCTCTGATGTTGAGAGAGACAGAGACTTAGGGAGGACTCAAGCCAGAGGAAAGTACAGCGCTCAGAGAAACCAGGAGCCATACCTGGAAGGTTCAGAGGTGGAATCAGTCTGCAGCTCAGAGGGGTTTATCCAAACGGAGCTCACCAAGGTTAGTGCTGAGAAGTTAGGCTGCACTAAGCCTGGGTCCGTGTGGGGCCAGAGGGAGACTCCCCATTATAAACCACGAGGAGCAGGGAGAAGAGAAATCCACCATAGCAGGAACCTGGGGAGCCAGAATTCTTATCCCAGAGATAATTCTTATGCTTTAGAGAAACGTCCTGTGAAAGGAAGAAAAGGGAAGAAAAGCTTTCACTTCCCGTTCACACACGAGCCAGGCAGAGCACAGCCTGAAAGCCATAATACCTTGTCTAGAGGAGCACTGAGTTTTACCCCCAGTGGTCAGGAAGTGTGTAGCTCACTAAAGAAAGATTCCATAGTGTATGGTAGAGAACCTTTCCACAGTGAGAGGGGGGAGTGGTGCTCAGACTCAGCCGAGAGGAGAGAAACAAGCTCTTATTCAGGATACAGCCCAGCAAGACATAATTATCAAGATTCACCTGAAGATATGGACTGTGCCTTTGGTGAGGATAATTCTGATGTGTGTAAAATGGACTGTACGCTTGTTTTCTCAGATGGCATAACCTCATTTTGTTAGAAGCCTAAGAGAGCTGTCTGGAGTGAAATCTGTGAGGACACAGATTTCACAGTTAAAAGTGCCTGATTAAAAACCCTGTTTTTCCCTTCTTTTTGGTTCAGTTAAAGCTGACATTAAGCATTTCTGTTCCAGTTGTAGTCCCACCTTTGTTATACCAGTTGTATGGTTTATTTGCTTTTGATATTTTGTGGCAAGAATTCTCCCGGGACGGGAAATAAAGCCTCTTTAAGCATAGCTACTCGACCACAACTTCCTCCTTATTTTGACTAGCTATTGGGACCCAAAATCCCTGAGGGCAGCATAGTCCTTGCTGTAGAAAAGAGGAGCAACCCCGAAGCCCTAGGCTCTCGCCTCGTGAGCCAGCCAGGTGGTTGACACTATCAGGATATCCTGTTTGTATGGTCTATCAATTTCAGCTTGTACTTGTTCATAGAACTCATCAACACCTTCTTCTTCTGCAGCTGTTGTTGGGCATATACCTGAATTAGAGATGTGCTGATAGGCTTTCCTCGTAGATGAATAGAAATTAAGAATTCACTGATTGCATTGTATTTTATTACAGTTCTTGCAAGTTGCTTCTTCTTAACTATAAATGCAACACCATTTCTACTTTCATTTCCAGCATAATAACCATATGATCATCAGATGCAAAGTGCCCAAAACCACGCCATTTCAGTTCACTGACACCAAACAGATTGAATTGTACACGTTCCATTTCATTCTTGACCACCTCCAACTTCCCATGGTTCATGCTTCATATGTTCCATGTCCCAATATGTAAGACATCTTTGCAACTTCTGACTCTCTTTTCATGCACAGCTACATCAGCAGATCCAACCACATCATGAATGCTTGCTTTACTCTGAGAAGTCTTTAGCTCATCCCAGTAGCCATTTGAGTGCCTTTCAACCTGGGGGGGGGGGGGGGGGTCTCATCTTCCAGTACTATAGTGTAATTTGTTTTGTGACTATCCATTGGGTTTTCGAGGCAAGATAGAGAAGTAGATTTGCCAAGCCTTTCTTCTGTGCAATTAATTCCAGTGTTGTTGCATTTGTCACAAAAATATGACTCTCTGCTTACAACACCGTCCCATTCTGCTGCTGTTCTGATGGCTGGTTTGTTTTAGTCTTGCATCTCATCTCAGCTGAGATCTGTCTACCTCGGGAGACCCTGCCACTCTCAGCATCACTGATGCACACAAGCCCTCACAGCACGACAAGCTGCAAACCAAGTGAGGAGGAGGAACCCTAAGCTTTGTAATTTACTTATCCCCTCCACCTTACCAGTCCCATACCGTCAAGCTCCTACAGTTGGACATTTTCCATTTGGTTCATATTCCATTTGTGAACACATTTTCACCTGTAAAGGAGCCTTTATCCATCCATATCGTGAAGGTGTTTTCCTTTGACCAATTGCTTATCTCCTTGGGTTCTGGTAGCCTGTAGCTTGGGAGTCCCATACGTGAGAATTTATTTCCAATTTATTCACTGAGAAAGCGTAGTTACCTGTAACAGGTGTTCTCCGTGAACAGTAGGAATAAGTCCTCACAACCCTCCCACCTCTCCGGGGAGTTGCCTTTTTGGCTCCTGCTATGTGATCATACTGGAGACTATGGCACTGCGGTGGGCAGGGAAGGCAGGCGTGCATGCATGCTGTCCCTCCCAAAAGCTTCCAAAACTTGGAAGCTGGGGAGCATTCCTGTTGTTTATTTATTTATTTATTTAGCTGTATTTATATCCCGCTTTTCACCGGGTCAAAGCGGTCAATTGGGAGATACATTTAATACGAGGGGATATGACACACATACGCTAATACTTACAGGGAACATGGGCAATGGAGGGTTAAGTGGCTTGCCCAAGACCACAAGGAGTACCTATAGGACTAGAAATCCCAGTCCCTCCGGCCTGAGATTGCTGTCCCCAGGTGGGACTTGAACCCCCGGCCCTCCGGCCTGAAGTACCTTGTCCTAACCACTAGGCCATGGAGAACACCTGCTACGCTTATGTATTGGGTGCAAAAACTAATACTTGGTAAGTGTAAAGGCTGCAAACATTTAGTGCACAAGGTACACACTGCACAGACCCACTTTAAACAAATAGGCATATGGTGTGGGTGTTATCTGTTGATGCTTTCAACTTGGCCCTCAGCACTGCCTAATGAGGCACCCTAAGGCCCTCCCTTAGCCCAATACCCCCTTTACACCAACACCTGACCTCCCCCTACCTACCCAGCACTTACCTTGAGCTATCTGGGGGGATTTGAAGGCATATTTTAGAAAGGATGTCTGACTGCAAATCAGAAATCCATAAAAAACCCAGCTAAATGTCAAACCACAATTAACTTTTTTTGTTGGATTGGCCAGCACAGTAAACAGGATCAATGCCTGTTCATCTGTTTATAAAGCTAAGTACCAGCCATCATTGAATGGGAGCTGTTTTAAATTTACTCTACAAATTGATTAAAAAGGACGGGCCACTGTGGTAACAGGCATTGATCCTGTTTACTGTGCTGGCCAATCCAACAAAAAAAGTTAATTGTGGTTTGACATTTAGCTGGTTTTTTTATGGATTTTTGAATGTGTTTTGACCCGGTCTCGAAATATTTAGGTGTTCACTTTGGTGACTGCAAATCAGGACATTCAAGTCAAAATGTCCGATATACAGCAGGGAAGGGCAGCCAAAAAGGTGGTCATGTGTAAATGCCGTAAAATCGGCTTTTTTCCCCCTGAAAAATATTTTATCTGCTGCATAATAGCAAAAACTGGAATGCACAGTTATGTGCTAGCCACATGCAGGAAGTCTCTACATTTTAGAAACCTGAATGTCTCCCCCTTGCACTCCCAACTTGCCATTTTGCAAACGGGGATATGTTGCAGTGCAGATGCATAGAGAATGCATAATCTACATACTGGTGGGTATCTTTGAAAGAGTGAAAAGTAACGACAGTGTGGAAGGGCATTTCCATCTTCATTGTACTGTTGTTACATTGCTGAAACAAGCATCTTTACTAATCCCATTCATGCCCTGGAGCAGGTATAACCATGAATGTCCAGGATGGTGATATCAGAGGTGCAGTCCTGGTTGGAAATTTTGTGTACATGTGTATCTTTGCTGACCCGTCCTGTCATGCCCCAGGCACGCCTATGGCTGAATTTAACGTGATTGCACCTACACGTATATCTTCAGTCTTTCTAAAATGGCCCCAGGGATGTTATTGTGATTTGCAAGCCTGAATGCCTGTTTTCAGATGTCCAAATCATGAATGCAATGCAATGTGTGCCTTTGAGTCAAATCTAAAATGACCCTCATAGTGGATGGGGCAGGAGCAATCCTCGTACGTTCCTGCTCTGTTGCTGCCTATGATAAAAATGGCTGCTGTGACCCTTAACAATAGTGTTGCAGTAATGCTAGGAGTCTGCCAAATAAGGGCAATCATTCCTTATTTAGCAAATTGACCCCTAGCAGTAGTACTGCAAGTCTACTGTCAAGAATCAGAGCTGCCATGTTGAATAAGGGCAGCAAGAGACAACTGTCCTGTAGTACTTGCATCCTACTGAAGAGAGCCTCCTTCTGGAGTTTATAAGATGTAACATACAGGCAGTTTATCTAGGTGTGCTTGAAAATTCTTTTTAATTAAGCGTGTGGCACCAAATATGATGGGAAAATTTCTGTAACCTTCTCCACATTTTCTTAGTCTCTGACTGCAAAAACATCAGCATTAACTGTTCATCATTCCCAGCCTTTTATTATTCAGTTAGTACAGAATGATTTTTTTTTTTGATGCACCTTATTTAAGGAACATAAGATATGCCCTACTGGGTCAGACCAAGGTTCATCAAGCCCAATATCCTAACAGTGGTCAATCCAGGTCATAAGTACCTAGCAGGTTCCCAAAAAGACACACAAGTTCCACAATGCTTGTATTGGGGCAAGCAGTGGATTTCCTGGGTCTTCTTTAATAATGGTTTATGGACCTTTCTTCCTGGAATTTGTCCAAACCTTTTTTAAACCCAGCTACACTAACAGCTTTTACTTCATCCTCCAGTAATGAATTCCAGCGTTTGATTACACATTGAGTGAAAAAATTGTTTATCTTATTAGTCTTAAATGGGTTACATTGTAGCTTTATTGCATGTCCCCAGTCTTTATACTTTTTGATGGCGTAAACACCGATCTACGTTTACCCTTTCCATTCCATTCATTAATTTATAGACCTCTATCATATTTCCCCTCAGCTGTATCTTTTTCCAATTTGAAGAGCACTAACATTTTAAGCCTTTCCTCATAGGGGTATCCTCCATTCCCTTTACCATTTTGGTGTCTCTTCCCTGTACCATTTCTAATTCTGCTATATCCTTTTTAAGATATGGTGACCAGAATTGCATACAATATTCAATGTGCGGTTGCATCTTGGAACAATACAGAGGCATTATAATATCCTTAGTTTTATTCTCCATTCTTTTTCTTATGATTCCTGGTGTTCTATTTGCTTTCTTGGCTGCCACTGGGTAGAGGATTTCAACATGTGATCCACGATGACCCCCCTAAATCTATTTCCTGGGTGGTGGTTCCTAATTTGGAATCTTGCATCGTTTAACAATAGTTTGGGTTGTTTTTTCCTAGGTGCATAACTTTGCACTTGTCCACATTAAATTTCATCTGCGATTTAAACATTCAGTCTTCCAATTTATCAAGGTCCTCTTGCAATTTTTCACAATCCTCTTATGTTTTAACAAGTTTTAATAATTTTGTGTCATCTGCAAATTTGATCACCTCACTCATTATTCTTATTTCCAGGTCTTTTATGAATATGTTATAAAGCAGTGGACCCAGCACAGATCCATGGGGTATTCCACTATTCATCTTTCTCTACTGAGAGAATTGGCCATTTAGTCCTACTGTCTGCTTTCTATCTTTTAACCAGTTCCTGATCCACAATAGTCCACTGCCTCCTATCCCATGCCTTTTTAATTTTGCTAAGAGTCTCTCATGAGGGACCTTGTCAAAGGCTTTCTTAAAATCCAGATACACTCGTATACTATATCAATCGGCTCACTTTTCTCTACCTGTTTATTAACACCTTCAAAAAAGTATAACAGATTAGTAAGACAGTACCTTCCTTGGCTAAATCCATGTTGGCTTTCTCCCATTAAACCATGACTATCTACATGTTCAGTAATTTTGTTCTTTATAATGGTTTCTACCATTTTGCCTGGTACTGATGCCAGGCCCACCGGTCTGTAATTTCCTGGATCACCCTTGAAGTTTTAAAAATTGGCATTACTTTGGTGTGATAGGGTGTACAACCTGTCACAGGAAACCTGTCAGGACCCTCATTTTTAGCTAACCACATTGGTATAGGGTGGGGAAGTAGACTGTCCTTGGGAACCCCCGGTCCTTACCCTAAGTATACCAGGGACTCCAACTAAGGACATCCTAGCCCGGGAGCCTCAGCTTTGGAGAGAGAAGTGTAGCACCTTCCCCTTGGATTGCTGGACATTGGATGCGGATTGCAGGTCACTGGATACTGAATGCTGATTGCTGGATATTGGATGCTGGACCCTGGACACTGCTTGCTGGACGCTGGGACCTCCATCCTCACTATTCATGGCACAGAATCGGGCACTTTATGTATGTTTTATCTCACAGATGTTTTGACCCCTGAGGAAGGCTCCGGCCGAAATACGGCTCGTGTAGGCTCTTGTGGTATTGGCATTCCTACTGTTTGACCTCTATGCGCTCTATGTTAGAGAGGGCATTGAGTCAGAAAGGAGTAAAGTTTTGCAGGAAACAAAATTTGCTGTAGAATCTCTATGGATTGAAATTCCATGTAAAAAGGGGAAGGCGATGGCAGTGGGGGGTGTACTATCGGCCACCGGGCCAGAATGAACAAATGGATGATGAAATCCTCAAAGAAATCAAGGAAGCTAACAAAAGTTACAGCGCAGTAATAATAATGGGTGATTTCAATTACCCCGGTATCGACTCGGTCAGTGTCACGGCAGGACATGCTAGGGAGATAAAGTTCCTAGATGAAATAAATGACTGCTTCTTGGAGCAGCTGGTTCATGAACCGACCAGAGGGGAAACCATATTAGACCTAGTCCTTAGTGGAACACCAGATCTAGTGCAAGAGATATGGGTGTTGGGGCCACTTGGCAATAGTGATCATAGCATGATCGCCTTTGATTTAATTAGTGGAGGAGGGATAGTACAGAAATACACAGTACTACCTTTTAACTTTCGAAAGGGAGACTATGATAAAATGAGGAAAATAGTTAAGAAAAAACTAAAAGGAGCAGTTGCAAAGGTTAAAGACTTACATCAAGCTTGGGTGTTGTTGAAAAATACTATCTTGGCAGCACAGACCAGCTGTATTCCACGCTTTAAGAAAAGTGGAAGGAAGTCCAAAAAACTGCCAGCATTTATTTATTTATTTAACTGCATTTATATACCGCTTTTCACTGGGTCAAAGCGGTGTAACATAACAAAAGGGGGGGGTCAATACTTTAAAGGGTAGGGCCGTCATCAGGGGGCAACATTTATAGATTTGGGGTGGACATAGACATGTACGCTTCTGCTGTATCTAAGTATTAGTTCATGCGGATAGGGTGGTTTTTCTGTTCAGAGATGTTTGCGGAATAGGATTGTTTTCAGCTGTTTCTTGAATGATGTGATGTCAGCGTTGTTCCTGATGTGGTTTGGCAGAGAGTTCCAGAGGGATGGAGCATAAAGTTCGAAAGCTCTGTTGCAGGTCCGTTGTGTGGATTTGGTTCTTTTGTGGGGGACGACGATGGAGTTATTGAAGGATTGTCTGGTTGGTCTGCTGTGGGATGGGCGAGGCAGTAGGGGGTGGAGTGAGGTGTTCCGTGTTTGGTGGATAGTCTTGTGGGTGAGTAGGATAGCTTTGTACTTGATTCTTGCTTCAAGTGGAAGGATGTGGAGGTCTCTTAGGATTGGGGTGATGTGATCCCATTTTTTCGCATTCTGAATAATCCTTGCTGTAGTATTTAAGGCAGTTCGGAGGGGGTTGGTTTGTGAGGCAGGAAGTCCATGGTAGATTATGTTGCAGAAGTCCAGATGAGGGAGTGTCACAGCTTGCATTACTGTCCTGAAGTCATGAGGTTCTAGGAGGGGTCGGAGGCGTTGTACAGTTTTAGCTTTGTGGAATATCGTCCCGGCGGTCTTGTTGATTTGATGTTTAAAGGTGAGAGCTTGATCAATGATAACGCCTAGATACCTTATTTGAGGCTGGATTTGAATTTGCGTGGTTCCCATGTTGAGATGGGTAGGTGGTTTGAAGTCTGGTTCTTTTGTCACTATAAGGGCTTCAGTTTTCTTTATGTTGATGGATAGGTTGTTTTCCTGTAGCCAGTTGGCCTCATCGGTGAAGCAGGCTGATAGCTGGTCATTTGTTGGGTTGGTGGTTGTAATCAGTGCGTAGAGCATTATGTCGTCAGCGTATATGTGGAAGTTGATGTTGTGGGTGCGTATGACTGAGCAGAGTGGATGGAGATATATATTGAACAGCATGGCTGATAGGGTGGATCCTTGGGGTACTCCTTGATGTTGCTGGTAGGGGGGCGAGGTTGAGGTGAAGGTGCGGATCCGTTGCTGTCTGTTGGTTAAATAGGATCTGAACCATTGGAGTACAGTGTCTTTGATTCCAATTGATTGGAGTCTGCATATGAGGATTTCGTGTGAGATTGTGTCAAAGGCCGCTGATATATCTAGGAAGATCAAGATGTATCCAGATTGTTTCTCTTGGGTTCCTATGATGAGGGTGTTCATTAGAATGGTTATGAGGGTCTCGACTCCATGTAGTGGCCGGAATCCGTGTTGCTGCGGGTCTAGTATGTCGTTGATGTCCAAATGATCTTGAAGCTGGCGTTGGACTACCTTTTCTATTATCTTGGCGGTGAGGGGGAGGCTCGCAACTGGTCTGTAGGAGGTGGGGTCCAGGGGGTCCAGGTTGTTCTTTTTCATGGTTTAAAGGTGAGGTTAGAGAGGCTGTTGTTGCCAAAAAGCATCTTTCAGGAAATGGAAAAAAGAGCCAAACGACGAAACCTGGAAACAGCACAAGCACTGGCAAATCAAATGCAAGGCATTGATAAAGCAGGCAAAGAGAGAATTTCAGAAGAAGCTTGCTGTGGAAGCAAAAACGCGAAATAAAGATTTTTTCAAGTACATTCGCAGCAAAAAACCTGTGAGAGAGTCAGTTGGTCCATTAGATGATAGAGGAGTTAAAGGGACACTAAGAGGCGACAAGGCGATAGCGGAGAGACTGAATGAATTCTTTGCTTCAGTCTTTACTGAGGAAGATGTAAGGATGTTACCCATGACTGAAGTGGTATTTAAAGGTGCGGAAGAATTGAAGGAAATATCGATACATCGGGAAGAGGTATTACAACTATTAGATAAACTGAAGAGTAGCAAATCACCTGGGCCGGATGGTATACATCCAAGGGTGTTGAAAGAACTGAAATATGAGATTGCAGACCTGCTATTAGTAATCTGTGAACTATCATTAAAATCATCTCTAATACCTGAAGATTGGAGGATCGCCAATGTAACACCAATTTTTAAAAAGGGTTCCAGGGGTGATCCGGGAAACTACAGACCAGTGAACCTCACGTCAGTACCGGGAAAAGTGGTAGAAACCATCATAAAGAATAAAATTACTCAGCATGTAGATAGTCATGGCCTAATGGGAGACAGCCAACATGGCTTTAGACAAGGAAGATCTTGTCTTACTAATCTGTTATGTTTTTTTGAAAGTGTGAATAAACAGGTGGACAAAGGTGAGTCGGTTGATATAGTGTATCTGGACTTTCAGAAAGCCTTTGACAAGGTCCCTCATTAGAGACTTTTGGCAAAACTAAAGAGTCATGGGATAGGAGGCAGTGTACTACTGTGGATCAAGAACTGGTTAAGAGATAGAAAGCAGAGGGTTGGGCTAAATGGCCAATTTTCCCAATGGAAGAAGGTGACTAGTGGAGTACCCCAGGGATCTGTACTGGGTCTGCTACTTTTTGACATATTCATAAATGACCTGGAAAGTGGAATAACGAGTGAGGTTATCAAATTTGCAGACGACACAAAACTGTTTAAAGTTGTTAAAACCCAAGAGGACTGTGGAAAACTGCAGGAGGATCTTGATAAATTAGAAGACTGGGCATCCAAATGGCAGATGAAATTTAATGTGGACAAGTGCAAAGTTATGCACCTAGGAAAGAACAACCCACACTATGGTTACACGATGCAAGGTTCCACATTAGGAACCACCACCCAGGAAAAAGATTTAGGAGTCATCGTAGATAACATGTTAAAACCCTCCGCCCAGTGTGCAGTGGCGGCCAAGAAAGCAAATAGAATGCTAGGTATGATAAGGAAAGGAATGGAAAATAAAACAAAAGATATTATAATGCCTCTATATCGTTCCTTGAATATTGTGTGCAATTCTGGTCACCGTATCTTAAAAAGGATATAGCGTTATTAGAAAAGGTACAGAAAAAGAGCCACCAAAATGGTAAAGGGGATGGAAAGCTACTCCTATGAAGAGAGGCTACAAAGGTTAGGGCTCTTTAACCTGGAAAAGAGACGGCTGAGGGGAGATATGATAGAAGTCTATAAATTAATGAATGGAGTGGAACGGGTAAACGTAGATCGATTGTTTACGTTATCAGAATATAGAAAGACTAGGGGACATGCAATGAAGCTACAGGGTAAACTATTTAAGACTAATAAAAGAAAATATTTTTTCACTGAACGTGTAATCAAACTCTGGAATTTGTTGCCGGAAGATGTAGTAAAGGCTGTTAGTGTAGCTGGGTTTAAAAAAGGTTTGGACAAGTTCCTGGAGGAAAGGTCCATAAACCATTATTAAGAAGGGACCCAGGATATCAATGCTTGACCCAGTACAAGCATTGCGGAACCTGTGTCTTTTGGGGAAACTGCTAGGTACGTATGACCTAGATTGGCCACTGTTGGAAACAGGATACTGTTCTTGATGGACCTTGGTCTGACCCAGTATGGCATATCTTATGTTCTTATGACCTGAATGGTCCCAATAAAAAAGTATCTTGCTTTTTTGTGTTCTTTTGGACGTTGGCGAATATCTTTGTGCTTTTTTGTTGGTTTGGATTGTCCCCTGACAGCACTATTATGTTCTCGCCTTGGAAGGATGCACTCAGCTATGGGGATGATGCCTTACAGCACATTTACCAAAAGCACCCTTATTCCCCAGGACTGAGGACGTTATAGAAGGAAATGATAAAGAGTGGGAAGACACTGTCTCCCTGACACAGAAATTCATAAGAGAAGAACTTCATTATGCATCGCTTCTGGAATACTGTTGACACCAGATTATCCCAAGAGGATTACGTATGAATAAAGGTCCACGTTTGTTCTAGGATGACATGAATTTTTTTTCAGAGTTGGAATGCAATGCTAAATAAGTGTTCCCTGGACCTTATGATATTATTGATCAATACATCCAAAAAAAAGGCAGAAAGCTTGCAACAAGAAATTAATGTTAAATTGACCATGCTTAAGGACAATGATACTAGATACGAGAAATTGTTTGTTTGATTATAAGGGTGTAGCAATGGGCTCTTCAAAGCCTTCTGATATAGCTAGTCTGTATGTGGCAGATTTCAAGAACAAACATTTTGTTGATTATCCTTATAGGGCTAATGTTAAGTTATGGTGCAGATACATCGATGATGTATTTATGATATGGGAATGTGATTCAGTACTCTTGAAATCCTTCTTGGAGTGGATCAACATGCTCAACAATTTACACTTTCAATCTACTTTCAGTAAAGTTTTGGTATCATATTTAGACATTCTGGTGAAGAAGGGTCCAGATGGCTTTCTAATGGACATACCGTAAGCTGACCAATAGGAGCCAGCTTTTATATTAATCAAGTTACCATAATCGTTCATTAAAATGTAATCTCCCCATCAGTCAGTTTTTGCATGTGAAAAGGATCTGCTCACAAGAATCGGAGTTTGAGAAACACGCTTATGACCTTAAAAATCGGTTCATGGTAAAGGGTTACCCACATACCTGTATACAAAAAGCTTACTCGCGTGCAAAAAACACAGACAGGATGTCCCTCCTAAAAAAAATTGGAATGTAGATCCCATAACAATATAGGGCTATCAGTAAGGGAGAAATTTATACATCCAATTATAAAAGAGTCATTTCCCCTCTCTGATTTCTCAAATTGTGCTACAGAGAATGTTGTCTATGTGATTTTGTGCCCATGTAACAAGATGTATGTTGGAAAGATCAAGAGGGAAGTCCGTTCTTGGATTATAGAACACCAGAGCTGCATTAGTAGACGTCTACAGGACAAGTCCCTGGTGAGTCATTGGTCTGAGAAGGCACACCTTACAGTATTTCAGAGCTCACATTTTTTGTCCTTAAAGTTGACAAGGCCAATTGGCGAGGTGGTGATTTGGATAAGACCTTACTGAGGATGGATACATTGGCCCCACATGGCCTTAACCAAGATATTGATTACTCTGTTTTTCTTTGAGGCCTCTGTTGTGCCCTCGCGTTTCAGACTTTGTTTCAATGTTCCATTATTTATGCTTTCACTTCTTTCCCCTTGCTGGATTGTTCTCTCATCCCCCCCCCCCCCTTTTTACGATAATTGTTGCCCTTTTGCTTTTTTGGCAAAAGGTTTTAGTTCCAATGTTGCCCCCTGGTTTGAAGGCTTGCATTTTAACATGACTTTTTCTATTTTTACCTTTTTTGTGTGATTTTATCCTATTTATGTACATCAGTTGTTTGGCTTTTTAGATGTAGGTCTTCCCCCCTGATTCTTAAATATTCATTTTTTACTCTTTCATTTATTTAATTAGTTTAGGTTCTATCATTCCCTTTCCCCCCTTCCTCCCCTCCCCTCCCCTCCCCTTCTTCTTTCCCCTCCCTTTCCCTCTCCCCCCTCCCTCACCCATCCACCCCACTCCCTTCTCCCCCTCTTTCCTTTCCCCCCTTCCCCTCTCTTCCCCATCCCCCTCCCCTCTCCCACACCTCCACCCCACCAACCCCACACCCCCAAACTACACCCTCTTTTTTAAAAAAAAATGTATCCTTTTTTATCATCCAATATTCATGTATTTTATGTGGGGTTTTTTACACCTGTTTTTTAAAGTCTCAACCCATTACATTACATATTTTGTTTGGACTAGCCCTCATTATGACACTTTGTCCTAGGACACCTTGTGCCGGATAAAGACTGTGATACTTCAAGTTTGATACAGCTTAGTGGTCTTTTGCCATCTGTAGGTAATTTTGGGCACCCTTAGGCATTTCTGAAAAGTTTGTATGCTTTATCAGCTTCTAACATTGGTTTAAGGGATGCATCCGCCTATATAGTATAAATCATCGTGAAGGTCGTTTTTTGTTTATATCCACACCAATCTGCTGATAAAATACATGTTCTTTGCAAAAAAATTGTTATTGTTACCCGTTGGGCTTTGCAAGTTTATTGGGTGCCTGTTATCTTTTTTTTTTTTGCATTTTTGTCTTTCGATTATTTGTCTTTTATTCCTCTTCCCCATTGCCCCAGTTTTACTCCCTGTGTAGAGAATTGCTCTGTGCAAATTGTGGGTATAGACATGCGCTGCACCAACAATGTGAGTGTGGTTGCTTGATTAGCCCTTATGACGGCTTTTTAGGGTGAAATTATATGTGATTGTGAGTTTTATACCTTTTTTAATAATAGGCATTGTTATACAAATGTGTTTAGCTTGAAGGTCCTTCTTTTGGTCACTATCGGGATCTTCAGGAATTTGTTTATTTTCGTGCTACCATAGCAACCCCCTTTTGACACCGATTTTTTCCTTCAAATATGCCGACTCTGCGTCCTTCTTCTTGCTGCTGTCTACAGCGCTGTGCACCAGCTGGGAAGTGACCGTGGTGCTGGGGTAAGCGATTTTTCAAAAATTAAAGTTCTTTATTTTTTTATTTATTTAATATCTTTTCTATACCGCGCTCTTTAAAATCAGTGCGGTTTACAGGCAAACAGTAACCTGTACAGTGCGGTGGAAACCTGCACTGTACTTACAATGAACAAGTGGTGTAACTTGGGGCTAAAGTGGGTAACTATATACAGGCTGGGCACTCAGGTCACAGATACAGTATTGACCAGAGTTGCTTAGCAACTATTTACAGGAATAGATAGCTATATACATGTTGCTATTTACAGGTTATACAGTTGTACTAGTGGCGTTGCATCGGTGTGACGTGGGTGTGCAAGGGGCGCTGTCCTGGTGGTTGGGTATGTCTGATTGTGGTTTATCACTAGTCTGGGAGTAGTGTAGGAGGAACACATGGTGTTTCAGTGCCTTCCTAAACTGGGCAAGGTCCGTAATGGACCGGATGGTGGTTGGGAGGGCGTTCCAGCTTGTGCATGCATAGAACACAAAGGCTCTGTTTCTTGTTGCTTGCGAGCATTTTGTGATTGCATTTGGGATTACCAGTGTGTTGGCAGCAAATGACCTTCTGGATCTGTTGGGAGGAGTGGGGTGGACGAGGTCCATGAGTGAGGCGGAGGAGCAATTGTTGATGGCTTTGAAGGTTAGTAATAGTATTTTGAAGGAGAGTCGGCAGTGGACAGGCAGCCAGTGGAGGTGCTTCAAGATTGGGGTTATGTGATCCCTCCTTGAGGCTCCATGTAGCATTCTGGCGGCGGCATTCATTGCAAGCTGAAGTGGGTTCAGCGTGTTCTTCAGGAGTCCATGTAGAATTGAGTTGGCATAGTCGAAGTGGGGGATTATGAATGCTTGATAAATTGTCCTGAAGTCGTCCGGCTCCAGCAGGGGTCGTAGATGCCGGATTGTCTGTATCTTGTGGTAGACTGCCTTGACCATGTTGTTTATATAGGCTTTCGTGTCTAGATGTTGGTCTAATGTGACCCCTAGATAGCGGACCGTGGGTTTGCTTAGGAGCTCGGCGTCTCTTATTTTTAATGAGGTGGGAGGTGTAAATGTTTGGTTCCTGGTCATGAATAGGGCGTCCGTTTTGTTGAAGTTTATTCTGAGGTTTTGGGTGTGGAGCTAGTCAGTGACAGCATCAAAGCAGGTTGTTAGTGGTGAAAAGTCTGGCTGGTCGGTTGAGAATGGCATGTAGAGCAGTACATCGTCGGCGTATACCAGGCAGGCGACGTTGAAACAGCAGTTGAGTGAGCAGATGGGTTGCATGTATATATTGAACAGCAGAGCCGAGAGCGAGGATCCCTGTGGTACCACTTGTTTTTGTTGGAAAGGTTCGGAGGTCGTGGAGCCGGTTCATACATGTTGCCATCTGTCTGTCAGGTATGACTTACACCAATTTAGAGCTGCGACATGGATTATCTTTTCCTTGAGGCACCCCATGAGCAGATCATGATTGACAGAGTCAAATGCTGTGGCAATATACATGAAAATTAGGGCAAATCCATGTCTGATGTTGTCTATTCCAGTGATTAGGGTACTGAAGAGGGTGGTCAGGAGAGTCTTGATGCCTTGTGATTCTCTGAATCCGTGCTGACATGGGTTGAGAGGAGCGATGGTCTCGATGTGGTGTTGGATTTGGCGTTGGACAACCTTTCAATTATTTTGACCAGTAGTGGAATGCTTGAGATTGGTCTGTATGATTCCACCTTCTGGGGGTCTAATTTGTGGTTCTTTAGAAGTGGCCTGATGGATGGATGTTTCAGACTTCATGGGAATGTCCCTGTTGAGAAGGAAAGGTCCATGAGTTTGGACAGGAATGGGCTGAATTCCACGCGCAGTGACTTTATCCAGAATGCTGGGCAAGGGAGCTGTGATGGACATGTGGACTTTAACATTGTTCCTTTTCAATTTATTCTTTAACTTATATCTCAATAGTTTAGTTTTAAGAACAGGTATACACATTTTTATCATAGAGATTGTATATTTCATGATGGGGGGCATCCTTTGAAAGGATTAAAATGTTTCAATTTTTATGTGGGTCTCGATTAGGGTCATTAGTATTTCATTTGCTGTTTGTATAGTTTTGTAATAATATATATGACCCACACCAGTTCATCACATTAGAAATTATAATAGGGGATCAGATGACTGCAGAATAGTATGGTGTCTGCTTGAACTCAATATATTTTAAGTTTGTATGTTTCTATTTATAATATCCTCTAATGTCCAGGTGGTTAATAGTTATACGTTTTTGCATAGCCTCATGAAAGCCAAAATGGATGACGGAAGAAACTCTCTGAAAATTGCCCAGAAACGCAGAGAAGCTAAAGCCAGAGGAGAAAGAAAGACAATCACAGAACTCAACAGAGATTTCCAACGTGCAGCAAGACAGGACAAGGAAAAGTACTACAATGATGCATGCAAGGAAATAGAAGCAGAAACTATTAGAGGAAGAACAAGATCGGCTTTCCTAAAGCTACGAGAGTTAAGGAAAAAGTTCCAGCCTCGAATTGGAATGTTACAAGATGCTCAAGGTTCTATGTTGAATGATGCTGAGAAGATCAAGAAAAGGTGGAAGGAATATACAGAGTTTTTATATGATAAAGATCAAGTGGACCAACAGCCGTTTCAACCTGTACCTTATGATCGGGAACCATTGGTGATGAAAGAAGAAGTTGAAGCAGCATTGAAAGCCTTATCAAAGAACAAAGCACCAGGCATTGATAGCATTCCCATAGAAGTCTTACAGCAATCTGATGCAGCTGTTACCATACTGACAAGGCTCTGCCAAGAAATATGGAAGACAACATCATGGCCAACTGACTGGAAAAGATCTGTGTTTATATCAATACTAAAGAAAGGTGATCCAACTGACTGTGGAAATTATCGCACAATCGCTCTGATCCCACATGACAGCAAGATTCTACTGAAGATTATTCAAAAGAGACTACAACCATACCTGGAACAAGAACTACCTGAAGTGCAAGCAGGGTTCAGGAAAGGGCGAGGAACGAGAGATATCATTGCAGATGTGAGATGGATCCTTGAAAAGATTAAAGAATACCAAAAGGATATCTATTTGTGCTTTATCGACTATAGCAAGGCTTTTGACTGTGTAAACCATGAGAAACTTTGGGCCACATTAAGAAGCATGGGTATACCAGAAAACCTGATCGTACTCTTGCACAATCTGTACATTGATCAAGAAGCAACAGTTCAAACGGAACAAGGAGAAACAGAATGGTTTAAAATAAGCAAAGGTGTAAGACAAGGCTGCATACTTTCCCCCTGCCTGTTTAATTTATATGCAGAAGAAATCATCAGAGAAGCAGGATTGTATGAAGACAACAGAGGTATGAAGATTGGTGGAAGACTTATCAACAACCTTCGCTATGCTGATGATACTACATTACTGGCTGAAAGTGAAGATGATCTGAAACATTTGCTTCTCACAATCAAAGAACATAGTCTCAAAATGGCCCTGCACCTTAATGTAAAGAAGACAAAGATCATGACAACTGGCATAATCAACAGGTTCATCGTTGAAGCAGAAGAAATTGAAATCGTGAACAACTTTAACCTACTTGGATCAACTATCAATAAAGAAGCAACAAGCAGTCAAGAAATCAGACGACGCATTGCTCTTGGCAGAATGACTATGAAAGACCTAGATAAGATTCTCAAGAGCAGAGATGTCTCTCTCCATACAAAGATTCGACTTGTTCAAGCCATAGTATTTTCAATAACATCATATGGATGTGAAAGCTGGACAGTGAAAAAGATATGAAGAAAATTGATGCCTTTGAATTATGGTGCTGGCGGCGAATACTGTGTATACCATGGACTGCCCGAAGAACAAACCAGTCGGTACTAGAGGAGATCAAACCTAAGCTTTCTTTAGAAGCTCAGATGACAAGACTTCGACTTTCATACTTTGGACACATCATGCGAAGAGAGAGATCATTAGAGAGAGACATCATGCTTGGCAAGATAGAAGGTCAATGCAAAAGAGGAAGGCCAGCAATGAGATGGATCGATACAATAACCAGCTACGGGTACCAGTCTGTCAACAATGAGCCGCCTGACTGAAGACCGAACACAATTTAGGATAGCTATTCAGAGGGTCGCCATGAGTCGACTCCGACTCGACGGCACTTAACAACAACAACATGAAAGACTGCTATCAGGATTGGTTAAGTAGAAGAGAATATACCACTGGTGCTCTTATATATTTTGTGCTTCCCTTCTCTCCCCTTCCCTCTCTTGCCTCTGCTCTTCCTCCCGTTCCCTTTCTTCCTCCTCCTCCTCCTCCTCCTCCTCCTCCCCCCTCCCCTCCCTCCTCCCCCTCCCATCCCTTCTTCTCTCCTTTTCCCCTCCCCCTCCCCTCCCATCCCATCCTCCTCTCCCCCTCCCCCTCCTTTTTGCATGATAGGACTCTTTATGCTATCCAGTTTGGTTCTATTTTTATTTAATTATTGTTTTTAGTGTTTGATATATAGTCCTCATTACATGCAATATTCTATCTTGAATGCCATGTTTTTTCTTGATTTTTATATTTTTCTTAATAGACGACATACTGAGCATCATAGTGGTTATTTATTTAATCTATGATCAACTTAGCATATCTGTACGTTTTGTTTTAGATAAGATTGTCAACAAAGGATTGTTATATATATTGATATATGATTTTTATCTGTAAGAGATGTTAGTTATACATTTTATCTATGGTTTTTATCTATGGTTTTGATATCTGCCTTTTAGTTATAGTATATTCTGATTATATATTGTTTTAATTTACTTATTCACTGTGTTTTATTTGTTTTTATCTCACAGAAGTTTTGACCCCTGAGGAAGGCTCCGGCTGAAACACAGCCTATGTAGTGGGCTCTTGTGGTATTGATATTCCTACTGTTTTGACCTGAGTGGTCCCAATATAAAGTATCTTACTTTTTTGTGTGCTCTTGGACATTGGTGAGTATCTTTGTGCTTTTTGTTGGTTTGTGACTGTGACTGTTAAAGGAGTCGCTGAGTTATCTACTGAAGAAGCACTTCAAACTTGCCCCATTGTAGTGGCTCAGCCAGATAAGGGCCACCAATGCACGGCTTATGAGGTGATACTTGTCCACTGATTTCCTTTCCTGGGAGGGTGGTTATAAGGAAGTTCTGGTTGAGGAATCTCTCAGAGGGGGATGGAGGAGGTATGTGACAGGGTGTCTATTCCATCACAGGAAACCTCTCAGGACCAACATTTTTGGCTAACCACCTGGGTATAGGGTTTACCCACCCCTGTGCTGTTTAGGGAGAACCATTCAGTACCTGCTGGCACATGGTTATAATTGAACAGGGACGACTATGTGGGTGGTGGCTGGTAGGGGCAGACCAGAACTTGGTCTGACCCATCTGAGTAGTAGTAACAATACATTCCTAAGTGGTTAGCTGGCAAGGAGAGATCAGCAAAGCTGAACAGAGGGAATTCTGGATCAGGAATAGATCTACATGTCATTTACATAGGGTGAAGATCTTGGGAATTTTTCCAGGGATTCCCTCCCGAGGAGGGGGGAAGGGAGGGAGGTTGAGGCTCCAAGAGCCCTTTCTGAGTCATATTGGGAGTGTAGAACCGGGCTGGTCAGGGAAGCGGACTGTCCTTGGGAACTCCCAGTCCTCACCCTAACTATACCAGGGACTCCAACTAAGGATGTCCTAGCCCGGGAGCCCTAGTTTTGGAGAGAGAAGTATAGCATCTTCCCTTTGGATTGCTGACTGCCAGACATTGGATGTTAATTGCTAGATGCTGGTCATTCTGAGGGTCTAACTGAGCAAGAGATGGACTGAAGGATTCTGGAGCCTGGGTGCTTGACAATTGGCTATTTGCCAATTTTCAGGTACTACAGATGATTTTAATGATAGTTCACAGATTACTAATAGTAGGTCTGCAATCTCATATCTCAATTCTTTCAACATCCTCAGATGTATACCATCCAATCCAGGTGATTTGCTACTCTTCAGTTTATCAAATAGTTGTAAAACATCTTCTCAGTTTATTGATATTTCTTTCAATTCTTCTGATGCCTTAACCTTTAAATAACATTTCAGGCATGGGTAACTTCCTTGCATCTTCCTCAGTAAAGACCGGATTTAGCCTTGTCCCCTCTTAGTGCCCCTTTTACCTCCCTATCATCTAATGGTCCAACTGACTTTCTCACAGGATTTCTGCTACAAGTGTAGTTGAAAACATTTTTATTATGCGTTTTTGCTTCCACAGTAAGCTTTTTTTCCAAATTCTCTCTTTGCCTGCCTTATCAGTGCCTTGCATCTAACTTGGTAGTGCTTATGTTGTTTCCAGTTTTTGTCATTTGACTTCTTTTTCCATTTACTGAAAGTTGCTTTTTGGCTACAACAGCTTCTCTGACCTCATCTTTAAGCCATGCTGGCAGTTTTTTGGCCTTCCTTCCATTTTTCTTAAGGCGTAGAATACGTCTGGTCTGGGCTTCCAAGATAGTATTTTTAAACAATGCCCATGCTTGAATAGTTTCCATACATATTCTGCCCTATTTGTTAGCTGTTAACTTGGAAATTACCACACCCTAACTCAGATCTTGCCAAATTTTCTCGGAATCTAGGAGCCAATTTAAAAATTTAGCCATGCTCCCCCAAAGTTATATTGTAGCTTCTTTTTTAGGGCCTGAGTTGTTTTCTCATTTTCTATGGTAAAAAGAAAGCTTAATAAATCAGGCCCTTAATGTGCCATTGGACGGTGCCAGCAAATGGCAATGACGCTTTTACTCCTGCCCTTCGCACTATTCCCAGTGAGCACACTGCAGCTTATTGGTGACCCTTTATTGCTGCACCTGAGGCAACCTTTTTTTGTTTTTGATTCATATATGTAAAGCAAAAAAAGTCTCTCTTCATAGCCCCTGCACCCTGCCTTCACCTAGTTTCTCTCTCTCCCCCTTGATAGCTCCCTCGCAGCCTTCACCCAGTCTTTATCTCTCCATAGGCCCTTTCCCCAGCCTTCACCTAGTCTCACTATTCCTGTTGGCTTACCTTTTAGAGCTGCAGTGAAATTGCCGCACTGCTAATGTCCCACCACGATTGGCTCTCTGCAAGCAGCTTGAGCTGAATTATGGAGGAAGTTCAGGTTAATTTCAGTTTCAAGTTTTGCGAAATTCAAAACCACACGATTAACCTGAACTTCCTTCACTGTATGGCTCAAGCTGCTTGCAGAGAGCCTATTGTGTTGGGAAATTTGGCGTCTTCACTACAGTACTGGCGCACACAAAAACTTTTAGGGACGTGAAATCCCAGGCGCCAGGGTGCACTTTCTAGGTGCCATGGTGTCCTTGGGTCTGGCATTTATCAAACCCTGCCAGTGCCACACCTTGTGACTTTGGGCAAGTCACTTAACCCTCCATTGCCTCAAATACAAACTTAGACTGTAAGCCCATCGGGGACAGGGAAATACCTAAAGTACCTGACTGAAATTCATTTTGAACTGCTACTGGAAAGGAGTGAGCTAAATACTACTTGTACTTTGAAAAACTGCTAAGGTATCACATTGCAATAAATGCGGCAATTAATATGCACTAACAGTTATCACTCATGCAGCTTAGTAAATAGATCCCTAATAATTTTTTAAGATTTTGTTCATCCTGGGCCAACTACAACATGTCGTGAGTAGAAGAAGTCTTCTGCCTGGAGTCAATAAAAGTCATTTTTTATTCAGCTTTTAGGATAATAACAATAGTTTATCAAAAAAAATGAATGAGCAGTTGAGCAGATTTACATGTTTTGTGGATTCAGTTTTCTAAGTGTTGGTGGTCCATTTATTTATGTTCAGTTTTGTGATGTTTGGCAGTTTTCTCCTCGTTTGCATACTCAAAATGTAATTTCAAACTCCCCATCTAGATTCAAAGTACCACTGGACCTTGGACCTAATTGTCAAAGGAAACACACTTGTAAACTGTTTTCCTTTGAATACTATCCTCAAGCAAAGGATATGTCCACTAACCTTGCTGTGTTGTATGTGCACCATTTTGAAGGAAAATATTCCATGCAAAGCTGACCTGCACGTGTTCTTTCTTCCATAGCCCTAAACTTAACTCTAGCTAATGAGAAGTGACATGATGTTTTCTGGGTGACAAACAAGCTAAGCAATGACATTAAGTAATACTTATTTAATAATCATTAAATTCACAAAAATATATAACTTTTTAAAATGCTCTATTCTATTAAATTTCACCTTCTAATAAAATCCACAGAAAACTAATGGCATGACATTTGGTTTTATTAAGGGATGTTAGGGATTCCAAACAGCTGCAATCTAGATTTGAGTTCCTCTTTGAAAAGCATCATAAGAAACTCTGGAACAACAGGGCCATTGGGTGATGGTGAAAAGAGAGAGAGAGAGATTATTTCTGTGTCTAAGAAAATATTTCACCACGGAAAGATTGTTGGATGCATGGAACAGCCTCCTAGCAGAAGGGGCAGAGATAAGAACTGTATGTGAATGCAGGATCTCAGAGAGAGGAAGGGATGTAGGATGTGGTATGGATGAGCAGGCTGGATAAGGCTCTATGGTCTTATGGGCTGTCATTTTCTATGTTTCTATCCCACAAAGTGATCAAATTTCCATTCTGCATTAATTACTTGCACACTTTATTAGCTTTTTAAGTGCTGAAGCACGGGCACCACATAAATTAAGGACATCATCACAAAGCCTCAAGATTTATATTGTGATCTGATGAACACGGTCTGTAATTTCAGGATTCAGGTATGCTACAGCATACAAAGGATTTTGCTAAAACTCTGCAACATGTATCAGCAGTCATTGGAATTCAGAGGTTTTAGAGTTATGGCTTGCTTGGTCTTCATGGGCTATGGGAAAAAAAAGAACAATTTCAAGATAAGCAAGGTGCATACAACAGAACTAGAAAAAGCAGAACTATTTTGTAGTAGATTGCTTCTATTACATATGTTGTTGTTGTTGTTAAGTGCTGTTGAGACTCTGTGACCCTCTGGATAGTTGTTCTTTTAATTAAAATAATGCTGACTACTATGTGGTTCCTACATTTTTCTGTTGATATATTAATATTTATTTATCTTTACATCAATCAAAATGTTTCAAACTTAGGATATACTGAGATTCCTTAAAAACTGGAAAATGAGTGACACCTAATACAGTAATTTGCAAGTCAGACGAGAGGGAAGCAAACCACTAAGGGACTGTGCAGTTTTGTACTCTATATCAGTGCTTCCAAACCCTTTTGATGGCATGATACACCCAGCACCAGGTTCACTATTTTGCATCACCTTCCCCCCTGACCTTGTCAGTTTTTTCTGTCCCTTACCACCTCCTGGTATCACCACCTTTCCTTCTCTTTCCCTATCCCTTGATATCACCACCTTTCTTACCACCACACTTTTCTTCCTTCCTTCCCATTCCCTTCACATCACTCCTCGGCATCACCTTTCCTTGCCCCACTGGGTTTGCTTCCAGCTGCCCAGAAGACTCTTGGAAAAAATGCTTCTCAGTTGATGTTGCTTTCCTTTCTGCTGGCTTTCAACTCAAGTCAGAACTGCTTGTGAGACCCACCAAAACACTGAAGTTACAACTTGAGAGGGAAACCAGTAGGTGGTAACATGGCACACTGCCCACCGGGGGCTGCTACCCCAGGCAGTCACCAAGTCTGCCTAGTGGAAGGGTCAGCCCTTGGCTTATGATCCTTCCCACCCAAGAACATCTAATAAATATCTTCTTATGCAGTCTAAAACCCACAGACTTGCTTAGCATGTAGATCTCTTTCAGCCATGCAAAGTGTGTTTAGAGAGATTTGAGTTTTGACGAGCCACTTACTCTGGTAAAAGGACAGTATGAAAAGTGCCTCCTCTTAATCTACCTCAAAGAATGGATGAGGTCCACAGAATGTGGACTTTCAGCTAATTTAAGAGGAGGCATTCCCGGGAGGGGGATTAGGAAAAAGCATTGTATGCTCAAATATAGATGTGCTGTTTGTTCCCCAGCCAAATTTAGCCTTCAGGAAAAGCAGGTTTAAAGTGCATGGGTCAGCTGTATCCGTGGGCAACTTTCAAAGTAAAAGTTTCCATACACTTTGCCTCTGGCTAGGCTGTCTTGGAAACTACCCCCAATATATCTTTACTCTGCTACTGTGTCTATGATTTAAGCATTATTGTAGATGTATCATAAGAAATAAATTGAATACTTATATAGCACTATCAATGTGCATGGGATGGTTTTGTATCTATGGTATTTTTCAGACCTCCATCCACAGCAGGGCTTCCTAACTTCTCCTTGGGGCCCCTATAGTCATTTGAATTTTCAAGATATTCACAATAATACGCATGGAATAAATAAACATATATACATTAGCATATCTTATGCATATTCATTGTTGATATCTTGAAAATCCCACTCATCATGGGGGCCCCAGCACATATATGAGATGCCCTGGGATATAGTTATGTACAGTGATATGTACTCTGCTGCAACTTATGTAAAGTTATTGCATTAATAGTATTTTAACTTTTTATTTTATGTCAACTATATTGATTTACTGAGAAGTTCTGAATCTAACTGAAGAGGAATGATCAATCAGAAAATACAGTGTCAACCACAGAGATTAGAGAAAGCCTTTTTTACATCCTTATATCTAGTTATTTGAACCCAGGCAAGATAAGAATGATGGGTCCGATATTGAGTTGTGACAGCTATGTGCCTTTAAGATAATAATCCAGGGCCATAGCCGGCCACTGAAATTGAATATCCGGGTCTGGTGCGGAAGCAAACCGGGCAGCGGCAATATTGAGCCCACGGGTAAAGATAGTCGAGGTTTCCCCATCATACCTTTCTTTACCCTTGGGTTGCTAAATGGGCAGCGGTTCAATATTACTGCTGCCCGGTTAGCAAAGGGTGCCACCTCCGCTCCACCCTGGAACTCCAATGACACACGCCGATTCTACACAGATAGCATCAGGCCGTGTAGCAGTGAAACCGGTGGATATTCATCAGCGCTAACCATGTTAGTACTGATGAAGATTCTTCTATAGCGACATTTACATGGAAAGAGATGAGGAAGGGGGAGGAGATTTAGGATGGAGATGTGAATGAAAACTGGAAGATGGGTAAGGAAGTAAGGAAGAGATATCAAGGTATGGGATATGTGAGAAAAGGAGAGGATGGGAGAGAAAGAAATAGAGGACAGCATGAGCGGGGGGGGGAGAGGAGAGAAGAGAGAGGAAGGTGAGAATACAAAAAGAAGGAAAAGAGATGTGAGTGTATGAAGGAGAGAGATAAGAGGGAAGGGGAAGGAGCGCAAGAGGAGGGAGGACAAGAGATAAAGGGGGAAGATAAATAGTGAGAGGGAAGGAAAGGTGGAGGAGAAGACAGATGAGGGAGAGGTCAGGAGATCGCCTGAGGTACATTGAGCTCAATACAGGAGGATTTTTTGCCAAGAGGAAACCTTGTCTGCCTGCGTCAGGTCTCCTGTCCTGAACTACTTCCCTGACTGCAGCATTAGATGGGAAGGGATCCGCAAAAGCTCTCTGCGGTGCAATCAGCTGTGGCCAAGATCGGCTTCATGTGCCTTCCACAGGCTGCGCAGTGCAAGATGCACTCAGCCTGACTCATGCAAGGATCGGCAAAGGCCTCCCCAGAGCAGGCCCTACTCACCACAGAGATACTGGGCTGGTTCTCCTCATCCTGTTGCATAGAAACTTTATTTGCTGTAGCATTCAGCCTGATGCAGGAGCTACTATAGTCCTCTGTCCATAGATAGGAAGAAAAGGGCCTTCAGACTAAGCACCCCCAGCATGAAAAACAACTAACAGACTGGAGAGAAACCTGGGGAGCAAGGGGGAGGGGTGGGGCTTGGATCACAGAGTTCTGCATCTCGGCTCTGCAGCGGTCTCACCAAACCCTATTATTATTATTAATAATCATTTATATAGTGCTACAAGGCATATGCAGCACTGTACAAACATATAAAGAAGACAGTCTCTGCTCGTTGAGCTTAAAATCTAATCAAGACAGAACAATACAAGAGAAACAAGGGGGTTCAAATAGGGTAGGAGTCACAAAGAGAACAAGGGATTAGGATCCAAATGCGCCCTCAAAGGAGGTAAGCCTTTAGAATGAATTTGAAGAGGGGGAGAGAAGAGACAACATAAAGATAGAGGAACTTTGTTCCATGCATAAGGAGCAAATTCTTGGCCAAGGTCAAAGAAACCTGTCACCTGGAATCTTCATATTCCTGCAGGGCTAGCCTCAGATTACACAGATCTGAACAGCTTCCATCTGCTGGAGACTGAGAACTACTGGCTAGCCATGGATTGCACAGGACCCCTTATAGGTTGATGTCAGCAAACCAGTAGTTCTCAGTCTCCATCTGCTGGCAGGACAGCATAAACCCATGCAATTGGACTAGACTGTAGGGATGATGAAAAAAGAGATAAAGGGGGAAGGCAAATGGTGAGAGGAGGAGGAGTGCAAGAGAAGAAAGATGAGGGAAAGGGATGAGGCATCTGTTATAGGTGGGTAAGGGTGTGTGCTGGGAGAGGAGCACAGGGAATGTGAGAGAAGAAAATGGGAGAGCACAGTTAAGCTAAAGAAAAATAAAAAAATGACAGGAATGAAAAATCAAAAGAAGATGGCAGCAAGGTGGAAAAATCTAGCAGAGAAGATGAAAGAACAGGATCTGTCATGGAAAAGGAAACTTTAATAAGGGGGGGGGGAGGAGAAATAAATAAGGAAGGGCTAAAGAAATGAAAATTGGAAAACTAAATAACAGAATGAGGAAAACAGGAAAGAAAATGGAGAAAGATCAAGAAAGAAAAATGAAGTAAGAAAAAATGTAGATTAAGAAATAGAAATGTTTGAAAATATTTTTACGAATTCTTCCACTGCAATTGAACAGGTGGAAGGATTGAAGCTTGTGAGATTGATCCTAGAGAGAGTGTGTGGAGGGTGGGGTAGAAGAAAAAGTTAACCCTCTCTGGCATGCTGACCTCTCTACTTCTTGCACTCAACCCCTCTCCCCAAGATAAACAGGCAGGCTACCCCTATAGCTTGTACCAGTGGCTCAAGCCTTTGTTATGTATGTTAGATGAAGACACAGCAAACGTTGGTCACCTCACACCGGGCTTGGCACACTCTCTCCAGCAGAATTCACAGCAATGACTTCTAAGGGACTTGCTGTGAGGGAAATGTCACAATGGAAGGAAGTTGTTCTGCAGATTTCAGATTTTGTGTTCACATCATTCACTCTGTACTCTGTAGCAAGCACCGATGGCTCCCAGGAGATCTGCATAGTGGTGCCAGTCACCAATGGACTCTTGATCTTCGGAGGACAAGGTGCTGAAAGAAATCACAGAAGTTGTATTTTTTCCAAAAGCAGGCACTGTTTGATCATATTTCACTCTTTATCTCAGCATTAAAGATTAATATAATTTGACCCTGTTCTGCCTAACCTGCAGCAATAAATTAGAAATATTTACTTAAGAAAATCATCTCTGCTTGTGTCTATGGATGCTGAAGAGAGAACTTTATCTTTATTTAATTTCTTGATATACCGCCCAGGCTGAAAGGCATTAGAGCGGTTTACATACGCTACAAGCAGGTACTGGATATATTCTCTTGTCCCTGAAGGGCTCACAATCTACATGTGTACCTGAGGCAACAGAGGGTTAAGTGGCTTGCTCAAGGCCACAAGGAGTGCCTATAGGACTAGACAGCCCAGTCCATACAGCCCAAGATTATTGTCCCTAAATTGAACCCTCGGCCCTCATATGTTTTCAGTGGTAGTTCAAAGTGACTTAAATTCAGGTAAAGTTGGTATTTCCCTATCCCGAGAAGACTTCTAATGGGTCAATAATTTAACTCCACGATCAGTGTCTTTTTAATATGCCAGTCACAGTGTTTAAATAAAATACGTATATCTATACTGTTAGCTGCATAGTGAGCAGTGCTGAATGTACATGGAGAGCAGTTGCCGCTGAAGCTGTCCATAGAACGTTATTATATTTGAGACAACAGGTAAGCCAGTTATCCGGACAGCGGACTGAATATTGCTGCTCTTCAGATAACTTGGCACTTCAGAAAAAAAAGAACCTTCTCATTAAAAAAAAGAAACATTTTTGTAAAGAAAATACAATCTTAGAATCCAGTTCTTATCTGATTCAAGGGCAAAAGTCACTACCTGGGCAGCTATAAACAGCTGAGAACTTTCCAAAATAATGTGTTAAGTCCAAACCATCTGCCAAGATCTCTGCCCTCTGATCTCTCCTCTGCTGCTGCTTCTTCCAGTGCTGATATAATAAGCCCAAGAGAGAGATGGAACTACTTTCTTAGATGATATGAGATCTCTAAAAGATACTTTTTCACCATGTCCATAGTAGATATTAAAATGGACAATGGAAAATGTATAAACCAATGGTTCAAATGACAGCTTTGGTTCTCCAAAGCCTCCATCCTATGGCTCACTATTCTTCACCTTTAATAAGGGCAGCGTTACATCCTTTCTACTCTGTCACTTACTGTTCCAACACTCTGGCCCATTTTTCTGTCACCCCAAAGTCTCTGCTTGCACATTACACTGGACCTATGACAAATTAGTATTCTCAATAATTTTGTCCAATCTTTGAGTCAAGGACTCTTCCATCCAAGTTTGAGCCTTCATCACTTTTCCTAAGGATGTTCAATCCATACCTTTAAAAGCACTTTGTTTCCCACACCAGCAGGGCCGGATTTACCTTGAGTGAGGCCCTACGCCAACAAAAATTGTGGGCCCCCAGCAGGGGCGGCCCAAGGGGGGTGCGGACCTCATTTGCATAAGGGGCCTCATTTGCATAAATATTTGCATAATGTTACCATATACTAACTTTTAGTAAACGTGCCTCTTAATGAGTGTATGGATAAAGAAAGACTAAAAGATTTCTACATTACTATAATCCAGTGCCAACTGCCAGACACATTAGGAACTACTACAAACACTGCCCATAGTAAACCCGCCGTATCCTAACAGCACTACCAGGACTCACAAAGCACCATACTCTACCAATCAAAAGGCAACACTGCAAATATTAAACCAATACATTTCAGAGAACAACAATACATGACCTACTGGGGAAAGAGAACAAGTGGCAATGTCAAATAGGAATTATATAAACAGAACACCTCAGCTCAGTTACACATGCAGAACATAGACCATCACCAAACAAGTAATCACAATTTAGAAATAGGAAGACAATAATTAAACTGGGAATCCCAAAAGCCAAACTTGGAATGTACAACACTGTAGAAATAAAACAATACATTAATTTGCTCTTGTACTAAACAAAGCACAGATGTTAATGATGCACATTTACCAGAGCTGACATATTCCAATTAATAAATTCAAAATAAAGAGATATTTTTCTACCTTTTGTGCATTTTTTTCAGCTGCAATTGCTCCAGCCACTTTCTTCTGGTTTCTTCGTGTCTTCTGCTAACTCTCCATCGTCTGCTGTCCATTTGTCCTTTCTTCTCTCTTCTAGATTTTTTTCCATTCTCTCTCTACATCTGCTTTAACATACTAATCTTTCTCCTTTTGCTCTTTCCTCATTCCTATTTCATCCACTCAAATATTACCCCTCCATCCTCAATCCCCACTTACTCTCCCAATACCCGGCCAATTGTAGATTTTTTATCCCTCCCACACAAAATATTTTTCCCTTCTCCATTTTACTCTTCCAGCCCCATCCCATTCTAATCCTCCCCCAACATCAGCTCCCTTCTAGTTCCAGCCTCACCCAGCATCCATTCCCTTCTAGTCCCTGCATCAGCCCATTTCCAGTCCTAGCCATCCATCAGCCCATTTCCAGTCCTAGCCCCCCCATCACCCCACTTACAGTCCTTAACCCCCATCACCCCATTTTCAGTCCTTAACCCCCCATCACCCCATTTTCAGTTTAAGCCCCCCCTATAACCCATTACCAGTCCTAACCCCCCATCAGCCCACTTCCAGTCCTAACCCCATCAACCCATTTCCAGTCAGCCCCCCATAGCCCATTGCCAGTCCTACCCCCCCCCATCAGCCCACAGCCCATTACCAGTCCTAACCCCATCATCCCACCTCCAGTTTTAACCCCCCAGCCCATTTCCAGTCCTAGCCCCCCATAGCCCATTACCAGACAACCCCCATCAGCCCACAGCCCATTACCAGTCTTAACCCCCCCAAAGCCCATTACCAGTTCTAACCCCCCCCAACAGCCCATTACCAGTCCTAACCCCATCAGCCCACCTCCAGTCTTAACCCCCCAGCCCATTTCCAGTCCTAGCCCCCCCATAGCCCATTACCAGACAACCCCCATCAGCCCACAGCCCATTACCAGTCTTAACCCCCCAAAGCCCATTACCAGTTCTAACCCCCCCCCAACAGCCCACAGTCCATTACCAGTCCTAACCCCATCAGCCCACCTCTAGCCTTAACCCCCCCCCAGCCCAGCCCATTTCCAGCCCCAGCCCCCCAATAGCCCATTACCAGCCCTACCCCCCCCAGTCCATTTCCAGCCCCAGCCCCAATAGCCCATTACCAGTCCTACCCCCCCATAGCCCATTACCAGTCCTACCCCCCCCAATTGCCAATTACAATTCCTACCCCCCCCCCATAGCCCATTACCAGTCCTACCCCCCCCCCCCGGCCTAAAGTAAAATTTAATTTAAAAAAAAAACCTGGTGGCTGCCGCCGCGGGGCCCCCTCTGCTGCCGCGGGGGCCCCGTCTACAAGCTGGTCGGGTCCGGTCGGGTCTCTCTCCCTCCCTCGCTGCAGGCTGCAGGCTGCGAGAGACGCATCTTCGCGTCTCTCGCAGCCTGCAGCGAGGGAGGGAGGGAGAGAGACCCGACCGGACCCGACCGGACCGGACCGGACCCGACCAGCTTGTAGACGGGGCCCCCGCGGCAGCAGAGGGGGCCCCGCGGCGGCAGCCACCAGGTTTTTTTTTAAAATTAAATTTTACTTTAGGCCGGGGGGGGTAGGCTACCCCCCCCGGCCTAAAGTGAAATTTATTTTAAGAATAAAACCTGGTGGCTGCCGCCGCGGGGCCCCCTCTGCTGCCGCGGGGGCCCCGTCTACAAGCTGGTCGGGTCCGGTCCGGTTGGGTCGGGTCCGGTCGGGTCTCTCTCCCTCCCTCGCTGCAGGCTGCGAGAGACGCGAAGGGAGAGCGTCTCCACGCATCTGTGTTAAGTCCGCAGGGGCTGATGGGAAATCCCATCAGCCCCTGCGGGCTTAACACAGACGCGAGGAGACGCTCTATCTTCGCGTCTCTCGCAGCCGGGAGGGAGGGAGGGAGACGAGACTCGACCCGACCCGACCAGACCATCTTGTAGACGGGGCCCCCGCGGCAGCAGAGGGGGCCCCGCGGCGGCAGCCACCAGGTTTTTTTTTTAATCGAGTTGAAAAAAAAAACTGGTTCTATTTTTTGTGGGCCCCTGCCGGTTGTGGGCCCTACGCCATGGCGTACATGGCGTATACGTAAATCCGGCCCTGCACACCAGTGTTCCTGATCTTTCCTCTTTCAACAGCAGATGATAAAATTGGGAACAATCCATTCACCAATATCCTTTCTGCTCCCAACACATCACTAATGTCAGTGAAGCCCCAAGAGCAGAAACCACTCCCAAAATACCATTTGTCTGAGCCACAACTTCAGTTAGAACATAAGATATGCCATACTGGGTCAGACCAAGGTCCATCAAGCCCAGTATCCTGTTTTCAACAGTGGCCAATCTAGGTCATAAGTACCTAGCAGTTTCCCCAGAAGACACAGGTTCCTCAATGCTTGTATTGGGTCAAGCAGTGATATCCCATGTCCCTTTTAATAATGGTTTATGGACGTTTCCTCTAGGAACTTGTCCAAACCTTCTTTAAACCCAGCTACACTAACAGCTTTTACTACATCCTCCAGTAAAAAATTCCAGAGTTTGATTACACGTTGAGTGAAAAAATATTTTCTCTTATTAGTCTTAAATAGGTTACCCTGTAGCTTCATTGCATATCCCCTAGTCTTTTTATATTCTGATGATGTAAACAATCAATCTACGTTTACCCATTCCACGCCACTCATTAATTTATAGACCTCTATCATATCTCCCCTCAGCTGTCTCTTTTCCAGGTTGAAGAGCCCTAACCTTTTTAGCCTCTCTTCATAGGAGTATCCTTCTATCCCCTTTACCATTTTGGTGGCTCTTCTCTGTACCCTTTCTAATAACGCTATATATTTTTAAAGATACGGCGACCAGCAAGTGTCCAATTTCTGGGTCTTTAAGGGGTCTTGCAATACTCAAGGCTGAACGAGAATGCCTCATCCCATCAAGATAAGCCCTCCCTTGGCCAGCTTCTACCCCAGAGACTTCATCTCAGTTGCAGGATCCACAAAGCTATCCAATGTTTGATGACCAATGGCTATGGGAGCTCTGGGCTCTGTGGGGTAAGTTTGGGGCCACCCCTTGTGCTTTCCCATAACTGCCTCAGCACAAGTGCCTCAGGAAACAGTAGACACCATCAGAACTTACTACTCTACTTCTATTCCTGAGGCCATCTTGCTCCATCCCCGGAGTGATGCCATTTTCATCTGCAGAGAGTGGTGGTTCCCAAGGCTACACTGCTGTTTTGGTAGAGACAGCAAGTAGGTGACAGAAATGGCAAGTGACATTGCCTTTTTGATAACATCTAAGGCATCAACATTCTTTCCATTGGCTCTAATCTTCAGAAACTACTCTAACGGGGAGTAAATAGTTATCCATATCCATTTAATTCTCTCTACTGACATTCACAGTACACATTTTGCCAGCTGGTACATAATCTGTTAGTCTTTTTTTCACTGATGCAAATGCCTCTCCACTGGGAATGGATTAAGACTGCCAGCTCATTCACATTAGCCACTGAACAGCTTTCAAATGGTAATGATTTTTGGTCTCTAGTGGCCTGACCTGAATTGGACCTGTCAGCCTAGAGATAAAAAGCTCTGTATCTTTGTACTACTTCACTGCAAAGTATTCTTGAGCTGATAGTGTTCCCATTGTTTGATAATTTTCTCTCTTGAATTCATGCAATCTGCAGATTCAGTGAAGACTTATGCTTATTGGGTTCAGCCATCTGACAGATAAAGAGAAGCTACTTACCTGTAACGGGCTTCTCTGTGGACAGCATGATGTCAGCCATACATAGATTATATCATCCGATGACACCATGGATGGATTAGCTCTCCTAAAGCCCAGAAAAGCCTAGAAAGGCCTTTCTGAGCATTTGTTAACCACTCCTCGCCCACCATGTCCACCCATTTCTGCCTCACTTCATTCTCCAGCTGACAGTAGGTTCGTCTTAGAGGGGAAGCAGTGGGACTGTGTGGCTGAGTTATCCTGCAGAGATCCTCTGTTACAGGTAAGAACCTTTCCTTTTTCTGAGGACAAGCAGGATGAGTCAGCCACGCATAGATGACTCCCAAGCAGAGGACTGTGGAGGGTCATTCTGCAGAGCTTTGCATGTTCACCCTTTACAGCACATGTAGCTGGCTATGGTAGGATGATGCGGTGTGAAGGAGGCAAAGATATGAAGACAGTAGTACAACAGATTGCATATCATGTTGAAAATGTGAAAGGAGGAATCTAAACAAATGGTGTGGCTATGGGTCATATAGCGATGATGTGAACGAGGACTAAAAGTTGGCAAAAAAGCAGTCAGATGCAAAATCTGTAAGCCAGTCCTGAAGACCAGGCCTTTGTGCTTGGAGCATCAAAAGTAGCTGCAGGAGAAGGCCCATGTCTGGAGAGTGTATCAGGGTGGGCTGTTTGGACAAAGGAGGCAGCAGTCTGATTGTATGGATGGAGTGGAGAGATGATGGGAAGATAGTTTGGATAAGAAGTGGCAGATGATTGCAGGGGTTTTGATGAGGAAACCTTTTCAGTGTATATTGTGTAGTGTTTCAGCCTGGATGGGAATGCAGCTGTAGATGGCTAAGAGCCATTGAAGACTGAGGGCAAGTGGGGGAGTTACAAAGTAAACTGGAGTGAATGCCCTGACTAAATTAGAGGGAGTATCCCCCTTGCTAAACAACTGAATGGTGAAAGGGAATGATGACTACAACACAGGCAGGGACTCCATGTGGATACTTAGGAACTGCACTATTTTCCCATGATCGCATGTGTGAGCTGCCTTTAGCTCAAGATTCTCTGCTTACTGACTTGTTTGACTGAGGTGAGACCTGTAAGAAGAATCATTGATGCGAACAGTCGATCATGATGGACTTTCCAGCCTTAACTAGTCACCACAGACCTTGGGGAGAGCAAGCAGATTTTTCCAGTCATAGACTCTTGGTAGAACTCCTCCATCATCATTATTGATGGAATGGGGAAATCTATATTTGAGTTCCTCATCTAAGATGGGACTTCTTGTTAAGCAATACTAAAGGTATGTGGGCTGAGCTGCCCTCCATAGAGGAGATTGTTTAAGAACATAAGAACATAAGATATGCCATACTGGGTCAGACCAAGGTCCATCAAGCCCAGTATTCTGTTTCCAACAGTGGCCAATCTAGGTCATATGTACCTAGCAGTTTCCCCAAGGGACACAGGTTCCACAATGCTTGTATTGGTTCAAGCATTGATATCCTGGGTCCCTTCTTAATAATGGCTTATGGACCTTTCCTCCAGGAACTTGTCCAAACCTTTTTTAAACCCAGCTACACTAACAGCCTTTACTACATCCTCCGGTAACAAATTCCAGAGTTTGATTACACGTTGAGTGAAAAAATATTTTCTTTTATTAGTCTTAAATAGTTTACCCTGTAGCTTCATTGCATGTCCCCTAGTCTTTCTATATTCTGATAAGGTAAACAATCGATCTACGTTTACCCGTTCCACTCCGCTCATTAATTTATAGACTTCTATCATATCTCCCCTCAGCCGTCTCTTTTCCAGGTTAAAGAGCCCTAACCTTTTTAGCCTTTCTTCATAGGAGTATCCTTCCATCCCCTTTACCATTTTGGTGGCTCTTCTCTGAACCTTTTCTAATAACTCTATATCCTTTTTAAGATACGGCGACCAGAATTGCACACAATATTCAAGGTGCGGTCTCACCATGGAACGATATAGAGGCATTATAATATCCTTTGTTTTATTTTCCATTCCTTTCCTTATCATACCTAGCATTCTATTTGCTCTCTTGGCCGCCGCTGCACACTGGGCCGAGGGTTTTAACATGGTATCCACAATGACGCCTAAATCTTTTTCCTGGGTGGTGGTTCCTAATGTGGAACCTTGCATCGTGTAACCATAGTTTGGGTTGTTCCTCCCTAGGTGCATAACCTTGCACTTGTCCACATTAAATTTCATCTGCCATTTTGATGCCCAGTCTTCCAATTTATCAAGATCCTCTTGCAATTTTCCACAATCCTCTTGGGTTTTAACAACTTTAAATAGTTTTGTGTCATCTGCAAATTTGATAACCTCACTCGTTATTCCACTTTCCAGGTCATTTATGAATATGTCAAAAAGCAGCGGACCCAGCACAGATCCCTGGGGTACACCACTATTCACCTTTCTCCACTGGGAAAATTGGCCATTTAGCCCTACCCTCTGCTTTCTATCTTTTAACCAGTTCCTGATCCACAATAGTATACTGCCTCCTATCCCATGACTCTTTAGTTTTGTCAAAAGTCTCTCATGAGGGACCTTGTCAAAGGCTTTCTGAAAGTCCAGATACACAATATCAACTGACTCACCTTTGTCCACCTGATTATTCACTCCTTCAAAAAAACATAACAGATTAGTAAGACAAGATCTTCATTGTCTAAAGCCATGTTGGCTGTCTCTCATTAGTTCATGACTATCTACATGCTGAGTAATTTTATTCCTTATGATGGTTTCTATCATTTTTCCCGGTATTGACGTCAGGCTCACCGGTCTGTAGTTTCCCGGATCACCCCTGGAACCCTTTTTAAAAATTGGTGTTACATTGGCGATCCTCCAATCTTCAGGTATTAGAGATGATTTTAATGATAGTTCACAGATTACTAATAGCAGGTCTGCAATCTCATATTTCAGTTCTTTCAATACCCTTGGATGTATACCATCCGGCCCAGGTGATTTGCTACTCTTCAGCTTATCTAATAGTTGTAATACATCTTCTCGATATATCAATATTTCCTTCAATTCTTCTGCACCTTTAAATACCACTTCAGTCATGGGTAACATCCCTACATCTTCCTCAGTAAAGACTGAAGCAAAGAATTCGTTCAGTCTCTCCGCTATCGCCTTGTCGCCTCTTAGTGCTCCTTTAACCCCTTTATCATCTAATGGACCAACTGACTCTCTCACAGGTTTTTTGCTACGAATGTACTTGAAAAGGTCTTTACTTCGCGTTTTTGCTTCTGCAGCAAGCTTCTTCTCAAATTCTCCCTTTGCCTGCCTTATCAATGCCTTGCATTTGACTTGCCAGTGCTTGTGCTGTTTCCAGGTTTCGTCGTTTGGCTCTTTTTTCCATTTCCTGAAAGATGCTTTTTTGGCAACAACAGCCTCTCTGACCTCCACTTTAAACCATGCTGGCAGTTTTTTGGACTTCTTTCCACTTTTCTTAAAGCATGGAATACAGCTGGTCTGGGCTTCCAAGATAGTATTTTTCAACAACAGCCAAGCCTGATATACGTCTTTAACCTTTGCAACTGCTCCTTTTAGTTTTTTCTTGACTGTTTTCCTCATTTTATCATAGTCTCCCTTTCGAAAGTTAAAAGGTAGTACTGTGGATTTCCTTACTATCCCTTCTCCACTAATTAAATCAAAGGCGATCATGCTATGATCACTATTGCAAGTGGCCCCAACAACCTTATCTCTTGCACTAGATCTGGTGTTCCACTAAGGATTAGGTCTAATATGGCTTCCCCTCTGGTCGGTTCATGAACCAGCTGCTCCAAGAAGCAGTCATTTATTTCATCTAGGAACTTTATCTCCCTAGCATGTCCTGACGTGACACTGACCCAGTCGATACCGGGGTAGTTGAAATCACCCATTATTATTACTGTGCTGTAACTTTTGTTAGCTTCCTTGATTTCTTTGAGCATTTCATCATCCATTTGGTCATTCTGGCCAGGCGCTCGATAGTACACCCCCACTGCCATTGCCTTCCCCCTTTTACATGGAATTTCAATCCATATAGATTCTACAGCAGATTTTGTTTCCTGCAAAACTTTAATCCTTTCTGACTCAATGCCCTCTCTAACATAGAGAGCAACCCCTCCACCAATTTGATCAGTTCTATCATTACGATATAGTTTGTACCCAGGTATCACAGTGTCCCACTGGTTGTCGTCCTTCCACCATGTCTCTGATATTCCAATCATATCTAACCTTTCATTTAGTGCTATATATTCTAACTCTCCCATCTTATTTTTTAGACTTCTAGCATTTGCATACAAGCATTTTAGAGAATGTATTTTATCCATATTAATTTGTCTGTTAGACATGAGTAATTTGGGATCTTTAAGCTCTGTCTGCTCCATACTTGAGGGCATTTGGGCTACTTTACTCTTTTGTGGAACCTCTCTGCTTTTGGTAGTATCCTTCAAAGATACATTCTTCCGAACCATCTGCTCTTGGGCGACTGTCGGCTTTCCCCTAATATCTAGTTTAAAAGCTGCTCTATCTCCTTTTTAAAGGTTAATGCCAGCAGCCTGGTTCCATCCCGGTTAAGGTGAAGCCCATCCCTTCGGAAGAGCCCCTCCTTTCCCCAGAATGTTCCCCAGTTCCTAACAAATCCAAACCCCTCATCTCTGCACCATTGTCTCATCCACGCATTGAGACTCTGGAGCTCTTGCATTCTTGGGAGTTGTGAGGGGTTCTTGTCATTAGAAGGATAACCTGGGAATAGGAAGACCATCTGCGTGGATAGAAAAAGAACAATCAAAGGTGAGCAAGGATCTCTGCCTGTTGATATGGGCAATGGTATCTGGATGAACATAGTGTAGGCATAGTGCAGCACACTCAGCCCCCCAGCTGACCCATAGGTGCTGTTTCCAGTACCTGGATGTGGAAACATGAGGGTCCTATTGATTTTTGGTGCCATTTCCAGTAATGGTGGGTTCTCCCTGGTACCTCAGGTGCAAGGCATGGGATTTTTCATCCCAGTTGAAGGTAGATAGAGGGGTCAGGTGTTGGATGTCAGGCATAACATGAACCTATTGAGAAAGAGATTGTACATATGGGTAATACCTACCTTAAAACATCATCCAAAGCATAAAATGGTTGGAGAAATGGTCCAGTTGATTGATTTACAGAGGTGAGAAGTCCATGGTTGGATCTTTGACAGAGAAAAACCCTCAACAGAAAAGAGTGGAATTGGTCAAGGGGAACACCAGGAAATGTCTAAATGGTTATAAAAAGAGAGAGCTCGGGAAGCATACAAGAGCTCAGGGAGGTTGTGAGCACATTGTAAATCTGGGAAATATAGTTTTTGAGAGTCCTGAGCTGACAAAATGGTCAGGAGTTTGTAGAGAAGGAAAATGGCAGGACTTCATATACAGGCAATTGAATACCTGGAACTATAAGCACAAGAGATGCACTATGTTGAGCAGGAGAAATTGCCCAGGGGGTGACAAAGAAGAGACCATAGCTGGGTGCCTTGGAGGTCATAGGTCTCATGATTTGCTGATATAGTCTCTGTCAGGCCCTGGCAAGATGGCAGCAAGTGTGCCAAATGCTAATGAGCACAATTGTGAAGCAAAAGGGAGCAAGTTGGTAGTCCCAGTCAAGGAAGCCTCCAGAATCCTAGTAGTCATTCTGCATGGATCATTTAGAGCCCAATAAAGGTTGAAAAGTGATAAGTCAACTACATCAAGGTAGTGACATGAGAAAAGGGCAGCAGATAAAGGCGAGATAGGCCATCTAGTCTGGCAAAGCTTGTGCCTGCCACATTTTGCAAGTTTTCTCCCCTTCAATGTATATATGAATATATGTATGGAGGGTTGAAGCTAATGCTCAGTACAAGCTAACCCCCACTGTATCCTTGTTTGGAGTAGTAACCACAGGTAGAGGCCGGTGGAGCATATTGATTTCTCTTGCTCAGAAAGGGCAGGGTAATGACAAGGCTCTGGTGGATCCGCAGTGAGTGCATAAGCTGATACACTGGCTGAGAGTGCTATGCTATGGAGGATTGCCTGCATGAGAAGGACTAGCCCTATATTAGGAAGAATTGTTCTGTCTGAGTGGATAAGATGGCAGAGCTTTTTCACTGTCTGGTAGAGCATGCTGAAAAACTGCCTGTACAGAAAGCTATATGTCACAGCTAGGCTTGCTGTAATAGAAGGAAAGGGATGGACACTATGAGGGGTATTTTTCAAAGCCATTTAGGTGGTTTAAAGACCTGATGCTGGTTGGGGTTCATGTTACTTGTGCCATAGTTAGTGGTTAGTGCTGCTGAATATCCCCAGGTGCCGCCACTGAATGCCCTGATGCCCAGCTAGTGTTGAGGCCTCCAGAGGTAGATCAGAAGTGACACACAGGGATTACTGACTAGAGGCAATATTTAGCTCCCAAGGCAGCAAATGTCAGGCACCTGAAAGGCTTGCCTAATTTTTGCTGCTGAAGCTAACTGGGTAGCTGCATTAAACAGCAGATAATAGTCAGTAGGCTTGATGAGTCTCAGCAAACTCTCTGTAACATCTTGGATTTTTGGCACCTGAGAGTTTGCTGAGACTCATCAAGCCTACTGACTATTATTTGATGTTGCTCATCCATGTCGGCACAAATGATACTGCTAGGTATCCCTCTGAGCATATCAAAAATGATTTCATGACTCTGGGACAAGGGGTGAAGAAGACGGGTGTGCAGGTGGTGTTCTCTTCAATTCTTCCTGTTGAGGGTAAAGGCCAAGGCAGAGAAGCTCGCATTCTGGAGATGATTGCAGGGCTGCATGGATGGTGTCATTTAAGAGTGTTTTGGTTTCCTGGACCATAGGATGATTTTCCAAAGGCTGCAGAGCAGAAATGGTGTCCACCTATCCAAGAAGGGTCAAAGTGTCTTCCACAGCAGATCGACTTACCTACTGAAGAGGGCTTTAAACTAGATTCATTGGGGATGGGTAAAGAAAGCTCCCAGATAAGTGAAAGCCTTCTGGTAAGTAAAACATTAAATACCTTTGTAGAAATGGGTAAAAGGGGCAACATCTGAAAAGCGGTGTGCATAAATGCCCGAAGTATGGGAAATAAGATCCCAAATGTTGAGGCTTTAATGGAAGAGGCCGACTTGGATTTAGTGGTAGTTACGGAGACATGGTTCATGGATAACCATGACTGGAATGTAATTATAACCAGGCTATACTTTATTCAGGAAGGACGGGGTAGGAAGGAGAGGAGTAGTACTATATGTAAAAAAATAATATTAAAGCTATAGAATTACAGGGCTTACAAGGGAGTGAGGAGGCACTGAGGGTTAAACTAGAAAGAGGAAATGGGAAATCCATTTGGATTGGTGTGATATACAGATCTTCTTCACAGGGAGATGAAGTGGACAGAGATTTAATTGAAAATATATGCAATATTGCCATGAAAGGAGAAGTATTCCTGATAGGTGATGCTGGATGCTGATTGGCACATCCCTGTTGCGTGTCATCTAGAAGTAAGGCGATCCTAGATTCTCTACAGGGAGAACTATTTCAGCAACTAGTAACAGAACCCACACGTGAAGGGGCCATACTGGATCTTGTGCTTACCAATGGGGAAAGTGTTTCTGGTGTTATAGTGGGAGATCATCTCATCCAGTGATCACCAGATGGTGTGGTTCACTATTAGGACTAGGGATAATTAAGACCCTCGCTTCTGAATGGACTTTAACTTTAGGAAAACTAACTTTGCCACGATGGAACAATACCTCAAAGAGTTGTTAGAAGGATGGGAACAGCTGGGGGATGTAGAAAAGCAATGGGCAAAACTGAAAGGGTAGAAAAGGCAACAGCAAATGCTAAAAGGATGTTTGGGTGCATATGGAGAGGAATGGTTAGCAGAAAAAAGGAAGTGATAGTGCCTCTGTATAAGTGGTGCGACCTCATTTGGAGTATTGTGTGCAATTCTGGAGACTGCACCTTCAAAAGGATATAAACAGGATGGAGTCAGTACAGAGAGTGGCTACTAAAATGGTTAGTGGTCTTCATTTTGCTTCCAGTGATCACCAGATGGTGTGGTTCAGTATTAGGACTAGGGCTGTTAGAATCCATTCAAAGGTGAGGATCTTAGACTTTAGGAAGACTAACTTTGCCAAGATGGGCCAATACCTCAGGGAGTCGTTAGTGGGATGGGAACAGCTGGGGGATGTAGAAAAACTGGGCAAAACTGAAAGGGAATATTTTAAGGGCAACCAACCTTTTTGTTAAAATGGTAAATAAAGGTAAAAGGAAAAGGAGACCGCTATGGCTTTTAAAAGAAGTAGCTGAAAAAGTGAAGAAAAAGAGGGAGGCCTTCATGAAATACAAGAGATCACAGAGAGAGGAAGACAGGCATCTATATTTGGAAAAACGTAAAGAAGCTAGCAAAGTAGTCAAGAAGGCAAAGATTCAAAAGGAGGAGGAAATAGCCAATGCAATAAAATGGGGGGATAAGACATTTTTCAGATATGTTAGTGAGAAGAGGAAGGGCAAAAGTGGTATTGTCAGACTCAAGGGTGCAGGGGAGGAATATGTAGAAGCTGATAAGGATAAAGCGGAATTGCTTAACAAATATTTTTGTTCTGTGTTCACAGATGAAGAACCAGGAGCAAGACCTCAGAAAACACCCACAAACAGGAACAGAAGCGAGGGACATCTTAAACAATTTTCAGAAGACTGTGTTCGTGAGAAACTAGCTCAACTTAAAGTAGACAAAGCAATGGGACCAGATGGGATACACCCTAGAATACTGAGGGAACTTGGGGACATTCTAGCAGCTCCACTAACTGACCTTTTCAATGCCTCGTTGGAGTCGGGAGTGGTGCAAAAGGACTGGAGAGAGGCTCATGTGGTACCTTTACACAAAAGCAGAAGTAAGGATGTGGTTGAAAACTACAGGCTGGTTAGTTTAACTTCGGTGGTGAGTAAATTATTGGAAACGCTGCTGAAAGAGAAAATAGTGAGGTTTCTGGAGTCCAGTGGATTACAGGATCCGAGGCAGCATGGATTCACCAGAGGCAGGTCTTGTCAAACAAATCTGATTGATTTCTTTGACTGGGTGACCAGGGAGTTGGACCGAGGGAGACCCCTAGAAGTGATATATTAGATTTCAGTAAAGTCTTTGACACTGTTCCTCACAGGCAACTTATAAACAAACTGAGCACCCTAGGGATGGACCCTAAAGTTACTGCTTGGGTTAGAAATTGGTTGGGTGGGAGGCGACAAAGAGTACAGGTAAATGGAGCTCACTCTGAGGAGAAGGATGTTACCAGTGGTTTGCCCCAGGGATCTGTCCTTGGTCCGATTGTTTTTAACATCTTTGTTAGTGATATAGTGGAAGGGCTGTCGGGTAAGGTTTGCCTCTTTGCGGATGATACCAAAATCTGCAATAGAGTAGACACCCAGGAAGGTGTAGATAACATGAGGAGGGATCTAGCTAAGCTTGAAGAATGGTCTAGAATTTGGTAGCTGGGATTTAATGTTAAAAAATGTAAGGTCATTTATTTGGGTTGCAACAATCCAAGGGAGCAATATAGTATAGGGGGTGAAGTACTTTTGTCCACTAAAGAAGAGTGGGACCTAAGCGTGGTTTTGTCTGATGATCTTAAAGTAGCTAAACAGGTAGAAAAGGTGACGGCAAAAAGCTAGAAGGATGCTTGGGTGCATATGGAGAGGAATGGCTAGCAGAAAAAAGGAGGCGATGATGCCTCTGCATAAGTCTTTGGTGCGACCTCATTTGGAGTATAGTGTGCAATTCTGGAGACCGCACCTTCAAAAGGATGTGAACAGGATGGAGTCGGGGCAGAGGGTGGCTACTAAAATGATTAGTGGTCTTCATTATAAAGCATATGAGGACAGATTTAAGGATCTTAATATGTACACCTTAGAGGAAAGGTGGGATAGAGGTGATATGATTGAGATGTTTAAATACCTCTGTGGCATAAATGCACAGGGGGAGAGCCTCTTTTGATTGAAAGCAAGTTTTGCTATGAGGGGACATGGGATGAGGGTGAAAGAGGATAGATTCAGGAGTGATATGCGAAAATATTTCTTTACGGAAAGAGTGGTGGATCCGTGGAATAGTCTCCTAGTGGAGGTGGTAGAGATGAGGACAATATATGAATTCAAAATAGCATGGGACAAACACAGAGGATCTCTAAAGGAAAAAAAGGGGACTGTTGTAGTTGTTCATATGGAAGGACAGACTAGATAGGCCATGTGGTCTTTTTCTGTCATTTTTCTATGTTTCTATTTTAAGGGCAACACACATTTTTTTCAGAAAGATAACTAAATGTAAAAAGAAAACGAGGCCACTATCGTTCTCAAAAGAAGAAGCTGAAAAGGTGAAGGAAAAGAGGGTGGCCTTCATAAAATACAAGAAATCACAGAAAGAAGAAGACAAGCATTAATATTTGGAAAACTTAGAGAAGCTAGGAAAATAGTCAGAAAAGCAAAGATATAAAAGGAAGAAGAGAGACATTTTTCAGATATGTTAACAAGAAGAGGACGTGCAAAAGTGGTATTGTCAGACTCAAGAGTGAAGGACAGTAATACAGTATGTAAAAGCTGATGAGGATAAAATAGAATTGCTTAACAAATATGTTTCTGTGTTCACAGATGAAGGGCCAGGAGCAGGACCTTGGAAAATACCCACAAATAGGAACAGAAGTTAAGGGGATCTTGAATGATTTTCAGAAGACTGTGTTCGTGGGGAACTAGCTAAACTAAAAGTAGACAAAGCAATGGGGCTGGATGGGATACTTCCAAGAATACTGAAGGAGCTTGGGGAAGTTCTAGTGGCTCCACTGTCTGACCTTTTCAATGCTTCTTTAGAGTCTGGAGTGGTCCCAGAGGACTGAAAAAAGGCACATGTAGTCCTTTTACACAAAAGCGGAAGTAAGGATGAGGTTGAGAACTATAGGTCAGTTAGTCTAATGTCTTTGGTGAGTAAATTAATGGAAATGCTACTAAAACAGAGGATAGTGAGGTTTCTGGAATACAATGGATGGCAGGATCCAAAGCACCGTGGGTTTACTAGAGGCAGGTCTTGTCAGACAAATCTGATCAATTTCTTTGATTGGGTGACCAGAGAGTTAGATCTAGGGAGAACCCTAGATGTAGTGTACTTAGATTTCAGTAAAGCCTTTGTCACTGTCCAAACAGGCGACTTATAAATAAATTGAGCACTCTAGGGATGGATTCTAAAGTGACTGACTGGGTTAAAAATTGTTTGAGTGGGAGGTGACAAAGCATACAGGTAAATAGAGCTCACTTTGAGGAGAAGGATGTTACCAGTGGTGTGCTACAGGGATCTTTCCTTGGTCTGATTCTTTTTAACATTTTTGTTAGTGATATTGCGGAAGGGATGTCAGGTAAGTTTTGCCTCTTTGCAGATGATACCAAAGTCTTCAATAGAGTAAACACTCAGGAAGGATTAGATAACTTGAGGAAGGATCTAGCTAAGCTTGAAGAATGTTCGAGAATTTGGCAGCCAAGATTTAATGCTAAAAAATGCATGGTCATGCATTTGAGCTGCAAAACTCCAAGAGAGCGGTACAGTATAAGGGGTGAAGTACTTCTGTCCACAAAAGAAGAGCAGGACCTGGGCATGATTGTTTCTGATGATCTTAAAGTGGCTAAACAGGTAGAAAAAGGCAACAGCAAAAGCCAGAAGGATGCTTGGGTGCATAGGGAGAGGACTGGGTAGCAGACAAAAGGAGGTGATAGTGCCTCTGTATGTTTTTGGTGAGACCTCATTTGGAATATTGTGTGCATTTCCGGACACCACACCTTCAAAAGGATATAAACAGGATGGAGTCGGTGGAGAGGGTAGCTATCAAAATGGTCAGAGGTCTTCAATACAAACCATATGAAGACAGGCTTAAAGATCTCAATATGTATACTTTAGAGGGAAGGTGGGATAGATAAGATATGATAGAGCCATTTAAATACCTCTGTGGCATAAATCCACAGGAGGAGAGCCTTTTTCAATTGAAAGAAAGCTCTGCTACAAGGGTACATAGGATGAAGGTGAAAGGATTTAGACTCGGGAGTAATATGTGGAAATATTTCTAATGGAAAGAGTGGTAGATGCATGGAATAGTTTCCCAGTGGAGATGGTAGAGATGAGGATAGTATCTGAATTCAAAAAAGCATGGTACAAACACGGAAGATCTCTAAAGGAAAAAAAGGAACTATAATAGTTGATATGGAAGGGCAGACTAGATAGAAACATGATGTCAGAAAAAGACCACATGGCCTATGTTTCTACCATAAAGGTAAGCACAATCGCCCCCTCAATTACTAGTGGAGACTCCAGGTCCAAAGGTACAAGTAACTGATACTTATCCCTCCTCAAAGCAGGTATAATTGCCAATAGGGAAACTTTAAAAAATATATATTATACTGTAAAATGGAAAATACATGGGTTTTTTTAGGTGTGCCCAAACCAAACCCAGAACATGCCTCCTTCAAATCTGTGCCTCCTGTGGTTTTTACATATGTAAATAGCGGAGTCAGCACTTACACATGTAGTGTATCAACACGTGTAAACATTTGCTGCTCACAAGTGTAAAAGTCATGCAAGCCGTATAAAATGACCACCACTGTCAACCATGAAAGGGAAAACTTACAAATACTAGGGAGGGCATATTCATATTCGTAACTGCATTATGTTAAGCGGCACATAGTTGTTTTGTACTGCTGAATATTCCCTCTTAATGTCCTGATGCTAATCATGTGATATCGGGATGTTCTGAGGGCGACACACACATTAACTGGTCAGCAGCGATATTCAGCCACTGGCGGTTAATGCAAACCGGCTAAAGCTAGGAACAAAAAAGGCTGGCCTAACTTTAGCCAATTTAGCTAACTGGAAAGTGGATGAATATTGCGATTGCCTGGTTAGCTAAAATGCTATGCAGCGTACTGGATAGTCAATGTTGTTTGCGAAATGTGACTCTGGCGATGGTAAACCATTTTACTTGGGCTAGCCGCCGCCATTGAATATCAGCCCCTAGACTCTTGGCATTTAGGTAATGGACTTCAAGAGTAACTTGCTCCTTTTTTATGTATTTTCTTTTGATGTTACTGCTGTGCCAAAAAGGCCTCCAAATGTCTCTCTGTCCTGTAACAAAGCAATACATTTCCAATCGCATTATGATTTATAAGCCTTTAGAAACAGACATGCATACCGGTGAAGCCACTGATGGGGGGGCTTGGATTACTGAGTCCTGCTGAATTTCTTGCAGTCGTGGTAACATTGAATGAAGATCCACAAGGAGTAGGGATGTAAAAGTCCAGACATGACGTCCAGTAAGAGTTTAAAACAAATTGTGACTGTGGATCATTTTCTATTTGTCCTTGAATTGTAGCCATATAGTCTTCACCACAGTGACTTTCATCCCAGGTTACTTCCACTTCCTGTGATTTCACAGTACTGTGATAGATTGAAGTCTTTACTTGGTCAGGTGAGCAGGGAACTACAGAGGAAGAAATGCATATCTGTGTTATCTTCCATTTCAGCTGAATTGCCAAAGGTAATTTTTTTTATATTTTAGGCATTCTTCTATACAAAATAAGCAAGAAGGCTCTAGGTGTATGCCATGTCCCCCCTGTCTTTCTGTGACTTCATACCCTTACCAAACCTGTGAGGCCTAGAGTTCTTGAACCTGTGTCAATGAAGTGTAGTACAGTTGGACTGATAAATCCTGAGATTTCATAGTTATAAGTGGTATAAATTCAGTGCACAAAGACTACAATGGTGGACCAGCAGAGTTATGGATTGTACTAGCAGATGGGAATTCTTAGGGACTCTGTGGAAATCAGAAATTCATATCACTAATGTCATAACAACAGGACAAGAACCCTTTAGTCTCACTGGAGATATTTCATGCTGTAGGATTCATGCTGCTGGGACATGAGTAGAATACTCTTTTTCAATGTCTAGAGCAGTGGTTCTCACTCCAGTCCTTTGGGACCCGCAGGTCAGTCAGGTTTTCAGGATATCCACAATGAATATGCATGAGATAGATCTGCACACAATAGACGTAGTGTATGCAGATCTATCTCAGGCATATTCTTTGTGAATATCCTGAAAACCTGACTGGCTTGAGGGTCCCAGAGGACTGGGTTGAAAACCACTGGTCTAGAGACTGCTTAGATGTTACTGTATGAGCAGCAGCACCATCCAGTGTCCCTACTAGATTACTACAATGAAGGTTAGAGAAAAGCCTAACATTTTCCAGAACAGGGGAGGGTCTTGCTACAAGTCCCTCTGGGAAGGAAAATCCTAGTTCATATACATAAACTATTCCCAAAGACAGAAATCTGTCTTTGACATAGAGCCACTCTTCCACGCAGGAATATGGCAATTTGCCCTTTGGGCAGGTGTCTTTTGCACACAGCCACTCATAACATCCAGAGTAAGCAACAGGCTTAGAAGAGCAACATAGGAGAAGAGAACAGATGATTAATAGCTGTGCAAAACCTGCTAACACCCCACTGTCTCACAGGAGAGTAGCTCGCCTGTGAGAGAGGTTCTAAGAACTGTACCATCAACTATGCCTTTCCAGTTCATCAGAGACAGGAGACCTGCAGAGCAGTTTTGGGTACCTACATCTGCAGAAACCACCAGCTCTCAGAAAGAAAAGGAAGTCATCATATACCAGTGACACCAGATCCAGGAGTGAGCCAGTATAGTACTGGGGACCTGTATCTGCATCATCACCAGCTCCAGGTACATTAGGAAAGAGGACTAGAAATAGGATAGAAGGTTTCCACTCAAGAGAAGCCATACTAAGTAAAAACAAATGCAGGAATAGTACAGAAACTAGAGTAAGTAACAAAGGGGTAGGAGAGGTGGAGTGACTGTTCAGCTTAAGATAAAGAGTAATTGAAAGGAATGTAGTAGCATGCCAAACTGAGAGGAGACAGGAGTAATCTCCATATAATCAATTTTAACGAAGGAGTTAACTGCTTGCAGCATAGTTTTTGTTTGTTGCTTCTGTCAATTGTATTTGTTATTGCTTAGTTATTGCTTTATGTAAACCCTTGGTTCAGAACATAATTTCTGGCATGGATAAATTTATTTGAGAAGGGTGAGGTATGACAATGTAAAGTGCCAAGGGCCTCCCAGTATATGCCAGTCCCCACAAAAAGAATCCTGATAATTAAAATCTATGAGCACAAACTAAAAAAAACTTCAAATGGCTGATTGGATTAGTGTTCTCCTTTGTCTGCCAAGCTGCTAGTAGTAGCTGCAAGGACCACATAAAAAGAGGGATTACATGTTTGCTCTCAATGGAAGTATATCTTTATTCTTGTTAAGGATGGAGAGAACATCGTTTCTAATGAACTAAATACACATCTGTTGTAATTTATACATCAGAAAGCAGCTTAAAGAGCAGACAGGTCAATGAAGGACAACATAGTATTTCCACACTAAGAATGTCTCCTGATCATGGGACACTACCTGAAAACAAAATCTTGTTAGTTAAAGGAAGGAAAATATATTTTTTTAAATGAATGATCCTTCACATATAGAAAATTCCCTGGTTAAATAATAATGGTGCTGAGAAATGTTAGGGAACAAGAATCTATGCACTCTAAAGGCACTTTCATATACATCTATAAACAGAAACGGACTGTGAAGTTAAGAATTAAATCATCATTTCTAAAGAAAACCTACACTAGACAGAATGTTCTAAGCATTTTTGCTCTGTCTATGGCCTATAGTTTTTGTGGTCTGAAAAGAACAAATATAAGAATTACCTAATCCAGATGTTAAAGAGGCAGCTGTTGAATTGCAAATACCATTAGAAGCAGCGACCAAAAATAAATACATGGTCCCACATGTTAGGGTACTAAATAAGCAGTATGTGTCTTCTGTCTCGCAGGAGTGCGTGAAGCCATCACTTCCGCTCACTGTGGCCACGTAAGCCTGAGCGCCTCTGCTGTGATCCCATGTAAAGAGGGCTGAATTACTCAGACACTCCATTTGGACCTTGCTGTTTTCTGGGACACATGGCACTATGGAAACAAAATAAGCCACATTAGTTCAAAGAATGGTTCTACCAACGCTAAAAAAAAATTCAATGGTCTGTCATTACCAAGGCATAGGAACAGTAAGGAGCTTATTTTATTCACAATTTACACATATATAAGCAGGCATTTACGCCTATAAAGACCATTTCAGAAACGGCTCAGTTTACACGTGGATGCCGATAATATATGGAAATTTCAAGGGCACGTGTCGAGGGAGTTGTTGGGGGTGGCCAGGGCAGGTCTGTATGGCCAAAATTGTACATGTCTGGATTTACTCCTGCTCTCTGGCACATGTAGGATTTTGAAAAATGTGTTTTTTCAGCTTTACTTAAATCAGTTTTAATTAACTCAATAAATGCTACTAATTACCAGTTACTATTTCAACTGAAGAACTTGAAATACTAGTACATCCATCTCCCAGAGCAAGCACTTCAATATGATAGGTGAGTCCACATTGTAAGCCAACTAGGAGGCAGGCAGTGTCATTTGTGTTACATGAGGCGTCCTCTCTATCCAATGTAGTTGCTCTCACGCGATACTCCTCGGCACCGGTACTTGGGACCCACGAAACTGCAGCCACATTTGTTTCACATTGCAGACTGGCGTTAAGGTCTTCTGGTGCACAGGGTGCTACAAATACACATAAAAGGCAGTCTAAGAAACTAATATCCTTTCTTGTATGGAAACAGCAAATGGGGTCAGAGATCATTCCAGCACTTTCAAAACATACGAAAACTCATCAGCAAAAAGAAGAAGCTGTCTCAAGTGCTGTGGAAAGGGGTGAAGAGCAGAGCAAGCATCCTAAGGGCCAAACCATGGTGGGGAAGGCCACACTTGGACTTTTGAGCCAGTTTATTAGGGTAATTTCATAAACGTCCGTGCAGTTGAGATGCGTTGCCACGCTCGTATTTGAGGATTAGTTTATAAAGTGAAGTACATGCGTACGCTACTTGATAAACAGGGCCATAAGTGGTGTAAGACCACACCTCAGACTAGTCACAACTCTAGGGCAGGTGTAGCTTCCCGCACCTAGAATTTTCAGAAATACCTACACTCCGTCCAAACTCCATCCCTGTGCCTGCCCATACTGAAAGTACATGTGATAGGATTTACACGCATGCTTATAGAAAAGTGACCATCTGAAGTGCGTGTGTAAATGTCCATTCATGTATCAATCCTTGAAAATAGTGACTTACTCATGTATATGGCAGCTATCTTTACCCTGCTCTCTTATAAAATCAGCCGCTCTACGTCTACAAACATGCAAGCTCAAAAGGAAGGGGTGGGGATGTCAAATGCAACTTTTGTACTGGGTTCCCCTAATAAAATCTAACAGTATCGGGGGACCATATTCTTCTACAGACAAGTCTCCTTTCTTTTAAGGTGAGTTTCCCAAATTTATTCTGCACAGAGTCCTGGGTGACTTATAAAAAGATACAAGGTTATCAAATTTGCAGATGACACAAGACTATTTAAAGTTGTTAAAACCCAAGAGGATTGTGGAAAATTGCAAGAAGATCTTGATAAATTGGAAGACGGCATCAAAATGGCAGATGAAATGTAATGTGGACAAGTGCAAAGTTATGCACCTAGGGAAGAACAACCCAAACTATGGTTACACGATGTAAGGTTCCACATTAGGAACCACCACCCAGGAAAAAGATTTAGGCGTGATTGTGGATAACATGTTAAAACCCTCGGCCCAGTGTGCAGCGGCGGCCAAGAGAGCAAATAGAATGCTAGGTATCATAAGGAAAGGAATGGAAAATAAAACAAAAGATATTATAATGCCTCTATATCGTTCCATGGTGAGACCGCACCTTGAATATTGTGTGCAATTCTGGTCTCTGTATCTTAAAAAGGATATAGCGTTATTAGAAAAAGTTCAGAGAAGAGCCACCAAAATGGTAAAGGAGATGGAAGGATACTCCTATGAAGAAAGGCTAAAAAGGTTAGGGCTCTTTACCTGGAAAAGAGACGGCTGAGGGGAGATATGATAGAAGTCTATAAATTAATGAACAGAGTGGAACGGGTAAACGTAGATCGATTGTTTATGTTATCAGAATATAGACAGACTAGGGGACATGCAATGAAGCTACAGGGTAAACTATTTAAGACTAATAAGAGAAAATATTTTTTCACTCAACGTGTAATCAAACTCTGGAATTTGTTGTCGGAGGATGTAGTAAAGGCTGTTAGTGTAGCTGGGTTTAAAAAAGGTTTGGACAAGTTCCTGGAGGAAAGGTCCATAAACCATTATTAAGAAGGGACCCAGGATATCAATGCTTGACCCAGTACAAGCATTGTGGAACCTGTGTCTTTTGGGGAAACTGCTAGGTACGTATGACCTAGATTGGCCACTGTTGGAAACAGGATACTGGGCTTGATGGACCTTGGTCTGACCCAGTATGGCATATCTTATGTTCTTATGTAAAATGGTATATTACATGTTCCCTCTCCTCTTGCTGTAAACACTAGCACAAAGCAGAGGATTAGTCATTGCATATTGCTTTGCAGGAGAGAGAATAAATCTACTGTAGTGGAAGGACTGTGTGGGCTGAGTCAGGATTTCCCAGAGAGCCCTGATTGCTATATAGTCAGGAAGACACTTTTTAATCTCCCCCTTTGGTTCAAAAAAGCAAAGGATGGTATGGAATGAAAGGTCAGTGACTAGAGTTTATACACTACAGTGATACATGCACTTCTCCAGGAGTAGCCTAGTGGTTAAGGCAGCTAGGGACCAGAAAAACCAGCGTTCAAATCCCACGGGTACTCCTTGTGGCCTTGGGCAAGTCACCTAACCCTCCATAGCCTCAGGTGCAAACTTAAATTGTAAGCCCTCCAGAGACAGGGAAATGTACTTGAATGCAACTCGCCTTGATTTACTCCTGGAAAGGCATGAACAAAATACTAGTAAATAAACATATGGATGTATGCTGGCAGTAGGAAAACACCAGTGGTAATTTTCTAAAAACGATAAATGGTTAGGGTTAGAAATGGCCTTCTCCTTCCACGCCAGCTGCAATGAGGAAAAGCAAACACGATCCTAAAGGTTCCAGCTTGGGGACAAGATTCCAGGTCAGCAAGCTGACATGAGATGGCAGAAAATCATACCTGCTGTGGCATCACCTGCAGTTGGGAAGATCTTCTAGGGCAGTCCTGGGTATCCCATTTTCAGGATATCCACAGTGACTATGGGCGGCAGCTTCTGAGGGGTGGGAAAGAGCATGGCTTGCAAAACTAAACAATGGGTTCTGACAGCTAGGAGCATAAGGCTTAAGGTTTGCCTAGTGCACCAACACCTTGAACCAACTTTGGGGCGGGACTTGCTTATGCATAGTCATTTTGGACATTCTTAAAACGCAGTTGTAGCCCTTAAAGACCGTCAGTGAATACCTCTGATATAAGAGGAAAGGGAAGCCTTTGAAAAGAAGGATATTGATCCCCTAATTTCATTGTTTATATAGTATATCCCTAGTGCTAGCTTGCATTTCTGCAGCTATTTGCTTTGCAGTGTCTTTGCTATGAATGTGAAGGAGACAGAGAGCCTTAATTAGGGTTGCCAACTGGCTCCAGATGCGCCCGACAGGCTTGATCTAGCCCTGTATTTACCCCATTGCATGCAGGGACTTGTAGTCTTGCTTTTCTTATGGAGTGCAATGGAGAACTCAGAACTACGTGTCCCTGCATGCAATGGAGTAAGTCCAAGACTGGATCAAGCCTGTCGGGCGTATCTGGAGCCAGTTGGCAACCCTACTCCCCGCTCTCTCATGCACAAACATTCTGTTATTATTTCACCCACCCCGGCCAACCCCAGCTGCATCCAGATTTCCCTCTATTACCAGCATCTCCCTTTGTCCCCCCTCCCCCATCCCCAGCACTACCAGCATAAATCTGGTTTCCCCCTCTCTCTTACTGCGGGCACACGACCACAGGTTGCACAGCCCTCCCCTCTCACCTAAGTGCCCGAGCAGGGCCAATGGAAGCACCAAGCCATGGGTCCAATGGGGTTCTGATAGTACTACTACTACTACTACGCATTTGTAAAGCGCTACCAGTCATACGCAGCGCTGTATAGACTTATAAGAGACAGTCCCTGCCCATTAGAGCTTACAATCTAGTCAAGCTCCCAGTTGCGGCAGTGGCTCAAGCTGTATGAAACCCTGCTATTCAGAGGTTGGTTGGTACTTGCCTGCCTCACTTAGCATTAACGCCATATGCATGCACCTCATGCGCTCTTATTCTGGAAGCCTCTACAGCGGTGCACACTCTGAGCAGATGCTCTTTGGTCCGAACCAGGGGGGAAATGCTGGCACCGAAGACAGGTTCCTAAATTTCCCCTCATATACTAGCAGGGCCAGTGGAACAATGCAGTGGATCCTTTTGCTGTTGCTGCCATCCCCAAAACTCTGGAACTCTAGGCAACCGCCTAGTTAATCTGATGCGTCCATCAGCCCTGCTTTCTGAAAGGATTAAGCCCCTGTGGCCCAAATCAATTGGAATTCATGGAATCTATGGCAGGCTCTAGTTAGCTTGGAGCAGGAGTTAAAAAAGAGGAGATGACTGCAAGCAATACTACAGGTTACCTGTTTTCATTTCAACAGGTAAACTGGGTGGACTTGGGCATTCAGCATTGGAAGCAACAACAGTGACACTGTAGGGCAGGCCACACTGGAGATCAAACACATCGCAGAATGTATCCGAACTGTTGCAGGAATAGAGGACCTCGCTGCTGTTCATTAATACTGTATATAGCTGTGCTCCAGCACTATGGTTCCATTGAACCTGTGCAATGGTAGTGATGCAGGACTCTGAGATGACCACATCCTGTGGGGTACACGGCACTAGAATAAAAAAAACATCAATATACACAGATGCAACTGTATACATCACTAAAAAGCACCATATTGTCAATTCCTACTAACTTGCAAAGCAAAAATGGAACGATAGAGCTTCTTGGTGTACAGACGGAACAAAAACAGCTGATTTAAGAGTTGGTTTGTCTATGGCTGCATTGAGGAACCTAGATTTTTTAGTGAAAACAACAAGAGGAAAATACAACCCATTTATTTCAAATGCACAAGGACCTCAGCAGCCAATTACCTGTGTCCACTTCAAAGGCAGGGTTTTGCAAGCTGGCACAGGTTTCAGTCCTGGCACTGACGCTCATGGTGTACCGGACGCCACAGAGAAGATCGGAAAGTTTGCAGACTGTGTCCGAGCCATTACATGATGTTTCGTGTCCGTTATTCCCTACCGCAGTCACAACGTAGAAGAGCACTGTGCTGTTACTGGGCTCCCAGGACACTGACACAACATTCGTGTCACAGTCCATAAACCTAGTGACTCCTTCTGGAGGGCAGGGAGCTGTTTGAGAATTGATAATTGTTTACTGTTAGCAACTGGGAAAAATGTTCTTTAGCATCTGGCTTCAGTGCATTAGTATATTGGAACGAGTAGATGTGAATCGATTGTTTACCCTCTCAAAAAAAAAAGTCCAAGGACTAGAGCAGTTCTTCTCAACCTAGTCCTCGGGGCATACCTAGGTCCGTCAGATTTTCAGGATTCCCTCAATGAATATGCATGAGATAGATTTGCATACAACAAAGGTGGTACATGCAAATTTATCTCATGCATATTCATTGTGGGAATCCTGAAAACCTGAGGTGTGCTCCGAGGAGAAGCAATGGAAGCTACAAAGTAGTATAGCTAAAACAGGAGAAAATATTGTTTCTCTCAATTAAGTCTTTGAAACTCATTGTCAGCAGATGTGTTAAAGTAGATAGCTGGGGTTAAAAATGGTTTGGAGAAATTCCTGGAGGAAAAGTCTAAACAGTTATTAAGGTTTTCCAAGAGACAGCCTTTGCTTATTCCTGGGGATAAGTAGCATGGATCTGGCTACTTTTGGGATATGCCAGGTACTTGTGACTTGGGTAGGCCACTGCTGGAAACAGGACACTGGGCTTGATGGATCTTTGGTCTGACCACATATGGCGGGTCTTATATCAATAATGGACATAATAACAATATCCCTCTCCACAAGGGAGCTGAAATATTGAAGAATGCTTATTTCTAGCAATACATTTCCAGTGGGACGCTGTGTTTCTTAACAGCAACAATCCTAGTACAATTATACATAGGGCTGCTACCTGACTCCATGTCATAAGGAGCAGGCCAACCCAGCACTGGTCTTACCCCATTTTAGAGATGCACAAGTTCAGTCCTGGAGGGCTGCAAACAGGTCAGGTTTTCAGGATGCCCCTAATGAATATGTAGGAGATAGATTTGTATGCCTACTATTTCCTTGATATGTGATTCTAGCTCATGTCGATGTATTCATTTATTTTAGTATTTAGCTCACGCCTTTCCAGGGGGAGATCAAGGCGAATTACATTTAGGTGGTGGTGGCATGAGAGTTTCTGCTGCCGCAGGTGAACGCTCTGTGCCGCTGTCTCCCCCCCAAAGGTCTGTGCCTCCGTCCAGCCTGCCCTGCCGTCCCCACCTTGCGCTGAAATGGCAGCAGCTAAACTGCTGCTTCAGCTCTGTGTTGGGCCTTAAAGTGCCCGCGCACATGAGCCCTCATGGCCTGCCACTCCTGTCCCCCCTCTGACACAACTTTCTTGGAGGGTGCGCAGAGTGATAGGCTGGAACTATGCGCATGTACGTGGGAATTTAAAAGCTCATCAGCTGCCGCTTCCCCGGGGAATTGGGTTGGGTTAGCGATGACACCCATCAGGGCTTGCTGCCCTAGATGACTGCCTAGTTCAGCTAGTGGATGGGCCAGTCCTGCATTCGGGTACAGTATGCATTAGGTATCCTGAAAAGTTGATTGGGTTGCAGCCCTTGAGGACTGAACTTATTTACTTCTGCGCTATTGTATACATGGGCTTGGGCTTGTAGTTCTGATTTTGTCATCGAGTTTCCGGAAAAAAAATCAGAAATACAAATCCATGTATTTAATAGGGTAAAACCAGGACTGGATTAGCCTGCTTCTTATGACTGACATCAGTCCTCCTGCTGCTGCTGCTCTGTCGTGAGGCCCCACCCTAGCGGCTCAGTTCATGAATATTCCAATGAGGCAAGGAGGTGCTTTTTCTTCAGTTTTCTTCTAAAATGAGTGTGTGGGGGGGATATTCAAAGCAATTAACACAGTTAACAGATCTGCTGACCGCGTCAGTTGCAGTCACTGGGATGTTCGGTGACACTAAGGCAGTTAGGGCTGTAGAATATCTGTGGGTACTGTCGCTGAACACCGCGACATTGGAGCATTCTGGGAGTGGAGCGGGGGGCAGCACCTAGCGATAAGCGGGCCGTGGTGATATTGAGCCCCTGCCAGGTTATCACTAAGCTGCGAAAGTTAGGCACCTGAAAGGGTGGCCTAACTTTTGCTGTCAAAGCTAACCGGGCAGCAGCTGATCACCAGGGCCCGGTCAGCTTCACCACCATCTGGTCAACCCGGATATCCAGTGCTTGTGGCCGAATGTGGCCTCAGCATTGAATATCAGGGTCTAAAGTTCAATGCTGATGGCTAGCCGCTTTACAACATGTTTTGTGAGGGTGGGGTGCTTGTAGAAATAAACCAATGCCTATATATCACTCAGTTTTGGACTGAGTGATATATAGGCATATGGCAAATATGAACTGACAGTAAGGTTTATCAGAGAAAAATATTGTCCCCAAGAGAAGTCATTGAGTGACAACAAAATGGACTCTATCCTTAACTCGGGTCAGAAGGACATGTTGCCTCTTGATGTCCTTATACTGTCTGAGCTGGTAAGAAGCAAAAGTATTACTCTGTATAAACGTATTAAATCACCTAGAAAGTGCTGAAAGCCACGCTGCCACGTTATTTATTAATAGCAGAAATATGAATTCCTGTGCGGATATCCAGTTTAGTCCTCCACAATCGGGTAATGCCCCTCCTACTGCAGCCTGGAGACTGGACCAATCAAATCTTCTGTAGTACATATCCAGCAGGAGCTCCCAGAAGCCCCCCAGTGTGTCCAGTCTCTTGCAGCTTGAAGACGTAAAAGTGTGTCCTCCTGGGCACACTGAGTGACTATTGCAGGAGCAACACTTGTTAGTTAGTTGTTTTAGGGTTTGTTTTGGGGCATTTCCTTGCTATTTCTTTGATAGCTAGCTGTATCTTTAAAAGGAAGACAAAAGAAGAAGCCTGTCTCTCTGGAGCACTGCCACAGGAGACTAGGGGGAAGTCAGACCTGTTGGCTCCTGTGTTCCTGCCCAGCAAATTTTCACAGCCCTGGGTGAGCTCCCCCTGGACAGTACGGGGTAAAGCCATACCTGATACAGTAGTGGCTGGCACTGGGAGATGTTGGCTGAATCCTGGTGGTTCCTGAGCTGGTAGGAGATTTTCATTTCATTTCTTCTTGTGTGCAGTGCTCTGTTAGAGCTGCCAGCATTTCTGTAGGCTCTCCTGAGCCCATTTGGCAATTTTTCTTAAATTTGGTCGTTTGCCCTGTCTTAAAGGGTCGTTTTAGTTCTTTTCCATATTATTTGGTGGCTTTTGTATTTTCGCGCCGTTTTTTACCGCGGGTGAAAAAGTCCGGCGGCCATTTTGAATTTTAAAAGTGTGCTTTAGAGGCACTTTTGAGCACTTGTGCACAGGTTCCCCTGGCGTTTTTGGGGTTCCTCTTGCTGGCGATTTTGCTCAGGGCACCCCAGGGAGTCTGGGGCATGTTTTGTTTCTTGTAAAAAAAAAAAAAAAACGTTTTAATTCCAAATCGGGGCTGATTTGCATAGGATTGCCCCTGTGGTGTGGGCTTCCCTGTGACTGTTGTATTCTATCCCGCTGGGCAGAGGTGGCCTTGGGATGGCTTCCCAGCCCCAGTGCGTGATTTGTGGGTCCCGCAGAGCAGTAGGGACTGACTCTGGCATCTGCAGGAGCTGTGCTGCAGTGCCTGCAGAGTTAGAGCAATCTGTGAGTCTCCCGGATCAGCCTACCCCTGGGGATGCTTCTAATTCAGGGGATAGTGTTCTTTCCCCGAGCCTCCCTCAGTCTGGGTCGGTGCCACCGGCCAGCAGGTCGGTGGCTGCGCTCCAGCAGGCGGCTATAGCTGCACCGCCTATGGATTTCTCCCCGGATTTTGTGCTCCTCATGCATCAGGCGTTTCGCTTGAGCAGGTCCGGTCAGTTGCCGGCAGCTTGGCCCCCCTCTCTCCCCCCGGGGTCCTCTGGGGCGGCTCAATGCACCTCGCCACCCGGGGGCAAGCGTCTTCGGTTGGGGGAACAGGAGCAGGACGCCCTAGGTCTCCTGGATTCCGAGGCAGAGGGCGATCCTGAGACTGAAGCGGAGGAGTTGGAGGATGGGGAGATCCTTGAGCCGGAGGACCAGGCTCGGATCATTCGCGTGTTCCGTAGGGACGAGCTGGTTCCTCTGGTCACGGAGTCCCTGCAGGCGCTTAACCTTTCGGCGGTGCGGCCCCTGGAGGAGGAAGGTCTTGAGGATCCTCTAATTCAGGCGGTCAGGGATTCCCAGGTGGTTTTTCCCGTTCACCGCATGGTGGATCATATGATCCAGGCGGAGTGGGAGCACCCGGAATCCGGCTTGAAGGGGATTCGGACCATGAATCGGCTTTACCCCCTTGCCGACAAGGTCAGGGACTTGTTCAGGTCCCCCCGGGTGGACGCTGCGGTTTCCGCAGTGACCAAGAAAACCACCATCCCGGTTGAGGGGGCGGCTGCCCTCAAGGACGGTCAGGACAAGAAGTTTGATAATTTGCTCAAGCAAACCTTCGATACTGATGCCGTGTCATTGCAGGCCTCTATCTGTGGGGCTTGGGTGGCTCGGTCGTGTCTGCGATGGTCGCAGCATTTGCGCTCGAGCCCCAGGCTAGACCAGCAGGGCCTGTTGGAGGTTACCCGGCTGGAGTCCGGCTCGGCCTATCTGGCGGATCAGTTTTATGATTTAATCCGCGCGTTGGCTAACTGTATGGCATCCGCGGTTGCGGCGCGCCGGTCCCTCTGGTTGCGCAACTGGGCGGCGGACGGTTCTTCCAAGTCCCGCCTCAGTAAGCTGCCCTTCAAGGGCAGATTGTTATTTGGGGAGGCTCTCGAGAAGTTGGTAAAGGATCTCGGTGAGTCCAAGGGGGGCCGGCTCCCGGAGGATAGGCCAAGGTCCAACAGGTCCTCCCCCTCGGCGAGGGGGTCCTTTCGGGATCAGCGCAGGTTTCGTTCCTCCCGCCTGTGGGTTTCGCAGCGGGGCAGGTTTGGAGCCCGTAATCAAGGGTTTTCGTACCTTCAGGGGAGCCGGCAGAGGCTTCTCCGGAGCCGCCTCTTCCTCGGGCTCTTCTTTTGGGCGCAAGCCACAATGACGCGAGGCAGGCTCTGGAGGGAGGCCCGATTATCGGGGGTTGCTTGCGCGACTTTCTTTCCTCTTGGGCCCAAATCACGTCGGATCGCTGAGTGCTACAAATTATAGGAGAGGGTTACGCTCTGGAATTTGCGTTCCCACTTCCAGATTCATTTGTTCTGTCTCCCAGCAGGGGAGAGCAAAAAACGCGGGACATCCGCGTGACCCTGGTTCGGTTGTTAGCGCTGGGAGCGGTGATCCCGGGTCCTCCTTTGGAAAGAGGCGCCGGGCGATACTCCATCTATTTTGTGGTTCCCAAAAAGGGCGATTCCCTGCGTCCGATTTTGGACCTCAAAGGCGTGAATCGCGCGCTCCGGGTGCCGCATTTCCGTATGGAAACCTTGCGGTCAGTCATTGTAGCGGTGCGACAGGGGGAGTTTTTGACGTCCCTCGATCTCACCGAGGCCTATTTGCACATCCCGATACATCCATCTCATCAGCGGTTTCTCCGCTTTGCGTTTCCGTGGGGCCACTTCCAGTTCAGGGCCATGCCGTTCGGCTTGGCTACGGCTCCGCGCACGTTCACAAAGGTGATGGTGGTCGTTGCGGCGGCCTTGCGCAAGGAGGGCATTTTGGTCCATCCATATCTCGACGACTGGTTGATACGGGCAAAATCCAGTCGGGAGTGCCTGCGAGTCACGAGCAGGGTGGTGGCTCTGCTGCGATCTCTCGGCTGGATGGTGAACGAAAGAAAGAGTTGTCTGCGTCCCTCGCAGGACCTGGAGTATCTGGGAGTGCGCTTCGACACCGCTCGGGGACTGGTGTGTCTCCCCGAGCGCCGCGTCCTGGCGTTGCGGGCTCTTGTCCGACTCTTTCGGGGGCTGCCCGCTCCGTCGGCGTGGTGGTACCTAAGGCTTCTCGGAACGATGGCGGCGAACTTGGAGGTGGTGCCATGGGCACGGTTCCACATGCGCCCGCTCCAGAGGGCGCTCCTTCGCCGCTGGTCCAACCAGTGCGATTCCTTGCACAAGAGGCTGCCCTGTCCGAAGGCAGTGCGGCGGTCGCTCCGATGGTGGCTTCCTCCGAGAACCTGCCGCGGGGGATTCCCTTGGGGCCTCCTCTGTGGGTTCCCCTCTCTACGGATGCGAGCCTAGCCGGCTGGGGAGCTCACTGCGAGGCCCGCTTCACGCAGGGGGTGTGGTCCTCTCGGGAAGCTGCGTGGTCGATCAACCGTCTCGAGCTTCGGGTGGTCAGGCTAGCCCTGTTGGCCCTGGAGCCTCTGGTCCGGGGTCGGGCGGTCCGCGTCTGGTCGGACAATGCGACCACGGTGGCGTACATCAATCGCCAAGGGGGCACAGGGAGTGTGGCCCTGGAGACAGAGGCGACGGCCTTATTCAGTTGGGTGCAGGCTCGCCTGCCGGCGATCTCGGCGGCGCACATAGCGGGCGCAGAAAATGTCCAGGCCGACTTCCTCAGCAGAGTGCGGGTGGACCCCGGAGAGTGGGAGTTAAATCCACAGGTGTATGCGCAAATAGTTCGGCGGTGGGGTCCGCCCATCATGGATCTCATGGCGACCTACCAATCGGCCAAGACGAGTCGCTTCTTCAGCAGACGGCGGGAGCGAATGTCCGAAGGACTCGACGCTCTCATTCAGCCGTGGCCGACGTCCGGACTACTGTATGTCTTCCCTCCTTGGGCGCTGATCGACCAGGTCGTCCAGCGCATCGAGTGCCATCGGGGCCGAGTGCTGCTGGTGGCTCCGGATTGGCCCCGGAGGCCCTGGTATGCCGACCTCGTCCGGCTTCAAGACGGCGTGCCGGACCTTCTCCTTCAGGGCCCCTTGCGGATGCCCCAGGTGGCTCGATTCTCGCTTACGGTTTGGCCATTGAGAGGGCTCGGCTGAAAAAGAAGGGTTATTCGCCCGCGGTGATTTCCACCTTACTGCGGGCGAGAAAGTCCTCCACTTCTCTCACTTATGTTCGGATTTGGAGGATTTTTGAGGACTGGTGCTCCCGGCGAGGAGTCCGGGCGGCGGCGGTCTCTGTGCCCGTCGTGCTAAGCTTCCTTCAGGATGGGTTCGAGAAAGGTCTCGCGGCCAGTTCCCTGAAGGTCCAGCTGGCGGCGATTTCGTGTTATAGAGGCCAGGTCTTGGGCCGCCTTCTTGGTGCTCATGCGGATGTCCGGCGTTTCTTGACCGCCGTTTTTCATTTCCGGCCTTCCCGCAGAGCGGTGATTCCTTCGTGGGACTTGAATTTAGTTCTGCGGGCTATGGTTCGGGAACCATTTGAGCCCTTGCGGAGGGCGTCCTTGAAGGATCTCACATTGAAGACGGTGTTCCTGGTTGCCATCTGCTCGGCACGGCGTATTTCGGATCTGCAGGCCCTGTCCTGCCGAGAGCCTTTCTTGTCTTTCTCTACGGAGCGGATTGTGCTCCGTCCGGTTCCTTCCTTTCTGCCAAAGGTGGTGTCTCCCTTTCACTTAAATCAGGCGGTATTTCTGCCAGTGCTTTCGGCATGCTCGGTCGAGTCGGTGGACAAGAGTCTTCTCCGGCTTGATGTGGGCCGCGCGCTGCGGCGGTCTTTGCAGTCTACCGAGTCCTTTCGAAAGACTGATCGGCTTTTTGTGCTCCTTGGGGGTACAAAAAAAAAAGGGGAGGCGGCGGCTAAGGCCTCCATTGCTCGATGGCTCAAGGAAGCGATCGCGTCCGCGTATCTGTTGCAGCGGCGGCCGGTCCCGGAGGGGCTCCGGGCTCATTCTACTCGGGCTCAGGCGGCCTCTTGGGCGGAGCATCGCCTGGTTCCACCAGCAGAGATTTGTAGGGCGGCCACCTGGTCGTCTCTGCATGCTTTCAGCAGGCACTATCGCTTGGATGTGTCAGCGGCTCAGGATTCTTGTTTTGGTTCGGCGGTTTTGCGCGCCGGCCTGCAAGGTCCCGCCCGGTCTTAACTGCTCTGTTACATCCCGATTGTGGAGGACTAAACTGGATATCCGCACAGGAAATGGAAATTACACTAACCTGGTAATTGTAGTTCCTGTAGGATCCAGTTTAGTCCTCCTTCCCTCCCGACTATCTGTATGATTTTGTGGCGCGCTGTCCCGAGCGGGTGCCTGTAGGATGGTTTTCGTCCCGTTCGGACTCTGTCGACAGTCGTGCTTATCGCTATGGCTCTTCCCTTTATTTTGGAGTTCAGTCAGCTCCTTAGTTTCTGGGGGAAGCTCGGTGTAAATTTAAAGGCGTCGATACCGGCGCCATGCAGTGTCCTGACTTCCTCGTTTGGGGAGGGAGTTGGTTATTCCAGGGGGGGAAGTACATAGTTTAATGATAGCCTAATAATAATCTGATGTGTTGCTTCGTTAAGTTTGCTTTGTTACTAGTACACTGGGGGGCTTCTGGGAGCTCCTGCTGGATATGTACTACAGAAGATTTGATTGGTCCAGTCTCCAGGCTGCAGTAGGAGGGGCATTACCCGATTGTGGAGGACTAAACTGGATCCTACAGGAACTACAATTACCAGGTTAGTGTAATTTCCATTTAGCGTCTCCTTAAAGGAAAATTCCTTATTATATAAGAAGGCCTGCTAAAACCTAGTGGGCCAATCTTCAGAAACAAATATCAGGATAAAGGCGGCTGGTATCCATATATTTGCTCTAGCTGACACTATCAGTGGATTTTCAGTGGCACTAGATAGATATTGCCACCGAAAATCCTTCCAGACTGCCTCAGCACTATTCTTGTAGTGACAAAGAGGAGCAGGGGCATTCCTGGAAATTATCCAGCGATATGTGCGTGTGTGTGTATATATATATATATATATATAACACAAAACCCTGTAAGAACTAGCAAATATTGCACTAAACATTTTCATGTACTCATGCAACAAGATATAGTTCACAGGTTTAAGCATACGGTATATATGACTGCACCGGTAGGAGTACCTGTTTCCATAAAAATTGTAGGGCTTGGCTCACTGAAACACTTATCACCGAGAGCTGAGACAGTTATGGCATAGGACCGACCACAGGCAAGATCCGTTAGGCTGCAATCCGTGGTATTGCTATAGCAGGAGTGGTTCATCCCATCAGATGCCAGAGCCGCCACATGGTAAGAGTCAGCATTTTCCACGGGATTCCAGTAGACCGTCAGGGTGGATTCACTGCAATCGGTGCTGACAGTGACATTGCTCGGAGGACATGGTACTGGAAAAATTCAAAGAAACACAGTAGGCATCCTTAGTTTATGGAAAGAGGGCATTCAAAATGCTTTTGCTAGGTCACAGTGCATCCGAATACAAACCGGCCTATATATGCGGCTCAAAACTGAACACCACATATTTGGACTGACTATGAGATTCAGTTTTGGACATCTATCCTCAAAACTAGACGGTACAAAGTAAGGTCACTGTCTGTACTGATAAAGAGGAAATAGGTGCTGACACAGTGAAAGACTGCCCAAACTGGAACTATTTAGGAACTAATATTTAGAAGGAGATTTGCCTTAAAGCTTACAAATAGATCAAAATTACCAGTAGAGACCTCACTGAATATTTTTTACCTACACACTTCTCATCAAACAAAAGGGGGCTATACTCTTAGATTATTTGGGGGTAACAGCCCTTGAAAAGAAGGGCTTTCTTTACTTAAAGTGGTGGAACTATGAAAAAATGGATCAGTGGAAGTGTTAGTGATTAATTGAAAAATAACTTGGACACATTTTTAGAGGTACAAGATCATGGAAACAGGACACTGAACTTGATGGACCTTTGGTCTGACCCAGTATGGCAAATCTTATGCTCTTATGTGGTGGCTATGGACACATACCTTTTCCCTAAAATACAGGGAGTTAACTAGCAATTCTGAGATGATCACCTTATTTGCGGGCCAGGAAGGGATTATTTCTTTTAGTTGCTACAGCACTGGCTAAAAATGCACTATGAGATTCTCCAAATTATATAGACAACACTTTTTGATTGCACCTCGTATAAGATGCACATGAGTAAATCCCCATGTAGAGAGACGTTTGTCTCAGTTTGCACACAAGAAAATAATCCTTGTTGAATACAGAAAAACTACCATTAAAATACCGCCATTAAACCTACACATAGGGCAGTCATAATGCTGAGGACTGTCATATGATTGATGCTATTACATTTTAAAGGGACATGCTGTTATTTGTTTTATTTTAGTACATGCTAAAAAACGAAGTGCACGCTAAATCAAAATAGTGTGCAGGAAATAAGCTTTAGCACACAAAAAAAGTCAGTGTGTATTAAAATGACACAAAATAAAAGAAAAGAAGTGCATTGGTAAAGATAATGCTGTATTATTGTACGCTGCCTTGATGTCTGAATGGTGTGAAAGTGGTTAAGCAATTTAGTATTAAATATTAAACATTTTGCAAGCCTGTGAAACACAATTGCTACTACTTCACAAGATGGCCTTGCCTGTGTTTATTTCAAAGCTGCTGCTCTCCTGGCTGTGGCATTTCTCATCCAGCGCAGAGACAGTCACAGAGTATGTGTGTCCACAGAGGAAGGAGGTAGTGCTACAAAATGTGTCTGTGGTATTGCAGGACACACTGTCGCCATCTGCTGTTTGTGCTATGGCAGTGTAGGAAACTGCACCATCACTTTTATCCCAGAATATTGTCATAGTACCAGTGATACATTCATAGTTCGCTACCACGTTCTGCGTAGGACACGGACCTGCATGATGGAAGCAGAAGTGTTTAAGATTCCAGTCCAGAAAAATATCCACAAGCAGAAGGGTAATATTACTCATACAGACGGATGATGTAACTGCGCACAAGAACAGGTGCATGAATAAATAAATCCTTGTGCAGTGAGGGCTTCTCCTACTTTGTGCCTATAGAAAAAAGTTTTATTGAGGGGAAGAAAAACGTATGGTAGTTACCTTGAAATCAGTGACTAATCAACCTGGGGCTGGTGTAAGTGCCTGCACTGGGATGTTTAAAGAATGCATTTGCATTATAGTATATTATAACTTATGAATATACATTTGCTCTCCACCCATGTGCATGCCCACATTGAAAGTATGTGCCAAAGCCCTGATGTGCTCATTTACAGAATAGCAACTGACAAAAGGATGCACGTAAGGGCCCATCCACACATATAAGTAATTGAAAATAGGTGACGGGTACGTTGATGGTGTGTATCTTTATGCGGCTCTTTATGAAATTAACCCCTTAAAGTTATACCTGTTATTTACACATTAGCACTTTGATGGATAAGTTATACGGTCGGTGGCTGAATTTCACCACTCAATGTATAACGTTTTTGTCTGCTTTCAGCCTGCCCCAAAACACTCACCCTTTTCCAAAGCATAACTTTGTCTGTTTTGTACTGGTGATTTAAAAAAGTATCTATTCATCAGACACCATCGCCGATCGCATATATGCTTTAGAATATAAGCCTCTTTATAGCTGGACTGAGACTGTAGATTTACAATTTTTATTAGTCCGGGGTTAGATGATCTTTGGGGCTTTTTGTTTTTCTTTTAGCACTGTTGTGCAGAAAAGTCAAGTTTAATTTCTGGGTCTACCTTCTGATCTTTGGGCCAACTGTGGCTGCGTTTACTTTAGAGGCAGTGTTCAAGTCCCCAAGGGGAGAGGCTATTTCAGTCATTACTAAACAGTGACACCTATAGGCTGGGTCTAGAATGCAGACACATGAATTTCTAAGGGAATTACTAAGGTTTGTTAATACAATGGTTGCCCTAGGTGGGTTATGAAAATAGGATAAACTCCCATCTAGTTGTGACTGAAGACTCATGGCACTGAAAACCAATATAGGCTGGCTCTGATTGAATTGGAAACCCAACAAATCAGGAGGAAACTGTTGGGCCCAGTAACAGATTCTTTTCTACAGTCATTTCACCTTCATTCAATTGTTCCTGATAAGGAAGACGACGTGCTTATCTTCCAGATTACAACTGATGACCTAACTGCTATGACAGAGATGAAGATCTGATAAGGAAGACGACGTGCTTATCTTCCAGATTACAACTGATGACCTAACTGCTATGACAGAGATGAAGATCTGATAAGGAAGACGACGTGCTTATCTTCCAGATTACAACTGATGACCTAACTGCTATGACAGAGATGAAGATCTGATAAGGAAGACGACGTGCTTATCTTCCAGATTACAACTGATGACCTAACTGCTATGACAGAGATGAAGATCTGATAAGGAAGACGACGTGCTTATCTTCCAGAGTACAACTGATGACCTAACTGCTATGACAGAGATGAAGATCTGATAGGAAGACGACGTGCTTATCTTCCAGATTACAACTGATGACCTAACTGCTATGACAGAGATGAAGATCTGTTAGACAAGTCATTGATTTATCTATGAATAAACAAGCATGTTAGTCCATGAACTGTAAAGAATTACATGTACTTTCTCTTTACAAGCCGGCATCATTTCAGTGATTTGCATCAAGCAGTGTAGCTGCTATATTAGCATATTTGGATACTCAGAAATAACAGTCAAGAAACAATTGGTAGGTGATACCTATGGAGAGTAATTTTATAACAGATTGCCTAGATGGGAAGGGGGCAAATGGGAACCTATTTTGGTTCTATTTTATGAAGACACATGGAGGTACTGATACAACTTTACCAATTACCTTTAAGGGACTTTGTTCCCCTCAAGATTAATTAACTTCAGTGCCTCAATCTGATCCTGGTGATGACCAGCTGAACCTGAAAGTGACCTTATGCACCTGATTCTGCTCTTGCAGGGGCTAGGCAGCCCCATGAGAGCAGAATTGCAGCATAGTGGCTGGATGTCCGGGACGTGCCCCGATTCAGGCACCCCAGACATCCAGCCACATCCCCGGCTAGCTCAGCTTGGCTCCAGCATGGCGTCAAGGACCATGGCATCATATTGCCATGGCACTGCGGCTCCATGCAGGAGTCGCGTTCCCGGCGGCAATGGCAGATTCTGTGTTCCCCGTATCATGACCCCCGATCGGCCCTTCCATGGCCAGGGTCGGGCTGTGGGGCACCCCCCTCCCCTGCACCCCTCACCTCTCTTTTGCACCCCAGCTCAGGCATCCACCGACATCCAGGGGGACTTATTGCACCTCTGGGGTGGAATAAATTCCCCTTTTAAATGGCCGACCCCGGACATACAGGGTCAACTCCTCCTGCCCCTGTATAGAGCTTCCCGCATATCTCTGTTGTACATGCGGGGAGCTCTGTGGGTGGAATTGCCACTCAAGTGTTTAACGGGCATGGATGTCCGAACCAGATATCCATTCCCGCTAAACGCCATCCTGAATCTACCCCATAGGCACCTATGTGACTCTATAGAATACCAGCACAAATCCTGAAGAGATCATGGGTTACATGAACCCGCCTACATATACATCTGCTCGGAAACGTACAGTGTACATGCACAGTTTGGAATTGATGCATGTAAATTGTGACTCTGCCCGCACTCGGCCCACAATCCTATACATGAGACATGAAAAAAATACGTACATTCTTGTCACCACACAGTTTTAAGTAGGAACAATTCTGTCAGAAGCATTTTATGTGCATATAAAAGCATATACATGCAAACATGTCTTTATAAAATTACCCCCATGCAATGCACTTAGTTGATGGAACATAATTCTCAAAGGCTAGTCAAAGTTAGCCCAGTAGAATGGATCTAGCTAAGCTTGAAGAATGGTCTAGAATTTAACAGCTGAAATTTAATGCTAAAAAACGCAGGGTCATGCATTTGGGCTGCAAAAATCCAAAGGAGCTATACAGTGTAGAGGGTGAGGTACTTCTCTCCACAAAAGAAGAGCAGGACCTGTGCGTAATTGTGTTTGACAATCTTAAAGTAGTTAAACAGGTGGAAAAGGCGACTGTGAAAGCCAGAAGGATGTTTGGGTGTATAGGGAGAGGAATAACCAGCAGAAAAAAGGAGATGACAATGCCTCTGTGTAATCTCTGGTGCGACCTCATTTGGAGTATTGTGTGCAATTCTGGAGACCGCACCTTCAGAAGGATATAAGCACGTTGGAATCGGTGCAGAGGGTGGCTACTAAAATGGTTAGTGGTCTTTGTTATGAAGCATATGAGGACAGACTTAAAGAGCTTAATATGTATACTTTAGAGGAAAGGCAGGATAGGGGCGATATGATAGAGACATTTAAATACCTCCGTGGCATAAATGCACAGGAAGGTCTCTTTCAATTGAAGGCAAGCTCTGCTATGAGGGGACATAGACTCTGGAGTAATATGTGGAAATACTTCTTTACGGAAAGAGTGGTAGATGCATGGAATAGTCTCCCAGTGGAAATGATGGACATGAGGACAATATCTGAATTGAAAGAAGCATGGGACAAACACAGAGGATCTCTAAGGTAAAAAAGGGACTATTGTAGTTGATATGGAAGGGCAGACTAGATAGGCCATGTGGTCTTTTTCTGCCGTTATGTTTCTATGTCTTTTTCTGCCGTTATGTTTCTATGTCTTTTTCTGCCGTTATGTCTCTATGTCTTTGATTTCTGCATAATGTTTTATGTTATGTAATGTTACACTTACATACTACCTTCCTCGACCCAAAGTTTAACCTAGTGGTTTACAATGGACAAAATAACACAGTAATCAAATGCATCACAATTACAATTTAAGACATCAATAAAAAGAATAATCATAATCACAATAATTAGTGGTCCGATATTCAAAGGGATTTACACAGTTTGCAGAGCTGTAAACGGTGTAAATGCCCCTAAGTGGGATATTCAGCGGCTGAATATCCCCAAGTGATGCTGCTATAAGCCCCGATGCTATCCGCTTAGAATCGAGGTGTGTTGGGGCGTTCCAGGGGCGGTACCTGGGGATAACCGTGCAGAGGTGATATTCAGCCGCTGCCTGGTTATCCCTCAGCGGCGAAAGTTAGGCACAGTAAAGGCCGTCCTAACTTTCACTGCCAAAGCTAACTGGGCAGCGGCTGTGCAGCAAAGCCGGATATTCAGTGCTGGTGGCTGGATATGGCCCTGGATTGAATATCCAGGGTTAAAGTTTGGCCGGGACAGCTGTGCGCCTTAGAGGCACATAGCCATCACAAATCAAGATCAGGCCGTAAAACTATTCCCATATTACAATCCCTCATGGGTCCTTTAAAGTAGGGAGCCCCAAATGTTTCAGGTGAAGAGCTGCATAGGACATTTCAAATCATGGAGAAGGCTGGATGGGGATGAGGATCACTCTCAGAGAAGAGTTTGCTCAGTGTGTGATGGGGGTAGGGGGGGTTCATTACTTGCCCTTTCAGTGATTTCAAATGCCGGGGAAGAACGGAAGCAGAGGGCAGTTCCAAAGGACGAGGCAGACAACGCTGCTGCTTTCTTCCCCCTTTCTGAAGCCCCTGGCATCAGAAGGGTAGGGGGAGGGCGGATAGCAGCGTGGGTTGTGTTTGTGGTACAGTCTCTTCCATTCAAACCTCCTTCTATGTACTCCCCTCTCCCTTTTCAGTTCCTCTCTTCTCATACTACTCTTCTCTCTCACCTTCCTGTCTTCTTATTTCATTCTTATTCTCTCTTTCCCTTCCCTCCAGGGGCATAGTCGACCCCAAATTTTTGGGGGTGAGAGCTCCCAGGCCTTGCATCCCTGATCTGCAGCTGCAGCATGCACATTAAAACAGGACATATGTGGGAGGGGCTTGATGCTAAAATGGAGAGGCCTAGGCCCATCCAGGCCCACCCATGGCTAGGCCACTGCATCCCTCTGCATCCCTCTCTTCTGTCTCCTCTTACCATTCTCTCTCACCCCCTCTCCTTCTCTCCCCTTTCTAATTCCACCTCCTACCCTGGTCCTGCAGCCTCAAAGCAGGGTTACTGAGAGCAAGGAGCCCAAACACACATGCACTCTGATCTTGCAGTTGACCCACACACACCCTAGTCTTGAATCCCTAGGAGTCCAAACACCATGCATATTCCAAGTGCTGCATCCCTGAAACAGGGAAACAAACATATATCCCCAGTCCTGCGTCACCTAGAGCAGGAAGCATCAACAGCGTCCAGCCCATGGTAGGTGCAAGCCAGGACTGAGCTATGATTATAGGGATCAAAGGAAGTTAAGAGAGTCACTTTTGGCACATTTAGGAGTTCCAGGCTCCAGAGGTGGTGGCGATCCCATCTCTGTTGTGTTCTCACCTTGTTCCTGGAGCTGTTGCCACTTTTCTGGCAGAGGGAAGGAGGAGGAGGAGAACCTGAGGAGTTTGAAAGCATAGCAGGGAGGGATAGAGATGGAAAGCCCGTAGATTGGGACAGGGCTGTTCACAGTCTGCTTGCTGAAATACCTGAGCTGCAGGAGGGAGGGAGGAAGGGAAAAAGGCACGGGGAGGCAGAAAAACTTGCTCCAGGGGCCTAGGTTTGTAGGCCCCTGCTTTAAAGGAACAATATTATCTCAGCTATAAAAGGTAATAACACCTGAGTAGCTATTGCCATTTACTGATTGCCGTTCATATGTGCATTTCTCTTGAAATTCTTTCCACGTAGCCTTAAAAGAAGTTTCTAATTTTTGGCTCAGATACCTGTATGGAGTGACGATAGACTGTAGATCTCATTACAGATTCCATCTGCTGCAAACGTCGTTACATTGTACAGCAGTCCACACTGCAAGTCTTCCAGCGTGCAGGCCGTGTCGGAGGTGTTGCATGACGTGAAGTGACCATCACTATTTTCTGAGGTGACTACATAAGAATGTGCCCCATCAGTGGGATCCCAGGACACTTCGCCAGTATTTGTGAGACAGTCTATGCTGGTCACCACATTCTGCAGAGCACACGACGCTGCAAGAGCAACAGTAGAGAATTTATTCCAGTGCAGAACATCAGCACAAATGTAGTTGTTAACTAATATGTTCCAGCTCTAGAAGAGACTGAAAATCACTTTTCTCCATCACTGTATCACTTTACTCCACATTTTTGTTCTCTGTGGTTAGTATATATAATCCTAGGTATATGCTGTCTGCATTTGTTCTGTGATGTGCATTTTCAAACATCCTTAGAAAAATGTCCCGTTTTGGGCACCATTGTCACTAAAGATTTCCTTTAAAGGCGCAAAATGAGAAAGAATACGCCTAAAAAGTTCTTCTTTTTAATCAACTTGCTCAAATGAAGAATATTATTTCTTTGATCTGTGGCATTTTCACAGGACAGCAAAGAAAGAAGCCTATTGGGATATTGCTTACGAATTTCACAATCGGCTTTCATGGCTATAATGCAGCATTCCATATCTATGTTATTAATGAGCACCACCTCGGAGCCAGAGCTACCCTCCGGTCCACTTCCCTCCATAAATTTACCAGTAGGGTGATAACAGCTAAAAGTGCTTCCATTTGCATAATTTTCTTGTGCACTGGTTTAGCACAAGTTCTCATTGTGCAGCATTGATGATAAATTCACCGCTATTTAGTGTGCACGCTATTAATGCCTGTACTGAATCAGCCCCACAGATGACGTGCGAACAAGCAGTGAATTGTTACCTTACCTGTCCTCACTGTAGCTGAAGCACTCTCAGCACTAGTGCAAATGAAATTCTCTGCTGTAACTGTCACAGTGTAAGTGTGACCACACAAAAGGTCTGAAATTTCACAAGTTGTGTTTGAGGTAATGCATGATTTCGGGTAGCCAACGTTGCCTTGTGCTGTTGCAGTATATACTAAGTCACTGTCGGTGCTTTCCCACGATATGTCTACAACTCCTTTATCACAATCAAAGTATGCTTCCACGCTCTGAGGCGTACACGGCACTGTAGGGAGAAAAATGGACCACATCATGACATATACTATTTTGTTTGAGGGGGCCACACAAACAAATCTCTGGCTCCACCCCCTAAGCTCTCTAGTTGCTGATGCTGTGTGTTGGGCAAAATATTAGTCTGGTCACGGCCCTAGTGGCCCATCCTATTCTGCTGTCTATGTATTTATTTATTTAATAGGTTTTATATACCACCTTCTCCTATAATCAAAGTGGTTTACAAACAACTTGAAAGATTTACATTAAACAAGGGTATGGGGGACATGCAGGAGGTTGTTTCAGGCTAACTTATATACAAAGTAACTATATGCAATGAGGATGAGGTGATGTATGGGACCTAAGAGGTATTCTAGGTATTTCAAGGCATTATTTGTATAGTGCGATTAAAGGGGAAGGGTCTAGGGCAGAAGGGAAGATGATCCAGTGGGGCTGGCAGGTGGCGGGGAGGAAGAAGGTAATCCATATTAAGTGATGCCTCTGAAGTGTTCAACGTAAAGGGTGGTTTTCAGCTTCTTCCATAAGTCTTTATAATAAGATGTGGCTCTTAGATCATCTGGGAGGGACTTCCAGAGGGAAGGAGCAGCCAGGGAGATAGCTCGTCCAGATGTAGACTGCTTGGATTCTGCGAAGGTGCTGGGGGTGGTGATGGTGTTTGAGCTGGTGCGCCTTCTGGCTCTGCTGCTCTGGTCTGTGTTGATAAGGGCTTTCAGAATATTGGCGGATATGTTTTGTTTGATTTTGAATATGTTTAGGATAGTTTTGTACTTGATGCGGGAAGTAATAGGGAGCCAGTGAAGTTGGTTCAGGAGGGGTGATATGTTCGTGTTTTGCCACACCAGTGATGATTTGAGCGGCGGTATTCTGTGCCATATGTAGAGGGCAGAGTGTCAGTTTAGGTAAACCAAGGTATATGTGGTTGCAATAGTTCAGGATAGGTGCGATGATCGCCTGGAAGACTGTTCAGAAGTGTTCTTGACTGAGTAGTGGTTCGAGCCGTCTGATTATGCGCATCTTGTGATAAGTGTTTTTGGATGTCTTGTGGAATTGTAGGTTCAGATAGCAGCCAATAGGACTGTATGTACCTAAATAATTATTGCATTCATTGCAAATGTCTCTGATAAAAATAAACCAAGAATGGCAAAACAATAAAAAAACGATTTAACTTAAAAAAATAGTAAACCAATAGATAGACCGAGATGATACCTTAATCAGGCTATGAAATGGTTAAAGATGTTTTCGGGACTACTAACATCCTTCCCTTAGGCCATGTTTGCAGTTACTGTGGCTTTAAGAAACAGACTTTGATGAGGTCAGACTTAGATATCCCACTTGTGACTATGCATTTTTGTTGTACCTAACTCCAATTTTTTCATACCATTTTAATGTGGATTTTGGGCTGATTTGAATTGCCATTGCCAGTTCAGGAGATATACACCAATTACGGATACTTGTATCAGCCTCTATATGGCCTCTATGATGTATCCTATAAGGGATTATACGTGACTTGTATTTACATCTATAATATATGTATTTATTTGGCTAAGTTTATATACAACCTTTTTGCAATGGTCAAAGTGGTTTACAGTGAACTGGAAATTATACAAGCAGCGTTTACATTATAACAGGTAACTATGTACAGTGAACAAGGAGTTTACATTATAACAGGTAAACCAAGGTATATGTGGTTGCAGTAGTCCAGGATAGGTGTGATGATACAGTTATAGTTATAGTTGCCTGCTGTAATGTAACTATGTACAGTGAACAAGGAGTGGGGTGGTTGGGAGGATTCATTTAGTACAGGTTGATGATCTATCTATGCATTCTTGTAGTGCTTGATATGTTGACTATGTACATGTTTGAGAGCTGTCTATGTATTCTTGTAATGTTGGGTTTTAGGGGCGGGTTAGGAATGGTGCTCGGTTGTTGGGGTGTTGGAGGGGGAGTCAAAGTGGAGGGTAAAGAGGTGAGTCTTGAGGAGTTTGGGGAAAGTTGGAAGGTCCGTGGTGTTTCTTATGTTGGCCGGGAGGGAGTTCCAAGTAGTTGGGGCATAATATTCGAAGGTTCTAGTGCGAGCCTGTTGGGTACTCTTTGTTATAGCTTGGGGGGAGGGGTGATAAGTGTATTCATGATAGAGGTTCTTCGTGATCTGTTTGATTGTTGTGGGGTAATAAGGGAGAGGAGGTGGGTGGATGACTGGTGGTATAGGGCTTTGTGAGTCATTAGCAGGATCTTGTAGAGTATTCTGCTTTACAGAGGGAGCCAGTGGAGGTCTATATATAACATAACTTGTGCTAATACTATATGTTTTATCACTCTAATTTTCTGTAGTTTGAAGCTTTCTGAAAGGTATGGTACCTCTCTGGCATTCTTTTGTACACTCTTGGAAGCATTACAACATCATCAAATCAGACACTGGGCACTTTTACAAGCTATTCTTACCATACTAAATGATAGCACTATATACCTCCTCTCCTTTTTTATTAGAAATGCATATATTTACTCTGTGCTTTGGGAAATAGCATGCATCAAGAAAATAGTTGGCTCCTCCCTGACAGGCCTCCAACAGCCTATTGGAGAGCAGCTGCTCCTACTAAAGTCCTCTGATAGGCTCAACAAGGAGTAAACTACAGAGAAAATAACTTGAATTTAACAGTTTTCCTCTCTTATGGGCATGTATGGTGCTATAGTTTTACGATAGATCTGGTCTTGCAGTTACCCAAGTACTAATATCTTTTTAAAATCTGAATTGCAAAACTTGCTGCACTGTCTGCCTGTTCTGGGGAATTGAATTTGCTTTCAGTTTTTATCCCATTCAGCGTGTACGTATTGCTTTTATAGCAAATCACATGCCACTGTGTTCTGAAGAAAAACATGTGCAGTGACATAAACATACCAGGATCCCTGTGCTGCGACTCCCTCGTCTGGCATCAGGAGAGAGAGCGGCTCAAGCAGGTGCCCATAGCAAGTGCCAGTGAATGGGTTCTTGGGGGGGGGGGGGGTGACTTTGGAAATTGTAGGCTCAATTGCTAAGACACATGAATGATACAATAAACCCAACTGGTATAAAAAATGAAAGTATTGGAAAGTAGGAGAAAGAACTTGCATTGAATATAACAAAAAAGTGACATGGGAATAGGTGAAAAGAAATAGCTCTCATATCCTGGAAGAACAAGATTTAATGAAAGTGCCAAGCTCCATGTCCTCAGCTAGTAGAAGTTCAACCTTCCAAGAAATGATTGCACGACCAGAAACCTCCTTACCCTCAAAGTTAAAGAGTGACTGACATGTCCGAAGACCACAACAGGAATATCAGAAGTCAAGGAACTGGAACCCAGATGAGCAGAATTAGAACAGGCTTTTGACTACTGATAAAGGATGTGACTGAGGGCTAAACATCTAGGGCCCAAAAAAGCTGAGGGCCCGATATTTGAAAGCAATTTACACAGTTTACAGCCAGGTAAACTGTGTAGATGCTTTAACAGGGGATATTTAATGGCAATTATATGGTTAGTGCCGTTGAATATCCTCTCCTAACTCCCCTACGCACCCCAATGCTATCCAATTAGCATTGGGGCATGTTGGGGGCGTGCCAGGGTGTAACGGAGGTGGAGACTGCCACTAACTGGGTAGCAGCAATATTGCACCACTACCCAGTTAGTGATCTGTGGCTAAAATTAAGTCAGCTTTTGGCTTGCCTAGTTTTGGCCACGAATGCTAACTGGGTAGCGGTGCAATATCGCCGCTACCTGGTTAGGCTCTGCAGTAGCTTTTGCTGTGTGCCAAATCCATAAATTTAATGCCACTGCTGCGGGTTAGGGCTTAGCGGGCAGGGCTATGTGCCATAGCGGCGCATAGCCTGCCTAGTTGAATATCAAGCCCTGAGCTTCTAAATTTAGGCTCCTAATTTGTGCCCTATTTTCAGCCATGCTTAAGTTTTCAGCTGAAAATTCATCCTAAGAACATAACATCATAAGAACATAAGATATGCCATACGGGGTCAGACCAAGGTCCATCAAGCCCAGTATCCCGTTTCCAACAGTGGTCAATCTAGGTCATATGTACCTAGCAGTATCCCCAAAAGACACAGGTTCCACAGTGCTTGTATTGGGTCAAGCAGTGATATCCTGGGTCCCTTTTTAATAATGTTTTATGGACCTTTCCTCCAGGAACTTGTCCAAACCTTTTTTAAACCCAGCTACACTAACAGCTTTTACAACATCCTCTGGTAACAAATTCCAGAGTTTGATTACACGTTGAGTGAAAAAATATTTTCTCTTATTAGTCTTAAATAGTTTACCCTGTAGCTTCATTGCATGTTCCCTAGTCTTTCTATATTCTGATGAGGTAAACAATCGATCTACGTTTACCTGTTCCACTCCGTTCATTAATTTATAGACCTCTATCATATCTCCCCTCAGCCGTCTCTTTTCCAAGTTAAACAGCCCTAAACGTTTTAGACTCTCTTCATAGGGGTATCCGTCCATCCCCTTTAGCATTTTGGTGGCTCTTCTCTGAAATTTCTCTAATAACGCTATATCCTTTTTAAGATACAGTGACCAGAATTGCACACAATATTCAAGGTGCAGTCGCACCATGGAACGATACAGAGGCATTATAATATCCTTTGTTTTATTTTCCATTCCTTTCCTTATGATACTTAGCATTCTATTTGCTCTCTTGGCCGCCGCTGCACATTGGGCGGAGGGTTTTAACATGTTATCCACGATGACGCCTAAATCTTTTTCCTGGATGGTGGTTCCTAATGTGGAACCTTGCATCATGTAACCATAGTTTGGGTTGTTCTTTCCTAGATGCATAGCTTTGAACTTGTCCACATTAAATTTCATCTGCAATTTGGATGCCCAGTCTTCCAATTTATCAAGATCCTCTTGCAGTTTTCCACAATCCTTTTGGGTATTAACAACTTTAAATAGTTTTGTGTCATCTGCAAATTTGATAACCTCACTCGTTATTCCCATTTCCAGGTAGTTTACAAATATGTCAAAAAGCAGTGGACCCAGCATAGATTCCTGGGGTACACCACTATTCACCTTTCTCCATTGGGAAAATTGGCCATTTAGCCCTATCCTCTGCTTTCTATCTTTTAACCAGTTCCTGATCCACAATAGTACACTGCCTCCTATCCCATGACTCTTTAGTTTTGCCAAAAGTCTCTGATGAGGGACCTTGTCAAAGGCTTTCTTAAAGTCCAGATACACTGTATCAACCGACTCATCTTTGTCTACCTGTTTATTCACACCTTTGAAAAAACATAACAGATTAGTAAGACAAGATCTTCCTTGTCTAAAGCCATGTTGGCTGTCTCCCATTAAGCCATGATTATCTACATGTTAAATAATTTTGTTCTTTATGATGGTTTCTACCATTTTTCCCGTACTAATTTAGGAGCTGAAAATGTATGCTCCTAAATTTAGTACTGCTATCCATTTGCCTAGATTTATGAGCCTAATTTAGGCGCCTATTGCTAAAAAGTAATGCTAAGCTCCTAACTTCTTTTCCCCACCCTAAATCTGCCTTGTTGCCATCCACGATTTTTACTTCTAAATTTAGGATTTTATTAGCATTTTAAGTAAAAAATTAGGCATTCGGCTCTAGTAAATGTTTTCAAGGAAACCAATTTAGGAGCTTAGGGGGAGTTATTTAAAGGCATTTACACGGTTTGCAGATGTGCAAACCATGTAAATACTAGTTAGTGGGAAATTCAGTGAACACTGTTGGTGCTGCTGGATATCTGTGGGTGCCGCCGCTACACGCCATGATGCTATGTGGTTAGTATTGGAGCATTCAAGGGTGAAGTGGCGACAGCACCCATCGAAACTGGGTAGCGGCAATATCGAGCCACTGCCCGGTTAGCCACCCATAGGTAAAGTTAGGTGCAGCAAAGGATAGTCTACCTTTACCTGTGAGAGCTAAATGGGCATCGGCTCAATATCGCCACTGCCTAGTTAGCTTCCAGGCTTTGCGGCAACCCGGATAGTCAATGTCATTGGCTGGAAATGGCTCCAGCATTGAATATCTAAATATAAACAACTAATCATGGAGCCCACTCATACCAAAGGAAACATTCTTGACATGGTTTTCATCCCACAATCTGTTTATGAACAAAGCAGCAACATTGTAAAATCGATCACCGATGTACCATGGTCAGACCATAAACTCATAAACCTACAAATTCCCCTGAGCAACACTCATCTTCTTAACAACAGAAAACTAAACAACCCATCTAGAGCCCCAACAAGGGGCTTTCGACCTTTCAACAGGGAACTTATACTGTCAAGCACCCAACCACTCCTCAATGACTCAACATTCAACCTTGATGAGTCAATTGATGCCTGGAACAACAGCCTCAATACCGTTGCTCAACTACCACACAAAAAGAACATATCAAGGAAAAGAACCTCTGCTCTGTGGTTTTCCCCTGAACTGCGGTCTTCTCTTACACACCTACGAAGACTCGAAAAACGCTGGCGCCGATCACTATCCATCGATGATCATACAGCCTACAATCTCCACCTAGCAACTCACCGCGAGGCAATCATAACCAGAAAAAAGCAATACCACACGGATACACTCAAAAGATCACTGAACAAACCTCATGACCTTTTCAATTTAGTCAAATCACTATCAAAGGAACCATCCCCCGAACAAAAAGAAGACATTCACCCACAAGAATTTGCTGACTACTTGCAATCAAAACTTCTACAGACAGATGAGCTCTCAACAATCAATGTACAAGAAACATCCTGCCTAACATCCCTGTCTGCACTTGCCACACCTTCTGCCAAACACATCGAAGACACAATCACCTCACTCAACACCACCACTGCGCAAACCGATCCTTGCCCAGCCTTTTGGATAAAGGATCTTCGAAGTGCATTTAGCCCTTTCATTGCAAAAATCATGAACCTCTCATTTACAACTGGCTCCTTCCCTTCTGCACTAAAGCTCACATCCATCAGACCTCTGCTAAAAAACGCCAAACTAGACCCAAAACAGCCTGACTCCTAGAGGCCTATAGCCAGTATTCCCCTCTTAGCAAAGATTTTTGAGAAAGAGGCACAACGCCAAATCCAAGACCACATAGATTCCGCAGCCCCTCTAGACCATTCTCAACATGGTTTCAGAGAATACCATGGCGTGGAAACACTGCTTACCACCCTCTTCAATGATGTTCTCACTAGCATAGACAACATCCGGCAAGGCGTTGTTCTAATCTTCTTAGATATAGCAGCAGCGTTTGATTCAGTAAACCATGAGATTCTCCTCGGGTGACTCAAAGAGAAAGGCATCTACAACTCCGCACTTGATTGGTGTAAATCGTACCTTGACACCAGAATGCAATACGTAAAATCTGCAACAGGAGAATCAAAACTCTTCCATCAAAAACAAGGCGTTCCGCAAGGATCCTCTCTTTCATCTCTCATGTTTAACATATATATGCAGCCTATCTGCAATATCATCAGATCATTCAATGTGAAATGTATGATATACGCAGATGATATCCTACTCTACATGCCATTTTCCACAGTTCAAATGGATTTATTGCCTATAACAAATTGCTTCGACGCAGTATCAGAATGGCTCCTGTCACAGAACCTCCGCATACAACATAAGAAAACTGAGGTTCTCTTTATCACAAAAGACCCCAACTTCATTCCACCACCACATATAAGTGTTAAGGGAGCTGACCTATGCACTAAGGAAACAATAAGATACCTCGGAGTCACTCTGGACCATCGTCTCAACATGAAATCACACATAAATAATATTGTAAAAGCTGTGTACTTCAAGATACGCACACTCAGGCACCTACGCTCCTTACTAGACCAAGAGGACTTCAGAACCATCTACCAGGCACTGATCTTACCGCACTTCGACTTCGCCAACTCCATTCTGCAAGGGCTCCCACAATCCACTCTGAGCTCATTACAGCTTGCTATGAATACTGCTGCAAGGGTTCTACAAGGAGCGTCCAAGAGTGAACATGTTACACCTATTTTATTTATTTATTTATTTATTTATTTTTCTTATATACCGCACTCTTTAGCATCAGCGCGGTTTACATGGAACCATAATTAACAATAACAGTTTTACATAGAACAGGGAAGAAAAACTTGGATAACTTAGGGAGAAATGCACAAAATTATTTACATATATAACAATGAGTTTTGTGAATATCTTATGATAAATCTATGGATATGCATTAGGACTAGAGGATGGGTGTGTCTATGGTGTATTAGGATTGATTTGGTAGTATTGTATAAATAAGTGGTGCTTGAGTGCTTTCCTGAATTGCATGAGATCAGAGATTGATCGGATTTCTGGAGGCAGTGTATTCCAACATTTGGGAGCACCTATCCTCAAGCAGCTCCATTGGCTCCCTATACACGGAAGGGTTATGTTCAAGACCTTGATTCTCACTTTCAAGGCTATCAGCCAACTCACTCACGGAGCTCATACAAACTGTACCACCAAACAGAAGTAGAAGACAGGTAGCATTAAACTCTCTAATAATGCCAAAGGCCATAACAACATGCAGCCTATCAACAGCAAACAGAGCTTTCATATTTTGCGCACCAAAATGCTGGAACTCTCTACCACCTGATATCCGTGCCATAACCGACTTAGCCCAGTTCAGAAAGGCCCTCAAATTCAACCTATTCATCAAATACTACCCGACATAAAGTGAAACTTACAGTCCCACCGCAAATGTAACCACAGCTTTCTCATTGTTACTAACATTCTTGCTAATTTGTGTAAATAGTTTGAGTATGTTATCTAGTGAACAGATCATATACTCCATGTAGATAGTTCTCCCACGTTTTCCAAGTTTATGCTCCTGTTATATGTAACACCGAACAGCTTGTTGTTCTGGTTTGTATTTTGTTCTCTGTGAACCGCGCTGATACCAAATAGTGCGGTATATAAGAAATGTAAATAAAATAAATAAATAAATATCTGGGGTTAAACTTCAGTGGCGACGGCTACAGCATGTGCTTTAAAAACTCTAGCCACTGCTGCTAAATATCCCCCTATAACTTTCAAAGTTAGGAGCATAAATCCTTTGAATATCGCGCCCTTACCTTTTAGAGGTTTTCTAATAAAAATTAAATATATATTTGTGTCTCCTGCATTATGTGTCTTGGTATGTGCTCTTCAGGGAGCATGCGGTATATCAAATCTTAAATAAATGAAATGCCCTGTTGTCGTACCTGTTTGTATCTCAACCACAGAGCTCAGTGAACTGTTGCATTGATGTGCTTGAGCCGATATGGAAATGTTGTACGCTTGACCACACATCAGGTCGGTGATATTGTAACTTAGGTCATTGGTTTCATAGAAGGCTACCCTTCCATTGTCTCCTACTGCTGTTACAATATAGAACTCTGCTCCACTGCTGTGATTCCAAGATAGTGAGGTCACACTAGTCTCGCAGTGAAATAAGGTCCTTACGATCTCAGGAGAGCATGGAGCTGCAGGCAGAAGCAAGAGAAAATGTAGAAAATGAGGTCATAACAAAACAGGACAAAAAAACTCCACCCTCAAAAAACACAAGTTACACACAAGAATGGATATTAGGTCTGACAAATAAATCCTATCAAGGTTCATTTTACTTTAATTAACCTTTTAAAAAAAAATACAACTGCTTCACAGATGGCAACCTTGATAATGAATGTTTATATGTAATTATTATTATTTATATGTGTGCATGCTTTGTGCATTTGGTTACCTGTTTGGATGTTAATGCTGTGGTTCTGAGAACTACTGCAGTCCTCATTTAATGCTGTGACGGTTGCGTTGTAGATTTCTCCACACATCAAGTCAGGAAATGGTACGGATGTGTTTTCAGTGATGTATGAAATGAGCTGCCCAGCTCCACTTTCTACAATCACCTCGTAGAATATTGCACCTTCGCTGTTATCCCAAAACACTACTACAGTGTTGTTTTCACAGTCCAGATAGCTATCAATGGACTGTGGGACACATGGAGCTGGATTGGACAATGATGGTAATGAACAATAAATACAACAATGTGTTAGGTAAGCAAATATTGCAACACCAAGTGATGATAGACATTTCAATAGTAAAATCTGAAGATTGTGCAGCACGAGTTATATCATGCAACATGTTATTATGTAGAGATGGTCTGGTATGGATTTCTTAGTGCCTGCTGGTATCTGATAGATGCTCTGAAAATGTAAATACAACAAGTACCACGTGCTAGTGGAAGACAATATTCCCAACAGGAATGTCAATGCCTTTCCAACAGCAGCAAGAGGTGATCTTTACACGATCCTCTGCTGTACGACAGGATCTTGTACAATTCCCTTGTCCACATAGGTGGCCGGTGACTTACTTGTTTGGGATGCTGAAGTAGAGGAATGGGGTGGGGAGGAGGCCGAGTCTGCATAAACTTTCTGTCTTCTTTCAAAGCCCCCCTCCCCCAGGGAGCTTCCATTTTCTCCTCTGTGCCCTCACCCTCCCTCCCTCACTTGCTATTGCCTCTTACTATTCCTCCCCCTTGCACACTCCTATCTTTGCTCCCTCTTTCCCCCTCCCCCCTGCCACATCAGTGCAAGAGTTCGGGAAAGTTTTGTCCCCACCTCTGGCTGCTGATTGGCTCATGCTGCTTTTCAGAACCAATCAGAGGCACAAGATGAAGAATTTGCACCTAATCAACATGGAACTTCCTTTGGCTTCCTATCTCGATCACTGTCCTAGTTCATGATCTGTTCTTAGCCTAAACTGTCAGGGTTACATGATGCAGCTCCTACTTCTGTCTCCTACGCTAAGCCTTCCCAAGCCTCTTATACTGCCTGCTTTTGCTATGTTTGTCCATTCAAAATTGGCAACAATTTCCAGAATTTTTTCATGTCCTGTAATTATCATGTTGCAATGGCTTTCAGTTTACTTTCTTTCTGGTAGCACAATGAGAGGAGATACTGGTTTGTTGGCATGGTTAGTTCTGTGGCTCAAGAACTTGACCCTCTTACCTTCTGAGCTAGTGCATGCTAGGTGCATCCAGGAGGGAAAAGGATCTAAGTTTTAGAAACGTATCATGGCTACCTTGTAGGGATGGCCATGATCAAAATAATTGTTTTTTGTTTTTCCTTTTGTTTCATTTATTTTGTGCTGTTTCTTATTTATTTTGTCCTGGGTCCCTAAGTCACAGGGGTGTGCCAAGCCTGCCTCTTCCTGAAGGAAGCATAGCCTGAAGGCGGAGTTTTAAGGCTTCCTCACCAGTTCATCCATAAGCTTTCACTCTCTCTGCTTGTCAATCGCTCCATCCTCTCACTATGTCAGATCTGCGCCGTTCGCCCTTTCCTCTCCCAACCCTCCCTCATTACCCTCGTGTTGTCCCTTGTTGTCTCCAGGTTGGATTATTGTAATGTTGTCTTTGCAGGTCTCCCCCAGTATCAGCTTTGTCGCCCAGCTCATTCATAACACTGCTGCCCTCCTCATTACTCACTCCTCTCCATCTGATCATGTCACCACCTCCCCTCCTTCTGTAGCTTCATTGGCTCCCCATCAAATTTCGCTTTATCCACAAGACACTCACAGCCACTCACAGGGTACTCCATACTTGCATCCCCCAGTATCTTGCCGATTTCATTCAGCACCAGCCCTCCCCACGCCCCCTCCATTCCTCTTGTGGGAACCAACTTTTCCTTCCCTCCCCTGCCCAGGCCCACCTTGAACTCACCTGTCACTCTGCCTATTTTTTCCTAGCCCCTGCCCTCTGGAATTCACCCCCCATCAGCCTTGTACACCGAGACCTCATTCCCCTGTTTTAAGGCAATGTTAAAGACCCATCTTTCTCACCTTGCATTTGATCTCGCCCCTCCCGACCCTTAGGCTTCCTCTCGCCAGTCATTCCCTTCCTTGTCCCCGCCCCCCCCCCATGTGTGTTGCTGCTTCTATTCTTTGATTTTCCATCTGTCCTGCTGCTTTCCTATCTGATTGATGGCCTTCCTTTCCTCCTTTGTTTTCTCTGCGGCCACATTGTTTGTACACTGCTCTGATGCGATAGCCTGGGCGGTATGTCAAATGCCTAAATAAAGATAACGTTTCTGCCCTGTGCCCCTGCATGTTTAACATCGGAAATGGGCAACAGCGCTGGCCCAAGGGTTTCTGCCACCTTAGGCAGAAACCCTGCTGTGCTGCTCCCCCCCCCCATGTACTGAGCCGCACTGCCCTCCTCACTCCCCGTGCTGAGCCGTGCAGCTGCTGCTGATTCTGATGGTGGGGTCAGGGGTGGCTTGGTGGCACTAGCAGGCCATGTGCTTTGGCACACATGGCCTGCCACGTCTGACCCCTCTGACACAACTTTGGGGGATCAGAAGCAGCAGGCCATGTGTGCTGAAGCACACGGCCTACTGCGGGCTCCTGCCACCAAGCTGAGCTGACCCCACTGCTGGAATAAGCAGCGGGGGGCAGCGGTACAGCTCAGCACAGGGTGGGTGGGAAGGGAGCGGCAGGCCATGTATGCCATGTTACCCACGGAAGTCTGCCAACCTAGGTGTTCGTTTAGCCTGCGTAGTAGATGGGCCGGCCCTGACAGGTAATGCCCATTTATGTGTGTACAGGGCAATTTTAGAAATTCCCGCAAAGTTTATGCACATTAACATGTGTGTGTTTTCGGACATTTTAAATATAGTGATGTAGAAGCGTAATTTACTTTATAAAATAGGGGCGTAATGGGTGCAAAAACATATTTACACCTCCCCTATAGCAGGTGTAAAATGTCCTCACCTTGATTTTTCAAGAATGTCCACAAGTTCTAGTATTTTATAACTTCTGCGTGTGAATTTGTGATCCACTCAAACCCCTCTGCTGTGCATGCCCACACTGAATGTACTCGTGATCGGTCTTATGTGCATGCTTACAGAATAGCGACTGACTAAAGTAGACGTGCAAATGCCCAGTCGCATGTGTAAGTCCTTGAAAATAGGTAACTTATGCACGTAAGTGACGAGCAACTTTATGCAGCTCCTTATAAAACTACCCTGTCGCGTGTGCATGTAAAACGACAGAAACAATAAATGAAATTTTGTTTCTTTTTCCGCCATTTCAAAATGACACATCAGGTTGCCTTTTTTTCAAACAACTCACATCTCTACGAAACTGGGCACCTCCTGCCGACTGACTGTGGAGCAGCTATGATGAGTTTGGCCTCAGCGGATGCTTCCCACTCACCCAGGAGTCCCTTACTTTAAAACAGTTTTGTGTAGCTTATCTAGTCCAGATTACCTGTCTGGAATTCATTGGTGGAGGTTATAACACTGCGGCACTGGCCATCCTCTGCCACCACTGTCAAGATGTAATGAACCCCACACGGCAGTGTGGGAAAGGTGCAGTCCGTGCCTGTGGTGTTACAGGAGAAGCTGGTGCCATTCCCAACAACAACAGCATGGTAAGTAAGCGCTCCATTGCTGGGTGACCATGAAACGGAAACGTCATTAGTGCCGCAATCATGATTTATCGAAACATTCGTTGGTGGGCAAGGTGCTGTTTGGAAAGAGCAGATGCAAACATTAGTAAAATGATCAGAAACATATTCTACCTTTTTACTGGCTCGAATGAGGTGGTATGTGAGCTGGGAGGAGATCGCCTCTGAAGAAGAGATGTACGCACTCTCAGCAGTCTGCTGCATCATCTTTGAATAATTCATAAGCTGCTTCAGTAAAAGGAAGCACTACAAATATAATACAGCCTCTAGTTCATTCCCTTTCATCTTCTTCATCTTTTCTCAAAATGTTTTAGAGCTTCTAAGTGAAAGTAGGATCCTCTGTCTTGAGATTCTTATCCTACTGTTTGTATTTTAGTAAATGTGTTTCAAAGGTACAACTAGAGCCTACACGACTGCATAGTGAGTCATGGTTTGCATTGCATATTAGAGACCTAAGTTTGATTCTGGTGAAACCTACTGCTCCAAGAAATGGTTCATAATCTTTAGGATTATATTGAATGATTTACTTCATTTTTAAATTCAGATGCAGAATCAGGATTGACCATAGTAGTGCTACCACGAGACTTCTCCTATGAGTGAAAGCTGCCATTTTGAAAACTGCCCCAGTCAGTGCAGGAGCAAATGGGGACTGCTCCTGCCCCTATGACCGCTAGATTACCAGGGATCATCCACTAAGACTTGGGGTGGGGTATAGTGGGATGATAGAGGGTGTTTGATAATCTGTGGGGGAGGGGGTCTTTATCTGCTGGATCTTTTTTGGGAGAGGGTTGAATGAGGAAAGGAGGTCTTCTGTTTCGGTTTCGTGTTACTGACTTGGTGCTTTCTGGTGAGGTGGGTTGCTGAAAGGGTGGGGAGAGCTTCTGGCCCAGGGAGTTGTTAGAATGTGGGTTGGGGGATTGGACAAGGGGGGGATTAAATCTCTGCATCAAGACAGGGTTGGAACTGGGAGAGAGTTACTTTAAGGGGGGAGTTAATTGGAGGGGGCCGCAGCATTTTTTTTCTTCCCTGGCCCTGAGCTGTGTTCCCTGCCTGAGCAGGTAAAACGTTTGGTCCAGTGCTACTCACCGAGGCCAGTTTGGTAAGTATCTGCCTTGTGAGAGGTGCAGAGTAATGCTAGGCACGCCCGTTGCATTTACTGCACACTCAGCGTACTTAATGCACCTGAACGTTTGCAAAAATCTACTCACTTTAGCAAAAACATACCCCAGAGTAATAAAAAATAAAAGAGATAAAATCTCTCTTGCAAGGCTTAGCATGTGGTGCTCTTTATTCTGTGTAGGTCCATTCCTTGAGTTGCTCTTTGACTCTCATACATGGGTTTACCAGTGTCACTCAAAGAGGATTGTCAGCAGGTTTCAGATTCACCCAGTAGGCCTGATCCAGTCCTGGGCTTGCCTCACTGCATGCATGGATTTTTCGAGAGTAATTGTACATAGAAGCGACCACAGCCAACAGCTGCAATGAAACCATCATCAGCAGGCGACCACAACCAACACAGCAATGAAACCAGCACCAGCAGATCAAAGTAAGTGTAGCCATGCACTAAAGTCCGACGGAGAAATCATGTACACAACCCTGATCCTGCCCATCAGCCTCCTCCTCACCCAACTCCTGCCACCTCAGGCAACCAACCACAACCTACTAACAAGCACTCCATGGCATCCAGCACTGCTCTACACGCACCCCCAGTATACACACTGGAACACACACAAGACACCCAAGCACAAGAAACAAAAGAAGCACAAGACCGACACGCACGCAAACCCAAACGAAGCACATAGACCACTAAACAACCCAGCTACAATCTCAATAGAGCTTATCAACGCCAGATCCATACGAAACAAAATTAACACAATAGCAGACCACATAGAAGATCAGCAACCTGACATACTGTGCATCACAGAAACATAGCTCACCCCCACCAGTAACGTACTACTTAATCAATTAGTAACATTCACCTACTCAGCATTCAACTGCCCACGCACACAACGGAGAGGAGGAGGGATCTTGATCATCGCAAGGAACAGCTTAAGATTCAAGTCACGAAGTGCCTCAAACACAAACCACTGCAACACCATCACTGTGGAAAACAAACGGATGGCCCTATGCCTCACCTACAAAGCCCCTCATGCGCCACCAGATGAACTAGCCTCCACTCTAGAAGAGGTCTGTGCAGTCAACACAAATCACAAACCCCTGCTACTATTAGGAGACTTCAACCTAAAATCTACCACCACCAAGGATGCAGAAGCTTTCCTATGAGCTATTGGATCCTTACAATACACCCAACTGATCAACACCTTGACACACAGACACGGATCTTCACCAGACCTCATATTTGCGCCCAACTTTCTAATGGACAGCGGTAACATATCAACACCCGATGTCACACCTGTACTGTGGTCAGACCATCACATAATCAAAATACAGTTCATGCCACAAGGGCGAAACCACGACGAGAACCTGGACAACCCACCAGCACAAAGAAGATTTAAAAGCTTCGACAAGGACCAATTTCTACAGGACACCCTACCCCACCTGAACACGGAAGCAGAGAATCTAGACGAACAAATCAAAAAATGGAACAGCATCATCAACGTTGCTGCCAAAGCCACCAAATACAGACCCAAGAAAACTCGCTGCGCCAAAGCACATCACACACCCTGGTACTCAAAAGTCATACGGAACGAGAAGAGGGAACTCAGGAAGTTAGAACGGCGATGGAGACACACCAAGTCGCCCAACACTCAGGCCCTATACTTAACAAAACAAAGAGAATACAACGAACTCATCAATCAAACGAAGAAAGAATACCACACTAACATCATACTCAAATCAAACAAACCAAGAAAGCTCTTCGAAATTGTGAAAACCCTCACCAAGGAACAGAAAACTGAGAGCGAAGTGCAAATAGAACCACAAGCATTCGCAGACCACATCCAAGAAAAATTCCATTCAGCTTCACAACGGAAAACATACACAAGCACCAAACCAACCACCCTCTCAAGAAAAGCATGGGACAAATTCAGCACCCCATCCACAGAGCAGCTCTCATACATCATCACCGCACTCAATACAAGCACGGCCCCAACAGACCCATACCCAGTCACATGGATTAAGGCGACAAAGTCAAACTTCATCCACACCATCCACAACATGGTGCACAGTTCACTAACCCAAGGAATTATGCCAGACCAGTTAAAACTCGCCACAATAAGACCAATCCCGAAGAAATCACCACTCGACAAGAACAACCCAGCAGCTTACAGACCGATCTCAAGCATCCCTCTACTGGCAAAGATTATTGAGAAAGCGGTACAGCATCAGCTACAAGACCACATCGACAACCACGCACAACTGGACCTCAACCAACACGGTTTCCGCCCCAACCACGGAGTCGAAACACTCCTGTTATACCTATTTAACAACATACTACACCTCATAGACAACAGCAAGAACGGAATACTCATGATCTTCATTGACATTTCATCAGCATTTGACATAGTGGACCATGGAACTCTACTAGCAAGACTACAGAACATCGGATTACACGGAGCCTCCCTGAGGTGGTTCCACTCCTACTTAATGGACAGACAGATACAGGTCAAGATCAGTCCCAACACATCCCGATCCATAAAGGTCATGCAAGGTGTACCTCAAGGATACGCCCTATCAGCACTATTTAACCTCTACATCCAGCCAATATGCAGCATCATAAAGGAATACAGGATAAAATACACAATCTATGCTGACGACATAATGATATACACACCAATCACCCTCGACAACCCAGACTACACCAAGATAACAGAGTGTCTCATACACATGAACAGCTGATTTCAAGACAACAACCTGACCATAAACTACAGCAAGACCGAGGCACTAATCATCACACGAAACTCCGAGTTCACCCCTCCTCTCAACATCAAGATAGACAACACAACCATACCCATACAACCAGAAGTGAAATACCTTGGAGTGACACTGGACAAAGAACTGAACTTTCAGTCCCTCATCAGCAGAACCACCAAAAATGCATACCACAGGATGAGTAGTCCGACGCCTCAAGACCCTCCTCTCCCAGGAACACTTCCGCACAGTCTGTCAGGCACTAATAACCCCAATCCTAGACTTCTGCAACCCAATCTATCTTGGCCTAACAAAACAAATACTCAGGCCACTGCAATTGGCGCAAAACACAGTGGCACGCATAATAGCTGGCACCACAAGACAAAAACACATCACACCCACTCTAAAAGATCTCCACTGGCTACCAATCAGCTCCCGCATCAAACAGTCATCAGCTTTCAGCCTACAACCACTCATACAACCCAACAGCAGCACAAGACCAAGGAGGAGAGGCACATCCAACCGCGTCACACCAAAAGACTTCACCAAGGTATGCAAGGAAACCGAAAAACGAGCACTATCAAAGGCGGCACCAACAATTTGGAAAGCCCTCCCCGATGAACTACAGTCAACGACATACATTAAGGACTTTAGGAAACTGCTCAAGACGACCCTCTTCATAGAGCACTACGGTGACGTCACTTAAACTGTGCAACAGACAATACCCCAGCTCAAACACCCCACCCTCTTGACACGTAAATAGTATTGAAGTTATGTCCTGATGTACATAGTATTGTATATAGCACACGTTGTAAATAGCTCACCAAGAATCAACGACCCTCTACACACACACACATTCACTGTTCAGTGCATGCGCACACTAGACACAGTATTTTGTTGATTGTTTGCGGTGTAGACCGCCTTGATTGTAGGAGAAGGCGGTATAGAAATCCGTTTAAATAAATAAATAAATTGTATGAACTCCCATGCAGTTCATGTGTGCTAGCACATATTTGGGGCCTATTTTATAAAGTGATGTACATGCATACTTTACTTTATAAATAAGAGTGTATAGAGCACCTCAATCTAGTCAGGCAGTTACACCTGCTCTATGGGAGGCATAAATGCCCGTGCCTAGATTTTGCAAAAATGCAAACACCCAAACTGAAAGTACGTGTGATAGGACTTACGCTTACAGAATAGCAAAAGTACACAGTTAAGTGCCCATTCACATGTGTAAACCCTTTAAAACAGGGACTTTGCATGTAAATAGCATGTAACTTTCTGCTCACCCCTTATACAATTAGCCCCCTAGTCTCACTTTTCTTAGGGAATACGATTGGGAAATCAGAGTTACGACGCCCTGCTTACAATGGGGTAAACCAAATCTGGAGCCAGCTGGCAATCCTATGCCCCTTAATTATTTCAGGTACATGACAGACGTAAATGTTAATGACAATAAACGAATTACCCGAAAGAGCTTCATAGTAGGAACTGAATGATGAGTTGCACTGTGTGTTTGCTGCCTGCACTTTGAAAAAGTATCTTTGTCCGCATTCCAGATCATTGAGTTGACATGATGTCTGCTGAGACTCGCAGACCCATTCATTTCCTAAGTCGTTCTCTGCTACTGCCATGTAATACTCTGCGCCCTCAGCCTCCAGCCAGGACACCGAGGCACCACTGGGGGAGCAAGCAAATTCACTTGCAACATGATCAGGCGTACAAGGAGCTGTCCATAAAAAATAAAGGGTTAGTTTTCAGCTATAAAAAACTGTTTATGCAGAAATGTTTTCAACACAACATCAATGAATGATACTCAAACATGAATAAAAGTGAAAGTCATTTCTTAGGCCCGAGTCGGTCATTAAATCTGTGAAGTAAAGTAGCAATGTAATGCTGAAACGTGATTTTGTGTTACGCGGGTGAAACTCGTAAGAAGTCCCTAGGCAATATGGAAAGGATGCATACATTTTCTAAAATATGATAAGTACTCTTTACATATCAGTTCCTATATTTCCAAAAGATGCACTTATGAACTTATCATATGCTGTTACCTTCTGCTTTTGTTGAGTAATGAAATACACAAACTTGAAAAGACTACAGAAACAAGTAGAGGACAGGAACTGCCTACTAGGATATCTCATTTTGCTTGCACTGAGACACTAGTGAGTTTGCCCTTACGTCTTCCTGTTGAGATAAATTCTGTAGCATCCAGGACGGTGTCCCTGCCCCAAAAGGTCATGTGAGGCCAGAGAGTCTGAGCTTGCTTCCAGCATCATGCTTTTGTCCACCTCCCTCTTGTCCTAGGGTCTAGACCAGTGGTTCTCAACCCCATTCTCGGGCCACACTCAGTCACTGTATGAGACAGACCTGCATGCAATTGAGGGCCAGGGACCTGTAGCGGCGGCGGCAACTACTTCTAAACAGCGACACAATCCTTACCAGAAACTCTTGTGTTGCATCAATGTTCCTGCTTCTGGCCCCTCCGATACAAACTTGCTGTTTGCATGGAGGTGCTGTAGAAGCAGGAACAGCGATGCAGTACCAGAGTTTATGGTAAGTGCTGCATCGCTGTTCAGGAGTAGTTGCCGCCGCTGCAGGTCTCAGAAAGGGATGGCAGCTGCGGCAACAGGGGTGGGGTGAGAGCAGGGGGATGGCAGGAAAGAGCATCTCATGGCCCTGAGGTCATGCAAATTTATCTCATACATATTCATTGTGGATATTGTGAAAATCAGGCTGGTGGCTGTGTCCTAAGGAGGGGGTTAAGAACCACTGATCTAGACAGAAAGACAGACAGATGGGCATACATACACATGTAGGTGCTCTTCACGGCACTCTTTTACACTGCACACAGGAAAAGGAAATGATCTTAAACATTGGTTCTTTCCAAATACTCTTATTTGTCTATAGCCCGATTTCATCCCATATGTAGATCCCCTCTGGCCTGAGCCAGAGGGAGGGAATTGCGATTCTGATCCCGCGGGGCACATCTAGCCCTGCGGGATCAGAATTGCGATCAGGCATGTTCATGCAGGCCAGAATTGTGATTCAGTCCAGCCTCAATGTACATGCACAGGCCGACTAACTCAAAGCTTTTAAATGAAGCTGCAGCACCATGGCTTCCTGTTGTCATTGCACCGCGACTCCATTTAAAAACTGCGATGCCGGCCACCTGCAACAAATGCTAATTCCCCGCTGCCTGACACCTGATCTGGCCTCCTAAGGCCAGGATCGGGCTGCAGGGAATGTCCCCTGGCCCCCCCGCCCCATCTGTGCCCCAACAGCCGCAAAACTAAACGTCCAGGGAAGTTATTCCACTTTGAGGTGAAATAACTTCCCAAACAGGTCGCCAGTCCTGGATGTACAGGGCCGACATTAGAATTGGCCCTGTATGTCCAGGGCCGGTGACCGCCCACTGCCCGCCAAGACTCCACCCCCAGGCCACCCATTCCTCACCCCCATCTAACTTCCCCACACAGCTGGCAGGGAAGTTATTCAGGGGCGGGAGAAGCAACGAATAGCAGGGATGGACATCCCATTGGGACATCCATCCCCACTATTCGTGGCTCAGAATAACCCTGCTAGTATGTAAATTGCATAGAGAAGGGACTTTTTCTATGGCTTTATGTACAGTGTTGCATCAGTGGTGTAGTCAGAACTGATTTTTTGGTGGGACCCAAGATTAACATGGGTGGGTACAAAGCAGTGCAGATATTGACTTCACCCCTAATTCACTTCTCATCAGCCTCTATTGCTGCCGCTGACTGAGAGGGCCTGAGTCAAAAGTGGAGGGGTCATAGCCTACCTGGGCTCACCCCTGACTATGCCCCTGCTCTGCACATATTTAGTAGCATTATATAAATTGTTCATGGTAACAGCAGTCATCCTTTCTTTTGCCATTCCACCCTCATCCCAGGTTTGCCTTGAAGTAACAAGTATACCTCATAGTTAGTTGGATCCTGGAATACTCGAACACACAGTTCAGAACCAAACAATTAATTCCTAAGTACTGAAATGGCCTAAAGACTTGATTCTTTGCTCAAGTTTTTGGTTAGCTCATAGCCGCTTACTGGGCCTCCTTTTCTAAGTGCTGTAGCTAGTCAATAAATATCTGCAGCACTCAACTCCCTCCAATTTTCTGTATATTTTTTTTTTTGTTGTTTAGCTCTTTTTTTTTATTATTTGTGTTTTAGCTTAGTTTGTAAACTGCATTGAGCAGACAAAGAGCGATCAAGCCAATTCAATAAACTAAAATCGCTCAGACTTGAAATGTAGTCCTCTAACTGCTGTATGATCCCCTACACAAGTATCTTTGGGTAGCATTTTAAGTCAGAATTTCAACCAGATGCATCAAAGTGGGAGCTATTACCGAGGCTGCCATTTCAAATGTAAGAAAGTCCAATGGCCCATGTTAAAGCAATTGATTAATAAGAGTGGTGACTGTCTGCAACAGCGCCTCTATTTTCTGATGGAAAACCAGAACAACTATCATTTTCCAGGATTGTTTTTGGGAGCATTGCTTGGTAGGAGTACCTGTGTCATAGGCGCCTACAGAAACTGCCGAAGAGCTGCACTGGGAGTTTTCTGCTACCATGGTGATCATGTATGTTTCTCCACAGTGGGTCTCCTGGATGTCACAGCCACTTTCCGTTGTGTTACAGGAATGTGTATGTCCATCCACTGCTGTTGCAAACACCTGGTAGGACTCTGCACCATCACTCTGGCCCCATGACACCATTATGACACTGGTGGCACAATCAACTTTGGCAGATGCGTTCAGTGGGAGACATGGCACTGTTGAAAGAGGTAGACAAACATCGACATCCGAATTTATTATTTCCATTCAGTTCAGTTATGGCAGGGAATGATTCATTATTTCAGTTAGGGGCAGAATAGAGGGCGTTTTGGGTACAAACAATTTCAGCTGGAAACCCAGGAAGTATTTTGGACATCCCGTGCTTAATAATGGCTGATCTTTCAAAGCAGGTACTCAGTTATATCATTATTATTTAGTAATGCAGAATGAAGCAAACGTTTCTCACTGTGTGTCCTGTGATAGAAAGCATCAACTTCTTGTCTAGTAACTAAGAGACTGTTATTGTGCTATAAAAGGGCCTGTTAGCTAGAAGCATATCCAAAGTAAGAACGCATAGAATGGAATGGGTAAACATAGGATGGATATTTACTCTCAAAACATAGAAAGACTACGGGACACACAATGGAATTACAATGTGGCACATTTAAGACTCATAGGATAAAATATTCTTTTTACTCGGTGCATAATCAAACTCTGGAATTCATTACTGGAGGATGTAGCTGTTAGTGTAGCTGGGATCAAAATAGGCTTGGACAAGTTCCTGGAGGAAAAGTCTATAAACCATTATTAAAGAGGACTGGGGAAATCCACTGCTTACCCTTGGGACAAGTAACATGGAATGTGTATAATTTTGGGAACCCGACAGGTACTTGAGACCTGAAAAGGCCACTGTTGGAAACAGGATATGGGGCTTGATGGACCCTTGGTTTGACCTACAACGGCATACTGTTTCTTATGTTCTTATGAAGACAGAGTACTGGGATGGACAGACCATCTACAAAACTATACCCCAACAAAAGAAGGAAGCTGCAGGGAAATGCAGGGAGTGTAATACTAATTGTTGGGCTCAGAAGAGACCAATTAAACTCCTTCTTTAGAGAACAAAGCTTCTATGACTTGTAGGCTCTTTGGGAAGAAAAGGGTTCTAGAAGCAACCACCCAGATAGGTGCTGAAAAGACAAAAATTGGAATCGACCAGTATCACCACTGTAAGTGGTTAAGGTCTACTGTACTTTCAGGGCTGGCCTACTAAGCAGTTAACTAGGGTGACAGCTTCGGGGGGGGGGGGGGGGGAGTCATGGCAGGAAAGAACAGCTGCAATAAAAATAAAATAGTAGGTCCTGAGAGCCAGACACACTCAAAGAACCATCAGCATGTACATCATACGTTTACCTGCAGAGAAGGTACTTTTCAAATTAAACTCAAGAATCACCACTTCCTCCCAACATACATAACTGGTCATCATACGTTTAAACTTCACACATACTCAGATATAACTATAATAAATAAATAAATACTTCTCAGATAGCCCAGGTACCTGGCTTAATGGCTATCTGAGTGTGCATGTGTGTGTGGGAAGTTTAAACATACGATGACCAGTTATGCATTTTTATATCATCATTTGGGAGGATGTGCTGATAGTTGAGTTTAATAATCAAAATCTCAGTGGGGGTCTAGGGACCTGAAAGCTAATTTGTGGCGTACAAGGCTGAAGTTTTCCCTAGAATGCCGAGTACCCTTGCCCCGGTTCTGTTTCAGGGAGGCCAAGCCTGTGCCCCAGCTCAGGGTGGAAGATATTAAGCCAGTCCTGGGCTACTAATAACTTTTATGTTGAAAGTAGCGAAATAAGAGCCCACAAACAAGTTGTAGGTGATATCACAATTTTTTCCTCATTTTGAAAGTGGAATGTTTTGAGCCTAAGCAGCGTAATCACTGTGTAGAAGCCTGTCTGGTGCCTCAGGACAAATTGAGATTGGCTGTATGTAAGTGAACAGAACCAAGAAAGCAATAACGCAGCCTTCTGACATTTAAGATGCGTAGGCCCTAGCCATACCCTGCTTGCTGTGAGAAACAAAAAAAAGCAGCCAAGGGTTAGGAGGAAAACTGGGGAAAGAAGGGGAGGGTAGAAGGGGGAAGGCCTGGTATAAGCAAATGTGCAAAGGCTACACTGCAATACCCTCTCAGTCATTTCAGCAGAAGAAGACTAGCACGAGGAGGCAACTCAGCGAGGTCATGAAACTGAGCGTGAGGTGAGGCGTGAGGAGGGAATGGTGAAGGTGTGTGGCCGAAGGTTGATACAAAGCTATGGGTATGGTTCCCTGAATAGGCTATGCAAGGGGTAGACACTTGCATCAGTCCAGACCCTCCAGAGTAACCCCATTCTCTGAAGTGCTTGTCCAAGGTAACCTCATTCTATGGAAACAGCAAAGGGTCCAGAATTCACTGTCTGGCTGTTAGCAAGCAAGTCATGAAGAGCTCTGGTCTGCCCCCTTCTGGCACATCTTCCGGTGCCAGCAAAGATCAGAAAAGAAAGGGGTGGGGGTATCTAAGCAACGTCTTCTGCATCAGTGACAGTAGCATAAAGAGGTATGGAGCACATGTGACAACAGAAACGAAGAGAACCAAGGATCCTGCGGCCATTGGTGGTAGAAGCACAAAACTAGAGGAAAGCAGGAATACGAAGCAAGCATCTAACAAGGACTGCTCATTGTCAACAAATACTATTAAGGCACTAGAAAGCAGAGGAGGTATTTAGACTGCTAGGGCAGGTGGTGGCAAAAATGATGAAGCTAGCAGATGCTGCAGGGCAGTATTAAAGAAAGCAATTTTTAGGCAGCTCCAATCCCTGGTAGGCCAGCTCAGTTTTGTGTATAGGTTCAAAGTAATGGGGAGAGTATCAACCAAGAGGCAAACAAGCATTAAGCATGAGTGAGGTCAAAGCATGATGTTATAAAGGAATCCAGCATGATAAAGGAGGGTTTGGGGATAAGGACAGAATGATTTTAGGAAGTATAACTGGACATCTGCCTAGTGGATAGAGCAGAAGTTTCGAAGAGGAATTTAGAATTATTGACTGATCAATCTATAAAACCATTTCCCCCAACCCAAACGCATCAGCTTATGAGACAGGGCAGAATTTTCATTAATAGGTTTTGTTATTGTGACTACTTAAATTGGTTGCCCTGAACGTCCGGGTTGGGGGTCATGCCTCAGCCCGCCCCTGTACTGAGCTCCCTGCAAATCTCAGCTGTACGTGCAGGCAGCTCATTTGATGGTATCAGGTATAGGTGATTAGCAGGAGCTGGACATCCATGTCGGACATCTAGCCCCTGCTACTCAGGATCGGAATGACTCCTATTGTCACTAGTATGAGGACAATTGCCACACACTCAGTGGCAATGTGGTAGTTGGCAAAAGTGCTCCATATGACACTTTTATGGCTGTCATTAGGTTTACCCATGTTAAGGGCGCTGCACATTAAGGTACTTAGTCATGCATTAGCTGCCAGGGACATGCTGGTCATGCCCCTGACATCTAACACGGAGGCTTTGGCTTAACGTGTGTGCGTTTGTAACATATGTTAAGTGCAAAACCTTAGTGGCAGTTAATAACAAGAGCCCATAGTCTAGCAGATCAACAGCAGTTTAGCTGGAGATAACTGACTGCAGAGAAAGGAGTAAGCAGGAGGAAATGTAAAGTAATATTTCAGTTAATGGACTGTATGATATGTTAGCAGTGTTTCTGCCAAATATAAAGGGGGCTAGTAGACGGGCTGTGACATTTGTGAACTTGCCAATGGCTTAATCAATAAATCTGCAGTCAGAATTTTTCCAGTTGTGCCAGCTTTCTGAACCTTTTCTTTGCAGGGTTAAATCGAATCACAGAGGGGACTAAGGTGGTGGAGAAAGGGAGGAAAGGAAAGCAAGTAAGGACATGCAGGCCGGGTTAAGCCTATGTCTACTAAGCCGGGCTAACGGTTAACACCGGGCTCTTTGCAACTAGGTCCCATTGAATAACATAGGACCTAGTTGCAGGTAGCCCAGGTTAACCATTACTCCAGCTTAGCAGACATACCCCAGAGTGTCCAGACTCAGCCATTCATTTAGCGAGTTGCTGGCACTCCTGGGCAAACCATTTAGGAGACTTGCACAGATATAGTCATAGGAAATGCTCCTAATTCCTAACTTATCGAATGCCTTCAAAAAAGTCATTAAGAGAAACGGATGCGCTTTTTCGTTTTGTTTTGCTATTTTGTTTACTGCACACTAGTTTTGGTGCACACTGAATGAACCAGCATGTGCGATTCCAAAATAAAACCCACTATTTCATAATCATATATACTATTTCATAATAGTGCAGGCTGTTATAAAGCAAAATAAAACAAAATATGAAAACAAAATTAAAAAAAATGGAATAAAATGAAACAAAACAAAAATGTTTTCCCTGCGCATCCCTATTAAGAGACAAGAGGGCAAATCTTTCATCAATTCCCTGCCAATCAGAAGAGGTTACTGAGGCATTTTTCTCATTTGGCGGCTACAGGAGAAATCTTTGGCACGTGTTATTTTCCAGCATTACCGGTTTTGATTTCAACATTGTCACTTTGTAGGCTGATGCAGTAGTCATCGGAAGCAATCACATGCACATTGTACATCTGCCCACATGTCAGGCCCATGAGGTCACAGAACATCTCCGTCGTGTTGCAGGACACCAGTTGCCCATCCATCCCTTCAGCGAAAGCCGTGAAGGATGAATGCTCGCCACTGTGCACCCACGAAACGAAAACAGCATTGCTCTCGCAGTGCACATCAGCAGTCACAGATTCAGGCTTGCAGGGGACTTTAAAAAGAAAACAAAGAACAGAGAATATTGGCAAAAAAACATCCTTCTTCCCTCCAGACAGGGGCTAAGACATCTGACAGATTCTCTAGTGCAATGGTTCCTAAGCCTGCCCTGGGGGATCCCAGCCAGTGCACTTATCAGGATATTCCCAATGAATATTCATGAGATAGATTTGCATACACTGCCTCCATTGAATGCACATTTTTCTCATGTACATTCATTGCAGAGATCGCAAAACCTCAACAGTCTGGGGTTCCCCCAGGACAGGTCCAGGAATGAGCACTCCACCACCCCTCAGTCATTCTCTGGGACACAGACACACTCTATGACAAATGTTGCGATTTTTCAGCAGCAACTGGGGCTTCTTTCTATCTCATCAGATAGCCCCAAAGCGGCGCAGTAAAGGAAACACTAGAGATACGCACCTGTTCGTAGTGGGAGTGGCTGTGAAGTCCTGCTCTGGGAGATATTAGATACTGCTACCACTGTGACGTTGTATTCCAGGCCACAGTGGAGATCGAGCAGCTCACAGGAAGTAGTTGTTGTGTTGCAAGTGCTTCTGCGTCCATCACTTGCTAATGCCTGCACGGCATAGGACTCAGCCCCACTGCTCTCTCCCCATGATGCTGACGCTATATTCGAATCGCAAGAGAGCTGTGCTGTGATGTTGTCCACGGGGCAGGGAGCTGAGGTAAATTATTGTAAAGAGAAATGCATAGATGGATTAGTTCCTGCAATAGAAGGTGGGCATTCCAAATACATTCATTTTTCACTTTAATGCATAGCTAATAATATAGTATATACTATTGTGTCCTTTTGTCTGCCTGTTTTTATATAGATGGTATCAATGTCTTTTATTTTCTCTCTCTTTCTCTAGGTGTATGCACATATTTATTGTATTCCACAGATATATAAATAAAAATATAGGGACTGATACTGAAAAGGGTTTAGCTAGGTAGAAGGATCCGATCACCGGCTCAGCCTCAGTGATCCCGATATTTAGTGGCACTAGCCAGAGAGTGTCACTGAATACCCCTACAGACTACAGGAAAGATGTCCAGTTAAATCCAGGGTGGTCTAAGGGCAGAGTAGGGGCGGCCACAGCAGCTATCTGGTCAGTGGCAATAACCAGATAGCAAAACCGCAGAAAGTTAGGACAGACCAATGGCTGTTCTAGCTATGTGGTTTAGCTATCTAGTGAGCAACTGAGTATCACTGCTGACCAGATAGCTGCTGCAGTCGGTGGTGAAACTGAACATTCAATGCTGGACGCTGGTGCTGAATATCCGGTTATAATTTCAGCGGCAGCGGCGAGGCGCTTTAAAGCACGCTGACTGTCTTGGCTGAATATCAGCCCCATACTTCTTTTTGGCCTTGTTGTTTCTCATTCCTCCTTCGTCTTCCAACTCAGTCAGCCTTTGTTCACAATTACCTGCGGATTTTCCCTTTACTTTAATAGAACCATCTTTCGCTATTCCTAATTTGGTCATTGCAACAACTTTCCTGAGGCTGGGAATCCTGTAATATGGGCTCTAAATCTGACCACTAAGGGGTATGCTTACCAATCGGCAGTAGTGGCTTCCGTGCGATATTGGAGCCACGGCCCCGTTGTCTTCAATGGGGCTGCGGCTCCGATATCGCATGGAAGCTGCTACCGCTGATTAGTAAACATACCCCTAGGTGTTACCCTTAACAAAGACCATGATGCCCACCTTCCCACAGGCTATGCATGCAATCCCTGCAGCATTTCCCACTGAGCTTGGGAGCAAAAGACCCAACTTGGGATTGAGGCAGGGACCTTGCACATGACAGTATCCAGCAGGTACCACCTGAACCACTGAGCTGAACAAAAAAATGGTTATACTTCATATACATTCCCATAGCCACTGACCAGTTGTCTTTCTAGGTAAATGGCATGTACTGCACAAATATAGCAGAGGCTGATAGACTCTAGAGTTAGGTAACATGATCTACAAACATTTAGCCAATCAAGAATAAAAATTCTAGCCACACATACATCTGCTACCATCAGTCAGTGCCATCTTCTCACATTTTTTCACCTAGCTCGGGCTCTGCAAGTGGCATGAGTTCAAATGCAGGGCCCCCAAGCAAAATTTTGTTGAGGGCCCCTTGTGGTGGGGTGAAGGAACTCCCCCCTTCTTCTCCTTTCCTGCATGCCTTAAGTTTATATGGCCACTGACAGCCACCTTTAATCATTCCCCGTTCCCACTCAGCAGCAGAAGTGCTTAAGCATTGCATCTCCCACTGATGAGAAAGTCTCTCGGTATGACCTGTATGATTTCACAGCTCTTCTCGTGAGACTTGGACCCGGCAGTGGGGGATGCTGGACCCGGCAGAAAGAAATAATTTAATTAAGGAAAGATGCTGGAAGGCTGCACGTCAACACTGTTAAAGGTCAAATACAGTGTGGCTGCACTTTGCTTCCATTGCCGAAGTGTGTGTGTGTGTGTGTGGGGGGGTCATTTAGTCTCCTTCTTGACTGAGCCCCCTGCATTGTGGGGGCTGCTTGGGTTCTGCCCATTGCGTCCCATGCTTATTTTCACCGTAAACTAAACCAAAGAATTCATTTGGTGATAGCAGCAAGCTGTGTGGAATTGTACCTGTTTCTGCAGTGTAGCTTAAGAGAGAGGTGGTGTTACTCTTCACTCCTACTGCTATCATGGTGAAAATGAAATTGTCTCCACAGGGCAGGCCTGGGATTTCACAGGCTGTGTTTTGGGTGAAGCAGCTATACTTCTGGTCATCGCTCCCTTCCGCTACTACAATATAGGAGAGCGCTCCCTCGCTTGGCTCCCAAAACACTTCGGCTACTGACATCTCAAAGTCCAGATAAACTGTAAAGTTTTGCACTCCACAGGGATCTAAGAGGTAAGCAGACAGCAGATTAGAAGACAGGACGATTCAGTAAATTGTATGGTTTCAGGCATCGAACTTGCTAGCATTAGAGACTACTACTGGGGAGCTATTGCTGAAAATGAAGGGGCGATTTTTAGACTGCCTGCTTTGGGACATGGCCCACAAAGACTTCTTGCCCAACTTACAGCAGCTTTGAAAGATAAACTACATATATGCTTTTATTTTGAAACTTGCTGTGGGTAGAAGGTTTCCCCAGGGTTTGCACCCTGCTTTTTTCTGCAGGTAGATTTTGGAAGGAAAATAATGCACATAGACTAGAAAACACAATCTATGTGCAATTTGTCTAAATCCCACCGCAAACACCCCCCCCCCTGGATTTTCTCTCTTCTCTCATAAATGTGGCCAAAAGTATGCATGTTGTCAAATATTGTGGAACAGAAGGAGCGTGCCGGCCCACACAACCAAGAGTAATAAAATGAAGAAAACCAGAATTGATGATAATCAACAATAAAAACAAACTCTGATTACTACAATTAATCAGATTTAATATCAAAGAACATTTTTTAGATAAAGTCTAATAAGATCACAAATTGAAACCCAACATGGCCCTATTTCGGTAAAAAACTTGCATCAGGTGTCTTTAATGCAAAAAAGAACTATAGAGACTCCTCAAAAGAGCCTTAGTGCAGAGCTGTGATTTAAATGGCGATTAGAGCTTTTTCTATGTAATTTGTGGTGGCAAATTATTATTTGCATTTGGATGCAATTAGGCAATCGGAGTATTCATCAGTGGAAGAAGAGTCTTTTTAGACTATGAGGCCAATTCCATTCATGCACGTCCAGCCCCCTGTATGAACGGGCAGAATCGGGCATGCAAACTTAGACCTGATTCTGATTCCGCAGCCTCCGTGGGATCAGAATCAAGTCTAGCAACTGGATGTGCAGGCCTGGACCCGATTCTGTCCGACCGTGCATCCCAGCTAACTCAGACGGCCCCGTGAATGTTGGCGTCCCACTGCGGCTCCATTCATGAACTGCGATCCTGGCCTGCCGAGCTCAGATGCCTGTTCCCCGCAGCCCGAAGTCGGCCTGCAGGGAACCTCCTGCCTCCCCTCACTTGTGTCCCCGGGTCCCACGCCATCATCCCCCTCCGTCCAAGGGGCTTATTCCACCTTTGAGGTGGAATAAGTCCTCCATCTAGATATGAGGCCCTGGACATACTTGACCGACCTCTGAATCGGCCCTGTATGTCTGTGGTCACAGCCCGCCCATGCCCCTCCCTTGCTCCGCCTCCAGATAACCCCCTCCCACCCCTATCTAGGTCTCTCCATACAAACCTGCTGTATGAACGGGGAGGGTATTGACAGGGCCAGCAGGGAGACAAACAGTGGGACAGAATGACCCCCTATGCTATGGAATTGACAAACTAGCAGGACCTTTGAGAAGAGACGTCGTTATAGGTCTCCTCATTCAGGATTTTTACTGAAATATGGTCAAGTTGGGTTTTAATTTGTGATCTTATTGGACTTCATGTAAAAAAAAGTCTTTGATATGAAATCTGATTCATTGTAATAATCTGAGTTTTTTTTTTTATTGTCGATCATCATAGTTTCTGTTCAAACACTGTGGGGCACATTTACTAAAGCGCACTACCAGATAGTGCGGCATTCAGCATGCTAAGTGCACTGGGGTAAAAAGTGCCGCAGGCTGAAAATGCAGTTGCACTAAAACTCCCACGCTACTCGAGCAGCGCAGAGAATGGATGGTTCTTGGGCACAGTGTTTGCATCGTGGGTAACACGGGTATTTTCGGCATGCATTCCCCGTGGACGTGGTACTTAGATGGATCCAGTCACCACCAGCTCAATGGGTGGCATTAAATGCACCTGCGCTGACTGCAACAAGAGTGAGGGTGGCACAATACACATGCTAGTAACATGAGGCCATGGCGGGCAAACCTCCGTTTCCTAGTGTGGGTCAAGCACTACCCCTATGCTTCCTTTTGAGACCATTCGTGAGCTAGCAGTGCATAGCTTAGTAAACATGCTCCTATGTGTACATTTATTTAACAGGTTTTTTTTATACCATTTTATCATCAAAGTAGTTTATATTGTAACTTAACTTGGTAACATACATTAAACTGGGACATTGATAACTTGGATTCTTCTGAAGCAATGGAGGGTTAAGCAACTTGGCCAAGGAGTGATAGTGGGAATTGAAGCCTGGTCTCTTGGGTCCCAAGCCAGTGCTCAAACAACTACACTAGTCCTCCATCTGAGGGAGAGCAATGTTCAGACAGTCATTTCACATGCATATATGGCTTTTAGAACTGTTCTCTTAAAGCATAAAAGACATAGTATCACACCTAAGGTACGTATTGGTATAGATCAAAATTGTATAGTGTGGCAGAGACGAGGGTATTGTCCTGTGCATGTTTTGGAAGGGAAATGGCAATCAGAACTAAGATGATCACAGAAGATTATCACAGGCTGGACAGCTGTCTTCAAAATGCTGCAGTAGTAGTCCCCACTGAACTTTGCAACCAAGGAACTTAAAAACAATTGCAAGTCAGCATTAAATGCCGTTTAAAACTGGTTTGAAACTGGGGTGAAAGTGAAATGAGGATTGTACTGCAATAGTATTAAACCTGATTGTATCCGATGTAAATGTCAAAATGATGCTGTAAGTATAATAGAAGATTAAGACTGAAATATTCTGACCACTCAGTCTTTAGGTTCTTCGTTCCCTCTTTATGGAACACTTTACCAGCTGATTTCCATTCTGAAAGCTCTTTACAAAAATGTTTAAACATTGTCAGACCTGGCTGTTTCGCCAGGCTTTCTTGATAGATTTAGTTGATACTGGCATTAGACACTTAAAGGCCCTTTTACTAAAGGTCAAGGTGTGTTAAGGTACATGTTGCTCATAGAAATAAAAGGGCTGTGAACAGTTAACATGCGTTAACTTCATTAACGCATGTTAAAACCTTTAATAAAAGGGCCTCTTAGATGTACCTCTTGCAGCTCTCTTCCCTATCAAGTCCTGGCTAAAGGAGCAATTGTCTTCTGCTTTACACTCCCCTCCCCTCCTTTCGTCTTAGTTGGTATGTCACTATATGTTGTTGTCAAGCTTTGTTTCACTTTATCTCTTTTTGTGAACCCAGATGGTGTCAGCATTTTTGGTCAAATTGTGATATATGAAGTACTTGAATAAAGAAAGATAAAGAAAGATCCTGGCCCTTATTTTAGTCAAAATAAAACAGTAACTGTTGTTTCATTTAGGAAAGGGAGCTTTTGTTTGGCCTTCAAGCATCCTGAGCCTGCCTAAGCCATGATAGCTATACCTGTATTTAAAAGGCCACACTTCCCCGCTCATTGCTTTATTGCTGTATGTCATGTAGCTCTCTCTATTACTGCCGGGAAGAGGAGTGGGAGAAAACAATGTTCCAAAAAAAAAAGAAAACTTAAGGTTGGTCACCTGTTATGATTTCCCTGGTGGAATTTGCCCTGTTGTTGCACATCTCATTGTGAGCTGTGATGTACACGGCATAGGTCTGTCCACACTGAAGGTTAGGGATGTCGCAGGTGGTACCACTGGTGACACAGGTGTCTGTGTGCCCATTGTATCCTTCAACGGTTGCTGTGTAGGAAGTGGCACCATTGCAGTGCTGCCAGGACACCGAGGCTGTGTCTTCGGTATAGTCCACGTCAACAATCTGAGGCCCGCAGGGAGCTAAACAAGAGATCAAAGGTCAGAAGCAGGATAGGAGCATTGCACTACAAGATTTCGCTCAAAGCACACAGATTAGACTTTGACCAATTTACTTCCACTCAAATTCATGATAGTACAAGGGCTGAAGCTAGACTATTTGCAACCTAAGGTTTTGAGATCCAGTTTTGATCTTTGAGTCATTTTTCAACACCAACAACCTTTCAGTAAACATTATCAATGTTTTGGACTCACAGTTTTCTCCTGTTTCTTCTGGTCTCTAGCTTAATCAGAATGCGCCTTTACTGGGCTATTGTGCAATGGCCCTTCATTCACAATTACCTTGGGGGTTTCCCCCATTTTAACCCTCTCTCCCTTCTTACTTAGCCCTGCTATCACATTGATAACCTTTATCTAGGGGCCGTAGACAGGTTCTTTCCAGAACCTAGTATATTCTAATGAATGGAATTCTTAACACATGACAACATTCAATCAACAATTCCGTAGCTGAATTTCTTGTAATATCACCAAGAAAAGCAAAAAGTAACAGAACCCAGTTTCCTGCTTTAGTGACAGATGACTAGTTTGAGGGGACAGGGCCTGACTAAAGAGTCCTGAAGAAAGAGTTGCTCACAGTAGGTGCTTTGCAGAGGGATTGTAGATTCCAGCATACCTGTGAGGAAGTCTGCTGGGTCACTTTCACTGCTGTTGCAGGAGTCATCTGATGCTATAACAGAAATGGTGTAATTGCTCCCACAGTCCACGTCAGTCATTGCGCAGAGAGTCCCCGCAGAACTGCAAGTTATGGATTGGCCATTTCCAAGTGCTGTTGCAGTGTATGATACTGCTCCATTGCTGGAGCTCCAGGTGGCAATCACAGTGTTGTTTTCACAGTAAACATCCGCCTGCAGATTCTCAGGTGCGCATGGAACTTGCATGAAAATGGACAAGAAGGACTATTTACAGCAAATGCACAGATTACTTTGAAGCTACATATAAATTAGCAACCTACTGTACTGATGTTGGCTCATTGACGAGCACACAGATGCCTGGTGATGAAAAATGCATTCTGTAATGGCGGTTGTCAGTGTCAAGCAATGTCAACAACATTCTCAAATGACTAGATTTAATTTTCTTAGGCTAAATGTGGATTCGGTATATGTCCTAAAACAGCTGCCTGTTGAGAGAAACAGACTGACCTATTTGTTCATGATGACTTAAGTCAGTGGTTCCCAGATCTGTCCTGGGGGTCACCAGCCAGTTGGGTTTTCAGGATATCCACAATGAATATGCATGAGAGAGATTTGCATACAATGGAAGCTGTGTATGCAAATCTCTCTTATCCAACTATGCAACAGTATAGACACCTGGAAGCTAGAAATAACATGAGGAGGAATCTAGCGAAGCTTGAGGAATGCTCTAGAACAGATATGTGCAGTCATTAGTGCACCTTAAAAGAAACTTGCAGTGTGTGCCTTTGAATCAGTGCAGACTCCTGGTGTCCCAGCAACTCCTTGGTTTTCTTGGCGGTGTGATTGGACATAGATTGCCAGGACTTTCTTCTGAGGTAATTGAGGGTAGAGGGACTTGCCCAAGGCATGCCAGTGGGAATCAAACTCTGGCCTCTTAGTTACCAAGCCAATACTCTAATCACTAGGCTACTTTAGAGGAATGTTTGCTAAAGCATGTTATCGGGTAGCATGAGGTTCAGCACATCCCAAGTGCACCAGTGTAAAAAGTACCATGCACTGAAATTGCAGCCATGCTAAAAATCCTGCACTCCCTGAGCAGTGTAGATTGGGGTGGAGAATAGGCAATGCTTGGATAGTGTTCGGACAGAGCATCCGCATTACGGGTAAGGCAGCCGTTATTGGCATGCATTTCCTGTTAATGTGGCACATAGCGTGGGTGCATGTACCAGCACCTCAATGGGTGGCATTAATTGCATCCACGCTGTTCATGCCAAAGACATGTGGGTAGCATAATATCCATGCTAGCAACATGGTAACATGCCAGGCATGCCTCTATTTATTAGTGCAGGTGGAGTGCCATGAATTTGGCACCACTGATTTTAGGTGCCAAATGCATGCTAGTGGCCCGCTAAAATCAATGTAATATTCGTTGACATATGAATTGATGCATATTAATGCACATTAAAAAATTCTAATGCATGTTAACATTTTTTATAAAATGAACTGAAGAAGCATCTGAAAATTGGAGATAAAGCCCAGTTGAACCGAAAATGAACTACAAATTTTTGCCCTGTGCACATTGCTGGTCTAGAATTTGGTATCTAGGATTTAATACAAAAACATGCAGGGTCAAGCATTTTGGCTGCAAAACTTAAGGGAGTGGTACAGATGGGGAGTAAAGTTCTTTGCACAATAGAAGAACAGAATCTGGGCGTGATCATAGATGATGATCTTAGACTGGCCAAGTAGAAGATTAAGACAATGGCAAAAGCCAAAAGGATGCTTGAGTGCTTAAGTAGTGGAATGGCCAGTAAGAAAAATGAGATAATAATGCATCTGTACCAATCTCTGTTGAGACCTCATTCAGAGTACTGTGCACAATTCTGGAGACCACACCTTAAAAAGGTTATAAACCAGATGGAATCAGTCCAATAGGCGGCTACTAAAATCATAATGGTCTTTGCTGGTATACGGAACCTTTTTTATGTTGATGTTGATTGTGAGGTTTATAGGGTGAGATCAATTTGGTTGTGTAATATCTTGGAGAAGAGGCAGGATGGGGAAGATGTGATAAAGACCTTTAAATATCTCCAAAGGACATTAAGAGAGGACAAGGCCATAGCGAAGAAACTGAATTAATTCTTTGCTTCAGTCTTTACTGAAGAAGGTATAGGAAACTTATCCATGCCAGAAATGTATTCAAAGGTGATGTATCTGAGGAATTGAAACAAATCTCAATAAATTGAGAAGATGCATTACAGCTATTTGATAAACTAAAAAGCAGCAAATCACCTGGACCAGATGGCATAAATTCCAGGGTGCTGAAAGAACTGAAATATGAGATTGCAAACCTTCTTTTAGTAATCTGTGAACTATCCTTAAAATCATTTGTAGTACCTAAGGGTTGGAGAGTGGCCAGTGTAATGCCAATTTTTAAAAAGGGGTCCGGGGTGATCTGGGAAACTACAGACTGGTGAGCTTGATGTCTGTACTGGGTAAAATGGTAGCAATGCAATGTGTGCCTTTGAGTCAGTCCTGACTCCTGGCGACCCAGAGGCTCCTGGGTTTTCTTGGCAGTGTGACCGGAAGTAGATTGCCAGGCCTTTCTTCCGAGGCAATGGAAGGTTAAGTGACTTGCCCAAGGCCACAAGGAGTGCTAGTGGGAATCAAACCCTGGTTGCTTGGTTACCAAGCCAGTGTTCTAACCACTAGGCTACTCCGGTAGAAACCATTATAAGAGCAAAATTACTGAACATGTGGACAGCCATGGCTTAATGACAGAAAACCAACATGGATTTAGCCAAGGAAAGTCTTGTCTCACTAATTTGTTATAGTTTTTCAGAGGTGTGAATAAACAGGTGGATAAAGGTAAGCCAGTTGATATAATATAATCTGGATTTTCAGAAAGCCTCTGACAAGGTCCCTCATGAGAGACTCTTGCAGAAATTAAAGTCATGGGATAGGAGGTAGTGTACTATTGTGGATTAGGAACTGGTTAAAAGATAGAAAGCAGAGAGTAGGGCAAAATGGACAATTTTCTCAATGGAGAAAGGTGAATAATGGAGTACCCCAGGGATCAGTGCTGAGCCCACTGCTTTTTAACATATTTATAAATGACCTGGAAATGGAAATAATGACCTGGAAATGGGAATAATGGCATTTGAATGTCCAGTCTTCCAATTTATTAAGGTCCTCTTGCAATTTTTCACAATCATCTTGGGTTTTAACAGCTTTGAATAATTTTGTATTATCTACACATTTGACTTCCTCATTTGTTATTCTCATTTTCTGATAATTTACGAATATGTTAAAAAGCAGCGGACCCCAGATCCCTGGGGTACTCCATTACTCAACTTTCTCCATTGGGAAAATTAGCCATTTAGCCCTACCCTCTGCTTTCTATCTTTTAACCAGTTCCTGATCCACAGTAGTACACTGCCTCCTATCCCATGACTTTTAACTTCACCAAGAGTGTCTCATGAGGGACCTTGTCAAAGGCTTTCTGAAAATCCAGATACACTATAATCGACCATCTCACTTTTGACTACCAGTTTATTTACACCTTCAAAAAAAAGAAAAACAGATTAATAATACAAGACCGTCCTTGGCTAAAGCTATGTTTGCTTTCTCCGATTAAACTATGAGTATCTACATGTTCAGTAATTTTGTTCTTTATAATGGTTTCTACCATTTTGCCTGGTACTGGCAAATATTCAGGTACTGCAAACAATTTTAATGATAGTTCACAGATTACTAATAGTAGGTCTACAATCTTATATTTCAGTTCTTTTAACACCCTCAAATGTATACCATCCAGTCCAGGTGATTTGCTACTGTTTAGTTTATCAAATAGTTGTAACATATCTTCCTGGTTTATCGATATTTCTTTCAATTCTTCCAATGCATCACCTTTAAATACCATTTCAGTCATGGATAACTTCCCTACATCTCTAAGAGGAAAGGCTTAAAAGGTTAGGGCTCTTTAGCTTGCCAAAGAGACAGCTGAAGGGAGATAAGATAGAGTTCTATAAAATAATGAATGGAGTGGAATGGGTAAACATAGATTGGTTGTTTACTCCTTCAAAAAGTAGAAGGACTAGGGGACACGCAGTGAAGCTACCATGTAGCACATTTAAAACTAATTAGAGAAAATATTTTTTCACTCAGTGCATAATAAAACTCTGTAATTCATTACTGGAGGATGTGGTAAAAGCGGTTAGTGTTGCTGGGTTCACAATAGATTTAGATAAGTTCCTGGAGGAAAAGTCCATAAACCATTGTTAAAGAGAACTGGGGAAATCCACTGCTTACCCCTGGTACAAGCAGCATGGAATATGTAAAACTCTGGGAACCTGAAAGGTACTTAAGACCCGGAATGGCCACTGTTGGAAACAGAATACTGGGTTTGATGGACCCTTGCTCTGACCCAGTATAGTTTATCTTATGGGCCCAATATTCTTCTGGGCAGGCTATGTGCTACTGTGGCACACATGGGTGTTGGCAATGGTGTCAGCAGCACACATAGGCGACCATGCCGCCCACCCCACCAGCTGCTGCGAATTTTGTTTTGTGGGAGGCGGGCAGTGGCAGTATTTCCAAAAGCAGCGGCAATGAGCCACTGCTTTTGGAAATGTTGCTGCAGCCCCCCTCCCCCTTTATTTATTTTATTTATTTACCAAGCTTTTATATACCGCCCCTTCCAGAGATCAAGGGCGGTTTACACAGAACATCACAGCAAACTTTACATTAAACTTTGAAACTATGTAAAATTAACCTTTAAAACTATATGCAGTTAACATGTTATAACTATGTACAATATGTTGTGTAAGACATGGACTAGGTATCTTTATATGATCACTGATTCATTGATTCATTGCTCTGCTTTGTTATGTGCACTGGTGGTGTTATTTGAGTCACCAAAATGCTCAATGAATAGGAAGGTTTTTAAATCCTTCCAGAATTGAAGGAAGTCCCTTGTAGCTCTTAGATTATTGGGGAGGGAGTTCCATAAAGCTGGGGCAATGTAGGAGAAGGCTCTTGAGCTGGTGCTTGATTTGTATTATGGATGTGTGAAGGTACTATATAGGTGTTTTGGGAACCATGTCTTCTTGCCCTAGTTGTGCTAGTTGGTATGAGTAGGGCGGAAAGTGGTGTTGAGGCTATGTTGTTGAGATGTTTAATCATTAGATATTTGTATTTTATTCTTGACGTGACCGGTAACCAGTGAAGGTCATGAAGTATAGGAGTGATGTGATCTGTGTGTCTAGATTTTGAAGTAATTCGTGCAGCCAGTTTTTGTGCTATTTGGAGCTGGTGTGTGGTTTCTTTAGGGAGTCCCTGGAGATTACTGTTACAATAGTCTATGTACGGAGTTATTAATGACTGAAGGACAGTTCTGAAGTCATGTTCTTCTAGCAATGGTCTAAGTAGTTGGAGTCTAAGACAGAATTGGTGGCAGCAGCTGGGGGGGTGGGTGGGGTTCGGTGGCAGCAGGGGGGCTACGGCAGTGGAGGGGGCGGCGAGGCCAGACTTTCTGCCTAGGGCAGCAGAAAACCTTGGGCCAATCCTGGGTGTAGGATTCTATATATCAATCTGGATGACCCTTTAGGGCCAGACATTAGTTGCAAAAGCCCCATGGTTGCAGCCAAAGTGCCATGATAGGTGCAGGGGGCATTCCCAGCATTTTCCCAGCAGATATCATGGAGAAAAAACACTGGGATAGCAGGGTGGCAGCTTCATGGCTTTAGCTAACCTTGCCCATTGAGGTAGCGATAGCTGGATCTGCGATGTTTGCAAAAGCGTGCAACTACTGCATGCTGTCAATGCCCGCAGAAGCTGCACGGAACCGGAACACCCACTCTCCACCCACATCATGCATATTGGGGAAGCCATGCATGAAATGCAGCTACCGTGGAAAAGAGGCCCACAGTAACTGCATTTCTCCCATGCTAGCTGTCTTCTTGGTGTGACAAACCCACATTTGCACCGCAAAGACAGCTAACGCGCTTTAGTAAACATCCCCTTTTATGTGCCAGTATCTTCAAAGGTAACACATGCATTGGCTAGTAATCAAATGTATCCTACTAATATTTCATGGTGACCCACAGTGATATTCCACAAGTGCCACATTGCCTGAAGGATATGGAACATTTTACATGGTTAGTATCAACCCTTTCCCACCAGAAACAGAATACTATTGCATACCAGATTTGATGTCTACAGGGTGGCTCTCTGAGCTTTTGCATTCCTCATGTATGGCGATCACAGTGAGACTGTACAGCTCGCCACACTGTAGGCCTGAAACCAGACAGCTTGTGCTTGCTGTATTGCAAGTCAGAAGTTTCCCATCTGTTCCAATAGCGGCAGCATCATACGTCATGGCTCCGGCACTTGGATCCCAGGACACCAGCATCTCCTTCTGCTCGCAGATCACCGAAGACATCACATTGAGAGGTGCACACGGCGCTGAAGGGTGGAGAAAAGAGTGCGTGCATTTCATGTTGCTAGCTTGGATTTTTGAGGATTCCAAAGACTTGTTGATAGCCCCAAGATTAATTGTGATCATTTTATTCTTTCTGCTTGTTTGTATTGGAGTAGGGATAAGCTGGCTAATTCATCCTCACTAGAAACCTGCAGTTGAATTATCGAAAGGATATATATGGATATCAACTACCGGTATCAGTATAAATCCCATATCCATCGATTTTCAAAATTTATACGGATAGTATGGGGATGAATATGTGACTGGCCAGCCCTATGCTATGCATATAAATGGGGCTATGTGTGGGATGGAGCAATAGTGAGACTAAAAGTGCAAAGTACCGGGGATGGTGCAGTGTCGTCTTCCCTACACCTTCTGGATATTTTATGGCCAAAATGGGCACTTTCCCAATTCCTATTCACGCCTGGAGGAGGTCTAAACTTGGATGGGGTCTCAGATGTCCCCAATGTTTCTGAAATCAAGTGGGGATGTCTAAGTCCATTGCACCACCCCCAGGCATGTCTCTGTCAGGCCCCCTGTCTACTCGGCTGTCTTTGTGATTTGGATGTCTGCATGCATGTTTTTGGACATCCAAATTGCGACTAAGGCTTTTAAATTACCCCTCTATGTACATCAGGCCCTTTTCAAATCCAGGTTGAAAACTCACCTCTTCACTGCCGCTTTGGATCTTGATTCATCTAATCTCCTTTGTGTTTCCTTACCATTCCCTCTAGATGTATTCTATGTCTATAGCTACTATGTTGACTGTCTTGACTGGATTGTAAGCTCTGATGAGCAGGGACTGTCTTGTACACATGTCTGTGCAGTGCTGTGTATGTCTTGTAGCGCTATAAAAATGTTCAGTAGTAGTAATGGCACTGAATACACATATTTATTAAGCGGCTGTTTAAATAAATATGCTCACTCAGTCGGTCTTTTTTTCACAGAGTATTTATGGCCAAAAATATATACAATAAACTCTGTATAACAACTAGAAAGTAGTACTAGTCAAACTCTGGACTGATTATGCTTATATTACTTAAAGATTCTAAACAAACTTAAGCTTATCGAGTGGCCGCGTGGTCTCAGTATCATCGGGCTAACGTCAGCAAAACTGACTTATCGCCCAGAAAGTAACATCAGGGACCACTAAAATGCAGCCCCCGTATTTTTGTGATAATGTTGAACAGTGAAAAAATGCTTAGCTTTAAATATCTTTCCAAATATTAAACAGTGAAAAAATGCTTAGCTTTGAATGTCTTTCCCAACGCTGTCAGGCACTAGGCGTTTCACCAATCAAGGTTTCATCAGGGGAGATTGCTAAGCTCTAAAACATAAAAACAGTTCCTTTAGACTTTACTTCCATCGCAAATGAACTTAAGCATATAAAAATACAAAATCTAAAGTAGTGTGAAGACTATATCCATACCTCTTATACACGCTGGCGTTCTAGTCACAAAAATCGTTGAACTGCTAAGCGGTTGTAAAAAAAACGCCACGCATGCGCACCTTAAATAAGAGGAGCTGTCAATGAGTGGAGCATTTAGAAACTGACGTCACACACAGATCTCCCACTCTATCCGAGCATTCAAACCTGCAGGGATAACGGTCTGAAGCTTGTATATCCATCGCTGTTCCACATATACTAAGGTCTGCTCCTTAGATCGACCCTGCTGTGGTCTTGATATTTGAGTTATACAGAAACAACGCAAATCTTCGAAAGCATGATGCAAAGACAGGCAATGCTCAACGATAGGAGCCTCCAACGGCTGACACTTTAGTTTACTTTTATGTTCGTTCATACGAATTCTAAACGGACGATTAGTTTTTCCTACATATAGCAGGGAACAAGGGCATCTTATACAATATACCACGTTCGAGGATCCGCAAGAAGTGTTAGCACGGAGCTGAGAAGTGTGTCTCTTATGTGAAAAACTGGTGCATTCTTGAGTAATAGAGCAGATCGTACAATCTCCACAGCGTTTATGGCCACTAAAATCAGACCCCTCCACATCAAAAGAGCGTAAAACTGTCGGACTAAGTATGTCTTTAAAGTTCTTTTGACGTTGCCACACACATCGCGTGTGATATTGTTGCAGACTTGGTATAGTGGATAAAATGTTCTTGTGTCGATTCAAGCTATTTTGTAGCGTCTTGCTATATGGAGAGTATACCATTGTTAAATTCACACAATCTGCCACCTGTGATACTTGACCCGTGGGGTGAAGGAGCATATCCCTATTAACATAATGTGCCCTAGTGTAGGCATCCTTGATGATTTTCCTCGGGTACCCCCGCTGAGAAAAAATTATGCCACAATCGGGCTGACTGCAGTTTAAATTCGTACATCTCATAAATCTCGACATGCAGAGTTTTGAGTTACGATGGATTCAACATTCTCCCTATCAAGATTCTCTGAAAGTATGGAAGCGATACATTGATGACATTTTTGTCATATGGCAAGGTACTAGGACTTCTTTACAGAGTTTTTTTGATTGGTTGAATTCTTGTGAACCGAATATCAAGTTCACTTTGACTTGTCACGATACTCAGGTCTCATTTTTGGATGTTCTAGTACGGAAGACTCAGACGGGTTGGAATACCTCTATATATCGTAAAAACACCGATAAAAAACACTCTTTTGCACTATTCAAGCGCTCATCCATTGCAGTTACGGAATAGCTTGCCATTTTCGCAATTCATTCGGTGTCGGCGGAACTGCAGTACTATGTACGAATTTAAACAGCAGTCAGCCCGATTGTGGCATAATTTTTATCAGCGGGGGTACCCGAGGAAAATCATCAAGGATGCCTACACTAGGGCACATTATGTTAATAGGGATATGCTCCTTCACCCCAGGGGTCAAGTATCACAGGTGGCACATTGTGTGAATTTAACAACGGTATACTCTCCATATAGCAAGACGCTACAAAATAGCTTGAATTGACACAAGAACATTTTATCCACTATACCAAGTCTGCAACAATATCACACGCGATGTGTGTGGCAACGTCAAAAGAACTTTAAAGACATACTTAGTCCGACAGTTTTACGCTCTTTTGATGTGGAGGGGTCTGATTTTAGTGGCCATAATCGCTGTGGAGATTGTACGATCTGCTCTATTACTCAAGAATGCACCAGTTTTTCACATAAGGGACACACTTCTCAGCTCCGTGTTAACACTTCTTGCGGATCCTCGAACGTGGTATATTGTATAAGATGCCCTTGTTCCCTGCTATATGTAGGAAAAACTAATCGTCCGTTTAGAATTCGTATGAACGAACATAAAAGTAAACTAAAGTGTCAGCGGATGGAGGCTCCTATCGTTGAGCATTGCCTGTCTTTGCATCATGCTTTCGAAGATTTGCGTTGTTTCTGTATAACTCAAATATCAAGACCACAGCAGGGTCGATCTAAGGAGCAGACCCTAGTATATGTGGAACAGTGATGGATATACAAGCTTCAGACCGTTATCCCTGCAGGTTTGAATGCTCGGATAGAGTGGGAGATCTGTGTGTGACGTCAGTTTCTAAATGCTCCGCTCATTGACAGCTCCTCTTATTTAAGGTGCGCATGCGTGGCGTTTTTTTTACAACCGCTTAGCAGTTCAACAATTTTTGTGACTAGAACGCCAGCGTGTATAAGAGGTATGGATATAGTCTTCACACTATTTTAGATTTTGTATTTTTATATGCTTAAGTTCATTTGCGATGGAAGTAAAGTCTAAAGGAACTGTTTTTATGTTTTAGAGCTTAGCAATCTCCCCTGATGAAACCTTGATTGGTGAAACGCCAAGTGCCTGACAGCGTTGGGAAAGACATTCAAAGCTAAGCATTTTTTCACTGTTTAATATTTGGAAAGATATTTAAAGCTAAGCATTTTTTCACTGTTCAACATTATCACAAAAATACAAAAATACGGGGGCTGCATTTTAGTGGTCCCTGATGTTACTTTCTGGGCGATAAGTCAGTTTTGCTGACGTTAGCCCGATGATACTGAGACCACGTGGCCACTCGATAAAGATTCTAAACAAACTTAAGCTTAAGTAATATAAGCATAGTCAGTCCAGAGTTTGACTAGTACTACTTTCTAGTTGTTATACAGAGTTTATTGTAAATAAATATGCTGACTAGTGGCACGAAAAACTCCTTTTCCCCTCATTCCCGGATAATAGTAATAACCTGATTCTATAACAGTACTGCAAATCCTGTGACTCTCAAATAAGAGGTATTCATTTATTGTCACACATACCAATGTACAAAACAATGACACACGCCAAGAAATATCTACACAGTCAATTTAAATATATTTGTACATTTTCCTCCCCACCATCTTCATTTTGTCTCATGATGATTTCACAATGAAAATGAAATGCTTGCGGTAAGAAATTTGTTCTAACAAATTTCAATTTTCTATGGCAGAGGTTTTTAATCCAGTCCTTGGGACGCACCTAGTCAGCCACGTTTTCGGGATAACCATAATGAATATGCATAAGAGAGATTTGCATACAATGGAAGCAGCACATGCAGATCTCCCTCATTGTGGTTATATTGAAAACCCGGCTGGCTAGATGTCATGAAGACTGGCTTAAGACCCCCTGTTCCATGGGCTTGATTCACCTAGATCTGTGACTTAGAATCATTTCTATCAGAAAGATGTTCAGTGGCCCTTGGAGAACAAAAATAATGACACCCTATGCTGAAATAATATGGCTCAGATACTCTGTGCATCTTGAGAAAAACGGAATAGCCTCTCTTTGCATAAGATTATACGTCAGCTCCCCTCGCAATTTCAATAAGGAAAATCTGATGCTTGCACGTGGAAATGGCATTCATGGAGAAATGGACATTTTAGAAAGGGCTGAATTTACATGTGGATGTCCTTACTATGTAGAAGCTGCACGGGTACATGTCAGGGGCATGCTTATGCACATGTATAACCCAAATTGTCCATGTCAGGATTTATATCTGTTCTGAGGCATGTTTAGGTTTTTAAAAAATGCTTGGCTACATGATGGTTACACGATGTAAGGTTCCAAATTAGGAACTACCAACCAGGAAAAAGATTTAGGTGTCATCGTTGATATGTTCAAATCCTCCGCTCAGTGTGCAATGGCAGCCAAGAAAGCAAATAGAATGCTAGGAATCATAAGGAAAGGAATGGAGAATAAAACAAAGGGTGACATCATAATGCCTCTGTATTGTTCCATGGTGCATCTGCACCTTGAATATTGTGTGCAATTCTGGTCACCATATCTTAAAAAGGATATAGTGAAATTAGAAAAGGTTCAGAGAAGAACCACCAAAATGGTAAAGATATCCCTATGAAGAAAGGCTTAAAAGGTTAGGGCTTTTCAACTTGGAAAAGAGATGGCCGAGGGGAGATATGATTGAGCTCTATAAATTAATGAATGGAATGGAATGGGTAAACAAAGATTGGTTGTTTATGTCATCAAAAAGTAGAAAGATTAGGGGACACTACTACTACTGCTGAACATTTGTATAGCGCTACAAGACATACGCAGTGATGCACAGACACATGTAAAAGACGGTCCCTGCTCATCAGAGCTTACAATCTAGTCAAGACAGACTACACAGTAGCTGTAGACACAGGATACATCTAGAAGGAATGGTAAGGAAACACAAAGGAGATCAGGTGAGTCCAGCGCCGTAGCTAGCCCTGTGCAAGCGGTGTGGCTGCACAGGGTGCAAACGTTTAGGGGCGCATTTCAGGCTGCCTGCTGTTGCCCTGCCGCCGCCACTTTTTGTTTTCTCAGTGGCGGTGGCACCGGCAGCAGCGGAGCAGACCTGACTTCAAATAAAATACCCCCCCACGCGGGTCTTTCCTCTGTGCTTGTAAGACGATCTGATCCCTCCCTCCCTCCCTTCTCTGATGTAGGTCGCATCAGAGAAGGGAGGGACCAGGCCAGCCATTCAAGTGTGGAGTTGCAAAGACCCGCGTTTGAATGGCTGGTCTGGTCCCTAGGTCAGAGCAGGGGAGGGATCAGATCTGCTTACAAGTGCAGAAGAAAGATTTGCATGCTTTTTTTTTACATTTGAAGTCAAGTCTGCTCCGCTACTGCTGGCGTCACAGCAATAAACTAAAAGTGGCGGCAGCAGGCCAAGGGCAGGCCGCCGGCTGGATGGAGGTATGGGTGAGAGATGGGGGGAGGGGTGCATGCCAGATATGCAAGTTGCACAGGGCACAATTATGGCTTGATATGGCCCTGGGTGAGTCAAGATCCAAAAGCGGCAGTGAAGAGGTGAGTTTTCAGCCTGGATTTGAAAAGGGTCAGAAAAGGCGCCTGACGTATAGGCTCGGGTAGTTTGTTCCAGGCGTAAGGTGCAGCACGATGAAAGGAGTGAAGTCTGGAGTTAGCAATAGAAGAGAGGAGCACAGACAGAAGTGATTTGCCAGAAGAACGGAGTTCCCGAGGAGGGGTGTAGGGAGAGATGAGAGAGGAAAGGTAGTGAGGAGCTGCAGAGTGAATGCACTTATAGCTCAGCGGAGAAGTTTGAACTGGATGTGGAAATGGATAAGGAGCCAATGAAGTGACTTGAGAAGAGGTAATATGAGCATGACGAGGCTGGCAGAAGATTAGCCGCACAGCAGAGGGTTGAACAGATTGAAGGGGAGAGAGATGATTCAAAGGGAGACCAGCAAGGAGTAGATTACAATAGCCTATACGTGAGGTGAATAAGGAGTGCATAAGCATCTTAGAAGTGTGTTCAGAAAGGAATGGGCACATTTTCTTGATGTTGTAGAGAAAGCTAAAACCTGCCATTTCTATCAGTTGGATGTGCGTGGAGAAAAAGAGAAAGGAGTCAAAAACGATCCCAAGGTTGCAAGCCGAGGAGACAGGCACGAGTAGAGAGCTAACCATAGAGACTGAAAAAGGAGGAAGGGGAGAGGAGGGTTTAGGGCGAAAAACAAGAAGCTCAGTTTTGGCCATGTTCAGTTTCAAGCAGTGGTGAGACATCCAAGCAGCAGTGTCAGAAAGGCAGGCAGAGATCCTGGCCTGGATTGCCGGATAGATTTCAGGTGTAGAGGTAGATCTGGGAGTCATCAATGTAAAGATGGCAACTAAAAGCCATAGGAAGAGATGCGTGCACCAAGGGACTGGGTTTAGAAAGAGAAAAGAAGTGGACCTAAACAGGCTCCTTGGGGTACACCAACTGAGAACGGGATAGCAGTAAAAGAAGATCCAGCAATCTAAAAGAGTGATGGAAGAGATAAGAAGAGAACCTAGATAGTACAGAGTCCTTAAAGCCAAGCGAGGACAAGAGATCAAGGAGAAAGTTGTGGTCAACAGTGTCAAAAGCAGCAGAAAGGTCAAGAAGGATGAGGATTGAGTAAAGGCTCTTGGATTTTGCCAGGAACAGGTCACTGGTGACTTTGGCAAGAGCCATTTCGGTAGAATGCAAAGGACGAAAGCCAGATTGTAGAGGATCCAGAAGAGCTTGAGAGGAGAAAAAGTCGAGGCAACTGCAGTGAACTGCACTTTCAAGTAGTTTTGAAATGAAGGGGAGGAGGACAGGCAGGGTTTAGTGAGGGTTTCTTGAGGAGAGGAATGACCACAGCATGCTTGAAGGCTGCAGGGAAAGTTGTAATGGAGAGCAATCGTTTGAGAAAATGAGAGATTGAAGGGACTACAGTGAAGGAAATGGAGTTAAGAAGATGGGTGGCAATAGGATCAGTTTGGATGAGGAAAGAAGGTGAGATCATAGAAAAGGAAGAAAGGGTAACAGAGGTAGAGGAAAAGTTGGGAGTGAAGAGGGGGAGGATGAGAAGTAGCTAACCTCATGGGGAATTGAAGTGTGATCTTGTGGATTTTGTCATGAAAGTATTTTGCCAGGTTTTGGGCAGAAATGGAGGGAGGGGTCGAAGGTGGAGGCACCTTGAGGAGAGAGTTGAGAGTTGTTAAGAGACGGCAAGACTGAGAGGCAAGAGAGTTAGTCAGATGGACATAATAGTCTTGTTTGGCAAGTGCTTTGGCTGACTGGAAAGAGACAAGCATGAATATGAAGTGTAGAAAGTCCGCAAGGGTGCGGGATTTGAGCCATGCATATTCAGCTGAGTGGCCGCAGGAACGTAGATAGTGGAAGACTGTCAGGGTAGAGGTAGAGTATGCCTCACATGATGTGGCATGGGCGGAGCAAGAGCACTGAGAACAGAGGAGAGTGCAGTGTTATAGGAAGGCACATTTTATATAGGATCTGGAGAGGAAAATTCCCATGTATAGGTCAGAACATGGAGAATTTCTATAGTATTTTACAAGAGACTCTGCCAAGAGTAAAACTTCCTGTGAAATGGGTACAGGATTACACGTGTATGGCTTTCCACATTCCATGGGAGCAGTGATTTTCAGAAGCTGTACATGGGGAAAGTTTTTTTAAAAATTCCACACATACACATTGGGAGCAGCTTCTGAAAATCGCTGCTCCTGATCTCCACATGCATCTAGTTCAGCACCACTGATTCATCCACCTCCAATAGCCCCCCCCCCACCAGCCTGGCAGTCACACCTGTGCCTCTCCCAACTACATGATCTCCCCCTCCCCATCTCCCACCACATCTGTTCCCTCCACCCTCACCACCCCCAAACCAACCATCTGATCCCCTACTGTCCCCTACACACCTTCAGATGTGGAGATGCTTTCTAGAAAAAAACAAACAGGTTTGCAAAATACCAACTTATACATGTAAAGTATCCATATAAGTTGCAAAATAACAACTTACATGTGTAACTTGCACGTGCAAGTTGTGAAGTACGAACTTACAGATGTAAATGTGGCACTAACACGAGTAAGTTGCCGAGTTGCTTTAGCTGATTTTTCCCACATGTAGTTCGATAAAATGACTCTATCTACCGGCAAATACATGTGCATTCCTCTACATCCTTATATGTATTTTAGGAAATGCTCCACATTTGGCAGGGCCTTTTTTAAAAAGGCTGCCGTAATCATGTATGGGCCAATCTTGGCATCTCAATTCCGATCTCCACATACGATCTAAAATTCGCTTTTTAATATATTATCACTTTCATTACAATAGGTATACAACATCCTTTTCCTGATATGCTGATATCATTAATATCTAGAAGTGGTTATCTGAGCAAATTCTTGCAATGAAGTTAGTTCAACTTTTATTTATCTCTATATTTTGTTTTTATGCCACCTTTCCGAATACAGCTCAAGGTGATTTACATCAGTATCATATTTCTACCAATATTTCTAGCAATGAGATGAATCAATACAATAACAGCAGCTATGGGTGCCAGTCTGTCAACAATGAGCTGCCTGACTGAAGACCGAACACAATTTAAGGCAACTATCCAGAGGGTCGCCATGAGTCGACATCGACTTGATAGCACTTAACAACAACAACATTTCTACCACACAAAAATAATTTAACCCAGTTTACAACATAAACACATTTCAGCAATCTAAAAAGGCAACCACCTAAGCCCAATAAGAGAAAACAGCCATGATAACAAAAAATATCTTACTAAAATTATCTTACCAGAGCAAACCCATATGTTTAAAAGATTAAGAGTAACTCGGTTTTTAAAAACAGTGAACAATAAGCTATAATCTAAAATAAAACAGTAAAGAAACAGTAGAAAAAATAGCAAACATTTTCAAAATAAAACAAACTATAATTAAGAAAACCCCCCAAAAATAACTAGAGCAAGAAGCCCATAATACCTCTAGAGGCCAAAAAGAATTTGGTTGAATTGGGTCCTTTGTATGTTTTGCTTTTACTAAAGTGCCTTAGGTGTTTGCAGCTAACGTATGTTTAACGCAAAAACTAGCATGCGTTAAGTGCAATACCTTCGTGGTCACTGTCAGGGGTATGAGCAACATGTTCCTGATAGTTAACGTATGGATCAGTCCCCTAATGCACAGCCCTTTTACTACAGGTGCACTTACCTCCTCCTATTGAAGGTGCTTGGTGGTGGTGCACTCATGCTAATGGCAACATTGACAGCCCACAATATATCCACCCTGCTAACTCCAATGTGCTCACCATACCCGGTCTCTATCCCTACCCTGCTCATTCAGCATCCTCATGCGTGAGTGGCAGCTAGCATGCAAATCAGTGTGCGGCAACTGTCATGCTCCTGCGGCCCGAGCAGGCCATTACTGTACGTGAAAACACACTTTAACTGTCTAGCGCACTTTAGTAAAAGGGCCCCTAAGAATTCCACACTTTTTGTGTTGAGTTATGATTATGTTTTGATTTTTCCTTTTTTGTTTTTTAGGATGGATAGGATTTTCTTTTTATCTTTTGAGTATAATTTGTTAACTCAACTAAGGGATATGGTCATTCTAGATGAAAGTGGGAGACACCACATTTTGATTCCATTACTCTGCCACGCTTTGTTATCCTTGTTATTTATCTTTTTTCAATCTTGCTCCCGAGATTGCCTAGACACACCAACCCTGATATCTCACTTACTTCTTACTTGGAAAATGCTGAGATTTCTACACCTTCCCCAGCCTATTGTTTTCCCCTATATGTTTCTAACTCCTTTACTCATTTAATTGGCGTCCCTTTTCTTATTCTTGCTCTTTTTATTGGAAACCGTCTGACATGCTGTAGAAGGGCGGTATATCAAGTTGTTAAATAAACCACAAGCCATAAAGGGTTTGGCTCAGGAAGTCTATGTTATGTAATTATTGGGGTCTTTTTCCTAAAGGGCGGTAGCTGGCAACACATGTTCTGGCACGCGATGAATGCGCTTTGGGACACGTGTTGCAAACTAGCATGGGACCAAACCAGCACATGACACTTTCTGTGCTAACCATCCAGTGCACGTTAAGAGCACGAGTTGGCAGGGTTGGAGTGGAGATTGGGCATGGTGTGCTCTGCGCTGTTAGCGTGGGGTTCACACTGCTCACTAATTGCCTTTGCGCGGGATCACCTAACGCAACTTCAATAGGAGGCGGTAGGTGCACCCAAACTAACACCGCGCACACTATGGGACAGGGCTTCGCATTAGCTGGCAGGAAAATGCTTATATATGTCCCTGACAGTTAATAGGGTGGTGTAGCACCTAACAGACCTTCATTTCAGTGCGTTTGCCATGTTAGGCACAACACCATGGCGCCCTTTCGTAAAAGTGCCCCATTGGGTTGCATCTCTAATTGTTCTGCTTTTCTTTTCATTTAATAAAAATTGTTTGCAGTATATTGCCAGTATGCTGGATATCTACTCAGAACATCCACTGGCTTTTGAGTTCAGTTTTGCTTGAGTCCATTACATATTACATGCACTGGTGATGCTCTAGAGATTGTGTCACCTCTAACATGCAATCAACAGCACACAGTACACAGCTGAGTATCATTATAAGATGCAATATGTTGGGTTGCAGCTAGTCGACCCTTTATCTGCATGTCCTTTCTGAATGAAAAGAATCAAAATGAGTCTATTGAATAAATTTACAGCGCTTCTGTATCACTTACTGGACAAATATGTTGCATAATGTCTGCTCTGATTGCACATCTTTGCATTTATGTATGTGTTTATCAGTCAAGAAATCCTCTAGCTTACGCTGTGCTGCTAGGTCTATCCATAGTATTTATATTATGTTGAGAAACTAGATCTACCATGACATTAGCACAATTGCTAGAGTTCTGCATCGAAGACAGATTGATTGCTTTGGAACTGGAAGTTATATCATTAATTATTCTGTCATTTGGTTCATGACAGGTTAGGGTTACCATATTTTTGGAGAACAAATCTGGGCCACCTGGGCTGGGCTGGGAAGGGCAGGGGGTCCTCCCTCAGGCACTTTCCCCCCATATAATCAGAATGGCCCATCTAAATAGCATTCAGTACTTTCAAAAATTTAAAGAAAGACAGTAGCGCCCATCAAGTTATAAGTGCACATTCATACTGTACGTATATGCTTAAACTTTATTATCTGCACATAGGTAAATGTTCTATATGGGCTGATATTCAAAGGCATTTACACAGTTTTAAAACCTGTAAATCATGTAAATGCCGCTATAGAGGGATATTCATCGGATAACATAGTTGGTGCCGATGAATATCCGTGTAGAATCAGGGGATGTTGCAGGCATTCAGAGCGGAGCAGGGGTGGAGCTCTTTGCTAACCGGACAGTGGCGATATTGAGCCATTGCCCGGCTAGCGACCCACGGGTAAAGACAGGCATGGGAAAACCATGGCTATCTTTACCCATTGGAGCTAACTGGGCAGTGGCTCAATATCGCTGCTACTCGGTTAGTTTCCGTGCCATGTGGCGCATTGCGGCAGACCCTGATATTCAATTCTGGTGGCCGGATATGGCCCCGGATTGAATATCTGGGGTTAAAGTTCAGCAGCGATAGCTATGCGCCTCTAAGGTGCATAGCAGTCGCAACTCAATATCGGGCTCTATAGTTCTAAAATTCCTCCTCTTTTTTTTCAGAAAAGAAGTTAATGTTACATCTTCTCCTACCAGAATCGAGAGGACTGCATCAGAGGGATATGCCGGATAAGCAACATCCTTTGCCTCTGTCCCCACTGAAATCAGGGACAGGAGGTGGCTATAGTCCTTGGAATCTGGGACACTACCTCAGGATCGGGGACAATCTCCAAAAATTGGGGACATCTGGTAACCTTATTACAGGCTGAATTAATAGTTGAAATAGCCACTTTCACCTTGCTCAGCTAGTGAAACGTCTCCTACAGTGCAGCGGTAAAATCCTTGTTTGAACTACGATATTACAAATGAAAGCTTTGAGACTCAGCAAAAGAATGCTGTGGTACAGCTTTCACACTATGTCCTTTTTATGAACGAGGGGGAGAAATCAGTTAAGAAAAACATATCCACCTCCGTGACTTTTCTGTAGCTGGTCTGTTTTGTGACCAACATCAGGTGGCTTTCTGAGAAAGATTTAAACAGCAATAAGAAGATTGGCGGTTCAGAGTACAGGACTGAGGCTTGCAGCAGATCTACTATTACTTACCTGTTTTAATCTGGGTCTCTGAACTCAGAGGCCCATCACATCTGCTGTCATGAGCCAATACCGCCACTGTGTACGTCTGCCCACAGCTTAAGTTTGCAACGTCACAGGTGGTGTTGGTCGTGTTGCAGGAGGTCCCGTCTGTGCCATCTACAATTGCAGTGTAAGATTCGGCGTTGGGCGTGCTTTCCCAGGATATGGTGACAGAACTGCTCTCACAGTTGGTATCAGCTTGTACAAGACGTGGGGCGCAAGGTGCTAGAAAAAAAAAAAGGGCCAGAGGATTCCCATCAGATCTAGTGATTGCTCTCCACTGAATGTGCTGTGGCTGATTTTAGGTACCTGACAGGTAATCTACAGGTTTCAGCTATTTTTTTAAAATTATTTTGCATTTCTAGATGTAATAGATATTCAAACAGGTTCTGGCACAGAATTGCTGGGTTTAGTTAAAATGGTGGCAGCAGGCACTTTAAAGACGCTGATCGACGGCACTGAGTATTGACTCCAATAGTTACAGCACCCTTATTTCTGCTACACAGGCATGTTAATACGCTTACAAACAGCTTTGCATAGGAAGGCTGAGTCAGCATATTTCCCATCCATCCCAGATAAAAGGCAAGACAGAGATGCATGAATAAAAAACAGAAAAGTCTGGCATGCAACACTTATACAATTCATTTAGAAAACAGGAACATTTCTCTCATGTTAAAGAGAAATAAAAAAAATATAAAGTGCATTAGTTCCCGTGCATGCTGGAATCTATAAAGTGAAATTTTACCCAGAATGACTAGCTCCAGATATCTAGGGACACAATTTTATCTGGTTGGTAGTATTGACAATGAATATTCAGATGGAAGATCTGCATATTTTGTGTCTGAGAATCTCACTTATTGGCATGTTTTCCTTACTCTAAAAACCAGAACAGATTGCAGCTTGCAGAGACCAAACTTGGGCAGACTATCAAAGGCTGTCAAAAAAGTGGTTATCATTTTCCCTTAAAGTCGCAGTAGGCAATGAAGTAACTCAACCATCATGTGATGGACCCTACCATGGGCAGGCTGTTATGACTGTTTTTGTCAAAAAGGTGAGATATTAGTTCTGTATCTGACAATAATGATTTGCTTGTATTACAAAAGTGATAGCATTAGTCTGCCTGAGTCATTCTACTGTTCCATTCATCAAGGCAGAGGTTCCCAAACTGTGGGTCAGGACTCGCAACTGGACTCACATCATCAGTGAATGGTGTCACAGAAACAGGACCTTTTCCCCTCCCTCTGGACCTCCCCTGTGACTTATGTCTGAGAGTGGCAGTCAGCATGAAACCTAGAATTCAGTTCCAGTGTTCACAGGCTCCGCCTCCTCCTCCTCTTGTGTGGACTTCCTGTTAGACTGGAAACTGATGGAGAGTACTGGGGTCTGTGACTGCATACTGATACACAGGGTCCTGTGCTGACTGCTGCTACTTCTGCTCTTGCTGCCTTCCTGCTTTGGATAAATGGGAGGAGAAGAAAGCGGATGAGGGAAGGGAGATTTGATATTTTGTTTTCATTTGGGGTCATGTGAAGTTTTGAATGTTAAAATGAAACATAATGGATAAGAGTTTGGGAAGCACCACATTAAGGAGTAGGGATTAAATCCATTGGGTTTTCCTGTTGGTTCTCCTCCTGAAAGGCTTATCCTTACAATCTCTTTCAATTATTTTATTTAATTTATTAATTTATAAACTGCTTTCCCATGTCATAATGGAGTCACCCAAGATGGTGTAGAAGTGCACAGCCGTAGTTCAGCAGTTCTTAAACCCAGCCCTCATGACCTCTTACAAGCAAAATATTTGTTAGATATATTTGCTTGCATTTGATCTAGGGTCTGGATTATTTTGCATAGGTTGGTTACCATGAAAACCAGACATCCTTGGGAACCTTAAGGACCAGATCTGAGAAGTAGTGAAGATGTGTAAGCGAAAATGTAAAACACTTTGTCATAGTATGTAAACGAGTGGTATTCAAGGGCCAGAAACAGATTGGCTTTTCAGGATACCCTTAATAAATATACATTAGACAGATTTGCATGCATACTATTCCCAGTGCATGCAAATATACCTCATACATCTTAATTAGGGATGTGTACGCAATTGCAATGAAATGGGAAATGTTAATGCTTTTTCCTATTTCTTTTCATATAATTTTTGAATGAAAACAAAAGAAAAACCCTGAAATTTTGTCATTTCCAATCTATCGTTAATGACAGATGGAAAGTGATGAAATTAAAATGGAAGCAAGCAAAATGAAAGATTCTGCAAACACGGGATTCAGAATGAAATGAACATTTTTGGTCTGCACTCTCCTAATATTTATTAAGGGTACCCTGAAAACCCAACCCATTTATGGTGTGCAAGGACTGGAACAGAATCCCACAGAATTAAATAATATTCCTAAACAGTAAAGCAGGAAAAAAGCTTTTACTTGTGGCTACATGAACATGGCTACTCCTTGAACCGTTGCATAGGCCCATGGTTCCTGTGATAACGATGATGTATTCCTGGCCACAGACCAGGTCCTGAAGGTCACAGGTGGTGTTCTCTGTCACACAGGAATCTGTGTACTGCTCAGCAGAGGCAGTCACCAAATATTGCTCTGCTCCAAGGGCAGGATCCCAAAAAACTGATATGGTGTGGGTGCTGCAATCAATACTGGTTGCCACGTTTGTTGGAAAGCATGGAACTAAAAATGAAAAGAGGCATAGATTTGTTAAAATGAAACATTCTGTGTAAGAGTGATTAAGAAAAAAAATGATGATATAGTAAAAGAACAGTCCAGCTTTAAATAATGGTTTGTCTCTATTAGTAAAATAACACAGTAGCATAATAGAAGATGACAGGTAAAGACTAACTGACATCCAGTTTGCCCTAATGAATACCGAAGTTAATTAATAACACTATAATGCCCAATACAGAATACAGTCCACTGCTGAATCAATTTCAAAATAAGATTCCGAGTGGTGGTGGGAACACTGGTCATACAATTATAATGTCACTAGTGGACTAAAACATGCCACTAGGCTTTTAGACACTATGGCGGTCATTCTGAACTACGAATAACGGGGATGGACGTCCCAACGGGTTGTGTGGGGAAGTTAGTTGGGGGCGGGGAATGGGCGGCCCGGGGGCGGGCAATGGGCGGTTGCCGGCCCTGGACGTACAGGGCCGATTCTAATGTTGGCCCTGTATGTCCAGGGCCGGTGAAATGGCCGGGGAAGTTATTCCACCTCCGAGGTGGAATAACTCCCCTGGACGTTTTTTTTTTTTTTTTTTAAAATCGGGGTGCAGAAGGAGCTGGGGGGGGGGGCCAGGGGACATTCCTCGCAGCTCGATCCTGGCCTTTGGAGGCTGGATCGGGGATCGGGCTCCGGGGAATGTACCGTTTTGTTTGGCGGCTAGCATCGCGACTTTTAAATGGAGCCACGGTGCCATGCCAACATGACACCATGGTGCCGTGGCTCCATTTAAATGCCATGATTGAGTTAGCTGGGTGCAGTCCTGCATGTGCAGGCCGGACAGAATCGCTGTCCCGGCCTGCATGTGCAGGATCGTGATTCTGATCCCATGTGGCTAGATGTGCCCCGCAGGATCAGAATCGCGATCCCCTCTGTGCATCCGGTTCAGACCAAACGCACAGAAGGGATCTACGTCTGCATCAGAATCAGGCCTTATGCTCCCTTTTAGAACACAGAATATTCCAGTCCTTGAGATCTGGGAAAAAGGTGGAAGTGCAAGAAGCATTTCATAATCTTGATCTTCCATAGTTTATCATGAATTTGAAGATTAGACATCTTGCTGCTCAGACTTAAGATAACTGACATCATGAGGTTGAGAAGGGGCTTACTAGAAAAAAGGCAGTTTAGAGAATATTTTTCCATACTTGATTAGCAATTTTGATTGTGTTTGGTATACTTATCAGCATTTACCTGTTTGTAGTTGATAAGTTTGACTTGGTAAACTATCACATTCATAATTGGATCCTTGAACAATTACGGCATAGTTCTGGCCACAACTCAAATCTTCAAGGTTACAGTTTGTCTCAGTTGAATTGCACCAAGAAACCTGTCCATCTGTACTCTCTGCTGTCACAGTGTAAATCATGGTCCCATTACTAGGCTTCCAGGAGACCACCGCAGTGTTAGAATCGCAGTCAAGCTGAGCGCTAACCTGTTGCGGAGGGCAGGGTGCTGAAAAATGAAAGAATGAAAGTTACATACTTAGACTGAGCTATGACGTACTTCTCATCTGGCCCATCTGGTGAGCTGTGAAACAGTTTTTGGGGAAGAGAAAGAAGTAAATTGGATGCATGCATTCATCCAGGAATGAGACACTTCTTTGTGGAGGATCCTGGGGAAGCAGGAAAAGGCACCAGGGATGCTAAAATAATTGCCAACATAGCCAGAATACTTCTATTGACAGAAAAAGAGTACACGTATCTGATGGAGATTATCATCAAATTCAATTTATCCTGGTGAAAGAAGGAATGAGTAGCTCCTTCAAAAACAACTACAAATGTTCTTAATCAATCAGAAGCCATTAGCAGGGTCTAGTGAGGCGAATAATCTCTGTAGAGTACGGATTCTACTTTTAACATGGTAGAAATAGCAAATGGTATTTTAATAGTGTGCTCCATGTAGGGTGTCAATGAGTCCAGAACAGTGACAGTTCAAGGGTATTAGACACCCTAGGTGAACCTTCAGCCTTGCCTCAGCCCCCCCCCCCTCCATCAAATATCTTTCAGATCCCCAGGTTCCCTTCTCTGAGATTTTCATAATTAAACTCTGCAATCATGATCACCCCAACACCATCCCTCCTAGAACTAGCCTGTAAAAATGCAGAATTGTACATCATGCTTTAAAATATTAAACTTTGTTCCATATCTGTATCTATCTAAACACAGCAAGATGAAAAATGATGGCATAAGACGACTATATCACCTATTCAATCTGTCCATCCAAACCCACAACCCAGTACCTGCCTTGGGTACCTGTGGCCATGTTTTTGGGGCATATAACCCAGGCAATTTTATAACAGCTTATTTCTGCATGTAAAACACTGTTTGACCTGCAGAAATTACTTATAAAGTTACCACCTTTTTGCCTGTGGTATATGTGGGCATAAGTGAATACTAAGTGATGGCAAAAACGTGGCCACAGGTACCCAAGGCACAGCACAACTCTAATTCAGATATATGCTCCAACAACAACTGCAGAAGAGGAAGACATTGATGAGTTCTATGAACAAGTACAAACTGAAATTGACAGAACATGCAAACAGTTATGGGTGACTGGAACGCAAAAGTTGGCAACAAAGAAGAAGGCAAAGTAGTTGGAAAATATGGACTTGGCAACAGAAACGAAGCTGGAGAAAGACTGATAGAATTCTGCAAGACCAATGATCTATTTATCTCAAACACCTTCTTCCAGCAACACAAGCACCAACTGTACACTTGGACTTCACCCAATGGATTGTACAGAAATCAAATTGACTACATCTGTGGAAGACAACGATGGAAATACTCGTTAACATCGAAGACAAAATCTGGAGCTGACTGTGGTACGCAAACTCAAACTAAAGTTGAAAAAGAGCAAGCCACTCATGAATGTAGCAAAATATGACCTTGAAAATATACCACTGAAATTTAAAGACTGCCTGAGAAATCAATTTGCTGCTTTAGATACAAATGACCGAGTTCTAGAAGAGTTATGACATCAAGAAAGTTGTGTTGGAAGAAAGCGAGAATTCTTTACATAAGGTGAAAAAGCAAAAATGGCCAAAATGGCCAACTGAAGAAACTGAAAATTATCCAGAAACACAGAGAAGCTAAAGTCAGAGGAGAAAGAGAGGCAATTCCGGAACTCAGAGATTTCCAATGTGCAGCAAGACAAAACAAGGAGAAGTACTACAATAGCACATGCAAAGAAATAGAATCAGAAACTATTAGAGGAAGAACAAGATTGGCTTTTCTAAAGCTACAAAAGTTAAAGAAAAAATTCCAGCCTTGAACTGGAATGCTACAAGATGCTCAAAGATCCATGTTGAATGATGTAGAGAACATCAAGAAAAAGTGGAAAGAATATAGAGTCATTATACCATAAAGATCAAGTGGACCAACAGCTGTTTCAACCTGTACCTTATGATCAGGAAACTTTGGTGATGAAAGATGAAGTCAAAACAGCATTGAAAGCCTTATAAAAGAACAAAACATTGGGCCTTGATGCAATTCCCATTGAAGTAATACAGTAATCTGATGCAGCTGTTACCATTCTTATAAGGCTCTTCCAGTAAATTTGGAAGACAAATTCATAGCCAATTGACTGGAAAAGATCTGTGTTTATACCAATACTGAAGAAAGGTGACCCAACTGACTGTGGAAATTATTGCACAATTGCTCTGATCCCACGTGCCAGCAAGATTCTACTCAAGATCATTCAGCAGAGACTACAACCATACCTGGAATGAGAACTGCATGAAGTGCAAGCAGGGTTGGGAAAGGAAGGGAAAGGAACGAGAGACATCATTGCAGATGTGAAATGGATCATTGAAAAGAAAAGAGTATCAAAAATATATCCATTTGTGTTTTATTGACTACAGCAAGGCTTTTGACTGTGTAAACCATGAGAAACTCTGGGCCACATTAAGAAGCATAGATATACCAGAACACCTGATAGTTCTCTTGCACAACCTTTACATTGATCCAGAAACAACAGTTGAATGGAACTAGGAGAAACAGAATGGTTTAAAATCAGCAAAGGTGTACGACAAGGCTGCAAACTTTCCCCCTACCTCTTTAATTTATATGCAGAACAAATCATCAGAGAAGCAGGACTGTATGAAGACAACTGAGAGGTGAAGATTGGTGGAAGACTCATCAACAACCTTCGCTATGCTGATACCACAATACTCCCAAATGAAAACCCCAAAAAATCCAAAAAAATAGGTGAACTAACGTGATTTCAAAGGATTATAAGGATTAAATAAGCAAAGGTGGAGTTTATGTATGGGACTCAACGTTCTATTTTCGATACCACAATACTGGCTGAAAGTGAAGAAGATCTGAAACATTTGCTTCTCAGGATCAAGGAACATAGTCTTAAAATAGGTCTACACCTTAACATTAAGAATGCAAAGATCTTGACAACTGGCAAAATCAATAAGTTCATCATTGATGAAGAAGAAATTGAAATAGTTGACAACTTTAACTTACTTGGATCAACAATCAATAAAGAAAGGACTAGCATATTGCTCTTGGTAGAATGGCTATGAAGAACCTAGACAAGATTCTCAAGAGCAGAGATGTCTCTCTCCATACAAAGATTCGACTTATCTAAGCCATAGTATTTTCAATAACGTCATATGGATGCGAAAGTTGGATGGTGTAAAAGATAGGAAGAAAACTGATGCCTTTGAATTATGGTGCTGGTGACAAATACTGTGTATATCATGGACTGCCCAAAGAACAAACCAGTCAGTACTAAAGGAGATCAAACCTAAGCTTTCAAGACTTTGACTTTCATACTTTGGACACATCATGCGAAGAGAGAGATCATTGGAGAAAGACATAATGCTTGGAAAGGTAGAAGGTCACTGTAAAAGAGGAAGGCTGGCAATGAAATGGATTGATACAATAACAGCAGCTATGAATACCACTCTATCAACAATGGGCCGCTTAGCTGAAGACCGAACAAAGTTTAGGTCAACTATCCAGAGGGTTGCCAGGCGTCGACACCAACTCAACGGCACTTAACAACAACAAGTATTCACTGATAACCTCTAAGTGGGTAATTTTATAAAGGGCGTCAAAGTCAATGCGCGTTCCAACACACGTATTTCATGCCTATATTATAAAATAGGAGCGTAAATGGTCAAAAGCATGCGTCAAAGTAGTCATGAGCAGGTATAAATGCCTATGCCTAGATTTCTCAAGAAAGTGCATACATTATAGCATTTTATTTCTTATGTGTGTAAATGTGTATGCCACCCAAATTCCATCCATGCATAAGAATATAACATAAGAATATAAGAAATGTTGTACTGGGTCAGACCAAGGTCCATCAAGCCAGTATACTGTTTCCAACAGCAGCCAATCCGGGTCACAAGTACCTGGCAGATTCCCAAAAAGGCACACAGGTTCCACAATGCTTGTTCCAGGGTAAGCAGAAGATTTCCCGGGTCCCCTTTAATAATGGTTTATGGATCTTTCCTCCAGGAACTTATCCAAACCTTTTTTAAACCCAACCACACTAACAGCTTTTACTACATCCTCTGGTAACGAATTCCAGAGTTTGATTACGTGTTGAGTGGAAAAATATTTTTTCTTATTAATCTTAAATGAGAGAAAATATTTTTTTACTCAACAGTGAAAGTATGGACTATTGGTCTGACACATACTTTCAGGATAGCTACCAACTACATTACGCACTGAAGGGTCACTTACATGCATAAATCACTAAAATGCTGTCATTTTAAGTGCATGCACCTGAGCGTAAATTTATGCGTGTCTTATAATATTACCTCTTTAGTGCATACCTCTATGGTTTAGAGTTTATCATTTTACTTCCTAACTGCCTTTTGTCAATACCAGCAAGGCATTACACCCCACAATGCCAATTTTCAAAAACATTTATTTGAAAATTACCCATCTTCCCTGTGAGTAAAAGTAGGCACTGATCATTCTTTGAGCTTATGTGACTGTCAAGATCTACTGTTTTACTTTGACTGCAGCTGCCCTTTGCCATACCCCTAGAACCTGCTGCCATAGATGACCTAATGGTTTAGCTGGTCCTGGTCCAGAGAAGAGCAGAATGACTGATGCTTTAAATTCCACCATGGACATTGTTTCCCTATTATCACTCTGCTATCATCTAGTTATGTAGCTAAAGTACGGCATGCACGTAATTTTTTCTAGCTTAACAGAATATACAGTCTGTACTTGGAGTTCTGAGGACTTGGAGGACAGAAAAACCTGGGCCAAAATTCCCTTCCTTCTCATTCATGTATTCACCTAAAACATGCTAGTGAGGTGCTCTCTTTTACCTGTTTGGATCTCATGGAAAGAGCCTGCAATGCTGGTACAGTTCCCATTGGTGGCAGTCACTTCAATGACATAGGTCTGACTGCAGACTAGGTTACTGACATCACAGGTTGTGTTGGCCGAGCTGCATGTTGATGTTTCTCCGTTGCTTTGAATCAGGACAGCATGATAGAAGAGCGCACCGGGTGCGGGCTCCCATTGCAGGGAGACGACATCACTGTTGCATGACATGTAAGCCGATACATTTTGTGGAATGCATGGCACTGCAATGAGAAAACACATTTATATATTTTAAAAGCTATATTATTAAACTCTATTATAGTACTGACTCGTAGCATTAAAATGCATCCTACATGAAAAATTAAACAAAGCACTTGACGTGCTTGAGAATGAGGGAATGGAGGGCTACATCGTTACCAGCCCTTCCAACGATGTAGTAGAGTCTTCATGCCATTTTCTTCTAAATTACATAGCAATGTAGGGCCTGATATTCATCAAAGCTGTGCAGTGACCACAGAACTCATTGCAGTATCCAGATATACAGTAAGGTGTTTAGGGTTGTAACTGCAGGTCCCTGCAAATAGGTTTGCACTGCATTCCGTTTCACTTCCAGAGCCATTTGAGTAAAAGTACTTTGAACTCCAATGGAATGTCTCAACAACTCAAATGGAGTATACTGCAAGCTCGAATGAAATACATTTGAAAGAATGTCAACTAAGGATTATTTTCAATCTGATTAGTTACCTGGCTAGCCCCCCACAAAGTATTACTCAGGCCATGAAGGTATAACTCAATAAGAATATCAAACCACAGCACCAAAGGAAAGGCACTGACCTGTGTCAAACTTGAGCGCATGGCTGGGAGGGCTGGCACAGCTGTTGTTCAGGGCTAGCACTGTTGTTGAGTATGTTTCTCCACATGGGAGGTTGAAGAGCCCAGAAGAGGTGGTTGTGGTGTTGTATAACATTATGCTTCCATTGCTTTGCCTTGTTGTCAGGGTATATAGCGCCGCCCCAGCACTGCTGTCCCAGAGGACAGTCACTGTCCCATCACAAGAGTCATGTGCTATCAAGTTCTGTGGTATGCACGGAGCTAGCATTATAAAAGACACAACAAATAAAAGGCAGCTTGTTAAAAATCAACCCATTCCGTTGAAAGTTTTGTATTATTTTTATCCCAAGTGCTCTGCTTCCTATCAAAATCAAACTGGAAGTGTTAGACACTTATGTGGGAATGGAGCGATCAAACAAAAGTTTCAAGTACCATTTATCTTATGGTCTCTCTTTCAATCCTAGTCTCCAGTGATATTTTTACTAATTGTAAAAGTACTACTCAACTTGGTGTAATTAACAGCTACTGCTTAGAAGTCGGCTAGGATTGGAATAGTGAGGGCAAAGTAGGCAGAACAGAGGTAAAGAGGCAGAGCTGTTTGGGGAAATCGAAGCAGTGTTTGCATGCGATATATCAGGCTTCACCTAATATTAAATGGCTCTCCAGATCTGCGGTGCCAAGGTTTGGAGTTGGATCCTCTGTATGCATTTAAAAATGGTTTGCGCAAGTTCCTGGAGGAAAAGTCCATAAAGCATAGAATTTTTTTTTTGGGGGATCCTGCCTGGTACTTAAGAACATAAGAACATAAGATATGCCATACTGGGTCAGACCAAGGTCCATCAAGCCCAGTATCCTGTTTCCAACAGTGGCCAATCTAGGTCATACCTACCTAGCAGTTTCCCCAAAAGACACAGGTTCCACAATGCTTGTACTGGGTCAAGTATTGATATCCTGGGTCCCTTTTTAATAATGGTTTATGGACCTTTCCTCCAGGAACTTATCCAAACCTTGTGACCTGGATTGGCCATTGCTGGAAATAGGATAGTGGCATTGATTGATCTTTGGTCTGATCTAGTATGGCAATTCTGATATCCCTATGTAGGGTCAGTCGGGTCTTGGTGCACTGCAGAGCTAGTAAGCTCAGGTCTGGAGAGAGATGATGAATGATGCTGAAAGCATGCCTGAAGGAGGCACAACACAATTCCTCAGGTCAGCAAGCATGTAGAGGATTAGTCTAATGTCCAAAGCACCAAAAAATGCAGTCAGAGACCAAGAAAACGTGGCACAAAGATACAGAAATATTTCCCATCATGTTGGGTGCCAAAAGACTTGATTAAGAAGAATTTCCAAGTGCCCATCTTTACATCTTATGAACTCCAGAAGGAGGTGCTCTTTGGCACAATAAAAATACCACACTGAGCACTGCAGTAAATTTGAGAGACTAAGATCCTACTCCACATTCCGTGGCTCAGGAGGGAGGTTCATTACTGACGTGGTATGCATTAAACTAAATTATTATTTTAATATTTTATTTTAACATCAATCACAAAATCTATATCCACAAAATTGCTGGATTTAGTTAAAATGGTGGTGGCCAGGCACTTTAAAGACGCTGATCGACGGCACTGAGTATCGACTCCAATAGTTTAAAGGCTATCAGATCTATGATGTGAGCGTCTGCCATTTCCCTATGGTGATTAGATTCGCCACATGTAGGGTTGAGGCCATCCTGAGTGTCGTGTATGCCTGTTTGAATTGTGTTGAAATACAGTTTTAAGAAATTGACATACAGTTGTTGAAAAAAAATTTTTTCATTGGAGGTTGTTACTGAGGGTGTAATATTTATATTGATTTGGTTTAACCCTCAGGCAGTTACTTGTATTGATGCATAAAACTAACCCATGTGGAGACACTGTCCCTCCACAGAGAAGAGCAAGCAAACTGATAAAAGGGATGGAATGGCTTCCTAAGGAAGAAATTTATTTATTTAGACAGATTTGTATGCCACCTTATCCTTCAATCAAGGTGGTCACATCACGTCACATCACAATTAGAGGGTTACATTTAACATTAGGGTACGTGTAAACATTTAGACAGTACAGTTACATAACAGCATTTAGACAGTACAATTAAAGGTAACATTTAATGTGAGGGTATTTAATAATGTGGTATGATAAACTTGTGTGTGTGGATAGGGTGGTGCGTACTTCGTTGGTGGGGTAAGTAGTATTTCAGTTTGGGTATGAGATGTTGCCTGGATGCTCATATGTTTCTATAAATAGAAATGTTTTGAGGTCTTTGCGGAAGTCTGTGAGGTCATTTAATGTTCTCAGGCTCGTTGGGAGGGAGTTCCATAGTGTGGATGCCAGTAGTGATGGTGCTCTTTTTGAGGTTGTTTGTTTGGTTTTGTGATAGCCTGCAGGTGTACCAATCATGTTGTCATTATTGGTTCTTCTTGGTCTATTGCTGATATCCCTTGTTATGACGTTTTGGAGTGCGTCGGCTGAGAGATGGTGAATGACTTTGAAGATGATCATGATTGTTTTGTATTTAGCTCTTGTCACCATTGGGAGCCAGTGCAGTTGCTGTAGGACGGGAGTGATGTGCTCGGTCCTTGGTGTGTCTGTAATGATGCGTGCTGTGGTGTTTTGTACCATCTGTAGTGGGTGGAGTGTCTGCTGAGGTAGGCCTTGATATAGTGAGTTTCCGTAATCAAGCAGTGATATAATGAGTGCTTGGCACACTGTGCGGAAGTGGTCCTGATGGAGCATTGGTTTGATTTGTCTAATTGTTTTCAATCGTTGATAGGCCTTGTTTGCGGTTTTGGTGATGTGAGATTTCAGGTTTAGAGCTCTGTCTAGTGTGATGCCCAGATATTTAACTTCTTCTATGACTACTATGTGTTTGTCTAGGATGCTGATAGTTTGTGGAGGTATGAAGGTGGGGTTCCTGGTGATGAACATTGCCTCAGTTTTATCGTAGTAGACCGTTAAGTTGTTGGCTACGTATGAGCCAGTCATTTATGTCTTCGAGGCATTTGGTTATCGTTGTGGTGTCTAGTGCTCGTAGGTTGATTGGAGCGTACACCATAATATCATCAGCATATATGTGATAGTGAAGTTTGTGGTGCTTGATGAAGTTGCATATGGGCTGTATGTAGATGTTAAAGAGCATTGATGATAGGGCTGAGCCTTGAGGTATTCCCTGTGTGACAGGGAATTGTAGTGATTTCTTTTGGTCGCATTTGACTTTTTGCGTTCGCCCTTCCAGGTATGATGTAAGCCACGTCAGGTTATTCTTGCATAGTCCTATCTGTTGTAAGCGTTGCAATAGCTTGGTGTGGGACACAGTGTCGAAGGCCACCGAGATGTTCATGAAAACTAGCAGGAAGCCGTTTATGTTGTCCATGCCTCTTAGGAGGTTGTCAAAGAGGGAGGTTAGTAGTGTTTCCATGCCGTGTTGGGGCTTAAATCCATGCTGATATATGTCCAGTGGGGCATTTATATCAATATGGTCCTGGAGTTGCCTTTGCACTGCCTTTTCCACGATTTTCGCAAGGAATGGCAGGCTGGAGATGGGACGGTATGATTTTGGTTCAGAGGGGCTCAGATTGCTACTTTTAAGTATTGGTCATATCATTGCGTGCTTTAGGGGTTGCGGCATGTATCCTTGTTGGAGTGAATCTTTGACGATTTTTGAATGTGATGAGAGAGTTGGCTTTTTGTATCTTTGAGCCACGTCACTGGGCATGGGTCTGACGGTGAAGCTGTTGTGTTTAGTCCAGATAAAATGTCTTCTACTTGCTGCTTTGTTGGTATGTTGAAGCTCTCCCATGTTTGATGTTGTTTTTTTATCGTGTGATCATTTGTTTGTGGTGTAGTAAAGCATGTTTGGTTGGTGTTTTTTGACTTCATGTAGTCTGCATATTTGTGGGTCAAGATGGTGGGTGCTTTGTTGTGTGTCATCCTTGGTGAGCTTTTGGATAATGCTAAAGAGTTCTTGGTCTATTAGTAGCTTTCATGATTAGGTTGGTATGGTGTTGCTGTCTACTCTCATTTATTAGATTGTTATATTCCCGTTGTTTGTCTCTGTATTGGGTTAGGAGGTTGTGTGATTTGTTCCGTCTCCATTTTCTTTCCAGTCTTCTGAGTGTGCATTTTGCAACTCTGATTTCATGTGAGTACCATGGGGCGTTGGATCTCTTGTGTGTTTGTGGTTCTTTGGTAGCTGGGGCAGATGCTGCGTTGGATATTATTGCGTTCCATTCTTCTATGTTTAGGTCCAGGGTGTCGTGTTCCTGTTGAAGTTGTGGAGTGATTTTGTTTATGAATGAGTCTCTGTTAAATGTTTTGAACTGTCTAGTTATTCTTTCATCTTCTTTGCGTTGGGTGGGGTTATTCAGGGTCATAGTGAATTCAGTCACATGATGGTCTGACCAGGGGACTGGCGTGATTATTGGTTTTGTGGTCTTGTTCTGTTCCACTAATTGCATTGGCATGAAGACCATGTCCGGCTTTGTACCGTGCTGGTGCATTGGGGCGTTGTCTGGCAGTATTTTAATGACTCCATGGCTTTTAAGAACGTTGCGGTTTCTCTGGTGGTTGCGGATGTTAGGTTGTAGTCTCCTAGTGCAACAAGGGGTTTGTCTCTTCTGTTGTTTGCGCATATCATTTTGATTACTGTGGATAGGTGTTCAGTTGTGGTTCCAGGTGGTCTGTATGTGAGGGAGATGCTTAGGTACTTGTTGGCTATAGTGAGTGTGTTAGATTTAATTGTGATAGTGGTGGCGATTGTTTTGAATCTGTATTCTTTTTTGGTAAGTATTAATACTCCTCCTCCTCTCCTTTGTGCTCTGATGCAGTTAAATGCCGAGTATCCTGTTGGGGTTACTTGGTCTAATATGACCTGGTCCGAGTCGTCTAGCCAGGTCTCGGTGATGCATATTACATCAAGCTTCTTGTCATGGATTAGATCAAGGATAATATTTGGTTTGTTCCTGATAGATCTGGGGTTTAGAAGAGCACATCTGATGTTTGTTGTTATGATTGGGTTTGTATGTTCGTTATTTGTGTGATGTGTGGGTGTATTACGTGTGGCATTGTATGTAAACAGGCTAGGATTCTTCAGCTTGGAGAAGAGATGACAGAGAGGAGATTTGATAGACGTCTATAGAATCATAAGTGGGACGGAACAAGTAAATAGAGAAAGGCTTTTTTATCCTTCCAAATAAAATTAAAAGGAGAAGACATTTAAATAAAAGTAATAGCTAGCACATTAAAAACAAATTGTAGAAAGTATTTTTTAGTCAACATACGAGTAAGCTGCCTGAGCTTTTCAATGCTTCTTTAGAGTCAGGAGTGGTCCCAGAAGACTGGAAAAGGGCGCATATGGTCTCTCTACACAAAAGCGGAAGTCAGGATGAGGCTGGGAACTACAGGTCAGTTAGTCTGACCTTTGTGGAGTAAATTAATGGAAACACTGCTAAAAGAGACGATAGTGAAGTTTCTGGAATCCAGTGGATTGCAGGATCAGAGGCAGCATGGTTTTACTAGAATTATCTCAGAATAATCTCATTAATTTCTTTGGGTGACCAGACAGTTGAACCGAGGGTGAGCTTTGACACTGTTCCTCACAGATGACTTATAAATAAATTGTGTGTGCTAGGGATGGACCTAAAGTGACTAACTGAGTTAGAAACTGGTTGAGTGGGAGGTGACAAAAGTGTACAGGAGAATGGAGCTCACTCTGAGGAGAAGGATGTTACCAGTGGTGTACCGCAGGGATCTGTCCTTGGTTTGATTCTTTTAATCTTTTTGTAAGTGATATTGCAGAAGGTCTATCGGGTAAGGTTTGCCTCTTTGCGAATGATACCAAAATCTGCAATACAGTAGACACCCAGGAAGGCATAGATGACATGAGGAGTGATCTAGTGAAACTGGAAGAATGATTGAGAATTTGGTAACTGAGCTTTAATCCTAAAAAATGCAGGGTTCTGTATTTGGGCTGCAAAAATCCATGGGAGTGGTACAGTATAGAGCAGTGGTTCTCAACCTAGTCCTCTTGGACCTCCAGGCCAATCAGGTTTTCAGGATATCCACAATGAATATGCATGAGATAGATCTGCATACAATGGAAGCAGTGCATATTCATTGTGGATATCCTGAAAAACTGACTGGCCTGGTGGTCCCAGAGGACTGGGTTGAGAACCACTGGTATAGGGTATGAAGTACTTCTGTCCATGAAAGAAGAGTGGGATCTAGGGATAATTGTTTCTGATGATCTTAAGGTGGTAAATAGGTATAAAAGGCAATGGTGAAAGCCAGAAGGATGCTTAGGTGCATAGGGAGAGGAATGACCAGCAGGAAGAAGGAGGTGATAGTGCCTCTGTATAAGTCTTTGATGAGACCTAATTTAGAGTACAGTGTGCAGTTCTAGACACCACACCTCCAAAAGGATATAAATAGGATGAAATTGGTGCAGAGGGTGGTTATCACAATGGTCAGTGGGCTTCGTCATAAGGCATATGCGGACAGTTTTAAAGATCTCAATATGTATACTTTGGAAGAAAGATGGGACAAGGGAGATATGATAAAGAATTTAAATACCTCCATGGCATAAATGCACAGGAGGAGAGCCTCTTTCATCTGAAAGAAAGCTCTGCAACGATGATGCATAGGATGAAAGTGAAAGGAAATAGACTCAGGAGTAATTTGTGGAAATATTTCTTTATGGAAAGAGTGGTAGATGCGTGGAATAGTCTCCAGTGGTGGTAGTATAGACAAAGACTATATTTGAATACAAGGAAGCATGGGGCAATCACAGAAGATCTCTAAAGTTAAAAAAGAGACTATAGAGCTTAGTAGTTGGTATGGAAAAGCAGACTCGATAGGCCATATGGTCTTTTTCCGCCATCATTGCTATGTTTCTAAGCTATAGAATTTGCCATGAAGATGTAATTGGCAATTAGCCCAGCTGGGTTTAAATAGGGTTTAGACAAGTTCTTGAAGGAAAAGTCCATAAACCATTATTAGCCACTTAAGCTTGTGAAATTTACTGCTTATCTCTGTGTTTGAACAACAAGATATGGATCTACCTCTTGGGAGCCTATCAGATACTTCTGATCTGGATTGGCCACTATCGGAGACAGGATGCAGGACTTGATGGAACTGTGGTCTATCCAGTATGGCACATTTTATGTTCTTAATGAGGCTTTGCAGCAAGAATGGTTTTGTAAACGAATGCAAACAGTTTGAATGTTGTGAAGGAGTGGATGGGAAGCCAATGGAGTGATTTCAGAAGAGGGGTTACATGATCAGCACGACAAAGGTAGGTAAGCTATACTGCCAAAATATGAGTTAGGAAACAAATGACAGAAATATTGTGCAGTGGAGTAAAAATGTTTCTAGCTAAAGCAGTTTTAATATCTGAGATAAAAACAAACGGGGAATGTTCTGATATACAATCTGTGGGCCTTTGGGGATGTACCAGGAGATGATGCCGAATGTGTGTACTAATCTGGAAGGACACACATCAACAGAAATCAATGCAATTGATCACACCGATGTACTACATGACACAGCACAAAAGATCTAGGATTATAAATGTGAACATCATGGTTATCACAAATTTTGTGGGAATGCAATTTGTCATTTGCCTTTGTGATATAAATGGCAAAACAGAAAAAAAAGATAATACCTGTGTCGATTTGAATTGAGCTGCTATAGCTGCTGCTGCAGTCCCCTTGCAGTGCAGTCACCAGGACGTCATAGCTGCTTCCACAAAGCAGACCCCCCAGGTCGCACCATGTGTCATTGGTGCTGCAAGTGGCAGCATGTCCATCGCTTCTTTCTGCGATGACTCTGTAGGATTCAACTCCCTCGCTCCGGTCCCAGATTGCTGTAACGGTATTTGATGCACAGTCCACAAGACCTTGAACATTGTCAGGAGGACACGGTGCTGGAATTCAAAATAAAACGAGGATTAACTTTATGTATTTATTTATTCTGCATGCATTTATAAAACTTGATATTTTGTGAGGATTCATTGTTGCTGTCTAATAGGAAATGCATGAATGGGATCTTTTTAAACATTAGACGGTGCTATTCAGGGTCGTAGATACTGTTCGGCTCTGCACTTTGAGTGCTTCACCAAGGTCTGAAATACAGTATGAATGCCCAGTGTTATATTACTGCCAAGCAATGCTCCCTCTAAGTTGCTTGGCAGCCTGTTGCCCATGCTCCTACAATTGGGGGTAGTGCAGCAATATCGTAGTTTCAACCATGTGGGGTGAGCAAACTCCGTGTTACTCCCAGTTCGATAGACACCATGATATTGTTGCATCAGCCTTGAGGATAGGAAAACTGGTGGTGTACCCCTGTGCATGTTAGCGAGAACATCGTCTATGGGTAGCACCTCACTTCTCAGAACCGAATATGAGTTGAGAATGTGCTGCGTAGCAGCACACTGTGCCATGCATTAGACAACAGGCAAAGGATTAAAGCACATCCCCAAGTAAAATAACAATTTGTGAGCTTAAGGTTTCTCTTTTTTTTTCTTGCTAGGTCTGTATGTTCTAATAAACATCCACAGCAGCCCGTTTCAACATAATCCAGGCTGACACTTGTGCTCTCTACAGAGGATGCCAACAGGCTTATCATGGTCTCCCTAGAAAGTGGTGAGGAGGCTGAGGTGACACCAAGGTACTCCTTCACCAAGGCCTGCTCTTGACCATTATATCTAATGCACAAGGAATTACTTTTCATATAAGCCTTCCAGTTTTTTCAACACAATGAATTCCAAAAGATAAATGACTAGGAATTGTTGACATAATGACCTTTTCTTATGTCTTATGACTTTGGGCCCCATTTCCAGAGAGCCTTCTTCCATGCTGGGTCCGTACCCAAACGCCTATCAGCAGGCCCAGCTGCATGTTGCTGGTGCATGATGGGAAGAAGGTTCTATGTGTGTCATACCTGTGTTCAGCAGGAACACCTCACTGGGGTCACTGCTGCACTGCACACCTATAGATGTGACAACCAGAGTATAGGTCTGGCCACACTCCAAATCTTCCAGGTCACAACTGGTATGCGTTGAGTTACATGTTGTGATGTGTCCATTTGTTCCATTGGCAGTCACGCTATAGGATAGAGCTTCCCCATCGTGCTCCCATTGTGCAGATGCAATATAAGTTGTGCAGTTGTTGCTGACTCTCAGGTTGGAAGGAGGGCACGGAGCTAAGTTAAAACAGATCAGAAATGTTTACTCCAGCATACGTCTTCAATAAATCTTAGGTTTATTTCACAGCATTTTATCTCTCTTAAGGAAGTACCAGGGGCCTCATTTAAGCTATGGTAAAGAAAAGATTGAGAAAGTTGTCAACTATCCAATATGTACTAAGAAAAAGTTAAGACAGGAAACAAACGGAGGGTGGGGGGGAGAGCATGTGAGAAACCAATTAGATAGTGCTTCAGTTGTGACTCGGGTGCTGAATTATAAGGCCTACAACACTAGAGTATGTTTAACTGCAATATGTTTTTTCTTCCTCCAGCACTCTAACTTAAACCGCAGAGCAGTTTCTGGTAATAGTGAGGCATATACAAAAGCAACAGGTCATAGTAAACTGTTACCTGTTTTTATTGTCATGTCGGTCGATTCAAGCCCACTAAAGCCCACGCTGAAAGCCTGCAAGGTGACATTGTAATAGGATCCACAGTGGAGGTTGGAGACACTGCAGTATGCGTAGATGGTGTCACAGGACGCTGTGTGCCCATCAGCAGCCTTGGCTATAAGACTGTAAGTGTCAGCACCAAGACTCTCCATCCATGAGAAGAAAATGGAATTGTTGCCACAGTGGAAAGTGACATTTATATTTGATGGAACACAGGGTCCTACAGAAAGGTAAACAAAGGTCTGGTGGTAGAAGTGAAGGAGAGAAGGTTTTTGAGCAACATATAAAAGCCCTTAATCATTGCAGTGTTTTGGACCTACATACAAAATGTCTGAGAAAAATGGGTATATACATGTAAAATGTAGGCACGTCATAAGACTGCACCTATGTTTATATGATTTGCACATAGGGGTTCCTAGGGGCCTAGTATGGGTGAATTTGTGATGTAGGCGCATATAAAATACAAGATTGCACACAGAGTACAAGTGCACTTTTATACCTTCTGGTGTAAATTTGTACAACAGTAAAAGTTTTAATGATTATAGCAGGTCACAGTCAGTAGCTTATAAGGGAAAGTCAGCAATAACCAAGACATTTACCTGTTTCCACAGTGATAAGCTCACTTGGTAAACTCTCGTATTCCCTGCCTACGGCTGTCACACTTAGTTGAAATTTCATCCCGCAGCTCAGGCCAGGAATGTCACAGCTGGTGCTTGTTGTGTTACATGACTGCTGAAATCCGTCTTCTCCCCATAATTCCACAACATATGAGACAGCCGTGCTACTCGGCCCCCATGTGACTGAGAGCGTGTTCGTGGTAAAATCCACATATGGGATGATGTTTTTGGGAGTACATGGCGCTGAACAAGAAAAAGATTGAATTAAATTTACTGATGAACGGTCAAAAGTGGATTATCACTTTTAAAAACTAAAAACCCACAAAACATAACAGGTTGTATTGTTCAGCAGGGAAAGACCTTTGAAAAATCAGTGGAAAGTGTGTAGAGATCCATTATTTCAAAGCTAAAGGGAACAGGAGGAGTGGGATGTATTTTACAGGTCTGAATATATGCTAAAAGGTTTTTGCAAATGTAATTATACCAATGCCTTAGTGAAGGTGGGTAATAGCTGCCACTTTACCTTCAGTTTTAGAAGGAAAACATGAGTTGTATTGTAATCTAAGAAAATACAAATCAAGCCCCAACAGTAACAAAAGCAGAGCAGTAAGAGTGAGGGGATTCCGTTTATAAACCTTTCAAGGGTCGGTTCCTCTGGCCATGCAAAATGCTATCATAGCAATACGTTACTGTTTTTGCACAGGTGTGGCCCCATTGGCAAATGCCATTATTGTTTGGCCACAGCAGGCAACACCTTTTTTTGTCCTAGCCTCTGTGTTATGCTGTTTATGTGGGTACATAATATGCCATGTTTATTGCTGGTGTATTATGAAAAGTCTGCAGCATGCTATGTGTTTCTGGGAGCTGCTCTCCTCTGCTCCCTTCTCCTGTACTTTGAATGGGCCAATCAGGTATGAGCTCAGCACAACAGAGAGAGAGAGACTCACCCCATGAGAAAAAGAAACATTTTCCCCTTCACCATGAGGAGGAAAAGTGAGTTGCAGAGAGAGGCCTCAATGCAGCACACACTGTGTTGAAGGCGGAGCTAAGCGTCAGAGCACAGCGTTCCAATGCACCTGCTAAAACTAATTTTAATCCCAATGCAGTAAACTACTGGCACGTAAATTACGTGCACCCTACTTTTGCTTGCACCAAGTATCCCCCTTCCCAGCACATGAGCATGGATTGGTTCATATACTGATAGGAAGGGAGATTTTAGAAAAAGACAGGTCATAGTCTCAACTCTTTTCCTCCTCCCCTCCCCCCCTTGACATTTGCCTTTCCCCCACCCTGATCCCCCCAAAACTATTGGTGGCCCAAATGGGTCTCCCAAACCCCTCACCTCCCAATTGTACAAATGTCCCTGGTGGCCTAAGTAGGCCCCTCGGACCCTCGATCCAATGCTCCCACCCCGGATCCCACATAGTATAACATTGGTGGCCAAAGTGGCTCCCCTGCTCCCTGACCTTACAAATGTCCCTGGTGGCTCGTGGGAGGGAAACAGAGAAGAAGAGAAGAGTTTTGAAGAGGGAGGTGTAATTGCTAGAAATCACTACACTTCAAGTCAATGATTGCTCCCCAGCTCTCCATAGCATGTTATATGTTTCTGGGAAGCAGAGTGGAGTTGACTTGTCTGTGCTCTGTGCTAAGAGTTAGAGGAATTCAAACTTTGTTATAGGGACAGCCATAGACATTTTGCCTATCCTTTATCATAATATCTACAATGTTCCAGACATTTGTGCCCATACAGAGACTTTGCCCTGGTCTTCTCTACTTTAACTAAACACAACTCAGTGCAGAGTGCATAAGGACCACTTGCGGACAACACTGCCCTGTTCTGAGTGAAATCTGAACTTGGCATATTTGATGTTGCTTCAATATGCTTACATGCACTAACCTGTTTCCTTTCTGTGATTGATCAACTGATGTGACTTTTTTATATAGTTCATTAGTGGTCCCTGCAGTAAAGTTTTGCTGTAGTTGTGTGTCACTCGTTGTCTTTCATACATACTGAGTACTGATCAGGGTCAGTCTACCAGCACAATACACTGCAGGAAAGCTGGGACTTGGATTGGAGAACTTGGACACTGTCTTGACCTTGGGCTAGTGGGCTTGGGGGGGGGGGCACTTCAACATTTTTTCTGACAGAAGACCCCCTCCCTTGTCAGTGAATATTCTTCTTTACCAGAGGAGAGTGGGGGCATCATAAAAGTGTTCAGAAAAATCTGTGTTGAGAGTTCTGAAGTTGGGAGGTATCAATTTTTGTATTATGACTGCCATTTTAAGATAAGCTTCTTCATCAATCTTTCAAAAGGAATCTAAGGAAGATTTATTGTCCTTAGTTTCTTCCTGCGGACACTTGTACAGATGTGGCTGTCTTCAAACTGCAATAATGCATTCCAACAAAGTCTGTTTTGGGAGCAAAGCTAACAGAATAGAGCAATGCATTAACAAGGTTCAACTCCCTGGGCTTTTAATGTCCTTTCAACCCGACAGATGATATAACCATAAACCCTCTGCAGAGATCAAATCAGGGTGCTTTGGGTCCCAGACTGTACCCTGGCCATGGACCCCCATGCCCCACTTGTCATATGTGGAAATAGTTTTTACTCTTATCATCAATTTGACCCTGTATGGGCCCCCTCTGGGCTTGGACTCTGGGTGGCTGCCCTATCTGCCTCCTTAATTCATTATTGATGGTTCAGATAAAAGAGCTGCAGTAGCTATGCCCTCCCCCCCCCCCACACAATTTGTCCAAAGAGTTCGTGTACTAGACCAAAGGTCACACTTGCACAGAGAACTGTGGCTTGCAGCAGGCCTGGATTTCCAGCAAAACCTTTGGAAGAGCCCAAAGCACTGAAGACTGTCCATCTCTTGGTGGCTCACAGGGCTGCAAATCTGCCACCTCCCACCTCCTTAGGAAGAAGCTGCATGTTGGCCAGGCTCAGCACAGACCACAAGAAGCCCACTCCTCTGCCGCCACCTCCTACAGTGGCAGCCACTGATCCAGCGCTCAGTGTCATTGTTCAGCCCAGGGAATTATTTAAGAAAGATGTGGTGGAGTCCTCTGAACCCTAGCAGCAGTCCCACCACCTTTTTGCTGTTTGTGCTACCTGGAATCTTAGGACAGCATTTTCCCCTTCCCTTGGCACCCAGAGCTGGATAAATACAGGGAAAAATGGAGACCAAGATGATCACCTGGTGGTCTCATGAAGGAAAGTGCCTTCCAGCCACCATTACCTGTGCATATTCCAGCCCAGGCAATTCTGCCTCATGAAGTTCCACTATGTTACAGCCTTAGAAAGAAAAGAAGGAGAAGAGACCAAGATATCATTGTGTGGCAGCTGTCTGGGAAAGTGTGAGTCCATAGGGTTTTCAGCCAGCTAGGTCTTGTAATGGTACAACAGCGTCATCCAATGTGTGGGCTAACCATACCTCCAAAAAAGACGTGCTGCCTATATATAGAATAATGTTGATGTACTGTGCATTATAATATCTGGCCTACATCAAACTATGGAAGCAGCTCTAAAGAGACAATATGAAGCGTCATGCCTGAATGATGTTTGTTGTAGATGCTAGCATCACTCACAGATTCATTCCTATATGTCCAAGAGAAGTCTCTGAGGTCTGATCATGGGAAGGGAACATACTTAGAATCTGCAAAAGTACATTCAGAAATCAGAAAATGCATTAATTACCTGTCTCTTGCAGAACAGATGTGCTTGGCAAAGCTCTGATGCCATCATTTTCAGCTATTACCACCACAGAGTAAATCTTTCCACATTGCAGGCCACTGATTTCACAAACTGTCCCAGTTGTGTTACAGGATGCTGTGTTCCCATTGCTATCCCTTGCTATGACTGTATAGGATTCTGCACCCAACGAGGAGTTCCAGAAAACCAATAGAGCATTGCTAATAGGATTCAAACTTGAGGAAACACTTTCAGGAATGCAAGGTGCTGAAACAAAGAACAAGCAAATATACCAAGGAGTTATTAGCCGAGAATGTGAAGGTAGATGATGGGATAAGCACTAAGAATCAAAATATGTTCATGGTTTTCTAGAACTATTCTGTTTGAATTTGCAAGAGGTTCTAAATTATCTTCAAATAATGCAATTGCACATAGTCATAAAACATGTATGCATTACAATCACAGACTTCTTAATTCACACGACAAAATTCCACTGTCAACACTGGAAATACTTCTATCACCCTTTCTCTATTAACTTTTCAAATCTTGAAAAAGTCAAACAAAACAAAGCCCAAAAACATATGCTTTGGTAAGAAAACAAAATCTCTCTAGAACAATTTTTAAGTGCTGGGAGAAGAATTTTGACATCTTCGTGGTTAATACATTGGAACCCTCTGCCCAGTGTGCAGCGGCGGCCAAAAAAGCAAACAGAATGCTAAGAATCATAAGGAAAGGAATGAAGAATAAAACAAAGGGTATTATAATGTCTCTGTATCGTTCCATGATGTGACCACACCTTGAATACTGTATGCAGTTCTGGTTTCCATATCTTAAAAAGGATAGAGCAGAATTAGAAAAGGTACAGAGAAGAGCAACAAAAATGCTAAAGAAGATGGAAGGACAACCCTACAAGGAAAGGCTTAAAAGGTTAGGGCTCTTCGACTTGGAAAAGAGACGGGTGAGGGGAGATGTGATAGAGGTCTATAAAATATTGAATGGAGTAGGACAGATACTGTAAATGTAGATCCATTGTTTACTTCTTCAAAAAGTAGAAAGACTAGGGGACACTCCATGAAGCTACAATGTAGCACATTTAAAACTAATTAGAGAAAATATCTTTTCATTCAACGCGTAATCAAACTCTGGAATTTGTTACCAGAGGATGTAGTAAGAGCTGTTAGTGTAGTTGGGTTTAAAAGAGGTTTGGACAAGTTTCTGGAGGAAAAGTTCATAAACCATTATTAAAGAGCACCAGGGCAATCCACTGCTCACCCATTGGACAAGCAGTAAGAACATAAGATATGCCATACTGGGTCAGACCAAGGTCCATCAAGCCCAGTATCCTGTTTCCAACAGTGGCCAATCTAGGTCATACGTACTTAGCAGTTTCCCCAAAAGACACAGGTTCCGCAATGCGTGTACTGGGTCAAGCATTGATATCCTGGGTCCCTTCTTAATAATGGTTTATGGACCTTTCCTCCAGGAACTTGTCCAAACCTTTTTTAAACCCAGCTACACTAACAGCTCTTACTACATCCTCCGGTAACAAATTCCAGAGTTTGATTACACGTTGAGTGAAAAAATATTTTCTTTTATTAGTCTTAAATAGTATGGAATCTGTATACCTTTTGGGAACCTGACAGGTACTTGTGACTTGGATTAGCCACTGTTGGAAACAAGATACTGGGCTTGATGGACCATTGGTCTGACCCAGTAAGGCATATCTTATGTTCTTAAGTTTGTGTCTAAGAGCAAACTTTCTGGATATTAGAATGTTTTCAGTGAAACATGTAGCTAAGTTTCATTCTCTGTTCATCAAAAACACACTGGACATATGTCTGCAGATTATATTAATGATGTTCATCATCACTATATTAGTTTTGGAAATTCAAGAAAAATAGCCCTAGACAAGTGGTCAAACTTTTACTTTTCTTAAAACACTGTGGATCCATTCCTAGACTGCAGATCTGCGGGCATGATGTATGCCCCATATCAAGGACGTAATTATACAAAAAAATAGCGGTCTAATTTTAAGAGTAATATTAAAATGTACACAAAGGGTTAGAAATTATTCCATTGAAAAGATATATGCTAACAGGAAAAGCTGGGGAACTCTCTGCAATTTAATATTTTGCACGGAAGTAGACTCGGACTTGTCGGCAGCCTCAACAAGGATACTTAGTATCTTACGGCGCCTATTGGCATCAATGACACACTTTCCGGCTATTTTTTGCAGTTTCCCTCACCCAATAGTGTTCCACACTTAACTTCTATGATGAAAACTCTTTAAATGTTTCGTCATTCACATAGCTGTTTTTTCCAATAAATTGTTTCCCAAATTATTTCCCAACGCCTCACATATGACGCCATGACTGCGTTTCTCTCAAATTCCTGAGGTTCTTCAAGGGAACATTCTCAAATCAGCCAAGCAGTTCACTACAAAACAAACCAAGAGTGTGTGTGTGATAACTCATCCAATATGAATTCTCTGTTAGACATAAAAAATCCCATTTCCAATAAGATTTTGACAAACATTAATCCTGTTTAAAATCCTACCCAATATTGACTGAAGCATGCTGCCAACATGTTTCTTGAACGAATTTCTTCTTTACTTCTCTTATGAAACAGATGCTTCTCTTCTATCCAAAAAATGCCGCGCATGTGCAGACTTGTCTTGCTAGCCATTCTTATAGCACCTTCTGGGGGAATATCCTATCGTTACATAACTAGCCACTATCTCTTCTTATCCCCTCAATTCACTTGTTGAATTACTTAGTATACAACCCACTCCATTCAACAGACACCCCATTCTATTGCTATATTGAGGCCATTTGGTATAACCGTTTTAAGATTGAAAATCCAACGTTGTTCCCGAAAAAGTAATGTTTGTTCTAAAGATTTACCATACATAGGTGTTTTAACTTGTTCAATACAAAAACAACGCAGGTTTTCAAATGTGTGTTTATGGACTAGACAATGTTGAACTAAGGGCGCTGTGATCACCCCATGCTTTAACCGGCTTTTATGTTCCAGCATTCGAGTTTTAAAAGGTCTAATCGTTTTCCCAATATAGAATAGGTCACAAGGGCAAGCAATCGCATATATAACATTCTTAGTATCACAAGTGGTAGTGGTTTTCAAAACATACTCTTTTCTATGATATGTAAATTGCTCCCTTTCACTCGTGATATTACAGCTGGAACATTGACCACATTTATAGTGTCCACGTCTTGCCTCATCATTTGATTCTATTGACTCGGGGCGTAGTATAGCCGGACTTAGCTTTTCTTTCAGATTCTTATTCCTGCGCCAGACGCAACGTATTGTTCTGTTCGTCAATCCCGATACAGTACTGATAACATTAGTATGTTTAGAAATAATCTTCTTTATTTTGAAACTTAATGATGAATATTGTGTAATCAGATTCACCACCTCTAAGTCATTTTTCTGTCTGTCTTTATTAGACGTACCTAGAAGTAGTGACCATTCATTAAATAACGCGCGATGATAGGCTCTCTTTATAATTCTGGGAGGATATCCTCTCTCTTTAAAATTTTTTGCTAGAACATAAGCTTTGTTCTTATAATCTTGAACCTCTGAACAGTTCCTACGGTAGCGTAGAAACTGTGAAAAGGGCAACCCTTCCTTTAACTGTAAAGGGTGTGCACTTTGAAAATGGAGCAGCGTATTGCGGTCTATTGGCTTTCTAAATATTGATGTTCTCCAATTAGAGATTCCTTTTCTGACTGCAACATCCAAGAAGATGATTTCTGTCATATGCGCTACATGGGTGAATTGGATGTTACTATCTTGAGCATTTAACCAGCTCACAAAAACGTGCAAGGACTCCATGGAGCCTAACCATAACATGAAAATATCGTCTATAAAACAATGCCAAAACTTAATATTTGTAATGTATTGAGAAGAAAAAATCTTCTGGCGCTCGAAATCTCCCATAAAGAGGTTGGCTATAGAAGGGGCACACGTCGCCCCCATTGCTACCCCGGAAACCTGTTGAAAAATTATATCTTCAAACTTGAAATAATTATGACAAATTGTCAGCCTTGCCAAATGCAAAAGAAATTGTATCTGATTTTCTGACAAGTCCCCTTTACCCTGCAAAGCCCGTGCCACTGTCTCCAATGCTTGAAACTGAGGAATGCTCATATAGAGGGCTGCAACGTCGAGAGTTACCAAAATTATGTCAGGATTTGTGGCCCATTGTGGACAACTGTCCAAAAGTTGCAAAAAATGGGAAGTGTCCCTGATGTAAGAAGGGATATCCCCTAACAAGGGGCGTAAATAAGAATCTATAAAAATGGATAAAGGCTCTAAAAGAGATCCCTTAGTTGAAACGATAGGCCTACCCGGGGGCTGCATAATACTTTTATGTATTTTTGGAACCAAATAAAAACACGCCATCGTGGGATATGCTATATTGAGAAACTTACGTTCTTTATAAGTAATTAATCTATCTTCCAAGGCTTGTGTAGTAACCTTCAATATTTCATCTTTGAGCTCCTTAGTGGGGTCATTTCGCAATCTTTGATATGCAGTCGTATCAGATAACTGTCGCATAGCTTCCTGAATATAGTATTCTCTACTCATGATAACGATCGCTCCTCCCTTGTCCGCCCTCCTTATAACGATGTCTGACCTATTTATCAATTCTTGCAAAGCTATACGTTCCTTTACTGGTAACGCATTAAAAAAACGTTTTTGAGTTCGTTCCAAATTTTTCACGTCTTTCAGTATCAGCTCTTTAAAATTATCAACGCCGGATGCATTGAGCCGAGCGAGGACCCGGTAGATTTAAAAGGCAGTGGTATTCGACGCTTGTCTACCTCTGATTCTACTATACCAGATTCTGGTTGTAAGGCAAAAAACACCTTCAAATTCAGTTTACGTATTAAACTTTCCAAATCGATACGCAACTGAAAAGAATCAAAATTGGTGGTTGGTACATATGACAAACCCCGGTTTAGCACTGTCAACTGATCCTCCGTTAGAAATTTACCTGATACATTAATCACCAACCCTTCACCCTTGTTGATTGGTGAAGGGTGAAGGGTTGGTGATTAATGTATCAGGTAAATTTCTAACGGAGGATCAATTGACAGTGCTAAACCGGGGTTTGTCATATGTACCAACCACCAATTTTGATTCTTTTCAGTTCCGTATTGATTTGGAAAGTTTAATACGTAAACTGAATTTGAAGGTGTTTTTTGCCTCACAACCAGAATCTGCTATAGTAGAATCAGAGGTACACAAGCATCAAATACCAATGCCTTTTAAATCTACCTGGTCCCCGCCCGGCTCAATGCATCTGGCGTTGATAATTTTTAAAGAGCTGATACTGAAAGATGTGGAAAATTTGGAACGAACTCAAAAACGTTCTTTTAATGCGTTACCAGTAAAGGAACGTATAGCTTTGCAAGAATTGATAAATAGGTCAGACATCGTTATAAGGAGGGCGGACAAGGGAGGAGCGATCGTTATCATGAGTAGAGAATACTATATTCAGGAAGCTATGCGACAGTTATCTGATACGACTGCATATCAAAGACTGTGAAATGACCCCACTAAGGAGCTCAAAGATGAAATATTGAAGGTTACTACACAAGCCTTGGAAGATAGATTAATTACTTATAAAGAACGTAAGTTTCTTAATATAGCATATCCCACGATGGCGTGTTTTTATTTGGTTCCCAAAATACATAAAAGTATTACGCAGCCCCCGGGTAGGCCTATCATTTCAACTAAGGGATCTCTTTTAGAGCCTTTATCCATTTTTATAGATTCTTATTTACGCCCCTTGTTAGGGGATATCCCTTCTTACATCAGGGACACTTCCCATTTTTTGCAACTTTTGGACAGTTGTCCACAATGGGCCACAAATCCTGACATAATTTTGGTAACTCTCGATGTTGCAGCCCTCTATATGAGCATTCCTCAGTTTCAAGCATTGGAGACAGTGGCACGGGCTTTGCAGGGTAAAGGGGACTTGTCAGAAAATCAGATACAATTTCTTTTGCATTTGGCAAGGCTGACAATTTGTCATAATTATTTCAAGTCTGAAGATATAATTTCTCAACAAGTTTCTGGGGTAGCAATGGGGGCGACGTGTGCCCCTTCTATAGCCAACCTCTTTATGGGAAATTTCGAGCGCCAGAAGATTTTTTCTTCTCAATACATTACAAATATTAAGTTTTGGCATCGTTTTATAGACGATATTTTCATGTTATGGTTAGGCTCCATGGAGTCCTTGCACGTTTTTGTGAGCTGGTTAAATGTTCAAGATAGTAACATCCAATTCACCCATGTAGCGCATATGACAGAAATCATCTTCTTGGATGTTGCAGTCAGAAAAGGAACCTCTAATTGGATAACATCAATATTTAGAAAGCCAATAGACCGCAATACGCTGCTCCATTTTCAAAGTGCACACCCTTTACAGTTAAAGGATGGGATGCCCTTTTCACAGTTTCTACGCTACTAGGAACTGTTCAGAGGTTCAAGATTATAAGAACAAAGCTTATGTTCTAGCAAAAAATTTTAAAGAGAGAGGATATCCTCCCAGAATTATAAAGAGAGCCTATCATCGCGCGTTATTTAATGAATGGTCACTACTTCTAGGTACGTCTAATAAAGACAGACAGAAAAATGACTTAGAGGTGGTGAATCTGATTACACAATATTCATCATTAAGTTTCAAAATAAAGAAGATTATTTCTAAACATACTAATGTTATCAATACTGTATCTGGATTGACGAACAGAACAATACGTTGCGTCTGGCGCAGGAATAAGAATCTGAAAGAAAAGCTAAGTCCGGCTATACTACGCCCCGAGTCAATAGAATCAAATGATGAGGCAAGACGTGGACACTTTAAATGTGGTCAATGTTCCAGCTGTAATATCACGAGTGAAAGGGAGCAATTTACATATCATAGAAAAGAGTATGTTTTGAAAACCACTACCACTTGTGATACTAAGAATGTTATATATGCGATTGCTTGCCCTTGTGACCTATTCTATATTGGGAAAACGATTAGACCTTTTAAAACTCGAATGCTGGAACATAAAAGCCGGTTAAAGCATGGGGTGATCACAGCGCCCTTAGTTCAACATTGTCTAGTCCATAAACACACATTTGAAAACCTGCATTGTTTTTGTATTGAACAAGTTAAAACACCTATGTATGGTAAATCTTTAGAACAAACATTACTGTTTCGGGAACAACGTTGGATTTTCAATCTTAAAACAGTTATACCAAATGGCCTCAATATAGCAATAGAATGGGGTGTCTGTTGAATGGAGTGGGTTGTATACTAAGTAATTCAACAAGTGAATTTAGGGGATAAGAAGAAATAGTGGCTAGTTATGTAACGATAGGATATTCCCCCAGGAGGAGCTATAAGAATGGCTAGCAAGACAAGTCTGCACATGTGCGGCGTTTTTTGGATAGAAGAGAAGCATCTGTTTCATAAGAGAAGTAAAGAAGAAATTCGTTCAAGAAACACGTTGGCAGCATGCTTCTGTCAATATTGGGTAGGATTTTAAACAGGATTAATGTTTGTCAAAATCTTATTGGAAATGGGATTTTTTATGTCTAACAGAGAATTCATATTGGATGAGTTATCACACACACACTCTTTTGTTTTGTTTTGTAGTGAACTGCTGGGCTGATTTGAGAATGTTCCCTTGAAGAACTTCAGGAATTTGAGAGAAACGCAGTCATGGCGTCATATGTGAGGCGTTGGGAAATAATTTGGGAAACGATTTATTGGAAAAAATAGCTATGTGAATGACGAAACATTTAAAGAGTTATCATCATAGAAGTTAAGTGTGGAACACTATTGGGTGAGGGAAACTGCAAAAAATAGCCAGAAAGTGTGTCATTGATGCCAATAGGCGCCGTAAGATACTAAGTATCCTTGTTGAGGCTGCCGACAAGTCTGAGACTACCTCCGTGCAAAATATTAAATGGCAGAGAGTTCCCCAGCTTTTCTTGTTAGCATATATCTTTTCAATGGAGTAATTTCTAACCCTTTGTGTCCATACCAAGGACGGACGGCAGCCAGCACCAGGCAGCAACCAGGGCATCTTCCTGCTTGGCAATGAATGGGCAGAGGAACTTAAAAGAAGAAGTTTCATTTAAGCAGTGCATGAGGGTGATGAGTAGGGAAGTATTTTCTGGGGGTGGAGTCTCTTATATTCTATGAGGATTGTCCTTCTTGCTATCCTACCAATCTGTACTAAACTAAGTTCAGCTTTCTGCCGTGTGCACCTTACATGATATTACATCAGGGATCTACAAATCCACGCTTCAAAAGATTGCATGGAGCCCAGAAATACTCTCCTGGTGCAACCACCACAAGCTAGTCCCTCAACAGTTTGTTTCGTTACTAAAAGGGGTGTGTGGAAATAGCTGCCAGTGGGTGTTGAGGCTTCTGGCACAAGGGAAATCATCATAATTGCTAAAGAGATCTTGACCAGAGGCTATATGAGTGGTGGCCAGATGATTACTGGATGGCCTGAACGTTTTAGGACTGCAACATGAATTCCTGTTTTAAAGGACTGCAAAGATATGTTGGCGATGTATTTTTGGAACTGTTGTTTAAAGCAGGGGTTCTCAACTCATTCCTTGGGACACACCTAGCCGGTCAGATTTTCAGAGTTAACTACAATGAATATGCATGAGAGAGATTTGCATGCACTGTCTCCACTGTAAGCAGATCTCTCCCATGCATATTCATTGTGGTTATCCTGAAAACCTGACCGGCTGGGCGTGGGCCGGGGACTAGGTTGAGAATCGCTGGTTTAAAAGTCTACTTAAGGATTCCAGTGAAGTTTAGAAAACCTTTTTGAATTTCAGTTTAAACTAAGGTTACCAGATGTCCTCAGTTTTCATAGGTTTTCTGTGATTTTAGAGCTGTATCCCCAATTCCCCCACCTGTTTGGCAGCCTCCTGTTCTTGATTCCAGCAATGGAGACAGATGGGGTAGAAACAAAATTTTATTTTCAGTTTAGTAATTTAAATATGTCCGTTTCAGAATCTACATCCATTATCTTTATATTTTGCACAGTACCGGGGAAACAGCTGTTTCTATTTCTGCGTCGATTTGTCTGCTTGGAAGTGATATTGTTACTGTCATGGTATAGATGAGAGGGTCAGAGTAATGACTCCTCTCCTCCACACCTTCATGCTCAAACTTGCAATTAAGAAATCTCTTCCTCCATCACCCCACCCCCAACCCCATCATACTTTGGATAAGTGTCCCAAATTGGCCTGCAAAAAATCTGGTTACCTTAGCTTAAATCCCCATGTTCAAGAATTGCCATAGTGACTGGGGGCTCTTTTGAATGTCTGTCTAAATGCTTGTTTGAGGATTGCAAGGAAGTGTTGAGCTTTTTGGAAGCTGGAGGACTACACTGGAAGGTTTGGGACTTAAAAATCCAACTCAAGAAACAAAGATTCGACTTGCTTCAGACAACAAAGGCAAGGATGAAAGAATGGGGAAAGGGGACTCTTGGGATGACTGAGGGAATCTGTATTAAGAGTGGATGGTGTCTTTCTCCTGGAGCTGATGTAGGGATGCCCAATGAAGGGATATAAGAGGCTTACTGAAAGGAGGAAATGGAATGTGACACCCACCTCTGCTTCGCAGAGCACCAAAAACACACTACAAAGGGCATGAAACGGGCGTGTCTTGGAAAGCATCATTGTAAACTGGCACCTTACCTGTTTGCAGTTCGCTGGCGGCACTGGCTGCGCTACTACACTGCTCATTGAGTGCTGTGACCGTCACGGTGTAGGTCTGACCACACAGCAGCTCACTGACCTCGCAGGCTGTGTGTGTGGCATTACATGAATACTGCTCCCCATTAGGGCCGATGACGGTTGAAGTGTAACTCACAGCTCCGGAGCTTCCTTCCCAGGACAGAGTCCCAATGTTTGTTGCAGCATCTATCTGTGTTGTCACGTTACTGGGGATGCAGGGAACTGTATACATACAAAAATACAGAATGACAAAATATGTCATTTTCTTTTAGATATCAGCACAGCATATTCACATGGGTAGCATAGGACAAGTGAGATAAGAAAGAAAAAGATTGTAGTTGCCTTTATTTGTGCAGGTGCACTTTGAGAAGTTCAGTTTTTGGCATCTGTACATAAGCAGTATGACAATAATGGAATAAGATGTAGGGCTGGTGCAAGGAAATGAGATGCCCTAGGCAAACCTTATTCCTGCCGCACTGTCCTCCGTCTTCCGGATGTGTGGAAAGATCGCACAGTGCCGGAGGCTTTAGGGAAGCAATTCCACTGCTGCAAGTTCTAGTGAGGGGTGGCAGCAATAGGCCACCTGGGAAACATTGGTGCTCTAGGCAACTGGCTAGTTTGCTTATTGGCCAGTACCGGCTCCGACAAGAAAGCAAGACAAAGCCCGAGCCAGAGCACCAGAAAACGTTTACTCAGGAAGTTCATGCCATGGACTGATGATGCCAATATCCTGGCACCTCTAATGCATTTTAGCCCAGAACAGACAGGCGGGGGTCTTTGTCACAAAGCAATCCAGTGGATGGCAGTGGAATATTTATGATTCCAGCTCACTCAAACTTGCCTTATACTCAACTATTATGTAAAGTACTAAACTGATTCTTGCATATTGACTTTAAAAGGAGAAAAAAAAAAAGACTTCAGAATAAATCTTTCCACAGATCCACTAATGGGACACAGTTTAATCATTGACTTGGAAAAAAACCTCCTTATGATTACATTTCTTGTCCTTTAGCAAAGGGATTTATTCTGAGGCTTTTTCCCTCCTTTGGATCTAAGGGAAAGTCTCAGTGGGGTTTCTTCGTCAGGCATTATATTATACACGTGGTGAGTCGTTTTATAAGGGCGCTTAGTTTAAGAGAGCAAGTCGGTGCCTAATCAGGTGCTGTTTTATAAAGACACATAGGCAGGTACAGAAGTTACGTCTGCTTGAGAACAAGCATCAGTGAACGCACACATAAAGTACGCAAGCAAGCGCACAGATCAGCATGTGTACTTGCGAGCTCCGCCCCATTTCCGCCCAGACAGTGCTTCTGGCTTGGCCTATTGGCAAAGTAGACGCATTCACGTCAGTGCTTGTACTTGTACATTGGTTGGTATAACAGGCCATTTAAATCCAAAAGTGACTTTATAAAATTAACCCCTTGATTGCTTCTGAAAAGCATTTCTTTCCAGAAGAGTTTCTAAGTCTAAAAAAATTAAGGTTTTCAACAGTTTTAAAGAAGTGTGTTTTAAAACAGAAGATATATATATTCTTAAACTATAGTATATATATTGTAATGGGGAAGACCCGTCCCTTGATATGGAGCTGGATGAAACTGAGGAGGTTACTGAGGAGATTCTGACAGGCAAGCAAAACACATGGCTACAGGTTGCCAGGGGAGATGTAAACAAACTCAGTCACGAGTGCAGCAGCCCCGCCCAAGCTACAAATTATCCCCGTGCTCTGAGCTCAATAGTAGACACCTGGGTGGGGGAGGGGCGAAGCTAAGCCCTAAGGGAAAGGAAGATAAAAAGCACTCATTTGAATCAGGAACAGGAAGAAGGGGGACAAGAGAGAGAACAGGAACAGGAACAAGCGGAGGCTCGAGAACAAGCCCGCGAACAAGAACAGGAACAGACGTAAGAGAAGGAAGGAGAGAGAGGGTGCAGAGGAGCAGAGCCATCAGCAGGTCTGAGAGCAGAGAAGCTGAATCTGACTCAAGCAGCCACGAGGACAGAGCAGAGAATGCTCCAGCTAGGGAGTTACAGAGAGGCCAAGCCCAAAGACCACAGGGAAGCAGCTTTCGGTTAAAGCCTTATACTGAGGGCCATTGGAGAGAGAAGCCATCCAAAAGGTCAGTTTAGGAGTGCCCAGAAACTCCGGTGAGAGAGGTACAGGCCTATGGACTTTGATAATGCTGAAAGAGAACTGCTAAGGAAACCTATTAGGCAGAAGCCTGAAGGTAAGCCCTTTAGAAGGGATAAGGAGAAAACTAGAGATACAAGTTTTCTCTGGGATTGCCAGGCTCTCCAGGACTCTCTCAGTAATAATGATACCTGTTTTAAAGCTCTGTGTGATTGTGTTCCTACGTACCCAGTGGGGGAAGGGCTGAAAGATATGCAAATAGAATCTGTAGACGAAAGTGTAATTGGTGAACCCATGGATTGTACACTGTCCATAGCAGATAACATAGAGTCTCTGCGCTGACTTGGATATACAAAGCTATATGCACAGCATTGAAAGCAAAGTAAACCTTCGTGCCTTTAAAAGGAACTGTTTTGGGAATCCTGTGTTAAAGGATGGTGTGTTGAAAAGCTAGAAGAAAAAGAAGCTATTTTTCTTCTCTTCCTGAGTTAATTTCCTTATGCCAGAAAGTATGGATATTTTGTCTTATGTTTTGTGCTTACCAATCCCCCGGGAAGGGGAAATAAAACCTCATTTGCTTTAAAACCACTCGATTACATCTATTTCTGTGCTTGGGGAGTGTGTGGGACTACGTCACCCAGAAGGCAGTGCAATACTACGCCTGCATTGCCCCACTTCCCAGCCCAGGATATTCACCAGCTTGGCCCTACTCTGCATGCCTTAGGACCCAGGGTAGACCACTGGTGACAAGATATATATATCAGATATATAGATCAGATTTCCACTATAAAGTCTTCAATATATATATATATTGAAGACTTTATAGTGGGAATCTGATCCTAATGGAACATTTTCCATTGTAAGGGCAAAACTATTCCATTTTCCAATAGACTGAGAGACTGACAGCAGCATCCATGTGCCCTTCAGTGAGTACAAGATCAGGGAGGATAGACCACAGCATCTGAATACTCTGCAGTGGGAACATAAAGGGGGAGGGTACACCATAGCATCTGAATGCTATTCAGTGGGTGTATAACAGGGGGGGGGGGGTGCTATAGACGCTTTTCAGTAGGTATATAATAGGGATTGCGGGTATACTATAGCATCTGGAGACTCTTTGATGGGAACTAGAGGCAGTGGAACACCTTTTTGGTTGGGGGAGGGGGGCCCAAACAAACCAATCTCCAGCCCAGCCCCCAAGCCCTCTATTGTTGATGCTGTGTTTGTAAAATATTGGTAGGGCCATGGCTGCTGCCTATGGTGAATGCACATGTAGAAGATGCTGAAGGCCTAAGTTCACAAATTCTGCACTAGTTTTGCATGCATTCCCAATCAAATGTAACGTCCCATGCCTCCCTTCCCCAAAACAATAAGGGTCAAAATGCTATCAAAATGTTTACCTGCTGGGTTTTGGTTTACCTTTTCATTACATATCTCTGTTTTAATGTTGGTTTATGTTATATTATGTTTGATTGTTGCTTGCCTAGGATTGTTATAAAGTAATCTAAATAGATGACCCAGGTGTTGGTGCAAAGATTTACATCGGTAAGGCTGCTCAAGCAGGTCATCAGACAAGCAGCAAATCTAAAAGAGAAAGTGGTGAAATTGTAGGAGCAGTGAAGCTGTGACATTAGATAAAGAGCATGTCCTCCGGAATAAGAAGGATGCAGAATCCAGCCGGGAAATGTCTTCTTGAACTGTGCTGGCAAACATTAAAATGCAATCTGTACAGCTACATGATTAAATTCATCGCATTCTTATTATATGTCTTCCACACTAAAATAAAAGATGATTGAGGAGACACATGATTATCCAGGCTCCTGCGAAGCTGCGCTGGTGTCCTCCGCCTACGCAGCTGCCAGTGGGGGAGGTGCTGAGATATCGCAGTTTTAGCTGCGAGGAGCAGGCTGCATTGTTTTAAAGATCAGTGCCTGCTCCTCGTGACTACAAATGCGATATCTCAGCACCTCCCCCCACTGACAGGACTCCAGCGCAGCTTCGCAGGAATGCGGATGATCCCGTATGACAGTTTTTCCACTTACCACTCTGCATCTGAATGGAAGCGCTGGCTGCGCTGCTGCATCGCTCGTTGAGCGCGGTGACTGTTACGGTATACGTCTGGCCGCACTGCAGGTCGCTGACATCACAGGTCGCTTCGGTGGCATTGTACGAGTACTGCTCTCCATCAGGAGCCATCACAGTTGAAGAGTAGCCCTCTGCTCCTTGGGCATTATCCCAGGACAGTGTTGCCACGTTCACTGCACAGTTCATCACAGTCTCCACATTGGTTGGGATGCAGGGAGCTGGATATAGAAATGGCCTTTTAATATCAATGTTGCATTGTAATGGAATTCTAGTTTATTCTAATAATGAGATAGCGTTCATTCTGGATGGGAGGCTGTCAGTATTTCAGTCCTATAGATGGTGTACTTGAATTCCAGAGAATTGCCAGAGAGTAGGCATGCCTGAGACTCCGGGGGGGGGGGGGGGGGGAGGGGAGATTTCAGGGAACCAGAAACCCCCACCCCTTCATGTTGCCGCTAGGAGGCACCTGAGTATTGCATATCTGAGGTGACAGTGCTGTCATTTAATAAGGGAAACAGTCCCAGAGATTTGGTTCTGTGTGGGCTTCCCTTCCCAAAAACATTTCTCTTCTTCTCTTGAACACTCAATTCAGAACCCTTCGTAAGATGCCAGCCTCTTAATTCTGAGAAGCTGTGAGAGGAGACATCTATTCAGCAAGAATACAAAACTGTATTTTTCTCTCTTTTTTTAAATGCCTGCAACAATTTTCTCTCAACAATATATGAAAATCATTTGAAATACCAGCCCCATGCTTGGAGTGCAACTCTGGTTCCTGCCATCACAGGTCGATTTCAACATCTATGAGCTCCCTTAAATCAGACTTGCTCCCTCCTCCTCCTAGACAGAACATGATGATGCTTGATAAAGAAACAGCCATTTATTTCCTTACCGGTTTGAATTTCTACCATGGAACTGGCTGTACTGCTGCATGCCGCACTGCGTGCTGTGACCGACACACCATACGTCTGGCCGCATGGCAGCTCGTCAATCCTGCAGTTTGTGTCTGTTGAGTTGCATGAGTACTGGTGTCCATCAGGCCCAACAGCAGTTGAAATATAATCTAAGGCGCCAGGGGCGCTATCCCAGGTTGCTGTTACAGCATTGGTTGAACAATCCAGGTCTGTTGTCAAATACGTTGGAGTGCAGGGAGCTACATTAAAAACAATAATACACACCTGCTTAAATGGACCAATCTTTTGACCGCCTGTAGTTCTATTAGGCCATATCTTAATGACAAATCCCTTAAAATCTTAATTCATGTGCTCATACTTAATTGATTTGACTACTGTAATTCTCTCTTAATTGATTCCCCATAATATTCAATAGGGTTCTAGCTGATCCAAAACACCGTGGCTAAACTGATTTATCAACACATCATGCTCTGATCATGTAACGCCACTGCTGACTGAGTAGTACTGGCTACCTATTTCTAGCAGAATAAAATGTAAAATTCCTATGCTATCACACCGCTCCTCCTTCCTTTACATCTTTCATCTTTCCTCATTCCTTGCAGCCCATATAGGCATCTCAGGTCATCTCAAATCCACTTCCTGGTGGGTCCATCTGATTGGTATATAGCTCTATGTTTTCGGTCATGGCCCCATCATTGTGGAATTCCTTACCTTTGGAGGTGTGAGCTAAAAGCTCATACAAAAAATTTTTAAAAATGCAATCAAGACCTGGCTTTTTCAAAATTCCTATAAAGCTTATTTATGAAGATGAGTGGCATGAGGATATGTGACCAATTTTGTTTTTCTCCTTAGTAGCTATTTCTTCGTGTGTTCTGTTTATTTGTACAAATGTTGCTTAGGCATATGATTTGGTGCAATTCAGTTCCCTTCCTTATGTTCTATGTATTGTAGCGTCTTATCCTGTGAAGTAATAAACTGTTTTTGTAATGGTCATTGGAACCCCGGGAAAGTAAACTACCCTGAGCTATTATCTGTGCCAAGAGAAGTATAACAAATTTGCATAAAAAATAAACAATAAATAAACAGATAACACAAGAAATTAGGGTGTAAACTGATGTTTAGGAGCATGTTTATAAAAGTGCACTAAGCTCTGGCACCTTAGCACACCTTAAGAGACAAAAATTAGCATAGGGGGTAAAATGGACCCATGCTAACTGTTGGCAGCATGGCCAGCATATCCTCCTGCAGGTACTGCGCTAAGATGTATCTCACCATGCTAAAATTGTAATCACAATGAACGATTAACGACACCTGTTAAGGTGGTAGTAAATGCACCTGCGCTAACTGCAACAGTGATAGCGCACACTAATTACTCCCATGCTAAACGCACCGTACAGTCAACACCCACTCTCCGCTGCTAACCTTCCCTGTCCCCACCCCATCAAGTGCTAAGCAGTTAGCACGTGAGGTTCACCACACTGGCTGCTTTAGTGCATGGTAGAAGTTACCATGGTCTAAACACTGTTTAGCATGCTCTTTAGCGCATGATAAATGTTAGTGCACTCTAGTAAAAATGTCCTTTACTGAGGAGTGTCAGAAGAAGAATATAAAGAAATTATGAGCAGCCCCTCTTAAACCAAGGGGCATGTTTACTAAACTGTGTTAGCTATAAATGTGGAATATAGTGCTTTCCAAGCACACCACCTTAACAGCTAACACGGGCAAATGCAGATAGCGCAGTGACGGGGCGAGAGTGGGTGTGTCTGTACCACGTGGGTGGCGTTAGCTGCATCCTGGCTACTATATGACTGCACTCTGCAGTTTTGTTGCAGTATCTGCTGGGGGAATGCTATGCACACCCCCAACAGATACAACAGGGGTTTTGTAGCTAAGGTGATACTGTCTGCATTAACATGCCACATTAGCTGCAAAAGCCTAATATGGTTTACTAAACATGCCCCCTAGGGTCAAAATTTTATATATTTTGAAAGGAATATAAGAAATACATCTACTATAGTTTTGCTCTGGCTAGTTTCCAATTAGGGCTGTGCATTATATCCTTGTACTCCATTTTTCGATGGACTTTGCTTGACTTCATCAATAGCATAGTATTTTTAAATGATAGATTATTAGGATTAATTAGTGATTCTGTATTTAGCATTGATAACTGATTTCTGTTTTTTCATGTAATTTTATGATGATACATTTTTTTAAACTTTTTGAATTTGTTTTTTTTATTCTGTTAAATAAAACATAGCATAAACAATAAAAGTTTTGTTATGTTATGTTTCAAGTGGAATATAAGTTATGTTTTATTCCACTTCAAACTCCAGTATGATATATAGCAGACTATAATATTTATTCAAATTAAATTATATTAAATAATTATGCTGTGCTACAGACTAATCCACATTTCTAAAAAATGTATAGGATCAAGAAAGCAATACATTATGGAAGATTTTTGCATTCTGTCCACTCAGTGTCCGTCCCACAAATATGCACTTACGAAAGATTTTGGAACAATAGGGGCCCTTTTACTAAACAGCGCTAAGCAGTTAGCGTGGGATAAAGTATGCACTAAGTGTGCACTGTGACCAGTGATAACGGTTAATGCAGGGCCAGCACAGTTAGCTTGGCCCAATTTCTGTGCTACTTCTGTATTGCGTACTGGGGTGGTAATTGGGTGGGAGAGGGGTAGAGAGTGGGTGGGGTGAGCGCCTTGCAGTCAATGCGCCCCATGCCAGCAAGGCATGCCATTAGCATGGGTGCACTTACTGCAACCTCCATAGGTGGAGGTAAGTATACCCATGCTATTTTTAGGCCGCGTTAATGCAGGGTGTACCACATTAACTGCAGAGAGCATGTTTTCCATACCCCTGAAAGTTAAGGTGGTGGTGTTGCACCTAACACACTATGGGCCCTGTTTACTAAGCATTTTTCCCATAGACACAAAATGGGAGGAGACCTTTAGTAAGCAGGGCCCTATGGTTTTGAGCGCTATGGGTGTGTTAAGTGCAACACCATAGCACCCTTTAGTAAAAGAGCCCCATAATGTTTAAAATTGAATAACCATTCCAAAGTTGTAGAAATTAAAGTTTTAAGGTACTTAAACTTTGTTTTTATTAATAAACAAAAATCCCCTTTTGGTGTCCTCCTCATTGAAGTATCTGGGGCGGGTATCACTTTTTGCCCCACTTCCCCTATGGTGCTGCCTGTATATAGGGCAGAACAGAGCTCAGAGCCCATATCGAGTTCCTTCTTTGGAGGGAAGCCTGCTTATTGTGCTGGGGCATTTCCTTCCAACTGCGCCACAGATGGACAAGGCAAGCCTTTCTGAGCATGTGCCAAGGTGCCCCTCCTCAGAGCCCGCCCCTACCCACAGGGCCGGCGCTACCTGGTAGGCCTTGAAGCACCGCAGGGGGGCGCTGGCAACAGGGGGTGCCGTTGGAATACTAGCCTCTGGAATACTGTAGGTTACCAAGTGGAATTAGACATGAGCCTTGCTATTTGTGTTTTCAAAAATTGTTGAAGTCCTGACTATTTTTATAACTGCATTGAAGGGACTGTTTGATTGTTTTATGATCCATTGTTTTATTTCTGTTTTCTTGTACACCACATTGGACCGTCTTGTGCTTGGACTGCAGTATATAAATGTGTAGGCAAATAAACAAATTCTTTGGCTTTGGACATGACAAACCTTAAGTGATGCCACCTATGACAAGACACGCAATATCATCAGATTCTGCTTGTTGAAAATAGAAATGAACATACCAGTTACAAATTCAGCAGCAACGCTGACAGCGCTGCTACAGTGGTCGCCGAGTGTGGCTACGGTCACGGTATAGGTCTGACCACAGTGCAGGTCACTGACTTGGCAGGTGGTGCTTGTGGCATTGCAGGAGTGCTGATGTCCATCGAGTCCAGTCACAGATGATGTGTAACTTACGGCTCCAGCAGCACCATCCCAGGACAACGTCACCACGTTTGTGCCACAGTCAAACTGCGTTTCCACACCGTCTGGGATACAAGGAGCTATAGAGAAAAAAAAAGGAGCATGCTGAAAACTTGATGTTTGACACAGGACCATCACCTCTAACAATGTTTTTCAAAGCAGAGGACAAATGCAGTCCACAGTCTCTAAGGTGCAACCTGAGCACCCAATCTGGTTTTGCATTTTTGTGTGTTTTTCCTGGGGGCTTGTTTGCACTTGTTACAGATGTGTTAAGGAAAGGTGAGTAATAAGATACTGAGAAATAAATGTATAATAAAAAGATCTGTTTCTTGGACTGCTTGTTGGCTTTTTCTCTCTGTTACATGAAGATGCACTGTAGGGCTATTATTTTATGACTACAATATGAATGAACTGAGTTTTTATATGGGTTAGTCCTGTATGATCAGACCCCCATTGAATAATACAGAGATATGCAGAATTAAGTCAGGCCTTTGCCTGGGCTGCACCCTAAAGACGTATGGATTGCCTATATCTTCATTTTAACTGAAGTTTCGATAAAGTAGAACAATTTTCAGGGTGAATGTATGGTAAGTCTCTCCTCCAGTGGGTGGAATAAAGGAATGACTTAGCCTCTCTCTCCAGACATCTACCTAAAGGAATTGGTTTGGACAGTGGAGTTTGGTCAACAGCAATTGTATGCTGACATGCTGCAAGTTTTAGCATGGCTTTAATATATAAATTATATTTCTCTTTGAGGCGGTAGCAATGTATAGGGGCAATATTTAGAGCAAAATAATCAGAGGTTCTTAGCTACCCTGATTCCAAGGTGCCTGACTTGTAAATAGTTAGCCTAAGTAGTCACCATGCTTAGATGCAATAGAATCAGCAAACACATGCATTACTTAAACAGGGCAGGTTTAATGGAGGTCATTTTATAACTCCATGCATGTACTTTCACTTTGAAAATGATCCTAGGAAAAGCACCTGCACAGATATTGGATCTGCTAATTTGTACAGATACTTTAGGGGGGGTATATTCAGTCCATGACAGTCAGACACTGTTACCTGCGTAAATGCTTTTCAATATCGGCCCATTTCTGTCTAAAACTACATGTATGCTTCTTAAAAGTCTGAAGTCTGCTTGTAGTTCTAAACTCCGCCTCAACCCATCCTCCAGGATTGCTTCCCCCTCCAGCAGGTAAGGGTGTATGCAAGACGGTACTACATGTCTTCTTTATACGTGCAATTTTATAAATGGCAATCAGCTGATTCAAGTGCTGGAAGACAGGAGGGTTGTTTTTTCTTCTTTCTAGGCATGCTTGTCTTCATAGGGTTGCCAACTGGCTCCAGATGTGCCCGACAGGTTCGATCCTGTCCTAGGTTTACCTCATTGCATGCGGGGATATGTAGTTCTGATTTCTCCATTGCACTTCATAAGAAAAGGAAAAGTACAAGTCACTGCATGCAATGGGGTAAACCCAGGACTGGAGCAAGCCTGTCAGGCACACCTGGAGCCAGTTGGCAACCCTATCTTCATGTTGGCAGCTGCTTCAGTCGGTGGTGAGGGTTAATAAGTATCTGTTCTCCCTCCAGCTTCTCTCCACCCTGCTCCCTTCCCTCCAGCCTCCGCAGCTCATTCCCTGGCCATCCCAGGCACAGAGCTTTAACACTAGAAGCCCCAAAGTGCGTCAATTCATGCACATGCATCTTCGAAGTTGTATACCAGTGCCACTGCTAGAACCATGTCAGTCATGTTCCATGACTTTGTTAGCAAGGTCAAGATGTTCAAATATGTGCATTGAAAATTAATGACAGATGCACCACCTAGCGGGAAAATGAATTTATACCTAGAAGCCCCAAAGTACATCAATTGACACACTCAATTGTCTTGGATGCGTTAATTGACGTACTTTGGGGCTTCTAGGTATAAATTCATGTTCCCACTAGGTGGCGCATCTCAATCACTGTTTATTTTTATTCCGACATTGCAAACAATAAAAACACGATGATGTCATGTAATGATGTCACATACTGCACATATTTAATAAATAATTAACTTCACATTAATTCACATCTGCATTTCATGCTAAACGCAGTCGTTGTGATAATGCGTCAATTGACGCACTTTGGGGTTTCTAGGTAAAATTCCTTTTGGGGTTTCTAGTGTTAAATAAATAAAATGAAATAAGAGCCTGTTAAAACTGCTGTCTGTATGGACCTAGAACATGAGATATGCTGTTCTGGATGAAAAGAGCTCCTGCAGGCTGCAGTATCGTTTCCTACCTGTTTGCAGGTCAGTGGCAGCACTGGTAACACTACTGCACTGCTCATTGAATGCCGCGACACTAACAGTGTACATCTGACCGCACTGCAGGCCACTGATATCGCAAGCGGTGCCTGTGGCATTGCAGGAGTGCTGCTCTCCTTGAGGCCCGGTTACGATGGACGTGTAACTCACAGCACCGGCAGCATCATCCCAGAACACAGATGCAACGTTGGTTCCACAGTCGAGTTGCGTTTCCACATTCTCTGGCATACAGGGAGCTGAAAAATATTTTTAGAAAGAAAACTGGAATTTGCTAGTATTTCTTATGACATTTTAAACTGTAAATCTCTTTCCTGTTAGCAGATAGTGCCAGAAGGGACTTTATAGGTTAAGGCTATGGTATGAGGACTGTGAAAAATTATATGCACATAGGCGCTAAAATTCCCCAAGCCTGTCCTTAGGGACTCCAGATGGTGAGGTTAAGGTTTTCAGAATGTCCAACAAGAAAAATCATGAGACTTATTTGTATGCACTACTTCAGATGTATACAGATATATCTCTTGCATATTCACTGTGGATATCCCAAAGGTGTCCCTGAAGACAAGTTTAGAAACCAATGGAGTTCCAACATTATTGGGTGCCCAGAGCAGATGCCCTTCCCCCTCCCTCCCCCCCCTCCCACTGGGCCCTCATGCCACGCTGCCTCCTCTCCATGCTCAAAAGGGCAAGCCTTTCTGAGCATGTGCCAAGGTGCCCCTCCTCAGAGCCCACCCTTACCCACAGGGCCAGAGATATCCAGTAAGCCAGGAAGCACCACAGGGGGCACTGATGAAAGGGGGGTGCCATTGCTAGCCACCCACCCCCCTCACTGATTGGCCGCTTGAGAGAGCTGCGGGAACATTTCTCTGCTCCCACAGCTCTATTTTCTAATCTGCTGGACTGTGGCATTTCCAACAGTAATGAGCATTTTCTATTTATCATAAGAAACAGGAAATGCTTATTACCGCCTTTAGAAATGCAGCAAAGAAGCAGATGCAGGAGCAAAGGAAGGGGCTGGAAAGGAGCTGACACGGCAGGGGGGGGGGAGGAGGCTGAAAGGGAGCTGAAAAAAAAAGGGAAGGAGGTAGCTGGAAGGGAGCTGACATGGGGGGAGGGGGTCACTGGAAGAGAGCTGAAAAGAGGGAAGGGAGGGGGCTGGAAGGGAGCTTACACAGGGAGAAGGGAGCTGACCCGGGGGGGGGGGAAAGGTGGAGGCTGGAAAGGAGCTCACACCTAGGGTTGGGACTGAAAGGTGGCTAGGTAATGGGGGTGGGGGGCTGGAAAGGAGCTGACACCTGGGGATGGCACTGGACGGGGGATGGACAAAGGGAGGGTGACTGGAAGGGAGCTGATACCTGGGATGGTATTTGGACTAGAAGGGGCTGGACAGTGGGAAAGGAGGGGGACTGGAAGGGAATAGACACCAGTGGCAGTGCTGGGAATGCAAGGGGGTTGACATTGGAAGGTACTGGAAGAGGAGGACTAGAAAAGGGGCTAACACTGGGGAGGGTTACTGGGACTGGAAATAGGCTGATATTGAGGAAGGTACTGGGACTGAAAGGGAGCTGATGCTGAGGCTGTACAGGAAATGGGTTTATGCTGGGGGGAACCTCAAAGGAAATGGAAGGAAACTGATGCTGGAATATGCTGAGTCAGGTGGGGAAAAGAGGCAGATATTGAGGGAGTGAAAAGGGAAAGGGACAGATATTGTGTTTGTTGGGGGGGTGGGGGTGGGAGAAACACTGCTGCTGAGTATTGACTGACTCAATGGAGCAGAGGCAGGGAGGTCGTGCTGCCACAGGCCTGGACAGTTTGCCACAGTCTAATGGATGGAGGGAAAGATAGAGACACTAGATGGGGGGTGTGAGATGATAGACATAGAGTGGGAGAGAGAGTTGTAGGCACTGTTCCCTCTAAGCTGTGCGCGTGTGCGCGCGCACACACCTCGCCGAGCGAGCGCACATACTTTACAACAGAGCGCACAAAAATTACGGTTCTGATTCTGACAGAAAACAACGCAGACATCTTAAAATTGAAAAAGTTGTTGTGTATTTACGGTTTTCACAAGTTGTACAGTATTTTCTAGTGCAATCAATGTGGTGTACATACTGTATTTTGACGTGTAGTCAAATTGTAAAGTATATAACTCCAAGTGTCGTTATGTGGCACACAAAAATTTAACCTTCCTTCAAAAGCTGCACAGCTGATATTTTATGCGCACACAGCCTACAGAAAATTAGAGGGAACATTGGTTGTAGGTTGTAGTCACTTATTCTATATTTGGTCAGGGTCTGTGTTCTGAGTGTGTGACTGAGGCCAGGTGTTCTGTTAACATGGAGTTTGTACATAGGGATCTATACTATAGTCATTTGACTTGTTCAACTTTTCAAATAGGTGTATGGATGTTCTATGGTCTGTTGCAGTATTTATAATGCTGTTTTTTTCTGGATAAGCCCCTTGTTGTATGAGTTTTGGAAGTTTATGCTGGTATAGTATGGTAGATATGGCCTTGTACTATCACAGCCTGTTTGAATGATGCTAAGTATTTACTGCTAAGCAGTTATTTTTATTCTGCTTATGCATTTGCCCTTTCACTGCAATTTTCTTACAACATTGGATTTCAAAGAGAAATACTAAAATCATGTGAAAAGAGTTCACAAAGGAGTTTTGGAAAAAAGGAGGGTGGGGTGTAGCCAACATTAATAATAATGAGAGAGGGGGCATTGATTTATAGGTTGCAGGGGGGCACCAGAAACCCTGGCACCGGTCCTGCCTATCCACCTCAGTCCATTCCTAGCAGTGGCTGAGGTGAGGTGGCGGAGCTTGACAATGAACAAAAGGCTACCGAGGATGTGTGTCGCCTTTGTTCAAAGGGAGGAGGGCGAGAACATGTGGCTGACATCCGGCTGTCTACAGAGAACCCCCATTACAGGTAAGTAACCCCACTTTCTCTATGGACAAGCAGGAGGCATCAGCTACACCAGGTGATTCTGTAGCCAAGGCCGGGGGCCACATGTTTGCTGGGTAGGAAAAAGGGGACCACCAGCCAAGGAAAGGTACATTGATGATGTTTAACAACACCTGAATCCCATCATCAAAGAGCAGGTTGCCAGGAACTAGCGAGACATTAGAACTGAAATTGCAACAGTGCCACAACAGCATGAAGGCAACACTACAACCACTATGCATGAATGCAACAACAATGGCATGACTGCAACAGTACAACAACTATGCAACAATGGCATGAATGCAACATTGCAAAACATAACAGTGGCATGAATATGACAAGTCCAACAAGCCAATAACAGGTTAGAACGTCTACAACAGGTTAGAGCGTAAGAGTCAGATACACTGTTACGGAATGAGAGGGTACTGTAGTGGTCCTGTCAACAAGGATGCATCCCCACCCCATAGTAGTGCCTGCAGTAGGGCTGAAGTCTAGTCCAAGGTATGGCAGTGTCCCTTAGAGCAGAGTGGTCATGGTCAGAATGAATCATCTGAAGGAGCTGTCTGCAAGTGTATAGTGGTCCAGGCAGCAGTGTCTTTGGAACTTGTGTATGGAGGACCAGGCCACAGCCTTGCAGATAATATTCCCTCTAAGCTGCATTGGGTCCTCTGCTGGCATTCCTGTTGATGGGGGGAAGTGCAGAGTGACCGCTCAAGTGATCACGCCAGGACCTGCCTATGTGGTACGATCACTTGCTTGATTGCTCTGCACCTCCCCCCACTAGCAGGAATACCAGCAGAGGACCCAGCACAGTTTACAGAGAACATTGCTTGAAGATGTCTCTTGCTGGTATCGAGTTGAGGTTCACGAGAGTGGTGGCTGTGGCTCATAGCTGGTGGGCCTGGATATTGCTCACAGGCTGTGTGCTGGCCTGAGTGTAGCAGAACGCTATGCAGGCAGATATCCACTGTGATAAGATCTTCTTAGTGACCAGCCATCCCCATCTCTGGAGATCGGGGAGAGAAGCAGCAGCTGTAACTATAAGATCGGGGAGTTGAGCGGCAGCTCCTCCGCACTTCCCCATGAACTGCCAATCATCTGCCTCAGAACGGCATTTAAACCGCCGCACCAGAGGCTCTCTGGAGATCGGGGAGAGAAGCAGCAGCTGTAACTATAAGATCGGGGAGTTGAGCGGCAGCTCCTCCGCACTTCCCCATGAACTGCCAATCATCTGCCTCAGAACGGCATTTAAACCGCCGCACCAGAGGCTCTCTGGAGATCGGGGAGAGAAGCAGCAGCTGTAACTATAAGATCGGGGAGTTGAGCGGCAGCTCCTCCGCACTTCCCCATGAACTGCCAATCATCTGCCTCAGAACGGCATTTAAACCGCCGCACCAGAGGCTCTCTGGAGATCGGGGAGAGAAGCAGCAGCTGTAACTATAAGATCGGGGAGTTGAGCGGCAGCTCCTCCGCACTTCCCCATGAACTGCCAATCATCTGCCTCAGAACGGCATTTAAACCGCCGCACCAGAGGCTCTCTGGAGATCGGGGAGAGAAGCAGCAGCTGTAACTATAAGATCGGGGAGTTGAGCGGCAGCTCCTCCGCACTTCCCCATGAACTGCCAATCATCTGCCTCAGAACGGCATTTAAACCGCCGCACCAGAGGCTCTCTGGAGATCGGGGAGAGAAGCAGCAGCTGTAACTATAAGATCGGGGAGTTGAGCGACAGCTCCTCCGCACTTCCCCATGAACTGCCAATCATCTGCCTCAGAACGGCATTTAAACCGCCGCACCAGAGGCTCTCTGGAGATCGGGGAGAGAAGCAGCAGCTGTAACTATAAGATCGGGGAGTTGAGCGGCAGCTCCTCCGCACTTCCCCATGAACTGCCAATCATCTGCCTCAGAACGGCATTTAAACCGCCGCACCAGAGGCGCGCCCGCGCCTTGCGGGCCCGCGCCTGCTCTTGCGAGGCCCTTAGGCGGTGGACCGTGCGGGACCCTCTATATGCTCTTTCTGTTCAGTGGTATGCTGTTTGTAGTTAATGTAAGGTAATGTAATGTAAGTTATGTACTGTGTTCCCTGTTTGTACTCCTAGTGTTTTGTTGTGATGTAATTATAATGCAATGTATGTTTCCCTCACCTTTGTTTAACTCTGTGCTGTATTAACCGCTTTGATTGAAGGAAAAGGCGGGATACAAAACATGTTAAATAAATAAATAAATCTGTTGGAGTCGAAGGATACAGAGAGCTGAGCCCCTTGTCACAGTTGCTCCATTCTCAAGAGGTAGGTACAGAGGGCACGCACAGAGTCCAGGGTGTGGAGGCACTGCTCTTCAGGGGAGGAGTGAGGCTCGGGGTAGAAGGTCGGCAGTTCAATGGTCTGGTTCAAGTGGAAGGCCATAGCCACCTTCGGAACAAATTTTGGGTGTGTCTGGGGGGTAGGCGACCAGTACCTGCAGCTCACTGATGCATCTGGCCAAAGTGATGGCGACAAGGAAGAGGGTCTCCAGATGGCATATTTCAGTGGAGCAGAGATCATAGACTCAAAAGGGGCATGCGTGAGCTATTGTAGTATGAGGTCGAAGTCCCAGAGTGGAACAGGTTGCTAGATAAGGGTCCTCAGGTTGGTGAGGCCCTTCATGAAGCAGGAACAAGTGGATGCACAGAGATGGAGGCATTGCCATTGTGGTCCTGGTAGGCCACAATACAGATAGGTGGACATGGACAGACATTGTCCTGAGGTCTGCATCAACAAGGGTGGTAAGGTACTGGAGGACTTGCAGAGTGGAGCAGGAGAAAGGATCCAGTCCTGTCGAGATGCACCAGGAGTCAAAGCACTACCACTTGAAGCCATAAGACTTCCTCATGGACTGCTACCTGGCTGCCATAAGGACGTGTTGCACTTCGGTGGTGAGGTGTAGGGAGGAGAGGGTCAGCTTCTCAACTTCCAGGTCATGAGAGCGAGCAGTCAGGTTGGGGTGCAGGGTTCGGTCCCAGTCTTGAGTGATGAGGTCTGGTACTAGAGGTAGCTAGATGGGCAGACTCTCAGTTAAGCGAAGTAGATATGGGAACCACTCTTGTCTGGGCCAATGGGGGGCGATGAGAATGATGTTTGCCCGGTCATGGATTATTTTCTGTATGGTCTTGGAGATCAGGGGGGTTGGGGGGTACGCATAGAGGAGCAGTAGGTCCCTCCAATGATTGTTGAATGCTTCTGAGGTGAAGCTGTGAGTGAATTGGGGCTTGGAGGATACGCATAGAGGGGCAGTAGGTCCCTCCAATGATTGTTGAATGCTTCCAAGGCAAAGCTGTGGGTGAATGGGGGCTTGGAAAAGAAGTAGCTGCACTTCGTGTTGAAGTCGCTAGCAAAGAGCTCCAAGTGCAGGAGCCCCAACCGTTGGAAGAGGAATTCCACAATTCTGGTGTTGAGAAACCATTTGTGTGGGTCTAATTGATGGCTGAGATTGTCTGCAAGCTGGTTTTGCATGCCTGGAAGGTAGGAGGCCTGTAGGAGTCACCCTCTGGACAGGCCAAAAGTCCATATTCTATGCGCCTCCCTGCAGAATGCAAGGGAGCCCATTCCTCCTTGCTCGTTGATGTAGAACATGGCTACTTGAATGTCTGGATCTGGATGGACTTGTGGGTTAGCCATTGTTTGAAGACCTTGAGGGCATATGTGATCCAAGTATGGGAAGACACACACTCTGAGTTTGTGGAGGTGTGCTGTGGCTACTACCACACATTTGGTGAAAATCCTTGGTGCAGGGGATAGGCCGAAGGGGAGCACCCTGTACTGGTAGTGGCACCCTAGGACACAGAAGTGAAGGTACCACTTGTGGGCCTGATGGATGGGAATGTGGTATAGGCATCCTGCAGATCAAGGGATGCCGATTAGTTGTTGGTCTGTAGTAGAGGAAGGATGGAGCTAAGGGAGTACATTCAGAACATCTCCCTTTGATTGTGCTTGTTGAGGCAGCACAGGTCCAAAATAGAGTGGATGTCCTTGGATTTCTTGGGGATTAGAAAATACCTGGAGTAAAAACCCTGAGGGAATGGGCTCTATGGCTCATGACTTCAGGAGAGATTATATCTTTGCAGCCACAAGGGAGCAACTGCAGTAGGGTCTTGCTGGAGGGAATAATTCATTAATAAGGCGTAGAGGAGAAACATATGTGGTAGCCCCCAGCGATGATCTACAGGACCCATTTGTCCATCATGATCTTCTCCCAGGTGCTTTTGAAGGAAGAGTGTTGTCCCCCTACCAGTGGACCTACAGGTGGGCTTGGGTTCAGAGTGATGTCAAAAGGAGGGTGTGTTCTTGCTCAATGAGGAGGTGGTCTGCTTCTGGTGTCTGTGCTCCCTCTGGCATGGCTTCTGTTGGTAGGATCGTTGTTATGCTGGCTACTGCTTTGAATGTTGCGATTGTCAACAATGGTAGGGGTTATAGTGCCATAAAGAGGAGTACGACTTATGAGGCAAGCATCTGGAAGGTCATGCAATGGTCCTTTAGTTCATTAACCATGTCATGCACCTTGTCCCCGAAAAGGTTGTCCCTGCAGCAAGGGGCATCGGCAATTCTCTTATGTGTACTCTCTCAGGCTGGAGACTCAGAGCCAGGCTGTCGGTGTGGTGGCAATGGCCACACCTGCCATATGAGCAGTCATATTGAATGCATCATAGGCAGATCAGATGAGCTGTTTATTGCATTTGCTCAGGCAGATGTCATTGTCCTAGCTTCCTGAGACAGTGCGTCAACAGCTCTCCTGAGCTTGTCCAGCAGTGCATTGTGGAAAGTATGTTCTGGAACTGGTGATCTGCTATTTTAGCACTGAGCATGGCACTCTAGAAGGCCATCTTTCCCCACTCATCCAAGACCTTGTGGTTATTTCCTGGTGGAGTGTTCACGTGCAAGTAGGAGCTCTTTGCTTCAGTGCTGATTCCATAATGATGGAGTGGGGGGAAGCTGAGTCTTCTCGAATTCCAAGGATAGCTGTAGATGATACTTGGCCCTGAGCTTGCAGGTGGTGGTTGGAGCCGATGCTGGAGTCTTCCAGATTGCCAGCAAATGTTCCTGCAGGAGCTTGTACACAGTATGGACACTAGCATTTGTGCGGTGTCCAGATATTTCTGAACCCCAAGGACTTCATTCCTGGGGTCAGGTACATCGGTCAGGGTGAGAGAGAGTTGTGGTGCAAGTTTCTGGAGGAACTTGGGGGATGTGAGATCCTCCGGAGGCGAGGCTGGCATCAGTGCTGGTAGCAAGGGGGTCTCCAGTGGGGTGGTGGCAACTCTGTGGAATGCATGGATCCTCCCATTGAGCCAAGGCTCCCTCCTCCCCTTCACTGTCTGATGCTGAGGTCACCAGCGAGAAGCATGGTGATGCTGCTGCTGTCTGTGTGAGAAGCATATGAGAAGAGGAAGCTGTAGAGGTGGTAGCCTGCTGCTGTAAGTGTTGCACCACAAGCAGGCCAGGAGACCTAGGATGTTCATGGGCAGTGACACATCAAACTGCAAAGGAGGAGTGGCCCTGGGCAGACTGTGCTGCCTGAGCTTAGCACTGCCTCCAGTGTGCTTTGGGGGAGGAGGGGATTGGTTGAGATAGAGCTGCTAGATCTGGAAGATAGCCAGTTCCTGGTCTGTCTGATGCCTCTGATCAGAGCTGTAGCTGCTGCTGCTGCTATTGTGTTCTTTGTGTCCTCTCTGCCTGGCTTGAAAGCCTCGGCGCCGATGGCTGTTTTTAAAACTGCTTCTACTGCTTTCATGCCATGTGGGAGGGATCCCATCAACTCCACAGCTGAAGGGGTGATCCGAGGGTGGGGTTTTGTGCTGTGGAGATGGAGCCATGGCCAATGAAAGGAGTCACCCTCGACTCAGTTTGAATCTCGGCGCCAACCAATCATGGTGCATGGGGGAGGAGCTTGCTCCTCCAAAGCTGGCCCGATGCTGAGAATAGGTGTGAATACTATGAGAGGCAAAGCCATGGATCTTCTGAAGGTAGCACTGTTAGCTGCTGGATCCGATTAGGCCTGGTGTGATCTGAAGAGGCAGAATTTGAGCTGCGGTCAACCCCTGGCTGGGGGGAAGTCTGCAGGGGGGCTGTGGGGAAGTCTGCTGATGCAATCTCGCCGGCAGCCATCTTCTCCTTTTTCTTGCAATGTGGTGAGGGAGAGAAGATCCCCAATCTAGTTCCTTACTAGCAGATGTGAGATGTAGACTTCATCTTCTTATCACACTTGGGGCACTTCTTGAACCCAGTTTTGGAGCTCATTCTTCAGGATCTTGATCTCCAATTTTCTTCTTCAATTCTTTTTTTTTTTTTTTTTTTTTTTGAGGAGAGCTGAAATTTTTGTCCTTCTGGCAAGGTGGAAGAAAAGAGATGGTAGGGGCAGGTTCTGAGGAGGGGCACCTTGGCACAGCGCTAGTAGAGCACTTCCATCTGCAGCGCTGCCAGAAGGACATCACCTGGTGTGGCTGACCATCCTGCAACCTCAGAAGCTGTGTTATTCTGCTCCTGAGGAGACTTATTTATTATTAGTATTTAGCTCACGCCTTTCCAGGAGAAGATCAAGGCAAGTTACATTCAGGTACAGTATGCATTTCCCTGTCCCCAAAAGGCTTGCAATCTAAGTTTGTATCTGAGGCAATGAAGGGTTAAGCAGCTTGCCCCAAGGTCACAAGGAGTGCCAGTGGGATTTGAACTCTGGTCTTTCCAGCTCTAGGTTGCTGCCCTAACCACTAGGCCATTCCTAAAAGAGCTGGTACATGTCTAAATCCACACACACCCTACTTTCCCCCAGTCAAGACTCCTAGCCCCCTTCCCACCCCCTTAAGATGCCCCATGGACCTTCGCACCCCATCCCCATTCCCACCCCCCCAAATAAGATACCCCTCCAGTGATCCCCCATCCTTTATAAGCCCCCCAGACCTACCTCTAGAAATCTCTAGCGGTCTAGGGTTAAGGGGCAGAAGCGGCACTCCTGTCCCATCTGCTGCTGGTTTTAAAATAGAATCAGTTGTACCATAGCAGTAGTACTGCAAGATTACTGCTAGGGGTCAACTGGCCTACTGGAGTAGGCTTTGAGGGGCCTATGAGGGAAGTTGGGATAGTTATGGACAAGATTCTCAGTGTGTCTTTGGGGGAGTCTTCTAGAGGGGAGGAGGGGGTCTGCATGGATTTAGAAAGATATTGATCCCTTTAATATTGCTTCCAGGCAAGAAAAATAATGGCAGCTTTGAACTGGTGTCATGTTTCCTGGAATAATGCGGCTTGTGAAGTTCAACACAAGCTGCATTATTCAAGTTGCCTAATAATGAGATGTTTTGCTTGTATCTTCATGCTTTGCAACTCATTATTACGTAACATTGCCTTAAATTAACGCCCATTACAGTAAAATAATGCACAATATTTGCCATTTAACGTGCATTAAGGAGCAATTATCTTGAATTATTCCCTTAATGCACATTAGGAACTATCCCCTAAGAAGGATACATTTCTCGGATGAGAAGTTTTAAAACGGGATTCAGGTTTTTATTTAATGTAGCATAGAAACACAGAAACGAAAAATGACTTCAGATAAAGAAATGGAAATGTGATCTTGTGATATTTTGCATTTCTAATGGTTCTAAGAGAGACAGACTTTTCAATAGCCAGAGTTTCCCAGGCATGCTGAAGCCTTTCTTCCTACCCCAGACTTCTGCAAGCGTCTGTAGAGTCTGGCTACACTAAGGACATGGGAAATCAAGTTCATTTTCAGCACTAGGTACCTAAATTTAGCTTCTTAACTGCTGGTGGCCAAACAGTGCTAAATCTAGGCAGCCAAATTTGGCTACCAACATTTAAGAAAATTTTCAGTCATAAAGCTGGCCTAAACCTAGGCAATGAGAATTTGGTGAGGAAATTTGTGCACTAAGTGGCATGTTTACTAAGCCCTATGCTGGTAATGCGCTTGTGGACCATGTTACCAGGGTGGGGCTTCGGGCTAACTGCAGGGGGGGGGGGCATGTACATATGTCCTCCTGAAATTACTATGCTGTAGTGTGGCAAATTTGCCACTGGTACAACTAACAGCACCCATTGAATGCAGGTAGTGCAGGTTACAAACCCCCAAGCTAGCTGCAGCATGCTGGGAATTGCCCTGTCTTGCCAAGTTGCCACCCTGACGCATGCTGCCAGGGTAGCATGGGAATTTTAATGCCACACCCTGCACTTTTTTTAACATAGCACCCAAACCATGCACTAAATCCCATGCTACCAGGTAGAGTGGTTCAGTAAACATGCCCCTAGGCTTCACTTAAAAATGGACCACTCCGTGATCTGAATGTACTGCACTGAGGTGCTTCACACTGTGACCGACCAGGAATATTACCAGTTTGAAATGTTGTTGTATCACTGGCTGCACTGCTGCACATTGCACTGAATGCTGCAACGCTTATCGTATAGTTATGACCACATTGCAGGCCACCAATATCGCAGGTTGTATCTGTGGCATTGCAGAAGTGCTGCTCTCCAGCAGGTCCAGTCATGGTGGATGTGTAACGCTCTGCTCCAGCAGCGCCATTCCAGGATAGTATCGCTGTGTTGGATCCACAATCAAGCTGCGCATCCATGTTATCTGGTACACAGGGAGCTGCAGAAGAAAAAGGAGCAGTTCATAACTCCATAGGAAGCACATTGAGGCACATTCCAAAAGGTGCACGGCTGGGCCGTCGGGACGTCCAAAACATGGACGGGCCCAACTTGTACCCAATTCCACAACCGCAGGAGCTGTATGTAGGTATGTTCCTGCGGTTATGGAATCTGGCACTTAGACGGCCTGGCATGTACCCAATTCCATGCCAGGAGCCATCCATGATTCTGCCTGCCCAACTCACACAACACTCCGGCTGGCAAGTCTAGCTGGAGGCACCCAATGCCCAGCCGCAGAGTGGGCCCATTTACCCACTGTCTGACTCTCGGCAGGGGCAACCAAGGCTGGGATTGGGTGGCGAGAGCCCTCCCCTGGCATTGCAATGTGGGAACAGGGGCTGCAGGCCGCGATCACCACTGCACCCGGCACTTATTCCACCTTCGGGGACCATACAGAAGCCTGACCTAAATGGCCTCTGTACATCCTGGAGCCTGGACACAACCCTGCTCTGCCCCAGCACCGCCCCAGCACCGCCCCCTCCCACTCTCATCCAGCGCTCCCCACACAATGGCTCTGTATGTGCGGAGAGTCCAGAGCACAGAATAGTGTTCTGGAGCAGAGCACGGATTGGACATCCATCCCGGGCGTCCAACCCCGCTCTTCGGGGTACAGAATGAGCCCCATTGTGTTTATGAACAGATTAATCTTTTGAAACTGAGCAATTCTGAAAATTCCAGATTTTTCTTCTTTCTTGCAAGTTGTTAGGAATCAAAGAATTGACAAGGTTGGAACAAAAGTACAATTACTATTTCTCCCACTTATCATTTTAGATATACACAGTGCTGTACACATACATATAAGAAACAGCTCCTGCTACATGGAACTTACAGTCTATTCAAGACAGATCAACAGGATCAATAAGATTTAGGAAAGTCCAGTCCAATAGTATCTGATGCCCAAGGCAAACTTTCAGCCTTGTGCCTGCCCCCTCCCCCCTCAGGGCATCTGAAAGGTGATGTACATCAAAGCATGAAAGAAGAGCGAGACCTGGGGTCTTTGTATCAGTTAATCTTAAAGTGGCTAAACAGGTAGAAAAGTTGATGGCAAAAGGCCGAAGAATGCTTGGGTGCATAGGGAGAGGAATGGCCAGCAGGAAGAAGGAGGTGATAGTGCCTTTGTGTAAGTCTCTAGTGAGATCTCATTTGGAGCACTATGTGCAATTCTGGAGAAAGAACATTCAAAAGGATGTAAACAGGATGGAATCGGTCCAGAGGGCGGCTACTAAAATGGTCAGTGATCTTTGCGATAAAGCACACCCGGAGAGACTTAAAGATTTAAATATGCTTAGTTTGGACGAAAGGCAGGAGAAGGGAGATATGAAAGAGATCTCTGTGGTATAAATGCACAGGAGGTGACCCTCACAAGTCTGGAATGAGGAGTCATAAGATGAAGGTGAAAGAGGATAGACTCAAGAGTAATCTAAGGAAATACTTTACAGATAGGGTGGTGGATGCATGGAACAGCCTCTCAGTGGAGGGGGTGGAGATAGAACTGTATCTGAATTCAAGAATGCCTGGGACAAGTACAGAGGATCTCTGGGAGAGAGGAAAGCATTATAGAAATGTGGAATACAGGTGTAGATTTTTGACCTGCCCTGGCCATGCCCCTGGCACACCATCATGTAACTTACACATGATCAGGACATCCACATGTAAATTGAGCCCTTCTTTTAAATGGCTATTTAGACGTGGCTGCCATTTACACAAGTATGTGCCGGCATGTGCATATGTAAAATCCAAATAAGGCTTCTAAAATAATCCCCTTATACTGAGAAAACTGAACAAGGCAGATTATTACAGATCTCTACATGGAAACTCCATGCTAACAGAATACCTGGCCTTAGTTATACACGTTAAGCACAGATCAACCCTCAGCAAGTGCATAATTTTTTTTTTTTTTTTAGTGCCATCAAGTCAGTGTTGACTCATAGTGACCCAGCTACCTCTGGGTTTTCTTGGCAATGTATCACTGGAAGTAGATTGCCAGCCTTTTCTTCCAAGGCAATGGAGGGTAAAGCAACTTGCCCAAGGTCACAAGGAGTGCCAGTGGGAATTGAACCCTTGATCTTCTGGGTACTAGGCACTTGCTCTAACCACTAGGCTTCTTCTCCACTCCTCAGTACATAATACACTACTGCAAACAAAAATAGAAATATGTAGACAGAAATTAAACTGACACCCCAAGAAGCCAGACTCTGCACGCAGTGCAGCACCAGAGAAATAGAAAGAGCGATCCATTTCCCCAGTACTGGAACAATACAAAAAAACAGATCTACATTTCAAAAACAGACATATTTCAATCACTACTGGAAAATAAAATTATCTTTCCTAGTTTTGTTGTTTGGCCAGTTTATTTTTATAATCCTCTTGCTCCAAGTCTCTGGTTTCTTCTTTCTTTTGTCTTTTCTTAAGTCTGTTTCCAGGGTCTCTTGTCCATTTGCCAATTCTTTCTCTTCTCCTGCCTTCACTTCCTCCCCTATATCCATCTCTGGCATTGATCTTTCACTTTCAGCTTTCTTCAAATTTTCTGCTTCTTTAGCCACTCAAATTTCAACCCTCCTTCTCACCATTCAGTTCTCCCTCTTTTTTTACTGCATCTACCTACAGCTTTCCATCTCCATCACCATAGATGTCCCATTCCCCCATCTCTCTCTCTTTCCTTCCCCAGCTTCTCATTAATTCCCCCTCTCTCCCCCCCCCCCCCATCTCCTCTCATGCCCTGTGCCCAGCATCTTTCCATCTTCCCTTAAACCTATTCCGTATCCAGCATTTCCCCTTCTCTTCCCCAGTCCCTCAGTAGTTTAGCATCTTCCCTTCTCTAACCCCTCTATAATCCAGCATCTCCCCTTCCCCTTCCCCTTCCCCTCCTCTCCTTCTCAGTTCTCTATTTGGCTACTCCTTCCTTAAACCCTTATAAACTGCAGAATAGCAGTGAGTGCTTTCAAATATCGTGGAAGAACAGTTCAACCCCATGCTGAGCCTCACAGTCACTGAAATCACAGTCTGCACAACAAGGTGATGCTGCCTTTTGCGTGATCCATCATACGATCTTCATGAAAGCAGCAGACTTATGGGCAACCAGTGTCACAAATGTGTTATAATGATAGTATTCTAATGACCTGTCTTAGGTCAAGTAACTGCACTATACCTCTTTACAGGCTGATGCAGAAAACTAGCGCAGCCATTAAGCACTGAAAATGGCACATTTAAGCACGCTTTAAGCACATTTAAGCTAACATTAAATGCAAAAAATAAACGGGTAACGGAAAAACTAGTGCCCAATAGTGCAGGTATTTAAATTGCAGGCCAATAAGCTGCACGTATGAATCTGGTATGCAAATGATTATGCCTGTCTCTGCATCAGGAGCAGCAGAGGATTTTGCAACCAGCTTTAGCCCAAATCTCTCTATGCCTGGGTCTGAGGAGGCTTAAATTACTAGCGCATGTCCCTGACAAGATTTTGATGGCATTAGGGGTGATCCTGGCATCGAGAAAAGTGCTCAATGCCATCAAAATACTGTCAGGGGCCGGTGCCCTGACAAAATCATTCCCTGGTGGTCTAGAGGCCCGATCCTACTACCCCACCCCACTTTCAAAAGACTAACCTGATGGTCTAGCAGCCCCAGAACCCCCCATCCCCATCCCAGGATGCACCATGAAAGCCAGCCCCCCACCCCCCATTTTCCAAGATGGCAGACCAAGAGCGGGCGCACATAGGCAGTGCTCCCGCTTTGAAAGATCCCAGGAGGGAGTTCTGGGGCTGCTAGACCACCAGGTTAGTGTTGTTTTAAATGGGATGGGAGTGGGGAGTTCTGGTGCCGGTAGACCACCAGGTTAGTATTTTGTGTGGGGTGGGGGGTTCTGGGGCCACTAGACCACCAGGTTAATTTTGTTTTAAGTAGAATGGGGGATGGGGGTTTCTGGGGCTGCTAGACCACCAGGGAGTGAGTTTGTCGGTGCACCTGCCCCCAACAGTATTTTGATGGCACTGGGGGCTTTTCCCAATGCTGCCATCGCCCCTGATGCAATCAAAATCATGTCGGGGCTGATATGCAAATGAGCCATGTGGTGCCCGTTTCTCTGGAACAGCATGCCAACCAGCACTGATTTTTTGTGTGCATGTGTTTGGCTTGCTTTCCCAGTTTAACGCTGCCATTTTGTGCACAGTTTAACGCATGGCTCATTTGCATATGAGCCCCTTTCTGCATAACCGTGCTGAAGTCGTGCGCTATCGGTGTGCTGCAAACAGCCGTTAAATGCTGATAGCGCACGACTTCTGCGCCCGCTTTCTGCATCGGCCTGTAACAGTGCATTAGTAATTTAATTTTTATTGTAATACTGGAGCCATGTAGAGAGGAATAGTTTATGATGGAAGACAGTGGATTTGTAATCACGTTATACATTGATATTCCGGGCCATCCTGCAAAGATCACGATACTAGCCACAGAAGCGTAAGAGAACAAGTTATACATTGTATTGTTGATAACACAAGATGTTGGCTTTTGAGCACAGTAAACGTACCGGTCTTTAGTTCCACCGTGGCACTGGCTGCACTGCTGCAGTTCTCATTGAGCGCCGTGACGGTCACTGCATACGTCCGGCCGCACCGCAGGTCTCCAATGCTGCACCTTGTATCTGTTGTGTTACAGATGTGTTGTTCTCCAGCAGGGCCGGTCATAGTCGAAACATAACTCACAGCTCCAGCTGCGCTATCCCAAGACACTGTAGCAATGTTGGTTGCACAGTCAAGCTGAGTGGTCACATTCTTTAGCGTGCAGGGAGCTGAAGGAAAAGACAAAGTAACCCACAGTGACATGGTAAATGACGGCAGATAGAGACCTGCATGGTCCAGTGAGGTGGCGAGGGTTATACCTGCTGCTCCGTGCAGGTTAGCCACCTCTGTGCTTTTTTTTAGGGTTGTACTGCTACTTTTAACATTGCTGTAGAGTAGGGAAGGAGCTAGAGTGGTGATTTTCCAGATAAATGATAGGATTGGAAGTTATGGTATTTCTTATTGTGTGAACCAAAAGAAGCTATTTGCAGGTGTTACATTCCCTTTGCTTTCGAGCCTTACAGCTCCCAACCTCAGGCAACTAAAGGCAGAACCAATGACACCCCGAAAGTCAATGTTAAACAACATTTAGGCAGAACTACTTTTGTTTGGTTCAATAAAACACCCCAGAACTGTTAAAAGCATCCTATCTTTTATAGAACCAATATGGCAAAAACACATGTTGATGGGTAAATGATGAAAGGATAAAATAACTTGGAAAGCCAGAGGGAGCAGGGAAAGAATACTGGAAGAGAACGCTTGGCTTCTTCTCCTTTTATTGTGCTGACATCACTCCTTGAGCATGCTCAGTGCATTATTCTACAGGGAACTAATATCACTGGAGCAACTCTGCATGTCCGAAAAGGCAACTGAGTCTTGTATATATTTGGATGAGGCAGATAATGTATTCTGGCCTCAAAGCCAGGTCAGCTCCAAATGTCTCATTATATATTTTTTAAGGGCCTATTCTATATCATATGGGCTGCCCTCCCCTTCTCTCCTGTCACTCAGGCCAAACTTTTCAGTCTCAAGATAGCATTTCAAAGAGTCACCTGATCCAGTTGTTGATATGGAAGGACAGACTAGATAGGCCAGGTGGTCTTTTTCTGTCATCATATTTCTATGTTTCTATGACCCTCCTGGATAGCCCTTTGTCCTGACCTCCTTTCTGGCCTCAGATTGGGTAAATTGTGATTTTAGGTTGTCTCTAGCCAAGCAGAAGACTCACCACATTTTATGATGTAGCATCAAAAGATTTTGAAACCTCTCTGGTACAAAAGCATAACAGCAGAAATTCTGTTCCTATCTTCAATGCTCCTGCTGTGGGGAGCCAGTAACAATCTCAATCCACTCATTAATGGATTATAGCTAGGAGCAGGAAAATAGCGCTGTGGGAATGCAGAGCTGGACAGTCTCCTTAAAGTTAGATCACAGTGCTGTTAAATCTAGAGGCCATTGCTGTAATTTACTTACTGTATGTCTCTGAACTCAGACTTTAAGAATTTCTCTGTGCTTCTTCAATATTTATTTATTTTTTTACCTCACTCCTTTATTATGGTGCAATAGTTTTATCCCAGGAAATACTGACACATTCTTGCCATACTTTAATCAGAGATGATGGTGTGGCCTTGTGTTACTGAGAAGGAACCTAATAACTTGTCATGCTTTGACTTTCTTCTCTGCAGTAAGGCAAGACATATTGCCACCCAAGGGTGGTTATTATTTCACCTGGTGAGTAGTAACTTAGTGAGTAGGTATAGTTGCCTTCTTCATACTGATGATGTAAGGCCATGTGTACTAACCATTTTCTCTAAAGGTATAGATTTCCAAAGAATCTAGCTGTGTGACTTATGAAATTAAGTAATTAGATAAAACCCTTTGAAGATCTACCACTGCTGAGGGGATACATATAACCACCCCAATAATGAGCTCTAAGGTTAGAGATAGCTGGTTTAAATTTGTCCAGCTAGATTTTATTCTATTTTCAGCTACAAGTTAGCCAGCTATCTTGCTATTCAATAGTGTGATAGGTCTGCAGGAAAATATGCGCTTATGTGGATTTAGATGTTTATCGAGACTTTCTATACTGCCCTTTCACAAGTTTCATCAAAGTGGTTTACATAGTTTATAATAAAGTGCAGGAATGGATGCTGGGAATAGAGGCCATCTTACTGTATCCGACATGATCAACCAACACTCCTAGTTTTTCAAAGCCACTGCACTTACATGGGTAATCTTCCTGGAAACAGACAGTTACATGCATAAATTTAAAAAGGATATGGACAGAACTCAGCAATGATATAAGCTGTTCCCCAGCACCTGTTACAGAAGATGCCTCAGAATGAGATGGGAACTCTCTCATTAAATGTGTATTATTTACCACAAGGCAAACAACTCACATCAATGTCCTTGGTGGGTGCTGTTAGTAAATTACCTGCTTCATGGCAAATTATAGTGGACTAGAAGGAAGGAAATAGCCATTTACTGTATCATTCCTAACTGCTGAGTGACAATATGACTGTCTCTTGAGCCCCAAGTTAGCAAAGATGCCCTCAAACCATATGTTTTATTTTTGCCTTTTCCTACCAATTCCTGCTAAAAGATCAAGGGCAAATTTTTAAAATAAAGGCAAAGGATAGAAGCACTTCCCATCAGCACCCACGGCGGCTATCTAGTTCCTCCATCCATCCATACAAGTTGCAATTTAATTTAATTTTTTACTTATTTGGTGGATTTAGCTCACACCATTTCAGTAATAGATCAAGGAGAGTTATATTCAGTATGGTAGCTGTTTCCCTGTCCCTGGAAGGCTGACAATCTAAGTACTTATATTCTGCTTTTTCAAAAATGCACTTGGCTCCAGGATGAATCGCAAGAATTAAAAATATTCCATCAAGAAAATTAAAAACATAAATCAAATTTAAAAAGGTCTTGCAATATATCTCCTGGAAGGTTTTGAGATAAATCATCCATTCTAAACTTAACCCTTCCTTGCACTTAATAACTAGATTTAAAAAACACAGGCACAAACTAGTGAGGTCTGTGCATGCAGGAGGGTTAGCTACTATCGGAAATCCATTAAAACCTACCAGTTTGAAACTCAGCTGCCACACTGGCTATACTGCTGCACTGGTCACCAAAGGCAGTGACGGTTGCAGTGTACCGTTGGCCACACTCCAGTCCAGCGATGTCGCAGGTTGTTTCTGTTGTATTGCACCCATTCTCCTCTCCATTTGTCCCCTGCACTGTTGACATGTAACCGACTGCTCCGTGAGCAGCATTCCAGCTCAGGGTTGCAATGTCTGTTTCACAGTCTAACTGCACATCCAAACTCTGTGGGTCACATGGGACTAGAGGGGGAAAACAATATACTCTGATGAGCAAACGTGTTATTCCAGTCTTAAATATAATCTGAGAAAAAGTTCTTAATATGTAAACAAGTTAATAATTCTTGGAAGTAATCCCTGTTTTTAAAACGCTAGCAATTTCCATAATGAGGTGTATATGTTTCATCAGACTTTCGCTATAGGTTTCAGATTCTTATTGAGCTCTTCAGTACTGAGTCTCGGAATAAGTGTTCACAACTGACAACCGGCGATCATTAAGGTTTGCCTAGGGCGCCAACACATTGAACCATATCTAAGGCCAGCCCTGAGCTCAGCTTCTCTATCATAGTCTTATTATGATGCAGCCCTATATTTCATTGATTTTAGAACTAATACGTATCCATAGAGGCTGCTGTAAGTATAATGGCTCTTGCCAGAAATTCAAAATATGTGCTTAACACAACAGTCTTTGATTGACCAAATAGTCGTTCTTCAAAATCCCTGTCAAAATCCATTGTTTAGCTTTGAATGCCCTGCTCTTTGCCATGTCCCAAAAGTTGCTGCCCTAGTTTGCCTAGTGGTTGGGCCTGCCCTGGGTGAGCTGCATGACTGCTGGAGCTCATAGCAATGAAGTAAGTTGTGCTGTCCTGAAATCTTTACATCTCTTTTGTGGACATTTAGGAAGTAATTTTATAAAGTCATTCCTGTAGCTACATACACGCATAAATGACCTCATAAAACACCAAGGAGCATGTTTACTAAGCTGGGCTAAAGGTTCGCACAGGCTATTTGCAACTGGTCCCACGTTATTCAATGGGATCTAACTACAGATAGCCCGAGTTAACTGTTAGCCCGGTTTGGTAAACACACTCCCAACTGGCAAAAAAGTATGTGCCTGGGCATACAAATGGGCAGAGTTTCGGTGTGGTGTGGGTGGGTCTATTCACTATATATTATTATGCATGGGACTTTTATTTATTGTAAATGAAGGGGTGTATATCCAAATGCGCTTTACTACCAGATGGGCCTAACTCTACAGCATTGCATTTTTAAACTTCGGGCCCGATTTTCGAAAGGCGTTTACATGGTTTACAGCCCAGTAAACCATGTAAATGCCTTAAACGGGGATATTCAATGGCACCTACACGGTTAATGCCATTAAATATCCCCTTCTAAGTCCCCTACGTGCCCCGAGGCTATCCGGTTATCATCGGGGCGTCTTGGGGATGTTCCAGGGTGGAACCGAGGTGGAGACGGTGGCTAACCATGCAGCAGCTATATTGGATATTGCCCGGTTAGTGACCTGTGCCTAAAAGATATGCATGGAAACCCCTCACCTATCTTTAAGGTGTAGGAGCTAACCGGGCAGCATCCAATATCACGACTGCACTGTTAGCTTCAGCGGCTTCTGGCTTTGGCGGCAATCACCGGATATCCAATGCCATCGCTACGGCATTGAATATCCGATTTAGAGGTCGGCGGGGAGGGCTATGCAGTGACAGCTGAATATCGCGCCCTTCAAGTCCAAAGGAAAAGAATCCTTACCGGTCTGCAGGTAGGCCGTCTCACTGTCTGCACTGCTGCACTGCTCATCGAAAGCCCTGACAGTCACAACATATGCTTGTCCACATTCTAGGTCTCTAATGTCGCAGGCTGCTTCTGTGGAGTTGTAGGAACGCCATGCTCCATCAGGGCCAGTCAGTGTTGAAATGTAATTCACAGCGCCGGGAGCATCATCCCAGGACAGTGTTGCAGAGTTGACCTCACAGTTCAGGAGTGTTAACACATTCCTTGGGATGCAGGGAGCTGCAAAGGAGAGCATCAGAACCAAGGAATAATATATCTTTCAGCTCTGGTCTACAGAGAAATAAATTACATGGGACAGAAATGAATCATAAGAACATAAGATTTGCCATATTGAGTCGGATCAAAGGTCCATGAAGCCCGATATCCTGTTTCCAATCCAGGTCGCAAGTACCTGTCAAGTTCCAAGGTAGACAGATCCATGCTGCTTATCCCAGGGGTAAGCAGTGGATTTCCCCACTCTACTTTAATAATGGTTCACGGACTTTTCCTCCGGGAACTTGTTCAAACCTCTTTTAAATCCAGCTACACTAAGAGCTTTTACTACATCCTCCAGCAACAAACTCCACAGTTTGATTAGGCATTGAATGAAAAGATATTTTCTCTGATTAGTCTTAAATGTGCTACATTTTATCTTCATTGCGTGTTGCCCAGTCTTTCAACTTTTTGAAGGAGTAAAAAAGCGATCTACATTTACCCATTCCGCTCCACTCTTATTTTATAGACCTCTATCATACCTCTCCTCAGCTGTCTCTTTTTCAAGTGAAGAGCTCTTTCCTTTTAAGCACTTTCTTGTAGGGATATCCTTCCATCCCCTTTTTCATTTTGGTTGCTCTTTTCTAGTTCCTCTATATCTTTTTTAGATATGACGACTAGAATTGCACACAATATTCAAGGTGTGGTTGTACCATGGAGCGATACAGAGGCATTATAATATCCTATTCTCCATTCCTTTCGTTATGATTCTTAACATTCTGCTTGCTTTCTTGGCTGTGGCTGCACACTGGGCAGAGGGTTTCAACGTATATGATGACCCCTAGATCCTTTTCCTGGGTGGTGATTCCTAATGTGGAACTTTGCATTGTGTAACTGTAGTTTGGGTTGTCCTTCCCTAACTTTGCATTTGTCCCCATTAAATTTCATCTGCCTCTTCGATGCCCAGTCTCCCAATTTCTCAAGGTCTTCTTGCAATTTTTCACAATCTTCTTTTCACTGCATGATAATTTCTACAGTGCTAGTAAGATTGCTTTGAACTTTCTCTGTGTTAGGGAGATAATAAGTCTAGGAAAGCACATCCCCTCCATTGGACAAGTTTGCTCTAGAGCTCTTCAGTCAGGTCATGCATACTTTAAAGCATGTGCTAAACATGTTGCATGCATTTCTTTCAGACCCAAATTTAGGAATATGCAGCATAATCAGAGATTAACAGGACCGTATAAAACCTACCAGTATTCAGTTCCACTGGGGCACTGGCACCGCTGCTGCATGTCTCACTCAGTGCTTCCACAGAGACCACATACGCCTGACCACACAGCAGGTCGCTGACGCTACACGATGCATCTTGGCCCGTGGAATTGCAGGAGTGCTGCTTCCCGTCAGGGCCCGTCACGGCAGATGTGTAGCTCACAGCTCCAGCAGCACTATCCCAAGTGAGCGTCACTGAGTTAGTTGCACAGTTAATTTGTGTTTCCACATTCCTTGGCAAGCAGGGAGCTGGACAGATAAAACAACAATGTTTCATCAGCAAGAGAATTCTTTCTAGGCTATAATAAAATTGCAGAAAAAATTATTTCCACAGCGACTTTCCAGAGCAGAAAAAGGTTGGAGGTACTGGCATTTATATTATATTACAGTTACTATAACATACTGTTATTGTAGCACTGAAAACATCCAAGGTACAAATATGGTAATTTAGATTTACTTATTTATTTAGAAACGTTTATGTACCACTACCATGTAAAACATTCTAAGCGCTGTACAGTCTAGGCATACAATATAAAACACAACAAAAATGCAGTACAATGGAACAGACCGTCCATCCCATCTACCCACTCCTTCCCTACCATGAGATCCCTCTGCAGCAGCCTAACTGTGGAACAAACAGGTCTTTAAGTATTTCTGATTCTTGCTGCAACTAAGTGGGGAGTTTATTCCACCACATAGGTGCTGCTGTCAAAAAGGCGCACCCCCTTCCATTTCTTCTGCTGCAACTCTTGATGATCAGGAACCTCCAACAGGCTCCCTTGACTGGACCTTAAAACTCAACCAGGCTGGTACCACTGCAATACACCCTGTAAATAGCTCGGCTCCCCTTCTTTCAAGATTTTAAATGTCAGCATTAACATTTTAAACATAAAATGCTCTCAAATTGGGAACCAATGCAGTTAATTCAGGATTAACTGACCTGATAGCATCTGCACAGCCACGTTATGGACTACCTGCAACTTCCAAATCAAATAATCCAGTAATCCTGGATGTGGTCAGCTGGGTATAGCAAGCACAGTTTTAGCTTGCATTGCATCATTTTTGCGAAGGTGGAGATTTAGAGTGCGGTGGGGGTGCACTCTAAAACTAGAGATTACCAAACGCCTGTGTTACCATGCGCAACACTACCTCGTCCAAAAATGGATCAAGTCAGTGCACAGTTTCAGCTGTTCATAGGCTGTGCCCACCTCCAGATTTGAGCCTGCTTGAACAGTTTTGAATCCAGCACTGCTCCCAAATCCTGCATCTCCTTTTTCTAACCCAACCTCTTGCCTTGAATGGCTAACCAATCTGTCAAAGCCTCAGGATCTAATTCCCCACAGATCAATAACTCGGACTTTCGGGCATTAAGCACCATGCTGCTCTCTTGTACTCACTCCAAACAGTTATTTGCCTTTTTAATAGTCTTCACCATATCTAACCCTAGTGGAACCACAATCTAAATATCATCTGCACATAAAAAGTCCCAAAACCCAAAACTCCAGATAATACTAAATTTTAAATCAAAAGTGTCAAAAACGCAGACTCCTGTGGCACCTCGCAGGAAAAATGTCATAAAAGCGACATTACACACCTCAATGCACTCTAAATCTCCGTCCTCGCAAAAACAATGCAATCCAAGCTAAAACTGTGCCTGCTATACCCAGCTGACCACATGTCTGCACTAGCAGGTTCCAATTCGCTAAATCAAATGCTGTAGACAAGTCCAACGCTCTCAGCAAAATCCCCTCGCCTCTATCCTGTGCTTGATAAATTTTGTCACTGTTACCAACAGATATAGATCACAAGGTCTTTATCAGCTATCATATTCTATGTTATGGAACAAATGTGCTGAATGGGATCATGAGATAAGAACATAAGATATGCCATACTGAGTCAGATCAAGGTTGATGCCCAGTATCCTGTTTCCAACAGTGGCCAATCTAGGTCATACGTACCTAGCAGTTTCCCCAAGGGACACAGATTCCACAATGCTTCTACTGGGTCAAGCAGTGATATCCTGGATCCCTTTTAATAATGGTTTATGGACCTTTCCTCCAGAAACGTGTCCAAACCATTTTTAAACCCAGCTACACTAACAGCTTTTACTACATCCTCCGGTAAGGAATTCCAGAGTTGGATTACATGTTGACTGAAAAATATTTTCTCTTATTAGTCTTAAATGGGTTACATTGTAGCTTCATGATGTGATGTCCTCCAGTCTTTCTACTTTTTGATGGTGTAAACAACCGATTTATGTTTTCCCGTTCCACTCCATTCATTAATTTATACACCTTTATCATATCTCCCCTCAGCTGTCTCTTTTCCAAGCTGAAGAGTCCTAGGCTTTTAAGCCTTTCCTCATAGGGGTATCCTTCCATCCCCTTTACCATTTTGGTGACTCTTCTCTGTACCTTTTCTAATTCTGCTGTATCCTTTTTAAGATATGGCGACCAGAATTGCATACAATATTCAAGGTGCGGTCACATCATGGAACATAAGAACATAAGATATGCCATACTGGGCCAGACCAAGGTCCATCAAGCCCAGTATCCTGTTTCCAACAGTGGCCAATCTAGGTCATATGTACCTAGCTGTATTCCCAAAAGACAAAGTTTCCACAATGCTTGTATTGGGTCAAGCATTGATATCCTGGGTCCCTTTTTAATAATGGTTTATGGACCTTTCCTCCAGGAACTTGTCCAAACCTTTTTTAAACCCAGCTACACTAACAGCTCTTACTACATCCTCCGGTAACAAATTCCAGAGTTTGATTACACGTTGAGTGATTACACGATACAGAGGCATTATAATACATGATACAGAGGCATTATAATACCCTTGGTTTTATTCTCCATTCCTTTCTTTATGATTCCTAGCATTCTATTTGCTTTCTTGGCTGCCGTTACATGTTGGGCGGAGGGTCTCAACCTATTATCCACAATGACACCTAAATCTTTTTCCTGGGTGGTGGTTCCTAATGTGGAACCTTGAATCGTGTAGCCATAGTTTGGGTTGTTCTTTCCTAGGTGCATAACTTTGCATTTGTCCACATTAAATTTCATCTGCCATTTGGACGTCCAGTTTTCCAATTTGTCAAGGTCCTCTTGCAATTTTTCACAATCCTCTTATGTTTTAACAACTTTGAATATCCTGGGATATTCTACAGTCCATAAATTTGGCAGGATGGAGCCAGTAGGCTCTGGGAGTCCAGCAAGCAGCACACAATCAGAACATAAGTGCCTTTCTTGGTCTGCTGTAGTCTCTTTTATTTTTATTTATTAGGATTTATGAATAGCCTTTATGAAGCGATTCACCCCTGACATAGACAACTTATGTTGAACGAGCAGCATAACAATAGCAAGATGACCCTATATTGGCATAATAGACCATAAGAAAAGTGAGATAAACTTGGAGATGCGCAATAATAGATATCAATAATATGATACAATGTACACCTTAAACAGCATAGCAGAACACTGAAATAACAGAAATATGATACAATGTCAGCAGAATACAAATGTTATAACTTAACAGGCAGCAGAGTAGAACACTCAAGTAACATTCTCACAGCACAATGCACAATGCACATGATACATCATAAAAGGTAACAGGATAGATTTAGAACATTCATCAACATAAATAGATTGCTCAAAATGTTAGCGCTCTACAATGCAATATCCTAACAGGCAGCAGACAGGACAGGTGCAGTTGGGATATTTGGACAGGCAATATGAGAAAGGCATAAAGGAAAATAAAAATGGATAGCTAGATTGAGGGTAAATTATATGTGCAGATGAATAAAGTATGTGGAACTGGACTCAAGTTACAGATTGTGCAGCAGTCTGGGCATAAGGGGGCCTAGGGCGTCTCATCTCCTTGTGCCAGCTCTGGCCCTACCATCTTGAAAATGGGGACGTGCAATAGTGGGGATCTAGGAGAAACGCCTTTTTACTTATTGCCATATTTTTCTGAAGGAGCAAAACATATCGGAGGAGTGAGGGGGGCATTCTCCTCTTCTCTACAGTTATTGGTTTGCCGAAATGAGAACTTTTCAGAGTTCTATTCATGCCCTAGGGAAGGTATAGCCAAGGACTTCTCCCAAGGTGAATTGAGACACGTAACACCGGTCTAAACTCGGGAGGAGACATGCATCTTTTTTGGACTGCCCTGGGAATGCCCTCCATGCGACATAGACGGTAAACTCCAGGCCTTCCAAAATGGCTCTTGGGACGTGGATAGGATTGCGATGTCCGAATGGCCATTTTCAGACATCCAAATCATGAATAAGGCATCTAAAATGATTCTCATAATCCTACCTAGTTGATAGACAGTTCCAAGTTAAAATTGGCCTAAACACTTCACGTCACATAGTAATCAAACAAGGCGTGCCGCAAGGATCTGCACTCTCTTCACTTCTTTTTAATTTGTTTATCCAACCAATCTGTCACATAATAGCAGATCATCAAATAGATTACACGATTTATGCGGATGATATCATGATTTACACTCCAATTGATATCAACTGCCCAGATTACAGCAAAATTTCAAACTGTATTACCAGCATTTCAAATTGGCTAACAAATAATAACCTTGCAATAAACCTGAACAAAACGGAAGCACTTATTGTAACTAGAAACACCAGCTTTATCCCTCCACCTTACATTACATGCAACAACACAAAGATTCCAGTTAAGGACGAAGTAAGATACCTCGGAATAACCCTCGATAAGAAGCTAAACCTGCGTTCTCATATAAGAAAAACTGTTAAAAACGCGTATTACAAAATGAAGATAATTAGACGACTTAAGCCTCTTATCTCTTATGATCACTTTCGAACAGTCTGTCAGGCACTCATTACTCCCATTCTGGATTTCTGCAACCCTATTTACAATGGACTGCCTAAGCATGCTCTCAAGCCACTTCAAATGGCACAAAATACAGCAGCTAGAATCATCAATGGATCCTCAAATTATGAACACATTACCCCCATCCTTAAAGAACTCCACTGGCTCCCAATAATCCTTCGCATAAGTATAAATTAATCATAAATATATTCAAAATGAAACACAACAGTTCTGCAATCAGCCTTCATGCCCTCTTACTCCATGATATCAACAAAAGACCAAGAAGGTTATCCACTTCTAACACCCTCAGCACCCCAAAAAACTACTCTAAATCATGCAAATGTACCTCACAAAGAGCAATTGCTTTGGCCGCCCCTTTAATTTGGAACTCTCTCCCTCCTGATTTACGCTCACTGGATGATTTAAAAGACTTTCGTAAACAATTGAAAACTACACTTTTCATTGAACAATATGGATCAACAATTGACTAAATATATTATATTTATTTTAATTATTTTAACTAATTTGCCTTATTGTTAACCCTTGTTATTTTTCCTATATTACCATTGTACTGTTATGTTTATACTGTGTTTGTTTCCCTTGCCTATAACCTTTGTATTTCTTGTGACCGCTTTGATTGAAGGAAAAGGCGGTATAGAAAACTTGTTAAATAAATAAATAAATAAATATGCACTAAAGTGACTGAGGGTATAGGAGAGGATGCTCCTAGGAGGAGGTTTGAGGCAGATAGTGCACTTGCATGCATGCTTTCAGATTTTCAAAAGTAGGCACACAAGTTTTCACAGAAAAAGTACCCACACAAAGCATCAGTGCCGAAGCATATGCATACTTTTCCTGAGTTAATTTTAAGAGTAGAAATGTTTCTCTTTGAAAATCAATGTAAAATCTGCAGATAAAAAGTGCCCGCAGACTTTACATTCATGTACTTTGCTTGAAAATTGCCCCAGTAGGGTAAATTTTCAAAGGCTTAGTTGGGACCTGCAAGGGTGAGACCAAAGGGCCTGATATTATTTATATGATTTAAATCATTTATATGATTTACAGACCTGGAAACTATGTAAATGCCCCTCAGGGGAATATTCAGCAGCACCAAGATGGTTCTATGTAAACTGCTTTGAATCGTAGAAAAGTAGAATAGAAAAAATGTTAAATACATAAACAAGATGTCCAAGTTAAATTAGGTATCAGCCTCAGTAACACAGGTGAATTAAAGATTTTTTTTGTCGGATAAGCTATTGTGGGAAGGGAAGTTTCCATCCCCTCGAAACAGTGCCTCCTTTTAATCACTTTATTCAAGACTTTTCAAAGCTATAATCATTAAAAACGTTTTCCCAGCTTATCTGAACAAAATGCACAGGAGCAAATATTTCAAGGTCCCCATCATGACAGTGAAGTGCGTTATTTGTATGGAGTGGGAACCCCTTTATCACCTGAGGCAGAGCCAGAGGCGGCTCAAAACATGTCACACGTCGTGTTGGGGACCTTGAAATGTTTGTTCCTGTGCGCTTCCGTCAGATAAGTTGGAAAAGCGTGGGGCAAGGATGTTTATTTCATGCAAGCTAGGATAAGGGGGCATCCAGCAACATAGCCCCCATTCCCCGTCAGCGTTTGTAGACAGATTGTAAAATAAAGGGGGTATTAGTGCGGCTCCTTCTCCACACCCTCCAGATATTTGCCTGACAAACAATCACCTTTCAGATGCCTGGAGCAGGTATAACCTTGGATGAGACTCTGGACATCCAGGACATTTCTGAGATCAGGCGGGGATGTCCAAGTTCTTGGGAACGTCCAAGTCGGAAAGGCAGTGCATGAGGATGTCCTGCGCCACCTTTCTGACTTGGATGTCCTCATGCTGGGGACGTCCACAGATACAGGTTTTAAAATGTCTCTGGAGGCGTCATTATGATTTCGACATCTGCATGCCTGTTTGCAGATGTCCAAAGCACGAATAGTGATTTTAAAATAACTTCCTTAATTTAAAAATGTGTATGCATGTTACTAATGCACACACATTGCACCCTTCTTTGGGACGACTTAAAGTACACACATGCTTTTTATCTACCTACGTACCCAGTCTTCCAACACAAACTACATGAGCATGTTGTCTTTGAAGATCATGTTGTTCCAAGTGCGCTGGAAAATATACCCACACTCTAATGTGATAAAATGGGATCCGTGGAATCCAGTCTCAAAATCTCAGGGTTTCTTCTTTGCACCACGTGCACATTCCCTAAATACAACACCTCCCCAAAGCGAGGCCTCAAATGGTTTACAGTATGTTGCCGATAATGTAGCTCGTCTGAACACAGTTAAACTTACCAGTCTGAAATTCAGTGTTGGCACTGGCTGCGCTGCTGCACTGGTCATCAAGAGCAGTGACGTTCACGGTGTACGTCTGACCGCACTGCAGCTCACTGATGTTACAGGCTGTGTCCGTGGAATTGCAGGAGTGCTGCTGCCCGTCAGGGCCAGTGATAGACGAAATGTAGCTCCCGGCTCCAGAAGCTTTCTCCCAGGACAACATTGCAATGTTTGTGTCACAATCGATGTGCGTTTCCACATTCCTGGGAGCACAAGGAGCTATGCAGAAAAGAGCACAACACCAATGAGTGCCACACCATTCATGTTACTACTAAGGTTACCAGATGTCCCCGATTTTAGAGCTGTGTCCTCAACTCCCAGCTGTTTGGCAGCCTCCTGTCCCTGATTTCAGCAATGGGGACGGAGGGGGTAGAAAAAGTTTCTTTATTTTCAATTTTGTGATTTGAATATGTCAGAATTGATATCCATTATCTTTATATTTTGTGTAGTATAGGGGAAATGGATCGCTATTTCTCTTTCTCTTGATTTTGTCTGCTTGGAAGTGATATTTTTGCTGTCACGGGATGGATGTGTGTGGTGGGGTGAGGGTATAGGGTAGGAACTCCATCCCTCCTCCACGCCTTGCTGCTCAAACCTGGAATTAAGGTGTCCCGTCCTCCCTTCCCACTGTCTCCTCTCCCATACATATTTCTGATAAGTGTCCCAGATTTGCCTGAAAGGATTCCGGTAACCTTAGTTAATACAGGGATAGAAACATAACTTTTTTGAAATTTGCTTAAACGTAATAGTCCTGAAAGTGTGTGTTTGCAAACATTCATTAGCCTTACAAATGTATCAGCTCTGCTTAGTAAATTTGGTCTTCATATACCCATGTATTGTAGGTACATAGATATATTTAAAGGAGGGGATCTCAACCCTGTCCTTGGGACACACCTAGCTAGTCAGGTTTTCAGGAGAACCACACTGAATATGTATGAGAAAGATTTGCATACAATGGAGCCGGTGCATGCAAATCTATTTCATGCCTATCCATTGTGCTTGTTCTGAAACCCCGACTGGCTAGGTGCAAGGCTGACCCAACCAATCAGTGTACTAGGCAGTTGCCTACAGCAGCAGTTTCTGGGGGGGGGGGAATGGGGAAGGAGAGTTAGCAAAGAGCGGGGCATTTAAAACTAAACGCTAGATTCTGACAACCAAGGGAGGCATAAGGCTTAAGGTCTGCCTAGAGCGTCAACACCTCAAAAGAAGTCTGGGGCCAGCCCTGGCTAGGTGCGTCCCGAGGACTGGGTCGAGAATTCCTGGTTTAAAGGAACAAGCATAAAATATGAAATCAATCTATTAAAGTAAAATGTAAAATCTCGTGTTGCCAGATGACCAGAACTAGAGTTGTCTGAAACATGTCTTGTGTCCTTGTGTTTGTATGTTCACTGGCACAGTTGGAGTTGGCAGCACTCATTGTCAAGCTATTGGAGGAAAGGGGGATTGTGGAGTTGTTTATGTAAATGTACGGTTGCAATGCTATTTCCAGTGATACTCTCTGGTAGGGCTTTTGCATGATGAATCTGAAATTGTGATGTACTAGGAGAAAGTATGGGAAGGACTTCTCCTAAAGGATATTAAGAAAAGCAACAGGTTAGGTGGGCAGGAGTAGGCGTCGCCTCCTCTATTCTTGATGACTGGTACTGTAAAGCAACTTCTCTTCATAAGACAACATGAAGGGCAGGGGGTTTACATAACTCTGGACTTGGCATACTTTCAGAATTAGACCAACAGGAAAAATAGAAGGCAAACACCCTCAACGTCCAGAGCCAGGCCTGCATTGTCTACTTGTTACATCATCTACTTTATAATCTCTAGCTTGTTAAAAAATTGGCTTCTGTCTTGAATTAGTCAGTGATACACTGAGACATAATTTCTGAGCTGATGCCACAGTTTGCTACCCACAGGCAAAATCCAATTGGTTGGCAAACTTGCCCATTAAGGGCCACATCCTAGTCAGTCTGGTATGAGAACTCTTTGCATACAATGGAGATAATGCTTGCAACAGATCTCATGCATAATCATCAAGGAAATCCTGGAGGACCAAGTTTGCTCACTCATGATTTAAAGGTATTTAAAGTATTTTCTCCTTAATTCTGAATCAGAGCGTGATACAACCTCGTTCCTCTTTAACAAATAGAAAATCCCATGACATTTACCAGTTTGAAACTCAGTTGCCGCGCTGACTATGCTGGTGCATTGATCACTGAAGGCAGTGACGACTGCAGAGTACCACTGGCCACATTCCAGTCCAGCGACATCACACGTTGTGGCAGTGGTGTTGCATTCATTCTTCTCTCCATTCGGCCCCTGCACACTAGACACGTAACTGACTGCTCCATGAGAAGCATTCCAGCTCAGGGTAGCGATGTTCAATCCGCAATCTAACTGCACGTCCAAACTCTGAGGTACACATGGGACTGGAGGGGGGGGGGGGGGAGGGAAATGGTAAAGCCGATAAACGGTGTTTAATGGCATCATAGTTTCAACGTGATTTAAATTTAAAGGTCCCAAGGAAGAGTAAAATATGACGGCAGAGCTCAGCAATCTCCATGTCTGCTTCACTAAACCTGCTCTCTAACTAACAGCACTCAAAAGCAGGACAAAATCCCACATTTTTATTCATTTGAACTCATTTTTCAACCTTGTTTGTCCATGGTTAGCTCAAAACAGCTGTTTGATTTTAAAACCAAATTTGGCACCCTTATGGAGGCTGAGCCAAAATGTAAACATTTGTCATTTCTTTAAATAAGAAAATTATACCCATATTTCTGAAAAACCTGCTTATAAAGATAAAGTTCTATTCATGATCATTAAAAAGAGTAAAAATGAATCATCATGTGAGTCACCAGATATAGTAAGACAGCTATGTGAGGCATGCAATGTAGTGCGCACGTCCGTCGTCTATGCTTTGGAAAATGATTTGAAATCAATTAGAAATTAAATTTAGTTGTATTCATTTTTGAGTCAAAAGTAGTTCCAGCGTGTTTTTCTTCTGTGGGTTGTGCCTTATCCCTGAAGCTCCTGAAGACTACTGAGATCAGTGGGGAACTGGGAATTTTCCAGGACTTTGAAGAGTTCACCCCAGTTCTTTTATTACTCTGACCTGTAAGACTCCAAGACCTGCAGGGGGCAGCGATGTAAAGCTTAGGGTGGGAAGAAAAGTCAACTTCAGGGAACAAATGGGGCAGCATCCTAGATCCTGGGAAGAGTTGTAATGTGAAGCTATGTGGCAGAACTAACAGGGAGCGGGAGATGCTGCTGTTTGTCCCCCTACAGACTATTGAGGTAGAAATCCATTTCTGCAGCAACAATTGCTCTTTTGGAAGACAAATTCTGCACGATTAGATTGCAGTTGCCAAGTTACCCAGTTCCAGGAGTGAGATTTTAAGCCATCCCTGATGCACTATGGGACCTGCAGCACTAATTCCAATGGATATAATCAAGGACTACGAATACTATACTACATTTCAATGCAAATTTAAAACCAGAACTGGCAAAAAATTTCACTCCTGGAACTGGATAACTTGGAAACTCTGAGACTGTAAGCTCCGAAGAGCAGGGACTATGTCTTACATCTATATGTACAGTGCTGTGTACACCTTGTAAAGCTATACAAATGATAAGTAGTAAAGGCAGGTCATCTGAAAACATTTCCAACTTGGCTAACCAGCTTTCCCAGAACTGTGATAAAAGCTGATGACCTCTGTAGCATGACTGTACAAGCTGATGCTATGCTAAAGCATGGAAACACGTGTCAGTTTCATGGAAATACAAGTCTGAAAAATGATTCTCTAGTTTCTGGAAAAGAAAAACAAAAATTCCCCACTTGTGCTGTTAAGGCAGTCACTTGGTTCCAAAGACCTTAGAAACTTTTGGGACATTATATTTTAGCGCTGTGCACATTTTTATGGGCATTCCCTTTTAAGCACAAAGACGGGGCCCCCTTTTGAATAAGTTTCAAACCATTTCTTTTCAAATTATAGCATGCATCTACATTATCTATCCATCATGTAGGAGGTCATTTACTAAGAGCTCATGCCAACACCGTTAATACGCACTATTTACCGCAGGGCCAATTTTATGAAATTTGTTAAAGGCATTAGTGTAAGCTGTTATGAAATGACCTGCATAATATTCTTTGTAAAATAAAATCTATTAAAGAAACAGTTCAATTTATTATATTGCAATAGAGACATACAATAAATATTTCTTATATGTATAAACATGTTCTGAATGGGAGCATGTAAATCAGGTTCCGGAGCATGAAATCATTGAACACCACATCGAATTAAGCCGAAGAACCTTACCAGTCTGCAGACTGGCAGGAACACCTGGAGCACTGCTGCAGTGGTCATTCATCGCAGTGACGGTGGCAGTGTACGTCTGACCACACTGCAGGTCGGCGATATCGCAGGCTGTATCTGTGGCATTGCATGAGTGCTGCTCTCCATCGGGGCCCATCACAGATGAGATGTAACTCACTGCGCCTTCGACATTGTTCCAGGAGATTGTTGCAATGTTGGTTCTACACTCAACTTGCGTTTCCACATTTGTTGGGATACAGGGAGCTGTAGATGAAGGAACAACATTAGCCAGCTCTCAGGAGCAGGATATTCTATTTGGCCTGGTAAATTGTCTCTTCTGGAAGATGGTCTTTCTTGTGATCTAGACCAGGTGTCTTTTTATCCAGCCTCCAATGATCAAAAGACTTCCACAATAAATATGCATTAGAGATATTTGCATATACACTGCCTCGATTGTATGCAGGTCTATCCCATGCATATTCATAGTGGAAATCCTGAAGACCAAATTGGTTTGTAGCCCTTGAGGGCCAGATTTGGAGACCAATGATCTATTTTATTTATTTAAAATCAACTCATTAACACAAGAAAAGCATAAATAATACATTAAACAAAGAATTAGATAAGACAAAATGAGAGTTTCTTTCCAATTTAGAGACTATTAAGCTCTTCTACAGATAATAACATAAGTTTATAACATGTTTCGAAGCAGCTGTCTATTTTTTTTGTGCAAAGTTCTAACTGCTTTAAAGGTCCTGGAGAAAACTGGTTTCTTTGCAGGTTCTGAGACCTTTCAATGGATCAACATAAAGGGCCCTATGTACTAGAGTCATTTTGTAAAAATACACTTTGAGATCGTAAACATTCATGTGATGAATAGTTCACATGAAACTTTATGTAAATTTTGCAGTAATGAGCTGCTGTGATGCAAAGTCATGCAAAGCAGCTCATTAAATGCAAAAAACTACAGCTCGAGGATTATTTTTCCAAGATTTGGAGAAAAGTGGTCTTTGAGCAGTGAAGGCATTGGAAATGTAAAGGGCTTGCAAGCCCAAACAGCCAGACCCTGGACCCCCTTCCCTAGCTGAAGCCTCTGGAGGCCAATGGATCTGGAGACCCCTCCCTAGCCCCAATGGGGGGTTAAAATGTATGAAACAACCCCCACCCCTAAAGCCCTGCACTGCCTTTCCATATGTCAGATTGGCTTAGCTTGGCCCTTCCCTTCTCCCAGCACACCGACTCCCCTAAGGGGTCTGGGGGATGGTGATGGGAACAGGAGTGATTCCCACTCACTCCTGCCTTGCTGGCTGTCCTATTCAAAATGGTGTCCACTGACCCCCAGCAGTAGTCTCACAGTATTACCGCTAGGGGTCAGATTGTCATATATGAGTGTGTACACAAATATATGGACAATATTTGTCTTTTCAGCCATTTAAATGGCCTGATTTTGATTCTGTATGTTTTAAAAATATACAGATAAGGGAATTATGTGGCCAACAGCCTGTATGTGTACTGAATATCGGCCTGTATGTGCATGCAAAGGGATAATTTTTCTCTTGGTCCCATAAAAAGTTGCCGTGTTTTCTACACATTTACATCTGATCTTTGACATGTACGAATGTCCTGGCCTATTTAAAGTCTAGTTTTATCAAGTACGTGTGTAAACTCTGAGCTCTCCCCAACCCCACCCCAGAAGCAGCTCTGTTCAGGTCAGGTAAACTTGCTTAAGATTATGTTCATAGGGTCCAGGCAGTATTATAAAAGGCTATTTCTATGGGCAAAACACCGATTTTTAAAATTACCCCTGTGGATCGGAACTTTTTAACAGGGCACCTAAGCTTTAAAGACACATAGGCTTGTATGTGGGGCCTGTTTTATAAAGGCAACATATGTGCCTATGGTCCTGTATGAAACTACTCTGGGAAAGGAGTCACAGACACTTTACATGTGCTGTGAGGCAGAAATAACTGTGTGTAAGTATGTGCCAGAAAAAATAGGCGCACATTGCATGAATCATATAAAATATTAGAGAGGTGCATTCATTTGAAAAGACATGGGAAATGTCAACGATATTTCTTACGTTGTTTCAGGTCATTTTCAAATGAAAATGGGAGAAAAAAACCCTAAAATTCTGCCACTTCTTGTCTGCCATTAATAGATCGCCCTATCAATGACAGATGAGCAGTGACAAACTTAAAACAAAACAAAACAAAAAATTCCACACATGATATGGGAAACTAAACAAAACGAAAATTTATGGCCTGCACATCCCTATAAAATATGCATGTAAGTACCAATCCCACCCTTGCTCTGCTTATGCTGTGCCCAATATACATCACGTAAACGTGGGTAATTTTATAAAGTCATTTTAGCCTGCATGTGGCAATACATGTGTGTAAAACAGCTCTTACGCAATTACGTCAGGCATGAATGTAAGCGCGGCAGCATAAACGCATGGACGTTTACTGTAGACATTACCAGGGCATAGGCAGAGTCGCAAACTACATGCGTTAATTATAAACGACACTAATCTATGCGGAAGTGCTCTATGTACAGACATTCATGCCTGCGCCCGAGCAACTGCAAGGGCTGCCTCTTCCATATAGGCGTGATCTCTGTTGGATTTGCACTAGCAATTTTTAAAAACCCACAGGTGCCTTTGTGTCGTTAAAAAGAGGTACCTTCCTCTCACTTATCCTAGGCGCTCTGCATAATTTAGCACACACCAAAACTAGTTAGTGCATTGAAAAATGATTTTACATTCATTAAAGTAACAGAAATGAGACAATATTTCGGATGGGATATGGAATAGAAAGAAATAGCAAAGGCTGCTAATCCTTTTCATTTTAAAACAACGGTGCATCCCTATGACATTGCATGGTTCAATCATTGTCTCCCATCCATTCCCTATTGATGAAAGAACTGCACAAGTGACAGGAAACTGACCAGTTTTAAGTTCCACCCCGGCACTGGCTGCGCCGTTGCACTCGTCATTGAATGCCGTGACGGTTACAGAGTATGTCTGACCGCACTGTAGGTTGCCGATGTTGCAGGTAGTGTCCGTAGAGTTGCAGAACAGCTGCTCTCCATCAACGCCAGTTACGGTTGAAATATAGCTGGTTGCTCCAGGGGTGTTATCCCAGGACAGTATTGCCATGTCGGTTCCACAGTCAATCTGGGTCATCACATTCTTGGGTGTGCAAGGTGCTGCCCATTAGAAACCAACATTCATTAAGAAGATGTTTCATTAGAAAGTTCAACAGACATTAGGAAAAACCTTTTGAATGGTACAAGTAGTTAAGCCCTGGATCTAGTTATCTGGCCAGGTGGTGATATGGAAGAGAAGATGAGACAAACATCTGTCTGCGATGGTACAGTAGATCTTATCTAGAGGAGCTGGGATGGATTAAACGATCTCTTATCTTTTCCAGCCCTATTTGCATAGGCACCTAATATAAGAGGCTTGGGGAGGGTAAATCTTCCCGAAACATAGGCTGAGAGATGGGAGCAAGAGTTGGCTCTGGATCATGCTGTCCTGACAGTTTAGACTGAGAACAAGGCAAGTCCTAGATGGACCTCAAGGCAGGAAGCCGGAAGAAGCTATCTGTTTGCTGTAGCTGCTTATTCTCTGATTCCTGCCTCTGATTCGTCCGAGTCAGCAAAATGAGCCAATCAGTAGCTAGAAGTGGAGAAACGCCTTTTCCAACCCCTGCACTGATGGGGGAAGGGGGCACAGAGGAGAGGAGAGGGGGAGTAAGATAAGAAAGCAAGTGAGTGAGGGTGGGGGTATGAGAGGAGAGAGCAAGAGTGGGTGCTGACGGAAGAGAGAAAACCTATGCAATCCACAGACACCCCATCCTCTGCTCCTCTGCTTCAGTCTGCCAAGCAAGTGAGTCACTGGCTGCTTGTGCATCTAGGATTCACTAACATTAATAAAAGAGGCTATAAAAGGCCATTTTCTTGTCTTCTTTGTCATCTCTCCTCCTATGCGAAAAAGAGACCTTTTACCACAGTTCGTTAAGTACTTAACATGGAAATTATGTGATAACTGTTTGCACACAGCCATGCTAACAGTTAACACAATGGCTTGAATCCCACGTTAAGAGCTTAGTGTGGAGTGTGGTGGAAAATGGGCGCGCAATGGACGTTGACTGTACCTTGCCATAACACATGGGTGGCGTTAAATATATGATCACGTTGATTTGTTTTGTGATTTCAAAAGCCAATTAAGCATGACAAACTGGGTGAATGTCTACTTTACACTCCCAAAATTATGGGCAAGAATGCATTTTGATAAACAAAATTCAATATTCAAATTCCAAGCAATTATTTTCACTACTAGGCTATGAAAACAAGGTGAGAGTGACATAGCAACATAGAGTCTTTTGGGTCAATGTTCAGATTTGGTGGCGAGCTTCTTGTTTAACCACAGCCATGGTGTTTAAACAATGACCTATATTCAGTGCTGATATCTGGATAGGTGTTGGATAGGCTCATACCACCGGCTATAGTAAGGATATTCAGCCACTCACATGTAGAGTTAAGTGGTTTATGTTAGACTGCTCTTTCACAGGCCTAACTTAAACTGCTTGGCTACACTGATAGCCTCTGAATATCACTTTTATACATATAGTTATGCAGAATGCCCTCATTCCACCCAGTAGAATTTGGATTGGACTGGGACATTTAGAGGGATTTTCTATAGCACTATCCATAAAGGAGGTAGTTTAATAAGGACTCTTCACGTGTATGGAAAAGGCCTCTTTTATCTCACATGTAAAAGTATGCGCAGTGCAATTAGGTGTTTACTTGTACATAACTTTAGAATGGGTATGTTTAGGGGAGGAGTTTGCACAGACTGCAAACTGAGCCATGATATGTCCGCATAGTTTGTATAGTACTAACAGTAAAAAAAAAATCCCCACAATAATTATTCATACATATGGAAAAAGGAACTTCAAACATATTGATCACTTAAACTGATCATCCAGAAGTGATTAAGAAGTTAGATGGTCCTTTTCCCATATATATGAATATTTATTGTGGAGTTTTTTTTACTGTTAGTATTTTTGAACAAATCCCTGTGTAGAGGATAGAATTGTTTTGTCTGTGTTTGTAGTTTATATAGTATGCTCAAATGTGCGTACTTTATGCATGAACATTTCTGTCTACTTCCAAACAGGCGTAAATGTCCACGGTTTCACTCAGGCATGAAATCTGCTGGATTTATTTATTTTTTATTTATTTAGTGTACACTTATATCCCGCCACTTCCAGCGATCAGCAGCGGTATTCGACCACAGAAAAAGAGTGGCTGTACTGGCCATAATTTACAATACACAGGATGATTAGTGGAAGAGGTACAGTTCACAGCACACAGTATGATTAGAGGGCATAGTACAGTTCACAGCACACAGGGATAAGGTTTAGACACATTGAGAAGGGAAATATTTACAATTAGTATTTACAAAAGAATTTACAATTTACATAAGCAGATACATATTCACACAACAGTGAGTCTATTGGTGGCGATCTCATTGCTGACATGAATTGATACAATTTGCTTTGTGGATTGAGATTATATAGTGTTGAAGTGTGACTGGAATAGGTACGTCTTGAGTTGTTTTCTGAAGACCATTAAGTCACTGCACGCTCTTAGATCTACTGGTAGCTTGTTCCAGAGTTGAGGTGCTATGAACGAGAATGCTCGGTTGCTGGTCCGGACATTGACGTGCCTCATGCGGCCGGGGACCAGTAGGGTGTTGAGGCTCGGGGAACGTCTGCTCCTGTTATTTGTTTGGGCTGACACAAGTGAGCCGAGGTAAGAGGGCGCGATGTTATGGAGGAGCTTAAATGTGGTGACTATGATTTTGTACTGTATTCGGGCACTGATTGGGAGCCAATGCAGGTCAATTAAAGTAGGTGTGATGTGATCCTTTAGTCTTGTTCCCGTTATGATTCTAGCTGCCACATTCTGCGCCAACTGGAGGATACTGATGGTCTTTTTAGGGAGCCCTTGAAGTATGGCGTTGCAATAGTCTATGTGAGGAATGATGAGGGCTTGCGCTACGGTGCGGAAGTCCGCATGATCTAAGATAGAGCGGAGAGGTTGTAGAATTCTTAACTTATGGAAAATGATCCGATTCGTAATTCTAAGATGCTTCTCCATCTTTAAGTTGCAGTCCAGCGTCACTCCAAGGTATTTAATTTCTTTTTTTGTTGCGTATGCATTGCCGTTCATGGTTATTGTTGGTGGTGGGTTGAAGTCCGTTTTCCTGGATATGCACATCACTTCAGTTTTTTTGTGATTTATGGACATATTGTTGTGTCGCAACCAGGTTTGTAGCTCGTCAAGGCATTTCTCGAGCTGGCTGATGTTTGGGTGATCTACATCCAATTGGGTATAGAGCATAATGTCATCAGCATATATATGGTAACTGATGTCGTTGTTCTTGAAGATTTCACAGGCTGGTCTCAGATAAAGGTTGAACAGGAGCGAAGATAGTGCTGAGCCCTGCGGGATGCCTTGAGTTTGTGGGAATGGCGTCGCTGTTTCATCGCCAAAGTGAACTTGCTGCATTCGGTCTGTAATGTATGAGGCGAACCATTTCAGGGGGATTCCTCTAATGCCTAATGCATCGAGCCTTTTCAAGAGAGTGGGATGATGCACTGTGTCGAAAGCGGCAGATATATCTATGAATATGAGCATGAACATTTTGGTTCTGTTCTCAAGACCTATTAGAAGATTGTCCATCAGGGCTAATAGGAGGGTTTCGACACCATGATGTTGTCGGAAACCATATTGGTGGATGTCCAATGCGTTGGTGTCATCTATGTGGTCTTGAAGTTGTTGCTGCACTGCCTTTTCAGTGATCTTGGCAAGGAATGATATGCTTGATACCGGGCGGTATGATGTTGGATCATTCTTGTTGAGTGATTTGTTTTTCAGTATGGGTCTGATGACTGATTTTTTGAGGTGTGTTGGCATTAGTCCTTGTTGTAAAGATTGGTTCACTATGATGGTGATGATTTTTGCAAGATCCTGCTTTGCACCCTTGACCCATGCCGCTGGGCAGGGGTCCAGTGGGGAGGTAGTGGTCCTTAATGCAGTGATTACGCCTAGAATTTGCTTTTCATCTAGTTTAGTGAATGCAGCCCACTCGTGGTAGAGTGTATGGCTTCCAGTGGGGTTAGTTGTTTGTAGCATGGTGCCCGTATTTAGATCTTGTGAGGGATCTTCAGGAGTCAGTATTGTTATGCTTCTGGTTTGAGGGTTGAGTTTACTTGCATAATGGTCTGCCAGGATTTGTGCAGACATCTCCCCAAAAGTATTAGATTCTTGTGTATTCCTCGTGAGTGATTTGACCAGCGCAAAGAGTTCCCTGGGTCGATTGAGAGCTTTATTAAGCGTGTTGGTGTGGTGAGTTCTTTTCGCAAGGTTGATTGCATTCTTGTATTCAGCCAGAGTTTTGTTGTATGCAATCTTATGGTCCTCGGTTGCATGGCGTCTCCACTTCCTTTCTTGTTTCCGTAGTAATTTCTTGATCTCGCGGAGCGCTGGGGAGAACCATGGTTCGCTCTTGTTTCTGGGTGGGTTTCTTGGGTGCGTCTGTGTTGCGACAGATACTGCTTCAATGGCTTCATTCCATTGGCTTACTAGCGTGTCCATGTCTCTGAGATCCGTATTTAGGTGCGTTGCTATGGATGACACCAGTGTTGGTTTGTCGTACTTCTGGAATCTCCTTTTTTGGCTTGCAGTTGGATTGTGTGATGTATGTTCATGGATGGTGGAAAGGAGTAATGTGAACTCGATTTGGTGATGGTCAGACCATGGTACTGGGGTTATGTGTACATTGGGTTTTCGCACCCCATGGTGCTTGGTGGGTAAAAACACCATGTCCAATATGTTGCCTTTGGCGTGGGTGGCCCCGCAGATTATTTGTTCATAGCCGAGTTGGGTCATGGTTTCATGAAATATTTCTGCTTGAGCTGTTGGGACCGATGCCATGTTTAGGTCGCCGAGGATGATTTGCTGTTTTTTGATTGCAGTGGTGGTGATGACTTCCAGCGCATCTGCCAGGGTCTCATATGGAGCTGATGGCGGTCTGTAAATAAGACATATCGCCATGGATTTATTTTCTACTCTGAGTATGTCAATACTGGTTTCTGTGCTTTGGGACGTGGTTGCTAGGGCAAAGGAGTCCTTAGCAAGGATGATTACTCCTCCTCCCCTTTTCCTGTCACGGGGACAATTGAAGATCTGGTATCCTGGCTTCACAATTTGATTGATGATAGCTGAGTCTGCATCAGTGATCCATGTTTCTGTGATACATAGAATATCGGGTTGTATATCTGTGAGGATGTTGTATATGATGTGTGTCTTGTTTCGGATGGATCTTGCGTTTATAAGCATAAAAGATATTGTGGTTGGTATGGGCTCGCTGGCATTAGAGCTGATTTTTAACTTAGGTCTTTGTTTAACGGTTCCCCTACGGCTCCTCCCCTTGTGTGATCTAGTATGTGGGCTCACTGGGGCGTTTATGAGTGGTGCGTTCTCGTCTTGGTTGTGTGGTGGCGTTGCTGGCCAGTGTGTAGTTGGTGGTGAGTTGGGTAAAATTTCAGGTGTGAGTATGACTGGGTAATAGAGGTGTACTGGCCTCCATAGTAACATAGCATGATATTGATAAACATGGTTGCAGTTACATACGATTAGTAGGGCATAAATACACCATATGATGCAGGCGCTGATGTGGGCCATTTTTAGTGGGTAGCTCGCCTCACAATACAGGGTGGTAAGCTTCGCCTTAGGGGTACGGTTTATTCCATTACGTTCAGGTATCTTTATAGCACCTGTCTTGGCAAGTTACGTTTAGGCAGAGTAAACAGTGATGGGTGCTATTAGCAGTACTCTTGGGACACAAGATGCTGATTCAGAGTCTATGCAAGTCAGTTAGGCATGATAATACCAATACTCAGCAAGATTTGCCGCTAACTGTATGAGGTATCTAGATAATGTGGCTAACTGCAATACGTGAATTTGTGCCATTGAGAATTCATGTCTTATACGTTTAGCAGCAGTCACGTGGAGGTTAATTTTATAAACTCTCGTATAGTTAGCACACATTTTTATATGCGTACTTGATGCCTATTTTATAAAGTCAAGTACTTGACTTTATAAAATACTAGCATAAATGGCCAAAAAGTAATAATTTAAGGCATAATCACTGATGCCAGCGTTAGGGCTGGTATAAATGTCCATGTCTAAATTTCTAAGAGATTTGCATAAATACTTAGGGCCCTTTTATTGAAGTGTGCTGTGGTTTTGCACCGTTTGCGCCAATACCATGAAAATTCATGCACATGAAGTGCAAAGCCATAGTGCTAACTGTGGGGGGTGGGGAGGGGAGGGACAGCATGTTCCTGGCAGTTAACCCTCAGCGCCATACCCCAACGCAGGGCGCTATTATCATGGATGCACTTAACTCCACCTATTGGAGTGGAGGTAACTGCCCCAGCGCCAAGTGCCACAGTGACAGTGCACAATATTTACCCCATGCTGACTGCAAGGCATTTGCCACACTCACTCTTTGCCCCTAACCTACCTATTCACCACCCCAACGTGCGAGTTGCAATTAGTGCGCGAATCACTGCTTGGTTACTGTCCTGCCCCTAGGCTAACAGTTACCATGGGCTTGAGAATGCGGTTATTACACACCCAAGCCCCACACTAACTGCTTAGCGCTCTTTAGTAAAAGGAGCTCTTAGATTCACGTCCATTCTTCACATGTAATTCTAAGTGGCCTGTTATAAAATTACCTCCTAAACATACAAGTCCTTTTGAACACTGAACCGAATCTCTACCTCCCAACGTAGGCTCATTCAGTCTGCCCACTACAGCACAAAATACCCTACAGGATCTTGGGTTTATACTTCACTTCCACACAAATGAAGGTCCGCTTTTCTCTCCTGTGCCTTACCACCTCCACTGGAAGGCTCTTATATCTATTCTCCATCCTTTCTCTAAATAACCTTACTTAGTTTCCAAGCCTCCCGGTTCTTATATCATGACCCCTTCATTTCCATTTCAAATTTTGGGGTCCAATTTCAGGGTCTGCACTGAAAGCTCTGTGAACCATGTTCTCTAAGATGCCCAAGAGCCCGCCATCCATGTTTCTACCATTGGGGTGATGCAGCAATATTGTGGTGTTTCAAGCTGAAAGGGGCAGGAAAGATTTGTGGGATTCACGGGTGATCTGTGTGTTCCTGGCAATTTAAACCGTGATACTGCTGTACTGTCCATGGTGATAGGAACACAAGTCGCTGACTCCCGTGGACCTTAGAGGGCACATTGCCTAGAAGATGAAACTTTAGGACTTAAATATATATACCTAGAGAAAAGGAGAGATAGGAATCTGATAGATACATTCAAACACCTCATAGGTGTTAAAAAATGGAGAGGAAACAATCCTTTTTCAGTGGAAAGGAAGTCTAGGACAAAATACGATAAGAAGATCAAAGGGCAGACTGGGGTGCGCATCTGTTAATGTGCATTTTGTTTGTTAGTGCATCTTAAAAATGTAGCACATGCTAAATTGATTTAATATGCACTAATTAACTTAGGGGCTTGTTTACAAAGCCGCGGTAGCGGTTTGCGATCGTAATCGGAGCCGCGGCCCCATTGATTTCAATGGGGCTGCGGCTGCGATCGCGATCGCGAACCACTACCGCGGCTTTGTAAACAAGCCCCTTAGTGTTCCTTCATTTATCAGTTAATGCATGTTAAATCACTTTAGAACACACTAGAGATTTCTCATTAAAATGAATATCTAAAACTAAGCACCCCCAAATTGGGAAAGATTTATGAAGAAACACGGAAATGAACCAAATTTTTCTTGCCTCTGCACAATCTTAGGGTAGACTCAGGGATAGCATCAAGAAAGGATAGTGGGTATATAGAAGAGCCTGCCAGGAGAGATGGCGGAAGCCAAAAGAGCAACAGAATTTAGCAAGGAAGGCAGGTGATGAGCACAGAGGATACAAGCTTCCAAAGACGTGGAGGGAAAACCAAAGATCAACTAGGGTCCATGGTACTGTGAAAGACTAGATGAGGCTTAGAATCCTCCTTCTCAGCTGTCATGATCCATGTTTACATGTTTTGCATGGACTTGCTTGAACGCTTTGCAACATACCAGTTAGCAGTTCACTGGTTACACTGGCGGTGCTGCTGCATTGTCCACTGAGGGCCGAGATGGTCACACTGTAGATATGGCCGCACTGCAGCTCCCCGAGGATGCAACTGGTCTCTGTTGTATTGCACGTGTGCTTCTCGCCAGCCAGGCCCGTCAGAGTTGAAATATAATTCAGAGCCCCGGGGGTATCATCCCAGGATAACGTCACATCATTAGTCCCACAGTCAAGCAGGGTCTTGACATTCATTGAAGCACATGGAGCTGGGCATTACCAAACATATCAAATAGAACATTATCAGATGCAAGAAAGAATACAAAATTCATTTTTGAAAAGCTAGTGTAGAAATGTTATAATATTAACATACAATATTAACGTATATGGCACGTCTCACTGAATTTTATACAGCATTCTTTCATTGAAATATATCCAGAAAGCTTGCAATGAAAATCTTCTTGGGTAATTTATTTTCAAAAATTGAGAAGGCAATTTAGAAATTCTTTTAAACCAATAAAGAAACTATAGTATGCAAACAAGATAATATTTAGGATCACAGCTAATAACATACTAATATTCTGTTTGTCCCGATTTTATGGTAAATGGGTGCTAGGTGTAAGTTATATTGATGTCTCTTGCAAGATGTTGGGTGACGGTAACACCCGAGCTTGCAGCCTTCAGTGAACTAAGAGACAGAAGAAACGTGTAGAGAACAGATGATTCATAGTTACTAAGGCAATAGGAGAATGTACGATTACATTTCCCATCACTTTTGCAGGCACTACATTTGGAAAACAGGCCAGAGAGAACCTGTGTACAGTCTAGTCTGGTGATCATTTTGTTTTGTAAAGTAGCTGCCGCTGCTCTATAGTAAGATGGCCTCAGAAACTGCTCATAGGATGAGGGTGAAAGGGAAAAGATTCCGGAGCCATCTCAGGAAATAATTCCTTATGGAAAGGGTGGTGGATGCATGGGACAGCCGCCCAGTGGAGTGGCAGAGATGAGGACTGTATCTGAATTGAAGAAAACATCGGCAAGCACAGGAGATCTCTGAAGGAGAGGAAGGGATTGTGAAGTTTAGTAATTGGTGTGGATGGGCTGACTAGATAGACAATGGGGGTCATTCTGAACAGGGAATAGCGGGGATGTACGTTCAGTTTAGATGTACAGGCCCCACTATTCCCTGTTTGGCGATTCCACTCCAGGAGCTCCCCACACGTATAGGGCAAATGGGAGTGGGACGGGGTGGCAATGGGGAGGATAGAGGATGGTGCAGAGGCGGGGCACAACCCGGATGTACAGGATCGATTCAGGTCAGGCCCCTGTATATCGGGGGGGTCAGGGATGCACGTCGGACTTATTCCACCTCGGAGGTGGACGGGCGAGAAACTTACACGTGTATCTTTGCCATTTTACAAATCTAGATGTGTAGATACAGAGGCCTCTATTATTCCCTCATTGCGATTAAGAGAGGGAAGTAAACACTGGGGATAAAGGTGGATATCACCCTTGATCTCCTCTTTAAAAAGAAGGGCAAAAGGAGCACTTTTTTTCCTATTCATGTCGAGCAGGTGTAAATCTGGACATGGACAATTTTAGTCTTATTATTTATTATTTATTTTATTTTTACGTTTTTATATACCGCGCCTTCCAGAGATCAAGGGTGGTTTACAAACAACAAACAAACAATTACATTAAACTTATAACAGTGATGTTACAAAGAAATAATAATTTCTTTGTAACATCATTGTCTGACAAATGCGTCCCCTACATGAAATTGGGGATACACGTGCAGATTTTGGTGCCACTCTGGGCACACCCTGACACCCTAACAAGCCCCCGTGCAATGTAGACGCAATATGGACATCCACGTGTAAAATGGGTGCTTTCTAAAATGGCCCTTTACACATGGATGCAATTTACACATGTAAGTGGTCATATGTACATATGTAAATTGCAACTAAAATTTCCAAAATAACCCCCAGAGTCTTTGGTTGCTATCATTTTCTATGCTTCCACATAATTTCTAATCTCCCTCCGCTTTGCACAGATATACAAATGAGAGCAAATGCTTACCAGTCTGCAGTTCAGCAGTGGCGCTGGTCGCACTGCTGCATGTCTCGCTGACCGCTGTGACCATCACCGTGTACGTCTGACCACAAGTCAAGCTGCTGATGCTGCAGGCAGTGTCCGATGTGTTGCATAAGTGCTGCTTCCCATCAGGTCCCATCAGTGTCGATATGTAACCCGCGGCGCCCTCAGCCGGGTCCCATGATAGGGTTGCTATGTTACTGCCACAGGCCAGTTGTGTATCTACATTCTTCGGCGTGCATGGAGCTGCGTACGATGGACAGGTTTAATGACCCATTACTTTTTCTACAAACATCACTGTCTCTTATCCAGCTAATTTACACCATTTGGGAGGTTGAGGTACAGCTATACAAATGTGTTTATTCACTGGAATAAGATGAAACACTCATTCTACTTGGCCTGCGGTGTTGCAGGAGGTCAAGATGCACACTTGCTCATGAGCAATGCAGAGCTTGAATCACATTTATGAAATCTGATCCCTCGTAGTAGTACCTACGTAAGAGGCACAAGAATGAGGACATGCCAAAAGTCAAATTTCATTTCAAAAGCGTTTCTTCCCATTTTCTTCCAAAGTCATACATTAGCCGTACATTTTAATGGCAAATTATCATGCAATATATAAAAATACTGAACTTCCCCAGCTCCACTGTGTTTTGCTGATTGAAAAAATGAAGACCGTAAGTTGTGCAGGGGTTTTTTTTTTTTGCTTATTTCACTCCTAAATATCCCATGCTTTTCCATGAAAGTCCAAAGTGAGAAAATGAATGGAAAAAGACATTTTCCCCTAATATTTTCGCATGAGTGAAAGGCCTAGTTTTCACCTGTTTTGCTTCAAATATATTGCCTATCTCTAGGTAGAAAGTGTATAATAAGAGGGCGTCTGTATTTACACCTCTATGGAAATCTGAACTCTCAGCATCTATAACAAGCAGGCAAGCTGGTAACCCGCCAAAGTCTGTAACAGCGTCACAAATCCTATTCATAATTTCTTCACATTTACACTGCACCATAAAATAACACCCCTCAGAGTAAAGCGGGAAAGGGCCAATTTCAGCCAATCTTGATTTTATTTCTATGGCAAACAGCATTACGTTCACAGTAAAAAGAGCAGAAAGGACTGTGGTCTGCAGTCTGCGGTAACTTGTCAGGTGTAGACATGTTTGTCTGTGTCCCTTGCCCAGGGCTGTAATGCTCTCCGGGGTGCTGCAGCAGAGCCAGGCTCCAGCAAGGCTCAAGTGCATGATGGAGGCCAAGTGCCGAAACCTGGCAGGAGGGAAGATGGAAGCCCTGCCAGCCAGAGTGCAATGCTGATGGACCATCTGGAAGAGACGCCTGCAGCGCTCATGGCCAGCAAAGTATCCCATGTGTCACCTGAGCATGTCATCTGAGATGGAGGGGGGGTGGGGAGTCTCAAAACTGGAGAGATGGGAAATGGAGAAAAATGATTTTGGTCTTTTGGAAATCGGAGGACTAGACAAGTGGTATGGTCAGAAGACCGTCCTGAAATATCAGGGTTAAATTGTGCCGACTGTAAGCATTGATGACATTATAGCTACCAGCAAATGATGTGCAAATTTAGAAGCTATGTGAGGTCATTTTAGAAGGGTTATGTGCCATTTCAGTGAAATACTGATGCATCTGCAGCCCACACAGTTTTTTAAAGACACCATCTTGTGAGCATGGTTTGGCCAGGCCTGGAAAGTGTCTGTGTATTTCCTATTTGCAATAAATACTTCAAAAAATTCTCTATCAGAATTTACAATGTTCCTGGGCAGGCATAAGTGTTAGCTAACTGCTCGCTAGGACCTGGGGTTTGCAGGAATAATTGATGGGGCAATTGTGCTTAGATGCGCTTGGAGGCGCAGTTTTGAAAATCTGCCACTTACACATAAAGAGACACATTTACTACAACACGCTACCTGGGTAGTGCAGGTTAGTGCGCATTTTTGGCACCATGCTACAAAGTAAGACAGGCCCTGCGCTACCCGGCAGCGTGTGTCTAGGTGGTTCCTGGATGGGGCATAGACATTCCTGTCACGGTGCCGCTAGCATGTACTCTGAAAGCCCGTGCTGCCAGTGCTTGGTGGGGAATAACTACCGCCAGCACAATGGGCAGCGGTAGTTGCTTCCTGCGGTGGTTTTCATGCAGGGAACTGCACAAGCTTCAGGGGGATGGCTGTCCTCGCCTCCCTGCATGTAGCACAGTGCCCCCATGGGACTTAGTAAACCTGCCCCAAGGAACCTCAAGTGAGGCTGCTCCCAGAGTAAGGGCCTCTTTTACTAACGCCCATTAGCACATTAATCGGCGATGTGGGATGGGTAGAGAGTAGGCGTAGAGAGCACATTGCCGCTAGTGCCGGGGCAATTGCTACATGCTGAGCGACAATGTGAGTCCTAACAAGGATTCACCTAATGATTCCTCTATAGGAGTCGTTAAGTGAACCCAGCCTCGTGGAGTGCACATTAGGAAAACCCTTCACACATTGGCTTCTGGGAACATACTGACATGCCCCCATCAACTAACCTGCAACCTTTTTCATTAATGTGTATGAGATCGGAGCATTAATGGCAAATCCATAGCGGGCTTTAGTAAAAGAGGTCCTGTGTGTCACCAAATGCACACGTATTTATATAATTGCTTATAAGGCTCCAATGCTACAAGTTCAACATTCAGTAAGCTGCTGATCTGCAAAGCCATATTAGACCTAGTCCTTAGTGGAACACCAGATCTAGCACAAGAGATAAGGTTGTTGGGGCCACTTGGCAATAGTGATCATAGCATGATTGCCTTTGATTTAGTTAGTGGTGGAGGGATATTAAGGAAATCCACAGTACTACCTTTTAACTTTCAAAAGGGAGACTATGATAAAATGAGGAAAACAGTTAAGAAAAAACTAAAAGGAGAAGTTGCAAAGGTTAAAGACGTACATCAGGCTTGGCTGTTGTTGAAAAATACCATCTTGGAAGCCCAGACCAGCTGTATTCCACGCTTTAAGAAAAGTGGAAGGAAGTCCAAAAAACTGCCAGCATGGTTTAAAGGTGAGGTCAGAGAGGCTGTTGTTGCCAAAAAAGCATCTTTCAGGAAATGGAAAAAAGAGCCAAACGACGAAACCTGGAAACAGCACAAGCACTGGCAAGTCAAATGCAAGGCATTGATAAGGCAGGCAAAGGGAGAATTTGAGAAGAAGCTTGCTGCGGAAGCAAAAACGTGAAGTAAAGACCTTTTCAAGTACATTCGTAGCAAAAAACCTGTGAGAGAGTGAGTTGGTCCATTAGATGATAAAGGGGTTAAAGGAGTACTAAGAGGCGACAAGGCGATAGCGGAGAGACTGAATGAATTCTTTGCTTCGGTCTTTACTGAGGAAGATGTAGGGATGTTACCCATGACTGAAGTGGTATTTAAAGGTGTGGAAGAATTGAAGGAAATATCGATACATCGGGAAGATGTATTACAACTATTAGATAAACTGAAGAGTAGCAAATCACCTGGGCCGGATGGTATACATCCAAGGGTGTTGAAAGAACTGAAATATGAGATTGCAGACCTGCTATTAGTAATCTGTGAACTATCATTAAAATCATCTCTAATACCTGAAGATTGGAGGATCGCCAATGTAACACCAATTTTTAAAAAGGGTTCCAGGGGTGATCCGGGAAACTACAGACCGTTGAGCCTGACATCAGTACCGGGAAAAATGGTAGAAACCATCATAAAGAATAAAATTACTCAGCCTGTAGATAGTCATGACCTAATGGGAGACAGCCAACATGGCTTTAGACAAGGAAGATCTTGTCTTACTAATCTGTTATGTTTTTTTGAAGGAGTGAATAATCAGGTGGACAAAGGTGAGTCGGTTGATATTGTGTATCTGGACTTTCAGAAAGCCTTTGACAAGGTCCCTCATCAGAGACTTTTGGCAAAACTAAAGAGTCATGGGATAGGAGGCAGTGTACTATTGTGGATCAGGAACTGGTTAAAAGATAGAAAGCAGAGGGTAGGGCTAAATGGCCAATTTTCCCAATGGAGAAAGGTGAATAGTGGTGTACCCCAGGGATCTGTGCTAGGTCCGCTGCTTTTTGACATATTCATAAATGACCTGGAAAGTGGAATAACGAGTGAGGTTATCAAATTTGCAGATGACACAAAACTATTTAAAGTTGTTAAAACCCAAGAGGATTGTGGAAAATTGCAAGAGGATCTTGATAAATTGGAAGACTGGGCATCAAAATGGCAGATGAAATTTAATGTAGACAAGTGCAAGGTTATGCACCTAGGGAAGAACAACCCAAACTATGGTTACACGATGCAAGGTTCCACATTAGGAACTACCACCCAGGAAAAAGATTTAGGCGTCATTGTGGATACCATGTTAAAACTCTCGGCCCAGTGTGCAGCAGCGGCCAAGAGAGCAAATAGAATGCTAGGTATGATAAGGAAAGGAATGGAAAATAAAACAAAAGATATTATAATGCCTCTATATCGTTCCATGGTGAGACCGCACCTTGAATATTGTGTGCAATTCTGGTCGCCGTATCTTAAAAAGGATATAGTGATTTTAGAAAAGGTTCAGAGAAGAGCCACCAAAATGGTAAAGGGGATGGAAGGATACTCCTATGAAGAAAGGCTAAAAAGGTTAGGGCTCTTTAACCTGGAAAAGAGACGGCTGAGGGGAGATATGATAGAAGTCTACAAATTAATGAACGGAGTGGAACGGGTAAACGTAGATCGATTGTTTACCTTATCAGAATATAGAAAGACTAGGGGACATGCAATGAAGCTACAGGGTAAACTATTTAAGACTAATAAAAGAAAATATTTTTTCACTCAACGTGTAATCAAATTCTGGATTTTGTTACCGGAGGATGTAGTAAAGGCTGTTAGTGTAGCTGGGTTTAAAAAAGGTTTGGACAAGTTCCTGGAGGAAAGGTCCATAAACCATTATTAAGAAGGGACCCAGGATATCAATGCTTGAACCAATACAAGCATTGTGGAACCTGTGTCCCTTGGGGAAACTGCTAGGTAGATATGACCTAGATTGGCCACTGTTGGAAACAGAATACTGGGCTTGATGGACCTTGGTCTGACCCAGTATGGCATATCTTATGTTCTTATGTTAAAGATAACGGGTAATTTTATCTGGTTATTTATTTATTTAGTTGCATTAGGCTTTACACTTCATTGAGGGGATACCTAAAGTGAGATAGAATATCTAAAAATTTCAAATACAATTAAAATAGAAAATACAACAATAATTATAATCAATAATTTGCAAAAATATTATTAATAAATTCCAACCTCCAAAGAGCCACACCCATAATTCACTCTATCCACCATCATCCTTCCAGTGCCCACTTCCACCTTTAATCACAGTTTCAATTGTATCTAAGCAGATAGGTTTGCAGTTGAAAATTTACCTAAATTTAGTTAGAGGGCTATTTGTGCACCTGGAATTGTCCAGCTAAATTTACCTGGTTAGCACTAAAAACATTTGGAGGCCAATTCAGATCCGGACGGTCCACGGATGCATCCAATTCTGCTCCCACGGGGAGCAGCATGAGGCTGGGATGTCCAGGATGTGCTCTGATTCAGGCACCCTGGACATCCAGGCACTTACCTGGCTAGCCCAGCCTGGCTCCTGCATTGAGCCGCAGTGGCATGGCATCTAGTTGCCATACCACTGCGGCTCCATGCAGGAGCTGTGATCACCGGCCGGCATCAAAATCTTCTTTCCCTGCAGCCCGACCCTAGATCGGGCCTGTCATGGCCAGGGTCAGGCCGTGGTCCCTGCACAGCCTCATCTATTCACTGGGCCCCAGATCCTCTGTCTTCTGACACCCAGGGGGACTTATTCCACCTCCAAGATGGAATAAGTCCCCCGTCTAGATGGCCAACCACAGACGTACAGGGCCAACCTTGGAATCAGCCCTGTACATCCGGAGTCAGGTTCCCACCCACTCCCTGCCCTTGCTCCTCCTCCAGCCCACCCCCTCCCTCCCACGAACAGAGCTCCCTGTACAATATGCCTGTTCGTGCGGGGAGCTCTGTATGCAAGGATCGGCACCCTGGTGGTTAGCGGGGATAGATGTCCAAACCAGACGTCCATGCCCGTTAAACGCCATATGGAATCTACCTCATAATGACTAGTTAAATTGAAAACCTTTTCCGGCAACACCCCTTTTCTGATTGTTAAATTTGTGCAACCTGGTGAATTTAGGTGGATAAATGTAATCAGTCAGGAGGGGGGAGGAATTTTAAAATTCAGAGGTCAATTTTCAGGTAATTTTCAGAGAGTAGCTCTGACATGATTTTATTTATTTATTTATTTATTTAACACTTCTTATATACCGCACTATTTCTCATCAGTGCGGTTTACATTGAACATTAAACACTTGGACATACATATTTTGTCCTACGTTTACATAAAACAGGGTTATAACAAGGAGTTAACTGGGGAAACTATATACATATGAGAATTTAGCTTCAAGTAAATAATGGTTGAATCATAACAGGTTTTACAATCAAACTCAGATTACAGCGTTTTTGTACTCTGCTGGTAAGGAATAGTTAAAGTGCAGTAATATCATGTTGGTGTACAGACTGATTGGCGTTCTCAGTTGACATAGCTGGGTGAGTGTCGGGGAGGGGGGATCATCAGTTTGTGTAAAGTGTAAGAGGAACAGGGCCTTTCTAAACTGCATGAGGTCTCTGATTGCCCTTATGCTAGAAGGGAGTTTGTTCCAACACCTGGGGGCATAGCTTGTAAATGCTCTGTTGATGGTTGATTGGTTGCGTTTTAGAGATTCACTTGGTATCACTAGAGTATTTTCCGCGAATGCTCTTTTGGATCTGTTGTTGGGGGTGTGAATGAGCAGATCAACAATTGAGGTGGGTGATATTTTATTGAGTGCCTTGAAGGTAATGAGGAGGGTCTTATATAGGATTCTGGATCTTATTGGGAGCCAGTGAAGCTCTTTTAATATAGGTGAAATGTGATCCTTCCTGGATGCTCCGCAAAGGACACGCGCCACTGCGTTCATAGCCATCTGAAGTGGGTTCAGGGTGTTTTTTGGGAGGTTTTGAAGTATTATATTTGCGTAATCAAAGTGAGGTGTCACTAGGGCTTGGAAAACAGTTCGGAAGTCGTCAGTTTCCATCATGGGTCTCAGGTGGTGGAGGGTTTTGATTTTGAAGTAAATAGATTTTACTGTGCGTTTGATGTGATCATTGAAGTCAAAGATGATGTTAAGCAGTTTAGACTCCATGGTGCAGGGAAGACTGAACCTCTTCCATTCCTATGAACTAACTGAGGGCGAGGAAAAAGGAACTTAAAAGCTAGAGAGGTATCCACTGAATCTATTACGTTTACTCTGCGCACAGCCTCGGTGGTAGGAGGTTAGTGGAGGACATGGCACTGAGCAAGCCCTCCAATTAATGGGTGAAATCTCTCCTTTAGAAATGCCAAGTACTTGCTGGGCAGCATCTCCATCCAACCCACTCAGAATTGCTCCATTCCTCCATTTGTAGGCTTAAAAACACATTTTAGAAAGGCTGTATAGGTGGCTCTAATGATGTAGAAGTGAAAACATCTGAAAACCTATTCCAGTTTTAGAAGAGAGGGGTGCCCATCTAAGTGTGATCTAAAATCGTCATATTTGCATCCCTGAAGATGGATGTCACTGTTAAAAGCAGTTCCAGGCAGAAGCAGCTGCTTTCCACGTGCAGCGGGAGGAACCTTTTCAGCCACGCACACGTGGGGAAAATCGATGGAGAAATCCAGCAATTTACATGCATATCTGAGCCCTTTTGCAAACTCCGATGTGCTGCCTCTTTTAATCAAACACAACAGACTTGATATTTACATCATTTTAATTTGGAGGGGGAAATAAACATTGGAGATTAAGGGGCATATCCCCCTTAATTTCTACTGCAGAGGGATGACTGAAACAAGCACTTTTAAAATGCCTGTTGGTGTCAGGGAGCAGGGACATCGCCGAGCTTGGCCTTAAACGTGCATCCCCTCTATGAAAGAGGGGACACACGTGTATCTTTTCATTCTGCCTAGACCACATCTTCGAGACACCCCAGCACCCCCCTGTAGCCGGGACATGATTGGGGCAGACACGTGCAAAATCAGGCCCTTCTGAAATGGCTATTTACACATGAATGTAATTTACACATGCATGTGCAGGTACATCCATGTGCAAAATGCCTAAGGATTCTATAGTAAAATATCCCCCTCAGTACAATATATGGGAGGTGAATGGTGAAAAAGGCAGAAAACTAGAACACCCTCTAAAACAGTGGTATGGGGGGCCAAGGCATATGATTTTAAGGCATGAGATAGATTTGTACGCAGTGGAGTTAATATGCATGCAAATCCATCTATGCATGCCCATTAGGTATATTTTGAACACCTGATCTGTTTGTGGCCCTCGAGGACCAGCTGTGAGCACCACTGCTCTACAATCGCCTCTCTTTCCGCTCCTGGGCTTGCTCTTTGGGCCCTCTATGTTTACTAAGGCTTTGAAAACCATGAACAGGCAGTTAAATTAACTCAATGAAACCTTACCGGTTTGGAATTCGCTTAGAGTGCTGTCTGGGGCGCTGCATTGCTCACTGAATGCTGTGACGCTCACGGCGTACGTCTGACCGCACTGCAGGTCACTAATGCTGCAGGTGGTGCCTGTGGCATTGCAGGAGTACTGCTGTCCATCAGGTCCGATGACGGTGGACGTGTAACTCACAGCTCCAGCCGCACTATCCCAGGACACGGCTGCGGCATTTGTGGCACACTCGACCAATGCGCTCACATTCTTTGGAACGCACGGCGCTAAATGAAAACATAAAGCACATAAACGATATTTAGCAAAGAGTAGTGAGAATTATTTTAAAATAACCTCTACAGAAAGAGTGGTAGACGCATGGAATAGTCTCCTAGTGGAGGTAGCAGAGACGGAGACAGTATGTGAATACAAGAAAGCATGGGACAAACACAGAAGGTCTGTAAAGGAAAAAAAGGGACTATAGTAGTAGATATGGAAAGGCAGACTAGACAGGCCATGAGGTCTTTTCCTGCTGTCATGCTTCTTTGTTTCTCCTGCTGATTCAGAGTGCAGAAGGAGTCGTGCAGGAACTGGGTGCATTCATTACACAGCCACAGAGCCAGCAGGCCAGCCTAATAGCTCCTTTTAAAGAAATCAGCCTTACCTGCCGTCAGATCAAAGTGTGCTTACCGGATTGCCAGTCCATAGCTACACTGGCCACACTGCCGCACTGGTCATCGAGTGCTATGACGCTTATACTGTATGTCTGTCCGCACTGCAGGTTGCTGACATCACAGCTTGTGTCTGTGGCATTGCAGGATTGCTGTTGTCCATCAGGTCCAGTTACAGTGGCTGTGTAACTCACAGCTCCAGCAGCGCTGTCCCAGGACAGGGTCATTGTGCTCATGCCACAGTCAAGGTTCACATTTACATTCTGTGGGACGCAGGGTGCTGGGAAAGAAAAGTATAACAGGAAAAATATAGCATAAGGGGGAAAAAAACGTTCATCCAAAGAAGGGTCACCAAAGAACTGGGCAGAGAGAACACTTTTTTTAAGGCTAACAAATGTTGAACGAGATGAGCTGTGACTAGGATGCTATCCTCAGTTAGGCACTGCAATGTGAATGAACCTGAAGCTCTTTGGACAGGGGAGAAGAACACAGATTGTGTATTTTCTCTTTTTTTCATTAGATTTCTGTGTATGTATTTCATATTGAGTTCAAGGTGTTAACTAAAACAGTGTAAAGGCGCCTCTACAAGTATTCAAAAGACACTTAAACTCTTAGGGCCTGATTTTCTAAGCTTTTCCCTCATAAACACAGAATGAGAGAAGACTCGTAGTAAATCAAGCCTGAAATGCTTCTTGCCTTCTATACAAGAATTTTCAGTTCCATAAGAACATATGATATGCCATACTGGGTCAGACCAAGGTCTATAAAGCCCAGTATCCTGTTTCCAACAGTGCCAATCTAGGTCAAAAGTACCTAACAGTTATCCCAGAAGACACAGGTTCCACAATGCTTGTATTAGGAAAAGCAATGGACTTCCTGGGTCCCCTTTAACATTAGTTTATGGACCTTTCCTCCAGGAACTTGTCCAAGCCTTTTTTTAAACCCAGCTACACTAATAGCGTTTACTACATCCTCCGATAACAAACTCCAGAGTTTGTTGAGTGAAAAAATATTTTCTCTTATTAGTCTTAAATAGGTTACCCTGTATCTTCATTGCATGTCCCCTAGTCTTTCTATATTCTGATGACGTAAACAATCGATCTATGTTTACCCGTTCCACTCCATTCATTAATTTATAGACCTCTATCATATCTCCCCTCAGCCGTCTCTTTTCCAGGTTAAAAAGAGCCCCAACCTTCTTAGCCTCTCTTCATAGGGGTATCCTTCCATCCCCTTTACCATTTTGGTGGCTCTTCTCTGTACCTCCCTATCCTCCCTGCTAGTGCCCCAACACCCGCAGCTCTGGCCCCCCTTTTCCCTGCTGCCTGACCCAAGGCTGGCCTGCCGTACCCTGGATCGGGGGCAGGGACCCCCCGCACCCGGCTCTAGCCCTGGGGGGGGGGGGATCCCCGGGCCCAATCGCAGCAAAAATGCTGCTTATTCCATCTTTGAGGTGGAATAGACAGCACGTCCCCACGAGCCCGGCAGCATGTACAGGGCCGTGACCTGAATCGGCTCTGTACATGCTGCCGGGCTGGTCCGCCCCTGCTCCACCCCGTCCTGAGCATTGGGACATACAGGGAGAGCCAGAGGGGGAATCGGGGCCAGGCGGCTTACGGGGCTGCATGTCCTGCCATTTCTGCGTTTCTGAATGACCTCCTAAGGATAATAACCTCCTCAATTGTCCCTGTAAAGGGCTGGCTGAAATTATCACTTTTTTAAAAATCTAAATTGACAGGAATCAGGTGTAAATCCTAACATGAACATTTTTGGTCAGACACATGTAGATTTTTGACCCACTAAGGCTACATCCTAACACACCCCTTGTAACTTCCATATAGTAAAGACATCCACATGTAAAGTGAGCCTTTCTAAAATGGCCCTTTATACGTGGATGCCATTTCCCCACGTAAGCACCAATATTTATCGACTAGCGATTCTGAACTAATGTTAGCCCTTCCTCACTTCCTCCTCTAGTGCTGTGTATGTGCTCTAGCTCTACAACTCAACCATGTTCCCTGTGCTTCTCCCCTCATGAACAAAGACAAAAGCACCCCCGCCCTCCCTCCCTCCCTTCCCCCCCTACTCCTCACACACATTCATTAGTGCCCACTATCATGGGTTGACAGGGGCATGGGATCAGAGTATAGATCTGTGAGCCAGAGACTGGAAGGACTTTCTCAAGTCACACACAGTACATTGTTCAGCTGTACTTGGATTTCAGTAGATGACTACTACAAGCAGAAACAGGACCATGAATCTTTAGAATGTGCTTTCTGTGAATCTGATACTGCTATATTTGAACTCTGTCATATTTTTATTATCTATATTATTAGGTACTTGGACAAATGTTTTCTGTCCATTCAGTCTGAAATTCCCATTGGGTATAAATCTACAGTTAAGATTCCTCACAGATGTAAAGCATATATCCAGCGGGCAGCTGATAGACACATTGGTGTATTTTTATTTCCAACTAAAGGTTCACCTCTAGGGAAAATATGTGACACATGCTGTCCCGTAAGTATACATGATCTCTGAGCCTTCTACAGCAGCAAAACCTGCTGGTACAAACTTACCGGACTGGAATTCAGTAGACGCACTGATCGCACTGCCACAGGTTTCACTGAAAGCTCTGACCGTGGCGTTGTATATCTGACCACACCCCAAGCCGCTGATATCACAGTTTGTCACTGTTGTGTTGCACAAGTGTTGCTCTCCGTAGGGTCCAGTCACGGTGGAGATGTAATTCACAGCCCCGGCAGCAGCATCCCAAGACAACTCAGCAATATTAGTGTCACAACTGAACTGCACGTCCAAATTCTGGGGAGCGCATGGAACTAGAAAAGGCATGCAATAATGTGTGATATATGCTGGGGAAAGGGAATATATACAAAAGTTCTTCTTTCCAATAAATGGCTTGGTAATAAGAAAGAGATCTGAGAGGTTGATACAAGGGACAGAGAGAAAGCTGGGGGGTGGGGGCAGGAATTATGATAGAAGAATTCTGCATTTAAAAAGTTCTACTTCTTTTGGTATTCAAGTTTACCCAAAACAGTGATCATACTGTGTTATTTAGACAAAGAAAAATATGCAGAATTTTTCAAAATTCTATAACATTTCACACTGAATTTTTAATTATTCTGAGCTGACTTCCCCTAGAAGTCATCATTCCTTCAGTTCATCAGGTTTTGGCAGGCTGGAATCTGCTCACCCTCCCAGCAAGAGCGGTGCGCTGTCACACAAGCTGTGTCTGAGCTCTTCCTGCATAGGACTGGTCATGGTAATCGGGACATTATCGGGAAACTGTGAGGAGCTAGTTGCTCCTCTGCACCCTGCTGCCATGGGTAAGAAGAGGAGCTCACAGAATAACTGCGCAAGGCAGCTTTCGATTTGTGTGATGCAAACACCTAGTGAGTGAGACTCGGCACGCCTGTAACTTTATCAGGCTGCAGGAGTGGGCCCATCGATAGGCAGACTAGGCAGTCACCTAGGGGGGCAGCTTCTGGGGGACAGCAACAGGCTAAACAATAAATTCTGACAGCCAGGTGGGGCATTAGGCTCAAGGTTTGCCTAGGGAACCAACACCTTGAACCAACTCTGGGGCCGGCCCTATTAGTCTGCCATCAGAATTATCCATAGAGTATGAACTATATCAGTTTCCAGGAACACAAAGAGGCCCTTTTACTAACGAGCTCTATGATGTTGCACCTAATGCGCCAATACCATGCTGCATTAGGTGCAGCACCACTGTGTTAACTGTCGGGGGCATGGAAAGCAAGATCCCAGCCGTTAATGCACAGTCCTGTGCCCTCATGCAGCATACAAATAGTGCAGGTGTAATAACTCCACCTATTGAGGTGGCATTAGATGAACCCACATTAATTGCAAGGGTCATAGCTAGTGTGAAGTGTTTACACCCATGCTAACTGGGCAGTGCTCACCATATCCACTGTCTGCCCCAACCCATCCCCTTACCACCCCTATGCACGATTCACAACCATGCTCATGGGGTGGGGGGCAGTGTCACGTGTGACCCCTCACCTGGAAGACTTCTTGATTGTGATTGGTTCTCTTGTGTGAATGTTCATCTCTGATGGTTGCCTCTGCTGAATGGTCTCCCTCCCTCTGTGTTTTCCTGTCCCCACTGTCCTATCAATTCATTATAGTTCCTGCTCCTTCCTCGTTCCCATTACTTTTATTTTATTGTATACTGCTTTGTACACCAGGCAAAAGGCAGTATAGAAAATTCAATAAAGCATAAGCAATTAGTACAGAAATTGGCCGGTGCTGTCATGGCCCCAGGCTAGCTCTGAACGCATGTCCCAGTGCACCCTCAAATATTCTAACTGTAACAAGTTTTGGAGAGAAGAGGGGGTCCATTATTTGGAGAGTGAGCCTTGTCCTTTGAAGTGGTCAGTGCAAGGGCAGGATGACCAGATGTCCACATTCCTGTGGTGTTACACATGCTGCTTGGCTGGTTTTCTGTGACAGCGGCCCCTAGATGTTAACATTTTTAATGCCAAAAAGGGTAGGATTGCTACTAATCTCCTTTGCTCTTCCTATGTTGCCTATCTTTTGCTTTATTTTTTTGTTCAACTATTCACCAGAATGAAGAGCAAGACCTGCACTTTACTGATGCAGTCTACTGCTCTTGGAGGTCCAATGGATAGCTTTACAGTTCACCTCCCTGGGCTCCACCATGCCAGATGGGTTTGACGGATTCCAATATGGCAAGACTCTGGGTCCCACAAAGCTTTTTTAATACAGTGATCGTGGTCGCTGCTTTATCTTCTGGTATGCCAAAATTCTGCCTGGAGCCACCACAGAAAGGAAGCTCCAGCGCAGCTTCTGTGGGATGACCGCAAGCGGCGGAAGTGCCTTTGCTCAGTATGAATACTGAGATTCCCGCTGCTGCTGAGGGGGTACAAAGATGCCAGTAGACATTGCCAGACTGTTGGAAGACAGACCTTGCCATGCAGTTGGCAGCATTTCGATAGGGGAGTCAGGGCACATTAGGGAAGTAAAATTTGTATTGTTTGCTGGAAGAGGAAAGGCATTGATAAAACTGAAACAGTGGCTGCTCTTCAATCTCCACCTCAAGGTGATAGCTTTGGAGATGTTATTATCCAGTCAGAGGTTATAAATGATAAGCGTTGACTGGTTGTTAAACAGATAGAAGGGGTTCTCATCATAGGACTGGAGTCTTTGAGACAAGGAAAGTCAAGCACTTGGGTCAAGATTACACATACAAGGCAACCATACTGCTGATAGAGTGGAAGGGGTATGTTTTGCACTATCGTGCGATAGTGCACAAAGCACTGTGCTAGCTGCAGAAGTCCCAGAGTATCTGTTGGAGGCATGCACAACATTTCCCCAGCAGACACCATGGTGAAAATGCAGGGGTTGCATCAGCCAACATCGCAGGTGCCACTAGTGCCATTTATTGAGGTAGCTTTAGGTGCACCCATAGTGTCTCCAACTTTGGTGATTACTGTGCAATGTTTACATGCGTGGTAATCACACATTGCAGGCACTCCCACTCTCTGTCCAAAGCCTACCCACTTCCCACCCAAGCCTGCAGCTACCACACTAAAATACAGACATTGCGATGTCTGAATTTGGACCATGTTAGCTGCCATCTCAGCGTGATCATCCTGCTTTGTCACCACAGTAGCAGCTAACGCGTTTTAGAAACATACCTCTTAGACTGTTGGTCTACAAGGGCAATGTGGTTCTCTTTAGATGGATAATGTATTTTGACATGTAACTTAGAAAATCTAGGACCTGATTCACTAAACCATGCTAACCTGTGCGCCTGTTAACATGGGTTACCATGCAGGTTAACTGCTAATACACCAATCCATGTGCAGCAACCTGCGTTGACCAATAGACAGACTATTGTACTTTGGCAAACCAGCCCGTAAAAGAATAAAATTCAGTCGAAACTTAGGGACATGTTTACTGAAGCATGTTAGGCTCTTGCAGCTAATATGGCATGTTAGTGCTGCGTTAGCTGCAAAAGCCATGCGGGAATCTGTTGGAGGCATGCACAGCATTCACCCAGCAGATACTGCACAAAAAATGTAGTTGGACAGCAGCCAGCAGGGCCGGCCCGTCCATTGAGCAAGAATGTTTTTTGCACAGGGCTCCGCATTTCGGGGGGCCCCGCGCAAAGAACATTCTGCTTTTTTTTTCTTAATTAAATTTAAAAAAAAAAAAAAGCTAGCCGCTGCCGCCGCCGCAGCATGGAGTGTCCCGCGGGGCTCCCTCTGCCCGGCGGAACTCTCCCGGCGCAGCTGAGCCCCTCTGCGCCGGCTTGCAGATACGCGAAGGGAGAGTGTCTCCCTCGCGTCTCTGTTAAGCCCGCAGGGGCTGATGGGAAATTTCCCATCTGCCCCTGCGGGCTTAACAGAGATGCGAGGGAGACACTCTCCCTTTGCATATCTGCAAGCCGGCGCAGAGGGGCTCAGCCGTGCCGGGAGAGTTCCGCCGGGCAGAGGGAGCCCCGCGGGACACTCCATGCTGCCGCGGCGGCAGCGGCCAGCTTTTTTTCTTTTTTTAAGTTGCCATGAGCCGGGGGGGTTTAAGACTGGCAATGGGCGGGGGGGGGTTAAGACTGGCAATGGGCTGGGGGGGTTAAGACTGGCAATGGGCTGTGGGCTGATGAGGGCTGTCTGGAAATGGGGTGATGGGGGGTTAGGACTGGCAATGGGCTATGGGGGGGTGGGTTAAGACTGGCAATGGGCTATGGGGGGGTGGGGTTAAGCCTGGCTATGGGGGGTTAAGACTGGCAATGGGCTGTGGGCTGATGGAGGATGTCTGGAAATGGGTGATGGGGGGTTAGGACTGGCAATGGGCTATGGGGGGGGGGTTAAGACTGGCAATGGGCTATGGGGGGGTTGGGTTAAGACTGGCTAAGGGGGGGTTAAGACTGGCAATGGGCTGTGGGCTGATGGAGGCTGTTTGGAAATGGGGTGATGGGGGGTTAGGACTGGTAATGGGCTATGGGGGGGGGTTAAGACTGGCAATGGGCTATGGGGGGGTGGGGTAAAGACTTGCAATGGGCTATGGGGGGTTAAAGACTGGCAATGGGCTGTGGGCTGATGGGGGCTGTCTGGAAATGGGGTGATGGGGGGTTAGGACTGGTAATGGGCTGGGGGGGGGTTAAGACTGACAATGGGCTAGGGGGGGTTAAGAATGGCAATGGGCTAGGGGGGGTTTAAGACTGGCAATGGGCTGGGGGGGAGTTTAAGACTGGCAATGGGCTAGGGGGGGTTAAGACTGACAATGGGCTAGGGGGGGGTTAAGACTGGCAATGGGCTGTGGGCTGATGAGGGCTGTCTGGAAATGGGGTGATGGGGGGGTTAGGACTGGCAATGGGCTATGGGGGGGTGGGTTAAGACTGGCAATGGGCTATGGGGGGTGGGGTTAAGACTGGCTAAGGGGGGTTAAGACTGGCAATGGGCTGTGGGCTGATGGATGCTGTCTGGAAATGGGGTGATGGGGGGTTAGGACTGGCAATGGGCTATGGGGGGGTTAAGACTGGCAATGGGCTATGGGGGGGGGTGGGGTTAAGACTGGCTATGGGGGGGGGTTAAGACTGTCAATGGGCTGTGGGCTGATGCCGGCTGTCTCGAAATGGGGTGATGGGGGGTTAGGACTGGTAATGGCTATGGGGGGGTTAAGACTGGCAATGGGCTATGGGGGGGGTTAAGACTGGCAATGGGCTGTGGGCTGATGGGGGCTGTCTGGAAATGGGGTGATGGGGGGTTAGGACTGGTAATGGGCTATGGGGGGGTTAAGACTGGTAGTGGGCTGATGGGGTGGGGTTAGGACTGGTAATGGGCTATGGGGGGGGTTTAAGACTAGTAATGGGCTGTGGGCTGATGGGGCCTGTCTGGAAATGGGATGATGGGGGGTTAGGACTGGTAATGGGCTATGGGGGGGGGGGTTAGGACTGGTAATGGGCTAGGGGGGGGGTTATGACTGGTAGTGGGCTGATGGGGGGGTTAGGACTGGTAATGGGCTATGGGGGGTTAGGACTGATAATGGGCTATGGGGGGCTAGGGCAGGAAATGGGCTAATGGGGAGGGGTTATGACTTGAGGTGGGCTGATGTGGTTAGGACTGGTAATGGGCTGTGGGCTGATGGGGGGTTTAGGACTGGCAATGGGCTCTGGTGGGCTGACTGGAAATGGGCTGATGGGGGTTAGGACTGGAAGTGGGCGGATGGGGGGTTAGGACTGGTAATGGGTTATAGGGGGGGCTTAAACTGAAAATGGGGTGATGGGGGTTAGGACTGGAAGTTGACGGGGGGCTAGGACTGGTAATGGGTTGGGGGGTTGCTAGGACTGGAAATGGGCTGAGTGGAAGGGGAGGCTTGAACTGCAAATAGCTGATGGGGAGGGGGCTTGGAATGGAAATGGGCTGTGAGGGAAGGGAGCTAAGACTGAAAATGGGCTGATGGAACAGCTAGGATAGGACTGGAAATGGGCTGTTGGGGGGAGCTAAGATTGGAAATGGGCTGTGGTGGGGGCTTGAATTGAAATGGACTCATGGAGGGGCTAGAACTGGAAGTAGGCTCATGGGGGGCTTGGACTGGAATTGGGCTGAGTGGAGGGGAGCTATGATTTGACATGGGCTTATGGTGGGGCTAGGAAATGACTAGAAATGGGCTGATGGGGGGCTAGGATTGGAAATGAGCTGATGAAGGGACTTGGACTGGAAATGGATGGGGGAGATAGCACTGGAAATGGACTGATGGGGGGCTAGGACTGGAAATGGGCTGATGCAGGGACTAGAAGGGAATGGATGCTTGGTGAGACTGGAACTAGAAGGGAGCTGATGTTGGGGGAGGATTAGAATGGGATGGGGCTGGGAGAGTAAAATGGAGAGGGGAAAAAGATTTTGTGTAGGAGGGATGAAAAATCTACAATTGGCCGGGTATTGGGAGAGTAAGTGGGGATTGAGGATGGAGGGGTAAAATTTGTGTGGATGAAATAGGAATGAGGAAAGAGCAAAAGGAGAAAGATTAGTATGTTAAAGCAGATGTAGAGAGAGAGAATGGAAAAAAACTAGAAGAGAGAAGAAAGGACAAATGGACAGCAAATGATGGAGAGTTAGCAGAAAACATGAAGAAACCAGAAGAAAGTGGCTGGACCAATTGCAACTGAAAAAAAATGCACAAAAGGTTGAAAGATATCTCTTTATTTTGAATTTATTAACTGGAATATGAAAGCTCTGGGAAATGTGCATCATTAACGTCTGCGCTTTGTTTGGTACAAGAGGAAATTAATTTATAGTTTTATTTCTACAGTGTTGTTGTACATTCCAAGTTTGGCTTTTGGGGTTCCCAGTTTAATTATTGCCTTCCTGTTTCTAAATTGTGATTCCTTGTTTGGTGATGGTCTATGTTCTGCATGTGTAACTGAGCTGAGGTATTCTGTTTATGTAATTCCTATTTGACGTTGCCACTTGTTCTCTTTCCCCAGTATTCTCTGAAATGTATTGGTTTAATATTTGCAGTGTTGTCTTTTGATAGGTAGGGTCTGGTGCTTTGTGAGTCCTGGTAATGCTGTCAGGATACAGCGGGTTTGCTATGGGTTCTAAATGGGCAGCGTTTGTAGTAGTTCCTAATGTGCCTGGCGGTTGGCACTGGATTATAGTAATGTAGAAATCTTTTAGTCTTTCTTTATCCATACACTCATTAAGAGACATGTTTACTAAAAGTTAGTGTATGGTTACATTATGCAAATATTTATGCAAATAAGGCCACTTATGCAAATGAGGCCCCGCACCGAGTCTCCGCACATGGCCCCGCACCTCTCTTGGACCGCCCCTGGCAGCCAGGATGCAGCTAACACCACCCACTGAGGCGGGGCAAGTTGCACCCACACTGTGCAAAGCCATGCTGATACTGCACACTGTTGATTCTTGCCTTAACCTCATGGTACTGATATGCCTACTCTCTGCCCTCACCCCACTGCTAACATGCGTTCTGCAGATGGCACAGAAAATCACTGTGTCATCTGCATCTGTCCTACATTAGTGCTTTCCAAGTGCACCATTTTAACAGCTAACGCAGTTTAGTACACCTGTCCCTTAAAGATGTTAAAGTTCCTGAAAATACAGGGGTATGTTTACTAAGCCGGGCTAATGGTTGACCTGTGCTATTGGCAACCAGGTCCCATGTTATTCAATGGGACCTAGTTACAAATAGCACGGGTTAACCGTTAGCCCAGCTTAATAAACATACCCCGTAGTCTACTAGTTCTTAAGAATTGTTTAGATGATATCTGAAATTTGAAAATTTCTGAAATTTCTATTCCACCAGTTGTAAAAGTTTATTATGTTCCAATTAGAAGACCGCAGAAGGCAGGGGATGAGATGACATCTCAATGATATCTCCAAATCTCTTCAGGCAACGTATTTATTCAAAATTAAAACATTATTGTTTTGATTTTTGTTGCAGAATTCCTGCTATCTAATATTAGATTGTTATCATGTTATAACTATATTGTTATAACTATATTGAGAAGGTACAAGGTGGAAAACTGTAGTTTTCATACTTGAGAATAACTTATAAAGTAGAGCTTTTCATTGCAATATTTTGGCCCAACTTTGTAAAAAGTACAACAGCAATGACCAATTCATCGAGCATGAGTTTATAAAAATTTACATCTTGTTCCCATGAAAGAGTTGCTGCTAAATGACCTGATGAAAGTCTTCCATGAGCAGTGAAAAGTGACAAGTTTTAGTTGATCCGGACAAAGTGTTTCCATCAGGGATTTAACTTCACAACAAAAAGCAATTCCATCTTCAAAGGCAAATTAATCCACAAACTCGGAATGCCTATTTCTAAAAGTGCACACTTTGGCTTTTTTCTGAAGAAGATTCCAGCCTTTCAGTCATGACCCTGATTGTTGCTTTGAAAGATTCAAATCTCTGACGAGATCATTCAAATCGCCTTGGTCCAGTAAATGTGGTTCAGAAGAGGAACCGGATGCCTCAAAGCTTGGATCCTGCATTACAGCAGGATCCAAGTCGGTTGATATAGTGTATCTGGATTTTCAGAAAGCTTTTGACAAGGTCCCCCATCAGAGACGTTTGGCAAAGCTAAAAAGTCATGGGATAGGAGGCAGTGTACTATTGTGGATCGGGAACTGGTTAAAAGATAGAAAGCAGAGAGTAGGGCTAAATGGCCAATATTCCCAATGGAAAAAGGTGAATAGTGGAGTACCCCAGGGATCTGTACTGGGTCCGCTGCTTTTTGACATATTCATAAATGACCTGGAAAAGGGAATAACGAGTGAGGTTATCAAATTTGCAGATGACACAAAACTGTTTAAAGCTGTTAAAACCCAAGAGGAAAGTGGAAAACTGCAGGAGGACCTGGATAAATTGGAAGACTGGGCATCCAAATGGCAAATGAAATTTAATGTGGACAAGTGCAAAGTCATGCACCTAGGAAAGAACAATCCACACTATAGTTACTTGATGCAAGGCTCCACATTAGAAGCCACCACCCAGGAAAAAGATTTAGGAGTCATCGTGGATAACATGTTAAAACCCTCCACCCAGTGTGCAGCGGCGGCCAAGAAAGCAAACAGAATGCTAGGTATCATAAGGAAAGGGATGGAGAATAAAACAAAGGATATTATAATGCCTCTGTATCGCTCCATGGTACGACCGCACCTTGAATATTGTGTGCAATTCTGGTCACCGTATCTTAAAAAGGACATAGCGTTATTAGAAAAAGTACAGAGAAGAGCCACCAAATTGGTGAAGGGGATGGAAGGCTACTCCTATGAAGAGAGGCTAAAAAGGTTAGGGCTCTTTAGCCTGGAAAAGAGACGGCTGAGGGGAGATATGATAGAGGTCTATAAATTAATGAATGGAGTGGAACAGATAAACGTGGATCAATTGTTTACGCTATCAGAATATAGAAAGACTAGGGGACATGTAATGAAGCTACAGGGTAAACTATTTAAGACAAATAAGAGAAAATATTTTTTCACTCAACGTGTAATCAAACTCTGGAATCTGTTACCGGAGGATGTGGTAAGGGCTGATAGTATAGCTGGGTTTAAAAAAGGTTTGGACAAGTTCCTGGAGGAAAGGTCCATAAACCACTATTAAAAAGGGACCCAGGATATCAATGCTTGACCCAGTACAAGCATTGTGGAACTTGTGTCTTTTGGGGAAACTGCTAGGTACGTATGACCTAGATTGGCCACTGTTGGAAACAGGATACTGGGCTTGATGGACCTCGGTCTGACCCAGTATGGCATGTCTTATGTTCTTATCATCGTCAACATCATCAGCATTCATTGGTTCTTCTTCTTCTTCATCCTCATTCACTGTAAGATTTTCTGGAGGCTTTGGCACTGGCAATTCTTGACAGTGAGGCTCAGGCCTCATGGCAGATGTTAAATTTGGGTAATTTACAGTGTGTTTTGATTTTGAAGTAATGCCTGCAATGTTTGTAAGGCAAAAGTAGCAATCTGTCAAGTGATCTCTTGGCTCCCTCCAGATCACTGGAACAGCAAAATTCATGTGTCGAACACCCTTTACCCAACCTGTTAGGAGTCTGACACAGGTAATACAGCAGACGTGAGGCGCCCAATTTTTGTCCTAGTCACCGACTTGACATCCAAAGTACAGCTTATAACATGTCTTAACAAACGGAGTAAAACGTCTTCTCTGCTTCTTAAAAGTAACCTCACCGCAAATGTAGCAAAATGAATCCGGACGATTAACACACTTTCGAGGCATTGTTAAACAACTACAAGCGATAACCGTAATATTTATTAACCAAATGCTGTTTATGAAATAGATTAACGCAAACTCACATCCATTCAGATTCTGTTTTTTTCAAACAATACAAACCACAATCGCTGACGGTGGCAGAAAGCATACCAATACATGACTCAGCGTTTTCTGCTTGTATCAGCCGGACCGGTAGGGCAAGGGGCCTGCTTAATTAATTATATTATAACTACATGACTCATCATTTTTGGTTGTGGCTGACAACATACAATAATAATTATGATGGAATTTTTCGCATTCAACCTTTGTTTACTGAAACAAAACTGTAACGGCTAATTTACTGTAATGTACATACTTTACTAGATGATATCTCCTGAAGTATGGGTGATAGAAAAATTCTGATACCATATTTGTAAACAATGGGAAAAATTACATATGAAACAGGTCAGAGCGGGAAAAATTACATATGAAACAGGTCAGAGCCGGTCTGTGACAAAAATTGTGTTGACCAGTGTTCTAGAACAGAGGATTGTCGACTATTGATTCTTCTAAATATAGCCTAAAAGCTGTGCTTATCCACAACGGAAATATTTTACCATCAGTTCCAGTAGCTCATGCCACCAATATGAAAGAAACTTATAGCAGTATGCATCTCCTGCTAACAAATGTCAAGTATGAAGAACACAAGTGGAATATTTGTGGCGATTTAAAAGTAATTGCCCTCTTGCTTGGACAACAGCTTGGTTGGACAAAGTATTGTTGCTTTCTGTGTGAGTGGGACAGCAGGGACAGGAAAAATCATTACATCGGGAAACAGTGGCCAAAGAGAACATCACTAGTCCCAGGCCAGAAAAATGTTGCACATGACCCACTTGTGGAGCTGAATAAAGTATATCTACCTCCACTCCATATATAAAGTTGGGTCTTATGAAGAACTTTGTAAAAGCCATGGATAGAAGTGGACTTGGATTTGCATATCTAAGAAAGACATTTCCACGAATCAGTGAAGTGAAGATCAAAGAAGGGATCTTTGTAGGACTTGATATTAGAAAACTGATGAAAGATGAAAACTTTGACGGTCAGTTGAATGAAACTGAAAGAGGTGCATGGGAGTCCTTTAAGACTGTTTGCCGCGACTTCTTGGGAAATAACAAGGCAGACAACTACGCAGAATCAGTGGATACTCTACTGAAATCTTACCAGAAACTGGGATGTAACATGTCTTTGAAAATGCACTTCTTGCATTCACACCTGGATTTTTTTCCTGCAAATCTAGGAGCAGTCAGCGATGAACATGGGGAAAGGTTTCATCAGGACATTTCGGTAATGGAAAATTGGTACCAGGGCAAGTGGAGCTCCAGTATGCTTGCAGACTATTGTTGGACCCTTAAAAGGGATGTTCTTGAGGCGCAATACAGCAGAAAATCATATACAACTACCTTTTAGGAGACATTACGTTACAATATACATCTATATACATCTAATGTAAATATGAGCAACATAGTCTAAATTTAAACTACATGTCACTCAAAAACATTACGTGACGGAGAATTTCTAAGTACGTATCTGAGTTCGTAACCAAAAACAGTACTAGAATCAGCCATTTTCATTTCTGTGACAGAAAGCTTTTCTAATTTTGATTACCAGCGTAAATTTATAGAAGAAATAAAATACTTTTAAGAGACCTATGGAGCCACTAGGAAGGGAAGGAAAGCAGGGAAGGAATAAAAGGAAAAGTTTGATAATGTCAGTTGCAGTATAGAATTTATTACAGAAAGGCATTTACTTTCCGATATTCAATTCATTGCTATTATGCTTCTTTCCCTCAGTACGAGAATTTGCTTCCTATCCCTTCCACAGCAACCTCCACTCAAACTCCTTAATCATTGAGGCTGTGCTCTGCCACCGACTGACAGAAGACAGTCGAAGCCATCTCCTATCGTACAGCACTCTCTGCAAACACTTTGGGGGGTGTTTACTAAGCCGCACTGACTGTCAATGTCCAAAGCAATTAGAAACTAGCCTTATTCATTTTACCTGTTTGTAGCTCAGCGGCAGCGCTGGCGCTGCTGCACTGTTCATCAAGAGCTGTTACGATGACGCTGTACGTCTGGCCGCAGTGCAGGTCGCCGACCTCACAGGCTGTGCTTGTGGCATTGCAGGAGTGCTGATGGCCATCGGGTGCAGTCACAGTGGAAGTGTAACTCACAGCTCCAGCAGCGCCATCCCAGGACAGCACTGCCGTATCCATGCTGCAGTCAATCTGTGTTTCCACGTTATTTGGAACGCAAGGAGCTGCATATTAACAATCGGTGTTAGTTAAAATGGCCTATTTTCAGTTTTTGAAAAAAAAACCTATGGGGGGGGGGGGGAGTTTCAGCGGCGGTGGCTAGCGCTTGTGAAGCACATAGCCATAGCTGCTGAAGACTAACCCGGGATATCCAATGCTGGGGCGATATCCTGCCGCAGAACCTGGAAGCTAACCGGGCACTGGTGATATTGAGCCGCTGCTCTGTTAGCTTCCATGGATAATGTTAGGCAACATTTGCCACACCTGACTTTACCCAAGGGTTGCTAACCGGGCATCAGCTCAATATTGCCACTGCCAAGTTAGTGACGGATACCACCTCCAGTCTGCCCTGGAACGCCCACGACATACCCATGAGTTAGTGCCGCTATATATCCTGTTAACCGGCATTTACACGGTTTGCAGGTCTGCCTTTGACTCTCCCCCCCCCCCCTATAATATTATGTTTTACGAGGAGGGGCTGGTAAGTCTCCATCCTTGAAATGAAACAGAAAGCTACAGGCCCACTTCAGTTCTGGAGATCTAAATGATCTCTCTGCAGTTTCGTACCAAATAAAACAAAACTGCAGAGAGATCATTTGCACCTCCGGAACTGAAGTGTGCCCATAGCTTTCTGTTTCATTACAAGGCCAGAGACTTGTCCCCCCCCCCCCTTGTATTGTCTAAGTTAACTTGTTCTATACTTAAGAACCAATGGCAACCATTTCTGCACTGTACCTATAGAGCTAGTACGAGGCCCAGACAAACCTCCCACCTTGCATCCTGCTCCATAATCCTTCAAGTCCTTGGTTCCCCTTTCCCCCTCCTGAGATTCTGATAATTAAACTCAGCAACCCTGATCACCCTAGAAACACTCATCCTAGAATCATCCGATGAAATGCATAATTGGACATATTGGGCCTGATAGCAGCGGCCGCTAGTACTACTAAAAGCGGCTAGCCACCACCGCTGAACAGGATATTCAATGCCGAGACCATATCTGGACCCCGGCATTGAATATCTGGGTTGCAGGATTGTCATGAAGCTAGCCGGGCAGCGGTGAAAGTTAAGGCAGCTTTTACTGCAACTGAGTTTCGCCGCATTGCGATCACCAGGCGGCGGATTAAAATTGCCACTGCCTGGTTATCGCTGGGTGCCACCCTCAGAATGCCCGATGCTAACAGGTTGGCATAGAGATGTGCAGCAGCAGCAGCAGCATCCACGGATATTCAGCCCCCAGCCCAGGAGATTACCATGATTAGCAGCTGTGCTAACCGTGTTGATCCCTTTGAATATCGGACCCATTGCTTTTAAATACACGTTGTTTCATAGATATAAATCCATAATGAGGGCACCCTTCTTGCAGGTACAAATTACCCCCTGATGTTTCTCCGAGTTCATGTGGCTGACTGTTTTGCTTTGACTGTAGTTGCTTTTCTGCCACTTCCTATAAACTGCCGTCTTAGGCAACCACCTAATCTGCTTAATGGTTCAGCCAGCCCTGTGTACCTACTCAATCAGATAGCTCTGGGCATTGAATCATGATTTAGGGAAAGGTTCCTGAGCTCTGGCTTTGCAGATCTAAGACTGCTATTCCAGCATCTGGATTTTCCTGGTCAAATTAGGCAGCTATTATTAAAAATTAGCGCTAGTTGACAAATGTTGGCCACCTCCCAAATTAATCCCAGCCCCATGGTCACCCATTTTTAATCAGCTAAATACGTTTACCTTGTGGCTGGTCGGAGGGAGCCCATTTTTAGCCAATAAAATGTAGCCAACTTCTGGAGTTAGCTGGTTAGAGTTTTGAAAACTAACCTTCTAGAAGGTGAATTTATAAAACCACACCTAGTTAATGCGTGTTTTTGCACACATCTATCGCACCCATTTGATAAAGTGAAGTACGCACATACTTAACTTTATAAAACAGGAGCCTAAGTGATGTGATAAACATGGCATATCTAGGCGCGATCAGTTACACCAGTACTAGGGTTGGCATAAATGCCTGTGCCTAGATTTTTAAAGAACGTATGTCATTTATAATATTTTATAACTTATATGTGTTTCACCGCCAAAGCTCTGTCCCTGTGCATATCCCCAGTGAAAGTATGTGCCGTCAGCCTGACATATAGCAAATGGCTAAAGTATATGCGTAAGGCTGTTCACACATGTAAATCACTGAAAATCGGTGATTACGCACATTGATGGCACATAATAGCACGGCTCCTTTTAAAATGGCCTCCTAATGGCTGATATTCAAACAGCATGGCAGTTATTCACGGCACTTAAATATTAGTGGGATATCAGCAGCAGTCATTGCATTGGAGCTGCCTCTGAATAGCTGAGTTGCGTGGCTCTCTCCGGATAAGTGCTGGCAGAACCGGCGTCACCTTCGCTCCACTCACGGACCACCCCTGCACTAACTGGATAATACAGCACGCCGAGTATCTCTCTCAAAACCCCTTATCTGGACCCCCATTGGCCGTCTGGATGAAGAATTCGAATATCGGCCCTAAATGTCTAAGAAGCCCGAACAGCTTATACAAACATTTCAACTTACCAGTGTGGAATTCAAGCACATCCAGGCTGGCGCTGCTGCACTCGGCACCGAGAGCTGAGACAGAGGCCCGGTATGAATGACCACACTGCAGCCCGCTCACACTGCACTTTGTGTCTGTTGCGTTGCATGAATAATGCTCTCCATCCTCTCCAGTCACAAGCGAAACATAGGACAATGCTCCCAGAGTATCACCCCAGGACACAAACGCCGTGTCCGTGCCACAGTCAAGCCACACGTCCACATTCTTTGGTATGCAAGGAGCTAGAAGTCAACAGAATAGATCAGACGGACATTTTATACTAGTCTCGTTAAAGAAAGAAACATTTTTCTACCTTTGACAATCATCATCTGCTAACCTATGTATTATATTCCACACACAATAGCCATCCCCAATGAAGGAATTTTCCTTAAGGAAAAAAGAAAAAGTCAGATACCTGGGTCAATGACAATTTCCTCACTGATGAAACTTTGGCATTGGCTGCCTATCGCAACAACTGAGGCTGTGTACATCTCTCCACACAGAATGTCGCTCATAACACACTTGTCCTCCGTTGAATAGCAGGAATGCGTCAACCCGCTGGCCGATTTCAACGTTGCTATGTACATCTCAACTCCCATGCTCGAGCTTTGAGTCCAGGATACTAGAGTTGTCTCATTGCCACAATCTCTTGCTGTCAATAGGTTGGTAGGAGTGCAAGGCACTGGAATCAAGGAGAAACACTGTCCGCTTAAGAAGCCATCGCAGAATGTTCTAGTAACCTATAAAAAGGCGCTATCTTCCAAATTCCTGTCAAGTATACACTTAGGATGTTTTCATGTTTAGATGAAAACACAGAAGGTGTGAACAAAACTTTTGAAAATGAACTGCTATCATGATACCTCCTCTCAGAAATCCCTAAGCACATAAGAGGAAACCTGCGGAAAAAAATAAATCATTCTTTACCTCTGAAAGCAAACAAGATCTCCGATCCCCTTTTCCCCCCAAATTATTAGCAAATAATAAGGGATCAAGATTTGTTGAGGAAGAATTAGAACAGCCCCGCAAAGAAGATGTGGGAAGGCTTAAAAGAAAACCAGCTTGTCAATAATGAAAGTTGACTGACATAGGATCCAAATTTTAAAGCCAATTTTCCTGGTTACAACACAGTGATAGGGGAAATTATTATTTTACTCACCTGACTGAAATTCAATTGTCTCATTTCGGAGGCCTACACAATGCCCATTGTCTGCTGTGACAGACAGAAAATACAGCCGGCCACACTGAATATCGGTGATTTCACAGTAGTTACTTTGAGTCTTACAGTTAGCCACGGGACTACCATTTTCTTCCACAACGGCAGTGTAGGTGAGTGACCCCTCGCCCTCCTGCCATGTAACTTGGAGTTTATTGTGGTCACAGTTCAGGTCACCTCTGATTTTCTCCAGACTACATGGCACTAATGAAATAAAATAAAAAATATCTGTATAATATTGGTTCTCTCTTACCCTTTATTCTTGTTACTGTAAATAAATTATTATTTAATCTCACTTACAGATAATTATTGCTTGCTGTTTCCCCTGTAAGTATTAAACCAATTTCATAGACCACATAGCACCAAAATAGTATCCTGAATTATCCCAACAAACACTATGGGGGTCTTTTAGTAAAGGGCACTAGCTGCCACCATGGGTCTAACGCACGCTAAAGGCATGCATCAGACCTGCGTTGACAGCTAGTGCAGGACCATGAGAGCACTGCTGGATTATGGCACTGTCCATGGCGCATTAGGGTTGCAAGTGGGAGAGTTAGGGGTGGAAAGTGGGCAGGGTGAATGCCATGTAGGCAGCGCATCCATGTTACCTGCATGGTGGTCTAGTAGCAGGGGGACACTCACCACCACCTCCATAGGTGGCAGTGAGTGTACCTGCACTCTTCGAGTGCTGCAGAAGGGCCTCATACACTGCAGCAACTGCCAGAAACATGTTTTCCATGCTCCCAGCAGTTAATGCTGTTGTGTTGCCCTAATGCACCATGGCTTTGCGTCTTAGGGTAGCTTTAGGTGTAACACCATAGTGCCCTTTTATAAAAGAGCCCCTATAGGTTTCAACCCCTTAAAGAAGGTAACCCAGAACATTGTCTTGTGTCAGTCTTGGACCAACAATGAGCTCAACTTTAAGACATGGTCCAAAGAAGCCTTATTTCTCTATTGCAGTGATATTACCAGTGTGGTAATCATGACACTGCGGGAGCATTTATCAAAGAGATTCTCTTTTCAAATTTGCCCCCTATCTTCAGGGCTGGGAAAAGTATTGCACTGTTCACAGCATTCATGCTTTTCCCTGAATGGAAACAGGGAGCAAATGGGGCATGGTTGAGGTAAAATCAGGGTCATCCTAGCAAAAAACAGTCAGGGAGTTTATTTTTAATTCTTCATGTGTACTTCACCTGCACAGTCTATGGGTATTCATATACACACAGGTCCCAATGGACAAGATAATTTGAAAGGGAAACTCTAGGGGGAGTTTGAACATGAGTTTGCAGGCCTATGGATAGAAAGTACCCATGAGCCTGAAAGCTATGGGAGGGGACCAAAAATAATATTAATATTATTTTATTTTCCCTCTAACATTCATTTTTAACGAATTTAGTGCTTTCAGAAGTGATAGATTGGCAAATTGAAGCCCTCCATTTATCCACAGAGCAGATATAGTTTCTAGGGATGTGAATAGGGCAAATTATTTTGTTTTATATTTGTTTTGTTTGGGATTTTTTTCCCAAGGGAAGAAGCAGGGGGGAGTTAGGGGATTCCTTGGGTTAAAAAGGCCTTGATTACGAAGTGAAAGGGCGTTTGCTCCCCGTGCATGGTCTTGACACAGGGCCTTGGAAATCCATGCAGGATTTGTGTACCTGGTCTAAGTTCTGCCAGGCCTTGGCCAATAGTGGAGTGGAGGAGTGGCCTAGTGGTTGGGGCAAGGTACTTCAGGCCAGAAGGTCGGGGGTTCAAATCCCACTAGAGGACAGCAACCTTGGGCCGGAAGGACTGGGGTTTCTAGTCCCATAGGTGCTCCTTGTGGTCTTGGGCAAGCCACTTAACCCTCCATAGCCCATGTTCCCTGTAAAATAGTTCTCTGTGTGCTGTGCTTTCCTGTCTAATCAATGTGTTTATACCTCAAAAGTTTCCTGTCATGATTTGACAATTTCCAATCTGTAATCAAAACTGCTGCTGATCGCTGGAAGTAGCGGTATACAAATGTATACTAAATAAATAAATAAAAATAAATAAATAGAGGCTGACTGGATTACTACCTAGAGTCAGCAGTCTTTCAGGTGTTGGAAAAAGACAAGGCCAAAGAAAGGAAATGGAAAGGAAGGCGTTGCTCAAGCATCCTTCATATCAGAGAATCCAAGTGGAAGTCTGGAGGCTTTTCCCAGGAGGTATTCCTGCCACTCAGTAAAGAATGGGAGTCAAACTGAAGGGGGGGGGGGACATGTCTAACACTAACACAGTGAAGGTTCATGGAAAAGGTATTTTTTAAGAGCCCTGGAAGGTGGCAGGAGACTGAAGAAAGTGGATAGTAGGGAACTAGTGGAGTTTCACAGGAATGCTAGAGGAGCCTAATACCCCTTGGAAAAAGAAGGAAAGTGGCTAAGACCCACTAATAGGGAACTATCTACCTCATTAATCAATAGGAATTGTAAATACTGTTTGGGAATTAATTACTAAGAAAGTGCTGTACACCAGCTGTTGACTCTTATTTTGTTCACTAACGTAGAGTCTCAATTACATACCAGTGTGTAGAATTAAGCTAAAGACCCAGTGAAGGACTGGTGTGTGCAGGGGAGCTGGGTCATCAAGTGGATAGACACTGTAGGGTCTTGGAGATTTATTCTTCCCCTTGTGCTCTCTAAACCTAATGAAAATAAAAATCCACCTCAACAAAAAGGGGGTTCATTTGGGATCCTCCTACACGCATATAGGTCCCCACAGTTTATAAAATTTCCACCTACAAGTGCAAATGACACTACATATGTCATTTGTTCCTGATCCAGAAATGCAGATTTGGGGCCCCTTTTACTAAAGCCTGCTATGGATTTGCCATTAACGCACCAATCTCATGCACATTAATGGCAAAGGCAACAAGTTAGCTCTCAGGATGTGTTCAGTATGTCCCCAGTAGCTAACACGCAAAGGGCTTTCCTAACATGCACTCCACGAGGTCGGGTTCGCTTAACAACGTCTATAGAGGAGTCATTGGGGGAACCCATGGTAAGAGCTACATAAAAGACATACATCAATTCAAAAAAAGAACTCAAAACCTACCTCTTCACAATCCACTTTGAAATCCCCCACCAACAGAAAACTTCCCCCCAACATCCACCGAAACACCCCCACAGGACTCAAGACAGAACAAATGATTAACGTAAATAATTCTCTTATTACTATCCATTTACTCACTGCAAATGTCTTATGCAAACTGTTGTTTTACTGCGCCTTGTAAATAGTTCCTGTAATTTAGTTCAGTTAATGTACCATGTAATCTTACCTGTACATAATTTAAACACTGTTCCATGTAAACCGCCCTTGATCTCTGGAAGGGGCGGTATAGAAGAAATTTATAAATAAATAAATAAATAAAATAAGAGCTGCATGGCCACTGAGCACTAGTGTCAATGTGCTCTCCATGCCCACTCTCTGCCTATATCCTGCCCAATCCGGCAATTGCCAATTAACATACGCTTTAGTGTGCGAAGGCAGGCACTATTGAATGTTAGTGTTCTCGACAACCTAAAGCCTTGCGTTAAAATGGCCATTAACCAACTAACGAGCTTTAGTAATAGAGGCCCTAAATTTATGCAAGTTTGTTTATATAATCACCTGAATGTTTTGTGCTTGCCACTTCTACGTGCAACTCCGGGCAGTGCTATATGCATTGTGAAAAAGTTCAGGCCTTTTATAAAATATTTGCCTACTTTATGCAACCTGACTTAGGTGCCATTTACAGCACTCAGCTTATGTTGATAAAGGATGTGCATATATTAGTGCACAACTGATTCATTAGTGTGCCTTAAAAAATTAGTACATTCTCAATTGATTTAATGTGCATTAACCTATGAATTAATGAGCATTGTTAATTAGCATATGTTGAAAAGTTCTAACATATTAAAATGTTTTTTATTAAAGCAAACAAAAAAATCAGGGAAAAAAGCCCAAACAAACTGAAAATGAACCAAAAATTGTTGCCCTGTGAATATCCCTATCCTCTGAGTTTCCAATGTACTATATGCAACTTTATCTCATGCATACTCATTGTGGATATCCTTAACATTTGACTGGCTGTGAGGTCCCCAGGACAGGTTTGGGAAGCCGTGCTCTAGCTAATTCTGTTTATTTTTAGTATTCAATTTAGGCTTAGATTCTTGTGCCTATATACGGCAGATGCAGACAAACTAGAAATCTTACAGAATTTGTTAATGGAGTACTTGGATTATCTGGGGTTTTCAAACATATCAGATATATTAAACCAAAAGGTTTACCTGTCTGGAACTCAATGGAAGAACTTGAGTCACTATTACATTTGAAGTTTGTAGCTGTGACAGACACGGAATACAACAGGCCACAAGGCAAGTCTGTTAAGTGGCAGCTTAGATCGAACGATTCACAGGAATACAGAGTCCCATCACTTGCTACAGCATCAACCAGGTATTGAATGGCTCCATCACTTCGGTCCCACTGCACCTGGGCGGTGGCGCTGTCACAGTCCACCTGAGCTAGAACGTTCTTTGGTATGCATGGTGCTGGAGGAAAGGGAAAGATCACAATTGTTTGGGGCCAAAAATGTCAGAGTCTTTACTCAATAGATTATTACCACAAAGAAAATAGCTACAAGTTATAGCAGTAAGGTGCAGTCATAAACCATCTTACCAATCTTACCAATGAGAGTAAGCTTCCCTCTTCCAAATCTGAAGAATTCTCTCCAGTGGTGACTCCAGAAGAACGTGAAAATCTACATATCTGTAGATCTATTTTTTTCTGGGGCTCATTAATAGTAGATCTCTAGCAACCTGATAATCATCATTTTCCCCAGAACAATTTGACCTTATCAAACTTCATTCCTCCTCAAGAATCAGTGATAAGGTGCACAGTAGAATTTACAGATGTGTAGGACTCTTACAGGAGTCATGATGCGTACACTTCTGCTATGACTCCTGGAACTCAACTGAGACCATGAATCTCATTTCACATAGGCCACTTTTAAGTCCCTACTGATCTGAGCTGGATTTGAATTGGTAACTTTGAGGTTCAAGGGTTGTAATGTTGTAATTCCCTTCAGTTATCTAGTTCTCACACTTAGGGGCTTGTTTACAAAGCTGCGGTAGCGGTTCGCGATCGTTATCGGAGCCGCGACCCCATTGATTTCAATGGGGCCGCGGCTCCGATAACGACCACGAACCGCTACCGCGGCTTTGTAAACAAGCCCCTTAATTTCATTATTCATTTCATTGGCATTTTTAAAGGATTTGAACAAGTACAAAGCAAAAAAGGAACTGTAGTAGCTGATATGGAAGGGCATACTAAATAGACCATATAGTCTTTTTCAGCCGCCATGTTTCTATGTAAGTCCTCTGGGGAGAGGGAAATACTTACCTTATCTGATTGTAATTCACCTTCAACTGCTACTGGAGAGGGGTGAGCTAAATACAACTAAATAAATAGAATGACTGAATCCCCTAACTAGAATTAACATCAGATAAAATTACTTACATAGTTTTACAAGATGCATACATTTAGTTGTAAAGGCAGCAGAATAGTACAGACCACTGGGGCCATGGCACAACCAACAGATTCAGCAACTGGTCAGCTGGGGGAGTAGAGGTGAAGGATGGCTTGCTTGTCCTGCCTCTCAAACAGAAAAGGTGTTCTGCCGCCCGAGGGCATAACTTGGTTGGAAGAGAAACCTATGAGTGGGAAGAGTCAAGCTGTACACTTTATGTTCCCATTAGAACAAGTTCATGGAAACATGGGTAGTTTGTGTCTGAAGGTCAGGCTGCTCTCTGCTGGCTGAAATGTGCAGTATGTGTACTGAAACTATGCCAGCATAGTCAACCATGAAGACTTCTTTGTTGGGGGGCAGGATTGGGGCATTAGTTTCCTCCTGCTCCTTTCAGCAGCTAGTTAAGTCAGAGCTCACCACTATTGGGTTATGATGCCATCAACCTTCATTTCTAATCGCATAAGGATTTTCCCCTAAATTTGTAATCCTCTCCCAGGTCAGTCAAATCATTGCATGACAGTCCTTGACCGGGGCCTTATGGAAATGAGCTTATGTGGACCCTAACCCCGACTATTAGGTGTTGCTGTTGAGCCATGACTGCAAATCCTTCCCTCCCCCCTCCCCCCTCCCCCCCCTCCCCCCCCCCGCCACTTTAGGTGCTGCATCTGTTGCATCCCCAGTTGAGCCTGGCCCAGGAATCAAACCCAGTTCTCTGTAATGACAGTGCAGGGCGCCCATCCCTAGAGCAGTATTTCACAACCCTGCCTTGGAGGCAAACCTAATGGATCTGTATTTTAGGACAGCAACAATGAAAATAAAATTATGTATGAAGTATAGTTGCATATGCCGGGTCTTTAATGTATGCAGATATGCTTCATGCATATTCATCGTAGATATCCTGAAATACAGATCAGGTAGGTGTACGTCCAGGTCAGTTTGGGGAAATATTGGTGTATAGCAATAACCCACAAAAGAAAAACCATTTAAAAGAAAAGAAAACCAAATGCATGACTGTATAAAAAATAGTAATTACTGAGAATATAATATACCTGTGGCAGTCTCCTCACTGAAACTTCTAGCACTAGGACAATCATCGTCGAAGGCGACAACGCTGGTGGAAAGACTTTCTCCACACTGCACGCCTGTGATTACACAGCTGGTTCTGAAGGAAGTGCAGTTGTAAACGTTCCCACTGCTTCCCTGCACTGTGGCTATGTAGGAAAAGGCTCCAAGTGCTTCTGTCCATGTGATGGTTAGTGTGTGATCCAAACAGTCAGACACCACCTGGATATTCTGTGGGTCACAAGGGGCTGGAAGCATGCAGGAGAATCAGGTTAATCTTTCAGATTTTTGTTTTTGACTGCAAAATGAATTGATGTTACAATGGTTTCCTGTTATCAAAATGACAATGGACATTAAAAAATACTACCATCCCAGTCGGAATTCTGGTTTGCAACTAAAATCAGTCCTTGGTTACATATTATGAAATGGAAATGTAGCTAGTTGGGGTTTATTATAGCAGTCCCTATCAAGGACTTGATTCACCCCCATTGTGCCAAACAGTGCCAGATGGTCAGGTTTTGCCACATACCAAGCTCCATGAAAGGTTTTATTCAGGAGCTATTCAAAACCATATTTAGCATGGTCAGAAAAAGAAATGTGTGCAGAAGGTGAAGCAACTCATAGATGCTCAACTAATGCCTTCTGTTCTGCCTGCAACCTGGGCCACTTGGACTTAATCACCCCCATCAGTATGTCTCCTTTATCGACCTTCTGGAGATCTTCAACCCCGTTAACTTTCTTTTCTCCTTCTATCATGGATAACCATGGGAGCTGGGCCATCTCACCTTGTTTTGTTTTGCTTTATCATATTCTATTGGGATGGTAAATGGAGGAAGGACCAGTGTTGGAGTCATTGCTTTGCTTTTAAAGAGACGTTTATAGCATGTATCCAATAGTGGAACCAAAGGAGCACAATAGCGTGCCATAGATCTCCACAGTGCCCAGGGGCAAAAGTTTACATTTGCGCCACCCAATACATCACCTCTAACCGCCCCATTCCCTGCCCCTCCCCAGTCTCAGCTGGCATCAGGAGAGCATGGCTGACAATGCAGTGAGTCCCAATGCACCTCTATATCTGTTCTTTGTACCACTGATGACTCTTCTGATATTTTGCCCATGTGGTTCACAGCTTAGGTCAGCTGTTTGACCAGAAGAGACACTGGCAACAGGAAGATCAAATTAGAAAAGCTCCTGGTCTGCCATGCTACCAGGTCCACAATTAGTTATTTGCCACAACCTCCTTACAGGCCTCTAATGAGGTGAACTGAGTCTTAGCAGATCATCGAGTGTATTCAGATGCTTGAAAACACAGCTGCTATTCTGTTTGAATTTTCCTACAAGTTAACCACATCAAATCAGCAAAGTAAATGCTTACTGGAGCACAACATGGTTCCAGAAACTTAGAGAAAGGCTCTCTAATTTAATAAAATTTATTGACATTTTTTCATCAGAAAAAAAACTGAAAATGGCTCAACATTGACACTGTACACATAAAGGCTCATTTTAGAAAGGTCATCTATGTGTAATCTGGGATGTTCAGGTCATAACGTCCTAAATTCTGAGGATGTGGCGGTTATGCAGATGGGCATGTGTACGTGCCTCCTAAAATCATTCTCGCTCCGTCCCCGAAAGATCCACGTTCATGCCAGCAAACAAACTGATGGACTTGTGCATATCGATAGACTCAGCCATGTGCATGTTTTGGCTTCATTTTAAAAACATGCACATGCCCAATATGGACAGCAGTGGCCAAGCAAAATAGACGTCCCCACTGCAGATGTTTGGGAATATTGGGATGGAGACATCTATCAGGCTGCATACACATTCCAACCTACCATTTTTCAAATGGAGCTGTGCAGTGGCATGTCAACCACAAGACCAACGTTGTCATTGGCCTGCATGTTTCCTTACCCTTGAGAAACTATCTCGACTATGTGAGTGCCTTCTTCTGTATTCCCACATGTGTTTGGGTGCTGAAACGAGTACTTTTCTGATGCCTATTCATGACCTGGAGCAGGTATAGACATGGACGGTGCCACCCGCGGGCAGAGACGTACAGGTATTTTCTAAAATCATGCATGCAGGTGTATCTTTTCTGGACCGACCAGGACATGCCTCCCCCAACCCCCATGCGACAAGGATGTCATTGCACCAGACATGGTCGGGCAACTTCTGAGGTTTCTAAAATGTCTCTGTGGATGTTTTTGTAATTTGCACATCTGAATGGCCACTTTCAGCCATGCAAATCTTGAAAAGGGCTTCTCAAATGACTCCAATTTTGCGTCGTGTTGGAGTTGGCTGGGAAAAACCACAGTGACTCATTTGGCCACCTGTGGATAATGTCAAATAGTAGAAAATGCAATTTTCCTGTATCTCCTCCTTCACCAGCCTGACTACTCGCTTGTTGAATTCTGCATTCTGATGGGTGTCTTCATTTCACTTGTCTTGGTGTGCTTACCTGTCTGTATTTTGACTGGCTGACTGCTAGAACCATTCTTTTTCCCATCAAAGGCATACACGCTCATTTTGTACTCTGTGCCGCATTGCAGATTTATGAAGAAGCAGGTAGTTTCATGGTTGGAACATTCTTCTTTGCCCCCATCTGGCGCAGATGCAACTGCCGTATATTCAATTGCTCCCTGCACAGGCTTCCAGTACAAGATGATGGTGTTAATGTAGCAGTCACGCTCCACTGTTACGTTCTCTGGAGCACATGGTGCTAAAAGATAAGCAAGATGTAAAATAAAATAAATTGGGATGAATTAAAATTAAGAATTTGTGTCAGAGAAACAGCTTGCTTGATAAAGTAGTATAAGGGGCCGTAGTTTTTAACTCTCTTAACGGAGGAAATTCTATGGGAGGGATGGTGAGGATGGTGCTGCTGATATTTTTACTGTGGTTTTCGCTCTAGATAATTGGAAGAAGGATAGGACTGGAATCTTACTGGGGGCAACATGTAATCCACCGTGATCAGCACCAAACATAAACAATTTAAAATAAATCAATTTTGAATGACCAAACATAATCAAGAGTCTAGTAAATATTTTTAAGTAAGATTTGGTTTCAAGACATGAGAATGTTGCCATCTTCACTTTTGCAAGCTTGGAAAAGACAAAAACCACGTGACTCTAGTTTAGCTATTTTTGAAGCTGCCAAATTACCCATGAAGGGCCCAATTTATGTCTTTTACGGAGCTGATGGCGGGCAAAATATTAGGAGTTAATGGAACTTCCAGGTCTGCTTTCTCTGGCCTTATCTGCTGAAAGAAGCTAACCCTGGGCCTGAAACAGTAGCATGTCAGAGGTATACAAAGTCTGAAGTGGCTTCCAAACTCTCTAGGTGAGAGTTTTCCAAAGATTAGCTTCAAGTGTGCCCTGGTATTTTTCCCATGGAAAATATTGGGATAGTTTCCTTTGTTTAAAACTGGAGCAAGTTTTGCACTGGAGTGAGCCCATTGCCGAAGGCTGACAGGAATTTTAAAAGACAAGAGTTGTATCTGAGGAAGGTAAAAGAAGAAAGTCCCAGCTCTTTGGGTCAGGTTCACTAAAGGTTAATGGCGTTAAGTAACGTTAGCAAGTGTTAAGTGCTGCCACTGCCCATTCATTTCTATGAGTCATTGCAGTACTTAACGCATGTTAACCTTGTTTAAATACATCCCTTTATATTCTTAAGGGGTCTGTTATCTCTCCACTTCGGATTCACTAAATGCCCCTTATTAATTCATGCAGCCTCGTGCCTGCTTATATTGGTCCCACATATTTCAATTAGGATTGCCAACCAGCTAGTGTTTGGTCAGCTTGGCCAGTATTAATTTAGGGGAGGGCAGATCTTTGGGATCTTACAAAGATCTGCCCTATGGATTGTGTTGGAAAGAGGAGATGGCACTGTCATCCATACTGGTGTGGACTACAGGCCTCCAACTCAAACCGAAGAAATAGATTGCGAATTGATTATAGATATTGCAAAGATAGCCACAAGGGAGGAAGTGATCATATTGGGTGACTTCAATCTACCCGATGTGGAATGGAGTATTCCTTCTGCAAATCTGGAAAGAAGTAAAAAAATTGTGGATGCCTTCCAAGATGCGTTACTTAGACAAATGGTGATGGAACCGACCAGGGAAAGCTCAGTGCTGCATTTACTGCTCATCAACGGTGAGAGCATGTTGAATCTCCGGGTGGGTGCTCCTGTGAGCATCAGCGATCATCACACTTTGTGGTTTGAGAAAAAAAACAAGGTGCAGTCCAATCATAGCAAACTCAAAGTCCTAGACTTCAAAAACACTGACTTTAGTAAAATGGCCAAGTACCTGAAGGAGGAGTTGGCAGGGTGGGAGGGGATAAGGGGAGTGAAATTGCCATGGACTAAACTAAAGGTGGCAATAAAAGGGGCAACAGATAAATATGTAAGGAAAGTAAATAAAAATAAGAGGACAAGGAAACCTCAAAAGATCGCAAACAGAGGAACACAGAAAGGAATACAGAATCAAACTAAAAGAGACAAAAAGAGAAATAAGGAAAGCAAAATCAGAGGCAGAGGAAAAGATGGCTAAAGATGTGAAGTGTGGCGACAAAATTTCTTCAGGTATATTCAGGAGAGGAGGAAAATCAGAGATGGAATTGCAGGACTCAGAAGTGCTGGGAACGGACTTGTGGAAAGTGACATCAAAAAAGCAAAATTGCTAAACAAATACTTCTGCTCTGTTTTTACTAAAGAAAATCCTGGAGAAGGACCACTTGTGACTCCCAAATATAAAAATGGGAATGAGGTAGATACCACACCATTCACAGAAGATGACGTGTTAGAACAATTTGCAAAACTGAAGGTGGACAAAGCCATGGGACTGGATGGGATACATCCCAAGATATGAAAGATCTCACAGAGGTTCTTGCAGGGCCTTTAAAGGATGTTGTTGTTTTTTATAAATTTATACTTTATAAAGTTTTACAAAATAAATCAAGCAACAAAGCTTACAGAAAAGGAGAAATCTTCCAGAAACAGTTCATAGAAGACAAGAGAAAACCAGGTTCACCTATAGTCCACATTAAGAGGAGAGTAGTGCATTAATACACATGGCAAACTGAGGAATCACCATGATAATTCGAGAAAAAAGGAAAAATAGGTCACTGGATAGAAGAATACAATAATTATTAGCAAGTACATCAACCTACAGCCGGGGTTGTAGATAGGGGTAAACAAGAACTAATAAATGCCGAAAGGGCTTCAGGATGAAGAAATATATATTTCTTAGAATTGTATACAACAACACACTTACAGGGAAAACGTAATTGATATGTCCCCCCAATCTGCAATACCCCAGATTTTAATAAAATAAGTTGTTTGCGCCTTTTCTGTGATTCTCTACAAATATCCTGGAACATAGAAACTCTGACCCCATAGAATAGAGATTGACACTTCTTAAAGAATGACTTAATTAGCCACTCCCGATCCGATATCAAAGCAAGGGAAACTAATAACGTAGCCATTTTCATAGAATTCCCAATGGGAGAAGCATTGAATCAGAAACATTAATAACATCTATATCTATACCAACATCATCGCCTATAGATCCCGGTTCTTTCCTAGATTGTGGTAAATAATAAACCTTCGCAATAGGAGGCATTAAATCAACGGGCACAGCCAAAACCTCAAAATGATACTTCTTAAAAAGGTCCAATAGAGAAGTCCCCAGAATAACCGTAAAATTCAAGATTTTCAAATTGGCGGCCCTTGCTGCATTCTCCAAAACTTCCATCTTGATCTGAAGGAAATTATTATTCTTAACAAGAGCCGAGGAAGTCTCAGTCAGAGAATTTACTTTATGATGCAGTTCTTGTTCTTGCAATTTGAAATTATCCAAATCAGAGCAACAGTTCTGTACCTTCTCCTCTAGTGACGACACCCTCGCTGATGATCTGGCAATCTGGGCAGAGACTGCAACAGATAGTGCTAAGATTGTGTCCCAAATAGAATCCAGTGTAACAGTCTTAGGTTGAACAAGCACAAATGAAATAGCAGGTACTTCCACAGAAGGCAATGCACTTAATTGAGTAAAACCAGACAAATCCTGCTGTAGGGAGTCACCTTCCACCAACTCAACACCGACGCCAAGGTTCTCACTCGCTGCCTCAATTTCCACTGTTTCCCGCCAACCACCAGTGGGAGTTTTGCCTTCCGAGTCCCCCTCTGGGGAAACAAAGGGAGAGAATGGAGAAGACGTCGGAGGTTGTGGTGGAGATCTTGCTACCGGAGAGAGCGTGGTGTCTAGGGCAGCCGGAGATATCACTTCCTCACACGAGCCTCCAAGCCCCGCTCTAATCTCCTTTTTATTCTCCTCTGTTTTTAACAGATCCTTGGAGACAGGAGAAGTTCCTCAGGACTGGAGAAGGGCTGATGTGGTACCTCTTTACAAAAGTGGTAACAGAGAAGAAGTGACAGGCTACAGGCCGGTAAGCCTTACCTCGGTGGCGAGAAAAGTCATGGAGGCACTCCTGAAAGAGCGAATAGTGGACTTTCTCAAAACCAACAGGTTGCATGATCTGAGGCAACATGGTTTTACCAAAGGACAATCTTGCCAAACAAATCTGATTGAGTTCTTTGACTGGGTGACCAGAGAGCTAGATCAGGGGCATGCGATGGATGTCATCTACCTGGATTTCAGCAAAGCCTTTGATACTGTTCCTCATAGGAGGCTTACCAATAAACTCAATAGTTTGGGAATGGGTCCTAAGGTGGTGAACTGGATCAGAAATTAGTTGACTGACAGATGATGGAAGGTGATGGTAAACAGAACTCACTCAGATGAAAGGAGGGTGATTAGCGCGGTGCCCCAGGGTTCGGTCCTGGGACTGGTACTGTTCAATGTATTTGTGAGTGATATTGCTGAAGGACTGAATGGAAAAGTTTGTCTTTTTGCAGATGACATGGAAATTTGCAACAGAGTGGATTCCCCTGAGGGAGTGGAGAACATGAGAAAAGATCTACAAAAGCTGAAAGAATGGTCTAATGCTTGGCAGGTACGATTTAATGTGAAGAGGTGCAGTGTCATGCACTTGGGAAGCAGAAAGCCAAGGGAAATGTACGCAATAGGGGGCGAGAGGTTGGCGTTGATGGACCAGGAGAAGGACCTTGGTGTGATTATTTCTGAGGATCTCAAGGTGGCGAAACAGTGTGACAAGGCGGTGGCAAAGGCCAGGAAGATGCTGGGTTGCATACAAAGAGGAATTACCAGCAGAAAGGAAGAGGTACTAATGCCACTGTATAAGTAAGTCACTGGTGAGGCCTCACTTGGAATACTGTGTTCAGTTTTGGAGACCATATCTTGCAAAGGATATAAAAAGACTGGAAACAGTTCAGAGGAAGGTGACCAAAATGATTTGGAGCCTGCGTCAGAAGCCTTATGAGAAGAGACTTGAAGGCCTAAATATGTACACTCTGGAGGAGAGGAGGGACAGCGGAGATATGATTCAGACCTTTAAGTACTTAAAGAGTATTGATGAACAAACAAACCTCTTCCAAAGACAGGGAAGCTGTAAAGCTAGAGAGCATTACATGAAGCTGCAAGAAGATAAACTGAAAGGCAATGTCAGGAAATACTTTTTTACTGAAAGGGTGGTGGATGCTTGGAATGCCCTCCCGATGGAAATGGTGGGGGCAAATACAGGGACAGAATTCAAAATGGCATTGGACAGACACATTGGATGCCTTTATAGCAACAAGATAAAATAAGCATAACTATCTCATATCTCAACAAACAGGGGTGCCCTACACGGAGCGATGGGTATACTCCTACACAAAGACGTGGGGAGGGGTGACCTGCACAGAGCAGCAGCTGCACCTACTTTTGCTACCTTGCTGGGCAGACTAGATGGACCATACTGGTCTTTATCTGCCGTCATATACTATGTTACTATGTAAATACTGGCAATCTAAATTTTACTTGGTTTTTAACTTCTCGTTTATTATGCAATGATTGGTGTTGCAACTGCTTAATTTCTAAGGGGTGAAATTCAGCAGTGATGGCCAGCGCTGCTAATGTGGCTGTTCATCGATGCTGAAAACTAGCCCCACGTATTCAATGCCGGCACATATGACCACCGACATTGTATATCCAGGTTGCCGCACACCCCGGAAGCTAACTGGGTAGCAGCAATAATGAGCTGCTGCCCGGTTACCCCCATGGGTAAAGTTAGGCCAGCCTTTGCTGTGTCTTGCTTTACCCGCGGGTCACTAAACAAGCAGTGGCTCAATATTGCCGCTGTCCAGTCAGCGATGGGTGATGCTTCCACTCCGCCCTGGAATGCCCTCGGAGCACCCCAATGCTAACCGTGTGGCATTGGGGTGTGTAGCAGAGGCACCTACAGATATCCAGCAGTGCTGAATTCCCCTCTTAATGGCATTTACACAGTTTGCAGGTCTGTAAACTGTGCAAATGCCTCTGAATAGCCCCCCTCCCATATATCTGCTTAAAACTGTGCATCAAGTAAAATCAAACCATCTGTCTCTCAAGCCTGTAACTCCAAAGTTTGAGTACCTCCTGCGCCTCATCACATTTCTCCTTCCCATACCCCTTTTTCTTCCTTTTCCAGAAGCCTTGCTTGAAGCCAGGTTGCTGCATGGAGCCACCCTGAGCCTGGACTCTGCGACTGGAATGGCAGCAGAAGCCTGGCTGTAACTGTAGGGAATGACGCAGCGCCTACATGAACCTTTGTGAATCTATGCAATGTCATCTTGTGAGCTGCATACCATGAATCAAACTAACATGGATTATCTGACTCTTAGGGGTATATTTACTAAGCAGTGGTAGTGGCTTCCATGCAATATCAGAGCCGTGGCCCCATTGAATTCATTGTGGCCACGGCTCCAATATTGCACGGAAGCCGCTACCGCTGCTTAGTAAACATGCCCCTTAGACTTGTTATGATACAGTGAGACCTGAAAATGCTGATATAAAACAAGGCATAGTTATTTCTTTAAGACTGCAAACATGGTGTCTGTGCAGACGTAAGCAAGCCATGCTGCGGAGACCTTAAAGAAACCATGTGACCACTGAAGGCTCAATAAAGCAACGAGGTTCTTTTCCCAGAGGCTGTCTCATTACCCGATTCTGCCTTGTAAATGATTGGACTGTGAAGGATAGCTTGTGATTCACTCAACTGGTACCAGTAAGGTCCGGTACTAGGCAGAGCACCATTTCCAGAATCCTAAGTTCTATGTATGTGATTGATAAGGATGCCGAGAAAATGTTTTAAGAGGAATGTTTTAGAAAGACACTGGCTTTTTCTGCCATACATTACTTTGCTATTTGTCCTAGTGTTTTGCCTTTAGCTTTCGAGACACCACCCTGCTCGTATAGTCATCGGCAGACTGTTTTGAACCTTCTGCTCCTTTTCCATCTTCAGCCATCCTGTGGGTCTACATGCAGACGCAGCTCACGGTTCTCTTGCACAGAGATTAAAATCTGCTAGAGCTTGGGACACCATAAATAATTTTGCCTGGAATCTTCAAGTAAAGTCAGCAACACTACATAAATGATACGTAGTAGGAGCAGTAGTAGTAAATGAAACTATTATGAACTGTAACTACCTCCTTCGTATACTGGTGACATCTCTATTCCTCCAATAAATATCTGAGAAAATGAAATCTTGTAATTCTCTCATTGCCAGACAAGTACTAACAGCCCAGAGGGATAAGGAAGGAAATCTCTCCAAAGCAAGTAAGCCGCAGCTTCTTACAAGACCCTCATTTTCCTTCTTCTTTGAGAAGCTTCCCACAGGAGGAAGAGGCGAGGCTATCACAGAGACTCTCAGTCTTTCTGGTAATGTCACTGTCATTTACGGTCGTAGCAGCTGGACTCAGAATTGGGACATGCAGGGAGAGGCGAGGATCCTAGAGGGGACTGGTGCAAAATCAAGAGTGGGAGGTCACCGAGCTGAGTGAGGGAATGGCGTCCCATGGAGAGGAAGAAAGGAAAAGGAGTGAAAACTATGGGGCGGGGGTGAGGGAATAGAGAGAGGAAGCCATACCAGTTTTTGTTGCTGTTTGAGTGTTTTAGGACTGGAGTATTACTGTACTAGAAATGTATTTCCTCAATGTCTATCATACTTATTCCTAGAGATCGTACGGTAGTATATTTTGGTTTGATGTGATATTGAAAGGGAGCCTAGAGCAAAACAAGTGCTGTAGTAATATTCATCCTTATCGGCTAACACAGTCACAATTAAGTCTTTCCACTGTTCCTCTGAAGTTCTCCTAAATCATTGGAAGCAGCCAGGTTTCAGACAGTGTCACAAATAGCCTCACTTGGAATAAGTGTGTGTGGGGTGGGAGGGGGGCATTTATGACAACATGACCAACATCACTCAAGTAGATTCGAAGTGTGTGAGGATATTTGGTAACATGAGTTCCCCCTAGAGGTTCAGTAGCACTGGGAGAGCTGTGTCTTTAAAGAATTTCACTAGCAGTGACCCTACTATAAAATTCTGAAAGTGCACAGATTACTACTTTCATTGCATACTTTTGAAACACTTCACATCACGCACATGGCTACATTTTTCTCATCATTTGGTTTGATTCATGAATAGTTTTGATTGCTAGTGTGTGGTGGTTGCACAGAAGTATCTCTAAGTTACAGCTGACACCTTGCAATGCTTCTCTCACATTTCTCATTTATAAATTCAATATATCTTTCAAAAACAAAAGGCAATGGGCCACTGGCATTGCCAGGACTGATGTCTTGGTGGGTCTCAAAGTTAACATGTGTGGGCACTGGGCACTGAGGCTGTTGACACCGCCTCATTGGCCTGCTGCTGCCGTTGATTGGGTGGGTCTGACTGCAAAGTAGGGGAACCACAGCTCAACCAGGCCCCCCAAGGCTAGACCCCTGAAGCAGATAAGCAATCTCATGTAGGCCATGGAATTCATACAAGATGCGGTAAATGAGATACCTGTGTCCAAAGTCTGCGTCTCATTCAGAGTGCTGGTACAACTGTTGGTTTTTGCTGAGACAGTAATTGCATAGCTCATTTCACACTGAAGCCCTTTCACCTCGCAGCTTGTGTTGGATGAAGAACAGAACACAACATGGCCATGTTGGTTCATTGCAGTGGCTATGTAGGATGTTGCACCAATACTGCCTTCCCATGATATCACTGCCGACTGAACATTACTTGTGTACTGGACAACTATACTGCGAACTGGATTGAGCACTGGCAGACAAAGAAAAGAGACTTATAAGTTATGAAGGCAAGCCTCCATTCTTGTTTCTTCATTTAAGAATTTTAACCATGATCATCTAAACCCTTTAGCCATGAATCTTGCAGTTATCTGAGCCTGGAATTCTGGACCTCACAAATCAGTTACTTTTTGCAAAAAGCCCGATTCTTTCAGGTACTATTTATGAGGCAGAAAATTCAGTGCCAAAGAGAAGTGGCAGCTCGTAGATGTGCCACAATCAGCCTGGGCTGATACTTTAGGCAATGGATGAATAGGATTGTTATTGTCCTCTAAGGGGGTTGACTCAAAAGGATCAAACTTCAAGAGTTAGGTGGCTAGACCCAATATTTTGCAAACTTGCCAGCCCACCTCCTCTTCCCAGTATGGCTAACTATTGCATCCCATTTTGACTAGATGTCTATGTTTAGCCACTTTTAAAGCAGCATGACTGAGCTGCAGAAAAATATTCAACTGCTACAGTAAATTTTCAAACACTGACTAGTTATGTTCAGCCAACTATGGAGGTCATTTACTTATGGTTAGAATGAACTAAGACCATTAGCATGCACTATCTGCTGTTAGGCCTACAGGAATAAAACGGGGCCTACAGCAGACACCATGCATTGACTATTGCTAAATGCTCCACTCTGTGCCTGGGCATAGCAAGCTTAACTATGGTCTGCTAACCTTAGGAAGCTAGCTAAAGATAACTAACCAACTGTAGATGGCTGGTTAATTTAGGAAAATTTTCAGCTACAAACTAGCTGGCTGGTTTGTGTTTGAAAATCTGCCTAAGGTAACTGGCTATAAAATAACCAACTGTTTGGCCACTGAGTAGCATACTGAAAACGTACTCTTAAATGTAAAGGTCACAGAGAGCAGCAAATAAAGCTAAATTACTTGTGGGTTTCAGAATCCAGCCCCTCAAAATTTCAGTTTCTTGTATTTTATTGTACTAAGATTAGTGTAAAGAGACGTGAAAATCATACTTACATCCTGTCTCATGTTGTATCTGATTTTCCTCACCAGCAATGTAGAACCAGTTGTATGATGCAAAGCCAAAGAAATACTGGGTGCAAGGTGTAAGGCCATCCAGAATTGTGGAAGTGGCAGTTGTCTTCTTGGTATAGGATGACTTTAGATTTCCATCCACATAGATAAATATTCCGTACATGAGTGCTTTATCTACAGCTTTCCATGTCAAATTCACAGCATAGCTGGACAGTGCTGTAGCTATGATGTTGGTGGGAGGTGATGTCACTTTGAAGGCAAGCACAAAATGGCATGGGCTTCCAGAAATGTCAAAGGTCACATTTAACCAATGATAATTTTTTGATAAATATGATTGACATATACAGTACAGTGTTAAAACATTTTACCAGTCCAATTCTGCAAATTCATGGAGCAATACAGCCAAAAGTAATTAATAAAGGCAAAAAGATGTAAAAATCAACATTTGTTCCATAGTCAATAAAGATTTTTTCCAAAGACAAGGAATGGAGAAAACTCCTTCTGTTACACTCCTACCACCCCCATCCCCCTGGGTGTGCACAGTGCAATCTCTGATGGCTCCTCCCTGTTGCAGTCAGATGCCAAAAACTGAGCCTTCTGATGACATCACCAACTCAGGTGTTCACCTCAGTTTTTTCAGATTTGGCTCATCTTGGGATATCAGATTGTAACCAATTATGAGAGTCTTATTTCCCACCAAAATTACCTTTTAACAATATAGCTACAGGTGAGAAAAGAAACAGTTTTATAAAGATGGAAGGCTATAGACTGGTATGGGAGTCAAGAAACTACAAGTTGATAACGAGAGAAAATTTCAATGATGTTACATTTCCAGTCCAGTATACACCATGGGACATAAACAAGTAGCATTTTGAAAGGGTGGGTGCTTGAAAAATGCCTCTTCCAAATTTTGTTGCAATGGAAGATCATCTCTCTGTTCTGTAATGCTTGTGAATGTGTTAATGCTTTTGCATGCACCCATCATTTTGAATCTAATCCATTTGGAAAGGGAAATAGCAATTGCTGGGAAGCCTTTTTAAATCTGAACCAAACGATATGAAGAGCTGTTCTGTTTTGCAGATGTCTTTAGTTTTATAGCAACAGACCTTAGGGCTCTTTGACATCTAAAGTGTGAAGAAGTTTGTTTTGGTTTTGAGGATTTGTACAAAAGGATGGTAATACTATATTTCTTGACTAAAATGAAAATATGAATTGACCTTCAGGATAAAGGGAATAAATGTGCATAAAACCATTCTGTCATGATATTAAAAATGGATGACATGGAGGAATAGCGTAGTGGTTAGAGCAGGGGCCTGCGATCCACAGAAACCATAGTTGAGATCCTACTAGTGCTCCTTGTGATGTTAGGAAAGCCACTTAGCCTTTCATTAAGTCAGGTTATAAACTCTTGGGGAAAAGGGAACCATCTAGGGAACTGAATTTTGCTCAAACCTTTTCTAGTAATAGCTAAAGGCATGTTACATTGAGGTATAGTAGATATTTTCCTGTCCCCAGAGGGCTAACCATCTGGGCAATGGAGGATTACGTAACTTGCTCAGATCACAAGGAGCAGTGGTGTGATTCAAGGTGTGGCTTCCTTAGGTTACAGCCCGTTACTCTAACCATTAGGCTACTCCTCCCTCCTGTCCCTGAGCTCCTACTCAAAAGGTGATAGCTAACTCCCAATAAATACAGATTGGTCCTTGTAATAGGACATTTGGGATTAGTGGTAGATGATGTGGCATAGTAGATCCAGAAAACAGATATATTCTGATCTTTTAAATGACCTGAGGAATGATTGACTATGGAGGAAATATGTTCAACAGATTCTTCTTCCATGGCTGTGCTCGAGTATTTGTCACTGTGGCATGACATTCATGCCTGCTGTAGTACTTCTGTTCTCTAAAGTGGCCATGATGTCTGTGACTGGCATGCCACCTTTTCAGATGGTCATCTGGACAGCTTCTGATTTGAGTTCCCATTTTCTCAGATGTAGATGGAAACAATTCAGCCAATTTACTTGAATGCTCTGCTTGCCTGAGGTGTGAATCACTGCAAAGAATATGAGATGAATTTTCTGCCCATAACAAGACCTTGGATGTCTTGCAACTTATGGAAGCACTTCTGCTGCTGTGCTGTAGAAGACTCACAATATTGTTGCACTTTATTTTAACATGACTGTGTAAAACAAGGCTTGAATGCTTGTAAAGCACAAATGCAACTTTCATTTATAACCAATTCATATGGAGAGAGATTTTCTATTGAGCGATATTCTACAAGCATAGCTCCATGCTTCGTGAATTGCATATGAGATGATAAATTTCTATGAGGTACTGACTAGATCCATTCTCTTTTTTAAGTTAGCATTATCTGTCCACCGGCGACTTGACTGAGCCTTCTAAGGAGGCATTTGAAAAATGTAGTTTAAGTCTACTCTTGGAAGTGAATGCTTTTTGATGAACTAGTTATGAAGAATTTTTAAAAAAAAAGGAAATTTTACCCATATGAGCATATCTAACACTGAGACCAAGAGACTCATTGCTTTGTTGAGACGAAGACTGTAAGTTTGCAGATAAGAGAAGATATTTTGTAAGCCATGCTAGATCACAGTGGAATCTCCTCCTCTTTGAGTTATTGGTGCCCTCATTGCCTGGATCTGATGCTGCAGTGGCCCTGTACAGGGACACGCCCCTTTGAGTGCTCCTTAAGAGCCTATTACAGGCTTTGCTGTTGTACACGTAGTTTTGACAATAGTAGTCTGCTTGCCTATTTTCATCTTTACGTGGTTCTTGGAACATTTATACCATGCTGGGCTCATGAAGACATAGTTTAGAAAGGTCGTTTAGGTGAAATCGGAGATGTCCATGTCAAAACATCTGAAATTCTGTGGAAGGGGAAGCCATGAAGGTGGACACGTGTAAGTGCATTGTAAAATAGCCACAACTCTGCCCCAAAAAGATAAACATGCCTGTCGGAATATAAAGAGGTGCAGAATAAGGGACCAGACACTTGCAGAAAACCATCCAACTTTAGAAATGGGGACGTGCAAGATCTGGGGGTGTATGGTACCAGTCACATAGATGTGGCAGCGCTGGCATTTCAGACTCTACATGTGTATATATCACCACATACATGTCTTGGTTTGCCATTTTGGAAAAGGAGACAGGCAAGGCACAGCAGTAGGCAATAAGGCCTCAATATTTGCCTGCCAGGTGTTTTTTGAGTTGGTGAAAAATACTGAGGAAATGAGAGAGCGTTCTGTGCTGTTGTTAACTATACTGTTCTGTATTGTTGTCAGCTGACCAAAATGAGAACTTTTCAAAGGTCTATTCATGCACCAGTCGATTTAAACATGTGGTGGTAGTTTAAAATTGGCCACACATGTGTATCTTTTTCGGAATGCCCTAGCATGCCTCTGCCAGGCCTCTGTTTGACATACAGAGTTGCCAAGTTAGCCAATTCCAGGAGTGAGATTTTTTGCCAGTCCTGGTTTTAAATTAGCATTGCAATGCAGTATGGTATTTGTAGTCCCTGATTTTACCCATTGGAATCAGCGCTGCAGGCCCCATAATGCACAAAGATGAGATTGTCAGAAATCCAGGAATGGCTTAAAATCTCTCATAGAACTGGATGGCTCGGCAACTCTGGTCATAGATGTGATTGAGCCAGACACATGTAAACTCGGGACATTCTAAAATGGCTCTTGGGACATGGATGTGATGGGATGTCTAAGTGGCCATTTTCAGACGTCCAGATCACAAATAGGACTTCTAAAATGACCCCCATAGGAGGTCATTCCGAACTCCGAATAGCGGTGTTGTATGTGTGGGCTGGATGTCCAACCTGCGCTTAGCTCCCCGGGCCTATTCTGCTGGCAATACTTCCCACACATGCACAGCATTAGTGCGGGGGGCGCTGTACATGGGCAGGAGGGGGGCAGAGCAAGGGAGTGGCCAGGCTCCGGGACATACAGAGGCTGTTCAGGAAAGGCCTCTGTATGCACCCTAGCGTATTCCACCTAGAGGGTGGAACAGGTGCAGGTCATAGCCCATTTGCCGGGCTGAAGCCTCCTGCACACCACGGCGATGGTTCAGGATGGAGCCTGCCGGCACGGCATGCCCTTCTGGGCCCCCGCTGATGGCCGACAGCATACTGCGGGGGCCGCTGTTCGGCATGGTATTCCCTGCTGCCGGCTGGACATGTCAGTGCCATGGTGATGGGATGTCACTGCACCGGCACACCAGCTGGAGCATTCTGTTCTGGGATTGGGCAGCCTGGGAGACGTCTCTCTCCTGGTAATGCGGTGCATGCTGGGCTGTCTTTCTGCCCGATTCTGCAATCACGGGTCCGTATAGCTCCTGTAGCTGCGGAATTGGGTCCAACTTGTCCCCTTTCCAGGCTTTAGGTGTGCACACGGCCCAGGTGTACATCATTTGGAATTGGCCTCTTAATGTTTTTTACTTTAACAAACAATAATAGCAAGAGTCAAATTTTAGTTTTTGGGCTTTTAGAAGGGAATTAGAAGGTGGGGGAGAGGATTGATGATTTTGATATGTACTCTTGATATTATTTATTGAGGATTATTACCGCCCTCTTGGAATGGAGGAGGGATAATTTTTAATAATGGAAGCATGTTAGCACAATCACTTCTGTGCATTCTGAATGTGCCTGTAATTTAAGAAATTAGTTTGGTGAGGTTAGGTTTGAGAAATGCTAGGTCCTTAGTGAATAAGATTGTTATAGTTCATTATTGGCTCTTGGAGTTTGAGCTGGATATTTCTTTCTTTCAGAGAACTGCATGAGATCTGGAGACGCTGCGAGCTTTATGCAAGCTTATCTTGTGGGATTTTCTTTCATAAAGGCAGCATGGATAAGTAGGGAACAGGGTAAGACACATTTTTCCTCTCCTATTTGCATGTAAGAATATTTGAAGCAGGACAGTTTAATCTTTATTTGGCTTTGCAGATTATTAGTTCATCAACTTCAGAAACTGAATGCAGCTGCTCTGGAGGAAATAGCTGGGCTCGCATCCGACCTTTGGTAAATAGGGACCGCTGGTTTATATTAGGAGATGTTAATGTACATACAGTATGGATGTTGCCAACTCAGGGAAGAGAGAAAACATTTTCTAAGATTTATGTCTGATTTGGGTTTGATTCCTTGTAGTTATATCTCTTACTCATCAGCTGAGATGTATTTTGAATTTAGTTTTTTGTCCCAAAAGCAGCAAAATGCCAGGTAAAACAAATGAATTTGGGCCCAGTTCTTAACGTGGCCATTTTATGGTCCAGAGGGAGCTGAGTTATGTGACAGGTAATGAAAGACCAGAAAAAGGTTAAGATATTATATGAAGGGAAAAGCTGGGCCCACATATGGTCCTTAATTACAGTATGGTTACAGTTACAGACCAAGATGTTGAAATTAAGAACATTGGTGTTTACCTTTCAAAGCAAGAGCTAAATTCCTCAAATTTCTCTTCAAAGCAATCAAATGTTCTGTGAGGAATGTAGGAATTTATGTAAGGGGCCCTTGAGAAACTATATGCAGGTGCCCCAGGAAGCAAAGAGTATTTGGGGAAAGAATTGATCATGGCTGGCAACTGACCAAAAACCTTTTTTGAGGTGGTGCAATCTTTGATTTCTGTTACTAACTGGGATTTAAGGTCTAATTACTCTTGACTGTCTAGTACAGATTTTGCTCAGTCTTTTTTCTAGAAAGATCAGTGATAGTCAGGCTTCCTTTCCACCTGATCAGCAGTTGTCTCCTGCCAGGCAGAAAAAGTTGACTGGTTTCTATTGTTTATTGCTATGTATGTGTACTTGTAACCCGCCCTAGATGTTGTTGCAAGGATGATATACATATCAAATAAATAAATGTTAGGGTTCGAGCTGAAGAAGGAAATTCTAGCTTGATATGGTAAAATAAAACTAGATCTTGCTTAATGTTAACTTTTACTCCCAGATAAACTGTCATGTGCTAGAGTCTGTGAGATTTTCTCTCACTCTGTTCACCAACCTTGTACTTGTAGAAGTTGGAGAACTTTTCCTTGTGACCTGTAACTTGAATAAAAGAATCTGTTCTAAAATGTCCTCTAGATATAGAAAAAACAAAATGTTATCCTAGTATAGCAATCAGAGTAACAAGTTCTTCTGATAACACTGTGAGAGCTGAGGAAAGGCCAAATGCCATTAAATTGTGCTGGTAAAGTTGATTGTGCATTGAGAAAGTTAAATATTTCTGGTGAGCTTTGATGATTTCTGCGCTAGCTGTCTAACATGCGTTAAGGGCGTGAGTGGGCAGGGTTGGGCTACAGAGTTGGTGTGGTGTGCTTTGTGCTGTTAGCACAGGGTTCACACCATGCGCTAACTGCATTAGTGTGCGATCACCTAGTGCCACGTCAATAAGGGTGGTAGGTGCAGCCACGCTATCACAGTGCACAATATGGGACTGGGCTTCACGTTAAACTAACGGGGAAGCTGATAGTTAACATGGTGGGGTTGCATCTAACCTGCCATCATTTCAGCACTTTTGCTGCGTTAGGCGCAACACCATAGTGCCTAGGTGTGTCTTTAGAAAGAAAATCCTATTTGCCTTCAGCAAAGTTCTTCACTATCTTTTCCTTTGAATGGAATGTTGAATAAATGAAGTTTAGAGGAAAACTCAATGGACCAATTTCTAAGCCAGAGCGCTCTACTGCCTGCTACATTTGCTGCTATTGCTTTCGTAAACATGGTATCGTACATGGCATCATTTATGAATATCACCAATAAAATTAAGCATAGATACAATTGGTAATAAGTACTGGAAACAAGGAAATACTGATTCAATTTCCTGTTCTGAATTTTGAATCCATGTTATAACTATTCTGCATATGTAGGCAGATGGTAACGCAAGTTGAATAGATAAATTATTCATTTCACATAGTTTCTTTAAGTATTTCTCCATTTTGTGATCTATAGGATCTTTTAAACTAGAAGAAAGTTCCACAAGGATTCTTGGACATTTATACCGATTGGTAATAGCTGACTCTACATATGGATAACAAAAGCAATCCGAATCTCTGTCCTTTTGAAGTCTAGAAGATTCAGAAAAACTTTCAGAATATATCCTTATGGTTTGGATTTTACATTCATTTTTGAGCATGTCCAAAACTGCAGGATGAATAGGAAAAAGTCTGCCTGCCATTTGGTGTGTACTCAGTAAGGAATCTGCAATAAGATCCTTTTTTGAAATCAGATTTTACGTCTAGAATTTGAATTATATTCTTTTTTGTTTGACCCGGCACTTTCCTCCTGCCGCCTGGAACAAAATCACTGCCGTTCTCTCGTACTTAGGGAATTGTCTCCTTCGGATGGCATTTTCATGCTTCACAAACATGACCACGAGGGTAATTTTATAAAGGTTTTTCTGTTTGCAAAGGCATTTTTTACAGATAGAAAAGGCCTTTTATGAAATTGTCCCAGAGCATGCATGTGTATAAGCAGTGCATTTTTCCTAGAGCTCTTTCATTAATACTTGAACACCATGGGTCAATTTTAGCAGGCAATGAAAACGTTGCTGGTACTCTGTACCACCATGTACCCCCTCAAAAAAAGCCCCGTGTATAAGTACATGCACTATAAAATGGTGAATACTTATACACTATGAACGCCATGTGTATGCAGGACCAGCACTACCATTAGGCCAACCAGGTACGCCTAGAGTGCCGCCCTCTGGGGACACTGAGGTTACCCCTCTCCAGGGCCTGCGGCAGTGGCCATAGCCCCCAAACCATAACACAGTGCTTACTAATACACACCAGCACTGCATCGCAGTTTCTTTCTTTTGATAGGTGCCGTTTCCGTCTCCCTCTGACATAACTGGAAATGGCATCAGCGGAGTGGAAATGGCACCTAGCAAGAGAAGGAAACTGCGATGCAATGCTAGAGTGTATTAGTAAGCTCTGCATCAAGATTTGGGGGCCATTGCCACTGCTGCAAGCCTCCGAGAGGAGCACCAGTGATGGCAATGGGGGCCACGGGGGGGGGGGGGGGTATGGCAGGATGGAAGGCCCGCCTAAGGTGCCTTCAATCCTTGCACCGACTCTGTGTGTACGTGTTCCTAGGGACACTATTTGGGTGGAGCAAGAGTGGAGTCGTGATATAACCACGTATTATATAAAATACATGAACACATGCATAGAGTATACACACACATTTACACTTGCTTTGAAATAGAGGAAATGTGTGCATCGACACTTGCGTACCTTCTTGGGAGTGGATCTGGGCGCCTACCTTATAAAATAGGCTTAAAAGAGGCACTTTTGTGGACATAGGTGCGTTGTTGTAAAATCAGGCCCTTCAAGTATGCTCAGGCAGTGTGGAAAATTTAGATGAACACTTAACAAAAAGGAAGCCACTGCTGTTGCTCTGAGTGACATGTCTTGTGTTCCTGCTCAATAGCTCTCTATTCATTGTGAATCAGTGCCCAAGGCCTCTGAAAGTACTGGGAGATGCTTAGAAGGTCTGCTTCTGGCAAGGTTACTGTTTATCCTGGGAGGAGGGAGTTGCAGCTGCATAAAATCTATCTGCTTTGCGGGGCCCTGCTTGTGACCTGGATTGATCACTGTTGCAAACGGGCATTGATGGAACCTTGGTCTGACCCAGTACGGCAGTTCTTATGTATCGTCTTTTATAAAGTCTGTCCAGAGAGTGTGGCACAATCAGTCCTACCCCGAGGACCAACGAACAGAAACTCAAGCGAGAACGATGGAAGTGTTAATGTCATTGGGAAATTGAGTTTTCAACATAAGACTGCAGCCAGGAGGAGTCACTGGTCAGACACTCCACAACTATACACAATCCATGATGCGTAGACTGGTGTGGGAGTAGACATATAAACATAAACAAGAAATGACAATGAAAAAATACTCCAGTTTCTGAATAACATCCTTCTGGGTTCTGGTACCATGAGTCTTCATTACTCTAATTTATATCCCCTCCCAGCTTACTTTAATCTAGGCATAGCACAGACCATGCACCAGGGCTCCTTATAATGAATCTGGCAGCTGAAACAAAATGATCAAGATCTCCCATTTATATACCAAATTGTATTTAATGCCTGAGAAATATAATGATTTTGCAAATGTATCCCATTTTGGCCATGCTTATTATTGTGAATCTAAGTAAATCTGAGTGCTTTGGATTCTGTTTTTATCACAACTGCATACAGGGATTACATTCATCTGAGCCAGCATGAATATAACATTTGTAGCAGAAGACAGAATCTGGAAATAAGATTTAAGAAAAACAGATGATAGCCATAATAAAAGGTCTAGGCCAGGGCTTCCCAAACCTGTTGTGGGCACCCTGCAGCCAGTTAAATACCCAGAGTGAATCTGCATGAGATGAATTTGCATATCTTGGAGACATACTATATGCAAAATGATCTCACGTAAAATCATTGTCGGGTATCCTGAAAACGTAAGTAGCTGTGAAATCCCCAGGACAGGTTTGGGAAATTTCAATATTTCATAAATTAAATATGTTAGGACAAAATTGAGCCCAAAAACGAAAAATAAACAATGAAACTAAGAAATAAGCAAGTTAACATTAATCAAACTAATATTGATGCTTTGAAAGGATAAAGGAGCAACCTTCTATTGACTGACATAGGAGAAAAGGCCAAGTGTTATTGAAGTGATGGCGTCTTTGTCTCTCTTCTGCATAAGCCCTGTAAGAGCTATACCAGCCCGGTTATTTTTACTTACATGTGACTACAGCTATTTGCTTGCTTGGCAAGCTGAAGCCGGCAGAGTTTACAGCATAGATTACGAGGTTGTAGAGTGCGGATGACTGCAGTCCCATCACATTGCCAAAGAGCGTGGGAAAGCTGTAGTTACGGTTTACGTTGCCCAGTTGCACATTAAGAACATAGTAATCTGCTCCTGTCTGGGAAGACCAACCGACTGAAATTTCAGAGCTAGAAATGGCATTGGACTGCACGATTTGGGGTGTTTCAGGCACTGTGAAAAAGAAAAATCAGAAAATGAGAAGAGTCACGAATTGTGTTACAGTTCCAACAGTACTGTAGTTTAAGGCTATAAAGCCATATAATCTAGGGTACAAGAGCAGAATGGGAGCAGATAGATGCATTCCAGCTTTCCTTTAATAGCTTCAGCACAATTTTGAGATTACATTGAAACAGAGAAAATGTTGGCAGATAAAGACCATGAAGCCTAGTTAGTTTGCTCATCCTCTAAAGATCCTCTGTATTTGCCCCATGCTTTTTTGGATTCTGATACAGTTCTCATCTCCACCACCTTATGCATCCACCACTCTTTCTGTAATGAAAATTTTCTTCAGATTACTCCTTTCACCATTTCTTAGGACACCTCATTCCAGAGGTTCCTTTCAACTGGAAGAGGGCTGCCTCCTGTGAATTTATTCCAGCCTCGCCGCCCCTCCCCCCCTGCTGCCGCTGCCACCCCCCAGCTACTACTGCCGCCACCCCCTCCAGCTGCTGCCGATTCCATCTCGGGAGGGGGAGGTGGGCAGTGGCAGTATTTCCAAAAGTGGTGGCTTTTTGCCGCCGCTTTCTTGCCCATGGCAGCTGCGGACAAGAAAGCGATGGCAAAAATCTGCCGCTTTTGGAAATACTGCCACTGCCCACCTCCCCCTCCCAAACAGAATCAGTGGCAGCTGGGGGAGGGCAATGCAGCTACCCATGTGTGCCACTAGCCTCCAGAGATCGGACTCGTTCCATGAGAGCAAAGAGCTCCTTGCACCTAGTGCACACGTAAGAACCCTCATCAACTGGGAGAAAATCATACATGTGACACTCAATGCAAAAGACTGGAAAGCCCCCATCTCGCTGCTGGATTGCTGTCTGCATCTTAGTTTTAAGGTTGTGTTTAGATATTTAAGTTTTTTACCTACTAAGGGTTGCTGGGGATACTTATTCTAATAAAACTATACCTAATACGTTTAGTGTACTTTGTTGACCTAAAGCTTAATTAATCTAAGGTCCTTAATGTATGCCTAATGAGGATAAATAGCTGCACCTGAGAGTGAATATGGCACCTCCTTTCCTTTAAGAGGTTTAAGCACCTATAAAGCTATGATTATCCCAGGAGTAGGTGGGTGTCGGGGAGGAAGGGAGGGAAAAAAGATGTATTAAAAGCTGGCTGCTACATAGTACCCTGTCCTGTGCTTCTAATGTAATCTGTGACTAATTTCCTGGGGGAGTCCCACAGCCCTTGCTTGGACAGAGGGAGTCTTCAGGTTTAAATTTAACCAGAAAGCTCTCTGCTGTGTTTTAAATTTAAACTGAAAGCTCTATGCTGCTACTAGGCCCTGACTGATTTAACAGATACACTGGGTTCACAGATTAATCAGCTTTAATCTAAAGAATTCCTTTTTCCCCAAGATTTAGAAAAATTCCCATAAGTAAGAATACTTACAATTGCAGATCTCTCTCCAGAAGTAGCAGTCCCCTTTTGTTAATCTCCTCTCATTATCATCTGCCCCATTAAAGTAGCCGTTTGCATAAAAAATCTATGACCATTAGGTACATAAATGTTGCAAATAACCATTTTCTTTCCCATAATCTCTCCCCACATAAGAACATACCACCCAGTTGAATAGGTTATTGTTACTGCCAAACCCCTGCATACAAGGACTGCCATTCCTCATGGCCTTCCATTGAAAGATGTGAACACAACATCTCCAAACCAATCTCTGGGCAGCTTTTGTTCCTTCAGAGAAAGAGGTGTTGCCTGAAGCAGTACCATATCTGCCTTCTGCCTTTTTTAGGTATGAGAAAACTTTGGCTAATTTTTACTGATGAGTGGATTCTTTCAACGTTTAAAGTCCTATTTTGAAATCAGTCATTTTATTTGTTTTATAGACATGTCATCCTTATTCATATCCTCATTATTATACAGTTCAGGGGCCTTCCAGTAGGGCTCCCTCTCCAGTGCCTTGCATCAAACTCTCCTCAACCACAGCTGGCGTTTATCTCACAGCTATCCACTCACATCTATTCATACCCATTCATCCACTCTTCCTTCTCTTTTTTTCCTTCCCCATCTACCCCTCCTCAGAACTCTCCCCAAAACCCTCCCCTTTTCCCTTTTCCCTTTCCCCCTTTTCCCACTAATCTGTCCAACAATTTCTCCCATTCAAAACCATATGCCTACCCAAGCCTCCCACTCCACCACCTTTCAGAATCGGGGTGAGTCAGTCCCATTTATTAGCTTTTTTAATAACCTTAGCGATTACATTTTGAACTAGTTGTAATCTTGAACTTAGGGGTCCTTTTACTAAATGCCACTAACTTGATAATGTGCATTTTAACATGCGGTAACTAGCAGTAATGAACTAGCTACCAGCTGCTAAAACACAGAGTAATCGGCCATTGCGTACTAGGGCAAAGAGTGTGCGAGTTAGGGGTGGAATGTGGTAGTGGAAAACACATTGCCATTAGCGCGACGGCAACTGCCGCATTCTCAGTGGCAATGTGGCAATTAACCTGAGTGCATATAATGATACCTTTATGGGTGTCATTAGGTGCACCCGAATTAATCACACCGCATATTAGGGTACACGATAGTGTGCTAACTGCCAAGAACTTTCTGGGCATTCCCCGATAGCGCACAATAGATCCACTTGCAATGGGTTGGTATTGCCGCTAATCATGCTGTTATGTGCGGTAAAATGGCTTCTTGATTTCTTTTCTAAGCCCAAAGATTCCAAGTTACAATAGTCTAGTTGAGACGTAACCCTTGCCTGAATTATGGCCTTTACATTTCTTCTGACAGACAAGATCTAATTTGTCTTATTAGACGTACATTTGCATATGCTAATTAGGTGACTTTAGCTTTCTGTCTGTCCATTGACAATCTTGAATCAAAAATTACCCCAAGACTCCTTAACTCAGTCTCTAATTTAAATCTATCAATAACCAGGCTTCTTTCTGGAATTTCGTTATGTAGTTCGCCAACCCAGAATATGATGCATTTATGATGAATTTAATTTTGTGATTCACTCTATTGTCCTTCGATTGAGAGTGGACAATCAAATTTTAATACACATAACTATTTACAACTGTAAAAATCTATTAGGCCCTTTTACTATAGGTGTAGGGTCTGGGTGGAATTGGGGCAGGGATTGGCATTGACTACACATTTTGGTTAGTATGAGAATCAGCAATGCCAGTGTTGCAATTAGCGTAGGTGCACCTACTGCCACCTAGAGGTGCGGTAAATGCCAAGGGTCAGAACGTGCACTAAGGGGCTTGCCTGTGCCATAACTCTCCCACACCCCCAACAATTACTATGGTGCGGTGGCACCTACTATGCATTGATTTTGACTCAAAGCACATGTTAGGGGCCCTTTTACTAAAGTGTGGTATTTTTTTGACACTAAAACGTGTTTTGAGCACATGTGAATGTCCGAACCTTCAATGGAGGTGCGATTTCTGCTCTTATGCTGCTATTTTATAAAAACACGCAGGCACCTATGTGTCTTTATAAAATGGCACCCAAGTAGGCCCCATTTTATCGTCTTCATTCAAGTGCCCTCTTCTATAACTATCCTCCCTATGGGTAATTTTATAACAGGGCATCTATTTTCTAAAGACACATAAGCACCTATATGTCTTTATAAAGTACAAGTCCAAATCCAGCAGACATAGCACCTACAATGAAGGTGCAGACATTACGTCCGCTTGAGAGTAGATATGAACGTCTGCACGTAGACTATGTCAGTCTGCACATAGATTATTGTATTTTATAATCAACGTGCATATGTTTCACCCACACTGCATCCCTGGCAGCACCTGCAATAAAAGTACATGTACTCATGCTAACATGCATGCTTTTATGCCTGACCTAAATTTATAAAAGCAGTTGTACATACTTACTGTATATTGCCATAAGCATGGTAAAATGACTTTAAAAAAATACCTCCTATAAGTTTCAAATAGCTCTGGACTGTATTTGTAAAAATTACTTGGATGTGCGATGGAGGTATAACATTAATTGCACTTCAGCATGTTACGCTGCTCTCTATTTTGACATAACCCTCACTCCCAGATGTGGAATTGTGTTGACAAACACCCCATTCCTCAGCAAAAATGTATTATTACTTAAACATGGGGCAAACTCAGCAGGGTCTATTGAGTCATAGCAAATATATCTGGACGATGTTTCATGCTAAGAGCCATGGACACCCTCAGCCTGCACTTTACCTGTTCGTGCTTGAAACCACGCTGACTCGAGCAGTAGAGTTCCTGAGCTGTTTGTGTAGAAAGATTTCAAAGTCACATTGTAGTAGGTTCCTGCTCGGAGACCCTGAACCAGTTTTGATCTGCTGATCTGATTCAAATAGCTGTTCACTGGAGGAACTACAGTGTTATTTATCACTCTTAAATCGAGAAGAAAATAAGAGACTGTAGGAGTTGAGGTCCATGTAACAGAAAGCTGAGCAGATGTAGGAGAGGTCACATTTGTAATTATAAGACCTGTGAAGAAGACAAAACAGAGGAAAGAGAATTAAAAGTTAGGTTATGACACCTTGTCTATGCATGAAAAAACTTCTGGTTGATTACACAGAGATGCCAAGTTTCACATAGTAGGAGAGCATCACATTTTATTGAAGGCTTTTTCACTCTTACACTCTTTGAGCCCCTTATCTCACTCCTCAGTGCCAGTGCACCGATCCTGATTACTGCCTTCATGAGAGACAAGCCTAGGAAGAGAAAATTCAGGTGGTCCCCCAATAGGAAGAAATCTGTGCACATTTTCCTGCCCCCGTTGGCTGATAGGCTCACTTAGCCCTGAGAACTAATCAGCTCTGGGGAGCGGGAATTAATTAGCTGCACTGACATCTACTTTTAGAAGGCATAGAAGGTGAGAAAGGAGAGTTGAGCAGGAGAAGAAAGAGCCCAGTATGTCTGTGCGCATCTGTCTCCTCCTCCATCATTGTGTGACTATCCCCCTCCATCTATATTTGTGTCTGAGAGCAGAGGCAATGGAGAGTTGTAGAGTGAATGCACTTGTATGTCAGGAGGAGAAGTTTGAATTGAATGTGGAAATGGATAGAGAGCCAATGAAATGACTTGAGAAGAGGGGTTATGGGGGCATAGCAACACTGGCAGAAGACTAGCCGCGAGCCTGAAATTTGAATGTATTGAAGGGGAGAGAGATGAGTCAGACCAGTGGGAAGCAGACTGCAATAGTCTAAGTGAGAGATGACTAGAGAGTGTATAAAGGTCTTGGTAGTGTGTTCAGAAAGGAAAGGCCAAATTTTGCTGATATTATAGAGAAAGAAACGACAGGCTTTAACTATCTCTTGGATGTGAGCAGAGAAAGAGAGAGAGGAGATGACTCCAAGGTTGCAAGCTGAGGAAACACAGAAAAAGAGAAAAGAGGAAGGGGGGGGGGGGGTTAAGAGGGAAGATAAGGAGCTCTGTCTTGACCTTGTTCAGTTTCAAACTTCCCAGGTCAGGGCAATCCTGGCCCAGACCCCCTGGGTCAGAGCACCCCTGTCCTGGGCACCCTAGTCAGGGAGGAGTTCAGAAAGATCCCTGGAAACCTTCCCCCCTCCCCATGCATCTCCAAAACCTGCTCCCATGCTGCTATCTTGCAATTGGTGGTGTCTGACTACTAACCGTGAGCTAGGATGCATTGCAAGGGGTCAGTCTACCAAATAAGGTAATGCTTTCCTTGCAATGCTTTATTTGGTAGAGCAATCCCTATATATATCTATATCTCCTGATGCACAGCTAGAGCCCTCTGTTGCCATTTTGCAAGAAGGTGGAGCTGGAGGCAGGAAGTGCGGGGGGGGGGGGGGTTGGGGATTGCGAGAGGGTCCACTTGGACCAACAGGGACAGTTTTTGTGGAGTCAGGGAAGAAGGGGACAGGTCTGGGGGTTCACATGAACCACCAGGGATCTTGGGTGATCTGAGGTGAATTGTTACGCTTCACCTCAGGTCTCTCTCTGCTTCCATGCTGCATCTTCACACCAGCTAGAGCTGGTGTAAAGATTCAGCGCTACAAGAAGAATAGTATCTAATATTTGCCTTATCATGTCTTTATAAAATAGGCTAAAAATAGGAACCTTCTCTACCTCTAAACCTTGACACCTTGTTATAAAATTACCCTCTATATGGATAAAAGGATGTGTACACACTAGAAATGGGGAAAGTGTGTGGGCATATCAGAGTATATGTGTCTATGAAAGCGCATGACTGTGTCTAAATGAGTGTGGATGGAAAAACGTGTGCCCTCCCCCTTCACTGCTAATTCTTGTTCATCTAAGGGGGAATAGAAAGTTGCATTGTTGCAAACTGATCTCTTTGCCTCTTGCTGACTAAGCTAAAATGGGCAAGCTACATTTGCAACTGTCAAGGCCGCCATATTGGAACAGGCTGGCTGTACACTAGAGGCCTATTGCCAGTGATTCAGAAAGGGGGACTCCAAATAAAAGAGGGACCTCAGAGGTTTCTCTGCTGATTGAAGGAGCTCACATGAAAGTGACTGCAACTGGGTCGGAGGTAGCCAAGATTGTGCTGTTGGAGTGGTTTTTGGAGGGTTTGATCACCCCTATGAAAAAGTGGATACGTCAGCACACAAGAATACACCAGAGAGTGCACTAGAAATAACCAAAGGGTATCATGAAGCCCAACCAGTAACTGAAGTGGACAGTGAGAAGGGGAAGAAGCCACCCGTTAGCCCAGACGTGCAGAAGGGGAAGTTGGAATGGATGTTAGCTCCCATGTTCCAAACCCCAAAGTCACCTTCTAGGTAAGGGCATGGTCCCAGCCTTGACCCTCTCACCTGTTTTAGGTGTGGAGCCCAGGGACACTTTGCTTGGGAATGTCCTCTGGGTACAGAGGAACTCATGGATGTCAGCCTAACCACCCCTCACACCTGCACTTTTGTGAATACTCCCCACTCAGAGGCACAGAACTTTGTGATTCCAGTGAAGCTTGAGGGGACCTGTCTCCAAGCCTTGATAGACTCCAGAAGTATGCAGACCCTCATTTGCCAGGAAACAGTAACCCGATTTCAAACTGACTATACAAGGACAGTAACACTGGCTGTGTGCATGGAGACCAGAGGCAGTATCCAATGGCACAGATTTCACTCAAGACTCTGGCAGGCAAGCAACATTCGAGATCATGGTGCTGCCCTGGTTCTCATATCCATTGGTGATCAGCCGAGACTACCCAAACGTCAGAGCGACATGGGTCCAACTAACTAATGGCTCCACTAAGTTGGATCAGGAAGATTTCCCAGAGATTTTCCCAACCCCAAAATCAAAGAAAGAGATTTGTGCCTTCCTGGGATTGACTGGCTATTACCACCGTTTCATCCCTAATTTTGCAGAGATGGCAGAGCTGTTACATAACATAGTAACATAACATAGTAAATGACGGCGGATAAAGACCAGCATGGTCCATCTAGTCTGCCCAGCAATATGGCAGGAGTAGGTGCACCCCTTCCCATGTCTTTTAGGGAGTAGGTGCACCCCTACCCATGTCTTTGCTTAGTGGTACACCCACCAGGAGCAGGTGCACCCCTCTCCATGTCTTCACCCCTCCCCATATCTTTGTTTCTTTGTTTAGGGGTGAACTCACCACTCCTCCCCCCATCGCTCCATATAGGACACCCCTATTTTTTGAGAAATTAGATGGTTCCGTTTATTTTGATTTTATCCTGTTGCTGTAAAGTGATCCGCTGTGTCTGTCCCAGGCCACTTTGAATTCTGTCACCGTGTTTGCCCCCACCACCTCCATTGGGAGGGCATTCCAAGCATTCACCACCCTTTCAGTAAAAAAGTATTTCCTGACATTGCCTTTCAATTTACCACCTTGCAGCTTCATGTCATGCCCTCTAGTTTTACAGCTTCCCCGTCTCTGGAAGAGGTTTCTTTGTTCATTATTTCTCTTTAAGTATTTAAAGGTCTGAATCATATCTCTTCTATCCCTCCTCTCCTCCAAAGTGTACATATTTAGGTCTTCAAGTCTCTCCTCATAAGGCTTCGGATGCAGGCTCCAAATCATTTTGGTCGCCTTCCTCTGAACAGCTTCCATTCTTTTTACATCCTTTGCAAGATACGGTCTCCAAAACTGAACACAGTATTCCAAGTGAAGCCTCACCAGAGACTTATACAGTGGCACTAGTACCTCCTCCTTTCTGCTGGTTATTCCTCTTTGAATGCAGCCCAACATCCTCCTGGCTTTTGCCACCGCCTTGTCGCACTGTTTTGCCACCTTGAGATCTACAGAAATAATCACACCGAGGTCTTTCTCCTGCTCCGTGCACACCAACCTCTCGCCCCCTATTGCGTACATTTCCCTTGCATTTCTGCTACCCAAGTGCATGACACTGCACTTCTTCGCATTAAATCTTAATTGCCAAGAATCAGACTATTCCTCCAGCTTTTGCAGATCCCTCCTCATGTTAGCACTCCCTCGGGGGAGTCCAATCTGTTGCAGATTATCATGTCATCTGCAAAAAGACAGACTTTTCCATTCAGTCTTTCAGCAATATCACTCACAAATACATTGAACAGTGCCAGGCCAAGGACCGAACCCTGAGGCACCCCGCTAATCACCTTCCTTTCATCCGAGTGAGCTCCATTTATCATCACCATCTGTCATCTGTCAGTCAACCAATTTCTGATCCAGTATACTACCTTGGGACCCATCACCAAACTACTGAGTTTATTGATAAGCCTCCTATGAGGGACAGTATCAAAGGCTTTGCTGAAATCCAGGTAGATGACATCCATTGCGTGTTGTGACCCAGTAGCTCCCCAGGAACCGATGGACACAGATAAGCATCCGGTGGTAGAAGACGGTACTGCAGGAGAAAGCAGGGATTTCTCTGCAGAAAGGAAGAACTAATCAAGCAGAACAACTCACCTCGGGGAAAGGGAGTAGTAAAGCTCTTGATTGGGCACGCCCCAAGAGGAGGCGGGCAGTGCAAGCTAGAAGCACCTGGTTAAATAGTCTGAAACCAGGAAGTGAAAGGGAGCAAAGGAAACTAGGAGAGCCACAGAGACTAAGAGAGAAGCCAAGAGAACAACAGAGACGGAGAGAATTTCCAGAAGGAGAAACAAGAGTTTCAGAGGGAAAGTCTGGAAGGAAATATCTTTGCTGCTGTGATTCCTCCAATAGTCTGCAACTAGCAGGTAGCGTGGCGGAAGACTCAGAGGAGGAAAGGAACTGCTGGAGGCAGAATACTTTCAGAACACTGAGAGATCCAAGGCTACAGGACCAGGCAGAGCTATGGAATAAAAGGCAGAAGGACAAAGAATTCTCCAAGGGAAAGCTTCTATACAAGGTACCCAGTGGGGGAGAAGTAGTGGATAAGTGTTATGCTCCAAAGCCAGAGAGAGTGTGCCCTAGTTTTAAAAGCCAAGTCAGACAAAATGGTGGCAGCTGTTTTCAGCAAGGAGAAGCTTTGAATAAAAGTGAATATTCTTACAAGCTAACTGAAGAACCTAGCCAGGAAAGGGCTGACGTCAGTGCTTTTAAATGTCTCTTTAAAGACTCTCCCATTACTGCTAAGTATCTAAGCACAGCACCCACGTGTAGAGAAAGGTGGGGAGATAACGTTAGCAGCACATTGAATGTTTGTTTTCCTGACACAAACAAATATGCTAATCAGCCTGAGATAGAGAGGCTCAGCAAACAAGTGCTCACGGGAGAAAAGGAACGTCAGCTAAGTGAAGGGAAGTCACCAGCTGAATCACTTCTCCACGAGTTCAGAGAGTTTTTAGAACATAAGGCAAGTTTTAACTACAGTGCTCCAGAACCAGTTACTGGCTATAAAGAAGGAATGCCTATTTCTAATTCTCTGCCTTCCTCAGAAGAGGATATGTTAATGGACTGTTCTACATGCTTAATTGAGAAAGACAATTAAGGGGAAAAGTTTACCTGTTATATGAAGCAATATATCAGAGGCACTTAACTCGTCCTATACAAGAAGCTGGTAGAAAGTGAATGAGTCAATGTACCAGTGATTGCTATAACAGGAGCACTACTGTTGTAGGAACTTTTCTGCCTCACCCTTTTTGATTGGATCACATGAAGTGAATGTGAATTCCTGAATATAGCACAGCATTGCAAGTCTGTTTAGCAAATTTCTTTACTCTTGTTTTGGATTTATACTTCTGCACCGTCTGTACCATTTGAACTGCACAACTGGCAAATAAACCTCATGAAAAATAAATTTCTCTTTGCCATGCCTTACTGCTCGAAGCACTAAACACAACTACAACTAATTGCCTCCAGGACATCACAAGGCAACCCCTCCTTAAACCCCCAAGGTTAGGGAGCGGGCGGCGTGATAAGAGTGGCGTAGTATTGAGGATTTCTGCAGACGCAAGAAGTGACCATAGCAGGAGCTGCAGAGGCCGGACTTCCAGAGGAGCCCAGCAGAGGTGCTGCCGAGCCCAGCAGTGGAAGGGGACTGCAGGAAGCTGCTGAACTTCGTTGCTGACATGCTTGTATAACTCCTGAGCCAGGTAAAGGGTATCCACCCAGGGTACCGAGGATACCAGGGCCAGGGGGGTCTCCTAGTGGTGACTGGGGGAAGGAAAAAAAATATATATAGGTTCCAAAGAGAATAGAAAACTCAGTATCCAGTGGTATCGCACTTTGGTCTGTGTTTCTCTTTTGTTGCAGGTTCCAAGATGGCGTTGGAAGCCAAAGAGGTCTTTGGATGGATGGCGACGCAGTTGGAACGCCAGAGAGACATGTCTCTAGAGGCACAGGCAAGAGCTAATGCTAGCTTCCATGAGCAGCAAAAACCCCTGCTAGCAGTGATGGAGGAGTTGTTGCGAGAAAAGAAGCCAGCGCCTGTTCCAGCCTCAACAACAGGTTCCACACTAACTGACAATGTACATCCTGTTAGCATACAGATGGGAACTTTGTTCAATTTTGGACAGCTTACAGATAAGGATGATGTGGATGATTATTTAGAAAGTTTTGAAAGAGTTGCACATCTTAGCTTGTGGCCTAAAGAGCACTGGCCGCTAAGACTGGCTGCATCCCTCACAGGGGAGGCGCTGGCCGCTTACCGTGCCATTCCAGCTGATTTAGCAGGAAGCTATGATGAGATTAAAAGAGCAATCAGGGAGAGATTGGGGCTCACTCCGGTGGTTTATCGCGCTCGCCTGAGGAGTGTGAAATTGAAGCCCAGTGAGACTCCAAAATCTCTATGTCATCGCATACGCAGCTTGCTTAACAAATGGTTAAATCCAGAAGGGAGAGCTGTGGAGTCTATCTTGAATGACCTAGTATTAGAGCAGTACATGGACGCTCTTCCAAACAGTATCCGTACTTTTCTGATATTGCAGAATTGCAAAACCCCTCAGGAGGCAGTAGCACTCTCGGAAAGATACATTGAGGCCGAGATTACAGGCCAGAGAGGTGGCTCTACTTCCCAGGAGTCTGGTTATTGCAGATCAGAAAGGGCACGAAGGGAGGAGAGCGGTCCTGTAAAAATGTGCATGCCTTTATGGAAAGGTGAAAAAGGTAGACAAAAATGTTACAAATGTGGCCAGGAAGGGCATTTGCAAAGACAATGTCATGTGAAAACTGCATTAATAGCGGGTAGTGCTATGAGAGATAGGCAAGGTTTCCTTCTTTCTATAGAAGTACAGGGAATCACCGCCCAGGCTTTGCTGGACTCCGGGGCGGAGTTGAGTATGCTCTCCAAGGAGTTGTGGCATGAGATAGAGGCCAAGCAAGGCGGAGAAGTGATTCAGCCCGTTACTTCAGTGAAGATAAGGTGCGTACATGGTGGAACTTCCACTTACCCAGTGTACAAACTACACATAAAAGGGTTAGGTACACGTAGGACTATCCCACTAGCAGTTATCCCAGGTCTTCCTCATGCTGTCATTCTAGGCAGGGATTGGCCTCAGTTTTATCAAGAGATGAAGCGAGAGTTGCATGAGAAAGGCGTGATGGTCTCCACGAGGGCCCAGTCTGCAGCCTCAGAGGATAAGGAGGGACCCTTAGAAAGGGAGGAAGACCACACAGAAGATCTTGGAGAAATTCTTCCTTTTGAGGATGCTTTAATAGAAACTCCAGATCCTAAAGATAAAAAGGAAAAGGCTGAAAAGCGTAAAGAGAAGCAATTACGCTCTAGAAACAAGGCGGAGGTACAGGCCGGGCAAGAGCTGCCATGGGTGCCCGAGGAACTGATGAACAAGTTTCCCTCGTTTCCGCATGAGCAGCAGGCAGATCCTGCCCTTACTCAGGCATTTAAGTGGGCCCAGAGCACTAGGGATACCCTGCCTAGGTTTCTGCTCACCGCTGGCCTACTCTATAGGGAGAGTAAAAATCCTTTTACAGGAGATACTAGGAAGCAGTTAGTGGTGCCGACCACTTTCAAAAACATAGTGTTACGGCTGGCACACGACCATCCTGTTGGGGGACATAAGGGCAGTCAGGGGACCCTTGACCAGATCCTCGCTAGATTTTACTGGCCAAGTATATTTAAGGAGACGGCCAAGTTCTGCGAGGCTTGTCCCACTTGTCAAAGAGTCTCTGCAGCCCATCCCAGGGAGGTCCCAATGATCCCATCTCCTGTGATTAAAGAGCCCGTCCAAAGGATAGGGATAGACATAGTTGGACCTCTAATTAAGACTCCGAGAGGATTCCGCTATATTCTAGTGGTAGTAGATCACGCTACAAGATTTCCGTGGGCCATGCCACTACGGAGCACATCAGCCAAAGTAATAGCTATGGAACTTATTAAGCTATTTTGTGAGATAGGTTTCCCGAAGGAAGTTCTCACCGACAGGGGGAGCAATTTCCTCTCAAAGTACTTAGGGCAAGTGTGGGATGCCTTTGGCATTACCCACATCAAAACAGCAGCATACCATCCCCAAACTAACGGTTTAGTCGAAAGACAAAATCAAACGATTAAGAGGATGTTACGTAGGAGTTTGGAGGGGGACATTGACAATTGGGATACCATGCTTCCCTTTATCCTTTATGCATGCCGAGAAAGGAAACAAGCCTCATTAGGAATGGCACCATATGAGTTACTATATGGCCGGTCACCCCGCGGCATTCTGGACATCCTAAAAGAACAATGGGTGGAGCCAGATCCAAGGGAAGTAGAGGTGCCCGAATTCCTTAAAGATTTAAAGAAACGGCTACGCCGAACTTCACAGGCAGCGGAAGAAAACTTAAAACGTAGTCAGGCTAAACAAAAATCCTACTACGATAGGAATACAAAAACAGCGTCAGTTAAATATAGGAGAGAAAGTCATTGTGATGGTGTCGGGTACGGAACCCAAATTCGAAAGCCATTGGAAGGGCCCTTGTCGGGTGGTGCATCCTGTGGGACCTGTTTCATATTTAGTGGAAAATAGGAAAGGCCGCAGGCAAGTCTACCACGTTAACCTCCTAAAGCCATGGCATGACAGGGTAGCCTTAGCCCAGATAGCCACAATAGACTCCCCAAGACAACAGCCTCAAGTACAGCTTAACATCCCAGAGTCCATAAGTGGTATCACGTGCTGTGCTGTTAAGATAAAGCCAGCCCGTGATATCTTAAGGGGGGGGATCTGTGACCCAGTAGCTCCCCAGGAACCGATGGACACAGATAAGCATCCGGTGGTAGAAGACGGTACTGCAGGAGAAAGCAGGGATTTCTCTGCAGAAAGGAAAAAACTCAGAACTAATCAAGCAGAACAACTCACCTCGGAGGAAGGGAGTAGTAAAGCTCTTGATTGGGCACGCCCCAAGAGGAGGCGGGCAGTGCAAGCTAGAAGCACCTGGTTAAATAGTCTGAAACCAGGAAGTGAAAGGGAGCAAAGGAAACTAGGAGAGCCACAGAGGCTAAGAGAGAAGCCAAGAGAACAACAGAGACGGAGAGAATTTCCAGAAGGAGAAACAAGAGTTTCAGAGGGAAAGTCTGGAAGGAAATATCTTTGCTGCTGTGATTCCTCCAATAGTCTGCAACTAGCAGGTAGCGTGGCGGAAGACTCAGAGGAGGAAAGGAACTGCTGGAGGCAGAATACTTTCAGAACGCTGAGAGATCCAAGGCTACAGGACCAGGCAGAGCTATGGAATAAAAGGCAGAAGGACAAAGAATTCTCCAAGGGAAAGCTTCTATACAAGGTACCCAGTGGGGGAGAAGTAGTGGATAAGTGTTATGCTCCAAAGCCAGAGAGAGTGTGCCCTAGTTTTAAAAGCCAAGTCAGACAAAATGGTGGCAGCTGTTTTCAGCAAGGAGAAGCTTTGAATAAAAGTGAATATTCTTACAAGCTAACTGAAGAACCTAGCCAGGAAAGGGCTGACGTCAGTGCTTTTAAATGTCTCTTTAAAGACTCTCCCATTACTGCTAAGTATCTAAGCACAGCACCCACGTGTAGAGAAAGGTGGGGAGATAACGTTAGCAGCACATTGAATGTTTGTTTTCCTGACACAAACAAATATGCTAATCAGCCTGAGATAGAGAGGCTCAGCAAACAATTGCTCACGGGAGAAAAGGAACGTCAGCTAAGTGAAGGGAAGTCACCAGCTGAATCACTTCTCCACGAGTTCAGAGAGTTTTTAGAACATAAGGCAAGTTTTAACTACAGTGCTCCAGAACCAGTTACTGGCTATAAAGAAGGAATGCCTATTTCTAATTCTCTGCCTTCCTCAGAAGAGGATATGTTAATGGACTGTTCTACATGCTTAATTGAGAAAGACAATTAAGGGGAAAAGTTTACCTGTTATATGAAGCAATATATCAGAGGCACTTAACTCGTCCTATACAAGAAGCTGGTAGAAAGTGAATGAGTCAATGTACCAGTGATTGCTATAACAGGAGCACTACTGTTGTAGGAACTTTTCTGTCTCACCCTTTTTGATTGGATCACATGAAGTGAATGTGAATTCCTGAATATAGCACAGCATTGCAAGTCTGTTTAGCAAGTTTCTTTACTCTTGTTTTGGATTTATACTTCTGCACCGTCTGTACCATTTGAACTGCACAAGTGGCAAATAAACCTCATGAAAAATAAATTTCTCTTTGCCATGCCTTACTGCTCGAAGCACTAAACACAACTACAACTAATTCCTCCAGGGCATCACAAGGCAACCCCTCCTTAAACCCCCAAGGTTAGGGAGCGGGCGGCGTGATAGTGTCCTTGATCCAGTTCTCTGGTCACCCAGTCAAAGAACTCAATCACATTTGTCTGGCAAGATCATCCCTTGGTAAAACCATGTTGCCTCGGATCCTGTAACCCGCTGGTTTTGAGAAAGTTCACTATTCGCTCTTTCAGGAGCGTCTCCATTACTTTTCCCGCCACCGAGGTAAGGCTCACGGGCCTGTAGTTTGACACTTCTTCCCTGTCACCACTTTTGTGTAGAGGTACGATGTCAGCCATTCTGCAGTCCTGAGGGACCTCTCCTGTTTCCAAGGATCTGTTGAAAACATCCTTTAATGGCCCTGCAAGAACCTCTCTGAGCTCTTTCAGTATCCTGGGATGTATCCCATCCGGTCCCATGGCCTTGTCCACTTTCAGTTTTGCAAGTTGTTCTCTCTCATCCTCTCTGAATGTTGTGGTATCTACCTCATTTCCATTTATATATTTGGAAGTCACAGGTGGTCCTTCTCCAGGGTTTTCTTTAGTAAAAACAGAGCAGAAGTATTTGTTTAATAATTTCGCTTTATCAATGTCATTTTCCACGAGTCCGTTCCCAGCACTTCTGAGTCCTGCAATTCCGCCTCTGATCTTCTTCCTTTCCCGAATATACCTGAAGAAAGTTTTGTCGCCGCACTTAACATCTTTAGCCATCTTTTCCTCTGCCTTTGATTTTGCTATCCTTATTTCTCTTTTTGTCTCCTTGAGTTTGATCCTGTATTCATTTCTGTGTTCTTCTGTTTGCAAGCTTTTGAATTTTGCGAAAGCTGTGGTTTTTGCCCTTATTTGAACAGCCACTTCTTTGGAAAACCAAATAGGTTTCTTTCTCCTCTTGTTTTTATTTACTTTTCTTACATATTTATCTGTTGCCCCTTTTATTACCCCTTTTAGTTTAGTCCATTGCAATTCCACTTCCATTATCCCCTTCCACCCTGTCAGCTCCTCCTTTAGGTACTCGGCCATTTTATTGAAGTCAGTGTTTTTGAAGTTTAGGACTTTGAGCTTGCTATGATTGGACTGCACCTTGGCTTTTGTCTCAAACCTCTCCATGTGATGATCACTGTTGCTCACAGGGGCACTCACCCAGACATTTGACACGCTATCACTGTTGGTGAGCACCAAATCCAGCGTTGAGCTTTCCCTGGTTGGTTCCATCACCATTTGTCTAAGTAACGCATCTTGGATAGCGCCCACAATTTTTTTGTTTCTTTCCAGATTTGCGGAAGGAGTAATCCAATCCACATCGGGTAGATTAAAGTCACCCAATATGATCACTTCCCCCTTTGTTGCTATCTTGGCAATATCTATAATCAATTTGTTATCTATCTCTTCAATTTGAGTCGGAGGTCTACAGATTACAGCAGTATGGATGACAGTGCCATCTCCTCTTTCCAACACGATCCAGAGCGCTTCTTCTTTTCCCCATGCACCCTGCATTTCAGTAGCTTTGATATTGCTTTTGACATACAAGGCTACTCCTCCCCCTTTTCCATTTTCTCTGTCTCTTCTGAATAGATTATATAGCCAGGTATGGCTATATCCCAATCATGCGATTCATTAAACCATGTTTCTGTAATGGCCACAGTGTCCAAGTCCTTTTCCACCATTAGGGCTTCCAGGTCTGGAGGTTTGTTGGCTAAGCTTCGAGCATTTGTAATCATTGCTTTCCAGCATTTAACTGGCTTGTGTGTATTTTGCCTTGATTTTATTCTACCCACTTCTTCCCAGTTGCTTTTGATGTGTTGTTTAAAAGTGTGGTTGTTTCTGTTATTCTGCTTTTGCAGGGGGTGACGTCCAGAACTTGACCTTCCCTGTCTGTCACCTCCTTCTTCTAGTTTAAATGCAAATCGACATACTGCCTGAATTTTTCATGTAGGATTCTTTTCCCTGCGACAGAGAGGTGTAGTCCATCAGCACAGTATAGTTTCTTGTTGGTCCATGTGCTTTCCCAGTCGCCAATAAATCTGAATCCTTCTCGTTTGCACCAGGTCTGGAGCCATGTATTAAAGCTGTTAATGCGATTTAGCCTTTTTGCCCCTTTACCTAGAACAGGTAGAACTTCTGAGAATGTTACAGTGTTAAGAATGGGCTTGAGGTTTTCTCCCAGAGATTGGAAGTCTTTTTGGACTGTAGAGGCACTATTTCTAGCCAGGTCATTTGTACCCAAGTGGATGACAACATTAAGTTTGGAGTGTTTGCTTTCTGCGCTAAGTACATCAATAATTTGGCATGTAATCTTGCTGGCTGAGGAGCCTGGGAGGCATTTGACTATCTTTTCTCCTTTGAACAGTGTTTCCAAGTTGGTGTCTCTGATGATGGAATCTCCAAGTAGTAGTAGTTTTCTGTTTGAGTTTTTCTTCATATTTGGTGCTTTAGCAGGAGATTGATCAAAATTGAAAAAATTACTCTATTGTTATCAGCACATAATATCAATTTTGATCAATTTTATTACTCTGAAAACCGACCGACTGATATCTTGTATTAGCAGGAGATTGGGCATTGACTGACTCCTCTAAGGGCCGTTCAGGTTCTTTGGATTGGGCATCCTCATTAACCAAGGCAGAGAATGCATTATGCAGGGATATCTCTTGGTGTATAGGATGTCTCTGTGTCACAGATCGCAATCTACCCGAACCCACTGTGATCCATTTGTTCCTGGTGTGTTTGACTCTTTGTGGGAGCAGTGGTGGACTTTGTTCAGTCTGTATCCTAGAAGAGGTGCGCTTCATTGCAGTCAGTTCTTCCCTCAGTGGAGACAATTCTTTATGCATGGCAGCTAGGTCTTCTCTTAGTAGAGTCAATTCGTTATGCGTGGCAGATGATCTTCGGCACATAGGACATGCTCTTAGGCTCCAAATGATTCGTCTTGGAATGAAAGTACCGCAGGTATTGCACTGAATACAAGACATGCTGGTTAAGAGAATGTGGGCGTATCCCAAACTATTGGCCACTATATAGGCAATGCAGCCCCAGGGGTGGGTGGGGTGAGGGGTAGGGTGGGCGGGATCCCAAGTGTCCCTGCCCCCGTAGGCTTATACCTGAACTGTGGGCACACTCAGAAAACTGTTAAGGCTACGAAAGGAAATCAAGCAGTTTGACTCTCCCCAAATGTAATGTAGGACCAGCAATTAGCAATTTTCCCAATACCTAAAGTTTAACTAACAGTTAATATTCTATATTTGCAATAAAAAACCCAGTTAACCAATCTCTTCCGGAAGAGAACTCCCAAATGGATTCAGTAGTCACCAGACCTGAACCTGGCCTTCCAATATCTCAAGATGGCCATGTACTCTAAACCCATCCTGCTTAGCCTTGATTTCTCTCTACTCTTTATTGTGCAAACTGATGCCTCAGAAGTGGGCCTAGGAGCCATTCTGGCCCAGGAAGTCAGGGGTGAAGATCATCCCATAGCATTCATCAGCAGGAAATTGCTTCCTCTGGAGAAGCATTATGCATTGATCAATAAGGAAGCCCTGACTGACAAATGGGTATCTGAAACCTTCAAATACTACCTGACCGGCCATCTGTTTATGCTGATAATGGACCACCAACCCCTCAAGTGGCTGGCTCAACATAAGGAGTCCAATGGTCATATTATGCAGTGGGTTTTGAGTCTCCAGTCCTACCAGTGCCAGGTCTGCCATAGGGCTGGTTGGACTCACCTGAATGCAGACTTCCTTTCCCAAGTGATGCAGGTGCTCAATGGGGCATGGTTGAGCTGAGGGGGAGGGTGTGTGATAGAGTATATTTATTTATTTAGACAGTTTTGTATATCACCTTATCCTTCAATCAAAGTGGTCACAACACTTTGGATCCCACCTCAACACAACACTTTGGATCCCACCTCAACACAACACAACACTTGGGATCCCACCTCAACACAATTGGGGGATACATTTAACATGAGGGGATATGAGACACATATGCTGATACTTACAGGGAACATGGGCAAGCCACTTAACCCTCCATTGCCCATGTTACCTGTAAGTATCAGCGTATGTGTCTCATATCCCCTCATGTTAAATGTATCTCCCAATTCTGTTGAGGTGGGATCCCAAGTGTCCCTGCCCCCGTAGGCGTATACCTGAACTGTGGGCACACTCAGAAAACTGTTAAGGCTACAGAAGGAATCGAGCAGTTTGACTCGCCCCAAATGTAATGTAGGACCAGCAATTAGCAATTTTCCCAATACCTGGTTGTGTCCTCTAATGGGATTTGAACCCCTGACCTTCCGGTCTGAAGTACCTTGCCCCAACCACTAGGCCACACCTCCTAGGTGGAATAAGCTCCCTGGCCATTTCCGCCACACCAGATGTACAGGTCCTTGACCTGGATAGGCCCTGTACGTCTGGGATCATGGGCCCGCCTCCAAACCGCCCACTCTCCGTCCTGTCGCCACCCCCTCCCATCCCCATCCAGAGCTCCTCGCACATCGGCCCTGTATGTGTGGGGAGTGAAGGGGGCAGAATCAGCTAACAATAATTAGCAGGGGACGTATGTCCAAACAGGAGGTATATCCCCGCTAATCACTGTTTGGAATGACCCCCATACTTGGTACTACTACTCATAATCCACTTATTATTGGTAATGTGCATTTACTTGAAAACAGGTGGAAAAATGCAATGAAAAAACTTGATTCTTTTCAGATCATTTTGAAACAAAATAAAACAACTGTAGCAATGAAATAATTTGATTCATGTTCCCATTTATTTTTTTTTCCATTGGGGCCTATGGAGTTATTAAGGTCTAGGGGGAATCTAAAGTCTTGCTTATTTACTTGTCAACCAGACAGACTGGAGTGAGAGGGAGTTGGGGAAAGGTGCAGGCCCAAACCCTTTCCAAGCATCCAGTCCCTGCTGCGCTCAAACTGAAAATAAAACAGAACCCAGCACACTGATCATTTGCAATCCTTGATCTGTAAGAGTTTTTGGGCAGGGCAGAAACATCTTTCTGAACTCCTTAGACTTCAGGGAGAAAAAATTGGGGGAAAATGTGTTAAAGGGTGTTATTATATCACAGGTTGTTCTGCTGTTTCTTGCAGAGGCTGCTGTCTGATAAATGGTGTGGAAAGGAAGGTTCAACCAAAGACTGGAAAAGCTAAAAGACCTAAGCAATAACGCCTGCTGCAGACCTTGCACTAATTATATAAATGCAAGAATGAGAGAGGGAAGATTGTAGATTTAGTAATTGTCCTTAAGGAAATAACGGTATGAGTTGCCCATAAGATACCTAGTGGGATCTATGACAAAAGGGGGGAATTGTGCAAAGAAAATATTAACCAAAGACTGGAAAAGCTAAAAAACCTAAGCAATAACTCCTGCTGCAGACCTTGCACTAATTTTATAAATGCAAAAATGAGGGAGGGAAGGTTGTAGATTAAGTAACAAAAACTTCTGGCTTGTTAGTTCTGAAGTTCCAGTTTCCCTAGCTGATAAAAGATAAACGTTCTGCTTATTTGGACTAATTAAAGAACCAAGTCAAGCATGCAGTATGAATGTTTCTCCAGGAACTTTCATGCTAATAAAGGTGTTATAATTAAAAATTGGAAAATGTTTGGCAGAGACATACCTTGGGACCTGAGAATTCTTACCTTTAGTAGGTCCATCCCTGGTGCCAAATTGCCGCAGCTGGCATTGGTCAAGTATTGTATGAATGCGGCTAAGTTGACCCTGGCCTCAGCCTGGAAGCAGAAGGCCTCTCTGACACATGCCCTGGGGCTGGTGCGCATGTGGGAGATATATGCAATGGAGATGGGGATTATTATGTGGAACTGGGGTTGGGCCAAACATGGGACCCTTTTGTGAAAATGTATGGAATGCGTTGGAAGGCGTAAATGTGTTCTTGCCAGTGCGTGTGAATGCTGGCCCTCTTCCTAGGGGGAGGGGGAGGAGGGGGAGCCTGTTGAGGGGGGGGGGGAGATTTCAAAATTATGTACAGTATAAAAATAAGGCTATTTCTTTGTGATGCAAGTTCTTTCTTTCCATTTGTAACATGGTTTCGAGATGTTATCAGTGTTGGTATGTGCTAATTTGTTACTTGCTTATTAAAGCCTTGAAATGGGGAAAAACTAGAAAATGTTTAGGTGTAGATCATAAGAACATAAGAACATAAGACATGCCATACTGGGTCAGACCGAGGTCCATCAAGCCCAGTATCCTGTTTCCAACAGTGGCCAATCTAGGTCATACATACCTAGCAGTTTCCCCAAAAGACACAGGTTCCGCAACGCTTGTACTGGGTCAAGCATTGATATCCTGGGTCCCTTTTTAATAGTGGTTTATGGACCTTTCCTCCAGGAACTTGTCCAAACCTTTTTTAAACCCAGCTATACTAACAGCCCTTACTACATCCTCCGGTAACAGATTCCAGAGTTTGATTACACGTTGAGTGAAAAAATATTTTCTCTTATTTGTCTTAAATAGTTTACCCTGTAGCTTCATTACATGTCCCCTAGTCTTTCTATACTCTGATAGCGTAAACAATTGATCCACGTTTATCCGTTTCACTCCATTCATTAATTTATAGACCTCTATCATATCTCCCCTCAGCCATCTCTTCTCCAGGCTAAAGAACCCTAACCTTCTTAGCCTCTCTTCATAGGAGTAGCCTTCCATCCCCTTCACCAATTTGGTGGCTCTTCTCTGTACTTTTTCTAATAATGCTATGTCCTTTTTAAGATACGGTGCCCAGAATTGCACACAATATTCAAGGTGCGGTCGTACCATGGAGCGATACAGAGGCATTATAATATCCTTTGTTTTGTTCTCCATCCCTTTCCTTATGATACCTAGCATTCTATTTGCTTTCTTGGCCGCCGCTGCACACTGGGCGGAGGGTTTTAACATGTTATCCACGATGACTCCTAAATCTTTTTCCTGGGTGGTGGTTCCCAATGTGGAGCCTTGCATCGTGTAACTATAGTGTGGGTTGTTCTTTCCTAGGTGCATAACTTTGCACTTGTCCACATTCAATTTCATCTGCCATTTGGATGCCCAGTCTTCCAATTTATCCAGATCCTCCTGCAGTTTTCCACAATCCTCTTGGGTTTTAACAACTTTAAACAGTTTTGTGTCATCTGCAAATTTGATAACCTCACTAGTTATTCCCTTTTCCAAGTCATTTATGAATATGTCAAAAAGCAGCGGACCCAGTACAGATCCCTGGGGTACTCCACTATTCACCTTTTTCCATTGGGAATATTGGCCATTTAGCCCTACCCTCTGCTTTCTATCTTTTAACCAGTTCCCGATCCACAATAGTACACTGCCTCCTATCCCATGACTTTTTAGCTTCGCCAAAAGTCTCTGATGGGGGACTTTGTCAAAAGCTTTCTGAAAGTCCAGATACACTATATCAACCGACTCACCTTTGTCTACCTGTTTATGCACACCTTCAAAAAAACATATCAGATTAGTAAGACAAGATCTTCCTTGTCTAAAGCCATGTTGGCTGTCTCCCATTAGGCCATGACTATCTACATGCTGTGTAATTTTGTTCTTTATGATGGTTTCTACCATTTTCCCTGGTACTGACGTCAGGCTCACCGGTCTGTAATTTCCTGGGTCACCCCTGGAACCCTTTTTAAAAATTGGTGTTACGTTGGTGACCCTCCAATCTTCAGGTATTACAGATGATTTTAATGAAAGTTCACAGATTACCAATAGCAGGTCTGCAATCACATATTTCAGTTCTTTCAACACTCTGGGATGTATACCATCCGGTCCAGGTGATTTGCTACTATTCAGTTTATCAAATAGTTGTAATATATCTTCCCGGTGTAGCGATATTTCTCTCAATTCCTCTGCAGTATCACCTTTAAATACCACTTCAGTCTTGGGTAACATCCCTACATCTTCCTCAGTAAAGACTGAAGCAAAGAATTCATTCAGTCTCTCTGCTATAGCCTTGTTTCCTCTTACTGCCCCTTTTACCCCTCTATCATCTAATGGTCCAATTGACTCTCTCACAGGCCTTTTGCTACGAATGTACTTGAAAAGTCTTTATTTCGTGTTTTTGCTTCCATAGCAAGTTTCTTCTCAAATTCCCGCTTTGCCTGCCTTATCAATGCTTTGCATTTAACTTGCCAGTGCTTGTGCTGTTTTCAGTTTTCATCATTTGGCTCTTTTTTCCATTTCCTGAAGGTTGCTTTTTTGGCAGCAACAGCCTCTCTGACCTCACCTTTAAACCATGCTGGCAGTTTTTTGGACTTTCTTCCACTTTTCTTAATGCATGGAATACAGCTGGTCTGGGCTTCGAGGATAGTATTTTTAAATAACACCCAAGCTTGCTGTAAGTCTTTAATCTTTGGAACCACTCCTTTTAGTTTTTTCCTAACTATATTCCTCATTCTATCATAGTCTCCCTTTTGAAAGTTAAAAGGTAGTACTGTGGATGCCTTTACTATCTGTCCTCCACTAATTAAATCAAACATGATCATACTATGATCACTATTGCCAAGTGGTCCCAGCATCCTTATTTCTTGCACCAGATCTGGCGTTCCACTAAGGACTAGGTCCAGTATGGCTTCCCCTCTGGTCGGTTCATGAACCAGCTGCTCCAAGAAGCAGTCATTTATTCCATCTAGAAACTTTATCTCTTTAGCTTGTCCTGCTGTGACACTGACCCAGTCGATACCGGGGTAATTGAAATCACCCATTATTACTACTCTGTTGTGACTTTTGTTAGCTTCCTTGATTTCTTTGAGCATTTCATCATCCATTTGTTCATTCTGGCCAGGTGGTCGATAGTATGCTCCCACTGCCATCACCTTCCCCTTCATAAATGGAATTTCAATCCATAGAGATTCTACAGCAAATTTTGTTCCCTGCAAAACTTTAATCCTTTCTGACTCAATGCCCTCTCTAACATAGAGCGCAACCCCTCCACCAATTTGATCAGCTCTATCATTACGATATAGTTTGTATCCAGGTATCACAGTGTCCCACTGGTTATCCTCCTTCCACCATGTCTCTGAGAGTGCAATCATATCTAACCTCTCATTTAGTGCTATATATTCTAACTCTCCCATCTTATTGTTTAGACTTCTAGCATTGGCATACAAGCATTTTAGAGACTGTATTTTATTCATATTAATCTGGCTATTGTTAGGCAGGGGTAATTTGGAATCTTTATGCTCTGTCTGCTCCTTACTCAAGGGCATTTGGGCTACTATGCTCCCTTTTGGAGCCTCACTGCTTTTGGTAGTATCCTTCAAGGATACCTTCGTCCGAACCATGCACTCCTGGGTGACTGTCGGCTTTCCTCTATTTTCTAATTTATCCGTAAGCTTTGATGTATTTTGCATATAGTGGTAATCAGAGAACGTGTTCAGTTTGTACACTGGTTTTTCTATTGCTTGGCAATGATAAAATGGTGCTCAAAGGGGGCATTGTGTAGTGCAACCTTTTATTTCAGGATTCACAATGGTACAATCTTTTTTTACGGGACAGAGAAAAAGTCAACAAAGAAAGACCGAAGAGGGGGAGAGGAGTACTGTGTGTGCGCTCCGTGCTGTAGCAGGCTTGTTGATTTGTGCTGGAAGTTGGTGCTGCAAGCTTTCATCTTTAAGCTCGGCTTGCAGCTTTGTTTCTAAGCTTGTGCTGCTCCAGTACATCAGCGCTAAGCAGGACATTTGAATGTAGCCAGTCAGCATTTGTGTCTGTAGGGAAGACTAACAGATTGTCGGTGATGCACCGTGAGAGTTGTAGCTTGCTGACCCTTAGAGACTGACTACTAAATGTATATGTCCATCATGTTAAGAGGAAGAGGAGGAAGGAAAGAGGCAGAACCTTGCTGGGCACTAGCAGCAGGAAACCTGAGAATATCCGCAAGAGGATTAGACGTGGTAGTTCCCCAGCTAAGATAAAGCATGACGTCTTTAAGAGGGAGAAAGAAAAACCAGCAAATGGCTGAAAGGCAGGAAGAGCAGGCCACCTGCCTCCAGCTTCATTATTACTGTACGGCGCAAAGCCAGGAGGGTCACCACGGCAGCAGCGGAAGGCTCCGACGGTGCAGCATTCCTTCTTTCGTTGTGAGCAGTAGTTTGGGTCAGTCTTGCAGGAATCCCAGCCTACTGATTCAGAAGAAGGGGTTGTAGCTGCAGAGGGTTTGCAGAAGCTGGCTGATGGTATGATCTCCAGTGAGCGGCTACAGGAAGGTAGGATAGCCATAGAAGCAATGACTGACACTGCCCTTTCCCAGCAAGCAGGTATTGGTGCACTAGGCAAACCTTAAGCCTCACATCCCTCCTGGCTATCAGAATCTATTGTTCAGCCTTCAATGTCCTGCTCTTTGCTGCCCTCCCTAGTTCGCCTGATGGTTGTGCCGACCCTGCCAGCAAGAGCAGTTAGTTGAGAGGAGTGTGATAGTTGCTCTTGGTCTTTCAGCCCCCAAACTTCCCTGAACCCCAAAGCAGCTGTTGCAGCACTCAAAGGCGCTGATGCCATACTGGTGCTGCTTTGGACCTTTCACTGTGCCTAGGGACTGCTTTGACCCTCTCTTTTGCTGCCATTGGGACCGCTTTGCCCCCTCACTGTGCCATGGGCTGCTGTTGCCTGTCTGCAAGTTTCACAAAACGTGAATGGAAAACCCCAGTGCTGGAGTTGGGCTAACGAAGATTAAGAACCAAGGTCCCCGTCGGGAGTCAGGAGATGGTTGCAGGGGAAAAGAGGCCCCTGGTATATTAGGGAGGAGTGGCCTAGCGGTTGCGGCAAGTTACCTAGGGCCAGGGGTTCAAATCCCGCTAGAGGACAGCAACCTTTGGCCGGAAGGACTGGGGTTTCTAGTCCCAAAAGGTGCTCCTTGGGCAAGTCACTTAACCCTCTGTTGCCTCAGGTACAAAAACATAGATTGTGAGCCCTTTGGGGACAAAGGAAAATATATATATAGTACCCGAATGTACACCACTTTGACTGGTAGAAAAGTGATACATAAGCCTAGTTAAATATCTAAAATTAAGAACTGCAATAAATATGAATAAGAATAGTCTCTTCCATTCACTTTAATGAAAACAAAATGAATGAAACAAGTTTTCCCTAGTCCATACCTACTTATTGTTAGCAGTCAGTTCAGGAAATCTGGAATCATTTATAATTGTCTATTCTTTATTTAATGTCGTCTGAGCTGCCTTGACTTTCCTCGCACTCTCTATAATGATACTCTAATTCCTTTGAATACACTTCACCATGTCTTCCCAAGGGACTCTCAGTCCCCCCCCTCTCCCCAGTTTAGTTTAAAGACCACTCTATTTCCTTTTTAATTGATATTGCTAATTAACAAGTGCTGGAAATTAAAATCTTAAGCAAAAAATGTGCTACTTCAAAATCGCCCAAGCAAAGGGGTTTTCGTGTTTTAGGTGCTTTTCTTTCTCTGACGTTACCCTGAAATTTGTCTGGCCCCATACCTCTATAACTCTTTCAAGCTTACTCTTATTTTTCCACTTTCAAAGAATAACTCCATATCTTGCGCTTTTTGAAGGTAATTTTACAATGAGCCGTGTCCATGTGAGCGGACGGTCCTATAAGTACACACGTCAAGCCGATAGTGCATATTTTTGGAGTGGGTGAGCACAGTGCGTTTTGCTGCACGTATCTTGTGAATTAGGCCCCCTATTACACCTCTAAAGAAAAGTAGGTGCCCTCTTTTCTTTATAAAATAGGTGCAATTTGCATGTATTGGAACACACGTTAACTTAGGCAACTTCTTTAAAATTATCCTCTTTATGTGGACGTTTCCTCCCCGGTTTCCTAAGTTATCCAGTTCATTCACTGAGTGATGTGTAAGTCCAATTGACCATAGAAAAAAGCATGACAGTGCCTCTTAGCACATACAAAGCCTCAGAGCATGCCCGGTTATGAATGGACCAGTGGCAGAAAATGTCTGCGTGAGTCACGAGTCAAAGCTACGGTGAAGGCGCAGCTTTGATAACACTCTAAGTCAGGGCCAGATTTATTTGGTTGGCGCCCATAGGCAACAATGGGGAAGTGTTCTCCCCCCCCCCCATTGTCTCTGGCTCCCCCCTCCCCGATTGGCTCTGGCTTCTCTCCTGATTGACTCTGCCTTGATGTCCTGCTTACCATGCAATCTGGTACCCGAGTGACAGTAGCAAGTTCGTTAATTAAATTCTGCCTGGGGCTGCCCAGGCTCTACAGCATCCCTTCCTTCCTCTCACAGGGCTTCCTGTTACCATAGAAGCCCTGCAGGGGGAAAGGAGAAGGCGGAATGCTACAGGGCCTGGGCAGCCCGGGCTGAATTTAATTTTCGACCTTACTGCTGCCACTCAGGAACCGGGTTGCACGAGAAGTAGGATATTGTGGCTGAGCCAATTGGGCGTGGGAGACAGAGCCAATCAGCGGCACAGTCACTAAGCTGCAACATTAGGCTCAGATCGAGGGATGACAGTTGAGGCAATAATCCAGCGCCCATCAAAACTTGGCGCCAGAGGCAGTTGCCTCCATTGCCAATGCCTAAATCCAGGTCTGCTCTAAGTAGCATGTGGGGGATTTTTCAAGATTGCTGGCAAATTGCGAGTGGAAGGCATTGAAGAACCTACAGTACCTGAATGTAACTTGCCTTCAACTACTGCTGGAAAGGCGGGAGCTAAATCTACATAAGAACCTAAAGAAATGCCATACTGGCTCAGACCAAAGGCCCAACAACCCTGGTGTCCTGTTTCCAACAGTAGCCAATCCAGGTCACAAGTACCTTATATATCCCAAAAGTAGCAAGCTCCATACTACTTATCTCTAATGATAAGCAATGGTTTTCTCTTGGACTACCTTAATAATGGTTTATGGACTTTTCCTCCAGGAATTTGTCCAAACCATTTTTAATTCTAATTACACCACTTGCTTTTATCACATCCGCCAGCAATGAGTTCCAAAGACTAATTATTTGTCGAGAGAAAAAATATTATTTCCTATCTGTTTTAAATATACTACCTTGTAACTTCATGGCATGCCCTCTACTCTAAGGTTCAACAAATCCCAGGCGCCAGGTCATCATGGTGACTAGAAATTTGTAAAGAAGTAGTGTTTGTTTGTTTTATTACGGTGCTGCTCCTGGACATGAACATCTTCCTCCCTACCTGTGCAGCTCTATGTGCATCTGAGCTGCACGTGCAGGAAGTCTCACACTAGTCTTGTGAGATTTGCACGTTAAACGAAAGTGAGGTTCTTGCACTACGTGGCTCAGATTTACACAGAACCACACATGCATGGATGAGGATGTTCTTATTCCCATGGCCACAGAGACCAGAAAGAGTTTTTGGTTCCATAGCTAGTTAGAGAGGACAAGGGAAGCTGAATGACTTGGGGGGAAGTAGGTGACTGGGAGGAGATGGGGCTTGGTTATTGCAGCTGGCTGGGGGGGGGGGGAGGGAAGTGTCTGACCAGCTTCGTTACTGTGGCTGGGGTGGGGTGGGGAGCGAATGGTTGACTGGCTTGATCACTGGGGCTGGCTGGGGTGGGGGGCGAAGTAGATGATTCCTAATATTCTGTTTGCTCTTTTGGCCATTGCTGTACACTGAACAGAAGATTTCAATGTATTGTCTACAATGATACCCAGGGCCAAATTTAAGATGTTGCAAGACCAGAGAATGTTAGGGAGGGGAGATTTCTCCCCCCCCCCCCGAGATCATAAAAAAAGTTACTAAAGAAAGCAGAATCAGGCTGCTTGTTTAGCCAAAGTATTTGTTGCCTTCAAAATATAATGCCCTAGGCTGTCAACTATGCCTAAATCTAGGCCTGATCACATCCAGGTCCTTTTCTTGGGTGGTGACTCATAATGTGTAACTGATCATTGTGTGTCTATAGTTTGGATTATTCTTCCCTATATGCATCACTTTGCACTTGTCCACATTAAATTTCACCTGCTATTTGGATGCCCAGTTTCCTAGTTTCATAAGGTCCTCCTGCAGCTTCTCACAATCCACATGTGATTTAACAGCTCAGGCTTTTGATATATTAGAGCTAAGGGGCAGAGTGGTCTAGCCAACAATGTAATGGCCTAGGAATCAGCTCATCAGGGATCAAATCTTGTCTTCATTAGTGACACTCTTTGTTGAATCAATAACTCTTTTTTTATCGGGGGTAGGTACTCTGGTCCTTAAGGGAAACTAACCAACCAGATTTTCTGGACAACATCAATGAATATGCATGAGATGGATTTTCATGCACTGCCTCCAATATATGGAGATTAATTTCATTCATTTTCATCAGGGAAATCCAGAAGAAATGGCTGGTTGCTTAGCCCTCAAAGGCCAAATTGCCCACGCCTGCCTTAGATTGTAAACTCTTGTGTAAAGGTACTTCAGGTACTTCTAAATATTAACTAACGTGCAATAATTTCCAAAATTACCATGCAATAGCTGGAAAACCTCTGCAGCAATTGTTGGGGCTCTTGCAGCATTTTCCCATGCAGTTAACAAAGTACACTATTCTCCTGACCAGAAGAAGAAGACTAATGAAAAGGTATCCCCTTAGTTTCTGTTTTCTTTTTACTTAACTATCATAGCAGATAAAGCAAAGCAGTGAGCTACATTAAGGTAGCATTAACAGCCATGCTAACAGTTAACACCAGGGCTTTTTCTGAGGGGGTGCTCGCTGGTATCATTGCCTGCTAAAATTGGCCCATGGTCCTCATGTATTAATGAAAGAGCATCTTTATGCACTGGTTAGCACCGAATAGCTACATCTGCATAAACCCTACAGCATAGTCGCTGCCCATACTAAGTTTTAGGTTCTGACAATAAGATGATCAAATGCTTAAATTAATTAGACCTTTCCTAGACTTGCTTGCAAGTGATTGACTTTTAACTTCCAGATACCTATCAAGCAACATATTTTCATAAGATCTATTGAAAATTTTGAACAATGTTATATGTTAGTAAATATGGTACTTGAGGACCATCAGATAATCACATTTTATATGATTTACCTCCCTAAGCTGAACAGAAGAGGGCAGCAATTACCTGTCACCTAGATTTAGCTCACACCTTTCTCAGAGGTTCAAGGTGAGTTGCATCAAGGTATAGCAGGTATTTTTCAGTCTCCAGAGGACTTGCAATCTATGTGGAGGGATAAGTGACTTGCCCAAGATCAAAAGGAGCAGCGGTGGGATTTGAAACATGACTTCCTTGGTTTGCCATCCACTGCTCTAACCATTAGGCTACTCCTCCTATTCTCAGCAGACTATATTATAGCTTTGAATAGAAAAGTTAAGCTGACAGGTATCTGTATATGTATCAGGTCTCTTTTTGTGCTGGTACATGCCACCTTTTATTTGCCTTCCCAGAATTCCCTGTAGGTAGCGTACACATGAGCAGCCGCGACATGGGCTTAGTTGCCCTGCACAAAATGCGCCATTGCCTGCATGACTCCTGAAGCTGTCAGGATCTCACCAGCCATCTCCAGCCAAAGCTCCTGCTGCCCCTCAAGCAGGATCATCAGTACCTCCCAATTGTAGTCACTGACACACATTGGGCCCTTCCAACCTCCCAACCTGCTGCCGGTCCTTTCCCCAGCTGGCCCCCGTACTTGGCCTGGCAGACAGCTGAGCTCTGGCTGGCACCCTACTCATCATCTGCCCACCCAGCTAGGGTTTTTTTGCAGCAGAACAGAGCACGGGCTAGTCACCAGAAGAAGGCTAAATCAGAGAATGAGAGTGTCCCTGGAGCCAGTTCATCGAGAAAGTGCCCTGCCTGCACACCTTGCAGGAGGGATAGGGGAAAACAAAGAGGGAGACATTGCACACCTGAGGGAGAGGGCAAAAGACAGGAGGAGATCCTGGACACATGGGGGGGAGGGGAGGGGAGAGATGCTGCACACCTCGAGGGGAGGAAGAGAGAGAGGAGGACAGCAACTAGACACATAGGGAAAAGGGAGGAGAGATGTTACACATGAGGGGGGCAGAGAGAATGAGGAGGACACACTGGACGCATGTGTGGGAAGGAGGGGGGGGGGGGGGAGGTGGAGATCCTGCACCCTGGAGGGCTAAGAAAAGGAAGGAAAGATGCTGGATTGTGGGAGAACTGGGGAAGGAAAGGGGGTCAACATTTTATTTTAAATTTTGGAAATGTCAGTTTTGGAAAATGTTCATTTCTCTCATTGGGGTTTTCAGTTTAGTTATTGTCTGCATTTTTCTACTGGTAATTTGTGGTCCCTTGTTCTGTATTGGTGGAGGAGACAGAGGAGAATAGGCTGGACACATGGGGGGAAAAAGGGTGGATATGCTGCACACCTGGGGGGGAGTAGGGGAAGGATGGGGAGATGTTGGACTGAGGGAGAAGTGGTGAAGGGAAGGGGACTAACATGGCTGGAAAAATAAAATGCCCAGTCAAAGGTAGAAAATGCATTTTATTTTAAATCTTGATATATGTCAGCTTTGGGAAATGTTTATTCATCATACTGGGGGGTTTGATTTAGTTATTATCTGCATGTTTCTGCTTCTAATTTGTGGTCCCTTGTTCTGTATTTAGTGGAGGTCTGTCTGTGTTTTGTATGTGACTGAAGTGAGTGATTCTGCTAGCACGTAATTTCTGTGTAGGAATATGTAGCAGTCATGTTTGTTCTGTTTTCTCAGCAGGAGAGGTATTGAAGTCCTAGATCCTGATGCAGTAGTTGCAGTGCTGCCTTCTCTTAGGTAGGGTTGGTGCTGTTTTGAATCCTAGTAGTGCTGTTATGGTATGGCAGGTTTATAATCCAATAGGCTCTCAATGTGCTCTTGGCGAGGTTTTGTATTGCTTCATAATGTCCCTGGCATTTGGCACTTAAGGGAAGCTGTATAGCTGTTATGAGTATTTTAAGTGTATAATGGCCAAATACCTGTTTTTACAGGATCATTCTAGGAGGAAATGGGGAAATTATGATTATTACTTTAATAATCTGGATCTTGGGTGGGCTCTAATTCTTTTAAGGGTGTGGCTATTGTGCAGGATGGAGTCATGGACAGTCACCTGTCCCCTAAAGTTGGCCCTTTATGTGAATGCGCTGACACTAATTCAATTAGCTCGAGTCTGAAGATAATTTACAGGTTATATGAATAAAGAGATCAGAGCTCAGAATGGTACAAGATTGTAATTAGAACATTTATATTTTTGTGCTTACTGCTTAAAGTTTGCTTCAGACTTACTCCTAGTCTCAATAAAGAAATGACCTAAGGAAGAAAAGGTACTTTCAATTCGTCTGATTTTAGTGTTTTACATTCCATTATTAATGGTACCCCGGACGGTCTGACCCGTTCAGAAAGCTGCAAACAGCAACAATTCATCCAATCCCTGCTTCTGACTGCATGTTTATAAGTGATTAGGTACTACCCAAGAACATTATATTTACCTTTCTCACAAAGACCTAATTTTGCCACTGCCACAGAAACCTATTGCTATAGTTCTTAATAATAGAGAGCGCAGGGATTCATACCTGAAGCTGGTGCTTGTGCTGGATGCCGGAGAGGAGCTGGGCTGCTTGTGATGGCGGCGACATTTCCTGCCGCGGTGATGCCTTGGGCTGCCACTTGTGTTGCTTATGCTGCTGCGTCTGCTCCGATGAGTCCCCCGGTGCTTGGAGCGTCGGCGTGGGCTGGAATGGTGCCTCCGTGCCGAGCGCGATCTCCAGTGGGGCCGCCTGTGCTGGAAGTGCCGATGTGAAGAGCTGCACCTCCTCTGGTGACGCAAGCTTCGGCGCGGACCAATGGCGCGGTGGTGGGAGGAGCCGGAAGTGATGTCACATTCCAAGATGGCCACCACCATCGGGACCTCGTGGGAAGCCGGTCTGTGGGGCAGCAAAGCAGGCAGAAAGGCATCCCCCGAAGGGGAGAGGAGGCTGCCATCAGAGCGGCTGCGGATGGTGTCCGAGATCGGCACATCCGGCGCCGTCGGAGGGGTCTGCAGAGGTGGAGGAATTGCGGTGGAGACCGTTGGGCCCAGACTTACTTCAGGAGGAGCTCTGGAGCAGGAGGGGAGAGCCGGTGTCTGAGGGAAAAGTTCGTGGAGAGCATTTTTGCGGCTTTTCCTCGCTCTTGGAGACATCTTAGCACAGTGCTCACAATCCTCAACTTTATATGAGATTCCCAGGCAGCGGATGCAGCGATCATGTGAGTCTGTAGCATTCATTTTTCTGGAGCACCCGGGGAATTTTTTGAACCCGGGTTTAGGCATGTTGATTGAAGATCTGTTGATTTTTGACGTAAAAGAGGAGAGAAAGAAAAAACCGTCTTGCTAGCAAGGCGGAAGAGGTAAAAGTGGCTGGCTAGGGGCGGCCCTGGGGGTAGGGCCAGGTGGGTCACGCCCTGAAGGGAAAGCCCTTCTGGGCTATAGAGTGAGTATGTCCATCCATGGCGCCATCGGATTTATTTATTTATTTATTTAAAGCTTTTTTATACCGCGCTATTCAGTATTTATTTTATTTATTTAGCTGTATTTATATCCCGCTTTTCACTGGGTCAAAGCGGTCAATTGGGAGATACATTTAACACGAGGGGATATGACACACATACGTTAATACTTACAGGGAACATGGGCAATGGAGGGTTAAGTGGCTTGCCCAAGACCACAAGGAGTACCTATAGGACTAGAAATCCCAGTCCCTCCGGCCTGAGATTGCTGTCCCCAGGTGGGACTTGAACCCCCGGCCCTCCGGCCTGAAGTACCTTGTCCTAACCACTAGGCCACTCCTCCCATAAGGAGGAGTATCAGTGCGGTTTACAAATAACAAATTCATGCAACAGACCAAAGAACAGTCTTGTGCTTACATTGCAACAGGGTAAGTAACTTGGATCTGTAACTAGGATAATTATTTACATATGGAGCCATCAAATTGTGGCTTGGTAACTATTTACAATTTGTATCTTGGACCCGAGCAAAGAAGGCTAGGATTGGGTCACCAGGTGTGGCTGACTTATCCTGCTGTCCACGGAGAACTCCCGTTACAGGTAAGTAACCCTGATTTCTCACAAAGACCTAATTTTGCCACTGCCACAGAAACCTATTGCTAGAGTTCTTAATAATAGAGAGCGCAAAAACAACTTTGTGTGTAAAGAGAAGAAAACCACACCGATAGAGGTGAAAAAACGTATTTGTTCCAGCATAGTCAGTGGCGTTGTTGATGGTATGCGGACCTCAGGTCTTTTAAAAACACGGATGTTAGTTTTGTAATCATTATTATTACATAAATAAATTGTACTACTCATTATGGTGAGCTGTGCATGTTTATTGGAAATCTGTTTCAGTGGTTTTTTTGACATTTTATATTGCATCGAACTAAATTTTACCCTTTATTGTGTCATATATTTTGTGAATGCATATCTGAACTATACATCAGCTTGGGTAGAATTTCTCTTTCAGGAAGGAGGTTGATAAATGCATATACATTAATAAATACATAAGAAATAAACAAAGCCGCAAACTTTGGTCCCATCCTCATGTGAAGTAGTCTAATTAGCAAGGATCTGAAAGCACTTTAATAAAGTCATACATATTTTCTATACCTCTTCTAAATGTTTGCATAGACTTAGCAGGACACATGAAAGTCAATCTGGACAGTTTTCACTTTTGTTCGGAAATGGGCTCTGTGTTTTATCATTGACAGAAATTTCATACTCTTTCTCTCTGAACTTCCTTTCTCTAGAACAGTGGGTCTCAACCCAGTCCTCTGAGACCCCCCCAGGCCAGTCAGGTTTTCAGGATATTCACAATGAATATGCATGAAATAGATCTGCATGCACTGCTTCCATTGTATGCAGATCTATCTCATGCATATTCATTGTGGATATCCTGAAAGCCTGACTGGCCTGGGGGGTCACAGAGGACTGGGTTGAGAACCACTGCTCTAGAATCTCAGATGCTATTGTTTCCAAAAAATGTTGAAACATAATTGTTTAAAAAAATACTTTATTGAGGAAAAACAAAAGTTCTCTTTGGAAAGTATGAGACAGATAAATTAATTTTTAAACAGACCCTATATTTTCAACAACTCAAAATATATTCCCGTTTTCTGTAAATCTACCAAATGCTTTATGTTTTTTACCGGACTGATGTTTTAATGTCGGCTTATCTAATCATGTAATTATTCCAAGCATGAACTGTACTGCTATGTTTGGACAACGTCTTGGGACACAGTTTCATTTTTCAGAGCTAGTTACAAATAACTGCTGACTCTACTCCATTATTGTAAACTAAATGCCATCGGCTACAATCATTCTTATTTAAACCTTTTTCTAATTTTCTTTGAATCCGTGTTTTGGTGCCTTAATCCATGGTGCTCCAAACATATCAGCAAAGTTAAAGCAAAGTTAAAGCAAGTAGTTGATATGCAATGAGCTTTTCAAGGCTGTCTAGAAATGCCAGGAGAATTTTCTAGAATGACATATAACATCCCTTTTCAGCTGTTTCCCGAGTACCCTCTGCTCTAGTCACATTGTGTAACTGTACTAACCAGTTAGTTTTTTTATAAAAAGAGCGAGACCTGAATGACAACTTTCACACTACTAGTGAAAAAACGGAGAAGAAAAAAATCTTTGACTTACCACTAGAACAGGAGAAAAACTGAAAGAAAAAAAACATGCATTTGAGTTAAGAAAATCACAAAAGAGCATATTGCATTAAAGTCCTACTACATCCTAAAATTTTAATTCAATTAAAAACCTTTCTTCATCCCTTTTCAGTATTAAAGGTATTCCTGAACTGATATGGGCCGTATTCAACAAAGATTTTTCCCCCCATATGTACAGAATAGGAAAAAAATTCTTTTGGAGTAAAGTTCAGTCTGTCATAAAACTAATTACCTGGAAAAAGGACGTGATGAGGAAACTTGTTGTTAAAACTTGTAATGTTCCCATTCCTTAACTCTTTCTCATGCTTCACAGTGAGGAAATGGATCTAACCAAGAGTTACAGAGCTTATTATCTGTTAGAAACTTGTGTATGACAAAGATCCTTAAATGGTCAGACAAAGCCAATCCCAGCAGCGGAAAAGGTTTATAAAGAGATATGTGAAGATGTCTAGGCCACACCTCTTTTTTCCTCGTTAGGAAAGTTAATCTCACCTGTTTTGTCACCGACTATTCATTTCACACTGTGTAATGCAATTACAATGAAGGCCAGTTAGAAAAAGAAGAATAGCCGTAAGGATATTCCCTTTCGTAGAATTCCTGTGTAGTGGCACGGAACTGTTCCTTGAAGAAAATGTTGGTATCACGGATATAATCCAGGCATGGCAGACAAATCCGAATCATTGTCAAACATTTGAAATGGATTATTAGCGGTTTACTGCCTGTTCCCTAAGGGAGAATGTTTTTTATGATGTGGCTGTCCTAAATCTTCTGACTTGACGTCCAAGTGCAATCTGGGGTGTCCAAGCCAGAATGTCCTGAAAAATGGCAAGCAAATCCAAGTTGGGCATGATTTCACAAACGTGCCCGATATGGACATCTGCAAGTCGTCTACATAGACGTCCCCGGTAGAGCATTTAATAACGAGGATGGCCAAGAGACATGCAGCGGTGGTGCAAACACAAAACACTTTTATTAATTACAGAAAAAATACTGTGATTGTGGCTCATACTGAGAATAGTGGAGCACCATCTTCTCTACACCAGTCAGATGTTTTGGGCCCAAACGAGCACTTTCCCAACTCACTTTCCCAATGGAGCAGGTCTAAAGTTGGACGAAGTTGCAGATGTCTCGTAGGTTTCTGAAATCGATCAGGGACATCTACATCCATCACCCCTCCCCAGATCTGTCTCCGTTATACCCCCTGCACATTTTTAGACAGCCAAGTCACGTCTAAACCTTTTAAAATGACCATCGCTGTATGCTGCTGAGCTGACCCATAGCTGAGGTGCCAAGGGCAGCAGGAAAAGCATTTTGCTTTTTTTTCTCCATGCACCTCTTTGCTTTAATAACACAGGTACACTACCAAAAAACTGCCTCCAGTTTTGCAACTGATTCCTATAGATTTTGGGGTGCTGAATCCAGGAAAAATAGCCAAAATGTTCCATCACGTCACGTTTTCTTGCAAAATTAGATTTCTTACCCATATAAGGAATGTTCACATAATTTCTTTTTAGCCGACTGCAGTTTATTTTCTTGGCCCAAAATAGAGGTTGTAATGGTTAACTAACTAGAAACACTCCCTCATGATATTTTAGAGTGTTTTGTATTCATTTTATACATTAACAGGACAATTGGGAGGCGGGGGGCTAAATCCAGTACTCGCGCTGGTGCATGTTCTTTCCTGTTCGCCTCGCCTCGTTCGCTCGCTCAAACACGGTGGTTGCGACATGAACGTTCCTGTCAAATTTCAGTTTCTTGCAAGTTCATTATTACCTTTTGTTTGCTCAGTTGTAATCCAGCTTTATTCCGAAGTGGTTCACTACAGTTGTAGTTTGCAGTGCTGTGTATTTGTGATGGCTCACAGAGCCAGAGGTTGCGTCAACTCTCCGGACAGTTTTTGTTTTATTTGTGGGGAATATACCGTGAAAAAGCGGCAGAGGAACATTTCTGCATTTATTAAAATAGTATATTTCGCCTATTTCGGTTTGAAGTTAGGCGATCAAGACAAACCGTGGGCTCCTCACAAAGTGTGCAAGACATGTGAGGAAGATCTACGCTTATGGATGAAAGGTAAAAAACAAGCATTTCGTTTTGGAATACCTATGATGTGGCGTGAACAAAGAGACCACAGCAGTGACTGCTATTTTTGCTCTTGCATTGTGAAGGGATACAACTTAAAAAATAAGAACGTAATAAGTTACCCCAACCTTCCCTCAGCAATTAGGCCTATGCCTCATAGCAACGGAGTACCTGTGCCTGAACCACCAAAATCTTTGGATCATATTTGTGTGGACGGTTCTGATCATGATGAGACTCATCAGATGGCTTTTCCCGATGAGTCCAGTACTTCCGAGTTTGAAACTGAACCAGATCCGAAACCTGAACTTTTCTCTCAAGCTGAATTGAATGATTTAGTCCGGGATTTAGGACTCCCAAAAGATGCTGCCCAACTGCTAGGTTCTCGGCTTAAACAGAAAAATCTATTGTCACCAGGAACAACTTTTTATTGGTACCGCAACCGCGAGACACAATTTTTGAAGTATTTCAGCAAAGAGGAAGATTTGGTATTTTGCAACGATATATACGGAGTGATGGAAAAGTTTAAACTCAAGTATGATCCTGCTGAATGGCGGCTGTTCATTGATTCGTCAAAAGACAGCATAAAAGGTGTTCTTCTTCATAATGGCAACACATTCGCTTCAGTTCCTATTGCTCACTCTGTTATTCTCCAAGAAAAATATGAGAATTTGGCCCTGATTCTTCAGAAGATTCGTTATGATGAGCATAAGTGGATGATTTGTGGAGACTTTAAAATTCTATCCATGCTATTAGGGCAGCAATCCGGTTTCACCAAATATCCCTGCTTCCTTTGCTTGTGGGATAGCCGGGCCCGCGACCTACACTGGGGGAAAAAAGACTGGCCAATTCGGGAGTATTTGAGACCCGGTGAGAAAAATGTTCTTCATGAGAGCTTGGTACCTCGTGATAAAATTCTATTACCACCTCTCCACATTAAGTTGGGTCTCATTAAGCAATTCATCAAGTCCCTTCCAAAAGATGGTGAGTGCTTTCGGTACCTTTGCTCAAAGTTCCCCCGACTTTCTGAAGCAAAGCTAAAGGAAGGAGTGTTTGTTGGCCCTGATATAAGGAAACTCATTTCAGATGGAGCATTCGCTGAAACGATGTCTGAGAAGGAAAAAGAAGCCTGGGATTCCTTCAAGGATGTTGTTCTCAAATTCTTGGGGAACAGGCGGGATGAGAACTATAAGGATATTGTTGCCAGGATGCTCAATGCCTTCAAAGAACAAGGCTGTAACATGAGCCTGAAAGTCCATTTCTTGCACTCCCATGTGAACTACTTTCCCGAAAACTTGGGGGCGTACAGTGAAGAACAAGGTGAAAGGTTTCACCAGGACATCAAGGACGCAGAGAGAAGGTACCAAGGAAGATGGAACACCACTATGATGGCTGATTTCTGCTGGTTGCTGCTGCGGGAAACCCCAGATGAAAAATATGCCAAGCAGCGCACCAAGAGAAGCATTCGGGGGAAGAAGAAACGGGCCCACCAGGAGATTGATTGACCCAAGAATGACTTTAAAATCTAAACTGTGTTGACAAATATCGTGTTTTTACTAAACTTTGAAATAAAAATTTGCTAGTTATTACCAGAGTGTCGGATCTCATTTATTAGAATTTTATTTTCACACCATCGGGTGTTTGTCTTCATGTATTGCAATGGTGCGGTTTGCGTTTTCTATTCTTACATACATACCTGTACAACATTTTTTGCACATTTCTTTGCTTTGCTTTGTGTCTAACCTCGCTCTTATATGCTCAATGTTTGTGCACATGTATGTGGCTGTTTTAAGTGCAGACAATTTTGCTACCATCACAGTGTGTTTTGTTGACATTACTCTATTCTTATGTGCTGCCTTGTTACAATTTTCTTTATTCTTATTTGAATAACTACTAAACAATTAGTATAAAGAATTCATCCAAGAAACTTTTATCTCGATCGCACTCAATCTGAAACGTTCACCTCAAACTGCTAACCCAATGTAGCAAAACATCTGTACGTGATGGAGCAAATTGGTTACCAGATTTGGATTCAGCGCACCAAAAAACATAAAAATCAATCGAAACATTAGAGGCAGTTTAAAAAAAATTTTTTTAGTGTACCTGTGTAATAAGTAGGGAGGGCTACAATGAAAACAATTTCCATTACCTGCAGAAATAGAGGCTTTGGTTATTACCCACTCTCAATGTGGCCAAAATTACCTGTGATGTTCTAAAGTGCTGGTAATTAAGACCATGCTATTAAGAGGCATTCCCGAAGGAGGGGAATGAATCAATGTGTGCAATTTAGTATAATCAAGCTATACCCATTGAGTGTGATATTTTGACCTGGGAGGTCAGCATTTTTAACAACATAGAGGCACATTCTAATGTGTGCCTCCAGGCCCCTGTGCGTCCGATCAGAATCAGGACACACAGAGGCAGACCTCATTCTGATCCTGCGGTGACTAGACATGCCCAGCGGGATCAGAATTGGGTCTAGGGCATCTACATGCAGGCCGGGGCCCGATTCAGATTGGCCTGCAAGTACAAACTCCTGCCCAGCTAACTCAGTCAGGCTCCTGAATGGAGCTGCAGTGCCATGACATCCCATTGCCATGGCACCGCAGTTCCATTCAGGAGCTGCAATCCCCAGCCGCCAACCACAATCTTCTTTTCCCTGCCCCTCACCTCTCTGCTGCTGCCTGAGCCTGCCATTCCTCGACTTCCAGGAGGACTTATTCCACCTCTGAAGTGGAATAAGTCCCCCGTCTAGATCCGAGGCCCTGGACATAAAGGGCCAACTTCAGAATCGGCCCTGTACGTCCGGGGTCGTGGACTGCCCTCTGCCCACTGCCTGCCCTCACTCTGCTTCCGCAACACCCTTTCGTGCCCCCCTCTAATCCTCCCCATACAAACTCCTTGTTCGTACGGGAAGGCTTTTGCCAGGGACGGAAGAGGGGCGAATAGCAGTACAGAATAGACCCCATACTGAATATCCAGATTTTGCAATCAGCAGCAACAGCTGTCCGGATAGTGGTAATTTTCACTGGATAACAAATTTGTTCAAAAGTTTTGCTTCCTGAAAAACTGTTGGTGATTATGGTAGACAGCTTCAAGCTGAACAGAAATATAATTTCATATTGACTGTATCATGTAGGAATTTGGAGAAACATGAAATTAAATTGTGAATGAATTTAGAATGTTTAATGATACTGAGATATTGCATTAATTCACCTGAACTAAAAATGTTTTGCTCCTAATTTTCATTTGTACTCAGCTTCTGATGCTTCTCATATCAGTGTCCAACAACAGTCAACCAGCATTGATGGGTTCCAGTTGCCCTGATACCGCTTTTCCATTATCGCAATGTTCTGGTGAAACCTTTCACCATGTTCGTTGCTGAATGCACCAAGATTAGCAGGGAAGAAATCCAAGTGTGAATGCAGAAAATGATTCTTCAATGACATGTTGCACTTCATGTAACATGTATGCTTGAAGCATGTTGTCAACCAGTTGGATGTAGTTTGGTGCTCTGTAATTGCCAAGAAAATTCTCAACATCCCTGAATGCCTTCCATGTGATTTTCTCAGGCCCTACTAGCAGATCTTCGGACTGCTTGTCATTCAATGTGTCTGACTTGTAGACTCAGAAAAATGCCTTCCTTAATCTTACAATCTTTAACCAAGTAGTTCAGCATTTGTTTTTGACAAACTTAAGATCCTCACCAGATCATTCACTTCTAACTGTGTTATCAGATGAGGCACACCGGACATAAACTGTTCAAAATCTGGATCCATGTTATTTTCCACGTCTGACCCATGTATTGTGACATTTTTGTCTGTCTCATCTAGACTCCATGTCTCTGGTGGCTTCGGTACTAGCATACTGTCATCATATGGCATTGGTCTCATGGCTGAAGGCAGACTTGGGTATTCAATAGATTTCTTATTTTTAGCAGAGAAGCTGAATACATTGGTCAGACAGAAGAAACAGCCCATCATGTGATCCTTCTGTCCTCGCCATATAATCGGGAATGCAAATGGCACTGACTTCCGACTACCTCTGAACCAAACTCTGAGATGGGCAACACATGTTGCACAGTAAATGTGAGGAGCCCAGGATTTGTATTGATTGACAACTTTACAACTGAAGTAGAGCTCATATGCTTTCTTAATAAGTGCAATCATGTTATAAATGTAACAGAATGTATTGCGGCTGTTCTGACATAGACGAGACATTTCTACTGTAACAAATCATCATTTAGACAAGAAGCTCACATGTAAATGCTATTGTTAAGTACGCAAACTGATATCAACATCACAAATAGCATCTGTTTATGAAAGCTACTTATACAACCTGTACTGCCAGCATCCATCCTGACTAAGCATGCTCATGCATTCCTGAGCAGTAGCATTTCTATTTGCACATTGTGAGCCATGCTTGGATTAAACAAAACAGCTTACTTTCTTGGCAGCATATGACTAGACTTAAAAAATGCGAGGAAATCACAAAAATAGGTGATTGCAAAAAAATGGGGTGTGATAAGAAAATGTCAAGGTGATTTTCATGATCAGCAACCCAAAATCCATAAGATACACCCAAAAGTGTTCAGAAAGCAAAATCTTCGTTGTCAGCCGCTATCCCAACAGTCAATTCACATACACTTAGGGCAGCTTTTTTTCTGTCCTAAGTTATGCAGATACTTATCTGCATAGCAGATAGCTGCTGTCTCCTCCACAGCTCTACTCATGGACTGCTCCAGCATAATCTGGATAGTACCACAGTGGTCAGAAGAAATATTCTGTGGCACTATCTATAGAGTGCCACTGAATATTGCGCTCAGTGGGACTTATCTGGTTAGCAGGTCCTGCTAACAGGACAAATCCTTTTGAATATTGGGCCCAATGTTTCCAAATGAAAAATTATCCAAGGAGAAAGCAGGTGCAATTTTCAACAGATAATTTTACAGGCGTACATACTTGGGTTTCATTATTGCAGTAAATCTTGTGGATTAAAATTATCCATGGGACTTACAAGACCATGGGTAGTTTGATTACTTACCTCTCAATGCCCACTTATTAGACAACCCTGTCCTGTACCCTGGCTTAAAAAGAAAACAATTTGCTAGAAAATTATCTTAATAATGCAATTACTTGGTGCCCGTCAGAAGGAACAATGATATCTGTTCATCTGCCTCCTTCCGTAGGAAGGGGAATGTGCCAATGTCCCAGGCTGCTTCTGCTGCTGCTCATAAGAAGATGCATTCAGAAGCTGAGGAGAAGAACTGTGAAGCTAAGTTACTTCAGACTACTTAACAGAGTAACATTGGAAACAATGGCAGAATGACCAAATTGAGCCATCCCGTCTGCATTGGTTAGATTCTTCCAACTTAGGTAGACAAAAATGTAACATCCATAAGTAACCCAACCTTCCCCCCATGTTATAATACCCAATCCTTCAATCTTTGTTCTTTCACTGCCCTCCATATTAGTTCCAATCAGTCTCAGATTCTGTTAATATATCGGCCACCACCATTTCTACTGGCAGACCATCTCAGGCCTATTTTCCTCTTTCATTCTTACAGGTGACCCTCACCTTTATAGAAACCCAATGCCCTTATACTACCACTTCAGTCTCTACCGAGGGCCTGGAGCATGACTGAAAAATCATCTACTGTAGCTGAAAGTCGGTGATTAACCAACATAATGACAATTTAAAAAAGGGCTCCAGGGTGATCCGGGAAACTACAATATGGTGAGCCTATATTAATATATGGCAAAATGGAAAAAAACGATTATAAAGAACAAAATTACTGAACATATCGTCATGGCTTAATCAGGAAAAGTCAACATGGATTTAGTCAAGGTAAGTCATACTAGTCTGCTACATTATTTTTTGATGTATTGAATAAACGTGGATAAAGGTGAGCTAGAAAATGTGAAGGTGCATTTTAGAAAGGCTGTTTAGGTGGCTCCAGTGACATCCAAGTGAAAATATCTGCAAATTTATGTCAATTTTAGGGGAGAGGGTGGGCACGTGTAAGTCTGATGTAAAATTGACATTTCTCTGCCTCTCACTGTGGGCGTGCATTTTATATCAAAGAAGGAAGCACAGGAACATACGGGGATGGGCGTCTACTTGCAACAGGAAGAGTCATTTCACAAAGATACACGTGGGAAAAACGGCCATTGAAAACCAAGCAACTTACACACATGTGTCGGCATTTTCCAGCTAGCGTGCATAAACGTCGGCACTTACACATATATCTTTGTCATTCTGCAAATCTAGATGTATAGATGCCGCTAATGAACTACAGAGGCCTGTGTCTTTCCCCTGTTGTGATTAAAAGAGGGAAATGAACATTGGCGATGGAAGGGATATCCCCTCGATCCCTCCTGTAAAGGCGCGTGAAAGGAGCACTTTTTTTCATATTCATTTCAGGGAGCAGGTATAAATCCAGACGTCAACAATTTTAGGCTTCCATATGAAATCAAGGATACACATGTAGTTTTTGGTGCTAGCTCGGCCATGCCCCTGACCAGGGCCATCCCAACCATTAGGCAAACTAGGCAGTCACCTGGAACGTCAGCTTCTGGGGTGAGGGAAGAGCAAGGAATTCAATGGATTCTCAAGCCAGGGTGGGGCATAAGGCTTAAGGTTTGCCCAGGGAGCCAACTCTTTGGACCAACTCTGGGGCTAGCTCTGTCCCCAACATGCCGCCTTGCAACATAGACATTCTAAAATGTCCTTTTACAAGTGGATGCAATTTACATATGCAAGTGGTCATATCTGCCTGTGTAAATCATGAATAGGGTTTCTAAAATAACTCCCATGGTGTATCTGGATTTTCAGGTGTTTGACAAAATACTAGTACTACTGCTTATCATATATATAGTGCTACTAGGGTGTGGTAGTGTGGCGTGCGGTGGGAAGGGGTTTTCTTTAGAACTTGGAACAGGCAGCAGTTCAGGGAAAATAAAATCAGATTTATTCCTTCCTAGCTTGTTAAACCTTCACAAAGTGAAACCACAGGACAGACAGCAGTTCTGGGAAAACAAAATTAGCTTTTATTCTGTGCTAGCTTTTTCAGTCTCCACAAGCTAGTTCTCCCCAGCCCTTCCTCCAGCCCTAGTTAAAGCTCCTACCTCAGAACTCATTTGCACGGCTTGCCTTCAAAGGACTTTTGGCTCCATGGGGCTCTCCCCCTCTTGCAGCCTGCTGGATTCTTAACCTCTCCCTGTGAGCCACACCCTCCCAGCCCTGAACTCAGGTCTGCAGACCCTCTTAAAGGAGACTGTTGATAATCCCTCTGGAGAGAGACGGGTAACATTCTATAGACCACATCACATAGGCAAATACACATAGAAGTCCCTGTTCCAGAGCGCTTGCTATCTGCTATGACAGACAAAGAGAACACTAAGGAACTATGGAAGTCTTAGGGAAATTATTAGAAATACATATGGGTGAAGACAGGAGAATAAGGCAGCCTTGAAGAGAAGAGTTTGTAGCCTGGATTTGAATAGGACCAGGGATGGAACCTGATGTATTGGCTCAGATAGTCAATTCCAGGCATATGGTGCAGCAAGGTGGAAGGATCGGAATCTAGAGCTGGCAGTAGAAGATTGCTTGAGTTGCAGGGAAGGGTGTAGAGAGAGATAAGGGGTAACGAGGAGCTGCAGAATAAATGCATTTGTAGGTCCAAGGAGACAATGAAGTGACTTGAGAGGAGTGGTTGCATGAGTCTAGTGGCGCTGGCAGAAGATTAGCTGTACGGTTGAGTTTTGGAGGAGAGATAGCTGATTTGATGGGAAACCAGTGAGGAGCAAGTTGCGATAGTCTAGGCAGGAAGTGATGAGGGTGTGGTCTCGGTAGTGTGTTCTGAAAAGAAGGGATGAATTTGGCTGATGCTATAAACAGCAGGTTTTAGCTATCTGTTTGATATGTGCATAGAGAGTGAAGAGTCAAAGATGACTCCAAGGTTGCAAGCCAAGGAAACAGAAAGGATGACAGTGTTATCCACAGAAATAGAAAAGGGAGGAGGGAGGTTTAAGGGGAAAGATAAGTAGTTCTGTCTTGGTCATGTTCAGCTTCAGACAGCGGAGGAACATCCAGGCAGCAACGTCAGACAAGCAGGCTGAGATACATTTGTGTGTGTGTATATGTGTCTGTGTTTCTGTTGGCCTGTATCTAATTCCATCTGTGGCCTTGATGCGGTAAGTGCGCAGTGCTAAACGTCAGCCCACAGCGTTCTGGCACACACATGCCCCATGCAATAAACTAATGGCCTGCTAACTACCACTGTGATAAAAAGCGTGCACTACTAAAACACAACCAGAACACACTGTTGCAGTAATATGCAGCAGTTTGCTGCATCAAGATAAAGGGAAGGGGGTGATGGGTTTAGCAGGACCCAAGGGTTTCTGCCGCCCTAGGCCGCCTGCCCATGATACCATCTCATATTTGCCATACCAACCAGCCCACCACATTTCCATCCCCCCCCCCCTCACCTGGGGGAGGAGGGCAGCATGGCGATTCCTCCCTTCCTTGAAGTGGTGGCTTCAGTGCCACAGCAGGCCTTAAAGCAGCCATATGCATACTCACAGCCTGCCACTCCTGCCCCCTCCGACACAACTTCCTATTGGAGAGGACAGGAGGGGCACGATGTGACTGCGCACACATGTGCAGCTGCTTTAAGGCTCACTGTGGCACTGAAGCGGCATCCATGCTGAACTGTAAGGAAGGGAAGGATTGCCATGCTACCCACCAGGGTCTGCTGTCCTAGGTGACTGCCTAGTTCACCTGGTAGATGGGCCGGCCCTGGGGTTTAAATGAAAAGATTAGAAGCTGTTACCTTTTCCCCTAAACCTAGCCCTATTGTGGATTGGGAATTGTTTAGAAGATAGAAAACTAGATATTGTAGATAGTGCTAAATGGTCAATTTATTTCAATGGAGAAAGATGAATAATGGAGTGGCTTGGGGATCTGTACTGGGACTGATGCTTTATAACATATTTGGTGGCAAAACCTAACAAACGCAGAAGTCGAAAGACAATGAACATTGAACACTACTATATTCATGCTATGAACCTTAGGCCCTCTCTGTGGAAGGGCTCCCCGATCCCAGTTATATCTGAGCACAATCTAAGATCAAGAGAGTTATTCAATGCTAATGTGCAATGTTTATTTTAAATGTTTATAATTTCCTTTCAATGTAAAATATACACGTTGAGTTTTCTGTAAACCGCTTTGACTGTAAGATAAAGCAAATGAAGTAAATAAATAAAATATTTATAAATGATCTAAAAATGGGAACAACAAGTAAGGTGCTCAAATTTGCAAACTGCACCACGACCTTGTGAGAATGGGAGACAGGCATCCATATACAGTAGCAGATGAAATTTAATGTGGACAAATGCAAAGTGATACACATATGGAGAAAATAACCCAAACCTAAGCTCCAGCATGCTAGAATGCACATGTGAAATAGCATTTTGGAAAGGACAACCAAGTCAAATCTGGGACGTCCAGGACGGAACGTGCAGAAAAACGCCAGGGACATCTATGTCACTGACCAATTTTAGTAACATGGACATCCCTGATGTGGATGTCCATGCCAGCGGCCACATAGGTGTCCCCCTTAGGGAAGGATGGGAAGAGGACGTCCATCTCATTCAAGCTAGGATAAGGACATGTCCAATGGCATAGAAAAATGAAAATATGAGCCCCATTCCTCATCAGTGTTCGTTGACAAATTGTAAGGTAAAGGAGACATGAGTGTACCTCCTTCTCCACACCCTCCGACATTTGCCCGAGAGAACTATCACTTTTCAGATGCCTGTTCATGCCTCGAGCAGGTATAACCTTAGATGTGACTCTGGACGTTCAGGATGTTTCCGAGATCAGGCAGGAAGATCCAAGTTCTCGGGAACACTCCAACCATGCCTCCACTATGCCCCCATTCAGACTTGGACATCCTCACCCAGGGGACGTCAACAAACATGGCTTCTAAACTGTCTACAGAGATGTCTCCATGCTTTGGACATCTCTGTGTCTATTTTCAGATGTCCAAAATACAAATAAAACTTCTAAACTACTACTACTACTACTGATAATTTGTATAACGCTACAAGGCATATGCAGGGCTGTATAGAGATGGTCCCTGCTCATCAGAGCTTATAATCTAGTCAAGACAGACAACGCAACAGTTGGGGATAAGGATATGTCTAGGAGAATGGTAAGGAAGCACATCGTTGGAGAGCAGGAGACTATGCAAATTAGGATTCCAAAGAGCCTCAAAGACCAAGCCCCTAGAAGCCACCACCCAAGAAAAGAATCTAGGTGCCATCATGAACAATATGTCTAATTCCTCTGCTCAGTATACCGTGGCCATAAGCCCAACAGAATGTTTGGAAATTTTAGGAAATGAACATAAAATAAAACAAAGAATATCACATTACCTTTGTTCCGCTTCATGATGCGACCACATCTTGAATAATGTATGGAACTCTGGTCGCTGCATCTCCAAAAAAAAAATAGCAGAATTAGAAAAGGCAGAAAAGGGTGACCAAAATGATAAAGAGGATGGAACAGCTCCTTTTAAAATAAATGCCAAAGTGATTAAGGATCTTCAGCTTGGAGAAGATCATATGAACATACATTTTGCCATACCGGGTCAGACCAAAGGTTCATCAAGCCCAGTAACCTGTTTACAACAGTGGCCAACCTTGGTCACAGATACCTGGCAAGAGCATATCACAAGGGTAATCAGATTCCATGCTACTTACCCCAGGGATGAGCAGTGGCTTTCTTAGGTCTACATTAATAATGGTTTATAGGTTTTTCCTCTAGGAATTTGTACTAAGTAGAACATTTACAACCAATCAGAGAAAATATTTTTTCACTCCGTGTATAATTTATCTCTGAAATTCATTGCCGGAGGATATGGTAAAAGCTGTTAGCGTAACTGAGTTAAAAAAAGGTTTGAACAAGATCCTGGAGGAAAAGTCCATAAACCATTATTAAAGTGGACTTGCAGAAATCCACTGCTTACCCCTGGGATAAGCAGCATAAAATCTTTCTACTATATGGGATCCTGCCAGGTACTTGTGGCCTGGATTGGCCGCTATTGGAAACAGGTTTCTGCGCTTGATGGACCTTTGGTCTGACGCAGTATGGCAGTTTCAGTGGTTAAAAATGTCCAACTAGGAAGACAATGAAGCTTGGCCTGAAACTACACCTGTTCCTTTAGTCTCAGGTCTCATAGCAGCAGTTATCTAGCTAAAGATGTGATCAGTTGCTTCTAGCACCACTGTGGAAAAATGCCCATGACTCTAAACCATCCTTCCCTCCTTCCTCCATCCTTAGTCTCCATCTGAAAGTACTTTCCTGACCTGGGAACACATCTTGATCTGGCTCTTAGTCCCAGCTGGCCAAAGGAGCAGGAATTCAAACTACATGACACCATACTGTACATTACCCCTGAATGCCTCCAGAAGTGCTGAATCAGTACCATACTACGCTCTCAATCCCCCTGCCCCCCCCCCCATTGGATTTTGGCAGTAGAGTTGCAAACTATCCCTCTTTGAGAGAGACACTTTCTTTTCAGCCACAACATATTACTTTAAAATGTATTTAAAACTTTATTATTCATTATGGTTGATCACATTTAAGTAGATTACAATAAAACACCACTGTAATATTATAAACAAAACCATATAATAAAAAAAGCCTAATCAATACAAAGTCATAAAAACTAAGAGGGAAGTTTTCATAGCCATTTAGGATGAATACAGACCTGCAAATCACCTAAATGATGATTAGCACTTAGTGCCGCTGAAAATCCCTGGGTGGGGTCAATAAATGCCCCGATGCTAGCTGTAGTGTCAAGGTGTTCCGGGGGCGAAGTGGAGGCAGTGTCCAGGGGTAACCAGCTAGTGGCAATATTCAGCAGGTAGCTGGTTATCCCAAAATGGTGAACATAAAGTACCTGAAAGGCTCACCTAACGTTAGCTGTGGCACTACAAGCACTAGCTGCCAAGGCTGAATATCCTCCCCCTCACAAGCAAATAAAATAACATCAAATTAATTATCTCTAAAACAAAATATCTTAATGAAGGGAAAAACGGGAGCTAGTCCTACTCAAACTTTGGGGAAAAAGCTATGTTTTAAGCCTTGTCCTAAAAGACAAGTAAGAGATCCAAGATGGCGGGAGGCAGCGTCTAGGCTCCGACGTGCTGTCTTGATGGGGAGGAAGAGATCGATGAAGCAGGGTGTGTTACCTTAGGTCACTGTGCTGACCTCCTTTGGATGTCTATGTGCGACGTCAGGAGCGGCAGCCAGACTTCCAGGACGGCAGCTCAGCTGGAGGACACCTGGAGCTGGTTAGATCGACGTCACTCTCGGACAGCGCTCTCACACCCCCGGAAGCACAGCAGTCTAGGAAGCAGGTGTGTCTGGGTTTGGCTCATGGAGATGTGGAAGCACTGGACTCTCTGGAGTTGGGAGTTGTGGTGCCTTTGCTGGGGTCGCCTTCAGGAAGCATGGTGTCCGTCTGCATGGTCATTTAACTGGGCCGGCTTCCATGAACGGAGGCTCTGCTGTGGCACCAGGAATTGGCACCGGGAAGTTCCCCATTGACCCACAGGCCAGTGCAGTGAGGCCAGTTGTGCAACATGGAGCTGGGGTATCTCTTCCTGTACAGCATCCCAACCAATTCACTCTGGAGCTATTAATCAACTTGGAGAGGCTCTTACAACTCAGATTGTTGGGATCCAAGAACAGGTCGCTTCTAATACTGAAGGTTTGTCAAAATCTGTGCAAGAAATGGGTTTGATAAAGAACAGTGTGGAAGATATGACTGTAAGGACCCAATGTTTGGAGACTATGTTTATATGTTTATAAAAGACTCTAACCATTTGAAAGCTAGGTTGGAACAGTTAGATAATTACACCAAGCTTGCTAACCTTCGTTTGATTAATTTTCCTTGCTCTCCTGTTATTTCAGCTAAGGAAATGTTTTAGCAATATCTTGTGGAAATTTTGGGCATCCCGGTAGATTCATGTCCTCCTATAGTAAAAATTTATTACCTTCCAAGTGGCCAGAAGACCTTAGCTAATGCTGAGGCTACTGACCTTGGACAACTTGATGTGTTAAATGTTTCAGAGTTCTTAGAAACATCAGATACTTCTTGTATTACCAGCAACCTGTTTCGTTTCTGATTGGGAATGGCTTTTGAAGTTGTTTTTTCGGAAAAGAAATTTGATATTTAAGGGGTGTCTTGTCCAGATTTTTCCAGATTTGGCTAAAGAAACCCGCTGTCACAGGCAAGAGTTCCTGGTACTGCACCCGCGGGTTCTTCAGCTTGGGGGAGGTGTTGTACTTTCTTAAGTATCCATGTAAATGCCTGGTGAAACAGCAAGGTAATTCCTTTGTATTTCTTTATCCTTCTCAATTGATTTCCTTTTTGAATTCTAAGGGGCCCTTGGGGGGCGAATGAGTGGGCCTCAGGGCTGTGGTATTGATATATCTGACTGCTGATGTCTGTATGTTTCCTTCAAATAGCAGGGTTTGTTTTTCCTTTTCTTGGATATTGTGGGCTAGTGGAGGGGTTTGTTCTTTGAATTGTTTCCTTTTACTTTATTGCTGTTATTATTTGTCTGGTGCTTCCTCCTTTTCTGTAGCAAGTGATGTAATGTGCAATAATATTTGAAAATTCAATAAATATTAAATTTAAAAAAAAAGACAAGTTATCCAGTCCCATCCCCAAACCTGCTGTAATTGAATTCTTCGTTTTTAGCATGAAATAACCAAATGCTGATTTATGGGTCAGAGAAAGATGAGCCTCAGATAATATGGGGAGAAGAAAAACAGCCCTTTTGTCTTGCAGCAAATTAATGCATCTCACAATTTAACCAAATCTTGTTTTCAAGTGCTTTTAGACCTTGACGTGTAGAATGCCTCCAAGGAATTAGAGGGCAGCAGACAGACTGGTTCCTAGAAGAAGTGTGATGGGAGAAACAAGTTAGTTTCCTCCCAAGATTGAATAGAGCGATAAAATAGCTCCCATCCCCTGCAGGGGAGTATTTCAATAATGTAGTTACCTAGAAAAGGATCCTTTAGAGGTATAAGTGCTTCAAATGTTCCCCGGGGGTATATACAGCTATATAACAGTATTATATGTCCTTGAGATGAGAAAATAACTTTCTAATTTAAAGCTCAAATATTTCTATGAGTCAGGACTGCCTTCAACCCCTAGCTGAACCTAACAGGAAGACCTAGCAGCATCAGTACACCAAAATTAATGGGTACTTTCCCCAGCCCTATTCAAAATATCATTTGTTCCATGATTCCAATCTTTTGGTAGCAGCAATGTAAATATTGCCGAAGCTGCCCTGGCAATGCAGGAGGTCCAGTAAAGAAGGAGCATGTCTACATTCCTAATGCTTTATGCGGCACACACGTACCTCTCTCTCTCTTGCCACATGGCCTCCGTAGTCCCAACCTGACCTTCTTTAGCTCATGCGGCAGGAGAAGAGCCTAAGAAGTGGGTCATCTCCGGCCACCACCGGGTCAAGTCTTGCATCACATCGTGAGACCTGATCCATGGTGGCCGGAGATGATGCGTTTGTTAAGTGCTTCCTTTGCTGCGAAACTGCATGGGCCAAAGAAGGTTGGGTCAGGACAACATTAAAGTAGGCATCTCTGAACTTTGCATTTATCCACACTCTTCACTGATGAGGAAAATAATGACCCTAGTCATGGCAAGATAAATTGATGGCTAAATCAGTTTTCATGGTTACCATTGACTGTTGGATTTTTCACACAGTACCTCTAAAGTCACCTATTGATGAAGTTTAGTGGACAGTCATTTTCTATGTTTGCAATGCTCTGCCACAGTGATTAGTTTTGAGGTTGAATAGTATCTATCATTGGCAGTGTATTTTCCCTAGCAAAAAAGTGCCGTTACTCGTATGCAGGGCTTGTTCATTACTACATGAGGACCATGGGCCAGTTTAGAAGGCAATAAATGAGGTACTGGTACTGGTACCGAGTACCGTCTCTAAAAAGCCCCGATCATTGCACTGAAAACAGTTTTGACAAGCAACATGAAAAAGGGGCTGAGATTAACTGTACAGTAGAATTTGTATAGAGGTACGGAGAGAAGAGAGACATTTCCTGTCCTGCATTTTCTCTGCAGTAAAGCTAGCATTGATGAGGTCTTTGAAGGGCCCCCTTTCCACTTGGGCTTTTGTGGTTGCATTGCATTGCTGAGCCTCATTAGATTGGACACTCCCTCAACATCCTAACAATGCTTAATGGCCACCCACAGATCCTCTGAGAAAATGAACCCTGTTATAATAAAGCCTTTGCTCATTTTAAGAATGTCAACCAACAGACTATGTGTGCCAAATAACTATATCTAGACCTAAAGATACACCCACACACTCCCACTATGACACCACACTCCCACTATGCTTCTGACACAACCCTCTGTACCCCTAGTCAGGCATTGTACCCATGACAGATACCCCTTTATATATCCCAAATATACCCCCTTGCCCTATACAGTCTACCACTCACCCCCCATGCACACTCTTGCTCCAGAAATCTATCTACAGCCCATCTCCATCCCAGACACTCCTTAATTCTCACCCATACTCACTCCCCCCCCCCCCCTCCACTATTATGCCAAGGAGAGCTTCCTTCTAGACAGGGCCTGCCCCAGACTTGGTTAAAGGTGTTGGCATCCCCACCCCCTCGGCTGTCAAAATCTATTGCTTAGTTTTGAATGCCCTGCTCTTTGCCACCCCCCCCCCCCCCCAGATGTTGCCACACTAGGCATCCACCTAGTTTGCTTAGTGGTTGGGCTGGTCCTGCTTCTGGAGTTCATAGAATATAATAGGTCCAATATTCAGAGGCAGCGGCTAGCTAATCTGATGCAGCTAGCTGTGGCCACTGGATATTCATATCTGGGCTCCGGCATAGAATACCTGGGTTGCCCGGATTGCCATTTATTTATTTAACAGTTTTTCTATACCGCCTTTTCATTCAATGAAAGCGGTTTACAATAAACTTCAACTTATACAAAGAATGTGTAAAACGTCAACTTATACAAAGAATTTGCAAAATGTGAACTTATACAAAGAACTTGTAAATATCAACAGTAACATTATAATATCAAAAACCTGAAGAGTCTCTTGTAACATTATCTAAACTATATACATCTTAATGAAGCTAACCGAGCAGCAGCGATATTCAGCTGCTGTCCAGTTAGCTTCTGTGGCAAAAGATTGGCCAGTCTTTTGTGTGCCTGACTTTTGCTGCATGTTATTATCTGGGCAGTGGCTCAATATCACCGCTGCCCAGTTAGCAACAGGTGCCATCTCGGAATGCCCCAATGTTAACCATTTAGGTTCGATCATCTAACTACGGTACCCACGGATATACAGTGGCACTAACCATGTCTGCAAACCAGGTCTGCAAACCATGTAAATGCCTTTGAATATCAAGCCCAACATGTATAGTACAGGCCACATATCAGAGTGTGCTTGGAAGTTCTTTTTAATCAAAGCAATGGCAATGGCAACCAATACAAGTGGGAGTATTGAGCATAGGGTTTATCTGTTTGCTACATTTTCTTGGTCTCTGAACTCTGGCTTCCCAGCTAGGCTACACTCCTGGGTCTTTAAGGACCCCTCCCCTCTGCTCTCTGGTCCTTGCTGCTGTAGGGGCCTTCTGCAAACGTTTGCAAGAGGGATCAGAATTTGAGCTTATGCTGCTGTTTGGCAGGACAGTTGCTGGACGATGAAATAGAAAGGTTGCAAACTGTTCAAAACAGCGCTCTCAGGATGCTTGCTCATGCATCCAACTATGACCACACTAAACCCCTGTTATTTCATTTCCACTGGCTACCAATGCATTTCCATATTTGTTATAAAATCCTTATTGTTGTCCATAGAACATTGCACACCGGTATCCCCTCTTATCTTTCTTCATTGCTACCCTTATGATTACTACTACTACTTATCATTTATATCAGGGGTGGCCAACTCTGGCCCTGGTGCACCATGATCCAGCCTGGTTTTCAGGATGTCCCTAATGAATAGTCATGAGATATATTTGCATACAGCGGGAGGCAGTGGATGCAAATATACCTCATGAATATTCATTAGGTACATCCTGAAAACTAGACTGGCTCATGATGCACTAGGACCGGAGTTGGCCACCCCTGATTTATATAGTGCTAATTGTTCTGCACATCTCTCATGGTGTTCTCTGCTCTGTCCATGCTAACCGTCTCTTTTTTCCTCCTTTCTCCCATGAAAAATATGAATCCTCAAGACAAAACACATTTTACTTCTATGCCCCCAGTCTCTGGAATGATGTTCTCTTAGACCAGGAGTACTCAAATCCAGTCCTGGAGGGCCACAAACCAGTCAGGTTTTCGGGATATCCCTAATGAATATGCATGATATTTATTTGCATGCACTGCCTCTATTGTATTTGACTCTATCTCATGCATATTCATTAGGGATATCCCAAAAACATGACTGGTTCTTGGCCCTCCAGGACTGGATTTGAGTACCCCTGTCTTAAACCTCCATGAAGAACTCTCTTACCAGAAATTCAAAGCTCGTCATAAAACCCATTTTTTTCAAAAGGTATTTAGCATTTCCCCGCAGTGATGTGGATATATTTTTTAGGCTAGCCTGCTTCCCCTCCCCCTTCCCCCATGCTGTTCGATTGACTCTTATTCTTTAAGCAATGTTTTAATGAAGTTCTTTTCTGCTCTTTTATTAATTTGTTTTTATGCAAAATGCTATGATCTTCATGAAGGGTGGTGTTCAATTTTAATAAATCATGAACTACCATAGGCGGCCTTCATTCCTTTCCAGGCTGGTGTATTTACAGCCTCGCTCCCCATCCTTGCCTTGACACTCCCTTGCCCAGCTCTTGCAATGGCCTTGTGTTTTCTCACTTGAGACGCTAGCGATAATCTTCCATTATAAATCAACTTTTGCACTGTTGAGTCATACAGGTAGAAAACTGACTCGTTTACTGCAATACATTTCCTGATCTGAAGGACATGAGGGTTCATACATGGTAAATCCAGGTACCTGCAATCATAAGGGAGGAGAATAATAGGTAAACTGTTCTGTCACCAGTTAAATTTCACTTACAAATGAAATCATATATCTGATAACTTCCATTTCCAGTAGATAGCATTTCATGAGTTGCAATGAGGTTTGTTCTACATTAAGAGCTTGGTCCATTCTTGCCTTCCTGACATCCTGTGCATCGGAGAACCTGGAAACGATACAGTGACACAGATTGTATGGCTTCCTTGTTCAAATTACAGTCATACAGCTAAGATTTAAGCAGCGCACCTAAGGCTCCATTTATTAATCTATGCTGTGTGTTAACGTGCATTGTAAGTGAATAGGACCTACTGTAAACAATGAGGGCTACAGTATGTGATGGTATTATCATGCATCACGGCCTGATAAATAGACCCCCTAGTGAGGGACCAGAACTGAACCCAGAACTGACAGAAACTTTTCTCTCTGCACTGTAATGAAATAATACCATTAATTACCCCCCCGCTCACCCTTTTTAAGAGTAATTAAAATCAGCACGAGCACTATTTTCGGAAGATCACTATGCAGGATGATCGACAAACAATGGGAAAAAAACCGGTTGCAAGATTTTACTTGGGGTTGCAAGTATTTGTGGATATATTTGGAAGTGAAAGAGCACATTGGGCATCTGTTGTTAGATTTGCTGGAGAAAAGGACAGGAAATCCCATCCACTAAAACCCCTTTTTTCCCAGAAGAAGGAACTGGACATCAAGTATTCAGGGATTGACATTCTGACTAAAGGGGGGGAGGCTTCTGTCAGGCTAATCCCAGATCCAGGAATGCCCCCACAAGGCAGTTTGGTGCAGGGGCATTAAATAAGTTCTACAAATGTAGTAGAGGAGCAGGGCTGGCCCTACGCGAGAATGTTGTTTGCACAGGGCCCCCCACTTCGGGGTACCCCATGCCAACTTCATGGCGCACATGCTGTCTGATAGACTGAGCGCATCCTGACTCCCGACCATTTGCAGTGCTGGCCTGCATATGGCCCTGTACCTGCCTGACTGGCTTCAGAGGGAGCCGGAGAGGCCCGAAGCCCCAGCTCAGCTCTACACAGCCGCTGGAGTGAAGAACAGCGTTTTCCTTCACTCCAACGACGTGCTGATTGGCGGTGGGTTAAAGGGCATTACCTGTTTCATGCAAGACAGGAAATGCCCTTTAGCCTCCTTCCAATCAGCACGCCACCAGAGTGAAGGAAAATGCTGCTCTTTACTCCGGCAGCTGTGCAGAGGTGAGCTGGGGCTTCGGGCCTCCCCGGCTCCCTCTCAAGTCAGTCAGGCAGACACAGAACTTTTCTAAGGGGAAGCTAGGACTGGAAATGGACTGATTGGGGGGGGGGGCTTGGACTGGAAATGGGCTGATGGGGAGCTAGGATAGGGCTGGAAATGGGCTGATTGGGGGCTAGGACTTGAAATAGGCTGATGGGAGGTTAGGATAGGACTGGAAATGGCTGATGGGGAGGCTAAGACTGGAAATGGGCTGATTGGGGGGGCATGGACTGCAAATAGGCTGATGGGAGGGCTAGGACTGGAAATGAGCTGATGGGGGGGCTAGGTCTGGAAATGGACTGATGGGGGGCTAGGATAGGACTGGAAATGGGCTGATGCAGGGGGATGGGAGAATGGGACTAGAAGGGAGCGGATGCTGGGTGGGGCTGGAACTAGAAGGGAGCTGATGGTGGGGGAGGACTAGAAGGGGATGGGACTAGGGGAATGAAGATGGAGAAGGGAAAAGATATTTTGTGTGGGAGGGAAGAAAAATCTACAACTGGCCAGGTGTTGGGAGAGTAAGTGAAGATGGAAGGGCGAAATTTGAGTGGATGAAAATGGATTAAATAAAGAAATGGAGGAAAGGACAAAAGCAAAAAGATCAGTATGTTAAAGCAGATGTAGAGAAAGAAGGGAAAAAACTAGAAGAGAGAAGAAAGGACAAATGGACAGCAGACAATGGAGAGTTAGCAGAAGATACAAAGAAATCAGAAGAAAACGACTGGAGCAATTGCAACTAAAAAATAAAAAGCCCAGACAACAAAAGGTAGAAAAATGCTTTTTATTTTGAATTTATTAACTGGAATATGTCAGCTTTGGAAAATGTGCATTGCTAACATCTTTGTGTTTTGTTTAGTACAAGAGGAAAATTATTTATAGTTTTATTTCTCCAGTGTTGTACATGCCAAGTTTGGCTTTTGGGGTTCCCAGTTTAATTATTGTCTTCATATTTCTAAATTGTGATCCCTTGTTCTATGTTTGGTGATGGTCTATGTTCTGTATATGTAACCAAGCTGAGGTATTCTAACATAACATAAGAACATAAGAAATGCTATACTGGGTCAGACCAAGGTCCATCAAGCCCAGTATCCTATTTCCAACAATGGCCAATCCAGGTCACAAGTACCTAGCAGTTTCCCAAAAAGACACACAGGTTCCATATTGCTTGTATTGGGGCAAGCAGTGGATTACCCGGGTCCTCTTTAATAATGGTTTATGGACCTTCCTTCCAGGAACTTGTCCAAACCTTTTTTAAACCCAGCTACATTAACAGCTTTTACTACATCTAGGAAGTCCACGGGCCAGGTCCCAGTGGACGCCGGTAACCTGGCGATCGGCCCGGGTCCGGCGTCCTGCTTAGTGGTTGCGGGGGGGGGGGGCGAGACAGGCATGGGTGACGTTCTGTACGCGCCCGCATTATTTGAAATCATTGGCTCCGCAGGTACAGCAAGCGGAGCCAATGATATGCCCTGCACGCCCGAAGCTTTAAAAGGGAGGGAGTGCGGCGGCCCCCTCCTTTTCTGAGTCGGGCGTGCAGCGGGACGGCTTCTTCGAGCGGCAGGCTCCTGTCGGCGGTACTTACAGTCCTGGGGCATGTTCGGTAGGCCGTCGGGATTGCGGAGCGGTGCGGCGTCGTGGTGACTTGGCTGGGCAGAGCCGGGGAGCGTGAGGCGGTGAGTCACGGCGGTGCAAGTTCCGGTGATCCGGTGCACGCGCAGCGTGAGTCCAGCCTGAGGTCCGGAGCTGCAGCGTCGGCAGACAGAGGAGTGTGGAGAGGCCCCCCCCCCCCCGGAGCATTGGTGAAACGGCAAGTAATTCCGTTTAATTTCGCTACCAGCAGGGCCTGGGTGTACTTGCGGTAGGAGTGTTTGCAGGATGGCTCGGGGGGCGGCTAGGCCTGGAGCACGTGGCCGGGGCAGCCTCAGGGGAAAGTTAGGCAGGGGGGGTGCGCCGAGGCCTAATGGAGCAGGGGTGCCAAGGCAAGGGAAGGGTATAGGCCATCAAAGAGTGGCGGGGCAAAGGGGGACCGGACGAGAGACCCCAAGGGGGCAGAGAGGGACTGGTAGAGTGAGTCCAACGGCTGCCAGAGCCCCTAGTGGGGGCAGAGGTGGTACATCGGCGGTCCAGGGCAGGGGTTCTGCTGTCTCCCAGGCACGGGGGCGCAGAGGGAGAGGGCAGCGCCAGAGAATGGACATGGGGGCTGATATGGCAGTGGGGTCTGTGGGTAGTGGTGTGCACAGTCCGGGGGGAAGTGGGAGTGAGGTGCCTAGGGCTGGAGAGATGACTCAGGGTCAGTTTGAACTGACGCAGGGCGGCTGGGGGGTGGGGGGCTGGGTGGGGGAGCGATACCGGGGTTAGCGGTCTCACAGCATCTGGCCGGTGGAACCTTGCCGGCTCCCATGGGCGGGCCGACGGGTCAGGTCGGGGGAGGGGGTTGGGCCGGGCATCCAGCTTGGCAGCAGTGGATTGGGGGCGGTCAGGGTTCCTCAAGAGCCGACTGGCTGGAGGCCTGGCGACCGGGGTGGCCCTCTGCTGTCCCCCCCCTTTCTTCTCCCTTTATGTCTCCACAGGTTCCAGCGATGGCGTTACGGGCAGCCGATTGCGATATGGTTGACGGCGCGGGAGCACGTGGACAGCAATATGTGGTACACCCAGAGGATTCGTCTGAAGACAGACTCAGAACAGCGCCCGGAACGGTCGCGTCCCGCGAATTGGAGGCCCAGCGGCGGGATATCGAGCATGGACTGTCGACTGTGGATCCTTCGGCTGCGGTGGTGGCTGCGGCGTCAGTGGCGGGTGAGTTACCGGAGTCATGGGGGGACGGGGGCGAAGGGGGCAGGGGGCGGGGGAAGAGGAAGCGGAAAGGGAATAGACGGCGGCGGCATTCGGGTAGGAGGCGCAAGAGGTCTAGATCGTCGCTATCGTCGACATCGTCGTCGTCGTATGACTCGTCGTCTACGTCGTCGTCGGCCGGGGGTGGGCAAGAGGCCGGAGGCGGGAAAGGAGTGTCGGGGGGGGGAAGGACGCAAGGGGTCCCTGCGGCGGTGGCTATATCTGAGTTGTGGGAAGGGGTTCCGAGGAAATTGCGGCACAGAATAAAGAAGCGCCGTTATATTGATATATTCCGTCTCTTAGAGGGCAGGAAGCGTTCGGGTGAAAGCAGGAAGAAGCGTAAGGAGGATGAGAAGGCGGGGCGTATTAAGAAAGTGGCGCGAAATGTGGTTAATTGGACGCGATCATTTTTGCGTTTAGCGAGCGTTTGGGGACAGTATTACCCTGGGCATTACGAGATGCTTTTATCATATGCGGATTCAATTTTGGAGGCTTCGCAGACACATGAGGGCTGGTCATGGTTAAACTATGACGAGAAGTTCAGGGACAAAATGGAAGGGAATAGAGCGGTTTCATGGGGTATGCAAGACATTAATTTGTGGTTGACCCAGATGTCAGCCAGGACAGCGGGGTTTGGGGGGAGCGGGGTGAAAGGTGCACTTGTGGTTCCCCCTGGAGTGGGGCGTTCCTTTCGAGGGGTCGGGGCGGTCGGATTGCAGCGAACCGGGAACAGTGGTGCAGGCGATCTCTGCTGGAGGTTTAATAAGACCTCGTGCCCGTTTCCGGACTGCAAATTTCGGCATGTGTGCTCCATTTGTGGGGGAGCACATCCTGCAGTCAAATGCCTTAGGAAAGGAGGGCCGCAGCCCCCCGCGCCTAGCGCCAAACAGTGAGGGTTTTATTCGACCTGGCCCCTACGCCGATTCGCCGGGAGGTTTTAAATGAGTGGCTGGCCCACTACCCGAGGCGGAAGGATGGAAAAATTTTGTATGAGGGCTTTAATAGGGGCTTTCTAATTCCTGTGTGTAGACCCTTGGATGGTGCGGTGGCGCGGAATTCCCTCTCAGTTCGGCGTTTTGCTCCGGTTGTCAGGAAGAAATTAGAAACGGAATTGCAGTTGGGCAGGATAGCGGGCCCGTTTGGCTACCAGCCATTCGGGAGGATGGTAGTATCACCTTTGGGGATAATACCGAAGAAAGAGCCTGGGAAATTCCGATTAATACATAATCTGTCTAGCCCGGTCGGCGAGTCGGTCAATGACTACATCCCGCGTGAATTGTGTACGGTGCGATACGCCTCCTTCGATAAAGCGGTGGAATTGGTCAGGGAGGCGGGTTTCCGGGCGCAGATGGCGAAGGTGGATATTGAGTCGGCCTTCCGTCTGCTACCAGTGCACCCGTCTTCCTTTTATCTATTGGGTTTTCGTTTTGAGAATGGACTATATTTTGATAAATGTTTGCCGATGGGTTGTTCGGTGTCCTGTGCATACTTTGAGAAATTCAGTACCTTCTTGCAGTGGGCCATTGAGCGCAGAAGGGGTGAAGCGACGGTAGTGCACTATCTGGATGATTTTTTGTTTGTGGGACCCGCGCATTCGGAGGGGTGTCGCGATATGCTGGAAGCTTTTATGGAGTTGTCGAAGGAGTTGGGTGTGCCGTTAGCGAAGGATAAGACCGAGGGCCCTTCTACGAGGATCACGTTTCTAGGGGTAGAATTGGACTCCGAGGCCATGGTGGCACGGCTTCCTCCAGTGAAAGTGCAGCAGTTGCGGGTGTTAGTGGCTAACGCAGTAGCAGCATCCAAATTGACATTGAAAGACATGCAGGCCTTAATCGGCTCCTTAAACTTTGCTTGTCGTGTGATTCCTATGGGCAGGGTTTTCCTGAGACGCTTAGCTGCTTCTACAGCGGGGGTTCGCTTGCCGCATCATCACATCAGGGTTTCAAAGGCAATTCGGGCTGATTTGAAGGTGTGGCAGGTCTTTTTATGTGAGTATAACGGGACCTCCGTATTGATGGAGGCGGAGTGCAGTAGTGGGGATCTGCAATTGTACACAGACGCAGCGGGTGGCATTGGGCTGGGTATTTACTTTGCAGGGTCGTGGTGCGCAGAACGTTGGCCGCGGGCTTGGTGCGAGAATGGGATCACGAGTAATATAACCTTTTTAGAATTGTTCCCAATATTGGTGGCATTGGAGTTGTGGCCCGATAGGCTGCGTAATCGACGGGTGCTTTGGTGGTGTGACAATGCGTCGGTGGTCAGTGTGGTGAACAATTACACGCCTCATTGTTTACAAGTAGCAAACTTGATGAGAACAGTTGTCTTGACCTGCTTACGTTTGAATGTGGCCTTGAAAGCTAGGCATATACTAGGGCTCGCTAACGAGATCGCTGATTCTCTTTCTCGTTTCAAGTGGGATCAATTTCGAAGACTGGCACCAGAAGCAGATGCGGAAGGAGTTGCGGTCCCTTGGAGGTTGTGGAGTCTTGGCCAGTCGGAATGAGGGACTTGCTGCGGAGATCCTTGGCCTCTGGGACGTGGTCGGCCTATGTGCGCGGATGCGGAAAAGTGGTGGCCTTTCTGGAAAACTGCGGTTGGCAGTATGGGGCAGTGCCCGCTCAGTTGTTGGGTCGATATGTCGCGTGGGCAAAAGCGCAGGGGGTCGCTCGTTCTTCGGTGCGCAGTCACCTGGCGGGCTTCGAATTCTTTATAAAGGCGGTGGGATGGGGCTTTCCGATCGAAGGCTTCTTGGCCCGTAAGCTTTTGCAAGGTTGGGGCCGCGTGGCACCGGCTCCGCCGGACGCTCGGCGACCAATCACACATGACTTGCTGGTGAAGTTATGTAATTCACTGGCATCGGTAGCTTCGTCCAGGTACGAAGCTGTCCTCTTTAGAGCCACCTTTAGTCTTGCCTTTTTTGGGGCCTTCAGGATGGGGGAGCTGGTGTCGAGCTCGAGCAAGGGGAGGGCGGCAGGGATAGTGCAAAGGCAGCATGTGGTTGTGGAGCGCCGCTGGTTGAGAGTCTTCTTAGCCAGATCTAAGACTGATCAGCAAGGTAAAGGTTTGTGGGTAAGGCTTGGTGCAATTGACAGCCTACCCACTTGTCCGGTGGCGGCCATGAGAGCTTATTTGCAGGTGCGACCGGCCGTAGCCGGAGGGTTATTTCTGCACGAGGATGGGCGGCTCCTGACGCGCTTTCAGGTGGTGGCGGTGCTGAGGCTGGCATTGCGGTTCGTGGGTGAATGCCCGGAGCACTTTTTCGGCGCATTCCTTTCGGATCGGTGCGGCTACCAGTGCAGCTGCTGCAGGTCTTTCTCAGCACGAAATACAGAATGTTGGGAGATGGCGTTCTCTGGCTTTTCGGGGTTATGTGCGATTGTGAAGGGTGGGGAAAGGTTTCGAATGCTTGAACTGATTATGTTTTCTTTTGCAGATGATGGAAGGAATGTGCCCATTTGCTGGATGATAGGACATTCCTTCGTTTTCTGGGCTGGCCGGCGAGCATCAGAGAGGCCGTTTGGGCTTAACTTGGGACTGGCTCTAACTGCGATGTCGATTCTATGGCTAGGTGAACGTGGACTGCGTTGGACGCAGCTATTACCTTTGCTGCGGCATCATGAGCGTGTGCGACGCCCGCCAAACTTCATCCTTTTTCATCTGGGTGGAAATGACCTCGCTATTTGGACTTGTAAGCAGCTCATCCGAGCGGCAAAGCGGGATTTGGCGATGGCGTTGCGCTTGTTCCCAGGGGTGGTGCTATTATGGTCCGACATTGTTCCAAGGCCTGCTTGCCAAGCCCAGCGGCGGTGGGTCGCGGGGTCTCACACAAAAATAATCGGCAAAGTGGGCGATGGATCTGTGAGAGGGGCGGGGTTCAAATTCAGCATCCCTGGGTGGACATTACTTGTGCCGGATTGTACCGGCAGGATGGGGTGCATTTATCCCCGGTGGGTGTCGATTTGCTTTTAAACGATTGGCAGGAGGCCTTGGAACACTTAGGGGGTCGGGAGAACGACTGGTCGCAGCTGGGTTTTGGGGGGGCGGCACAATGACATGGGTGTCACCGTGCCGGTGGCGGGATCCCGGAGGTCTCCGGGGTCCGGAGCCTTTAGGACATACTTGGGCGGGGGGGGGGGGTGCCCCCGACCCGGATAAGCCCTGCTGGCCTTTGCTAGTCACATGGCGAGGTCGGGGAAAGGGCGGTAGCAAGTTGGCCGGTGCCAGGACACGGCCGAAGCGGAGGCAAGGTCACTTTGCTAGTTATATGGCTGGTGAGACATTGCTCCGCACGGGGGGATTGTTATGAAGTTTTGTTATGATTGGAAATGTTAATTTGTTTTATAAATATAATAAAGCTGGCGACCAGTTGGTTTCTTCCACATTAAGAAGTATATGTGTGATTTGTTGACAAGTGGGGGAAAGAAGTGGGGGTGGTGGGGGGGGGAGGGGGAGGTGGGGGGGTCGGAAAGGGTTGCGCAGGAGGGATAGGAGGCCGGGTCCGATCTGACACGGTTATAGGAAGTCCACGGGCCAGGTCCCAGTGGACGCCGGTAACCTGGCGATCGGCCCGGGTCCGGCGTCCTGCTCTTAGTGGTTGCGGGGGGGCGGGGGGGGGGGGCGAGACAGGCATGGGTGACGTTCTGTACGCGCCCGCATTATTTGAAATCATTGGCTCCGCAGGTACAGCAAGCGGAGCCAATGATATGCCCTGCACGCCCGAAGCTTTAAAAGGGAGGGAGTGCGGCGGCCCCCTCCTTTTCTGAGTCGGGCGTGCAGCGGGACGGCTTCCCTCCCTCCCTCCCATGGTTTAGCTATGGGAGGTGTGGGCGGTTTGGGGTGTCGCAGTTGGGGGGCAAGGCGGGATCCCGGAGGTCTCCGGGGTCCGGAGCCTTTAGGACATACTTGGGCGGGGGGGGTGCCCCCGACCCGGATAAGCCCTGCTGGCCTTTGCTAGTCACATGGCGAGGTCGGGGAAAGGGCGGTAGCAAGTTGGCCGGTGCCAGGACACGGCCGAAGCGGAGGCAAGGTCACTTTGCTAGTTATATGGCTGGTGAGACATTGCTCCGCACGGGGGGATTGTTATGAAGTTTTGTTATGATTGGAATGTTAATTGTTTATAAATATAATAAAGCTGCGACCAGTTGGTTCTTCCACATTAAGAAGTATATGTGTGATTTGTTGACAAGTGGGGGAAAGAAGTGGGGGTGGTGGGGGGGGGGGAGGGGGAGGTGGGGGGGTCGGAAAGGGTTGCGCAGGAGGGATAGGAGGCCGGGTCCGATCTGACACGGTTACTCTGGTAACGAATTTCAGACTTTGATTATGTGTTGAGTGAAAAAATATTTTCTCTTATTAGTCTTACACGGATTACACTGTAACTTCATTGCATGTCCTCTAGTCGTTCTATTTTTTGATGGCATAAAAAATCGATCTACGTTTACCCGTTCCACTTCATTCATTAATTTATAGACCTCTATCATATCTCCCCTCAGCCATCTCTTTTACAGGTTGAACAGCCCTAACCTTTTAAGTCTCTCCTCATAGAGGTATCCTTCCATCCCCTTTACCATTTTGGTAGCTCTCCTCTGTATCTTTTCTAATTTCACTATATCCTTTTTAAGATACGGTGACCAGAATTGCACACAATATTCAAGGTGCTGTCGCACTATGGAACGATACAGAGGCATCATAACATTGTTTGTTTTATTCTGCATTCCTTTCCTTATGATACCTAGCATTCTATTTGTTTTCTTGGCCGCCACTGCACACTGTATGGAGGGTTTCAACGTGTTATCCACGATGATGCCTAAATCTTTTTCCTGGGTGGTGGTTACTAATATGGAATCTTGCATCATGTAGCCATAGTTTGGGTTGTACTTTTCTAGTTGCATAATTTTGTACTTGTCTACATTAAATTTCATCTGCCATTTGAACAGCCAATCTTCCAATTTTTCAAGGACCTCTTGTAATTTTTCACAATCCTTTTGGGTTTTAACAACTTTGAATAATTTTGTGTCATCTGCAAATTTGACTACCTCACTCATTATTCCCATTTCCAGGTCATTTACGAATATGTTACAAAGAAGCGAATGCAGTACAGATCCCTGGGGTGCTCCACTATTCACTTTTCTCCATTGAGAAAATTGGCCATTCAGCCCTACCTTCTGCTTTCTATCTTTTAACCAGTTCCTGATCCACAATAGTACACTGCCTCGTATCCCATGACTTTTTAACTTCACCAAGACTCTCTTATGAGGGATCTTGTCAAAGGCTTTCTGAAAATCCAGATACACTATATTGACCAGCTCACCTTTGTCTACCTGTTTATTCACACCTTCAAAAAAATATAACAGATTCGTAAGACAAGACTTTCCTTGGCTAAAGCCATGTTGGCTTTCTCCCATTAAACCATGACTACTTGTTCAGCAATTTTGTTCTTTATAATGATTTTTACCATTTTGCCCAGTACTGATCTCAGGCTCATTGGCCTACAGTTGCCAGGATCACCCCTGGAACCTATTTAAAAATTAGCATTACATTGGCCATTCTCCAATCTTCCGTTACTACAGATGATACTAATGATAGTTCACAGATTACTAATAGTACATCTGCAAGCTTATATTTCAGTTCTTTCAACACCCTCAGGTGTATACCATCTAGTCCAGGTGATTTGCTACTGTTTAGTTTATCAAATAGTTGTAATATATCTTTCCGGTTTATCAACATTTCTTTCAATTCCTCCAATGCATCACCTTTAAATACCATTTCAGTCATGAGTAATTCCTTACATCTTCTTCAGTAAAGACTGAAGCAAAGAATTATCCGGTCTCTCTGCTATGACTTTTTCCCCTCTTAGTGCCCCTTTACCCCTCTATCATTGAATGGTTCAACTGACTCTCTCACAGGTTTTTTGCTACAAATGTACTTGAAAAGGTTGTTATTATGCATTTTTACTTCCACAGCAAGCTTCTTCTTAAATTTTGTCTTTGCCTGCCTTATCAATGCTTTACATCTAACTTGTCAGTGCTTATGTTGTTTCTAGTTTTCGTCATTTGGCTCCTTTTTCCATTTCCTGAAAGATGCTTTTTTGGCTACAACAGCCTCTCTGATCTCACCTTTAAACTATATTGGCAGTTTTTCTTAAAGCGTGGAATACAGCTGGTCTGGGCTTCCAAGATAGTATTTTTAAACAAAGCCCATGCTTGATGTAAATCTTTAACCTTTGCAGCTGTTCCTTTTAGTTTTTGTTAACTATTTTCCTCATTTTATCAAAGTTCACCTTTTGAAAGTTAAAAGGCAATACTGTGAATTTCTTTGCCATCCTTCCTCCATTTATGAAATCAAACGTTATCATGCTATGATCACTATTGCCAAGTGGCCCCAACACCATTATCTCTTGCACCAGATCTTGTATTCCACTAAGGACTAGGTCCAAAATAGTTTCTATGTGACAGTGCCACTTGTTCTCTTTCCACAGTAGGAGATGTATTGGTATTTTCTGAAATGTATTGGTTTAATATTTACAATGTTGCTTTTTGATAGGTAGGGTTTGGTGCTTTGTGAATCCTGGTAGTGCTGTTATGATACAGCAGATTTGCTATGGGTTCTAAATGTATCAAACAAACTATCACCTATCGGGTTTTGTTGGAACAATCAATATACCTATCCTATTACAAATATTGCTCCATTCTCTTACTATATCAAAAACGCTATTTTGTTTAGGGAACAGGTCTCAGACTAGAGCGGGGAAAGATCTGATGAGGTAAAACCTCTAAACATCGATCCCCTTCTTTGCATCAAGGACCCAAAAGTTCCCTTTTTTTATTTTTTATTTATTTATTTTTATATATAAAAGTATCTACCAATGTCTTTCAATATTTCAAGCAATAGTTTTGAAACAATCAGTGGCAGAAATGCTTGAAATATTGAAAGACATTGGTAGATACTTTTATATATCTAAAAATAATAAATAAAAAATAAAAAAAGGGAACTTTTGGGTCCTTGATGCAAAGAAGGGGATCGATGTTTAGAGGTTTTACCGCATCAGATCTTTCCCCGCTCTAGTCTGAGATCTGTTCCCTAAACAAAATAGCGTTTATGATATAGTAAGAGAATGGAGCAATATTTGTAATAGGATGGGTTCTAATTGGGCAAGTTTTATAGCATTTCCTAATATGCCTGGCTGTTGGCACTGGAGTATAATAATGTAGAAATCTGGTAGTATTTTTTTATCCTCACTGCCGATGTAAATGGTATTCAGACACTTATTAAGAGGCATGTTTACTAAAAATTAATGCACATTTACAAATGTTAATGTGCGTTAAGTGTAGGAACATCCATTTATTTCTATTGGCGCAGTGTCACTTAACGTACATTAATATTTAGTAAAGGTGCCTCTAAGTCCATTGCCAGGAGAAAAAAGAGGCTTGTGAAGGGCTCCTTTGAAAGCTGCCTAAAATTTTACATGGGCAACATATACATTTTAAAATTAAATAAATAAAATGTATGCAAATGAGTTCCAGTGGATATGCAAATGAGGCCCCGCAATGAGTCTCCACACATGGCCCCTCATCACCTTTGGGCCACCCGTGTAGAGGAGTAACTTAGCAAGGAAGCTAGAGTTAAAATCCCTTGGGCAAGTTGCTTTATCATCCATTGCCTCGTGTACAAATATAGGACATCATTTACTAACATACATAAAGGTTCTGATAAACAAGCCCTACTATTTTTTTTAACTTCTTATTACATAGTAACATAGTAACTGACGGCAGATAAAGACCAATATGGTCCATCTAGTCTGCCCAGCAAGATAGCAGGAGTAGGTGCACCCCTTCCCACGTCTTTAGGCAGTAGGTGCACCCCTCCCCATATCTTTGTTTCTTTGTTTGTTTAGGGGTGAACCCACCGCTCCTCCCCCCATTGCTCCATGTAGGACACCCCTATTTGTTGAGAAATTAGAAGGTTCAGTTTATGTTGATTTTATCCTGTTGCTGTAAAGTGATCCACTGTGTCTGTCTCAGGCCACTTTGAATTCCGTCACTGTGTTTGCCCCCACCACCTCCATCAGGAGGGCATTCCAAGCATCCACACACCACTAACCAAGCTTTTTCCTTGTATGCACCAACCAACCTGCCTGAGAGCTTGTGATCTATACCAGACCTTAAGGACTTCAGGAAGGCGCTTAAGACATACCTCTTCAATGACTACTTCAACAGTAATACCTGAATTACCATTTAAAGATGTGGAGGCCAATTCAGATCAGGGGATGTCTGGGCTGTCTGGACGTCCAAAACCTGGACGGCCCGGATATGTACCTGATTGTGCTCCCACAGGAGCTAGACAACCCCATGGGAGCAGGATCGGGGCATAGGGCCTGGATGTCCTCGACATGCCCCGATTCCAGCCCACCAGATGTCTACATTTTTCCCTGGCTAGTCCAGTCAGGCTCCTACATGAAGCTGTGGTGCCATGGTGTCCTATTGCCATGGCACAAGGATGCCATGCAGGAGCACCGAGCATTGGCCCACTGTGAAATCCTGTGTTCCCTGCTGCCTGACCCCCGATCAGGCCTTCTGAGGCCAGGGTCGGGCTGCCTGGAACCCCCCTGCTGTGCTCACCTTGTCGGGGGAGTCCGGATCTGCTGCCTGCTGCTGTTGGGGGGACTTATTTCACCTCCGAGGTGGAATAGGTCCCCCAACTTAATCCCCATGCCCAGACATACAGGGCCAGCATCGGAATATGCCTTGTACGTCTGAGGTAGGGGTCACGCCTCAGGCCCTCCCTCGCTCCTCCTCTAGCCCGCCCCCTTCCACCCTCATCCTGAGTTCGCTGCATGTCTCCGCTGTACGTGCGGGGAACTCAGGATAGGGAAATGTCTCCTGCCATTTAGCAGTAAACGTGGATCAGAATTTACCCCATAATGAACACTTGAAATCAAGCAATGCTAAGAGAAAAGAATAAAGATACAAAGGCAAATATTAAACAAATTAGTTGACCTAGAGGGCAAATTACAAAAACTCTTAGGAAAAAAACAAAGATTGGTTAGAAAACAGTGGGATACGAGCAGCACAGCTGACTTCTTAGGGACAGCATCACACTTTAATCACATCCTCGCTAGAAAGCAGAAAATTAAGCTGCTGTTTGGACTCAAAAACAAAAATTGATTCTCTTCATATAAAACAAAACATCTACAGGGAAATTTCAGAAGAAAAGAACCCCACCAGACCAGGACCCTTAGCTTTAAGGCCAAGAAGATCCCCCACATTTTTTGAATATCTCATGAAAAGTCAAGAAAATTTTGAACTTTTGCTCCCAAAAATTCTGAAAATATAATCCCGAGGCTGCGGGCAGGGTCCCGGCGGCCGACATTAACCGGGCGCGCGGCCCGGTGCAGGGACCCTGTGCGCGGCCTGGGCGGGGCGCGCGCGCGTCTTTCAAATTGATTGGCTCCCACCGGTTGCGGCCACACGGGAGCCAATCGATGCCGCGGTTCTTCGGGGGCGAGGGGGGGGTATCGGCTGGGCAGCCTCCGCGTGGCCAGTCGATGCGGAGGCTGCGTTCCAGGTGCCGGCGTGCTGCGTGGTGTGCAGAGGATCACGGGCCTTTGAGTTGGGTTCCCCGTGTATGTGAGTTGGGGCAGTGGGGGCGGCAGGGGGGCAAGTTTGCAGGCAAGCTCTGGTGGGGGGCATTCGGGCCAGTTGCCATCCTGCGGTGGTCGTGGCCCTTGCAGGTTAGGGCTCAGCGGGGCATAGCTTCGTTGTTTCTTTTGCACAGCCTGTCCTGCGGCTGTGTTTGCTGCCCTAGGGTGTTCCTTGGCTAGGCGAGGGATGCCTGCTTCGCGCGGCCGGGTTAGGGCCAGGGGTTTGGCCCCTGCAGGTGTTGGGGTGAGGGGGCGGGGGTCTCGGTCTCGTGTGGGGCCTGGGAGGGGCAGGGGGTTGCCCAGGCCTGTGAGTGGGGGTGGGGGTGGGGGGGGCAGGGGGGCCGGGGAGGTGCTGCGCGGGGGCAAAAAGGAAAGAAACGGGCTCAGCAGCCGGGGGGGGGGGGTGAGAGGTGGTAGGGGTGTACAGCCCCCCAGTGGATCCCTGGGGGCGGGTGAGGGGCTCCGGGGGGTGGCAGGAGCGGCAGGGAGCGTAAGGGCGGGGGGTATTGTGAGTGGGGCAGGGGGTGTTGTGAGTGGGGCGGGGGCATTTTTGGGGCACTGGGCCAGGAGGGAGGGTTACGGCCCGATGGGGCACAGTGGATTGCTGGCTGCAGTGGGGCCGCAGGGTGGCTCCCAGGTCCTGGTGGCTTTGGCACGCTGGGGGGCTCTTCCCCTTGGGAGCAGTGGGCGGCTGGGGGGCAGGCTCCATCTCGGGCGGGTTGGGGGGTCCTTGGTCTCCGGCATGGTCGGTGGCTGTTTCCCCCCCCTGTTTTCCCTTTTCTGTCTCCGCAGGGGCAGGTTATGGCGCAGCCCATATGGACTTCGGGCGCTGCTGGCGGTGAGAGCTGGTTGAATCCATCGTCTGGAGCGGAGACGCAGTACGGAGTGGCGGCGGAGTCGGCACGAGGGCGTCCACGGGATGTCGCGAGAGCCAGCGGTGAGGACCGTCTGGTGGCCGGTGAGCCGGCTGCTGCACCGGCAGAGTCGGGTGAGTTGCTTGGGGAGGGGGGTGAGGTGGGGGTGCGGTCGCAAGGGGGGAAGGTGGGGGGTGGTTCGCGTAAGAAGCGCAGGCGGTCTTGTCGGCGGCGTCGCAGCTCGGAATCGTCCTCGTCTTCTTCCTCTTCGAGTGGTTCGTCCATGGGGTCGGGAGAGGAGGCGGTTCGGCAGGTAGGGGAGTGTGGGGTGGGCCTCGGTGCGGGTGGGGGGGCCTCTTCGGTGGTATCTTTGCCAGAATTGTGGGTGGGGGTGCCGCGTAAGCTGCGGCGTAAAATTCAGAAGCGGCGCTACATAGATATCTTCCGCTTGTTAGAAGGGAGGAAGTGTTCTGGCGACAGTCGGAAGAAGAGAAAGGAAGATGAAAAACTGGTAGGGTTAAGAAGCTGGCGCGCAATGTGGTGAACTGGACGCGTTCCTTTTTGCGGTTGGTCAGTGTGTGGGGCCAGCACGATCCGGGCCAGTACGGCATGTTGCTAGCGTACGCCAATTCCATCCTGGAGGCGTCTCAGATGCACGACGGATGGTCTTGGTTGAACTATGATGAAAAGTTCAGGGACAAGATGGAGGAGAGCCGGTTGCTTTCGTGGGGCACGCAGGACATTAACCTGTGGCTGACCCAGATGTCGGCTAGGTCGGGCGCCGGTTTTGTGGGCGGGGGTAAAAGTGGTGGCGGGATGGTGGGGGGGGGCGGTGTGTCTCTTTCGAGGGGGGGCGGCCGGGGTGCCTCCGAAGGCAGGCTCGGCCGGGAGCAGTGACGTGTGCTGGCGTTTCAACCGGTCCACGTGCCCTTTTCCCGACTGCAAATTCCAGCACGCCTGTTCCTTGTGCGGGGGCCCCACTCCGCTGTCAAGTGCCTTAAAAAAGGCACCGCTGGCATTGCCTGTCCTGCCCCTAAGGGGCACTGAGTGGTGCGGGCGCGCCCCCTCCCTGATTCGGGTGGAGGCCTTCTTGGGGTGGTTGAGTCGCTATCCCCAGAGGCGCGAGGTGGCGATTCTGGGGTTTGGGTTTAAGAACGGTTTTGTTATGCCAGTGCGGGATGTGGTGTCAGCGCCATCTGCAAGGAACTCCCCTTCAGTCCGTCGTTGGGCGGAAGTCGTCCAGGGCAAATTGTTGGGGGAATTGCAGTTGGGGAGGGTGGCGGGCCCCTTCTCGGAACCCCCCTTTCCTAACATGGTGATTTTGCCTTTGGGTATCGTTCCCAAGAAGGAGCCGGGGAAATTCCGGTTGATTCATAATTTGTCCTATCCGATCGGGGCTTCCGTGAACGATTGTATCCCGCGTCAGTTTTGTACGGTCCGCTATGCTTCCTTCGATAAGGCGGCTCTGCTGGTGCGGGGGGTCGGTCGGTCGGCCTTAATGGCAAAGGTGGATATTGAATCGGCCTTTCGTTTGTTACCCGTCCACCCGTCCTCTTTCCCCTTATTGGGGTTTTGCTTTCAAGGGGGGTATTATTTCGACAAGTGCATGCCGATGGGCTGTTCGGTCTCTTGCGCTTATTTTGAGATGTTTTGTACCTTCCTGCAGTGGGTCCTGGTTCGCACATCCGGCTTGTCTTCCGTGGTGCATTACTTGGATGATTTTTTGTTCGTGGGCGCAGCTCAATCGGGGGAATGTCAGGAGATGTTATCCGCGTTTGTGCGGCTTGCGCAGGAGTTCGGGGTGCCTTTGGCGGACGGGAAGACCGAGGGTCCGACTACGCGGCTGACCTTTTTGGGTGTGGAGTTGGATTCGGTGGAAATGGTGGCGCGCTTGCCTCAAGACAAAGTTGCTCGCTTGCGGATTTCGGTGGCCAACGTGTTGTCAGCCCACAAGGTTTCCTTGCGGGAGTTGCAGTCCCTGTTGGGGTCCTTAAATTTTGCATGCAGGACGATTCCAATGGGGAGGGTGTTTTCCCGGCGGCTATCCTGTGCGACGGTCGGGGTGTGGAAACCCCACCACTGGATTAGGGTGATGGAGGTGATACGGGCTGATTTGCGGGTGTGGGGTCGTTTTTTGGAGGACTTCAATGGGACTTCTGTTTTGCTGGAGTCCGAGGTGTCCAGTGATGCCTTGCAGTTGTACACTGATGCGGCGGGGGGAGCGGGTTTGGGTGTGTATTTCGGCGGGGCCTGGTGCACGGATCGGTGGCCGGAGTCTTGGCGCGTGGCGGGTTTGACCAAGAATATCACCTTTTTGGAGCTCTTTCCGATTCGTGTGGTTTTGGAGCTCTGGCCGGAGCGCCTTCGGAACCGGAGGGTGCTTTGGTGGTGTGATAATGAGGCTGTCGTCAGTGTGGTTAACAGCTACTCTCCGAGGTGCTTGAAGGTGGCGGGTTTGATGCGGGAAGTCGTTTTAGCCTGTTTGCAGTTGAATGTGGCAGTGAGGGCGCGGCATATACCGGGGTGCACTAATGAGATTGCTGATGCTCTTTCTCGTTTTCAGTGGGAGCGGTTCCGGGCGCTGGCCCCCGAAGCGGACAAGGATGGATCTGTGGTCCCAGGGAACTTGTGGAGCATTGGCCTCGAGAGATGCTAAATCTGCTGAAGAACTCAGTGTCTGCGGGGACCTGGTCTTCGTATCAGCGGGGGTGTGACCGGGTGGTCGCCTCTTTGTTTGCTCGTGGGTGGCAGTCGGGAGGGGTTCCCGCGGGCTTGATGGGTCAATACATTGTGGCGGCCAAAGGCGCCGGTTTTTCTCGGTCGGCGGTGCGTGCGCATTTGGCAGGGTTTAACTTTTTTGCGAGCGCGGTGGGTTGGGGTTCCCCAGCTGGGGGAGTTTTAACACGACGGCTTTTGCAGGGTTGGGAGCATGTGCAGCCTATGCCACGTGACTCGCGGTTGCCCATCACGCATGGGCTCCTGGTGCGGGTTTGCGGGGCCTTAGGGCAGGTGGTTTCGTCCGCGTACGAGGCTTCTCTGTTCCGGGCGGTGTTTTGCCTAGCCTTTTTTGGGGCATTTCGAATCAGTGAATTGGTTGCGGGCTCTGGCCGGGGAGCTGCAGGCGCGTCACGTTCAAGTGGAAGGGGGAAGGGTGCGGATCCTTTTGGCTAGGTCCAAGACGGACCCGCTTGGGAAAGGTTTGTGGGTGTTGCTGGGTGAGATCGCGGAGCCACGGACTTGCCCGGTGCGGGCGGTGCGACAGTATTTAGCGGTGCGTCCGGGGGGTGCGGACAGTTTTTTCGTGCACGCGGACACGCGGGTTTTAACCCGTTTTCAGGTTTCGGCGGTGCTGCGCCTGGTGTTGTCCGCTGTGGGTGAGGACCCGCTGCGTTTTGCTCCGCACTCCTTTCGGATTGGGGCTGCCACTAGCGCGGCAGCAGCTGGATTGCCAGGGCACGTGATTCAGGACCTTGGGAGGTGGCGTTCTACGGCTTTTAAGGGATATGTACGGCTGTAGGAGCAGGGGTTTGAGGGTCAGGGCTTTAACTGTCTATTTCTTTTTCAGATGGGGGTGTCGGACCTGGTGAATGTTGGGTTGCTGGCCACTCTTTCGTCCATTGGGCGGGTCGGCGGGTGGCTGACCGTCCTATCGGAGTTAATTTGGGACTGTACCCGTCGGTGGTGACTGTGACATGGCTGGGCGTGCGAGGACTGCGGTGGTCGCAATTGCTGCCTTTGCTACAGCACCACGGGAGGACGTCGCAGTGGCCGGCCGCCCTGTTGGTGCATCTGGGGGGCAATGACCTGGTGTCCTGGTCCTGCAGGCAACTGATCCGGGCGGTGCAAGACGATCTGGGACTGGTGTTTCGGATGTTTCCCGGTGTTATTGTACTGTGGTCAGACATCATTCCAAGGCTGACTTGCCGGGACCAGCGTCATTGGTCCAGGGGTTTGACTAAGATCAATCGCCAGATTGGTCGTTGGGTCTGTGAGAGGGGCGGTTATCAGATCCTGCATGACTGGGTGGAAGTCGGGTGTTCGGGGCTCTATCGGGCTGATGGGGTTCATTTGTCGCCAGTTGGCATGGACCTCCTTCTTAACGACTGGCAGGAGGCCTTGGAATACATGTCTGGCAGTGATGCGCGCTGGTCGCAGCTTGGGGCCGGGGGGGGGGGGGCGGCACATGAACAGTGTTATGTGCCGGTGGCGGGATCCCGGAGGTTTCCGGGGTCCGGAGCAGCAGGCTACACTTGGGCGGGGGCGGGGTGCCCCTGACCCGGTCAAAACCTCGGCCAACTTTTGCTAATAGCATGGCGAAGTCGGGGAGAGGGGCATGGTAACTTGCCAGGTGGCAAGTTATTGCATTAGCGGTGGCAGGCACTTTGCTAAGGTATGGCTGGTGCAGCCTGTGGCACTGCAGACCCTCTGCAGGCAGAAGAAAATGTTTTAAACTCAGAAAAAAGAGGCAGACACCGGCTGCAGCATCACGAGGAGCCATATAGGGGGAGCAAGAGGGACCTCTGGAGGACTGAGGAACCACGCCCTAGAGCCAATGATGCAATACCGGCCTGCACCCAATCCAGAAAGGGAAGGATTCCTTTTAAAAGCCCAGATGACTGGAGAAAGTCAGACTGGCAGGGAGTTGTGCAAGGAGTTCCAGTTCCAGATTCGCATGGAGATCCAGATCCAGGAAGGAAGCTAACTTTGGAAGGAGAAAGGAGAGCTTTCCTGGAAGGAGAGGAGGACCCAGGAATAGGAGTCCTAACAGATGGAACCGGCCTAGCAGACTCAGCAGAGCCAGGTGAAGAAACTTGCTTTAGATATCTCAAAAGGGGAGAGGACACACTTCCCAGGAGGGAAAGATACCGTGTGGAAGCTAACCCTGGAAGGAGAAGGAATGTACCAGAGAGTCCAAGGCCTGAGTTTGGCAAGGGCCAGCAAGTGTTGAAAGGCGCAACAGGGAGTAACCTGGAGAGAGGTGAAAGAGAAATTTTGAAAGGCAACTTTCAAGGCCCTGGGAGAAAGAAGCTGTGGTGCAACTGCGGCTTAACCCCAGCAGAAGGCCGACCTGAGAACCGGAGGCCTACTAGGGTTACCAACTTTTTCACCGAGAAAAACCCGACACCTGTGGCTCGCCATGCTCCACCCATTCTCCGCCCCTAGTCCCACCCCTGCCCCGCCCCCAGCCCCACCCACAAAAATTACCGAGGATACGTGTAGGCTAACTTCCTTGGTCAGATAATAATTAAACTGGGAACCCCAAAATCCAAACATGAAATGTACAACACTGGAGAAATAAAACTATAAAGTAATTTCCTCTTGCACTAAACAAAAATGCAAAGATGTTATCAATACACACTTCCCAGACCAAACATATTCCAGCTAATAAATTCAAAATAAAAAGTATTTTTCTACCTTCTGTTTGGGCGTTTTATTTTTCAGTTGCAATTGCTCCAGTCACTTTCTTCTGGTTTCTTCGTGTCTTCTGCGAGCTATCCATTTGTCCTTTCTTCTCTTTTAGATGTTTTCCATTCTCTTTCTATTTCTGCTTTAACATACTGATTGTTTCCCTTTTGCTCTTTCCCCCAATTCTTTCCTTATTCCTTTATCATCCATTTAAATTTCACCCTTCCATTCTCAAGCCCCTCACTCTCCCAATACCCAGCCCATCATAGACTTTTCTTCCACACAAAATATATTTTCCCCTCTCCACTCATTCCCCATCTATTCTAGTCCTCCCCCAAAATCAGTTCCCTTATAGTTCTAAACCCAACCAGCATCCACTCCCTTCTAGTCCCATTCTCCCATGTCCCACATCAGCCCATTTCCAGTCCTATTCCAGCTCTTCATAAGCCCATTTCCAGTGCTAGCCTTCACATCACAGGCCATTTCCAGTCCTAGCCCCCCCCCCTCAATCACAGCCCATTTCCAGTCCAAGTCCACCATCACGGCCTATTTCCAGTCCTAGCCCCCCCCCCCATCACATCCCATTTGCAGTCCGAGTCCCCCCGCACCATCACAGCCCATTTGCAGTCCTACCCCCTCCCACCATCACAGTCCATTTGCAGTCCTAGCCCCCCCTAATCACAGCCTATTTCCAGTCCAAGTTCCCCCTCCCTCCACCATAGCCCATTTTCAGTCCAAGTTCCCCCCCCCCCATAGCCCTTTCCCATTTCCAGTCCAATTTCCCCCTCCCTCCACCATAGCCAATTTCCAGTCCAAGTTCCCCCCCCCCCCATATCCCTTTTCCAGTCCAAGTTCCCCCCCCCCCCCATAGCCCTTTTCCAGTCCAGGTCCCCCTCCCCATCAAAACCCATTTCCAGTCCATGTCCCCCCCCACCCCTTTTACCGTCCCTGTCCCCCCCCCTCCCTTTTCCATTCCCGGTCCCCCTCCCCACAAAAACCCATTTCCTGTCCATTTCCCCCCCCCCCCCCCCCACATAGCCCTTTTACAGTCCAGGTTCCCTCCCATCACATCCCATTTCTTTCCAGTACAAGTCCCTCCCCCCCCCCCATAGCCCTTTTCCGGTCCAGGTCCCCCCCCCCATCACAACCACTGTTCCCTCTAAGCTGTGCGCGTGTGCGCGCGCACACACCTCGCCGAGCGAGCGCACATACTTTACAACAGAGCGCACAAAAATTACGGCTCTGATTCTGATAGAAAACAACACAGACGTCTTAAAATTTAAAAGTTATGATTGTAATTACTAGAAATTTCCCGCTTCATTTAGTAATTGTCTATTTTCATTTAGTTTGATTAAAATCAATGAGGTGTACATACTGTATTCTGACGTGTAGTCAAATTTTAAAGTATATAACTCAGAGTGTCATTATGTGGCGCACAAAAATTTAACCTTCCTTCAAAAGCTGCACACAGCTGATATTTTATGCGCACACAGCCTACAGAAAATTAGAGGGAACATTGATCACAACCCATTTCCAGTCAAATTCCCCCCTCCTAGCCCTTTTCCAGCCCAGGCAGTCCTTGGCCTCCCCCCCCCCAAAACCGTGGCTGTCTGAGGCTTTAGAGGGAGCCGGGGAAGCCCGCGCGAGGCCCCGACTCCCTCTGAACAGCCGCCAGCGTGAAGAGCCTTTTCCTTCACGCTGGCGGCTGTTCCTGTGAAGCCGCGAATGCTGGGAAAGGTTAAAGGGCATTGCCTTTAACCTTTTCCACCAATCGCGGCTTCATAGGAACAGCCGCCAGCGTGAAGGTAAAGGCTCTTCACGCTGGCGGCTGTTCAGAGGGAGTCGGGGCCTCGCGCGGGCTTCCCCGGCTCCCTCTGAAGCCCTCCGGGTTGGGAGAAAAGCCGGGTTTTTTGCTCTGGCCGCTCCCGATCTTGCGGCCAGAGCAAAAAAACCGGCTTTTCAAGGGCCGGTTTTGCCTCTGCGCCGGCAGCCGGCCTGGCCATGGAAAAACCGGCCAGGCCGGCTGAAAACTGGCCAGTTGGCAACCCTAAGGCCTACCTGGGTGCCAGAGAAGCCAAGCCCCAGCAGGAACAAGCCTCAGCCCTCACCTCACTGTGCTAACCTTAGGAGAAAAGGTAATTACTATTTTACTGACTATGATTTTACGAATGCTGTGAAGCAGAAGGAGCAAGGCACTGGAGAATGCTGTCCTTCTAGATGCATTCATGCTACAAAATACAAACCTGTACCAAACAGGAGACTTTCTAGAGAAGGAACAGTGTGCAGGAGAGACATCCACATGCTAAAAGTGTACTAAGCAAAGGCTTACCTTTAGATGCTGAACATTGGGGCATCATACAAGCATTATACAAAAAGCCTGAAGGCGAGCCCCTAGACATTCCAGACTGTGAGTCAATGCAGGTGGAATTCCCGGATGATCCCTCGGACCTTCCGATGGATTGTAGCTATTGCCTGGCCGAAAGAATTGAGCCCTTAGCGGAGGAATAGCTGTGGTCTGGGGTAAAGTTTGATTCTGTATTCCGTTTGGTATTGCTGTGAAGTTAACAGGTTTTCTTCAGTTCATGTTTTCTTTTAACCTGGGCAAGGACATTCTTTTGTGTTGATGTAAGCTGTGCTATTTGAACCTATTTGCAACACGGGAAATAAAAGCCTTAATTTTTCCCTACCCTCGGACTGTGATATTATTGGGAGCTTTTTAGTTACACAGAAGGCTACCAGGACTATAAAAACCTGGGCCCTGTAATTGAGCTAAACTCCTCCACAAACAAACTTTGCATGTCCACCCCCTTTCTGCTGTGACCCGCCATTGCCACCAGGGGGGCGGTGTGACAAGCCGGGTGCCGCTAATGGGGGTTAGCAAGTTTAATGTTGGTTTGTTTAATTGTTTATGGCTAATAAAAGCTGCGACCAGTTGTGTTCCATGAATTTATGGTGTGATGTCTTTTGTGGGGTGTGGGGTGTGGGTGGGGTTGGTGTGGATCGGGGTGGGGGGGGTAGGGTGAGGCCCAAAGCGCCGGGTCCGCCTGCCTCGGTTATCCCGAGGCCGTGGGCAGGGTCCCGGCGGCCGACATTAACCGGGCGCGTGGCCCGGCGCGGGGACCCTGGGCGCGGCCTGGGCGGGGCGCACGCGTGCGTCATTCAAATTGATTGGCTCCCGCCAGTCGCAGCCGGTCGGGGGCGAGGGGGGAGTATCGGCTGGGCAGCCTCCGCGTGGCCAGTCGATGCGGAGGCTGCGTTCCAGGTGCCGGCGTCCCTCCCTCCCTCCCTGTCTTTAGACGGTGGGCGTATGGGGTGTTGCAGCTGGGGGGGGGGCGGGATCCCGGAGGTTTCCGGGGTCCGGAGCAGCAGGCTACACTTGGGCGGGGGCGGGGTGCCCCTGACCCGGTCAAAACCTCGGCCGACATTTGCTAATAGCATGGCGAAGTCGGGGAGAGGGGCATGGTAACTTGCCGGGTGGCAAGTTATTGTATTAGCGGTGGCAGGCACTTTGCTAAGGTATGGCTGGTGCAGCCGGGTGCCGCTAATGGGGGTTAGCAAGTTTAATGTTGGTTTGTTTAATTGTTTATGGCTAATAAAAGCTGCGACCAGTTGTGTTTCATGAATTTATGGTGTGATGTCTTTTGTGGGGTGTGGGGTGTGGGTGGGGTTGGTGTGGATCGGGGTGGGGGGGGTAGGGTGAGACCCGAAGCGCCGGGTCCGCCTGCCTCGGTTAACACAATACACTGTTTCCATCCAACTCTAGAGCAAAACTAACAAGCAATGTGACTCTGTCTGTTATTACATCTAGCAAACTTTCCAAAAACCCAGTTTAGGTATAATACAGCCAACTGGGAAGTTTCTTGGTCCTGAACTTCACCAGTAGCCTTGGGGTCATGTTTATGAAAGCATGCTAGCCGGATAGTGCTGGGGTAACATGCAGTTCTGCTTCTATGCTACAAAGTAGTGCGAGGCCCTCTACTAAAACACCCGCGCTGCCCAGGCAGACTGCATCTGAGCGGTGTCCAGGTGGGGCATGGACATTCTTGTTACGGTGCCACTAGCATGGCCTTAAAAGCTCACACTGCCAGCCCTTGGCAAGGCGCAACTACTGCCGCTACAGTGCATGGAAGTAGTCGCTCCCCATGGCAGTAGTAATGTACCGAGCTGTGCTACATTCAGGGAAACGGCCGTCCTCACGCCCCTGCATCTAGCACAGCGCCCTGCACTAGTGGTGCAACCTAAACCTGTGTTGCTAGCGTGGGGCTTAGTAAACATGCCCCTTAGATAGAAACACTGAACACCTGATCCAGACTGAGTGAATAAAACTAAAAGTAATCTTGCTATTAGGAGCTCAGTTAATTTCAGTCCAGAAGTGTATGTGTTAGGACAAAAAAGGAAAGAACTTGGGAAAAAGACCTAAAGTGATCATCAAGAATCAAGCAGATACATATTTGCAGGAATGTAGGCCACTTGGTTGCTTTCAGTAACTTCTCCTGCAAAACACATGCTGACACTTATCTTCATGGAGCAAGGTTACACCCTCCAAAGATATAAAACCTTTACAAATATTGAGATATTAGTAAAAAATTGTAGTCATCAAAATTTCACTGCTCAAACTAAACAACATAGTGGTATCGGTTGAGCAAAACTGTATTCCCTGCTCTATGCTGAACTTGTTGTTGTTGTTAAGTGCCATCGAATTGGTGTCAACTCATGGTGACCCTCTGGATAGCTGTCCTAAATTGTGTTCGGTCTTCAGTTAGGAGGCTCATTGTTGACAGACTGGCACCCATAGCTGCTGTTACTGTATTGATCCATCTCATTGCTGGCCTTCCTCTTTTGTGTTGACCTTCTATCTTGACAAGCATGATGTCTTTCTCTAATGATCTCTCTTCGCATGATGTGTCCAAAGTATGAAAGTCGAAGTCTTGTCATCTGAGCTTCTATAGAAATGCTGAACTTACCACATGCCATTAAGAATACAAATGTTTAGATGAAACGTGCAACACTGAAGAGTGTGCTGCAAGGTCTCCTTGGGATTGAGTGCTGCTCTAGAGTTGGATGGAAACAGTGTATTGTGGATGTCTTTCCTCCTTTCGCCTTCATGTGTCTGGCCAGGGCACACAGAGACAAAATGTAGATAAGCATTTGGAAATACCACATGGCCAGTGTAGGTGTTTCCAAAGCCCATCTGGATGCAAGTACATCTAGCCTGTCTCCAAGTGTCAGTTCCAATTATTAAGCTTATGTCTGGGCTAGGATTGCAGAGTCAAGTGCTCATCATTCCATCAAACTCCTTGTTTTTATGACATACTAAAGTATCTTTATTTGATAAGGCTGTTCTAACATACCAAACACTCATTTAAGCCTAACATTGTTTCTTTAAAACTAAAACAATCCTTTAAAAAACTTTATTAAGCATAACATGAAAATTATTAAATGACTCTAGCTTTCTCTCTCTAACTGTGTTCTTTCCCAAACTTCTCCTGGATCATTGATGACAAGCAAGATTTTGTTTTTTCCAGTCACTTAAGGTACTGTCTTTAACCAAATTCTAAGAGATTCACGGGACTGCAAGTTCAAAAGAATCAATAAGATTTTACTTGTCCTGTGCTTTCTCATCTAAAACTGGATATCTGCATAAATATAGTTCTGTAAGGATCACATTTGATAACATACATACATGAGGATAAACTAGATAAATTCATGGTGCTTAAACATATATCAGTTTTTCTTAGTTGTTCCTCCAAAACTGAAATCAGGAATGTTTTTCAAAACAAAGTGCATTTTCCTAAAAAACGTATAACTCACACACACAGCAAACAAGGTGCTGCTGTTCTGTTTATCAATCCACAATCATGAGAGGAAACAGGATGCCACATACTTCTCTTTTTATAGCACTGAGCTTTTACAATGCAGCCACAGCAACACCAGAGAACACTTCCTCACTGGTTTTAAATTATTTGAACTGAGCAAATTTACATGTGCTTGGTGTTTAAGACAATAGACTGAGTAAAATCTTGCATTAAGATCTGGAAATAAACTTTCTTATTTCATTTCAAACTATGAGCACAAATACGTACTTATATTCACAAACAGATAAAACAATGTTAGTTAGTCTTTAACAAAGGAATTTCTTCTCGGGAACCTATGAGCAAGGAAGGAAAAACATGATTGATTAATCATGAACAAGTTTTTCTGTTTTTTCTCCTCTTGCATTTGAAAAATACTTCAGGCATTTGAAAATAGTATGGGCAAATTGCATTTAAACCTAAAAGTTTTAAATCTTAGCTTTCGACCTCAGTCTGAAAGGACAAGTTACAGACAAGTATCTGCTTTTGTATATGCAAACAAATCTTTCTCATTGAGCTAATTTTTGGACCATGGCAATTTATTTTTCTGCCACAGTTCCAGCAACTAAGGGAGCTTCTCTGAAAACGCTGAGACTGAGCTGGTCCTGCCTATCCCCCTTTCCAAGTACCCCCGCTGTTTGGTCCTGCCTGGTTCCAAGCCTGAGCATATACGCCAAAATTCTCCCAGGGGTCTTCTTCAATGTCATACTGTTCCAAATCTCTAATAATTTCATTTTTTCTGTTTTATAATGGCCCTAAGTTTTTGCTTTTCTGCCTCATGCTGCTTTTCTGTTTTATTTAAACCTTCTCTTTCTTTTTCCTTATCATCGTCCTTTTCCTTGTCCTTCTCTTTAACTTTACAAAAATCCTCCTGCAACTCTCTCATTTGTAATACCATTCATTTTGTCTGCAAACTTTTCATATCCTTCTCAGGTTTTATCTGTTCTTCTTCAGCTAATTTTACAAAATGGTGTATATGTGACTGATGTCTTGCCCAGGACTCATCTTCTAAACCAACAATCGTGTCAAGTCTTGATTGAACTGATTTAGGCAAAGTATTGCTAAGTGTTTGGAAAAATAGGGGCAGGAAACCTGGGTCAGAATAAACCATCCCAGTCTGGGTTTCCCACAAATCTTGAAATTGGGCAATATATGCACTAATATCTTCTCCTATCTTAAAACGCATTTTAAGTAGTGGCCCTAAATTCTTCTGGGTGGGGTATAGTTCTTTTATAGAATTCCAAACTCTGGGTCGGTGCTCATTAAACTCAGACCCATCATATCGTGTTTCTGCTACAGTAACTTGGGGTAAATTAGCTCTGGCAAAAACTTGATTTGTTGCATGAGTTCCCAGGAGTTTTGCTAACAGTGCTTTAACATCCCCTAGCCCTAAAGTATACCCTGCCATAACCCGCTCAAACTTTTGAATCCAGGAAGCCCCCCCTCTACTAAGAGGCGGTAAGGCACTAGCTATATTATCCATATCAGTAAAATTCCAAGGGACATATCGAATAGTTCCTCCTCTTGAATGCAAGAGGGGCAAGCACAGTTTTTCTTCATATTTTTCCCATATTTCTAATCCTGTCTTCATGTAATCTAAATCCCATTGTGGGTCTCCCGCTCCCCCATGAATGCAAAGTCTGGCAGTATTCAAATATGCAGTGTCAAGTGCTCCCTCGGGAGGCCATTGCTACATTTGCGGCTGTTTCTCTAACATCCAGCCATACATATTGTCACTCCATCGGTCGATGAAGTAACGATTTCCCTCACCCTCAGCTGCTGTTTCCTTAGGCATTCGTGAGGCTCCAGCCTGACAGTTATTTCTTGCAATCCCAATGTGCTTTGTATTACTTTCCTTGTTTTCACAGCTGGATCTCAAAGAGTTCAGTCTTTCTTGAGCTGCGTTTAATGTATCCCATTCCTCTTTCATTCTATCTGCCTTTTTTCTGTTATGCTCTTCCCACTTCTCCAGTGCTGACTTCCCCTCCTCCCATTCTTTAATTCGTGACTCTTCTAATTCCTTTTGTTCCTGTTCTTTATATTTATCCTGTTCTATAATAGTTCTTTTTAGTGTCTGATGAAGCTGACAATCTTTTTCTTAAACATCCTACTCATTCCTATGCTATCTTGAACCTATATAAAAGATCCTACTATTAACTAGAATATCTAAATAAAAGGTACCTTAAAACATATAAAAAGTAAAAGCATCTCTTACCCTCACGATGATGCTTCTTCCGCAGGAATCCAAATCACGCTTACCTCCTTCTCGACTTGTGCTTCGTCCGGAGAACACGGGAGAACACTTCCCGGTGACATCACTGCGCTGTGAGTCACCAAAATCACGTCGGGGTCACCAAGATGTTGGGGTTTTTCTGGACTTCCCCTACGATTATTTGGGGAATATTCTAATTTTTTTTGGCTGTTTGTGTTCAACCCCAACATCATATATACAGGACCTACCTTAAACAAATTGCTCGTGCCACCGTAAGAGCATGGAAATTTTTTATTTATCTTGCCAGGTCTGTAACATCACAAGTTTGCCAGGTCTGTAACATTACAGACCTGCAAACCGTGTAAATGCTGCAAAACAGGATATTCGGGATATCCACAGGTGCCGCCGCTAAGCGCTTAGCATGGGGGCATGTCGTGGGCAATCCAGGATGGAGCGGAGGTGGCACCAGTTGCTAACTGGGCAGCGGCAATATTGAGCCGTTGCCTGGTTAGCAACCCTCAGGTAAAGTAAGATATGGCAAAGACTGGCCAAACTTTATCTGCAGAAGCTAACTGGGCAGCGGCTCAGTATCGCCGCTGCCCAGTTAGCTTTCGGCTTCAGCGGCATCCCGGATATCACTGGTCAACAAATTTTTACAAAAGTCATGTTACTGAAATAAAAATAGTCATTTCTTATCAATTTTTATATGCTGAACATGAATATGACAGTGAAATTGCAAAGTTGGCTCTAGGTTTTTTGTAATCTACAAGAATTAATGTTTACATCACGAAATGCATGTCAATAGTAAATATAATAGGCCTTCGGTTAATACGTACCTGTAAAAACCAAGTCATAGACTACTTCTTAGATTTTTTCACCTGTCTCTTGTACAGCTGTTCGGGAGCTTCTCTGAGTATCTTTGCTCCATCGTTGCGATATCCTGGTGAAAACATTCGCCCTGTTCATCAATAACCATACCACAGTTGTCAGAAAAGAAATCGAGATGGGAATCAAGGAAATGGATCTTTAGAGACATATTGCAGCCAAGTTTCTGATACTGCATCAGCATGTCTTCTACTGGTTCCTTGTAGTTTTCTGCCCTAACATTCCCGAGAAAGGTTGTTGACACTAGGCGAAAAGCATTCCATGCTTGTTTCGCATCACCCTGCAGCAAGTTGTTGAACCGGTCATCTTTGAAGAGCTCTCGAATCTGAGGACCCACAAAAACTCCCTCTTTAATCTTTGCTTCGCTGAGTCGAGGGAATTTTTCATGCAGGTATCGGAAAGCTGGCGAAGTGCGGTCCATGGCTTTCATGAAGTTTTTCATCAAACCTAGTTTGATGTGAAGGGGTGGTAGCAGGATTTTGTGAGCCTCAACCAGAGCTGAGTGCTGGATATTCTTCTCTCCAACTGTTACATTTTGTCTGCGATTCCATTCCTTCCGCAAGTAGTGCCAATCCCTTGCTCGGCTATCCCACTCACATAAGAAACACATGTATTTTGTATATCCTTGGAGTGGACGAGTGGCCTAGTGGTTGGGGCAAGGTACTTCAGGCCGGAAGGTCGGGGGTTCAAATCCCACTAGCGGACAGCAACCTTGGGCTGGAAGGACTGGGGTTTCTAGTCCCACAGGTGCTCCTTGTGGTCTTGGGCAAGCCACTTAACCCTCCATAGCCCATGTTCCCTGTAAAATAGTTATCTCCAAGTTATAATGCCCTGTTCAATGTAATTTCAGTTTGTTCAATTAAACCGCACTGATTCAGAATAGCGCGGTATATAAGAGAATGTAAATAAAATAAATAAATAAAATAAATAATCCCTGCTGCAGTCCCATTAAAAGGGCAACTACCTTCAAGTCACCACAGAGGTGCCAGCTGTACTTGTTATAGTTAATGGAAGTCAGTAGATGCTTTAAGTTATCGTATGTCTCTTTCATGTGGACGGCGTGCACTACTGGAATAGATGGAAGACTGTTTCCATTGTTCAAAAGCACAGCCTTCAGACTCAGTTTCGAAGAGTCTATAAATTGTCTCCAGTCTTGTCATGAGTGATTTTTAAGGCATTCATGAGGCTTTCAATATCGGAACAGAATACCAGATTACTTTCCTTTCCGACTGCATATAGTACACTGCTGACGTCAGATGGCTTCAGCAGCCGTCCGGCAGTAGTATTACATTGCATCAGAAAATGATGCAGTCAACTCTGGATGATGTGTGCATGCTGGTATTATGCAATGTGATGCAATATTACATCACTCAAGGCTTATTTGGGATGTTGTTGATGTCCTACTGGATAAATTTACACGGTGAAACGTCAAAAATGAACTACATGCAATATCTTCAAAACGAGAGCCAATAAATTTTTTTAAATGTTATATGCGTGTTCAGCCCACCAAGATACTACAGATTAGGGCCTTTTAAAGTCAGTAACGATTTCAGTGTTGACCAGTGTATTCAGTGCTGGTGTCTACACATGGCCCCAGCATTGGCTATCTGAAGTTAGCATTTAGCAACGATGGGCATGCACTTTACAAGCACTAGCCACTGCCGCTGAATATCCCTCCCCCCCCCCCCATATTAATAATCAATATTCAGCTAATGCAGTGAGCATATTAATTTAATCACCAGCACCAGCATTTAAACTAATACATATATTAAGCAGTGCTATCTGTCTAGGTAGCAGAATTGAATAAACACATGGAGAAAGATTACATATGGTCCATGCCTGGGCTGTGGGGAAGGATAAAACCTGCACAGGGCTAAGATGTACCCGATTCCGCAACTATGGGAGCTAGACACACCCATGACTGCGGAATTGAGCACTTAGACATCCAGGTATGCACTGTATTTCTCTGCGGGGTATGTCCTCTGGCTTGCCATCCACATCACACAGCACTCCGGCTGGCATGCCAGTGCTTTGGCGTCCTATTGCCATGGCACTGAAATGTCCAGCCAGAGGCACTAAATGCCTGGTCCTGGAGCGACCTCAGCCCACCGCCATCTGCCCGGCACTTATTCCATCATTGGGGTGCAATAAGGCAGGCGTCCATCTCTGTGCCAGGGGACATACAGAAGCCTGACCTGAATGGCCTCTGTATATCCCAGCAGCTGGTCACTCCCCTGCTCTGCCCCACTCCAACCCAGCACCGCCCCTCCCATCCCCATCCAGCACTCCTCACACAAATGCTGTGTATGTACGGGGAGCACCGGCGATGGAATCGGATCTTGGGGCTGAGCGCAGGTTGGGCATCCAATCCATATGTCCAACCCCACTATTCGCATGACAGAATGCCGGCCATAGGGGGTGACCACACTGCTGAATTTTAAAGGCCACCTTCATCCCACCCCTAACCTGGCTCATAACTATATGAATAATAGCTGGACATTTAGAGCCCAATATTCAAAAGCAATTACACAGTTTACAGACTTCTAAACCATGCAAATGCCGCTGAACAGGATATTCAACCGCACTAACATGGTAAGCACCACTGAATTTCCCCAACTAACACCACTATATGTCCCGATACTAACCGTTTAGCATTAGGGCGTGTCGTGGGCAGTGACAGTCACTAACCGGGTAGCGGCGATATTGCTCTGCTACCCGGTTAATGACACATGGGTAAAGCTAGGTATAGAAAAGCTGGCCTAGCTTTACCTATAGGAGCTAACCGGGTAGCGATACAATATCACCGCTACCCGGTTAGCTTCTGAGGCTGTGGAGGCTGTATAGTGATGCCTGATATTCAATGCCGGGGCCATATATGACCCCGACATTGAATATCTGGGTTTAGTATTCAGCGCCAACAGCTAATTGATGTACTCACACCTAGCTGCCAGCGCTGAATATTGGGCCCTTACTGATTTAAACTGAATAATTTTTATAAACATGTGGATAAAGGAGTTATGCATTGGCCATCTAGCAGCCAGTGCAAAACTCATGCTGAATACTGCACAGTTTATAGTTTATTGCTTCTTGATATTCCGGCCTCTGAATGAACAGCGAGGTGGTTTACAATAAAATTATAAATAGGAATATTGGAAAGGAACTACAGATCAAAAAGCTCATTGTTATGTGTTCCTTTATGATGTGTAAATTGAATTGTTTTGGTTTGCATTTTTTGTATTGTACTATGCTTGCAGAAATACATTTTTATAAATTGGATTTGAAGTTGCTTTAAGCAATTCTTGTGAATTGAGAACGTGGGATGTTAAGGATAAGTAGAAATAGAAATACTTTAGCAGTATTGACATCTAAGAAGCATTTCAAGCTATTATAACCAGTGGTTCAGTATATTATGTTGAAATGCTGGTTTAAAGAAATATGAATGACTGTAAGTGAGCCCTGCATGCTTTCTGATTGATCCAGCAACTCAGAACAATGCACTTTATTCAAGCCATGTAGAGGGACATATTTCCTTATACTATTTTTTCTCAACATACTCATCTTACTTCAATACTGAACGCTACAATGGAGGAAGTGCAGATATCTGATTAATGGGCTGCAAGTGGTCTGTATCACATGATATGGGCTTAGAGATGCCAGCAAATCTTAAGAAAGAATATAACTTGGAGCAATGTCATTGATACTTATTATTTCTCTTGTTAAAGGGGATTTCTATTTCTACGTGACCCAGATACAAAGAAGGTATCAGTGTACGGATGGTAATTTTTAAAATTAAATACCTTAGGAAAGAGCCTCATGGTCACCAAGGCGACACACAAACTTGCAAGGTACAGGTCAGAAGGAATGACTGTATAACATGGTATTGATATTGAGGAGGACATTGGAGATGTTGAGCACTAAAAACAGAAAGTGTCATAATCAGTGTTATCATGCAATGGTATCTTTCTGTGCTCTTTTTCTAGGTAGATATGCATTCACTGGGTCATCACTCCCTAGAAGAACCATAGGACATAGGTTCTAGTTCCTGTCCCATACAACCGTCCTCATTCTTCAGGGATCGACAGGATACTTTGCAGAAGTCCTGGAAATAAGCCTGCCTGATACTTCCTATAGTATTATAATTGCTCCATAGAGAAATTCAAAGGTTTTGTCGGACAAAACACTGAGGTAGCTATTGACTAGCACCCTCCAATATGTCCTTTTTATTCTATATTGACCCACACCCTCCAATATGTCCTTTTTATTCTATATTGACCCACACCCTCCAATATGTCCTTTTTATTCTATTTTAAGTGCTCCATAGTGTTTTAAAATCAAAATCAACGCGTTTCAAACTTGTCATATGAGTTCTGCTTCAGGATTAACACTTTTCTTAAATATCATATTAATTTCAAAGTAAACACTTAGCTGAATGGTTAATGTCTATTTCAACCGCACTCTCCACTTTAAATTCATTCTGTTCTCTTTCCAATCAGCCATTGCACTTGCTAAACAAGTCTACTTCACCCATCTGACAAACTCTCTTGCCTCTGATCCTCGTCGTCTCTTTAACACACTCAGTTCTCTCCTCAGTGTGCCTCCACCTCTGATTCCTCCCTCCCTTCCTGCCCAAACCTTGGCTGAGTTCTTTCATGACAAAATTCACAAGATCACACTCCAATTCCCCACTACCCTTACTACCCCCCTCCCCCTTTTTCCCAATTCTCCTCCCTCACTTCTGCTACCCTTTCTTCCTTCCCTATGGTCTCTGATGAGGAAACTTCACTCCTTCTTTTTTCCTCTATACTTACTACCTGCTCGTCTGACCCCATCCCCTCCCACCTCCTTAGTTCCATCTCCTCAACTATCGTCCCTTCCATCTCTCATATTCTCAACCTATTGCTCTCCACCGCAACTTTCCCTTCTGACTTCAAGCATGCTGTGGTCACACCCCTTCTCAAGAAACCCTCACTTGATCCCACCTGTCCTTCTAACTATCGACCCATCTCTCTCCTTCCATTCATCTCTAAACTACTTGAGCGTGCAGTCTATCACCGCTTTCTCGACTTCCTCTCCTCTCATGCTCTCCTTTATCCCTTACAGTCTGGCGTCCGTCCCCTACATTCCACTGAAACATCTCTTACCAAAGTCACTAATAATTTGTTCCTGGCAAAATCCAAAGGCCTCTATTCTGCCCTCATCCTTCTTGATCTCTCTGCTGCTTTCGATACTGTTGACCACAACCTCCTTCTTATCACCCTGTCCTCACTAGGTTTCAAGGACTCTTGTACCTTCTTGGTTCTCCTCCTACCTCTCCCATCGCTCTTTCAGCATGTGCTTTGGTGGCTCCTCCTCTTCTTCCACCCCATTACCTGAAGGTGTTCCTCAGGGTTCCGTCTTGGGACCGCTCTTCTTCTCTCGCTACACTCAGTCCCTTGGTGCCCTTATCTCTTCCCATGGCTTTCACTATCATCTCTATGCTGACGACTCTCAAATCTACCTCTCTATGCCTGTTATCTCTTCAGAAATCCAGGCTAAGATCACCGTCTGCCTCTCTGACATTGCTAGCTGGATGTCCCTCCACCGCTTAAAATTGAACATGGCCAAGACTGAACTCTTTATCTTTCCCCCGAATCCCTCCCCTCCTCTTTCCCCTTTCTCTGTCTCTGTGGATAATTCTGTTATCCTTCCTGTCTCCTCAGCGCATAACCTTGGTGTTATCTTTGAATCCTCTCTCTCTTTCTCTCTACATATCCAACTCATTGCTAAGTCATGCCGTTTCTTTCTCTACAATATCTGCAAAATTTGCCCCTTCCTCTCTGTTAACACTACTAAAATGATTGTCCACTCCTTAATCACATCCCGCCTTGATTATTGTAACCTTATCCTTGCCGGCCTCCCCGCAAACCACCTCTTTCCCCTTCAGTCTATTCAACATTCTGCTGCTCGTCTGATTTTCCACCAGTCTCATTTTTCCCACATCACTCCTCTCCTCATGTCACTTCATTGGCTCCCCATCCGTTTCCGTATCCAATTCAAGCTTCTCCTACTGACCTATAAATGTATTCACTCTTCTGCCCCCCAGTACCTTTTGTCTCTTATCTCTCTTTACACTCCCTCTCGGTTACTTCGCTCTTCTAATAGTCTTTGTTTATCTATGCCTTTCACTCGTATTGCTAATTCTAGACTTCGCTCCTTTCACCTTGCTGCACCCTTCGCCTGGAACAGTCTTCCTGTCTCTGTGCGCCAGGCGTCCTCCCTGGCCATCTTCAAGTCCAGGTTGAAATCCCACCTCTTCACTATTGCTTTTCATTCTTGACTCTTGTGTTGTGATATGACTATTTTATATATGCTGTGTTTTTTCTCTCTAACATTAGATGTATACTTTGTCCTTTTGATCTGTAACACAGGTCTGCGACTAAAAAGCTGTTTGATTATTTTCATCTAATTTCCATGTATTTTGGTGTGCTGAAAACAAATAAAATATTGAAAAAACTCCTAGACGTCATGATTTGCCACAAAATGCAAAATTGTCTTCAAATTATCAAATTTTTTCAAATTACTATTAATTAATTCAAATTACTATTAATTAATTCACATAAGTGCATTTAAGATATAAAATGCCAAAAAACCCTTAAAGGGGTTGTCCGAGTTATGTAAAAAAAATATAGCACTGTAAATCTGATGGTCAGCAATATATACATAAGCTAAGCAAGTTATAAGTCCGTGCTTCTAATGGTAGAAGGGGTTAATCTTTCCTGAAGAATCCAGTGGGAGGGAGACACAGGGCAGATAGCAGCAGCTCCGGTCAGTGCAGGGGGCGTGGCCAGCACTGTGACGTCTCATGTACAGACACAGAGCTGCTCTCTCCTGCATGCCACACTTATTGTTTATTGTTTATTTGCATTTGATATACCGCCCCCCATTACATCGGGGCGGTTTACAATACAAAAATAAATTCAAAATTAGAAAAGGAAAAGAAAGTTACAATAATCTGAGACGTACAGGAGACAAGAGGAAAGGACAGCGATTGAGAGAGAAGAGAGGGGTCAGAGGAGATTTATAGAGAAACATTAAAAGCTAAGGAAAAAAATGGGTTTTAAGAAGGGAACGAAATTTGGGGTAGGATTCTTCTAATCGGAGGGAAGTGGGAAGGGAGTTCCAGAGGGAGAGGCCCAAGTGCACAAATCATCATCAGGTTCTTGGTTCTAAGCTGTTCACACTTTTTCATCGCAATTCGTGTTAGCTCGTCATTCTTCAACCGTTATGTTATGGCTCTGCGAAAGTGTATTAATTCGCCAGACAGTTTCTGTTTCATCTGTGGTGAATTTACAGTGTTGAAGCAACAGCAGAATATTATAGACTTTGTGAAAAAAGTATACTTTGAATACTTTGGACTAAAAATTGGAGATCAAGATAAAGTCTGGGTGCCTCATAAAGTGTGCAAACGGTGTGTTGAGGACCTCCAAAACTAGTTCAAGGGTAAGAAAAAATCTTTCCGTTATGGGATTCCTATGGTATGGCGAGAGCAAAAGAACCACAGTGACAACTGTTACTTTTGTTCATGCGATGTGAAAGGGTTTAATTCCAAATGGAAGCATTCCATTTCATACCCCAATCTTCACTCGGCAATTCGTCCCATCCCCCATGGCACAGATACACCAGTACCCAAGCCCCCTGCTACTTTGGAAGAGATACCTAGCTCCGATGAAGGTGAAGTCATACCTGAACCAGATGACGAATCAAGTTCTGACTTGAAGATGATACAAGACCAAAATTGTTTTCTCAGGAGGAGATGAATGATTTGGTATAAGACTTGAATCTTCCCAAAGATGCCGCTGAGTTACTCGGATCAAGGCTGAAAAGCAGGAATTTATTGTTGCCAGGAGTGTCATCTTCATGGTTCAGACATCGTGAAAAGGAGTTCGTTCCTTACTTCGCCCAGGAAGACAAGTTGGTTTATTGCATCGATGTCGAAGGTCTGATGGGTCAATTTAAAATCCAATATGATTCAGAGCAATGGCGTCTTTTTATAGATTCTTCAAAAGAAGTCTCAAAGCAGTTTTACTCCACAACGGTTTTTACGCTTCCATACCTGTAGGTCATTCCGTACACTTGAAGGAAACCTACGAGAACTTGGAATTGGTTCTTCGTAAACTTAAATATGAAGACCATGGTTGGCAAGTGTGTGGGGACTTGAAGGTCTTGTGCATGCTGCTCGGGCAACAAGCTGGGTATACCAAATATCCTTGTGTCTATGGGACAGTTGAGACCGACAAAATCACTGGACCAAGAAGAGTTGGCAGCCAAGGGTGCTAACAGTCAGTGAAAAAAATGTCCTCCGAGAAACTTTGGTACCTTCCCATAAAGTTCTTCTACCACCTCTCCACATAAAATTGGGATTGATGAAGCAAAAATCACTTTCAAGAGATGGAGAATGCTTCAAATACTTGGTCACCAAGTTTCCAGGCCCGTCGGAGGCAAAATTGAAGGAAGGTGTGTTCGTCGGACCAGACATTAGAAGGCTTATAGTTGATCAAGAGTTTGTCAATACCATGACGGATCCTCAAAAAGAAGGGTGGATTGCATTTAAAGAAGTCGTACAGAAATTTTTAGGCAATAACAAAGATCCTCACTACAAAAAGATCGTCGGACGAATGCTGAAAGCATTTCAAGCTTTAGGTTGCCTGATGAGTTTGAAAGTGCATTTCCTCCAGTCCCACCTTGACTACTTTCCTGAAATTTTGGGAGCTGTGAGTGAGGAACAAGATGAACTACTCCACCAAGACATTAAAGAGATGGAAAGGAGATACCAGGGAAAATGGAGCATTACAATGATGGCAGACTACTGTTGGATGCTTCAGAGAGACATTCCAGATGCTACTCACAAGCGTAAATGCACCAAGAGGAGCCTCACAAGGAAGAAGAATCAAGTTTAGTGTGTGTAGGTGAGCTCATTTCAGTTCAAAAAAGGATTTTCATGAAAATATTGTAATAAAACTTTAATTTTATAAGTATTTCCATTTATTTTGAGGTATTGCCTTATTTAACATACTTACCTAAATTGTCAGGAAACGTGCTGTCCTATGGTCATTTTCGGATTCAGCGCACCACAAAACATAAAGATTATGTGGAATAACCAAAACAGCTCTCGAAAAACAATTTTTTGCAGACCAATTTGTATTATGTAATTTTATGTCTTGACTAGATTGTGAGTTCTGATGAGCAGGGACTGTTTCTCTTATTTGTGTGTACAGTGCTTCGTATGTTTGCAGAGTTTTATAAATGCTTAATAATAATAATAATAATAATAATAACTCTGGTGATTAAAATTCCTCAGACCATCTTGGAGCTCAACGGCCATTTTATGTGTTTTGATAAGAATAAATAGCAATTTGGTTGATATAGATGAAGACAGATGCTTTCTTGTTTTTATTTTTTCATATTATTGTCTATTTGTATACATTTGTTGTTTTGCTTTGATTTTTTTTATCATATTGTAAATCCCCTTGTTGAATATTCTTGAAAGATATAGCAAATCTGTAAATAAATCAATTTAAAAAAAGTATATTAGATTAAAGCTAATGCAGTAATTTTGAAGAACCGTGTGATGCCTAATAAAAGGTTGTTGTTCATTGTCATACATCCTTAGAAAAGCTAAGTCATGTTATCATTACCTTCTAGCTCACACTCATGTACAAGGGATACTTAGGGGCTTGTTTACAAAGCCGCGGTAGTGGTTCGCGATCGCGATCGCAGCCGCGGCCCCATTGAAATCAATGGGGCCGCGGCTCCGATTACGATCGCAAACCGCTACCGCGGCTTTGTAAACAAGCCCCTTACTGTATTTCAATCATTCAGACTCCCATTACTTCTTGGTCTTTTGGCTAAGATCGACATGTAGAATCTGAGCTAGGAGCCAAGGATGGTTCCCTCCTGGCATTTTGGACATTGTAGGAGGTTTGGGGAGTATTAATGCCCTTCCACCTGATCCTGTTTGGGAGATGATTACATTAGACTCATTGCCAAAGCAGGATGATTAAATCTCCTGTTAAAGAACTTCAACTCAGGTCTATCTATCCCTTGTCAGTCCTGATCTGGTGCAAAATCATTATTCCGTGCAAAGTCTTCATCTACATTCATTGCCCAGTCAATTGAGAAGAGAATTAAGGATGTGGGTCTAAGAGACAGCCATTGCTTCTCCCTGCAGGAGGAGAAAAGAGCCTTCATGGACTTCTAAGGAGAGCAGGACTTCCACTTAGCTGACATTGTAGTTTTTTCTTTCTGCATTTTTTTGAATTAACCCTATGCAGAAGGGAACAGGCCTATAAAAGTTCCTGTAGTATAGCCAGCACCTGAGCATAACCTTGGGCAATTAATAGATCTTAAAAGAAGATGTGAGGTACATTTTCAAGTCCAACAGGACCAAAAAGCTGAACTGTTGCATACTTTTCTGATTGTTGAATGGAATCAATGGGTTCAACATGAACTGAAGACATAGTCTAATCATGAACTTCAAGAGGCTTTGGTTACATCTATGTGTCATTTGTTTGGAGCACATTTAACTGGCATAAGGGAAAAGTGTGATGCAGATATCATAGGCATGCAGAAAATGCACCAGGTAAATAATAACTAGCACTGGGCATTAGTATGCCACCTTCCTGTTAAGTTTCAGTAGAGAAGAATTTTCATGAAATTAGCGACAATGAAACCATGCTATTGGTCACCTGGACCATCTCTAAAAAGATGAGATATCCTAGGGCTAGGAAAGACCCCTGCATTTCAGACCCTTCATGAGGAGTTGTGTCAGAGGTACATCAGACTATGGTCAGAAAATATGGAGAAGGGGAGATAGGACAGAAAAAAAACACAGGCAAGGCAGGTGACAAGGCCTTTTTTTAGATATGTTAGTAATAGAAGGAATGTATGCAAGATAACAAGAAGAAAGCAAAACTACAGAATAAATATTGTTTTTAGTGTTTACCAAAGAAGGGATTGGAGAAGGACCATGGATAAATGTCACAGTTATATATAGGATAGAGGATCGATCAATCCATTTACAGAGGTAATGATTTGCATGGAGCTAGGAAAAGTGAAAGTAGACAAATCCAGAAAGGTTCAGATGGGATACATCCTACAGAAGCTTAGGTTCTCACTGCTTCAGTGACAGTTCTGTTCAATCGAGTGGTTCTCGAAGCCTGAAGATAGATAGACTAGAAGACAAGATGACCTGAGCTGAGTCAGTATAAATAGTCATGGCTAAGAAGAAAAAAATGATAAGAAACTGTTTACAAGGCTGGACTATAGCAATCATTATTGTTCCTCCCTACCTTCAGATGCAAGCTTTCTTTGTTGTCATTCATGAAAATTCGTATGTTCCAGACAAGTACAGACCTTGAAGACTTTATTCTGTCCGGATGTTCCAAGGACTATTGATCTGGTCCAGAAGATTCTCATTTCAAAGTGGTTCTGCATTAATTCAATATGGTTGTAGAGTGTTGACTTATACAATTAAGGGGTAATTTTATAAAGTCATTTAGCATGTATGTAGTAGGATACGCACATAAAATTGCGACTTCTACAGGGCATGTGTTATCAAAAAAGTTCATATTAAGGATAATTTTATAACTTTTCCACACATAAAGCCTGTTTTTCATGCAGAAAAGGCCTTTTATAATATGCATGCTGAGAGGATGGCATTGCAAGTAGGTGTTCCTATGGCATAGTTTGGATGGAGAGGCAAAGTTGCAATGTACACATATATTTTATGAAATTACATGGGTACACATGTAGAATGCATACTTACATTTACACCAGCTTTAGAGCTAGTATAACTCTGTGCATTGGCATTCTCATACTATTAGGTATGGTTCTGGGTACCTATTTTATAAAAGCACTTAGGTATTTTACTGTTTTTGGTAGCCATGACCATACCCATGACTGCTAAAGGGCAGCCGCTAAAATGCTCAGTGGTCTTTATCATAAAGCAAATGGGGACAGGCTTAAAGATTTAATTATGTCTACTTTGGAAGAAAGGTGGGAAAGGGGAGATATGAAGAAACACTTAAATGCCTCTGTGGTATGAATGCAGAGGAGACACACATCTTTTAATTGAAATGATGATCTGGAATGAGGGATCATAGAATAAAGGTGAAAGGGGGCAGACCCAGGCGTAATCTAAGGAAATATTTCTGTATGGAAAGGGTGGTAGATGCATGGAATGCCTTGTTGACATCAGGAAAAATGATTGGCGCTTGGTGAATTTGAATGAGACTTTTAATCAGGGCTGACCTAGGGGTGGCAGACCTCTATGGGCGGCAGGCCTTATGCTTCAGCACACATAGCCTGCTGCCGCCACAAGTCATGCTGCTCCCCCTCACCCTGTTGACAGAATCGGTGGCAGTGGGGGCAGCAGTACGGCTCGGTGCATGGGGAAGGGGTACGGCAAGGGCTTCTGCCCGGGGCAGCACAAACCCTTGGGCTGGTCCTGCTCTGAATAAAAGTTAATCCACCATCTTTTCCACGATTAAATCTTAAGTTATAGTGCTGAGTGATGGAGCTGACACTGAAGCGCTATATGGGAAGAATGGGACTTTTAAGAGTTTAAATAGACAAGCCCCTGATGCAGCAAGTTTTTGGTGAAACATGGGCCTTTGTTTGGCAATAGTACAGAATGCATAGTAATTTCTCGATGGTGATTTTCCAGATACATGCTATTTTTTCCCATTGAATAGGTTTTTGGATTCAATTGTATTTATGGAGAGTATGAATAGTATTAAAGTACTTTACGGTAGCACTTCAACAAGGAAGATAACAAAAGAAGGGTATTCATAAATTTTTGATATTAATTTTTTATGAATTTTGTCTGACTTTATGTGAAATTAATATGAATTTTTGATCTAGATTAATGTTATGGATATTTTGATATGAAATTTTAAATAAGAACATTAAAACAAAACATTGAAAGCAGAATAAAGCTTATTTGATATAAAAATAAGGGTTTTCTTCTGGATCTATGATGGAATGTTTGAGCCTCACATATTAATAGTGAATGTGGTTGACTTGATGACCAAGATCTTTTGTCTCCTTTTTATATTCAAAGCTTTTATTTTTATTTGATTATTCTTGGATCCTTGGATGATACACCTATGTTGTTGGTTTTGATTTTACAACTTGCATATATAAGTGCTGAGAAATACACGCATATTTTGTAAAACTACATGTACAAGAGGAGACAATTAATGGAGGAGACAATTGAGGTGTTTTGAAGGCCAGAGGTAAAGACAATTTCCCTCCCACTCATTATTCCACTCACTCCTCCAAACCCCAGGTCTAAATGAACACTAAGCTCACACTTATGCATGAGTCGGAGGAGGTGTTAAAACCGATCGGGACATTTTTTTGAAATACATGCGGATTCCTTTTCTGAGATGGAAAGTACATAAACATTTGAAAAATCTGCTCACACCATGCTCACATGAAGCACCCTTGAAATCTGAGCATATTGGGGGTCATTCTGTCCCGTGAATAATGGGGTTGGACGTCCCATTTGGACGTCCATCCCCGCTATTCACACCCCTGCCGGCCCTGGCTCCTGCTTCCCCGTAAGAACAGTACTTTTGTACAGGGAGACCTAGAAGGGGGCAGGAGGCGGCATTTCTGAGGCAGAGCAAGGGCGGGCCATGCGCGGGCTGTGACCCCAGATGTACATGATCGATTCTGAGGTCGGCCCTGTACATCCGGGGCCGTGAACATAGATGGGGGACTTATTCCACCGCAGAGGTGGAATAAGTCCCCCTGGACATCAGAGGATCCTGCTGCCGGGCCCAGTAAAATAGGTAGGAGAGTACAGGAAGTTCCCCACAGTCAAACCCTGGCCATGGGAGGCCGGATTGAGGATCCGGCTGCGGGGAACAAAGTAAATTGGCATTCGCGGCTCCTAAATGGAGCTCTGGTGCCATTGGGACAGGACGCCATGGCACTGTGGCTCCATTCAGGAGCCTGGCTAAGGTAGCCTTGAATGTGGCTGTGCATGCAGGCCAATCAGAATCGGGGCTCAACCTGCACGTTCAGGCCCTAGACCAAATTCTGATCCCGCGGGCATCAGAATCGGGACTACCTCTGGGGTCCGATTCTTATCAGCTGCACAGGGGCCTGGACGGCCACATTGGAATATGTCTCATTGTGGATATACAAGTATAAGTAGTGTTTTTTCCAAAATTGCTACTTTTACTGATATGCCCATTTACACATATAAACTAGCTTTCTACACATGTAAATACCACCTAATCCTTCTAAAATGGCCTTCAAAATAAAAAAATATTTCTTAATTTAGAAACATAGAAACATGACAGCAGAAAAAGACCACATGGCTTATCTAGTCTGCCCTTCCATATCAACTACAATAGTCCCATTTTAGAGATCCTCTGTGTTAGTCTCATGCTTTTTTGAATTCAGATTCTGTCCTCATGTCGAAATCAGATACTGTCCTCATGTCCACCACCTCCACTCTTTCCGTAAAAAATATTTCCGCATATTACTCCTGAGTCTATCCCCTTTCACTCTCATCCTGTCCCCTCGTAGCAGAGCTTGCCTTCAATTGAAAGAGATCCTCCTGTGCATTTATGCCACAGAGGTATTTAAAGGTCTCTATCACATCGCCCCCTATCCCGCCTTTCCTCTAAAGTATACATATTAAGATCTTTAAATCTGTCCTCATATGCTCCATAACGAAGACCTCTAACCATTTTAGTAGCCACCCTCTGCACCGACTCCAACCTGCTTATATCCTTTTGAAGGTGCGGTCTCCAGAATTGCACACAATACTTCAAATGAGGTCGCACCAGAGATTACACAAAGGCATTATCACCTCCTTTTTTCTGCTGACCATTCCTCTCCCTATGCACCCAAGCATCCTTCTGGCTTTTGCAGTTGCCTTTTTCTACCTGTTTAGCTACTTTAAGATCATCAAACACAATTATGCCAAGGTCCCGCTCTTCTTTAGTGGACAGAAGTATCTCACCCCCTACACTGTACAGCTCCCATGTAGATGCATGACCCTGTATTTTCTAGCATTCAGTTGCCAAATTCTAGACCATTCTTCAAGCTTAGCTAGATCCCTCCTCATGTTATCGACTCCTTTCTGAGTGTCTACTCTATTGCAGATTTTGGTATCATCCGTAAACAAGCAAAGCTTACCTGACGGTCCTTCTGCAATATCACTAACAAAGATGTTAAACAGAATCGGACCAAGGACAGATCCCTTCGGCACACCACTGGTAACCTGCTTCTCCTCAGAGTGAGCTCCATTTGCCTGTACCATTTGACACCTCCCATTCAACCAATTTCTAACCCAATCAGTAACTTTAGGGTCCATCCCAAGGGTGCTCAGTTTGCTTATAAGTTGCCTGTGCGGAATGGTATTAAAGGCTTTACTGAAATCTAAATACACGGCATCTAGGGCTCCCCCTTGGTCCAACTCCCTGGTCACCCAGTCAATCAGATTTGTCTGACAAGACTACCTCTCAGATCCTGCAATCCACTGGACTCCAGAAACCTCACTATTCTCTCCTTAAGTAGCCTTTCCAATAATTTACTAAGCACAGAGTTTAGACCAACCAGGCTGTAGTTTTCAATGTCATCCTTACACCTGCTTTTGTGTAATGGGACCACATGTGTAATATGTGTAATAGCTGAAATATGGGACTGCCCTACAACCGGTAGCACTATCCTTTACATTTACTATTTACAATTTTAATGGACCAAATGATATTTGGAACTGTGATAGACTGGAGGGAGGATGCTAGAAAAGCCAGATGCTGCCACCCCATGGTACAGGTCAATAAAAGGCCCGTTACTAAAGTATGGCAAGGTCTGGAATGTACTACATCTGAACTGCAACACTGAGGTAAGTGCAAAGCCTGTGCAGTAAATGCATGTGGTGTGGCATGCATCTGCCCTACATTTACTACACTGGGCACTTACTGCACGGGCCTGCAAAGTGCCTGTGATAGCTGTCTCCTCCCACCTTCCCAATCTCAACTAGGATGATGCTCCACACCCTCCAACTGTCCCAATCCAATCGCTCTCCTCATGAGAACCCCACCTCTGATCCCTCTCCCCATGACAAGCTCGCTAGATGAATTTGCCCCAATACATTCTCTCTCCCTGATCACAAACACTCCCACCCTCAGCTGAAGCTCCAGCCCCCAGGCACATGACCCCAATTATCCATGGTATCTAATGGAGAGAGCAGGAGTGATCTCCCTTTGCCACCTAGGGACAAAATGGTAGTTCTGACTCCTAGGGGTAATACTGCTTAGGATTTGGAGGATCAGAGGGTATGGAGCATCCTACTGGTTGTGATCAAGGGTGGGAAGGGACAACTGTCATCAGTGCTTGGTGTCATTGGGGTTTTATTTGGAAGAGGTTGAGGGAGCGGCAGGGCTATTGGCATTCATGACCGCTAGTAGGCAGTAATATACCATATGCTGGCTGTCATCAGCCACCATGGTCACTCTGTGCTTCAAACCCACACATTTCTTATCCCACCCCAGGCATGTGTTCTGCTGAATACTGAAGGCATGCTAGGGCACACATTGACAACTAGCACATGGCCATGACTGTTAACGCAGCCAATTTCCGCTCTGTGAATATCACACTGGGGTAATAAGGGGGCAGAGAGTGGGCATGGTGAGCACTGCACAGTTAGTGTGGGGTAAGCACTGTGCACTGTGATCCTTGCAATTACTACGGATTCATCTAATGTCATCTTAATAGGTGGTTAAATGCATCCATGCTATTTGTATGCTGCATTAGGACTCTGTGCTAACTGCCGGGAACTTGCTTTCCATGCACCCAACAGTTAACGTGCTGGTGTTGCACCACTGGAATGTTAGGTGCAACATCGTAGCACTCTTTGGTAAATGGCCCCTTTGTGTAGGCTTTTTTATCATGGTGGTGTTTTTACAGTGCAATAACCATTAACAAAATGGTTAGTACATGGTAAAACCTGCATTAAGTGCTAAGTTTACTGTGGCTGATAGATCTAAACAAACTCATCTTCTTAAGCAGCAAACTAAGCAAGGACAACAAACAGCTCCTTGTCAATATTAAACAAACTTTTGGATGTATGTTTTGTGTCATTGCCCTGTAAGAGGACCCATGATCTTCGACCCAGAGCTAGGTTTCTGATACAAGGTAGCATGTTTTGCTACAAAATACTTTGATAGTCCTCTAATTTCATGATTCCTTTAATATGTTCTAAGTCTCCAGTTAATGAGGCAGCAAAGAACAGGCAAAGCAAAAATAATTAACAGTGTCTTCAATTCTCAGAGGCAGAGTATCTATGGTTGTTTGGAAAATGGCTGCCTCTCTTTCTTTAGCCCTCAAGCTAAGATTTCCAAACTCTCCTGATTATGGGTGTGTCGGCACCTGGGGAGTCTGTTTCCCAGCAACTATCTGCCTGTCTTTCCAGGCCCTTTTCTTGTGAACAAGCCCTAGCCTAGATAATGCCTCGTAATACTCCTGTAACAATTTGTCATTCTGGTCCCTGCATATCAGCATTTTGGGATTTTTGGAGGGAAGACCAAGGAAATTGAGAGGGTTGTAAAACATTCTCCCACATCCTATCTCACTGGAATCAGCCTTGTAAATTTAGGCATTTGTATCCACTCACTGTTCCATAGACACACTGCTCAAACACACCTTCACCAACAAATACACACTCTACGGTTGTAATCAACATTATTGACACCCTTGCATTTTAAGTATGTGGTCTACAATATCTTGAGAAATAATTGGAAATATTCCAACAGTAAGTTATCACAATATTTTAATTGTATCTTCAAAGGTATACAACAAAAAAAAGATGTCTATGCAACAAGCATTGTGGACATGTCTACTTTTTGGGAACCTGCTAGGTACTTGTGATCTGGATTGGCCACTGTTGGAAACAGGATACTGGACTTGATGGACCTTGGTCTGACCCAGTATGGCATATCTTATGTTCTTATGTTCTTAAGTTAGATGTAGCCATTTCTGAAGAAAAAAAAGCTGAATATGACCTGGACAGCACCCTTCGCTAGTATTTGGTTGCACAATCCTTGGCAGTGTTGACAGCTTCCACCAATGGTTTCAGAAACACTTGATGATTGCATACAGTTGTGAATATTAGAGATTATGTAGTACACACTATAGGACCAGTAGAGGGATTTGATCACATGTCGGGTCAACAGGAATTGGGTCATTTTCCTTGTACAGCTTGTGATTTTTGTGCATTGACAATGGGAGGGGTTGCTTGGTTAGATCCTTCAACTAATATTACATACACCTCCCATTGGCATATTTCTTGTGGAATGTCAATTGTAGTCGATTTGATCATATGTCCCTGCCAACTTAAGTATGTCGGTAAAACAACTCGTCCCATGAAACTCTGTTTGCAAGAACATCGCTCCAGATTGAATACTAAGATTATGACTGCTCCAATAGTGTCCCATTGTGTTCAATGGGGCCATTCTTTCACAGATTTACTTTGGCGTATACTGGATTTTGTTCCACCTAACCCAAGGGTTGGTGATGAAGTTGCACATCTACAATATTGAGAGTAATCATGGATTTATTGGTTGAAATCAGCTCACAATCTAAGCTTCTACCTGAGGCAATGGAGGGTTAAGTGGCTTGCCCTAGGCCACAAGGTGTGCAAGTGGGATTTGAACCTTGGTCTTTCTGGCTCTAGGCTGCTGCCCTAACCACTAGGTCACTCCTCTGTTATATATGTGTGCAAATATAGTCCAAAGCCATTTCACTTGCCATTTTTCTTTAGGAGATATTGGACATTAAGGGGTTGAACTGCAAGAGTGCCAATAATGTTGACCACAACCATACTTGAGGCAAATGTATCACACAAACATGTATTTAATACACAACTTTATACAACAAAAAAATAAATACCCATTATTATAAACATACAGTACATACTTCTGTACACAAACCAACACATATACACATACATACATTCATATACCACTGCACATACTCATTGACCACAAACATTAACGTGGAGGCACATTCTAATGTGTGCGTCCAGGTCCCTGTGCATCTGATCAGACTTGGGATGCACAGAGGCAGACCAGATTTTGATCCTGCGGGACCTGAATCAGATCGGCCTGCACGAACAGACCCCTGCCCGGCTAACTCAGTCAGGCTCCTGAATGGAAATGCTGTGCCATGGCATCCCATTGCCATGGCACCGCCGCTCCATTCAGGAGCCACGATCCCTGGCCGCTGACCACAATCTTTTTTTCATTACAGCCCAACCTCCGATCTGGCCTTCCATGGCCAGAGTCAGGTTACAGGGAACCCCCTTTGCCCCCTCACCTTCCTTGTGCTGCCTGGGCCTGCCGTCCCCTGACAGAATCGGCCCTGTACGTCCGCGGTCATGGACCACCCGCTGCCCGGCCTTACTCTACCTCTGCAACGCCCACTCCCGCCCCTGTCTAAGCCTCCTCTTACAAATTCCTTGCTGGGGACAGAAGGGAGGCGAATAGCGGGGATGGACGTCCCAGTTGTTTCCTCCATAGGCTCTTTGTTGGAGCCTTTGTCAATATATTTGGACTCTTTTTTGCGCCCACTGTTGCCATGAATAACTTCATTTGTAAAAGATACAACCCACTTTTTGAATCTCCTTGAACAGACATAATTGCATTATGGTTTTTCAGATTGTTTCTTGGTTACTTTTGATGTGAATTCCCTTTGTACTAATATTCCCCAGGAAGGGGCATTGGAAATGATAGAATCTGCTTTTCAGGGGAGGGGGATAACAGTTTGGGTCATTTGCAGTTTATGATGAAGCTTGCATGGTTGACTTTATGTGAATCATTTTTTTGTTATGATGAGGCCCTATACCAGCAATGTTTTGGTGTAGCTATGGGTGTCACGATGGCACCTTCGGTGGCTAATTGTATATGGCTCGTTTTAAGTCTACATGGGCTCCCAATACTCTGGGTTTACCTACATATGTGGGTTAGATAGATTGATGGCATGTTAGCCTTGTGGTCAGGTACAGAAGAGGGTTTGTTGTAGTTTCATCATTAGTTGAATCATTTAGATTCTCATATTCAATTTTCCAACACATATGATAGATTTGCTCTCTCTTTTTTGAAAGTTTATATTTGAAAGGGTCCATTGGGTTTTCAAACTTCAGTATATAAGAAGCCTTCTGATAGGAATATATTTTCACATTATGATAGTGCACATCCAATCCCTTTGAAGAGTGGACTGCCTTTTTCTCAATTCTTACATTACCATAGGAATTGTAGTTCATTGTCAGATTTTAAGAAAGAATCTGAAAAACTGACTTTTTGTGTTTAAAGAATATGGGTATACATCTTATATTTTAGGAAGGCTTGTAAACGAGCACTCTTTAATGATCGAAGTTGGTTGTTATCATCTTCAGGGTCCAAAAAAAGTCTTTCCAGATTCACATTATCTACATTTTATCACTAAGTACACACCTTTGAGTTGACACCTGCATCATATAATTCATTCTCATTTTAATGTTGTTCGGACTATACCTGGTTTGGAGGTTTTTCTCCCCGATTTGATTTTTTCCAGGGCCGCAATGTACATGATTTGTTAAGCCCAACTGTTCCTAGGAAGGTGTGTGAGGTATCTCCATTTACCAGACATCAGGCATGTGGTTTCTTGTATGGTATGTGAGATTGTGATGCCTAAAATGGTTTTTCAATACGGGGATCAGCAGTATAATTTGCGATGGAATACTAGTTGTCGATTGGATTTTGTGATCTATAAGACTGTGTGTCCCTGCGGACTATCATATATTGTGAAAACGTCTCGGCAGCTAAGAATTCATTTTTTGGAGCATCATAACAAACTGAAACATTGTGTTGCTAATGCCCCTTTGTTCGATGTTTGTAAACTTTATAATCATGTGTTTACAGATTTGAAGTGTTGGGTTATTTACTATATTCTCCCTATAAGTGGAGGTAATGATCGTGACCCTGTATTGATCCATAGGGAACAATCTTGGATTTTTCAACTTAAAACAGTCAAGCCTAATGGGCTGAATGAGTTTTTGGATTGGAAGGCTTGCTGGTGGTGCTTTGGATCAAGCTATGCATGTGGGTAGTTGTGGGCAGCTTTTCAACACTTGTGGCTTTTTCTAGATTGGAGTTGTTTGGATTGGTTATAGTGCTTCTTTTTTGTGGATGGAATGCTCCCGTAATGTAAAGCAGCTGAAGGAGCGTAGGGTGGATGTTCTGTTTGATTTGTGGCGACCTGAGTAATTGGTTGTGAGTGCTGATGTCAAGAGGGCTTCCCCTTGTGGGTGGGACTCCCCGGGTATGTATCTGCTCAAATAGCACATGCATGGTGTTTTTTTCTGCTTTGAAGAGGGCTTTGAGGGCAGTTGAGCCTCTGTGGACATTGATGTGGTGGGCTCCTATCTTACTATACCTCTTTGTTTGGTGTTTTGTTGTGATAGTTTTTGGCATTTGGGCTACTGGAAATGTTCTTTTGCATGACTCTTTTGTTTTTGTTTTTCCATAGTGCTTTAGTGGCGTTGGATTAACTAATGACATTGGGCTGAGTCTAACTCCCTGACACAACCTTGGTGAAACACCCGACGTTAGAGCTAGGATGTTTTTGAAGCCCATGATGTAGCTAAGAATTGGTTGCATTTTCAGCTGCTGATGCTCTCATTTGCAATGCCCCTGTTGTTTTGTTGTCCTTGGTGACTACATTTAATGCACAATCTATGCATATACCATGAGATTCATGCATGACTGAAAGTGTGTACGAACTGTACAATTTATTTAATGTTAATAGTCCATGTGGAGTTTTTTTGATCAGTGATAGTATGGTCTGAGCAGCTTTTTGAGCCAATGTTTGGCCACTATCCATGTCAGCTGCATTTTCACAGAGCCATTGCGTCGGCTTGTTGATTTCTTATACTGGGGTCTTTTTTCTTCCATGGATTAAGTGTGGAATGATTGAAAGATTTTGAAACATTTCAGGTATCTTAATGCATTTTATTTAAGCTCTGGTTTGTATATTTTGATTTGCTTTTTACCAGTAGCTTTGAGGTTTATTTTGTGTTAGGAATGCATCATGGAATGATACAGGGGCATTATAATATCCTTGGTTTTGTTCTCCATTCCTTTCCTTATAATTCCTAGCATTTTATTTGCTTTCTTGGTTGCCACCGCACACTGAACAGAGAGTTTCAACATATTATCCACAATGATGCCTAAATCCTTTTTCTGGGTGGTGGTTCCTAATGTGGAACCTTGAATCGTGTAACCATAGTTTGAGCTATTCTTCTATAACTGCATAACTTTACACTTGTCCACGTTAAATTTCATCTGTCATTGGGACATCCAGTCTTACAATTTGTCAAGGTCCTCTTGCAATTTTTCACAATCCTCTTGTGTTTTAATAACTCTGAATAATTTTGTGTCATCTGTAAATTTGATCACCTCACTCGTTATTCCCATTTCCAGGCCAATGAACTTCATCTATTGTTTCTCTGAATATTCTAAACACTAAACAGGGCAAAATATCTCCTGATAAAGTTTCAGGGCATGTGGAGGATAATTTTATAAGAGGGTGCCTATGTTAAGAGGCCAAGTAGGTGTTTTCTTAGGTGCTACTTTATAAAGACATATAGTCGCCTATGTATCTTTATAAAATGCTAGTGTAAGTGATAGAAATTGTGCCTTAAATGTAGAGCAGGTATAAATGTTCACGTGTAGCCGGCTGGAGTTGTGCTCCCCTGCAGTGTGCCGATGAGTACGCCGAAGGAGGGGAGTGAAGAGGGTACTCCAGCGGCGGCGGCATCTCCGAGTCATCAGGTGCAGGGTTGAATTGGTGAGGCTGAGTCATCGCTTCCTACAATCGATCTACTGGTGGGATCTGTCGGTGGAATTCAGTCTTCCCGAGATATGGGGCTGTAGAAACCTGCTCATATAACGTTGGAAGCACTGTGGGACCTAACAGCTACTTTGCACTTATCTCTTACTGGTTTTGCTGGAACTATTGCTAAAGAAGTACTGCAAGTAAAATAGGATACTCAGCGGCTGTCCAGTGCACAATCAGGCCAGGTGGAGAGGCTTACTTTGGTGGAAGAAGAACTTGGCCGCATTCGAGAGCTGCAGGTTGCCCATCTGAAAGAGGGGGTATTGCAGCAGAAAAAACTAAAGTATTTGGAAAATCAGGCTCGCAGAAATAACTTAAGATTGTTAAACTTTCCAAGATCCCCAATGTTCTCTCCTCTGGACTATTCCCCAATGTTCTCTCCTCTGGACTATTCCCCAATGTTCTCTCCTCTGGACTAAACTCCACATGGACTATTAACATTAAATAAATTGTACAATTCGTACACACTTTCAGTCATGCATGAATCTCATGGTATATGCATAGATCGTGCATTAAATGTAGTCACCAAGGACAACAAAACAACAGGGGCATTGCAAATGAGAGCATCAGCAGCTGAAAATGCAACCAATTCTTAGCTACATCATGGGCTTCAAAAACATCCTAGCTCTAATGTCGGGTGTTTCACCAAGGTTGTGTCAGGGAGTTAGACTCAGCCCAATGTCATTAGTTAATCCAACGCCACTAAAGCACTATGGAAAAACAAAAACAAAAGAGTCATGCAAAAGAACATTTCCAGTAGCCCAAATGTCAAAAACTATCACAACAAAACACCAAACAAAGAGGTATAGTAAGATAGGAGATGGTACACAGATACTTCAGGGAGACATTAAAAATCCCCCTGGTGTGTCTGCCTCCCATCTCCCAGGTGCAAAATCTCTCACTTGGCCTGAGCAATCAAAGTAGCGGGATTATCACAGGTGGTGGACTGGGAGATCTTACAGGGTTCCTGGATGACTCCCTTGAGGTTGTCACAGAGAGAACCACCCTTCTGGTTACGCTGGTACTGGAGCCTGATAAATTTTTAATTCGTAAAGCTTATTTCAAGAACTGCAACAAGAAGTTTATGGGCTCTGCTGTCCATATGTTTCCAGATTTGTCACGCATTACACAGCTGAGGAGGAGAGAGTTCTTGGCCCTGCAGCCTAGGGTTCTCTCCCTCGGGGCTATGTTTACCTTGGAATTTCCTTTACATTGTCATGCTTCCTATAACGATCAGTTTTTTCTGTTTTTTGAGCCAAAGCAACTCTTGGAATTCTTGAATGCTAGAGAATATATCGGAGTAAAAATTGTGTCTCCCCCCCCCCCCCCCCCCCACAGCTGACGCGTGAGTCTCTAAACCCACTATATTTTGTTCAGTTTTTCCTTTTAAATTTCTGTATTCTCCTTGGCTGTTTTCCCTACCGTGGGCAAATCTAAATGGTGGGATGTTTTTCTTGAGGGTTTAATTCTTGTTTTATTTGAATGTAACCTTGATTATTTCATTCATGTTTAAGGAAAATCATTTTTATTGACATTACTATAAGTAACACCATCAAACTGACAATCGATAAACCAACAAGAACAGTTCCATATGGCCCCTCGGCCCTCATCATTTGACACAATCCACATTGTACATCAATGCAACCTTCTAAACCCTACAGAAACTAACCCGAGGAGTCCCACATTAATAACAGAATAAAGAAAAGGGAGCGGTAACAGCAACCTCATTATTACTATACCACCCTCCCCAACCACCCACCCCTAGTCACCCTTCCCGCCAGTCCCCACTCTTCTTCATTCCCTAAGTCTGCCCCCGTCCCTCCTCTTCCCTCCCACCTCCCCCCCTTTCATCCATCCCCCCTCATTCCTCATTCATTCTCCATCATTCCTCCTCCTTCTTCTCTCCCCTAACCTTCGTATTTCAGGTTGCCAGTCATACTCCTCCCCCAGGACTCTCATTCCTAGTACTGTGTTGCAACGCTACTGAGAGCCCCCCTTCTCCCTCCAAGACTCCCGAGCTCATCTGCTCAGCTATCAAGCCTTCATTCATTTTCTATTTTCTATTATCTCCCAGGCCACCACGCATTATCAGGATTCATGATTCATGTTAGATTTCTATTAGCATTTACCATATGTAAAATATGAGTAACACCATTTAACAATATGAAAATCCATTTGACATAGATTCTAATGAGCACTGGCCGCCGGGCTCGCACCCTCTGCACCTAGCGGTTCCCAAATTTTCCTCCATACCTCCATCGTTTGGTGGCCTAAGAGCCTGGCTGATCTCTTCTCCATGTCCCTTAAGTCTAACATAAAGCCCACCCATTCTTTAACCCCTGGAGGGTCATCCCTCAACTAATGTCGCAAAATACATTGCTTCCCCACCACCATACCCCTCAGCACTAATTTCACCCCATTCCCCCCCTTGACCCACTCGGCTGCCCGTAACCCGAACAAGCAGCAGTCCAGGACTACTTCCAAATCCTGATTCAACCATCTGGAAAGAATCGCCCCAATTCCCCGCCAAAATTGATGCATAATCCCACAGGTCCAGAAGCGATGCATGAAGGTTCCCCTCTCCCTCTTACAAAATCTACACACATCTGTCTGTGCCACCCCAACCCTGGCCACCCAGACCTCTGCCACATACGTCCTCCATAGAAATCTAAATTGAATCTCTCGCAGTCGTACCGATTCCGAAACATCCTTCACAGCTCTAAATGCTTCCTCCAGTTTCGCTGCTGTCATTTCCGGGATCCCGTCTCGCTGCCACCTCACAGCCAAACCTTCTAGGGCTCCTCCCACTTTAATTGTGCCTAACTCCCCCCGCAGAGCCTGCACTGTTATTTTCCCCTCCAGCCCCTGTACCAGATCCAACATACTTCCTGCCCCATCTTCCTTCTGAACTGTTCGCACATAATGCCTCACCTGCAGATAGAAATAGAAACTTCTGGCATCCAACTCAAACCTTCGCTGTAAAGACTGATACGAATCCAATTCTGGGCTTGCGACCATTCTCAGATGACCTAGACATCTCACTTCCCTCTCCTCCCACTGCCTTGCCACCACAGCCTGGTTCCCTGGCGCAAAATTCCTATTACCCCTCAATGGCAAAAAATCTGTCCTCCTCCATGACACATTCCTCCTCTGGCACACCACTCTCCATACTTGCCTCAGTGCCTTCATATACACCGAAGTTTTCCACCACATGGGTAGATCCCTATTCGCACTATGCAGCAAAGCCACTCTATGCGCAGATCCAGACATCTCATTTATAAGCGCGATGGGCACTGACTCAGCCGTTCCCATCAACACATCCCGAAGTATACGCATAAGACTCACCACATTATACTCTCTTAACGACACCAACCCCCCCTCCTTTCTCTAAAGGTCCCATAAGCGCCGACAAGGCAATTCTCGACCTGCGTGCCTTCCATAAGAATTTATCTAAATGACTCTGCAGTACCATCATGTCTCGCCTAGATATCCAAAGCGGAGTGTGACGAAGCAAGTACAACCATCTCGGGAGCTCAACCATTTTAAAAAGAGCAATACGACCTATCAGTGAGATGGGCAGATCTCTCCATCTTTTCAAAGTCATGATAGTCTTAGCTAATCTCGGCGTAATATTAACCTCATATAGCCGTGACAGTTCCTCTGGGATTTGGACCCCTAAATATTTGATCTGTCCCGCCGCCCAGCTCAGCGGGAAGTCCCCCACCCATTTGTTACGCACCTTCCCTCCTACGTCCAACACTACTGATTTGGACCTGTTAACACGCAGTCCCGAGAAAGAGCTAAATCTCTCAATCTGCTTGAGAGCAGCCACCAGCGACACCTGCGGATCCCATAAACAGAGGAGCATGTCGTCAGCAAATGCACTTACTTTGATCCCACCACCTTGCCACCATATTCCCCTAATCTTTTCCTACCGGGCAAGAGTGATCAGCAAAGGTTCCAATTGCAAAATAAATAACAAGGGAGATATGGGACACCCCTGCCTCGTTCCACGCCTAAGGGGAAACGACTCCGAAAACTCCCCTCCCATGATCAAACACGCCAGCGGGTCTGAATACAAGGCCTCAATCCAACGTGCAAAGGCTCTTGTGAAACCAAACTTTTGAAGTACCGCAAACATATATTTCCAGGATACTCGATCGAACGCCTTTTCGGTATCCAAACTCACTAAGATTACTGGCTCCTCTTTTAACAAGCAAAGTTCCATCCCCATCAGTACTTTACTGATATTCAGGAAAGCCTCTCGTCCCCTAACAAACCCCGTCTGATGTTTCCCAATCAAACTTGGTGAAATCCTCTGCAGTCGCTCTGCCAGAACCGATGCCAAGATTTTCATATCATAATTAATTAACGAGATGGGACGGTACAATGCTTGGTCTTCGGGATCCTTCCCCGCTTTGGGGATCACCGTAATCGCCACTGTTCTCATGTCCCTTTGAAAACTTCCCAGCTCCAACACCTCGTTGTATAGAGCTGCCAATGATGGTGTCACCTGCAATTCCAAAATTTTATAGAAGTCTGCACCATAGCCATCCGGCCCTGGAGTCTTGTGTGGTGAGGAATCCTTAATCACCTTCTGTATTTCTATGCCCGATACCGCCCCATTCAGTTCTTGCAACTCCAAGTCCCCCACCCTAGGCAACTCCACCTCCTGGAGAAAATGGCCCTCCTGCTCCCTATCCTCTGCCTCTGATGAATACAGTACCTGATAAAACCGTCTAAACACCTTCATAATTTCCTGGATGTTATTATGCTTTACCCCCTCTTCATCTCTGATGGTAGCAATCACCTTCACACCTCCCCTATCTTTGACCAAACCCGCGAGCAATTTTCCTGTCCTATCTCCATATCGAAACAACTGGTGCCTATAGTACTGCATCGAGTATACTGCCCGTTCTTGAAGCACCTTATTTAACTGCCTCTGCACTCCCAAATATTCCTCCCTGCTCCTGCTGTCCATATTTCGCACAGCTTTCCTCTTTAAGCGCTGAAGTTCCTGAGCCAGTTGTAATATATTCTCATCAATTCTCTTTTTTTCTCTTGCGACAAAAGCCATAATATTCCCACGCATCACTGCTTTCCCCGCCTCCCAAAATACCGCCACCTCCCCTACACTATCTTCATTAAAACTGACATACTCCTCCCACTGCTGTTTCAAATACGAAATTCTTCATTTTTCCATAGACGCCTCGGAAAAGACCACCTAGAACGTCCTCCCATCCTTCCCTTCGAGTCCATACGAACCATTGCATGGTCTGAAATTACCACAGGATCTATTTCCACTACCTTCATCTTGCCAAAACACTGCTTTGACACTAATATATAGTCAATCTTGGACCAGGACTGGTGGGCCCGCGACAGATGCGTGTAATCTCTCTCTCCCTCATGTAGAACTCTCCATGCATCTATCAGTTGCCCCCTCCTACAGAGATAGCTTACTCCTTTCTTGCTCCAACCCCCACCTGAGCCCGGTTGTGATCTATCCATCGCTGGATCATGTGGGCAATTAAAGTCCCCCGCTAAGATCACTGGAATATTTGAGACCCTTCCCACCCTTACCAACAAGTCCTTAAAGAACTGATGATCATAAATATTTGGTGCATACACATTGCCCATGATCAATTCCTCCCCTTGAATTTTTACATGTAGAAAGATATATCTTCCCTGTGGGTCAGACTCCTCCTGTAGTATTTCTATTTGAATCCCCCTACTAACCAGAATAGCTACTCCCTTCTTTCTACCCCCCGAAGAGGCAGCATAAACATGTCCCCCCCAATCCCGCTTCAGTTTCTCATGCTCTTTTAAACTGAGATGTGTCTCCTGCAGCAGGGCTATCTGTGCCTTGCCTCGCTTTAGGGCTTGGAGAATTTTGGTCCGCTTTATGGGGGTGCTAATCCCTCCCACATTCCATGTTATTATACGCAGGTCATGCATTGAGCCCGGCAGCCCTTGCTAATCTCACCACATGCTTTAACTTTCTCAAAACCCAGGATTGCCCAGCCTCAATCCCATACCCACCATCTCAGGGCAAAAACCCATGTCGCTTTTCCAACCCTCTCACATTACACAGGCTCCCACATCCGCTTTTGCAGTCCCATCTATTCCTTTCCTCCTCATCCATGCTCCCATTCATCCCTCACATACACACACCCCTTCCCCTGTACACCCCGATCCCAATCCCCCCTCCCCATCCCCACCAGTCATCATGGTCTCCATTCCCCGCTCAATCGCCGGGATCCCAACCCTATATGGCGCCACAGGGCTGCCTTCCCTGAGCATCCTTTCACTCCACTACACTCTCACTTACACTCGCTCACAGTTCCATTTACACCCACCCACACCAACATCCACTCTGCATCCATCTCTGCACACACACCTGCACCCTCACTCACTCCACACCCCTCCACACCCCTCCATGTACCCACAAACACCCCCACACACTCACACACACCGCTCAGATATCTCAAGAACTACTATACAGTGCTACACAAAGTGCTTCCAGAACAGCAGTCCACAGATCCGATGCCTGACCTTATTTCACATCGGGGCAGCACAAGAGTCCCTTCGTTCCTCTTCCATTTCCTCGACGAATCTCTTGGCCGCTTCCACAGTATCAAATGCATACTCATGTCCCTGCTTAGAGACTCTCAGCACCGCCGGATAAGCCAGAGTAAAGCGAAGCTTCTTATTAAACAGAGCTGTGCAGATAGGAGAGAATTCCTTTCTCTTCAACGCCACTGCCGCCGAGTAGTCCTGAAACATGAGCAGCTTTTGGTTGTTAATCTTCAACTCTCCTTTCCGACGATATGCTTGTAAGAGCTGAATTTTATGTTGGAAGTTCAGAATCCATGCTATTACTACCCTCGGTCTGCCTCACGGCTCCAATCTTGGTCCAAGCCGATGCGCACGCTCCAAACGTAACTCTCCAACAAGTGCCTCCAGGCCCAATTCTTTCGGGAGCCAAACTTCAATGAAAGGCAGCAATTGGGCATCGGTTTTATCCTCCGGGACCCCAACAATTCGTATATTGTTCCTCCAGGACCTGTTCTCAAGGTCCTCCACCTTGGCTTGCAGATACACTATTTGCTTTCTTTGTGCAGTGGTTTCTCTCTCTTGTTGGCCCTCCGCCTCCTCTATGGCCACCAAGCGGTGCTCCAGCTCCTCCACACGCTTGAACACCTCCATCAACGATTCTCCCATCGCATCAAGTTTTTTCAACACTTGATCGAACTTGGGATCTAGCAGCTTGACTACCTCCTTCGCCACATCTTCTTTTGCTGAGTCCGCACTCTCGGCTCCCAGGGAGGCTGGCTGCGATATCATAGCTGCGGCAGGCCCCGGCTTGCTGAGTTTCTCCCGGTCTTTCTTCTGCGTTACCAGCATGGTGCTGTGCTTATTTCAGGATTAAAATCAGCAGGCTATCTTTACAAGTGGCACTGTAATTTTTTATGAAAACTCGAGGCAGCCCCGGAGTGAGCCAGGAAACGTCCTCACCCGCTCATGCGTCACATGGTCTCTCTTCATTCATGTTTAATGCTTCGATGTATTAGTGTATATTCAAATAAATAAAAAGTCAAAAAGTTCACGTGTAAATTAAGGCATTTTAAAATTTACATGTGCATTTATCAACTCCACTCATGCTGTTCCAAGACCACGCCTCTGGCTACACCAGCTGGCCAAGTACATGCCTTCATGACAAGGTACATACATTTAAACTAGTTGGCATTTAATAGAAGGCGTGAAGCAGGTGTGGTGCTGTGACTGAGAGATGTTTCCTCAAAAGGACTATGACACAGATGCAGCTTAGGAGCTAATATACTACAGTTTGGTACAATAAGTTTACTATAAAGGTATGCTTTTGGATCCTGACCTTTATGTTCCTGTATCACCCATGTGTGTCAAGACCATCTTGTCTCCTCTCGGTTGTGTGCCTGACATGCTTAGATTGAAAGCTCTGTTGAGCAGGGACTGTCTCCTATGTGCGTATGTACAGTGTTGCAGGCACTTTGTAGCGCTATACAAATAAGCAGTAGTTTACCATCCATTAAAGTGTTGCAATGGGTCATTTAAATCATAAAACACGCACTACCTAGAAAATGGCGCTAAAGGCAGATTACATGACGGCATTGAAGATCCGGCATTGCCGCACATGCCCCGGAGCCGCCGAAGCTAATCAGGTAGTAGCGATATTGCACCACTACCTGGTTGGCATCTGCAGCTAAACCTAGGCGAGCCAAAAGCTGGCCTAATTTTAGCCGCGGATTGCTAACCGGGTAATGGTGCAATATTGCAGCTGCCCAGTTAGCAGCCGTCTCTGCCTCTGCTCCACCCCAGAATGCCCCCAACACACCCCGATGCTAACTGCAGAGCAATGGGGTGTGTAGTAGGCTTTGAAGGGAATATTCAGTGGCACTAACCATGTAAGTGCCGTTGAATATCCCGATTTGGGCCATTTACATGGTTAACAGGGCTGTAAACCAGGTAAATGCCCTTCGCATATTGGGCCCTGCATCTTTTTCTAATATGAAGCCTTTTTGTGTTTTGGCTGCAGCAGGTGTGGCAAAAAGAGGAGGGAGGGAGGTAAAGAGGGAAACAATTTAGAGAGAGAGAGAGAGAGAGAGTGAAGGAGTGCATGAAAGACAGGAAAGAACCCAGGAAAAGCAAGATACAACCCTTAAAAGCAGTTTTGCAAAGGCCACCACGTAGGTGGTGAATAGACAGTTTTTCATGGCCCTGGAACATTGTACTGTGTCTTTGACCTGTTTGGGTTCCAGGACACTGTTTAGCCTTTTCTACATGACACAGATTTGGATGGAGCCTGGTCTCTTTCCTTCAGTCTTGGTTGGATGAGCCAGTATTTTAGATATCACTACCTATAGTCATTTGCAATAACTGTGCCTCCTCTTGCAGTGATGTGTGTTAAGCTGGGCCCCCAAATACTGCTAACAATCGTCAAGCTGATGTGACCTTCCTGCCGTATACTTCCCCTAGGAGTGATAAATTGGGTCCCAGGGCAACATTTAAGCATGTTTGGGACAAGTTTCAAGGACAGTGGCTGAGGCAAGGTTGGAAAGCTTCAGTTTTGCAAGCAGTTTAGTTTTTTTCTCATGAAAAAGCAGAGGTAAGGGGTTTGGAGATAGGGGAAAAGCATGAGTGGATAACAGAAAACTTGACTTCTCAACTAGGAGTGTGCAGGGAGGGTTTATTGCTTCTCTTTTTAATTTTCCTTTTTTTTTTATAAATATGTGCTATTTGTTTTACATTAACATCCCCAGAAATTCATTCATATTGAGAAAAGGTCTCTACACCTCATATATCATGCTCATTCACCCTGAGTTTGCCTTCCCTTTTGCTCGTTAATAGGCAGTCTAATATCACCACCTTGGTATAACTATTTTCTGTCTGGTGTGACAGCTCCCACACTATTGAAAACAATACTCATTATCCTTAGATTAGCTTTGTATAATTTTATATATTATATAAGTACCAGTGTGGGTTTTTGTCTATAATTATGTGTGAGGTTATACCTCTAATGCAAGTAAAATGCCAAAGCATGTCCATGTAGGGTTATTTTTCTATTTATGGATTTTTCTCTTTATCTGTGTATGTGATATACAGGGTGGCCCAAAAAATGTGAAAACATCTCGTAGCATATAAGTTATTTAAAAATTCAAAAAGACAGATGTAAACGATTGACAATTTTTTTAAAAAAAGGTGGCGACCGGAAATTGTCGAAATAAAGACGTTATATAGCTAAAAAAGGTAAAGAAGTAAACTATTTAAGCCTTTAATTTACGAGATGTTCTCACTTTTTTTGGGCCACCCTGTATGTTGTTTCCCACATTAAAGATTTTCTTTATTTTTATGTTTCTTTCTTGCTTATTTTTAATCTCATTTAATTATATTTATAATAATATAAGGCACTATCTCGTAGCTCAGGGTTTACCGTGTGGTTCAGTCGCCATACAATGCTACCTGTGCTCAGCACAAGTAACACAAGTGCAACTAATGCAACCTCAATGGGTGGCATTAGCTGAACCTGTGGACAATTGTCATGCTGAAATGTGGTAACTTCAGGAGGATGGATGTATCCTCCCCCCACCCCACCCCTGCATTTAGCTTGAAGCCTTGCACCAGTAAAGCAGGCCACACGCATGTTACCAGCATGGGGCTTAGTAAACATGCCCCTATAGGTATTAATCTTTTACTATAATCAGTTTTTTACCTTTTTATATTTTGTTCACATTTTTACAAACTGTTTAATCTGTACATACTCTGTAAATTGTCTTCCTTCTTCCTCTGGATTACCACCATCACTCCTGTTTTCTCTTACCCCCCAAATTGATGACATCCATGGTTATCTTTTTCTATAGCTAGTCTGCAAACTTTTTTCTGGATTCCTCCCCTAGGAGGATGGTTGGATGGGGTCCCAGAACAAAATTCAAGTGTGCTTGGGTCAGGTTTCAAGGATGGTGGTTGAAACAAGGATGGGACACTGCAGTATTGCAAAGAATCTACTTTTACTCCTTAAAGAGCAGAGCTGGAGAAATGGAGAATACAAGGGCCAGATAAAGGCAGAATGACCTATAAACTAGGGATGTGTAGGGAGACTTGTTTCATTTTTTTTAAATTCCATTTCTTTTTTAGATTTTTAATGTGAGTTACTGGCAGCATACAACAAAAGCTGACAGACAGCCCTGCCTTTTATGCCAACTAAACATATGCCATAAACATATTTTTTTAAAAAGCCCCCTAGGCTTCCCCTGTATCTCTTCAACTCCCTAGGCCAGGGGTGGGCAAGTCCGGTCCTGGAGAGCCGCAGACCAGTCAGGTTTTCATGATGTCCCTAATGAATATTCATGGCCCTATTTCCATACAATGGAAGGCAGTGGATGCAAATAGATCTCATGAATATTCATTAGGGACATCATGAAAACCTGACTGGTCTGCGGCTCTCCAGGACCGGACTTGCCCACTCCTGCCCTAGGCTCTCCTCTTAAGCTTACCTAATCTCTGAGACACAAATGGGATGGGAGTAATCCCCAGTCATTCCTACCCCGCAAGTGCCATACTTCAAAATGGTGTGAGAGTCTCCTCATCACCAGTAATGTACTCTTAATTTCTGCCCAAGAAGTTCTTTTTACTATTTTTTTTCTCTAAGGGTTCTTACTTGCTCTCATGCACTGAATGAGATAAACTCTGTTTCCATGAAATAATGAAGCAAGAAGCTCCTGGATGGACCTGCAGCATATTTGTGCTTCCCCTGTCTGTGGTTGTCCTCTGTCTTAGCACAGCAAGAGGCAATACAGCCACTAGGCTATTAGTTAATCTTTAAAAGTTTTATAATAACTATCTTTTGCTTACATTACTGAAAAAGAAACAAATAAATCCCCAAGAAACATATGCAATAATAAGTTTTTATTCGTACATTAATTTCCCTTCATGCAAAAATTTGGATTTACATTGTAGTTTTCCACAGTGTTACCAGAGAATATAAATTAATGTTGCACAGAAGCCCAAAGACCAGTTTCATCAAGAAATATCAGTTTTGATGTAGACATCATGATAAGATTAGGTACTTATCGCAGTAAACCTTTAGGAGCTGATATTCAACTACTGCAGTGAACAGTTTAGGTATTTTAGTACTTAGCTCATACCTTTCCAGTAGTTGTTTAAGACAAGCTAGTTATGTGTAGAAGGTGTTTCCCTGACCACAGAAAGCTTACAATCTAAGTTTAAATCCGGGCAATGGAGGGCTAAGGCCACAAGGATTCAAAGCCTGATCTCTTTAAGTCACCACACAATTGCTTTAACTACTAGGATGCTCCTCTACCAGCACCAGCATTTAACTTTATCCATATATTCAATGCCACTATCCAAATAGGCAGTAGCACTGAATATACAGATAGTGGGTCATTGTGCTGGCACCATCTATTTAGTTTAGGCCTCCTAATTGGCCGCCTAACCTGGCCCCTCTGTATACAAATATTATTGGAGGTACCAACCAAAAGCACGGGTCCACGTGCTACAACAAACCCAGTCAGAAGCGTGGACAGCAGTAGGAAGACGTTCTTTATTGGATAAAAAGCCTATGGCCCGACACAGGCCGTGTTTCGTTGCCTTCTTCAGGGGCAGGCTTAATCAATTGTCTGAACTTCCCAACCACTTCAACTCACTCACTGTATAACATCCACAAAAACCGCTCCGCACTGCACACTTTAGATGAACCAAATTCCACTGGTAAACTTTTTTTTTTACCAGTGGAATTTGGCCATTTAGAGTTTTTTAGCATCTGCCACTTTCGTTCCAAGTGAGATCCAAAAGATATTTCAGTACTTGCGGTGGTTGGGAAGTTCAGACAATTGATTAAGCCTGCCCCTGAAGAAGGCAACGAAACACGTCTTCCTACTGCTGTCCACGCTTCTGACTGGGTTTGTTTTTTTTACAAATATTCTTGGGCTATTTCATGATTTCAACAGCCAATATTATCTGTGTAAGTTTTGTCAGCTGCTAATGAATGCATAATTGCCTTTGAATATAGGGCCTTTAGGGCATTTACACGGTTTACAGCCCAGTAAACCATGTAAATAACTTTAATCTGGACTTAGTGCCATTGAATATCCTCTTCTAACCCCGCTACACGCCCCGATGCTATGGGGTTAGCATTGGGGCATGTTGGGGGAGTTCCAGGATGGAGCAGAGGCAGAGACTGTCGCAACTGTGCAGCGGCGATATTGCATGCTGCCCAGTTAGTGATCTGCAGCTTGTGGCCTGTGCGGCGATCTCCAGATATTCAATGCCTGGGCCAATATGACCCCGGCATTGAGTATTTGGGGTTAAGGGTTGGCGGGCAGGGCTATGCGCCGTAGTGGTGCATAGCCTGCCCAGATGAATAGCAGGTCCTTAGTGCTTTCCTAAAATGCGAAGATTCATAAATTTCATATGGAAAAAGATAGACGATGATGATGTATTCTGAAGGAGATCTTTTGCCAAATAAGGCTTTCATTGCACTTAATAGCTGGCTAGCTGATCATACCTCTTTTAATACCACTTATGAAGCGCATATTCTCTTTTCACAAGTGTATATCCTGCCCACAGTGAAAACCACTCAACTTCCTCTCTTGCAGATCATCAACTGTCAACTGCAAGAAAACACTCGGCAGCCTCCCCTGATTTACACTTTTAGCCATCATCTCAGGCAAGGGAAAAGCATGCAAGGGATGCCTGCGATCATGTAGATTTACTGCGAGGAGGGTTATGTTTGCACATGATGTATATTTTCCTGTTTGGAGGTCCTTTCACCTGTTACTTTTTTCCGTGCGGATACCTCCTTCACCTGCCCCTGCTCATGTTCAGTGTGAACATGGCTCACATTCTCAGAATATTCCATGAAGAAAACAAGACTTTTCAAAGTGGTGTCGCAGAAAGTGAATTCTGTGAGGCAGTTAAATTTGCATTTCAAGGCAAATTAGAAAAATGCCAGTCTACTGTGTTTTGATACATCTGCATACTGCCAGATAGTCATTGGAAGAATAGTTTTATAAAGTCCCACTTAATTAACACATACTTTTCTGCGCATCACCTATTTTATAAAGTCAAGTGCGCGCATACTTTGCTTTATAAAATCCGGTCATAAGTGGTCGAAAATGAGCGTTGACTCTAGGTGCAAGCACTCTCAGCAGTTCTATGGCTAGGGTAAGTGCCGTACCTGGATTTCTCAAAAATGTGCATAAATTATAGTATTTTATAATTTATATGCATAAATGTGCATTCCGCCCATAGTGCACGTGTGAGTGATCAGCGCGATGCACATACCGACAGAATAGTGACTACCTAGAGTATGCATGTAAGTGCCCATCGATGCATGTAAACTACTAAAATACCATTATTTTTGCACATAAATGGCATGTAACTTTCTGCGATTCCTTATAAAATTACCCCTGGATGACTTACTGCATGATGTTTAAACAGAGCATGTCTTGATAGAATGTTATCATGCCAACATAATTATTAAATTAATGAAAACCTAAATATTATTACTGTATATTTCTTGTATATTATTTATTTCTTAGTCATTTCAGGTTTTGCCTTTTTCTTTCCCCTACTTTTTATTTTCATGCTATCCTGGAACAAAGCTGCATTCTCTATGCTATACAAAATTTCAGATGTACACAGGATAAGCCGTAATATTCAGACTCTTTAAATTTAACATTTTACTGCCAACTCATTATTATTTATATTCTTTGAGTAGATCACGTGCTGTATAATTTTCTTTGTGACATCACCAAAACATGAACCAATAGAATCCAGTGAGTTTGAGGTAACCTGTGACTCTGTTGGTAACATGGCTACTCATAGAGATTCAGAGGAATTCTGGGAGAGTAGCTCCAAAAAAATTCCAAAACTAATGATTCAGCAGTAACCTTGCTTTTTTTGAACTTGATGTGGTATTACTGATTATTGTGTGTACTTTTGAAATACTACAAGGCACAGAGAGGATGTGATTTTTGCTTAGAAAGTTTCAGGCGATTCTTAACAGAATGAAAGGAATATCTGTAGTTCATTGCTGGTCCATAATGTTAGGGATCTTTTACTAACAGGCACTAAGGTGTTGCAAGTAACGCTCCTGCAGCATCAAAACCATGGTGCATTAGATGCCACACTAGCGTGTTAACTGTTAGGGGTGTGGAAAGCATTTCCCCTGTCCCTAGCACGTGCTGCATTAGCTTGGGTGGTGCTAGGTGAACCCATGCTAATGCAGTTAGCACAGAGTGTGTGCACAGCGTTACCTGCACTGAGCTCACCACATCCACTCTCCGTCTGTCCCTAAGCAGCCCACTTGTGACCCCAACATGGGTTGCACAGTTAGCGTGGGTATCATCCTGTGCTAACAGTCATGGTCCTGCATTAGCTAGCAATATGCATCCCAGCATGCCTTCAATATGCATTAGAAGATGTGCTGCCAGATAGTGCCCCTTAGCAAAAGACCCCCTTAGTTTATAAATGTGGCATGACAAATATCTAACTGAGCAGTACAAGAAAAAGCATCAAAATGTAAAAAAGGGCAATTTTATCATAGGTTGCTTAATTGAGGAGGCCAAGTGGGTGTCTATTTTAGGCCTATTTTATAAAAACACATAGATGCCCATGCGTCTTTATAAATACCACCACAAATCCTGCGGAAATCACAGCTATAATGAACTCAAGAACAGGTGTAAATGAACACACATAAAGTAGACAAGAACGTGCATATCTGATAAAGCATGCGCATTAATCATGACTCCGCCCGCGCTCAGCCCACACATGCCTATATCCAAGTTGCATAGAAGTATGTGTCTTCTTGCCATTGCACTTACTTTTATGCAGGGTAATTTTAAATGTGGAATTATACACACAAATACTGGCATACACACATGAAAAAAAAATTATAAAATTACCCCCAAAAAATGCAGGCTATGGTATTGTTAGTGGCTACCCTTCTTTTTCTCTTGGGTCAGCTTTCCCATTTCTTTTTCTTCTCTATGCTATGGTTTGTCATGTCCTTTTTCTTTTTGAGGATTTGTTGCTCTAGGTTGCCTTTTGATTTTTCATTGTTCACCACCTCGATGTTTTATTTCAAAGTGCGCTTAATCAAATTCATTGAATATTATTTTCCAATGAACACTGGTCTCTGGTGCTTCCTGAAGGTCTCCATCCATCTAATCCTGTGAAAAAAAAGGCAAAGAAGAGTGAGAATCTCAGGTTTTAACCCACATGCCTGGGGGAAATCGGAGTAATGGAGTAATGGCAACAGTTGAAGGAGGTATGAGAAGATAACGGTGCACCGTTTTAAAGCAAGCATCTGTTGGGTTACAGACTTTGTACTGAACACAAAGTGCACTGCGGTTTGGCAACGAAAGTATATGTAGCCCTAAAAATACCACGCGGTAGTTGCAACCACTGTGTGCTAAGTGCCATGGGCGGGACCAACATATTCCCGGCAGTTGTAACTTGTGGCATTAGGTGAACTGGTGCTAATTGCAAGAGGTACAGGTAGCCCGCGGTGAGTACCCCTGCACTGTCTGAACCACACTCACTGTACCACTCTCCATCCCTAACCTGCCCCTCTACCACCCCAACAGGCACAGCCCAGTTAGTGTGGAAATCAGCCCGTGCCGTCTCGGCCTCTCACTGTCTCTTACCGCGGGCCTCGGCGCATGCTGAACATGTGGCAAAACCCATGCTGACTGTGCAGCACCCTTTAGTAAGTTACACCTACCGGTAAGCTGAATTAATGATGTACCACAAGAAACACAGCATTCTCTCTCTTACCCCTTCGTAACTGGCCTAGTTTCTGCATGCAGGAAATGCTGTCATTCTGCACTTCTCTTTCCTCTATAAATCACTAAAAGAAAACCAGAGGCTCAATCAAATGGATGACTAAAAGCAGAGAAAATGCAAATACAAACAGAATAATAGACTAGAATAACAGATATACATACTGACAAGCAGCACAATATGTACTAGAATAGAAAGAAGCTACATTTCGTTATCATTTCAGCATATGTTGCATTCCTTTTACAATTTCTCATCACCTTGTTCCTAAACAAATATCTTATGGCATTCCTCACTGCCGGGCCCAGCATATCAGATACACCCTTCAATGATATACACTGCATGGAGCCTGCTGTACCCAGCTGCTCCACCATGCACAAGACATATTTGATGCGGCCATGACCAACTATAGACTTTAAAAGCACTTTCTAAAACTGAAGTAGTTTCATACCAAGGATAAACATCTTAAGGAAAAGGCATGGCATGTTAACTTTGTGTTAAAAGTGAATAGCAAAGAGCAGGTCCTTACCCATTCCAACAGAACTTCCAGAGCAAGTGACTGGAAAGGAATACAGACAGAATGGTCCAGTAAATTATATATCACGAGGCATCTTAAATGGTAAGCTGCTTTCAATTTTGGCACGTATAAATGTGCAATTTTGAAATATTAAACTGATTAATTTACTTTTTCATATTAATCTGAATTAGCTTGGACAAGTAGGGAATTCTCTTGAAAATGTTTGCTTTGTACAAATCAAAGTTTAGATGTGACCAAACAAATGTGAAGTGTGATATACCATAAATTTAACTTTTACCAGAATATATTTTCTTTGGGCAGAATGCAATCTTAGAGCCGTCTTCGGCCACTGGAGCCACCACCACGGTATAAATGTCCCCACAGGGTATGTCCATGATATCACAGTAGCTGAAGTCAGTACTGGGGGTGCAGGTGAAGTTGCCTTTTGAACTATACAAATCTGCACTGTAGTTTTTCGGTCCGCTAGTGATCCGCCAGTTCACTCGTATACCATTGTTAGATAGTCTGTACAACCTCATTCCAGAAGGACAGCAAGCACCTTACAAAGAAACCCAAGGGTAGGTATTAAAGATGAAAAAATGATTGTACTCTTGAAGCAAAACCGTATAGTGTTTTCCAGAGCAAGTATTAATGAAAGGCATTTAAACTCTCTTTGCAGATACATATTGGTATCTGCTGGAATAAAGGAATGAGTCGTTTCTACTTCTTAATCAGGGCTGAGACGTGGAGCCCAATTCCAAGAGGGGCATGCCCAGGCAAGACAGGCTCATTTGGACCCATTTCTGGACCGCGGGTACATAACGTCCCGCGGTAGCCAGAATCAGACCCAAGGATGGCCCAGGGTGCCCAGCATGCCCCTGCCACCTGCGGAGATGTCCTCCCCACAGGTGCCCCCGACTCCAGTGTTTCCGGCCCCCCTGTTCCCTGCCGCCTGACCCACAGCTGGCCAGCCAGGGCCTGGATCAGGTGGCGGGGACCCCCCAACACCCGACCCCGGCCCCGATCGCGCAAAAATGCTGCTTATACCAACCTTCGAGGTGGTATAAGCAGCGCGTCCCCATGAGCCCGGCAGCACATACAGGGCTGTGACCTGAATCGGCCTTGTATGTGCTGCTGGCCGGGCCCATCCCTGCTCTGCCCCCTCCTACTCCTCGCCAGCTCTCCCTGTTCTGATGCACAGGACGTATGGGGACAGCCGGTTGAGGGATAGGGTCCAGGTGACTTGTGGAGCTGCACGTCCCACTGGGATGTGCAGCCCTGTAACCTGTGTTTGAAAATGACCTCCATAGTGAAGATTATTTTCCATTATAAACATGGCAAGCCTAGCAACTGAAATGTAGTGTTTTTTAAAAAAAATATAAAATAGAACTCAAATCAGTCTAACTTTTAATTTTAAAATTTGTTTCCTGCAAACACTGGTTCCCAGTGTGGCAAACGTTATTATCACAGTCAGCCATATCTTTCCTTCTATGCTGTTGCCTTCTTGAGATTACTGGGTTCAGTAGCTAGAAATTAGCGTTTGCAGAGTTTGTTACATGGGGATTAGCAAATGGGTCCAACATTCAGCACTGGCGGCTAATGCTACTAAAGCGACTAGCTGCTGGCGTGGAACTTAAAACCCGGATATTCAATGCCAGGGCCATATCTGGGCTCCGGCACTGAATATCTGGGTTGCCCGGATTGCCACAGAGCTAACCGGGCAGCGGTGATATTTGGCCACTGCCCGGTTAGCTCCTGCAATGAACGTTAGGCCAGGGTTCCCTGCGCCCGACTTTCGCTGCATATCATTAATCAGGTAGCGGCTCCATATTGCCGCTGCCCAGTTAGCGATGGGTGTCACCCCAAAACACCCTCAGCATGCCCCACTGCTTACCAGCTAACATCGGGACATATAGCGGCAGCACCCGCGGATCTTTGCAGCACTAACTGCTGAATATCCGCAGAACCTTTTAATATTCCCCCCCCCCATAATTTTATCAGAGATTATAGGAAAAAAGAGAAAAGCCATCAAACCTTTGCTATTTTGATTATGTTCAGATCTATACATAAGTGAATTGAAAGATTTCCTTCCCTTTTCTTACTGGAAGAGTAGCCTTGGAACGTGCACACCGAGGTTAGGCCTGTCTGACTGATAGCTTCCAGAGACACTGAATAGTTGGTGCCACAGGTAATGCATCCGAGCACGCAGTGATTCTCAAGAGTATGACACTTGGCCTGTCCTCGGGGGGACTCCAGCATCGTTGTATAGGTCTGTGCACCGGCTGCCACCGACCAGCTGACATTGGTCATTGACTGGGTAACTTGTACTACTTTCAGGTCAGCAGGACAACAAGGCGCTACAAGAAAAAGGGGATAAATAAATCAATCCACTGCACTGTGCTATATATGAGTCATTCTGGAATAATTTCTTCCAGACTGACTTCCAAGAGAAAAGTTTTCTATCAAGAGGTCATCATGCTCTATGAATCTACCTGGCTTTCCCTATTTCCTCAGATTTCCTGTGACTTACTGGTTATGGGATAATATTCGGGGCCTTTGTAAACTATGCTCAGTACTACTTGTGTAATGCAAGATTGATTTTATGGAGCCTCAATGAAACCTGCAAGCTTTGGATATTGCACCATCTGAACCAATGCCAGAGCTGGTCCAGCCCTATTAAGCCTCTTTCATTTATTGGCTATCCATACCACCACAGTAGAAACATAGAAACATGATGGTAGGAAAAGACCACATGGCCTGTCTAGTCTGCCCTTCTATATCAACCACTACAACAGACTCCTTTTTCCCTTTAGAGATCCTCTGTGTTTATCCCATGCTTTTCTGAATTCAGATACTGTCATCATCTCTATCACTTTCACTAGGAGACTGTTCCACACATCTACCATTCTTTCCATAAAGAAATATTTCTGCATATTACTCTTGAGTCTATCCCCTTTCACCCTCATCCTATGTCCCCTCGTAGCAGAGCTTGCTTTCAATCAAAAGAGGCTCTCCCCCTGTGCATTTATGCCATGGAGGTATTTAAAAGTCTGAATCATATCATCTTTATCCCGCCTTTCCTCTAATGTGTACATATTAAGATCCTTAAGTCTGTCTTCATATACTATATAACAAAGACCACTAACCATTTTAATAGCCACCCTCTGTACCGACTCCAGCACAGAACAATATATAATGAAATACTGTAGATGATATTTTCTCTTTTGGATTGCAATGCAAAACAGTCATGCAAATATTTATGCTTAGCATGGCATATATATTTCTTGAATTAAAGGCACTAACCACAACAATCTCTACTCCAGGATCAGTCCTCATCGGTCATAAAAAACCCTCCAATATTTTTAATTATAATTAGCTGTATCAAATATAATAATGTGACTTTAAGAGATTTTTCAGTTCTGGCACCCAATGACGGCCAGCGTTCCACAAAACATATTCTTCATCATTGGTGCAATACTTGTACGGGGAAGGTCATAAGGGCAGAAGAATCTCAGCTTAGTCATGTAAGTTAACACTGGGAGCATGAGCTATAGGAAGGCTTAGACCATCTTGTCAGATGACAGCTGGTATGTTGCAATGGTAAAGGAATGTGTGTTTTGCATACCTGTCTCTAAAGGGGCACTGTAGCTTGGTAAGCTCTGCCCTGCTGCGGTGCTCGCCACAACACTGACTAAGAAAAAGGATCCACAAGGAAGAGCACTTAATGTACAGAAAGTTCCCGAGCTGTTGCAGTTCCATGACCCAGCGTCTCCTTTGGCATGAGCACTGTACAGCGCTCGATCATTGTCAGATGTCCAGTGTACATCGTATGTTGAAGTGTCAATCCTGGTAAGGTTGGTTATCTCAGGACTGCAAGGAGCTGAAAGAGTCCAGGTCAACAACTTATGAATTGGCTTTAAACACATTTATTACCAAACACAAAATGCAACTAATATTTAGATTTGTGGTAGTTAAGCAAATTATGTATATGGCAAGAGATATATCGCAAATAAGAGACTTCCATGAAGCTGAGGAAAAATTAAAGTGAAAGGTAGAAATTTTTGCAAAATATTGCATCAGGAAAAACTCAGACTTTCATATTTGCTTTGGGTGTGAAAATATTTGTACAGATCTCTTAAATATTTGCAGTAATAATGGTGTATTGCAAATAAAAACATCCATTGATTATACCTAAAATATTTTTACAGTTAACATACAATGCTCAACACAACTCATATATTCAAACACTTTAAATAATATAGGTAATGTTATGTTTCACATAGGCAGTAATACATATAAATTATACCAGTATCAGTAAAAATATAGAATGAACACATATTTTTTTAATATTTACAAAGAGATGAATTCAGACTTGGCAGATGTATTTCACATAAAAGAAACATGTGCCTGGAAAGGCAAGCTAGCCAATCAGATTGACCAATTCAATCTTTTCTGATGTAAATCTTCTTTTTGTGGAGGACACACATCAATCCAACAAGACAGAATCCAGCTCATTGTCTTAAAAGAGTCTGCAACAGTCTATTCAGTTTTTGAAAGCATTTCATAAGACATAATCTCTATACTTCTTTTATGAAGATGAGCAGAGGACAGAATACAGAATTTTAAAGGTGTAGATGAAGGTCCATCAAGGTGAAAGAACGACATACCTGTCATGACAGACTTAGATGCACATGATGTGTTTCTGCCCCTGATTTCACTATACGAATAAACTGTGACATTATAATAAGTGTTACACTGCAACGTGGAAAGAGCGCAAATGGTATCTGTATCATTACAGAGCATCACATGGGTCCCATCGTCTACTTTGGTTTCATACATTTCAGCACCACGGACAGGAGACCAGACAATTTCAAGAGTGTCACTGGAGATGAAGGCTGGACCGAAGTCACTGGGGCAACAAGGTGCTACAAAATAACCCAAAGAAAACAGTCAATCACATTTGGAGTTACTAATAATAACAGTATTCTCTCTGATCATGCACGGTAACGTATTTAAGTGCACTCCTCCCTCTACAAGGAAACCAGGAGAATGATTCGCGCATTTAATATTCACAACACAGCACTACTTGTCACTAGAACACCACTTACCACTTACCAGTAGTATAATTGAATACGTCACCCAGGGGGCTCTGTCCTGCGCTATTGTATGCAAAGACACCACTGAAATAGGTGAACCCACACTCAGACTGGAAATGGCACTGTGTCTCTGAGGTGTTACAATGCACTTCCAAGCCATCATCGCGTTTTAAAAACACCACATAATAGTCGCTGAGCTGCACGTTGGACCAGGAAACCGTCATGTTGCCAGGAGTGTCCTCTGTAATTGTTATTCCTCCTGGTGCACAAGGAACTGGGAACAAAAAGAACGTATCAAAGCCCAGGCCACCTTTCCCATCTGTGATTTTACATATGCAATATCTATAGGGTAAATATTAATTACTGGGTAAGAGTCTCTTAACTTGCTGATGTGATTCACATTATGTAGCTAGTTTTCTGTTTACATATGGAGCCCTGCTAAGGAAGACTTGCAAGAACAATTCATTGAAAAGAAAATGAAACGTTACAAAACTGTACAGAAATAAAGGTTACTAAAACAAAACCATTTTCAACTAGCTTTTGAGAGCTAAAACCCTCTTCTTCAAGTTGGTCCAAGGTAGTCCAATAAAATGGTATTGTCTTGTATTTTTTTTTTTGTGCGTGTGTACATATTGGGGGATATTCCAAGGCATTTCCATGGTTTGCAGACCTACAAACTGTGTAAATACTGCTGAGCTGGGCACTGAGCGGCACTAACATGGTTAGTGCCGCTGAATACCTGAGCAGAGAATATGCAAAGCAGGATAGTGATGAAGAGGAGTGTAAAGATAAGGGGGAGCCAGACCATGAAGACATTTGAAAGAATACAGCAGAAACCTGAGGAGAGTACTGGACCTCACTGGGAGCCAGTGAGGAAAGCAAGTGGAGGTGTGCAGTATCAGAATGATGGAGCAGTTGGTGAAGATGCCTGGCGACAGAGGACTAAAGAATTTGTAAGAGGCAGAAAGAAGATTCAGAAAGACCAGTGAAGAGACCATTATATTAACCAAGACAAGAAAGCAGACCACCTTGTAGGAGAAAGCAGCAATGCCACAGGTCAGGGAAGATTGGAAGTTTATCAGTATTAAACAGTTTATTATGAAGAGAAGAGCAGATGGAGGGGAAGTGAGAGGAAAGAGACACATAGGTCAAGACTAACCACACGATTCCTGTCATATTTTCAGCTCTGTAAACTGCTTAGTCCCTGTAGATTAAGTAGCATCATCATACAATCAATCATTATGAACTTTGCTGCCATCAGATCGCTTACCGGTTTTTAAGTTCATTGCATCAGAAGGTGCACTTGATCCCCCGTCATTGTTTGCCACAAGGGTGATTGAGTATTCCTTCCCACACTGGAGTGAGGATATAAGGCAAGTAGTAGAAGCTGTTGTGCAGTTCAATGGTGGGTCTCCATCACCACTGGAGGCGATCACTGTATAATCTGAGGCTCCATCTGATGTTGCCCAGGAGACAGTGGCCTCCAAAGCCCCAGTATCAAACATGATTTGAACATCAGCTGGCGTTTGAAGATCTGAACAAATGAGATATAAACAGCAAAGGTACTCAATAAAGCATCTCCTTTTCATAGTCATTGCTAACAGCTGCCCAATATTTGGTTTTGCTCTGGTGAAAAACATAGAAGGAAAGCTGCAGCATGGGTTATATAACTGCAGAAGGGAGGACAATTTTCAGCCTTGGTAATTGCTTAGTTACATGCATAAAATCTTTGGAAAATTGTTCTCTTAGATAGAAAGCTCTTGAGACAAGGGATGCTCTTCACCTGCTAAACCTATTGTAGCTAACCTTCAACTGGACCCTATTGGAGGGTATATTCTCTACTGTCCAAGTGCAAATCCCCTATATAATCTTGCATATACCTCAGTACACAGATTGTACAACCCTCAAGATAAACCAGCCTCCTCTGCACCTATGTATAGATAGAAACACAGAAACATGACGGCTGAAAAAGACCCCATGGCCTATCTAGTCTGCCCTTCCATATCAACTACAATAGTCCCCTTTTTTCCTTTAGAGATACTCTGTGTTTGTCCCATGCTTTCTTGAATTCAAATACTGTCCTCATCTCTACCACCTCCACTGGGAGACTATTCCATGCATCTATCACTCTTTCCATAAAGAAATATTTTTGCATATTACTCCTGAGTCTATCCACTTTCACCTTCATCCTACGCCCCCTTGTAGCAGAGCTTGCTTTCATTCAAAAGAGGCTCTCCCCTTGTGCATTTATACCATATCTCCTCTATCCTGCCTTTACTCTAATGTATACATATTAAAATCTTTAAGTCTATCCCCATATGACTTATAATGCAGACCACTAACCATTTTATTAGTCACCCTTTGCACCGACTCCATCCTGTTTATATTCTTCTGAAGGTGTGGTCTCCAGAATTGCACACAATACGTCAAATGAGGTAGCCCCAGAGACCTAATCAGAGGCACTATCACCTCCTTTTTTTTGTTGGCTATTCCTCTCCCTATGCACCCAAGCATCATCTTTTCTACCTATTTAGCCACTTTTATGATCATCAGAAACAATCATGCCCAGGTCCTGCTCTTATGTCATGGACAGAAGAACGTTATCCCTACACTGTACAGTTACCTTGGATTTCAGCAGCCCAAATGCATGACCTTTCATTTTTTAGCATTAAATCTCAGCTGCCAAATTCTTGACCATTCTTCAAGCTTAGCTAGATCCCTTCTCATGTTATCTACTCCTTCCTGGGTGTCTGCCCTATTGTAGATTTTGGTACCATCTGCAAAGAAGCAAACCTTACCAGATAGCCCTTCCACAATATCACTAACACAGACGTTAAAAAGAATCCGACCAAGGACCGATCCCTGCAGCACACCACTGGCAACCTCATTCTTCTCAGAGTGAACTCCATTTACCTGTACCTTTTGTCGCCTCCCACTCAACCAATTTCTAACCCAGTCAGTAACTTTAGGGTCCATCCCTAAGGTGCTCAGTTGGTTTATAAGTCGCCTATGTGGAACAGTGTCAAAGGCTTTACTGAAATATAAGTACACCACATCTAGGGCTCTCCCTCGGTCCAACTCCCTGGTCACCAAGTCAAAGAAATCAATCAGATTTGTCTGACAAGACCTGCCTCTGGTAAACCCATGCTCCTCGTATCTTGCAATTCATTGGACTCCAGAAACCTCACTATTCTCTCTTTTAGCAGCATTTACAATAATTTACACACCACAGAGGTTAGACTAACTGGCCTGTAGTTTTCAACCTCATCCTTGCTTCCTCTTTTGTGTAAAGGGACTACATGTGCCTTTCTCCAGTCCTCTGGGACTACTCCTGACTCTAAAGAAACATTGAAAAGTTCGGTCAGTGGAGCCGCTAGAACATCCCCAAGTTCCATCAATATTCTCGGATGTATCCTATCCGGTCCAGCGCTTTGTCTACTTTTAGTTTAGCTAGGGCCTCATGAACACAGGAACACTTCTGTTTCTGTTTGTGGATGTTTTCTGAGATTCCACTTTATCCTCATCAGCTTCTACATATTCCTCCCCTTCACCCTTGAGTCTGACATTACTACTTCTGCCCTTCCTTCTCTCACTAACATATCTGAAAAATGTCTTATCCCTCCATTTTATTGCATTGGCTATTTCTTCTTCTTTTTGTATCTTTGCTTTCCCGACTACTTTGCTAGTTTCTCTACGTTTTTCCAAATATCTGTAGATGCTTGTCTTCCTCTCTCTGTGATCTCTTGTATTTTAAAATGCCATCCTCTTTTTCTTCACTTTTTCAGCTACTTCTTTTGAGAACCATAGTGGCCTCCTTTTTCTTTTACATTTATTTACCTAACAAAAAATGTTTGCTGCCCTTAAAATATCCCCTTTCAGTTTTGCCCATTGCTTTTCTAAATCCCCCAGCTGTTCTCATCCCGCTAACGACTTTTCAAGGTATTGTCCAATCTCGGCAAAGTTAGTTTTCCTAAAGTCCATGCCCTCACTTTTGAATGGATTTTATAAACCCTAGTTCAAATACTGAACCATACCATCTGGTGATCATTGGATGCGAGATGATCTTCCACTATGACAAATTCGTGCCATTAGGCCATTTTTATCCTCTCAAGCCCTCACCACCCTCCTCCTTTCTTTGGTCATTACCAGATTGGACTTCTGTAACTCCATCTATGCTGGCATCCTTCAATACCAAATACATCGCCTACAGTTATTACAAAACACAGCGGCCCGAATGATCTTACATGCCTCCCCTCGTGATCACATTACCCCAATCTTGCAGCATCTTCATTGGTTGCCACTAAAATTCCGGATCCCCTTTAAGATTCTCACCTTAGTACATTGAGCCATCTATCACCATAGACCTCAATATCTATCTGATTTGCTAATTTTTCATACTCCCACTCGTAGCCTCCGATCCATTCATGTTAACCGCCTGCATCTCCCTGCTCCCTCTCAAGCCCACCTACAATCCACCCGGAAATCCGCATTTTTTTATCTTGGTCCCTCCCTATGGAATTCCCTAACTACTGCCCTCCGACTGGAAGAGTCTTACCCTAAATTTCATTCTCTTCTCAAAACCCATCTCTTTTCCTCTGCTTTCAATGTCTCCCTGTGAATCCTCATGCCTTCCCTTCCCCCTCTCGCTCGATTCTGCTCTCACTCTTCTTCTCTTCTCTCCTTTAAGTTATTGTAATTTCTTTTCCCTTTCTGACTTATAGTTTTATTCATATTGTGAACCGCCCCGATGTAATGGGGGGGCGGTATATCAAGTATATAATAAACAATAAACAATAAACACTATGACATCAGAAACTCTTTCCCAATTGGTAAGCACCAAGTCTAGTATGGCCCCTTCACGTGTGGGTTCTGTTATCAATTTCCAGAATAGTTCTCCCTGTACAGAATCTAGGATTTCCTTACTTCTAGATGACACCGCAGCAGGGATAATGCCAATCAACATCCGACATACTGAAATCATCTATCAGTAGCACGTCTCCTTTCCTGGCTGTACTGTGTATGTCTTCTATTAAATCCCCATCCACTTCTTCCTCTGTGAGGGAGCTCTGTATATCACATCAATGAAATGGATTTCCATTTCCCTCTTTCTAGTTTAACCCATAAGAACATAAGAAATGCCATACCGGGTCAGAACAATGCCAATCAAGCCTAGTATCCTGTTTCCAAGAGTGGCCAATCCAGATCACAAGTACCTGGCAGGTTCCTAAAAAGGCACACAGGTTGTCCTGGGGCAAGCAGTGGGATTTCCCGGGTCCTGTTTAATAATGGTTTATGGAACTTTCCTCCTGGAACTTGTCCAAATCTTTTTAAACCCAGCTACATTGACAGCTTTTGCCACATCCTCCGGTAACCCACAAGTGCCTCCTCACTCCCTTGAAGCCCTGTAATTCTATAGTTTTAATATTATTTTTTACATATAGTGCCATTCTTCCTCCCCTTCTTCCTTCCATGTCCTTCTTGAATAAAGTATAGCCAAGTATAATTACATCCCAGTCATGGCTACTTGTGAACCATGTCTCTGTAACTGCCATTAAATCCAAGTCAGTCTCTTCTATTAAAGCCTCAACATCCGGGATCTTATTCTCCATGCCACAGGCATTTATACACACCGCCTTCCAGATGTTGTCCCTTTTTCTCAGTTTCTACAGAAGTATTTAATATTTCTCCTACCAGAGGGCTTTCATTTATCGGAGGGCTTTCTTCACCCATCCCCAATGAATCTAGTTTAAAGCCCTCTTCAGTAAGTTAGTCAGTCTGCTGCTGAAAACACTTTGACTCTTCTTGGACAGATGGATGCCATCTCTGCTCTGCAGCCCTTGGAAAATCATCCCATGGTCCAGGAAACTAAAACACTCTCGAAGACACCATCCACGCAGCTATGTATTCATCTCGAGGACGTGAGCTTCTCTGCCTTGGCCTTTACCCTCAACAGGGAGGATTGAAGAGAACACCACCTGTGCACCTGTCTGCTTCACCCTCTGTCCCAGAGCCATGAAGTCACATTTGATATGCTCGGAGGGATATCTGGCAGTATCATTTGTGCTGACATGGATAAGCAACATCAGATAATAGTCAGTGTGCTTGATGAGTCTCGGCAAACTCTCCATAATATCTCAGATTTTGGCACCTGACAGACAGCACACCTCTCTGGACATCAAGTCTGGTCAGCAGATGGACATCTCAGTACCCCTCAGAAGAGAGTCACCAACCACCACTACCCTTCACTTCCTTGTGATCATTGATTCTGCAACTTTGGGGTGCTTGAGCTCTGGTTCTTCCCTTTCCTGGGATGCCTCCACCTCCCCCACTTCCAGGGCTGTATGCTGGTTCTTCAGTTCAAGGGTTGGAGGAGTTGAACTGTTGATTCTGCAGGTCCTGGAGACTCATGTTCAACTCTCTTCATTCTGTAGCATCCCAACCTCATCTCTGCTGGAGAGCTTGGATGTTTCAAGAAGCATCTCATCAATGTGCTTTTCACTGTCTTGAATGCTTTCCAGCCTCTCCACCTCTTCTCTGAGCTCCTTCACTTGTTTCATGAGGGTTTCAGCTTGCAGGCATCCTGCACATGGAACCAGTCCTTTAATTGGCATTGGGCTCTCTCCCTGGACAGAGGTAGAAGCTGTAACGGGGGCAACAGCTTTGGCAATATCATTTCTCCCAGCCATTGTTCAGTTGGTGGAGCTTTGGTACCTTACTTGCAATGGAGACCCTGTTAGGAATGCCAACAGGCTACAAACCAGGGAAACTAGGGTGCAAATCTTATTTCTCCCAGTGATATTCCTTGTGACCTTGGGCAAAACAATTGTCTCAAATTATCTGGATAATCTATCCAGATAGCAAACAGAATATCACCACTATCTGGATAATTTTTACACTGACCATACTATGGCAGTTTGCACATCTGAAAACACCCATTCAGATGTGCCAAACACATCCAAACCTCAAGACCCATTTTAGAAAGACCCACATTTGTATGTGTCTGGGTTTATCATGTCTATGTCAAACAGAGGCATGGTGGAGGCATGTCCAGGGTGGTCTGTAAAAGATCCACAAGTACATACGATTTTAGAGCAGTGCCACACATTTATGACGAATAGCAGAACATCTATATCTAGACCTTCTCCCGGCAAAAAAATAAATCTAGACGTCTTTTTTTGCGTTCTGTGGCACTGCATGTCTCTGCTCACAAAGTGTCAGGCCAGGATGTATATCTGGCAACAGATACACATGCGTGTTCTGAAATACTGTCACAGACACATCTATTTCACATGTGCATATCTCTAACATCACCTATTTCCCTGTGTGTGTCTGAGAGCTGTTGCTACATGCTCCTGTTTCCTTGTATATTGGCGGAGATGTTTATCTTTTGGGGGCGGAAATAAGTGGATTTTAGAAGGCAATTACATGTGTTTGCTTCTTTGTTGCCCCTCCCAGGGAATTTTGAATATTTAGACTTGGACGTCCCAAATGGCCTTTCTAAAACGCTGCTTCAGATGTATTCAGCACCAGCCACAATCCAGATAGTGGCACTGAATATATACATTCTATTTAACTACCATGGCCGACTGTTGAATATTATCCTATGTGTCTTCTGTTGCCTCAAGGAGCCAAATGGACTGTAAGCTATTTGGTGAAGGAAATTATTATATATGAATTCTAAACCTGCTGTAAGCTCTCTTGAGTATCACTTGAAAAGATAGGCTAAAAATACACGTGTTCCTTCCTTTCCCATGGATAACTTGGATTATTATGTTAGTTAAGTTTAATTTGCTGCAGTGATAGTGTAGCGACCGTGCTCTCTAAATATACATTAAAATAACATCACAATGAATGCAAAATAACAAAAGCTCATTAAACATTTGCACTGCTTCTTGTATATTAATACCATAGCAACCTAAGGGATTGCTTGTTGAAAGATCGAATTATATATAAGATGCACGACATGCCCCACAGTAATGACCTGGATAGTACCCTACAGCTTTCCTCCAAATGGAAAAATAGGAACAGAGCCTTAACTTTGTTAATGATCTGAATTGTAGGGTCTTACTTGTTCCTTGACTGTAGGTAGCATCATCTCCAGGTATCCCATCGGCATCAAAGGCATGCACGATTATGGTGTACTCAGTGCCAGGATCCAGGCCTGTAAAGTTCAGGGAGGTGTCTGTGGTATTTTTATTCAGCCTAATACCCGAACCGTCTGATCTCATGATTGAAACAGTGTATCCTGCAGCCGCAGTCACAGGGATCCAGCTCACCTCCATGCTGTCAGTGCTGGGAGAGTGGACAGATATAACAGGAGCAGCCAGAACTGTGGATTTAATAAAATAAGACAAATATTACTATTAGAACAATAGTGGAAGGATGGACCAGGCTGCTCAGTATCGGAATTATGCACGTTATGAGCTGTGGATTTTACCAAGGTATCTTTCAATACTTCATGCTTACTTTGCAAGCATCTATCCCCTAACACAAAGTTAATAATAATAATACTTACCATTTTTATAGCACCACCAGATGTACATAGCACTGTACAGTGGTGATAAGTATCAGGTACAGTATGTCCCTTCCCAAAAGAGCCTACAGTCTAAGTTGTTATCTAAGGCAACGGGAAATAAAGGAGCCCTTTTACTAAAATGCACTATGGTTTTGCTCCTAATACACAAACAGCATGGAAATTAACGTGCGTTACGTGCAAAGCCTCCATGTTAACCATCGGAGGCATGGAAAGCATGTTTCTGGAAGTTAGCATCCAGCACGCTACCCTTACGCGGTATGCTAATATCGTGGATGCACCTCACTCCAGCTACTGAAGTGGAGATAACTGCACCAGCGCTAATTGCAACATTGACGGCTAATGCATGGTTTTTACCCTCACACTAACCGCAATGTACTCACCATGCCCACTCTTCACTTTTAACCCGCCCATTTTCCACCCCAATGCGCGAGTGGCAGGTAGCGTGTGAATCAGCAAGCAGTAACTATCATACCCCCCACACTAAGAGGGTCATTTAAAAAGTTTTAGTTGTGATTTGGATGTCTGAAGACATGCACATGGACATCAAAATCAGAGATATCCCACAAATGACATTCACAGACGTCTCGGGTGCAGGGAAGTTCAAGTAGACAAGGGGCTGTGATGGAGGAGCAAAGGACTTACAGGTGCCTGTTTGATCTCAGAAATGTCTGTAGGCATATCCACATTTATACCTGCTCCAGGCACGAACAGATATCAAGAAAGTGCTTGTTTTCACCTTAAAACATCCAGAAAGTGTAGAGAAGATGGAGAATTAAGGGCCCGATATTCATCTAGTCAGCTAAATGCCTCTAGGACACATAGCTATCTGCGCCAACCCTTAACTGCAGATATTCAGTGCCAGGGTCAGATGCCATCCCAGCATTGAATATCTGGGCTTGCTGCGCAGCTTCCCAGATGTAGTAGCTAACCGGGCAGCATGCAATATCACCACTACCTGGCCACCGACGGTCACCGCCTCAGCTCTGCTCTAGATTATCCACAACAGGCCCCGATTCTAAGTGATTAGCATTGGGTCACGAAGGGGAGAAGATCAGGGATATTCAGCAGCACTAACTGTGTTATTGCCATTGAATATCTTTCTGAGTGGCATTTATATAGCTTACAGGGCTGTAAACCATTTAAATGCCTTTCAAATATCAGGCCCAAATGTTTAGCCTTAGATCACAAAGACCCACACTGGGATTTGAACCCTGGCCACACTGCTCTTAAGCCACTACTCTAACCATTATGCTAGGCAGTCATACTGGGCACGTCCGCGTTTCCGAAATCATTTCTGAACTTGCACGCGTCTGCTTTTCTTTCAGACGTCCTGGCTTTGACGTCCCAGATTGCACTTAGACGTCCCATCGTGAAATGTGCCTCTAAATATTAGTGCCGGCTCAAGTGCAGGGTTACCGTGCAACAAAACCCATGCTACCTGCTTAGTTCGCTTTAGTAAAAGGACCCCAAAGTGATCTGCGCAAGGTCACAAAGAATGCCATTGGCAAAGTGGAGTTTCAACTCCGGCTCCCTGGTTCTTGGTTGTTTTCTTTACTAGGCCACTTCCTCTTCCTGTTGGGGTCATCTCTCTAGCAACACTTGAATGTTCACAGATGGAATTACAAGCTGGGACAGCTTCTAAAATGGAGACTTTAAAGGGAGATTCTTAAACAGAAGAGGGTTTGCTATTAGTTATCCTTTCCCTTTCTTCCATGTGGAACTATTCGATCACCCAGGAGAGGACCTGAGTCATAGACAAAGGTCATGGGGCGCTGTGTCATCAGCATCCTGCTCTCTCAGCCGTAAGACCTCAATGCAGAGCTTCCCCCAAAGGTCTGGCAGAAATTCAGAAAGATTTAGGAGCCTGTGCGTGACGGCTCTCTGATGAAAACCAGATGAAAGGAACAAGAAAAAGAGCTCTGGCTGCTTGTCAAAGAAAGCAGCATGGAAACAATATCTAACAACTAACATTTTCATTTGTAAGATTCTGGTAACTCTATCTGATCTTCCCCTTGTATGCTGTGTACATAGAAAGCAGTATTGAATTGCTGGGGCTTTGACTGCAGAGATGAACACCAAAAACAGTTCCATGCACCTCCCTATGGCTTATGAAATACCCATTGTTCTACTCTATTACACCTGAGCTTTTTCCTTTGCCATCAACTATCACTTGAAACAAACCTTGCAATAACCTCATTTTGAATGCATTTTTATTTTAAAATGTCTATACTTTCTTTCAAAAAGAGGTGTCTATTGCAGTTCCAAAATTGGTACTTTTCCTGAGTCTTTACTGTTATTGGACTTTTCAAAACATAAAATATATTCAGATAGTTACAAATATGTTAAACAAGGGCTAGGGCCGGCTCAAGGATATCTGACACCATAGGCACACTTTTAGCCATGCTCCCCCTTCCCCAGGGGTAGTTTGAGACCCTTCCCCCTAATATCCAGCATCCCCCCCCCCCTCCTTCTCTCCTTCTCTCCTTCTCTCCCTCTGTCCCCCATGTGTTTAGCATCTACACCTTCCCTTCCCTCTACTTACATCACCCCTGGTAGCTCTTGCTATCATTGCTGCTCCTGGACCATCCCACCAAGTCCATCTGGACCTGTGGTTCTAAACTTGAATCAGCGTGGTTGGTGTTGCCCCTTGAACATCCACACGTACTCAAGGCCTACCACATCCCACCCCTTCTGAACTTCCCATTTCAGAGGGGGTTGGAAGTGGCAGGTATGAGCCGCAAAGGTACTCAAGGCCTCACACTAGCCAAGCTCACTCTGTTTAGTGATATTGGCTGCCGCGCCCCCACCCAGTTTGTGCCATCCTAGGTAGATGCCTAGTCTGCAGGGTGGCAAAAGGCTCCTGCAATCAAAGGAAAACAATGGGTTATGACAGCCACACAAACAACTTATTTACCTGAATATTTGACTTTTTAAATTGCCCTTTTGGGGGGTAATTATATATTAGAAGTCTTTTTGTGCATATGTGGCCACTTATGAATGTAAAAAACCTTTTATAAAATACTGATGGGCTTAAATGTACATGCCTTCCCATGAAAGCCGGTACTTTACCAATAATCATAGCTGGGAGCAGAGCCTGGACAGAACATGCATGGAGTTCACAAGTACATGAGTAGATTATAAATACCTTAATTTATGCATGTATTCGCAAACTTTACATCCAAACATTTCCACCAGCTCTTGAGCAGATGCAAATGTCGGTGCCTACATTCAAGGCATGATTTCTGCCGCTTATGCTACTATTTCAGCACCTCCTTCAATGCTGTGGATGCTTTAAATGTTTCTGAATATATTGAGTCCTCAATAGATGAGATCTCATCCAGGACTACTCTTCTTGTCTCGTTCAACTCAGAAATGGATAAAAATATGGTCTTGTCTCTTTTCTTTCAAAAGAAAACTGAGTTGTTTTGTGGGCAAAAAATTAGTATCTTCCCAGATGTCTCCAGGCAGACGCAGATGAGGCGCAAGGCCTTTTTAGCCTTGAAACCTCAGGTTTTGGCCTTAGGGACTACTTTCTTTTTGAAGCACTCTTGTAAATGTCTGGTGACGTCTGGGAAGGATAATTATACCTTCTTTGACTGTACCCAACTGGAGGATTGCTAAAAGGTACGTCAACTAGTAACTGACCAAGCTGGAACCAATCAAGTTGGAACCTGAATTAGCTAGATATGTTTGCTAGATGAAATTGTTTAAAATCGGCCTGATTCTGACCCACACGTACATCCCCTTTGTACATCCGGTTTGAGTCGGACATACAAAGGGGAGTGCAATTCTGATCCTGCGGAGCATGTCTAGCCCTGCAGGATCAGAATCGCGATCAGGCCTGTACGTTTAGGCAGGAACTGAGATTCAGTCCTGGCCTGCACATACAGGCACTGCCCAGATAGCTCAATCAGGCTTTTAAATGGAGCCATGGCGCCATGGCGTCATGTTGCCATGGCACTGCAGCTCCATTTAAAAGCTGCGATGCTGGCCACCAGAAACTAAGGTTATTCCCTGCAGCCTGACCCCCATATCTGGCCTCCTAAGGCCAGTGTTGGGTTGCGGGGAATAAACCCTGGCCCTCCTCCCCAGTCTCTTCTGCGCCCTGGGCTGTGAAAAAGGCACGTCCAGGGAAGTTATTCCACCTCGGAGGTAGAATAACTTCCGCGGCCATTTCACTGGCCCTGGACATACAGGGCCAACATTAGAATCAGCCCTGTATGTCCAGGGCCAGCGACCGCCCACTGCCCGCCCACTCTCCGCCCCTGGGTCACCTCTTCCTCGCTCCTGACTAACTTCCCCGCACAACTGGCGGAGAAGTTAGTCGGGGGCTGCAGCCAGCATGAATTGCGAGGATGAATGTCCCGTCGTGGTTCAGCATGACCCCCAATGGGTTCATAGATATAATCTGGTGGTTGGATATGGGGTTTTTTTGTGGGGTTTTTATTTTTTCCATTTTTTGTTGTTGTTGTGGTTTCCTCTAGACAAGGACTTGAGGTCTTAAGTGGTCAAGTATAAGTTTTGAATGGCTGTTTTATTTCTTATGACTTATGCAGTTTTGTTTCTTATTATAAGAACATGTAAATTTATAAAAAATAAATAAATAAATTTGGCCATCCAATTCACTAAAGGGAGCAAGGTAGAGATTGGCCTTAAAGTTATATTGAAAGCAGTGAAATGTAGCTGTTCTTAGTATAACTTATGTCTAAGCAGCATTGGAAAAAAAAGGAATAGTTTTAAATAGACAAGTTATCCATTTAAAGTTATAGATGTAGATTCAATTGCAGTACTTGTGCATTTACTACTGTTGATTATAGATACATCTTTTTTATTTATTTTACATTTCTTATATACTGCCTTTCATGATATCAAGGTGGTTTACATTGAACAAACTGAAATTACATTGAACAGGGCATTATAACTTGGAGATAACTATTTTACAGGGAACATGGGCAATGGAGGGTTAAGTGGCTTGCCCAAGACCACAAGGAGCACCTGTGGGACTAGAAACCCCAGTCCTTCTGGCCCAAGGTTGCTGTCCTCTAGTGGGATTTGAACGCCTGACCATCTGGCCTGAGGTACATTGCCCCAACCACTAGGCCACTCCTCCCTCATCTTTAAATGGATAACATCTTTTTCAAAGTTATACAGATGGCTGATTGTTGAATACCAGGCTCATGTTGTCCCATCATGCATTTTACAGAACTGTGCTGGGAGAAGTGGTGTTAGGGTGAGCAAAATGTTGGGGGTTGTGGGGAGATGCCTAGGGGCCTGAAATTTAACTGATGGGGGTACAAGGCTGAAGATGTGCCTAGAGCAGTGGTTCCACCCTGTGGTCACTGATCCCTGTGATCAGTTAAGACCATTACAGGGGACCCACAGGATACAGAAAAGAAAAACAAAATTGGCTAGGGAAAAGAGAGAGAGACTGTTAAGGACTGACTAGAAAAAGAGAGAAAATGTGGAAGGAACTGGGGGAGGGAGGGAGGGAGAGAGGGAGAAAGAAATTAAGACTGATGAGGACTGGCTGGAGGGGGAGAGAGAGAGATGCTGGTGGAGACAAAAGGGCAAGGGATATAAAAAATGCTCATAGGAACAGGGTTGACGCTGAGAGAAGGGGGTCCAGGAAGAGAGATGGGGATGAACTAGGGTTCCCTGAACCTTTCGAAGGTCAATAAGAGGTCCACACAACCAAAAGATTGGGAACCTCCACTTAGGACATCTAATACCAAGGAGAGACTAAGACATTTAGAGCAAGTGGGAGAAATCCATTTTAGAGAAAGGTAGAGAAAGGTAGCTGGAAAATGTAGCTAGAAAGATCAATACTTTGATTGTAGAGGAGTTCAGTATGAAAACTTTTGAGTGTATCCAGAAAGACACTGCAAAGAGACAAAGAGGTTGATGAGAAAAAAAGAGGAAAATTTGGGAGTTATTGGCATAACAGTGTAAGTCACAGACAACTCATGTTAATATTGTAGATAACTGTAGATAGCTGTAGATAGTTCCCCCAGTTAAAACCCAAGTTGTATCACCCCGTTTTATTGTAAGTGCACAACAGTGAGCCTGTTATGCACAAAAACTGTTGTCTGTAAACTGCACTGATTTTAAAGAGCGTGGTATGTAAAAACAATAAAATAAATAAATAAACAGTGGTATGACCAGTTAAATATAGAGATTAAGGACACTATAGTGTAAATATAGAAGAGACGTGCCCTGAAGACCAAGCCCCAAAAGATACTGGGATTAACTTTAGTTAACAGTTCAATCTGAATTTTCACTGAACATCAGAGAGCATTTCAGAAATGATCAGAATATACCTGTTTTAGTCAGCTTGGGACATGAAGGCTGGCTTTTCCCTGCAGAGTTGATAGACCGAATGGTGATTTTGTAAGGTGTTGCAGGTTGCAATCCTGTCACTGTCCCCGGTGACTGACTGACCACAGTCTCAAAGAACGATTCTCCAACATGGGCAGTCACCAAGTAACTGCTGGCACCAGGGACATCTGCCCATTCTACGGTGATCCTATCACTCAGTTTTGAGTAGGCCTGATGAATGACGGGCACTTCAGGGGCTATAAAACAGTTCAGTGATATAACAGTGAATACAAATTAATATCATTTCATTTAATTTCAGGATTTATCAATCACTTTTTCAATTATTGGAACCTACAATGCAATGTACAATATAAATAAAATACACAAGCCATAAACAGATTATATAAAAATATACAACTGAAATTACATTGAACAGGGCATTATAACTTGGAGATAACTATTTTACAGGGAACATGGGCTATGGAGGGTGAAGTGGCTTGCCCAAGACCACAAGGAGCACCTGTGGGACTAGAAACCCCAGTCCTTCCGGCCCAAGGTTGTTGTCCTCTAGTGGGATTTGAACCCCTGACCTTCCGGCCTAAAGTACCTTGCTCCAACCACTAGGCCACTTCTCCACGCCAGTAGGTTATCAGAGAAACTTTAGCACTACTGGAAGAACAATTAGGCTTCTCCATTTTTGCGTGAGTGACTGGGCTGTAATGTAGTTCTCCTGTAAACACATGGAGGCACATTTTACTTGGGCCGTCCAGCTCCCTGTGTGGCTGAACAGAATTGGGACGCCCAGAGGTAGACCCGATTCTGATCCCGCGGGGGCTAGATGTGCTCACAGGATCAGAATCGGGTCTACGGCCTGAATGTGCGGGCCGGGCCCCGATTCTGATCAGCCTGCATGCCCAGCCACATGCCTGGCTACCTTAGTCAGGTTCCTGAATGGAGCCGCAGTGCCATGGCATCCTGTCGCCATGGCACTGGGCTCCATTCAGGAACCACAAATGCTGGCCACTGACGATTTTCTTCATTCCCCGCAGCCAGACCCCCGATCTGGCATCCCTTGACCAGGATCTGGCTTTGGGTATCCTCCTGCACACTTACCTCCTTTGTCCATGCCGTCCGGTGCCAAAGTCTCTGAGGTGGAATAAGTTCTCTGCCTAACCAGCCGACCCTTGACATACAGGGCTGACCTCGGAATAGGTCCTGTACATCCACGGAGATGACCTACCCTCACTCCACCCTCATTCTGCCCTCCCCCGCCCCTGTCTAAGGCTCCCCGTATGACTCTGATATACGTACAGGAAGCCTTTTGCCGGCAGCCACTTTTGCATGGATAGCAAGGATGTACGTCCAGGCAGGACATACATCCCCGTTATTCGTGCCACAGAATGACCCCCAGAGAATCTCTCTGTCCCAGCAGTTCTAGTCAGGTTAGAACAATCACAGGGCTTCACGAATAATATTGCACTCTATTGAAAACAATGGTCAAGCTTCCAAAACAGAAGGCCATGACCAGGGACTGCTCATTTGTAGGTTAAAAAGAGTAAGAAAACCTTACTTTTGATTCCCACTGTGACACAAAGAACTAACCTGTAAGCTGCACGGTTTCTGTCTGAGCCAGGGTAATTCCATTATGATCAATGGCTTCCACTTTCACATTATACACGGTATTGGGGATCAGTGTGTTCAGTGTCCCTATGGAAGTGATGGCATTAAAAAGAGCAAATACAGGCTGGCCGATGATGTTAACAGGAGTGGCTGTGACCTTAAAAGAAAAGGCGCCTGCAAACTTGTCCCATCTCACATAAATGCTTCTTGATGTCACATCATGAATGGATACAGGGAAGGCTGAAAAAGGAAATAACCAGAGAGACAGCATTAGCATTATAAGTTGTATGAAACTTATCTTGAAACACATTTATCATGCATGGATCTGCCAATCCTAATCCTAAATTCTCATTGTTGCATCACATCCTTGAAGATTCTTAAACAAAAACAAACCAAAAAAAAAGAATAAATTTTGTTTATATGTATATATTGCTCTGCTAATTGCTTGTATTGTTGCGATCTCTATGTACATTTATAACCTGCTCTGTTTGCTCAATTCTGTAATTTATTGAATAATCAATTGTATAACTGTGAACTGGTGGTTGTTAGTCCCCCTACCATAATCATACTGTATTCCTAAATTTTGTGCTGTACATATTCCCTTGTCTTGTCTTCCTAAGGACCGCTTCTGATCGCTGGCTGGAAGGAGCGGTGTATAAATTTATGCCAAATAAATAAATAAATAATCCCCCAGCACTATGCAGTTATGTTGCCATGGCATAAAACTACAAAGCAATATCCAAAGAGGTAAAAACAAAATAAAGAATATGCCTGAGACAAAATAATAACATTAAGAAATAAGATCTTTTTAAGTTATGCATTGACTGCTATGCATATTTATGCAGATTATAAAAATGAATTAAAAAACAATAAAATATTTCTCAGCAGAAAATTGCCAAGGAAGGAACAATTATCTGATATTACTATACCTGCATACAAAAAGACAGGTTTCAAAAACGTTGTTATATGTAGCAATATTTGTTTTAACATTGACTGGCATTTAAAAGTTGACTAGTTATTACCATTTCAGTGAGAACCAGAAATACGTATGTCCTCTTACTGTTCTGGAGATACGTTGTAATTGTATCGGTTTCCTAAAAGCACATTCTTGCTAATAAATCAAGACAACAATTTTAAAAAATACAGCTATAATTCAAAGAAGTATAATTACAAATCTCCTTTGTTTACCTTTCATGGCCCATTTGGGAGATTAAGGCATGAAAATGCTGCAGGCACTCCAGTAAAATAAAACGTTTGCAACACTGAAAAACACTGGCTGGTATACAAAAGTACTATCATAAACATAAACATACTTTTTTGGAATGTTAATCTGTGTGTTCTTGTTTGAAAGTCATAAAAGAATGCAAGCATACTTTATTTTTATTGCTTTGTTTTACCTGTCGTTTTTTTCAAATAGAGAAAAACCAAATAAACTTGACTCGGCTGATGAAAACTAGACAATAAACTCTGCATATAGAAAAGGGTTTACTTACCTGCATCAGCAAAAGCAACCTGAAAAGGAAGATGTGATACTAATTAGTATCATGGAAAACAAATCTTTTCTGTTCTGACGAAAAATAATTACCATTTTTCTAAATTGATTTCCATAATCATTATGGACTCTATTCTGCAAGAGTCGGAGGCATGCAGAAAATTTTGCATTGGAATACATTTTCACTGGACAGCAGCAAATACCACCCCCTCAACCCCATCATGAACAAAGTTGAATATTTTTTAAGGCTGCGTGAGAAACAGAATCATGTGATAGTAATCTATCTAAAGAGATGAGAGATTTTGCAGAACCAAGGCATTTATTATTACTATTGTGATCTACAAATATTTCTGTTGTGTGGATTTTGTTACTCATTTATTAATGCTGCACTTGATTAACAAGACTATTATTGGAGGGGGGAGGGTTGGCGTAAGCACTTGCTTCTTATGTCCAGTTCATCTTCCTCTCTGGCTCTCCCTATTGATCCAGAAGAGAAAGTTTATCCCTGGTAACTTGTAGTCAAAACTGTGCGGTAAGGTTTGTTGTCTATCCAGGCGGCATCTGCAAAACTGACTAGCAGAGGTGTAGCAGAATGCAAACATGAAGTTAAACTAGTTCTCTGTCTATCTAAACAACAAAGTATTTCCATGAGAAAAAAATGGATTGCACTCACCCTTTCAAGAGAGAGGACAATAAAGCCAGTTAGTATCAGAGATCGAATGCTTCTACCTCTCATCTTATCAGACAAAACTTTCATCCTACACTTGACATAGGATCAGCAGACGGTGTGAGCAGGTAGCCTAGCGTGTACTGGAGCTTTGTTAACACCGATCTTTTGTGAAAATAAATACCTGGACCAAACCCCTCCTTCACCTGCTTTGAACAGCCTATCCAAGGCTTCCGCCTAGGCACAGCTGCAGGTGGACCAGGTACTGTATTACAAGGCTGTCACAGAAGTCACACTCCGAGGAAAGATAAGGACATGGCATCGAAGGAGCTTTTATTGTTTCAAGTTCAACACATCCTATTCTTTATTATTACTACTTTGGTAGGATTTAAAATCCTCTGAAACTATAAGCTATAGTGATCATGTTGAGACAGGCTATATGCAAGCTAAAAACCTCGTCAGAGGTGCTATTTCTTCAGCACCTAGGAAAGCGGGGGTTTAATGGAAGGGAACGTGTGAAAAGTCTTACTTGTGGCTTATTGACTGGAAATTTGTGATTGGAATTATGTGATTAATTAAGTGTAACCTACAAATTATGTTAGTTATAATATAGAGGTGTTTGTGCCTCTCGTAGGGCTATGCTTACTCAAGAGCACTAAGGGCTTGCACTTAACATGCATTTCAAGTGCAATGGCCCCAAACTAACCATTGAGGGCATGATCAACATGTTCCCAGCAGTAACTGCACTGAAAGGTTCCCTAACAAGCAGCCGCAGCATTCACAATTAATGTAGGTGCACTTACCACCACCCACCGAGGAGGCATTTAGTGCACCCACACTATCTGCAACATTGACAGTTGATGAGCATTAATTACCCTGCACTAACCTCCACCCTTAACCTGCCCATTTCCCACCCCATCGCATGCTAAGCGCTTAGCATGAGGTTTTTACCACGCTCTTTTTAGAACACGACTGTCATTACCACGGTCCTGTGCTTGTCTTGTTCACTTTAGTAAACACATCCCTTATAGTGCCTACACCCAGCCCTACCACTGAGCAACTGTGTTTTTTTTGCACATGGCCCCCGCTTTTTATCCCCACTTTTCAGCCCTTATTAACTTATGCAAATGAGGCCCCACGATCAGTCTCTGCACATGGCCTCACATCGCTCTGCATCCCCCTCAGGCTGTCCCTACCAGCGCAGTGGGGTATATTAAGAGAGTTTGGTATCACTGACTTACTTGATATCTACAATATGGCAGACTGTCCGGATGCACACGTAGTACATAAAGAAGGTCATTTTATAACAGGCAACCTATGTGCAAAGGCCAAGTAAGTACCTATTTTTAGCCTATTTTACAAGTACACATGGGGCATATTTACTAAAGTGCGCTAACAGCGTAGGGTATAGCACGCACCAAGCATGCAGCGGTAACCATTACTGCACGCCACAAATATGGCCGTCCTAAAAATCCCACACTAACTGCTTAGGGTTGCTTGGGGCAAAGACTGGGCAGTTCAGGGATCGAGTCGTGTGCACACTGTGGCTAGCATGAGTACCTTTAATGCATGCTAACTAGCAATGTTGCACTTAGCACAGATGCACTTACTTCCACCTCAATGGGTAGCATGAAGTGCACCAGCGTTAATCGCAACAAACTTCTTAGTGCAGAGTTTGCACGGAACCCATGCAGACTACATGGAACATGCCATGTACACCTCCATGTGTTAGCATGGGCACAACACCGCCCCTGCACTATGTTTTAGGGCTTAACAGGTTATGCACTACTGCATTTTAATAAGCATGCCTCATCATTGTATATAGGGCCTAATTATAAAGGACACTATGCTCTTGCACCTAACATTTATTTATTTTTTTATTTAACACGTGTTTTTTTTTATACCGCCTTATCTTGTATTCAAAGCGGTTTACATTGAACAATCAGAACAAAATGGTACATAGAACAGGGGAGCTAAACTGGGATTTGAACAGGGTCAAACAAAACAATGTGATTTACGTTACATTGTAAATTTACATCAAACTAAATTCTATATTGTCATAGGGTGCTTGGAAGGATGAAGGGATAGTAGGTGGGGAAGAAAGGGGAGGAGGGTTATGTGTGTATGTTTTATTAGCCTGGGGTGGTATCGGGGTGATGTCCATAGTGTTCAGTAAAGAGGAATATTTTTATGGCGTTCCTGAAGTCCCATAACATGCCAATAGCACCAAACCATAGCCTGTTAGGTACAACACCACCGAGATTAACTGTGAAGGGCAGTGAACCCATGTTCCCGGCAGTTACCACAGCACACCCTGCACTAATCGGCATAAAAATAACACAGGTGCACTTACTTCTAACTGTTGAGGTGGCCCTAAGTGCACCAGCACTAAGTGGCCACAATGCAGTTAGCACAGCAACTCTGACTGCAAGATGCTCACTCCACCCACTTTCTGCCCCTAATCCTCCCACTTGCTCCCCTAACACACAAAAGACAGCACCAAAATCCAGCGGTGCCGTCATGGAATCGCACCAGCTGTCAACATGTGTCTCAGCGCGCCTTTAACACGCACAAGAACCCATGCTAACACCCTTAAATAAAAGGGCCCCTGTGTGAGTTTATAAAACACTAGTAGCAAACTGGCAGAAATTGTGGTTAAATGTTAGCACATAAAGTTCATGCAGATGTATTTTATAAACTACTCATGTAAACTGCAACTCCATACAAGCTCCACCCCAGAATATGCATGAACCCTGTGCAGCAATTATATAAAAGTGTTGTTATGACTGTAAAAAGGCTTTCATGTGAGAAAAACCCTTTATAAAAGTTACATATCTGTTATAGTCCCGGGGGTAAAAAGATACCTCCCAATGAAACTTGGGTGCAGTTATGTAAATATGTAAATATGTGCATATCTAAATTCTGTTTTCTCTCCGTAAGTCCTTTCACCGTGTGCTGTGCTTCTCCTTTCAAATCAGTGTGTGTATACCGCAAAAATTCCTGTCACGATTGACAAATTCATATTCTGTAATCAAACCACTACTGATCGCTGGAAGCAGCGGTATACAAATGCATGCTAAATAAAATAAATAAACATAGGTACCTATATTGCCTTTATAAAATAAGCATAAAATTGGCATCTGTTATGAAATTACCCCATGTGTATAAATTATAACTGAATGTGTTTGATTTTCATTGCTAATGTACTAAACACTGCAGAGAGAAAATAGTTTTCGAGAAGAAACAGGATAAATATCCAACAGATAAAAATATGCTAAACTTCATATTTATTTCTTCAGTTTTCAACCTTCCCAACACAAACCAAAAAGGTTTCTTTTTCCATCCAATTCCTTCTTAAGAACTTCTCTTCGGGACCCTTTAACTAAAGCCGTTAAGATTTTGCACTTTACACGCATTTAGAGAAAAAGCTAACGTGTGGTAATTGCCAAGACTCCATGTTAACTGTTGGGGGTGTGGCTAGCATGTTCCCGGCAGTTACATAGCCTAACAAGTGACAGCAGCATTCGCAATTAAACTAGGTGCACCTTACGGCATCCATAGATATATTGTTATGTGCATCTGTGCTAAGTGCCGCATTGACAGCGCATGATATGCACCCGAGCACTAACCGCAATAAGTTCTCCATGCCCACATTCAGCCCATACCCTGCCCATTCCTCACCCCTTTGCTCAATGGGCAATTAATGCGTGTTCTGGCGGCTGGTAGCTGTCATGCCCGCACGTTAAGTGTTATCGCTGCCCCCACTGTAATCTTTCGAGAGTACTCTCTACTTTTGGTTACTCTCCGTTTGGTCCTGGGTTCATTTCACAGAGACAGTAGAGTTTGTAGCATAACAAGACAACCAAACAGGTGTGGCTTGGAAAAAGGTTTTTATATAGAAATAGGCTTATTACATAGGTACAGAACAGAGGTAGAAGGTTGTTATAAAGCTGCTTCAGTGTACTTCAATGAATCTGTGTGTCTGTGTGTGGGTGAGAGAGAATAGGAAGAGAGAGAGAGAAGGGGGGTTGTAAGGAGTGTGTGTTCAATGAATAGGAAGAGAGAGAGAGAAGGGTGGGGGTAAGAATTGGGTGTTCAATGAGTTGGAAGAGAGCGATATTTTTGTGCTCCTCTGTATTTATAGTGAAATTCTCCAGCACCTCCCTTTGTCACATTGAAGGTTATTGCTGTTAAAATAGGTTAACTGCTTTGCAGGCTTTAGTAAAAAGGCCCTTAATGTAGTAACATTGACCTATCTAGTCTGCCCAGTTATTCCGGTCTACACTGGATATATCCCTGCGACTATCTGAAGAAGCTCAACTGCTTATAGGATATTGCTCCTTGTCCAAGTCATTTTTTTAACGCCTTTTGATTCTCTATCCTCCCAGGTAGATTTTGGATTTGATTATGCACCTTTCCAAATTGGAGCTCAAGGCTGGTTATATACAAGTACAGTAGCTATTTCCCTGCCTAAGAGGGCTTACTACTTAAGTTTTGTACGTGAGGCAAGACAGGGTGAAGTGACTAGCCCAAGACCATAAGGAGCATCGGAGGAAGAATTGGGATTAGAATCCTATGTTCCCTGGTCCTCATTCCACTGCTCTAACCACTAGGCTACCCCTACATATTTCCCTTGCGTAATCCAACAGCTAGTGCGTCTCATGGCCTACTACCATGCTTTGTAATAATATACAGCCACCAAAACTAGACAGCTTAGTGCTTGATCATATGGCTAAAGAGCCATATGATTAAGCACCTACAGCCTTGCTGACATTGACCCAGCAGGTTTATGGTTGCTTGGTTTATGGGAAGTTGTAGCCTGCTGTTTCCAGCCTGCTTACTATAACCTGAAGTATCACAAAACTCTGCTTCTTTATTTTCTCATAATCACTTTGCTAGGTGGTGCCTGATCACGATTCTACCAGCATCAGTCTGGTTGCTTTCTGGAGAGTTTAGTCTGCTAACCTGGGAAATCCATTGCTTGTCCCAATACAAGCATTATAGAACCTGCGTGTCTTTTTGGAAACTGCTAGGTTTATGTTTATGTTTATTTAAGACTTGTTATACCGCCTATAAGAGATGCTTTTGGGCGGTTTACTATCAAAAATTAAAAGCTGCAGATATATAGAAAGGAACGCCATTTAAAAAATCAAAGCAGGGCAGAGAGATGAAAAGCATAAGGAGAGAAGTAGTAACTTGTGTGTCAGCGAGGAGGAGGGGAAAGGGGCGAGGAGGGAGGAGGAAGGTCGAATGCTAGACAGAAGAGGTGGATTTTAATTTAGCCTTGAAAGACTTGAATGATAATTCTAGGCGGAGGGTGGAGGGGAGCGAGTTCCAGAGTCTTGGGCCCAGGAAGAAAAAAGCAGATGAGCGGGTAGATTCCAAGTGTGCTTGTGAGGGGGAGGGGAGGGACATATGATTAACATGTATAGACCTAAGTGAATGATGAGACGTGTGTAGATGAACCTGATCGGCAAGGTAAAGGGGAGTGCCTGTGTGAATTGATCTGTGAAAAAAGATAAGGAACGTATACTGGATATGATAGGAGATAGGGAGCCAGTGTAGACGAAGAAGGAGGGGAGTGACGTGATCAAAACGGGAAGCGTGCAGCAGTATTTTGGATACGTTGGAGGCGGGTGAGCTGAGACTGAGGGAGGCCTGCCAAGGAGACATTACAATAATCAAGACGAGACTTGACAAGAGAGAGAAACAAGGTAGTCAGAGCGGAGGGGGAAAGGAAAGGGCGAACAGCATGCAGTTGTTTTAAAGAGAAGAAGGAACACTGAACAACCGAAGAAATGTGCTCCTTAAAAGAGAGAGAAGAATCGAGAATGACACCCAAATACCGAAGAGAAGAGACAAGAGGAATGGGCTGGGAAGACAGTAGCGGGGCAGAAGTGGGGGAGGGCCTCCCAAAGTAAACCAAATAGCAAAGGACTTAGAAGGATTGACATGTAAGAAATTAGATGAAAAACAAGAGGCTACAGTGGAGAGACGAGTGTTCAGTAGAGTGATATCAGGGGCGTGAGAATCTGTGTGAAGAAGGAGAAATATATCATCTGCATAATAATACGCAGAGATACCATGCTGTTGAACCAGAAGGGCAAGGAGGGCCATAAAAACATTAAATAGGAGGGGAGCGAGTACAGATCCCTGTGGGACACTGCAGGGAAGAGGTGTGGAGGAAGAAGATGACCCAGAGATAACCGAGAAAGACTGACAAGAAAGAAAAGAATGAAACCATTGAAGTACTGTGCCGGAGAGACCAACATCCTGAAGACGTGCTAGAAGAGTGCAATGATCAACCAGATCGAAGGCAGCAGAAAGGTCAAGAGAAACAGTGAGAGTGAAAAGACCATGATCGTGAGCAAAGTGTAGTTCGTTGAGAAGAGAGAGGAGAACAGATTCAGTGCTGTGACCAGGACGGAAACCAGATTGGCGTGGATGAAGAGTGAGGGAGGCTTCAAGATGGGAGGAAAGTTGTGAGAAGATTAATTTTTCATGAAGCTTAGAGAGAAAAGGGAGATTAGAAATGGGACGCCAGTTAGAAAGAGAGGAGGGGTCGGAGGAACTATTTTTCAGGATCAGACGAACAAAGGCGTGTTTCCAGGGTGTAGGAAAGACACCTGAGTAGAGACTAGAATTAAAGGAAGAAAGAATAAAAGGAGAGAGAGCAAGGGAGGGTTCCAAGAGCCACCGGGAAGGGATGGGGTCTGCGGGAGAGGTTGTTTTCCGGGTGGAGGAGAAAGTGTTAGACAGAGCTGTGAGGGAGAGAGGTTCAAAGGCAGACCATAGATGGGAAAGCGAGGGAACTGGCATGGAAGGGGAAGAAGGAAAAGAAAGAGGGGAAGATGGAGATGGGGGGGGGGGAGGGGAAGGGGAGGAGGACAGGAAGGAAAGGTGAGGCGCAGGGAAAGGACCTTGGAAGCAAAATGGGAGGCTAGAGAGGAGGGATCAGGGGAGGAGGGAGGAGGAGGGTGAGATGAAGAAGAGTGAGATGCAGAGAGGTTGCGGAGAACAGAATAAAGTTGACGAGAAAAGTTTGAGGAGGAAGAGATAAGCTTAGAGAAATAGTCACGCTTAGCTGAATATAGATGGGAACGATAGTGACGATGACAGAGGCGGAATTGTTGCAAGTTAGAGGAAGAAGGATGTTTACGCCAGAGGCGCTCTGCACGACGGAGATACCTACGATGAAGGAACAGACCAGGATGGAACCAGGGGTGCCGGAGGTGACAACGTGGTGAAGGGCGGGGCTGGAGAGGAGCAACATTATCAAGGGCAGCAGAGAGAGAAGAGCTCCAAAGATGAGCCTGGACATCGACAGGGAGTGAATGGAAATCAGTTGGGAACAAGGAGTCAGAAGAGGGAAACTGAAGGAGAGTGTTAGCAGTAATGTGGCGCGTCAAAATTAAAGGATCAGAACTAGTAGAAAGAGTATTTGGGGGTCCTAGCGAGGAGGTAGAAGAGAGGGAGGGAAAAGGAAGGGAAAAGAGAAGACAGAAATGATCAGACCAGGGAAGGGAAAGAGGAGAAAGAGAAAAGGGGGGGGGGGGGAGGAGAAGAAACAGAAGAGATAAGAAGATCAAGGGAGTGACCAGCAGAATGTGTAGGGAACGGAACAAACTGATGGAGAGACAGATCTGACAAGAAAGTAAGAAAAGTAAGATCTTGAGAGGTAGAACGCTGAAGTCCCCTAAAATCAAAAGATGGGGGTAATGGAGTGACGTTTCTGAGATAGTGGCCAAGAGAATGTCCCATAAAGATGCTGAGAGAGAAGGGGGGGCATAGATAAGAAGAAAATGAAGGGGGGGGGGAAGAGCCTAAATGAAGAAGCAGGGATTCTGGGTAAAGGAGAGAAGCAGAGGAAAGTTCCTGAAGAGGGAGGGAAGAGCGATAGATGACAGCAACTCCTCCACCGCTCCTACCCCGGCGAGAGGTGGACAAGGCAGAGTAGCCTGGGGGTAGACAGCGGTTGAGAAGTGGCTCCTCGCCCTCCCTCAACCAGGTTTCTGTAACAAAAAATAAGTCCAGAGCATGTTGTGAGATAAGATCACTAATGAGAAGGGATTCTGAGCGAAGAGAACGACAATTAAGAAGAGCAAGCTGAAGGAACAACAGAGAGGAGGGGGAAGGTAGGGCCGAGGGAGAGCGGGAACAGTGGATGAGATTAGCGGGATTATGAGCCAGATGGCCAGGAAGAGTGAAGCTGGAAGGAGCCAGCCCCAATGAGAGGGAATAGAAGACATGAGAAACGAAAGCAGCAACAACGAATAGAAAAGGAACAGAATAGAGGTCCAAACAGAAAACTTACCGTGTAAAGGTGATGGTGGACCCGGGAATTGTGAAGCACCAATGTCCGTGCGGGAATGGGTAAACAGCAGTGGGCGTGTAGGGTAGTTAGGGTGCTTGGTGAATAACCGTGCAGACTCTGGATAGCCGCCCCGGATCTCGCCCCAAGGAGCTCGCCCAAGGAACATTTTCTTATGCTGGTATCTGCTGTAAGTGCAAGGTCATACATACATTCATTGGCAGTGGCATAAATTTTGCCCGACCAGCCCCTGCAATACGGGGTAGATCAGGCAGGAAGGGGGCCCACCCTGTGGAGATGAAAGCAGAGTGGCAAACTTACTTTAAAATGTTTTACACGCTGCCTCCCACTCCTCTCTTAATTGAAAAGTTTTCAGTCCTGATAGCCATCACCTCCCGCTGCTGAGCCAAAGTTTCACTCCTCCTTTCCACTTCTAACCGTCTAGTCCTCATTTTCCCTCTTTCCACCTCTTATTTACTAACAAGTTTTCTTTATCTCATTCTCACCCCCTCTCCAACTCTCCAATTCCCCATCTATCTCTCATCCCTTCCCTAGTTTCCAATTCCCCAGCATTGCCTCCCATTGCTCAAATCTCTGTTCGTCTCCTGTTCTTCCACCCAGTATCCAAGTTCTATGCTATCCATGTTGTTCTTCCTACCAAGCGATTTCTGAGGCCCTGCTTTCCTCCATATCTCAAGTCCTTGATCTCTTTCTCCCCTCCCAAAGGAGCTTCTAACAAACCTGTAGCCCATCAACTCTAAACCAGAGCAACTGCTGATCCTGCTTCCATCTTCTCTCCTTCATCTCAGTGCCTGTGTGGTTCAAACAGCAAATGCTTTAACCACAGGGGCTTCCCTAGTTACAGCTCTTTGGTTCGAACCGTTCAGGTTTCAAACATGCAGGCCCTTGAGGGAGGCGAGGCAAGACAATCAATCTGGCCTCGGGAGCTGTGACAAAATTGTTCGACTTTAGATGAATTTTATCATCATGCTGATGATCTCAAGAATTGTTTATTTTCCAGGGGTTACCCTATGAAGATTATTAATCTGGCTTTTAAACGGGCCAGGTTCACACAACATGAATGGTTATTTCCATCAGAGGTTACTGATCATGTTCCTCAATTGCCTGAAAAGTTGGATAATAATATCACTGGAATCTTTCCTTATGTTAGAGGAGTTGGGAAAGTGGTCAAAATCCTTCACCAGTTTTGGCCTGTTCTATCCCTTCACAAATGTTTTTGTGAAAAGAGTTTACGAGTGGCATACTCTCGGGGGGCAAATTTGAGGGATCTTGTGGTTAGATCTACCTCGTCTGTGGATCGCCCGCCCCTATTTCATGATGACCCAGGTCATTTTCAGTGTGGGTCATGTCATTTTTGTGAAGGTTCCTTGGTAGGTTCATCATGGTTTGACACGTATACTTCTCAAATGCATTATTCAAAATGGCATCGCACATGTCAATCGGATCATGTGGTATATATAATCATCTGTCCCTGTCCCCTCTATTATGTAGGATTTACTACCCGAGCCATGAAGACACGTTTGACTGAACATTTTTCCCGTTTAAACACTAAAACGCTTACTGCTCCATTAGTGGAGCATTGCCTTCAGTATACTCATACTTTTGAACAGCTGCGCTGGTGCATATTAGACCATGCACCACTGGACCCGAGGAGGAAATCGGACTTTTAAGTTGCAAAAGTTAGAACAACGCTGGATATATAGATTGAACACAGTTTTTCCATCTGGACTTAATGCGATGCTGGACTGGCATAGCATTATGTGACTCTGTTTGTCCTATTGGATCTTTTGGGATATGATTGACAGAAATTTGTTCCATTCAGAGTAGGGGGTTCCCCTTTTTCATAGGGTTTTCCCCTTTCTGATTGGTGGGTGAGTGCCTGTGAACATTTGATAGGTTGATTGAAATTCTTTGCGTCAGCACTGACGTCAGACGCCGTTTCTTTGAAAGGAGCTGAATGGTTTTTCTTTGCTCAATTGAAACTGGGTGACTACGGAGTCTTTAACCTGAAGCAGGGTCGTCAAGGAGGGGACCCAAAACGTGACACATTGTTATAACTGGATTCCTTTTTGCTTCACAAGTTTGGAAAAATGAAAGTTAAGTGTTAAGTCTTTTGCTCACTTTAAAAGGATTAAAAGGAGCAGCCACAGCAAGAGGATGGTGTTTTCTTCTGTCTGCTTTTGGATGGCTGCTCTGACAAAAAGAAACCTCTTTTGTCCTATATCTGATCAGGTTCTATATATTGCTTGCTTGGTTTATTCCTGATACAGGGTTTTTGTTTTGATGAATGTGAAATAAAACATTTGCAAGGAAATGTTAAATAAAATGTTCCACCGTACGCTAGAACCTTAGGTTTTAATTGCAGAAAGGATTTCCGTCGCAACTGTGTCACTTTAGCAACATCAGGAAACATAGTCAAGGATTGACCACAAAAAGGGGTATCCTTTTTTTAAAAAATAAAGTCGCACAATTGAAATCTTCTCTCTTTCAGAACTAAACACCATCAGTTAAGGTCGCACGCTTGGAGACCATCTCTAAAGAGGTCTCTAAAAAAGTCTTAAATCTACTTCATCTGTATTCACCGAAAGATCGGTCTCCTCCTCACGAGTTATAACAGCAGCAGAACGAGGTACATGGGTATCAGTCAAGAAAAGAGGAGATTTGTCTGCTGCAGCATATTACTTTACTGGGATGACAGTATGGCAAACAAGGTACCTGCTCCAGGTATCACATCAAAAGTGGGTTATTCCTCGTGGCCCAATACTCCTGCTGTTCTCTAGGCAGCCTCACAAAACTGCTGACAGCAATAGGGGTTGCATGCATACAGGAGTTACGCCTTTTATTGGAGCCAACACAGACTGCAGCTCTAGCAAATTACAGAAGGATGAGAAGTGCAGCTAGTGTCAGAGTCCAGAGCAATCGTTGCTCCAGAAAGGAAATGGAGAAAGGCCCCTGGGCCTATAGTCACCTTCATTCTATGCCCCCTCCTTCCAGAGCTTCCTTTCCATTAAAAAAAGAGGTTTGCCTCCTGTGCATGTATGCCATGGAGGCATTAAAATGTCTCATTTAGTTGAGTTCTTGTTCAGCCTGGAGCAAAATGGGATTTTCCGAGACCTAGGAGTGAGGAAGTTACCAAGGTGTGTGTTCCTGCAGGAGAGGTGGACTGCCATTCAGGAGCAAGTTTTGGCAGTGGAGCTATTTTGGCACTGCTGACTTCTCCCCAGGCCACAGCCGGTGAACCAGTGCTGCTTATGGGGGTGTCATGAGTGATATTATTCCTATGTTCACAGTGAAGCTGATGTTGCTGGCAGAACTGAAGGGGATTGGGTGAAACTAGCATGTCTTTGAGAACCGGCAAGATGACGTCAGCAAGGTATGGAAATCCATAGCAAAATTGCAAAAGTCCTTCTATATTCATATAGACAAAGTTATCGGATTTGTTTGGGCATCTGAAAATGTAAAGTGCACACAAATCCTTTGTATATGTGTGTATCTATGAATTACTGTGCGTACAATTGATTTGCACACAGAAATGTTTTAGTGCTCATACAATGCACTCCTAAAGAACGAATAAGTGAAACAAACATGAAAAAACACCCCAAAACTGGGAAAAATCATCTTAAACAAGTGCAAACCAGACTTCTTTTTGGCCATGCACACCCCTAAAGTTATCAAAGATTCTAATATACAGTATTACATTCCCAAGTTAATGAGCAGGGAAGAGCTTTAGGACACTATGAAGAACAATCGACACAGGTGATTAACAACTTGCTGATTTAAGTGGATGCAGTCCTGCTTTTATTAGAGATAAGGAGGCTTTTTTCGTAAGATGGAAGCACTGGCAAATCAAAGCTGGAGTTTGAATCTGCAGTTCTTGAACTTTCCCAAGTCCTCATTAACAATGCCTATCAGTGGCGTATGCTCCAAGGAGGGACCCCCAAGCAGAATTTTGCAGAGGCCCCATTATTGTCATGGCAACACTGACACGCTCCCTCCCCATGATGTGCCCATCCTGCGACACACACCCCCATGCAGCAAACTTACTTTGTTTGCCGCACTGCCTCCTCTGCAAACCTGGAGGCTGTTACCTTCTGGGCTGAAGTCTCGTGGTGTGGCTGTTATTGCAAGACTTCAGCGCAGGAATTAACAGCACTAGACCTAGAGCAGAGGCAGTACCACAGATAAAGTAGGTTTTCTGTACTAGCACATGTGCAGAACAGGTGCAGATGCACGCACTGACGTCATCATGGGGACCCCCTTCCCACCCCAGGCTCTCCCCATATTGCAGAGGTTGCTTGGGTGGAATTTATGCCACTGTCACTTCTGTACATGGTGTAGATATATCTTATGGAAGTTTTTCAAATTCCTAAAGAGGTCGTCCCTCCCCTATCTCATGCCTATAACATCAGTTCTGGGAGATAAGAAATAGTGAAGAGCCAGAGAATGACTTCTGGCTGAGCGTTTGGACTTGTCAGGTTTTCTCGAAAGTTCTCAGCCGACGATATCTTCTGAGACCACCCTAATCATAACCTGTGCCTTAGAACCAGATAGCAACTGGGTTTTTAAACAGGGTTGGCTTCACCATTAGGCAGACTAGGCAGACACCTGGGGTGGCATGGTTTTACTAGAGGTAGGTCTTGCTAAACAAATCTGATGAATTCTTTTGACTACATGATTAGAGTGCTGGATCAATGAAGATTGCTAGATGTGGGATACTTAGATTTCAGCAAAGCTTTTGATATGATTCTGCATAGGTGACATAAATAAACTGGGCGCCCTTGGGATGGGCCCTAAATTGACTGAGTGGGTTATAAACTGGTTGAGTGAGAGGTGACCGAAGGCAGTGATAAATGGAGCTCACTCTGAGTGGTATGGATCGGTCCTTAACATTTTTGTGAGTGATATTGCAAATGGGCTGTTGGGTAAGGTTTGCTTCTGTGCAGATGATACCAAAGTCTGCAATAGGATAGATACCTTGAAAGATATAGATAATGCGAGGAGGGATCTAACAAAGCTTGAAAAATGGTCTTGAATTTGGAAGCTGAGATTTAATGCTAAAAAATGCAGGGTCATGCATTTGGGATGCAAAAGCCCATGGGAGTGGTACTATATAGGGGGTTAAGAACCTCTGTACATGAAAGACGAGCAGAACCTGGAGGTGAAACATCTGGTGACCAAACAAGTAAAAAAGATGACAGCAAAAGCCATAAGGGTGCCTGGGTGCATAAGAAAAAGAATAGCCAACAGGGAAAAGGAGGTGATAGTACCTTTGTATAAATCTCTAGAAACCACACCTTCAAAGAAGATGGATTTAGTGCAGAAAGCAATTACAAAAATAGTCAGTGGTCTTCTTGAGGACAAGCTTAGAAATCTCAGTATGTATACTTTGGTAGAAGACAGGAGAGAAGAGATATGATCAAGCAGTTTAAATACCTCCATGCATAAATACGCAAAAGGCAGGCTTCTTTCAATTGAAAGGAAGCTCTGCAACAAAGGAGCCTAGAATGAAGGTGAAAGGGGCAGACTCAGGAGTAATCTAAGAAAATATTTTTTTACGTAAAAGGTGGTGGTTGCATGGGATAACTGCCTAAGGAGTTAGGGCCTGATATTCATCTAGATCGGCTATGCGCCCTAGGGCGCACAGCCATCTGTGCCAACCCTTAACCCTAGATATACAATGTCAGGGTCATATGCGGCCCCAGCATTGAATAACTTGTTTGTTGCACATACCCCGGACTGCAGAGGCTAACTGGGTAGCGGCGATATTGCATGCTTCCCGGTTAGCTCCTACAGCTAAAAGATAGGCGAGCTTTTGCTTTGCCTATCTTTTAGCCTCAGGTCGCTAATTGGGCAGCATGCAGTACCGCTAATTGGGAAGCATGCAATATCACCGCGGCCTGGTTATCGACTGCCGCTGCCTCCGCTCCTCCCTGGAACACCCAAGACACGCCCTGATGCTAAGCGGGCAAAACCGCAAAAATAAAATATTTGTGTATACAATAAAACAGTGTTAAAAATTTTTTATTGTATACACAAACATTTTATTTTTGCGGTTTTGCCTGCGTCATTCTGAGACATATACGCATGCGCTGGCGTCTTTTTTAATTCGGCGAGTTGCCGCTGACATTTCGATGCTGCCTCCTTGCCCAGAAGTATTGGCAGTTCACGAATGTAAGTTCTTTTAAATTGCGAAGCATCTACAAATTAATAGGTAGTCTCAGGTTGATATTCATGTAACCGTTTTATATTTGCTAAGACGCTAATTCTACCTTTCAAGGTGGTTGTAACATTTGGCGGTAGATCCTACGGAGATACACAGTAGCGTCTTATGTGGTTTTTCTTCAGTTGTTTACTCGGTGAAGGATGTTTTTACACTTTGGTGAAAATGTTTTTATACAAAAGGCCACTCTATTTGTTTGGCAGACTGTATGGCATGACATGGTTGCATGCCGAAATTTTAAGTTATTAACCTGTTCCACTTCATCGGAAAAAGACTTGCACAGTCAAGATGATAGCCTGTGTGGCGGTTTTTGGGTTACAGAGAGAATTATATTATAAGAATAGACGTCGCTCCTGTATTCATAAGCATGCTGATTACTTAGTATTTACCTAAAATAGAATGATCCTCACGTGGTTGTGGCCCCTATTTTTATAAAAATTATAAAAATTATACTGTAACACCGAAAGTCCACCCTATAGCTTTAAGACACAAAAAGCTGAAGAGTTCGGCACAGACTCTGACAGAAAGGGAGAGAAAAAGCTTCCTAGTTGCTATAGGCAACCAGAGCAGGCTGAGGCACGAGACCTGAAGGCACGCCCAGCCAACAGACACTCCCCAAACACTGAGGGAAACACTCTGCACATGTGCAGGAAAACGCCCATAACTCTGCATAAGAAAGCAGGCAGGCAAGCAGAGTTAGTTCAGGAACGGGCCATAGTTCAGGAACGGGCCACTGTTCAGAAGCAGGCTAGAGAGGAGGATCCTTATTATGCTCGAGTCCAGGAGAGAGAGAATCCAGGAAGAGAGGCTGAATGTGATTCCTGTATGATTTCTGACGAAGGTTTTGAGGACACAGAAGCAGAAAGCATTTGTGAAACCTGGCAGGTTAGAGAGAACCTGAAACCCTTCAACAAAAGGTCAGAGTACTTTCAGCCTAACCCAGTTTATTGTGAGGCCTGGAATAAGAAGCCAAGCAGGGCTGGGAGACAGAGCAGGAAGCCATTCTCCGGCCGTGAGCTTAACTACAGAAAGCCCTTTGCAGTGACGCAGGAGGGATCTCCCAGAGACAGCAGTCAACGGGGAGAGTGCAGAACAGCTGGTAGGAAACCCTTTGCTAATGAAAGCCAGAAGCTTTTAAGATATTCACATCCTTGTGAAAGAGATAGTGAACTGCTTCAGGATATTTGTATGAATGAGGAACCTGAATGTTTGTATGAAAAGCCTGGCAGAAAACTGACAAGAGCAAAGTTTAATAGAAAGTTTGCAAAGCAGTTTTATCAAGGCTCAGATAATTATCTACCCTACCGTGAGGAGAGTATTGAAGAGAGACCAGTCACTGGCTGGAGGAAGTTACAAACTCTCTGCCATAGGGAAGACGAGGCAGTTGAGGAGCCTATGTGTATTGACCAAAATGAATGTTTGTCTTATGATGAAAAGATGGACTGTTCTTTATTGATTACTGAAGAGACCTCTCTACGCTGAAAGCAGATAAGCCTGCTAGAGAGAACAAGTCTGCACAGAGGAAGCTGCCCAGGTGTTTACCTTAATTATCTATTTTGCTTTGTCATTTGATTTGTTAAGCAAGAAAGCTGTACTTTTCTTTAACCATTTGTTTATGCCAGAAGCATGGCTATCTTTTGAGTTTGGAAGTTGTATCATTTTTGGAAATCCAGCAAAACCCCGGGAGGGGAATAAATCCTTGTTTAAACCTGACCCTCAAGTCGCAACTACACTTTCTTTTAATAGAAAGGTCAGGGCCAGTAGTGCACTAAGCTAAATAACACTAGTTTAGCCTCTGCTGGTGACATATAAAATGGCGTAGCACGTTGGATTTTTGAAAAAAAAAAAAAAAGCAATACTACTACCCAAAGTTTTTCAAAAGAGAAACAGATTGGCTGAAGAAGAAAAAAAAAAAACCCACAGCAGCAAAGGAAATCCTGAGAGGAAGAAAATCCTGATACTGAGAGGACATCCACAAGCTGACCGGACGGAGGTGCAGAGAACCTTTCTCAAAATAAGATCCTTCACCGTGCTAAGGTACAAGTGGCTGGGCACGGGTGGTAAGGATTGTGGAGAAAGGGGGAGAGAGATACCTGGATAAAAGCAGATAGGGAGGAAGAACTATATTGTGTGCCGCACTTGGTGGGCCCTCTGTTTTTTTTCTCGCCTATACAGGTATACCGCAAGCGCCAAGATGGATTCAAAAGAAATGATGCAATGGATGGAAGAGCAGTGGAAGGCACAAAGTGAGCTGGCACGACAGGCCCAGGACAGGACTATGGCAGCACTGGCTGCGCAACAAAAGCCCCTGTTGGACTTGGTGACCACGCTACTGCAGCGGACATCCACTACTACGGCTGCGGAGGAAAGTGTACCGGTACCAGCGGCGGTAGGAGTACAACACTATGGTGCATTGGCACTAGGACCTTTACAAAAAAGTGATAACTTTGATGATTATTCGGACGCATTCGAGCGAATCGCTCAGGCGGCTAAGTGGCCCCTAGACCAATGGGCAGTCAGATTCGCCATGTCGTTAACTGGAGAGGCATTGGCGGCCTATAAGGCGATGCCCGCTGGCCTAGTGTCCAGTTACCCAGATGTAAAATTGGCAGTTCAAGATAGGCTAGGTTTAACACCTACACATTATCGCCGACTTTTTAGGGAGGCAAGGCTCTTGCCCCAGGAGACACCTAAAGCTTTAATGCAAAGATTGAAAGGTTTAGCAGCAAAGTGGTTGGCTCCAGAAAGGGCCACGATAGAAACCTTAATGGATGCGGTGCTGCTAGAGCAGTATTTTGAAGCTGTACCCGCCGAAGTAAAAGCTTTCCTGCTGTTACAAAAATGTCAGTCCACTAGAGAAGCAGCGGAAATGACCGAATGCTATTTTGAAGCTGCATTGGCCGGGGCTTCTAGAGATAGTATGATGAGGGTAACCAGCATGGAAAAGATGCCTGGTATAAGGAAAGCTTATGCTTCTACGGTCCCAAAAGAAAATGTAAAAAGCTATAATAAGGTGATAAGATGTTTCCACTGTGGAAAAAATGGTCATGTACATAGGGACTGTAAAGAACACCTAGCCCTTGTATCAGGAAGAGAAATACACGGTGGGGAGGAGTTTATCATAGATGTCCAAGTGGAGGGTATAGATGCGGTAGCACTCCTGGATTCTGGGGCGGACCAGAGTATGGTCTCCCAGGAAATGTGGAAGGCCATTCAGGCCCACAATCCTACCCAGTGGGATAGTACGGATGGACGTGTGAAAGTGCGATGTGTGCATGGTGCTTCCTCTTTTACCCGATATATGACATGAGTGTGAATGGGTTGAATACCAAAGGAAAGGTACACATGGCAGTTGTCCCCCGACTTCCCTTTAAGGTGGTCCTAGGCCGTGACTGGCCCCCATTTAAGGAGGAATTGGGGAAAGGCCTCGAGGGGAAAGTAGGCCCCGAAGAACCACTAAGGGGAGGGGTATCGTCCGAAGCCCACATAACTGAAGCCATTGCACAAAAGATCCCAAGTGCTTTATTTGGGAAACCGCGGGTGGAAGGGAAACCCCCAGTTAAAAAAGGGTTTGTGTTGCACTTCACAAAAACATCCCAGCAGGTAAAGAGTCCCCAAAGAGCTACCGAAGCCTCAGCGGGCTATGACCTATTCAGCAATGAGGATACAGTAGTCCCCAAGAGAGGGAAAGCCCTCGTTGATACCGGGTTGAGCATTCAAATCCCCGAAGGATGTTATGGCCGCATAGCACCGCGGTCTGGCCTAGCGGTCAATCATTCAATTGACATTGGGGCAGGGGTAATAGACCCGGATTATCGGGGGGTGGTCAAGGCCCTACTGTTTAACTTCGGGGAAGAGGATTTCATAATAAAAAGGGGTGAAAGAATAGCCCAGTTGATATGTGAACGGGTGGGCTTCCCGGTATTATTAGAGACATCCTCATTAACCTCTACAGGCCGTGGGTCTGGGGGGTTTGGCTCCACAGGCAGAAAAGATGTTAAGGGCTTAGCAGCCATCGCTGAGGAAAGGAAAGAGGAGGACTTAGGCCCTCAGCCCTCAGATTGGAGGGAACAACCCGAAATACGTACAGGTACTGACCTGTCTGAACATCAGCAGGCAGAGTTAGCCCGGCTATTAAGGAAATTCTCCGATGTCTTGACAGCGGTGCCCGTGAAACACGCCTGGTAGCCCATGAGGTCATCACAGTTCCGGGGAAAATTATTAGACAACGCCCCTATAGGTTGCCAGAGGCGAAGCAAAACGAGGTCATTGCCCAAGTCAAGGAAATGGTGGAAATGGGGGTGATCGAGGAATCTCATAGTCCTTGGTCTAGCCCAATAGTCCTCGTCCCAAAACCGGATGGCTCCCTTCGTTTTTGTATTGATTTTAGGCAGATCAATGCGATCTCACAGTTTGACGCATACCCCATGCCAAGAATCGACGATCTGTTAGATCGGTTAGGGCAGGCCCGGTTTCTAACAACCCTCGACTTAACCAAGGGCTATTGGCAAATCCCTTTGACGAGGGATTCGAAGCCAAAAACAGCTTTCTCCACCCCCTTAGGCCTATACCAATTTAGGCGTATGCCATTTGGGCTACAGGGCGCAGCGGCAACGTGCCAGCATCTTATTGACCAGGTCCTAAGGCCACATCAAGAGTACGCGTTGGCCTATATGGATGACGTTATTATCCATAGCGGCACCTGGCTAGAACACCTATCACGGATAGAGGCGGTATTAAACGCCATCCGAAAAGCGGGTCTCACTTTGAACCCCAAAAAATGTCTTTTTGCGGCTAAAGAAGCCAAATACCTGGGTCATTTAGTTGGGAATGGGATAGTGAAACCTCTAGCAGACAAAATAGAGAGTGTCCGGAACTTCCCACGACCGGTAGAAAAGAAGCATGTCCGCAGCTTCTTGGGCCTAATCGGCTACTACCGACTATTTATCACCAGGTTTGCGGAGGAGAGCAGCCTTTTTACGGACATGATTAGGAAAAATGCCCCAAATAAGGTGCATTGGACTCCCGAGGCCGAGGAGAGTTTTATCTCTCTTAAAGAGAAGTTGTGTAAAGCTCCTGTATTAAAGGGAGTTGACTTCCGGCTTCCTTTCATTATCCAGACAGACGCTTCTGAGACTGGACTGGGGGCAGTTATGTCCCAGAAATTTGATGGTGTAGAACACCCGATTACCTACTTAAGTAGGAAACTGTCCAATGCGGAGCGGAAGTATTCTACTGTAGAAAGGGAATGCTTAGCCATCAAATGGGCGGTAGAAAGCATTGCGATATTATGTGACAGGGCGAAAATTTATATTAATAACAGATCATGCACCGTTAAAATGGCTGAGCCAAATGCGCAACAATAATGCACGACTGACGCGCTGGCACTTGGCTTTGCAAGCTTTTAGTTTTGAGGTACAGCACCGTGCAGGGAAGCTGCATGGTAATGCGGATGCTTTGAGCAGAATTACGCGCTGTCCGACGGGGACGTCAGCAGCTCGTAATGTCTTAAGAAGGGGGATGTGTAACACCGAAAGTCCACCCTATAGCTTTAAGACACAAAAAGCTGAAGAGTTCGGCACAGACTCTGACAGAAAGGGAGAGAAAAAGCTTCCTAGTTGCTATAGGCAACCAGAGCAGGCTGAGGCACGAGACCTGAAGGCACGCCCAGCCAACAGACACTCCCCAAACACTGAGGGAAACACTCTGCACATGTGCAGGAAAACGCCCATAACTCTGCATAAGAAAGCAGGCAGGCAAGCAGAGTTAGTTCAGGAACGGGCCATAGTTCAGGAACGGGCCACTGTTCAGAAGCAGGCTAGAGAGGAGGATCCTTATTATGCTCGAGTCCAGGAGAGAGAGAATCCAGGAAGAGAGGCTGAATGTGATTCCTGTATGATTTCTGACGAAGGTTTTGAGGACACAGAAGCAGAAAGCATTTGTGAAACCTGGCAGGTTAGAGAGAACCTGAAACCCTTCAACAAAAGGTCAGAGTACTTTCAGCCTAACCCAGTTTATTGTGAGGCCTGGAATAAGAAGCCAAGCAGGGCTGGGAGACAGAGCAGGAAGCCATTCTCCGGCCGTGAGCTTAACTACAGAAAGCCCTTTGCAGTGACGCAGGAGGGATCTCCCAGAGACAGCAGTCAACGGGGAGAGTGCAGAACAGCTGGTAGGAAACCCTTTGCTAATGAAAGCCAGAAGCTTTTAAGATATTCACATCCTTGTGAAAGAGATAGTGAACTGCTTCAGGATATTTGTATGAATGAGGAACCTGAATGTTTGTATGAAAAGCCTGGCAGAAAACTGACAAGAGCAAAGTTTAATAGAAAGTTTGCAAAGCAGTTTTATCAAGGCTCAGATAATTATCTACCCTACCGTGAGGAGAGTATTGAAGAGAGACCAGTCACTGGCTGGAGGAAGTTACAAACTCTCTGCCATAGGGAAGACGAGGCAGTTGAGGAGCCTATGTGTATTGACCAAAATGAATGTTTGTCTTATGATGAAAAGATGGACTGTTCTTTATTGATTACTGAAGAGACCTCTCTACGCTGAAAGCAGATAAGCCTGCTAGAGAGAACAAGTCTGCACAGAGGAAGCTGCCCAGGTGTTTACCTTAATTATCTATTTGCTTTGTCATTTGATTTGTTAAGCAAGAAAGCTGTACTTTTCTTTAACCATTTGTTTATGCCAGAAGCATGGCTATCTTTTGAGTTTGGAAGTTGTATCATTTTTGGAAATCCAGCAAAACCCCGGGAGGGGAATAAATCCTTGTTTAAACCTGACCCTCAAGTCGCAACTACACTTTCTTTTAATAGAAAGGTCAGGGCCAGTAGTGCACTAAGCTAAATAACACTAGTTTAGCCTCTGCTGGTGACAATACATTGCTATACGCTACAGTAATAAATCATAATTTACATCGGCATCTTCATCTTTTTAAATGATATCATTCCTCAGGGTTTGTCTTTGCATATCATGATGGCCTGGTATGTTTCTAACTAATAACACTTTCAAAGCTTGAACCAATTAATGAATTCTTTAAATGTAATTAGTTTTTCAATACATAACTTTCTTTTTTTCATTTAATTTGCAGTTACAGAAGGTTGTTTAACTTTCAGTGCAACAAATTAATCTTAGTGATGTATCCCTATTACGTTTTTAAGGTAATTTTTCACTCCTGCTCCTGGTCCTCCATCTCTTTTGTTTTTCTCCATGCTGAACTGACACATTTATTTGTATTATTGTTTTCATTTATGTGGTGATAATGGTACTTACAACATGTTTTTTAAGTATTACATGTTTTTTAAGTATTTATTGTTTTTATCTAATTTATTAGCTTTTGTTTAATATCTGTTCGTCACTAATGTTTTACATAAACAATATGTTATTTTATTTGAGTTTTGAAAGGGAGCTTTGTTTTAGCATTTAATAGTTTTTATGTCTCATACGTTTAGACTATTAAATGTCTTAGTGTGATACATATTGATATATGATTTCGCTTATGAGTTGATGAACAGCAGTTTTTGTTTCTTATACATATTATATATATTATTTATTTATTATTGTGTTCTAACAGTTTTATAATTATGCATTTAGTTTATTTATGTTTTTATGTTTGTGTCTTAATTTATTTATAATGTGTTTTTAGTATGAGGTGAGCCAACCCCTGAAGAAGATTATCGAAACACGGCCTGTGTCGGGTCAGGTCTTCCTTTTACATATATGGATCAATAAAGTATTGGTGAGAGTTCACACCTGCCTACGTTTTATACTGTTTGCTGGTTGCCTGCATGGCAGTGTGCTGCTTTGTCTTGGTGTGTACTCAGCGACACTAACCATGTAAATGCCTTTCAAATATCGGGCCCTTAGTGGAGACGAGGACTGTAACTGAATTGAAGAAAGCATAGGACAAGCAGAGCAGATCTCTAAAAGAGAGGGAGAGATTAGAGTTTAGTGGTTGGTACGATTGCAGGGCTAGCCCAACCATCAGGCAAAACTAGGAAGCTGCCTACAGCTGCAATTTCTGAGGAGTGGCAGTGTTATAGCAAACGCTGTGAAAAGCTCTTATTCAATCACTCACCCACAGAAGGAAAACTCTCAGACAGGCTGGAATGCAAACAGGATCTTTAATGTGCACACAGGATCAGACAGAGAGCCGGTACCCTCCACAAAAGGTCTGAGCCCCGAGGGACGGCCTACAATGCCTTATATACAGTACAGTTTTAAACTCATTCTACAATCCCTTTTGCCACAGGTATTTCCTGCCCACCAATCAGCAGCCCCTGGGGAAGGTACCTGGGTGTCTACTGAAATCTCAATGCCTTCTCTTAGCAGGCCGATTACCTCATGGCTTGGGGGAAGGGCTACCTACAGCTAGACCTCATGGCTTGCCGCATGGCTTGGGGGAAGGGCTACCTACAGCTAGACCTCATGGCTTGCCGCATGGCTTGGGGGAAGGGCTACCTACAGCTAGACCTCATGGCTGCCTCATTCCCCCCTTTTTAAGTAGGACCTCAACCGCTAGAAGCGGTTGAGGGCTGTATTTGGGACAGGGCCATGACAGTGGTAACCACCTTGCGTTCTACCAGGGTATCAAGGGTGGTGGTCATGAAGCGGTAAAGAATAGGGATATAACATGGCAGAATGGCACATAGCAGTAAATGAAAAGAACCCCTACCACTGGGATTTTTAGTCCCCCTGGCCAACTGAACCACTTCATAAACCACCCAGGACCCATGGACAGGTAACTAGATCACTTAGGTCTTGGATAGGGTGTTCAATGGAAACACTTGCATCAGTGAGTTTAAAACAACACATACCCTATACCCTCTATAGCAACTCCTGCACAACGTTTTTGTTCCGTGTGCAAAAGTTGCTGTTCTGACTGTAAAAGGTTGCAGGGCCTGCAGAGGCCTCTTCCCTTTGGGACAAAGGAGGGCCGTGTGCAAAAAGTCTGCAGAGGCTTCTTTCCTTTGGGGCAAAGGCTCTTTCCCTGGGATCCACCCTTATCAGCATATTAATGGCTTTTTATTCTTGCTAGTGTTGAGTCATTCTGGCTGCACCCTGCCATTCCCTTTGCTTCATTAATCACTGGCACTGTAATCTTCAGGGCATATGAGTACTTTGTATCACCAGCTTTGTTTGGCCTGTTTAACCTGTTCAGGCCTGGCATGTCTTTTCTTGTGCTGGGTCCATTTTCTGTGCACTTTCAGGCCTGACCTGTTTCTTAGCTAGGTCCATTCTCTGTGCACTTCTGTTCAGAGTATGGTTCCCCTGGCTTTACTCTTGTTGTGCTGGGCTCTGGGTACTCATTTTCTTAGCCCACATGCTTTTTCCGTGCCATCATAATGTATTACAGCCTCAGGCAAGGATGCAGCCATACTAGACATACCTATCAGCCAATTTCCCTTCAGTCCCAATTTTTCTTTTTTCTTTCTTGTTTATGGGGGAAAGGTAATCCCACTACGGGCAATGGACAAGCAACCATTTGAGACAGATATTGAGACAGATAGGGGTCATCAGAAAAGCAGCTTCTGGTACTGTTCCCTATAGACAACATACATTGTAATATCATTTTCTTGCAGCTGGTCAATAATATTGAAAACACATAACATGAAAGTATGTCAAAAGCAGCAGTGCTTAATAATGTGATAAAGAAAGCTCTGAGAATAGTACAGCAAAATCTTGAGCTGGTGTGGGTATTGCAGTTGCTGAAGCCGAAATGGCTTGTAGATTTCCGTTACTTTCTAAGAAAACAATATTAAAAGGATAACAATACAATCGTTCACAGAAGCCCCCAAAACCCCCCCAGTCAGTCCAACAGTTCTTTTTCCTGCCTCTCAGCAGTTCCCCAGGACCTCGCAGTGTGCTTCACCTTTCTCTGAAGTTCAAGTTCTGTCTTTCAAAATTTAAACCTTCCATTTTCATAGGCAGACACCCTGGCCTGTCTCCAATGTGTCACACTGGTCCAGATAGGGACTCCTTCACATATCTCAGCGGTGGGCAGCTCTGAGTTCTCGGGATGGTCTGTTCCATCTGGATCCCGGACACCTCCCTTGTCTTGTGTTACGATTTGGACATTCATTCTTCCAATGTCCCTCCTCTTTGCAGTAGGCACATTGATTGGGGGCTAGGGGAAACCTCGGCCCCCCGTATCCGCGGCCTCGCCCTCGCCCTCGTTCTTCCGTGCTGAACAAAGTAGGAAGCAGTTGTCTAGTGTCCGACCAGGCAGGCTGGTGTGTTTGTATACTACTGGTCATAGGGTCTGTCAGTTCTTGGGGCTTTTCAGTATAGGAAGCATAATGGGTTTTTCCAGTTCAACAGGTCCGTAGTGGAGATAGGGACATAAATCAGGCTGGATGGTCCCAGTGTCACATGCCCAGCAGCATCAAGGTACAGGAGCCCCTGTACTTGTCGTAATGGCATTTGGAGATCATGCGACTGCAGGTAGTAGGCCCTCGGGGTGGACGATTCAAGCTCAGCCTGTGTGCTCTCAGGGGAGGAAATGGTGGAACTGGAGGTGGTACCAGGAGTGTGAGGGGTGGAGGATGTGGGAGGGGAATCTGAAGACAATGGGCTGGAATCCACAGAATATTCCCTAAATCTGTCCCCACCCACCCCAAGAGGAGGTCTTCCTGACTCTTCAGCTAGGGGCGGACCCTGCAGTGGTGCAGATGGGACATGAGGTTGAAGCAGAGGGAGAGCGTGGAGGAATGTCTGGAGGGTCCCGCCCCTGGTAGATAGAGGCGGGTGTCCATCCCTTTTGGCGACCACTGGCCACCACCATTATTCTACACTGATCCTCGTGACAGCGCTGGAACCATCTTGGTCTGAGCTGGCATATGGCCAACCATGAATCAATATAGGGGAACTGGTCAGGGCGCTCTTTTTCAACAATTTGATGGAGCAAAGACACAGTGGACAGGTCAGTGGACCCTGGGGAGGCCATAACTTAACTAAGGCTGGCCATTCCCTCTCACACAAAAAGGATAATCTGGAGGCGGAGAGAGGTACCCCATAATCCTCTCTAAACCCAGATTTAAAATTGTGAAGCATGCACTGTAGGGGCGTTTTTTCTTTTGACTTTCCTAACCCCATGTTCTAATTCTAGTTCAATAACTAAGTACAGTATACAATGTGGATCAGATCTTCTAACCTAATCTCAATTCGGGGAAAAATGCAATTTACAGTAAGAGAAAAAGGAAAAAATGCAATTTACAATACAGATCCTATCTAGACTTAATCCAGGAAAAATAATACAATTTACAATACAGACCCTATCTAGTCCTAATTCAGGAAAAATAATACAATTTACAATACGGACCCTATCTAGTCTTAATTCAAACACAAAATTTTTTACAATATAGGTCCTGGCAATTTACAATAATATATACACTCAGATTGGATTTAGATAAGAGTTAAAAATATAAGCTAGCTATTCTTAAAATGTCCACCAGATGGAGCTCCAGAATCACTAACCATGAGGAATAGTAGTAAATACAGCTAATGTCCACTAGATGGAGCTCCAGAATCGCTTTATGTATATTGCAGTGTAGCTTACACGTGGTCTTTTCAAGATGGCCGCCTTCACGTGCGTTCCACACCGGATTTCAGCTCTGCACACCTCCGGACACGACTCAGCAGTTCCTGAAATGTGGTCCTTGCAAGATGGCGGCCTCCTCGTGCGTTCCACACCGGCTCACTCTCCACTCACAGATGAGGAAAGAAGGAAAGTGATGGACATCTAGGTTTTCTCCTTTAATGATTCTGTTTTTGCTGATTCTGGGCTTAAAGGGAAAAACAGGGATAGGCATCGGGGCAGCACAAATTAACATCGGGGCACAAGGGGAGCATGGGGACAGCACAGATTAATATCGGGGCACAAGGAGAGCATGGAGACAGCACAAATTAATATCGGGGCACAAGGAGAGCATGGAGACAGCACAAACCAACATCGGGGCACAAGGAGAGCATGGAAACAGCACAAATCAACATCGGGGCACAAGGAGAACATGGAGACAGCACAAATCAACATCGGGGCACAAGGGGAGCATGGAGACAGCACAAATCAATATCGGGGCACAAGGAGAGCATGGAGACAGCACAAATTAATATCGGGGCACAAGGAGAGCATGGAAACAGCACAAATCAACATCGGGGCACAAGGAGAGCATGGAGACAGCACAAATTAATATCGGGGCACAAGGAGAGCATGGAGACAGCACAAATTAATATCGGGGCTCATGGAGACAGCACAAATCAACATCGGGGCACAAGGAGAGCATGGAGACAGCACAAATTAATATCGGGGCACAAGGAGAGCATGGAGACAGCACAAATCAACATCGGGGCACAAGGAGAGCATGGAGACAGCACAAATCAATATCGGGGCACAAGGAGAGCATGGAGACAGCACAAATCAACATCGGGGCACAAGGAGAGCATGGAGACAGCACAAATTAATATCGGGGCACAAGGAGAGCATGGAAACAGCACAAATCAACATCGGGGCACAAGGAGAGCATGGAGACAGCACAAATTAATATCGGGGCACAAGGAGAGCATGGAGACAACACAAATCAATATCGGAGCACAAGGAGAGCATGGAGACAGCACAAATCAACATCGGGGCACAAGGAGAGCATGGAAACAGCACAAATCAACATCGGGGCACAAGGAGAGCATGGAGACAGCACAAATTAACATCGGGGTACAAGGAGAGCATGGGAGCCCACAAGCAGAAAGGAAAGAAGAGAAGCAGCGATCTATTCTTTATCTCAGGTATGTTTAACTTATCAAGTGCTATATTTTGGTTACTTTTAGAAGTTTTTGGCAGCGCTTTTAAAAGATTCTTAAGAGTGGTAATACTAATATCCTAGGCCAGTGATGGCTAACCTTTTTGAGCCCGAGTGCCCAAACTGCCGCACAAAACCAAAGAATTTCCTCAAAGTGCCAGCACGTCAATTAAAGCCCCATTTGCATAAGGTGCTTCATTTGCATAAATATTTGCATAATGTTACCATACACTAACTTTTAGTAAACATGCCTCTTAATGAGTATATGGATAAAGAAAGACTAAAAGGTTTCTACATTACTATAATCCAGTACCAACCGCCAGGCACATTAGGAACTACTACAAACGCTGCCCATTTAGAACCCATAGCAAACCCGCCGTATCCTAACAGCACTACCAGGACTCACAAAGCACCATACTCTACCTATCAAAAGGCAACACTGCAAATATTAAACCAATACATCTCAGAGAACAACAATACATGACCTACTGGGGAAAGAACAAGTGGCAATGTCAAATAGGAATTATATAAACAGAATACCTCAGCTCAGTTACACATGCAGAACAGACCATCACCAAACAAGGAATCACAATTTAGAAACAGGAAGACAATAATTAAACTGGGAACCCCAAAAGCCAAACTTGGAATATACAACAACACTGTAGAAATAAAACTATATATTAATTTCCTCTTGTACTAAACAAAGCGCAAAAATTAATGATGCACATTTCCCAGAGCTGACATATTCCAGTTAATAAATTCAAAATAAAGAGATATTTTTCTACCTTTTGTGCATTTTTTTTCAGTTGCAATTGTTCCAGCCACTTTCTTCTGGTTTCTTCGTGTCTTCTGCTAACTCTCCATCTGCTGTCCATTTGTCCTTTCTTCTGTCTTCTTGTTTTTTTTTTCCATTCTCTCTCTACATCTGCTTTAACATACTAATCTTTCTCCTTTGGCTCTTTCCTCATTCCTATTTCATCTACTCAAAATTTACCCCTCCATCCTCAATCCCCACTTACTCTCCCAATACCCGGCCAATTGTAGATTTTTTATCCCCACACAAAATATTTTTCCCCTCTCCATTTTACTCTCCCAGCCCCATCCCATTCTAATCCTCCCCCAACACCAGCTCCCTTCTAGTTCCAGCCTCACCCAGCATCCATTCCCTTCTAGTCCTGCATCAGCCCATTTCCAGTCCTAGCAGCCCCCAACCCAATACCAGTCCTATCCCCCCCCTCATCAACCCACTTCCAGTCCTAACCCCCCATCACCCCATTTTCAGTTTAAGCCCCCCCCTATAACCCATTACCAGTCCTAACCCCCCACTTCCAGTCAGCCCCCCATAGCCCATTGCCAGTCCTAACCCCCCATCAGCCCACAGTCCATTACCAGTCCTAACCCCATCAGCCCACCTCAAGTCCTAACCCCTCCCCATCAGCCCATTTCTTGTCCCAGCCCCCCATAGCCCATTATCAGTCCTAAACCCCCCCATAGCCCATTACCAGTCCTAACCCCATCAGACCACCTCCAGTGTTAACCCCCCATCAGCCCATTTCCAGTCCTAACCCCACCCAACAGCCCACCTCAAGTCCTAACCCCTCCCCATCAGCCCATTAGCAGTCCTAACCCCCCTAGCCCATTAGCAGTCCTAACCCCCCTCTCTAGCCCATTAGCAGTCCTAACCCCCCCATAGCCCATTACCAGTACTCACCCCCATCACCCCATTTACAGACAGCCCCCTCCAGCCCACAGCACATTAGCAGTCCTAACCCCCCCTCGCCCATTAGCAGTCCTAACCCCCCCTCCTAGCCCATTAGCTGTCCTAACCCCCCCCAGCCCATTAGCAGTCCTAACCCCCCAGCCCATTAGCAGTCCTAACCCCCCCTCCTTGCCCATTAGCTGTCCTAACCCCCCCTCCTAGCCCATTAGCAGTCCTAACCCCCCCCTAGCCCATTAGCAGTCCTAACCCCCCCCCCTCTCTAGCCCATTAGCAGTCCTAACCCCCCCCCCATAGCCCATTACCAGTCCTAACCCCCCATCACCCCCTTTCCAGACAGCCCCCATCAGCCCACAGCCCATTAGCAGTCCTAACCCCCCTAGCCCATTAGCAGTCCTAACCCCCCCCTCCTAGCCCATTAGCAGTCCTAACCCCCCCAGCCCATTAGCAGTCCAAACCCCCCCAGCCCATTAGCAGTCCTAACCCCACCCCCTGCCCATTAGCAGTACTAACCGCGCATCACCCCTTTTGCAGACAGCCCCCATCAGCCCACAGCCCATTAGCAGTCCTAACCCCCCCTAGCCCATTAGGAGTCCTAACCCCCCCCCCCCTCCTAGCCCATTAGCAGTCCTAACCCCCCCCCAGCCCATTAGCAGTCCTAACCCCCCCCTAGCCCATTAGCAGTCCTAACCCCCCCTCCTAGCCCATTAGCAGTCCTAACCCCCCTAGCCCATTAGCAGTCCTAACCCCCCCTCCTAGCCCATTAGCAGTCCTAACCCCCCCAGCCCATTAGCTTTCATAACCCCCCCCTCCTAGCCCATTAGCAGTCCTAACCCCCCCCTAGCCCATTAGCAGTCCTAACCCCCCCAGCCCATTAGCAGTCCTAACCCCCCCTAGCCCATTAGCAGTCCTAACCCCCCCTCTCTAGCCCATTAGCAGTCCTAACCCCCCCCCCATAGCCCATTACCAGTCCTAACCCCCCATCACCCCATTTCCAGACAGCCCCCATAAGCCCACAGACCATTTGCAGTCCTAACCCCCCCTCGCCCCTTTGCTGTCCTAACCCCCCCCCCTCCTAGCCCATTAGCAGTCCTAACCCCCCCAGCCCATTAGCAGTCCAAACCCCCCCCAGCCCATTAGCAGTCCTAACCCCCCCCTGCCCATTAGCAGTCCTAACCCCCCATCACCACCCCATTTCCAGACAGCCCCCATCAGCCCCCAGCCCATTAGCAGTCCTAACCCCCCCTAGCCCATTAGCAGTCCTAACCCCCCCCTCTCTAGCCCATTAGCAGTCCTAACCCCCCCCATAGCCCATTACCAGTCCTAACCCCCCATCACCCCTTTCCCGACAGCCCCCCTCAGCCCAACGCCCATTAGCAGTCCTAACCCCCCTAGCCCATTAGCAGTCCTAACCCCCCCCCTCCTAGCCCATTAGCAGTCCTAACCCCCCCCTCCTAGCCCATTAGCAGTCCTAACCCCCCCCCTAGCCCATTAGCAGTCCTAACCCCCCCCCCCCCCCCCCCCGGCAAATTTAAAAAACAGAAAAAGCGGGCTCGGGCTGCTGCCGCGGACGCGGCAGATTGCTGTGTCCGGGGGGGCCCCCTCCGCCCTTTAAGCCCCTCTGCACGGGCTTTCATATGCGCGTGGGAGACTGGGTCTCCCTCGCGTCTCTGTTAAGCCCGCAGGGGCTAATGGGAAATTCCCCATCAGTCCCTCGCGTCTAAAGGGGCTGATGGGAAATTTCCCATTAACCCCTGCGGGCTTAACAGAGACGCGAGGGAGACGCTGTCTCCCTCGCGAATCTGAAAGCCCTTGCAGAGGGGCTTAGCGGGCGGAGGGGGCCCCGCGGGACACTGCATGCTGCCGCGTCCGCGGCACCAGCCAGAGCCCGCTTTTTCTTTTTTTGCGGACCTTCACGCGTGCCAGCTGCAAGGCCTTCGCGTGCCACAGCTGGCACGCGTGCCATAGGTTCGCCATCGCTGTCCTAGGCAATTTTTCTTCAATATCTTTGGCAGCGCTGCACTTTAAATACCTTTCAAAGGGGCCCAAGGTAGCAGAATTAATTCATACTACAGTTAATTATCTTACTGGTCCACAAAAAGGACTCTGATTTTATCTTACTGGTCCACAAAAGGACTCTGATTTACTGGACGAAACGATGGCTTCAGAAACCCCCCCTCCCCCCCCCCGGGGTCCCTACTAGGACCGTTCGTGCGGGTGATCGGGCCGCTACAGGTTCCTAGAATTTACTAGGAATTACAGACGGAGTACAGAAAGTAGCAGTACTCACCAGAGCTCTGATCAGACAGGTAGTTTGGATGCCAGTCTATCCAGCCGGTTTTCAATCGGGGATTCAGCCGCAGGGACCAACCGCCCAGACAAATCAAGGTATCCTTCCGAGCACAAGGTGGCCCGGGGCGCCAAGGACCGTTAATCACCTGGAGGGGTCGGTCCCTGACCGGTGGAGGCCCTGATCCTGCAAAAAGCAGTAGTCTTCCCACTGTGGGTGTGATGAGAGAGGCTTTTCTTTCAATTTCCTGGCCAATGCACCAAAATGTTATAGCAAACGCTGTGAAAAGCTCTTATTCAATCACTCACCCACAGAAGGAAAACTCTCAGACAGGCTGGAATGCAAACAGGATCTTTAATGTGCACACAGGATCAGACAGAGAGCCGGTACCCTCCACAAAAGGTCTGAGCCCCGAGGGACGGCCTACAATGCCTTATATACAGTACAGTTTTAAACTCATTCTACAATCCCATTTGCCACAGGTATTTCCTGCCCACCAATCAGCAGCCCCTGGGGAAGGTACCTGGGTGTCTACTGAAATCTCAATGCCTTCTCTTAGCAGGCCGATTACCTCATGGCTTGGGGGAAGGGCTACCTACAGCTAGACCTCATGGCTTGCCGCATGGCTTGGGGGAAGGGCTACCTACAGCTAGACCTCATGGCTTGCCGCATGGCTTGGGGGAAGGGCTACCTACAGCTAGACCTCATGGCTGCCTCAGCAGCAGCAGTCAAATCAAAGAGCGGCAGCTGTCAAAGCAAAACAATAGATCCTGACAGATAAACAAACTCAGAGCCATCCGCATATTCTTTTATCTGCAGGGCTGGTGGGCACACACATACCTACAAAGTAAAGTTACATTTTTAGGATTATTGTTTGAGGTGTGGTGTTCGAATGATCAAGATTATTAAATGTAATTATCAAAATCTTTGGGGGCAGCGTAAGGGTGGCCGACCTGGGTGGATGGCTTTGTGTGCCACTGCTTTGTTGCCTGCGGCAGGCCATGTGCTTCAGCACACATGACCTGCCGCTTCTGATCCCCCTCCGATGCAACTTACTGTTGGGGGGGGGTCAGAAGCGGCAGGCCATGCTTGCCAAAGCACATGGCCTGCCACGGGCAACAAAGAAGTGGCACAAAGTTGCCGCTGTCACCACCCATCTCCCCCCCCCCCCCAAGACAGAGTCGGCAGCAGCAGGGGGTGGCGGCACAGCGGTGGTTTCTGCTTGGGGAGGCTGAAACCCTTGGGCCGGCCCTGACCAGCCCTGTTGATGGGCAGACTGGATAGACAATAAGGTCTTTATCTGCAGTCATTTTCTATGTTTCTATTATGTAATTGGCATCATTGATTTCAATGGAACTACAAATATCACACTGCTTTAGGTCCAGGATATAAGTTCAAAACCAGGACAGGCTACAGAAGGATCCATCCTGGAACTAGGTAAGTTGGTAGCTCTATAGGAGGGAGCCACTGGAAAAGCAGCAACTTTTTCCATCATGCTAAAATAGAGTTTGGCAACACTGATTTGACTCCAGGCTACAAGAAAGTAGGGAGAGCCAGTCCTGGTTTTCCACATAATTATAAAGCATCGGGTGAAATTGGCAATACAGAAAATTAAACGTGACCTGATGATACTGTGTGATGGGCGGTATATCAAATTTGGAATAAACCATAACCATAGAGACCATTGTATCTCATTCATTATAGCCGGAGCCCGGAGACTCCTTCCCACTCTCATTCGAGCACGCGCTGGCTCGGTCATTGGTGCACAGAGCTGATGACGTCACAGCTAGCCGGCCAACAGCCATTTGTAGCACGTGATGTCATTGTGTCAGTGGGAAGCTTCAGATTTCTGCTGTAGTGGATAGAGCCTCAGTGTTCCAATCGCTTGTGACCTCACAGCAAGCGGAAGTGTCGCTGAGGTAAAGATGGCTCCCGCGGAGCTCCGAGGCCTAAAGGGTGTCGTCTGGAAGAGTAAGTTCCGGGCGTGACCAAACCGCCCGTGTCAGCATCTGGAGCTGAGAGACGCCGGTGCTGGAAGCATGTCGGCGGGGAAGGGCTGTGTGGGAGCTCGGGGTTGCAGCGTTATGTCGTCTGTAGCTGTAGGGAGGGACCTACTGGAGGACGCTTGTTCAGCTCTATCCCGCCCCTTCCAGGAGTAGGCCAGTCGTATGCTCAGCCGGCCGGGGCTGAAATGGGGAGGGGAGGTTCGCAGCCTTTTCTTACTTTTCAAGTAGAGTCCCAGTAGCTCTGACAATGGTGATGCATCGTCAGAGCCGGTCTCGTTTTCTGGGGTCGGAGCTGTAAGATCCTGCTGCTTGAGCACAGGCTTATCAGTTTTGTATCGGAGAGTCTTTCCTTTTAATAGAATGCCTGTATTGGTGATGTGTCAGATTCACTGGGGTAGAATTTTATGGGTTAAATGCTGGAGACTAAAAAATGTAAAAAGCAAAACACTGGGCGAGTTTAAGCTAAAAGTTAAAGCTGCAGCTTCCTACCCATAAGAAGCTTTCTTGCTTCTGTGCTGTCTGCAGACAGCTTATGGAAATCTGCAACTTTTTGACCTGACATAATGCTTGGACAATGGCGTTATTGCATGTTCCATTTTATGCAGTGGACCTTGCGATTTGTAAGACTGATTGGTATGTGATACAAACGCATATGGCTAATGATGCTGTTGAGGGCTGAAGCTGACCTAGTTTTTCAGAAGTGTGGAAAAGTAACTGTTATAGGCAGGGCTGGGCCGTTCACTAGGTAAGCTAAGCGGCTGCCTAGGGCAGCTGACCCAGATGGGCAGCTTTGTTGCCTGTGACAGGCCATGTGATATGGCCTGCCACTTCTGATCCCCCTCTAACACAACTTACGGGGGGGAGGGGGTCAGAAGTGGCAGACCCTGTGTGCTGTGAAACACAACCTGTTGCGAGCAACAAAGCATTGGCACAAAGCCATTGCTTTTAAAACATTGCCGTATTGCTGCTGCCACCTGCCCCCCCCCCCCCCCCCAGTTGGAATCGGTGGCAGCGAGGGGCAGTGACATAGCTTGGCAAAGTGTGGCTTGGCATGGGGGAGGAGGGAAACACAGCTGGGGTTTCTGCCTGGGGCAGCAGAAACCTTTCGGCCGGCCCTGGTTACAGGAATAGGTTCCTGAGGAGATAGAATATTATAGAAACATAGAAAATTGTCTCAGATAAAGGCCATACAGATTATCCAGTCTGCCCAGTGCTCATACATACCAACTGTTCAGTAGTACAATCTCTTCCTTTGGACAGTTTCTCCAGATGGGTTAATTTTATGCATGCCATGACAGTAATGAACCTCGCTCTTAAACCCCAGAGTATGTGCAGTACTGTAAGTCTCTCAGATTTACTGCTAACACTCGGCATCATTCAAAAGAGCCGCCCTCTGGAGTTTCTAAGATGTAACATGTATAGGCAACTACACAAGGTGCAAGTGGAAATTCTTCTTAATCAGGCCCATGGCTCCCAATATGATGGGAAATATTTGTGTATCTTTTTGCCACATTTTGTCTCCTTGTCAGATCTTAGGTGCTTGTCCCATGCATTCTTAAATTTGAATACTGTTTTCACCACCTGCACTTCCAGTAAGTGAGCTGTTCCACATATCGCCACCCTACCTGTAATATTTCTTCAGATTGCTTCTAAATCAATACACTGACTCTCATCCTGTGATCTTTCTTTTCTGTTTAAAGAGGCCTACCTTATATGTAGGTGTTTCTCTGTCAGATCTAATCAGTAATGACCATCTTTAATACCATATGGTGCTAATAATAGAAGCATCTCCACATGTAAGTAGCAGAAATACATGGAGATTGCAATACATGTATAAATGTGATTTTAGAAAGCTGCTAGTTACATGTAGAGAAACGCACTACCTTAAAAATCCATTGGGGTGTGGGTAGGGCATGACCTGGGCAGGACAAAAACCTTCATGTGCATTCTCTATTTTAGAAAGAAAATCCATGTCTATGTCTAAAAATTTCCACATGAGAATTTACACCTGCTCTGAGACACACAAAGACCCTTACAAAGTGCTCATTTTGGCCAGCGCTTTACCTGATTGACGTGTATAGAACAGAGACTATGGAGGACACTGTGTGAAATTGCAATGAGTCAGAGAATATTGTGCTGTATCAATGTGAATGAGGAATTTGTAACGGATACAAAAGTTGACAGGCAGGCAGTGGAGTTGAATGAGATGAGTGAAATGATCGTAATGGGTGGCATGAGAGAGAATCCTGAAGGCAGTGTAGTTGTCCCCATGTCTCAATTCTGAACATGCTATGTGAAATTCTCCTTTAAATTTCTGATTTTGGTTTGTTTATATGCTGCCTTTAGAAATACCATCAAAGTAGTTTACAGTATACAATCATAAAATTATATTGTGTCTGATGATCTTAAAGTAGCTAAACAGGTAGAAAAGGCGACGGCAAAAGCTAGAAGGATGCTTGGGTGCATACGGAGAGGAATGTCTAGCAGAAAAAAGGAGGTGATAATGCCTCTGTATAAGTCTTTGGTGCGACCTCATTTGGAGTATAGTGTGCAATTCTGGAGACCGCACCTTCAAAAGGATGTGAACAGGATGGAGTCGGTGCAGAGGGTTGCTACTAAAATGATTAATGGGCTTCATTATAAAGCATATGAGGACAGACTTAAGGATCTTAATATGTACACCTTAGAGGAAAGGCGGGATAGATAGAGGTGATATGATTGAGATGTTTAAATACCTCCGTGGCATAAATGTTCATGGAGAGAGCCTCTTTCAATTGAAAGCAAGTTCTGCTACGAGGGGACATGGGATGAGGGTGAAGGGAGATAGATTCAGGAGTGATATGCGGAAATATTTCTTTACGGAAAGAGTAGTGGATCCGTGGAATAGTCTCCCAGTGGAGGTGGTAGAGATGAGGACAGTAACTGAATTCAAAAAAGCATGGGACCAACACAGAGGATCTCCAAAGGTAAAAAGTGGACTGTTGTAGTTGTTATGGGAGGACAGACTAGATGGGCCTTGTGGTCTTTTTCTGTCATCATGTTTCTATGTTTCTATATCAAACAGAACATAAAAGGATGGCATTAATAATTGAGAAGCAGAGGCTACCAGACAGGAGGAGAAATAGATTCAAGTGCCAATCCAAATACCTGTTTAAATGGCCAGGATTTCAGCCCATATTTAAAAGAAAAGTGTACAGTATCAGTCTCAAAAGATACTGGCAAGCTATTTCATAAATAACAACCTAGCTAGCTAAAGGCAGTTGACAGAATAGAATCCAGCCAAATGATATATTCTACCGTAGATAGTTGCAGTGCTGTTACATTTGTATTGCCTTTGTTTTACTGAACAAATACATAGTATTTCTCAGACCTTAAAAGTCATGCCTACTCATTGTGCAGCAACATCAAACTAACGCAAACAAAAAGGTGTCGAAACAATCATTTTCTTCCCAGAATTGTTTATAATCTCAAATGTTAGATAGCTGTTGTTAATTTAACAAAGCTTTTTAAAGGAGTTATCATAACAAGAAACATGACAGCAGAAAAACATCATATAGCTTATCTAGTCAGCCCTTCCATATCAAGTACTTATAGTCCCTTTTTTTCCCCCCTTTGGAGATTTTCTGCGTTTGTACCATGCTTTCTTGAATTCAGATACTGTCATTGTCTCTACTTCCTCTACTGGGAGACTATTCGGTGCATCTACAACTCTTTCCATAAAGACAAATGTTTGCATATTACACCTGACTCTTCCCTTTCACCCTCATCCTATGCCCCCTTGTTGCAGAGCTTACTTTCAACCCTCTTATGCATTTATGTCATGGACGTATTTAAATGTCTCTATCATATCTCATCTAGCCCACCTTTCCTCTTATTTATACATATTAAGATCTTTAAGTCTGTCTCCATATAGCTTATAACAAAGACCACTAATCATTTTAGCAACCTCTGCACCGACTCAATCCTGTTTATATCCTTTTGAAGGTGTGGTCTCCAGAATTGCACACAATACTCCAAATGAGGTCTCACCAGAGACTTATACTGAGGCACTATTGCCTCCTTTTTTTTCCTCCTGTCCATTCCTCTCCCTATGCACCCAAGCATCCTTCTGGCTTTTGCCATTGCCTTTTCTATCTGTTTAACCACTTTAAGTTCATCAGAAACAATCACGCCCATGTCCTGTTCTTCTTTCATGGACAGAAGTACTTCGCCCCCTACTCTGTACAAGCTCAAATATCAGTTACTCGGTTACTGTCTTCCACAGCTGTTATTTTAATCATGTGCCTCATTCCTTATCGTCCCTCCAGTCCAGTCCCACACCTCTGCTAATTATATACCTCATTGTTCTTGCATATAAAGTCTCAATTATATTTGAAAAAAAAAATCACTTAGAAGATAAATAATTTGCTTTCTATCAGTCACGGCTGTGAGTCCCGACCAAAATTGTGGGCATTAACCAGATAATGCTATTCAGGCCACCTTATGTTTAGTTATCTTGATCCATGTCCCTCAAATTGGTTCAGACTTTCCAACCTGGAACGTCAGCTTTTTACCATTTTTGCTAAAATAAGTAGTCATACGGCCAATGCTAAAAAAAAGACTAGTCTGGATCCTACTTTGCCAGTTATTTACCATCCAGTCTCAAATTTGCCTTTTCTCTAAACTTATTGAAAAAGCAGTTTTCCTCCAACTAACTGACATCATCTCGAAAACCAACTTACCACATCTTGACAGTCTGGCTTCCGCAATAACCATAGTACAGAGAATACAGATACTGCTTTGTTTAGCGAGTTTCTTAGCAACTTGGATGCGCATAAATCAGCTATGATTGTTTCCCTAGACCTTTTTGCTGCCTTTGATGTCATCAATCATATTTTTTCCATTACGCCATCTCTAGGAAGGGTGATATTAAAGGCCAAGTTTTCAGTTGGCTCACATCTTTTCTAGAGGACCGGACTTTGAGTCCAAACCATTCATGATACCATCTCCTATAAGCCTGGTATTCTTCAAGGTTTAATTTTATCCCCTCTCTCCTTACTCTTATCCAAGGCCACTGCATTAGCTGCTTCTATGTGGATGATGCTCTCCTGATTTACTATGCATTCTCCTGTCCCCACCTGATCTCTCCCAACCAAACTCATGCTTGGACTCCATTGCCGCCTGGCTTTCAGCATACCACTTAAAACTTAATCCAGAAAAATTAAAGGCTCTCTGGATTTCTAAGAACACTCCTATGATCCATGGTACTGCAGTCTCATTGGTAAATTCCTTTACTTATTTAGGCATTACTTTCAACTTCCAGTTGTTGTTTGATCTCCAAGTGGCTACTACCATCCGCTCTTTCTCCTACTCTTTATGCCAGATCCATTTTATCAAGCCTTTTCTTACCTTCCAGGGCCTACACACTGTGATCCACACACTTGTAGTATCCTGTCTAGATTACTGTAACACCATTTATTGTGGCCTTTGAACCACTATCCTGAAAAAACTACAATTAATTCAAAACACCGCCATTCATTTATTAACTAATGCCATGAAATACAATCATGTAATACCTTTCTTTAAGCATCATTGGCTGCCATTTTCTTATTGGTTTCACTTCAAGGTCCTCAAGCTCACTCATATAGCATTCTTCACCAGATTCCCGATCTTTCTTTCTACGTTCCTGGCCCCTTACTGCCCTTCCTTGTCCCTTCATTCCGAAAACTCAAATTTGCTGAGAATTCCTCCAGTATGTCGTGCTAGGATGGCAGTCTCCTGCCACACAGCTTTACTTCTTTCCACCAAACTTATGGAATTCTTTACCTACATATATACACACTGAATCTTCCTATAAGAAGTTCAAAATTCTTATGAAAACTTATTTCAGTATAGCCTTTCTGGTTAGGCTCAATGTGGTTTCCAACTGACCAACTCTGCATTTTAAGCTTTGTTCTTCTTTCCTCCTTTCCTGTATTATATAGTGTTCCTTTCTTTTATGCTGTTTTAATTTTTAACTACCCTGATACCCTTGTGTCTAGAGCTGGATGATGTTGTTGTTAAGTGCCGTCAAGTTGGTGTCGACTCATGGTGACCTGCTGGATAGAAAGTTTTAAAAAAACAAACATAATATTGGCCATGGTTGCTTATCAAGCCAAACCCGATGCTAGTATATCTGCACTCTAGTGCCTTTTTTTGAAGGGTGAGCTTCAAAAACAGTTGCTGCAGATTATTTTACTTGGAACAAACACACACATAAATGAGTCATATCAATGGTGGTCCTTTAAACTCATCACAGAGTTTGCTTACTTGTTCGAGAAAGTATCCAATCTCTTCAGCAGTGGTGACACAACACCATGCATGCGCAGTTAAGATACTTATTAGCCAATCAGAAGAGGTCTATGAGAAACCATTTATAACGTTCAGAAAAGTCAATTTCATTAAGTCCACTAGGAACCACAGTGCCTAAGGAGAATATCCACCATTGCTCTTCCTGTAGAAGCTGAAGATTAAGATTTCCACTATGAATTGATGGTGTTACAACTTTAAGAGCAAAAAACTGTAATTAAGAAAAAGCATGTTGAAATGTATTAGTGTGCCACCAGAGGTATTACTGCTTTTCATTGAGATGCACAGCTGCGATGTTAGATCATGTGGATCTTCAAAGAATGCCTAGTCTTCCCAATGTACTATACCAAGCAGGGGTGAAAGATCAAATATACTGCCCCCACAATGGCAAAAGTCAAAAAATGTTTCACATGTAAAATTTTCCAGAAGCACACACAAATTAATCTCCAGCATAAGACTGATCACAGAATGAAAACTTTCCACACAGATAATGACACTTCATCAGAGGTGATGATGGTAAAGATGATATGTAAACTGATAACACCAAGCAGTCATGAAAATTTCATGCTTTTCTGAAAGAAAAAATTGGCAGATCCTTGCGAACATAAGAATCAGCTAATGTTTTAAAATAGCTTGTCTGACGTGCATCAGTGCAATGTTAATGATAAAGAACATATCATCCATTCCATAGCACGTCTAACAGCAGGTAATAGGAGCTCGCCTCAGGAGGCTTAGTAGGCTCTCTCTCCCTGCTGAGGAAAGAAGGCAAGGCCCTCATGGATCCTTGGGAGGGCCCAACAGACAGAGACTTCCACCTCCCCACAAGGATGTGTCCGTGATGAGATGAGTTGGGTTGGGTTCTCTAATTTCTCAGGCCCTTGTGGCCTTGAACATTTTGGAAAGCAAGCCATTAGAGATGGTGATGGAAGGCATTAGGGAAGCCAACTAGAGCCTTTCCTAGCCACAGGTGATCAAGGATGTGATCGTGGCCAAATGGGATGCCCAGACATAGACCTGAAGGTAAGCAGGTCTAAGACCATACTCTATCCAATTCCTGTAGAAGAGAAGAAGTTTCAGTTGCCCCAGCTGGATGTGTTGGTATCGGCATTAACAAAGAGGACCATTCCATTGGTATGGTGGTGCAGCTCTGAAGGAGCCACAGGATATCTTTATCTTTATTTGCACAATTTGATGAACCGCCCAGGCCGAAGCATCAGGGCGGTGTACAATACAAAAAATAGGCTACTGGAAACAAAGCCAGAAAAGAACGCCAAAAACCGACAGGATAGGAGAGAGCAGAGAAAAAGATAAAAAGGGGGAAGAGCCCAAGAGGGGCAGGAGGGACAATAGGGCGGGAGGAGGAAGGAGAAAAGGAGGGGAGAAGAGGAACGGACAGGCAAGGGGATAATCATGGAGGTGGGGGGGGGGGACCAGGGGACAAGGCACCATCATCGGGAGGAGGGAGATCAAAGGCCTGGCAAAAGAGATGTGTTTAAAGGAGAGTTTTAAAGCGGGGATAGGAGAGTTCCAAATGAAGACCTAAAGGGAGTGAATTCCAGAGAGCCAGGCCTAAAAAGAAGAAAGCTGAATTCCGGGTGAGTTCTAAGTGGGCCTGAGTGGGGGAAGGGAGAAAAAAGGCGGTTACCGAAAGAGGACCGGAGAAGACGAGGAGAGGGCTGAAGGTGAATAATGTCCGACAAGTATTGAGGGGTGCTGGAATGGAGGGCCTTGTGTGTAAGGATGAGAACCTTAAAGATAAAACAGAACTTAACCGGAAGCCAGTGCAAGGCAAGGAGACAGGGGGACACATGGGAGCGGGCTGGGGAACCAGTAATGAGGCGAGCGGCGGCATTCTGTACTAATTGAAGACGGCGAAGCTGAGAAGAAGGAAGGCCTGCATAGATGACATTGCAATAGTCTAACCGGGTCATGACTAGGGACAGGACGAGGGCGACAACAGAAGAGGGGGGGAGTGATGATTGGACGGCCCGAATCTTGCGTAAGTGGAAAAAAGAGGTACGTATGACAGAAGAAATGTGTTGGTGAAAGGAGAGAGATGAGTCCAGAGTGACACCCAAATAACGAAGGGTTGGAACCAGGGGAATTGAGTGATGAATGAAACACTTCTGTGGTGTCAGCCCTAGCTTTGCAGATGGCCATCTGTGGTGATTATGTGGCTAGAGCCTTTCTGTGCTGGACTCTTCAGTTACCAGAGACTAGGTTGTCAGTGGAATCTCCAGCGATGGCCAAATTGGAAGCAAGATTGGCCTTTTTGATGGATGCCCTCTAAACATATATGGCCATAGTGGTAATGGTTTGGCAGTTGCTATGGATTAGGAATTGTCAGCAGATATGATCAACAAGACTTGCAAACTACCATTTAAGGGAAATTTCTCATCGGGAAAGACTAGGAGAAGCTCGTTAAAGATCTGGATGAGAATAAGGTGCCAAGGTTACTGGAGGACAAACCAAGAAATGTTGGGCAGTTTTCTATGCAGGGTTGCATTAAGGATACCAGAAAATGTTGCCTAGGGAAGTCATCAGGTTTTGAAAGGAACAGGTATCTTTCCAGGGGAACTGTCCTTTAAGGCAGTCATGAAGGGGACATAAGGGGGAGCACTGTGGATGTCTGATGCTACCAATGAAAGTGCTGGGGTCTGTCCTTTTGGTGCTGCCGCTGTGTGGACAGCTGCAGCACTCATACAAAAGATAGGCCTAGATAGGGGGACCAATGGGTCCTTTGAGGTGATCTGAGAGAGTTATGCTCTTGAATTCACTCATCTGCTTCCCAAAACGTACCTGGAATCGCTCTGAAAGTCTTCACAGAAAACAGGCTCAGTGTGAGTCATTCTCAAAAGGCTCTTGACCTTGAGAGATGTCACCTCAGAAGAGTAGGGACCAGGCAGATATTTAGTATATGTTGTGGTGCCCAAGAAGGATGCACCTACTGTCCTATTCTAGATATCAAACAGGTGAATACGTTTTTGTGCGTGCCTTGTTTCTGCATGGAAGAATTGTGATCAGTTATCTTGGCTGTATGCAGTGGTGAACATTTAACATGCTTCTATGAGATCCAGGGATATCTTCACATTCCCACCTGACAAGAGCATAAGAGGTTTTTGTGTTTCACAGTCTTGGGGGGGGAGGGGGTTTGTTTAGTGCCCTACTGTTTGGCCTGGCCACAGTTTGTAGGACTTTTTTGAAGGTGGTGGCGGCTGCTGCCCTTCGGAAGAAGGGGATGTTAATTCATCTATACCTGGGTGACTGATTAGAGCCACGTTGTGCCAGGAGGTAGGAAGGTGACAGTTTACTCATTCCTAGAGAGTATGTCTTGGGAAATCCTTGTGGCAAAGAACAAGTTGGTGCCCTCCCAGACTAGAATATTTGTGGATGAAATACAATACAAAGGTGGGAAAGGTGTTTCTCGTTAAGGAGAGGATCCAGATGTTAAGGTCACAGATTCTGGGCTTGCTCAGAATGCAGAGGTCTATGGCCTGGGATTACCTGTAGGTGCTGGAGTCAATGGTGGCAGTCTTGAAACTTAGTTCCATGGGCCAGGGCTCACATGAGACCATTGCAGAGATCCCTTTTAGCCATATGGCCACTTCAGTTCCAGGACTTTGCATTGTCTCTGCCCCTAGGGCAGGGGGGTGCAACACAGGACAGCCTGTCTTCATGGTTGGAGAGGGACAATCTGAATACTCTGGTGACCATGGATGCCAGTCTCAGTGGCTAGAGAGCTCATTGTCTGGCAGCCATGGTTCAGGGTTGGTGGTCCAAAGGAAGAGGTGATATGGCCGATAAACTGCTTAAAAGGAGGAGTGGCCTAGTGGTTGGGGCAAGGTACCACAGGCCGGAAGGTCGGTGGTTCAAATCCCACTAGAGGACAGCAACCTTGGGCCGGAAGGACTGGAGTTTCTAGTCCCACAGGTGCTCCTTGTGGTCTTGGGCAAGCCACTTAACCCTCCATTGTCCATGTTCCCTGTAAGTATTAGTGTATGTGTCTCATATCCCCTCATGTTAAATGTATCCCCCAACCGCTTTGACCCGGTGAAAAGCGGGATATAAATGCAGCCAAATAAAATAAATAAATAAATAGAAGCAAGGACCATTTGCTTGGCCCTTTGAGTTTTTCTGACCTGGATGCAGGGCAAAGGTGTAAGAATCTTGTTAGACAATGTGACTACTGTGTTGTATGTAAACTGCCAGAGCCGAACCAGAAGGCAGCAGATGGCAGAAGTAGTCACTCTGGGGTCGATATTCAGTGGCATTATCCAGCCCTGTTAAAACCACTGGCTGTCTCCACTTTAACTTGGATCTGGATATTCAATGCCAAGGTTATATCTGGCCCCCAGCATTGAATGTGTGGGTAAGCCAGATTAGTGCTAAAGTTAACCGGACAGCGATGATATTTGGGTGCTGCACGGTTAGCTAAAACGGCTAAAGTTCGAACAGCCTTTATTCTTCCTAATTTTAGTCATTTTAAGATAACTGAACAGCGGGACACCCCAGTGCTAAGCGGTTAACATTGGGGCGTCTAGCAGCAGATATTCAGTAGCACTAATTGGTTGTGCTGCTGAATATCCCACTTGGCGCCATCAACTCACTTAGCAGGTCTGGAAACCATTAATTACGTACTTTGAATATGCCCCTCTGTGTGCCTGAGCAGAACAGCATCTAGCATGTCTGCCGGCAGCCCATGTAGCAGGGGTGGACAGTGCTCGGGTAGATTTCCTGAACAGGCACACCGTAGACCCATGGGAATGGCATCTAATAGATATGACATTTCAGTGAATAGTGGATCATTGCGGGCAACAGGGGACAATGCAAAAGTAGACGGGTTTTTCAGTTGCAGGAGAAAGCAAAGATAAGCGAGGATAGGTGCTCTAGTATAGATGTGGCCCTGCAATGTTTTGCTGTACTGCTGAGTTTAAAGCCTATATCTGCAGTTTTCTAATCCTCCCCCTCTGAATGAGCCTGCCTTTCCTACTTCCAATGTAATCGGCAACAGAGACTGTTGGCAAGATCCAGGCAGTGGGAAGGCTGGAGCACTGGAATGCTCCTGTAGTCACAGGAAGGGAGGAGATGAACTGGGGGGAAGTTCCTGTGCAGTACAAGTTTAGTGGCTGTGTGTGTTGGGAGATGGAAGAAAAATGAATCCCCCCCCCCCAAACTGCCTCTATTCATTTCTGTTGGAAAGCAGTACCAATAGCTGTAGCATTTGAACACTGAGTCACAATAATATAGCAATTACAGAATTACACCTGTCAAACAGCCCTTCCCCTCATCTCTTCCAGTTGCAGGAACACAGTGAGTGTGTGTTTATATCTAACATGTCCACACATGCATGTATGCACGTTAATGCAAACACACTCGGGCATACCAGCCTACAAGACAGACACACACTAAGGTAAATGTACAAAACGGAGACACAATGCAAATACAGACAGGTTGTACCTATTCCATGAGGTATGTTCTGCATGTTTAAATCCAACTTTGCTAACTGCTTTGGCAAAAGACTCCAAAGCTTAATTTTACATGGAGTGGAAAAAAAAATCTGTTTTGTGATTTGTTTTAAATGTGCTACATAGTAATATGGTGTGTCCCAGAGCATTTGTACTTTTTTGAAAGTGTAAACAACTAACTTGCAATTACCTCTTCCACTCCATGGATTTTGTAGATCTGTCATATCTGCCCTGGGTCATCTCTTTGCCATGCTGAAGCATCCTAACCTCTTTAGACTTTTCTCACAGGGGAGTTCATCCCTCTTTATCATTTAGGTCACCCTTTTCTGTACTTTTTCTAGTACTGATATGTTATATTTTTGAGATGCAGACCAGAATTGCACACAATATTAAAGGTGTGGTCACACCATAGAGCAATACATAGGTGTTGTATTGTTTTATTCCCCCATTCCTTTCTTAATTCCCAATTTTCTATTTTCTTATTTTTTGGCTGCCACTGCTGCATGTTGAGCAGATTTCAACATATTGGCCATGGTGACTCCTAGATCTGTTTCCTGAATGGTGACATATTATGGAACTGTAGATCGGATTATTCTTCCCTAAGTGCATCACTTTGTGTGCGTCCACTTTAAAATTCATCCACATCTAAATTTGAGTAAATGTAAAATGTTTCTCAGTGTTAAGGCAGTTTGCAGGCTGAATCAAATATTAAATTGTAACTAGAGTGCATAGAAAATACAGCCAAAATGAAAATAGGGGATGTAACAGAGAAATGGGAGGAGACCAGAACTGTGTCAATTTGAATGTTTTGTTTGCAGCTTTCACTTTGAGGGTTATTTTAGAAGCCTTATTTGCAGTTTCCATACGTAAAACCAGGCATTGCTTGTGGAAAAGGTCATTTTTAGAAAGGGCTGAATTTGCATGTGGATAGAAGTTCCAAGGGAGAATGTCGGGTGTGGTTAGGGAGTGGCCTGGTTGGGTCAAAATAATCTACTCTCTCCTCAATTTCATATAGGGAATGCATATGTATGACCAAAATTGCCCACACTGGGATTTACACCTGCTCGATGGCACGTCCAGGTTTCAGAAAGTACTGGCTTCAGCCAGCCTTTTACTGGCTTGTTTATTTCCTTCCCTGTAGTTAATTGGTGGCATTTACATGTACAGTGATGTGCAAAAGTCTGTAATCGCTTGTAAATTTGACGTTTTTTCAACTTCGTGACCTTATATCTTAATTTCTTTTTCCTCCCAGTGGCTTTTTCTGTGTATCTCATGATAAGTGATAGATTTGGCTATTAGGGCCAACTTTTAGTATTGGTTTGGCCCTTATTTTCTGAGTTTGTTCCCCATAGTTGTCCTGTTGATAGATTTTTTTTCTGTGAAAATCACGTAATGTACATCATTGGCCAACGATATATTATTGTAAGTATTCTTTAAAATATTATGGACGCATGCCAGGTTTCCTTCAAATTAATGTATGTGGCCTTGAAAAAGGCCGTTTTTGTGTGTCGGTGATGGCTCAGTATTTGATTGGCCACCCTTTGTTCTTGATCACCTGACTGCACCTTGTCAGCATTGAATGAACCAGTCTGACAAGGTGATCGTTGGTGACAACGCGGTTCCAAGCTGCAATGAGTAACTCAATCAGCTCACGCTTTGATGTCAGATGCCTCTTGGATATTTCCAAGGCCACCTTGTGCCACAGGTTCTCAATTGGATTCAGATCTGGAGACTGGGCAGGCCAGTCCATTGACTTGATGTTGTTCTGCTGCTTCCAGCTGATCACCTGTCTGGAGCGATGACAGGGTGCTTTGTCATCTTGGAACAGGAACTGGTCAGGAAACAGCTGGTTTGCTGATGGCACCATGCACTTTTGCAGTATGGTGATGTACTTGGCCCCGTTGACCATTCCATCGATGATGTGAAGACGTCCAACGCCACTGGCAGCCATACAGCCTGTGATAAGGAAGCTTATCATAGTTCAGGAAGGAGCTATAATAGAGGTGAATTTGGCTCTGAACAAGCAACCTGTCTTTGCTGGTAGAAATAATAAAACAGAATGTTTCCTTAAAAGACGACCAGTCCCAGAATGCACCAGGTTTCAAACAGCCACTAGAAGAGCTGAAGTGGGGAAACGTGTGTTCAATCAGGAGAGCTATGAGGTAATCCCCAATCCCTCATCTCCAAGGGCAGGGCTTGATTCAGCACAGCTGCGCTGTGCTAGGGTGGAGCATCCCTCTAAGCAGGTTAAAAGTAAAGCCTATTCTACACAGCAGAATCATCTTCATGATCATCATCAGCAGGAGCAGAGGCAGCAGAAGCCAGAGCCCACGGACAGAGAGAGCAAGAAGCACTTTGGAAGAAAGAAGAGAAAAGCATCTTGGAGGTCTAAAGGAGTCCATAGCAGTACGTATGCTGGGAGACATTCCAGAGGCAAGCATAATCCATTGGACTGGGGAAAGCCAGAGGAGTGGGGTTACAGAGCCAGGAATCCCCGGACGGCACCTGTGAGGGAGATGGCTGCATTTGGAAGGGGCCCTAAGACCAGTGCAAGAAGGTATGTGAAGAGAGACCCAGTGTCCAGGGATCTTGATTGGAAGGCTGGACATAAAAACTGGACTACATACTGGCCAGGATATTTGGAGAGGAACCCTAACAGCAATGGAAGCTCAGGTATGAACACTGATCTATGCCCTAGCTTTTCACTTGGAAGACAGCAGGGAAACAAGTATTGTCCTGAGACTGCTCCATTAAGAAATTCCTCTGTGCCAATCCATGATATTGATTCTATGATAGTTGAAGAAGAGGGAGATATTGTAAATGAACAGTGTGAATACATGGATTGCTCTCTGTCTAAACTTCTGTGGTAATATACTTTTACAAAATACAACAACCATCACAAAGAAATATAAACTTGTTCTTTGATCTACTCAGAAAAGCTTTTGAGCAGGATTTGAGCCACGTATAGAAAGTAAACCAGCCAAGAGGTTTGCAGCTGGTTAATTGTTAGCAATTGAGCCTTGCCTAAATTGCCTCTGAGCTCTGAAGGGACACTTCTGGGTGTGTGTAAAAATACAAGAAGTTATTCTTGAAGAAGAACAGTTTTTCCTTACTTTGTGGGTTTTCTTTGTTTTTGAAGCACTGCTAAAAAGATATTAGCAGGAGCCCACAGAAAAGACCTTTCTGTTCCCATCAAGGTCTTTATTGTTGATTTGATTGCTTAAGAAGATCAGTTGTTGTTTTTCCTGATTTGTTTTTCTAAGTATAATACTGAAAGCAAGTATCCTTTTTGTGCTACCAAGCAAATCTGTGTTGGGAGAAATAACCCCATAAATAAAATATATTTTCTTTGCTTTACACTCGAGCAAGCACAACTAATTTATTGTGAACGGCTGATTCTGGTATGAATGGACTACATTTCCCACAATCCTTTGCAAGTCATATTAATATTTGCCTTTGCCAAGACTGTGGACATTCTCACCCAGCGCCCCCGTTTACAAGCCCCAGACCATGACCTTCAAAGGATGCTTCACAGTGAGGTTGAGACACTCAAGCTTGAATTCCTCTCCAAGAAATCTCCTCACATAGGTGTGGGCCTGGTTACCAAACAGGCAGAAGGTGCTTTCATCGCTGAATAGCACCTTTTCCCACATTTCAGTCGACCAGGTTGAGTGCTTTCTCACCCACACGATCCGGTTGCGCCTTTGTATGTCAGTCATCAGTGGCTTATTCCGTGCTTTGCTGCCCTGGAGACCAAACTGCAGGCACTGGCAACAAACTGTTGATGAGCCGACACTGACCTCACTCTTGTCTGACCACTCTTGAAGTAGCTGAGGAGAGGCCAACTTGCGATTAGTCAGTGAAATGCGTTGTAGTGAGCGGTCCTGGCATGATGTTGATGCACGTGGATGACCTGAACGAGGCTTGTCCACCACTGAACCCATTTCTTTCTTCTGTACAATCCTAATGGCAGTGCTCCTGACTGCAGCCAATTTTCCTGGCTATCTGACAGCTTGAAAATCCTTCCTTGCTCATAAAGGACACAAGAACACGCTCCTCCAACGTCAGGGTCCGAGTCATCTTCATGGTTGATTCAGAAAGCATATGAAATTCAAAAATTCCGTGCGTTTTTATAGCTGCACTGTTGGCTAGATATCTGCATTGTGATTGATTGGTTAGTGAAAACAGCCTCTTGATTGGTCAGAAATAACGTGTGCATATTGGATAATCTCGATCCAGTTTTGACGCAGGATCCACAAAAATCGCAGTAGCTATCTCCCAGTGTCTGTAAAGTATTTAAATTGGAAGCAAGGAAGGCAAAAAAGTCAACTCTAATAGCCAAATGTATCCCTTTTAATGTGGTAGAAAGATGAATATGCTGAGCTAATGCAAAATCTAAAAAAAAAAAAACGTTAGTACGAAAAAACACAAAACTCACAAGTGATTCCAGACTTTTGCACACCACTGTATAGGTTTGCAAAATGGCCCTCATACACGTGTAAGTACCGTATCTTACACATGGAAGTAGTAAAATAACAATTTGAATATATAAATGTTGGTACTTACATGTCTGAGTTGCTGTGTTTCCTCTGGCTTTATTATTTTCCCTCGTGTGTATATTTGTAAATGGCACTGTTGTCTTCGTGTATCAGCAAATAAATGTGCATTCCAGCACCACCTCATTTCTATTTCAGAAGAAGCTGCACGTTTGGCAGAGCCTTTTTTAAACTACTGCCAGAATTGTGTGCTTCATGACATTTGATGTCTTGATTCCGATCTCCACTATGTGCTTTATCTAAAACATGCGTCTGTTTAAAATAGAGGTTGCAAGTTAGAACATCTGGCAGAGATTGTTGTGAAAAATGATTTTGTAAGCTGGCAATCGTTGGCCACTAGAACTACCATGTAGAGGTTGTGAGGCTGTGAGAACATATTGTTCATGAGCCTTGGGTTAAGGAAACTTTGGAGGAAGGTAACTGTGAGGCTTAAGATTAATCTTAATTGAAGACCTCTCTAGTTCTTTTAAAGTAATCTTGAAATTGTTGGAACACTTTCAGCACTCTGCAAACAAGGCATGAAGGAAGCCACTGCTGAAGAAAAGCCATAGGATGTACTGTGTAACATTTGCAAAGAAACACTTGAGGGATAACGTGTTGGGGAGAGGGTGGTTTGTTTTGTGTTTTTTTTTTAATTTTTTTTGTTGTCTAAGACCAATTTGGAACTTTTTGATTCCAGTGCTAAGTATTGTATGGCATGAAGCCAGCACAGCATATCACCCTGTTAATATCATCCCTACACTCGGGTATGGTAGGGTAGCATTATGTTGTGTGGATGCTTTGCAACAGTGGGGACAGGGAAGCTTGTGAAGATAGAAGGAAAGATGGTGCAAAGTACAGGCAGATACTGTGGTAAAGGCTGTTTTAAAGTCTGCCATAGATCTGGGACTGAGGAAAGAATTCACCATTCAGCAGGACAGTGATTCTAAGCATACGCAATAATAGCACAAAGAAAATTAATGAATGTTTGTTTTTTTTGAGTGGCCCAATGAAAGCCAAGGTCTGAATCCAATAGAAAATCCCGCCCCCACCCCAAATCAACATGAGATTTTGAGCCATTCTTCCAAAAAGAATGGGCAGAAACAGAATATCCAGTTATGCAAAACTGGTAAACACTTATCCTAAATGGCTGTAATTGAGGCAAAAGGGATTTTCACCAAGGATTGAGTCAAAAGATGCAAGAACTTTTTTTTTTTTTTTTTTTTTTTTTATTCTTAATTACTTTTTGAGTATTGTTATAACTCTTCTCTTTACATTGGAAGTATAGAGTATGTTTGAACATGAGTGAAAAACATTTCTGCTTTAAGACATTTTGAATTCTATTCTTAAGACAGAAGAATGTGGAAAGTGTACAAGGGTGTGAAGAGAAGGTACTCAATAACTCTGATTAGAAGCAAGCATTATGAATTCAATTAGGATTATTTTTCACTCAGTTTACACTTGTTCATATTCACATTGTAGCTGCTGTTGAGAATGCAGTTCTCCAGTCTCACAAGGTGGTCTTGCATTTCCTCAGCTCATATTTTTAATAACTTTGTGCCATCTGCCATTTGACCACCTACTCATTGCTCCTTATTTTAGCTCTGAGGCACTTCACAGTTTACCTCTCTCCTGTGGTAAACTGGTCCTTTTTCAACCCTTCATCTTTTTTTTTCCTTTTCAAACACAACTCTGCTTTACTGGCATCAACTTAGAAACAATATATAACAAGATAACGTCTACTAATACTTACAGAGAGCAAATCAAGGGATAAACTAAGATCATTCAATAACAAACCCACACAGTAGTGGCAGCCTACAGTCCCAACAGCATAGTTTGGAGACTGAGATGCGAGTGCGAGTCTAGATCTTAAGGATCTCCGTAATAGAGGGAGAAAGAATACAGAGGGCCTGATTCTGTCCCGCACGGCTATCCCCTCCGTACACCCGGTCTGAGCAGCACATACAAAGGGGATCGCAATTCGGATCCCGCGGGGCACATCTAGCCTCGTGGGATCAGAATCGCGATCAGGCCTGGACATGCAGACCGCGACTGCGATTTAGTCCCGGCCTGCATGTACAGGCACTGCCTGGATAGCTCAGTCAGGCACTTAAATGGAGCCGTGGCACCATGGCGTCCTGTTGCCACAGCACTGTGGCTCCACCCAAATACCGCAATGCCAGCCGCCAGCAATTAAGGTTTTTTCCCCCCAGCCCGACCCCTGATCCGGCCTCCTAAGGCCATGGTCGAGCTGCGGGGAAGAAAACCTGGCCCCCCCAGCCCCTTCTGCGCCCCAACTTTAAAAAAAAAAAAAAAAAAATCCAGGAAAGCTATTCCACACCCAAGTTAGAAATAACCTCCCCAGCCATTTCGCTAGCCCTGGAAGCACAGGGCCGACATTAGAATCGGCCCTGTATGTCGAGGACTGGCAACCGCCCACAACTGGAGGGAAGTTAGTTGGGAGCTGCCGCCAGTACGAATAGCAGGGATCGACATCCCGTTGGGATGTCCGTTCCCGCCATTCGTGTCTCCAAATATCCCCCACAGTCAATGCATTCACAGTGGGAAAACCATCTAGCGGTACCAGTATGCATTTAAATGGGGGCCGGTACAACTGCCCTCTCAGCAGCGGCAGACCCAAGCCCGACCCGGCGGCTCAAGGCAGATCCCCCCTCTCCAGCACCGAAAGACTCAAGCCAGGTCAGACAGATTTGGCTCTGGATCTAAAGCCAGATTGGTCCATAAGAAAACATACTTACTTTCTCACTAAAAACAGTTAACAATGGAGGTGAGAAGTAAAACCAATGGTCCTTTATTCAAACCCTAACATGGCTGCGTTTCGGCTGAGCCTTCGTCATGGGAAACATGTATTGTGGGACCTAAAGGTTGTTGGAAATTATGAATAAGCCATGAGCACTACTCTCTGAACCGCGTCCAAAAAGAGCAACTAATATGAAGTAGCACATAAAACTAAAGTCATATTGCCCAGATCCAACGTGAATCCTTCACTGCTGGAAAAGAAACCCGGGCCAGACCCCCCCGGATCCAACTCGAGTCCACCGCCGCCGGGAACAACTGCACCAATCCCCACCACTAAGTAAAAAACATATTCTCCACAGATCCGATTTCAGGTACTGTAACCTTTATCTATAGGATCTTTTTTTTTTTTTAAATTAAAGGTAGCAATGGAACACAGGAAAACATAAACGATATACATAATACAATAGCAGAAGATAACAATGCCAAAAGAACCATCCACAAAGAATGAGCCAGCAAAATGCCGCCTCTTTTTGTTTGTTTTGTTTTTTTATGTTGGTGTCCCCGTGTTACCCTACCCCCATCCCCACCCCTCCCCACTCCCCAGCTATCCACAAAATATACTCCCAAAACTATATATCAGCCCCCCCACCCTCCAATACCCCCCGACCCCCATCCCCTCCCGATCCTATCTAAACTGTCCCCCCCTCCCCTCCCCCCCACGAACCTCCATGCCAACTAAAAGTGCAAGGAGCAGCCCGACCAGCTAGCGCACGCGGAGCAAAAGGTGGGAATGCCAGGTTGCCGACACACAAGCTAATATAAGGCCCTACCGCCCTCAAGATATACATCACCGTCGAGCACTCAGGAGCCATACTGGAGGAGAAAGGCTTCCCACACCTGCGCAAAGTGCGTCAATCGTAAGCGACAGGCTTCCACCCCACGTTCCATTGTATACGTATCCCACATCCGCTCCAGCCAGACAGAGAAGGACGGGGCCAGGACCTGCTTTCATGCAAAAGCCACAGCCAGTCAAGCCGCATTCAGACCATGTCGAATCAAAGCCAGCTGAGGAGCTCGTGCCCCAGGGACATTAACCCCAAAAAGGAAAATGCCCGGATCCCAGGGAATGTTCAGCCCAACCAATTGTTTTAGGCGGAATTGAATCCCCCTCCAAAAGGTTCGAATGTGAGGGCAAGACCACCAAACATGCACCAGAGTGCCTTTCTGGCCACAGCTCCGCCAGCAAAGATCCGGAACCCCTGGATACACTCGGGCGATCCACTCAGGCGTCATATACCATCTGTAAAGGAGCTTATAGTTAGTTTCACGGACATTAATCGCCACAGAACTCCTCCACAGCCTGCCCTCCACTTGTTCCCATTGCTGCTCAGAGAACCGGAGATTTAAGTCAGAATTCCATTGCTCTCTATACTTGCCCCCTCTCGGTTGATGGGCCAGCAACTGGGCATACAAAGCAGCTATAAGACCTTTTGTGGTAGTACTCCCCTCGCAGAAACGCTCTAGATCCGTCAAGTCACGGGCCACAAGAGAGCGAACGGATCTAGCCTGAACCCAGTGGGCCACTTGCATATATTGAAAGACATGACCATCGGGAAGGTCAAATTCCTCCTGAAGTGAGCGAAAGGATTGCAACCGACCCTCATCGAACAATTGCCCAGCACGACTAAGGCCCTTATGCCCCCAAATCTGGAAAACCGGGTCAGTCAGCCCAGGCGGGAACGCAGCATTATCCATTATAGGCGCCAAAGGGGTCAGATCGACCCCTCGAGTCCGAAATGATTGGTCCCAACAGCGGAGGGTATGTATGATATAGGGATTACCCAAACGCGGTCCCCCCCACATCTTGGGGCCAAGCCACAGCCTATCCCCTAGACCCGCTCCCCCCGCAATAGTCATTTCCAGTTGTACCCAACGTTTGGAGCTCTCCGAATTCATCCATTCCACCCCGGCACGACATCGCGCCGCCGCATAGTACCAATGAAGGTTAGGCACCCCCGTGCGTGTATAAAGAATGCGGCGTGCTATATGCGGCCGACGATATTGCCAGATAAATTTCATGAGCAAGGTCTGCCAGGAGGCCAATATTCCCCGGGGCAATGATATAGGAAGGACCTGGAAGAGGTACAAAAAACGGGGAACAACCACCATCTTAACCACCGCTATACGCCCAAACCAAGATAACGTCAGACCGGCCCAGGACTCCAGATCGCGCCGAACCCTTCATCTTTTAAAGTTATAGATACGTTATTGTAATGCATGAAAGATATTGAACATGTTTTCGTTACTTTTTAAAACAAAGTGGGGTAAGCATGCAAAGGCACTCCTTGTGGCCTTGGGCAAGCCACTTAACCCTCCGTTGTCTGAGGTACACATAGATTGTGAGGCCTTTGGGGACAAGGGAATGTATCCAGTACCTGTTTGTAGTGATTGCATAATGTAAGCCACTTTGATTGAAGGATAAGGCAATATAGAAAACTGGTTTAAATAAAATAAATAGGCGTGCGCGCTCTCTCTTTTAAACTGCTTTGCCTGTGTATGAGAAACTATAATTCATTTAAAGATTTAATAGCAAAGATTTTAACTCTGTGGTATTTTGGTGCTGCTTTGATAATTGGCAAAGAAGTACAGCATAATAAAACTGCTAGTGTATTCTTTTTAGTAGAGGTTGACCAGTATTTTTTTTTAATATCCTGATAAATGTGTTTAAAAATAAATTGTAGTTCCCTCCTTGAATAACTAAATAAGTGATATTTAAATGGCTGTTGTTGCCATATGGCAACCTTCAAATTTTCCCCCAAACGTTTCACCGGATTCTATATTTCCAAAAAATCCACACACTGTGTGCGAAATGTGATGTGTATCTATGCTTGACATCTGAAAAAAAACTGTTATTTAAACTATCACACCCAGCAGTAAATGAAACTGATGCCAAGACTGTTTTTAATTTTCAGCCATTCAGGACCGTGGTTGCCATATGGCAACGGTAAATATTGTTTCTTAGAAATTAACATTTTTTCAAAAAACTTTATATTCTGCTTCATTTAGCTCAAATCTTAATAAAGAAAACAGAAAAAAAATTTCAGTTACAAAACAATTATGTGGACGCGAAAGGGTTAAAACAGACAGTTTTACTGGTTTTCTTTAGTGAAGTCATCTTGGTTTATTCCCCTCCTTTATAAATTTTAATAAAAGGGTTGCCTTACTATTTTGTGAGCAGATAAGTTCTTCACCTCAAAGCCCTAACTAATATGGGCATGCATAATATGCCAGACTAAGGAAGTAAGAATGTGAGAATTAGTGGCTGCAAGACTGCTTTTTCTTCCTTGGTAGGGAAGAGTTACTGAAAGCATGTATATTAGTATGGGGTGCCATACACTATTAGACTAACTAAAACTGAGAAAGAGTTAATTCTGTTCAGAACCTTGCTTAGAAATAAAACTTCATATATTAGCTTACTAGGTGAAGGTTTACATAAATAAAGAAAGGGCACGTTGTACCCCAGCCTCTCTGTCTCAGAGATACCAGATAGCAGTCTCAGGGTTATTAGCTAAACTACTTTCAGGGTTAGTAATTAGTAGATATCAAGAGGTATTAGCAGTAAACAATTATGTCAATTAGGTCATTCTATATCTTGGATTCCTGTATGTCTCCTTATAATGGCCATGTAACAGTAAATAATTATGTCTTGGACTCCATTTATGGCTCCACATTGACCCACACTGAATAAGTTGACCTACAATATGATACATACATGACGTATAATGATAAAGTGAAATTATGCTGTATCATCTAAACAAGCCTTATAAATAAAGTGAACCATGGCTAAGAAGTTAGAGTAAACGGGGAGAACGTGCTTCTCTCAGTTTCTCTCCACAAAGCTTTGGTGTATTTTTCTATAGAACTGTGTTGTATTTATTGCTGTATTTGATAACCTTCCCATTGTTTGTGAATGTAGTTATTTGTAGCTTCAAGAGCCCAGTGAGGTTACTGGTGAGGAGAGAGTTAAGTAAGCTCTTCAGTTACTACTTGGGATTTTATAAGCTAGAACTCGATGCAAACATCTCCACAGCATGCAATACCAGTCCAAATTGTGCGGGAATCTTGTACACAAATGGATAATTAGAAGAGAAAGTCCTGCGTGTCTGTTAACTATACGTATGTCCTTTAGGAAAGGTAATTTATCTGAACATATAAATCGGGGCTGGAAAAATTCCAAGCACCCAATTTCAGTGCTTGAAGTCTGCAACCAAGACTAAGGAAAGAAGAAATCATATTATGCCTGTCCTGAGGAGCTGCCCCTCAAGACTGATCCCTGCTGCCAGGATGTCAGTTGAGGGAGGGAGAGAAGCTGACTGGATTGGGGGTGGGGAGAGGTGGGAAGAGGAAGAAGAAGATAAATAGTTGGAGAGAGATGTAGGTCTTCTGGAACATTTTTCAATTGGCAAAATTTCTAGAAAGTTCTCATGCAAGCCTGGATGATTGAGACCATGATGAAAACCAGGTGGTCTATCTTCTTGGCATATATTGGGATCTGGAGGATTTTTGATGCTTAGTGCATGGAGAAACCTTTCCCCCTGGAAGGCTTAGATCTCGGACATTTTGGACTTTCTGCAGGCCGGGCTTGAGAGAGGCCTGGTATTTAACTCCATTAGAGTACACTGTTCTGCCATATTATGTTTGTTTTATTTTATTTATTTAACTGGTTTTGCTATACCATTTTTCTACCAGTCAAAACTGTTTACATGGAACCGGGAGATTACATAGAACTATGAGGTGTATTTAGGCTACATAAAGTATAGGAGTATACAACTTTAGTTCAGGCAATGTTAGTGGCACTTGGGCTACCTTAAACAAAGTTGAGCATAGGAGATTACAAAACAATATTACAAAGTATAAAACATTTACATGTCGGGTGGGTGGCCATTAGTAGGGGGGATGACTAAGGCCCTTGAGGTAGGAAGCTCAGGGAGGCAGGGTGGGAGAAATCCTATGGACTTGCGAGTGATAATGCTGCGTTGCAATAAGTTGGGGGTCCAGGCCGTAGTGTTCCTGGAAGCAATAGGTTTTAAGACTCTTCCGGAAGTCTTGGATTGTCTTAATGTTCCTTAGTGCGGAAGGTAGCGCATTCCAGATGGTAGGGACGTAAAGTGCAAAGGCTCTGAGACATGTGCATTGGTTGCTTTTGCAGATCTGGGAAGGTAGCTTGAGGAGATTTTGTATGTTGTATCTTCTCGGTCTGTCGGTATTGGGAGTGATGATTAGTGTTGTTCAGAGGTGAGATGTTCAGTCTCTGGTGTAATGTTTGTAAGGGCTGGAAGGTTTTTTTTGAGGAAGGGGTAGGGTTTGGTGGTGGGTAGTTTATGTGAAAGGCATATCGTGAAGGCTATGAGATAATAGTCAGACCAGGGGACTGGAGTTATTGTGGGTGGGGTGTATATAGGTGTGTCAAGAATGATGAGGAAGAAGGTCCAGTTGAGGATCCCACCTTTTGGAGTGAGATGGAGCGGATATGAGTTGGGTGTAGTGGAGGTTGTTCATTGCTTCAAGGAAAGCAGAAGATTAGTTGTTGGTGACTGAGAGAAGGTTCAGGTCTCCAAAAAGGATAGTGTATTTGCATGGATGTGTGGGAGCAGATCACTTAAAGTAGTGCAGCTAGCTCTTTGGCTTTGTTGTAGGGGGGCTCTGTAAGTTAGTCAGATGGTTATGGTGTGTGTTTTGATATTGTGAGGATATCTATGCCGCATTTGGAGATAAGGTTTTTATTTCAGAGTATGCAGATACCCCTTCCTCTGCTGGTGCCTTGAGGCAGTTGTGGATGAACCATGTTTCAGTGATGCACATGATATCTATTTTGTTGTCAGTGATGTAGTCAGAAAGGATTTGTATTTTGTTACAGGCAGTGTGCGAGTTTATTAAGGCACAGGAGATGGTGTTGGAATGTGAGCTTTTTATGTATGTGAGAGACAGGATAGTGAAGGACTTGGTTTCAGTGGTGATGAGATGTCCTGGTTTTTTGTTGAGGTGTAAACTGGATGGGTGCCAGCCTGAGCACTTTGGGCTTTGGGTTGTAAATTATGGTGATGGGGTAGAGCTGGGTTGAGACTGCTGCGTTCCAGGAGAGTAATAAGGTGGAGAGACCCAGGAGAGCAAGCCAGAAGTCTGTAGATGGCATGCTTGTTGTGGAGGGCAGGAGTCTCTGGCTCAGGGAAGGGTGAGGAGGTGAAAGTTGGGTTGCATTGTTGGGTGTGTTGCCGCGGGTTGTGTTAGATCAGAAGAAAGGCTTGTTACCTTGTTTCGGGGAGTGGCTATGGGTCACCTCTAAGAGCCCATAGGCATGAGCGTGTCAGGGAGATAAGCTGATACAAGCAGTCTGAGCTGGCGCAGAGAGAGCACTATGCAGCAGCAGGATGGAGCTTGCCACTAGTTCAGGGACACTGCTTCCTTGTGCTTCCTGTCTGCTGATGTGGGAGTGTTCATGGACAGAGCAGATGTCTGGAGGATGTTTCAGTTCGGCCGATGAAGAGAGTGTGTTCTGGGGGGAGATCATTTGATAGTGAGGAAAATCTGCTACAGGCCCCCTAACACACAGAAGCAGGTGGTATATTTCCTGCGCAGGGACAAGCATATCAGGTCTCCTCTGAGGCAGGTGGTACCAATGGGGGGCTCTAATTTGGTCATCAGTGCTTTAGGTGAATCTTCTGTTGAGGACTTTGGGGTAGCATCCCTCATGAAAGCCCATCTTTCTGGTAGCTTTTGCATCAGCTAGGAGGGTCTTTGGATCTCCAGGCTTTCACCTCTAGAGAGTCATACCTAATAATAATGTCAAAGGAAATGGTGACATTGTGCACAGTACCATCCTTCTTGCTGAAGGTAATTTCATCCTTTCTTCTCAACCATTTAGTTAGTTGCCAAGTCCATGAGGATGAGCAAACTAGCAGAATCATATCTCCTGGATGTTAGGAGGACATTCTGCAAATATTTGAAGATAACTGACCTTTTCCAGAAGACTGACAGGCGCTTTGTGTTTTCTGGTGGTTCCCAAGAGGTGAAACTGCTTCAAACGCCACTTTGTCCAAATGAATATGAGAGATCTCTATGCAGAGTTCCAAAGGACTTAAAAGTGTACTTAAACCAGGGCCCAGACATCCTTCCAGGCAGACTATGGGTTACTTTCTCTGAAAGATATCTGCAGAGCGGCACTTTGTACATCTCTTCTCCCTTGTGGACCTGAGGGCCAGAAAGCAAACTGCTTTTGGAGCAGCAGTCCTGGCGACCATGGTGGGTTCTGCTCACCCCAGATGAAAAGGGCTTTTGTGCATCCCACTGGTCTGGATTGATCTGGCTTGGGTAAAAAGGAAAGTTTATGCCTTACCTGATAACTGAGTCTGACAGGACTCGGAGATGATCTAGGAACTCACTCGAGGAATCTGGGGGTACTGGGAATGAGGGGGGGGATTACACGATTTGCCAAAAAAATACAAAAAAGGAAATGTGTGGATACGACTATAACATTGGACAATTAGGCAATAAGAGATCCAAGGGCTCAGCTATGGAGAAAACTTGCTAAAAAAAAAAAGATGGAGAAGTACGCCCGTGAGCCTTACCTCAGTGGCGGGAAAGGTAATGGAGACGCTCCTGAAAGAGCGAATAGTGAACTTTCTCAAAACCAGAGGGTTAGAGGATCCGAGGCAACATGGTTTTACCGAAGGGCGATCTTGCCAGACAAATCTGATTGAGTTCTTTGACTGGGTGACCAGAGAAAATGGATCAAGGACACGCGATGGATGTAATCTGCCTGGATTTCAGCAAAGCCTTTGATACTGTCCCTCATAGGAGGCTTATCAATAAACCCAGTAGTTTGGGGTTGGGTTTCAAGGTGGTAAACTGGATCAGAAATTGGTTGACTGACAGATGGCAGAAGGTGATGGTAAATGGAGCTCACTTGGATGAAAGGAGGGTGATTAGCGGGGTGCCACAGGGTTTGGTCCTAGGCCCGGCACTGTTCAATGTATTTGTGAGTGATATTGCTGAAGGACTGAATGGAAAAGTCTGTCTTTTTGTAGATGACTTGAAAATTTGCAACAGAGTGGACTCCCCGAGGGAGTGCTGAACATGAGGAGGGCTCTGCAAAAGCTGGAGGAATGGTCTGATGCTTGGCAATTGAGATTTAATGTGAAGAAGTGCAGTGTCATGCACTTGGGTAGCAGAAATCCAAAGGAAATGTACACGATAGGGGGCGAGAGGTTGGTGTGCACGGAGCAGGAGAAAGACCTCGGTGTGATTATTTCTGTAGATCTCAAGGTGGCAAAACAGTGCGACAAGGCGATGCAAAAGCCAGGAGGATGTTGGGCTGCATTCGAAGAGGAATTACCAGCAGAAAGGAAGGGGTGCTAGTGCCACTGTATAAGTCTCTGGTGAGGCCTCACTTGGAATATTGTGTTCAGATTTGAAGACCTAAATATGTACACTTTGGAGGAGAGGAGGGATAGGGGAGATATGATTCAGACCTTTAAATACTTAAAGAGAAATAATGAACAAACAAACCTCTTCCAGAGACGGGGAAGTTGTAAAACTAGAGGGCATGACATGAAGCTGCAAGGTGGTAAACTGAAAGGCAATGTCAGGAAATACCTTACTGAAAGGGTGGTGGATGCTTGGAATGCCCTCCCGATGGAAGTGGTGGGGGCAAACACAGTGACGGAATTCAAAGTGGCCTGGGACAGACACAGTGGATCACTTTACAGCAACAAGATTAAATCTAAATAAACGGAACCATCTAATTTCTCAACAAATAGGGGGTGTCCTACATGGAGCAATGGGGGAGGAGCGGTGGGTTCACTCCTAAACAAACAAAGAAACAAAGATATGGGGAGGGGTGCACCTGCTCCTAGTGGGTGCACCACTAAGCAAAGACATGGGTAGGGATGCACCTACTCTCTAAAAGACATGAGAAGGGGTGCACCTACTCCCTAAAAGACATGGGAAGGGGTGCACTACTCCTTCCATATTGCTGGGCAGACTAGATGGACCATGTTGGTCTTTATCTGCCGTCATTTACTATGTTACCTGCTGCACCATTTTATGTAGGAGATGGAACAGGAATTTGCTTGGTTCCCCCTGCTGGAGAAAAGGGTGTATTGCCATTGATCTGGCAGGACTCAAGGAATGACAGTTTTTAGCTAAGACAAGTATACTTTCCTTCCTTGGCCTCTTATGTTTTATGTTTTATTATGTTTTATTCAGCTTGATATACTGCCCTTTTAGGGGAACCAGAGCGGTTTACAATATAAAAACAATCATAAAAACAATCATATCATATGACCAAGGGCTTTTCTGTTTTTGCCATGATTTATTTATTTAAATCAGTTTATAGAGTATCCCAGTTTATGATGCATAACAAATTAGGTGTGAATACAATGAACCTTTGCCTTGAACAACGTACATTCTAACTACTACTAAATATTTATTTATTTTGCTACAAGGTGTATTCAGTGCATTGAGACAGACAAGAAAGCATAAGGAAAGAACGCAAATGCAGTGTGTGCCTTTGAGTCAATGCTGGCTCCTGGGTTTTCTTGGCAGTGTGACCGGAAGTAGATTGCCAGGCCTTTCTTGCGAGGCAGTGGAGGGTTAAGTGACTTGCCCAAGGCCACAAGGAGTGCTAGTGAGAATAATAATTTAGGATTTATTTATTTTTAGTATTTAGCTCTTTCCTTTTTCAGTACTAATTCAAGGTGTTATAATCATGTACAGTAGGTATTTCCCTGTCCTCAGAGGGTTTACATTCCTAAGCCCCGCACTAGTAACATGGGTTTGGTCCATATTGCTACTGTAGGACTCTGCTAGATGCATGGGGATAGACACCCAGCAGTGTGGACTTTCAATGTCTGCGCTAGCGGTACCATGGCTGAGACACCCAGGCGACACCCAGATGCATACTGCCTGGGTAGCACAAGTTTTTAGGTCAGGACCCTGCGCTGCTTTGCAGTGCGGTGCCAAAAATTCTCACTACCCCCTCCCCCGCAGCACACTTTAGTAAATTGGCCCCTAAGTTTGTATCTGAGGCAGTGGAGAATTAAGTGTCTTGCCCAAGGCTACAAGGAGTGCCAGTGAGATTCAAACTCTGATCTCTCTGGTTACCAGGCTGCTGCTTTAACTACTAGATACTAGGGTGGTTTAACAAGTGCAGTTTAATTAGGCAACTAACTGATTTGATGAAAAAAGCATAACTCTTAAAAGCCAGTTGGAAATACAGTCTTAATCCAATAAAAAGGTAATATTTTTGTTGTTTTTCTATATATTCAAGTAGAATAACACAGCATCAACACTGTTTTACGTTCCTGAAGCAATTGAAAAGATGAAGTAAGTTCGCTCGCATCGGTGAATGACAAAGACTGAATTAAGATTTGCTAGTTCCGAGCCCTTTTCAATAACCCTTTTCTCTGATATTGTTAAAAAGCAAAATAAGAATGCAGTGTAAAACAAATGTCCATAGTGAGTAGACAACTGGCAAGGAACTAGGGCACCTGACCTTGAATTTTTGTAAAGGCTCCTTTTGTTGTGTCAGTGAGATCCGTCTCGATTACATGTTGAAAGTGTGTCCGGAAGACAAGACATCTTCTACGATTATATTCACCTTCAGGGATGTGAGCAAGCCATGTGATAGCTAGGTGTCTCAAGTTGTAGCTCAGTAACTGATGAAATGTTGGCATCACAGAGAATGGGATAACATATATAGTGATCAAAATAAGACAGGCTGGTGGTTGCTTACAGACTAGCAGATTTATTGAGGCATATGCTTCCAAGGACAAGCATTCACTTTCTAGTGAACAAAATTAGTGTTCTTCAGTTTGATGCCCAGAGAGTGGGGATATGCACAAGAAAATGATTGAGTGCTTCACTATCTATCACATAGTTGAGACTCTTGATATGGATAAAAATAAAAGGTTTAAACTAACCTGAACTTTGAAACTCAGAACATCTAAAAGTTCTAGTAGAAAATTCCGTTGAATTCTATGAATACAAAGAATCATATGCTTAGATTATGAGGCACAGCTCAAAAGCCTTGTACATATTGGGAAAAGTGAATAAGCCTCCTTTTCATTGGGTTTTAGACTAGTCTCTCTACAAAACTCATAAAACATCAGCTTCATTACAGTTATACATAAGATTCATTCTCCCTTTCTTGATATGCATTCAACCTCCAGATTGAGAATTCGGTGGAGAATGTTCTCTGGGCCTGAGCTACAGCTACAAAGGCTCATTCTTGAACCACACACAGTCTCATGTAATGCTTACACTCTTGCACGGCCATATGTCTAAGAAGGAATAGGAAGAGAAGAAATTCGTAAAGGAATACCATTCTTGTTAGTGAGGAAGAAGAGCTCAGGTAGAAGAAAGTCCAAGGAAAGTGATATATAGAAGTTGAGAAGGGCTCAAGTATATGCCACATAAAGGTTAGGTTAGAAAATCTCTATTTACATTCTCTGCTTTGTCTATTACATTAGCAGCGGCACTATGTACTGAAAAGGAATAATATCTTTCCCAAACATATGCCTGCTTTATATTTTATGTAGCATTTTAGATTCCACTCTAGTCGCCTTGGGATACTCTGCTCTGACAACTCTATACAGTGTGCTCTTAAAGCTGTGCTATACTGAGTCAGACCAAAGGCCCACTGAACACAGCATCCTGTCACCAGCAAAAAAAAGTCAATCCAGCTCATAAGAGCCCAGTAGGATCCCAAAGAGTACTTCCATTCCGTGTTGCTCACTCCTCGGGATATGCGATGGCTTTACCAAACCCACAGGCCAGGAAATAGTCAGCATACCTGGGATTAAAGATTGTTTAGACAATCTTGACTCCATCTTCCAGCATCAAATTTCATAGCTTAACTGTGCAGTGAGTGGGGAAGAAAAAGCTTTTTTAAAATTTATTTTAAATATAGTAACGTAGTACTAAAATGAAGGGATGCTTCATGAAGCTATTTGAAAGGGTAGGTAACTGCTCCTTCTCCCCTGGTTGTCTTCAAGCTGAAAAGCCCTAATCATAGCAGAGCTATTCCATCCCCTCTATCATTCATATGCCTTTCTTTGTATTTTATCTGGTTTCACTGTATTTTATATAAAACTTTCATACTGTCTTATCGAACCAAAATTATCCAGTGCTGTGTTTTGAAATGGGCTGACCAGAATGCACAGAATATTTGTATTATGATCTTACCATAGATTGATACAGAGACAACATGGTATTCTTTGATTTATTCTTCCTTTATGAATAATTCCTTACATTCTATTTACTGTATTATTGACCACTGCCACATACTGAGCTGAGAATTTCAGTGTAATGCCCCACTAGGTGTATGCAAGCAGAATTTTTTGTTTTTTGTGTTGTGTAAGTTTGTAGTAGTGCACTGTTTAGTGCTCGTTAAACTAATGTTTTGAGACAAACCAACACAAAAATGCACAAACCAGTGACTGCACAATCCCTTTTCTGGGTGGTAACTCCTGATATGCAACCCAACATTATATAGCTATGATTTCCTATGTGTATCACTCTACATTTGTTCATTTTTGGATGTCCAAATGGCAGATTAAATTTAATGTGGACAAGTGCAAAGTTATCACCTAAGAAAGAACAACCCAAGCTAGGATTACCCAATAAAGATTCACATTAGGAGCCACCACTCAAGAAAAGGATTTAGGCTTCATCATGGATATGTTGAAACCCTCTGTCTAGTGTGCAGCAGTGGCCAAGAAGGCAAATAGAATAGAATGCTAGGAATCATAAGGAAAGGAATGGAGAATAAAACAAAAGATATTATAATGCCTCTGTATCGTTCCATGTTGTGACCATACCTTGAATATTGTGTGGAATTCACATCGCCTTATCTTCAAAAAGATATTGTAGAGTTAGAAAAGGTTCAGAAAAGAGCCACCAAAATGGTAAAGGGGATGGAAGGATACCCCTTTGAGACAAGGGTTAAAAGGTTGGGGCTCTTCAACTTGGAAAAGAGATGGCTGAGGGGAGATTTGATAGAGATCTATAAATTAATGAATGGAGTGGAATGGGTAAACGTAGATGCTTGTTTACTCCATCAAAAAGTAGAAAGACTAGGGGACACACAATGAAGCTACAATGTAACACATTTGAGTAATAAGACAAAATATTTTTTCTCTAAACGCATAATCAAACCCTGGAATTTGTTACCAAGCGATGTAGTTTAAAAGCTTTATCTCCAGGAACAAGCAGGAATGTAGTCTTCACATATGGGTATCGTCGGTACCGACTGAGCCTGCGCGGGAACGCTTCCCAGCGTCCAATTAGAAAGCTTTTGGGAGCATCCCACAGCAACTGCGTGCTGCCTTCCCGCCTTTCCCAGCTGCCTCTCTCCAGTTCTTCGTTTTCCGTGGAGCCAGCAGGTCGTTTTCCTGTCACCGCAGAAATTATCCTATATTTTTCATTCTTTTTTTCTGGTAGCGTCTGCCTTCCCTGACGCTATACCGGTACCGCTGGTTCTTTCTTTCTTAAAAAAAAAATTCTAATCCTTATCTGGATTTTCCAGCCTTTTTTCTCTCGGGTGCCACGTGCCATTTTGGGCACTAGGCCCAATTTTTCCTCAACATGGAAAAACCTGCTTCGGGTTTTAAAAAGTGTTCCAAGTGTGGCGGTACCATCTCCGTCATCGACACTCACGAGTGGTGCCTCAAATGTTTAGGTCCTGACCACTCCATCTCGGAGTGTGTTGCCTGTGGGATGATGTCGAAGAGGGGTCGGCAGAACCGAGCTGCTAAGCTTAGCACCCTTTTTCCCTCCGATGCAGCATCCGTGGCATCGACGTCTTCCAGGGCTTCGTCTTCCTCCCATGGATCTCAGGTAACCAAACATAAATCTGGCCGGTCCTCAAAGGGTAGATCTCCTTCCAAGCATCGAGATGCCTCTGGCATTGCCCTTGAGGGACTTGTACCGGCAAAATTGCCCCGGCGGGAGGCTTCGGCTTCCAAAGCACTATCGGGGCTCCAGGATGTTCTCGAGGCCTCAACCTCGGCAGAACTACTGGTGCCATGCTCTGGGGTACCGGCTGCTTCATCCAGTACTGACACCCAGGCATCAGTCAATTGACCAGAGATTCCTGGCTATTGAGCGCAGTCTGGCGGCTCTCCTTGCGGCATCGGTGCCTTCGGGACCGCTTCAGACAGTTCAACCGGTATCAACACCGGTTCCGGCACCGACAGCAGTACTGGTACCGACAGCATAGACATCGGTGAGTATGCTACCAACACCGAGTCACGCTATTTCCTCTGGTATCGATAGGCCGGTACCAGACCCTTCCGGTACCGACTTTGATCAGTACCGGTATGGTGCTTTACAAGAGCACCCGGACAGAAGATATTTTGAATCCTCCGATGACTCTGAGGACTCTGACAGCTCTGTCGATGCAGGAGTACTTCTCTCTGAGGAGCCACCTTCTCCTAAACGTAGGATTTCATCAGGGAGGTGGCTAGGGGTCTTTCCATCACAGTGGCTCCTGAAACAGAGCCCAGAGCAAAGGGGTTGGAGATTTTACAATATCCTAAAGCTCCCAAGGAAGTGGCTACTTTGCCTATTCATGAGATCTTGCATGATCTCATGTTAAGAATGTGGGAAGCACCTCTTACCACCTCTCCTCATTCCCGTAGGCTTGATACCATGTATAGAGTACCTCCTTGTCCTGGATTTCAAAAAGCTCAGTTGCCACACCACTCCATAGTGGTGGAGTCAGCTATGAGAAGGATCAAGAGTGCAAAGAGACATGCATCTAATCCTCCAGGACATGAATGTAGGACTCTTGATGCATTTAGGCGTCGACCATTCTAGGCCTCTATGCTTTCTGCCAGGATTAGTTCCTACATCTTATACATGGGAATGTTCCTTACATAAGAACATAAGATATGCCATACTGGGTCAGACCAAGGTCCATCAAGCCCAGTATTCTGTTTCCAACAGTGACCAATCTAGGTCATACGTACCTAGCAGTTTCCCCAAGGGACACAGGTTCCACAATGCTTGTATTGGTTCAAGCATTGATATACTGGGTCCCTTCTTAATAATGGTTTATGGACCTTTCCTCCAGGAACTTGTCCAAACCTTTTTTAAACCCAGCTACACTAACAGCCTTTACTACATCCTCCGGTAACAAATTCCAGAGTTTGATTACACGTTGAGTGAAAAAATATTTTCTTTTATTAGTCTTAAATAGTTTACTCTGTAGCTTCATTGCATGTCCCCTAGTCTTTCTATATTCTGATAAGGTAAACAATCGATTTATGTTTACCCATTCCACTCCGTTCATTAATTTATAGACTTCTATCATATCTCCCCTCAGCCGTCTCTTTTCCAGGTTAAAGAGCCCCAACCTTTTTAGCCTTTCTTCATAGGAGTATCCTTCCATCCCCTTTACCATTTTGGTGGCTCTTCTCTGAACCTTTTCTAAAATCGCTATATCCTTTTTAAGATACGGCGACCAGAATTGCACACAATATTCAAGGTGCGGTCTCACCATGGAACGATATAGAGGCATTATAATATCTCTTGTTTTATTTTCCATTCCTTTCCTTATCATACCTAGCATTCTATTTGCTCTCTTGGCCGCTGCTGCACACTGGGCCGAGGGTTTTAACATGCTATCCACAATGACGCCTAAATCTTTTTCCTGGGTGGTGGTTCCTAATGTGGAACCTTGCATCGTGTAACCATAGTTTGGGTTGTTCTTCCCTAGGTGCATAACCTTGCACTTGTCCACATTAAATTTCATCTGCCATTTTGATGCCCAGTCTTCCAATTTATCAAGATCCTCTTGCAATTTTTCACAATCCTCTTGGGTTTTAACAACTTTAAATAGTTTTGTGTCATCTGCAACTTTGATAACCTCACTCGTTATTCCACTTTCCAGGTCATTTATGAATATGTCAAAAAGCAGCGGACCCAGCACAGATCCCTGGGGTACACCACTATTCACCTTTCTCCATTGGGAAAATTGGCCATTTAGCCCTACCCTCTGCTTTCTATCTTTTAACCAGTTCCTGATCCACAATAGTACACTGCCTCCTATCCCATGACTCTTTAGTTTTGCCAAAAGTCTCTGATGAGGGACCTTGTCAAAGGCTTTCTGAAAGTCCAGATACACAATATCAACCGACTCATCTTTGTCCACCTGATTATTCACTCCTTCAAAAAAAACATAACAGATTAGTAAGACAAGATCTTCCTTGTCTAAAGCCATGTTGGCTGTCTCCCATTAGGTCATGACTATCTACATGCTGAGTAATTTTATTCTTTATGATGGTTTCTACCATTTTTCCCGGTCCTGATGTCAGGCTCACTGGTCTGTAGTTTCCCGGATTACCCCTGGAACCCTTTTTAAAAATTGGTGTTACATTGGCGATCCTCCAATCTTCAGGTATTAGAGATGATTTTAATGATAGTTCACAGATTGCTAATAGCAGGTCTGCAATCTCGTATTTCAGTTCTTTCAACACCCTTGGATGTATACCATCCAGCCCAGGTGATTTGCTACTCTTCAGTTTATCTAATAGTTGTAATACATCTTCCCGATGTATCGATATTTCCTTCAATTCTTCCGCACCTTTAAATACCACTTCAGTCATGGGTAACATCCCTACATCTTCCTCAGTAAAGACTGAAGCAAAGAATTCATTCAATCTCTCCGCTATCGCCTTGTCGCCTCTTAGTGCTCCTTTAACCCCTTTATCATCTAATGGACCAACTGACTCTCTCAAGGAGGTTATAGGAGATCTAGAGCTTATGAGCCCTCTCCTTCCTGATAAGAGGCAGGATTATCTTACACTTGTCAAACATGCCCAGGATGTTTCCAAGTTTGTTAATCGTGCAGCTTTTGACTGCTTTGAGTGCATAAGCAGAACCTCTGCCATTGCCATAGGTGCTCGTAGGATTGCCTGGCTCCAGGCATCTGATTTAGAACTCTGGGTACAGGACAAACTGGGGAATATCCCTTGTACAGGCGAAAATGTCTTTGGCAAAAATTGGCAAGAGAAAGCTAATGAGCTGTATGCTGATAACACCACTTTGGATAGACTATCCAAGGCTACAGCTGATCTTGCAAGGAGAAAATCCTACAAGAAACCAGTCTTCTCTAAAAGGAAGAGGTTTTATCCCTCCTATACCCAGCAGGTGCATTCTACAGGTCAGTCCGCCCGAAAGGGACAGCAGCCCCCAAAGCAAAGGAAATCAAAACTGCTAAGCCTCAACCGGCCCAGCCTCAACCTCCACAGGGGCTTTGACTCCCATCTAGAGAACTTGGCCTTCCTGGCCCTGAACGGGCCAGAGCCTTCCACTATACCAGGAAGGTTGTCATTTTGCCCCCAGATGGGGGCAGATAACAGCAGAAGAATGGACTCTTTCCATTGTAAGAGAGGGGTACAGGCTTCATTTCTTCAACATGCCCCCTCCTAGTCTCACACTCAGTTGAGTCAAGAGGTCAGTTTACTTCTTGCCCAGGGGGCAATAGAAGATGTACCCATGTCCCAACAGGGTACAGGGTTTTACTTCCCCTGTTTCCTTATTCCAAAGAAAACAGGGGGACACAGACCTATTTTAGACCTCAGAGAACTGAACAAATTCCTGTTCAAAGAGAAATTCAAGATGATTTCTCTGGGAACTCTGCTGCCATACCTTCAGAGTCAGGATTGGCTTTGTTCTCTAGATCTCAAGGATGCGTACACTCATGTTCTCATCCATCCAACTCACCGAAGGTTCCTTCGCTTCCTGTTTCAAGGAAAGCACTACAAATACAGGGTGCTTTCTTTTGGCCTGGCCTCAGCACCAAGGGTGTTTACGAAATGCATGGCTGTAGTGGCAGCATTTCTTCGCACTCTAGGAATATTCGTCTTCCCCTACTTATACGACTGGCTCATTCGAGCCCCATCAGAGTCAGAGGCCAGAATTTCCCTATCTTGCACAGTGCGTATCCTTCAGTATTTGGGCCTGGTCATAAACATCCCAAAATCCAGCCTAACTCCCACTCAGTCTCTAGACTTTATAGGAGCTTTGCTGGACATCAGAAAAGCAAGGGCCTATCTTCCACAGGCCCGCTACCTTCGCATTGTGCCGTTAGCCTTCCAGGCAGTGTTAAAAACTCATCTCACTGTTCGGGAAATGTTACAACTACTAGGCCACATGGCATCTACTGTGCATGTGGTTCCCTATGCTCACCTCCATATGAGAGCAGCCCAATGGATTCTATCCACTCACTGGACTCAGGCATCAGGCTGCCTGTCAGACAAAATAGCCAAACACAAGTCGCCTTATTTTGTCCCTACAATGGTGGCAGTCAACCCAAAACCTGTTGGTGGGGTCCCCTTTCCGACCCCTACCCCAGGTCACTCTAACAACAGACGCCTCACAAGTGGGTTTGGGGAGCTCATCTGCAAGATCTCTCTACCCAAGGCACCTGGACTCCACAGGAGACCCACTTACATATCAATCTCCTAGAACTTGGAGCAATTTTCCTTGCTCTTCGAGTGTTCCATACCCAGCTCAGCTACAAGACAGTCCTAATTCAGACAGACAATCAAGTAGCTATGTTCTATCTGAACAAGCAGGGAGGAACAGGCTCTGTCGCTTTGCAACGAAGCTTTGCGACTATGGGCCCTCGCCAGAGAGCATCAAATTCATCTCCTGGTGGTGTATCTGCCAGGCATTCAAAACTCTTGGGCAGACAGACTCAGTCGAGTTCTGCTTCCACACGAATGCTCTCTCCATGCAGACCAGGTAGCAAAAATCTTTCAAATTTTGGGGAACTCCGGACATAGACCTCTTTGCAAGTCCATTGAATGCCAAACTTCCCCGGTTCTGTTCCAGAATTCCGGCTCAGGGTTCTCAGGCCAGGGATGCTTTCCTCCTCCATTGGGGTCAGGACTTCCTATATGCCTTTCCACCCATCCCCCTAATTCCCAAAACCCTATTCAAGCTTCAGAGAGACAAAGGCCACATGATTCTCATAGCTCCACATTGGCCACGGCAGGTGTGGTACCCTCTGCTCCTGCATCTCTCTCAAGCTCCATCTCTGGAGTTAGGATCTGCTCCAGATCTCCTGTCTCAGGAGGACGGGATGTTGTGGCATCCCAATCCTCACTCTCTGCATCTCAGGGCCTGGTTGCTGAGAACCTAGACCTTCATGGTCTTAACCTTTCTCAACAAGTAAGGGATATCCTTTGTGCTTCCAGGAAACCTTCCACAAGACGCTCTTATGCTTTCAAGTGGAAAAGGTTTTCCATATGGTGTTCGCAAAAGGGTCTTCACACCTCTGCGATACCTCTGGAATCATTACTGGAGTATCTCCTTCATTTATCTAATGCAGGACTTAAGACTAACTCAGTAAGAGTTCATTTAAGTGCTATTTCAGCTTCTTTAAAGCCTTTAAATGGACAACCTATTTCCTCTCATCCTCTCATAGCGAGATTTATGAGGGGCCTTCTTCTAACTAAGCCTCCCATTAGGCCACCTCCAGTGGCGTGGGACCTGAATCTGGTTCTTGGGCAGCTCATGAAACTGCCTTTTGAACCTTTAGCTACTACCTCCTTGAAATTCCTTTCCTGGAAAGTTATCTTTCTCATTGCAATCACATCAGCACGTCGCATCAGTGAATTGCAAGCATTAGTTGCTGATCCTCCTTACACGAGGTTTCATCATAAGGTCGTCCTTAGGACTCATCCACACTTTATGCCAAAGGTGGTCTCACCTTTTCATTTAAACCAGGCAGTTTACCTGCCTGTAGTTTTTCCAAGGCCTCATGCTTCAAATGCAGAAAGGAATCTTCATACTTAGCACTTGCTTTTTACTTACAGAGGACACAGCAACATAGAAAGTCCTCCCAACTCTTTGTTGCTTTTGATCCTTCTCATTTGGGACTTCCAGTCTCCAAGAGAACATTGTCCAACTGGATTGCACAGTGTATTTCTTTTGCCTATCAGATTAAGAACCTTTCTCTGGAAGGCCATGTCACAGCTCACAATGTGAGAGCCATGGCAGCCTCAATGGCTCATCTACACTCTGTGTCTATTGACGACATTTGTCGAGCAGCTACTTGGGCCTCGGTTCATACCTTCACAGCCCATTACTGCTTAGACAAGGACTCCCGCCGGGATGCCTTGTTTGGTCAGGCTGTTCTACAGCACCTGTTCCATACTTAATCAACTCCTACCCACCTTTCCCGGTAGGATGCCGAGATCCATGGGGGGAAGTGGAGCCCTTTCACAGGGGCACACAACTTCTGGGGTCTCTCCCTGACATCTGTAGCTAGGGAGTCCCCATATGTGAAGACTACATTCCTGCTTGTTCCTGGAGATAGCATAGTTACTCACCTGTAACAGGTGATCTCCGGGAACAGCAGGAATTTAGTCTTCACAACCCACCCACCTCCCCTAGGAGTTGTATCTCTCTCTTCTTTTCTTTCCCTCTCTCTCTCTCTTTGTCTCAGCTTTAAAACTCAACTGGAGAGAGGCAGTTGAGAAAGGCGGGAAGGCAGCATGCAGGCGCTGTGGGATGCTCCCAAAAGCTTTCTAATTGTACGCTGGGGAGCGTTCCCACGCAGGCTCCATCGGTACCGACGATACCCATATGTGAAGACTAAATTCCTGCTGTTCCTGGAGATCACCTGTTACAGGTGAGTAACTATGCTTTAGTGTAGCTGGGTTTAAAAAAGGTTTGGACAAGTTTCTGCAGGAAAGGTCCATAAACCATTATTAAGGAGGACCTGGGAAACCCACTGCTCAACCTGGGACAAGCATTGTGGAACCTGTGTACTTTTTTTGGGAACCTGCCAGGTACTTGTGACCTAGATTGATCACTGTTGGAAATAAGATACTGGGCTTGATGGACCTTGGTCTGACCTAGTATGGCGTTTTATGTTCTTATTTAGATGCTCAGGCTTACAAAGTCTTTCTGCAACGCCTCATAATCTGCTCACGATTCAACAGCTTTGAATAATTTTATCAATGTACAGATGTTCTTATTGGAAAAGGGAACAGATTGTTCATCCCAACCCTACAGAAGTAGGGAAGAATTATACAAAAGGGTTCAAGAATGCCTGCCTATCTGGGCGCAAAGTGGCTCACCAAAAAATTAACGGAATGGGATGAAACCTTGGATGGGAGAAACTTCTAAAAGACAAATCAAGTTTGAAAATGGGCCAAATCTTCCAAAGAAACAAGCATCCCCCCTCAAAAAAAAATGCCCAGTGCATTTCAGTAGGAGGGAGGAGTTACAGCTTTTGTAGAATAGAAACTTACTTACAGTGAAACGTAGCACTTGCAGAATTCCTCCTTTCAAAATCCCTCTCCAGGTTCTCTACTTACCTAGTCCCTGCATTCTGACACCACGGGGGGGGGGGCTGCATTTTCCCCTTTCCTCCTCCTCTCCTTTACCACTGCTGCTGCCATCACACCACCCTACATCCATGGAATGTCCAAAAATCAAGCTTTGGGAAGTGGCAGTGCAACACCAACACAGTGCCAGGAAAGTACTTTAAAATTAGTAGCTGGTTTTGGGAATTTGCATGCATGTGCACTTAACGCCTGGAACTAAGGAGGAGGGAAGGAAAATGATGCTGGAGAACTTGGGGGGAGGGAGTAGGAAAGGGAATGGGCAGACCCATCCACTAGGTGGCCACCTGGGACTGAAGACCCTGGTGTGCAGCACCATGCCCTCTCCACTATTTGGCAAATTGGTGGTAGAGCAAGCCGGAGTGGGCCTTGAAGCATGTGTGCAGGCACTCATGACCTACTGCTCCTGACCCCTCTGACAAAGTTATGTTGAAGGGGGTCAGGAGTGGCAGTCCATGAGTGCATGTATGCAGGTGCTTCAAGGCGAGCTGTGGCTTGTTTTGCCACCTATTTGCTCTCCTTGGGAAGAGGAGCTGCTGGACTGTGGTTGGGGTAGGGGCATGTGGCCATTGGTGGTTCTAGAGCATCAGATCCCCCTTGGGTTGGCCCCACCCTCCAAAAAAATACTCCTCCACAACTGACATAGCAACCTGCCAAATGCTCCCACCCTGAAAAATACCCACACACAACTGCCCTACCACACTGCAAACAGCCCCACCCCCCACAATAACTGACCACCACCCTGCAAACTGCCCCAATGGCATCACCTTGACTACTCCTGAAACTGCCCCACCACCTTGTCAACTACCTTTTCACAACTGCTCCACCTCAAAAAAATGAGCGCCCTGCAATTGCCCCCACCTCCAAAATCAGCCTTTACAGCTGCCCTATCCTGAAATTACCTCCCACAACTGCCCCACCACTAAGAAATACAGCTTTCCATTTTTTTATGCTGTTAGGTCAGTGCTGACTTCTGGCAACTTGGTAGCCCCTAGGCTTTCTTGGCAAGGTATGACCAGAAGTTAATTGCCAGGCCTTTTCTTCCAAGGCAGGGGAGGATAAAGTGACTTGCCTAAGGTCACAAGGCATATCTGTGGGAATCTAACCCCAATCTCTTGGGTATTAGGCAGTTGCTCTAACCACTAGGCTGCTACTCCACTCCACAACTTTCCTACCACCCCACGAATTTAGCCCACCCATAAAAAATACCCCCACAACTGCCTCCCCCTCCTGCACACTATCTACCTCCAGTAACCTACTTTCAACTTCCCACCATCTCGCATGCTGACCACTCTTCTACGACCCACAATTGTCCCACCACCCTTCTGCCTCACCTTCCAAAATCTACATCCCTGCAATTGCCCCATCTCACCCTGCAAACTACTCCATTCTGCATTTGACCCAACCCTCCAAAACTATGTAACTCAGAAATGCCCCACCACTCCCAACTACCCCACCCATAGATAAAACACATGCACAACACACACATGACACAACGGAGATACATACATAGATATAGATATATTACTAAGAGGGCCCTAGCTGCAATGTACTGCGCCAAAGGGAAGGCTGTAGGGGCAGAATACTGGAATGCTGCTCTAGTCACAGGAAGGGAGATGGTGGAGCTAAGGGTAGTTCCTATGATATACAAGTTACTGCTTGTGGTTAGAGAGGGAAGAGAAATGAAGCCTTTAAGGCATTTTTTTTATAGGGAGGAGGGGAATAATGTACTTCTGCAGGAAAACCTTTTTCCAACAGCTGTTGCATACAAACACGGATTTCACAATAACATAGCAATTACAGAATTGCACCTGTCAAATGGCCATCCCTCTTATTTCCTCTCCTGATCAGACAGAGAAACAACACAGATATAAATACACTCACGCATAGATGCATACGAGTATATGCAAGCATGAATAGAGATACAAACAGGAGAGTGTGCATATACTTGGGCACACAGATGAGTTGGAGAGAATTCCATGAGTCATGCTCGTCATGCTTTCCCTATGTTATAAAAGCAAATGCCAGTACATCTCCTAGGGACATTCCTCCATTTACCTTTCTTCATAGAGAAAACTGATCATGTAGTTCTACTGTTTTCTATTACATTAGCCATTTGTCTGTCCACAATAAGATATGTTTCTCCCATGACTTTATTTCCTGAGGGACTTTTGTCAAATGCCTTCTGACTATCCAGATACACGATATCAATTTGTTAACACTTATCTGCATGTTTGGCACCTTTAGAAAAAAGATTACTATGACTACTACTACTAATTTGTATAGCGCCGCAAAGTGTATGCAGCCCTGTAAGTATAGATGTAAGACACAGCCCCTGCTCATCAGAGCTTACAATCTAATCAAGACAAAACACATACAGTAGTGAAACAGGGGAGCAGAGTTTGGTAAGATACACGTAAGTAATAGACAAGAGTGAGGAGCATCTGGATCCAAAAATGGCTTCAAAGAGGTGGGTTTTTAGCCTGGATTTGAATAGGGCTAGAGAAAGGGGCCCAACACCACAGATTCAGGTAGTTTGTTCTAGGCGTATTGAACTGCAAGATGGAATGAATGAAGTCTGGAGTTGGCAGTGGCAGAGAAGGGCACAGATGAAAGATCTGCCAGAGGAGTGGCAGATCCAACAGATTTAAGACGAGGCTACTCTTGATGGGGCAGAGCCAACATGGATTTAGCAATCATGTCTATGCAGATGGTTAGTTAGTGCTCCCCCCCCCCCCCCCTTTGCCAGCTGATACAAGATTTGAACTAGCGATTCTCCAAAAACAAGCAGGAAGTCAGTCTTTGCATATGGGTGACATCTGTGCTGACGGAGCCCGCGCAGAGCATTTCCCCAGCTTTCAAAGAAAGCCTTTGGGATATGCTACCACACACATGTGTGGTCCCCTTCCCACCCAAGGGTGCCAGCTTGCCCAGTCTCCTTTTTCCCACTGAACCCAATGGACGTCTGTCCTGTTTCCCTGGGAAAAAAAATCTGTGCTATATCCTCAAAGACTAGCTTTTTTCCAATTTGTGTACCAGTTCCTCTTCCAGTTCTTGGCTCTTTTGCCCGGGGGTCATTGACCCCGGCCGGGTGCTTCCCACCAAGTCCTCTAGTGGGTTAAAAAAATGTGACACCTGCAGTCAAATCATGTCAGTCACTGACACTCACAACGGCTGCTTATGCTGCCTGGACCATGACAGCACCTCCTGTGACCTGTGCCAGGCCATGGCTCCTAAGACCAATAAAAAGAGGTTGGAGTTGCAGTTGTGTACTTTTGAATATTTTATTTATTTATTCATTTAGCTATGCTTATCTTTATAGCACATTTGTTATACCACCCTTTATTACATCAGGGCAGTTTACAATTTCATAAAAAATACACAAAAGAATGGTCAGAGCCAAAGAAAGGAAAGAAACTACATATTTGGATAGGACAGAGGTTATCAATCACACAGTTGGAAAAGTAGGAGGAGACAAAAGAAAAGGAAGGAATTGTCAAGGAGGTGGGGATGGGACATCAATGGCAGCAAGAAATAGTTGGCTCTTGAGGAGGGATTTAAACTTTGGAAAGGAAGGCTCTAAACAGAGGTCAGTTGGCAGGGAATTCCATAGAGATGGCCCCAAAAAGAAAAAAGAGCACGGGTGTATTCCAGGTGTGCACAAGATGGAGAAGGGAGATGTAATCGGTTTATATGAGCTGAGTGGAGACTTAGAGAGGGGGGTATGAAATTGGAGAAGGTCAGACAGGTATTGTGGAGGGTGTGTATGTGTAGATAGCTTATATACCGCTATTGAATATTGTGTGCAGTTCTGCCTGCCATATCTTGAAAAGAATATAGCGGAGTTAGAAAAGGTACAGAGAAGAGCCACCAAAATGGTAAAGGGGATGGAAGGATACCCCTATGAGGAAAGGCTTAAAAGATTAGGGTTCTTTAACCCGGAAGAGAGATGGCTGGGGGGAGATATGATAAGATGTCTGTAAATTTAATGAATGGAGTGAAGCAGGTAAACGTTGATTGTTTACACCATCAAAAAGTAGATAGACTAGGGAACACGCAATGAAGCTAAAATTTAACCCATTAAGACTAATAAGAGAATATTTTTTCACTCGATGCGTAATCAAACTCTGGAAATCGTTACCAGAGGATGATGTAGAAGCTGTTAGTGTAGCTGGTTTATAAAAAGGTTTGGCCAAGTTCCTGGAGGAAAGATCCATAAATCATTATTAAAGATGACCTGGGAAATCCACTGCTTGCCTCGGGAGGAGTGGCCTAATGGTTGAGATAAGGTACCCTCGGCCGGAGGGCCAGGGGTTCGATTCCCACTTAGGGACAGCAATCGCGGGCCAGAGGAACTGGGGTTTCTAGTCCTATCGGTATTCCTTGTGGCCTTGGGCAAGCCACTTAACCCTTTGTTGCCTCAGGTACACATGTTGAGATTGTGAGCCCTTTTGGGACGTGGGAATGTATCCAGTACCTGCTGGTAGTGTGTGTAAACGGTTCTGATGCCCTTCAGCCTGGGCGGTATATCAAGAAATTGCATAAACATAAACATTGTAGAACCTGTGTGCCTTTTTGGGATTTTGCTAGATACTTGTGACCTGGATTGGCCACTGTTGGAAACAAGATACTGGTCTTGATGGACCTTGGTCTGACCCAGTATGCCATATCTTTATATGCGTATATTCTTATTCAGATGCAGGTGAAGGCTTTCCTCGCCTTGGGAGAACCATCTGTATGGTATTTATCTCCAGCTTCTAGGATCCATAGCGGCCTCTCTGTAGTTGATGTCATGGGCCAGAGTACACATGAGGCCTCTACATCTACCCCTTCTTTCTCGCTGGTCTCCGCAGAATCATCCATTATCAAGGAGGATGATCTGTCCAGTGGTGGCTACAGCTGAAACCTTTAACAGCGGGAGTTCCCCTGGATCCGCTGGGCTGGGTTCTCTTTAATGACGGATGCTAGCCTCATAGGCCTGGGGACACACTGCGAGTCACAGGTGATATAGGGATGCTGGTCAAGAGCAGAGACTGCGTGGTCTATTAATTGGAGATGAGACTGGTGTTCTTGGCACTTCAGTTCTTTCGCCTGCTGATCTACAAGAAGACAGTAAGAGTCTGCTCTGACCATGCGACCACAGTAGCATGCATCAACTGTTAGGGGGCATTGGGGGTGTGTCTGTAGGTGTTTCCTTCGTGACCTCTCATTAGTTGCCTTATCCAACGGATAGAGTCCCATGGGGGGCCAGTGATCCTCTTTGCTCCAGGCTAGCCCTGCAGACCATGGTATGCTGACCTCCTCAGATTGTTGATAGTGAAGTCTTGGTGACTGCCAAACAGGATCAACTTCATCTCCCAAGGCCTGATTCTCATGCCACAGGTTGATCGATTCTCGCTTACTACCTGGCTTTTGGTGAGGTTGAGGCACAAGGGCTATTCGGCAGCTGTGATGTCCACGTTGTTGAAAGCTCACAAGCATTCTACATCTTTATCATACATTAGAATATGATGGGTGTTTGAAAACTGGTGCGAAGACAACCAGGTTCAAGTGTTTTCGTCTTCTCTTGAATATTTAGCTTTCTTATAGGCTGGAATGGACAAGGGGCTGGCCCTAAACTCCTTGTGGGTTCAAGTGGCAGCCATTACATGTTGGGACCTCAACTTGGTTCTCTCGGCTCTGATGGACGCTCCCTTTGAACCTCTAACATGGGCCACCCTTAAGGATCTTACGCTTAAGGCTGTATTTTTAGTCGCTATCTGTTCACCCAGAGGATTTCAGAGTTGCAGACCTTGTCCTGCAGAGAGCCTTTCCTGTTTATATCCAAAGAAGGTCCATACCATCCTTCCTGCCCAAAGTGGCTTCGAGATTTTATCTCCATCGGGCAATGACATTACTGGGGGGTTTTCTCCTCTTCGGAGGTTGCAGGGAATCTTCAGCTGCACTCTTTGGATTTGCGCAGGGTTTTGTGATGCTATCTCAAAAGGACCGAGTATTTCCACAAGACGGATCGTCTGTCTTGTTTGGGGTCCTCTTAAAGGGGACATGGCATTCAAAGCTTCGGTGGCCCGCTGGGTAAAGGCCATCTTTTCAGCCTATTTTTTAAAGCGTAGATCCGTTCTGGAGGGGCTACAGGTTCATTCAACCAGGGCTGAGTCTGGCCTGGTTCTGCTAGTTGACATTTGCAGAGCCATGACTTGGTCATTGCTACATACTTTCATAAGACACTAAAGGTTGGATGTGCAAGCATCACGAGATGCCCAGTTTGGTGCCAGTGTGCTTCAGACTGGGCTCGCAGGTCCCTCCCATATTTGAGTACTGCTAAAGAAGGTGACATAAGACCTTACCTGTTCAATGTCTTTCCTTGAGTCCCTCCAGTCCAGGACCCTCCCTTTTCTCAGCCTTTGAGGTGGCAATGAGCCCAGGCTTTTGTTGGGGGCACAGGTTAAGAATAAGATCCAATTTCTGCATCCGCAGTGTGGTTGCTAATGTCCCCAAGCAGTCGTCGATGCAGTGGCGGCCGAGTTTCTGACTGATTTGTTCATGTTCAGACTCTGCATCGTTTGTAAGCTATTCAGTTAAAATAATAACTTGGCTTAAATTAAGTTCACATTAATAGACTTTGAGTGCTGTCCTTGGAGTTGCTTTGTCAACAGGATACTGGTTTCTGGAGTCAAGGGCAGGAGCTCTTCTACTATGACATCACAAACCTGACATGCTCTGTCTCAGCTGCTGATGGAGGGAGATAACCCACAAATTTGGACAGGAGGGACCCGAGGAAAGACAGTTAGCAAGTAAGGTCTAATTTCACCACCCACCTTCTTATCGTTCCCCTTAACCCTTTGAAGGCCTACTTTAAATTTTTAATCCACATTCTGCAGCCGGGTTAATTTTTGCATATTTCAGGAAAATTGTACCCGTCTTATTCAGTATGTACTAATAGTGATTTTCCTTCTGCTATGGTCATGTATTATATACCATTTGATAGGAATATTTAGTCAGAATTTTGGATCCCAAGAGTTTTGGGCTCGGCCTGGAAAGGGTTAAGAACTGCTGATTTGTTCATCCTCATGAGCTTGCTCAGAGGTCCATTGCCTTATATGAGTGGAGCCAACATTTATCTACATGTGCAATATTATTGTAGCATGTCCTTCTGTTGTGGGGTTTTGTTTTGGGGGGGGGGGTTAAATCTGGATTTTCTATTTTTCTTCTTTTCTTCCCTTACTTCCATACTTAAATGTGCAGAATAACTTGTTCTGCTGTAAGTCTTCTCTGTGCCTAATTTTTAAATAGATTATTTGTTTTTACAGAAATCAAGTCAGCAATACTTGATGATTGTAAGAAGGAGGATGAATGGAAGGTAATGTGAACATAATTGTTAATGTATTTCACATTTTTGCTTGTGTATAAGCAGTCTGCAGTATATTACACTAACTACAAGTAAGTAAATTGAACTAACTCTTTCAGATCTTGCTTTTGGACCACTTTACCACAAAACTATTGTCGTCATGTTGCAAGATGACTGATCTTTTGAGAGAAGGCATTTCAGGTAAATATTAACATGGACTTGAGAAGAATACTATCCACTTAAGTAATTATAGCAATACAAGAGCCCCTTGTATCAAACTGTTTTATGATGCATAATGAGCAAATTTACTAAATGTCTGCCTCTTAACTCCTTTGAAATGAATGAATGCATGCCACACCAACAGCTAATGTCACATCTGGTGGATGTTCTTCATTACAATTTGATATTTAGAACATCCAGAACTGAATTTGCCAACACTCTTCCATGTTCTCTTGAAAGAATGTTTTTCTTTTAACGTAAAAAAAAATAATCTAACGGTTACTTAACTACAAATTCGAAACTGTTTTGACAAATTCCCAACAGTCTGAGAGCTGGATGATATTATATTTGAAATAATTCCAGCATTGAAAACTATTCTATACTTGTGATTTTGCTGCTTTTCTGTGTAGTTGTGGAGAATGTTTATAAGAATCATGAGCCCGTCCCAGAACTGAAAGCTGTTTATTTCATCACTCCAACTGAACAGGTTAGTATTTGCAAAGGAAAGAGTTACCAGTTTACATCCATGTATTGAAAACCCAATGCTTAATGATTCAGCATGTTTGCATTTCATATGCTATCAGGTTCTCACCATAGAATCTGTACCAAGCAAATGTTTTAATGGTATGTACATTAAGTTTTGTTTTCAGACTAGTGCCAGCAAATAAATGGTGAGGGGCATCGATGAGCACAAGTGCTTGCGATAGATAGCACAGGGTTGCTCAGTAATTGTCCTTGCTGTGTCTTGTGTTGTAAGTACAATGTTCATTTTGATTCTCAGTAGTCTCAAACACACAATAATAATAATTCCCTTGAAATTGCCCATTTCAAATTAAAGAATTCAGTATGGGGGTTATTTTAGAAGCTTTATTAGTGCTTTGAATGTCTAAAAACGGACATAGAGATGTCCAAAGCACAGACATCTCTGAGCCATTTTAGAAGCTAGATCTGTGGATGTCCCCAGCATGAAGGTTAAGTCTGAACGGGAGCGTGGTGGAGGTGTGGCTGTGTATTCCCAGGGAACTGGACATCATTGCCTGATCTCAGAAGTGTCTTGGATGTCCAGAGTCACGTATAAGTTTAGACCTCCTCCAGGCACAAATAAGCACTGGGAAAGTGCTTGTTTTTTGCTGAAAAACATAGAGGGTGTAAAGAAGACACTCCATCATCCCTGGTACTTAGCACAATCACAGTGATAGTAACAGTGGGCTTTGAACCCTGGCATCCCCGGTCCTAGCCCACTACTCTAACCATTAGGCTGTTCCTAGACATCCAGGTTCTGGAATACTATTCTGGGAACTTCTGTGTAGACACACCCACAGATTTCCATATCGGGCACATACAATTTCACAAACGTGGATCTGCACCTGGATTGGCTTCCTCCACACACTCTACCTCCCCCCTAGAAATTCTGGCTTGGACATCCCAGATTGCACTTGGACATTCTTTCTAAAATACCCCACCACGTGTACATCAGCTGCTTTTCTGAATTTTAGTCAAAAACTGTACTAATTACTCTATTATTAACAACATTAAACATGAGGAAAAAACTATGTTGTGGGCTATCTTCAGTAGTATGGCACGGGAACGTCTCAGACAAATAGGCACGAAAACAAAGATACAGTGTTTCTATCAGTGCCCCGATAGCATCAATGACAGTCCACCGGCTCTTACAGTCTCTCTTTTTTTTGTTTTTCATATATAATTTCTTGTATCACCAGTACACCCACAACCTTTTGCAAAGTGCTTGTATACAAATTTTACTTAACTTAGTGTTCCCCCATCTTTCTGAATTTTAGAACAAATGTAAAAACTAAAGTAATTTATAGTAGCAGAATACCTTTATTGTGAGTTAATACTCTGGTTTTGTTATAGACTTGGTTTCACCTCAAGACTTCAACTTCTCCAGGCAGAACTCTAACTGCTATTAGGTCTTGCCAATGGTAAATTATAAAATGGATAGAAATTTCAGCTTGTTCCAAATCATCTTGATAACATAAAAGGTGCAATTTCACTAGAGTTGCTCTTTTTCATGGACTTCGCTGTGCATAATGTTTCTTCAAGAAATGCTCGTAAACAAATTTTTACTTAGTAGTTTCTAGCTGGTGCATTTACGTCTTTGTGTTTGTATGTTGCAAATTGACACTGGCATGTAGTGTAACATTTTAAAATGCTAACCTAAGAATGGCTGTTTTTAAAATACGGTTGCTTAAATCAGATTTTCAATCTCTTTGAAAAATCATTAGTATTTTGTTTTAGTTTCCCATCCTTGATAGATGGTTGCTGTCTTTTATGGAAAATTTGGCAAACTGTTGTTGCCTTAAGTGTCTGATATACTTTCTGATTTATTCTATAAAGCGCGTTTAACATCTTTATTAGTGATATTTCGGAAGGGCTGTCAAGTAAAGTTTGCCTCTTTGCGGATGATACCAAAATCTGCAAGAGTAGACACCCAGGAAGGTGTAGATAACATGAGGAGGGATCTAGCTAAGCTTGAAGAATGGTCTAGAATCTGGCAGCTGAGATTTAATGCTAAAAAATGCAAGGTCATGTATTTGGGCTGCGGAAATCCAAGGGAGTGCTACAGTGTAGGGAGTGAAGTACTTCTGTCTACAAAAGAAGAGCAGGACCCTGGGCGTGATTGTGTTTGGCAATCTTAAAGTAGCTAAACAGGTAGAAAAGGAGACGGTGTAAGCTAGAAGGATGCTTGGGTGCATAGGGAGAGGAATGGCTAACAGAAGAAAGGAGGTGATAGTGCCTCTGTACAAGTCTCTGGTGCAACCTTATTTGGAGTAGTGTGTGCAATTTTGGAGACCGCACCTTCAAAAGGAGATTAAGAGGCTGGAATCTGTGCAGAGGGTGGCTATTAAAATGGTTAGTGGTCTTCGTTATAAAGCATATGAGAACCGACTTAAGGGTCTTAATATGTATACTTTAGAGGAAAGGTGGGATAGAGGTGATATGATTGAGATGTTTAAATACTTCTGTGACATAAATGCACAGGGGGAGAGCCTCTTTCAATTGAAAACAAGCTCTGCTACAAGGAGACATAGGATGAGGGTGAAAGGGGATAGAATCAAGAGTAATATGCGGAAATATTTCTCTACAGAAAGATTGGTAAATGCCTGGAATAGTCTGCCAGTGGAGATTGGTAGAGATGAGGACAGTATCTGAATTCAAAGAAGCATGGGACAAACACAGAGGATCTCTAAAGGGAAAAAAGGGGACTGTTGTAGTGGTTGATATGGAAGGACAGACTAGGCCATGTGGTCTTTTTCTGCCATCATGTTTCTATGAATCTTGTAAGCACTCGCACTCTGAGCTGAGAGGCTTCCTTCTGTAACATAGTATGATGAAAATGTCACCAGTAGGTTACTATCTAACTCCTTTCCTGTTCAGCCTCTCTCGTAAAGTGCTATAAAGTTCTTTCTAGTCAATGACAAAGGGAAAGGAATCGTGGAGGTGTTTTATTTATGTAATCAAGTGTGTGTTTCACAGAGCAGATGTGTATTATTACAGATAAGCGGCCCAGAATCTGGAAGCTTTAGCTGCTCGCTTCATGATGCTATCAACTGCAGTGCATTAGAATAATGGACAACATTATTTATGTTAATTATAAAATGTAGTCTAACAATCCAACCTGTTCCTTACCATCCCTAGAGCTGTGAGCCTTCTTGGGATATTGATCAGACTGTTGATATAACTGGAGGAAGAGGCATTGGGAGAACTGAAGTTATTTCTGTTGCGACCCGAGTTTACCTGAAAAATTTGACAATACTGCCCCAAAGTAGACCTTTTACTGTAGCAAGCCTTGCTGTAATGCATCTGCACCTCTTTAGGAAAGAAAAGCAGGCCAGGAGTTTTAAGGCCAGGCCTCCTAATTACAAGACGCAAAGTCTGACTGCTGCCTCTGTGCCCTTTCAGAAGTTGTGAATCCGTACTTGACCACTCATTTGCATTTACTGGAGCTCTCATTAAAATATCAAATTCTTGATGATTTTCTAAAGTTTTGCAGTATAGTTGAGACCCTGCTGCTTTGAAGTAAATATAACTGATGCTGAGGTACATAACAAGGTATCCGCATTGTTCATTATCACTTTTTTGTTAAGTCTGTAGATGGGCTTATAAAGGACTTTAAGAACAAATCCTCCTACAAGTACAAGGCAGCTTATGTCTACTTTTCTGACTGTAAGTAGCGGGGTTTTTTTCTTCATATTATACTTAGCTATTTTCTGTGATGCATATCCAGCTGCTTAATATTTAATAGGGATATGTATTCGTTAGTGCGTATTCGGTCCATTAGTGCACATAAATTTAATGTATTAACCTATGAATTAATGCATTAACACTAGCATTACTTGCACAGAAGAAAGACCTGGCAATCTGCTTCCATATCTTGCCACAAAAACCCCACAGATAATCATAACAAAACAAATTGCACTATAATGCTGGAAGATGAGAACCCCAGGTCAGAAGACACTCAGCAGGCTACTGGGGATGAGCTGAAGACTTTTCAGACTAAAGCCAGCATTTGATGCAATTGGATCAAAGCCCTCGGGCCATCTGACTGCTGATATAGCTGTGCATGAATGAGTCAGAAGCTGCAAAGATGACTTGCATATTAGGACACGGAACATGCGGAGCATGAACCAAGGGAAGTTAACTTCCTTTGATTTTCATACTTTGGACACATCATGCGAAGAGAGAGATCATTAGAGAAAGTCGACATGCTTGGCAAGGTAGAAGGTCAACACAAAAGAGGAAGGCCAGCAGTGAGATGGATCAATTCAGTAACAGCAGCTATGGATGTCATTCTGTCATCAGTGAGCTGCTTGACTGAAGACTGAACACAGTTTAGGACAACTATCCAGAGGGTCGCCATGAGTTGGTACACACTAGACAGCACTTAACAACACCTAAAAGCTTAAATTTGGCCTCCAGAACCTCCCTCCCACATTTTCCTATGTCATTAGTACCAACATGTACCAAGACAGTAGACGTTTTCCCCAGCACTATCTAAAACCTTGTCTAGGTGACATTTCAGGTATGCTACCTTTGCACCATGCAGGCATGTTACCAGGCAATCCTCATATCCACAAGCCACCCAGTTCTCTACATGCCTAAAGATCGAATCACCAACTATAACAGCCATCCTAACCCTTCCCTCATGGGCACATAGCCCTGGAGAAACCTCCTCAGTGCAAGAGGGAGTTACATCTCCTAGTGGACAGATCCTAGCTACAGGATCACTTCCCGCTTCACTAAGATGATGCTCTCCTTTCACGTGACCTCTCTCTCCTCCATGATGAGGCACTGCCAGTCTGAAGGTGGGACTTCAGTACCTTGTCCCTGTAGGTCTCGTATTTGTACCTCTGACTTCATGTCCTCCAAGTCTGCTACTCTAGCCTCCAAAGATCGCACTCGTTCTCTGAGGGCGAATAGCTCCTTGCACCTAGTGCTAATGTAAAACCCTGTCCCAAATGGGAGAAAATAGTACATGTGATAGGGGAGAAAGAGAGGCAATTACAGAACTCTGAGATTTCCAAAGTGCAGCAAAATGAGACAAGAAGTACTTCAGTGATGCATGCAAGGAAATAGAATCAGTAACCATCAGAGGAAGAACAAGATCGGCTTTCCTAAAGTTTTACGAGAGTTAAAGAGAAAACTCCAGTCTCGAATTGGAATGCTACAAGATGCTCAAGGATCCATGTTAAATGATGCTGAGAAGATCAAGAAAAGGTGGAAATAATATACAGTCACTATACCAGAAAGATCAAGTAGTCCAACAGCCGTGCCAACCTATACCTTATGATCAGGAACCATTGGTGATGAAAGAAGTCATTGAAGCAGCATTGAAAGCAGCATCAAAGAATAAAGCACCAGGCTTTGATGGCATTCCAAGTGAAGTATTACAGCAATCAGATGCAGCTGTTACCATACAAAGATCTGCCAGGAATTTTGGAAGACAATATCATGGCCATCTGACAGATCTTTCCCACTGTTTTATATCAATACTGAAGAAAGGTGATCCAACCGAATGTTGAAGTTATCACACAATCATGCTGATCCCACATGCCAGCAAGATTCTACTCAAGATCATTCAGCAGAGACTACAACCATACCTGGAACAAGAACTGCCCGAAGTGCAACTGGGATTCAGGATAGGGCAAGGGACAAGAGACATCATCATGGATGTGAGATGGATCTATGAAAAGGCAAAAGAATATTAAAAGAATATCTATATTTGTTTTGTTGACTACAGCAAAGCTTTTGACTGTGTAAACTGAGAAACTCTGGGCCATATTAAGAAGAATGGGTATACCAGAACATCTGTCTGTTCTCTTGCATATCCTTTACATTGATCAAAAAGCAACAGTTTGAATGGAACAAGGAGAAATAGAATGGTTTAAAATTAGCAAAGGTGTACAACAAGGCAGCATACTTTCCCCCCTATCTGTTTAATTTATATGCAGAAAACTAATCAGAGAAGCAGGATTGTATGAAGACAACCAAGACGTGAAGATTGGTGGAAAACTCAAAACCTCCTTTGCTATGCTGATGATACCACATTACTGGGTGAAAGTGAAGACGATCTGCAACATTTACTTCACAAGTTCAAGGAACATAGTCTTAAAATGGGCCTGCATCTTAACATAAAGAAGACAAAGATCCTAAGAACTGGCAAAATCAATAAGTTCATCGTTGATGGAGAAGAAATTGAAATAGACAACATTAACCTGCTTGGATCAATAAGAAATGACAAACAGTCATGAAATTGGGTGATGCATTACCCTTGGCAGAATGACTGGCTATGAAGGACCTAGACAAGATTCTCAAGAGCAGAAATGTTTCTTTGCATACAAAAGATTTGATATGTCCAAGCCATGGTATTTTCAATAACATAGAAACGTGATGGCAGAAAAAGACCAGATGGCCTATCTAGTCTGCCCTTCCATATCAATCACTGCAACAGTCCCCTTTTTTCCTATAGAGATCCTCTGTTTGTCCCATGCTTTGGGATGAAACAAGTTGGACGGTGAAAAAGATACAGGCAGAAAATCGATGTATTTGAATTATGGTGCTGTGAAGAATACGGTGTATAACGTGGACTGCCTGAAGAACAAATCGGTCGGTACTAGAGGAAATCAAACCTAAGCTTGCTTTAGAAGCTCAGATGACAAGACTTTGACTTTCATACTTTGGACACATCATGCAAAGATCATTAGAGAGAGACGACATGCTTGGCAAGGTTGAAGGTCAATGCAAAAGAGACCAGCAGTGAGATGGATTTTCTACAGTAGAGTGGCATCCATAGCTGCCGTTATCAGCAATGAGCCTCCTGACTGAAAATCGAACACAGTTTAGGACAACTATCGAGAGGGTCGCCATGAGTCGACACAGACTCAACAGCACTGAACAGCAGCAGCAACAACAACAACAACATGTAGTAAAGTTATTAAAATGACCCAAAACTCTGAAAATTGGGGAAGAGGTCTGAAAATGACAAAAATGAACTGATCACTTCATTTATTAAGTGTGATTTATCGCTTGCCACCAGTAGCATTGAGGCAGTTTAATCAAATATTACGATATAGTGGCATGCATAAGTAATGCAAGTTGTGTGGCCCTTAGGATTGTGGAAGGGATAGAGGACAAGTAGAAAAGGGCAGCAAAGGAGAATAGCTTCAGTCCAAAGCTGTGATAGCAGTACATATTATCCTATGAATTAAGAATTATTTTTAAATTCTCAAATGCTGCATCCCACACATTTCTGGTTTCTTTCACTGTGATGATCTTCATTTTTTTTTCTATTTCTTTCCAATATGTTGCCAAATAAAGTGGCTGCAACTTCACCAGCTTTTCTTTCCTTCAGTTTGCCCCGATATGCTCTTTAACAAGCTGAAGTCTTGTTGCGCCAAGGCAATAAAAAGATGCAAAGAAATCAACATTTCCTTCTTTCCACATGAGGCTCAAGTAAGTTGTCATTTTAACAGTATTGTATGATTTGTTTTATAAATAGTCTTTAAGTTGAATGTTTAACAGATAATCCATAACTATTTTCTATAGGGATGCTTTCCCTGGACCCTGGGCACTTTTTCTCTGGCCCATCTTCTGTGCTTGGCTTAGGCCTGGTGGAGAGGATAGTGAGGCCACTGCTTCTACCATCTCCTCTTTTCCCCCCACTCCTAGGGAGCAACTCTTTGAGTTGACATGCGATCTGCTGCTTCTGGTCAAGGGCAGGGGATTCTTCAGGCCTTTTACTAACTGCTGCTTGCCCAGAGAAGAGGAATACCAGATCCATGTCTACTGTTGCTTCTTACCTGGGTGAGAGGGGTGGGATTTCCCTGGCTCATGTCCATTCCTACTTCTCTTAGCCGTATTACAAAACTGGCCATGTAGCAAAGATAAATGTTGCATATCCTGATATAACAATTGGTGACTAGCTAAATCAATCCCCTCTATCAATGGGCGTTATTTCATTATGTGCAGAATCTTCCAGGTGTAATAAATTTTCAAATTCTGCAAAATTCTGCATGTTTTGTTAGTACATTCTATGTTGTCTGCTGGGCCAGTGTAGACAAGTGGGTTGTGCTTCCCTACTAGCAAATTGAAGAAGACAAAGAACCAATCAATGACATCACTCCCGTGCCTCTATCAGCCACCAGAGGTCTCTTCAGTATTTCTTTGTCTCCAGCAGATGATGGATGGATTTTCTCTACTCTGAAGAAAATCTGAATAATTGAAAGGAAAAGATTGATTTAAACATTTGTGAACAACCACCTTTGAAGGTGACTTTCTCACTTGAGCATGATGTGGGAGGCTCCACTAGACTGTGGTCTTTTCAGTAGCCATAGGAGGGAGGGAAAATTGGTTCAGCTCTTATCATAAGAGCCTGTCGAGCAGCCATAAAATTGGAAGTATTGGAAGAGTTTAGCAGTGTCACACAACTTCAACGCCCCCTCCTCCCTTTCCTCTGTTCCCAATTGCTCTCTCCAGAAGATTGCAGAAAGTTCTCAGAGGAATCTGCCTGCAAGCCACCTTAAATGCAGTGCTTGCAAAGCCAGTGAAACAGGGAAATAAAGCTGAACCCGGCACAGATTCTCTGCCTAGGGCTCTCACGAGGTGAGTACGAAAGCTTGACCTAGTCATTGTACTTGCAGGGGGCTCCCAATTCAGTGTGCCTGGGGCGCAATTTGGGGTGGATCGCTGGCAACTATTGGCACAATGTGGGGTTTTCCTGCCGTTTTCTGCATGCGTTAGTAACGGTTTTACTAGTGTGCACTTGGTGGTCACGCAGTCCTTGCATGTCTTCCTTCCGAGCAGCTCCAATGTGTGTTCCTATCCTAGCACCCATAATGCGCTTGCAATAAAAGTGCAGTTAACGCATTTCTTTGGGCCGCTGCAGCCTTGGTGCACACTGTTGTGATACTTGCCTTTAACTCTGTCATCTTCCAGGAAACATTGTTTGACCTGTGACGAGTAAGGTACCTCATGTTCAGTTTCTGGACTCTGCTGCTCTTGCATGGCAGCTTCTGAGTCATCCCTGGAGGGTTTGCTCCCCCACTCCCATCCAGGGAATGCAGTTAGTCTGGCCTTGCCTATCTTAGGGCAGGAGTTGGCAGATCTGGTAAGGATAACCAGCTGGCCAGAATTTCCAGCAACTGTGCTGTGGGCTGCTCTCTGTTCTCTAGAGGATCTGTAGCAGCTATGTCCCATGGGGTTGGGGGATTATTTTGAGAGGAGAGTTTCTGGACTCCAGATTGTCATCCTTGGAATTCTTTTCTTTTTATAGCAGGCCTGATCATTCTGGTGTGGAAATTCAGACCCTGTGGCGTCTGGGTGCCCCTGAACGGCAGGCTGAGAGTGGAAGCCCTGTTCGGTTGCCTATGGCTAAGCATTCCTGGAAAGGGTGTACCCCTGGAGTTGGGTATCAGCTGGGTGCTATCAGAGATTCGGACTGTGACTTGGATTCAGATGCCTCGGTTCTGGGCTCTGATGTTGATGAAGTACTCTCGCCTTCAGAAGATTGTGAAGAGGCTGGTGTTGTCCACCTGTTCCGGAAGGAGGAACTAACGGCATTGATTGCCAGGGTCTCATCTACTTTGAATTTGGTGGATGCTCAGCATGGATCAGGAGTCAAAGGTGCATCCACTCCTGCAAGGGGTGCAGAAATCCACTATGGTCTTCCTGTTCCCAGAGGTGATCAAGGATATGATCAGATCAGAATGGGATTCTCATGATATACACTCTCCCTGAGAAGGAGTGTGTTGTGTGATTTGATATTCTCAAGGTGGATGGGCAGGTCATGGTGGTTACCTGACGGATCACCATTCCTGTGGAAGGTGGATTGTCCAACAAGATTCGTCGTCGAAGAACCAGTTTGCCGTCACGGCTGCTATTCAGTTGGCGGTATGTGCAAGCCTGATGTCTCAAGCCCTTTTCCAGTGGATTCAGTCTTTTTCGCCAGATGATATGACCCCTCTTTTGGAGTCTGCTATGGCCTTTCTTTCTGATGCCATGTATGACTTGGTTGGTATAGCGGCCAGGTATAGTGCCCTGTCAGCAGTCACATGGTGTTTGATTTGATTCAGATACTGGGCGGCAGGCACATCTTCCAAAGCCCGGTTGACCCAATTTGGCTGTAAGGGAAGCTTCTTTTTGGTGCTGATTTGGAGAAGCTGGTGGATGACCTGGGTGAGTCACAATCTTACTGCCTTTTGGAGGACCAGTCCAGGGGGCCTTTGAAGCAGGCAAGTGCCCCTTTCCTATCAACTTCTACCTGCTCCACACAGATTCCCAGGGGTCTCAGGACTTCCATTGCCACCGGCCTGGAAAGTCTTTCTTCTCCCTTTGCTTCTGGACATCAGGCTTGTTCTCAGTCCTTTCATGGACCTTCCCAGACTGCGCATTGAAGGCTTGTGGGCCCATTCCCTGCTTCCTCCACTTGAGGGCAGGTTTCATCTTTTCTTTTCTTCCCCCCCCCCCCCCCAAGTGAACCCGGTTTACCAAGAACCGCTGGGTGCTAGACACCATTCAGTACAATTGTGTCCTGGAATACAAAATCCAATCTTGGATGCGTTCGTCTTCTCATGGGTCTGCGATCAAAAGGGCAGCTGTGCGGATCACTTTGGACAGGTTGCTGCTCTGGAGGCAGTGGTGCCTGTTCTCCTGGATGATCAGTGCAAGGTCAGATATTCCATTTATTTCATGATGCTGAAAAAGGATGGATCTTTCCAGCCCATTCTAGACTTCCAAGGGTGTCAATGAGCACTTGCACGTCCTGCGCTTCTAGATGGAAACTTGAAATCTGTGCCGAGGGAAGTTCTGGCATCTCTGGATTTGGCCGAGGTGTATTTTCATATCCTGATCCGAAAGGATAAACAAAGATATCTGCATTTTGTCATGCTTGGCTTTCACTTTCAGTTTGCCACCCTCCTATTAAGACTCTCCATTTCCTCATGTATGTTCTCCAAGGTCTATGGTGGTGGTTGCTGCAGCACTACAATGCCAAGGGATTTGTGTGCACCCATATCTGGACAATTGGCTCACCTGAGCTCGTTCTCTTTAAGAGGAGTCCTGGGTAGCGACCCAAGTGGTGTCCTTTCTGGAAAGCCTCGGCTGGGTGATCATTGGGAAAAGAGCCAGTTGATGTCTGCCCAGTCCTTGGAGTTCCTGGAAGCACATTTTGTTACTCAAGTGAGCAGAGTCTTCCTGCCAGAGGAGAGAGGCAAAAAGCTGTTGAATTACCTGATGCTGTTCTGTTTGCAGCAGGCTTCGAGTCTGAGATTATCTTTGGCTCCTTTGATTTATGGCAGTGACAGTTAAGATGGCGCAGTGGGCATGTGCTCACATGCGGCCGCTCCAGTGGTCTTTACTGACTCGGTGGGTCCCCAAGTTCTCAGGAGTTTAAGCTCGGGCACCTGCTCTCAATGATAGTGAAGGCCAGCCTGCGGTGGTGGCAGCAGTCCTGTCATCTGAGGAAAAATGTGCCACTGGATGATTTCTCATGGATCCTTCTGACAGCAGATGCCAGTCTGTTTGCCTCTCTCTCCTCTGGGAAGAGAACTGCTCCATTGCAAGCTCTGCTGGAACTTTGAATTTACTTGCTTTTTGTGAGTCCTGTCTACCTCTCTCCTATATATTTATCATTGTTGGTGTGCTCTTTTTTATCTCATTTGTACACTTTTTTGCACTATTGTTCAGCTTTTGTCAGCTGAATAACTTATTCTCCAGGACCGAACAGGAAGTCAGTCCTCACATATGGGTGACGTCAGCGCCGACGGAGCCCTCTTGCGGAGCATTTCCTCAGCTTTCAAAGAAAGCCTTTGGAAATGCAGCACGCATGCGCGGTCCCCTTCCCGCCCAAGGGTGCCATCTTGCTCAGTCTTTCTTTTTCCGCAGAGCCCAATGGACATAGTTCGTGTCACCCGGTTAAAAAGTTGATTTTTCTGCGATTTTTCACGTCCCTTATCCGGTTTGACGCCGGTTCCCCATCCCGCCTTGGCTCGGTACACCGGTATTGAGCCCGGATCTTCTTTTTCGGTTTTTGTCCTTTGTGACCAGCGTTCGCGCTTTTTCTCTTATTTTCACTGGCAGCCCTGTCTTTTGAACTTGCAGGGGCCCTTTTTCCCCCCGATGGCTGCCAGGGGGTTTAAGAAGTGTGATCGGTGTAAGAAACCTATGTCTCTCACCGACACCCACGAATGCTGCCTCTGATGCCTCAGGCCTGACCATGACCCGCTGGTCTGTGGCCCGTGCAGCAAGATGTCATCGAAGGCGCTTCGGAGCCGTCAGCATCAACGTGTGAGAATTTTTTTCAAAGTCCGCGTCTGGCCAGGCCCAGACTTCGTCAGAGGCCTCGACATCTCGGGAGTATGACCCCAAGCGCCGTCGTGGGTCCTCTGGAAGGGGGTCTCCCGCCCGGGAGCACAAAAGGAAGAAGAAGCTCGTGAGGGCATCATCGGTGGAGGCACCTGGATCCTCGAGGGCCAGGTCGCGCAGCCCTGACCGCTGTCCCGGGCTCTCAAGTCGGAGCGGCTGACCAAACTGCCTCACCTGGAACCGGAGTCCCTGAGTGAGGTAACATCTGTTGTCCTTGTAGACTCTCCTCCGGGAGAACTGACGTTGGGCCTGACGCCGTCGGGACCCGAGTCAGGGGCTGCGGAGTTTCCTGAGCTCGGTCTCAGCTTGACGGCCCTGGAGAGCAGCCTGGCTGCCTTCATGGAGCATCAGCGGGTACTGACCGGTGCATCTGCCCCGACCACCGGGACCTCGACATCTAAGTCAACCCCAGAGGCAGAGTCGATCCTCGGCCAAGGTCTCCCTCGACCTCCCGTGTGGGGCCGAGGTCATTGATGCCGGTGCCCTCTGCGTCGGGGCAGGTGGCATCGAGGCCCACACGGCCGGAGCTGCTCGACGACTCCTCGGAGGAGTCGGTGTCAGATGGAGGACGAGGAGTCCCCTGACACATTTTGGACCTGGTGCGTCCCATCGGAGTCCGAGCCTTGGAGAAGGTCCCCCCGGAGGATACCCGGTTCTCGGACTTCTTCTGGGACATGGCCGAGGCTTTGGCATTCCCGGCAGAGGCCGAGGAGGAGCCTCCAGCCGAAGAACTTGATGCCCTCCAGTATGACTTTCCTCCGAAGGAAGCCTTTACTGTTCCGGTTCCTCCGATGCTGAAACGGCTGCTCTTCCATATGTGGGAAGCACCGGCCTCGGCACCAGTTCTTAGCAAACAGGTCGATTCCATTTACCGAGTCCGTAAGAGCCCTGGGTTCCAAAAGGCGCAGCTACCGCACAACTCCATGGTTGTGGAATCTGACATGCACAGTCTTAAAAGTCAAAAGATGCACTCCTTGGTGCCTCCCAGCCAGGAGGCCCAGAACCTGGATGCCCTCGGTAGAAAGTGCTTCCAGGGCTCTATGCTATCTTGCCGTGTCCAGACCTACCAGCTGTACATGGGCATGTACCTACGGGACCTGGCAAAGGAGATTGCCGGGTTCTCGGCTGGTCTCTCTGAGGAACCCTTGCAGAGGTTCAAAGCCTTGTCTACAGGGATCCAAGAGTGCTCGAAGTTTATCTCTCGAGCAGCCATAATGGCTTTGAGGCTTCGGCCTGGGTAGCAGCGGCCGGCATCGGTGCATGCCATCAGGCCTGGCTACAGTCATCGGACCTGGAGTCATGGGTGCAGGACAAGTTGGTCGATGTCCCGTGCCGAGGTGACAACCTGTTCGGCAAGCCCATGACTGAAAAGGCTGCAGAAATCGAGACTGAGACTCTCTCACCAGGACAAAGCTGTCCAGAAAGACTTCTGCCCCTTCTCAGAAAAAGAAGGGCTTGAGGAAGAAGCCCTTTTTCCCGAGGAAGGGTGCTGCCTACAAAACCTACCCTCAGTATCAGGCCTTTCCAGCTCCCCAACAGGGCCAGCAGGCCAAGGGGCAGGGGCATGGGCCCCGTAGGCAGAAAACCCCCAAGCTGCCAGCCCCAACTCCTGCACAGCAGGGAGGGGGTTTTTGACTCCCACAGCATAGCCTCTCCTCCGCCGGTGGCTCCACTCAGCACAGGAGGTCGGCTGACCCTGTACGCCTACAAGTGGCCAGTCATCACAGGGGATACCTGGGTACTGAGTATAGTCCAGAAGGGCTATATGCTCTATTTCCATCAGCTACCACACTCCTACTATCCAGGGGAGCCTCCAAGACCTCCTCTGCACAGGGACCTCCTCCTTCAGGAGTTGGCAAGTCTTCTAAAGGAACAGGCGGTGGAACCGGTGCCACACCACCTGGAAGGGCAAGGCTTCTATTCCAGATACTTCCTGGTACCAAAGAGAACAGGAGGCCTCAGGCCTATCCTAGACTTGCGAAATCTGAACATGTTTCTGGAGAGGGAACTGTTCAAGATGCTTACCCTTGGAATACTGCTGCCCTACCTCCAGCAGGGATTGGCTATGCTCCTTAGATCTAAAGGATGCTTACACTCGCATCCTCATTCATCCAGACCACAGACAAAATCTCCGATTTGTGGTGGGAGGAAACCACTTTCAGTACAGAGTACTTCCCTTTGGCCTGATCTCTGCTCCCAGGGTTTTCACCAAATGCCTGCGGTGGTGGCAGCTTTTCTCAGAAATCAGGGGATTTTTGTCTTCCCCTACCTGGACGACTGGCTAATCAGGGGCCAGTCACTCCAGGAGGCCCGACAGGCCACTCTTCACACTGTCTCTCTTCTTCAGCGTCTGGGCTTTGTCATAAACTACGCAAATTCCACTTTGCTCCCCTCTCAGAACCTAGTGTTTATAGGGGCCAGGTTGGACACTCTTCAGGCAAGAGCTTACTTGCCCGAGGACAGGGCCCACAGACTTACAGACTTGGCCAACCAGTTCCAAAGCAATTCTCATGTTTCTGCCAGGCACTACCTGCGGCTCCTGGGCCACATGGCTTCTACGGTACATGTGACCCCGGATGCCCATCTGCACATGCGGGCTGCTCAATGGTTCCTCAGAGATCAGTGGACACAAGCCACTGGTGACCTCCGAGACAGAGTAAAGGGGTCCAGATGACTTCTGAACGCCTTACAGTGGTGGCTACATCTTCCAAACCTTCTCAGGGGTGTACCTTTATCAAGCAGCAGCACACACAAGGGTGTTGACGATGGGTGCCTCCTTTAAAGGGCTGGGGTGCACATTGCCAGGGCACGTGCACTCAAGGCCTGTGGTCCCCTCAGGAGTCCACACAGCAGATCAACCTTTTAGAGCTGCGAGCAATCCGCTTAGCTCTGCAAACCTTCTGCCATGCTCTTTCTCAACAGTCTGTCCTAATTCAGACGGACAATCAGGTAGCAATGTTCTACATGAACAAGCAAGGAGGAACAGGCTCCAGACTCCTATGTCAGGAGGCTCTGGATCTTTGCTCCTTTGCGGTCAAACAAGGCATGTTTCTCAAAGCAGTTTATCTATAGGGTAAACTATTTAAGACTAATAAAAGAAAATATTTTTTCACGCAACGTGTAATCAAACTCTGGAATTTGTTACCGGAGGATGTAGTAAAGACTGTTAGTGTAGCTCGGTTTAAAAAAAGGTTTGGACAAGTTCCTGGAGGAAACGTCCATAAACCTATTAAGAAGAGACCCAGGATACCAATGCTTGACCCAGTACAAGCATTGTGGAACCTGTGTCTTTTGGGGAAATTGCTAGGTACGTATTACCTAGATTGGTCACTGTTGAAAACAGGATACTGGGCTTGATGGACCTTGGTCTGACCCAGTATGGCATATCTTATGTTCTTATGTACCCGGTCAGGAAAACTTCCTAGCAGACAAGCTAAGCAGGATTCTCCAGCCGCACGAATGGCAGTTGAATCCATTGGTGGTCCAGCAGATCTTCCTCCGCTGGGGACTTCCATCCATCGATCTCTTTGCAAGTCCACTAAACAGTCAGCTGCCCAGGTTTTGCTCCAGACAGCCGCATCCTCTGAGGATGGCAGCAGATGCTTTTCTGATCACTTGGTCTATGGGCCTCCTGTATGCGTTTCCTCCCACGCCCCTGGTGGCCCGAACTCTGTTCAAGATCCTCCGGGACAAGGCCTCGGTGATTCTGGTAGCCCCCAGATGGCCGAGGCAACCGTGGTTTCCACTTCTCCTACAGATGGCGGTGGAAGCCCCATTCCCTCTGGGGCTGCAACACGATCTTCTGTCTCAAGAGCAGGGTTCTCTTCTGCACCCCAATCTCAGGTCCCTCAATCTGATGGCCTGGCTGCTGAAAGGATAGTGCTAGCTCCCTTACGTCCTCCTAAGGAGGTTGAGGAGGTGGTCTTGGCCTTTAGAAGGCAGTCCACCAGAAAGTCCTATGCCCTCAAGTGGCGTAGGTTTACGGTATGGTGTGCTCAGTGCAATGAAGATCCTTTCTCTTGCTTTGTGCCAGTAGTACTGCAGTATCAACTTCACCTGTCAAACCTAGGCCTTAGGTCTAACTCTGTTCGGGTTCACCTCAGTGCTCTGTCAGCGCACCACTCACTGGTGGAGGGACAGTCTGTCGGTTCACCCCTTGGTGTCCAGATTTCTCAGAGGTCTGCTTCTGCTCAAGCCTCCGATTTGTCTACCGGCGACTGAGTGTGATTTGAACGTAGTCTTGCAGGAACTGACTCGCCCACCGTAGGAGCCGATGGCTACTTGCCATTTGTGCTTCCTCTCGTGAAAAGCGCTCTTCCTCATGGCTCTTACCTCGGCCAGACGTGTGAGTGAACTACAAGCTCTGGTTTCTGATAGACCGTACACATGGTTCTATAGGAACAGGGTGGTCCTACGGACCCATCCCAAGTTCCTCCCAAAGGTGGTCTCCTCTTTCCACCTCAATCAGGAGGTGGTTCTTCCGACCTTTTTCCCCAGGCCGCATGCCAACCAGGCTGAAACAGTCTTGCATACCCTGGACTGTAAGAGGGTGTTGTCCTTTTACATAGAACGTACGCGGGAACATCGAAGGGCTACTCAGCTCATCGTCTCGTTTGACCCTAATAGGATGGGGTTACCTGTCTCCAAGCGTACGTTGTCCACTTGGGTGGCAGATTGCATCGCCTGGGCGTACAGGGCAGCCATTTTATAAGCTCTGGGTTCACGGTAGCCTAGAACTGGGGAGTCCCATATGTGAGGACTGACTTCCTGCTTGGTCCTTGAGAAAGCGTAGTTACTCACCTGTAACCAGGTGTTCTCCAGGAGCAGCAGGAATCAGTCCTCGCGACCCTCCCTCCTCCCCTGGAGTTGCAGTCATATCCTTCATTTTGATTTTTTCTGTCTTTTAGCTATGTCATCTGAGCAAGATGGCACCCTTGGGCGGGAAGGGGACCGCGCATGCATGCTGCATTCCCTTTAGACTTTCTTCGAAAGCTGGGGAAATGCTCCGCACGAGGACTCCGGCGCCGACGTCACCCATATGTGAGGACTGATTCCTGCTGCTCCTGGAGAACACCTGTTACAGATGAGTAACTACGCTTACCCCACCCCCTCCCCTCTACCCACCCACCCCCGGCACAGTCTCATAACTGTAATCTGCTCATTACCTCGCTTATTCACAGGTGCACCTAATCTCCTGTGGGCTGTCTCCTGCCTGTCTTTCATCTGGCCTCTGTTCTCCTCTCCATCTCTCTTCTATGACTCCTTGTCACTTTGTCTTCCTATTCTTCAAACTCCCTAATTGTCTCCCCTCCTACCAACACCTTCACTTCTCCCTCCATTCTGTCCTCTACCCTATTATCAGCTCTTGAGCTTCACCACTTTCTTCCTCTCATTCAGCCATCTCCTCTCTCTTTAAGACAACCTCGCCCTCATTATTGCCGTGCTGTCTCCTCTCTGCTCAGCACTCTTCTCCTCCTCCTCATCTCATCTGGAGATATCAAACCCAACCCTGGCCCCCCCCTCCTTTGTCACATTCTGAGGAAGAGATCCTCATGCAACATCTCTCCCCTTCCTCTTTCCCTTTCTCACGTGCTTTGTGGAACACACACTCTATCTCAAATAAACTTGCTTTTATTCATGATCTCTTTATCTCTAATGCTATTCATCTTCTTGCTCTGGTTCCTCCCAGAAGATGCGGCGTCGGTCGCTGCTCTGTCATGGCAGTTATCAGTTCTTCCACACACCTTGTCCCACTGACCGTGGTGATGGTGTTGGGCTTGGGCTTCTGCTTTCTCCTTCCTGCTATTTCCAAGCCCTTCTGCTACCTCAGTCTCACTCCTTTCCCTCCTTTGATGTCCACTCCGTCCTCCTTTTCACTCCATTACCTCTCCAGGTAGCTGTTATTTATCGACCTCCTGACAAGTCCACCTCTACCTTTCTCACTGACTTTGACTCGTGGCTTTCCTTCCTTCTGGATTCCTCTTCCCCCACTCTTATTCTCGTGGATTTTTACATTCATGTTGATAACCCCTCTGATCCTTATGCTTTAAAGCTCCTTTCCCTCACCTTCTCATTCGACCTCCATCTTTGCTGTACTGCCCCCACTCAACCAGCATGGCCACTGCCTTGACCTTGTATTTTTCTCTAATTGCTTATCCTCAAACCTCTGTACCTCAATTCTTCCATTATCCAACCATCACCTGCTAAGCTTCATTTTTCATCACCCACCACCTCAACCTCATCCTGTATACGCCAACCTCTTTAGAAATCTTCATGCTATTGAAACAGTAGAGGAGAGGAACAAAGGTTCATCACCTCTTTCCTCCACTGTCACCCGAGTCCGTTGATGAGGCAGGAGTTTCCTATAACACTGCACTCTCCTCTTCTCTGGATGCTCTCGCTCTGCCCATGCCACATCCTGTGAGGCATACTCTACCCTAGCCCTGGTTTTCATCTACTACTCGCTATCTAAGTTCCTTTGTCCATTCAGCTGAACATGTTGGGCTCAAATCCCGCTCCCTTGCAGACTTTCTATTTTATTTTATTTATTTTATTACATTCTCTTATATACCGCGCTATTCTGCATCAGTGCGGTTTACAATGAACAAACTGAAATTACATTGAACAGGGCATTATAACTTGGAGATAACTATTTTACAGGGAACATGGGCTATGGAGGGTTAAGTGGCTTGCCCAAGACCACAAGGAGCACCTGTGGGACTAGAAACCCCAGTCCTTCCGGCCCAAGGTTGCTGTCCTCTAGTGGGATTTGAACCCCCGACCTTCCGGCCTGAAGTACCTTGCCCCAACCACTAGGCCACTCCTCCACTCCACTTCTACACTTCATATTCATGCTTGTCTCTTTCCATTCTGCCATAGCACTCGCCAAACAAGACTATTATGTCCATCTAACTAACTCTCTTGCCTCTGACCCTCGCCATCTCTTTAATACTCTCAACTCTCTCCTCAAGGGGCCTCCACCTCTGACACCTCCCTCCCTTTCTGCCCAAACCCTGGCTGACTTTTTCCATGACAAAATCCACAAGATTACCCTCCAGTTCCCCACAAAGTCAGCTGTTCCCCTCTTTCTCCTCCTCCCCCTCCCCCTTTTCACTCACAACTTTCCCCCTCTACTTCTGCTGCCCTTTCTTCCTTTCCTGTGATCTCTGAGGAGGAAACCACACACCACCTTTCCTGCTCCAAACTCACTATCTGCTCCTCTGATCCTATTCTTACCTTTCTCCTCCACTGTTGTCCCTTCCATCTCTCATATTCTCAACCTATTGCTCTCCACTGCAATTGTCCCTGCAGCCTTCAAGCATGCTGTAGTTACATCTCTCCTCAAACCCTCACTTGATCCTACCTATCCTTCTAACTATCAACCCCTTCTCCCTCCTCCCCTTTGGTTCTAATCTATTTGAACATGCCATTCAATGTCATTGCCTTGACTTTCTCTCCTCTCAAGCCCTCCTGGATCCTTTACAATCTTGCTTTTGTCCTTTACATTCTACTGAAACGGCTCTTACCAAAGTCTCCAGTGACTTGCTCCTGGCAAAATCCAAGGGCCTTTACTCTGTCCTCATCCTTCTTGACCTCTCTGCTGCTTTTGACAATATGACCACAGCCACCTCCTTGATACCCTGTCCTCGCTTGGTTTTAAGGGCTCTGAACTATCCTGGTTCTCCTCTTGGGTATTTCTCCCATCGCTCTTTCAGTGTTTGTTCTGGTGTATTCTCCTCTGCTGCTGTCCTGCCCTCAGTTGGTGTACCCCAAGGATCTGTCTTGGGTCCACTCCTTTTCCCTCTATACCCAGTCCCTTGGTGCACTCATCTCTTCCCATGCCTTTCAGTACCATCTTTATGCTGATGACTCCCAGATCTACCTCTCTACACCTGAAATCTCTCCTGCAATCCAGACCCAGATCTCTGCCTGAATTTCTGAGATTGCTGCTTAGATGTCCCACCGCCACTTGAAATTGAACATGGCCAAAACGGAGCTTATTTTCTCTCCCCCCCCCCCCCCTAAAACCACCTCTTCTCTTTCTCTTTTCTCAGTTTCTGTGGATAACTCTCTACTTCTCCCTGTTTGCTTGGCTCACAACCTTGGGGTTGTCTTTGACTCCTCTCTCTCCATCTCCACACACATCCATCTGATAGTTAAGACCTACTGTTTCTTTCTCTATAACATCAACAAAATCCGCACATTCCTTTCTGAACACACTACTTATCCACTCCTTAATCCTTGCTGGTCTCCTGCTGAATCATCTCTCTGCCCTTCAATCTGTTCAACACTCTGCTGCATGGCTAATCTTTTGCCAGCTTCGTCATGCTCATATTGCCCCTCTTCTCAAGTCACTTCATTGGCTCCCTATCTGTTTCCATATCCAGTTCAGACTTCTCCTGCTGACCTATAAGTGCATTCATGCAGCAGCTCCTCACTACCCTTCCTCTTATACCTCCCTACACCCCTCCCTGGAAACTCCCCTCTTCTGGCAAATTGCTTCTATCTGTGCCCTTCTCTTCTATTTCTAACTCCAGACTTTGCTCCTTTCACCTTGCTGCTCCTTATGCTTGGAACAAACTACCTGAGTCTGTACGTCAGGCACCTTCCCTGGCCTTTTCAAATCCAGGCTAAAAACTTACCTCTTTGCTGCCGCTTTTGGATCTTGACTTGCTTGATCTCCTTTGTGTTTCCTTACCATCCCCCCTTGATGCATCCTATGTCTACACCTACTCTGTTGTCTATCTTGATTAGATTGTAAGCTCTGATGAGGATGAACTGTCTCTTACATGTCTGTGCAGCATTGCATATGCCTTGTAGTGCTATACAAATGTTCAGTAGTAGTAGTAGGGAGCCTATTGCCAATACCGAATGGCCCAAGGCTGCTGGAACTGCAGGGAAGCAGTGTGGTCCATCAACCACCCCGAAGCAATCAGGTTGATACTTCTGCTTTTGCAGCCCCTGATCGAGGTCTGGGAGTATGAGTGTTTTCGGACGCCATGGTGATGACTTATCTCAATCAGCAAGGTGGCACAAGGAGTGCCAGTGTAGCTCTGGAGATGGCTCTCCTGTTTGCCTGGGCAGAAAAGAACCTCCACATTGCTGGGGTGAACAGTGTGGAAACTGACTTTCTCAGCTGGCACTCTCTGGATCCAGGAGAGTGGAGTTGAGTCAGGAGGCATTTCAGCTGATTTCATGCCACTGGGGTATTCCCAAGGTAGATCTGATGGCAGCCTGCTCCAGTGCCAAAGTATGCCGCTGCACGGAGACAGGAGTCCAAGGGGGTTGATGCTCAGGCTTAGCCAAATGTATGCCTGATGTATGTGTTTCCTCTATGGCCCCTGGTGGGATGTGTGATTCGGCGTATAGAGCACCACCTGGAAAGGATTATTCTGATGGTGCTGGATTGGCTGAGGAGAGCGTGGTTCTGAGATCTGATGTGGCTCCTGCAGCACCACCTCTTCATTTGCCTCTGTCTTGGGTTCTATTGTGTCAGGGACCTCGTCCTGAAAGATCCAGTTCCCTTCTCACTTACAGCTTGGCTCTTGAAAGGAGATGGCTAGTGCATAAGAATTCCTCTCCAGTGGTAGGTTCCACTCTGCTCAGAGCCCAAAGGGGCTCTGCCAACCTGGCATAAGTGTGAGTCTGGTGCGGTGCACAACTTCTGGCGGTCAGGGTGCTGTCTCTGTTGGTCTTTCTGCAGGACAGTTTGGAGAAGGACCTTTCTCTTAGCTCCCTGAGGGTTCAGGTGGCAGCTTTGGCCTGGTTTCGAGGTCCGATGGCTGGTGTATCTCGCCTTACGCCTGGATGTTTTGTGCTTTCTTCAGGGAGTTCGGCATCTGCATCCCCCCATCTGTGGTCACTTCCTGGGATCTGTGTCTAGTGCTCGGGGCCCTGATGTTGGAACTCTTTGAGCCATTGAAATGTGCCACTCTGAAGGATTTGACACTTAAGACAGTCTTCTTGTTTGCAGTTTGTTCCGTAAGATGGATTTCTGAGCTGCAGGCTCTGTCTTGCCGAGATCCTTACCTATCTTTTTCTGAAGAGGCCGTTTTGATTCGGCCTGTGCCTTCCTTTTTACCTAAAGTAATTTCTCCTTTTCATATGAACCAGGTAGTTTGCCTGCTCTCCTTCGCTAAGGAACAGTGTCCAGGAAAGGATAAGTATCTTTGCCCTGTGGATGTACGGAGCGTGCTTCTTCGGTACTTGGTCTGACTTATGAAAGGAATTTGAAACTCCATATTTTTGTGCTGTTTGCTGGCCCACGCCAAGGTGACATGGCGGCTAAGTCTCCATTGGGGTGCTGGATCCATTGCCTCGGCATATCTGTTGCGAAATCAGCCAGTTCCAGAGGGTTTGCATGCCCATTCTACCTGAGTGCAAGTATCCTCATGGGCGGGGCAGAGTGGAGCTCTGTAGTCCCAGCAGACATTTGTTGGGCGGCAACATGGGCATTGCTTTCCACTTTTGACGGGCATTACTGCTTGGATGCCCACACTCTGGTGGACACTACCTTTTGGCTCTAAGGTTTTGTGAGCTGCTGTGTCGTCTTTCCGCCCAGTGGAGGCATAGCTTTGGTATGTCCCACTTGTCTGTACTGGTCTAGCAAGAAGATATGGAAGGTGACATTTTACTTACCAGATAATGTCCTTTCCTTGAGTCCTGCTAGGCCAGTCCAGGGCCCGTCCCCTGGAGCAGTTTGCTCTGTTCTTTTGCGGCAGTACCCTGAAGTCTGCTGTGATTTATATACTTGGCTCTGCAGGTCCATCTTCTACTGAAAGCCTTCTGTTTATCCTTCCTGTACATAGTTCTCTTCTGTTTGATTACTCATTGTTGCCCACATTGATGTCTGAGGCTTGGCCATGTTCTCCCAAATGCTTTGGGATGGATACTGAAGAGACCTCTGGTGGTTGAGGTGGAGAGAGGCATGGGAGTGATGTCATTGAAACCTGGGCTTTTCATTGATTCTTTGTCTCCACCAATCTGTTGGTAGGGGAACACAGCCTACTTGTCTGGACTGGTCTAGCAGGACTCAAGGAAAGGACATTATCCAGTAAGTAAAATGTCACACTTTTTGCGCAGAATTCCCCCAGGTGTAAATCACAGGTCTCTCCCCATCACCTAAGCCTTCCCTGCCCTCCCCTTTTCTCTCCCTCTAACTTCTAGGAAGATCCCGATTCACCATCGGTTCTCTCCAGCCCCCTCATAAATTTCCAATCCCAGCCACTCGCCGCCTCTGCTCAATCATGGCATTTTAAACATAGCCGCAGGAGCATTTCCCTTCATTTCTGCGATTGTGCTACACTTCCAACGCCAGCATTGCTATTTTAAAAGGTCAATAAAGCATTTCCTATTTCCTGCTAGGGACAGGAAATGCTTCTGATCTTATTAAGAGTAATGCCTGTGTCTGTGTAGCAGAGCCGCAGGAGCTAGGGGAAACGCTCCCACGGCTGTGCTGCAGCGATCAGTGAGGCAGGCTTGTATGCTCTTAAAGGTTCTGCGCTCTGAGCCTGCCTTACTACTTGCTGATGTCAGTGCCTGCACAGAATTCTGCATAGCAATTATAGGATGCTGCATAGGTAGGGAATTCTGTGCAAATTCTGTGCTGCGCAGAATTCCCCCAGGAATACATTATGCAGATTGTTAATATTGTGTATATATAGACATTGCGGTTAGCATGGTCATCATTAATGTGCACTCAGTCAACGTTGCAGTTAGTATGAGTGCACTTGACGCCACCTCAGTGGGTGGTGGCAAGTGCAGCTGCATTAATTGTGGGTGATGGCTTAGCATGGCAGGGTGCTCCAACTGTGTGAAAACATGCCAGGCACACCCCTTCTGTGTGGATATGGCCCACTCCCTATGCTAAAGTTTGGGCCCTAACACGTGCCACAATATTGCATTTTAGTAAACATGCTCCATAATGCATAACATCCAATAGGAAGCAGGCTGAGACAGCCAAACAGATTATCTTTTGGATCCTGAGCTGGATTCTAAACCTATATCTGCAGGGCTAGAATTCTAGTGTCATCTCCCTTCCCCCTTAACTACTAGGTCATGATATCATTTTAAAAGCATGCCTAAAGCAGTGCTTTATGCATGGAAATCCCTGTTTATAAAATGAGCATCAGATATGCATGTGAATTTGTGCAAGTTATCCTGTACACATGCAGCTTTACGCAAACTGAGCAGTAATAGTCCCTAGGATGGGTTTAAGAAGGCGTTTCCATTTATGTACATATTTTTAAAAATATGCATATAAATTAACCCAGAAATGTGTGTGCTGAACAGCAGGTGTAAATATGAGCATATATTTCTTTGAATAATTCCAAAACCGAAGTGTGTGCATACTTTCATTTTTTAAAATTCATTTACACCTGAAAAATGATACGTTCTATGTAACTGATGCTGTGTTTCACTATAAACCTCTTTGACCCGGTGAAAAGCAGTTTATAAGCCTAGCTAAATAAAATAAAAACATGCGGCAGATGCTTGCATAAATTTAGACAGACGGAATAGAATTGTTTCCAAGGGAGGGACCGAGAAGAGGCTGGTGTCTTTACACGCGCTTTGTAAAATACATATGTATGTGTAAAAATAAGCCAGGAAATTTGCGCCTATGAAACGGCTGCTGCAAATGCAAGTGGGTGCTTTCCAGCTTTCACAGAGAAAGTAATGCATATAGAGGCATGTTCGCTAAAGTGCGCTACCAGGGTAGTGCAGGGTTAGTGCGTGGCTTCGGCGCCAAGAACAAAGTAGCATAGAGCCCTGTGCTAAAAAAAACAAAACAAAACCCTGTGCTACCTGGCCCATGCTAGTTGCGCTTGATGCCAGTAGTGCAGATCCAACCAACGCCAACTAGTAAGCTGACATTTGTTGTTACTGTGGCAGTTTCACTGCATTAAAGTGCTGTGTTCCTGCGCGAACTGCAAGGGGATGGATGTACATGTCTCTCCTACAGTTAGCAAGAAGCCCTGTGCTAGTAGCACGGCCCACACACACTTTACCAGAATGGGGCTTAGTAGACATACCTCCTATGTTGCCTTTAGGAAACTAGTATAACTTATTCACGTATCTGTCACATATGCTATGTGGCCATTTATTTCATTTAAAATAATACCCCTCCATACTGATTTTACTTTTTTCTTCAAGTAACTACAGTCTTTGTGTGATCTAGGTATTTACTCTTCATATACCAGATGTTTTCCACAGCTGCTATAGTCCAGATGAGGAAATTGAAACTGTACTGGACATAGCAGCACAGCAAATTGTGACACTATGTGGCATTCTGGATGAAAACCCAGGAGTAAGATATAAAAGGTAGGGATAAGGAAGAAATGTCACTGGTTGAACATTCCTCCTGCTACAAGTATTTCTATCACTTGCTCTGCCTTTGGTCCATTTAGGAGACTTATGTTTGAAAGAATGTTTCCATCTCCATTTCTCTGAAGCTGGCAAATCTTTTAGTGATTGACTGTCTGCAGTGTATTTATTTTATAGCCAAAGACATCAGCCAGTTAAATTGATTTATTCCATTATGATATATGTCATAATATTTAATAGTATTTCAAAGGTATACAACAACAAAAGATGTCTGTGCACCTTAGACATAGTAATTTCTGAGAAAAAAAGCAAAATATGACCTGAACAGGATTAATGGCACCCTTCACTAATATTTGGTGGCACAACCCTTGGCAGTAATGACTGCCTCCAAAGTTTCTTGTAGCCCTCTATAAGTTTCATACATCTGTCTGCTGGTAATCTCTCACTCTTCAACTGCAATTTGTTCCAGCTCATGAATGTTTCCAGGATTCCTTTTACCAATGGCAGATTTCAGCTCTCTTCAAAGGTTCTTGATTGGATTGAGATCAGGACTCCCTTGCTGGCTAGTTTAAAAAAGAACTAATGGACTGTGTTAACCATTCTTTTGTACTTTTGGACCTTCAACCCAGACCTAGCTTTCTGACACTAGCACATTTTGCTTCAAAATACCTCAGTTGTCCTGACTTCATGATTCCTTTAATACATTCCAGGCCTCTAGTTCCTGAGGCAGCAAAACAGCCCCACAACATTATGGAACCTCTACCATATTTAACAGTAGGAAGAGTGTTTTTTCCTCATAAGCTTCATTTCTTTACCTGTAAATGTATTGCTGGTCTGCATTGCCAAAGAGCTCGATTTTGGTTTCATTTATCTACAGAACATTTTCCTAGAAGGATTGTGGTTTCTCAAGGTGGGTTTGGATAACGATCAGGCGTGCCTTTTTATGTCTGTCTTTGAGCAGTGGGGTCCTCCATAGCCTTCGCCCATGAAGTTCTTCTTTGTTTAGTGCACAGCATATGGTACGGGTTGAAACCACCACTCTAGATTGCTCCAGGTCAGCCTTAAGCTCTTTGGATGTTGCACTCAGTGCTAACTTTCGAAGACTTCTTGGATTAATTTTCTTCTTCCCACCATATCCTGGGAGGTTCTTCCATGAGCTCAAACCTTCTTAGCATTCCGTACTGTAATCCCAAGGTCTTTGGAGATGGCCTTGTACCCCTTTGAATTTTGATGTGTGGTGATAATGGCTTTTCTGATGGTCTCAGGCAGCTCTTTTATCTTCAGCATTGTGAAAATGGAACAGGGAGTGAATGTGGCCATTTTAAACATTAGAGCCATCATTCATTGGTTGATTCAAGTCATGTGAGTACTGACAATTGATCACAGGTGCATCTAATTTTACTTCATGGGGAATGTGGTTCTTCTGTTCAAACCGATTTAAATTGTTTATACAAGTGCCAGTAATCATATCCTATTCACTAAATAAAACCCATGCCTATACACACAATATACTATTATAATTATTAAAGGGATAACTTTAAACCTACAAAAACTATTTTTTGTCGGAACTCTTGCCGTGAGGATATCATCCTCTCGTGGCCATCAGTTCCTTTATATTATTTTATTAGGGACGCAACCCTCAACATTCCACAAGGGATACATCAACCCCTTAGTCAAAAACCAATAAGGGACCAGATATAATAAAGCACTATGCACTTAGCTGTATGCAGGTGATACTCCAACCCATTCTTCAGGAAACCTTATGATGCCACCATGGCCGTCCTCTTCCATTCTCCCAACAGGTCATAGTCCAGCCAAATAATGTAGCAGAGTGCCAATAATCCTTCCAAAACTGCAACACCTAGTAACCCAACGTTGTGTTTCAGGCCATAGATCCTCCTGGCCCTTCTTCAAACTCCGTTGCAAATTCGAACCCGTAGGCTCACACACTTCCGGTTTTATCTTGCTCACAGACCACATGACCGGTCAACATCAAATAGGCAATGGACAACAGGTAATTCCTTAGCGTCCCTCTAGTCCAGTCCCGGAACCATAGAGTTGTCTATCTCTTCAAGCAGCCTTGGAGACTGACATCACTGCTTTGCTGGCACCAGTACATATAGGCAAGGACCGCCCACTCTCCCCAGTATTTCAGTCTCCAAGCAGCTGTGGAGATTCTGAGCCTGGTTCTGGGCACAGTGTTAGTTTTTTGAGTGACAAATAAGTAGTTAGCTCTTTATATTTGGGGCTAATTTGGGTCTGATAGACTTTTTTGATTTTTTTTGGCAGGTGCAGTGCTGGTCTCAGGAAGCTGCGGTCCTGTCTTGATCTTCCCCCTCTGTTTCTTTCTCTCGTGCTTCTTTTCCTCTCTCCTCCCTCCCCTTCTTTCCCCCTTTTTATCCCCGGGGTTTAAACGAGCAGCAGGGGAGACATACCTTTTTCAGCCTCCCTGCTCCCGATCCCGCTATAAAGGGTGAGGAGCAGGTAGCAGGCCTTCCGTGCAGCAGCGTGCTGGTACCGCATCTCCTATCTGCGCGGAGCTGAAGCCGCGTGTAAGGCTGAGCCCTGACGCTGTAGCAGCAGCATCTGAATCCGTTGATTGCAGTCTGTTCTCCGGGGCTGGTAAGTGTCTGCCGGTTTCTGGCTGCCTGATTTTTTGGCTGTATATTTAATTCTGCTGGGGCAGACGGTTCCCTTTGTGAGCGGGTAGCTCAGCGGGGTTAGTTTTTTGCAGCCTCGGGGTGCCGCGCGGGAAAGCAGCGGCGGCCCTTTTAGGAGCGTGTTTTTTCTTTTAGCACAGTCCTTCAGGCGTTCTGAGCGCGGGAAGCTTCGTTTTTGGGTGGATTCATTGCGGTGGAGCCTGCTGTGCCTTTTTTGTCATTGGGGTTTAACAACTACAAAAAAAAAAAAAAACAATCTGCCCAGACTGGTGCTTTGTAGTGGAGTGCCCATAGCATGCCTGCCAAGCTCAGGTGTTTGGTTTGCGGTTTAAAGAGGGGCACTGTGCAGGAGTCGGGAGTTTGTCAACCCTGCACTTTGGAGGCCCTGGGCATGGATTCGGGGTCCGGTCCGGCGCCGTTGGATTCGGGGTCGGGGTCCGTTCCTCCAGCGTCAGACGCTTCCTTACCTCCTTTGGAGGCTACGGAGTCTCCTTCAGCGTCTTCTTCGGGGGGGGGGACCTCCTTTGGCTCTGGAAGGTAGTTCGGGGGTTTCCTCTGCCCTTATTCCTCCCGATTTCTTTCTTTTGATGCAGCAAGCCTTTGCCTTGCTTCAGCCGGTCCAGTCAGTTCCCTCCGGAGATTTGGAGGGCCGGAAACGGAGGGGGTCCTTAGACAGTCCGGCGGAGGTAGAACCCGCGGCTAAGCGGTCTAGGCTGGTTGGGGGTGACAGTCTGCCGGCTCGACTTGAGGAGGATCTCGGTGCGGCCGACACAGTTGAGGAGTTGCCTTCGGATCCGGAGTTGGAGGACGGCGAATTGCCTGACTCGGAGGATCAGAGCAGGGTTGTTCGAGTCTTCCGCCGTGAAGAGTTGCCGGCCTTGATTACGGAGACTCTTAAGACTCTTAACATGCCTCTGGTGGGTTCTTCCACGGAGGAGGCTTTGGAGGATCCTCTGTTGCAGGCGGTCCGATCGTCCCAACACGTGTTTCCCTTCCATAGGGTTTTCAGAGGTATGATTCAGGAGGAATGGGACACACCGGAGGCTTCTCTGCGTGGGTCCCGAGCCTTAGCCCGCCTCTATCCGTTGGCTGATCAGGATAGAGAGTTGTTTCAGTCCCCGAAGGTGGATGCGGCGGTTTCGGCGATGACTAAGAAAACTACTATTCCGGTTGAGGGGGAAGCTGCCCTTAAGGATGTTCAGGATCGGAAGTTGGATACCCTGTTGAAACAGGTCTTTGATGTGAGTGCCCTATCCATGCAAGCGTCGATAGCAGGGGCGTGGGTAGCTAGGGCCTGTTTACGTTGGTCGCAAAGGTTGCAGGGCAATAAGCTGGATGCTATCGTGCAGGACGCGGCCCGAATGGAGTCTGGTTCAGCGTATTTGGTAGATGTTCATTATGATTTCATCCGAGGGTTGGCCAAGAGCATGGCTTCGGTGGTGGCGGCTCGGCGCTGTCTGTGGTTGCGTAATTGGTCGGCGGACAGTTCGTCGAAGTCGCGCCTCAGTAAGTTGCCGTTTCGGGGTAAACTTTTGTTTGGTGAGGATTTGGAGAAGTTAGTTAAAGATCTGGGTGAGTCTAAGGGCTGTCGTCTTCCGGAGGACAAGCCCAAGCCGATTCGGACTTCGACCATTGCCCGGGGTGCTCCTCGGGAGTTTCGTAGATTTCGTTCCTTTCGTTCGGGCCAACCGCAGCGTTCCAGGTTCCTGGGTCGTGGGCAGGGATTTCGGGGGTTCCGAGGTTCGGGCAGAGGTTTTGCCCCTTTCCAACCCGCGGCGGTTAAAAAGCAACAATGAGATGAGGGGGACTCAGGCGGGGGTGGTGCCGGGGCGAGGTCGTTTACGGGACTTTTACCCCGTCTGGGTCCAGATTACATCAGACCAGTGGGTTCTGGAGGTTATCCGCGACGGCTATGCTCTGGAGTTCCATCGACCCGTTTTAGATTCCTTTGTTCAGTCACCTTGCAGAGCGCCTCTGAAGCGGTTGGCGGTGGAGGAGACGCTTCAGCGACTGCTTCGGCTCCGAGCGGTGGTGCCGGTGCCTCCGGATCAGTGCGGTACCGGTCGTTATTCAATTTATTTTGTGGTGCCAAAAAAAGAGGGCTCCTTTCGTCCAATTCTAGATTTAAAACGAGTGAATCGTTGTCTTCTGGTCTCTCATTTCCGCATGGAGACTCTGTGGTTCGTCATCGCGGCTGTCCGGCCGGGAGAGTTTCTGACATCCTTGGATCTTACAGAGGCTTACCTGCATATCCCGGTACGGCGGGAGCATCAGCGGTTTCTTCGGTTTGCAGTTCCTGCGGGTCACTTTCAATTTCAAGCCTTGCCTTTCGGTCTGGTCACGGCTCCTCAGACGTTTACCAAGATCATGGTGGTCGTGGCGGCGGCTCTTCGCCGGGAGGGGGTGTTGGTGCATCCCTACCTGGATGATTGGCTGATCCGGGCAAAGTCTCGGGAGGAAAGTTTGGCTTTCACCGCGCGGGTGGTGCAGTTGTTGGAGAGTCTCGGTTGGGTGGTGAACCGTGCGAAGAGCTCCTTGGTTCCAGGTCAGGTTCTGGAATACTTGGGGGCGCGTTTCGACACCCACAGGGCGGCGGTGTTCCTTCCCGAGCGGCGCGTGCAACGCCTGAGGCGTTTAGTGAGTCGTTTTCTGGACAGTGTGGCTCCGTCGGCATGGCAGTATCTGCAGTTGCTGGGCACCATGGCGGCGACGATAGAGCTAGTGCCGTGGGCTCGGGCTCGGGCTCACATGCGCAGTCTGCAGAGCGCGCTTCTCCGTCGTTGGTCGCATCAACGCGATGCCCTGTCCCAGCGCTTGGTTTGTCCTCCGCTGGTGCGGCTGGATCTGCTTTGGTGGTTGCAGCCGTCGAGTCTGGAGACGGGCTGTCCGCTCGAGACTCCCTCGTGGACCCTCCTAACGACAGACGCGAGTCTCTCGGGGTGGGGGGCGCATTGCGAGGGCAGGTTTGCTCAGGGGCGGTGGGCCTTGGCGGAAGCCCTCCTGGTCCATCAACAGATTAGAAATGAGAGCGGTGCTACTAGCGTTGTGAGCATTTCAGGGGAGCAGCTCGCGCCGCGCGGTGCGCGTTCTTTCCGACAATGCAACGACGGTGGCTTACATCAATCAGCAGGGTGGCACGGGAAGTGCGTCGCTGGAGGCGGAGCTGTTGCTGAAGTTGGCGGAACAGCATCTCTCCGCGTTGTCGACTCAACATGTGGCCGGGGTAGACAATGTCGGGGCGGATTTTCTCAGTCGCCGCAGGGTGGATCCAGGGGAATGGATGCTCCACCCAGAGGTGTTTGCGCTCTTGGTTCGGCGTTGGGGTCTGCCCATCATGGATCTGAGGGCCAGCTTCGAGTTCGCTCAAGTGTCGCGGTTCTTCAGCAGGCGCAGGGAGCGGATGTCCGAAGGCCTCGATGCGTTGGCTCAGGTTTGGCCAGAGGGCGGCCTCCTCTACTTGTTTCCTCCGTGGGCGCTCCTAGGTCGGGTGATTCAGCGCGTGGAGCGGCATCGGGGGCTCGTGATTCTCATTGCGCCCGATTGGCCGCGGAGGCCCTGGTATGCCGACCTCGTGAGACTGCTGCGGACCGTCCGTGGCCGTTGCCGCAGCGGGGTGATCTCTTGTGTCAAGGGCCTCTGCGGATGCCGCAGGTCAGTCGATTCTCGCTTACGGCTTGGCTCTTGAGAGGGCCAGGCTGACGGCCAAGGGTTACTCGACAGCTGTCATTTCCACGTTGCTTCGTTCCCGCTGGCGTTCCACTTCCTTGGCTTATATCCGCATTTGGCGCATCTTTGAGGCCTGGTGTGCGGATCGTCAGCTCCGTCCTTTAGGTGCTTTGGTGTCTCAGATTCTTTCTTTCCTACAGGACGTGGTGGACAAAGGGCTGGCGGCTAGTTCGTTGCGTGTGCAGTTGGCCGCCATTACCTGCTACCGCGGAAAGATCCGGGGTCAATTTTTGAGTGCCCATGCTGACGTTCGGCGTTTTTTACGGGCGGTGTTGCTTCTGCGTCCTCCACGGCGTAGTTTGATTCCTGCGTGGGACCTGAATCTGGTTTTGGGGGCGCTCCTTGGTCCTCCATTTGAACCTTTGGCCGAGACTTCGTTGAAGGATCTCACCTTGAAGACCGTCTTTCTGGTGGCCATTTGTTCCGCGCGCCGGATTTCCGAGTTACAGGCATTATCCTGTAGGCCTCCGTATCTTGTCTTCTCCGATTATAAGGTGGTGTTGCGTACTGTTCCTGTGTTTCTTCCTAAGGTGGTCTCGCCTTTTCATGTGAATCAAGTGGTATCGCTTCCGGTGTTTTCGCAACGACAGAAGGAGGAGTCCGGGGGTCAGTTGCGTCTGTTGGATGTGCGCCGGGTTCTCCGCCTGTATCTGCGTCGTACTGCGTCCTTCCGTAAGTCGGACAGATTGTTTGTGGCTTTTGGGGGGCCGCGAAAGGGAGAGGCGGTGGCCATAGCCTCCATTTCGCGGTGGTTGAAAGAGGCTATTGCTTCGTGTTATCTGTTAAGAGGTCGGGCAGTTCCGGCCGGACTTCGAGCGCACTCGACTAGAGCGCAGGCGACGTCCTGGGTGGAGTTCGGTCTGGTGCCGGTTGCGGATATTTGTAGGGTGGCGACTTGGTCGTCGTTACACTCCTTTGCGAAGCATTATCGCTTAGACGTTCAGGCGGCAGCGGACAGTTGGTTTGGAGCGACGGTTCTTCAGGCTGGGTTGGCTGGTCCCTCCCGTTAGTCTTTACTGCTCTGTTACATCCTCTATGGTTCCGGGACTGGACTAGAGGGACGCTAAGGAAGAGTAAATTAGACTTACCTGCTAATTGTTGTTCCTTAAGGAACTCTAGTCCAGTCCCGTATCCCGCCCTCGATTGTGGATCTTTGAATCTTTCAGCCTGAAGTGCGGAGAAAGGCCCGTGGTGGTCTTTGTTGGCTGTGGCCTGGGTTGTGGCCTCGATGGATAGTTCGTGGTGGGGCGTCCTAGGGGTATCGCTTCCACAGCACGATTTTTTTCTGCCTGTATATATATATTCTTAAGATATATTCTTAATTTAAAAAAAAAAAAAGGGCTCTTTAGTCCATATAGGGTGGACTCAGTTTCGGAGTCGTGTGGTGTATCTACTTATTTATCTACTTATTTGTTACTCTCTTTAGTTTGCTTTGTCAATAGGTACTGGGGAGAGTGGGCGGTCCTTGCCTATATGTACTGGTGCCAGCAAAGCAGTGATGTCAGTCTCCAAGGCTGCTGGAAGAGATAGACAACTCTATGGTTCCGGGACTGGACTAGAGTTCCTTAAGGAACAACAATTAGCAGGTAAGTCTAATTTACTCGTTTCAATAATTCCACAGTATGCAATGTCCTAAAGTAAACACCAATCCAATGAGGAATTCAAACCAGAGGGGGTCAATGAGTTAAAGGTGTATATCCGGTATTGTTCCCGATACTGTAAACGAGATAACCGGCCTCCTCCCCTCACTCTCTCCGATTATGTGATCCAAAATCCTCCATCGTAAATCCTGAAATACATGATGATGATCATAACAATAAAGAGCCGCTGGGGCAGACAGCACCTTTGTAGTTATCCGTGAGCGGTGTTCCTGTAGCCGCCTCTTCATTGAATGTGAAGTCCTACCAATGTAGATTTTTTTTTTTTTTACACGGGCACACCAACATATATACCACGAACGTTGACTGACACGTAGTATGAAATTTACTATATACCAAATGGTGTTGAGATGGGTGTTCCCAACACAAACCCTCTATCGTGAGCTCACAAAAATCACATCCAGCACAACAAAAATGACCCTACAAGTCATGAGATGTAGGTTCATCCACTGTATGTACTACCCAATCCGCAATGTTACGGCCTCTCTTAAATGCCATCATCAGTGGTCTTTCGAAACATGGCTACAGCAATAAAACTGACCAACATTTCTTAAGAATGTCCATGACCCCAGTGGAATTAGGCATATAGGGCAAAACTCCTACAAAAGACTGTAGTCCCTCCAAATCCTTAGGTTCAGGTACTGATACCGAGCTCCACCATTCAGCATGGTTAAACCGCGCTCTCCGATAGGCCCTCTTGATTATTGCAGCCGGATACACTCTTTCACTCAAACGTGTTTTTAAATCCTGTGCCTGTATTCTAAATTCATAACCATGCAAACGATAAACTAGTACCCTATTTACTATTTACTTTCAAAGCTAAATCTACCTAGTGGTGTACATGCTTCTAAGCTAAATATATTATTTTTGTTGGAGCCCGTGCCTTGAAAGAGACTCTTTCTCGTAGCACTAATCTCCTTTTAATCTTATGTTTTAAAAAAACGGGGAAACCCCCTCATCAAATGACCGAGGGATAATTTTGTTGCCCCACAGAAAGAGCTTAACGAACCAACTCTTAGATATACTGGTTATATTAATATTTAGCTCAGTCCAGCAGAATTAATACTGAAATTTTTTTTCGTTATGAGGATACATTTTACCAACAGATACATGGCGTGGCCATGGGAGCTACGGTGGCTCCATTGGTTGCAATGTTATTCATGACTAATTTTGAAGAAAAGGTTATTTATCCTTCAGAGTGGTATCAGAATATTAAGTTATGGTCCTGTTTTTTGGATGATATCATCTTTTTTTGGACCAGTTCTGAATTACAATTAAAGAGATTTTTTGAATGGATAAACACACTTGATCCTGACATACAATTTGTTCCAAAATATCATTTTCAATCATTAGAATTTTTGGATTTATGGTTGTATAAAGAATCTAAGCTCTTTTCAACATTATACTGCAAAGAAGTACAGCGAAACGCCTTACTCCATTTTAACAGTTACCATCCAGGTCCACTATGGAGAGGTTTACCCGTGGGACAATTTATACGACTGAAACGGTTGTGTTCTAAGAATGTGGAATTTTACAAACATTCTAGGGATCTATGGTCCCGTTTACGTGAGCGTGAATATCTGGATAGGATAATTTAATAAGGCATATGAACGGGCGAGATTTATCCATTCTGATTAGTGGGCTGAGGGTTTCCATCAGGAAGATAATAATGAAATAGATACCCCATTTGTAGGGGTGCTTCCTTATATGCCTAATTCAGCAAGTATGTCCATTTTGAAGAAACATTGGACTTTTCTGGGCATATACCCTTGCTTTCAAAAACCATTGATGGCGTTTCAACGAGGACGGAACATAGCTGATTGGGTAGTAAAGACTGTAGAAGAACCCGTGAGAATGGAAATTAAGGGGCATCAAGCTTGTACAAAATGTGATTTTTGTCTACTAACCTTATCAGGCACGCAATGGGAGGATCCAAGTACGGGAAGAATTTATCACAGTGAAATTTCTACTACTTGTTCTTCTTATGTAGTTTATATCCTGATCTGCCCCTGTAAAAAAGTATATGTGGGTCGAACTGTTCGACCAATACGAAAATGACTACAGGAGCATCGCTCACAGATTAACATGAAAGTGCTAACAGCACCAGTAGCTCAACACTGTGCCGAATTTCAACATGCTTTTCAGGATCTCCGGTGGCATATTATCGACCATGTACAAGAAAAATCTCGAGGAGTAGATCCTCAAGCTGCTCTACAATATAGAGAACAACAATGGATTTACAAATTATGATCAGTGGCCCCGCGAGGATTGAATTTATCATTTAGATTGGTGGAGTATGATATAATATGTGAACTAAGAATCAAGATTGACAGCTACTACCCGAAGGACATAAGACATCACATGACCAGTTGTTAGCATATAAGATGGTGCTCTGACTGTGACATTTTAGATACGTCATGGGTTTTTGAAGAAGGGCCGGGAGATTCAGTGGCCAGAAACACAGCGTTGTGTCGACAGATAATATTGAGAAACAAACCATTCCAGGAAGGCACGATTTGTTTGTTTGTTTATTGAATTTGATATACCGCCCTTAAATAAGCAGAGCGGTTTACAAAGTACAAAAATTAAAAGAGGGTTGCACCAGAAAAGGAAAGGAAGTTACAACTCATGATAGGTAGTAAAAGAGAAGAAGAGTGCACAAGACTCAGGGTTAGGTCACACAAAGGGGGAGGGAAAATCAAAGGCGAGGGAGAAGAGGTGGGTTTTTAGATTACGTTTAAAGGTAGGGAGGTGGGGGCTCTAGACAAAGGGGAAGTGGGGAGCGAGTTCCAGAGGGATTTCTGAAAGGAGAGGCAGTTGATATGACTCTTCCAACTACAGTCATAAGAGGTTGATGTGGGTCACCTTTGATTTCGATTAGAGTCCAACTGCCGAGCTGGTTTATAGCTCTGTTGAAAAACTTGGGGAAGATTTTCAGCGTTAATTCTGGACTGAGCTAAGTGTTAATATAACCAGTATATCTAAGAGTTAGTTCGTAAAGCTCTTCCTGTGGGGCAACATAAAGTTATCCCTCTGTGAATTGATGAGGGGGTTTCCCCGCTTTTTTAAAACATAAGATTAAAAAGGAGATTAGTGCTACGAGAAAGAAGTCTCTTTCAAGGCATGGGCTCCAACAAAAATAATATATTTAGCTTAGAAGCATGTACACCATTAGGTAGATTTAGCTTTGAAAGTAAATAGTAAATAGGGTACTAGTTTATCTTTTGCATGATTATGAATTGAAGTGGATAAACTTTAAGGGTCTACAGCATATAGGATGTATTCTAAATTCAGCATCCGACGAGCAAAGCCTCCATAGGTGGATAAACTGACCCACCGGCAGACTGCATCGTAGAGGCCCTGGGATGATAACTCTGATAATGCAGTAAAGTGTTTCTGTCTGGACTTCTTTACGAAACAACGTAAAGTGGACTGTAGACTGATGTTTATAAAGCCTCAAATCCAAAAAGTCATTGGTATCCCGATGATACTTAGGTACAAACTTTAGATCTGTAGATAAAGTATTGATCCATTCAAAAAATTATTTTAAGTTGTGAGTCCAAAAGAAAAAAATATCATCTAAATAACGAGTCCACATGCGATTATGAGCAAACCAACCCGAAGAGTAGATGAATTGTGTCTCAAATTGGGACATATAAAATGATCGGATGCTGAATTTAGAATACAGGCACAGGATTTAAAAACACGTTTGAGTGAAAGAGGGTATCCGGCTGCAATAATCAAGAGGGCCTATCGGAGAGCGCAATTTAACCATGCTGAATGGTGGAGCTCGGTATCGGTACCTGAACCTAAGGATTCGGAGGGACTACAGTCTTTTGTAGGAGTTTTTCCCTATATGCCGCATTCCACTGGGGTCATGGACATTCTTAAGAAACATTGGTCGGTTTTATCGCTGTATTCATGTTTCGATAGACCACTGATGATGGCTTTTAAGAGAGGCCGTAACATTGCGGATTGGGTAGTACATACAGTGGATGAACCTACATCTCATGAACTGAAGGGTCACTTTTGTTGTGCTGGATGTGAATTTTGTGAGCTCACGATAGAGGGTTTGTGTTGGGAACACCCATCTCAACACCGTTTGGTATGTAGTAAATTTCATACCACGTGTCAGTCAACGTTCATGGTATATATGTTGGTGTGCCTGTGTAAAAAAAAAATCTACATTGGTAGGACTTCACGTTCAATGAAGAAGCGGCTGCAGGAACACCGCTCACGGATAACTACAAAGGTGCTGTCTGCCCCGGTGGCTCTTCATTGTTATGAACATCATCATGTATTTCAGGATTTACGATGGAGGATTTTGGATCACATATCAGAGAGAGTGATGGGAGGAGACCGGTTCTCTCCTTTACAGTATCTGGAACAATACTGAATATACACCTTGAACTCATTGACCCCCTCTGGTTTGAATTCCTCATTGGATTGGTGGAGTTTACTTTAGGACATTGCATACTGTGGAATTATTGAAATTTACCTGTTGTCCATTGCCTATTGGATATTGACTGGTCATGTGGTCTGTGAGCGAGATGATAAAACCAGACGTGTGTGAGCCTACTGGTTCGAATTAGCAACGGAGTTTGAAGAAGGGCCATTAGGATCTATGGCCTGAAACACAACGTTGGGTTACTAGGTGTTGCAATTTTGGAAGGATTATTGGCACTCTGCTACATTTGGTTAGACTATGACCTGTTGGGAGAACGGTGGAGGACGGCCATGGTGGCATCATAAGGTTTCCTGAAGAATGTTTGTAACGCCGAATCTCCAGGAACAAGCAGGAATGAGTCTTCACATATGGGTACGTCGGTACCGATGGAGTCTGCGCGGGAACGCTTCCCAGCGTCCAATCAAGAGCTTTTGGAAGCATCCCAGTACGCCTGCGTGCTGCCTTCCTGCCTTTCCCAACTGCCTCTCCTCAGTTTTTGTTTTTCCGCGGAGCCGGCAGGATGTCCTCCTGTCACCGCAGAAAATTCTTGTTTTTATTTTTTAGTTTTCTTGTGGTCGCGGCTGTCTTCCCGACGCCACTGGTACCGCCGGTGTTTTCTTTTCTTTTCTTGTAAAATTTTCCTTTTCCACGGGATATTTTTTCTTCATAGTGTCCCACGGTCTCTTAGGCCTTTTAGGCCTCTTCTTTTTCCTTCATGGAACCGCCAGACACTTTCTCCAAGAAATGTTCAGACTGTGGCGGTACAACTTTATTTTTAGACCCTCGAAGTCGGTGTCTAACCTGCTTGGGTCCTGACAACAGTTTGGTAAGAAGAGGTTTTCAACATCGAGGCTCCCTCGATACACGGTTGCCCTCCAGCTTCGGGGCACCGTCCCCTTCTTCCACACAGGATCAGGTAACCCACAAACAGTTTGTTAAGACTAGCCAGTCCACGAGTGGTAGGTCTCATGCGCAGCATGTAGACGGCTCCGGCCTTGCCCTCGAGGGCCCACTGGCTTCAAAACCCCGGCGGGAGTCTTCGGTCTCCAAAGCCTATAAGGGGTTTCAGGTTGTTCCTGGGGTTCACCCCCTACAGAACATACCTAAGCCATCTACGGTGGTGGCATCCGCTTCGAGCAGTACCGATACCCCGGCATTGGCACTGGTGTTGGATGAAACACTCCTCACCAGGGATCGTCATCTGGCGTCCTCGGTACCTTCGGGACCGCTGGATACTCTCCAGATTGACTTTCCATTATCGGTACCAACACCGATACTCCAACCGACGTTGGTACCCTCCAGATGTGCATCGATAGCCTCGCTTCCTTCGATGCCGAGTCTGGAATCGATCTCCAGTCTGGAGGACTGGGTACCGACTCGCCTTGGTACCGGCTCTCGACGGTACCGAAGGCTCGGTTCCGATGATTCGGATCCGCAACTCTCTGTTCCCCCAACACCGATTGAGTTGCCACTGGTTGCCCTTCCTTCACTGGTATCGGACACGGTACCGAAGTTGGTACCGATGTCCTCATTACCTTCACGGTCGGTGCCTTCCATGCTTCGCTGATCAGGCTCTTTGCCCTCGATGCTGAGTTTGGAATCGATCTCTAGTATAGAAGACTGGGTACCAATAGATTTTGGTACTGACACCGATCGATACCGGTGCTTTGGTACCGAGGATAGCGGCCGGAGGTTTTCGGTTACCTCGGTACCGATTGAACTGTCAACGATGACTGCTCCGATGTCTTTGTCGGGTTCGACTCCGACATCGGTACCAGTATTGGCATCGGTACCGGTACCGGTACCCACAGTAGCATCGTGGCCAACTCCTGCCATGCTTTTTTCAACAGAATCACTCCATTCTATACCAAGCTTGGAGTCGATACCTGGCATGGACAATGTGGTAAGGATGGTGGCTGCTCCTGACAGCCAGTACCAGCAACCATCTTTTAAGCATTCCACACTGCACTCTGCAGGATCTTCTATTCCTATATATTTGGATAACTCTGTGGATGCTCAGGCTAGTTCTTTGGATCTACCCTGCCCAAGGGAGATTCCTGTTTGGGATCCCTCTTTTCAGAGTTTCCTCCTGGATATAGCAAGATCCCTTGCCATTCCTATTCCAGGACATGATCCTGCACAAGGCTCTGTTTCTACAAAAGCAGAGGACAACATAATGCTGCTTTTGCATCATTCCTTGCAGTATCTCCTTCTAGGAATGTGGGAAACACCTTTAAGGGTACCCCCACCCCCCAGGGCAACTGATCTCTTATATCAGGTGCCCCCCTCTCCAGGGTTTCAAAAGACTCAACTTCCTCATCATTCCATAGTAGTGGAATCAGCAACGAGGCGGGTAAAGAGTAAGAAAAAGCACTCTTCTTATCCGCCAGGTCGTGAGTCTAAGACACTAGATGCCTTTGGACGTCAAACCTTCCAGACATCTATGCTTTCTGCAAGAATTCTCTCATATATTTTTTATATGAATCTTTCTCTTGAGGAGGTCACAAAGCAGTTACATCTTTTGACTCCTTTCCTTCCAGATTCTAGGAGTAAGGACTATTCTTCACTGCTTAAGCATATCCAGAATATTTCTTGGTTTCTTTCTCATGCTTCCCTAGACTCTTGAGTCTGTTAGCAGAACTTCTGCTATTGCTATAGGGGCACGACGTAGAGCCTGGCTCCAAGCTTCAGACTTGGACAAATGGGCACAACAACGTCTGGGACATACTCCTTGCACTGGAGAAATTCTTTTCAACAAGGAGTCTTTACGTCAGGTTACTCAGTTATCCACTGATTTACCTGTTCCTAAGGGTTGTTCTACACCTTCTTCTGTCCCACTAGGTAGGAAATCTCCTACCAAACTTTCTTCCCACAGGAGAAGAAGGTTTTATTCATCACTTGCCCATCATACAGATGTTCCCCAACAGGGGAGGCATCGTCCTGGTCTGAAGAATCCAACCTCTCACCAGGCTCAGCAAACCCAGCATCTACAGGGTTTCTGATCAATCATCAGATGCTTGTGACTCTGGGGGTTAGCATCTACAGTTACTTCTTCTCAATGAAGACAATCCACCGCTTCATTCTAACCCCTACACATGGATCTCTTTCCAAAAGATATCAATTTTTTCTATATTTCTATGAGCTGTCAGGATATTCATGCCTATAGGTCACAGGTTTCTCCTCTTTTTTTCTTGCTAGGGAAAGAGGTCTAACCACTATCAAATGATAGTTCCTGTGCCAGCATGTATTTTTTCCTTTCTATAGACTTCCTACTTCATAAGTCTTCTTCAGCTCCATTCTCTTCACCCTCTACCAAGTTTTTCCCTTGTAAGAGGGAATTACTTACTGGGAGGCTTTTTTATTCAGCCTCTCTACTTTTCTCACTTTCCAGTGCAGAGTTTTCCTCTCTGAGTTACCTCCTCTGCTTCAATCTTGCTTTGGGGCAGCTTATCAGACATGTCCAGAGTTTCCTACTCCTGTTCTGTCTGTTCTTTCTGTTTTCAACAGTAAGATTCTTTCTGCTGTCTTGCTAGCAGCTGCCTATGCAGGAGCCTTAATGTTTGGACCACTGGTTCTTGTCTTCAAACAACCAGATTGTCCTCCACTAACATTCTGTCTAGTCTTAGTAGTGGCTCCAAGTCAGTGCTTCATCTCTCTTGGAGATCATCTCACTACAAGCTTTCTAGATTGTCTTCTATTCTGCCATCTCCATTTTCCTGGGTTTGGCGGCATAGTTGGCAGAGATACTGGCTCTCTAGCAGCCAGTTCTATCTCCTCATTCTCCTGCATCATGCTCTCTGCAATCTACAGAGAAGCTTTCCACTATGGGCCCTTGCTAGAGAGCATTGGGGGGGGGGGGGTTTCTCCAACAGCTATCCTAGCTGGTTAGAAAAGGCTTTTCAGTCATGTCTCCCATGACTAGAAGGTTCTCCCTTCTTTTACCATCTCCTTTTTTGATATAAAGGACATAGGCCTTCTCTTACGTGAAAGCTCAAGGAGTTGCCAGTTCCCTGCTTTGGTCCATAGTATTCCCAATCGGGGATATGCTCGTCCTCATGGTAAGAACGCATGATACCTTTGCCCTTAAGCAGGTCAACATGGTATCTCATCTCTAGGCGTCTTCTGTCTACTTACTATGCTAGAGTCCTGGAAGACTCGGGACTTGCTGGCTGCACATTGATATTATCCTTTGTTTTTCACGTAACAGTCCTGGTTATTTTTCACTACCTAGCATTCTTGCAGATCATGACCAGGAGGAATAGATTCTCTATACGTCTTCTCAAGTAGGTTCCACCTCCTTGTTATTAGATGAATCTTTCCTCTCCACATATCCTATGTGATCACTGTGCTGTAGGCATATCTCTGTCTGTTTAATTGCAGACACCCATATGTAGGCATACATATCCATATTTATTTTTTGTGTGTATTTTATGCCCTTCCATATCTCACTATAGATATAGATATAGATATATAAAGAATATATCTGTTGAGATATTTTATTATAGATAAATATGTATCCACATACTTAGCTATCTCACTGTCTATCCTCATATAGCTATATGATTCTGACAGAGGGGCTTTACCCATACCTATGCTATCTAGCAGGTTTGGGGCTCTACACACTCAACCACTCCTGTGGTAGTCTAACAATTTTTATACCATAACCTAACGGTTTAGGTACCTCTGAAGCTCTCCGTGCCCAATATCTCTCCTAGCTTACCCCAGTTAGGAGAGGCATTGTGGATCTTCAGTTAATCACAGGCTTTAAAGCCTCAGGCCTTTGTCCTCTCTTTTTGGGATACAAGGAGTTTCCACACCCTTTCTCCCCACAAGGACTGTGCCTGTTTGTCCAAATCGGTTAGCCTTTCTCTTTTTGCTCTTAAGAGTGACTCACTCTGCCTCCAAAAGAGCTAGGTTTTTTGTCATAAAGCCTTCCGCTGAAGGCCCACCGTTTTTGGACTATCCCAGTTTTCCTACTGGGGTTACCTGTTACCTTTCAGGATTCTGACCTCCACTGGTTTTCCTACAGGATTTACAGTGAGGTCCTCTTCAAGGTTCCTCTACTAGGTTTCCCAGTAGATCCATGAACCTTCTGATAAGGAAGCTTATCATAGCTCAGGAAGGAGCTATAGAAAAGGTGAAGTGACTCTGAACAAGCAACCTGTCAGTTCTGGTAGAAATAAGAAAACAGAATTTTCCCATAAAAGACTACCAGTCCCAGAATGCACCAGGTTTCCAGCAGCCATTAGAGGAGCTGAAGTGGGGAAACGTGTGTTCAATCAGGAGGGCTATGAGGTAATCCCTAAGCACTCATCTCAAAGGGCAGGGCCTGATTCAGCACAGCTGCGCTGTGTTAAGGTGGAGCACTCATCAAAGCAGAATAAAGGTAGAGTTTATTCTACAGAGAATTATCCTCATCTTGATCCTCATCCTCAGTTTCATCTGGAGGATCATCAGAAGCAGAAGCCAAACCGGACGGACAGAGAGGGCAAGAAACCCTTTGGAAGAAAGAAGAGAAAAGCCTTTGGGAGGCCTAGAGGAGTCTGGAGCAGTACGTATACTGGGAGGCATTCCAAGGGCCAGCATACACCATTGGACTGGGGAAAGCCAGAGGAATGGTGCTGCAGAGCTAGGAATCTCCAGACGGTACCTGTGAGGGAGACGGCTGCACGTGGAAGGGACCCTAAGACCCGTGCCAGAAGGTATGTGAAGAGAGATCCAGTGTCCAGGGATTTGGATTGGAAGGCTGGACATAAGAACTGGACTACATACTGGCCAGGCTATATAAAGAGGAACTCTAACAGCAATGGAAGCTCAGGTATGAACACTGATCTATGCCCTAGCTATCACCTTGAAAGACAGCAGGGAAACAAGTATTCTCCTGAAAGTGCTCCATTGAGAAATTCATCTGTGCCAATCCATGATATTGAGCCCATGATTGTTGAAGAAGGGGGAGACATTGCAGATGAAGAATGTGTTTACATGGACTGCTCTCTGTCTAAACTCCTTTGGTAATTTTCTGTTACAAAGTACAGCAACCATCACAAAGAAATACAAACTTGTTCTTTAATCTGCTCAGAAAAGCTCCTGAGTAGGATTTTTAGCCACGCAGTAGAAAGCAAGCCAGCTAAGGGGTTTCAGCTGGGTAACTGCTAGCAATTGAGCCTTACCTAATTGCTTGTGAGCTCTGAGGGAATCACTTCTGAATCTATGTGGGAAGATATAAGAAGTTAACCTGAAAAGAACAGTTTTTCTCTTCTTTGTGGATATTGTTTGTTGTTTGATACACTGCTAAGAAAATATTAGCTAAAGCCTACAGAAAAGACCAATTTGTTACCAACCAGGTCTTATTTCTTTTGCTTTGATTGCCTGACAAGTTCAAATGTTTTCCTGATTTTGTTTTTCCAAGTTTAACACTGAAAGCAAGTAACCTGATTTATGTGCTACCACGCATATCTGTGTTGGGAGAAATAACCCCATAAATAAATATCTTATTGGCTTTACCCTCAAGCACAACTAATTATTGTGAGCAGCTGTGTCTGGTGTGAATGGACTGCATTGCCCACAATCCCTTGCAAATCATATTGAGATATGCACTTGCCAAGACTGTGAACGTTCTCACCCAGGCAGCCATCTGACAACCTCCATACTTCTGTGAAATCCTGTCAGGGGAGGTCCATATTGCAATATCCTTTGCAATATTATTGATGACCATCATCATCCTCACATGGACTCCTTCTCTGCAGTCCTATGCTAGCTTAGCTGTTCCACAACATCCTTCTTTCTTCAACTCCTACCCTCCATCCTCAGGATGCCTGGTGTTCTGGGAGATAGCATGTTCCAACCTATGACATGCTGGGACTCCAGGCATCTCAGCTTGGGAGTCCTCATATGTGAAGACTCATTCCTGCTTGTTCCTGGAGATAGCACAGTTACTTACCTGTAACAGGTGATCTCTGGGAACAGCAGGAATAAGTCTTCACAACCCACCCACCTCCCCAGGAGTTGTCTCTCTATCTATCTTTCCTTTCCTCTCTCTCTCTGTCTCAGCTTTAAAACTTAACTGAGGAGAGGCAGTTGGGAAAGGCGGGAAGGCAGCACGCAGGCGTGCTGGGATGCTTCCAAAAGCTCTTGATTGGACGCTGGGAAGCGTTCCCGCGCAGACTCCGTCGGTACCGACGTACCCATATGTGAAGACTTATTCCTGCTGTTCCCAGAGATCACCTGTTACAGGTAAGTAACTGTGCTTTCTCGGGTTTGGAGTATCCTCTGTATACAGCTAAGTGCACAGTGCTTTGTTATATCTGATCCCTTTACCAGCTTTTGACTAAGGGGTTGATGTATCCCTTGGCGAATGTTGAGGGTTGCATCCCTAATAAAAGAATAAAAAGGAATGGATGGCCACGAGAGGATGATATCCTCATGGCAATAGTTCCGACAAAAAATAGTTTTTGTAGGTTTAAAGTTATCCCTTTAATAATTATAATAGTAATCATATCCTGCCAATGTCCCAATTTTTATACTATTTCCTTTTTAATTTGGTCTTGTTTTATTTGATTTTTTTTATCTGTCAAATGTGTGCATATGTAGTCCAAAGCCATTTCACTGGCCACTTTATTTTTAGGAGATATTGGACATTGAGGGGTTGAACTGCAAGGGTGCCATTATTGACCACAGCTAGTATATATCTATTTCCATACATTATATCATTTTTATTATATTTGTGAAAGGTATGTAATAAAAGCATCGTAAACATAAACATGATGTTGGGCTATTTCTGTTTTAGGCAACCTTTAGATAATGCTAATGCACTTGCAAATCTGGTGGAAGAGAAGCTTGTACATTATTATAAAATGGATGAAGAAGGAAAAGTTAAGGTACTATATAGCAGAAAATAATTGTATTGCTGAAACTTATCTTAGTGTGGATGAAGAAATCACCTAGTTAATGTTACTAGCATTTTTTCCTGTAGTATTCTGATCCAGTATTTGTAAAAATGAAACTACATATTGATCTTTTATTTTTGTGTATTCCTCACCAATAGCAAGAGGGCCTTTTTTCTGGCGCTGCAGTTTTATCCCTGCTTTTCGGGATCCCAACTCAGTTGGAACCAGGAGCTTTCATTCACAACTCCCTGGGTTTTTTTTCCCCTATTTTATATTCTCTTTCCCTAGCATACCTAGGCACATGTTTATTAAGCTGCACTAAGGGATAGTGTGGGGTTGACCGCACACCAAGCACAACATGCCGACCATTAGTGTGGGGCGCCACGCTAAAAAGCCATGCTAACTCCTTAGCTTGTGATGGGGTGAGCACTGAACAGGCTAGGGGGCAAAACATGGGTAGTCTAGGCACGTCACAGTTAGCGCAGACGACATTGGTACATGCTGACTGCCCTTTGCATGGGTGCTCTCACTGCCTCCTCAAGGAGTGGTAGTAAGTGCACCCACATGCAGGTTAGCACGGTGCATGTTTACTGTAATTACTATGTTTACTGTATTATTCTAGTTGCATTCCATGTAAACCGCCTTGACCTTTGGAAATGCGGTATATAATCCTGTTAAATAAAATAAGTGTGTCTGCAATGTGCTAACTGAAGGGAGAGGGGGCATGTTAGCCTGCTAATTCTGGGCCCCGACTGCATGCAAATGGCGCACCTGTTAGTAAGCATGCCCCCTAGTCTGATTATTGCAGCAACAGTCCTGGGTCAGGAGCCATGCACCACTGTTCTCCTTGAACCCTGAATTTATCCACTGGGATGCCACCTTTAAGCAGTGACCACAACTCCTTCCTGAAAGGGCTATTAATGCACCTTCCCCAGTATCTTTAGCCATCCCGAGGACCAGAAAATCTGATATGGGAGTGGAAATGGGGATTTATGCATGTGCAAGTACAGTACTGCCACTAGACAGGCCTTCAAAACCAGTCTTTTCATCTTTAGCCAGATTGCCAAGAATCTATTGAAAATAATGAAAATGATTAAGAAATGGGTCATTTTTAAAGAGGTTATGTTGTATTGTAATGCACATTAAATGCTCAACGTCCTGACATGGTGAAAAGGTTGCATTTTCTATCAATGGATGACTGGGTCCAGGTGGTGGTTTTGCATGAGGGGTATTCCAGCCTGCAGATTGCAGCAAACGTTGACCGTAATCAAGTATGCATGGTTCTTGCGAATCATCCAGAGTGCTAGGATTCTATTCATCTATCATAGGATATCATGTACTTTATTAACAATTGTAATCGGGGGTGGGGTTCGAATGCACATGGACCCACTTGAAATCTTCTATCTGGCTGTGTTTCAGCCATAGAAAGGGGCTTTACATGCAAATAAACCCGGGGCAATATGGGTTTTTCTGGTAGGTGAAGTTCCTCTTTAGTTTTATGAAAAGCATGAATTGGGCAATTCTGATTGCTTAAACCAGTGAGATTGTACCTGTGTGTACTTGTCAGTATTTTATTAGGTGAACTTTACAACAATCTGAACATATTGAGAACAAGTAAGAAGGTTTCCCGAGTCTAAAGTTTTAAAATATTTTAGAGAGAAAATACCTTTCTATTTTTCTTCAGGGTAAAACCCAATCGCAGTTGTTAATAGTGGATCGTGGATTTGACCCTGTTTCTACAATATTGCACGAACTCACTTTCCAGGCAATGGCTTATGATCTGCTACCAATCGAAAAGGACATTTACAAGTAAAGACTTTCTGGGATTTTATTAGAAAACGTTAATGCATCTTTAATTATCTCAGTTAGTACTGTTTTGTGTTCAGGTTGTGTTCAATTTCTATAAATCTTGTCTGCAACGTTAAAGGTATTTTCTTTCATCGTTTTCTTTCTGTCTTCTTTAGGAACATAGAGTGGATGTGGTAAACAAACTATGAAATCAAAATAACAGACCTAGATTAGAGGTATCAAACATATCAATGGGTTAATGATGGATTTCATTAACCCACCTAATACACTCGTACCAGCCCTGTGCCTGCAGCATCAATTTTCTTCCCACCACCAACCCTACTCATCTTCATTTGATGGAGCCTGACCTTCCTGCCACCCCGCAGCTTCCTCCTGCTGGCTCCTGCTCTGTTTTAAAAAGCTACACGTACAGACACGTACATGGACAGACAGACAGCCCCTCCCTAATAGGCAGCATTACCATAGTGAAACACATCTAGAAATGTAATGCATAATGTTTTCAAAAGATAATTATCACTTTGACTGACATTCTTCCACACCAGATTCCAGCCTATTTTAAACCTGTTCCAACACTATTCATAGCCATTTGTTGACCAGAGGGTACGAATTGAAGCTGTGGTACTATGGGCTGCCATTCAGAGACACCAGTTTTTCCCTTTGATTAACCTCTAGCTCAGGGGTTCTCAACCCAGTCCTCAGGGCACACACAGCCAGTCAGGGTTTCAGGATAACCACAATGAATATTCATATGAGAGAGTTGCCATACGATGGAGGCAGTGCATGCAAATCTCTCTCATGCATATTCATTGTGGTTATCCTGAAAACCTGACTGGTTAGGTGTGTCCTGAGGACTGGGTTGAGAGCCCCTGTTCTAGCCTTCACCTTCTGCCTTTGTACAGTGGTGTGCAAAAGTCTTGCATAGGCTGCATGGTCAAGCTACTCTGTGCTTTATTTTGACAATCTTTCCAAATTCTGTGGCAGAATCCTGGCTTATTATATACTGTTTTGTTGCAAATTTAATTCGGCAGCCATTTCTGCATGCAAAATTACTTGGCTGTGAACTTTTATATGGCTGTTGTGAGGAAATGTCCCAGTATGATCAACCAGATTCTGTGTCAAAGCAGGATCGAAATGAACTAATAGAATACTGCACTTCCTCAGCCAATAGGAAGTCATATTTCATAGACAATCAGTGCAAGGTATTTTGGTGGCACACAGTGTTTGAATTTTAATGTGGCTCAGCTGGCACATTAAATGCTCAACGTCCTGACATGGTGAAAATGTTGCATTTTCTATCAATGGATGACTGGGTCCGGGTGGTGGTTTTGCATGAGGGGTATTCCAGCCTGCAGATTGCAGCAAACGTTGACCGTAATCAAGTATGCAAGCATGGTTGTTCGCATTCTGCAGAAGCATAAGGAGACGGGAAAATACGCAGGACTGACATCGTAGCAGTCAGCTTAGAAAGTCAACCAAGAGAGATGATAAGGATAAGGAGATCTCTTGGCAACTGCAAGCTAGCCTCCCCTGAGCTTCTTTGGGAATGGAAGGAGACGTGTTCTGTTGCAGTTTGCACTTCCACTGTGAGGAGAAGATGCTTGGAGTACAGGTTGAGGGACTGTAAGGTGCAGAGGAAACTGCTACTAACGGTGGAACAGGAGGAGATGCATTGAGTGGGCATCAGAGTACTCAACATGGAGCAAAGCTGACTGGTAGAAAGTTCAGGTCAGCAACGAAAGCACGTTCTACATCCTGGGTGACCAGGGCAAAACCTATGTGAGGAGTTTTCCTCATGAAGATTACAAACCATGGTGCTTGAATATCTCCGTGAAGCATCCAACCAAGGTCATGATCTGGGGATCTATAGCAGCCAGTGGTGGTAGAAGACTCCGTATCATTGACGGGATGGTGAATGCAGCAAAATATATAAGAATTCTGCAGAAGTGCATGCTGCCATCAGCTGAGCAACTGCTTCCTGGCGAATATTTCTTTCAGGATGACTGCACCTTGCCACAGAGCAAAAACTGTCCCCGATTGGAAAAAAAATTAACTGAGTTCAGACCATTGACTGGCCAGCTCAATCACCTGATTTCAGCCTGATTGAGAATTTTTGGTACATGGTATCAGTTGAGATCACCAAGCAAGAGCTGATTGAGTCACTGATTGCAGCCTGGAATTGCATCATAACGCAAGAATACCTCATCAAACTAGTCCACTTCATGCCAGACAGATGTCATCTGGTGGGAGAGAGCAAGGGCTGGCCCATCAAATACTAATGGCCACCAACAACAAAAAACAGCCCTTGTCGGGGCTACCTAACGAAATTAAGAAGAAAACATGTACACTGCCAACATACATGGAACTGAAAACACAACAACCATTTTGGTCACACATTGCATCTTTGTACACAGGTTCACAACCAAACTAACATGGGTATTAAATTATCTTAAAAGAATGCTCGAGTCATGGCAAATTTGTCAGATTTGTGCAAAAGACAAAAGGGAAGAAAATGGCATGCAGGAGCAGGTTGTAAATTGTAACATATTTTGTCCCTGTGATCCAAACAACTAAAAACTGCTAATTCGGCACTACATATTGTGGTAAGGAGAGTGTAGCACAGCCCTGGGAAATAGAGGAAAAAGGAACTTTTGCTTCTTTAAGAGGGAGGGGCTCACCTAAACACATGTGCAAAAGTAAAAGCAGTGAAAGAAACCACGCTTGCAGAGATGGGCTGAAGTCACACCCAGACTCCATGGCAACCCTAAGTAAGGATAAGGGACACCTGTGGGTGGAGCCAGAAGGGGAGGCACACTGCCCAGCATTTAAGGTTAAGCAAACAGAACGTGATAGACTCGGTAGAACTGTTAGAATCCTTGGAGTTGTTGGAAGCCACGGGAACAGCTTGAGAAGCAGCAGCTGGGGAAAGGCCAGAGGACAGGCCGAGTACTTTCCTTCTAGGAGAGAGAAGGGCAAAAGGCTGGCTGTAAGAAAGCTAGAACAGGAAGGCTCAGCTTCTTCTGAAGAAAGACAAATCTTCAGGCTGAGAAAGCCCAGGAAAGCTGGAAGAAAATCCTGCAGTGATTCCCTGAGCAGCTCTGACTCAGAGGACGCTACCTCCAACAGATGTCACAGCTGTGAAACTCCCACAGTTAAGCTCCAAGGTAGGAGAGGAAAGTTGGAAAGAGTTAATGCTTATAACTCTGACTCAGATACTGAGGAGATAGTTATACCTGCTAGCACGCAGAACAGGAAGAAGGGTTTTGTAGATAAAGCCAAGCAAACAAAGCCTGTTAATGTTTTACCGAGAGAAAGAAAGGCAGTTCAATGGGAGAAACTGTTTAAGCTGTTAAAGCATATAAACCTTAAAGTACCTGAACGTATTCAAGTTCCACAATCAGGCAGTGCAGAGGAAGAAATGGAGGTGGATTATAAGGAAGATGACCCTGATTCCACTTGCTCTGAAATGGAATGTGCTCTATGTGTCACTGCTGATTGAAAGAAGTAAAATACTAGGAAGAATCTCAGGAAGCAGTTCTCAGGTTTATGATAGCTGAAAGCTTTGAAAAGAGAGAGAGGAAATCTTAGTTTAAAACTTGCAAAGCTCTGTCTGTTGAAGAGAAGTAGATGATGCAATTGAGTTCTGTGCTGACCAGCTGAGAAGTGTTTTAAACTGAAGCAGCTAAAGGGAGCTGACAGAATTACTGAGTTCCGTTGTGTGCTTTAACTGCAAATAAAGCTGTTGTTTCTGAGATGAGAAATTTCCTAATGAAAGAAGTAAAGACATTTACTTGTAAATAATACCACTGAAACACACTGTTTGTAAAGAACTTTATTTGGGAGAAAATATCCTTGTTTTCTGTTGCTGAGTTTGGAATCTTCTACAAAGGACTGTTACTAAATAAACTCCACCAAGTTAAAAATCAATAAAAATTCCTGTGTTGCTTTAAAACCACTTGGACTGCTTTTATACACAACTACACGTTTAAAGCTAAAAGATACAAGATGGGAGCCCGTCTTCACTAGGCGACCGCCTGGTGGAGGCGCGCCCGCCACAATATGCAAGACCTTTTCACACCACTGTAACATCCCTATTGTGTCCACAAGGTCCTGACTATATTTTCATTCATATCGTAGCCTCTGTCCATTCCCATCAGAAGATACTGCTGTCAAATATGAAATAAAAGCATTTGTTCTCAAATATGCTTTTTTTTGGGTGCCGCTTGCAAAAAGGAAGCATGCCTTTTGTGGATAGCATATCCATCTAAATGTTCGTCCATCTATACAGATGAGTTTGTTGAAGTATGCATGGCCATGTATGTATGTTTGTTTACTATTAGTTGATATTGTCCTTCCATTCCAGTACGTGTGGGTTATCGGTCTCCACCAGCAGCTGGGAACCGAGCAAGTCAGATTTCTGATGTCATAGTACAAGAGCTCACTCCATAGGCACCAAATATCACTATCTCAGTTTATTTAGCATTTTTTATATACCGCGTTTCCAAAGGTCAACGACCCGTCACTCAGCTTTCTTTTTCCTTGGCCCATGGTTGTGGAATACTTTACCTTCGTCCCTTCGTCTTGAAATCTCTTATTCCCAATTCAAAGCCTCCCTTAAAACCTGTCTTTTCCAAAAAGCATTTGACCTTCCCTTAGACCCCCCTCCCTGATGCAGTAGTTTCATTGTTGTCTTGTCTCAGCTAGATCTTGGTTTTGTTTTTCCCCTGTTTGTCGGTGTTTAACTGAGTCAGTTTGTGTTTGGTTGTGATTATTGTTTCTGTTTTTTGCTTTGCACTGTCCTTTCTCTTCTTTCCTGTTATATTTTGGCGTTCTTTTTCCATAGTTTGCAGTGTTGACCTTTTTGTTTTTCTTTGTACACCGCTTTTATGTTTCGGCCTAAGCGGTCTATCAGATTTTAAATAAAGATAAAGATAAAAGATAAAGTTTACATGGAACAATTAAAAGTTAACATTATGTAGAACAGGGAATGTTAACATGGATAGAAACATTTAATAATGAAAACGGGAACTCAAAGGAAGGACAGAGAAGTTTCTTAAAGGCTGAGCAGAATTCAAGAGCTGGTAGGCTGGATAATAGCTGTGGTGAAGATATTTACTAGTGAGGGCTGGCAACTGCAGGGTCTGCCTGTTCTCCAGGAACAAGCAGGAAGTCATCCCTCACATATGGGTGACATCGGCGCCGACTGAGCCCGCGCAAAGCATAGCCCCATCTTTCAAAGAAAGCCTTTGGGACATGCTACCATGCATGTGTGGTCCCCTTCCTGCCCAAAGGTGCCATCTTGCTCAGTCTCCTTTTTTTCCGTGGAGCCCAATGGACACCCGTCCTGTTTCCCTGAAGAAAATCTTCCAAAACATCCTTAAAAGTGTGGTGTTTTGTTTTTTCTCAGTTGCGTACTGATTTCTCTTCCCACCTCGAGCTGGTGCCAGTTCCGGCGCTGTTCTTGGCTCCTTCTCTCCTTTTTGATTGAGGCTTGCCTCGACCGGCATTCGTGCTTTTTTTTTTTTCGCCCTGGGGGTCATCTACCCTGGCCGGTTGTCTTCCACCATGTCCCCCGGTAGGTTCAAAAAATGTGACTGCTGCAGTCAAACAATGTCATTTACAGACACACAGACTACTGCTATGCTGCCTGGACCCGGATCACGATAGTACCACCTGTGACCTGTGCCAGGCCATGACTCTGAAAACCAACAAGAAGAGGTCGGAGTTGTAGGAGAGGATGTTCCCGAGATCCGACTTGGCACCGGCTTCCCTGACACAGAGCTCTAAGCCCAGCACTTCTCGGGAGTCCGAGAAGACCCTGGATCCCAAGAGGAAAAAGAAAAAATCCTCAAAGTTCGTCGAGGTTCCATTGGTGAAACCCGGTAAAGTCCCGTAGAGGGACGGGTGACTCTGAGCAGTGCCCCATTAGGGTCTCTAAGATGGCGTCCTTGGCAGGCCCCCCCCCCCCCCCGAGTCCCTGGTCCCTTTGTGCCCATGCTGAAAGCGGCAGAGCCTTCTGGCCTTGAAACCAGAATGGCAGCTCTGAAACAGAATATTTCTGCTATCCTGGCCCTGCAGCAGGCAGTAATGGCTCGTTCGTCCACATCATCTGCCCCGACAACCAGGCCCTTGACTGCAGGGGAGTCCCCAGGCGTCAAGCCAGGCTCCGAGCGCCGCCTTCTTGGGTAAGTCCTCGGCACCATTCGAGGTCCCAGTCCCGTTCCTCGGGTGGGTTCTCCCCAGACAGTTTCTGGGAATTGGACCCAAGGTCCTCCAGAGGATCCCAGCTCCTTGGTGCCAGCCTCAAGACCCGAGACCACAGAGCCTTGGAATCCCTCTGACTCAGAGTGGGAGACGAACGTCGAGGCCTCCCAGGAAACCTCTCGGCACCAAGACGTCCCCTCCGAGCCATCTCCACCGGCACCTTGGCACCATTCTCCCCGGACGACTTGGCCTTCCACGACTTCGTTCGGGATATAGCCCAGGCCCTGTCGGTCCTGAGAGAGTTGAAGGAAGACCTGCGCACTGAAAAACTGGAAATTCTCCAGTATGAGTCCCCACCCAAGGAGACTCTCATAGTGACAGTACAGCTGATCCTCGAATGGCTGCTCCTCAGGATGTGGGACACCTTGGCTTCTGTGCCGGTGGTCAGCCAATGCCTCAACACCATCTATTGCGTTGAGAATGACCCCAGGTTCCGCAAAACTCAACTCCCCACATAATTCAGTGGTCGTAGAGTCAGCCATGCAGAAACTTAAGAGCCAGAGGAACTACTCCTCTGTACCCCCAGGCAGAGAGGCTTGGGGTCTTGACTCCCTCGGGCAAAAATGCTACCAGGACTCCATGCTCGGATGCTGGATCCAGGCCTGTGAACTGCACACAGGCATGTACCTCAAGGCCCTGGTCCAGGAGCTCTCTGGCTTCTTGGCTGGGCTTGCCAGGGAACCTCTTCAGCGGTTCCAATTCCTGACAGCCAGGATCAGGGACTGCTCTTTCCCGAGCCACCTACAATGGCTTCGAGTTAGCAGCCTGAGTGGATTTCTGCCAGCGTTCCCTTGAGTGGGGAGACTGTTCACCACAGCTCTAATGGGAAGTAGCCAGGCCTAAAAACAGCAAAGTCTGCTGTCTTGGAAGGAGAGTGCTTTGGCTCCTTTTGCTTTGTCCTTACTCCTGTGTGTTTCTTCAGCCTCTGTCGGCAGGAACGCAACCAAGGCTTCCTGGGTGCTTGCACTGTTTGATCCTTTTTAATTACTTCAATAGTTCAGTGATTAAATACCTGAATAATTAAATATTTAAATGACTGAAGGCAGCAGACCGGCCCAGCCTGTTGGCGGCAGGCCGATCAGCATGTTCAGTGCAATGAATGTCTGAGCTTTAGGCTTAATCTTGCAGAGAGCCTTTTCTGGTGTTGGCCAAGGAAAAGATGGTATTGAAGCCAGTTTGATCATTTTTTACCAAAGGTAGTTGCATGATTTCATCTCAATCAGTCTGTGACCCTTCCAGTTTTTCCTTGTTCACAAGACTTGGGCCATGCCAGCATGGTTTAAAGGTGAGCTCAGAGAGGCTGCTGCCAAAAAAGCATTTTTCAGGAATTGGAAAAAGGAGCCAAATGATGAAAACTGGAAATACAAGCACTTGCAAGTTAGATGCAAAGCATTGAAAAGGCAGGCAAAGAGAGAATTTGAGAAGAGGTTCACTGTTGAATCAAAAACGCATAATAGTCTTTTTTGAGTACATTTGTAGCAAAAAACCTGTGAGTCAGTTCGACCATTAGATGATAGAGGGGTAAAAGGCGTACTAAGAAGGGACAAGGCCATAGCGGAGAGACTGAATGAATTCTTTGCTTCAGTCTTTACTGAGGAAGATGTAGGGATGTTACCCATGACTGAAATGTTATTTAAAGGTGATGCCGCAGAAGAATTGAAAGAAATATTGATACATCGGGAAGATGTATTATTTGATAAACTGAAGAGTTGCAAATCACCTGGACGAGATGGTATGCATCCCAAGGATGTTGAAAGAACTGAAATATGAGATTGCAGATCTACTATTAGTAATCTGTGAACTATCGTTAAAATCATCTGTAATTCCTGAAGATTGGAGGATGGCCAATGTGCCAATTTTTAAAAATGGGTTCTGGGAAACTACAGACTGGTAAACCTGACGTCAGTACCAGGAAAAATGGGAGAAACTATTATAAAGAACAAAATTACTGAACATGTAGATAGTCATGGCTTAATGGGAGACAGCCAACATGGCTTTAGCCAAGGGAGGTCTTGTCTTACTAATTTGTGTGGGTTTTTTTTTTTTTAAAGGTATGAATAAACAGGTAGACAAAGGTGAGTTGGTTGATTATAGTGTATCTGGATTTTCAGAAAGCCTTTGACAAGGTCCCTCGAGAGACTATTGGCAAAATCAAAAAGTCATGGGATAGGAGGCAGTGTACTACTGTAGATCAGGAACTGGTTAAAAGATAAAGTAGAGGGTAGGGCTAAATGGCCAATTTTCCCAATCGAGAAAGGTGGAGTACCCCAGTGATCTGTGTCTGGTCTGCTGATCTTTAACACTGGAAAAGGGGAATAATGAGTGAGGCAAACATATTTGCAGATGGCACAAAATTATTTAAAGTTGTTAAAATCCATGAAGATTGTGAAAAATTGCAAGAGGACCTTGATAAATTGGAAGACTGGGCATCCAAATGGCAGATGAAATTTAATGTGGACAAGTGCAAAGTTATGCACCTAGGAAAAAAACAACCCAAACTATGGTTACATGATGCAAGGTTCCACTTTAGGAACTACCACCCAGGAAAAGATTTAATCGTCGTGGATAACATGTTGAAACCCTCCACCTAGTGTGCAGTAGCAGCCAAGAAAGCAAATAGAATGCTAGGGATCATAAATAAGGAAAGGAATGGAAAATAAAACTAAGGATATTATAATGCCTCTGTATCGTTCCATGGTGTGACCACACCTTAAATATTGTGTGCAATTCTGGTTGCCATATCTTAAAAAGGATATAGTAGTATTAGAAAAGGTACAGAGAAGAGCCACCAAAATGGTAAAGAGGATGAAATTATACCCCTATGAAGAGAGGCTAATAAGGTTAGGGCTCTTCAACCGGGAAAAGACGGCTGAGGAGGGATATGATAGAAGTCTATAAATTAATGAATGGAGTGGAACAGGTGAATGTAGATTTGTTTACGCCATCAAAATATAGAAAGACTAGGGGGCATGCAATGAAGCTACAGTGTAACCTTTTTAAGACTAAGATTAATAAGAAAAAATATTTTTTCACTCAACGTGTAATCAAACTCTGGAATTCGATACCGTGAGGAAGTAGTAAAAGCTGTTCGTTTAGCCCGGTTTAAAATAGGTTTGCACAAGTTCCTGGAGGAAAGGTCCATAAACCATTATTAAAGGGGACCCGAGAAATCCCCTGCTTGCCCCAGTTCAAGCATTGTGGAACCTGTCTTTTGGGGAAACTGCTAGGTACTTGTGATCTAGATTGGTCACTGTTGGAAACAGGATACTGGGCTTGATGGACCTTGGTCTAATTTTGCCTTTCGTAAAACCTCAGCAAGACGCTTTACATTTCCATAAAGCAAAAAGAACAGAGAAGGAGCTCTATTCAGCGTAGGTAAAAGAAAAGAAAAATCATGAACCCAATACTGGTATAGCTGAGAGATACCTGCTAAAATATACCTGCTGCACCAACTTCAAGCAGTCAGTCAGAAGGAGATTAAGTATTATAAGCCAAAAAAAACGGGTGAGTCTTCATTCCAGTTCTGAATGTTTTGTACGAAGACTCCAACTGAATTGAGGATGAGTGAATTCCATAACGGAGGTTGTGAAGGAATAGCTGAGTAGCAGGTCGACTCCAGCCAGGCATCAGAAACTGGAAGAACTAGCAACTTCTCTTGTGACCAAAGCGACCTAGCTGGAGTATAGAGTAATAGCAAGTTGGCTAAATTAATTAGTAGCCCAGTATTAGAAGTAGTAGTGTGTGAAACTGTATTTTCTATGACATTGGAACACAGTTGTTTTCATACAGTAAGAGTCACATGTGCATGTCTGGAAGCATTGCAGAGCAACCAGATTATAGTGTGTTTGACTTGTCTGCAACCGCTTGATTCTGACACTTCCTGCCCCTCATGCTCTCATTACCTAGATCATGTCTTGCGTAGACTACTGCTGTGGCATCTCTGCAGCTAAGATGTCTAAACTTCAATTTATCCAAAACATGACTGCAAAACCTCTCCATAACTCTTCCAAATTTGATCAAGTAACTCTCTTGCTCATTTAAAAAAAAAATCACTGACTCCCCATTATTTCTCAAAAAACATTAAGATACTGACTCTGGTCTATAAAGTATTTTACAGAGGAATCCCCTTCTATTTGACCAGCCATTTAATTGCCTATACACCTAGCCACACTTTGCAGTCATTAAATGCGCATTTACTGGTGATAGCAACTAAACGCACTGCTCAGCTGGAATCCATCTGAATTTCTGTATTCTATGCACTGGCTCCACAACTCTGGAATTCTCTTCCCATTCTATCTTAGGGAAGCACCATCTTCTAAGAAGGATTTAAAGGCTTACTGCTTTGAACTTGCCTATAACTAATTTGCCAATTACTGGCACGCTGACCATATAAAGGGGACAAGACAGCAACTATCTACCCCTCCTCTTCCTTTCTCCCCTTATCCCCCTATTGTAATCTTACTCTTCTCTATTCCTTTTCTCTTTTGCTTTTATTTCAATCTCCATGTCTGATGTTAGGGCAGTTTATATTTAAAAATCGAATACTTTGATAGAGCGGTATATCAAGTTATGAATAATCTATAAAATATAACATATCCCAAAGTAGACAACATTACAATAGTCTATGTGGGATATTACTAGAAAATGAATCGAGGTATGCTGAGCAGGAGAATCAAGGTACGCTCAATCTATGCAAATCATTCTAAGGGCATAAAACGTTTTTATCACTGTAGATATTTGTAACTCTAAGGTCAGTTGTGAATCACTCTAGTCTAAATGCTACAGTGAGTCTTTCAACATGACTGGTTCGCCCAGCATTAAAGGTTGGGCTGTTGGAAAGGAATCTTCCAGCAGTCCATACTGCGGATAGGCGAGTAATATAACTGGAGAGATAGGTGGTCAGGGGCTCATATGAGCTACCAGTAGAAAATCATCCGTGTAGTAATAGCTGCTAAACTAGTGTAAGAACTGGAAAGGTGTGTGGGAGGAGCAGATGATAGATGGGCTGCCACTCTCTGCTTTTGAAAAATTGAATCATCAAAAATAGAATACTAGATCCCCCAATGAAAATCACCAATTTTTGTCGGGTATAAACCGCAAGGTAGAGAGGAAATTCCTCTAAACCTCACGCAGTACATACCCCTTTTTTTATTCTTTAATTCTCAAGTATATTCAATTGTTGTATTTAAAAACCAAAGGGAAGTCCCACTTATCTGCTCAAGCACAGCATGACGTGCACGTTTCGAAGCACTAGGCTCCTGCTTCAAGTGTATCGTTGAGGAGGTAGTGTAACCATTTCACTCTTCCAAAAACGCCTATTCAATGGCATTAATATACTTGAGAATTAAAGAATAACAAATAAATAAAAAAAGGGGTATGTACTGCGTGAGGTTTAGAGGAATTTCCTCTCTACCTTGCGGTTTATACCCGACAAAAATTGGTGATTTTCATTGGGGGATCTAGTATTCTATTTTTGATGATTGACTGATTGGAATACTAAATTTTGGGAGCGTTTATTTTGAAAAATTGAAGGCGAGGCAATGTATTGTCACGGCTGCCGGAGAGTTGGGGGGAGGATTGGCAGGGGGCTGCCAGTTCCTCTAATGTAAATTGATTAATTCTGAAGGGAGAGTCTTTGAGAGGTTAGTGAGGGGAAACCACCTATGCACACTGCTTTGTAGCATGCAGTTTCTGAATTATTTTGTTTCCCTTTGTTGTGTCTGAAAGCTATTTGTTAATTGCCTTGCTTGATATTATTATATTTTGCAATTTTTAGGTATCAGTGTGATGAATCAAACAAGAAAGAGAAAGAAGCATATCTGGATGAAAGTGATGAACTCTGGGTAAAAATTCGGCACAAGCATATTGCATATGTTTTGGAGTACGTGAATACATTTAACTGGTTTTATTGTCTGTCTTTTTGGGGGGAGGGGTGTCTCACGAGTTAAATTGTATATTTTTAATTTACCAGAGAAATCCCAAAGCTTGTGAAAGAGCTTTCTTCAAGCAAAAAAGCAACAGAAACAAAGGTAAGAGAACCATTTTTAATGCTGATTTACACCAAATATTAAAAACTAAATCTAACATAGATATGCTGGTGCCACTTTAAGTATTTAACAATAATTATTTATCATCTTGGATGTTTTTTTATATTTACTGTGAATCTGAATGATGCATCCTTGGAGATCTCTGGGAATGGTTTTTGTTCTCTTGATGACATTGGTTTCCAAGGGCCATGTTGCCTCTTACCATGTGTATTCTATGCCAAAGTTAAGTAAAATATCATCAGTGTAGAATAAAGTACTATAAAGACTCATGCTGACATCTTCTGTTTTCAGTTATCAATAAGCAGTTTGTCTCAGCTTATGAAAAAGATGCCTCATTTCCGCAAGCAGCTAAGCACGGTAATCAACACTGACTTTTAGTATAACAGTTTGCAGACAGTGTTTCATTAAGTAATATTGTAGTAATGGGCTGAATGAACATTATATAATGGTAGGAAAAACAGGCCCATGTGTTTTTCTAGCGTTTCATTGTCTGAAATTAAATTTTTAATTTTATTCCATGCTTTACAGAAGAACTGAACAAGATGGATTGCAAAATTAATAATGCAGAATATCTATATAATACAAATACCTATATAATACAAATATGCTTAGCCATATATATACAAATATATTTCCATTATATAACTAAGGCCCACTTAGTGGATTCTTCATATGATCACTTGTTTTTGTCATTTAAAAAATAGCAAAAAATATATATTGGTCATTTTCTGAATTGAAAGGTGTGTGGGGTTTTGTTTGTGGGTTTCTTTTTTTAAAGAAAAGACCTACTTTTGATTCACTTCAATGTAGATGAACATATTTTGAAGCACTGCAACTTTTAAGATTATTAATTTTATGGTATAGTCACAGCCCCCAACCCAGTTCCTTGAGTCACTTTTCAAAAAATTTATATTGGTACATGGCACATTTTAATACATTTTGCATGTTTAGTTATTTTTAAATTAGTCCTTTTTTGGCATGTTGGGAGATGGGCAGTCTTAGTAATTGATGTCAGGAAGGGAGGAGGATAGAGAATAGAGGAAGGGCAAGGGATCTGGGGGATGTTGAGAAAAGGAAATATTTCAGCAGAGGGACATTATATATCAGAGGAACGAAATGGAGAGGGGATTGCAGGTGGGAGGGGAGGATAGGAAGAATTAAGGCGTAGAATAGAATAGTGGAAGGTGAGGAAGGAAGGGAAGAAAGGCACAATCTGTACACTCCCCTTCTCCCTGTACCGAATAGCTTTCACTCACACTCCACATCTTTCATTCAGTCCACACTCTCCTTACAGGCCCTCCTCTGATCTTGCTCTTTTCCCCCACAGAGCTCCTCCAAGACCTCATATCCTCTCCCTTACCCCTCGCACTTCAAATTGTGACAATCCAGCTAGAAGCAGAGAGGAAGATGCAGATCATTGCAACACACTGCTACTAAGTCCATAGCACAGCATGCCTCCCCTCCACCACCGCCCAGAGAAAGATCGTACCACCAAACCCTCCCTCTCTGAAGAGAGGCAGGGCAGCCATTGCCATAGCTCTAACCCTCCACAGGATAGCAGTTCCACGGGGAATGGAGAATCCTGCAGAAAGCCACCAGATTTTTACAGCCCTTCCCCTGCCATGGAATTGTTTCTAGCTGGGAGCAATGGCTATAATGGTAACTGTTCTGTTCAACATAGGCCATGTGATGATCTTCTGCTGTCGTGTTTCTATCTACAGTAGTCTGCCCTTCCATATCATCTACTATAGTCCCCTTTTTTCCTTTAGAGATCTTCTTTGTTAGCCTTGGACGTAATATGCATGGGACAATCACCTTTCACCCTCGTCCTGTGTCCCCTTGTTGGAGAGTTTGCTTTCAATCGAGAGGCCCTCCTCTTGTGAATTTATGCCCAGAGGTATTTAAACGTGTCTCTCAGATCTCCTCTATTCAGTCTTTCCTCTAATGTATACATATTAAGATCTTTAAATCTGTCCCCATAATGCTTTATAACGAAGACTACCGACCATTTTGGTAGCCAACTTCTGCAGACACCATCCTGTTTTATATCCTTTTGAAGATGTGGTCTCCAAAATTGCACACAATGCTCCAAATGACTTATACAAAGGCATTATCACCTCCTTTTTTCCTGCTGGCCATTTCTCTCCCTATGCAAAGTATGTGTGTTGTCTCCTAGTAAAACAGGTCAACCATTGACATGATATTTTGCTGAAATTTTTCTTAAAGGGAAGTGGAAACTATAAAACAAAATATGTGGGCTTTCATTTACAGCAAAGCCAGGGCTGGCTCAACTAGTGGGCAAGATTAGACAGTTGCCAAGGGCAGAAGCTTCTGGGGAATAGCAAATAGCAGCCGCAGTTGAAGCAAAATAATAGATCCTGACAGCCACGCTATTGCTTACGATCCATCAGTGCATTATTTTATCTGCAAGGAGAGCAGGTATACGCATACATACAAAGCAGAGTTTAATATTTAAAAGTACGATGTCCAGTTATGCATTTTTATAGGATTGCTATGGGAGATGTTGGGATGTCCATGATTGCATTTAATTATCAAAATCGGAGGGGAAGGAGGAAGGGGGGGTGTAAGGCTGGGGTTCATTTAAGGTGCCCTATACCCTTTCACCAGACCTGAGCAGAGCCTATAAACATAACTACTTTGTTAGAGGATTTTGTTACACCAAAATACCTGTGGAGATCATTTTAAGAGATAAGACTGCTGTTCATTACAGCTCTGATTTCTTGTAATGAAAAAGTTCCCCCTTCGTCATGATTTACTTCAACACTCTCATATCGAGGCCATATATCCTGGCTAGACCAAAGAGCCCTGAATCCCTTCATACTGAGCTATCTAAAACTCAGTGATTTATAGGAAAATAGTCTACTACTTTTTCAAATTTGTTTTGCACAGCAAACGCTCCATTTGAACATTGCTGAAAATTGCATGAAGAAATTCCAGAGTCATGTAGAAAAGCTTTGCAAAAGTGAGCAGGTATGCAACATTCTAATACAAAGTGATTTTGTCCACTTCTAAAATTGCTCAGCAATAAAGAATTCTGTTTTTCTTTATTTGCATCATAAGCTTAGAAGGCTGGCACTGACTTTGTGGTATGTAGTGCTCTTCTTTGTTTCATTGTTATCCCATTATTTGCATACTACTTTCCCATATCAACTGCCATTTGATATGTCCCTGTGAAGGGGCCATCTTAAAGAGCCCAGGAATAGTGCTTCATGTTGTCAGATAAGACTAGGTTTGCTTTCAGCAGTGGTTTATTTTTAAGAATATCTTCTAATTCATTCATAATAGAGCTCAGATTTAGCAGTGGCAAATGACTGAATGGTAGTTATGTACTATTCCTAGGAGATAATCGTTGGAGCACAAATAAAAAAGGCATCTTGGTCCTGTGGTTTTGTATTGCAAATCACCAGTTTGGTCTGACTGGTGGCAACTAGATCACTTGCAATTTTCCCAAATTTGAGCCCTGAGTGCTAGAATATAGCTGTCTTTTTATGTTACTTAATTATTCTATAAATCTTACAAACATTTCTTTGTGATTAGCGCATGCTGAGACCATACACTGTTCATTTTCTTGGTTTTTAAACAATGCTGTTTTACTGATAGACATATTCTCATAATTACTTTTGACATAGGATTTAGCCCTTGGGACTGATGTGGAGGGACAGAAGGTTAAGGACTTTATGAGAGTTCTTCTTCCGGTTCTTCTCCACAAAAATTTTGACCGTTATGATAAAATACGAGCTATCCTGCTTTATATTTTTGGTATGAATGGTAAGGAAACTACTTTTTCAGCATACTTTGTAGAACTGATGTTGACAGTGTTTTATTCTTGCAACCTGTGGCAGTGTAAGAAGACAGAATTTAGGATATACTGTATATTAAGTTATTACAGAGAATTTATGAAGTGCATTCTGGGCAACCGTTTTGGATATCTGGAATTTGTACAGACCTCACTGATCCCCTTTATCCTCAAACCTATCGTGAAAAAGATGCTACTCGTACCAAGACACTAAAAACATCTACTTTAGATTGATTAGCCAAATGTTTAAAAAATGTCACATGACATTTTTATTATAATGCAAAAAAATGCTCAGGGTGACTCTGGTGATTAATTTTTATGAGAATTTGCTTATACATATAATCTTGCACACCTATGTATTTAGCTGACTAGAGGCCTTCATGAAGATTCTGGCTTATTTTCCAGACTAGAAATTGGAGGGTGGGAGGGGTTAAAATCAGTTTGAGATGACTTGGATGCTCATTTTTAAAAGGAAAGTTTCCCTTTGAACATTTTGGGCTGGTGGGGGCCACACGTACGTTAACCTGCTTTCTTGCAAATGTAAACCACACATAGGGGTTTCAAAATGAAATTCTAATGGGAACCTCCCCCACCCTTCCCTTGCCATGTTCATATACTTTGGCAAAAAGGAAGTTCATGTGCCATTTCACACATATACTTTTGGCTGCTGAAGGGGAAGACCATCTTCAGCCCAGGGAATTTATCTGGGTAACCACTTAATTACCTGGACAAATTTCTGTAAAAATTGTCTCCCTCTGTGATCCATTCGGATAAGTAGGAAACTTAATTGCTTAGCATTCATAAACTTAAACAGCCCGATTTTGAAATGGGAAATAACATTGTTTTTAAGAATAGAGTTTTTTTTATTTCAAGATAACTTTCACCTAAAGTTTGGAAATAATTAGAAATGAAAACCCCTCCATACTGAGCATAGAATTTCACCTTACAGACAGGATTTTCGCTTTCTTCATGCATTGAACTGTTTAATTTTCCTTTTATAATGGCAGGAACCACGCAGGAAAATCTGGATAAACTGATCCAGCATGCTCAGATTATTGCGGATAGTGAGATGATACTGAACTGGAAGTATCTTGGCGTGCCTATTATCACCTCAGTAAGGAATAATGAGCCCCATACAATCTGCTCTTGCTTCTGACATGTTTTGAATAATTCTGACAACCTTGTCTTAACTATTTTTTGAAGCCTTAGACACAAAATTTAGGGTCCCTTTAACTAAAGAGCATTAGGAGTTTTGCACTTACCATGAAAACTAACGTGCATTAAGTGCAAAGTCTCCGTGGTAATTGTCAAGGGCCTGACCTGCATGTTCCCGACAGCTAACCTGCGGACACATACTCTAACACGAAGCACATTTACCACAGTTGCACTTGCCTTCACCTATTGAAGTGGAGGTAATTGCACGCAATATGTAGCACCGCGCTAACTGCAGTGTACTCGCCACATCCACTCTCCAGCCCCTAAACCCCCCATCGGCATCCTAATTTACGATTGGCAGCGTGAAAATTGGCGCACAGTAAGAGTCATGCCTCACGACTATACACCAATTCATGGGTTAACTGCAGAGCACACTTTAGTTAAAAAGGCCCCTTGGTTTTCTAGTATTTCACTTACAATTTTTATTCCTGGACTGGTTCTTGTATGGTGTCTTGCTTTTCAGTTTGCTTTTCTGTTGCACAGATGATACTTTCTCTGACAAATCTTTGTGTAGACATTCTGAGCTAACTTAAGCAATGTAATTTCTGAGCACTGCACCAGGTACAGTGCTTCTGAGTTAATAACTACTGAACAATCGGGTTAGTAGTTAAACTCCACAGTCGTTTTTTAATGCACTGGCTAAGCCATTTAAAACTGAAACCTGATATTCAGCACCGGAATCTGCATATCCTCCAACGCTGAATATCTGGTGTCGGCGCTGACAATGATCACTATCCGGATAGCAGCAAAACCATATAAAGTTAAGATGAGGGGGGGGGGGTCATAACTTTGTGGCCACTTATCTGGTTAGTGGTGATTTTCAGTTCACTAACTCAGTAAGTGTTGGGACCACCTTTGACCCACCCACAGATTTGTCTCGACGCCCTCTGGAGAGTGCCATGGTGTTTAGGGGGATGTTCAGCTGCACAATTTGCTTAGTGCTTCTGAATATCCCGCTCTGTGGGGTTTATCCGGTTAGCAGTTCTGCTACTCATATAAACCCTGTTGAATATCGGATCCATTGTTTCCAAACTATAGTCTCTGTAGTCTTGAATTATGCATTGCAGGTACTGTAATTAAATTTTCATTCAGTTAAATGTAATTTTGGGTTTATATTCCACTTTCCAAGGATCATATCCCTGTCCGTTGTAGATTCACAGCAAGATAAATGATACAACAAAAATAATAAAATCTGAAATACATTGAATTCCAAGCCAAGAAAAATCCATTAAAACTTTTTAATGTGGCATCATTGGATAAACTCTGTTGTACATAATGGGAAAAAGAAATGACAAAAATGGGTGTGGGAGAATATTCAAAAGCCATTTTTCAATGCTTCATGTAGAAGTGGCTTTATAAATTTTACATTTTATTTCCAAGTCTGAGTGCCTCTTTCTTGTATAAAGTCTGCCTCTCAGCAGCGTAAACCAGCCAGGCGAGAGAGGTCTCAGGAAGGAACATTTCAGCTTTCTCGGTGGACTCCTGTTGTCAAGGATATTATGGAGGTAAGAAATTGGGGATTACTACCTCCCCCTCTCACCCCCCACCCAAGTAATGTCGAAATCTAGTAAATAATGGCAGAAAAAGAAAGCAACACTCCACATTTCAAGGATATATCCCAGCTGCCAGGTATAGAACATAGAAGATCCACCACTTGGTTAACATCCAGCCATAGGTGCTAGATCTGTGGGCATTTGAACACTCCCAGTATTGTCTCCTGCGTCTCACTGTATCAGAAGCTGGGAGTGCCATGCTGCAGAGGACAGGAGGGAGGAATTCTGTCTCCCTGCTCCCACCTTCCTCTGCAGCCTCTTGGCTGGCTATCAGAAAGCCAGTGAGCAACAAGGAAAGGAGGGAGCTGACACAGTACAGGTGATAGAGATTTTCTGTTTACTCTCCTTGCTAATGGAGGGAATGGAGAGCTAGGAAAGGGACAGAGGAATTTAGAGGAGAGATGCTATTAGGAATGGTGAGAGGAAATGCTGAGGGGAGGAGCAAGGAGCTGATAGAGCTGGTAAAAAGAGTGCTAGGAATGCTGGCTAAGGGAGGAGAAGAGAGGCAGTAAAAGGAGAAAACGTTTTGTTTCCTTTGCGTCCTTACCAGATAAGTCCAGAACTAGTGGATTATGCCTGCCTACTAGCGGATGGAGATGGAACCAATCACGTGTGAGCTACACCCTATAAGGGTACCGTGCATCCCTAAGCTCAGCAGTATTCTCTGTGTCTCCAGCAGATGGTGATGGGCATACCTGTGGATTGGTTCGGCTCTGGTCTAGTGTGAAGCTACTCTGTACCAGTTGTAAAACTGTTTTTCAGTAGATCTGACTTTTACAAGGGGGAAAACCAAGAGGAGCCAGAGTCCTTTTCTCCCGTACATCTTTCCTGTGCTGCCCTCTGCCCAGCTCGTTTGGGTATCTCTTTTTTTTTCTACCTTCTCCCTCCCCTTCCTTTCACTTTCTTCCCAGGTTTTATTTAAATAAACAACTTAGGTGGGAAGCCTTTGATCTTCTTTGCTGCAGCTGAAGACTGTCTTGTGGGATAAACTGGTGCTGGATGTGTTTTTCAGCAAGTTGCTGGAGACCTTAATAAGCAGAAGCACAGGCAGGCCTGAAGTTCAGGCAACTTTGTCTGGCTTTATATTGGATACTTCCGTTTCATACTGTCAGCACTTTGTTTATTTTTTCTCTGCTGGTACACAGTAATTGTAATTTGAAAGCTGTCATTTTAGCTGAAACTGTTTCTCCTCATGGAGGCCCCATCAGACCATGCCAAGCACCACTCCTGTTGCATGGGCCAGGACCGTGCCAAGCTAGAAATGTGCCCTGTGTGACTTTGACGTGGTGCCCATCCACCAGCTGTGCGCAGGAACTCTATCCGTGTAGGAGTCTCATATGCTGGCACTAGAACGCAGCTTTTCTGCGTTCATAGCTTTCCAGCAGGCGCTTGTATCCAGCTTTGCTGGTCTGCGCCTAGAGACCGAGGTTCCCTCGAGAGGGACACGAAAATCCGCCCTGGAAGCCCCGAGAGCCATGGACCTCGTGAGGGTCCTCTGCTCTTGTCTCGCTCACCTTCCCGTTCCTCGGGGGCGAGATCCTCCAGGGCCTCCGGCTCCAAACAGGCCTCGGCCTCTGTGCGGGCGACCAGCCTGAATCAGACTCCTCTTCTGCATTTTCGGGCTAGGAGTCAGATGGGGATACTTCCCCTGAGACCTGTACCCATTGGGACCTCTCGTCGGACCCGTCCCCGCCCACTTTACAGCAGTGTTTCACCACCTGAAGACACCTCCTTCTCTGTGTTCGTGCAGGATATGGCAGGGGCTCTCAACCTGGCAACCCAGGCTGAGGAGGAACCTCTAGCTGAAGAACTCGATATCTTGCAGTACGAGTCCCCTCCTCGGGAATCTCTTGCTGTCCCGGTTCCTCCCATTCTGTCCAGGCTACTACTCCGCATGTGGGAGACCCCTGCATCGGTCCCTATCATGAGCAAGCACCTCGATGCAATGTACAGGGTCCAGCACGGCCCTGGAGTCAGGAAAACCCAACTCCCCCACACTTACATGGTGGTGGAGTCGGCTATGAGAAAACAAAAGAGCCCAAAGTCACATTCTTTGGTTCCACCAGGAAGTGAGTTGAGAGCCCTCGACGCCCTGAGCCGCAAGGCCTATCAAGGATCCATGCTGTCATGCCGTATTCAGGCATACCAATTGTACACGGGCATGTTTTTACGTGACCTAGCCAAGGAACTGGCGGTTTCTCCACAGGCCTCGTGGGCGAACCCTTCAACAGATTTCTGACCCTGCTGAAGTCCGTCGCAGAGTGCTCAAAATACCTCTCCCGCACCGTTTATGACTGATTCGAGTCTTCAGCTCAAGTGGCGGCCATTGACATCGGGGCCCGGCGCCAGGCAGGGCTCCAGTCCTCGGACTTGGAGCAGTGGGTCCAGGAAAAGCTCCTGGTAGATGTACTCTGCCTTGGTGAGCAGCTCTTCGGTATACCAATGGAGGATAAGGCCGCCGAGATAGAGACTGAGTTTGTCATCCGAACCGACCTCTTGCGCAAGACCTCCTCCCTCCCTCAGAAGAAACAGAAAACTAAGAAGCCGTTCTTCCCACGGAAAGGATTCCTCTACCGATGCTATCCACCGTACCCACCCACTCCCGCGCCGACCACCGTGACGCAGGGAAAGTCTGGGCCCCACAGTCATCGCAAGCCGTAAAAGGCCCAAGGCCCAAACCCCAGCATCGCCTCAGCCCGCCCAGAGGTTTTGATGCCAGCAGCGTAGCCTTTCGCCCCCCCCCCCCCAGCAGCACCGCAGCCGGTAGGGTGTTGCCTGTCCTCCTTCGCCTGTCAGTGGGTGTCCATCACGTTGGACACTTGGGTCCTCCAAGTAGTCCGGGACAATTACTGTCTCTGTCTGGACAGGCTTCCCCCTCCCTTCTCCCCAACGGAGCCTTCTCGACTCCCTGCACACCAGACCTTCCTACAGCAGGAGTTAGACAAACTCCTCGCCCAGCAGGTGATCGAGAGGGTGCCGACACACCTCTGAGGTCAGGGCTTCTACTCCCAGTACTTCCTCGTCCCAAAGAAGGCAGCAGGGCCTATGGCCCATCCTTGACCTCCAAAAGCTAAACAAGTTTCTGGTGCGGGAGAAGTTCAAAATGCTATCACTTGGCGTCCTACTGCCCTTCCTCCAGTAGGGTGACTGACTATGCTCCTTGGATCTCTGGGACGCTTACGCCCACATTTTAATTCACCCCCAGCATGGGCAGTTCCTGCTCTTCAGGGTGCAAGGGGAGCTTTACCAATACAGGGTGCTCCCCTTTGGACTTGCATCTGCTCCGTGAGTCTTCACAAAGTGCCTCTCCACGGTCCCTGCCTTTCTCAGACAGCAGGGCATACTGATTTTCCCCTACCTTGACAACTTGCTCGTCACAGGGCCCTCGGCCGGGGAAGCCCACCTGGCAGCATCACGCACGATCCTCCTCGAGCGCCTGGGGTTCTTGGTCAACTACCCGAAGTCTCTCACCTCAAACCGGTACAAGCCTTGGAGTTTATCAGTGCATGCCTCGACACTCAGCAGGCAATTGCCTTTCTACCAGCAGACCGCACAGCTCACCTTCGAGCCCAGGCGGCCCAGGTCAAGAGCAACGCTCTGGTCACAGTGCGGACCATGTTGCGTCTCCTGGGGCACATGGCCCCACTGTCCATATGGTCCCGCATGCACATGCAAATGGCCCAGTGGTGCCTCAGCACTCAGTGTATCCCGGCCTCCGGTCACCTCAGGGACTCCATTCAGGTCTCCCGCTACCTTTGCAGATCTTTAGACTGGTGGCAAAACCTCACAACCTTCTCCAGGGGCTGCCCTTCCAGACCCCACAGCACAACCTAGTGCTGACAACAGATGCTTCCCTGATGGGGTGGGGAGCCCACTGCGGTGCACTGTGCATGCAGGGGCACTGGTCACCCAAAGAGGCTCGACAGCAAATCAACTTGCTCGAGCTTCAGCCGGTCTGGTGGGCCCTGAGAGCCTTCAAGGACCATCTCAAAGGAATGTCTGTGCACAAACAGACTGACAATCAAGTGGCGATGTTCTACATCAGCAAGGAGGGAGGCACAGGATCACATCTCTGCTGGGAAGCAGTCCTCCTCTGCTCCTTCGCCTTCCATTGAGGGATGTCCCTATGAGAAGTCTACCTCCCGGGCCACAGCAACGTCCTTACGGACAAACTCAGCAGGATCCTCCGCCCTCACAAATAGCAGCTGGACCTGGGAGTGACCAGCTGGCTGTTCCATTGGTGGGGGACCCTGATCGTGGACTTCTTCATCAGCCGAACGAACACACAGCTCCCCCACTTCTGCGGCCCAGTCCTGCACCTGAGCAGGGAGGCCTCTGATGCGTTCCTCTTGAGTTGGACCTCCAGGCTTCTCTACACATTTCCCCCCACTCCTCTCATTGTGAGGGCCATCCACAAAGCTCAGCGGAACAGAGCATTGATGATACTCATCGCTCCCTCATGGCCTCGGCAACCGTGTTTCCCACTCCTGCTCTGGCTCCCATCCAAGCCTTCATTTCCCCTGGGCTGTGCCCCGCACCTGCTAAGGTAAGAGGAGGAGCGGGGTGCTGCACCCAAACCTGGCCGTGTTGTCCCTTACAGCCTGGTGGCTGAACGGGTCGCCCTAGCCATGCTAAACCTCATGGAAGAGGTTGAGAAGGTCCTCCTCGCGTCGAGGAAGGACTCAACTCAACGAGCTTATGCCTTCAAGTGGTGACACCTCTCAGTCTGCTGCTCCAAGCTCCAGATCAACTCTTTCTCGTGTCCCACTTGGTGGGTCCTCCAGTACCTTCTCTATCTTTCGAAGGAGGGACTAAAGTCTACTTCTGTCAGAGTACACCTGAGCGCCATCTTGGCAAATCACCTCCCCATCGAGGGTAAACCTCTCTGAGCAGCCCTTGGTCTCTCGCTTCATGCGGGGTCTCTTACTATCTAAGCCTCCCATCCAGCCTCCTCCAGTGGAGTGGGACCTGAACGTGGTGCTCATGCAGCTTACCCGTTCACCCTTCAAGCCGATGGCAACATGCTCGCTTCGGCACCTCTCCTGGAAGGTAGTCTTCCCTAGTGGCTTTGACCTTGGCACGCCGATTCAGCGAGCTCCAGGCTCTCATGTCTGAAGCCCCTTATACCAGGTTTTATAGGAACAGGGTGGTCCTCCGTACCTCCCAAGTTCCTGCTGAAGGTTCATCTCAATCAGGAGATAATCTTACCGACCTTCTTCCTGAGACCGCAGGCTGACTAGGCATCGGTGGTATTGCACACACTCAACTGCAAGAGGGCCCTTACCTTCTACCTGCAGCGCACCCAGCCTCATCACACGTCTGGCTGGCTCTTTGTGACCTACGATCCCAATCGCCTGTGGCAGGCAGTCACAAAATGCACCTTCTCTGTCTGGGTGGCGGACTGCATCGCCTTCGCTCATGCGAAGGTAGGCACCCCATTGGCTCGGTGGGTCACTGCACACGGCATCCGAGCCAAGGCGGCTTCGGTAGCTTTGTTGCGTTCGGTGCTGCTGAATGGACATCTGCCTTTGGCCAGGCTGTACTCCGTAATCTGTTTGAGGTATAAGCAACTCCTGCCCTCCGACCCTTCTTGATGGCTACCAAGGGTTTTTGCCTCTGGGACATGAGGACTCGGGCTCCTTTGGCATCGGTTTCTGCTCACGGCCTCACAGAGGCGTTTTTCAGTTACAGGTTCGGTAGCCTGTAGCTGGGGAGTCCTATAAGTGAGGACTGACTTCCTGCTTGTTCCTGGAGAAAACGTAGTTAGTTATTCACCTGTAACAGGTGTTCTCCAGAGACAGCAGGAATCGGTCCTCACTACCCTCCCACCTCCCCTGATGAGTTGCTGGATGTTTGTCCTTCCCTTGCTATCTGCTTGGTAGGGCTCAAGCTAAGGGACCTGACTGAGCAAGATGGCACCCTTGGGCGGGAAGAGGACCACACATGTGTGGCAGCAATCCCAAAGGCTTTTTGAAAGCTGGGGAATTGCTCCGCACAGGCTCCGTCGGTGCAGACATCACTCCATAAGTGAAGACTGATTCCTGCAGTCCCTGGAGAACACCTGTTACAGGTGAGTAACTATGCTGTCTATTCCCTCACAGATGCTAGAGTTGCATCCCAATGCTTGAGGCTGTTCAGCACTTCTCAGCTATCATTCATGGTTCGGATTTTGGGTCGCCTGTAGGTTTTTACAGGTTTTTCGGTAGCCTGTAGCTGGGGAGGATTGACTTCCTGCTTGTTCCTGGAGAAAGCGTAGTTGCTCACCTGTAGCAGGTGTTCTCCCTTATCCCTGTGGAGCTCTTTTTTTTCTCTTCTGCTTGATTAAGCCATGCCATTCTACTGAGGGGAAAATGGCTCCCTTGGGTGGGAAGGTGACCACACATGCATGGTGGATCTCCCAAAGATTTTCTTTGAAAGCTGGGGTGAGATTACCACGCATGTTCCATCCGTGCCGACATCATCCATTTGTGAGGACTGATTCCTGCTGTTCCCGGTGAACATCTGCTGCAGATGAGTATCTATGCTTTTTGTTGAGTTGTGTCCCTTTAGTTATGTGTTACAGGCAGTGTGAGAGCAGCTAGGATCCTTCCTGTGTTTTCTCCAGGACATTTGATCTAATGATGGTAAGGAGAATTGCAGCTCTTAGGTGAAAGCTGAAGTTCTGTGATACCAGAGCCAGAGAGAAATCCTCTTGATAGGAGTTGTCTCATTTCTAAGACAAAATGTCCTCTGCTTAGCAGGTGCACGTAAGGGTTGTGGGATTTATATGGCTCTTCTGCAGCTGATTTGAATCTTATTCACTGATGAAAGCAACAACTGGATCTTTGTCTAGCTGCTGTTCAGACCTATTAGAGCTTTAATCTGCCTGATTTTCTGCTTTATACTTTATATTTCTATATAAGAAAATGTGTTCAGAAGGTATATAGTTAAATTGGAAAGGTTTAGTGATGAAATAGTAATTTTATATTTAGTATAAAGAATGAAACGAGAGATTGGCCTGATTTATGCATGACTTGTACAAATACATTCCTTTCTAACTTCAGAATTATCTAGCTGCTTTCAAACGAGAAGTTCCAGGAAAAACTGAAATACCATCACTTGTAAGGAATCCAGTGGTTGAACTTACATCTTTGCATCTTTTTCCAGGACGCTATTGAGAACAAACTTGATCCAAAAGAGTGGATTTACTGCTCAGAATGCCCTGCAGCTTGGAACGGGTCAGGGGCAGTAAGGTAAAATATGAAACATTATTTTTATAATTGTCATATATACTGGTTTCACAGTAATCTGTGGGGCACATCTTGCCCTATAACTGGTTTCAGGATATGATAAATACAGTTGAGCAGCACAGATTATGCTATTAAATGGAAATGGTTTTCTGAAGAGGTTAATCTGTTATCTTCTAATGGAGCCTGCAGAAAAGTTCTGAAAACCTTTGAGAGACTCTCATCCTGCACGCATGCCAGTTTCTTTCCTGCGTCGTGATATGTGATCTTAGTCTTCGTTTTTCCATAGAGCCAGTAAGATATGTTTTGTGGGTGATATGCCGAAGGGTTAAAATGGAAAGTTTGCCTTTTTTTGCAGATGATATGAAGATTTGCAACAGAGTGGATACTTAAGAGGGAATAGACAACACGAGAAAAGATCTACCAAAATTAGAAAACTGGCTGCGATGGTACAAGCCTGTGGGGATTTTAGGAGGGTGCGGGTGGGAGAGGAGGAGCATCGAATAGCTTTATTTGCTGATGGTATCATCTTTGGGCTACCATTTGATATGCTCCTGTTCTTTTGCTGCTAATCCAGTACAGTCAACGTTCGGGATATAAGATGAATCTAGGGAAATCTGAAGTTTTGAGTCTTATGATAGGGCAAATGGAACAGGATGCCAGGGAGAAGGGTCCCTTTTGAATGGGCAGCTGGTGCGGTTCAGAACCTAGGTGTGCAAATTGCAGCAGATTGGAGACAATTGTATGTGTTAGCTTATAAGCCACTGATGACAAAGGATTTGAGTCATTGATTGGGGTTGTTGGCTACGTGGATAGTGAGGTTTGCTATCATAAAAATTAATGTTCTACCCAGGATTCTATTTTCATTTATGGCTTTGCCTATAGAAGTCCCAATTAAGGTCCTTAAAAGACTGCAGAATGTCATTTTTTACTTCATTTGGAGAAGGAAGGAGACCTCCATGGGTTGCAAGAAAGGTGCTCTGCTTACCTCTTGAATGAGGGGGAGGGCAGTGGTTAGGGGTTCCAGATTTTATTTGATATTTCATTATGGCGTAGCTGAGAGCGGCGTTAGAGTGGAGGCAGATGGGGGAGGGTATTAGTCATGGGTTTAGGCGGAGTGGGTTGAAGTTGGTTGGGGGAAGTTGCTGTGGTGGATTTGGGGGGGATGGTTAGGAGGTAGGCTGGGGATCTCCAGAACCCCTTTGTGAGGGTGGGTCTAAGTTTGTGGGATTGAAATAAGGATCTGGTTTTGAGGGATAGTAGGAGACTTAAGTGGGCGCCTCTTAAATTTTTGAAAGCCTTTGAGCTGAGAGACGCATACTGGTTGTTTGAGGACTGGGAAGAGAAAGGTCGTGTGTGCCTAGGACAATTTTTGGGGAAAGGAGAAGCTGCTGAAGGATAATTACTTTTTCACTATATTTATTTTTATTTAACAGATTTTTTTTATACCGCTTTATCATTAAACACTAAACTTGGATTTCTCCACGAACAAGCAGGAAGTTGATCCTCACATATGGGTGATGACACCGATGGACCCTGCGCGGAGCATTTCTCCAGCTTTCAAAGAAAACCTTTGGGACATGCTGCCATGCATGTGGGGTCCCCTTCCCACCCAAGGGTGCCATTTTGCTCAGTCTCCTTTTTTCCGCAGAGCCCAACGGATGTCTGTCCTCTTTCCCCAGTAAAAAAAATCCTTGCTAATATCCTTAAAAGTTAACTTTTCCCGGTTTATGTACCGGTTCCTTTCCTGCCTCGAGCCAGTGCCAAACCGGTGCTGTTCTCGGCTCCTTTCCCCTTTTTTGATCGAGGTTTGCCTTGACCTGGTGTTCACAACTTTTTCGCCCAGGGGGTCATCGACCCCGATCGGGTGCTTCCCACTATGTCTTCTGGTGGGTTCAAAAAATATGATTGCTGCAGTTAAGCCATGTCAGTTACCGACACACATGACTGCTGCCTATGTTGCCTGGGACTGGACCATGACAGCACCTCCTGTGACCTGTGCCAGGCCATGACGTCTAAGACCAATAAAAAGAGGTCAGAGTTGGAGGAAAAACTGTTCCCCCAGGTCCGACTTGGCACTGGCTTCCCCGAAACTGAGCTCCAAGCCCAGCACGTCCCATGAGGCCTGAGCATCCTTGGAGTCCTGCAGCGGCAGCTCCTCCAAGAAGACACCAGACCCCAAGAGAGAGAAGAAAAAATCCTCGCAGTCTGTCAAGGTTCCACCGGAGAAACCCGGTAAAACTGCTCTGAGGGACTGGCAGCTCGAGAAGCGCCCTACAGAGATCCTCAAAAAGGATTCCTCAGCCGGTGGACAACCGTGCGAGGTTCCTCAAGACCGTAGTCCTTGTCGTGGACGCACTCACAAGAGTGCCAGCACTGGGTCTGAGATCCTCTGTGCCTGCACCAAAAGCTGTGGAGCCTTCTGGCTTGGAAACCAGAATGGCAGCCCTGGAGCGGAGCAGAACATCACTGTTATCCTAGCCCTGCAGCAGGCAGTAATGATGACTGGTTTGTCCACATCATCTACCCCGACAACCAGGCCCCCGTCTGCGTGGGAGTCCCCGGTGGTCGAGCCGAGCTCTGAGAACCACCAACCTCTGGTAAGCTCTCAACCCCAGTCAAGGTCTCGGACCCATTCCTCAGGCATCCGATCCTCCCTGGCTAGTTTCTGGGACCCAGACCCCAGGTCCTCTGGTGGCTGCCAACCCCCCCCCCCCCCCCCCGTGCCAGCCCTAGAGGTAATGGGCCACGGGGCCTCTGTCGTCACTCCTCCACTCTGAGACTTCCCCAGAAACCAGACAGCACCAAGATATTCCCTCAGACCCGTCTCCCGTGGCACCATTCTCCTCCAAAGGACGTGGCCTTCCACGACTTTGTCAAGGATATGGCCAGAGCCCTCTTGGTACAAGCTGAGGTGTTGGAAGAGGTGGAGATTCTCCAGTTCGAGTCTCCACCCAAGGAAACTCTCATGGTGCCTGTGCAGCCGCTCCTTGAGTGGCTACTACTCATAATGTGGGAGATGCCAGCGTTGGTGCCGGTGGTGAGCCAGCACCTTGACGCCATGTACCGCATCTGGAAAGGCCCAAGGTTCCACAAACCCCAGCTCCCACATAGCTCCATGGTTGTCTAGTCGACCATGCAGAAACTTAAGAGCCAGAAGACTCACTCTTCTGTTCCCCCTGGAAGGGATATTAGAGTCCTCAACACCCTCAGGTGCAAGTGTTACCAGGGCTTGATGCTGGGTTGCAGGATCCAGAACTATGAATTGTACATAGGCATGTACTTGAAAGTGCTAACCTAGGAATTGTCTGGGTTTTCAGTGGGTCTTGCTGGGGAACCACTCCAGCAGTTCCAATCTCTGACCTTTGGGATCAAGGACTGTTCTAAGTTCCTCTCCCAGGCAGTCTACAGCTGCTTCTAGTCAACAGCCCGAGTAGCAGTGGCTAGCATCAGTGCCCGGCACCAAGCCTGGCTACAGTCCGGACCTCAAGCAGTAGGTTCAAGACAAGCTGCTCAACGTCCCCTGCACTGGAGAGAACCTGTTTGGCAAACCGATGGCTGACAAGGCGGCTGAGATGGAGGCCGACGTGCTGACCCGCCAGATGCTCTCAAAAAAAGACCTCATCCTTTCTCCATAAGAAACCATCGGGGAAAAGATACCTGTTCCCAAGGAAGAAAGGGGCCTTTTCAAGAGTCACCAGTACCAGCCCTTCTCGGGCCCCACCCTAAGAGACACGACCATGGAGCCCAGAAACCAAAGGCCTAGAAGCCCCAGGGCCCAGCTCCTGCCCAACCCGGGGGGAGATTTGATTCCCAGGGCATGGCCTCCCCTCCCCCGGGAGGCCTTTACCAGCCCACAGGGGGCCACCTGGCACTCTGCCCACAGGTGGGCCAAGATCACCGTCTGACCAGTGAATATTGCAAGTGGTAAGGGAGGGATACCTTCTCCACCTTCAGCAGGTGTACCACCCAGGTTCTTCCCAGATTAGCCGGTGCAACCTCTCCTTCACCAGACGCTTCTGCTCTCAGAGCTTACAGGTCTGCTCAGCAACGACGCAGTAGAGCCTGTGCCCAAACACCTATGGGGAAAAGGCTTCTACTCCAGATACTTGTCCCAAAAAGAACTGGGGGCCTCAGGCCCATACTAGACCTAAGAAACTTAAACAAGTTTCTGGTGAGGGAGAAGTTCAGGATGCTCTACCATGGTACACTGCAGTCCTACCTCCACCAGGAAGATTGGCTGTGCTCCGTGGATCTAAAGGATGCGTGTACACACATCCTGATCCACCCCTCCCACAGACAGTACCTACGGTTTGCGGTAGAGGAAGGCACTACCAGTACAGGGTGCTACTCTTCGGCCTGGCCGCCTCGCCAAGGGTCTTTACCAAATGCTTGATGGTGGTCACCGCACACCTGTGCCTACAAGGGGCCTTTGTCTTCCCCTACCTAGATGACTGGCTAATCAGGGGTGGCACGGCCTCAGTCAGGCCACAGTGTGTGCAGCCCTTCTCCTGCAGCACCTGGGACTCATCAACTATCCCAAATCCCATTTCTCTCCAGCCCAAAGCCTTGACTTCATAGGTGCTCAGTTGAACACACTACAGGTCAAGCCTGTCCTCCCAGAGAAAGGGCAGAATGCCTGAGACAACTGGCAGGAGAGGTGCAACACCGCCAGCTCATCTCCTCCTCTGCCTGCTGAGCCATATGGTCTCGACGGTCCACATAATGCTCTCAGCCCACTTACACATGCAGACAGCCCAGTGGTGCCTCTGCTCACAGTGGACTCCAGCCACTGGCAGACTACGGGACAGGGTCAGGGTTACCCACCAACCAACTGGTGGAATCCCTCAACTGGTGGTGAAACGTGCGCCACCTCCAAGCAGGAATGCCCTTCCAGGCAACCACACCTCAGAGGACCCTGACCATGGACTCTTCCCTCCTGGGTTTTGGGACATGTTGTAGGGACCGCAGCACACAGGGCAACTGGTCCCAGGAGGAATCGCTGTTGCAGATCAGTCTTCTGGAGCTCAGGGCAATCTTCCTGGCCCTATGAGCGTTCTGCCACCACCTGCGACACTGGCCCGTACTAATCCAGAAGGACAACCAGGTCGCCATGTTTTATATCAACAAGCAGGGGGGCTCTGATTCATACTCCCTCTGCCAGGAGGTGGTGGCCCTCTTCTCCTTTCCTTCGCAGCCTGCGACAGCATGCTCCTGCGAGCAGTTTACCTCCCAAGCCAGGACAGCTGCCTAGCAGACAGGCTGAGTAGACTCCTTTGGCCACAGGAGTAGTGCTTGAACCCCAGGGTGGCAAAACGGTTCTTCACCTCTGGGGCAGGCCCGTGATGGACCTGTTCGCCTCTCTGGACAACACGCAGCTGCCTCGCTTTGCTCGTGTCAGCTGCACCCAGAGAGAGTGGTGGCAGATGCCTTCTTGATCTCGTGGTCCAAGGAACTACTCCATGCATTCCCACCGACCTCCCCCCCCCCCCCCACTCCCCAGTCGCCAGGACCCTTTTCAAGGTCCAGAACAAGGAGGCGTCAGTTATACTAATTGCCTCCAGGTGGCCCAGGCAGCCTTAGTTTCCACTGCTGCTCTCCCTATCGGTGGTACTCCCAGTCCTGCTGTGCCGAGCCCCAGACCTACTATCCCAGGAGGGAAGGCTTCCTACTGCTCCCCAACCTGGGGGGTCGCTAACGCTAACAGCATGGCTGCTGAAAGGGTAGCATTGGCCCCTTCCAATCTTCCGAGAGAAGTCGAGGAGATCCTACTGGCCTCCCAAAAACCCTCCACCTGATGGGCTTATGCCTTTAAGTGGAAAAGGTTCTCCGCCTGGTGTGAGGAATGGAGGGAGAACCCCTTCTCCTGACACGTGCAATTAGTACTCCAGTACTTACTGCACCTGTCACACATCAGGCTGAAGTCTAACTAATATGAAGGTGCACCTGAGCATGATAGCCGCTTACCACCACCCTATTGAGTGAAAGCCCCTCTCAGTCCAGCCCCTGGTCTCCAGGTTCCTCTGGGACCTCCTGTTATCCAAGCCCCCTCTTCGCCCTCCAGCGACAGAGTGGGACCTCAACATAGTACGCTCACAGCTCACTAGACTGCCTATCTAGCCCCTAGCCACTTGTCACCTGCGGTACCTTTCTTGGAAGGTGGCCTTCCTGGTGGCCCTCACGTCTGTTCAGAGTGAGCAAACTCCAGGCCCTGGTGGCGGATCCATCATATACAAGGTTCTACAAGAACAGGGTAGTGCTCTGTACGCATCCCAAATTCCTGCCGAAGGTGGTGTCTCCTTTCCACCTCAACCAAGAGATGGTCCTCCCCACCTTTTTCCCACTGCTTCACGCCAGCCAGGAGGTACTAGTACTTCATACACTGGATTGCAAATTGACCCTGTCTTTCTACTTACAGACCTCCTCAGCTTTTCATGTCTTATGACCCTAGCAGAATTTGGCTCCCTGTAACTAAACAAACTCTGTCCACTTGGGTGGCAGACTGAATCTCCCTTGCCTTTGAGCAAGCTGGCCTCTCCCTTGAGCACCAGATCACGGCACATCCGTGCAGGTGATGGCCACATCGGTGGTCAACCTGCACTCGGTGCCGGTGACTAAGATCAGCAAGGCCACCACATGGTCTTCATTTCATACGATCACAGCTCACTACTGCCTGGAGAGAGAGTTTCAGGGACAGTGCATTTGGCTAAGGAGTACTCCGTAATATTCTCAGGGTGTGTCAATACCTGCCCTCCGACCCTTCTGTGTTCAGGCCACTGGCGTGATGGTGCCGCTGGATGCTAGGGTCCTGCAGAGTCTCTCAGTGGGGACTCATCTGCAACTCACAGCTACCCCATTGGTCACCAGTGGTGTTTTCGTGGTTTAGTCCTCAGCAGCCTAGATCTAGGAAGTCCCATATATGAGGACTTTATGCTTTTTCCAGGAACAAAAAAAGAAGTTGTTACTCACCTCTAACAGGTGTTCTCCAAGGACAGCAGGAATCAGTCCTTGCAACCCTCCGTCCTCCCCTGGGAGTTGCTTCCCTACCTTGTGTTAGTTCTTACTACCATCCTAGCTATGTCATCTGACTGAGCAAGATGGCACTCTTGGGCGGGAATGGGACCATGCATGTGTGGTAGCATGTCCCAAAGGCTTTCTTTGAAAGCTGGGGAAATTCTCCACACGGGCTTAGTCAGCATCAATGTCGCCCATATGTAAGGACTGATTCCTGCTGTCCCTGGAGAACACCTGTTACAGATGAGTAACTATGCTTTACACACTGTGGATTGGAAATGAGCTTCAGCCTTCTATGTAGAGCAGACTAAAGCCCTTAGAAAGTCAATCCAGCGTTTTTTAAATAATTTTTTTGTTTTGTTTTTTACCCCAACAAACCAGCAATTGCATTTGTAAAGCATACATTATCCAGCTAGCTAGCAAACTGCCTTTTCTAGGCCTATGTCTGAGCAGGCTTGACCTCTGAGAGCTTTGTCAAAGCTCAAGGGCCTGTTGCTGTCAAAAGTAATTTCAGTGTTTCCCCATTGGCATTTCTCCTCATCTTTTTTTCTTTCTGCTTTTTCTACTGAATAGTGCTGTAGCTGGGGAGTCCCATCTGTGCGGACATGATATATTGCCTGAACTTTAGAAAACCAAGTTATTTATCTGTAGCGTGTATTCTCCCTATACAGCAAAATAAAAATTCTCCATACCCATCCGCCTCCCCTGGGCCTGATCACGAACCCACTCAATGTAGTTGGTATCTGCAAATGACAGAGAGAGAGAGAGATTCCTCTAAGTCCAGTCCTATCAGCATCTGAATCAAAGGAATCTGTCTCGAAGGGTCCAGGAGATGCTTCCTCATCAAGAGAGCACTGATCACCCTTGATGTCTATCATCATTAAAGGCCTTTAGGAATAGGCATTGACTGATTCCTGCCTGAATAAAGAGGAAAGATTCATATTTGTCAGTGGCAGGGGCTCGGAAGTACCAACATTAGAACTCATCAGAGAGCGCAGGGTTGAGAATACTGAGGTACTGGCAGTCATCTTGCCTGCAAAGTGACCTCTGTCAGGAGTCTGTTCAACTTCCTCGATGTCGCTTAGGGCACACCAAAGTCCAGGGACTGAGACCAGTCCACTAATACTCCTCAAGTGAATCAGTAGGATGTGGCCTACCTGCTGCTTACCTTTTGACATTGACATTAGCAAGCTTCAAGGAGGAGCCCAGTTGATCAACAAGAGGATGGCATGTATCCTTAGGAGTTATCTCCTAAACTACCATCTCCAGGAACAAGCAGGAATGTAGTCTTCACATATGGGTATCGTCGGTACCGACGGAGTTTGCGCGGGAACGCTCCCCAGCGTCCAATTAGGAAGCTTTTGGGAGCATCCCACAGCGCCTGCATGCTGCCTTCCTGCCTTTCCCAACTGCCTCTCTCCAGTTCTTCGTTTTCCGCAGAGCCAGCAGGTCGTCGTTCCTGTCACCGCAGAAAAGTTTTTCCTTATTCCTTCTTTTTTATGGTCTCGTCTGACTTCCTCGACGCTATACCGGTACCGCCGGTTCTTTCTTTAAAAAAATATATATATATTCTATTTTTTGTCCAAACTTTTATTTTCCAGGTGCACACACCATTTTGGGCCTTAGGCCCAAAATTTCCTCCACTATGGAAAAACCAGCTTCGGGTTTCAAAACGTGCACCAAGTGTGGCGGTACCATCTCTGTCACCGACACCCATGAGTGGTGTCTTAAATGTTTAGATCCTGACCATTCCATCTCCGAATGTATGGCTTGTGCTATGATGTCCAAGAGGGGTCGACAAAACCAAGCTGCTAAGCTCAGCGCCCTTTTTCCCTCCGATGCAGCTTCTGTGGCATCGACGTCTTCCAGGGCTTCGTCTTCCTCCCATGGATCTCAGGTAACTAAACATAAATCTGGCCGGTCCTCAAAGGGTAGATCTCCTTCCAAGCATCAAGATGCCTCTGGCGTTGCCCTTGAGGGTTCTGTAACAGCAAAATTGCCCCGGCGGGAGGCTTCGGCTTCCAAAGCATTATCGGGGCTCCAGGATGTTCTCGAGGCCTCGACCTCGGCAGAACTACTGGTGCCATGCTCTGGGGTACTGGCTGCTTTCTCCAGTACCGATACCCAGGCATCGGCAGCGTCGATAGACCAGAGGTTTCTGGCTATTGAACACAGTCGGGCAGCTCTCCTTGCGGCATCAACACCCTCGGAACCGTGTCAGACAGTTCAACCGGTACCGGCACCGATATCTGTATTGGTACCGGTACCGACAGCATCGACATCGGTGTCCGCATTGCCGGTACCCAGTCATGCGATGCCTTCCGGTACCGATTCCCCCCGGTACCGACTTCGGTCGGTACGGGTATCAGGCTCTTCAAGAGCATCCGGATAGAAGGTTCTTCGAATCCTCGGAGGACTCCGAGGATTCTGACAGCTCTGTCGGTACCGGAATACTTCTCCCGGAGGAGCCTTCCTCTCCTAAACGTAGGGTGTCTCCTCCAGAAGATATCTCCTCAGGATTTTATCAGGGAGGTGGCTTGGGGTCTGTCCATTACTGTGGCTCCTGAAACAGAGCCCAGAGCAAAGGAGTTGGAGATTTTACAATATCCCAAAGCTCCTAAGGAGGCAGCTACCTTGCCTATCCATGAGATCTTACATGATCTCATGTTTGAGAATGTGGGAGACACCTCTTACCACCTCTCCTCACTCTCGCAGACTGGATACCATGTATCGAGTCCCTCCTTGTCCTGGCTTCCAGAAAACTCAGCTTCCTCACCGCTCTATTGTAGTGGAATCAGCTATGAGAAGGATCAGGAGTGCAAAGAGGCATGCCTCTAATCCTCCAGGATGTGAGTGTAGAACTTTGGATGCCTTTGGACGTCGTACTTTCCAGGCTTCCATGCTTTCTGCCAGTATCAGTTCCTATATTTTATATATGGGAATGTTCCTTAAAGAAGTCACAGGAGACTTGGAGATTTTAAGCCCTCTCCTTCCTGATGACAAGAGGCAGGATTTTCTCACACTGGTTAAACATGCCCAAGATGTTTCTAAGTTTGTCAATTGTGCAGCTTTTGACTGTTTGAGTGCATAAGCAGAACCTCTGCCATTGCCATAGGTGCACGTAGAATTGCCTGGCTCTAGGCATCCGATTTGGAGCTCTGGGTGCAGGACAACCTGGGCAATATCCCTTGTACAGGTGAGAATCTATTGGCAAAAATTGGCAAGAGAGAGCCAATGAGTTGGATGCTGACAACTCCACTTTGGATAGGTTATCCAAAGCCACAGCTGATCCTGCAAGGAAGAAATCTTTCAAGAAACCATTCTTTTCAAAAAAGAAAAGGTTTTATCCTTCTTATTCCCAACAGGGACGTTCTGCAGGTCAGCCTGCCCGAAAAAGTCAGCAACCACCTAAACAAAGGAAAGCAAAGACTGCTAAGCCTCAACCGGCTCAGCAGTCTCAGCCTCCACAAGGCCTTTGACTTTCATCTAGAGAACTTAGTCTTCCTGGCCCTCAATAGACCAGAGCCTTCCACCATACCAGGAAGGTTGTGTCACTTTGCCCCCAGATGGGGGCAGATAACAGCAGAACATTGGACACTTTCCATTATAAGAGGGGTACAAGCTTCACTTTCTGTGCATGTCCCCTCCCACAATGGTAAGACAGTTCAATTCTCAGACCTCTCTCATTAACCTGTTAGATCAAGAGGTCACCCTGCTTCTTGCCCAGGGGGCAATAGAAGAAGTACCCATTTATCAACAGGGTACAGGGTTTTACTCCCCCTGTTTCCTTATCCCAAAGAAAACAGGGGGATACAGGCCTATTCTGGACCTCAGAGAATGGAACAAATTCCTGTTCAAAGAGAAATTCAAGATGATTTCTCTGGGATCTCTGCTGCCATACCTTCAGAGTTAGGATTGGCTTTGTTCTCTAGATATCAAGGATGCGTACACCCATGTTCTCATCCACCCAACTCACAGGAAGTTCCTTCGGTTCCTTTTTCAAGGAAAGCACTACCAGTACAGGGTGTTTTCTTTTGGCCTGGCCTCGGCTCCAAGGGTGTTTACAAAGTGCATGGCTGTGGTAGCAGCATTTCTTTGCACTCTAGGAGTATTCGTCTTCCCCTACTTAGACGACTGGCTTATTCGAGCCCCATCAGAGTCAGAGGCCAGGACTTCTCTATCTTGCACAATGTGTATCCTTCAGTATTTGGGTCTGCTTATAAACATCCCAAAATCCAGTCTAACTCCTACTCAGTCCCTAGAGTTCATAGGAGCTCTGCTGGGTATCAGAAAAGCAAGGGCCTATCTTCCTCAGACCCGTTGCCTTCGCATGGTGCAGTTAGCTTCTCAAGCAGTGCTAAAGCCTCATCTCACTGCTCAAGAAATGTTACAACTGCTAGGCCACATGGCATCTACAGTGCTGTGTTTCCTTATGCTCGCCTCCATATCAGAGCAGCCCAGTGGACTTTATCCACTCAATGGACCCAAGCATCAGGGTGCCTGGCAGACAAAATAGCAAACACAAATCGCCTTATTTTGTCCCTCCAATGGTGGCAGTCCACTCAGAACCTGTTGCTGGGTTCCCCATTTCAACAACCTTTACCTCAAGCAACTCTCACAACAGATGCTTCACCAATGGGTTGGGGAGCTCATCTGCAAGACCTCTCCACCCAAGGCACTTGGACCCACAGGAGACTCATCTACACATCAGTCTCTTAGAGCTCAGAGCAGTCTTCCTTGCTCTTCAAGGGTTCCACACCCTGCTCAGCTAAAAGACAGTCTTCATCCATACGGACAATCAAGTAGCCATGTTCTACGTGAACAAGCAGGGGGGAACAGGCTCTCTGTCGCTTTGCAATGAAGCTTTGCAACTATGGGCCCTCACCAGAGAGCATCAGATTCATCTCCTGGCAGTGTATCTTCCAGGCATACAAAACTCTTCGGCAGACAGACTCAGTCAAGTTCTGCTTCCACACGAATGGTCTCTACATGCAGACCAGGTGGCCAAGATTTTTCAAATTTGGGGAACCCCGGATATAGACCTTTTTGCAAGTCCGTGGAATGCCAAACCGTCCCCAGTTCTGTTCCAGAATTCCGGCTCGGGGCTCTCGGGCCAGGGATGCTGTCCTCCTTCACTGGGGTCAAGACTTCCTTCATGCCTTTCCATCCATTCCCATAATTCCGAAAACCCTGTTCAAGCTTCAGAGAGACAGAGGCCGTATGATTCTCATAGCTCCACATTGGCCACAGCAAGTGTGGTACCCTCTGCTTCTACATCTCTCTCAAGCTCCCTCCCTGGAGTTAGGATCTGCTCCAGATCTCCTGTCCCAGGAGGACGGAATGTTATGGCATCCCCAATCCCCAGTCTCTGCATCTCAGGGCTTGGTTGCTGAAGGCCTAGATCTTCATGATCTTAACCTCCCTCAGCAAGTAAAGGATATCCTTTATGCTTCCAGGAAGCCTTCCACAAGACGCTCTTATGCTTTCAAGTGGAAAAGGTTTACCATATGGTGTTCACAGAAGGGTCTTAACCCCCTTGCGATACCTCTGGAATCATTACTGGATTATCTCCTTCATTTATTCAATGCAGGACTTAAAACTAACTCAGTAAGAGTCCATTTGAGTGCTATTGCAGCTTCTCTCAAGCCTCTAAATGGACAACCTATTTCCTACCATCCTCTTACAGCAAGATTTATGAGAGGCCTTCATCTAACTAAGCCTCCCATTAGGCCGCCACCGGTGGCATGGGACTTAAACCTGGCTCTTGGTCAGCTCATGAAGCCACCTTTCGAATCCTTAGCTACTACCTCATTGAAATTCCTTTTTTGGAAGGTTATCTTTCTCATTGCAATCACATCAGCACGCCGCATCAGTGAGTTGCAGGCACTAGTGGCTGATCCACCTTATACAAGGTTCCATCATGACAAGGTAGTCCTTAGGACTCATCCACGCGTTATGCCAAAGGTGGTCTCGCCTTTTCATTTAAACAAAGCGGTCTACCTGCCTGTGTTTTTTCCAAGGCCTCATGCATCTATTGCGGAAAGGAATCTTCATACTTTGGACTGTAAAAGAGCTTTAGCCTTTTACTTGCAAATAACACAGCAACATAGAAAGTCCTCTCAACCCTTTGTTGCTTTTGATCCTTCTCATTTGGGACTCCTAGTCTCCAAGAGAACACTGTCCAGCTGGATTGCTCAGTGTATTTCCTTTGCCTATCAGAGTAAGAATCTTCCTCTGGAGGGCCATGTCACAGCTCACAATGTGAGAGCCATGGCAGCTTCAATGGCTCATCTGCACTCTGTCTATAGACGACATCTGTCGAGCAGCCACTTGGGCCTCGGTTCATACCTTCACAGCCCATTACTGCTTGGACAAGGACTCCTGCCGGGATGCCTTGTTTGGTCAGGCTGTTCTTCAACACCTGTTCCATACCTAATCAACTCCTACCCACCATCCCTGGTTGGATGCCAGAGATCCATGGGGGGAAGTGGAGCCCTTTCACAGGGGCACACAGCTTCTGGGGTCTCTCCCTGGCATCTAAAGCCAAGGAGTCCCCATATGTGAAGACTATATTCCTGCTTGTTCCTGGAGATAGCATAATTACTCACCTGTAACAGAAGATCTCCGGGAACAGCAGGAATTTAGTCTTCACAACCCACCCACCTCCCCTAGGAGTTGTATCTCTCTATCTTTCTCTTTCCCTCTCTCTCTCTTTGTCTCAGCTTTAAACTCAGCTGGAGAGAGGCAATTGGGAAAGGCGGGAAGGCAGCACGCAGGCGCTGTGGGATGCTCCCAAAAGCTTCCTAATTGGACGCTGGGGAGCGTTCCCACGCAGGCTCCGTCGGTACCGACGATACCCATATGTGAAGACTAAATTCCTGCTGTTCCCGGAGATCACCTGTTACAGGTGAGTAACTATGTTTTATAACGACTGAGGAGGTCCTGCACAATGTTGCAGGATGTGAATTTGTATGCGTGTGTGCTGGAGTCTTCAAAGGCTTCCAGAATTTTTCTAGCTTGAAAAAAACTTCATGTGGCAGTGTGGTTTATCTATAGATATTGCAGTAACAATGCCTTAATCCTTAGTAAGGTTTACAATTAAGTAATTCCTGTTGACCCTTTATTCTTTCAGTTGTTTGGAAGAAGTTATAGGCATGTCATGCTTGGCAGTAGGTCAGGCTTTAGGACGAAGGATAGTGATCCACTGTAAAGATCAAAGAGTCTTCTAAGGAAGACTCATAGCAGTCATTTTACTCGTGATTCTGAAAGAAAGAAGTGTTTGTTTGCATAAGTTTTGCTTGTATATAGTTAAGAAAATTTGGGGATATTAGCTTAATTTTCTTCAAAATTAAGAGATGTGGGTGATATTGGACATTTGAGAGGCATCTGGCCTACCATCTGGAGGTTGTAACCTTACTGTAAACCTTACTTGTTCAGCTTTTATTGCTTTATTATTTGGGTTAGTTTACATTAGAATTTATTTTAATGTGTGAATGTGTATTTATTTATGATTGAGTTGATTTGGCACTTGTATACATTTTCAAGTAATACTTACTATAAGTAATGTTTAAGTGCCAAATCAGGATAGTGTATAGAACTTGTGAGTGGGAGGGCTTAATTAGAAAAAAAATATGCATGAAAAGTTTTTGTGATTTTGTTACGGGCCTTGAGCCTTCATAGGTAAAGTGGGGCTATACATGCCAAATCAAATTGTTAAATCAATAATGTTCTTAAATATCATTGCAACCTCCATTTTATATTGGCTCAGAAGGTTCCATTTGCTATCCTCATGCTTTTCCTAAAAATATATTTTGTCTGGTTTTCTTTGCTAGCGCTCGTCAGAAATTCAAGACTAGTGTCGCTGATGAACGAAAGAATGAGCCAAAGTTGATCATTTTTATCCTTGGAGGAATGACCTACTCTGAGATGCGCTGTGCTTATGAAGTCACTCAGGCCAACAAGTCCTGTGAGGTTATTATTGGTAAGTTACGGTTCCTTTGTTACAGATTAGCAGTAGATGGGGAAAAATCTTAGGAGAAGGCAGCCGTTTTTCTCTTTGTAAAATGTCTGTCGCCTGACAGAATGAAAATACCAAAGTATGGACAAGAACAGAACACTTCATCCATTTTCTGCAGCGTCTCCTTTAAGTATGGTATTCCTCGATAATGCGTACCCCCTTTCCCTGTAAAAGTATGAAAAAGCATTGCATATTTTAAAGCTTGCCTTTTTAAGCCAGTTTATTTGAAATGTCCTTTATGCTCCCCCCCCCCCCCCCCACCAACCTGTGTCAGGATTGTGTTTTATTTTATACATTGATTTTTCCATTATAAGTTTTCAGGTAGTGCACTGAGATTGTCACTTCCTTAGTCTTGGTGCTTGCAAGGCAGGGTAAACCATTGGCAGAAACGCAAAGTTTGGAAAAAAAATGTCAGAGATCTTGAGGGGGAGCCAGTACAAAAATAAGGTGGTATACAAAACTGTCTAAATAAATACAGAAAGACATGCTTTAAACTGATCAGTTGTGTTTGTTATATAAAATGTATGTAGCCATAAAGTTGTTTTTGTAATTTATTTTTGTTTATGAAAAAAGAATTTCTTTGCTGAGTAAACATGATATTGGATGACTGTATTGGAGCACTTTTACTTTTTGTGTAAACTGTGTTATGATTTGAAATGACAAACTTGCTTCTGGAGCTAGTCATAATGAGGGTAATTTTAGAAGTTCCATTCATGAGTTGGATATCTAAAAATGGGCACACAAATCCCAGAGATACTCCTGCAGGAAAGCAGGGTATATGGACTTCTCTGGGACAAAATATATTCATATGGCACGGGGGCGGCGAATACGGAACATTCAGAAAAGATACATGTGTGCGCCTAGTTTCAGAAACGGCAAGCACGTCTAAATGCACTAGCAGTACCATTCATGTCTATTCTGCTCCAGGGCATGAATAGACATCAGAAAAGCTGCCACCAAAATAATTGGCGAGAGTAGAGGAGGGAGGGTACTGTGCTATCTGCATTTCTTTTCACAACCAAAAAGAAAATGGAAGGGAAACGCAGCTACTTTTTTTTTTTTTTTCCTGGCTGGCCTGCCAATGCATGTCTCCACTCGCAAAATAGCAGGCAGGGGCATGTATGCAGCATAGGATAGCGGTCTCCATTCTAAAAATTTTGTTGCAGTGATGTCTGTGCCCATTACCGCTGCCATCTATTTCAGGTATGTCCAAGATTTTGAAATCTGGCCAAAATTTGCACGACCGTTTTTTCATATATTTTGGCATTCATGTCCCAGATTGCACCTGGACGTCATTTCTGAAATGTGCCTTAATATGTTTTCCTGAAAACAATTTTGTTGATACTAGACCTCTGGTCGATTCCCTTAAGCATAAAAAAATGCAGGTTTAAGGGGAGGCTGGTAAATAAAAGGCACAGCAGTTCCATACCAATTGCTTTGATCTCCTGGAACAAGCAGGAATGAGTCTTCACATATGGGTACGTCGGTACCAACGGAGCCTGCACGGGAACGCTCCTCAGCGTCCAATCAGAAAGCCTTTGGGAGCATCCCACAGCGCCTGCGTGCTCCCTTCCCGCCTTTCCAACTGTCTCTCCTCAGTTGTTCTTTTTCCGCGGAGCCAGCAGGTCGTGTTCCTTTCGCCGCAGAAGAATTTCCTTATTTTTCCTTTATTTCTTTTCTGTACGCGTTTGCCTTCCTCGACGCTATACCAGTACCGCCGGTTCTTATTCTTTTCTTTAAAAAAAAAAAAAAAAAAAGACCTTTTATTTTTCTTCAGGTGTACTTCAGTTTTGGGCCTTAGGCCCAAAACCCTTTTCCTTAAATATGGAAAAACCTGCCTCAGGATTTAAGAAGTGCACAAAATGTGGCGGTACTATATCCGTCACCGACACCCATGACTGGTGTCTCAAATGTTTAGGCCCTGACCATCCCATTAAAGATTGTGTGCCCTGTTCCATGATATCTAAGAGAGGTCGACAGAACCGAGCTGCCAAGCTCAGTACCCTGTTTCCCTCTGATGCAGCTTCGGTGGCATCGATGTCTTCCAGGGCTGCTTCTTTCTCACATGGATCTCAGGTAATTAAACATAAATCCAGCCGGTCCTCGGAGGGCAAATCTCCTTCTAAGCATCGAGATGCCCCTGGCCTTGCCCTCGAGGATTCTGCACCGGCAAAATTACCCCGGCCGGGAGGCTTCTGCTTCTAAAGCATCATCATCGGGGTTCCAGGACGATCTAGATGGCGTGGCCTCAACAGATCTCCTGGTGCCATGCTCTGGGGTACCGGTGGCTTCCACCGGTACCGACTTCCAGGCATTGGCAGCGTCGATGGATCAGAGGATTCTGTCCATCGAACGCAGTTTGGCGGCTTTCCTTGTGACATCGACGCCCGTGGTACCGCAACAGACTACTCCGCAGGTACCGGCTCCGGTATCGCCATCGGCACCGATTCCGGTACCGGTGGCATAGACATCGGCATCGGTGTCAGCCATGCTGGTACTCTACCCTCTGCAGCCCTCCGGTACCGATACCCTGGTACCGATGATTCCCGATCCCGGTCGGTACGGGTATCGGGCTTTGCAAGAGCATCCTGACAGACGATACTTCGATTCCTCTGATGACTCTGAGGATTCTGAAGAGTCTGTCGATGCAGCGATGCTTCTTCCACAGGAGGAGTCCTCTCCTAAACGAAGGATGTCTCCTCCAGAGGATTTGTCTTTTCAAGACTTTATCAGAGAGGTGGCTCGGGGTCTCTCTATTACAGTAGCCCCAGAGTCAGAGCCTAGAGCTAAGGAGTTAGATATTTTACAATATCCTAAAACTCCTAAAGAGGCAGCTACCCTGCCTATTCATGAGATTCTGTATGATCTCATGTTAAGGATATGGGAAGCACCTCTATCCACCTCTCCTCATTCTCGCAGGTTAGACACCATGTATCGTGTCCCTCCTTGTCCTGGTTTCCATAAAACTCAGCTTCCTCACCACTCTATTGTGGTTGAGTCTGCAATGAGAAAGATTAGAAGTGCCAAGAGACATGCCTCTAATCCTCCAGGACGTGAATGTAGAACCCTGGATGCTTTTGGTAGAAGAATCTTCCAAGCTTCCATGCTGGCTGTGAGAATTAATTCCTATAGTCTCTACATGGGAATGTTCTTAAAAGAAGTCACGGACCATTTGCTGACTTTAAGTCCTTTTATGTCGGACAGTAAAAGGCCAGAATTTCTCTCTGGGCTCAAACATGCCCAGGATATCTCCAAATTCTCCAACCGTGCTATAGGTGCTATAGGTGCTATAGGTGCACGTAGGATTGCTTGGCTTCAAGCATCTGATTTGGAGACCTGGGTCCAAGATGAATTGGGAAATATCCCTTGTACAGGTGAGAATCTGTTTGGTAAAGATTGGCAAGCAAAGGCCAATCAAATGGATGCTGAAAATTCTGCTTTGGATAGACTATCCAAATCTACTGCTGCTCCTGCTAAGAAAAGGTTGTTCAAGAAAACACCTTTTTCTAAAAAGGGAAGATCCTATCCTGCTTACAGTCAGAGAGCATCTTCTGCAGCTCCGTTTCCTTCCAAACGTCAGCAATCCTCCAAACAGACCAAGGCAAAGGCTGCGAGGCCTGCTCCAGCCCAGCAATCTCAGCCTCCTCAGGGCCTTTGACTCTCTGCTAGAGAACTTAGCCTTCCTGGCTCTAGAAGGACCAGAGTCTGCCACCATCCCAGGAAGGTTATGTCACTTTGCTCCCAGATGGGGGCAAATCACAGCAGAGCATTGGGCACTCTATCATAAAAGAGGGGTACAAACTTCATTTTTCCAGTTTGCCCCCTCTCACAAGAGTGCACCAGTTCAATTCTCCAACCTCCCTCCTCAGCCTGTTAGGACAGGAGGTTGCCACTCTTCTAGCCCAAAGGGCAATAGAGGAAGTGCCTTCCCAACAACAGGGCACAGGGTTCTACTCCCCCTGTTTTCTTATCCCAAAGAAAACAGGGGGCTTCAGACCCATTTTAGATCTCAGAGAGTTGAACAGATTCCTAGTCAAAGAAAAATTCAAGACGGTTTCTCTAGGAACTCTGCTGCCATACCTTCAGAGTCAGGATTGGCTTTGTTCTCTAGATCTCAAGGATGCGTACACTCATGTTCTCATCCATCCAACTCACAGAAGGTTCCTTCGGTTCCTTTTCCAGGAGAAGCACTATCAATACAAGGTGCTCCCCTTTGGCCTGGCCTCTGCACCAAGGGTGTTCACGAAATGCATGGCAGTGGTTGCTGCTTTTCTGCGCACCCTGGGAATATTTGTCTTCCCCTATCTGGACGACTGGCTCATTCGAGCTCCCACTCAATCAGAGGCCAAGACTGCTGTAACCTGCACCATGCATATCCTTCAGTATTTAGGGCTGGTAATAAACATCCCAAAATCCAGTTTGATCCCTACTCAGTCCCTGGAGTTTATAGGGACGCTGCTGGATACCACAAAGGCAAGGGCCTATCTTCCTCAGGCCCGCTGCCTTTGCTTGATGCAGTTAGCTTCTCAAGCAGAGTCAAAACCCTTACTAACTGCTCGAGAAATGTTACAGTTGCTAAGCCACATGGCATCCACCGTTCATGTGGTACCATACGCTCACCTACATCTGAGAGCAGCTCAGAGGACTTTATCCACCCAATGGACCCAGGCATTAGGCTGCCTGTCAGACAAAATAGCAAACACAAGTCACCTCATTTTGTCCCTCCAGTGGTGGAAGTCACCTCAAAACCTGTTGCTGGGGTCTCCCTTTCAACAGCCTCTACCCCAGGCAACTCTCACAACAGATGCTTCTCCAATGGGCTGGGGAGCTCATCTTCAGGACCTCTCCACCCAGGGCATCTGGTCCCCACAGGAGACTTGTCTACAGAGCAATCTTCCTTGCTCTGTGAGTTTTCCACACCCTGCTCAGCCACAAGACAGTCCTTGTCCACACGGACAATCAGGTAGCCATGTTCTACATAAACAAGCAGGGAGGAACTGGCTCTCTGTCGCTTTGCAACGAAGCTCTGCGACTGTGGGCCCTCGCCAGAGAGCATCACATTCATCTTCTGGCAGTCTATCTTCCAGGGGTTCAAAACTCTTGGGTGGACAGACTCAGTCGAGTTCTGCTTCCACACTAGTGGTCCCTACATATGGACCAGGTGTCCAAAATTTTTCAAATTTGGGGAACCCCGGACATAGACCTCTTTGCAAGTCCGTGGAATGCCAAACTTCCCTGGTTCTGTTCCAGAACTCTGACTCAGGGGGCTCAGGCAAGGGATTCTTTCTTCCTTCACTGGGGTCAAGACTTCCTGTATGCCTTTCCACCCATTCCCATAATTCCCAAAACCCTGTTCAAGCTTCAGAGCGACAGAGGCCCCATGATTCTCATAGCTCCACATTGGCCACGGCAAGTGTGGTACCCTCTGCTTCTACATCTCTCTCAAGCTCCCTCCCTAGAGTTAGGGTCTGCTCCAGACCTCCCCTCTCAGGAGGACGGAAAGTTGTGGCATCCCCAATCCCCAGTCTCTGCATCTCAGGGCTTGGTTGCTGAAGGCCTAGATCTTCAGGATCTACCTCTTTCTCAACAAGTGAAAGATGTTCTTTATGCTTCCAGAAAACCTTCCACTAGACGTTCTTATGCCTTCAATTGGAAAAGGTTTACCATCTGGTGTTCTGGCAGGGGTCTTAACCCCCGGTAAATACCTCTAGAATCGTTGCTGGAGTATCTCCTGCATCTCTCTAATGCAGGCCTTAAGACAAATTCAGTAAGAGTCCACCTGAGTGCTGTTGCAGCTTCCCTCAGGCCTCTAAATGGACAACCTGTTTCCTCGAATCCCCTTGTAGCAAGGTTCATGAGGGGCCTCCTTTTAACAAAGCCTCCCATTAGACCACCTCTGGTGGCATGGGACTTAAATTTGGTTCTTGGTCAGCTTATGAAGCCGCCCTTTGAACCTTTAGCTACTACCTCCTTGAAATACCTTTCTTGGAAGGTTATCTTTCTCATTGCAATCACATTAGCACGCCGCATCAGTGAATTGCAAGCACTAGTAGCTAATCCTCCTTATAAAAGATTCCATCATGACAAGGTGGTCCTTAGGCATAAAGTGTGGATTAGTCCTAAGGTGGTCTTGCCTTTTCACCTCAACCAAGAGGTCTACCTACCTGTCTTTTTTTCAGGGCCTCATGCATCAAGTGCAGAGAGGAATCTTCATACCCTGGACTGTAAAAGAGCTCTGGCTTTTTACTTACAAAGGACACAGCAACATAGAAAGTCTTCCCAACTCTTTGTTGCTTTTGATCCTTCTCATTTGGGACAGCCAGTATTTCTTTCGCCTATCAGAGCAAGAACATTTCTCTGGAGGGCCATGTCACAGCTCACAATGTGAGAGCCATGGCAGCCTCAATGGCTCATCTGAACTCTGTGTCTATCAATGACATCTGTCGAGCAGCCCATTACTGCTTAGACAGCCCATTACTGCTTAGACAAGGACTCCCGCTGGGATGCTTTGTTTGGTCAGCCTGTTCTCAAACACCTGTTCCATACTTAATCAACTCCTACCCACCATCCCTCATGGGATGCCAGAGATCCAGGTGGGGAAGTGCAGCCCTGTCCCAGGGACACACAACTTCTGGGATCTCTCCCTGGCATCTAAAACTAGGGAGTCCCCATATCTGAAGACTCATTCCTGCTTGTTCCTGGAGATAGCACAGTTACTTACCTGTAACAGGTGATCTCTGGGAACAGCAGGAATAAGTCTTCACAATCCACCCACCTCCCCTAGGAGTTGTCTCTCTATCTCTCTTCCTTTCCCTCTCTCTCCCTCTTTGTCTCAGCTATAAAACCCAACTGAGGAGAGACAGTTGGAAAGGCGGGAAGGCAGCACGCAGGCGCTGTGGGATGTTCCCAAAGGCTTTCTGATTGGACGCTGGGGAGCGTTCCCGCGCAGGTTCCGTCGGTACCGACGTACCCATATGTGAAGACTTATTCTTACTGTTCCCAGAGATCACCTGTTACAGGTAAGTAACTGTGCTTACTGTATAGCTTGACGAGCTTCCTATGGCTGAGTGAAACCTTCAGCCTTCATCTTCCAGTATTAAAACATGGAGCACACGTGATGCAAACAATTCTGAATCTGCTAGCAGTCAAAGCCAAGAGGATCTTGATAAATTGGAAGACTGGGCATCCAAATGGCAGATGAAATTTAATGTGGACAAGTGCAAAGTTATGCACCTAGGAAAGAACAACCCAAACTATGGTTACACTATGCAAGGTTCCACATTGGAAACCACTACCAAGGAAAAAGATTTAGGCGTCATTGTGGATAACATGTTAAAACCCTCTGCCCAGTGTGCAGCAGCGGCAGAGAGAGCAAATAGAATGCTAGGTATCATAAGGAAAGGAATGGAAAATAAAACAAAGGATGATATAATGCCTCTGAATCGTTCCATGGTGCGACCGCGCCTTGAATATAGTGTGCAGTTCTGGTCGCCATATCTTAAAAAGGATATAGTATTAGAAAAGGTACAGAGAACAGCCACCAAAATGGTAAAGGGGATGGAAGGATACTCCTATGAAGAGAGGCTAAAAAGATTAGGACTTTTCAACCTGGAAAAGAGACGGCTGAGAGGAGATATGATAGAAGTCTATAAATTAATGAATGGAGTGGAACGGGTAAACGTAGATCGATTGTTTACGTCAGAATATAAAAAGACTAGGGGACATGCAATGAAGCTACAGGGTAACCTAATTAAGACTAATAAGAGAAAATATTTTTTCACTTAACGTGTAATCAAACTCTGGAATTTGTTACCGGAGGATGTAGTAAAAGCTGTTAGTGTAGCTGGGTTTAAAAAAGGTTTGGACGAGGACTTCTGGTGACGTCATCGGGTTGCATGGCAGTGTAGCGGTCAGCTCCGCCGCGATAAGCCTGTAATGGGGGGGTGGGAATACCCCTAAATGCGCAAGGAGTGAGGAGATCGGAAAGTGGGGCAGTGGCGTAACACCCCTGGATGGGGGGAAAAGTGAAGTGAATCCATTCTCGGCGAGCAGTTGAGTGCTGCCAGCCCTGAGGACCGCGTGGCGGGTGCACGCGAGGAGTCGTGGAGAGGCGGCGACCAGAGCACAGCAAGAGGGCCGGTGAGTGCTGGAAAGTGGTGGTGGGTGCCGCGAAGAGAGGAAGTGGCAGCTGTAGGGGAAGCAGAGACTGCGAGGGAGCACTTGCCGCGATCTGAAGGAGCAGAGAAATGGCAGAGAAGGGGAGCCACGTGGCAGCTCGGCATGGCGGAGTAGAGCACAGTGGTGAGAAGGAGCGTGCAGGGGAGAGACCAGAGTGCATGTGCTGGTTCCTTGAGAGTGACGGCGGCAGAGAGCAGTGCTGGTGTCCGGGACCAGAGGGGAATACAGATACGGAGGTACAAATACAGATGGAGTGCAGGGGACTGTGATCGGCGGGCCAAGGCACAAAGTGACAAAGAAGAGGGGCCAAGCAGAAGAGTGGAGACGGTTGATAGGGCTCAGAAGGCAGCAGTTCAACAGATAAAATTGCCACAACTGTCTTAGGTTGCCTGTCAGATGCTAGACAATGCACTAAGAAGGATAAGGAAAAAGGGTGGGGGGGAGAAAAACCACCTACCCAGCGGAGATACAAGGAGTACAGTGGAGAAGTACACAATTGGGGGAGAACCCCTGAAAATTCCTAGAGGATCAGGCATCCCATCTTAGGGGTAATACAGCTGCCATGGATAAAACTAAAGGTGTTCAGTCTGCAAAGAAGAAGCTGGCGGAGTTTAGATCTTCATACGCCTCGCCAAGAGGAGGGAAGGAGGGGGAGAAGGAAGGCAGAACAGTGCCGGATCGCCTCACGGAGCAAGAGGAGGAGATGGAAAGGGCTTGCAGCCCAGAAGTGGCTACAACGCTTAAGAGGTGGCTAATAGAGATGAAAGAGGAAATTAAGATCGAGATAAGTGGCGATAAAAATGAATTAAAAGAAATCATGCAATCTTTGCGACATGACATTGTGGAAATGGGGACTCGTGTAGCGGAAACGGAGAATCAGAGCGACAGGAGGAAGTCCTTGAGGAGTTATAAAAAGGATGGGAGGAAGTGAAACGTGTACAAGAAAAGCAGCAGAGAAGTAGAAGATTTGGAGGATCACGCCAGAAGATGCAATATAAGAATACGCGGTCTACCAGATGAAGCTAAATATAAGAACTGTGATGAAGTGTCTGCCAAAATATTTTGATCTCTACTGGTAAATACTGACCCTGCGGAGGGAGAGGCAGACGGAGTTGTACAGATTGAGAGGGCCCATAGGGGTCTGGGGCCAGTAAGAGAAAACAAACCATGAGATATTGTGGTGTGTTTAAGCTTGTTCAGAACTAAAGAAAGGCTGCTGAGAGTGGCGAGAAGTGTGACAGTTTATATGGAAAGAGCATAAATTGGAATTGTTTCAGGACCTTTCTCTGGGAACGCTCCAGCGCAGAAGAAACCTTAAGGAGGTAACTGCCTATCTGAGGAGGGAGGACATGAGATATAAGTGGTGGTTTCCTTTTGGACTCCTGATAATGGTCAAGGGGAGGTCAAGAAGGGTGCAGTCATGTGATGAAGCTTGGAAAGCACTTAAGGAGCTGGGACTCACAAACCTGCCCGAAGGCGGAAGAAGCCAGCCTACAATAACAATGCCAACACCAGCCGTCTCCAAGAGGGACAGTTTAAGATGGCATAGAGTACCGGCGGAGGGCAGAAGGCTGGAGAGAATGAACAAGGGGAGCCAAGAAGCGCAAGTGGCGGAGAATGGAGCTGGATGAAGTGGAGGACTGTGTAATGTATGCTTAATGCTGTAGCAGTTATATGGGGGGGAGGGGTAGAGGGGAATGTAGAATTGGCAAGGGGGAGAGGAAGGGTAGGGAGACAGGTTAGGAGAGAGCTCCTAGGTTGTTAAGGCAGTCCTGTGGCTGGCAGGGGTATGATAGGGGTAGGACGGGGGGGACGAGATGGGGCGTAGGAGGGGTAAGGGGTAGGGGGGGTCAGGGAGGGAGGGGACTTGAGCGGGGTGAGCGGAGAAGTTGGGGTGAAGCGGGATGGAGGGATAAGAGACAGGTAGCGGTCCGATAATCACGATCATGGAAGTCGAATCTCCCTTGAGGGGAAGGGGGATGGTGGTAGGGTGAATGGGGGAAGGGAGGGGAGGGGGAGGGAAGGGGGGGAAGAGGCAGGGTGGGAGAGGGGCAGGGGAAGCGAGGGGAGGGGGAATAATGGATAGGAGGGGAGAAAAAGGGGGGGGGAACAGCACAGGTGAACTGAAAATTGTTACCTTAAATGTGAAAGGTTTAAATTCACCCTTTAAGAGTCAGAAATTGTATAAGGAATTAACAAGGCAGAAAGCCTCACTTGTTTTACTGCAAGAGACACGCTTGTTATGGAGACATGAGTCTGTAGTGAAACCTAAGGGCTATAATGAATTGTTGGCATCTGAGGGAGCGGAAGAAAGGTGGGGTGGCTCTGTTGGTAAGTGGGACACTTAAAGTAGAGCTGCACACAGTAATTCCAGACAGAGGGGGGAGATACTTAATGGTACGAATGCGGATGGGGGATGAATAGTTCTGTGTGATTAATGTGTATGCTCCCACCGGGACGCAAAAAGAATTTTGGGAGGAAGTGGATATGAAAGTGAGTCTTTGGGGGGAGGGAGCGAGGATTTGTGGAGGGGACTTTAACATGCCCTGGGAGGTGGGGAGGGATTCTACTGGGAAGGGGGAGGGGAGCAGATAGGAGGCGATATCAGAAGTTCGTGAAGGATAATGATTTGATTGATGCGTGGCAGTTGCTTAACCCTGATAGGCGTCAGTATTCGTTCTATTCAGCGGTGCACGGCACCTACTCAAGGCTCGACACCATCTGGGTAGGGAAAGAAATAGCGGGGAGGATTAGGGGGGGGAGAAATAGAGCCGATCACGTGGTCGGACCATGCACCAGTGATTGTGTGTCTGAGGTGTAGGGGAGAGAATAAGGGGGCACAATATTGGAAACTGAATGAGGCCTTGTTGGGAGATACTAGGGTGGTGCAGGAGCTCGAGGAGTTGATACCAGAATATTTTGCAAGAAATGACAATGGAGAGGTGAAGGCAGGGGTGGTCTGGGATGCGTTTAAGGCGGTGGTATGAGGGACCTTGATAAAATGGGGGGGCGAGAATAAAGAGGGAAAGGGAGGAAAAGGAACTTCAATTGAGACAGCAGTTGGTTAGGTTGGAAGAGGTGGATGACCAAGATATAAGTGCGAAATATAGGGGGGAGGTTTTGGAGACCAGGGCTAAACTCAATGCGTTGGAGGCTGAAAGGATTCAATATCTGTTACAATTATTGAGGCAGGAATTTTTCGAAGGGGGAAATAGAGCGGGAAAGTACATGGCGCGGAGATTAAAGCAGAAGCGGAATATGTCACTGATAACGCAGATTAGGTGTAGGGGAGGGGTAGAGAGAGATGAGCAGAAGATTAGAGAAGAGTTTGTGGAATATTATCGGGGGCTTTACGAGGCAAAACCAGATAGGCCGAAGGGGGAGATGTGGGAATATTTAGAAGCAGCAGGCCTCCAGCAATTGGATGAAGGGGAGAGGTGTGCTTTGGATAGAGAAATACAGGTTGGGGAAGTGGAGCAGGCGATCAAGGGCTTGAAGCCAGGGAAGGCCCCAGGGCTGGATGGGCTGACGGCTAGCTTCTATAAAAAATTTAAAGGAGTGCTGTTGAAGCCTCTGACGAGATTGTTCAATCTGCCCAAGGAGGGGGAAAGGTTAGCGGAGATGATGCGGTGGGCAGGAGTCACACTAATACACAAAGAGGGGAAAGACCCGCAAGAGTGTGCTTTATACAGGCCTATCTCGCTGATAAAACTAGATGCAAAGTTGCTGGCCAAAGTATTAGCGGGGAGACTCAATAGAATATTGGGAAAGTTAGTTCATGAGGACCAAGCGGGTTTTATACCGGGTAGGCAGGTGTCTGATAAAATAAGGAAAATTTTGAATGTAATTTGGACAGTGAAATGTGCGTCAGATCAGGCGCCACTTCTCTCGCTGGATGCAGAAAAAGCGTTCGACCAGGTATCGTGGAAATTTTTGTTTTCAGTGATGGAGTACATGGGCTTTGAAAAAGGCTTTGTAGACTGGATAAAAGCGTTATATTCGGGACCTAAAGCAAGCGTGAGAGTTAATGGGGGATACTCGAGGTTTTTCCCACTGGGGAGGGGAACCAGACAGGGGTGTCCCCTCTTGTCGCTGTTATTCGCTTTATCCTTGGAACCGTTAGCTGGGAAGATAAGAAGGGGACTAGATATTAAGGGGATGGAGGTGGAACAGAGGGAATATAGAATGGCAATGTTTGCAGACGACATCTTACTCATGATTACTAGGCCAAGAGAGACATTGCCCGCAATTATGAGGGAGATGCAGGAGTATGAGGACTTGGCAGGTTTTAGGATTAATTGGAGTAAATCCAAAATCTTAAATTTGACAGGAGGGGAAGAATTGCAACGGAGCCTACAACAAAAATTCCAGTTTCGGTGGGCTAAAAGATCAATTTGATATTTGGGAGTTTATTTGGGACGGGACTTGGAGGAACTTTATGATTTGAATTATAAGAAGCTTTTCGAGCGAGTAGAAGTACAATTGGGGGCATGGAGTAGGGGGTACATATGTATCTTGGCTGGGGAGAATGGCAGTGATTAAAATGATGTTGCTCCCCCCAGTTCCTTTTTTACTTTCAAGGGTTGCCAATAGAGATACCGGCAAAGGCGCTAAAACAATTGCAAAAGCAAGTTGAGGGGTTTATATTTATTTTATTTAATAGTTATTTCTATACCGCTCTTTCCCAAGTATCAAGTGCAGTTTACAAGGAACAGTAAATTATATGGTATGTGATAGCGCATACCTAGTCGTTTTACATAGAACAAGTGAACTATTTACAAGTAACAATATAACGTTTGAACAATAAAATATTATAACATATTTACATTGTAGGTACTTACAAATTATATCATGGTTCAATTATATGAGGGGGGTGAGATGATCATTTTAAATGCTTAAATTATTTTAAATGTGACTAAGCACATAATTATAAGATTGTGAGATTCTTCATCTGTATGTGTATGTGGTATGGTTAAGTATTATGTAGTTATGTCGTTATTTGTTATGTAGTATGGTTGTTAACCTGTGTCTCTTTGTGTATTCTGATTAGGTAGTGCAGTATAGTGTAAAGTGAATAAGTGAGTTTTTAATTTTTTTCTAAACTCCTTTATATGGGGAAATAAGCGACCTAGGGTGGTTGCTCGGGCCTTGCAGGCGCCTAGGTTGGAGGGAGGTATGGGGGTTCCTAATTTAAGAAAGTACTATTAAGCGGCGCAGTTGAAGGCGTTATACTCATGGCTGAGAGAACAGCACAAACATTGGGTAATGATTGAAGAAACGGGACTAAGACCAGGAGAGTTGGAGAGAATGGTATGGGGAGGGAAGGGGGGAAGTAGGGGGGAGAATCCAATGGTAGGCCATACGCTGAATATGTCGCATAAGCACAGGAAGGGGATGATAGTGGATAAGAGATGTGCACGTCCGATGTCGCTGTTGGTGTGCTGCAAAGAGGTGGTAGGCCCAGATGTAGCTGTGTTGCAAAGGTGGGCACAGCAGGGGTTGAGTCAAGTGTCTCCGATAATTTCTGGGGAAGGGGTAAGAGAGTTTGAGCGTATCCGTGATTTATATCATTTGCGGGACAATGATAGATTTCACTACCTCCAGATTGGATCATATGTCAGGCAAAGAAAGCAATGGCAGTACATTGTAGAAGAACCAGGATGGTTTGAAGGCAGCTGTCTAGGTTCGCTGGGGAGGAAGGTGATTATCTCTTGAATCTATAAAGGATTAATGTGGAGAGGGGAGGAGAAAATAAGCTATATGCAGGTATGGGAGAAGGAGTTGGGGGTGTCTTGGGAGATAGAGGAGTGGAAGCAGATAGCTCTGGAAATAGCAAAATCATCCATAGCTACATCCCTTCGAAAGAATGGGTGGAAAGTGCTGTCTAGATGGTACCTGACACCGAAGCATTTGTATAAAGCCGGGGCCTGTAGGTCGGATGAATGTTGGAGGCTGTGTGGAAAGAAAGGAACATGGTTGCATATGTGTTGGACATGTCCGGTAGTACATCAGTATTGGGAGAAAATTGGGGACAATATAAGGAAAATTACAGGTTCAAGTTTAATACTGACACCAGAGTTGTGTCTCTTACTTAAGAAGAGTGATGAGGGGAAAGGAAAGTGGAGCATTGTGTGGCAGTGTATAATAGCGGCAAGATGTGAAATTGCGTTACATTGGAAGAATAGTTTCTTGCCGCCCTTAGAAAATTTATGCTCGGTGTTTGTCGTAATTGTATCAAATGCATCGGTTAACAGGGATAAAGAAAGGTAAAGTGGAGAAGGTGGAGAGACAGTGGGAGGGGTGTGGAAATGGTTATGTATGGGGGAGTGGATGATTGGGGCAGGAGGGTGCATGGGTTGGAGGTACAGCAGAAGGGGGGAGAAAAGGGTGATAATATGTTTCCAGGTTTAATAGTTTAGGTGTTCCAATGAACAATGGGGAAGTAGGGGGGGAGGAGGGGGGTATAAGGGGAAGATATTGATACGAGTTTGGTTCCATGAATAAGTAGTCGGAGGAGATATATAGATGACTGTCAATTATGGAGGTTAGTGATTTGGATGTTATTGATAGTGAAATGTAAGGTATACTATATATTATGCCTGTGGAGACAAAGTGATATAAAGATTTTATTTTGTCTTGTTTATTGTGGAAGTGCCAAATAAAAATTAAGTTAAAAAAAAAAGGTTTGGACAAGTTCCTGGAGAAAAGGTCCATAAACCATTATTAAAAGGGACCCAGGTTATCACTGCTTGACCCAATACAAGCATTGAGGAGCCTGTGTCTTTTGGGGAGACTGCTAGGTACTGATTACCTAGATTGGCCACTGTTAGAAACAGGATACTGGGCTCGATGGACCTTGGTCTGACCCAGTATGGCATATCTTATATTCTTAAAAGTTGCTCACTCTGTACAGAGTTGGAAAGCCTTGGAAAAGGTTTACTAGGATCATCTGTGAATTTTCTTCATGATATTATGGCTTGAATTGTTTTCATGCTCATTTTCTACGTGTGAATCACATTCTTGAATGGAGAAAAAGGTAAGGAAAAAAGTAGATTTGGAACAGATCAAGAAGTAAAGGAAAACAAAACTGGAGAAACATGGCACATTAAGAAAGAGATTGCCTTGTTACAAACTGTAGATATCAGAAGCAATATGAACATTCTCTTAGAGCCAGTTTTTCTCCCAATTACTTTAGTGATCATCTTTCTCTTCTTTGTTTGATCACAATAAACCTGATTCATCAGCCATTGTCACCCAAACTCTCGTACATGACAAGGTTTTATTTATTTTATTTAGCTATTTTTACAGGCCGCTTTACTGAGAGTCAAAGCGGTGTAGAAAGACTAGAGGACATGCAATGAAGCTACAGTGTAACACATTTAAAGAGTAACGAGAAAATATTTTTTCATTCAATGCGTAGTCAAACTCTTTCATTAGTTATTGGAGGATTTAGTAAAAGCTGTTAGTGTAACTGGGTTTAAAAAAAGGTTTGGACAAGGTCCATAGACCATTATTAAAGAGGGTCCAGGCAATACACTGCTTACCCCGGGACAAGCATTGTGGAACCTATGTTTCTCCAGGACCAAGCAGGAAGTCAGTCCTCACTTATGGGTGATGTCGGCGCCGACGGAGCCCTCGCGGAGCAATTTTCCCCAGCTTTCAAAGAAAGCCTTTGGGAATTGCAGCGCGCATGCGCGGTCCTCTTCCCGCCCAAGGGTGCCATCTTAGCCAGTCTTCTTTTTTCCGCGGAGCCCTACAGACGTCCCCGTCTTGTCCCCGTGAAAAAGTCGATATTTCTTCATAATTTTATTCTTTTTCCTTCGGTTCGACGCCGGTCTTTTTCCCGCCCGGACTCGCGACGCCGGTCACGAGTCCTCTTCTTCTTTTCGGTTTTTCTGACTTAGTCAGTTTTCGTTTTCGGTTTTTCCCTGGCAGCCCGGTCCTTTGACCTCGCCGGGGCCCTTTTTCCCCCGATGGCTGCCAGTGGTTTCAAGCGGTGTGGTCAGTGTGACCGAAATATGTCACTAACTGACACACACGACTTTTGCCTCCGCTGCCTGGGCCCGGATCATGAAGAAATGATCTGTGGGCCCTGCGGCAAAATGTCCTCCAAAGCGTTGAGAAGTCGGCGGCATCAGCGGGATAGGATCTTCGCTGACCCCAGCCGTACCCGGACCTCGTCGGAGGCCTCCGCGTCCAAAGGTTCCAGCTCGGACCGTCGCCGGAATTCCTCCGACAGGGGTTCTCCCTCCGGGGACCATCGACGGAAGGTGAAACCCGCGAGGGCGGCGTCGGTGGACGCTCCTGGCTCCGCGAGGGCCAGGTCGCATAGCCCCGATAGCCGCCCCGGGTCCTTGGAGAAGGAGCACCTCCCGAAGCGACCTCGCCTGGAGTCGTAGCTGCCTGCTCGGGTAAGTCCTCTTGTCCTCCTGGACTCGCCTCCGCGACAGCCGACGTCGGGCCCGACGCCGTCGGGGCCCGAGTCGGGGGCTGCTGGGTCACCTGAGCTCGGACTCAGGTTGACAGCCTTGGAGAGCAGACTGTCTGCCTTCATGGACCAGCAGCGGGCACTGCTCGCTGGCTTCGCTGGCGTCGCTGCCCCGACCGCCGGGACGTCGACGTCCAAGTCGACCCCGGAGACCGAGCCGATCCTCGAGTCGATGCGAACTCGAGTCGATCCTCGGTCGAGGTCACCCTCGGCCTCCCGTTCGGGACCGAGGTCGCCGACGCCAACTCCCTCGGCGTCGGGGCGGCAGGCGCCGCGCCCTGCCCGGGCCGACCCCACCGAGTCCTCGTCGGAGTCGGTCTGGGAGTCGGAAGAGGAAGAGTCGCCTGATTCTTTTCGGACTCGGTGTGTCCCCTCGGACTCACCTGAGTCCGAACCTCGGAAGCAGTCCCCCCCGGAGGATGCCCGGTTCTCGGACTTCGTCAGGGATATGGCCAAGGCTTTGGCCTTCCCTGCGGACCCCGAGGAGGAGCCTCGAGCCGAAGAGCTCGACGCCCTCCAGTATGACTCTCCCGCCAGGGAACACTTTACTGTACCGGTTCCTCCCATGCTGGAACGACTACTCTTCCGCATGTGGGAGAGTCCGGCCACCTCGCCGGTCCTGAGCAAGCGGGTCGATTCTATCTATCGAGTCCGCAAGAGCCCTGGCTTCCAAAAAGCACAGCTACCACACCATTCCATGGTAGTGGAATCGGCCATGCATCGTCTTAAGAGCCAGAAGATGCACTCCTCGGTGCCTCCTGGCAGGGAGGCCCGTAACCTGGATGGCCTTGGTAAGAAGTGTTTCCAGGGCTCTATGCTCGCATGTCGTGTCCAGACCTACCAGCTATACATGGGCATGTATCTCCGAGACCTGGCTAAAGAGCTAGCCGGCTTCTCCGCTGGTTTGTCCGAGGAACCCTTGCGGAGGTTCCTGGCCTTGTCCACTGGCATTCGGGAATGCTCAAAATTCATGTCCCGAGCAGCCTATGATGGCTTTGAAGCATCGGCTCGAGTGGCCGCAGCCGGCATTGGTGCCCGCCGACAGGCTTGGCTTCAGTCGTCTGACCTTGAGCCCTGGGTGCAGGACAAGTTGGTCGATGTCCCTTGCCGGGGCGAAAACCTCTTTGGCAAGCCCATGGCTGATAAGGCTGCACAAATTGAGACGGAGACTCTCACCAGGACTAGGCTTTCTAGGAAGACCTCCGCCCCTTCCCAGAAAAAGAAGGGCTCGGGAAAGAAGTCCTTTTACCCGAGGAAGGCGGCTGCCTACAAACAATACCCCCACTATCAGGCCCCTGCAGCTCCCCAACAGGGCCAGCAGGCCAAGGGACGGGGTAATGGGTCCCGTAGGCAGCAAGCCCCCAAGCCTGCACCACCAGCCCCTGCTCCGCAGGGTGGGGGCTTTTGACTCCTTCAGCATAGCCTCTCCCCCCCCGCTGGTTCCTCCCAGCACCGGAGGCCGGCTGGTTCACTTCGCCCACAGGTGGTCCAGCATCACCTCAGATGCCTGGGTGCTTCAAGTCGTGCGAGAAGGCTATCTTCTCCACTTCCACCAGGTCCCTCCCTCCTATTTTCCGGGAGAACCTCCTCGACCCCCTCTGCACAGGGAATTACTCCTGCAGGAGTTAGCAGGTCTTCTACAGGAACAGGCGGTGGAACCGGTGCCCCACCACCTAAAAGGTCAAGGCTTTTATTCCAGGTATTTTCTGATACCAAAGAGAACTGGAGGCCTCAGACCCATCCTGGACTTGCGCAACCTCAACAAGTTCCTTGTGCGAGAGAAGTTCAAAATGCTTACCCTTGGAATCCTTCTGCCCTACCTCCAGCAGGGAGATTGGCTATGCTCCTTGGATCTAAAGGATGCCTACACGCACATCCTCATCCACCCAAGCCACCGCCAATACCTAAGGTTTGTGGTGGCAGGAAATCATTACCAGTACAGAGTACTGCCCTTTGGCCTGTCCTCCGCACCGCGAGTCTTCACAAAATGTCTCGCGGTGGTGGCGGCCCATCTCCGGCTTCACGGCCTATATGTTTTTCCGTACCTCGACGACTGGCTCATCAGAGCAGCGTCCGCTCCGGAGGTCACCAACGCCGCACGCCGCACGGTGACTCTTCTGCAGTACTTGGGCTTTGTTATAAACTTCGCAAAGTCCACTTTGCTCCCCTCACAGGATCTTGAGTTCATCGGCGCAAGGCTGCACACTCCTCAGGCACGAGCGTACCTACCGCTCGACAGGGCTCAACGGCTCATGGACCTAGCCGACCGTTTTCGCAGCCAGCCCCTGGTCTCCGCCAGGCGCTTCCTGAGACTACTCGGCCATATGGCTTCCACCGTCCATGTGACCCCCAATGCCCGCCTGAATATGCGGCCTGCTCAATGGTGTCTCCGCCAGCAGTGGCGACAGGCCACAGGCGGCCTAGCAGACCTAGTGCGCGTCTCCGAGCCGCTGATCTCGTCTCTTCGGTGGTGGCTTCAGCAGCCGAACCTGATCTGCGGAATGCCTTTCCAGTCACCTCAGCCGGCCCGGGTGCTGACAACAGATGCATCCCTCCTGGGCTGGGGAGCGCATTGCCAAGGGGCACGTACTCAGGGCCTCTGGACCACGTGGGAGTCTGCTCAGCAGATCAACTTCCTGGAGCTCAGGGCGATCCGCCTGGCTCTCAAGGCCTTCTCCCACCTGACTTCTCACCAGTCCGTCCTTGTCCAGACGGACAATCAAGTTGCCATGTTCTACGTGAACAAGCAGGGGGGCACGGGCTCCTTCCTCCTCTGCCGGGAGGCACAGAAGCTCTGCTCTTGGGCCGTCAGTCACGGCATTCTCCTCAAGGCAGTTTATCTCCCAGGCCAAGAGAATTACCTGGCGGACAAACTCAGCAGGATCCTCCAGCCGCACGAGTGGCGTCTGGATCCCTTGGTAGTTCAGAAGCTCTTTCTAAAGTGGGGCCTCCCCACGATGGATCTCTTTGCCAGTCCTCACAACCGGCAACTTCCTCGCTTCTGCTCTCGTCAGCCACACCCCCTTCGGGTTGCGGCGGACGCTTTTCTACTCTCATGGTCGGGGAGCCTTCTGTACGCTTTCCCTCCCATCCCGCTAGTCTCTCGGACTCTTTTCAAGGTTCTCCGAGACAAAGCCTTCATGATCCTGGTGGCCCCTCGCTGGCCCAGACAGCCGTGGTTTACGCTCCTGCTGCAATTAGCGGTGGAGGATCCATTCCCTCTGGGGTTACAACCGGATCTCCTCACTCAGGATCAGGGGTCTCTGCTACACCCCAACCTCAGGTCTCTCAACCTGATGGCCTGGCTGCTGAGAGGGTAGTCCTCGCTCCCCTTCTCCTGCCGGCAGAAGTGGAGGAGGTCGTCCTAGCTTCTCGGCGACCTTCTACCCGCAAATGCTACGCCCTTAAATGGCGTCGCTTTTCCGTGTGGTGTGGCCAGCAGTCTCAGGATCCCTTCTCCTGCCCGGTGTCGGTGATCCTGCAGTACTTGCTCTACCTCTCTAATCTGGGACTTAAGTCCAACTCCGTCAAAGTCCACCTCAGTGCTCTTTCAGCACATCATGTGCCGGTGGACGGCAGACCTCTTTCCAGCGACCCTCTTGTAGCGAGGTTTCTCCGAGGTCTCCTTCTACTTAAACCACCTCTATGCCCGCCAGCGCCTGACTGGGATCTGAATGTGGTTTTACAGCGGATCACCTGTCCGCCTTTTGAACCTATGGCTACCTGTTCTCTCCGTTTTCTTTCTTGGAAAACACTGTTCTTGATAGCCCTCACTTCCGCTAGACGCGTAAGTGAATTGCAGGCCCTCGTGTCTAATCCCCCTTACACTCGGTTCTACAAAAATAGGGTAGTCCTACGGACTCACCCAAAATTTCTTCCAAAAGTGGTCTCCCCTTTTCATATCAATCAGGAGGTGGTACTTCCAACCTTCTTTCCCAGACCACACTCCAGCCGGGCTGAAACGGTCCTCCATACCCTGGACTGTAGAAGGGCTTTGAACTTCTACCTTGACCGTACGCGGGAGCACCGTAAAGCTGCTCAGCTTTTTGTGTCTTTTGACCCCAATAAACTGGGGCTCCCGGTCTCCAAGCGTACACTGTCCATCTGGGTTGCGGACTGTATCACTTGGGCTTATGGGGCAGCCGGACTCTCCTTGGAAGGTCGAGTCACGGCTCATTGCGTTCGGGCAAAGGCCACGTCAGTGGCTTACCTCCGCTCTGTTCCGCTGGCAGACATCTGCCGGGCCGCTACTTGGTCTTCGAGCCAGACTTTTGCGGTCCATTACTGTCTCGAGAGGGAGTCCCGCAGGGACAGTGCTTTCGGACAGGCAGTCCTCCGTAATCTCTTTGAGGTCTGAGCAACTCCTACCCTCCATCCCGGATGTGGGCTACCAGTGGGTGATAATTCAGTGAAGATTCTTTCCTTCTGTGCTGCTGAGCTAGAGGGAGCTCATTTTTGTGCTTAGGGTCTCCGGTAGCCTTAAGCTTGGGAGTCCCATAAGTGAGGACTGACTTCCTGCTTGGTCCTGGAGAAAGCGTAGTTACTCACCTGTAACAGGTGTTCTCCAGGAGCAGCAGGAATCAGTCCTCACAACCCTCCCTCCTCCCCTTGGAGTTGCAATCGTCTGCTTTACTTTTTTTGCAAATTTTTATGCTGTCTTTTTAGCTATGTCATCTGACTGGCTAAGATGGCACCCTTGGGCGGGAAGAGGACCGCGCATGCGCGCTGCAATTCCCAAAGGCTTTCTTTGAAAGCTGGGGAAAATTGCTCCGCGAGGGCTCCGTCGGCGCCGACGTCACCCATAAGTGAGGACTGATTCCTGCTGCTCCTGGAGAACACCTGTTACAGGTGAGTAACTACGCTATCTTTTTGGGAATCTTCCAGGTACTTGTGACCTGGATTAGCCACTGTTGGAAACAGGATACTGGGCTTGACAGACCTTGCTCTGACCCAGTATGACAGTTTTTTTATGTTCTTATGTACTTACAAGAGAACTTTGAAACATTTACATAGAACAAGGAAGGATTCAACTTGAAGTATGATGTTAATAAGGTACAGTGACTTAAAATAAAACTTGAATTATTACAAGTAGAGCGAGTTAAGATGAGGAATAAATTTAAAATAAAGTTTGAAATAGTATAACAAGTCTTACAAATGCTTTACTAAAGCCTAAGAGGAGTGAAGAACTGAAACTAATAATGGGGTCCTAGATGTGATAATGGTTAAAAGTGAAGACATGGGATAGTGTGGGGTGCCTAGTAGGGGGAGCGGCAGTGTGGGATTTAGATGTTGCTGTTGAAGTGCTCGTTGAAGAGGTGTCTTTTAAGTGCCTTCCTGAAGTCCTTCAGTCAGGGATTGATTGTAAGCTCTCAGGCAGAGCGCTCCAAATGCTTGGTGCATGTAAGGAGAAGGCTCGATTTAATGGTGGTCTGGCTGCTCTTTATTTTTAAGTTGGGGATGTAGAAGATGTTCTGTGCGTTACTCCTTCTGGATCTATTGTTTGGTATTTTCTGTAGTAGTGATTGAAGGTGTTTGGGAGATAATTCATGGGAGGCTTTGAAGATTGTCTCTAGAACCTTGTATTTTGTGAGTTGGAGCCAGTGAAATTGCTTGAGGATAGGCGTGTTATGTTCCATTCTGGATGCATCTTGTATGATCCAGGTGGCAGTGTTTGTAGGGGGTGAAACGTTTCAGCAAGTCTTGAAGTAGTCCAGAAGCTTTGGATTCAGTATTTATTCTCATAGAGGATCCAGTTGACTTCACAGAATGTGTTGCTTCCATTTCATTTTACTAATCTCTAGAATAACCTTTCTAGCCTTTAGTTGGCACATGTAATAGAGACAAAGTATGTAAAGAATATAGCAAATCTTGAAGTTTTTAACATACAAACAAAAATCAGTCTACAGTGCAAACTATTCAACTGCTGCAACTGATCACAGATGTTGACTATAGAAACCAACAACGGCTTTATTACACTCAGTATAACTGCTTTGTCCAGGCTAGCCATGGATGGCATTGTATAAACCTGCTGCATAACATCTTGGTGGTAACCCAAATATGCACTCAGAATTAATCCAGTGGACACTTACAGGTTTCTGCCAGGCATTGCTAAGGCCCCACTTACATCTTCTAAACTGTGCTTCTAAACTGGCAAATTCCTGCTGGCAAACTTGTTCCTGTTTTCTCTCTGGGTAGGTATCCCATCTCCCCCCCCCCCCACAAGCTATACCTGGTGGCTTCTATTTATTTATTTAACTGGGTTTATATACTGCTGATCTACTGTTCCTCGAGTCCAAGCGGTTTACAGCAAACATCTTGACCCGTTGGCTTACATGGAACATACATAACTTAATGGGGTACATAGAACTATCTTAAATGTAGCAGTGATAACTTAGTAGAACCATTGAACTATATACGTTGTCATGTAATACATAAAGATAACAAACACCCAGTAGATGTACAAATTGAGGAGGGGGAAAGTAGGGGGTTGATGGGATGGTTGCGCTGGTGGTACAGTGTTTATGTATTCTGATTGGTGAAATGTTCAAAGAACACATGAGTTTTTAGATGTTTCTTGAAATCTGTGTGGTCATTTGCAGTGCGGAGATGGTCTGGTAGTGCATTCCATAATGTTGGAGCAAAGAGTGAGAAGGCTCTTTTGGATGTCGTGGAATTGTTTTTCATGCTTCTAGGGACGATGAAATACCACAGAATTCAGAAGTCACTAGAAATGCACCTGCAGACTAAACACAAAAAATGCTGGGATTGCTGATTGGTCATGAACATAGGATCAACACCCTAAGCAGTTAGGAACAAGATAGTACAGTAAACTGTAAAACGTTATAACCACCAAACAACAAAACAGGAAGGAGGATTAAACAAAAAAATGCTAACTAATCCAGATTCACTTTCACTAGCCAGTGCCCCAGGAAAGTTGCCGTCTGTCCACAGGATACTGATAGATGGTCTGGTCAGCTGTGCTGTCGAGTCAGGACTGTTTTCTGATAAACTTGGGGCTAGTCTTTCTGGAGGTGGTGCTACAGAGCCAGACCTAGTTCAGGAAGGATACTGGCGTCCTGACCAGTAACACTGCATAACTTTGAAATACTCACAAAACACTATAATAGAACTTCTGGGAGAAAAGCAGAAAATGCCTGTATTTTTGAGTCAAGCAAACAATTTTAGCCCCTTCAGTCATGGCTGACACACAGCAGAGCCTGCCAGCTGCCAGGAGAGTGCAGAAAAGCAGAGGTCAGGAGGTTATTTGTATGCTCACTTAAAATATTCAAAAAATGACAATAAAAATGTATGTATATCGCACCTATGATAAATTTCTAGGTGAAATTCTTTTATACCGCATTTCCTAGGTTCAATGCGGTAATTAAACACAATTACCACATTGATCCTAGGAAATGTGGTATAAAAGAATGAATGAATAAATAAAAAATAAAATATTAGTGGCACAACTTTAATACAAGATTATACAACAATATTTTGTTAACATAGACATAAAACTGAGTATTGAAGGGGAAGGATATTCTTGGGGCAAAACAAGGAATCGGTGTACATTAAAAACCTTATTTCACCGCAGAACTGTACCAGCATGCCCAAATAAAGCTGATGTAGAGTAGCATTCTATAGTAACACTGTTTACATCTGATATTTAGTTTCCAATGTTTTTTGTTTAGTGATTTGCCAAAATGGCCACTGTTGACGTAGTATGCTTAGTTTTTTCCCCGGAAGGTTTTTTTCAGCAATAGTAAAGATAGAAGTCCGTTTTCCTATGAAAGATCTTTTGCAGCCAGGAACCATGGAAAAATGCCTCAGAGCAGACTAGGAATGCAACATAGAATGTCTCAGAAGTCATTTGCAGCATCTACCTAGTGCTTTAGGCACTGAGCAGCTATACAGATGTGTCACAAAGATGTCAGAAGTCAGCAGCTGTAGCGGGGTCCCAGCCTTTTTTAAGGGGGATTTGTTGGGCTCTGATTTGCTAGCCTCTGGCTTTGATCAGGTGTGGAAGTGGTGAAAACTTGTTGAACATAAGAAAATGTTGGACCACATCAGAAGATCTTTGAACAGTAAAGGTATGATTCTTCAGGAGATTTCTTCAGATACTATCCCTGAGTCTTTGCGGCAGGTAATAATCCCGTGGAGATGGCTGTCACTTATAAGATGGTTCTTCTAAATCTTTGGAAACAAAAGTGACAAACAGAGAACATTTCCAAGAAAATTTAAGAATGCCTGATAAGCAATTTATAATTCTTTGATTTTATGAAGTCGTATTTGATTGTCTGCCTTATCCATGTCCTACACAAAGCAATTACAAAATAATAAACAATACAGTACAATATTCAAATCTAAACTCAGGAATGTAACCTAAATAGTCTTATATGCAACATCCTAGCAATAAATGAATAAAATCAGTAACTTGGACAAAGATTTGGTTGAAAATTCAAGTTTTGTTTTTCTTCCTAAATGAAAGCCTGTTCCTAAATGGATCTGTAAAGGGATCTTTTGCATATAGCTGGGCATAGAATAAAGGCTTTCCATTTTGTAGTTCAGTTTTACAGCTAGCGATGGAAGGGATTGTGGCTCAAACCTGCTTTGGTGAATTGACTTTTTTTCAAGCTGCCTCATAGCCATACAAGGAACACAGTATATACATTTGCTAAATGATCAGATTTTTTTTTTGTTGGCTAATAACAACGGCAAATCCACAAGATATTTTGGTCCCATCCGGTTTGGGCATCTGAAAATTATAGATTTTTACTCTGTTCTATATTGAAAGCTAATGTATTCTTTTCAGAACAGGATAATATGGATTGCTGGATATTTAACTCTACAAGATTAAATATTTGGAAATAAAAATTGAAGGTGAAAACCTGTAGTATCCACTTTAGGGAAATCTATAAACTTATTTCCATATCATCCTGCTAGATCAGTCCAGACAAGTGAGTTGTGTTTTCCTCCCAGCAGATTGGTGGAGACAAAACCATTGAAAAAGCCCAGGTTTCAATGATGTCACTCTCATGTCTCTATTCACCTTAGCTTTCAGAGGTCCCTCAGTATTTCTTTGTCTCTAGCAGATGATGGATGGATTTTCTCCTTTCTGCAGACTGAAGATTTAGATTGATTAAATGCTCGTGACTGACCACCTTGGTTATGGAAAGGTGACTCGGTCACTTGAGCACGACACTAGACTGGTCTTTTCGGTAGCCATAGGAGGAGAGAAAATTGGTTCAGCTCCATGCTCTTATGATAAGGGCCTGTTCAGCAGCCCCAAGTTGGAAGGATATGGAAGTCTGCAGCAGCCTTACACAATCTCAGCACCACCTCCTCCTTCCTCTATTCCCACTGCTCTCTCCTGAAGATGGCAGAAGGCTCTCAGATTGATCTTCCTTCCAGCCACCTTACGCACAGTGCTGTAAAAACAAAAACAGCCAGTGAAGCAGTTTCAAGGGAGTAGAGCTGAGCCTGGCACGGATCCTATACCTGGAGCTCTCAGGGGTGAGTACCAAGGCTTGGCCTTGTCATTGCCCTTATTGGGGGGGGCTCCTGGTTCCATCGCTGAGGGATGCAGTAAGGGGTGGACTGCTAGTGACTGTTGGTGCTGTGTGGGGGGTTTTCCACTCTTTCCTGCACGCACTAGTAATGATTTTGCCTATTATGCACCTGGTGGTTGTGCAGCCTTAACGCACATTCTGCACAAGCGGCTTCAGCACAGCATACAAACATTTTAGTGAATAAAATACATTCTCTAAAATGCTTGTATGCAAATGCTAGAAGTCTAAAGAATAAGATGAGAGAGTTAGAATACATAGCACTAAATGAAAGGTTAGATATGATTGGAATATCAGAGACATGGTGGAAGGAGGACAACCAGTGGGACACTGTGATACCTGGGTACAAACTATATCGTAATGATAGAGCTGATCAAATTGGTGGAGGGGTTGCGCTCTATGTTAGAGAGGGCATTGACTCAGAAAGGATTAAAGTTTTGCAGGAAACAAAATCTGCTGTAGAATCTATATGGATTGAAATTCCATTTAACAGGGGGAAGGCAATGGCAGTGGGGTGTACTATCAAGCACCTGGCCAGAATGACCAAATGGATGATGAAATGCTCAAAGAAATCAAGGAAGCTAACAAAAGTTACAGCGCAGTAATAATAATGGGTGATTTCAATTACCCTGGTATTGACTGGGTCAGTGTCACGTCAGGACATGCTAGGGAGATAAAGTTCCTAGATGAAATAAATGACTGCTTCTTGGAGCAGCTGGTTCATGAACCAACCAGAGGGGAAGCCATATTAGACCTAGTCCTTAGTGGAACACCAGATCTAGTGCAAGAGATAAGGGTGTTGTGGCCACTTGGCAATAGTGATCATAGCATGATCGCCTTTGATTTAATTAGTGGAGGAGGGATAGTAAGGAAATCCACAGTACTACCTTTTAACTTTCGAAAGGGAGACTATGATAAAATGAGGAAAACGGTTAAGAAAAAACTAAAAGGAGCAGTTGCAAAGGTTAAAGATGTACATCAAGCTCTTGGGTGTTGTTGAAAAATACTATCTTGGAAGCCCAGACCAGCTGTATGCCACGCTTTAAGAAAAGTGGAAGGAAGTCCAAAAAACTGCCAGCATGGTTTAAAGGTGAGGTCAGAGAGGCTGTTGCCAAAAAAGCATCTTTCAGGAAATGGAAAAAAGAGCCAAACAACGAAACCTGGAAACAGCACAAGCACTGGCAAGTCAAATGCAAGGCACTGATAAGGCAGGCAAAGAGAGAATTTGAGAAGAAGCTTGCTGCGGAAGCAAAAATGCGAAATAAAGACCTTTTCAAGTACATTCGTAGCAAAAAACCTGTGAGAGAGTCAGTTGATCCATTAGATGATAAAGGGGTTAAAGGAGCACTAAGAGGCGACAAGGCGATAGCGGAGAGACTGAATGAATTCTTTGCTTCGGTCTTTACTGAGGAAGATGTAGGGATGTTACCCATGACTGAAGTGGTATTTAAAGGTGCGGAAGAATTGAAGGAAATATCAATACATCGGGAAGATGTCTTACAACTATTAGATAAACTGAAGAGTAGCAAATCACCTGGGCCGGATGGTATACATCCAAGGGTGTTGAAAGAACTGAAATATGAGATTGCAGACCTGCTATCAGTAATCTGTGAACTATCATTAAAATAATCTCTAATACCTGAAGATTGGAGGATCGCCAATGTAACACCAATTTTTAAAAAGGGTTCCGGGGGTGATCCGGGAAACTACAGACCGGTGAGCCTGACATCAGTACCGGGAAAAATGGTAGAAACCATCATAAAGAATAAAATTACTCAGCATGTAGATAGTCACAACCTAATGGGAGACAGCCAACATGGCTTTAGACAAGGAAGATCTTGTCTTACTAATCTGTTATGTTTTTTTGAAGGAGTGAATAAACAGGTGGACAAAGGTGAGTCGGTTGATATTGTGTATCTGGACTTTCAGAAAGCCTTTGACAAGGTCCCTTATCAGAGACTTTTGGCAAAACTAAAGAGTCATGGGATAGGAGGCAGTGTACTATTGTGGATCAGGAACTGGTTAAAAGATAGAAAGCAGAGGGTAGGGCTAAATGGCCAATTTTCCCAATGGAGAAAGGTGAATAGTGGTGTACCCCAGAGATCTGTGCTGGGTCCGCTGCATTTTGACATATTCATAAATGACCTGGAAAGTGGAATAACGAGTGAGGTTATCAAATTTGCAGATGACACAAAACCATTTAAAGTTGTTAAAACCCAAGAGGATTGTGAAAAATTGCAAGAGGATCTTGATAAATTGAAAGACTGGGCATCAAAATGGCAGATGAAATTTAATGTGGACAAGTGCAAGGTTATGCACCTAGGGAAGAACAACCCAAACTATGGTTACACGATGCAAGGTTCCACTTTAGGAACCACCACCCAGGAAAAAGATTTAGGCGTCATTGTGGATACCATGTTAAAACCCTCGGCCCAGTGTGCAGCGGCGGCCAAGAGAGCAAATAGAATGCTAGGTATGATAAGGAAAGGAATGGGAAAATAAAACAAAAGATATTATAATGCCTCTATATCGTTCCATGGTGAGACCGCACCTTGAATATTGTGTGCAGTTCTGGTCGCCGTATCTTAAAAAGGATATAGCGATTTTAGAAAAGGTTCAGAGAAGAGCCACCAAAATGGTAAAGGGGATGGAAGGATACTCCTATGAAGAAAGGCTAAAAAGGTGGTTGTTGTTGTTGTTAAGTGCCGTCGAGTTGGAGTCGACTCATGGCGACCCTCTGGATAGCTATCCTAAATTGTGTTCGGTCTTCAGTCAGGCGGCTCATTGTTGACAGACTGGTACCCGTAGCTGCTGTTATTGTATCGGTCCATCTCATTGCTGGCCTTCCTCTTTTGCGTTGACCTTCTATCTTGCTAAGCATAATGTCTTTCTCTAATGATCTCTCTCTTCGCATGATGTGTCCAAAGTATGAAAGTCGAAGTTTTGTCATCTGAGCTTCTAAAGAAAGCTTAGGTTTGATCTCCTCTAGTACCGACTGGTTTGTTCTTCGGGCAGTCCATGGTATACACAGTATTCGCCGCCAGCACCATAATTCAAAGGCATCAATTTTCTTCCTGTCTATCTTTTTCACTGTCCAGCTTTCACATCCATATGATGGTATTGAAAATACCATGGCTTGAACAAGTCGAATCTTTGTATGGAGAGAGACATCTCTGCTCTTGAGAATCTTATCTAGGTCTTTCATAGCCATTCTGCCAAGAGCAATGCGTCGTCTGATTTCTTGACTGCTTGTTGCTTCTTTATTGATAGTTGATCCAAGTAGGTTAAAGTTGTTCACAATTTCAATTTCTTCTCCTTCTCCAACGATAAACCTGTTGATTATGCCAGTTGTCATGATCTTTGTCTTCTTTACATTAAGGTGCAGGCCCATTTTGAGACTATGTTCTTTGATTGTGAGAAGCAAATGTTTCAGATCATCTTCACTTTCAGCCAGTAATGTGGTATCATCAGTTTAAGTCTGGTGTTGTTGCCGTTGTCACAAAAATGTGATCCTCCGCTATCAACACTGTCCCATTCTGCTGCTGCCCAGATTGGTGGTTTGTTCTTGGTCTGGCACCTCAGCTGAGACCTGTCCATCTTGGGAGACCCTGCCAGTAGTTAAACTAACGATAGTTTAGCTCTCAGCATCACTGATGCACGCAAGCCCTCACAGCACTACAAGCTGCAAACCAAGGGAGAGCTAAAAAGGTTAGGGCTCTTTAACCTGGAAAAGAGACGGCTGAGGGGAGATATGATAGAAGTCTATAAATTAATGAACGGAGTGGAACGGGTAAACGTAGATCAATTGTTTACGTTATCAGAATATAGAAAGACTAGGGGACATGCAATGAAGCTACAGGGTAAACTATTTAAGACTAATAAAAGAAAATATTTTTTCACTCAACGTGTAATCAAACTCTGGAATTTGTTACCGGAGGATGTAGTAAAGGCTGTTAGTGTAGCTGGGTTTAAAAAAGGTTTGGACAAGTTCCTGGAGGAAAGGTCCATAAACCATTATTAAGTGACCGAAGATATCAATGCTTGACCCAGTACAAGCATTGTGGAACTTGTGTCTCTTGGGGAAACTGCTAGGTACATATGACCTAGATTGGCCACTGTTGGAAACAGAATACTGGGCTTGATGGACCTTGGTCTGATCCAGTATGGCATATCTTATGTTCTTATGTTATGTTCTTATGCTGCTTCTCTGGTGCCAATAACGCTTGTAACATAAATGCGCAGTTAACGCACTCATGCGGGCCAATGCAGCCTTAACGCGCACTGTTGTGATGATACTACTACTGCTAATCATTTATAAAGCGCAACAAGGCATACGCAGTGCTCTACAAACATAGATAGAAATGGTCCCTGCTCGTGAGAGCTTACAATGTAAGACAGACAAGACGAAGGATAAAAATAAGGGGAAAAGGATGGTAAGAAGACGCAAGGAAAAAAGAGGGTCAGGATCCAAAAGCGGCTTTAAAGAGGTGAGCCTTTAACATGGACTTGAAAAGGGACAGAGATGAAGCCTGACATACAGACTCGGGGCAGAGAGAGAAGCAAGCCAGAAGAGAGTGGAGTTCATGAGGAGGGGTGAAGGGAAAAAGAGAGGAAAGGTAGAAAGGAGGAGAAGAATGAATGCACTTACAGGTCAGAAGGAAAAGCTTGAATTGGATATGGAAACAGAAAGGAAGTCAGTGAAGTGATTTGAGAAGAGGAGCCATATGAATATATCAAGGCTGATGAAAAAGTAGCTGTGCAACAGAATTCTGAACAGATTGAAGGGGGAGAGGTGGCTAAAAGGGAGACCAACAGGGAGGAGGTTGCAGTAGTCAAGACAGGAAGTAATTAGAGAGTGGACAAGTGTTTTAGTAGTTTGTTCAGAAAGGAAGGGGCAAATTTTGTTGTTAGATAAAATTGTCATTTCTTTTTCTGTATCTGTTGGATATGTGAGGAAGAAGAAAGGGAGGAGTCAAAAATGACCCCAAGGTTATGGACTGAGAAAACAGGAAGCAGAATGTTATAACTGTCTTCCAGGAAACGCTGTCTGACCTGTGACAAGGCACCTCATCTCTCCATAGCTTCCTGTATGGCAGCTTCTGAGTCACCCCTGGAGGACATAAGAGCATAAGAAATGCCATACTGGATCAGACCAAGGTCCATCAAGCCAGTATCCTGTTTCCAACAGTGGCCAATCCAGGTCACAAGTACCTGGCAAGTACGCAAAGTCCACAACTTTCACAATGCTCATCCTGGGGTAAGCAGTGGATTTCCCAGGTCCTCTTTAATAATGGTTTATGGACCTTTCCTCCAGGAACTTGTCCAAACCTTTTTTAAACCCAGCTACACTAACAGCTTTTACCACATCCTCTGGTAACGAATTCCAGAGTTTGATTACACATTTAGTGAAAAAATATTTTCTCTTATTAGTCTTAAATGAGTTGCACTGTAGCTTCATTACATGTCCTCTACTCTTTCTACTTTTTGATGGCGTAAACAACCGAGCTACATTAACCCGTTCCACTCCATTCATTAATTTATAGACCTCTATCATATTTCCCCTCAGCCTTCTCTTTAATAAGTTAAAGAGCCCTAACCTTTTAAGCCTTTTCTCATAGGGGTATCCTTCTATCTCCTTTACCATTTTGGTAGCTCTTCTCTGTACCTTTTCTAATTCCGCTATATCCTTTATAAGATACGATGACCAGTATTGCACACAATATTCAAGGTGCGGTCAAACCATGGAACGATAGAGACATTATAATATCCTCTTTTTTTTTTCTCTCCATTCCTTTCCTTATGATTCCTAGCATTCTATTTGCTTTCTTGGCCGTCGCTGCACACTGGATGGAAGGTTTCAATGTATTATCCACAATGACACCTAAATCTTTTTCCTGGATGGTGTCTTCTAAGGAGGTACTTGCATCATGTAACAGTAGTTGGGGTTGTTCTTTCCTAGGTGCATAGCTTTACACTTGTCCACATTAAATTTCATCTGTCATTTGGATGCCCATTCTTCCAACTTATCAAGGTGGTCCTGCAATTTTTCACAATTCTCTTGTGTTAACAACTTGGAATAATTTTGTGTCATCTGCAGATTTGATTACCTCGCTCGTTATTCCCATTTCTCAGTAATTTATGAATGTTAAAAAGCAGAGAGCCCAGCACAGATCCTTGGGGTACTCTACTATTTACTTTTCTCCATTGAGAAAATGGGCCATTTAACCCTACTCTCTGCCTTCTATTTTTTTAACCATTTTCTGATCCACAATACTACACTGCCTCCAATTCCATGACTTTTTAAATTTTGCCAAGAGTCTCTCATGAGGGCCCTTTTCAAAGGCTTTCTGAAAATCCAGATACACTATATCAACCACTTTATTCACACCTTCGAAAAAATATAACAGATTAGTAAGACAAGACTTTCCTTGGCTAAATCCATGTTGGCTTTCTCACATTAAACCATGACTATATGCATGATCAGTAATTTTATTCTTTATAATGGTTTCTACCATTTTGCCCGATACTGATATCAGACTCTCAGATCTGTAGTTTCCTGGATCACCCCTGGAACCCTTTTTAAATATTGATGTTAGTTTGGCCATTCTCCATTCTTCAGGTACTACAGTTGATTTTAATAATGGTTCACAAATTACTAATAGTAGATCTGCAATCTCATATTTCAGTTCTTTCAATACCCTTGGATGTATACAATCCAGTCCAGGTGATTTGATACTCTTCAGTTTATCAAAGTTTATCTTCCTGGTTTATTGATACTCCTTTCAGTTCTTTCTATATATCACCTTTTATATACCATTTCAGGCATGGGGAAATTCCCTATATCATCTTCAGTAAAGACCAAAGCAAATAATTCATTCAGTCTCTCCGCTATGGCCTTGTCTTTACTTAGTCTGACCTTACATACCTCAGGATGGGTGGTGACAGATGAGGATATGAACACTTGTCAACTCTTTGATTACCTCTCGCCTCGACTATCACAATCTGCTTCTAGCTGGCCTCCCTCTGAGTCATCTCTCTCCTATTCAATCAATTCAAAACTCTGCTGCGTGTCTCTTATCTTTCGCCAACCTCGCTTTGAACATATAAGCCCTCTTCTCAAATCACTTCATTGGCTTCCCTTCTGTTACCACTTTCAATTAAGTTTCTCCTTTTAACTTTTAAATATATTTGTTCTGTTGCTTCATCCTATCTCTCTCTCTCTACTCTCCTCCTCGTGAACTTTGTTCTTCTTTTAGCTTGCTCCTTTCCCTGAACCTTTCCTCTTCTGCTAACTCCATACTTAGGTCCTTTCACCTTGCAGCACCTTACGCACGGAACTCTCTTCCTGATGCTGTTTGTCAGGCTTCATCACTCCCCTGCTTCAAACTTTGCTAAAGATTCATCTCTTTAAGGCTGCCTTTGGTCCCTGATCCCCATTCCTTGTGTCTCCTTTGTCATTTTGTCCCCCTTCCCTACTCTATCCTCTTTATTTCCTTGTCCTGTTTGTCTTGGTTTGATTGTAAGTTCTAAGGAGCAAGGCCTGTCTTTTCTGTGTATGTACAGTGCTGCGTATGCCGGGTAGCGCTTTATAAATGTTTAATAATGGTGCTTGGGTAAGGATATTCAGCCAGTCGGAGGCTCTGGCAACCGTGCTTTGAGCCGCTGTTCATCCTTGAGGGGCATCTGGCGGCTGTGCCCTCTGGTGTTGGGGTGTTTATCCAAGAGGAGAGCTTCTGGACTCTGGATTGTCCTCCCTGGAATCCTTTTTGCATCAGGCCTGGTCCTTCTGGCATGGAAATTCAGACCCCGTGGTCTCTGGGTGCCCCAGACAGTGTGCTTTTTGAATGTCCCTGGCGAGGGGTGCTTCCTGGAGATGGCTTCTGATGCTGATGGGCTCTGATGTGGAGGAAGTGCTCTCACCTTCAGAAGATTATGCAGATGCTGGCATGATACGCCTATTCCAGAAGGAGGAGCTGGCAGGAGGCACAGGAACTGAAGGTACACCCACTCCTTTAAGGGGAGAAGAAATCCACTACTGTTTTACTACTACTACTGAGCATTTGTATAGCGCTACAAGACATATGCAGCGCTGCACAGACATGTAAGAGACAGTCCCTGCTCATCAGAGCTTACAATCTAGTCAAGACAGACAACACAAGAGAAACACAAGAAGATCCGAAAATGGCAGCAAAGAGGTGAGTTTTCAGCCTGGATTTGAAAAGGGTCAGAGAAGGCGCTTGACGTAAAAACTCTGGTAGTTTTTGTTCCAGGTGTAAGGTGAAAGGAGCAAAGTCTGGAGTTAGGAATAAAAGAGAAGGGCACAGATAGAAGCAATTTGCCAGAAGAGCGGAGTTCTCGAGGAGGGGGTGTAGGGAGAGATAAGAGAGAAACAGTAGTGAGGAGCAGCAGAGTAAATGCACATAGGTCAGCAGGAGAAGTTTGAATTGGATGCGGAACCGGATAGGGAGCCAATGAAATGACTTGAGAAGAGGGGTAATATGAGCATGATGAAGCTGGCGGAAGATTAGCCACACAGCAGTGTTGAACAGATTGAGGGGAGAGAGATGATTCAAAGGGAGACCAGCAAGGAGTAGGTTACAGTAGTCAAGATGGGAGGTGATTAAGCAGTGGATAAGTATTTTAGTAGTGTGTTCAGAAAGAACGGGCGGATTTTGTTCTTACAGAGAAAGAAATGGCACGTCTTAGCTATCAGAAGGATGTGTGTAGAGAAGGAGAGAGAGACGTCAAAGATAACCCCAAGTTTGCGAGCCGAGGAAACAGGGAGGAGTAGAGTGTTATCCACAAAGATTGAGAAAGGAAGAGGAGAGGAATTTTTAAGGGGAAAAATAAGCTCCATTTTGGCCATGTTAAATTTCAAGCAGCAGTGAGACATTTAAGCAGTAATGTCAGAAAGGCAGGCAGAGATCCTGTCAGAGAGATTTCATGTGTAGAGAAGGTGGATCTGGGGGGAGTCAGCATAAAGATGGAACTGAAAGCCATGGGAAAGAGATGAGCACACCAAGGGGACAGGGTAAAGAGAGAGAAGCAGTGGACCCAAGATAGATCCTTGAGGTACATCAACTGAGAGCGGGATAGCGGCAGAAAAGGATCCACCAGAACAAACACTGAAAGAACGATGGGAGAGAGAAGAGGAGAACCAGGATGGTACAGGGCCCTTAAAACCAAGTGAGGAAGGGTATCAAGGAGGAGGTTGTGGTCAACAGTGTCAAAAACAGCAGAGGTCAAGAAGAATGAGGACAGAGTAAAGGCCCTTGGATTTTCCCAGAAACAAGTCACTGGAGACTTTGGCAAGAGCCATTTCAGTAGAGTGTAAAGGGCAAAAGCCAGATTGTAAAGGATCCAGGAGGGCTTGAGAAGAGAGAAAGTCAAGGCAATGGCAGTGAACTGCACGTTCAAGTAGTTTAGAAACGAAAGGAAGGAGGGAGATGGGTCAATAATTATGACAGGTAGGATCAAGTGAGGGTTTCTTGAGGAGAGGTTTAACTACAGTGTGCTTGAAGGCTGCAGGGACAGTTGCAGTGGAGAGCGATAGGTTGAGAATATGAGAGATGGAAGGCACTGCAGTGGAGGAGATGGGGTTTAGGAGACGGGTGGGGATAGGATCCAGAGGAGCAGGTAGTGAGTTTGGAGGAAGAGAGGTGTGCAGTTTCCTCTTCAGAGATCACAGAAAAGGAAGAGAGGGTAGCAGAGATAGAGGGGGAAAGTTGGGAGTGAAGAGGGGGGAGGAGGGGAAGTAGCTGACTTTCTGGGGAATTGGAGGGTGATCTTGTGGATTTTGTCATGGAAATAGTCAACCAGGGTTTGGGCAGAAAGGAAGGGAGGGGTCAGAGACGGAGGCACCTTGAGGACAGAGCTGAGAGTAGTAAAGAAGACGGCGAGGGTTAGAGGCAAAGGTTAGTCAGATGGACATAATAGTCTTGTTTGACAAGTGCTATGGCTGACTGGAAAGAGACGAGCATGAATTTCAAATGTAGAAAGACAGCAAGGGAGCGGGATTTCAGCCGAACACGCTCAACTGATCGGGCACAGGAATGTAGATAGCGGGTAGTGGATGAAAGCCAGGGCTGGAGTGCAGTATGCCTCACAGGATGTGGCATGGGCGGAGCAAGAGCATCCAGAGCAGAGGAGAGTGCAGAGTTATAGGAAGCTACTGCCTCATCAACAGACTCAGGTGACATAATGGAGGAAAGAGATGATGAAACAGTGGAGGAGAGAACCAAGCGGTTAATAGCATGATGATTTCTAAAGAGGTTGGAGGAGACAGTGCGAGGTTGAGGCGGCGGATGATGAAGAGTAAAGTTTTTAGCCAGGTGATGGTCAGATAAGGGAGGAACTGAGGTACATAAGTTTGAGGGTAAGCAATTAGAGAAAAATACAAGGTCAAGGCAGTGGCCATGCTGGTGAGTAAGGGCAGTAGAGCAAAGCTGGAGGTTGAATGAGGATGTAAGGGAAAGGCGCTTTAAAGCATAAGGATCAGAGGGGTTATCAACATGAATGTTAAAATCCCCAAGAATAAGAGTGGGGGAAGAAGAGAATCCAGAATGAAGGAAAGCCACGAGTCAGTCAGTGAGAAAGGTAGAAGTAGTCTTGTCAAGAGATCGATAAATAACAGCTACCCAGAGAGGTAGTGGAATGAAGTGTCGGATGGAGTGGACTTCAAAGGAGGAAAAGGAGTGAGACTTGAGGCAGCAGGGGAGGTTGGAATTGGCAGGCAGGAGAAAGTAGAAGCCCAACACCACCACCACGGCCAGTGGGACGAGGTGTGTGGGAGAACTGATAGCCACCATGACAGAGAGCAGCGACAGATGCAGTGTCTTCTGGGAGGAGCCAAGTCTCAGAGCAAGAAAATGGAGAGCATTAGAGACAGATCATAAGTAAAAGCAAGTTTGAGATGGAGTGTGCTTTCCACAAGACACATGAGTAAGGGAGAGGGGGAGGGATATGAGTAAGATTAGAGGTGTGCTGCGTGAAGATCTCTTCTCAGAGCATGACAAAAGTCTAGGGTGGCCAGGATTGGGGTTGATATCTCCAGATGAGAGAAGGAGGAAGAGTAGAAGAGTGTGGGGCAGAGAGGAAACAGTACGGCGGAAACGAGGGTGAGGCTGTCTTAGAGAGAGAGAGGAGATGGCTGAATGAGAGGGAGAAAGTGGTGAAGCTCAAGAGATAACAGGGTAGAAGACAGAATGGAGGGGGGAAGTGAGGATGGTAAAGGAGAGAAGGAGGGGACGAGTCAAGGTGTTGGTAGGAGGGGAGACAATTAGGAAGTATGGAGAATAGGAAGACAAAGTGATGTGGAGCCATAAGAGAGGAGAACAGAGGCCAGAACAAATAGGTAGGAGAGGGCCCACAGGGGATTAAGTGCACCTGTGCATAAGAGGTAATAAGCAGAGGACAACTATAAGATAGAGTGCCAGGGGGTGGGTAGATAGAGGTGGGGAGGGGGCGGGGTATAAGTTTTCAGCTGAGAAAAGCTGAACAAAAAGTGCAAAAAAGGCGCAATGAGGTAAGAGAGCACACTAACAATGATAATAACTAAATATATAGGAACAGATAGACAGGACTCACAAAAGGCAAGCAGATACTCACAAAAAAGCAAACAGAATTCACCTTTCCAGCAGAGCTTACAATAGAATACTTCTCTTCCCAGAGGTAAGGCAGGCAAACAGAGCTAAAAGCATGTGGAAGACAGGAAAAGGGGCTATATAATACAAGGGTGCTGTTCAAGGATATGATCTGGTCAGAGTGAGACTCCCCTCGACTCCTTACCTAAAAAGTTATGGGTGTTTAAGAAGATCTCTGCGCTCCCGGAGGAAGAGTGCATCGAGTGGTTTAACATTCCCACGGTGGATTTGCAGGTCACAGCTGTTATCAGACGGACCTCCACTCCTGTGGAAGACTTAATGGGTTTTCTGGACCGCAAGGTAGATTCCTTGTTGAGGAGCCAGTTTTCTGTGGTGGTGGCTTTTCTATAGTTGTTGGTAAGCACTAGCCTGATGTCTTGAGCCCTGCTCCAGTGGATTTAGTCTCTTCTGCCTGATGATACTACCCCTCTTTTGGAGTCGGCTGTGGACTTCCTTTCTGATGCCATGGTACATTTGGCGACCAGGGATTGCGCCCTGTCGACTGTCATGACATTGGATTTGGCTCTGGCACTGGGCAGCAGACACATCCTCCAAAGCCCGGTTGGCTCAACTGACCTTTTAAGATGAAGCCTCTAGTTGGAGATGATTTCAAGAAGCTAGTGAAGAACCTATGTGCAGGGCCAGCTCAAGGCAATCTGCTACCTGAGGCAAGGGATGAGATGGTGGAGGGGAGGCTTTTTTAAAACTCCAATCAGGGACTGAACCAAAACAAAAAGCTGATTAGATAATGTGGAGAAAAATGCACAATGTTTACGCACCAAGGAACTAAAAGAGCGAGAGCCGCAGTACTGTTTATAAAACCAAATTATAACTCATGTTTATTTTGTTATAAACTGCGTTATAGTTCTTTCTTTTTTCTTTTTGAACATATATTTTGCGTCCACAGAACCCTCTCCCTCAACAGTGGGGACATTCACCCACAGAATTCAATATCTTAAAAAGAAAATCTGATTCCGATCATCTCACTAACAACAAAAAAACATTCTCCAGAACCCAGGCATATTGTGAACTAATACAAAACCCTACAACAAGATCACTAAGGATCTATAGAGCAAACCTACCATACCATACCAGCTCAACTTCCAAAACTTACATTAAGAAGCCTACCCAAAAAAAAGCATAACTGTAAATACTGCAGCTTGCCCTGGAACATCCAAACACCTTTTTGGAAAGCTGAACAATTCAGATTGCTACAGTACAGATCCCTACGTACAAACTCCATGCTAACAGAACATCTGGCTGTGGCCACAAACTCAGAACACAGACCCTCACCAAAGTACAGAATAAGTGACAATAACCTAATAATAAACATATATATAGATAAAAATTAAATTGCAACCCCAAAAAGTTATATTCTGCTTACAGTGCAATACTGGAACAATAGAAAGAGATGCATTTCCCTGTACTCTATAGAATATAAAGATTAGCACCAAGACTGTTCATTTAATTGAAAATAAAATTCTCTTCTACCTTTGTTGTCTGACCGTTTTATTCTCTGATGTGTTGGTCCTGATCTGAGGCTTCTGCTTTCCTTTCTTTTCTTAGCTCTTTATATGGTCTGTAGTCCATCTGCCATTTCTTGTCTCCTTTTGTTCACGTCCTTCCATTAGCCTATTTCCAGTCCTAGTAACACTCTCCAGTATCAGCCCCCTTTTTCTGTCCTCCCCTCCCAGTACCTTCTAATTTCAATCCCCTTGCATTCCCAGGTCTGACACTGGTGCCCATTCCCTTCCAGTCCCCCTCCTTCCCCACTGTCCCTGCCCCTTCTATGCCAACTAGAATCCCAGTGCCCCCTCCATTCCAGCCCTCACCCCTATTACCCAGTCCCCCTCCAGTCCCATCCCCAAGTGTCAGCTACCTTCCAGTCCTCCTCCACAGCAGGGCGGGGTTTTTTGACTCCGAAAGCATAGCCTCTCCTCCTCAACTGGCTCACATCAGCACAGGAGGCCGGCTGGCCCTCTTTGCCCACAGGTGGTCAACCGTCACAACAGATACCTGGGTACTCCATATAGTCCAAAAGGGCTATCTTCTTCATTTTCACCAGGTACCTCCCTCCTTTTTTCCAGGGGAGCCTCCAAGACCCCCTCTGCACAGGGACCTACTCCTACAGGAGTTAGCAAGTCTACTAAAGGAACGGGCTGTGGAACCGGTGTCCCACCACCTGAGAGGTCACGGCTATTATTCCAGGTACTTTCTGGTACCAAAAAGAACAGGAGGCCTCAGACCCATCCTAGACTTGCAAAACCTCAACAAGTTCCTGGAGAGGGAAAAGTTCAAGATGCTTACCCTTGGAATCCTGCTGCCCTACCTCCAGCAGGGAGATTGGCTATGCTCCTTAGATCTAAAGGATGCTTATACTCACATCCTTATTCATCCAGACCACAGACAATATCTCAGATTTGTTATGGGAGGAAACCACTATCAGTACAGAGTGCTAACCTTTGGCCTAACCTCCGCCCCCAGGGTGTTCACAAAGTGCCTGGCGGTGGTGGCAGCGGCCTACCTAAGGCTTCAAGGTCTTTTTGTGTTCCCATCCCTGGACGACTGGCTCATAAGGGGCCAGTCTTCACAGGAGGCCAGTCAAGCCACCCTTCGCACTGTGGCTCTGCTTCAGCACTTGGGGTTTGTCATAAACTTTGCAAAGTCCACTTTGCTCCCGTCCCAGAACATGGAGTTCATAGGAGCAAGGCTGGACACCCTTCAGGCGAAGGCTTTTCTGCCCGTGGACAGAGCCCACAGATTAATGGATCTAGCCAGGCAGTTTCGCAGCAATTCCCTGGTCTCCGCCAGGCAATTCCTGAGACTTCTCGGCCATATGGCTTCCACAGTTCATGTAACCCCCAATGCCCGCCTGCATATGCGGCCTGCTAGTGGAGTCTTCGAACTCAGTGGCATCAGGCCACAGGGAGTCTTGCAGACTCAGTAAGAATATCCACACTGCTTGCCTCCTCTCTGCAATGGTGGCTTCATCTTCCGAATCTGGTGCTCAGAGTGTTTTTTCAAACCCCTCCGCACTCTCAAGTGCTGACAACCGATGCTTCTCTTCAAGGTTGGGGAGCGCATTGCCAAGGGGCATGTACTCAGGGTCTCTGGACCCCTTGGGAGGCTACACAGCAGATAAATTTCCTGGAGCTGCGGGCGATACACTTAGCCCTGAGGGCCTTCTCCCATCTCAAGTCTCACCAGTCTGTACTGGTCCAGACGGACAATCAAGTTGCCATGTTTTACGTGAACAAGCAAGGAGGCACAGGCTCCTTCCTTCTATGTCAGGAAGCACAACGGCTGTGCTCCTGGGCGTCAATCATGGAATCCTTCTCAAGGCAGTCTACCTCCCAGGTTGAGAATTACCTGGCGGACAGACTGAGCAGGATCCTGCAACCACACGAATGGAGATTGAATCCATTGGTGGTTCAGCAGATCTTTCTGAGGTGGGGCCTCCCCACCATGGATCTTTTCGCCAGTCCTCTGAACCGGCAACTCCCGAGATTCTGTTCCAGACAACCGCATCCTCTGAGTAGCAGCGGATGCGTTTCTGCTCCCGTGGTCCAAAGGCCTACTGTATGCGTTTTCCTCCCACGCCACTAGTGTCCAGAACACTGTTCAAAGTACTCAAGGACAGGGCCTCCATGATTCTGATAAGCCCCCAGGTGGCCGAGGCAACCGTGGTTCCCACTTCTGCTGCAACTGGCGGTGGACACGCCTATTCCTCTGGGGCTTCAACACGATCTCCTGTCTCAAGAACAGGGATCTCTCTTACACCCCAACCTCCAGTCCCTTCATCTGATGGCCTGGCTGCTGAAAGGGTAGTTCTGGCTCCCCTACTACTGCCTAGAGAGGTGGAAGACGTAGTCTTAGCCTCTAGAAGGCAATCCCCCGGAAATCCTACGCTCTTAAGTGGCGTAGATTCTCCGCATGGTGTGCTCAGCACAGCGAGAATCCCTTCTCGTGCTTAGTAGCGGTAGTATTGCAATATTTGCTTTACCTCTCCAATCTAGGCCTTAAGTCCAATTCTGTCAGAGTTCACCTCGGTGCTCTCTCAGCGCACCACTCGCCGGTGGACGGGAGGCCTTTTTCCAACCACCCTTTGGTGGCTTGTTTCCTCAGAGGCCTCCTCCTGCTTAAGCCTCCTCTACGTCCACCGGTCCCTGAGTGGGATTTAAATGTGGTCTTACAGCGGATTACTTGTCCGCCATTTGAACCTATGGCTACCTGCCCTCTCCGTTTTCTCTCCTGGAAAACTTTGTTTCTGGTAGCTCTTACCTCTGCTAGGCGAGTAAGTGAACTTCAGGCGCTAGTGTCTGATCCCCCTTACACTAGGTTCTACAGGAATTAGGGTAGTCTTAGTCTCCCTATGGTTGTCTCCTCTTTCCACCTCAATCAGGAGGTGGTTCTTCCGACTTTCTTTCCCAGGCCGCATGCCAGCCGGGCTGAGATGGTCCTGCATACCCTGGACTGTAGGAGGGCGTTATCCTTCTACCTTGACCATATGCGGGAGCACCGGAGGGCTGTTCAGCTCTTTGTTTCTTTTGACCCCAATAAGTTGGGGTTACCTGTCTCCAAGCGTACTTTGTCCATATGGGTCGCTGACTGTATCGCCTGGGCTTATGGGGCAGCCGGCCTCTTGTTGGAGGGTCGAGTCACGGCTCATCGTGTCAGGGCGAAGGCTGCGTCAGTGGCTCATCTCCGCTCTGTTCCGTTGGCAGACATCTGCCGGGCCGCTACTTGGTCTTCAAGCCAGACTTTTGCGGCCCATTACTGCCTTGAGAGGGAGTCCCGCAGGGACAGTGCTTTCGGACAGGCAGTACTCCATAATCTCTTTGGGGTTTAGGCAACTCCTTCCCTCCGGCCCTGATGTTGGGCTACCGGTCGGGGGCGTTCTCAGAGAAGATTCCTTCCTTACGTTCTGACGCTCTAGAGGGAGCTCATTTTTTCGGCTTGGGGTCTCCGGTAGCCTTAAGCTGGGGAGTCCCATATGTGAGGCCTGACTTTCTACTTGGTCCTGGAGAAAGAGTAGTTACTCACCTGTAACAGGTGTTCTCCAGGAGCAGCAGGAATCAGTCCTCACAACCCTCCCTCCTCCCCTTGGAGTTGCAGTCATATGATTTATTTTTTGCTATTTTTGCTGTCTTTTAGCTATGTCATCAGACTGAGCAAGATGGCACCCTTGGACGGGAAGGGGACCGCGCATGCGCGCTGCAATTCCCAAAGGCTTTCTTTGAAAGCTGGGGAAATGCTTCGCACGGGGGCTCTATCGGCGCCGACGTCACCCATATGTGAGGACTGATTCCTGCTGCTCCTGGAGAACACCTGTTACAGGTGAGTAACTAATTACTCTTTCCAGCCCCTCCCCCCCCCCATGTCAACCCCTACCTTCCCCTGTGTTAGCTCCCCCACAGACTCACCCTCTCCTTTCCCTTAACAAAACTAATAACCATAAGATACTAGGGGTTCAATATTTCCAAATGCATATCGAAAAAAGAAAGAAACCCTACAAAAGAATAAGATTTACATACAGTATAACTATAACTGTTACTGCAGAAGATACAGTTGTGTGCCTGTCCCATTAATTCATGCTAACAACTCAGAAAACCGCATCTACCAACTATTTCTAGACATAAAATAACATCTTTAATATCTGGCCTTATCCAAAACACAGTTTCGCCACTGGATTCCATACCCATTGAAGCTGAAATTTTATTTTTGAGTTACTTCAGAACTTGAGATTGATACTATCCAGTCCAGGTGATTAGCCACTTTGTCCTATTACATCTTCCAGGTTCACAGTGATGTCTTTCAATTCCCATTAATCATCACCTTTAAATACCATTTCTGGCATGGTTATCTCCTCAACATTTTCCTTTCTCTTTCCATTCTGTGAATCCTCCTGTTTCCTTAATACAGGATTTCCTAATGGGGAAGGAGGCTTCGGATTTCCTATATACTGTTAAATACCCCATGCTCCATAAAATCCAGTGGCTGTATTGCTCCTTAGCATTACAAGCTACTTTCCATCTTTCCCTTCATTGAGATCCTAAGGAATACTAAATATGTCCTTCACTTTAATTGCATGGCACCTTTTGGCAATGGATCACACTGACTGGAATAATCAGTGCAAGAACGTCCCTTCCCTTAAAAAAAATAGAGTATGCAGCTACATGGTTTTTAGAAATCTTTCCAATCAACACCAAACTAGAATTCATTTTGGTTCGAGATAAATCCCAAGAGCAGGAGCTTTTTTCAGCCCATTTCTAGTCCTAGTCCCAGTCCCCTTCTCCCCCCCCCTCTCTCCCCCCCGGGAGGCTCCACACTTGCCTGACCACCTGAAGCCCGGTGCCCAAGCTCTGCAGAGCCATAAGAAAGAACACTGTTTCACTTCTTTCCCCACAGCTCTGTTACAGTTGAGCCCAGTGGCGCGCTGAGGGTAAACGACAGCATTTCCTGGCTTGCACGGAGACAGGAAATTCTGTTTATCCTCAGTGCATTGCTGGGCTCGGCTTTAACAGAGCCGTGGGAAAGAAGAGAAGCGCTATTTTTTTCTTGCGACTCTGCAGAGCTGGGGCGCCAGGCTTTGGGCCAGTCAGGCAAGTGCAGGGTCTCCCAGGGCGGGGGCGGTGGAGGCTGCCACTGCCGAGAAGTAATGGCAGCAGCTTGTCCACTCTTTCTTTTAATTTTAAAGACAGAGTGAGGTGGCTGTTTTGGGGGCATTTTTTGCCACACCCAATTATAGAGCTGCCCCTGCCTAGGTGAGACCATCTTTCCACCTCCCAGAAAACAGATCCAAGGGGCCTGTGAAGCGTGCTTTTGCCCCTTCTTTATCAGCCTCTGCCCATCTACCAAGGACATGCTGACTGGATTACTGGGGGTCTTGGGACTATTGCTGTTACCAACCTGGAAACTTTCTTTCCCTCTGTTTTCAGTCTCATTCCCAGTTCTTTCATAGAGCACATGAGCCCAGGGGTTCGGTCCCTTTCAGAAGTGGACCCTCCCGGTCTGCGCAATGAAGGTTTGAGGGGCCCATTCCCTGGTTCCTCTGGTGGGCGACAGGCTTTGCTGCTTCTTTCAGGAATGGGCCCAGGTCACCAGCTGGGTGCTAGACACCATTCAGTTCAGCTGTGTTCTGGAATGCAAAGAGCCGATTCTTGATGCCTTCATCATTTCCCCATTTGGGTCTGCAGTCAAAGGTGCCACTATGCGCATCACCTTGGACAAATTGCTATGCCTAAAGGTGTTGGTGCCCATCTCCCCACACAAGTGTGGCAAGGGCAGATACTCCATCTATTTTGTGGTGCCAAAGAACGGTTCCATCCGCCCCATTCTAGACCTGAAGGGGGTCAATGAGCACTTGTGCATCCTACACTTCCGGATGGAAACCTTGCAATCCATAATTCAAGCAGTGTGCCAAGGGAAATTCTCGGCATCTCTGGATCTGGCCAAGGCATATTTTCATGTCCCAATCCGGACGGATCAGCAGAAGTATGTGCGTTTTGCCATATCTGACTCACTATTAGTTCGCCACCCTCCCTTCAGGCTATCCAGCACCCCAAGAATGTTCTTCAAGGTCATGTTGGTAATGGCTGCAGTGCTGAGGGATCTGTGTCTATCCTTACCTGGACGACTGGCTCATCTGAACCCATTCCCTCTCAGAAGTATCTCAGGTGATGTCCTTTTTTTGGAATGCCTCAGCTGGGTGATCAGTCAGGAAAAGAGCCAGCTATTGCCTTTTCAGTCCTTGGAGTTACTGGGAGCATGTTTTGACACTCGAATGGGCAGGTTTTTTTCCTGCCAGGGGAGAAAATCAAAAGACTGTTGGATTGCCTGGTGCTGTTTGGTGTGCAGCAGGCCCCCAGTGTCTGGGATTATCTTCAGCACCTTGGATTTATGATGGTGACCATAGCAATGGTGCTGTGGGCACGTGCTCACATGTGACTGCTCCATCAGCCCTTTTTGACGCGATTGTTCCTGAGCTTTCAGAACTTTGAGCGCTCCTATTGATGGTGAAGGCCAGCCTACTGTGGTTTATGGTTTAGGCATTTGATATACCGCCCTTTACTTACGCATCAGAGCGGTTTACAGGTATATACCTGTCATCTGAGGAAGGGGTGTACTGCTGGATGATTGCTGTTGGATCCTGTTGACAAAGGGTGCCAGTCTTTCAAGCTGGGGAACCCATTGCCAAGACCATACAGACCCTGGCCTTTGGAACCGCACGGAAGTAGTGTTGTCCATCAACCACCATGAGGTTGGCGCTTCTGTATTTCCAGCAACTGGTTGTAGGCTGGATGGTTCGAGTGTTTTCAGACACTGCCACGACAGTGGCATATGTCAGTCAGCAAGGTGGCTCAAGGTGCGCCAAGGGGTGCTGGAAATGTATCTCCTGTTTGCCTGGGTGGAAAAGAAACTCCTAACCTTGTCAGCCTAGCACATTGCCAAGGTGGACAGTGTGGAAGTAAACTTCCACAGCTGGCACACTATGAATCCTGGAGAGTGGGAGTTGAGTTAGGAGGCATTTCAGTTGATTCTGTGCCATAATGGTGACACTCCCTAATGCAAAGGTTTATCATTTCTTCAGTTGCCATATGGAGATGGGGTCCAAGAGCATAGACGTCCTGACCCAGCCTTGGCCAAGTCAGCGGCTGCTGTACATATTTCTTCTGTGGCCCCTGGTTGAACATGTGATTTGGCATATAGAGCATCACCCAGGCAGTATTGTTCTGGTAATGCCAGATTGGTGGTGGAGAGTGTGCTTTGGAAACATGATGCAGCTCCTGCAGGTGCTGCCTCTTCAGCTGCCTCTGTTTTGGGGGCTGTTGCGCAGAGACAGATTGTCCTGGAGGACCCAGCTTCCTTCTTACTTGTACGTTCTTGAAAGGAGACTGCTAGCATGTAAGGGCTACTCTCCAGCAGTGATCTCCAGCATGGTGCCTCCTGAGCGCTGGTGTGGCACATGGCAGTTGGCTTCTGAGATGGCCAAGGTGTCCTCTCTGGCCTTACTGCAGGATAGCCTAGAAAAGGACCTTTCCCTTAACTCCCTGAAGGTTCAGGTGGTAGCTCTGACCTGTTTCTGTGGTCTGGTGGTGGGTACGTTCTTGGCCTTGCACCCAGATGTCTTACATTTTCTCCAGGGGGTTGGCATCTGCATCCCCCCCCCCCTTTGATATGTGATCCCTTCCTGGGATCTGTCTGGTGCTCGGGGTCCTGATGGCAGCTCCCTTTGAGCCATTTATGCGTGCTGCCTTAAAGGATTTGATGCTCAAGACTGTTGTCTTGGTCCTGATTTGTTCTGCAAGGCAGATCTCTGAGCCACAGACTCCGTCTTGCCGAGATCGTTGGCCTCCTTTGAAAAAGACTGATGTTTCTATTTGGCCTATGTCTTCTTTCTTGCTCAAGGTACTGTCTTCCTTCACATGAACCAGGTGGTTTGCCTGCCCTCCTTGTCTAAGGAGCAGTGTTGGGAGAAGGATAAGGATCTTTGCCTTGTAGATGTCCAGAGAGTGCTTCTCCGGTACTTGGAGGTTATGAATTCCTTTCATAAGTCAGACCATTTTTTTGTGCTGTTTGCTGGCCACGCAGGGGTGAAACATGCCCAGGTCGACTTTGGGGTGCTGGATTAAGGTGGCTATTGCCTCAGTGTATCTGTTGTACACCCATTCTCCCCAAAGACAAGCATTCTCATAGGTAGAGCGAAGCTCTGTAGCTCCTGCAGGCATTTGTCAGGCAGCAACGTGGGCATCGCTTTCCAATTTTGTCGAGCATCACCGCTTGGATGCCCACGTGTGGGCAGACATGGCCTTGGCTCAAGAGTTTTGCGAGCTACTGTCTTCTTCCCGGCCAGTGGTGGTGTCATTTTTGAACATCCCATTTGTCTGGACTGGTCTAGCAGGACAATATGGAAAGTAACATATTATTTACCAGTTAATGTCCTTTCCTTGTGTTCTGCTAGACCAGTCCAAGGCCTGCCCCTGAAGCTGTATTTCCTTCTCTTCTGCTGCAGTACCCTTGGGCCTGCAATGATTTTTACATTTGAATCTGCAGGTTCATCTTCTACGGACAGCCTTCTGTTTATGCTTTCCAGTACACAGTTCTTGACTCTTTGTTGCTCATGATTGAGATTATATGAGGCTTGCCATGTTTTCTCTGATATGCTTTGGGATGAATACTGAAGGATCTTTGGTGGCTGAATGCGAATAGAGGCATGCGAGTGATGTCATGTCATTGAAACCTGGGCTTTTCATTGGTTCTTTGTCTCCACCGATCTTCTGGTAGGGGAACACAACCCACTTGTCTGGACTGGTCTAGCTGGACCCGAGGAAAAACATTAACTGGTAATTAAAATGTCACCTTCAGAGTTGCACTTACTGTAGATTTTTTGCACATGTCGCTTATTAACCTTGTGAGGGGATGGATAGTCACCTATGGAAAGCCCTGATAAAAACTTAACATTCTTAACCGATATGATCCGCTTTGGATATCTAAATAGTTTCCTAGTAACTTATGCTATTAGTCATACTGCAAATTGCACTGTTAAATACAAACATTTTGGTAACTTTTGTTTTAGAAGAAGCCAAGAAGTAAGTTTAAAAATGTCCCATCAAAAAAGAGCATTGCTAGGCCACAAAATTAGGGTATATGGTAAGCCATGATATCTACAATGTGTACAAATGCAGTGCCTCCATTGTGTGGAGATACATCTCATGCATATCTACTGGGGATGTCTTGAAAACCTGATGGACGATGGGGATCACCGAGAATAGGTTTAGAAATCATTGCTCTATGAAGCTGTTTGCAGGGCCACATAAGATGTCCTAAATATAGGAGCAGAATTTTTCTTAAGATATCATTGCAAATGCAGACTTGAGTATAATCTGAATACAAACCAGTTGTAGAATTAACTGAAACTTACACGCTCAACCTACAGAATACTGAAGTATTGATGATCTTTGAATTATTTGTGAAAGGAAATTGATACCATCGTTTTATCTCGTTAAGATTTAGAATGTATAATTGATTCATGTATGGGATTCATTACAATTTGTTAGGCAAATGTGGCTTGATCTTACAATCTTCTTGCTTTGTATATGTGGACTTAAAGTAACTTTCCCAATCCAACTTTATTAGAGAATCTCTATATTAATGCCATATTTTTCTTGTATATGAGGTATCTTCTAATGCAGATGTATACTGCAGGGGAACCTGAAGTGGGCCATAAAAGGTTTGTCGTACCAATGCTGGGGAGGAGGGAAGTTATTTCCAGGGCAAAGAGGGAAGGAAGGGATGGTGATGTCGGAGTACTGGAGGGATGGGAGGGAAGGTCATGGTGACTGGAGTGGTGGGGTGGTGAAGGAGTGTAATAATGTGCCATGACAAAATGAATTCAATTGTACGTTTGCCCTGACATAAGAGAGATTGTGTAACTAATGTATAAGAGCTTTGTTCAGTTCCAAAACTATTCATATTTCACTAATTTTCCAATCTACTTGGTGGTTGGGTAGTTCTAACTGTGGAATTGGTTATCATTAGTTTGACTATGAAGCTAAAGAAACCAAAGAAACCTATCAGAAAACAGACAAGAATGATAGAATTTGTTTTCTACTAAAGATCCAATGATAGCCACAAAAGCCTTCAGTCCATTTTAGCGTTCCTTATCGTCCCTCCAGTCCCTCACCTCTGGGTTGTACATCTCCCCCCGCAGCATGGAGACCGGGCATGTCAGAACTGTGACACCACTGTACATATCCTGCTGGCACCTCCCACCAGCTCCCAGTGTGCTCAGTCTCCATGCAGCTGGAGGTAGTGAGCCTAGGTGCTGGGCTCACTAGAGGAGCAGATAATGAGCTTTTTAGACAGGTTAGATAGGGTTTTTAGCAGTTCTTTTCTCCCTATAACATTTCTTTCCTTTGGTCTGTAGCTTTAAAGTTCATTTAAAGGAAAAAAAAAACCACAAAGGCAGAAAGGGGATCAGAGGGTAATCAGAGGAGTCTTCTTTCTCCCTCCTGTTTATTTATTTTTATTTATTTATTTACAGTTCTTCTATTTGTTCTTCTGTTTGGTCTGTCCCCTTTACCTGCTCTCCCCTCCTTGTTTGCACTGAGGGGAGTTGTTTGCAGGCTTTTCAGCTTCTTACCGGCACAGTTTCTGCAAAGCCGATTTTCAGTCAGAAACTGTCGTCTGGGTTTTCTCTCTGCTACTGCTGCTGGCTGACAGGATTTCAGCTGTGCTGCTTACAAGATACCATTTGATGAGGGGCAGAGAGGCTCCAGAGGTGAGTCTAAGGTGAGTGATCCGATCGCTATTGCCAATGCCGAGGGAGTTTTTAAGGCCTGCTACTGCATGGGAAACATGTTGTAATGCTTAGCACCACTGTGGGGCTTCGCGGGCTGTTTTCCCACGTTTTTTCATCACAGTGCTGATTTTTCTTCACAGACAGTGTTAATTGGTTAGATGATTTTTTTTCCTTTGTTTATTTTGGCTTCATTTTGATTAATCTTTCCTGTTTTGGTGTGTGTTGTGTTAATTTGAAGAAAGTTCTTTAATTATCAAGGTTTTGAGCTCTCAAAGGGCCGGTACAAAAAAAAAAAAAAGATTCTGCACGTTTTTCTTTTTGATTGTTCTTTTGGTGGTCTGCGGGATCCCTTTGAATATTATTACCCGGTTCCTCTGATCCTGTAGCGCTAATGCCTACTCGTCCTCAGTGCCTTGTTTGTGGTGCCCGTAGGAGCTTGGTCTTGGACGCGGGGGTGTGTTGGGGCTGCGCATCTGAGGCGCTTACTATGGAACTAGAAACGCAGGATAGGTCTAAAGAGGGAACTCCAGTGGTGGCGCATGGTGCTGCCACTGCGGCAGAAGGGGAATCTCTGCTGGAGGCTCCATCCGCTCCTCCTACCACAAACTTGGCTTTGCCCGGTAATTCCACCACTCCAATGGTGGCTGGAGCTGTTCTCGGGGGCTTCGCCCCAGATTTTGTACTGCTGCTTCATCAGGCCTACTGTTTGCGGCAGCAGGGGGCAGTCGTGGATGCCTTGCTTCTTGGGGCCACAGGAGGCCAAGCGGCCACAGAGGCTTGGTGGTGCTGACGGTAGGCTGGCTAAGAGGGCTCGGTCAGTGGAGGATCAGCCTCTTGGTTCAGACTGGCCGGAAGAAGAAGACCTTGATATAGAGCCGGAATAGAAGGAACCTAGAGGAAGGTGAGATTCAGGAGCCTGAAGATCAGGCGAGGATTATCCGGGTCTTTCAGAGAGAAGAGCTCACAGCACTCATTACGGAGTCCCTTCAGGCTCTCAACCTTTCGTCTGCAGTGCCAGCGGAGGATGAAGGTTTGAAGGATCCTCTCATTCAATTAAATATCTCTCCCTGCTCAGTCCCCAGAACCTGCTGAGTTTTAAACTTTTTTTCCTGCTCTAGCCTACCTGAGGAACTAACCCCCTCCCCCCCACCCCTGCTGAGGGTACAGGACAGGGTACCTTGTAACAGCCCTCTTTTTAATAGGTCTTATTTCTTTCCCTCCCTCCCTCCCTCCCTCCTTAACACCCACCCGCCCCTGGGGTAATTGTAGCTTTAATAGGTACTTACACGTCTTAGAGGAAAGGGGCTGCTCTCAGGTGCAGCTCTTTATCCAAATCAGTCGTACACTGAGGACCTGATATTAATTAAGCTTCAGGTAAACAAGGTATATTAGAGGTATTAGATACACCTTTATTAGTATAAGCATCTACACCAACCCTTAGTAAATACAGAATTTAAAGACCTAAACACAAGCTTTAAACTAAGATGCAGACAACAGTCCAGCAGCGAGATGGGGGCTTTCCAGTCTTTTGCATTGAGTGTCACATGTATGATATTCTCCCAGTTGGTGAGAGGTCTTACGTATGCACTAAGTGCAAGGAGCTCTTTGCTCTCAGGGAACAAGTCCGTTCTCTAGAGGCTAGAGTAGCAGACCTGGAAGACATAAGAAAGACAGAGAAGTACATGGATGAGACCTACAGGGATATAGTCCTGAAGTCCCACCTCCAGTCTGGCAGCATCCCTGTTGCCATGGAGGAGAGAGGTCACTTGACAGGAGAGCATCACCCTGGTGTGGCAGGACGTGATCCTGTAACTAGGACCTGTCCTCCAGGTGATGTAAAACCCTCTCGCACCGAGGACGTTTCTCCAGGGCCATGTGCCCATGAGGGGAGGGTTAGGACCGCTGTTATATTTGGTGATTCAATCATTAGGCATGTAGATAGCTGGGTGGCTGGTGGACGTGAGGATCGCCTGGTAACATACCTGCCTGGTGCGAAGGTAGTGGACCTCACGCACCGCCTAGATAGGATCTTAGATAATGCTGGGGAGGAGTCTGCTGTCTTGGTACATGTCGGTACCAATGACATAGGAAAATGTGGCAGGGAAGTTCTGGAGGCTAAATTTAAGCTTTTAGGTAGGAAGTTGAAATCCAGAACTTCCAGGGTAGCGTTCTCCGAAATGCTTCCCGTTCCACGTGCAGGACCCAAAAGGCGGGCAGAGCTCTGGAGTCTCAATGCGTGGATGAGACAATGGTACAAGGATGAGGGTTTTGGATTTGTTAGGAACTGGGGAACATTCTGGGGAAAGGAGGGGCTCTTCCGAAGGGATGGGCTTCACCTTAACCAGGATGGAACCAGACTGCTGGCATTAACCTTTAAAAAGGAGATAGAGAAGCTTTTAAGCTAGAAAAAAGGGGAAAGCCGACAGTCGCCCAAGAGCGCATGGTTCGGAAGACAGTATCCTTGAAGGATGCTACCAAAAGCAGTGAGGTTCCAAAAAAGAGTAAAGTAGCCCAAATGCCCTTCAGTATGGTGCAGAGGGTAAAGATTCCAAATTACCCATGCCTACCAATAGCCAGATGAATATTAATAAAATAGTCTCTAAAATGCTTGTATGCAAATGCTAGACGTCTAAACAATAAGATGGGAGAGTTAGAATAATTAGCACTAAATGAGAGGTTAGATATGATTGCAATCTAAGAGACATGGTGGAAGGAGGATAACCAGTGGAACACTGAGATACCTGGATACAACTATATCGTAATGATAGAACTGATCAAATTGGTGGAGGGGTTGCGCTCTATGTTAGAGAGGGCATTGAGTCAGAAAGGATTAAAGTTTTGCAGGAAACAAAATTTGCTGTAGAATCTCTATGGATTGAAATTTCATGTAAAAAGAGGAAGGCAATCGCAGTGGGGGTGTACTATCGACTGCCTGGCCAGAATGAACAAATGGATGATGAAATGCTCAAAGAAATCAAGGAAGCTAACAAAAGTCACAGCACAGTAGTAATAATGGGTGATTTCAATTACCCCGGTATCGACTGGGTCAGTGTCACGGCAGGACATGCTAGGGAGATAAAGTTTCTAGATGAAATAAATGACTGCTTCTTGGAGCAGCTGGTTCATCAACTGACCAGAGGGGAAGCCATACTGGACCCAGTCCTTAGTGGAACACCAGATCTGGTGCAAGAAATAAGGGTGTTGGGACCACTTGGCAACAGTGATCATAGCATGATCGTGTTTGATTTAATTAGTGGAGGAGGGATAGTAAAGAAATCCACAGTACTACCTTTTAACTTTCGAAAGGGAGACTATGATAAAATGAGGAATATAGTTAAGAAAAAACTAAAAGGAGCGGTTGCAAAGGTTAAAGACGTACATCAAGCTTGGGTGGTGTTTAAAAATACTATCCTGGAAGCCCAGACCAGCTGTATTCCACGCATTAAGAAAAGTGGAATAAAGTCCAAAAAACTGCCAGCATGGTTTAAAGGTGAGGTCAGAAAGGCTGTTGCTGCCAAAAAAGCATCTTTCAGGAAATGCTTATTTTCCCTATGTTATCCAAGTTGTTTTTCCTGTTCTCTGTAAAACCAAGCAGCTTGTTGATATGGTCCTTTGTATTATGTAAACCGCGCTGATGCTAAATAGTGCGGTATATAAAAGATTGTAATAAATAAATAAAATAAATAAATGGAAAAAAGAGCCAAACAACGAAAACTGGAAATAGCACAAGCACTGGCAAGTTAAATGCAAAGCATTGATAAGGCAGGCAAAGTGAGAATTTGAGAAGGAACTTGCTACGGAAGCAAAAACACGAAATAAAGACTTTTTCAAGTACATTCGTAGCAAAAAGCCTGTGAGAGAGTCAATTGGACCATTAGGTGATAGAGGGGTAAAAGGGGCAGTAAGAGGAGACAAGGCTATAGCGGAGAGACTGAATGAATTCTTTGCTTCGGTCTTTACTGAGGAAGATGAAGGGATGTTACCCAAGACTGAAGTGGTATTTAAAGGTGATACTGCAGAGGAATTGAGAGAAATATTGCTACACCGGGAAGATGTATTACAACTATTTGATAAACTGAATAGTAGCAAATCACCTGGACCGGATGCAATGTTCCCTCTAATTTTCTGTAGGCTGTGTGCGCATAAAATATCAGCTGTGCAACTTTTGAAGGAAGGTTAAATTTTTGTGCGCCACATAACGACACTCGGAGTTATATACTTTAAAATTTGACTACACGTCAGAATACAGTATGTACACCACATTGATTGCACTAGAAAAATATGTAGAACTTGTGAAAACCGTAAATACACAACAACTTTTAAATTTTAAGACGTCTGTGTTGTTTTCTATCAGAATCAGAACCATAATTTTTGTGCGCTCTGTTGTAAAGTATGTGCGCTCGCTCGGCGAGGTGTGTGCGCGCGCACACGCGCACAGCTTAGAGGGAACAGTGACCGGATGGTATACATCCAAGAGTGTTGAAAGAACTGAAATATGAGATTGCAGACCTGCTATTAGTAATCTGTGAACTTTCATTAAAATCATCTGTAATACCTGAAGATTGGAGGGTCGCCAATGTAACACCAATTTTTAAAAAAGGTTCCAGGTGTGATCCGTGAAATTACAGACCGGTGAGCCTGACGTCAGTACCGGGGAGAATGGTAGAAACCATCATAAAGAACAAAATTACACAGCATATAGATAGTCATGGCCTAATGGGAGACAGCCAACATGGCTTTAGACAAGGAAGATCTTGTCTTACTAATCTGATATGTTTTTTTGAAGGTGTGAATAAACAGGTAGACAAGGGTGAGTCGGTTGTTATAGTGTATCTGAACTTTCAGAAAGCCTTTTGACAAGGTCCCTCATCAGAGACTTTTGGCAAAACTAAAAAGTCATGGGATAGGAGGCAGTGTACTATTGTGTATCGGGAAATGGTTAAAAGATAGAAAGCAGAGGGTAGGGCTAAATGGCCAATTTTCCCAATGGAAAAAGGTGAATAGTGGAGTACCCCAGGGATCTGTACTGGGTCCGCTACTTTTTGACATTCATAAATGACCTGAAAAGGGGAATAACTAATGAGGTTATCAAATTTGCAGACTCAAAACTGTTTAAAGTTGTTAAAACCCAAGAGGACTGTGGAAAAATGCAGGGGGATCTGGATAAATTGGAAGACTGGGCATCCAAATGGCAGATGAAATTTAATGTGGACAAGTGCAAAGTTATGCACCTAGGAAAGAACAACCCACACTGTGGTTACACGATGCAAGGTTCCACATTGGGAACCACCACCCAAGAAAAAGATTTAGGAGTCATCGTGTATAACATGTTAAAACCCTCCTCAGTGTGCAGCGGCGGCCAAGAAAACAAATAGAATGCTAGGTATCATACGGAAAGGAATGGAAAATAAAACGAAGGATATTATAATGCCTCTGTATCGTTCCATGGTATGACCGCACCTTGAATATTGTGTGCAATTCTGGTCGCCGTATCTTAAAAAGGATATAGCGTTATTAGAAAAGGTACAGAGAAGAGCCACCAAAATGGTAAAGGGGATGGAAGGCTACTCCTATGAAGAGAGGCTACAAAGGTTAGGGCTCTTTAACCTGGAAAAGAGAGGGCTGAGGGGAGATATGATAGAGGTCTATATTATAATGAATGGAGTGGAACGGGTAAACGTAGATCGATTGTTTACGCTATCAGAATATAGAAAGACTAGGGGACATGTAATGAAGCTACAGGGTAAACTATTTAAGACAAATAAGAGAAAATATTTTTTTCACTCAACATGTAATCAAACTGGAATTTGTTACCGGAGGATGTAGTAAAGGCTGTTAGTGTAGCTGGGTTTAAAAAAGGTTTGGACAAGTTCCTGGAGGAAAGGTCCATAAACCATTATTAAAAAGGGACCCAGGATATCAATGCTTGACCCAATACAAGCATTGTGGAATCTGTGTCTTTTGGGGATACTGCTAGGTACGTATGACCTAGATTGGCCACTGTTGGAAACAGGATACTGGGCTTGATGGACCTTGGTCTGACCCAGTATGGCATATCTTATGTTCTTATGTCCCTGGCTGTTTTTCCAGTTCACCATGTGTTTAAGCAGATGATTCAGGATGAATGGGATGTGCCGGAGGCAGGATTGCGTGGAGTGAGGTCCATGAATCGTCTCTATCCCTTGGCAGATCAAGAATGGGAAGTATTTCGTTCTCCGCTTATTGATGCAGCAGCCTCAGTGATCACAAAGAAGACTACCATTCCAGTTGAAGGAAGTGCGGCTTTGAAGGACGCACAGGATCGGAAGGTGGATGCATTATTGAAGCAAGCCTTTGAGGTTAATGCTCTGTCTCTTCAGGCATCTGCTTGGGTGGCGAGAGAATGTCTTTGCTGGTCACAGTGTTTGCAGCAGCCAGTGCAGCAAACGCAAGAACAGTTAGCGGATGTGACAAGGCTAGAGTCGGGTTCAGCTTATTTAGCCGATGTCCACTATGATCTTATCTTATTAGAGGTTTAGCGAATAACATGGCTTCTTTGGTAGCCACATGCCGCTATCTTTGGCTAAGGAATTGGCCAACGGACATTTCCTCCAAATCACGTCTTAGCAAATTTTACTTTTAAGGGGAAGCTCTTGTTTGGGTCAGTCTCCATTACCTTCGCGGGGTCAACCTCGGGATTTCACGCGTTTTCATACCTCCCGTTTGGGAGGCTTTCAAAGAGGAACGTTTTCCTCGCTAGGGCAAAGTTTTCGAGGATTCCAGGGAGTGGGCAGATGGTTTGCCAGTCCCTCTTCCTCGGGGTTTAGGAAAGCCCAGTGAAGAGAGGGGGACCCAGGCAGGAATTCAGCCTCTAGGGGGTCAGCTTCAGGAGTTTCTTCCTGCCTGGGTCCAGATAACCTCCGATCAGTGGGTGTTGGAGGTCGTTCGCGAAGGTTATTCTCTCAAGTTTGCCCGTCCGGTAGTCGACTTTTTTGTCAGGTCACCTTGCAGGGGGTGAGAAAGGACAAGGGTGGTACAGGAAACTCTGACTTGTCTTTTTTAAAACTGGGAGCAGTGGTTCCAGTTCCGCGAGAGCACTACGGTGCCGGTCGATACTCTATTTATTTCGTGGTGCCAAAGAAAGATGGGGCCTTCCGCCCAATTCTGGATCTCAAAGGGGTAAATCGCTGTCTGCGAGTACCTAATTTCCGAATGGAAACTTTGTTCGGTCATAGTACTCACTAGTACTAGTTCGGTCACAGACCTCTCACCCCAACTAGACATAAGAGTTCACTATACAATGTTGTTAATTACCCTCATGTTAACTGTAACCCTCCAGTTGTAATGTGATGTGACCACTTTGATTGAAGGATAAGGTGGTATACAAATCTGTCTAAATAAATTAAATTAATAAAATAGTAGCGGTTTGTCAAGGGGCGTTCTTGACATCTCTTGATCTCACCGAAGCGTATTTACACATTTCAATCAGGCCTGATCATCAATGGTTTCTAAAGTTTGCGCTACCGTGGGGGCATTTTCAGTTCCAGGCATTGCCCTTTGGTCTAGCGACGGCTCCGCTCACCTTCACCAAGGTTATGGTGGTAGTGGCGGCTGCTCTTTGCAAGGAGGGCATATTAGTTCATCCCTATCTCGACGACTGGTTGATCCAGGCAAAGTCCAGGGCCAAGAGCGTGCGAGTGACAGGCAGAGTGGTGGAGCTCCTTCAGAGTCTCGGTTGGGTAGTCAATACAGGGAAGAGCCAAGTGGTTCCCTTGAAAGTTCTGGAATATTTGGGAGTTCGCTTCGACACTCGAGTGGGAGCGGTTTTTCTGAACGATCTCCGAGCCCAGGGCCTTCAGCTCTTGGTGCACGGGTTTTTGAAGAGTCCAGCACCATCAGCCTGGTCTCACCAGAACGATTCTCTGTCCACGCACCTTCCCTGTCCAGTGCAGGTCAGGGCGTCTCTTCAATGGTGGCTTCATCTGCAGAATCTTGAAGCAGGCATGCCTCTCGAACAGCCGCAGTGGTTTCCCATGTTAACGGATGCCAGTCTCGCCGGATGGGGAGCTCATTGCGGAGAGCTCTTTGCTCAAGGCTGCTGGACCGAGCAGAAACCAAATGGTCAATCAATCGGCTGGAGTTGCAGGTGGTTGCTCAAGCGCTTCAGGCCTTCGAGTCCACCTTACGGGGTCGAGTGGTTCGAGTACTATCGGACAATGCTGCAATGGTTGCATGCCTCAATCGTCAAGGGCAATTAATATTTCAAGGCTTCGTCAGAGTGAACTGCTGATATGCACTAAACAAGAAAAATTCACTTGAAAATTATTATCATATAACCACAATCTCTTTGTAAACCTCTTGCCACTGGTCTCAGATAAACGGGTAAAGTATGACACTTATTTATGGGTAATTAATTCGCCCACTCTAGTGTCCGTTTACATCAATGACCTGTTCGGACTTTTAAGACACGCATGCAAGAACATCGTAGCAGATTGCGCAATAAACAACTGACAGCACCAATTGTTCAGCATTGCTTAGATTTGGCTCACGAGTTTGAGATGTTGCACTGCTGGTGCATAGAGTCAGTTACACATGGGTCACAAGGAAAATCGCCTGAGCAAAGGCTGTTATATCGAGAACAATGGTGGATTTATCAACTTCAGACAGTAAAACCTGATGGACTGAATATCTGTGTAGACTGGCAAGCATGTGTGTAGTCTGCTCCAATCAGAAGCGGTTTCTAGAGGTGGTTTAAATCTTAAAGAAGAGCGCATGCGTTGGCGTTCACGATTCCACAGAACCATTATTGAACTGAGCTGGTGACTGGTAAGAGTAAAAAACCGGAGAAGTGTTAAGAGATGATTTAATTGAGAAGTGAAGTATAGTTCTAGAAGTAACTTCAGTACATTTTCAATTTTTAACCATGTCTGTGCTGTTGCTGTTTTTTATCCTAGCAAATAGCTCTTCTATGTTGAGAAAATGTGGATACTGTTTGGTTTTGATACGAAACAAGTCTATGGTGCCCCTTGAGAAACCCAACTGGAGAAACGCTCTGAAGCGCTGACAAAATTGAGGCGTTGGGGTTTTTCCTCTGTTTGTATCAACACGGAATGTCAACTGTTGCCATTCTACAACGTTTAAGATAAGTGGAATGGCCTATATTATGACTTTTATATAAAGTTGAAGAAATTTGAAGAAAAACGTATTTAAAATAAGATGAAAGCAACAAAATGTGTTTAAAAAAAACCACTTGCAAAAACAGGTCATTGATGTAAACGGACACTAGAGTGGGCGAATTAATTACCCATAAATAAGTGTCATACTTTACCCGTTTATCTGAGACCAGTGGCAAGAGGTTTACAAAGAGATTGTGGTTATATGATAATAATTTTCGAGTCAATCGTCAAGGGGGCACGGGAAGCGCAGCTCTGGAAATGGAGGCAGAAAGCCTGTTCTAATTGGGTAGAGCCTCGGCTTCTGGCACTGTCAGCGGTGCACATTGCGGGAATGGACAATATGACGGCGGACTTTCTCAGCCGGGTTCAGGTGGATCCCGGAGAATGGGAACTTTATCTGGAGGTGTTTGCTCAGATAGTCTTCGAGTGGGGATCTCCGGTGATGGATCTCATGGTGACCTTTCAGTCGGCCAAGGCAAGAAAATGTTGGAAGGTCTAGATGCCTTACTACAATAATGGCCCACTCACAGTCTCCTCTGTCTTCCCCCCTTGGGCTCTCATAGGTCGAGTGGTACAGCGCATCAAGGCTCATCAGGGAAGAGTAGTGTTAGTGGCTCCAGATTGGCCTCGTCGGCTGTGGTATGCCAATCTGATGTGTTTGCTCGACAGCAAACCGTGGCGGATGCCGACACGGGAAGATCTGCTGCCTCAAGGTCCTCTACGAATGCCTCAGGTACATCGGTTCTTGCTTACGGCTTGGCCGTTGAAAGGACTAGGTTAAGGAAGAAAGGTTATTCTAAGGCAGTAATTGACACCTTCTGGCCTGAAAGAGGTTGACTTTCTTAGCATATGTGCGTGTCTGGCGTATTTTTGAGGATTGGTGTGCTCAACGTCAGGTCTGTCATGCCACAGTATCAGTCCCAATAGTGTTGAGTTTCTTGCAAGACGGTTTCGATAAGGGATTAGCGGCCAGTTCGTTAAGGGTACAGCTGGCACCTACAGTGGTGTGCAAAAGTCTGGAATCACTTGTGAGTTTTGCGTTTTTCGTACTTAACGTTTTTTTTTTGTTTTTTTTTTATTTTGCGTTAGCCCAGCATATTCATCTTTCTACCACGTTAAAAGGGATACATTTGGCTATTAGAGTTGACTTTTTACATTCCTTGCTTCCAATTTAAATACTTTACAGACACTGGGAGATAGCTACTGCGATTTTTGTGGATCGTGCATCAAAACTGGATCGAGATTATCCAATATGCACACGTTATCTTTAACCAATCAGGAGGCTGGTTTCACTAACCAATCACAATGCAGATATCTAGCCAACAGTGCAGCTATAAAAACGCATGGAAATTTTGAATTTCATACGCTTTCTGGATCGACCATGAAGATGACTCGGACCCTGACGTTGGAGGAGCGTGTTCGTGTGTCCTTTATGAGCGAGGAAGGATTTTCAAGCCGTCAGCCAGGAAAGTTGGCTGCAGTCAGAGCACTGTTAAGATTGTACAGAAGAAGAAAGAAATGGGTTCAGTGGTGGACAAGCCTCGTTCAGGTCGTCTACGTGCATCAACATCACTCCAGGACCGCGCACTACGACACATTTCACTGACTAATCACAAGTTGACCTCTCCTCAGCTACTTCGAGAGTGGTCCATAAACCATTATTAAGAAGGGACCCAGGATATCGATGCTTGACCCAGTACAAGCATTGTGGAACCTGTGTCTTTTGGGGAAACTGCTAGGTACGTATGATTTAGATTGGCCACTGTTGGAAACAGGATACTGGGCTTGATGGACCTTGGTCTGACCTAGTATGGCATATCTTATGTTAAGCCGCCAGCTCTGGCTCCTGCACAGCAGGGTGCGGGGTTTTGACTCCCACAGCATAGCCTCTTCTCCGCAGCTGGCTCCACTCAGCACGGGAGGTTGGCTGACCCTGTACCTCCTACAGGTGGCCAGCCATCACAGGGGATACCTGGGTACTCGGCATAGTCCAAAAGGGCTACATGCTCCACTTCCACCAGCTATCCCCCTCCTACTTTCCAGGGGAGCCTCCAAGACTCCCTCTGCACAGAAACCTCCTTCAGGAGTTGGCAAGTCTTCTAAAGGAACAGGCGGTGGAACCGGTGCCTCACCACCTGGAAGGGCAAGGCTTCTACTCCAGGTACTTCCTGGTACCAAAAAGGAACGGAGGCCTCTAGCGTATCCTAGACTTGTGAAACCTAAACAAGTTTCTGGAGAGGAAAAAGTTCAAGATGCTTACCCTTGGGATACTGCTGCCCTACCTACAGCAGGGAGACTGGCTATGCTCCTTAGACCTAAAGGATGCTTATACTCACATCCTCATTCACCCAGACCACAGACAATATCTCAGATTTGCGGTGGGAGGAAACCATTTTCAGTACAGGGTACTTCCCTTTGGCCTAACCTCTGCCCCCAGGGTTTTCACCAAATGCCTGGCGGTGGTGGCGGCCTATCTCAGGAATCAGGGAATCTTTGTCTTCCCATACCTGGGCGACTGGCTCATCAGGGGCCAGTCTCTCCAAGAGCCCAGACAAGCCACTCTTCGCACTGTCTCTCTTCTTCAGCATCTGGGCTTTGTCATAAACTATGCAAAGTCCACTTTGCTCCCCTTGCAGAACCTAGAGTTTATAGGGGCAAGATTAGACACCCTGCAGACAAGGGCTTACTTGCCTGAGGACAGGGCCCACAGACTGATGGACTTGGCCAATCAGTTCCAAAGCAATTCTCAGGTCTCCGCCAGGCGCTTCCTGTGGCTCCTGGGCCACATGGCATCCACGGTACATGTGACTCCGAATGCCCGTCTGCACATGCGGGCTGCTCAGTGGGCGCAGGCCACAGGTGACCTCCGAGACAGAGTAAAGGTGTCCAAACCACTTTTGGACTCCTTGCAGTGGTGGCTACATCTCCCAAACCTCCTCAGGGGGGTACCTTTTCAGGCTCCAGCACACACAAGGGTGCTGACGACCGATGCTTCCCTAAAGGGCTGGGGTGCACATTGCCAGGGCATGTGCACTCAAGGCCTCTGGTCTCCTCGGGAGGCCACACAGCAGATCAATCTTTTGGAGCAGCGAGCAATCCGCTTGGCTCTACAGATTTTTTTTTTTTTCTCATGCTCACTCTCACCAGTCTGTCTTAGAACATTGCTACCTGATTGTGAACAAGCAAGGGGGTATGGGGTCCAGTTTCCTATGTCAGGAGGCGCAGGCCCTTTGCTCCTTTGCAGTCAAACAAGGCATGTTTCTCAAAGCAGTTCATCTACCTGGTCAGGAGAACTTCTTAGCAGACAAGCTAAGCAGGATTGTCCAGCCCCACGAATGGCAGTTGAATCCAGTGGTGGTCCAGCAGATCTTCCTACGATGGGGACTTCCATCCATCGATCTCTTTGCAAGTCCACTGAACCATCAGCTGCCCATGTTTTGCTCCAGACAGCCGCATCCCCTGAGAATGGCAACAGATGCTTTTCTGATCTCTTGGTCTACGGGCCTCCTGTATGCGTTTCCTCCCACGCCCCTGGTGGCCCGAACTCTGTTCAAGATTCTCTGGGACAAGGCCTCGGTGATTCTGGTAGCCCCCAGATGACCGAGGCAACCGTGGTTTCCACTTCTGCTTCAGTTGGCGGTGGAAACTCCTTTCCCTCTGGGGTTGCAACACGATCTCCTGTCTCAAGATCAGGGTTCCCTTCTGCACCCCAGTCTCAGGTCCCTCAATCTGATGGCCTGGCTGCTGAAAGGATAGTGCTAGCTCCCTTACTTCTACCTAAGGAGGTTGAGGAGGTGGTCTTGGCCTCTAGGAGGCAGTCCACCAGAAAGTCCTATGCCCTCAAGTGGCGTAGGTTCACAATATGGCGTGCTCAGTGCAATGAAGATTCTTTCTCGTGCCTTGTACCAGTAGCACTGCAGTATCTACTTCACATGTCAGACCTAGGCCTTAAGTCTAACTCTGTTCGGGTCCACCTCAGTGCTCTCTCAGCGCACAACTCACCGGTGGAGGGACAGTCTGTCAGTTCATCCCTTGGTGTCCCGCTTCCTCAGAGGTCTGCTTCTTCTCAAGCCTCCAGTTCGTCCACCGGAGACTGAGTGGGATTTGAACGTGGTCTTGCAGCAACTTACTCGCCCACCGTTTGAACCGATGGCTACTTGCCATTTTCGCTTACTCTCTTGGAAAGCGCTCTTCCTGGTGGCTCTTACCTCAGCCAGACATGTGAGTGAACTACAAGCTGTTTGCTGTCTCCTGCTGATTTGTGTGCTCCGTTGCTTGCCACTGTCTGCCTGCTTGCTGCTGCTAAAGTCTGCGCTGTGTAAAATCCAGACCTACCCTGCCTATACTCCTTGTCCCTCCAGGTACAATAATCCCGCCTCCGGAAGTGACGCTGGGCCCTGTGCCCTTTAACATCCACTCCGAAGCGGCGCCCGCCGAAGGAGCGCGCACAAGGAGCACGATGTGCTCCTTAGGCGAGCTCCTTGGGGCGAGGTACGGGGCGGCAGTTCCAAGGCCTCCGCTTCTGTCTCTACTATGTCCACTTGTGCTGTCCCCTATTCGTTAACTCTGCACTCTGCAGCTTTCACTTTCCCCCATTTGCCCTTGCACGCATTGCTTCCCAGTCCCCGGTCCTTACCTCGACTTAGTTCTCTGCTCCTGGTCTTAGTTTACTTCATGTCAGCCATCCCAGTACACTGGGGCTGGCGCCCTGCAATGTCCGCAGTCTTTCCCCCTGGCCCTCTTGCCCGTCACCTACCTAATCTTACTTACTGCCCACGTACCCCATCTTTTCCCTCCCCTCCGTCCCCCTCCTCTCTTGCATTCTTGCAACTTGCGCTCCTAAGCTGTCGCTCTATTCGTTCCAAAACCTCCCTGATCCACGACCTAATCACTTCCTATAACCTAGATGCCTTTTTTCTGACTGAAACATGGCTGAAGGAAGGTGATGAACCCCTCCTAAACCGTTGCCTCCCGCCAGGGTACTCCTTCTTTTCCACTTCCCGCCGGGGCAGGGGGAGTGGCGGTTATCTACCGCTCCTCCCTTCCCTTCCCTTCGCTGAGCTCACCTCTTCTTCCTCCCTGCTCTACCCGGAGTCTCTACTTGTGCGGTTGGACTCCTCTTCTTCTACCCCCTACTATTTTCTTCTTATTTACGCACCGCCCTCTCTCTCAACCCCTGTCTGGGATTCTTTGTTATCCACTCTATCTGAAGTTTCTTTGCTCTATCCTTATCTATTAATTCTAGGCGATTTCAACGTTCACGTTGATTCCCCCTCTTCAGCAAGGGACTCCGCATTTCTTGCTCTTTTGTCTGACTTGTCTCTGCATCAGTCTGTTTCTTTCCCCACCCACATTGCTGGTCATTCCCTTGATCTCCTTCTTACTTCTACCTCCTTCCCCCCTTTCCTCTCCTCCCCCTCCTCTATTTCTCTTCCCTGGTCTGACCACTATTGTCTCTTCTTCTCTGCCCCTGCCCCTTCACCAGCTTCAACTCATATTCCAAACTCCAATCCAGCATCACTGCCTGTTCGTAAAATTACCAAGGATACTCTTTCTCAGTTTCCATCCCCTACCGCTTTGTTCCCTGCAGATTTTGAGTCCCTTTCCGTTGATGCCCAGGCCCACTGTTGGCATTCTACACTTTCAACGGCCCTGGATACCGTTGCTCCTCTCCGCCCCCGTCCCCACCCTCATTGTCACCCACGCCACCCTTGGTTCCATTCTGGTCTCCTCCTACATCGCAGGCACCTCCGCCAGGCAGAACGCATTTGGCAAAAGCATCCCTCCCCCCTCAAATTTGTTAGATTTTCACCATTGTCATCGCTACTATCGTTCTCTCATCTCCACTGCAAAACGTGACTACTATTCTAACCTTATCTCCACTTCCTCCAACTCCTCCCGCCAACTGTATTCCATCCTACGTTCCCTCACTGCATCCCACTCTACTCTTTCTTCCTCCTCCTCCCCTGCATCCTCCCCTCCAGATCCCTCCTCTCTTGCTTCCTTCTTTGCTGCCAAGGTCGACACCCTCCGTCAGTCCTTCCCTTTGTGCCCCCCACCCCTTTCCCCCCCTGTTCCGCTTTCCCCCCCTCCCCTCCATTCCCCATCAAGTTCCTCTCCTGTTTTATCCCACTCTTGGTCATCCATCGAGACAATAACCCCCAGTATCCTTCAAAAGACTTTTTCTTTCTCTTCGTAAAACCACTTGCTCGGCTGATCCTATCCCCTCTCTTTGGCTCTTGGACCCCTCTCTAGCTCTTTCCCCCTATATCCTTTCTATGTTCAATTCAAGTCTGTCTTCTGGTACTTTCCCATCAAGCTGGAAACACGCTGTCGTTCGTCCTATTCTAAAGTCCCGGTCTTCTGACCCTCTGCCCCCTCTAGCTGGCGTCCCATCTCCAATCTCTCCTTCCTTTCTAAATTTCTTGAGAAACTGGTCTTCAATCAACTTTCCTCTCACCTTGAAGTTTCCCTCACTCTTCACCCTCGGCAGTCTGGTTTCCGTCCCGGTCACAGCACTGAAACTGTCCTCCTTTCCCTCCTCAACGAACTTCACACCGCTCACGACCGTGGCTTACTTACCCTTGCTGTCTCCCTCGACCTCTCTGCAGCCTTCGACTTAGTGGATCACCGCACTCTCCTCACTCGTCTTCGGGAAGCGGGTCTTTCTGGTCTGGTTCTCCAGTGGTTTCACTCCTTTCTCTCCTGTCGTTCCTTCTCTGTAGTTACCGGGTCCTCCTCTTCTGCTCCCACTCCCCTCACATGTGGGGTTCCCCAGGGTTCTGTTCTCGCCCCCCGGCTCGTTAACGTTTTTCTAGCCCCTCTTGCCCTCTTAATCCAGCAGTTTGGCATTTCTGCGTATTATTACGCAGATGACATTTTTCTCTTGCATCATACAGACTCTCTCTCTCCTGATATCGCCCCTCTTAATCACTGTCTCACCGCTATAGCATCATGGTTTTCTTCCAACTTCCTTCACGCAAATCCCGCTAAATCTTTTGCTATCTGGTTCACGTTTGGGAGTCCCCCCCCCCCTACTTGCGCCCCCTCTTTTTCTTCTCAGTCCATTCCTCACTCCGGTATCTGGGTGTTATTCTTGATTCTTCTCTTTCCTTCACAGCCCATATCTCTTTTATCGTCCAGCGCTCATTTCTCTCCCTTAGGCAGCTCCAAGCTGTCCGCCCCTTTCTCTCCTCCTCTGCTCTGGCCACTCTTCTCCTTTCCCTAGTGGTATCTCGATTGGACTACTGTAACGTTTCCCTGGCTGGACTCCCCCAATCCCAGTTGTCTCGTCTTCAGCGCGTTCAAAACACTGCTATTCGTCTTCTAACCTACGCCTCTCGTTTCGATCATGTCACCCCTCCTCTTCTTCATCACCACTGGTTTACCTGTCTCTTTCCGTGTTCACTATAAAATTCTTATCCTTGCACACAAGGCTGTTCGCACTGGCACCCCTTCTTACCTCGCTGATCTGATATGCTTTCGTACCCCACATCGCCTACTGCGTTCCATTCATACAAATTGGATGTCCCTTCCCTCCCCCTCCCAGGCTCATCTTGTCTCTACCCGCTCCTCCGCTTTTTACTTTCTGGCCCCCCAGCCATCTGGAACTCGCTCCCCCCCCCCCTCGCTCCGTGCAGAAGAATCCTACCAGTCCTTCAAATCCCAACTCAAAACCCATCTCTTCAACCTAGCATTTGACCTCCCACCCTCGTCTTCCCCTTCCCTCCCTGCCCCATGATGTTATATTGTAATTACTAATTGGTCTGTTTTCTCTTTCTTTCCTTTTCTTTCCTCTTTCTATTGTTTTTAATTGGCGTTCCTTTTCTTTTTCTCGCAGCCTTATTTTTAAATTGAAAAATGTTTTATTGTAAACCGCTCAGGTACCTCTGGTGTTGGGCGGTATAACAAGTTTTATTAAACATAAACAAACATAAACATAAGCGCTGGTTTCTGAAAGACCGTACACACTGTTCTATAGGAACAGGGTGGTCCTATGGACCCACCCGAAGTTTCTTCCGAATGTGTTCTCCTCTTTCCACCTCAACCAGGAGGTGGTTCTTCCGACCTTCTTTCCCAGGCCGCATACTAGCTGGGCTGAAACAGTCTTGCATACCCTGGACTGTAAGAGGGCGTTATCTTTTTACATAGAACTTACGAGGGAGCATCGAAGGGCCACTCAGCTCTTTGTCTCCTTTGACCCTAATAAACTAGGGTTACCTGTCTCCAAGCGTACGTTGTCCACTTGGGTAGCAGATTGTATCATCTGGGCGTACAGGGCAGCCAACCTCCCCTTGCAGGGTCGAGTCACGGCCCACTGTGTCGGGGCGAAAGCTGCGTCAGTAGCTCATCTCCACTCTGTTCCGTTGGCAGACATCTGCCGGTCTGCTACTTGGTCTTCAAGCCAGACTTTTGCAGCCCACTACTGCCTCGAGAGAGAGTCCCAAAGGGACAGTGCTTTCGGACAGGCGGTACTCCATAATCTCTTTGAGGTTTATGCAACTCCTATCCTCCGGCCCTTGTGTTGGGTTACCGTACGGGGGCGTTCTCAGAGGATATTCTTCTCACAAATGCTGCAGCTCCTGAGAGGGAGCCATTTTTCAGCTTAGGGTTCCCGGTAGCTTAGAGCTGGGGAGTCCCGTATGTGAGGACTGACTTCCTGCTTGGTCATGGAGAAAGAGTAGTTACTCACCTGTAACAGGTGTACTCCAGGAGCAGCAGGAATCAGTCCTGACGACCCTCCCTCTTCCCCTGGAGTTGCAGTCATATACTTCATTTTGATTTTTTGCTGTCTTTTAGCTATGTCATCAGACTGAGCAAGATGACACCCTTGGGCGGGAAGGGGACCGCGCATGTGCGCTGCATTCCCAAAGGCTTTCCTTGAAAGCTGGGGAAATGCTCCGCACGGGGGCTCTGTCGGCACCGACGTCACCCATATGTGAGGACTGATTCATGATGCTCCTGGATAACACCTGTTACAGGTGAGTAATTACTCTTTCCAGATGGGTTCAGGAAGCAGGAGTCTGCTTATATCTTGCAAGGTCGTCCAGTGCCCAAAGGACTGTGGGCTCATTCTACGAGAGCGCAAGCAGTGTCATGTGCGGAACATAGCTTGGTTCCTCCGGTTGAGATTTGTAGAGCAGCCACTTGGTCTTCCTTGCATACATTTAGTAAACATTATCACCTAGATGTTCAAGCGGTGGGAGATGCCTGTTTAGGTTCTGCAGTTTTGCGGTCCGGGCGGACAGGTCCCTGCCAATAATTTACTGCTCTGTTACATCCCAGAGGTAAGGGACTGAACTGGAGGGACAATAAGGAAAGAGAAATTAGATTTACCTGCTAATTGTTGTTCCTTGAACTCCAGTTCAGTGCTGATTCCCGCTCGGGGCTTTTTGGTCAGCTTCCGCAAAGTCTTTGTGGAGGGTGGCTATAGCCAAACACTAGAAGATCAGCAAAAAAAAAATGTTCTGTATTCAGGTAAAGTATGTTCTGTATTCTTTCTTCTCTCCCCTTTATGTCCTATTTTTGCAAACGGAAGGGGGGGGAGTTATCCCCTCATTTAACGGGGATTTAGTTCAGTTTAACAGTTAAGTTAATATATTTAATATTATAGCTACTTATTTGTTGCTCCTATGAACCTGCTTTGTCATTAGATCACTGGGAGCTGGTGGGAGCTGCCAGCAGGATATTTACAATGGTGTCAGTTCTGACATGCCCAGTCTCCATGCTGCGAGAGGAGGTGCGCATCCCAGAGGTGAGGGACTGAACTGGAGTTCCTCAAGGAACAACAATTAGCAGGTAAGTCTAATTTCTCTTTCTTGGGTATTTGAAATCACTTGACTTTGAACTTCATGTCTGGCAACATGCCATAGAAATGTTGTCGTATGCAGCAATGCATATCTCGGCGTGCTTTGCTGCTTTTCCACACAGGTTGTTTATCTTGGAAAGCCAATAAGAAATAACTTGAATCTCTACCTGCTATAGAAGGCAAAATGAGCATTCTTAAAATACTGCTTTTATTTTACCAGGTTCCACTCACATTCTGACACCTGAAAGACTACTAGATGATGTCAAAGCACTCAGTAAACCCAGAGTACCCCAGGAAACCTTCTCTCTCGTGATCGAATAGAATAGAGCGTCTTAGTTTTGAATCTGTTAAGCTACACTGTATGAAAAGGAAAAATCACTGCTGTAATTTAAAAATATATATTTTACAGAGACTAGAATAACATTTTCAATGCTGCATATGCCCTCAAAGGGTATCCTTTTATTTAAATACAGCGGCTGCTTGAGACAAAAACAGAACAGTTTGTCCTAAATACCAAAATAGTATTTTAGGACACACAATATGGACAGTATTTTACTTACTAGTGATTTCTAAAATGTGTAAGTACCAGAGATGTTTGATGATAGAATCTCCTTTGCTTTTTAACATATGATAAAGCTATCTGACCAGATTTGTGTATGTTTGACGTCTCCAATAATTAAGAACCTGTATTGTTTTCTGGACGTTCTGGAATTTGTCTTATTGAAAGAAGCCAGATTAGCTTTCCAGAGGTAAAACTCTACATGCAACTGATATGTATAGTAATTACTTGCAGTTGCATCATGTCTTTACGGTGGTACACACTCTTAAAGCATGTACAGTCTGTTTGCCAAATTTGGCACTTTGTTTAAAAGGGAAAGTATTTTCTACTCTACTGATACTGTAATAAGACTACTCCATGAAATGTTTTACTCAAAATAAAGAACTTTTAAACAATGCTGTTTTATAAACTGAGTTTTGGGCATGAAAGCATTTGTGATTAATCTGGGATGGAGTAATTAAAATCATTGTGTTTAGGTAAAATTATAGTGGTGGTAAAGGTAAACTAAATCGTATGATAGATTTCCCTAGTCGTCCTAGTGAAGAAAAGACATGGAACCTTGCAATTTTCTGATAGATTCTAAGGAACTAAAGTGTATAATATAGGAAGAGGTGCTGTTTATATTTTCTATGTAGGAATCGATAGTTCAAAATGAGCCTTTTACGCATATATGTACACATCCATATACATGCACATATCCCCACACCCAAAAACCCATAGCCAGCACAGACAAATATACACCCATATATATAGCGGAGTTGGGAAGAATTACATGAGCTTTGTTATGTATGCTTTCCCCACTTGTTTATTTATGTAGTATAACAAAATGAACAGATGAGAAACCAAGTATTAAACAGAGTACAAAAAGTTTATCCTTGAAGAGCTCTTTTCTTAAATGAGTTTCCTAGCCATGTCCTGGAAGCACACATTGTCAGTCTGGTTTTTAGGATATCTGTAATAAATTATATACATGAAATAGATTTGCATGCTCTGGGCCACCTTAGCTAGATCAGCAAGGCTGGCTTTTTTAAGATGTTAGTCACACACATGTGATCTTGCGAGCTAGAGGTCAGTGATCTACAGTTGTGCCATGAAGCCCGCCCAGCATTGATCAGCTTCTAGAGCTTTTGAGAAAAGGCAGTGGAGGAAAGTCCCTTCCCCTTAGAGGAAGCCCATTGGACCAGAAAGGGGAATTGGTTCAACACATCCTTGCTGGTCTAACAAGTCATCCGATGGTCCTGACCTGTTCCTGGCTTGTATCTACCTCATTTAAACACGCTGCCTAGAAAGTGGCTTTTCTTTGAGCAGCTAATTTGACTAGAAGAGTAAGTGAACTTAAAGCTTTGGACACCTATGAACCATATACTCTTTCATCACAGCAAGGTAGTTATTTGTACATAACCTAAGTTCTTGCCAAAGCTGGTTCACCTTTTCACATTTAATGAGGAAATTGTGCTCCCTTAATTTTGCCCTCAGTGTCATAAGAACCCATGTGAGAAGTCCCTCCATGCGTTTTTATTAAAGGCTCTCACGTACTACTTTGAAAGAACTGAATTAGAAAAACTGAACAGCTGTTTCTCTTTTGACCCTAACAGAATTGGTTTTCAAATTGCAAAGCAGACTTTAGCAAATTGCTTAGCATCATGTATTGAACTGTTACTAACAAGCTGGTACTTAGAAAAGTCAAACATCATATCAGAACCAGTGCAACTACTGTGACTTGTTTTCCAGGAACAAGCAGGAAGTCAGTCCTCACATGGATGACGATGGAGCCCACATGGAGCATTTCCCCAGCTTTCACAGAAAGCCATTGGGAATGCTACCCTTCCCACCGAAGGATGCCATCTTACTCAGTCAGATGACATATAGTAAAAAAGGACTTAAACAGTGTAGGGAGGTAACTCCAAGGGGAGGAGGGAGGGTTGTGAGGACTGAATCTCCAGAAACAAGCAGGAATGAGTCTTCACATATGGGTATCGGTACCGACGGATCCTGCGCGGGAACGCTCCCCAGCGTCCAGAAAGAAAGCTTTGGGAGCATCCCACAGCGCCTGCGCGCTGCCTTCCCGCCTTTCCCTAACCGCCTCTATCCAGTTCTTCTTTTCTGCGGAGCCAGCAGGTCGTGTTCCTGTCACCGCTGAAGAAGTTCTTTATTTCTTTGGTCGCGTGTCTGCCTTCTTCGACGTTGGACCGGTACCGCCGGTCTTTTCTTCTTTCTTTTAAAAAAAAAAAAAATACCGTTTTCCCACTTCTGTGCTATTTTTCCTTTTGGGCCTTCGGCCTAGAAGAATTTTCCTCATGAAAAAGCCCTCTTCCGGGTTTAAAAAGTGCACGAAGTGCAGCGGTACTCTTTCTATCACCGACACCCATGACTGGTGTCTAAAATGTTTGAGTCCTGACCACTCCATCACCGATTGTGAGTCCTGTTCCATGATGTCTAAAAGAGGTCTACAGAATCGAGCGGCAAAGCTCAGTACCCTGTTTCCCTCTGATGCAGCTTTGATGGCATCGACATCTTCCAGGGCTGCTTCTTCCTCCCATGGATCTCAGGTAACCAAACATAAGTCCAGCCGGTCCTCGAAGGGTAGATCTCCCTCTAAGTATCGAGATTCCTTCGGGCTTACTCTCGAGTATCCTGCACCGACAAAATTACCCCGGTGGGAAGCTCCGGCTTCCAAAGCTTCATCTATGGGGTCACAGGTTGACATCGATGGCATGGCCTCGACAGATCACCTGTTGCCATGTTCTGGGGTACCGGTGGTTTCCACTGGTACTGACATCCAGACATTGGTTGCGTCGATGGATCAGAATATTCTGACCATGCAGCATGCCATCACGGCATTCATACAAGCTGCATCGCCTCCGGTACCGCAACAAACTCTGTTGTCGGTACCGGTTCCGGCACCGGCACCGATATCGGTTCCGGTGCCAGTACTGATTGCATCGACATCGGCTTCGGTGTCGACTGCAGCGGTACCCTGTCTTGTGATGCCCATCAGTACCGAATCGGTACCGATCACTCCCGATGTCGATACCACTCAGTACACATATCGGGCTCTGCAAGAGCATCCAGACAGGCAATACTTCGATTCCTCCGAAGACTCTGATGAATCAGAGGCTTCTGTCGAAGCAAAAAAAGAATGTCTCCTCCAGAAGACTTGTCTTTTCAAGACTTCATTAGGGAAGTGGCCAGGGGCCTCTCTATTTCAGTGGCCCCTGAACCAGAGCCTAGAGCCAAGAAATTAGATATTTTACAATATCCTAAGGCTCCTAAAGAGGCAGCTACTTTACCAATTCATGAGATCCTTTATGATCACATGTTGGGCATATGGGAGACACCTCTTACTACTTCCCCTCATTCTCGCAGGTTGGACACCATGTACCGTGTTCCTCCTTGTCCTGGCTTTCATAAGACTCAGCTTCCTCACCACTCTATTGTGGTGGAGTCTGCTATGAAAAAGATAAAGAGTGCAAAAAGACACTCATCTAATCCTCCAGGAAGAGAATGCAGAACCTTGGATGCTTTTGGCAGGAGAATTTTCCAGGCCAATATGCTTACTGCCAGAGTCAACTCCTATAGTCTCTATATGGGGATGTTTCTAAAAGAAGTTACAGATCATCTGCTAACTTTATCTCCTTTTATCTCAGAAGATAAAAGGGAGGAGTTTCTCACCTGGCTTAAACATGCCCAGGATGTTTCCAAATTTTCCAACTGTGCAGCCTTTGACTCTTTTGAGTGTGCCAGCAGAGCCTCGGCTATTGCCATAGGTGCACGCAGACTTGCTTGGTTACAAGCTTCTGATTTGGAACCCTGGGTCCAGGATGGATTAGGAAATCTTCCTAGTACAGGTGAAAACCTTTTTGGCAAGGATTGGCAAGCAAAGGCCACTCGGATGCTGAAAATTCTGCCTTAGATAGACTTTCAAAGTCTACTTCTGCTCCTGCTAGAAAAAGGTTATTCAAAAAGGTTTTCTTTCCCAAAAAAGGGAAATATTATCCTGGTTATGGTCACCAGGCATCTTCTGCAGGTCGATTTGCTGCAAAGCGTCAGCAACAACCTAAACAAGCCAAGCCTAAGGCTACAAGGACTGCTATGGCCCAACAGCCTCAGCCTCCTCAGGGCCTTTAACTTGCAACTAGAGAACTTAGCTTTTCTGGCTTTAGAAGAACCAGAGCCTCTCACCATTCCAGGAAGGTTAGCTTACTTTGCTCCCAGATGGGAACAAATCACAGCAGAGCAATGGACCCTCTCCATCATAAGGGAGGGGTACAAGCTTCATTTCTTAAACCTTCCTCCTCACACCATGGTGAGACAGTTCAATTCTCCAACATCTCTCCTCGACCTTATGGGTCAGGAAATTGCTACCCTTCTTGCCCAAAGAGCAATAGAAGAAGTACCCCTTCTTCAACAGGGTTCAGGGTTCTACTCCCCCTATTTTCTTATCCCAAAGAAAACAGGGGGCTACAGACCCATATTAGATCTCAGAGATTTGAACAAGTTTCTATGCAAGGAGAAATTCAAGATGATTTCTCTCGGTGCTCTCCTTCCATACCTTCAGAGTCGGGATTGGCTTTGTTCTCTAGATCTCAAGGATGCATACACCCATGTCCTCATCCATCCAACACACAGAAGGTTCCTTCGCTTCCTTTATCAGGGAAAGCACTACCAATACAGAGTGCTTCCTTTCAGTCTGGCCTCTGCTCCAAGAGTGTTCACAAAATGCATGGCAGTAGTAGCTGCATTTCTACGCACTCTAGGAATATTTGTATTCCCATATCTGGACGACTGGCTCATCCGAGCTCCATCCCAGTCAGAGGCCCAGACTTCCCTAGCCTGCACAAGGCGTGTTCTTCAGTATCTGGGACTTGTAATAAACATCCCAAAATCACAACTCACCCCTACTCAGTCATTGGAGTTCATAGGGGCCTTGCTGGATACCACAACTGCAAGGGCCTATCTTCCCCAGGCCCGTTGCCTACGCTTGGTGCAGTTAGCCTCTCAAATTCAGTTAAAGTCCCATTTAACTGCTCGAGAGATGTTAAAACTGTTAGGCCACATGGCATCCACCATGCATGTGGTTCCTTACGCTCGTCTTCACATGAGGGCAGCTCAGTGGACTCTGTCCACCCAATGGACCCAGGCATCAGGTTGCCTGTCAGACAAAATAGCAATCTCCCGTCGCCTCTTTTGGTCCCTCCAGTGGTGGAAGTCCACTCAAAATCTGTTGCTGGGGTCCCCCTTTCAACGGTTGCTACCTCAAGCAACCCTTACAACAGATGCCTCCCCAAGGGGTTGGGGAGCTCATCTACAAGATCTCTCCACCCAGGGCATCTGGTCTCCACAGGAGACATCTCTACATATCAACCTCTTAGAGCTCAGAGCGATTCTTCTAGCTCTGAGTCTTCCACACCCTGCTCAGCTACAAGACAGTCCTCATCCATACGGACAACCAAGTAGCCATGTTCTACGTGAACAAGCAGGGCGGGACTGGCTCTCTGTCGCTTTGCAACGAAGCTTTGAGATTGTGGGCCTTCGCCAGAGAGCATCAAATTCATCTCATGGCAGTGTATCTTCCAGGGGTTCAAAACTCTTGGGCAGACAGACTCAGTCGAGTTCTGCTTCCACACGAATGGTCCCTCCATGGGGACCAGACAGCCAGGATCTTTTGAATTTGGGGAACCCCAGACATAGACCTGTTTGCAAGTCCGTGGAATGCCAAACTTCCCCGGTTCTGTTCCAGGATTCCGTGTCAGGGAGTTCAGGCCAGGGATGCCTTCCTCCTCCACTGGGGGCAAGACTTCCTCTATGCCTTTCCACCCATTCCCCTAATTTCCAAGACAGTGTTCAAGCTTCAGAGAGACAAGGGGTCTATGATTCTCATAGCTCCACGTTGGCCACGCCAAGTGTAGTACCCTCTACTTCTTGAAGGACTAGAAAGGGGGACTGTTACTTCGGGAGAGAAATCTGCAACTGTGAGTATATACTTCTGGTAATTTTCTAAAAAGAATTCTTTGTATTAAAGCTACTTAATCTGTGAACCCACTGTTTTTTGTTGGATCAATTAGGGCCTAGTAGCAGCAATTAAAGTTTGAATTTAAAACACAGAGTAGAGTTTTCTGGTTACATTTCATACCCGGCAGAGAGCTTGTAGTTTAAATTTAATAGTCACTCAGGGCCAAGTAACAGCAAAGTACTTTTAGTTTAAATTTAACATACAGAAGAGAGCTTTCTGGTTAAATATAGTACCCAGCAGAGAGCTTGTAGTTTAAATTTCATAAGAGGTTAGAGCCTAGCAGCAGCTAAGAGCTATAATTTAAATCAAATCAGAATTTAGCTTACCTCAGCAGCACAAGACAGGGTACTGTGTAGCAGCCCTCTTTTAATAAGTGTTATTTTCCTCCCTCCCTCCCTCCCCACACCCACCCTCCCCTGGGATAATCATAGCTTTATAGGTACTTACACATCTTAAAAGACAGGAGGTGCTTTCAGGTGAAGCTCATTACCCAAATCAGTCATACACTAAGGACCTGAGATTAATTAAGCTTCAGGTGAACAAGGTATATTAAACGTATTAGGTACAGTTTTATTGGTATAAATACCCATACCAACCCCTAGTAAGTAAGAACTTAAAGATCTAGACACAAACTTAAAACTAAGATGCAGACAGCAGTCCAGCAGCGGGATGGGGGCTTTCCAGTCTTTTGCATTGAGTGTCACATGTATGATTTTCTCCCAGTTGGTGAGAGGTCTTACGTGTGCACTAGGTGCAAGGAGCTCTTTGCTCTCAGGGAACAAGTCCGTTCTCTAGAGGCTAAAGTAGCAGACTTGGAAAACATAAGACAGACAGAGAGGTACATAGACGAGACCTACAGGGATATAGTCCTGAAGTCCCACCTCCAGTCCGGCAGCACCCCTATTGCCATGGAGGAGAAAGGTCACGTGACAAGAGAGCATCACCCTGGTGTGGCAGGAAGTGATCCTGTAAATAGGACCTGTCCTCCAGGTGATGTAAAACTCTCTCGCACCGAGGAAGTTTCTCCAGGGCCATGTGCCCATGAGGGAAGGGTTAGGACAGCCGTTATAGTTGGTGATTTGATCATTAGGCATGTAGATATCTGGGTGGCTGGTGGACCTGAGGATCGCCTGGTAACATGCCTGCCTGGTGCGAAGGTAGCAGACCTCACGCGCCACCTAGATAAGGTCTTAGATAGTGCTGGGGAGGAGTCTGCTGTCTTGGTACATGTTGGTACCAATGACATAGGAAAATGTGGTAGGGAGGTTCTGGAGGCAAAATTTAGGCTTTTAGGTAGGAAGTTGAAATCCAGAACTTCCATGGTAGCATTCTCCGAAATGCTTCCTGTTCCACGTGCAGGACCCAAAAGGCAGGCAGAGCTCCGGAGTCTCAATGCGTGGATGAGACAATGGTGCAGAGATGAGGGTTTTGGATTTGTTAGGAACTGGGGAACATTCTGGGGAAAGGAGGGGCTCTTCCGAAGGGATGGGCTTCACCTTAACCGGGATGGAACCAGGCTGCTGGCATTAACCTTTAAAAAGGAGATAGAGCAGCTTTTAAACTATATATTAGGGGAAAGCCGACAGTCGCCCAAGAGCGGATGGTTCGGAAGAATGTATCCTTGAAGGATACTACCAAAAGCAGAGAGGTTCCACAAAAGAGTAAAGTAGCCCAAATGCCCTCAAGTATGGAGCAGACAGATCTTAAAGATCCCAATTTACCCATGTCTAACAATAGCCAAATTAACATGAATAAAATACATTCTCTAAAGTATGCAAATGCTAGAAGTCTAAAGAATAAGATGGGAGAGTTAGAATATATAGCACTAAATGAAAGGTTAGATATGATTGGAATATCAGAGACATGGTGGAAGGAGGACAACCAGTGGGACACTGTGATACCTGGGTACAAACTATATCGTAATGATAGAGCTGATCAAATTGGTGGAGGGGTTGCGCTCTATGTTAAAGAGGGCATTGACTCAGAAAGGATTAAAGTTTTGCAGGAAACAAAATCTGCTGTAGAATCTATATGGATTGAAATTCCATATAAAAGGGGGAAGGCAATGGCAGTGGGGGTGTACTATCGAGCACTTGGCCAGAATGACCAAATGGATGATGAAATGCTCAAAGAAATCAAGGAAGCTAGCAAAAGTTACAGTGCAGTAATAATAATGGGTGATTTCAATTACCCCGGTATCGACTGGGTCAGTGTCACGTCAGGACATGCTAGGGAGATAAAGTTCCTAGATGAAATAAATGACTGCTTCTTGGAGCAGCTGGTTCATGAACCGACCAGAGGGGAAGCCATATTAGACCTAGTCCTTAGTGGAACACCAGATCTAGTGCATGAGATAAGGGTGTTGGGGCCACTTGGCAATAGTGATCATAGCATGATCGCCTTTGATTTAATTAGTGGAGGAGGGATAGTAAGGAAATCCACAGTACTACCTTTTATCTTTCGAAAGGGAGACTATGATAAAATGAGGAAAACAGTTAAGAAAATACTAAAGGGAGCAGTTGCAAAGGTTAAAGACGTACATCAGGCTTGGCTGCTGTTGAAAAAAACTATCTTGGAAGCCCAGACCAGCTGTATTCCACGCTTTAAGAAAAGTGGAAGGAAGTCCAAAAAACTGCCAGCATGGTTTAAAGGTGAGGTCAGAGAGGCTGTTGTTGCCAAAAAAGCATCTTTCAGGAAATGGAAAAAAGAGCCAAACGATGAAACCTGGAAACAGCACAAGCACTGGCAAGTCAAATGCAAGGCATTGATAAGGCAGGCAAAGGGAGAATTTGAGAAGAAGCTTGCTGCGGAAGCAAAAACGCGAAGTAAAGACCTTTTCAAGTACATTCGTAGCAAAAAACCTGTGAAAGAGTCAGTTGGTCCATTAGATGATAAAGGGGTTAAAGGAGCACTAAGAGGCAACAAGGCGATAGCGGAGAGATTGAATGAATTCTTTGCTTCAGTCTTTACTGAGGAAGATGTAGGGATGTTACCCATGACTGAAGTGGTATTTAAAGGTGCGGAAGAATTGAAGGAAATATCGATACATCGGGAAGATGTATTACAACTATTAGATAAACTGAAGAGTAGCAAATCACCTGGGCCGGATGGTATACATCCAAGGGTGTTGAAAGAACTGAAATACGAGATTGCAGACCTGCTATTAGTAATCTGTGAACTATCATTAAAATCATCTCTAATACCTGAAGATTGGAGGATCGCCAATGTAACACCAATTTTTAAAAAGGGTTCCAGGGGTGATCCGTGAAACTACAGACCGGTGAGCCTGACATCAGTACCGGGAAAAATGGTAGAAACCATCATAAAGAATAAAATTACTCAGCATGTAGATAGTCATGACCTAATGGGAGACAGCCAACATGGCTTTAGACAAGGAAGATCTTGTCTTTCTAATCTGTTATGTTTCTTTAAAGGAGTGAATAATCAGGTGGACAAAGGTGAGTCAGTTGATATTGTGTATCTGGACTTTCAGAAAGCCTTTGACAAGGTCCCTCATCAGAGACTTTTGGCAAAACTAAAGAGTCATGGGATAGGAGGCAGTGTACTATTGTGGATCAGGAACTGGTTAAAAGATAGAAATCAGAGGGTAGGGCTAAATGGCCAATTTTCCCAATGGAGAAAGGTGAATAGTGGTGTACCCCAGGGATCTGTGCTGGGTCCGCTGCTTTTTGACATATTCATAAATGACCTGGAAAGTGGAATAACGAGTGAGGTTATCAAATTTGCAGATGACACAAAACTATTTAAAGTTGTTAAAACCCAAGAGGATTGTGGAAAATTGCAAGAGGATCTTGATAAATTGGAAGACTGGGCATCCAAATGGCAGATGAAATTTAATGTGGACAAGTGCAAGGTTATGCACCTAGGGAAGAACAACCCAAACTATGGTTACACGATGCAAGGTTCCACATTAGGAACCACCACCCAGGAAAAAGATTTAGGCATCATTGTGGATACCATGTTAAAACCCTCGGCCCAGTGTGCAGCGGCGGCCAAGAGAGCAAATAGAATGCTAGGTATGATAAGGAAAGGAATGGAAAATAAAACAAAAGATATTATAATGCCTCTATATCGTTCCATGGTGAGACCGCACCTTGAATATTGTGTGCCATTCTGGTCGCCGTATCTTAAAAAGGCTATAGCGATTTTAGAAAAGGTTCAGAGAAGAGCCACCAAAATGGTAAAGGGGATGGAAGGATACTCCTATGAAGAAAGGCTAAAAAGGTTGGGGCTCTTTAACCTGGAAAAGAGACGGCTGAGGGGAGATATGATAGAAGTCTATAAATTAATGAACGGAGTGGAACGGGTAAACGTAGATTGATTGTTTACCTTATCAGAATATAGAGAGACTAGGGGACATGCAATAAAGCTACAGGGTAAACTATTTAAGACTAATAAAAGAAAATATTTTTTCACTCAACGTGTAATCAAACTCTGGAATTTGTTACCGGAGGATGTAGTAAAGGCTGTTAGTGTAGCTGGGTTTAAAAAAGGTTTGGACAAGTTCCTGGAGGTAAGGTCCATTAACCATTATTAAGAAGGGACCCAGGATATCAATGCTTGAACCAATACAAGCATTGTGGAACCTGTTTCCCTTGGGGAAACTGCTAGGTACGTATGACCTAGTTTGGCCACTGTTGGAAACAGAATACTGGCCTTGATGGACCTTGGTCTGACCCATTATGGCATATCTTATGTTCTTATGTTCTTCATCTCTCTCAAGCTCCCTCCCTGGACTTGGGATCTGCTCCAGAGCTCCTGTCCCAGGAGCAGGGAACGTTGTGGCACCCAAATCCCCAGTCTCTTCATCTCAGAGCCTGGTTGCTGAAGGCCTAGACCTTCAAGATTTGCATCTTTCTCAGCAGGTGAAGGATATCCTTCATGCTTCCAGAAAGCCTTCCATTAGACGTTCCTATGCTTTTAAATGGAAAAGGTTTACCATTTGCTGTGCAGAGAAGGGTCTTAGCCCTCTTGCAATACCTCTGAATTCTTTACTAGAGTATTTGCTGCATTTATCCCGTGCAGGCCTTAAAACAAATTCAGTAAGAGTCCATTTGAGTGCTATTGCAGCATCCCTTAAGCCTCTCAATGGACATCCTATTTCCTCTCATCCTCTTATTGCAAGATTCATGAGAGGCCTTCTTTTAACTAAACCTCCCATTAGACCACCTCCAGTGGCATGGGATTTGAGTTTGGTTCTTGGCCAGCTTATGAAGCCACCCTTTGAACCCTTAGCCACTACCTCCTTGAAATTCCTTTCCTGGAAGGTTATTTTTCTTATTGCAGTCACCTCAGCTCGCCGTATTAGTGAGCTGCAAGCCTTGGTGGCTAATCCTCCTTATACAAGGTTCCATCATGACAAGGTAGTCCTCAGGACTAATCCACACTTTATGCCTAAAGTGGTTTCACCTTTTCTTCTGAACAAGGAGGTGTATTTACCTGTCTTTTTTCCAGGACCTCATGCATCAAGTGCAGAGAGGAATCTTCATACCCTGGATTGTAAGAGAGCACTTGCTTTTTACTTACAAAGGACACAGCAACATAGAAAGTCCTCTCAACTATTTGTTGCTTTTGATCCCTCTCATTTAGGACTTCCAGTCTCTAAGAGAACTCTGTCCAATTGGATTGCTCAGTGTATTTCCTTCGCCTACCAGAGTAAGAACCTTTCTGTGGAGGGCCATGTCACAGCTCACAATGTGAGGGCCATGGCAGCCTCTATGGCTCATCTAAACTCTGTGTCCATCGACCAGATCTGTCGAGCGGCCACCTGGGCCTCGGTTCATACCTTTACAGCCCATTACTGCTTGGACAAGGACTCCCGCCGGGATGCCTTGTTTGGTCAGGCTGTTCTCAAACACCTGTTCCATACCTAATCAACTCCTACCCCCCATCCCTGGTTGGATGCCCGAGATCCATGGGGGGAGGTAGAGCCCTTCTCAGGGACTCACAACCTTGGAGATCTCCCTGGCATCTCTAGCTGGGGAGTCCCCAAATGTGAAGACTCATTCCTGCTTGTTCCTGGAGATAGCACAGTTACTTACATGTAACAGGTGATCTCTGGGAACAGCAGGAATAAGTCTTCACAATCCACCCACCTCCCCTAGGAGTTGTATCTCTCTATCTATCTTTCCTTTCCTCTCTCTCTCTCTTTGTCTCAGCTTAAAACTCAAACTGGAGAGAGGCGGTTAGGAAAGGCGGGAAGGCAGCGCGCAGGCGCTGTGGGATGCTCCCAAAAGCTTTCTGGACGCTGGGGAGCGTTCCCGCGCAGGCTCCGTCGGTACCGACGATACCCATATGTGAAGACTTATTCCTGCTGTTCCCAGAGATCACCTGTTACAGGTAAGTAACTGTGCTTTACTGCTGTCCCTGGAGAACACCTGTTAGAGGTGAGTAGCTACACTTTCTCCAGGAACAAGCAGGCTGTGAGTTGCAGAGGAGTCGTCCCCACTGAGAGACTACACAAGACCTTAGCGTCCAGCGACACTATCACTCCAGTAGCCTGAACACAGAAGGGTCAGAGGGCAGGAGTTGCCTACACCCCGAGAATATTACGGAGTACTGCCTGGCCAAAGTGAGTAACTACGCTAAATCTGCTTCACATACCATATGCAAAGTGACAACTTTATCTTCACTTTATGCTTTCACATCTCCCTACAGCTTGGGACTAGTGAAAGCCCCCAGGTAGGTGATACATTAAATAACTTTATGGAAATGGGTAACAGGGGTAACATATGGAAAGCAGTGTGTATAAATGCCCGTAGCATGGGAAATAAGATCCCTGAAGTTGAAGCTTTGGTGGGAGTGGCTGACTTGGATTTAGTGGCAGTTACAGAAACATGGTTCACAGAAAACCATGATTGGGATGTAACTATACCTGACTATACTTTATTCAGAAAGGACAGGGTAGGAAGTAGGGGAGGAGGAGTGGCACTATATGTAAAAACTACTATTAAAGCTTTGGAATTACAGAGCATAAAAGGGAGAGGGGAGGCATTGTGGGTTAAACTAGAAAGAGGGAAAGAGAAATCTATTTACATTGGTGTGATATACAGACCTCCCTCACAAGAGGAAGAGGTGGACAGAGAGTTAATTGAAGACATGTGCAGCATTGCTAGGAAAGGGGAAGTGTTACTGATAGGAGATTTCAATATGCCAGATGTTGATTGGCACATTCCTGCTGCAGTATCATCTAGAAGTAAGGAGATCCTGGATTCTCTACAGGGAGAACTATTCAGGCAATTGGTAACAGACCCCACACATGAAGGGGCCATACTGGACTTGGTGCTTACCAATGGTGAAAGTGTTTCTGATGTTGTAGTGGGAGATCATTTTGCATCCAATGATCACCAGATGGTGTGGTTCAGTATTAGGACTAGGGCTGTTAGAATCCATTCAAAGGCGAGGACCTTAGACTTTAGGAAGACTAACTTTGCGAAGATGGGCCAATACCTCAGGGAGTCGTTAGTTGGATGGGAACAGCTGAGGGATGTAGAAAAACAGTGGGAAAAACTGAAAGGGGATATTTTAAGGGCAACCAACCTTTTTGTTAAAATGAGGTAAAAGGAAAAGGAGACCGCTATGGTTTTCGAAAGAAGTAGCTGAAAAAGTGAAGAAAAAGAGGGAGGCCTTCATGAAATACAAGAGATCACAGAGAGAGGAAGACAGACATCTGTATTTGGAAAAACTTAGAGAAGCTAGCAAAGTAGTCAAGAAGGCAAAGATTCAAAAGGAGGAGGAAATAGCCAATGCAATAAAATGGGGGGATAAGACATTTTTCAGATATATTAGAAGAGGAAGGGCAAGAGTGGTATTGTCAGACTCAAGGGTGCAGGGGAAGAATATGTAGAAGCTGATAAGGATAAAGCAGAATTGCTTAACAAATATTTTTGTTCTGTGTTCACAGATGAAGAACCAGGAGAAGGACCTCAGAAAACACCCACAAAAAGGAACAGAAGCAAAGGACATATTGAACAATTTTCAAAAGACTGTGTTCGTGAGAAACTATCTCAAAGTAGACAAAGCGATGGGACCGGATGGGATACACCCGAGAATACTGAGGGAACTTGGACATTCTAGCAGCTCCACTGACTGACCTTTTCAATGCCTCGTTGGAGTCAGGAGTGGTGCCAAAGGACTGGAGAGAGGCTCATGTGGTGCCTTTACACAAAAGCGGAAGTAAGGATGTGGTTGAAAACTACAGGCCGGTTAGTTTAACTTCGGTGGTGAGTAAATTATTGGAAACGCTGCTGAAAGAGAAAATAGTGAGGTTTCTGGAGTCCAGCGGATTACAGGATCCGAGGCAGCATGGATTCACCAGAGGCAGGTCTTGTCAGATAAATCTGATTGATTTCTTTGACTGGGTGACCAGGGAGTTGGACCGAGGGAGAGCCCTAGATATGGTGTATTTAGATTTCAGTAAAGCCTTTGACACTGTTCCTCACAGGCGACTTATAAACAAACTGAGCACCCTAGGGATGGACCCTAAAGTTACTGCTTGGGTTAGAAATTGGTTGGGTGGGAGGCGACAAAGAGTACAAGTAAATGGAGCTCACTCTGAGGAGAAGGATGTTATCAGTGGTGTGCCCCAGGGATCTGTCCTTGGTCCGATTCTTTTTAACATCTTTGTTAGTGATATAGCAGAAGGGCTTTCAGGTAAGGTTTGCCTCTTTGCAGATACCAAAATCTGCAATAGAGTAGACACCCAAGAAGGGGTAGATAACATGAGGAGGGATCTAGCTAAGCTTGAAGAATGGTCTAGAATTTGGCAGCTGGAATTTAATGTTAAAAAATGTAAGGTCATGCATTTGGGCTGCAGCAATCCAAGGGAGCAATATAGTATAGGGGGGTGAAGTACTTTTGTCCACTAAAGAAGAGCGGGACCTAGGCGTGGTTGTGTCTGATGATCTTAAAGTAGCTAAACAGGTAGAAAAGGCGACGGCAAAAGCTAGAAGGATGCTTGGGTGCATACGGAGAGGAATGGCTAGCAGAAAAAAGGAGGTGATAATGCCTCTGTATAAGTCTTTGGTGCGACCTCATTTGGAGTATAGTGTGCAATTCTGGAGACCGCACCTTCAAAAGGATATGAACAGGATGGAGTCGGTGCAGAGGGTGGCTACTAAAATGATTAGTGGTCTTCATTATAAAGCATATGAGGACAGACTGAAGGATCTTAATATGTACACCTTAGAGGAAAGGCGGGATGGAGGTGATATGATTGAGATGTTTAAATACCTCTGTGGCATAAATGTTCAGGGAGAGAGCCTCTTTCAATTAAAAGCAAGTTGAAAGCAATGTGGGTTTCCTTGGGTGGCTCGTGTCCCACTCTTGCTCCCTCCATCGGCTCAACCAGCATTCCCCTCACATCCTCTCTTCGTTACTTGGGCGTTCTTTTGGATCCATCTCTGACCTTTCACGAACACATCTCCATGATCTCCTGCCACTCCTTTGCTGCTTTACGGCAGATTAGGGCCGTCTGATCCGTATTACCCACCGATTCCTTAATCACGCTTGTCATTGCTCTCGTCATTAGCAGATTGAATTATTGCAATGTTTATCTAGCCAACCTCCCTAAATATTGCCTTCAAGGGCTACAGCGCATCCAGAATACTGCAGCTCGCCTTATCACCTTTTCCAGTAGATTTGACCACATTACCCCTATCCTTCTTCATTTGCATTGGCTTCCCTTTCATTACCGCTTCCACTATAAATTTCTGATTCTACTTCATCGGGCCATTTACACCAGTACTCCTCTCTATCTGGCAGACTGCATTTCCCTACACTCTCACCATCGACAACTCCGTTCCATCAATACCAATCGTCTATCCCTTCCTTCGCCTTCCCAAGCCCGCCTAGAACAGACACTGCACTCTGCCTGGTTCTTTCTCGGACCACTGTTATGGAATACACTACTTACTCATCTTCGGCTAGAATCATCATACCCCCAGTTCAAGTCATTGCTTAAGACTTATTTATTCCAGAAAGCCTTTGACCTCTTCCCCGAAGGCCCCCCCTGACTGTCCTTTGTTTTTGTCTGATATTTTATAAATTGTCTCTGTTGGTCTCCCTTTCTGTCCTTATGGTTTATCCTGAGTTGGTATTAATGTATGATTTGTTTGCCCTTTCTGTACCCTTCTTTCCTATCTATTTTTGGCGTTCTACTTCCTGGTTTGCAGTGTTTAATCAATTTTATTGTACACCGCTTAATGCTTCTGCCCTAGCGGTATATCAAATATTAAATAAAGATAAAAGATAAAGTTCTGCTACGAGGGGACATGGGATGAGGGTGAAGAGAGATAGATTTAGGAGTGATATGCGGAAATATTTCTTTACGGAAAGAGTAGTGGATCCGTGGAATAGTCTCCCAGTGGAGGTGGTAGAGATGAGGACAGTAACGGAATTCAAATAAGCATGGGACAAACACAGAGGATCTCTAAAGGTAAAAAGGGGACTGTTGTAGTTGTTATGGAAGGGCAGACTAGATAGGCCATGTGGTCTTTTTCTGTCGTCATATTTCTATGTTTCTGTAATCAGAGAGAGTGCATTCGGTTGAGCTGGCCAACTTATCTTTTTAACATTGGCAAGTCTCGCATCTTATGGACGGGCTTTTCTTGGACAATGAACAAATTATACTTAAAATTGAACAGCCCTGAGTTTGAGAGTCACTCATTTATGTGTTTGATTCAATCCTGTGTGTAATCAAGAAAAAGTATTGTTTCTCACCTGTAACGGGTGTTCTCCAGGACCAAGCAGGAAGTCAGTCCTCACATATGAGTGACATTGATGCCGATGGAGCCCTTGCGGATCATTTCCCCAGCTTTCTGTGAAAGCCTTTGGGAATGCAGGCACGCATGCGCGGTCCCCTTCCCGCCTAAAGGTGCCATCTTGCTCAGTCTCTCTTTTTCCGTGAAGCCTGTCGGACGTTTGTCCTAGTCCTCCCGGAAAATAGTTGGATTTTTCGCGATTCCTTTGCTATTTTTTCTCCGGTTCGACGCTGGTTCCTCTCCCGCCGGGTTCGGTACACCGGTATCAAGCCCGATCTTATTTTTTCATTTTTTGCCCTTCGTGGCTGGTATTCGTGCCCTTTTTTTCTTTTTCCCTGGAAGGCCGGTCCTTTGACCTCGCGGGGACTCTTTTTTTTCCCCGATGGCTTGCAGTGGTTTCAAGAAGTGTGATCGGTGCAAGAAACTAATGCCTCTCACCGACACACATGACTGCTGCCTTCGGTGCCTGGGTCCTGACCACGATCCTAAGATCTGTGCACCATGTGGAAAGATGTCCACCAAGGCGCTTCGAAGTCGACAGCACCAAAAAGAAAGGCTTTTCTCTGACTCGGCCTCTGGCTGGGCCCGAACCTCGTCTGAGGCCTCAACATCTCGGGAGTCTGATCCCGAGCACCGTCGGGGCTCCTCGGACAGGGGGTCCCCTGACCGGGAACGAAAGAGGAAGAAGCGGCTCACAAGGGCGATGTCTGAGGAGGACCCTGGCTCCTCGAGAGCTAGGTCTCAGACCCCCGACCGCCGCCCCTGGCCCGTGGAACAGGAGAAGCTGCCAAAAGTACCTCGTGTGGAGCCAGAGTCTGCTGGACACGTAAGTCCTGTAGTCCTCGTGGACTCACCTCCCAGAGAGCCGACAATGGGCCCGGCACCGCCGGGGCCCAAGTCGGTGGCTGCTGAGTCTCCTGAGCTGGGTCTCAGGCTGACAGCCTTGGAGTGCAGATTGTCTGCCTTCATGGAAGAGCAGCTGGCGCTGATGGCCAGCCTGTCTGGTGCATCTGCCCCGACCACCGGGACATCGACGTCGAAGTCGACTCCGGAGACCGAGCCAATACTCGAGACCATGAAGGCTCGAGGTCGACCTCGGTCGCGTCTCTCTCGACCTCCCGCTTGGGACCGAGGGCGTCGACGCCGGTGCCTTTGGCGTTGGGGCGGGTGCTCACAGGCCCCATGCGGTCGGAGCCGGATTCCTCATCGGACGAGTCCACCTGGGAGACGGAGGACGAGGAGTCCCCCGATACCTTCTGGACTCGGTGCGTCCCGTCGGACTCACTGCAGTCTGAGCCCCGGAGTATATCCCCTCCGGAGGATACCCAGTTCTCGGAGTTCGTCTGGGATATGGCCACTGCGTTGGCTATCCCTGCGGATCCTGAGGAAGAGCCTCGAGCCAAAGAGCTAGAGGCCCTACAGTCTGACTCTCCTCCGAAGGAGAAACCAAGAAAACAAAAGAGTGGCAGGTTCACACACAACACCTTTATTGTATATTTAACAAGTGGCCTAAACCCAACACAGGATCGTGTTTCGTATTATACTTCGTCAGGGGTTGTCGGGGCACACTAAAAAACATTTAAAAACATAATAATATAAATAAATATGATAATAAAAAATTAACACAAGAATGTATGAAAAAGGCTAAAACATGATACCATGTTGTCAACATTAAAAGGTTAAGAATCAACACATCAATAAATACTTAATTACACTATACCATGAACATAATGTATCAAAGAAAATCATAAGTTAAATAAAACGTTTTAAAAATGCACTAAAAGGAATACAGACACATAATCAAATATTAAGCATAAAAAAGTACATATAGAAGAAAACATAAGGATGTGACGAATAAATTATTAAATTATACACAATAAAAGAGAGACCAAGGGAATGAGGAGGACAATTGGAAGCAGGAGTGAGTACTAAAGAAGAGAGGACTATACCTGATCAGTGTGTGGCAGCGTAAAACTTCAGAGACACATAAAATGTGACTGAAGCCACTAATACTAATACACTTCTGAAAAATAAATGTAAAAGTTTAAAAAACGGGGTTTAAAAAAGGGAAGAGAAACATCATGGTCAATATCAGGCAGAATATCCATTGCAACAAAACGATCCATTGTAACAGAAAAAGAGTTAAAATGTTGCATTGAGTGGGCAATCTAGTTAAAAACTTCTAACGTCCTATAAATAAACATAGCATTATCTCTACTACAGAGGAAAAAATGGACCCTGATAATGATTTAGTGACACACATTCAAAAACTGACTAAAGAAAACTCCATTATTAAAAATATCATCTGAGCCGTAGGCAACAATAAACCACGGACCCGATTATGGTCACTCTAAAATCAAAGTCTCCTTAATCACATAGATAGGTGACCTTGTATAAAAAGTATCATTCAGAAAAAATTCCTGAAAAAACGGTGTCTATTAATAGCAAAAGGATACAATTAAATCCAACTGAAGGATACAAATTACCCTCATTACCATAGAGAGAATAATTTGAAAATATAAAATGTATGACAACAGAAATTGCATAAAATATTGACCGAATGAAAAGAAAACATCAACCTAGACTATAAAAGCCACCAGCATATAACTTCTAAAACATTACAACGCATCCAACATACACAAAACCAAAGAGCGCGAAGCACATGCGTGTTCAAAGATCCGTAATCTTAGAAATACAAACCATAAGATTATGAGAATGTGGGCCATAATAGTTACATATTGCCATTGTAAAAACAAGGTGCATCTCTAAAACAATTACCCATCGAAACTATGGAAATTCTAAAAAACGCTGACACATGCGTGTTTAAGGAAACAAAAAACCAGAGGGGTGAAAAACTATAATGATATAAGAAAATTATACAATATATGAAATAAAAAGAAGTAGAGAAAACCGTTATAAAAATATCTTATAAAATAAACCTTAAAGGAACAGCAACAAAGATCAAGCCCATCCGCTGGAGCATTTACTAAAGTGCCTTAACCGATGCAAAGGCTGATAACAGTTAATACGAATTTTGCAAAAATTAAATACTATATAACCTCCAGAGACTGTTTCGAAAATCTATAAAAAGTAAATAGAAAGAATTGAATCATCATGATACCTAAACTGAAAGTCGCCAGAGGGACGGCTTCAAGAACGTTTCACAGACCAAAACCTCAAAGGCTCAAAAGAACGCTCACGCATGCTCGCTGATAAATAACCCGATAATATGCAAATTATGTAAGTGTAAATGATAAATAAACACGATTAAAACAGAATGTAAATAAATGGTATATACCCTCCAGGGATTGTTTGGAAGATCAAAAGGACGTGAATAAAAGAGGTTGAGGCATCATAGTACTTAAACTAAAGAAACCGCCAAAAAGGCGGCTTCAAAACCATATAGCACTTTCAAACCGCAAAAGCTTAAAAGAGCACTCACGCATGCGCATAATCAGCAACCAAGGGAATATAACTAATAAAAGTGGGAAAAAAGAAGGTGAACCAAAGTGAGACAACTTTAAAAATGCGAAATCAGTGTAAGAAAACGTTTTTTTTACACATGGAAATCCACCATAAGTGATAAAAAAGTTTTTGAAAACGTCCCAAACATTGAGAATGCATGTGCCAGAAACACTGATGATGCCTTATATAAACATGCTTATGCATGACAATGCCAATTGCTCAACAATGATTCCACACAAACGATAATATTACCAAGCAAAATCCATTGGATTCAATAAAAATGATGAACAGGATGGGATACAAAAAATTTGCACCAAGCTATGCTGGAAAAACAAAGAATAAAAAACAATTTGACCAACCATCAATTCTAAAAAGTAGTTACACCATGAAGTAAAATTATATGGGCATACATATCCATAACCAATTATAAAAAAGTATAAAGAAGGCAGGGGGGGGGAAACAGAACCGTACAACCAAGGACTATAAAAACCATGAAAAAAAAAGGGGAGTGTGGGGAAAAATTTTTTTTAAAACATTATTTAAACCATTTTTCCAAAAGGGACCCTCAAAGGAAAACAGACAGGTCTCTCTCTAAATTTAAACCACTTGGAGACATAGTGTCCATTAGAAAAATATATCTCTGCTCTAATCGTAGCATCGTCTTATCATTATCTCCACCCCTCCAATTGGGTATCACTTTCTTAATTACGAAGAACCGTAGATCCGATATCTTATGTTTGTTATCCAGCCAATGTTGAACTAATGGCTTATCCTCCAATTTCCGCCGAATGCAGCTTTTATGCTCCACTATTCTCACCCGTATGCTCCGCAGTGTCTTGCCGACGTATAGCTTCTTACATGGGCACATAATAATGTAAATAACGTAGACTCACAATTGAAGAAGTCATGAGATAATGATAAGACGATGCTACGATTAGAGCAGAGATATATTTTTCTAATGGACACTATGTCTCCAAGTGGTTTAAATTTAGAGAGAGACCTGTCTGTTTTCCTCTGGCGACTTTCAGTTTAGGTATCATGATGATTCAATTCTTTCTATTTACTTTTTATAGATTTTCGAAACAGTCTCTGGAGGTTATATAGTATTTAATTTTTGCAAAATTCGTATTAACTGTTATCAGCCTTTGCATCGGTTAAGGCACTTTAGTAAATCTCCAGCGGATGGGCTTGATCTTTGTTGCTGTTCATTTAAGGTTTATTTTATAAGATATTTTTATAACGGTTTTCTCTACTTCTTTTTATTTCATATATTGTATAATTTTCTTATCATTATAGTTTTTCACCCCTCCGGTTTTTTGTTTCCTTAAACATGCATGTGTCAGCGTTTTTTAGAATTTCCATAGTTTCGATGGGTAATTGTTTTAGAGATGCACCTTGTTTTTACAATGGCAATATGTAACTATTATGGCCCACATTCTCATAATCTTATGGTTTGTATTTCTTTAAGATTAGGGATGTTTGAACACGCATGTGCTTCGCGCTCTTTGGTTTTGTGTATGTTGGATGCGTTGTAATGTTTTAGAAGTTATATGCTGGTGGCTTTCATAGTCTAGGTTGATGTTTTCTTTTCATTCGGTCAATATTTTATGCAATTTCTGTTGTCATACATTTTATATTTTCAAATTATTCTCTCTATGGTAATGAGGGTAATTTGTATCCTTCAGTTGGATTTAATTGTATCCTTTTGCTATTAATAGACACCGTTTTTTCAGGACTTTTTTCTGAATGATACTTTTTATACAAGGTCACCTATCTATGTGATTAAGGAGACTTTGATTTTAGAGTGACCATAATCGGGTCCGTGGTTTATTGTTGCCTACGGCTCAGATGATATTTTTAATAATGGAGGTTTTTTTAGTCAGTTTTTGAATGTGTGTCACTAAATCATTATCAGGGTCCATTTTTTCCTCTGTAGTAGAGATAATGCGATGTTTATTTATAGGACGTTAGAAGTTTTTAACTAGATTGCCCACTCAATGCAACATTTTAACTCTTTTTCTGTTACAATGGATCGTTTTGTTGCAATGGATATTCTGCCTGATATTGACCATGATGTTTCTCTTCCCTTTTTAAACCCCGTTTTTTAAACTTTTACATTTATTTTTCAGAAGTGTATTACTCTTTGTATTAGTGGCTTCAGTCACATTTTATGTGTCTGTGAAGTTTTACGCTGCCACACACCGATCAGGTATAGTCCTCTCTTCTTTAGTACTCACTCCTGCTTCCAATTGTCCTCCTCATTCCCTTGGTCTCTCTTTTATTGTGTATAATTTAATAATTTATTCGTCACATCCTTATGTTTTCTTCTATATGTACTTTTTTATGCTTAATATTTGATTTTATGTGTGTCTATTCCTTTTAGTGCATTTTTAAAACGTTTTATTTAACTTATGATTTTCTTTGATACATTATGTTCATGGTATAGTGTAATTAAGTATTTATTGATGTGTTGATTCTTAACCTTTTAATGTTGACAACATGGTATCATGTTTTAGCCTTTTTCATACATTCTTGTGTTAATTTTTTATTATCATATTTATTTATATTATTATGTTTTTAAATGTTTTTTAGTGTGCCCCGACAACCCCTGACGAAGTATAATACTAAAACTAATACCCTAATACTAATACCCTAATACTGACTTTGTTACTACCAAAAGAGAACATATGATAAAACTTTAATGTATATATGTAAATAGTTTCAAATACTGTCAATACTACCTATACTACCTATATATGTAAATAGTTTCAAATATTGTCAATACTACCTATATATAGTACTGATTATTGTTCATCATACTTGATTTTAACTAATTGTATATAGTTTTGAATACTGTTCAATGTACCTGTTTTTCACAGCACTGTTTTATGTATTTCTTATTGTTCAATGTAAACCGCCACTGATCTTAGGAAATGGCGGTATATAAAAGATTTGCAAATAAATAAATAAAAAATAAAATAATACGAAACACGGTCCTGTGTTGGGTTTAGGCCACTTATTAAATATACAATAAAGGTGTTGTGTGTGAACCTGCCACTCTTTTGTTTTCTTGGTTTGTCCCTGCTGAGTGTGGCTGCTGCTCTTTCTTCTGTTGGCCCTCCTCCGAAGGAGGCCTTTACTGTTCTTGTTCCTCCGATGCTGGAACGGCTCCTCTTCCGGATGTGGGAGGCACCGGCCTCGGCGCCGGTTTTAAGCAAGTGGGTCGATTCCATTTATCGACTCCGGAAGAGCCCTGGTTTTCAAAAGGCACAGCTACCACACCATTCCATGGTCGTGGAATAGACCATGCATCGTCTCAAAAGTCAGAAGATGCACTCCGCGGTGCCCCCTGGCAGGGAGGACCGGAACCTGGATGGTTTTGGTAGAAAGTGCTTCCAGGGCTCGATGCTTGCTTGCCGTGTCCAGTCTTACCAGCTGTACATGGGCATGTACTTGCGAGACCTGGCCAAGGAACTGGCCAGGTTCTCTGCTGGTCTCTCCGGGGAACCCTTGCAGAGGTTCAAGTCCTTGTCCTCGGGGATACGGGAATGCTCTAAGTTTATGTCCCACGCTGCCTACGATGGCTTTGAGGCTTTGGCCCGTGTTGCGGCAGCCGGCATCGCGGCCCGACGCCAGGCGTGGTTGCAGTCATCGGACCTCGAGCCGTGGGTTCAGGACAAGTTGGTCGATGTCCCTTGCCGAGGTGAGAACCTTTTTGGCAAGCCCATGACCGAGAAGGCCGCACAGCTCGAAACCGAGCACCTCACAAGGACAAGGCTGTCCAGAAAGACTTCTGCCCCTTCTCAGAAGAAGGGCTCGGGTAAAAAGCCCTTTTACCCTCAGCTAGGGCACTGCCTACAAACAGTTCCCTCAGTACCAGGCCTCCCAAGCTCCCCCACAGGGTCAGCAGGCCAAGGGGCACGGGAATGGGCCCCGTAGGCAGAGAGCCTCCAGCTCCGGCTCCGGCTCCGGCTCCTGCTCCTGCTCCCACTCCCACTCAGCAGGCTGGGGGTTTTTGACTCCTTAGGCATAGCCTCTCCATCCCTGCTCTCCCAAACCTGCACAGGAGGTCGACTTACCCTGTTTGCCCACAGGTGGCCACTCATCACTGGGGACAGTTGGATGTTAAGCATCGTCCACAAGGGCTATATGCTACACTTCCAGCAGCTGCCTCCTCCATACTTCCCAGGGGAGCCTCCAAGGCCTCCCCTACACACAGATCTTCTCCTTCAGGAGCTCCAAGGTCTGTTGCGAGACAAGGCAGTGGAGCCTGTGCCTCCCCACCTCCAAGGTCAAGGGTTCTACTCCAGGTACTTTCTCGTACCAAAAAGAACCGGTGGCCTCCAGCCTATTCTCGACCTCAGAAATCTCAACAAGTTCCTAGAGAAAGAAAGAAAAATTCAAGATGCTTACTCTTGGAACACTTCTGCCCTTCCTCCAGCAGGGAGATTGGCTATGCTCCTTAGATTTAAAGGATGCGTACACTCACATCCTCGTTCATACAGACCACAGAAAGTACCTCGGGTTCATTGTAGGAGGAAACCATTATCAGTACAGAGTACTGCTTTTCGGCCTCACCTCCGCCCCCAGAGTCTTTTCCAAATGCCTGGCAGTGGTGGTGGCCTACCTGAGAAATCAGGGTATCTTTGTCTTCCCCTATCTGGATGACTGGCTCATCAGGGGTCAGACGTGCCAGGGGGTCAGACAAGCCACCCTCCGAACTATTGCTCTTCTTGAAAACCTGAGGTTTGTCATAAACTTCGCAAAGTCTACTTTGCTCCCCTCCCAGAACTTGGAGTTCATAGGAGCAAGGCTGGACTCTCTGCTGGCAAAGGCTTTCTTGCCAGAAGACAGAGCCCAAAGACTGATAAACTTGGCAAACCAGTTTCTCAGCAGGTCACTGGTCTCCGCCAGACTCTGCCTGAGGCTTCTTGGCCACATGGCTTTGACAGTGCATGTGACCCCCAATGCCCAGCTCCATATGAGGCCTGCACAGTGGTGCCTCAGAACTCAGTGGACACAGGCCACAGGGAGCCTCAGAGACAAAGTAAGGGTGTCCAGACCATTCCTGAACTCCCTCCGCTGGTGGCTGCACCCACCTTATGCTGACTGTTGCAATTCTATTACGGCTCTTCTATTTTCACCGGATTCAGCTAAGTAATGATATACGCTGCTTCCAAAGTGGTTTACTTTTAGTTTTTAAGTGAATAAAATGGACGGGCCACGATGGCTGGAGGCATGATCCTCTTTAGCTGGGTTGGCCTTTCCGACAAAAAATTTGTTACTTAAAGGGTTTTTGAAGACTGGGTTTTGGGCACCAGGGTTGTATCATTTTTTTAAATGCATCCATGGCCTTACTCCTCACAAGCTCTCTGGTTTTGTCCACCATTACACTGCATCACATGAGCTCTATTTATAACTTATAGAAACATGATAGCAGAAAAAGACAATATGGCCTATCTAGTCTGCCATTCCATATCAACTACTATAGTGCCTTTTTTCCCTTTAGAGATCTGTGTTTGTCCCATGCTTTCTTGAATTCAGATACTGTCCTCATCTCTACTACCTCTACTGGGAGACTCTTCCAAGCATCTACTACAATTTCTGTAAAGAAATATTTTCACATTATTCCTGAGTCTATCCCCTTTCACCTTCATCCTTTGTTCCCTCATTGCAGAGTTTTCTTTCAATTGAAAGAGGCTCTCCTCCTGTGCATTTATGCCATGGAGGTATTCAAACGTCTCTATCATATCTCCTCTATCCCGCCTTTCCTCTAAATTATACATATTGAGATCTTTAAGTCTGCCCCTATATGGTTTATAATGAAGGCCACTGAACATTTTGGTAGCCACCCTTTGCACAGACTCCATCCTGTTTATATCCTTTTGAAGATGTGGTCTCCAGAATTGCACACACTATTCCAGATGAGACTATAACCTCATTTTTTTTCTGCTGTCCATTCCTCTCTTTAAGCATTCTTCTGGCTTTCACCGTCACCTTTTGTACCTGTTCAGCCACTTTAAGTTCATCAGAAACAGTCATGCCCAGATTCCACTCTTCTTTCGTGGACAGAAGTAGTTCACCTCCTATACGTTATGGCTTCCTTGGATTTTTGCAGCCCAAATGCATGACCCTGCATTTTTTTAGCATTAAATCTCAGCTGCCAAATTCTCAACCATTCTTCAAGGTTAGCTAGATCCCTCCTCATGTTATTTACTTCCTGGGTGTCTGCTCTATTGCAGATTTTGGTATCATCTGCAAAGAGAAAAAGCTTACCCAATAGCTCTTCCACAATATCACTAACAAAAATGTTTAAAAGAATTGAACCAAGGAGAGATCCCTGTGGCACACCAGTGGTAACATCATTCTCCTCAGCGTGAGCTCCATTTACTGTAACCTTTGTCGCCTCCCACTCAACCATTTTCTAACCCAGTCAGTCACTTTAGGGTCCATCCCCAGGCTGCTCAATTTATAAGTCACCTGTGCAGAATGGTGTCAAAGGTTTTACTGAAATCTAAGTACACCACATCTAGGGTTCTCCCTTGGTCCAACTCTCTAGTCACCCAGTCAAAGAAATCAATAAGGTTTGTCTGACAAATTTTCTTCTAGTTAAACCCATGCTGCCTTGGATCCTGCAATCCACTGGACTCCAGAAACCTCACTATCCTCTGCTTTAGCAGCATTTCTGTTTACTCGCCATTTACTCACTGATTTTGATTAAATACTAATTGTTTTTACATATTAGCGGAAGTTTTCCCTTCACACCTCTCCTCTCTCTCTCTGATAGAACCTCACCCCGATACTCAGCCACCTCTTAGAAGATACTTTTATACCACGATTACTCCCAGGTACTCCTGGATCCCCCCCCCCTCCTCCTCCTCCTACCTTCTCTCCATCAATTATTTCTTCTATCCTCTGCTCACCTCTCGATCTTTCTTATGGCTCCACAACACTTTTTTTCTTCCTACTATTGACACTCACTAATCTTCTCCTCGCTTACCTTCAACTTCACCCTCGCCCCCTTATCATTACCACCCTCATTACTGCCCCATCTTGTCATCCACTCTTTCATCTGCTCTTGAGCTTCACCTTTTTATTCCTCTTTCTTCCTTCTCCTCCTTCCCTCTCCTTTCTCTCTCTTAAAGAAACCACCCTTGTTTCTGCCATACTGTCTCCTCTCTAGCCTGCGATCTTCTGCTCCTTCTTTCATCTGGTGATATTAGTCCCAATCCTGGCCCTCCTAGAAGTCTCACTCCATCACTATTCCTCATGCAACTACTCCAATCTCATTCATATCCCTCCTTTCCCCTCCTCTCACTTTCTCATGCTCTTTATGGAACACACGCTCCCTTCAATCTGTTCAAAGCTAATCTTCTGCCAGCTCAGATATGCTCATATAACCCCTCTTATCAAGGTACTTCATTGGCTCCCCTTTAGTTTCCATAACCAGTTCAAACTTCTCCTCCTGACCTATAAATGCATTCATTCTACTGCTTCTCACTACCTTAACTCTCATCTCTCCCTACACCCCTCCTTGTGAACTCTTCTCTTCTGGTGGATTACTTCTCTCTGTCCCCTTTTCTTCTATTGCCAACTTCAACTTTGTTCCTTTCACCTTACTGCTCCTTATGCCTGGAACAAATTACTTGAGTCTGTATGTCAGGCTTCATCTCTGGCCCTTTTCAAATCCATGCTAAAGCTCACCTCTTTGAAGCTGCTTTTAGATCCTGATCTGCTTTGTCTCCCTGTGTCTCCTTACCTTTTCCTAGTTGTATCCTTGTCTGTCTTGACTAGATTGTAAGCTCTGATGAGCAGGGATCATCTTTTATATGTATTTGTACAGCACTATGTACGCCTTGTAGCGCTATAGAAATGTTCAGTAGCAGTAGATCAGATGAACCAGCCTATAGTTCTCAACCTCATCCTTACTTCTGCTTTTGTGTAAAAGGGACTGTGTGCGCCTTTCTCCAGTCTTCTGGGACAACTCCTGACTCTAAAGAAGCATTGAAAAGGTCAGACAGTGGAACCACTAGAACTTCCCCAAGTTCCTTTAATACACTTGGATATACCCCCATCGGCCCCATCGCTTTGTCTACTTTTAGTTTAGCTAGTTCCTCACAAACACGCGGTCTTCTGAAAATCATTCAAAATCCCCTTCTCTTCTGTTCCTATTTGGGTGTCTTCTGAGGTCCTGCTCTTGGCCCTTCATCTGTGAACACAGAACAATATTTAAACAATTCTGCTTTATCCTCATCAAGTTTTATATATTCCTCCCCTTCACCCTTTGTCTCACAATACCACTTTTGCACTTCCTCCTCTTGCTAATTTATCTGAAAGCACTCACAAATAGGAGCAGAAGTGAAGGGTATCTTGAATGATTTTCAGAAAACTGTGTTCACTTCTGCTTCTATTTATGAGTGTTTTCTCATGTCCTTCTCCTGGCCCTTCATCTGTGAACACAGAACAAATATATTTGTTAAGCAATTCTGCTCTATCCTCATCAGCTTCTACATGTTCTTCTCCTTAAGTCTGACGATACCACTTTTGCACTCCCTCATCTCGTTAAAATCTGAAAAATGTCTTATCCCCCCATTTTACTGCATTGGTTATCTCCTCTTTTTGTATCTTTGCTTTCCTGACAACTTTCCTAGCTTCTCTAAGTTTTTTTCAGTATTAATGTTCGTCTTCCTCTCTCTGTGATCTCTTGTATTTTATGAAGGCCACCCTCTTTTTCTTCACCTTTTCAGCTATTTCTTTTGTGAACCATAGTGGCCTCCTTTTCTTTTCACAGTTATTTACCTTTCTAACAAAAAGGTTTGCTGCTTTTAAAATATCCTCTTTGATTTTACCTATTGCTTTTCTACATTCCCCCCCCCCCCCACACACCTATTCCCATTCCACTACTGACTCATTGAGGTATTGTCCCATCTTGGCAAAGTTAGTTTTCCTAAAGTCTAAGACTCTTGCTTTTGAATGGATTTTATCAGCCCTAGTCCTAATACTGAACTACACCATCTGGTGATCATTGGATGCAAGATGACTTCCCATTATAACATCAGAAACACTTTCCCCATTGGTAAGCACCAGGTTCAATATGGCCCCTTCATGTGTGGGTTCTATTACTAGTTGCCGGAATAGCTCTCCCTGTAGAGAATCTAGGATCTCCTTACTTTTAGATGATACAGCAGCAGGGATGTGCCAGTCAACATCCGGCACATTGAAGTCACCTATCAGTAGCACTTCCCCTTTCATGGCAATACTGCTTATGTCTTCAACTAAATCTCTGTCTACTTCTTCCTGTGAAGGTGACCTGTATATCACACCAATGCAAATGGATTTCCTGTTCCCTCTTTCTAGTTTAACCCACAGTGTCTACTTGCTCCCTTTTAACTGCTGTAATTCTATACCTTTAATATTTTTGTACATATAGTGCCACTCCTCCTCCTTCCTATCCTGTCCTTCCTGAAAAAGTATAGCTCGGTATAATTACATCCCACTCATGGTTATCCATTAGCCATTTCTCCATAACCAGCACAAAATCCAAGTCATCCTCATCCATTAAAGCCTCAACATCTGGGATCTTTTTTTTTTTCCATACTATGGGTATTTATGCATACCACTTTTCAGATGTTGGCTTTTTTTATCCATTTCTATAGATGTAACACAAGAAATGCCATACTGGCTCAGACTAAGATCCATCAAGCTCAGTAACCTGTTTGCAATAGTGGCCAAGCCAGGTCAGAAGTACCTATTGGGTTCCCCAAAAGGTATACAGATTCCACAATGCTTATCCTGGGGTAAGCAATGGATTTCCCTGGTCCTCTTTAATAATGGTTTATAGACTTCTCCTCCCCTGCCTAAACCTTTTTTTAAACCCAGCTACACTAGCAGCTTTTACCACATCCTCTGGTATTGAATTCCAGTTAGATTACATGTTGAGTGAAATAAATATTTTCTCTTAGTCTTAAATGGGTTACATAGAAGCTTCATTGTGTGTCCCCTAGTCTTCCTACTTTTAGATGGAGCAAACAGCCAATCCTTGTTTACCCGTTCCACTCTATTCATTAATTTATAGACCTCTATCATCTCTCTCCTCAGCTGGCTCTCTTCCAAGTTGAAGAGCCCTAGCCTTTTAAGCCTCTTCTCATAGGAGTATTCTTCCATCCCCTTTAGCGTTTTGGTGGCCTTCCTCTGTATCTTTTCTAATTCTGCTATACCCTTTTTAAGATATGGTGACCAGGACCGCACACAGTAGTCAAGGTGCGGTCGTGCCATGGAATGATACAGAGTCGTCATAATTTCCTTGGCTTTGTTCTCCATTCCTTTCCTTATGACTCCTAGCAATCTTTTTGCTGTCTTGGTCACTGCTGTCTATCTGAACAGAGGCAGAAGCTGTAATGGGGCCAACAGCTTGCTATACTATTAATGTAAGACAACAAGCTGGTGTGTAATATGGTAAGGAGGGGGGGGACCTATAAAACAGAAGAAAACAATCCTCAGGAAACAGGGTATTAAAGAGTTTTACAATTTCAAAATAAAAAAAAGACACTGAACAAAAGCACTGATGCTATTAGGTCCATCTCTAACCTTATAAGCAAAATCTTCTGAGACTTAGGGCTGTTCTTTGTTTTAGGGAAGCTACCTCAGTGAAGCACCTCCCCTCCCCCATACAGCGATTGACACATACTCAATTTTGCAGACAAATGTAAAGTAATAGTGATAGAGAGGAACAAAAGAGAAACAGGATGAGAGGACCAAGATCCTGCTGTTTCAGGGCTATAAGTTGAAGACACTTATTTAACCGCCTTCTCGAGTAATCAAAGCAGTCTACAGTGTAACATTACATTATAACATAAGACCTAGTTATATCGAACATAAGAGCCAATAATACTGCAGCAATGTGCATAGAAAATTGTTGTAGAAAGGAGGGAAGTTATCAAAATCCAAGGATAACAGTTGGGACAATGTTGAGGTACTTGTAAATAGATGATTGAGTTAACCTTTAGGATTAGTATAACTTCTATTCAAAGCAACCTATATACAATATTAATAGTGTATATACATGAGTGGTTTGGTGTATATACTTGAGTGGATTAATTGTTATATTTGGTATAGCTTATATACACAGCAACTTATATACAAAGTAAAAGTGTATTAAGTGGTTCATCTGATGACCATCCTCCTATATTCATAATTTATCAGGATTTGGTTATTTTGAAAAGAGATGCTATGTCAGTCTAAGTTGGATAAATGTTTTCATTCTCTTTAAAAGTGCCAAAATGCTCTATAAAGAGGTGTGATTTCAAGACCTTCCAGAAAGTGGACAAATCAGTGGTGGTAGTTAGCTTATAATCGCCATGTTCAAATCTGATCAAATTGAATTGCAGTATTTAAAGTACATAGATCAATTTGTGAATGGTCATATGGTCTATGTGTATATGAACCAAATGAATCTTTCTAAGATATAAAATATACCTTCCTTCTGTACTAAAGATGAAATATAAGGACCACAAGTGAAATGACAATTGATCATTAGTTGGAGAATGGTTTATAAGTGCACTCATTCTGCTGTTCCTCACCGCCTTTCTTCTCTTATCTCTCCCTACAACCTTCCTCAGGAACTCTGCTTTTCTGGCAGATCACTTCTGTCTGTACCCTTCTTTCTACTGCTAACTCCAGACTTCAATCCTTCCACCTTGCTGTCCCTTATGCCTGGAACAAACTATCTGAGTCTGTATATCAGACTTCATCTCTGGCCCTTTTCAAATCCAGGCTGAAAACTCAGCTCTTCGAGGCCGCTTTTGGATCCTGGTCCGCCTAGTCTCCTATGTATTTTCTTACCATTACCCTAGATATTTTGGTGTCCTCAGCTGTTGTGTTGTCTGTCTTGACTAGATTGTAAGTTCTGAGTAGGGACTGTCTTTTATACATGTGTCTCTACGGTGTTGGTAACGCCTTGTAGCGCTATGCAAATGATCAGTAGTAGTAAAATGGTCACAGAATCCTTTAACATAGACAAGGGTCCATCAATAGATTTTCCCAAGCACCATGGGACTTCTGATTTTGTGGTTTAAGCTTCAATATGTGTAAATCCAACCAGGAAGAAACTGTAGTTAGGCATTCATCTATTTTATTAGATCACTGTGCTTCCAAAGGATCCCTACAATATAAAAAGCTGAATATTGCAAGCACACATATAGAAGCAACTTCCAAATTTTTCACTAAGGTGGCAAGAAGGGTCAAAAAAGATGTTAAACAAAATAGGAGCTTTAATCGATCACTGTCAGAGTCCATAGAATGATAATCTTAGACAAGAAGGTCTGCTCTTGCTTATACTGTATGGATGGAGAGGGCATACTACCTGGGCATGAGGCAGGTGGGAAACGGGTCCCATACAGTGACTGCATGCATTTTAAATTTTACAAACAAAAATAAGCCAATGGAAATGCATAGCAGTAAAAGAGAAATGGAGTATGAAAGGACCACGATCCTTCTATTTTGGGATTATATTGTGAGAGTAGTGGAGCGTCAAAGAGCCATGGCACCCTTTGACACTGTTCCTCACAGGCGACTTATAAACAAACTGAGCACCCTAGGGATGGACCCTAAAGTTACTGCTTGGATTAGAAATTGGTTGGGTGGGAGGCGACAAAGAGTACAAGTAAATGGAGCTCACTCTGAGGAGAAGGATGTTACCAGTGGTGTGCCCCAGGGATCTGTCCTTGGTCCGATTCTTTTTAACATCTTTGTTAGTGATATAGCGGAAGGGCTGTCGGGTAAGGTTTGCCTCTTTGCGGATGATACCAAAATCTGCAATAGAGTAGACACCCAGGAAGGTGTAGATAACATGAGGAGGGATCTAGCTAAGCTTGAAGAATGGTCTAGAATTTGGCAGCTGGGATTTAATGTTAAAAAATGTAAGGTCATGCATTTGGGCTGCAGCAATCCAAGGGAGCAATACAGTATAGGAGGTGAAGTACTTTTGTCCACTAAAGAAGAGCGGGACCTAGGCGTGGTAGTGTCTGATGATCTTAAAGTAGCTAAACAGGTAGAAAAGGCGACGGCAAAAGCTAGAAGGATGCTTGGGTGCATACGGAGAGGAATGGCTAGCAGAAAAAAGGAGGTGATAATGCCTCTGTATAAGTCTTTGGTGCGACCTCATTTGGAGTATAGTGTGCAATTCTGGAGACCGCACCTTCAAAAGGATGTGAACAGGATGGAGTCTGTGCAGAGGGTGGCCACTAAAATGATTAGTGGGCTTCATTATAAAGCATATGAGGACAGACTTAAGGATCTTAATATGTACACCTTAGAGGAAAGGTGGGATAGAGGTGATATGATTGAGATGTTTAAATACCTCTGTGGCATAAATGTTCAGGGAGAGAGCCTCTTTCAATTGAAAGCAAGTTCTGCTACGAGGGGACATGGGATGAGGGTGAAGGGAGATAGATTCAGGAGTAATATGCGGAAATATTTCTTTACGGAAAGAGTAGTGGATCCGTGGAATAGTCTCCCAGTGGAGGTGGTAGAGATGAGGACAGTAACTGAATTCAAAAAAGCATGGGACCAACACAGAGGATCTCTAAAGGTAAAAAGTGGACTGTTGTAGTTGTTGATATGGAAGGATAGACTAGATAGGCCATGTTTCTACTGCACGGAGCACCATAAGAGGGGGGTTTGCTTTTCAGTGCAGTTTCTCACTTAGGTGAGACTTATTTTTCATAACAAAACTCCAACTTTCAAGATTCCTTGTCAGCATTAGATATACTTCCGAAGGAGTAAGCAGTGGGACAGTGATGACCTTGAAGTTGTGACAGTTTGAGTTTCTGCTTCTAGCTTTGGCAGTTACAAGACATGGCTTTAATGTTATTAAAAATATACACAGTGGCGGCAGAGGAGAGAATGCAGACTGCAATTGGAAAAGATGAGAACAACTAACAAAGTGGACTGGTTGGTGACAGTGAAAGTTAGGACGTTTATGGATTGCTGGTATGCTTGTGCTGGAATTGCACTATTGCAAAGTTCCCCCAAAGAGAGAAGAAACGCACAGCAAAGGGAGCATAGTCAAGGGTCTGCTACCCCGAGATGGATTATCCTCCTGGATTACAGTATTAGTCTCCATGAGTGCCAGCTTCCAGGATTAGGAGAGGGAGAAAAGATGGACAAGTGAGGGCACCATAAGAAATAATGGATGTATCTAATGCGAAGCAATGTAACATGTGCCATCGAGTCCGTGCTGACTCCTGATGACCCAGCCCCTGGATTTTCTCGGCAAGGTGCGACCGGAAGTAGATTGCCAGGCCTTTCTTCCACTCAGTGGGTTTACAGTCTCTGATGGGCTATTAGATTAAAAGGAAATAGAACTTGGAAAATTGCAGATGTGGTACTGTTTTTTTTTTAGAATATACAAGTCATCAGCTTGCCAATGATCCCACCAGATTCAAAGAAGAGCAGACTACTCCTTCATACGTCAAAACATTTAACTAAGAACATCTTTTTTCTCAACGTAAATACACATAAGGATGCATTGTTTAAACCCTCACTTGCAATTCAATTTTACAAGTTTCATCGTTTTGCATTGTCAAATCTGTTAAGTGGTTCTAACGCTGTTACTTCTCTACTAAATCCTGCATGTCTCTAAGGACTAGGTCTAAAATCGTTCCCCCCTCTGTTTCTAAAACATCTGTTCCATGAAGCAGTTATTTATTTCATCTAGAAACTTTGCCTCCCTAGTATGTCCTGAAGTGACATTTACCTAGGATTAAGGTAATTGAAATACCCCTTATTATATTGCCCAGTTTTGTTAACTTCCTAAATTTCTGTTAGCATTTCATCATCTGTTCATGTTCATTCTGGCAAGCAGACAGTAGTATACCCCCCACTGCTCAAAGCCCTACCAAGAGCTGTTCGAGCAGTGCAACAACACAGGGCTCCAAGTATGGCAGGGGCGTTGATGTCAGCACTTGGCTTCCAGGTATCCCATCAAGAGTGAGTTCCTGCGTGTGATAGGGGGCACCAACCTCTCAAGTCACATAGGGGACATTTCCAGCTTGGTACGGTTCTGCCACTGCTATTCACGTCTCAGTCTCACAAGGAATTTCAATTCATAAGGAGTCCGCAATGCCTTGTGTTTCCTGCAAAATCTTTTATCCTGTTTGACTCCTTGCCACTTTAACATGTAGCGCTAGCCATCTGCCCTATCATTGTGATATAATTTGCTAGGCAGACTGTAAATACAAAAACATACTTTGAAATGCCTGTATGCAAATGCTAAAAATCTAAAATAATAAGATGGGAGTTAGACTGTACAGCACTGAATGAAGAGGTAGCTGTAACTGGCATATCGGAGACCTGGTGGAAGGAGGATAACCAATGGACCCTGTCATACCGGGGAGTCAAGCAGGATAAAAATTCTGCAGGAAACAAAGGGGCATGTCTACTAAAGATTAACGAGCTTTAATGAAAGATAATGTATGTTAAGTGCTGCACGGCCCTTTTATTTCTGTGGGCCCAGGCAGCACTTAACGTACTCAAACTTTCATTAATGTGCATTAACCTTTAGTAAATGTGTCCCAAAATGCACTGTAGAATCTTTATGGATAAAAATTTCATGTGAGAAGAGGAAGAGAATAGTAGTGGGGGTGTACTCCCTTCTGCTTGGTCAGAATGAACAGATGATGACATTCTAACAAATTAGAGAAGCTTACAAAATTGATCGTTCTCTTGCACAACCTTAATATTAATGAAGAAGCAACAGTTCATACAGAACTAGGAGAAACAGAATGTTTTAAAATCAGCAAAGGTATACGACAAGGACCTTTGCGATGTTGATGATACCACATTACTGGCTGAAAGTGAAGATGATCTGAAGCATTTGTTTCTCAAGATCAAAGAACAGTCTTGAAACGGGCCTGCACCTTAATGTAAAGAAAACAAAGATCATGACAACTAGAAAAATCAATAAGTTCATCATTGATGGAGAAGAAATTTTAATAGTGGACAACTTGAACCTACTTGGATCAACTATCAATAAAGAAACAACAAGCAACTAAAAAAATCCAACTATGCATTGCTTTTGGCAGAATGACTATGAAGGCCCTAGACAGGATTCTCAAGAGCAGAGATGTTTCTCTCCATACAAATATTTGACTTGTTCAAGCCATGGTATTGTCAATAATGTCATATGGATGTGAAAGTTGGACAGTGAAAAAGATAGACAGGAAGAAAATTGATGCCTTTGAATTATGGTGCTTGCAACAAATACTGTGTATACCATGGACTGCCCAAAGAACAAATCAGTCAGTACTAGAGGAGATCAACCCTAAGCTTTCTTTAGATGTTCAGATGATAAGACTTTGACTTTCATACTTTGGACATATCATTAAAGAAAGACATCGTGCTTGGCAAGGTAGAAGGTCAACACAAAGGAGGAAGGCCAGCAATGAGATGGATTGATACAATAACAGCAGCTTTGGGTGTCACTCTGTCAACAATGAGCTGCCTGACTGATGACCAATCACAGTTTGACAACTATCTGGAGGGTTGCCATGAATCAACACCCACTCAACAGCACTTAACAATAACAACAACAAAACTGGCAACATAGTAATAATGGGTGATTTCAATTATGCCAGTATTGACTAGATAAATGTCATATAAGGACATGTTAGGAAGGTAACGTTTATATATGAAATAACTGACTGCTTCATGGAGCAGCTTGTCCAGGAACAGAAACAAGGTAGAGCTATTTTAGACCTAATATTTATTGGAACACAGGATCTGGTGCGAGATGTAATGGTGTTAGAGCCACTTGGCAACAGTGATCCTAACGTGATCATATTTAATTTAATAAAGAAAGGAGGACAGCAAGGAAATTTACTGCACTAGCATTTTACCTTCAAAAGGGAGATTGATAAAATGAGGGAAATGGTTAGAAAAAAGAAACTAAAAGAAGCAGCTGCAAAGGTCAAGAGTTTTCATCAGGCCTTGACATTGTTTAAAAATACAATCATCGAAGCCCAGACCACATGTATTTCAGGCTTTAAAAAAGGTCAAAGGAAAGTCAAAGACTGTTGGTTTGGTTTAAAGGTGAGGTGAAGGAGCCTGTTAAAACCAAAAAACAGCTTTCAAAAAATGGAAAAAGGATCCAAATGAAGAAAATAGAAAACATAAGCACTGGCAAGTTAGATGCAAAGCATTGATAGTTAGACAGAGAGACACATAAGTGCCAATCAGTTTGAGAATTGAGACCTTTAGGATGTACAATATCTAAACAAAAAATCAATTTTTGCTCCCTAAAGAGCAAGGGGTGTTTTATTTTGAAGCCTTGGATACTTGAATGTGTTATGGTAACTGCTTCAGCTAAGTTTTTGGATGACATGTTTTAGAGCAGAGCACTGTTAACTTTAAAAATATTTAATTTTGAACACATGTTGAAAATTGATAAATGTGAAAATATCTTTACAAATGTTTATATAGAAGAGGAAGTTTTTTTGGCTGTTGATGTGATGGATGATGGCATAGTTATGTTTTGCTATACCTGCCTGATCCGTGTATTCTAAAGCCTTTTTCTCTTCTTGTTAATACCTGTGATAGGGCTGTTTACTGATACTGGATGTTGATACCTAGCCTAATCTGTATTTTTAGTAGAGTGATTTTTTTTGTTTTTTTTTAACCTAGTTCTTTTCACTCTGGAAATGACTATTTTTCTGACTGTCATTACAATGGAAGGGCTAATGGTGTGACATAAACCATTGAGGCCATGAGGCCCAGCAGGCAGAGGATGCGGTGAGCCGGCACCTCTCCTGCCAGTTGTATGAAGTGGTCTGCCCTTTCTCTTGGGAGGATGGCCTTGACCTGTAATGCGTCCAACTGAGTCCCTATGAACTCCAGACTTTGGGCTGGAGAGAGATGAGATTTGGGGTAGTTGATGACGAAATCCAAGTGCTACAGTAGGAGGGTTGCTTGCTCTGTGGCCTGACTGACCTCTGAGGCCATACTACCACTAATTAGCCAGTCGTCCAGGTAGGGGAAGACAAAAGCCCCTTTTAGACGCAGGTGGGCGGCTACCACTGCCATGTCATCTGGAGGAGAATGGCACTGGGAGAGACTGATCTGAGATGATGTCTCAGTGCCATCTGGTTTCTGAGGAGGTCTCATCTGTCTCCCACTTGGAGTAGAGGGGGGATGATGAATCCGAGGCCCTGTGACTCTTTGCCTCGAGGCCCACACCGAAGATCTGGGGGCCTCCCGAGGACCTGGGATCTGAGTCTCGGAAACTGGCTGGGAGGACCAGATAACAGAGGAATGGGCTCAGGACTTCAACCAGGGCTGAGGACTTCCCCCAAGACCGATGGCGCTCAGAGCTCAGCTCCACGACTGTTGACTCCCTCGCATTTGGGAGGGCAGTCAGGGCAGATGATGTGGACAAACCAGTCGTCATTGCCTGCTGCATGGCCAGGATAGCAGTGATGTTCTGTTATATGGCTGCCATTCTGGATTCCAAGCCAGAAAGCTCCTCAGCTTTCGGCACAGGCACCGAGGATCTCAGGCCCAGCGCCAGCACTCTCGCAAGTGCATCCTCAATGAGTACTACGGTCTCGAGGAATCTTGCATGGTCTCTGCTGGCCGAGGAATCCTTTATGAGGACTTTGGTGGGACGCTTCTTGGAATTGCCCAAGTTCCTCCGCGTGGTCTTACTGGGTTTCTCCAGTGGAACCTCGATGGACTTCAAGGATAAAGCGGTATAAAAGACCTGTTAAGTAAATAAAATTTAAAAAAATATTCTTCTTTCGCTTGGGGTCTGAGCTCTTCTCAGAGGAGCCATTGTCATGGGACTCGGAGGATCCTCGGGCCTCATGGGAAGTACCAGGCTTGGAGCTCGGCGTCAGGGAGGCCGGTGCCATGTTGGACTTTGGAAACAGTTTCTCCTGCAGCTCCAACCTCTTTTTATTGGTTTTAGGCATCATGGCCTGGCATAGATCAGAGGAGGTGCTGTCATGGTCTGGTCCCAGGCAGTGTGATCAGCAGTCATGGGTGTCAGTGACTGACAGGGTTTGACTGCAGCAGTCACACTTTTTGAACCCACTGGGGAATATGGTTGGAAAACAACTGGCCAGGATCGACAACCCCCGGGAGAAATAGGGGGCGAATGCTGGTCGAGGCAAGCCTTGATCAAAAAAAGAGGAAAGAGAGCTGAGAACAGCACCTGGCCTGGTGCCAACTCGAGGCGGGAAGAGGAACCGGTACACAAACCGGAAAAGCTAATTTTTAAGGTTATAGCAAAGATTTTTTCCAGGAAAACTGGACAGATGTCCGGTGGGCTCCATGGAAAAAAGGAGACTGAGCAGGATGGGAAGGGAACCACACATGCTTGTAGCATGTCCCAAAGGCTTTCTATGAAAGCTGGGGAAATAATCCACGCGGGTTCTGTCAGTGCCAACATCACCCATATGTGAGGACTGACTTCCTGCTTGTTCCTGGAGAATCCTCAAAACCTGACTGCCTATTTGTGTTTCCAGGAGAGGAATGAGAACCACTGCCCTAATCTAATATGTTACAAGTTAATAATCTACCGGACTTTAAAAGACTAGGGAGGAATTTCTATTTATCGATCAGTAGGAACTGTGATCTAATGAGAATAAATGATAATTAGTAATCCAGAGGTTCTCAACCCAGTCCTTGGGACACCCCTAGTCAGGTTTTCAATATCTCCTTCATAGTGAACATGTATGAGAGATTTACCTTCACTCCATTGCTTTGTATGTAAATCTAATGCATAATTACTGTGAATATCCTAAAAATCCAGCAAGCTGGGTGTGTCCCATGGATTGGTGTGGTCTGTGAAAACTTATTAAAACTGCTGAAAAATGAGTAACTAATGTTTCTTTCTTAAAACTAAATAAACTTCTTATTGGAATAAAACAGTGGATACAAAGATTGCTTAATATGGAACTTTGTGACAATGGCTGCACAGTAACAGCTGAAATGATACTTTGCATTGTTTTCTATCAATGCACATATACAAAGGCTGTTCTCTACTCCTCATAGAGTGACGCAGGTAATTGTCAGCCATATGAAATTAATACAGGAAATGTTATTCATCAGATATAAAGGTAGCTGTCTCATAACGCCTTAGAGCTACCCATACTGCCCACTCAGTGCTAACCCCTTTGGCCACATAGAGCAGTGGTTCTCAACCCAATCCTCTGGGACTCCCAGGCCAGTCTGGTTTTCAGGATATCCACAATGAATATGCATGAGAGAGATCTGCATGCACTGCTTCCATTGTATGCAGATCTATCTCATGCATATTCATTGTGGATATCCTGAAAATCTGAATGGCTTGGGGTCCCAGAGGACTGGGTTGAGAACCACTGCCATAGAGATTCCTGCTCAGCCTCACCTATATCCCTACAATGGCATTCACTCACTTCTAACTGGGCTCTTGCTTGTCTCTGGACAACTCTCCAACCTTGCAAGCTACTCCCTGATGGGTTTTTAGAGATACTAAAACTCTTGCAAAATCTAGGGTTCGCACATTTCCTAGAAATTCACTTTACAGACCAAATACAAAAAAAAAAATGTTGGGCTCGCTGACCAGTCATGGCCACAGAGCTGATATACTGAAAAGTTTATTAACAAAGGTTGGAAACAGTGAACAAGAAAATTAAGATTTAATTCTGCTACCAACCAACAGGCAAAATAATGATTTATTTATATTACTTAAATGTATAAATTACTTGCTCTCCAGAAAAACTCAAGCGAATGTACAGCATAAAATATAAATAAAATCAGTAAATCCAAAATTCTAATGTATACACTCATACAGGTCTCACTTTCTAGGCAGGTTTCACTGTACTTTGGTCAGCCTTGCACAGGTTTGCATCCAAGCTGAAACTGGAGGATTCTAGTGAATTCTGGGCTAGGTCCCTCTAGAGCTGGTACTGTACAACCAATGATAACCTAGAGCACTGACTTCCTGACCAATCACAATACAGAATGCTGCAACCTTAACTCTCAAAGGGAAATGGAAATGATGCTGTCCTAGTCTCACTTGAGTTAGTGTTGCAAGGTTTAGAACAACCCTTGTGGGGTCGCCTAAGCCATCTGCCTATCAGTTCAAGGATTGAAAGGAAAAGGAAATCAGCACATATAAAACTCCTGTTTCTCCAGAAACAAGCAGAAAGTCAGCCCTCTCATATGGGTGATGCCGGCGCCGATGGAGCTTGCATGGATCCACTCCCCAGCTTTCAAAGAAAGCTTTTGGGAGATACACCGCGCATGTGTGGTCACCTTCCCACTCTAAGCTGCCATCTTGTCTCAGTCTGTTTTTTTCCACAGAACCCTACAGACACTTGTCTGTGCACCTCGGTAAAAAGTAAGATTTTCAACCCTTGTATCAGTCATTTTTTTCCATTTGAGTGCTCGATTCAATCACTTTTCTAACCAGAGTCTCTGCCTCAGCGTCCATTTTTTCGCTCAGGTATTTTTTTCTTTTCCTTTTTCTCTTTTGGTGTGCGGGATTTTTTTCTCATGGCCTAGCTGGTCGAGACATCCGAGTTGGACCTTGCGGGCCTCGTTTTCCCTGCTATGGCCTCGACCAGCAGTTTTAAGCAGTGTGCTAAGTGCAATTGCACTATGTCCTGCACGGACCACCACAGCACCTGCATCAAATGCTTCGGGGCAGACCATGACGGGTCCTCCTGTCTGCTTTGCCTCCTCATGTCGACCAAGACTGGAGGGAGTGTGAAAGGCAGCAATGGGAGCTGTTTGGCAAAGCTGGCTCTGGTTTGGCATTGGAGGTGGAATCCCTTCCATTGCTACCAGCGCCGAGCAATGCGTCCCCACGTGCCCAGGCTCAATCAGAGCCCAGGGTGCATCGGGTACCGGAGTCTTCCTCGGAGGACCTCCTGGCATCGAGTGCACCCTCGAGACCGGCACCGAGGACCGACCCAACATCGATAGGCAAGTCCTCCTCAACTCAGCCACGGAGCCTTCGGTGCAGCTCAGGGACAATAGTTGGGAACAGCCGTCAAAGCATCCCCAGAGAGATGGGTCCCCTGTGGCCTTGAAGAAGCAGTGGCCCGACTCCATCACCATCAGGGACTCCCTGATCAGGGAGTCGGATCTGGGCCCAATGCTGTCGAGGCCCAGTCCAGCAGCAGAGCCCTCTGGAATAGAGGCTTGCATGGCTGTACTTGAGAGTAGCTTCACTGAGTTTCTCGAGTCACAGCGGGGCCCGACTCCCGTTCTCTCTGACTTGGTGATGATTGTGAACCATCAGCTTGATTCCCAGTATCAAGTCAGCATGAGCTTGGGGTTTCAAAAGGCACAGCTCCCACACAATTCCATGGTGGTGAAGTCTGTTATACATTGGATTAAGAGCCAGAAGATGCGCTCCTTGGTGCCCCCTGGCAGGGAGCCCCATACCATGAATGAGTTTGGTAGAAAGTGCTTCCAGGGCTCCATGCTCACAGCCCAGATCCTGGTCTACCAGCTGTACATGGGCATGTACTTGAAGGACCTGGCAAAGGAGCTTGACAGGTTCTTGGCTGGTCAATCAGGAGAGCCCCTTGGACACTTTCGGACCCTGGTTTCCTCAGTCAAGGAATGCTCCAAATTTCAGACTCGGGCAGCCTTCAATGGCTTCAAGTCAGTGGCTCATGTGGCTGCGGTGGACATTAGTGCCTGCCGCCTTGCCTGGCTGCAGTCCTCTGACTTGGAGCAGTGGGTTCAGGACAAATTATCTGACATCCCCTGCTGAGGAGATAACCTCTTTGGAAAACCCATGACTGAGAAGGCTGACGAGTTGAAGGAATTCATGACAAGGACCAGATTATCCAAGAAAGTGTCAGATCCTTCCCGCAGGAAGGCTTTGGGTAAAAAGCCCTTCTACCCAAATACTAAGAAGACTTACAGAAACTACCCTAAGGCAGCAGGCCAAAGGCCAAGGGTATGGCCCCCGTAAGCCCAAAGCTCCCAAGCCTCAAACAGTGGCTTAGCCACAACCTGGGGGGAGCTTTTGACTCCTTGGGCATAGCCTCCCTCCCTCAGGAGGGCACAGGCCTTAGGGTTCACAGGGGGAAAGACTCATGCACTTCACACTCAGGTGGCCCATGATAACCACGGATGCCTGGGTGCTGCAAGTGGTCACAAAAGGTTATCTCCTGCATTTTTATGAGCTGCCTCTCCCCCCCCCCCCCCTCACAGGGGAAATACCAATTGACACCTTGCACAGGGAGCTCCTCTTGAGAGAGCTTGAGTTATTACTCCAAGATCAGGCAGTCAAACCCGTCCCCCCCCCCCAATCTGCAGGGATGGGGCTTCAACTCCCGCTACTTCCTGGTCCCCAAGAAGACAGGAGGCTTCCAGTCCATCCTGGACCTTTGGGACCTCAACAGCTTCCTGGTCAAGGAAAAATTCAAAATGGTATCCCTTGGAACCTTGCTGCCTTACCTCCTGCAGGGAGATTGGCTATGCTCCTTGGATCTCAAAGATGCCTTTACCCACATCCTGATCCACCCAAGGCACTGTCAGTACTTCCACTTCATCATGAGAGGCCAGCACTACCAGTACAGGGTGCTACCCTTTGGCCTCGCCTCCACTCCGTGAGTCTTCACAAATTGCCTAACAGTCTCAGCCCCCCGGCTCAGAGTCCTTGGGGTCTTTGTGTTCCCTTACTTGGATGACTGGCTTGTACAGACCAGCACTCCGGGCAAGATGCGCATTGCCACTCAGCGCACATTTGGGGCTGCTGCAGCATCTAGGGTTCATGGTGAACTTCTTCAAATCCCACCTCATACCAAGTCAATGCATGGAGTTCATCAGAGTCCTGCTTGACTCCACTCAGGAACAGGCATTCCTGCCCAGAAAATGGGCCCATCGCCTTGCTGCCCTGAGGAGGGAGGTGCAGGGTGCAGCTCCGTGTCGGCCCGACAGATGTTCCACCTCTTGGGTCACATGACATCCACCATCCATGTGACTCCTGTTGCCTACCTATGCATCAGTGGGCACAGGCAATGGGACACCTGGAAGACTGTATACAGGTCACTCCCGCCTTGGCATTCTCCTTGACTTGTGGCAGGACTAGCGCAACCTGAGGACTGGCCTGTCATTCCAGGCCCTGCCAACCTGTATTCATGACAGATGCATCCAAGTTGGGCTGGGGGGCCCATTGCAACCATCTCCAAATGCAGGGACAGTGGTTGCCAGAGGAGAGTGCCTTGCAGATCAACCTGCTCAAGCTTTGAGCAGTCTACCATGCCCTACGGATCTTTGGGGACCATTTGAAAGGGGGTTGTCCAGGTTCAGACAGATAACCAGGTAGCAATGTTCTATATCAACAAGCAGGGAGGGGGACCACCTCTGCTGGGAAGCGGTGCACCTTTGGAACTTTGCAGCTGCCAAGAACCTCTCCTTCAGAGCGGTGAATCTGCCAGGCCAGGACAATGTACTCACAAAAACAAATGGTCACTGAACGATATAGATCTCTCAAAAAACACAAACAGTTATCGTTCGATTTTAACTATGCAGACAAACTCAGTAACAGCAAAGAGGTCTCAGTATAAAATAACACTACTGCAGCTAGGTATCACACCCAAATGGCAGTATAAGTGTTGTATCACATCAATGACCACTGGCTATCACTATAAAAATGTATTTTGAACCCGAAGACATCAAGCAATCAATCCTTATATGCAAAATGTAATATACTCAGCTTCTGTATAGGACTGAGTGAAGTCTTTCCAAGTGCTTTAGATCCCAACGTGCAGTCCCGGTACCAGCCAGACGTTTCAAGCCATTTCATCAGGGGACCGATAAACAACTAAACAAAACCAGCAAAACACCAAAATAAATCACTCGTACAATCTACTCTACATAGCATTCCTTACTACTTTTTAAAAAAACTTTAGTATCACAAACCAGGACCATAACACTATCTTACCAAAATGATGCTGCACGCGTCCACTCACTATTGTCTACTGGCTGTCAAACGATTTCCCGCCAGCAAAAAATCGCTGCGCATGCGTAAAAGGCCGACAAACAGCCTTTTAAATGTATCCATTCCTCCAGCAACCAATCAGTCCCATCGTTTATTACTAAACCTCTTATAATGCGAAAGTAGTTTTTTTATACTTAAACACATGCCAACCATTCAATTTGTCCATTTAAACCCGATGGAACCAATGTGTTCAGATGGAAAATCAACCGCTGCTCACGCTTAATCAGTGTTTGGTCCAGTGACTTACCCTGGCTACCCACTTTTATTTGCTCCAAACAGACACAACGCAAATCTTCAAAGGTATGATCCCGATCAATACAATGTTGGACCATAGGGGCCTCTATACATTTCCGATGTAAACGACTACGGTGCTCTCTCATGCGCACACGGAAAGAACGAATGGTTTTTCCGATATAGCACAGACCACATGGACACATCACTGCGTAAACCACATTTTTAGATTCACACGTAGTCCGGCAGCGAATCTGCACTGAAACCCCCTGGTAGGAAAAAACCGCACAGTGCAGCGTAATGGCACAAATATCACATGCTCCACACGCCGAATGACCCACTTCCCGAAAAGTTTGATCCCCCTCTATATTCAATGGTATTATTGCTGGACTAAGTAAATCCTTTAGATTGCGATCTCTTTGCCAAACACACCTAATCTTCCTATCACCTAAACCTGGTACTGTTGCTAAAACATTACTGTGTTTACACAAAATCTTCTGTACATCTCGACTCAAAGGAGAGTATTTGGTGATAAAATTAACTGAAATGTCAGTGGCTTCCTTCTGGCTAGTAGACCTATTCCCTCCCAACAATGCTGAGCAAGGATTATATAATGCTCTAATATAAGCTCTATGGACAACTTTTTTTGGATATCCCCGTTGCACAAAATTAGACTGTAAAACTCGAGCTTTACATTTAAAATCTGCTTCATTCGAGCAATTCCGTCGAAACCGCAAAAATTGAGAAAATGGGAGCCCTGTCTTCAGACTCGGAGGGTGCACACTGTCAAATGTCAAATGTCAAATAGGTAACCCTATCTGTCGGCTTTTTATAAACTGTGGTGACCCAACCCTCTGGTGACCTCCGCACACTGACATCCAGATAATTTTTAAATGTCAGGATTGTAAACAAAAGTAAACTTTATATTAGGGTCACAAGTGTTTAACCAACCCAGAAATTCCTCCAATAATTGCGCTGTACCCCTCCAAAGGAGAAAGAAATCATCTATAAACCGTTTCCATAGCGCAATATGGGAAGAATATCTGGATGTGTCCACCCACTGTTCTTCAAAAAACCCCATATAAAAATTAGCTATGGACGGAGCACAAGTCGCACCCATAGCCACTCCTGACTTTTATAGGTATAAGGTATCCTGAAACACAAAATAATGATGACAGATGGCCAACCTAGCTATTTTAAGAAGGAAAGCTTTTCTGACTTCGGACATATCATTGCGTTCACTAAGGACTTTGTCCACTACCGCTACAGCCGCCCCCTGCGGTATGTTTGTATATAGAGAAACAACGTCCAAAGAGACAAGCAAAATATTAGGCTGAGCAGCTAGCAAATGATGTTTTTCAAGAATATTCAAAAAATGCGTAGTGTCTCGCAAAAACAAGGGTATCGAGGGTAACAAAGGTTTTACAGTCTAATTTTGTGCAACGGGGATATCCAAAAAAAGTTGTCCATAGAGCTTATATTAGAGCATTATATAATCCTCGCTCAGCATTGTTGGGAGGGAATAGGTCTACTAGCCAGAAGGAAGCCACTGACATTTCGGTTAATTTTATCACCAAATACTCTCCTTTGAGTCGAGATGTACAGAAGATTTTGTGTAAACACAGTAATGTTTTAGCAACAGTACCAGGTTTAGGTGATAGGAAGATTAGGTGTGTTTGGCAAAGAGATCGCAATCTAAAGGATTTACTTAGTCCAGCAATAATACCATTGAATATAGAGGGGGATCAAACTTTTCGGGAAGTGGGCCATTCGGCGTGTGGAGCATGTGATATTTGTGCCATTACGCTGCACTGTGCGTTTTTTCCCTACAAGGGGGTTTCGGTGCGGATTCGCTGCCGGACTACGTGTGAATCTAAAAATGTGGTTTACGCAGTGATGTGTCCGTGTGGTCTGTGCTATATCGGAAAAACCATTTGTTCTTTCCGTGTGCGCATGAGAGAGCACCGTAGTCGTTTACATCGGAAATGTATAGAGGCCCCTATGGTCCAACATTGTATTGATCGGGATCATACCTTTGAAGATTTGCGTTGTGTCTGTTTGGAGCAAATAAAAGGGGGTAGCCAGGGTAAGTCACTGGACCAAACATTGATTAAGCGTGAGCAGCGGTTGATTTTCCATCTGAACACATTGGTTCCATCGGGTTTAAATGGACAAATTGAATGGTTGGCATGTGTTTAAGTATAAAAAAACTACTTTCGCATTATAAGAGGTTTAGTAATAAACGATGGGACTGATTGGTTGCTGGAGGAATGGATACGTTTAAAAGGCTGTTTGTCGGCCTTTTACGCATGCGCGGCGTTTTTTGCTGGCGGGAAATCGTTTGACAGCCAGTAGACAATAGTGAGTGGATGCAGGCAGCATCATTTTGGTAAGATAGTGTTATGGTCCTGGTTTGTGATACTAAAGTTTTTTTTAAAAAGTAGTCAGGAATGCTATGTAGAGTAGATTGTACGAGTGATTTATTTTGGTGTTTTGCTGGTTTTGTTTAGTTGTTTATCGGTCCCCTGATGAAATGGCTTGAAACGTCTGGCTGGTACCGGGACTGCACGTTGGGATCTAAAGCACTTGGAAAGACTTCACTCAGTCCTATACAGAAGCTGAGTATATTACATTTTGCATATAAGGATTGATTGCTTGATGTCTTCGGGTTCAAAATACATTTTTATAGTGATAGCCAGTGGTCATTGATGTGATACAACACTTATACTGCCATTTGGGTGTGATACCTAGCTGCAGTAGTGTTATTTTATACTGAGACCTCTTTGGCTGTTACTGAGTTTGTCTGCATAGTTAAAATCGAACGATAACTGTTTGTGTTTTTTCAGGACAATGTACTGGCAGACTGTCTGAGCCTCATTCTCCAGCCCCACGAAAGAAAGCTGAATCTGTCCGCCTGATAATCTTTCGATGGTGGGGAACCCTGGAGATAGACCTCTTTGCCAGCCTGGAGAATGTGCAGCTCCCAAGGTTCTGCTCCAGGAGGCCGGGCTGGGGACAGAAGGCAGCGGATGCTTTTCTCCTCCCGTGGTCCAAGAGGTTTCTGTATGCCTTCCTGCCGATTCATCTGTGCTGCGGGCACTGCTAAAAATTCAAGCAGAAGTGGGCACTGTCCTCTTCATTGCGCCTCGTTGATTGCAGCTGCCCTGGTTCCCCCTGCTGCTGCAGCTGTCGTGGGAGACCCCTTGGTCGCTGGGGTGTGTGCCGAACCTGACCTCGCAAGAGGGTGGCATGCTGTGCCACCCCAACCTTCTGTCCCTGTCACTGACAACCTGGTTGCTGAGAGAATAGCCACCACCAAGGCCTGGTCTGGGATGGAACCAGGCTGCTGGCATTATCCTTCAAAAAGGAGATAGAGCAGCTTTTAAACTAGATAATAGGGGAGAGCTGACAGTCGCCCAAGAGTGCATGGTTCGGAACAATGTATCCTTGAAGGATACTACCAAAAAAATGAAGTTAGGGCACATCAGCAGAGAAGTTCCAAGAAAGACAAAGGTAGCCCAAATGCCCTTGAGTACAGAGCAGACAGAGCTTAAAAATTCCAAATTACCCCTGCCTGCCAATAACCAGATTAATATGAATAAAATACAGTCTCTAAAATGCTTGTATGCAAATGCTAGAAGTCTAAAAAATAAGATGGGAGAGTTAGAATATATAGCACTAAATGAGACGTTAGATATGATTCATATCTCAGAGACATGGAGTAAGGAGGACAACAAGTGGGATACTGTGATAACTGCGTAGAAAGGATATATCTAGGGGAATGGTAAGAAAACACATAGGAAACTAGGAAGATCAGGATCCAAAAGCAGCCTTGAAGAGGTGAGTTTTTAGTCTGAATTTAAAAAGGGCCAGAGATGAAGCCTGCTGCACTAATGCAGGTAGTTTGTTCCAGGCATAAGGAGCAACAAGGAGAAAGGATCAAAGTATGGAGTTGGCAGTAGAAGAGAAGGGCACAGATAGAAGCGGAGTTCCTGAAGAGGGGTGTAAAGAGATAAGAGAGGAAAGGTAATAAGGAGCTGCAGAATGAGTGCACTTATAGGTCAGTGGGAGAAGTTTGAACTGGATGGGAGAGTTAGAATATATAGCACTAAATGAGAGGTTACATATGATTGGTATCTCAGAGAGACATGGTGGAAGGAGGACAACCAGTGGGACACTGTGATACCTGGGTACAAACTATATTGCAATGATAGAGCTGATCAAATTGGTGGAGGGGTTGCGCTCTGTGTTAGAGAGGGCATTGAGTCACAAAGGATTAAAGTTTTGCAGAAAACAAAATTTGCTGCAGAATCTCTATGGATTGAAATTCCATGTAAAAAGGGGAAGGCGATGGCAGTGGGGGTGTACTATTGACTGCCTGGCCAGAATGAACAAATGGATGATGAAATGCTCAAAGAAATCAGGGAAGCTAATAAAAGTTACAGCACAGTAATAATAATGGGCGATTTCAATTACCCTGGTATTGACTGGGTCAGTGTCATGGCAGGACATGCTAGGGAGATAAAGTTTCTAGATGAAATAAATGACTGCTTCTTGGAGCAGCTGGTTCATGAACTGACCAGAGGGGAAGCCATATTAGACCTAGTCCTTAGTGGAACACCAGATCTAGTGCAAGAGATAAGGGTGTTGGGGCCACTTGACAATAGTGATCATAGCATGATCGCGTTTGATTCAATTAATGGAGGAAGGATGATAAGGAAATCCACAGTACTACCTTTTAACTTTCGAAAGGGAGACTATGATAAAATGAGGAAAATAGTTAAGAAAAAATTAAAAGGAGCAGTTGCAAAGGTTAAAGGCCTACATCAAGCTTGGGTGTTGTTTAAAAATTACTGTCTTGGAAGCCCAGACCAGCTGTATTCCATGCTTTAAGAAAAGTGGAAGGAAGTTCAAAAAACTGCCAGCATTGTTTAAAGACGAGGTCAGAAAGGTGGCTGTTGCTAAAAAAAAAAAAAAAGCATCTTTTAGGAAATGGAAAAAAGAGCCAAATGATGAAAACTGGAAATAGCACAAGCACTGGCAAGTTAAATGCAAGGCATTGATAAAGCAGGCAAAGAGAGAATTTGAGAAGAAGCTTGCTGTGGAAGCAAAAACATGTAATAAAGACTTTTTCAAGTACATTCGTAGCAAAACACCTGTTAGAGAGTCAATTGGACCATTAGATGATAGAGGGGTAAGAGGGGCACTAAGAGGGGAGACTGAATGAATTCTTTGCTTCAGTCTTTACTGACTAAGATGTAGGGATGTTACCCATGACTGAAGTGGTATTTAAAGGTGATACTGCGGAGGAATTGAAAGAAATATCGATACACCGGGAAGATGTATTACAACTATTTGATAAACTGAAGAGTAGCAAATCACCTGGACCGGATGGTATACATCCAAGGGTGTTGCAAGAACTGAAATATGAGATTGCAGACCTCCTATTAGTAATCTGTGAACTATCATTAAAAATTATCTGTAATACTTGAAGAATGGAGGATGGCCAATGTAATGCCAATTTTTAAAAAGGGTTCATGGGGTGATCCGGGAAACTACAGACCGGTGAGCCTGACGTCAGTACCAGAAAAAATGGTAGAAACCATAATAAAGAACAAAATTACTGAACATGAAGTCATGGCTTAATGGGAGACAGCCACCATGGCTTTAGACAAGGAAGATCTTGTTTTACTAATCTGTTATGTTTTTTTGAAGGAGTGAAAGCGTAGTTACTCACCTGTAACAGGTGTTCTCCAGGAGCAGCAGGAATCAGTCCTCACTTATGGGTGACGTCGGCGCCGACGGAGCCCTCGCGGAGCAATTTTCCCCAGCTTTCAAAGAAAGCCTTTGGGAATTGCAGCGCGCATGCGCGGTCGTCTTCCCGCCCGAAGGTGCCATCTTAGCCAGTCAGATGACATAGCTAAAAAAGACAGCATAAAAATTTGCAAAAAGAACATAAGCAGACGATTGCAACTCCAAGGGGAGGAGGGAGGGTAGTGAGGACTGATTCCTGCTGCTCCTGGAGAACACCTGTTACAGGTGAGTAACTACGCTTTCTCCAGGACCAAGCAGGAAGTCAGTCCTCACTTATGGGACTCCCAAGCTCAAGGCTACCGGAGACCCTAAGCACAAAAACGAGCTCCCTCTAGCTCAGCAGCACAGAGGGATAGAATCTTCGCTGAATTATCACCCACCGGTAGCCCACATCCGGGATGGAGGGTAGGAGTTGCTCAGACCTCAAAGAGATTACGGAGGACTGCCTGTCCGAAAGCACTGTCCCTACGGGACTCCCTCTCGAGACAGTAATGGACCGCAAAAGTCTGGCTCGAAGACCAAGTAGCGGCCCGGCAGATGTCTGCCAGCGGAACAGAGCGGAGGTAAGCCACTGACGTGGCCTTTGCCCGAACGCAATGAGCCGTGACTCGACTTTCTAAGGCGAGTCCGGCTGCCCCATAAGCCCAAGAGATACAGTCCGCCACCCAGATGGACAGAGTACGCTTGGAGACCGGGAGCCCCAATTTATTGGGGTCAAAAGACACAAAAAGCTGAGCAGCTTTACGGTGCTCCCGCGTACGGTCAAGGTAGAAGTTCAATGCCCTTCTACAGTCCAGGGTATGGAGGACCGTCTCAGCTCGGCTGGAGTGTGGTCTGGGAAAGAAGGTTGGAAGTACCACCTCCTGATTCATGTGAAAAGGGGAGACCACTTTAGGCAAAAACTTTGGGTGAGTCCGTAGGACTACCCTATTCTTGTAGAATCGAGTGTAGGGGGGATCAGACACGAGGGCCTGCAATTCACTTACGCGCCTAGCGGAAGTGAGGGCTATCAAGAACAGTGTTTTCCAAGACAGAAAACGTAGAGAACAGGTAGCCATAGGTTCAAAAGGCGGACAGGTGATCCGCTGCAAAACCACATTCAGGTCCCAGTCAGGCGCTGGCGGGCGCAGAGGTGGTTTAAGTAGAAGGAGACCTCGGAGAAACCTCGCTACGAGAGGGTCATTGGAGAGAGGTCTGCCGTCCACTGGCACATGATGTGCTGAAAGAGCACTGAGGTGAACCTTGACGGAGTTGGACTTAAATCCCAGATTAGAGAGGTGCAGCAAGTACTGCAAGATCACCGACACCGGGCAGGAGAAGGGATCCTGAGACTGTTGGGTACACCAGACTGCAAAGCGACGCCATTTAAGGGCGTAGCATTTGCGGGTAGAAGGCCGTCGCGAAGCTAAGACGACCTCCTCCACCTCCGCCGGCAGGAGAAGGGGAGCAAGGACTACCCTCTCAGCAGCCAGGCCATAAGGTTGAGAGACCTGAGGTTGGGGTGCAGAAGGGACCCCTGATCCTGAGTGAGGAGATCCGGTTGTATCCCCAGAGGGATTGGGCCCTCCACCGCCAGTTGCAGCAGGAGAGGAAACCACGGCTGCCTGGGCCAGCGAGGGGCCACCAGGATCATGAAGGCTTTGTCTCGGAGAACCTTGAAAAGAGTCCGAGAGACCAGCGGGATGGGAGGGAAAGCGTACAGAAGGCTCCCCGACCACGAGATCAGAAAGGCGTCCGCCGCAACCCGAAGGGGGTGTGGCTGACGAGAGCAGAAGCGAGGAAGCTGCCGGTTGTGAGGACTGGCAAAGAGATCCACCGTGGGGAGACCCCACTTGAGGAAGAGCTTCTGAACTACCAAGGGATCCAGACGCCACTCGTGCGGCTGGAGGACCCTGCTGAGTTTGTCTGCAAGGCAATTTTCTTGGCCCGGGAGATAAACTGCCCTGAGGAGAATGCCGTGACTGACGGCCCAAGAGCAGAGCTTCTGTGCCTCCCGGCAGAGGAGGAAGGAGCCCGTGCCCCCCTGCTTGTTCACGTAGAACATGGCAACTTGATTGTCCGTCTGGACAAGGACGGACTGTTGGGAAGTCAGGTGGGAGAAGGCCTTGAGAGCGAGGCGGATCGCCCTGAGCTCCAGGAAGTTGATCTGCTGAGCAGACTCCCACGTGGTCCAGAGGCCCTGAGTACGTGCCTCTTGGCAATGTGCTCCCCAGCCCAGGAGGGATGCATCGGTGGTCAGCACCCGGGTCGGCTGAGGTGACTGGAAAGGCATTCCGAATATCAGGTTCGGCTGCCGGAGCCACCACCGGAGAGACGAGAGCAGCGGCTCGGAGACGCGCACTAGGTCTGCCAGGCCGCCTGTGGCTTGTCGCCACTGCTGGCGGAGACACCATTGAGCAGACCGCATGTTCAGGCGGGCATTGGGGGTCACATGGACGGTGGAAGCCATATGGCCAAGCAGTCTCAGGAAGCGCCTGGCGGAGACCAGGGGCTGGCTGCGAAAGCGGTCGGCTAGGTCCATGAGCCGTTGAGCCCTGTCGAGCGGTAGGTACGCTCGTGCCCGAGGAGTGTGCAGCCTTGCGCCGATGAACTCGAGATCCTGTGAGGGGAGCAAAGTGGACTTTGCGAAGTTTATGACAAAGCCCAAGTGCTGCAGCAGAGTCACCGTGCGGCACGTGGCGTTGGTGACCTCCTGAGCGGACGCTGCTCTGATGAGCCAGTCGTCGAGGTACGGAAAGACATAGAGGCCGTGAAGCCGGAGATGGGCCGCCACGACCGCGAGACATTTTGTGAAGACTCGCGGTGCGGAGGATAGGCCAAAGGGCAGTACTCTGTACTGGTAATGATTTCCTGCCACCACAAACCTTAGGTATTGGCGGTGGCTTGGGTGGATGAGGATGTGCGTGTAGGCATCCTTTAGATCCAAGGAGCATAGCCAATCTCCCTGCTGGAGGTAGGGCAGAAGGATTCCAAGGGTAAGCATTTTGAACTTCTCCCGCACAAGGAACTTGTTGAGGTTGCGCAAGTCCAGGATGGGTCTGAGGCCCCTGTTCTCTTTGGTATCAGAAAATACCTTGAATAAAAGCCTTGACCTCTCAGGTGGTGGGGCACCGGTTCCACCGCCTGTTCCTGCAGAAGACCTGCTAACTCCTGAAGGAGCAACTCCCTGTGCAGAGGGGGGCGCGAAGGTTCTCCCGGAAAATAGGAGGGAGGGACCTGATGGAAGTGGAGAAGGTAGCCCTCTCGCACGACCTGAAGCACCCAGGCATCTGCGGTGATGCTGGACCACCTGTGGGCGAAGTGAACCAGCCGGCCTCCGGTGCTGGGAGGGACCAGCGGGGGGGGAGAGGCTATGCTGAGCGAGTCAAAAACCCCCTCCCTGCTGAGCAGGGGCTGGTGGTGCAGGCTTGGGGGCTTGCTGCCTACGGGACCCGTTACCCCGTCCCTTGGCCTGCTGGCCCTGTTGGGGAGCTGCAGGGGCCTGATAATGGGGGTACTGTTTGTAGGCAGCCGCCTTCCTCGGGTAAAAGGACTTTTTTCCCGAGCCCTTCTTTTTCTGGGAAGGGGCGGAGGTCTTCCTAGAAAGCCTGGTCCTGGTGAGAGTCTCAGTCTCAATTTGTGCAGCCTTTTCCGCCATGGGCTTGCCAAAGAGGTTTTCGCCTCGGCAGGGGACATCGACCAACTTGTCCTGTACCCAGGGCTCAAGGTCCGACGACTGAAGCCAAGCCTGTCGGCGGGCACCGATGCCGGCTGCGGCCACTCTAGCCGAGGCCTCAAAGCCATCATAGGCTGCTCGGGACATGAACTTTGAGCATTCCCGAATGCCCGTGGACAAGGCTAGGAACCTCCGCAAGGGCTCCTCGGAGAGACCAGCGGAAAATCCGGCTAGCTCTTTAGCCAGATCCCGGAGATACATGCCCATGTAGAGCTGGTAAGTCTGGACACGACATGCGAGCATAGAGCCCTGGAAGCACTTCTTGCCAAGGCCATCCAGGTTACGGGCCTCCCTTCCAGGAGGCACCGAGGAGTGCATCTTCTGGCTCTTAAGACGATGCATGGCCGATTCCACTACCATGGAATGGTGTGGCAGCTGTGCCTTCTGAAAGCCAGGGCTCTTGCGGACCCGATAGATAGAATCGACCCGCTTGCTCAGGACCGGCGAGGAGGCCGGACTCTCCCACATGCGGAAGAGTAGTCGTTCCAGCATAGGAGGAACCGGCACAGTAAAGTGCTCCCTCGCGGGAGAGTCATACTGGAGGGCGTCGAGCTCTTCGGCTCGAGGCTCCTCCTCGGGATCCGCAGGGAAGGCCAAAGCCTTGGCCATATCCCTAACGAAGTCCGAGAACCGGGCATCCTCCGGGGGGGACTGCTTCCGAGGCTCGGACCCCGGTGAGTCCGATGGGACACACCGAGTCCGGAAAGAATCAGGTGACTCTTCCTCCTCAGACTCCCAGACCGACTCCGACGAGGACTCGGTGGGGTCGGCCCGGGCAGGGTGCGGCGCCAGCCGCCCCGACGTCGAGGGAGTCGGCGTCGGCGACCTCGGTCCCGAACGGGAGGCCGAGGGTGACCTCGACCGAGGATCGACTCGAGTTCTCATTGACTCGAGGATCGGCTCGGTCTCCGGGGTCGACTTGGACGTCGACGTCCCGGCGGTCGGGGCAGCGGCGCCAGCGAGGCCAGCGAGCAGTGCCCGCTGCTGGTCCATGAAGGCAGACAGTCTGCTCTCCAAGGCCGTCAACCTGAGTCCGAGCTCAGGTGACCCAGCAGCCCCCGACTCGGGCCCCGACGGCGGCTGTCGCGGAGGCGAGTCCAGAAGGACTACAGGACTTACCCGGGCAGGCATCTCCGACTCCAGGCGAGGTCGCTTCGGGAGATGTTCCTTCTCCAAGGACCCGGGGCGGCTGTCGGGGCTATGCGACCTGGCCCTCGCGGAGCCAGGAGCGTCCACCGACGCCGCCCTCGCGGGTTTTTCCTTCCGACGATGGTCCCCGGAGGGAGAACCCCGGTCGGAGGAGCTCCGGCGACGGTCCGAGCTGGAGCCCTTTGACACGGAGGCCTCCGACGAGGTCCGGGTACGGCTGGGGTCAGCGAAGATTCTCTCGCGCTGATGCCGCCGACTTCTCAACGCCTTCGAGGACAGTTTGCTGCAGGGCCCACAGATCAGTTCCTCATGATCCGGGCCCAAGCAGCGGAGGCAAAAGTCGTGTGTGTCGGTTAGTGACATATTTCGGTCACACCGACCACACCGCTTAAAGCCACTGGCAGCCATCGGGGGAAAAAGGGCCCCTGCGAGGTCAAAGGACCGGGCTGCCAGGGAAAACGAAAATGAAAGCTGACTAAGTCAGAAAAACCGAAAAAAACGCTAGAGGACTCGAGACCGGCGACGCGAGTCCGGCCGGAAAACGATCGGCGTCGAACCGAAAGAAAAAAGTATAAAAGAAAGAGGAAAATCAACTTTTTCGCGGGGACAAGACGGGGACGTCTGCAGGGCTCCGCGGAAAAAAGAAGACTGGCTAAGATGGCACCTTCGGGCGGGAAGATGACCGCGCATGCGCGCTGCAATTCCCAAAGGCTTTCTTTGAAAGCTGGGGAAAATTGCTCCGCGAGGGCTCCGTCGGCGCCGACGTCACCCATAAGTGAGGACTGACTTCCTGCTTGGTCCTGGAGAATAAACAGATAGACAAAGGTGAGTCAGTTGATATAGTGTATCTGGACTTTCAGAAAGCCTTTGATAAGGTCACTCATCAGAGACTTTTGGCAAAACTAAAAAGTCATGGGACAGAAGGCAGTGTACTATTGTGGATCAGGAACTGGTTAAAAGATAGAAAGCAGATGGTAGGGTTAAATAGCCAATTTTCCCAATGGAGAAAGGTGAATAGTAGAGTACCCCAGGGATCTGTGCTGAGTCTTCTGCTTTTTGACATATTCATAATGACCTGGAAAAGGGAATAACGAGTGAGGTTATCAAATTTGCAGATGACACAAAACTATTTAAAGTTGTTAAAACCCATGAGGATTCTGGAAACTTGCAAGAGGATCTTGATAAATTGGAAGACTGGGCATCCAAATGGCAGATGAAATTTAATGTGGACAAGTGCTAAGTTATACACCTAGGAAAGAACAACCCAAACAATGGATACACAATGCAAGGTTCCACATTAGGAATCACCACCCAGGAAAAAGATTTAGGCGTCATTGTGGATACCATGTTAAAACCCTCGGCCCAGTGTGCAGCAGCGGCCAAGAGAGCAAATAGAATGCTAGGTATCATAAGGAAAGGAATGGAAAATAAAACAAAGGATATTATAATGCCTCTGTATCATTCCATGGTGCGACCGCACCTTGAATATTGTGTGCAATTTTGGTCGCCACATCTTAAAAAAGAAATAGCGTTATTAGAAAAGGTCCAGAAAAGCGCCACCAAAATGGTAAAGGGGATGGAATGATGCCCCTATGAAGAGAGGCTAAAAAAGTTAGGGCTCTTTAACCTGGAAAAGAGACGGCTGAGGGGAGAAAAGATAGAGGTCTATAAATTAATGCAGTTGAACAGGTAAACGTAGATTGATTGTTTAGGTCATCAGAATATAGAAAGACTAGGGGACATTCAATGAAGCTACAAGGTAAATTTTTTACTATTTAAGACTAAGAGAAAATATTTTTTCACTCAACATGTAATCAAACTCTGGAATTTGTTACCGGAGGATGTAGTAAAAGCTGTTAGTGTAGCTGGGTTTAAAAAGGGGTTTGTAGAAGTTCCTGGAAGAAAGGTCCATAAACCATTATTAAAAGGGACCCAGGATATCATTGCTTGACCCAATACAAGCATTGTGGAATTGTGTCTTTTGGGGAAACTGCTAGGTACTTATGACATAGATTGGCCACTGTTGGAAACAGGATACTGGGCTTGATGGACCTTAGTCTGACCTGGTATGGCATATCTTATGTTCTTATACAGAAATGGATAGGGAGCCAGTGAAGCAACTTGAGCATATTGAGGCTGGTGGAAGATTAGCTGGGCACCTCAGTTTTGAACAGATTGAATGGGAGAGAGATGATTCAGAGGGAGACCAGCAAGGAGGAGGTTGCAATAGTCTAGACGGGATGTGACTAAAGAGATGATAAATGTCTTAGTAGTGTGTGTAGAAAGGAAGGGATGGATTTGCCAATGTTATAGAGAAAGAAACAATAGGCTTTAGCTATATGTTGGATGTTTGGAGAGAATAGAGGCAAAGATGACCCCAAGGATGTGAGCTGAGGAAACAGGGAGGAGTGTAGTATTACCCACAGAAATAGAGATGGGAGGAAGGGGGAGGTGGGTTTAGGGGGAAAGATGAGGAGTTCAGTTTTGACCATGTTTGGTTTCAGACGGCGGTGAGACATCCTGGCAGCAATGTAGGATAAGCAGGCAGAAATCCGGATCTAGATCCCTGGAGAGATGTCAGGCACAGAAAGGTAGATCTGAGAGCCAGCAGCATAACGATGGTACTGAAAACCATGGGAGGAAATAAATGCACCAAGGGACTGAGTGTAGAGAGAGAAAAGGAGAGGTCACAAGACAGAGCCCAGAGATATATCACTGAAAGTGGGATGGTGGTAGAGGAGGATCCTCCAGAGCGTACAATGAAAGTGTGATGGGAGAGAAGAAGAAAACCAGGACAGAACAAAGTCTCTAAATCCAAGCAAGGACAAGGTATTGAGGGAGAAGGTGGTGATCAGCAGTGTCAAAAGCATCAGAAAAGTGAAGAAGGATGATAGAGGCCTTTGCATTTGGCGAGGATAAATCTCTGGAGACTTTGGCAAGAGCCTCATAGTGGTGGCTGCTCACCCCTGCAAATGGCGTTAGCTAGTTTTTTCATATCTCAATGGCTGGCTTCTGGCAGCCTCCTTGGACTCTAATCCTCATAGATGAAACAATAAGCATTCTTCAGACCCTGGGTTTCATCATCATCATCTTTGAGAAGTCAGCACTTCGACTAATGAACAACATTTTGTTCATGAAAACCACTCTGGATACAGTTCAAGCAAAATCCTTTCTGCCAGGACAGGTTGCAAAAATTAATGCTTCATGTCCAGCCAAGGCCTACTTGCAGATGTTTGGCCTTATGGGCACTGCAGTACAAGTTCTGTCTTTTGCCTACTTGAAATTATAAAAGTTGCAGTGGGATCTAAAATCCCAATGGAATCCATGAACCCAGACTCTCTCTACCAAACTTCATCTATTACTTTCACTTCGGACTATGCTACAGCGGTGGATGTCTAAATGCAACCTAACTAGAGGTGTCCCATAGGCAATCATAAGAAGATTGGGCTTACAGAACCTAATTTCTGTTTAACCAGTAAGTAGTTATGTACCAGTAAGATCAAAGTACACTAATGGGTAGTGTGGTTGGCAACTTGTGGCTGGAGTCTGTCAGATGCACTAGGTAGTCTGATGAAAGAATGAGTTCACACTTCAAACTTAACACATCGCTTATGTTGTATATTTTCATATACTGCAAATCTAAAACTTTTCATAAATATATTCCATCAAAAATATAATAAAATAGTAAAAGGCCACTGTAAATGTACAAAAGTTATGTTGAGATGATTTATCTTGCAGTTGGGTTCCATCTTGTGGCATCCCTCAAGGTTCACCTTTATCCCCATTTTTATTTAATTTATTTGTTCATGATTTGGGTCATCTTATTCAATAATAAAATATTCTGCTTTTTTTAAAATGCCTATCAGTTTTTTTCTATCTCATACTCTTTATCGGCCATTGTATCTCAGTTATTGACTTGTCTACAAAATATTACTGCATGTATGCAAAGAAATAAATTCAAACTCAACTTAGAGAAAACTTTGGTTCTGTGGGTAGGAGAAAATCATGAATTACTTCCAGTTGTTTTAGATATTCATAGAATTTCTATTTAAGTACCATCACAAATTAAGAGTTTAGGAGTTCTTATTAACTCAACATAATCAATGGAAGCTCAGGAATCTGTTTTAAAAGAAATCTTTTAGCCTTGCAAATGATTTGACTGTTTGAGGAGGTTTTTCAAACTGTAGTGCTTTCTCATATTGCATACTGTAATTTTCTATGTTTAGGTTTATCCAAGAGGTTTCTTGCAAGATTACTACTTTTAAAAAAACACAGCAGCCAAGGTGATTTGTAATGGCAAAAGAAGGGATAGAACATCACCTCTGCTAATTTCTTCGTTCTAGTTATCTGCAGATGTGAGAGCAACTTTTAAATTGTTGGTTTTTGTTTCTAAAATTCTCCATAATGTAAGTCCAAAATACTTGACAGAATTTGTAGTTGAGGATCAACCACCTCAGGCTTTGCACTCGCAAAATGATATGTTTGGTCATTCCATCCATCAAAAAATTGAGACTGGTTTCTTACCAGATAATAATTTCAAGTATTGCTCCTTTGGTTTAGAATAAACTTACATCTGAAATAAAGTTAGAGGCTAACTATTTATTGTGTTGGAAAAAAGCTAAAGATTTGGCTGTTTGAACAATTGTTACAGACTCATGTTCAATATGATGTCTCATGAAATCATTCTGCTTTGCTATTTAGTTTAAATGTTTTGATATTAATTTTGTGTTTTTTTTAAATCTGAGGGGCCCTTTTACAAAAGTGCACTAAGAAGTTAATGCACATTTTATGGTGTGGTGACTGTCTGCTCAGGGCCTTAGTAACTGTTACCATGCTAGCTTAAAAGTTACCACGTGCTAATTCCCACGTTAATTGCTCATCACATGATGGGGCGTGGAATGGGCAGGTTATGGGTAGAAAAGTGAGCATGGAGAGCATTGCCGTTAGCACAGGAGTACATATTGTGTGCTGTCAGTGTTGCAGTATTTTATTTATTTGAACATTTCTTATATACTGCCCCTTCCATCGATCAGAGGCAGTTTACATTGAACAACATTCCAGGTTACTGGTTACAGAGAACATTTCAAACTATAATACAATAAACTATATACATATTACGAATCAGCTTAAATAAACCGAGATGTAATGAAGGCTAGGTCTGAACTATTTACATACTGTATTTACAACAGAGCAGTAATGCAGATGCACGTAACAACACATCAGTGGATAGCATTAAGTGACCCACATTAGTTGTGAATGTTGCTGCCACACATAAAAGTAAGTTTCAGTGCACTACCTGCCAGCAACATGCAGGGTATGCCTCCGACAGCGCACAACTGTTCCACCTACCGCGCATTAGTTTTCACTCAAAAGGTGCAATAAGAGCAAAATCTTAGTGCACTTTAGGAAAATGGCCCCGGAATGTTTTTTAAAGCTTGTAATATATAAAATTGTAATTGTTATTGTACAGTAATGCATTGGGGGGGGGGGGGTTTGTAACGCACCCACTCCTTTTGGTATGGCATGGGATATCTGTATTGAACTAAATTCCATTCATTTATCAGATATAAAGTTAACAGTATGAGAATTCTTCTGTTATATCCATTTACGTGGCATTTGGCTTATTTACTCTGTGGAGAACTTAACAAAACCTTTGTAATATCAAATAATAATGACAGCATTGTTGGTGGTATTTTACTTACCTTGTTTATATGGGGAACTATCTTGAATTCAAATGGTTTTAGCTTGTTACTAGAGACTTTTAATAGGGAAAAGAAAAGGAAGAAGCTCTGACAAAATAGAAATCACAAAAGCTATTGTTTAGTCCTTGCACATAGCCAACAGCTACATGGGTGGAACAGTTTCCCACGTTATGTGATCAGTTTCGTTCAAGAAAAAAATAAGTAATACAGAAAATCTGCTTTTGCATTGTATAGGTTCAGGAAATGCACTAAAATATGTCCTATAACACAGCGGTTAAGCTTTCTGCACTAGGTCTGATGCACACAAACTTTCTATTTATTGAATATACCTTATAAAGACAAAAGCAACAGAGAATATTCAGAACACTCGCTGGGGATTTCAGGCTCATAATCTTCTCTAACTTCAGCAGGATTTCTATAGTTTAGGATGTTTGCGTTCAGTAAAAAAAAAAAAAGTAAAATATATGCATTATTCAAAAAAACAGACTGTTTCAACCTCTACCCTGTTTAGCGACAAATCATGTTTTAAGGGAATTAATGGAGTCATGTCTAGTTTTCTTTGCAATAATATGCTTAGGTGCATTAAGCTTAGCTTTTCAGGGGTTATGAAATTCAATGGGGCATGGCACTGATTAACTTGAAGCTTTCTTCGTGGACTGAAGGTCAGCTTGTCTTAAAGATCTTTCAATCTCATTCTTCTTCCTTTCATGGAAATCCATTGAAATAGTTTCTCTGAAAGACACTGATTTGCTTATCCATTCCCTTGCACATGTTTGCAGCAATAACCCACTCATCTCATATATTCTTTTAGTCTGGCGTGCTCTAGCTGCAAAGTCAAGACATAAGTGTGTCTGTAACAACCTGATAGATGTTGTTCATAATTCTTCCGCTTGTCTTGGCCATTGGGAAGATTCTGGACTGATATATAGTTTGCAGCTAACATATTAACATACTTGATTACTTATTGGAATACAGTATATGGTATTTCAAATGACATATTTGCAATTTATCCACAGTTTCTTCCTACTGAACTTGAGAACTGTTGGATAGAAAATATGATTTATCAAAAGGGAGGAAAGAGCAACATGAAGCTCATTCAGAATCTCTTGTCCTCAGGTAGAATGAAGAACTTTCTATTCTGCTGAGTGCTGTAGCTTAGCATCGGCTGTTGAGCGATAGTCACCAAATCGCAATATATTGTGGTCCTAGATACTCATATTTGATGGCCAGCCTTCTTCAGCATACATATAGGTTCCCTCATGTCAAGATTCAGTCACCATGATCACTTTATTTTTTAAACATTAAAAAAAAATACATTTATTCAGCACACTCCATAGAAAACATGTATAATGTGGTGACCGCCCATAGCTATACAGAACCTAAAATCAAGCATATATCTATATGGACAGCAGCTGAAGACTGCCTACACTCTGCCTTAACCCCTTCAGATACAATAGAAAGAGTGCTGAGCGATTTTTGCTGGCCCTATCCATGTTGTCCCTTTGAAAATTAGCAGCAAATGAAGTTGATGGGGGCATTTTCAAGTTAAAGCCAGATATTCAGGGATGGTGCATATCCAACGACTAGCACTGAATATCTGGTCAGTGGCGATATTCAGCCATGAACTGGATGAGAAAGTCTTTTACCTGTCCTAATTTTCTGTGGTTTAGCTATCCAGCCAACTAGCTCACAGTGCTGCATTCAGAATGCCGTCATGCTGTCCGGCTAGTGCCAAAGTGGTTTGCAAAGCGCATAAATCCCTTTAAAGATGCCTCCCTATATGTTACTGGCTGCAATAAATGTACAAGTCTCTTGGAATATTGGTCCATTTGGCATTTTTTGCCAATTCTCAATCCAGCCTCACATGCTGGAAAAGCGGTGGTTTAAGAGAATTCCTTATTCATGCCCTCGGGTTTTGAACTTTTGGGAAGAAGTATTTTCTGTAATCTCTGATGTAGTGGGCTTTCCAAATGACCATGTTTCAGAACTGGATTTACTGGGATAATATGTCTGTATTTATTAGAATGAAATACTTAATTCCTCAGATGCTACTGGCTACAAGGTTTATGATTTCTGAATACTGGAAATCTTCTCTGACCACAGGACACTGATATAATTCATTTTTTGAGATGCACAAATAGAAGAATCGACATACTAGTGAGAGGAAAGGGTACAGCATTTTATTCTATAACTATATGAAATTTTGTGTTAGAGCTAGGAGCTGAAGTGAAAACTGCAACATTAACTGATCTATGTATTACCTCTTTATGCCTGATGGTTTTAAGAAATAAAAATTCTAAAATATAGAGTGAGAGACCACAAAATAAAGCAATTGAATTCAACACACACAAAAGAAAATTATATATACTGCTTTGTATTCCTTCTTGTATGCATGTGATCTTTCCAAATACCTTGTATAAATCACATACATTCTGCTACTTCATGTTGTTCTTTACATTATACCTTGAGATCCAGAGGGACAGGGCCCCATCTTGTGGCTAAATGTTCAAAGTGCAGTGGTAGAATGGGCCCGATATTCAGCAGTGGTGGCAGTGAATAACCAGATAGCACCATTGAGGTGATGTTAACTGCACCTGAGCTAACTGCAACATTGACAATTCGGGCATGGTAATAATCCCCATGCTAACCACAAAGTGCAGTCAGCAGCCACTTTCTGCCCCCCAACCTGCCCGTTCCATGCCCTGTCACTAAGCAGTTAGTGCAGGATTTTTACCATACTGGCTGTTTTAGTGCATGGTAGCTGTAACCACAGTCCCGCACTAACTGCTTAGCACGCTAAAGCACACGATACCCTTTAGTAAACATACTACACCACTCAGTAAGACAGCGTATAGAAAATAACATGTTCAAACCAAATATATTGTTCACTGATATATGTATAAGCAATGCACAACATATGACTGAGTATTACTACTGCAGAGTATGCCGCGATCGCAGTCCCTTTCATGCTTCTGTTATATGAACATCCCACATCCCTACACAGCAGAACATCTGAGTAATTAACCAGTTTCAAAACTTCCACGCAGGTGAACTTTAGCCAGGTCGGCTGATATTGCTTGTACCATTCGTTCTGTGGTTTTCTTCATACTCTTTGCAGTTTCAATGGCTCGGTCCAAAATGGAATTCAGAATCTGCTGGTACAAACACAGCACATTACTAGAAGTGGAAACACATTGTCATAGCTGCAAAGTTTTGCTGTTGGCTAAATAAAGATAAATTTATATTCACCTGCATAACATTTTTCCCTTTTAAGCTTTTTTGTTTAAAGATGATTTTGGTTTACTGCTAATTATCAAGGGGGGGTGAAATTATTTTATAAATAAGACTGTGGATGCTGCTAGGTGGGTTGACTGTTGACCACCACAGCAAATAAAAATTACGCTAAAAGGAGATGCATCCATATTAAAGATTGTTACCATAAAGGCTCAATATTGAAAACTATAAAACTATTAAGGCTGGTGCAAGCCTATTAAGCCCCTAGGCAACCCTTCAGTCTTTCACCTTCCTCAATTAATTTTCAGGCTGCTAGCCCCACCCCAACCCTAACCCCAATATTTCAATAATTAAACTCATCATTTATGATCACCCCAAAACCAGCAATCCTATAAAATGAGAAACTTGACATCATATTTTTTAATATGAAACTTTAATATATAAATATATACACACACACGCACACATATATATAAATATATATAGTGAGGACAGTTTTGAAAAAAGCCCACTCTAAGTGCAAGTAAAACTATGTCCTGATGGTTCTTGTGTTTGGCTTGCTCTGACTATAGCTGTCCTTTGTTGTCGCTCTAAGGGGCTTGTTTACAAAGCGGCGGTAGCGGTTCGCGATCGTTATCGGAGCCGCGGCTCCAATAACGATCGCAAACCGCTACCGCCGCTTTGTAAACAAGCCCCTAAGTGACTCTAAGCCTGCTAGCCCCAGCTTTCTAATATCCTCTCTAAAAAGACAAGTGCAGAGACTACAAATGTAGGGAAGATATAAGGGGCCTTATGTGCTCCCCTCCAAAACTCTTTTCGCAGTTAAGATGTTGCTGTGAATGTGAACATAATTTTATTAGAGACGGTTCTTCATCTTTATCACTCAAGCTATCATCTGTGACAGTTTTTTATCTTAATGCTTGCTCAGTTAATAATAAGTGCAAGGTTTTAATTCACTCATCAGTTAACCTGGTATTGGGAGTTGAAGGGTATAGTTATGCATCAAGAGCCACTGCCTTTAAAGAAGGTGACATTCCAACTGGATCCGGGTGATGAGGGTTATTAACTTTTTCCAGTGGTCCCTTTTCCTGCTCTATTGCCCTCTAGGCCCATCAGGCTTTGACCCTTTCTCTCTTATTGAGAGTCTGGGTTCTCTTTCACCAGATTTCGAGTCATTTATTATTTTGAGGGGTTTCAGTGTTAGCCAGTTTGTGTCATCAATGAATAATGTGTTTTCAGCAAGTTATTCAGAGGCTAGTTACCAAGCTGTGGAAAAATACTGCATTTTACTGTAGCCTCATTTATTAAGGGAGTCTTCTGGGTGTGGGGGAAACATTTGGGGGTTCAGAGGTCTTTCAGTGGGGTCTGAGATCTTGCAGGCAGGGTCAGGGGATGACTTCAGGGAATGGGGGGTCTGGTCCAGGGTGGCAGCATAGAACCTTTGCTCTGGCCCCCCTTAAGAAGGTTTCCTAGGAGCACCGGACCATGTGTTAATAGTTCAGTGCTCCCAGGAGACAAAATAACACCCGTTTTGAGCTTGCATTATTTTTTAAGGATGAAAACAGCTTGTAAAGTTTAATGCAAGCTGTGTTATCTAATTTGCATAATAATGAGGTCATTTGCATGCTTTGCATCTCATTTGCTAACATGCACTGCCTTAAACTAAATGTGCATTATGGTAAAATAGCACAAGATTTGGCCATTTTGCTGATGATTTTATTTATTGCACGCTGAAAAGTTATGTGCTATTTATGTGTATAATAACTCCCTATTTTCATGGACCCAGGGCTAGCCCGAGGGTTCCTGCCGCCCTAGGTAGACACCTCAGCCTTGTTGCACCTCCCCACCCCGTCCCCCCAGCTGCTGCCACCAGCCCCCAGCTGCCATTGATTCCACCCAGGAGAGGGCAGCAGGCAGTGACAGAAGCAGTATTTCAAAAAGCAACAGCTTTTAGCTGCCGCTTTCTTGCCCGCAGCAGATGATGTCCTTCAGCACACAGGCCTGCCACGAGCAAGAAAGCAGCGGCAAAAAGCAACCACTTTAATAAATACCTCTGCTGCTGCGGCTGACCGCCTCCCCACAAAGGGAATCGGCAGCAGTTGGAGGAGGGCGGATAGCGGCAGCAGAAGTCGATCATGTGTGCTGCTGTTGCTGCCCACCTAGGCCGGCCACCCTAGGCAGCCACCTAGCTCTCCTAGTGGATGGGCCGGCCCTGCATGGACCTACATGTGTGAATGCGCACTTCCAAATGCGCATTAGTCAACTGCTATTCTGGATCGGCATATGGAAGTGCTGTTCACACATAACGTCTGATAGGCCATGCAAGGAACAGTGCTTGGGTGGGGCATTTGCGTGGCCTCAGTTGACGCCTGGGTTAAAGAATAATATGGCTAATGCACACTTTACTTTATAAAATAGGGCCTTCTTGTGCACTCAAGTGCGCTCGTAGCCTGCATGGATCCTTATGAAACTATCTTCCATGTGTACTTTAAGAAGCAGAAATCATGCATTATTCCTTTAGGGCAGGGGTTTCAAACTCAAATTGCTTTGAGGGCCAAATTAGGGCTTGTAAAATAACCCGGGGGCTGCATGAGACGTGGGACCTCATTTGCATAAATATTTGCATAATGTTACTATACCCTAACTTTTAGTAAACATGCCTCTTAATGAGTGCATGAATAAAGAAAGACTAAAAGATTTCTACATTACTATAATCCACTGCCAACCGCCAGGCACATTAGGAACTGCTACAAACAAACACTGCCCATTTAGAACCCATAGCAAACCCGCCATATCCTAACAGCACTACCAGGACTCACAAAGCACCAGACCCTACCTATCAAAAGGCAACACTGCAAATATTAAATCAATACATTTCAGAGAATAACAATACATGACCTACTGGGGACAGAAAACAAGTAGCAATGTCAAATAGGAATTACATAAACAGAATACCTCAGCTCAGTTACACAAGCAGAACATACACCCTCACCAAACAAGGAATCAAAATTTAGAAACAGACAATTAAACTGGGACCCCCAAAAGCCAAACTTGGAATGTACAACAACACTGTAGAAATAAAACTATAAATTAATTTCCTCTTGTACTAAACAAAGCGCAGACGTTATTGATGCCCATTTCCCAGAACTGAACATATTCCAGTTAATAATTCAAAATAAAGAGATTTTTCTACCTTTGTGCATTTTTTTCAGTTGCAATTGTTCCAGCCACTTTCTTCTGGTTTCTTCGTGCCTTCTGCTAACTCTCCATCGTCTGCTGTCCATTTGTCATTTCTTCTCTCTTCTAGCTTTTTCCATTCTCCCTCTACATCTGCTTTAACATATTAATCTTTCTCCTTTTGCTCTTTCCTCATTCCTATTTCATCCACTCAAATTTTACCCCTCCATCCTCAATCCCCACTTACTCTCCCAATACCTGGCCAATTGTAGATTTGTCTTCCCTCCCACACAAAATATTTTTCCCCTCTCCACCATTTTCACTCTCCCAGCTCCATCCCATTCTAATCCCCCCCAACATCAGCTCCCTTCTAGTTCCAGTCCCACACAGCACCCGCTCCCTTCTAGTCACTGCATCAGCCCATTTTCAGTCCTAGCCCCCCATCAGCCCATTTCCAATCGTAGCTCCCCCCCATCAGCCCATTTCCAGTGCTAGCTCCCTCCCCTCACAGCCCATTTCCATTCCAAGCCCCCCTCCCCATCAGCCTTTTGCAATTCAAGCCCCCTTCCACTCAGCCCATTTCCAGTGCTAGCTGACCCCCCCAGCCCATTATCAGTCCTAGCCCCCCCATAGCCCATAACCAGTCCTAACCCCCCATAGCCCACTTCCAGTCTTACCCTTCATAGCCCATTACCAGTCCTAACCCCCCCATCACCCCATTTTCAGTGTTACCCCATCCCCCATTTTCAGTTACCCCCCTCATAGGCCATTACCAGTCCTAGCCCCCCCCCATAGCCCATTACCAGTCCTAAACCCCCCTCCCACCATCAGCCAAGGTAGATTTTTAAAAAAAATGTATCTTTGCTGCTGCTGCCGCCGCCACAGAATTAAGTGTCCCGCGGGCCCCTCTGCATGGCAGAGTCCTCCCTCCCTGCAGCATCAGCTCCAAAAGCGGCGGCTTTCAGAGCCTCGAAGAGAGAGAGTTTCTCTCTCTCGCGGTTCTGAAGAGCAGCGAGGAGAGTCTTCAGAACCGCGAGAGAGAAACTCTCTCTCTTCGCGGCTCTGAAAGCCGCCGCTTTTGGAGCTGATGCTGCAGGGAGGAGAGGACTCTGCCAGGCAGAGGGGCCTGCAGGACGCTTAATACTGCGGCGGCGGCAAGTTTGGATTTTGGTTTTTTTTTACACGCCAGTAAGTGCTTCGCGGGCCGCACAAGATGCTCTCGCGGGCCGCGTGTTTGAGACCCCTGCTTTAGGGGGTCATTCCGAGCCAGGTCAGATGTCCATTCCCACTAAACGCTGGTACCATATCCCCTGTCCAAAACTCCCCGCACGTACATAGGATATGTATGGGGAGCTCTGGACGGGGGTGGGAAAAGGCTGGCCAAAAGAGGAGCGAGGGAAGGCAGTGGGCAGGAATGCAACCCCAGACATACAGTGCCAATCCTGTACATCCGGGGTCGCCAACATGGATGGAGGACTTATTCCACCTCGGAAGTAGAATAAGTCCCTTTGGACATCAGGGGATGGCAGTGCAAGGCCAGGTCAGTGGGGCAAGGGGGTGCAGGAGCGACCCAGCAACCCGACCCTGCCTTTGGAAGGCCACGTCAGGGGTCAGGCTGCAGTTCCATGCAGGAGCCAGGGCGGGGAGAAGTGTGGACATCCGGCAGCACAGAATTGAGGGACGGCCTGCCCTCCAGGCACAGGCCAGCCTTCTAGACCCGATTCTGATCCCGCAGGACGGTCTAGCTCCCATAAACTCAGAATTGTGGTCTAGATCGGCCCGTCCAGATCCTGACCATTTGGAATCGGGCCCATAATGTACATTAGTAGCTATCCCCCTCGGTGTCCTACACATGTTGCAAAACATATTCTAGATTTGTTTTTGGTTTTATTTTACATTTAACCTTGAAATTAGACTTAAGATCTCTATCTTTCCCACCACCAAGATAAGGCTTATAGGCCTGTTGTTTCCAGTCTCCTCTTTATTACCACATTTATGGAGAAGGACTACATTCGTTCTTCTCCAATCTTATGGAGCTACTCTTGTCACCAAAGATATTTTAAACACAACCTTCAGTGTAACCACCAGGACTTCTTTGGACTCCCTTAGTATCCTTGAATGTATCTATCTCTTCCAGCCCCGTGGCTATGCCCACTTTTAGTTTTCCAAATTCCTCATATATGCTCTCCTCCATGAACAGTTTAATATCTACTCTATTTTCATATGTACATTTGCCTGTGGTCTTTCTCCAAGGCTTTTTTCTTCTGTGAACAATGAACAGTAGTATATGTTTACTAGCACCGTTTTCCTTTGTCACTTTCCAAACATGGCTCCTCGGCACCTTTTAGTTCCACAAAAGCACCTCTGGTTTTCCTCCTTTCCTCACTATAGGTCATTTTAAATTTTTAAATAAAGGCAAAGAGAAAGATACCTGAAGAAAGTCTTGTCACCTCGCTTCATATCTTTAGCCATAAGAACATAAGAAATCCCATAATGGGTCAGACCAAGGTCCATCAAGCCCAGTATCCTGTTTCCAGCAGTGGCCAATCTAGGTCATACGTACCTAGCAGTTTTCCCAAAAGACACAGGTTCCACAATGCTTGTATTGGTCAAGCATTGATATCCTGGCTCCCTTTTTAATAATGGTTTCAGGATCTTTCCTCCAGGAACTTGTCGAAACCTTTTTTAAACCCAGCTACACTAACAGCCTTTACTACATCCTCCGGTAACAAATTCCACAGTTTGATTACATGTTGAATGAAAAAATATTTTCTCTTATTTGTCTTAAATAGTTTACCCTGTAGCTTTATTGCATGTCCCCTAGTCTTTCTATATTCTGATAACGTAAACAATCGATCTACGTTTACCTGTTCCACTCCGTTCATTAATTTATAGACTTCTATCATATCCCCCCTCAGCCGTCTCTCTTCCAGATTAAAGAGCCTAAACCTTTTAGCCTTTCTTCATAGGGGTATCCTTCCATCCCTTTACCATTCTGGTAGCTCTTCTCTGAACCTTTTCTAATAATGTTATATCCTTTTTAAGATACGGCGACCAGAATTGCACACAGTATTCAAGGTGCGGTCGCACCATGGAACAATACAGAGGCATTATAATATCCTTTGTTTTATTTTCCATTCCTTTCCTTATGATACCTAGCATTCTATTTGCTCTCTTGGCCACTGCTGCACCCTGGGCGGAGGGTTTTAACATGTTATCCACAATGACGCCTAAATCTCTTTCCTGGGTGGTGGTTCCTAATGTCGAACCTTGCATCGTGTAACCATAGTTTGGGTTGTTCTTCCCTAGGTGCATAACTTTGCACTTGTCCACATTAAATTTCATCTGCCATTTTGATGCCCAGTCTTCCAATTTATCAAGATCCTCTTGCAATTTTCCACAATCCTCATGGGTTTTAACAACTTTAAATAGTTTTGTGTCATCTGCAAATTTGATGACCTCACTCGTTATTCCCTTTTCCAGGTCATTTATGAATATGTCAAAAAGCAGCGGACCCAGCACAGATCCCTGGGGTACACAACTATTCATCTTTTTCCATTGGGAAAATTGGCCATTTAGCCTACCCACTGCTTTCTATCTTTTAACCAGTTCCTGATCCACAATAGTACACTGCCTCCTGTCCCATGACCCTAGTTTTGTCAAAACTCTCTGATGAGGGACTTGTCAAAGGCTATCTGAAAGTCCAGATACACTATATCAACTGACTCATCTTTGTCTACCTGTTTTAGTCACACCTTCAAAAAAAACATAATAGATTAGCAAGACAAGATCTTCCTTGTTTAAAGCCATGTTGACTGTCTCCCATTAAGCTATGACTATCTACATCTTCAGCAATTTTGTTCTTTATGATGGTTTCCACCATTTTGCCCAGTACTGATGTCAGGCTCACTGGTCTGTAGTTTCCCGGATCACCCCTGGAACCCTTTTTAAAAATTGGCATTATGTTGGCCATCCTCCAATCTTCAGGTATTACAGATTATTTTAATGATAGTTCACAGATTACTATTAGCAGGTCTGTAATCTCATATTTCAGTTCTTTCAACACCCATGGATGCATATCATCTGGTCCAGGTGATTTGCTACTCTTCAATTTATCAAATAGTTGTAATACATCTTTCCGATGTATTGATATTTCCTTCAATTCTTTCGCACCTTTAAATACCACTTCAGTCATGGGTAACATCCCTATATCTTCCTCAGTAAAGACCGAAGCAGAGAATTCATTCAGTCTCTCCGCTATCGCCTTGTCCCCTCTTAGTGCCCCTTTAACCCTTCTATCATCTAATGGACTAACTGACTCTCTCACAGGTTTTTTGCTACAAATATACTTGAAAAAGTCTTTATTACGCATTTTTGCTTCTGCAGCAAGCTTCTTCTCAAATTCTCCCTTTGCCTGCCTTATCAATGCCTTGCATTTAACTTGCCAGTGCTTGTGCTGTTTCCAGTTTTCATCATTTGGCTCTTTTTCCATTTCATGAAAGATGCTTTTTTGGCAACAGCCTCTCTCACCACACCTTTAAACCATGCTGGCAGTTTTTTGGACTTCCTTCCACTTTTCTTAAAGCGTGGAATACAGCTGGTCTGTGCTTCCAAGATAGTATTTTTCAACAACACCCAAGCTTGATGTAAGTCTTTAACCTTTGCAACTGCTCCTTTTAGTTTTTTCTTAACTATTTTCCTCATTTTATCACAGGCTCCCTTTCGAAAGTTAAAAGGTAGTACTGTCCCTCCTCTACTAATTAAATCAAATGCGATCATGCTATGATCACTATTGCCAAGTGGTCCCAACATCCTTATCTCTTGCACCAGATCTGGTGTTCTACTAAGGACTAAGTCCAATATGGCTTCCCCTCTGGCCGGTTCATGAACCAGCTGCTCCAAGAAGCAGTCATTTATTTCATCTAGGAACTTTATCTCCATAGCATGTCCTGCCGTGACACTGACCCAGTCGATACCGGGGTAATTGAAATCACCCATTATTATTACTGTGCTGTAACTTTTGTTAGCTCCCTTGATTTCTTTGAGCATTTCATCATCCATTTGTTCATTCGCGCCAGGCGGTCGATAGTACACCCCACTGCCATCGCCTTCCCCTTTTTACATGTAATTCCAATCAATAGAGATTCTACAGCAAATATTGTTTCCTGCAAAACTTTAATCCTTTCTGACTCAATGCCCTCTCTAACATAGAGCACAACCCCTCCACCAATTTGATCAGCTCTATCATTATGATAGAGTTTGTACCCAGGTATCACAATGTCCCACTGGTTGTCCTCCTTCCACCATGTCTCTGAGATTCCAATCATATGTTTGTTTATTAATCATTTGATATACCGCTTAGGCCAGAAGGCATTAAAGCGGTTTACAATAATATCATTTGAGGAAATAGGAAAAGAACGCCATTATAAGATAGGACAGAATAGAAGACAGAAACAGGTAAACAGATAAGAGGAGGAGAAGAATAGAGACAGCAAGTTACCACAAATGCAGGCATCACGATCCAGTCCAGGATATCAATATGAATCGCCACGGTCCAGCGCCTAAGGGCCACGCCAAAGGGCCCTCTGGCGAGGCCCTCAGGCCCGGGCGCGCCCTAGAAACGGCGGTTTTTATGCCGTTCAGCATGTCGGCTGCTTGGTGGCGTGAGGAGGAAGGGGGAGCTCCTGCTCTCACCCCCGCTGAGGTAACTGCTCTCCCGCTGCCCTAGAAACGGCGGTTTTTATGCCGTTCAGCATGTCGGCTGCTTGGTGGCGTGAGGAGGAAGGGTGAGCTCCTGCTCTCACCCCCGCTGAGGTAACTGCTCTCCCGCTGCCCTAGAAACGGCGGTTTTTATGCCGTTCAGCATGTCGGCTGCTTGGTGGCGTGAGGAGGAAGGGGGAGCTCCTGCTCTCACCCCCGCTGAGGTAACTGCTCTCCCGCTGCCCTAGAAACGGCGGTTTTTATGTCGTTCAGCATGTCGGCTGCTTGGTGGCATGAGGAGGAAGGGGGAGCTCCTGCTCTCACCCCCGCTGAGGTAACTGCTCTCATTTAACCTCTCATTTAGTGCTATATATTCTAACGCTCCTATCTTATTTTTTAGACTTCTAGCATTTGCATACAAGCATTTTAGAGACTGTATTTTATTCATATTAATCTGGCTATTGGTAGGCAGGGGTAATTTGGAATCTTTAAGCTCTGTCTGTTCCATACTCAAGGGCATTTGGGCTACTTTACTCTTTTCTGGAACCTCTCTGCTTTTGGTAGTATCCTTCAAGGATACATTCTTCCGAACCATGCGCTCTTGGGCGACTGTCAGCTTTCCCCTATTATCTAGTTTAAAAGCTGTTCTAGCTCCTTTTTAAAAGTTGATGCCAGCAGCCTGGTTCCGTCCCGGTTAAGGTGAAGCCCATCCCTTCAGAAGAGCCCCTCCTTTCCCCAGAATGTTCCTCAGTTCCTAACAAATCCAAAACCCTCATCCTTGCACCATTGTCTCATCCACGCATTGAGACTCTGGAGCTCTGCCTGCCTTTTGGGCTGCATGTGGAACAGGAAGCATTTTGGAAAACGCTACCCTGGAAGTTCTGGATTTCAACTTCCTACCTAAAAGCCTAAATTTAGCCTCCAGAACCTCCCTACCACATTTTCCTATGTCATTGGCACCGACATGTACCAAGACAGCAGACTCCTCCCCAGCACTATCTAAGACCTTATCTAGGTGGCACGTGAGGTCCGCTACCTTCGCATCAGGCAGGCATGTTACCAGGGGATCCTCATGTCCACCAGCCACCCAGCTATCTACATGCCTAATGATCGAATCACCAACTATAACGGCTGTCCTAACCCTTCCCTCATGGGCACATGGCCCTGGAGAAACTTCCTCGGTGCGAGAGGGTTTTGCATCACCTGGAGGACAGGTCCTAGTTACAGGATCACTTCCTGGCACACCAGGGTGATGCTCTCGTATCACGTGACCTCTCTCCTCCATGGCAACAGGGATGCTGCCAGACTGGAGGTGGGACTTCAGGACTATATCCCTGTAGGTCTCGTCTATGTACCTCTCTGTCTTTCTTATGTCTTCGAAGTCTGCTACTCTAGCCTCTAGAGAATGGACTTGTTCCCTGAGAGCAGAGCTCCTTGAACCTAGTGCACACATAAGACCTCATCACCAACTGGGAGAAAATCATACATGTGACACTCAATGCAAAAGACTGGAAAGCCCCCATCTCGCTGCTGGACTGCTGTCTGCATCTTAGTTTTAAGCTTGTGTTTAGATCTTTAAGTTCTTTACTTACTTAGGGTTGCTGTGGATACTTATACTAATAAAAGTGTACCTAATACGTCTAATATACCTTGTTCACCTGAAGCTTAATTAATCTCAGGTCCTTAATGTATGACTCATTTGGATAAAGAGCTGCACCTGAGAGCAGCTCCTTTCCTTTAAGATGTGTAAGTACCTATAAAGCTATGATTATCCCAGAGGTGGGTGGGTGTTGGGGAGGGAGGGAAATTAGACTTAATAAAAGAGGGCTGCTACACAGGGTGCTTCTAAGGTAAGCCGTGACCAACTTCCTGGGTGATTAACAGTCCTTGCTTGGATATAAGGAGTCTTTCAAAATGGCCTTTTGACCTGCCACCTGGCTTTAACACCTATTTAAAAAGTTTCAAAGGTCTCTTGCCCCCTAGGTAGAAGGCCTCTTTGTAAAGGTCTCTAGAAGACTTTATTTATTGCTCAAAGAATACTGACATTGTTTTGCCTTTTATGCTAAGTTATATTCTGATTTGATTTAAATTAAAGCTCTTTGCTACTGCTAGACTGACTTAGTATGAAATTTGAACTAGAAGCTCTCTTCTGGGTTCTAAATTTAACCAGACAGCTCTCTTCTGTCTTTTAAATTTAAACTAAAAGCACTTTGCTGCTACTAGGCCCTGAGTGAGTATTAAATTTAAACTACAAGCTCTCTGCTGGGTTCTAAATTTAACCAGAAAGCTCTCTTCTGTGTTTTAAATTTAAACTTAAACTGCTGCTACTAGGCCCCGACTGATTTAACAATTATACTGGGTTCACAGATCAATCAGCTTTAATCCAAAGAATTCCCTTCAGAAAGATTCCCAGAAGTATATACTCACTATTGCAGATCTCTCTCCAGAAGTAGCAGTCCCCTTTTCTAGTCCTTCAAGACTGAGCCATCTTTACTTCCACTCGCACTTTCGCCCTCCTGATTTCTTTCCTCACCCCATTCAGCTCTAACAAATATCCTCCTCTGTATTCTGTTTGAGATCCGTTGTACTTTTTAAATATTATGTTTTGCTTTGATTGAAGTCTCCCAGCAGCATTACTTCTCCCTTCATTCTTACCTTTTCAGTATCTTTTGCAAGATCTCTGTCCAGTTCCTTCACCTAAGCTGGAAGTCTGTAGATCACACTAGTGTGGATGGAAATGCCATCTTCTCTTTTGAAAACACTCCACAGTGCTTCATCTTTTCCCCACATCCCCACACTTCAGTTGCTTTAATGTTATTTTTGACATAGAGAGATACTCTTCCCCCTTTTTGCCATATCTGTCCATCCTAAATAGATTATAGCCTAGTATAGTTATATCACATTCATGGGACTCATTGAATCACCTCTCTGTATTAGCCAAAATATCCAAGTCTGCTTCCACTATTTGGGCTTGCAGATCTGGAACTTTGTTGCTTAGACAGCAAGCATTTGTATCCATTGCTTTCCAGCTATTTAACGTCAGATGACATATTTTCTGAATTTTAGACTTAGGATCCTTCCTCCTTCCTCAGAAAGATGTAGCCCTGCATTACTTATAGAGGCCAATTCTGGTCGGGGCACGTCCGGGCCATCCAGATGTCAAAAATCTGGATGGCCAAGATATGCACCCGATTCAGTTCCTGCGGGAGCTAGACGGCCTCGTGGGAGCAGAATCGGGGCATAAGGCCTGGATGTCCCAGACATGCTCCGATAATGATCTGCCAGATGTCTCCCTGGCTAGCCCAGCCAGGCTCCTGCATGGATCCGTGGTGCTGTGGTGTCCCATTGCCATGGCACTGCGGCTCTATGTAGGAGCCACGATCAGCTGCATTTTTTTAAATTGTCGTCTTCCCTGCCGCCCAACCCCTGATTGGCCCTCCCAATGCCGGGATCAGGCTGCAGGAGCCCCCTGCCCATCTCACCTCTTTGAGGGGGGATCCTGCGGGCTGTGGGGGACTCATCTCTATAGTTCTCTGTATATAGTTTAATTATTGTTCTATGTAACATTAACTGTTCTATGTAAACCGCCCCTGATCGTTGGAAGGGGCGGTATAGAAAGCTATTCAAATAAATAAAATAATCCACCGGCAACCAGTGGGACTTATTTCACCTCCAGCGTGGAATAAGTCCCCCCTCCAAATCCCCATGCCCGGACATACAGGGCCATCATCAGAATAGGTCCTGTATGTCTGGGTTAGGGGTCAGGCCTCCAGCCCGCCCTCCCTCAACTTGCCCCCTCCAATCCTCTTACAGAGCTCCCCGCACATTTCTTCTGTACATGCGGGGAGCTCTTTGGTGCGAATCAGACCCAGACGTTTAGCGGGGAATATACGTCCACCCCAGACATATATCCACGCTAAACGTGGGTCAGAATCTACCCCATAATCTTTTGCGGTTCAATATATTGCTGTAGCCATCTATCTAAAGCCAAGTTTTGGCTCGTGTATTGAAACTGGCTGTATGCCGCAGCCTTTCTTCCCATTTTCCACAAACAGGCCAGTCTGAGACTGCTAGTGATGTTCAGATGGGATAATGGCTTTGTGATGATGTAGACACCTATCCATAGAAGCATGCTAATAGCGTCAGGTCACGTAGCCCGCTGAACAGCTGTCATATGCTAATGAGTTCCAGCAACCAAAGGTCTGAGCCACATTTTAACACATGATCTGGCAATGAGAAGCTCTGTATCCCTGTTCCAACATGCTGAGTTATGAATTAATCTGTATTCCAAATTCTTACCTTTGTGTTAATACTATCTGCATTCTTATTTCCAGAACTGAACATTGAACTGCCTCCATACATCCTGCTGGTTGGGTACTGAGGTGGGAGCATAAACGTATTATACATTCTTGAATAGTGGCTTTTTGTCATAAAGTTCTGCCTAGAGAAAAAAACATGCAATGACATTTTGATACTACCAGGAAAACCCCAATTTTAAAGCAACAACATCAGTGCTGGTATTTTGGGATTCTTGAAAAGGAGGATCTTAGTATTTGAGTGTTCTTTTTTCATAATGCATTCATTCTGCAGGTCTTCACTATCTTTCCTTTCTTATCTCCTCTACACCCTTCCTCGGGAACTCCGCTCCTCTGGCCGATCCCTTTATCTGTGCCCTTCTCTGCCACTGCGAACTCCAGACTTTGTTCATTCCACCTTGCTGCTCCATATGCCTGGAACAAACTACCTGAGTTAGTACATCAGGCCCCTTCTCTAGCCCTATTCAAATCCAGGCTAAAAACCCAACTCTTCGAAGCAGCTTTTGCATCCTGATGCTCCTCATTCTCTTTTTCACTACTTATGTGTATTTTATCATACTCGCCCCCAGTTTTGTGGTATTCTTCATCTTGATTAGATTATAAGCGCTGATGAATAGGGACTGTCCCATACATCTATATTACAGTGCTGTGTATGCCTTGTATCGCTATACAAATGAGAAGTAGTAGTAGTCGTGATCCCATACATTTTTTTAATTTTATGCTATGATTTTTTAAAAATTGTTTTTGATATAAATTTGAAGGTGTTATAATCCAAGGATTACTTTGTATAGGTTGTATACGTGGTAGTATAGTGTGCAGTGGGAATGGTTTTCCGTACAACACAGGCCAGACAGCACTTCAGGGAAAACAAAGGCAGTTTTTATTCTGTCCCAGCTTGTTAAACCTCCACAAAGCAAAACCCAGAACAGACAGCAGTTCAGGGGAAACAAAAGCAGCTTTACTTCTTCTCAGCTTGTTAAACTTCCACAAGCTGGTTCTTCCTCCACCCCCAGTTAAAATTCCTACCTCAGAACAAACTCTGCATGGCTTGCCTTGGAAGGACTTCTGGCTCCACGGGTCTCTCTCTCCCTTCTGCAGCCTGCTGGGTTCTTAACCTCTCCCTGTGAACCACGTCCTCCCAGCCCTGAACTCTGGGCTACAGACTCTCTTAAAGGGGACTGTTGATAATCCGCTTGGAGAAGGACGGGTAACATTCTATAGACCCCATCACAGTATACTATATACCTCAAAGAAGGAAAACCTCGGCAGATGAATTGCACACATCAAATGGGAGCAGAGAAACACATACACTAATGTCAGAACACAAGGGGGGAGGATAGTGGAAGACAAATTTATTACTCACAAACCTAGGCAACCCGACACAGGCCGTGTTTCGTAACCTTCGTCAGGGGTTGTAAGGTAAATTACTATAAACATAGAAACATAATATATTAAAATGAAGGAACAAACAAATTCATCTAACGAAACATAAAAACATAATATAAACATAATAATAAAAAATTATAATAATAATAATAGAAGTAAAAAATAATAAATAAATAAATAAATCATATAATATGAATTATAATAGTGTTGGAACGCTATAAATATAAATGATTATAAAATTATATTAGTAAAATCAAATTAAAAACTAAATACATGTAACCGCAAAAAGGAATGTAACAAGCATGAAATGAACCTCTATACATAGATACCTTAAAAGCACAACAATAGGTGAGACAAGTTAAGAGGTAAAGAGTGGACCTCTATATAAACTAATAATAATATAATAGTGACATTAGAACCATATAAATATACATTAAAACAGATAATCTAAATAATAAATAATAATAATAATCACAATAAATAATAGTGAAAATTATATCATCAAAATTATCTATTAGTGTAACCAAAAAGAATTAGAAATAAGAGCGTGCAGCAGGAGCGAACACTAGTGAATCTGATACATAATCGTAATAAGGGAGAGAGTATATCCAAAAACAATTACAAATCATCACGAATTTAAATTTATATCATAAAATGATAATGGGATAATTGAGAGGGAAATTGTAAATATAAAAAAATAAATAAAATAAAATTATAAATATATTCCTAAAAACCATTATACATAAACTCAAATTGATTTAAAACTACCGTATAATCATAAAATTATGTTAATAAAATTTAAATTCAATAAATAAATAAAATCATACATAAGATAAGCACCATACATTCTTAAAAGTATGATTTTCATCAACAAATAAATTGAATTAAATTAAATAAATTGAACAATTATGCATAGACAGAAAATGCTCTTATCGTGAGCCTGTCTAATTCTCTTAATATATTTAACTAGGTGGCCAATTAAAAAGTTATAAATATAAATTGTAAAATGTGTGTATATATAATTCTCTTATATGTATTTTAGAGAATTATGTATATATGAGAGAATATTACTGAAGATGATTTGTAATTCTTTTATAGACGCTATCTAAAAAAACCGTTCCAACCTCTTAGATATAAAACAGCCTCCATTCCGTGTAAGTCATGAATTACTGATAAAAACTTAAGAACAAATAGACAACCGTCTTCTAAAAGGGGAGAACAGGCTGTAAAACAAAGCATTGAATTATACATATGCCCGCATGGCCTTCCGAGAGGAACCAAACGAAACTCACTTGTCTTGTCTTCAAAAAACGCCGGCGCATGCGCCTTCTTCCGCTACTCGGGCGGGAAACTGTAATCGCTAAACAAAGGCAAATGGTGTGACTTCTTAAAAGCTTCCAAACAAATGCCCTCTATATTAAAAACTTTCTTTAAAAAGCTAAGTAAAGAACCGAAAGGGACTCCGTTCTAAAAACCATCACTTGTTTATAATATCGATTCTATAACTTAGAAATTTAAGAACAGTAGTAGATGACATCTTTAAAATATAATTATTTATCAACTTATATAAAAAAACAGGGACGATAACCTTTTAAAATGCTATTATATGTGTGTTAAAAAGCAAGGTATAACCCCTAAAGATGTTTTACCGCTGAGAAACTTTTGCCAATCCATGATACAAACGATTTAAAGGGACTAATGCAAGCCGCTTCAATCTGCAATCGTCTAGGCTGCAAATGTCTCTGCACATGCGCTATAAATACTATTTACTTATAAAGGGGGAGGAGCATATTAAAATCCCATTGTTCTAAATCTATTCTCTATGGATATACCTTCCTTACTTAACTATAGGGAGCCTAAACTATCAAAAATCGTCTCTAGATGAATAATATATGAAATGCCTTCTATGCTACTTCTATGAATCTCTATTAAAAAGAACAAATGGGGAATTGAAGGGAGAACCTCAAATTAGATGCCAATAAATAATAACTTAAAAAGTTATAAAAATATATAATGCAATACATATATATACATAAAAAAATATTATAAAAAAATATATATATATATAAAAAAAAATTTTAACACACATAATTAAAAAAATATAAAAAATATATAAAAAAAAAATATATATATATTATATATCATTCTTTATATACATATACACATAAAAAATATGTAAGAATATAAATATTACATATATAAAAATATAAATAAAATATTATATAAAAATGTAAAAGTGAATAAAAAAGAGGATAATAAAAAAGAAAAATAATGGTATTAATAATATATGTATCTACAAAAAAGCAGAAAAAAAGAAGAAAAAATAAAACCATAAATTAATTATAAATTACTTATAAAAAAACGGAAAAATCTCGTTCCATATTCAAACCATGTGGAGCAAGGGAATCCAAAAGAAAAATATACCTTTGCTCTAATTGTAAAATCGTTTTATTCACATCTCCTCCCCTCCAGTTTGGTTTGACTTTTTTGATCACAAAAAATTTGATATCTGTTAATTTATGTTGGAACTCCCTCCAGTGTGCAACTAGGGGTTTATCTTCTATATTTCTTCGAATACAACTTTTGTGCTCTATGATCCTGGTCTTGATACTTCGTACGGTCTTCCCAACATACAATAATCTGCAGGGGCATTGGATGACATAAATGACACTAGGGGTGTCACAGTTGGCGAAATCTGTCAAAGGGAACTTCCTCAATGTCACTGGATGGGTAAAACTATTCCTAACTGGAAGAACATTTAAACAGACTGAACATTTACCACATTGGAATTGTCCTTTGGGCTGAGATAAAAAATTTTTCTCTGTGAGAGCTGAAGGGACGAGAAGATTCCGCAAGTTGGCATTACGTTTATGTGCAATTAAAAACTGAGCATCTTGAAATGCCGGTAGGGCTTGTAAGATATGCCACTCTTTCTTGAGAATTGTATTGATTTTTGCCGAATGTTGTGAATATGTTAAGGGACAAACTAACCCTTGGTGTGTTTTTTTACTTTTACTTTTAACTGTAAGAAGGGTAGACCGCGGTGTATCTCTAGCCCTCTTATATGCTGATTCTATATATTGTATAGGATAATTTTTGGCTAAGAATTTTTCTTTCATATTGGATGCCTCTAGCTCAAAATCACTTGTTTGGAACATAGCCTTTTAACCCTGAGAAATTGGCTCACAGGAAGATTATTCTTAAGAGAAGGGTTATGAAAGCTATTATAATGCAGGTAATGATTTTTATCTGTTGGTTTTTTGTAAAGAGAAGTGGAAAAACCTATATTTTCTTTCTTAATTAGAAGATCCAAATATGCTATTTTGTCATAATTGTACCTAATTTGGAATCTTAAATTGGTGTCCAATTGATTAATCCAAATGTTAAATTCAGATAGAAGGTCCTCTGTACCTTTCCATAGTATAAGTATGTCGTCTATATAACGGATCCACAATTTAACATTGTCTTTGTATAAATGATTCTTGAGGAACTTCTCCTCAAAATTAAACATATACAAATTTGCCACATCTGGGGCCATTGCTGACCCCATTGCTACACCTTTAATTTGTTTATAGAATAAATTCTGAAAACAAAAAAATTTTCAAAAAGCACAAACTGAGCTAGAGATACAAGAAAGGAGGTGGGAATACGACGATGTTCCGCCCGTTTCAAAAAATAATAAACAAGAATATCTAATGCTTCCTTTTGTGGGACATTGGTGTAGAGCGACTCTACATCTAAAGTAACTAAAATAATGTCATCTGTACCATCATTAAAAGTAGATAAAATTTCTATTACATGGGATGAGTCCCGCACATAGGACCACATATCTTTAATAAAAGGTCTTAAAATACATCTATAAATTTTGAAAGGGGTTCTAAAACAGACCCAATCGCAGAAACGATTGGACGTCCTGGTGGTTTATCAAGTGATTTGTGTATTTTAGGTAAAATATAAATAGTGGGAATAACAGGTGCTTCTACAATTAAAAAATCTCTCTCTTTTCGGGTAATATACCCTATCTCGAAGGCAGTGTTAATAATATTATCAATGCTTCTTTTAAGATCTGGGGTAGGGTCATCATCTAATCTATGGTAAAACATTTTGTCATTGAGTTGTTTCTTCATCTCTTGGATATAATCATTTTTACCCCAAATTACTACAGCTCCTCCCTTATCTGCAGGCTTAATAATGATTTGACTATTTTTTTGTAGTGATTTGATAGCAGCCCGTTCACCTTTTGTGATATTTTGATAAGAAGTTGTGGTATCTGTAATAAAAACGAGGGCGCGGGCCAGCTCCCGAGCGCCCGGCTAGTAACCGGGTGCCCGGCCCGAGGCGAGTCGGCTCGTGCTGCTCTGGCGCGAGCATGAAGAGCGGGGGGGGGGGGGAGAGGGGGGGCGGCAGGAGCAGGTTGCAGAGGCCCAAGGGGGATTGGCCGGCAGAAAGGGAATTATTCAAACTGATTGGATCCCCTGGCGCGGGAGCGCGTTCAGGGGATCCACTAGCCTGCACTTCCGCGCGCCCGAGCCTGCTGGCATCGTGGTGCGGAGAGAGGTGCACGCTGGTTGCTTGGCTTGCGCTGCGAGTTAGCTTGCCTGGTCGGGGCCCCTGGACGGAGCACGGCGAAGGTCCATCCAAGTTGTCCGAGGGGGAAGGAAGGAGAGGAACGAGCTTCCCCGCCTGAGAGGAGCGTGCGGCACAGCGACCGGCTTCGGCAGAGCACCGGGAGTAGTGCTGCGGCGGAAGCCAGGCAAGTTGGGGGGCTAGTGGTGAAGAACTGCAGGTCCCAAGCAGGGGGGTCCAGCTGCGGGGAGGTGTCAGCGGCGTGCCTGTTCCCGAACTTACAATTTTCTCCGGGCAGCCTTTGCCATGCCCCCCCGTCGGCCTGGATCGCGTAAGACTGGGAATAGTGTGGTAGCGGGGAGGCAACCGAGGGTTCAGCAGGGGCGGGGGAGAGCGGGGACCCGGAGCACCAGACGGGTGGGGCTTGCAGGGAGTCCGGGGACTCCTGCAGCAGCGGTGGGGGGACAAGGGCCTGCAAGGTTAGCAGGAGGCTCCCGCGCACGGGCCCGAGCGGTAGGTGCTGGGGGGAGGGCCGGGAGAACGGGCAGGGGGGCCTCACGGGGGGGGGAGAGGCAGAGGAACGGTAGGGGGGCTTGAAGTGGAGCTGGGGGTAGGGGGAGGGGATACTGAAGGTGGGGGCATGACCACCAATATGGGGATAGGTGCTTCAGAGCCCCTAGGTGGCGGAGTGCGTGGTTCCCATGGAGCGGTTGGGTTTATGGCTCACGCGGCCAGTAGCTCCTGCGGTGTTGACGGGGGGGGGGGCTTGCTGTAGGTCCCGGTGTGGGGTGGGGGACGGGGGCCCTGTCGGGCATTGCTACAGGCGGGCGGGTTATGGAGGGTGAGGGGTGGAGGAGGGGTGGTCAGGGCACGCCCTCCTCCGATTGGGCGGGGGTGTGGCATCCTGCCTGGGCTATGGGTTTTGCTCCCCAGGGTGTTCCTTTTCTGTCTCCGCAGGCTCCATTCCCTGGCTCGCCTGGGCCGGCCCTGGGTACCTTTGGCTTTCAGCGGAACATGGCCGCGCAACAGGATCTGCAGCCTCCAAGGATTGAGGTGGCGACGACCTCTTCGGTCAGCGAGCACCAGCCGAGCAGGGTCACGGACCATGGTCTACAGACGGCGGAGCAGATGGAGGCTTCCACGGCTACGCCAGTGGGTGAGTTGCCTGTTGACGAAGGACGGGCGGGGGAGGAGGGCGGGGAAAGGGTGGGAAAAACGGGCAAGGCCACCAGTAAACGGAAGCACTCGTGCCGGCGCAGAAGAGACACGGATTCATCGTCTTCCTCCTCGTCCGAGTCCTCGGGGTCGTCTTCGGATGGGCCGGCGGGGGGAGCGGCTGCGCGCGGCTCTGTTCCACACGTGGCTACTTTATCCGAGTTGTGGGAGGGGGTTCCGAAGAAGTTGCGGCGCAAAATTCGGAAACGGAAATATATCGATATTTTTCGCCTCCTCGATGGCCGGAAGCGTTCCGGTGATAGCAAAAAGAAGCGGAAGGAAGATGAGAAGGCAGGTAGGGTTCGGAAAGTGTCAAAAACGGTGGTCAACTGGGTTCGGGCCTTTTTGAGGCTGGCCAGCGTGTGGGGTCAGCATTGCCCTGGCCAGTATGGCATGATGCTCGCTTATGCTGATACAATCCTCGAAGCTTCCCAGACCCACGAAGAGTGGGCCTGGTTGAATTATGATGAGAAGTTTCGGGATAAGATGGAGGAGAACAGGTCCCTGACCTGGGCGACGCAGGACATCAACTTGTGGCTTACCCAGATGTCTGCGAGGGCGCCAGTGGGAGCGGGGTCGGGGAGGGGTGGCTGGTCATCCCCGGCCGGGACGAGTCGTTCCTTTCGAGGCGGGGCGGTGCAAACGCCTATTAAAGGGGCGGCTGGGGCGACAGGGGACGTGTGTTGGCGTTACAATCGGGCAGCTTGCCCCTTTCCGGATTGCAAGTTTCGTCACGCCTGTTCTGCCTGTGGAGGAGGACACCCGGCAGCTAAATGCCTTAAGAAAGGCCCCGCCGTGCCAACCAGTGCTGCCGGCAAGTCAGCTGGGGGTGTTTGTACGTCGCCCCCACGCCAATACGAATTGAAGCGCTGCGAAGGTGGTTGCGGGGATATCCGAGTTCGCGCATTAAAAGATTGTTGTTGTCAGGTTTCCAGTTTGGGTTTGTTATACCGATTGTGGGGACGATGACGTCATCAGTTGCACGGAATTCCCCGTCGGTTCGGAGGTTTACGGCCATAGCCGAGGAGAGAGTGAATACAGAGGTGCGGTTGGGCAGAGTGGCGGGACCGTTTCCCCGGCCGCCGTTGCAGGATTTTGTTCTATCCCCTATTGGGATTATACCAAAGAAAGAACCAGGAAAAATTTCGGCTGATACATAATCTGTCCTTCCCGGTGGGGGACTCCGTTAATGATCACATACCCCGTAATTATTGCACTGTCCGTTATGCGTCGTTTGAGAAGGCGGAAGGAGCTGGTCCGGAGAGTTGGGCGGGAGCTTTGATGGCAAAGGTTGACATTGCGTCGCCTTTCGCTTGTTGCCCGTCCATCCCTCGTCCTTTCGACTATTGGGTTTTCAATTCTTGGAGGGCGTCTATTTTGATAAGTGCATGCCGATGGGTTGCGCAGTGTCCTGTGCGTAGTTTGAAAGATTCAGCACCTTTTTGCATTGGGCACTGACACAACTAGTTGGGCGCAGCGAAGTGGTACACTACTTGGATGACTTCCTGTTTGTAGGTGACAGTGGTTCCCAGGCGTGTCAGGAGCTCTTGGATGGGTTCGTGGACTTAGCAGGGCAGTTGGGGGTTCCGCTAGCGGAGGGGAAGACTGTGGGGCCGTGTTCACGGCTTACGTTCCTGGGCATGGAGCTAGATTCCGAGCTGATGTTAGCGCGCTTGCCCGGGGAAAAGGTAGTTCGGTTGCGCGTACTGGTAGCGAACACTCTGGCCTCTGCCAAATTAATGCTGCGCGAGATGCAGGCCTTGATAGGTTCCTTGAATTTTGCCTGTAGAGTGATTCCGATGGGCCGAGTCTTTTTACGGCGTTTGTCGGCTGCGACCGTGGGGGCGACGAAGGCGCATCATCGTATTAGAGTGACGAAGGGGATCAGGGAGGATCTCCGAGTTTGGGATGTCTTTTTGCAAGAATTTAACGGAACCACCGTGATAAAGGAGTTGGAGTTCTCAAGCCCAGAGCTGCAGCTCTATACTGATGCGGCAGGGGGAGTGGGTCTCGGTATCTATTTCGGAGGGGCGTGGTGTGCGGAGAGATGGCCGGAGGCGTGGCGGGCGTCGGGTCTTTTGAAGAATATAACTTTTTTGGAGCTGTTCCCGATGCTGGTTACGATCGAGTTGTGGCCGGACAGATTGCGCAATCGCAGGGTGGTCTGGTGGTGTGACAATGCGGCTGTGGTGTGTATAGTCAATCGTTGCACTCCACGGTGTTTGCGGGTGGCAGCGTTGATGAGATTCCTCGTGCTTAGCTGTATGCACTTAAATCTCTGTTGACGGCGCGTCATGTTCCGGGGCATACTAATTCAATTGCCGATGCTCTTTCTCGTTTGCAGATGGAGAGGTTTCGGCGCCTTGCACCGGAAGCAGATCCCGAAGGGAGGACGGTCCCGTCGAGATTGTGGAGCTGTGGCCGGCTGTGATGAGAGAGCTGTTGCGAAGTTCGGTGGCTGAGAGTACCTGGGCTGCTTATCGGCGGAGCTGCAATAAGGTGGTGGAGTTCCTGCGGGGGTGTGGCTGGCGGTATGGCGCGGTGACGGACCACCTGTTCGGGCTGTATATAGCTTGGGCACAGAGCTCGGGGTTATCTAGAGCGGCGGTCCGGGGGCAATCTGGCGGGTTTTGATTTCTTTGCAAGGGCGGTGGGTTGGGGGTCGGTCGGGGGAGGCTTTCTGGTTCGCCGGCTTTTACGCGGTTGGGAGCGCTCTCGCCCGTCCCCTCCCGACCGTAGGCGTCCCGTCTCGTATAGCCTGTTGAGGAGGCTTTGCATTGCATTGCCAAGGGTTGCGGAGTCTCAATTCGAGGCAGTGCTGTTTCGGGCCGCGTTTACGTTGGCCTTTTTCGGGGCCCTGCGAGTCGGTGAGCTGGCGGCGGCGTCCAAGAAAGATGTGTCGGGATCGGGTTTGCGCATCCAGCACGTACGGATATATGGGGGGCAGCTTAAGGTCCTGATTCCGAGATCAAAGACCGATCAGATGGGAAAAGGGGCTTGGGTAATCCTAAACGCTATAGGCGGTGTCACATGCCCGGTGTCGGCCATGCGGGATTATTTGCGGGTCCGGCCGAGGGTAGCGGGTAGCTTATTTCTGCATGAGAATGCCAAAGCGCTACGCGTTTTCAATTTTCGGCGGTTTTCAGGATGGCATTGACCCATCTGGGCGAGGATGCCTCGTTTTTTTTGCGGCGCATTCCTTTCGCATAGGCGCGGCGACCAGTGCGGCGCAGCTCGGCTGTGGGGACACGCAGATCCAACGGATAGGCCGGTGGCAGTCTCGGGCATTCCAGGGTTATGTACGTTTATGATGTCCAATCACAGATACCGGGCATGGCTATATATATATATATATACGGATTGCTATATATATAATTACGTGGATGCCTGCCCCCGGTGGGGGGGGCAAGATTGAGGGGGGGGGTGTTATTAACTGTTATTTTCTTTTACAGATCTCGGACACGCTGGAAGGGCGTGTTGGTTCTTGGGGCACTCCTTTGTCTTCTGGGCGGAGAATCAAGCAGCGGTGCGGCCGGTCGGGCGCAACCTGGGCTTCGATACGGCAGTGTTGTCAGTCTCATGGCTGGGTCTGCGGGGGATGCGCTGGTTCCAGATGCTACCCATGCTTCGACAGCAGCTGCAGCTCGGAGGGCAGCCAGCGATTCTGCTCGTGCACCTAGGAGGCAATGAAGTGTCATCGTGGACTACCAGACAGCTGATTAATGCGGCGAAGAAAGATTTGGCAGTGGTGCTGCGTTGGTGTCCAGAGTTGGTGGTGGTCTGGTCTGACATCATCCCTAGACCCGCTTGCTTGGGTCAAAAGCGGTGGTCCAGGGGTTTGTATAAGATAATAGGCAAGTGGGCAGATGGGTGTGCGAACAGGGCGGTTACCAGGTGCAGCATTCCTGGGTGGAAGTGGGTTGTGCGGGCCTATATCGGTGTGATGGGATACACCTATCCCCGGTGGGGTTAGACCTCCTGCTTAATGACTGGCAGGAGGCGCTGGAGACAGTAGTTCGGGACAAAGGAACTGGTCACTGATGCAGTTATTCCTCCTAGTCTTTTCTCTTTTGGGGGGGCGGCACAGATGGCTAAAGTGTCTGTGCCTGTGGTGGGGTCCCGGGGGTTCCCGGGGTCCGGAGTGGCAGGCCATGAGGGCGGGGGGCCCTCGGCATGGTTAAACCCAGCCGGCTTGTGCTACTGAGACGGCCAAGTTGGGGAAGGGTTATTGCCAATTGGCCGATGCTTTTACTGTGCGGGGGGGCGGCGGAGAAGTCACCTTGCTAATCACACGGCGGGGTGGCAGATCTTGCCGCGGAGCACAGGGTTGGTGTTATTATGTTATAACTGTTATTGAGGTTATGTTCAATAAAACTGCGACCAGTTTATGCCCAACTACTGTCTCTGTGCTTCATTGGGAAAAAGGGGGCTAGGAGAAATACGTGGGGGCCTCCTACGAGCTGCGAAGGAATGGAAGGGGGGGGTGGGGTTGAGGGTGATAAGGATTGGATAAAGGCGAGCAGTGGGTCCGGCTACCCGGTTAAAACGAGGGCGCGGGCCAGCTCCCGAGCGCCCGGCTAGTAACCGGGTGCCCGGTCCGAGGCGAGCCGGCTCGTGCTGCTCTGGCGCGAGCATGAAGAGCGGGGGGGGGGGTGGGGGGGGAGAGGGGGGGCGGCAGGAGCAGGTTGCAGAGGCCCAAGGGGGATTGGCCGGCAGAAAGGGAATTATTCAAACTGATTGGATCCCCTGGCGCGGGAGCGCGTTCAGGGGATCCACTAGCCTGCACTTCCGCGCGCCCGAGCCTGCTGGCATCGTGGTGCGGAGAGAGGTGCACGCTGGTTGCTTCCCTCCCACCCACCCTGTGGTTAGTTGGTGGAGTGTCCGGTATGGGTTGTCGCAGTTGGAAGGGGTGGCGGGGTCCCGGGGGTTCCCGGGGTCCGGAGTGGCAGGCCATGAGGGCGGGGGGCCCTCGGCATGGTTAAACCCGGTCGGCTTGTGCTACTGAGACGGCCAAGTCGGGGAAGGGTTATTGCCAATTGGCCGATGCTTTTACTGTGCGGGGGGCGGCGGAGAAGTCACCTTGCTAATCACACGGCGGGTGGCAGATCTTGCCGCGGGGCACAGGGTTGGTGTTATTATGTTATAACTGTTATTGAGGTTATGTTCAATAAAACTGCGACCAGTTTATGCCCAACTACTGTCTCTGTGCTTCATTGGGAAAAAGGGGGCTAGGAGAAATACGTGGGGGCCTCCTACGAGCTGCGAAGGAATGGAAGGGGGGGGGTGGGGTTGAGGGTGATAAGGATTGGATAAAGGCGAGCAGTGGGTCCGGCTACCCGGTTACTTCATTAATTTGTTTTAAAACTATCTTCTCAAAGGTTTCTAAAACGGGGTCACTGTTTTGGGGTGGGATCCAAGTGGATTTCTTTTTGATAACCGAAAAATCACATGAGTTATCAGATTGATTAAAAAAGAAATGGTGTATTTTAAGTTTTCTAAAGAATTTATAAAGGTCAATGTGTATCTCAAAACTATCCGTTTTATTCTTGGGTACAAACGAAAGACCTTTGCCAAGAATAGATAATTCATCTTGTGTGGGTGTATATTGAGAGATATTTATTACACTGTTTTTATCTTCTTTATAAGCTGAATCTACAGTTACCATCTCTCTTCGGATGGATCTGTTCTCCACTGTCCCCTCCCTCTCCCTCTGCCTCGACCGCGGCCTCGGCCTCTGTAGTATTGTCCTTGTTCTCTCCATTGGGGGCCCTGACCGATATCCTGCCCTTGATCTCTGTCTACTTTTCTTTTTTCGTAACGGGTACGTGAATTTTCTCGACCTCCTCCTTTCCAGAGTTGGTCCATTTTGAAAAAATAATCTTGTTCTGATTGATCTTTCTTCTTTCTGTCATTAAGGGGTCTACTAGATTCTCTGGTGGAGAATAAAGAGGCTGAAGTATCAAATTCTCCTGATTCGCTCCTGCTGCGTTTCTTCTTATGTTCCAAGGAACCCTCTCTAGGATCATCATTAGCTGAACTATCTTTTCGGTCAAAATAAGAGGTCCTTCTCTTAAACCAAAGGCGATCATTATCTATCTTTTTACTCCAATGGTATACATAACCAATTCTATAATCGTCTTCGTCTCTCCTATATTTTTCTATTTTAATATTCTTAATCTCTTTCTTAAATTGTTGAATGTTCTTTTGATAATTATCATGTCCTTTATCAAATTGCTTATCACAACTTTTAAGTGTATCTAACTTTTCATCTATTTCTGCTTTATAGATTTCTGATTTCTTATTAGCAGTAGTAATTAAAAGTTTTTAATATAGAGGGCATTTTGTTTGGAAGCTTTTAAGAAGTCACACCATTTGCCTTTGTTTAGCGATTACAGTTTCCCGCCTGAGTAGCGGAAGAAGGCGCATGCGCCGGCGTTTTTTGAAGACAAGACAAGTGAGTTTCGTTTGGTTCCTCTCGGAAGGCCATGCGGGCATATGTATAATTCAATGCTTTGTTTTACAGCCTGTTCTCCCCTTTTAGAAGACGGTTGTCTATTTGTTCTTAAGTTTTTATCAGTAATTCATGACTTACACGGAATGGAGGCTGTTTTATATCTAAGAGGTTGGAACGGTTTTTTAGATAGCGTCTATAAAAGAATTACAAATCATCTTCAGTAATATTCTCTCATATATACATAATTCTCTAAAATACATATAAGAGAATTATATATACACACATTTTACAATTTATATTTATAACTTTTAATTGGCCACCTAGTTAAATATATTAAGAGAATTAGACAGGCTCACGATAAGAGCATTTTCTGTCTATGCATAATTGTTCAATTTATTTAATTTAATTCAATTTATTTGTTGATGAAAATCATACTTTTAAGAATGTATGGTGCTTATCTTATGTATGATTTTATTTATTTATTGAATTTAAATTTTATTAACATAATTTTATGATTATACGGTAGTTTTAAATCAATTTGAGTTTATGTATAATGATTTTTAGGAATATATTTATAATTTTATTTATTTATTTTTTTATATTTACAATTTCCCTCTCAATTATCCCATTATCATTTTATGATATAAATTTTAAATTCGTGATGATTTGTAATTGTTTTTGGATATACTCTCTCCCTTATTACGATTATGTATCAGATTCACTAGTTTGTTCGCCTCCTGCTGCACGCTCTTATTTCTAATTCTTTTTGGTTACACTAATAGATAATTTTGATGATATAATTTTCACTATTATTTATTGTGATTATTATTATTATTTATTATTTAGATTATCTGTTTTAATGTATATTTATATGGTTCTAATGTCACTATTATATTATTATTAGTTTATATAGAGGTCCACTCTTTACCTCTTAACTTGTCTCACCTATTGTTGTGCTTTTAAGGTATCTATGTATAGAGGTTCATTTCATGCTTGTTACATTCCTTTTTGCGGTTACATGTATTTAGTCTTTAATTTGATTTTACTAATATATTTTATAATCATTTATATTTATAGCGTTCCAACACTATTATAATTCATATTATATGATTTATTTATTTATTTATTATTTTTTACTTCTATAATTATTATTATAATTTTTTATTATTATGTTTATATTATGTTTTTATGTTTCGTTAGATGAATTTGTTTGTTCCTTCATTTTAATATATTATGTTTCTATGTTTATAGTAATTTACCTTACAACCCCTGACGAAGGTTACGAAACACGGCCTGTGTCGGGTTGCCTAGGTTTGTGAGTAATAAATTTGTCTTCCACTATCCTCACGTCTTGGACTGTGTTTGTGCTTCTAACGTGAGTACTGCCTACTTCTTGGACAGAACACAAGGGGGTACAGGGGCACGCTGGGCCGTCCTCGGACCCGATTCTGGCTACTGCGGGAATGTTGTGTTCCCACAGTCCAGAATTGGCTCCAAACAGACCTGTCTTGCCTGGAGCCATCCATGCATGTCCCTATAGGAATCCGGCTCATAGGTATCTATGTGACTTTATAAAATACCAGCACAATACCTGTAGAAATCACAGCTATAATGCAGCAACGTACATTTATATTTGTAACAGGTGTACGTGGCTGAAATAAACATGTAGGTGTATATTTTATAACCTATGAGCATACTTCTTGACTCACCTGACACCAAACTCCTCCCCCTATGCATATATAGTCCTGTGTTATAATCAGCAGTGACATACACATGTATATGGTGCCATTTACATATGTAAGTATCAACGTTTGCAAGCATACATACACAAATAGCTGGAGGAAAGAAGCCACCTTCAGAAAGTCAAACTTTGTCCCAGGGAGGTAAATCTGTGACTCAGAGAGGTGAGCAAATCTCAAACATCATGCACTCCTCCAAGCTCCAGATCCAAAAGATAAGTTAAGTGGGGGCTATGTATGACAGCTAAAAATGCCAAGTTGTACTGCCATTATACAATACAGAATGCATACATTACGTGTATTAAAGAACTGTGCAAAACACACCCACAATGCACCTCCTTTCTCTGCATTTAAAAGCATGCCTGTCGCTGTCTACACGTATAAGTAACGCCTTTTCTGAAATCGCCACATATCGCTATGTGTCAGTTTGCATGCGTAAGTCCAATATTTATACATGCAAATGATGCCTAAGGTTTCTAAAATTACTGACTGTAATAACAGACCTTTTTACAGTTTTAGCGTGCCGATAGAGCTCATCAGCATAAGCCAATCCTATTGCTCTAATTTACATATGTTTGCTGCTGCTGCACTCAATGAACATCTATTCAAAATGTTGTAAAAGCTTTAAATTACGGTACTGTCATCTGTTACTGTACCGCAGGGCCGGATTTACCTTGAGTGAGGCCCTACGCCAACAAAAATTGTGGGCCCCCAGCAGGGGCGGCCCAAGGGGGGTGCGGACCTCATTTGCATAAGGGGCCTCATTTGCATAAATATTTGCATAATGTTACCATATACTAACTTTTAGTAAACGTGCCTCTTAATGAGTGTATGGATAAAGAAAGACTAAAAGATTTCTACATTACTATAATCCAGTGCCAACTGCCAGACACATTAGGAACTACTACAAACACTGCCCATTTAGAACCCATAGCAAACCCGCCGTATCCTAACAGCACTACCAGGACTCACAAAGCACCATACCCTAACTATCAAAAGGAAACGCTGCAAATATTAAACCAATACATTTCAGAGAACAACAATACATGACCTACTGGGGAAAGAGAACAAGTGGCAATGTCAAATAGGAATTATATAAACAGAACACCTCAGCTCAGTTACACATGCAGAACATAGACCATCACCAAACAAGTAATCACAATTTAGAAATAGGAAGACAATAATTAAACTGGGAATCCCAAAAGCCAAACTTGGAATGTACAACACTGTAGAAATAAAACTATACATTAATTTGCTCTTGTACTAAACAAAGCGCAGATGTTAATGATGCACATTTACCAGAGCTGACATATTCCAATTAATAAATTCAAAATAAAGAGATATTTTTCTACCTTTTGTGCATTTTTTTCAGCTGCAATTGCTCCAGCCACTTTCTTCTGGTTTCTTCGTGTCTTCTGCTAACTCTCCATCGTCTGCTGTCCATTTGTCCTTCTTCTCTCTTCTAGATTTTTTTCCATTCTCTCTCTACATCTGCTTTAACATACTAATCTTTCTCCTTTTGCTCTTTCCTCATTCCTATTTCATCCACTCAAATTTTACCCCTCCATCCTCAATCCCCACTTACTCTCCCAATACCCGGCCAATTGTAGATTTTTTATCCCTCCCACACAAAATATTTTTCCCTTCTCCATTTTACTCTTCCAGCCCCATCCCATTCTAATCCTCCCCCAACATCAGCTCCCTTCTAGTTCCAGCCTCACCCAGCATCCATTCCCTTCTAGTCCCTGCATCAGCCCATTTCCAGTCCTAGCCATCCATCAGCCCATTTCCAGTCCTAGCAACCCCCCAACCCAATACCAGTCCTAGCCCCCCCATCACCCCACTTACAGTCCTTAACCCCCCATTCACCCCATTTTCAGTCCTTAACCCCCCATCACCCCATTTTCAGTTTAAGCCCCCCCTATAACCCATTACCAGTCCTAACCCCCCATCAGCCCACTTCCAGTCCTAACCCCATCAACCCATGTCCAGTCAGCCCCCATAGCCCATTGCCAGTCCTACCCCCCCCATCAGCCCACAGCCCATTACCAGTCCTAACCCCATCATCCCACCTCCAGTTTTAACCCCCCAGCCCATTTCCAGTCCTAGCCCCCCATAGCCCATTACCAGACAACCCCCATCAGCCCACAGCCCATTACCAGTCTTAACCCCCCCAAAGCCCATTACCAGTTCTACCCCCCCCCAACAGCCCATTACCAGTCCTAACCCCATCAGCCCACCTCCAGTCTTAACCCCCCAGCCCATTTCCAGTCCTAGCCCCCCATAGCCCATTACCAGACAGCCCCCATCAGCCCACAGCCCATTACCAGTCTTAACCCCCCCCAAAGCCCATTGCCAGTTCTAAGCCCCCCCAACAGCCCACAGTCCATTACCAGTCCTAACCCCATCAGCCCACCTATAGCCTTAACCCCCCCTAGCCCAGCCCAGCCCAGCCCATTTCCAGCCCCAGCCCCCCAATAGCCCATTACCAGCCCTACCCCCCCCCCAGTCCATTTCCAGCCCCAGCCCCAGCCCCCCCAATAGCCCATTACCAGTCCGACCCCCCCCCCCCCCTAGCCCATTACCAGTCCTACCCCCCCCCGGCCTAAAGTAAAATTTAATTTAAAAAAAAAACCTGGTGGCTGCCGCCGCGGGGCCCCCTCTGCTGCCGCGGGGGCCCCGTCTACAAGCTGAAGCCGTTGGGTCGGGTCGGGTCGGGTCTCTCTCCCTCCCTCCCTCGCTGCAGGCTGCAGGCTGCGAGAGACGCGAAGGGAGAGTGTCTCCTCGCGTCTGTGTTAAGCCCGCAGGGGCTGATGGGAAATCCCATCAGCCCCTGCGGGCTTAACACAGACGCGAGGAGATGCTCTATCTTCGCGTCTCTCGCAGCCTGCAGCGAGGGAGGGAGGGAGAGAGAGAGACCCGACCCGACCCGACGGCTTCAGCTTGTAGACGGGGCCCCCGCGGCAGCAGAGGGGGCCCCGCGGCGGCAGCCACCAGGTTTTTTTTTTTAATTATGTTTAAAAAAAATTAACTGGTTCTTTTTTTGTGGGCCCCTGCCGGCTGTGGGCCCTACGCCATGGCGTACAGGTAAATCCGGCCCTGCTGTACCGTAATTTAAAGCTTTTACAAGGTTTGGGTCCAATATTCAAAAGGCATTTACACGGTTAATGCTGTTGAATATCCCCTTCTAATTTCCCTACGCACCCCAATGCTGTCCAGTTACATCGAGGTGTGTCGGGGGGTGTTCTGGGGCGGAGCAGAGGCTAACAGGGCAGCAGCAATATTGCATGCTTCCCGGTTAGTGATCTGCACCTTAAAGAGAGGCGAAGAAAACCCTCTCCTATCTTTAAGGTGCAGGAGCTAACCGGGCAGCATGCAATATCACTGCTGCCCAGTTAGCTACAACGACTTCTGGTACCTGCGGCGATCCCTGGATGTTCAATGCCGGGGCCGCATATGACTCCAGCATTGAATATCCGGGGTTAAGGGTCAGCAGGCAGAGTGGCGCAAAGCATGCCCAACCCAATACCGGGCCCCATATGTTTGTCAAGTGCAGTAGCAGCAAACATATGCAAATTACAGCAATAGGACTGGCTTATGCTAATGAGCTCTATCGGCACAGTAAAACTGTAAACAAAGGTCCTCTATTACACAGATGCCTATGTGTCTTTTTTCAAATAGCCTCCTGATCTAGGCGACCTGTTATAATGACCCCCCCCCCTATATAGCCACTCTTTTTATGTATATGCCATTAATAAAATGATCCAGTCTCTTGTGTGTCATGCCACCTATATTTATTTATTGAGTAGCATTTAGCTCATGTCTTTCTAGCAGTAGATCAAGGTGAGTTACAATCAGGTACTGTAGGTATTTCCCTGTCCTTGGAGAGCTTACAATGTAAGGTTGCACTTGAGGCAATGTAAGGTTAAGTGGCTTGCCCAAGGCCACAAGGAGAGTCAGTGGGATTTGAACCCTGATCTTTCTGATCCCAGGTTGCTCCCCTAACTACTCCTTCACTTCAGGTTTAACCCCTGTATATCTTCAGGTTTAACCCCTGTTCTGACCTGAAGAAGGTGGTTTTAATCTTTGAAAGCTAGTCCAAGACTGCATTAAGTTAGTCCAATAAAAAGGTATCACCTTATTTTCCTTTTTTGCGTCTCCTTTTATCTAACCTCCATGTTTTCAGTGCTGCAGCCACCTGATATTGGGCTAAGTCTATCTGCAGCCATTCCCCATGCAGGCTGGAAGAAGGTAAAGAAATCAGTCTGATCATGCAGGAGGAAGCCACATTGGTCATAGGGGTTGGAAACAGGTAGAGAGCTGGAAGAAGCAGCAGGAGGCGATGGTGGTATAGGTGGCAAACATTGGCCATGATTGCTGGGAGGGCATGCAGCTGCTTTAGCGGGAAAAGGGGGAATATACTGAGGTCAGGCTTGGTGGGGAGGGGGACGGAGAGTGCTGCGGTCGAGTTTGGAGAGGAGAAAGGATGGAAGGAGAGTGCTGTCAAGCCTAGAGAAAAAGGGGTCAGAAAGAGAGTGCTGCCATAGGGCCTTGATGGAGGTGGAGTATCAAGATCAGGAAGTTAAGGAGGAAGGCAAGTGCTGACATTGGGCTTGGAGACTGGAATGGTAAGTGCTGGGGTCGGGTTTGGGAATGGATGGGAAAGATTGCTGGGGTCACCCCAGGAGAGGGAGAAGAGACAGAGATAGAGGGAATGTGTGTGTGCCAGGAAAAGGCATATTTGAGAGTGTCTAGGGGTAAAAGAGAAAAAGCTGACATATGACACTCCTCCTTCAGGGTCACCACAGCCCCAAAGTTGTCAAGTCTGGGACCGATGACCTGGAGGCTTGAATTAATGCAACCACCATAACTCTACATGCAGAGTTAATACTAATGAGGAAAGTTTAATCATTTTTGAGAGGCTAATTTGCATACACATTATTACTACTGTCAGGAACATGCACATGCAGATAATACATATTAATGGCCACAGTATATACACAACAGCTGGCAATCATATTGATGCAAATGTCTGGTGGTACATTTAGCCTTTATAAACCTTTCTTTTGGTGAGACTCAGAACTGCCAGTTCATCTTTATATCTTTACACAATTTTTCCTTTCTTCCAATAGTTTTCTAACTCAGCTTCTGGCAATCATATCAGTTCATTTTATTTCCACTTCTGTCTCTATCTTGGCTATAGTACCATGGTCTAGAATTTGGAAGCTGAGATTTAATGCTAAAAAATGTAGGGTCATGCAATAATCCAAGGGAGTGGTACAGTATAGGGGGTGACATACGTCTGTCCAGGAAAGAAGAGCGGGACTTAGGTGTGATTGTGTCTGGCAATCTCAAAGTAGCTAAATAGGTAGAAAAGGCGACGTCAAGAGCTAGAAGGATGTTTGGGTGTATAGGGAGAGGAATGGCCAACAGAAGAAAGGAGGTGATAGTGCGACCTCGTGTAGCGTATTGTGTGCAATTCTGGAGACCGCACCTTCAAAAGGATATAAACAGGTTGGAGTTAGTGCAGAGGGTGGCTACTAAAATGTTTAGTGGTCTTCATTATAAAGCATATGAGCACAGACTTAAGGATCTTAATATGTATACTTTAGAGGAAAGGGGAGGACAGAGGTGATATTATTGAAACGTTCAAATATCTCCATGGCATAAATGCCCAGGGGGAGAGCCTCTTTCAATTGAAAGCTAGCTCTGCTACGAGGGGACATGGGATGAGGGTGAAGGGGGATAGATTCAGGAGTGATATGCGGAAATATTTCTTTACGGAAAGAGTGGTGGATCCATGGAATAGTCTCCCAGTGGAGGTGGTAGAGATGAGGACAGTAACTGAATTCAAAAAAGCAGAGGACAAACATAGAGGATCTCTAAAGGAAAAAAGGGGACTGTTGTAGTGGTTGATAAGGAAGGACAGACTAGACAGGCCATGCAGTCTTTTTCTGCTGTCATGTTTCTATGTTTCTACCAGGAAATAAGGTAATAGCGTGCTCTCCTAAGCTATATAAATTAGTCACTAATATAACTGGATCTCATGCACAGCCAGTGTTCTGCATGCGCAGAGCTGCCTCCACATTTGCACTAATTACGAGCGGACATGAATCACGCAATGCAGTGGGCACCTGATGCTTCAGAGCATGCAAAGTTTCTTCGCCAGTTCCTACATCTGCAAGCCTGCAGCTGGCCTCGCCCCACCCCCACGCACCCAGAATTCAGCCTGCTTTGTAGCCTTGTTTTGGAATAGTTTTATTTCTGTAACCATGGATCTATGCACCTATCATTTGTCTCCCATTACGTTTTGGTATGTTGCAGCTAACACAGCTGCACACGGAATCCTATAGCTTTACTCATAACGCTGATGGTGCCAGATGCCTGGCTGAAGGTTCAGTTCTCGCCTGCACGAATTCTTCTCTTGCAATGAAAACCAAGGCATTGGAAATAAAGGCTCAAGGTTTAACTTCTAAAGGAACTCCCTTGGAGGAGAGTAACTTTGTCTAGGCTCAAGGAGCACAGACGTTATTAGTTTATGAGAGCTTGCGATGCTGTTTGCTGATAGTTTAGTGAATTCCTCAGGAAGCTTTTGAATCAAAAACAGCAGACACCTAAAATTAGATTTTTCCAGATGTTACGTTTTACACTCGGATTCACAGGAAAGAATTTTTTAATTTATGGGAAGCTGTTATTCGTCCAGGAGGTAAACGATTCATTCTGAAATATCTATCATGGGGCAGTATTAAATAGCAGGGGGGTAATAAATCTCTCTCTCTGTCTTTACTTTCAGGTTAGCAAATGGAGCCAGCCTGGTTCAGTTCTGAAGGAGCCTTCCATATCCCAGTTGTCTGGGGTGGGAGGGGAGGTTCTGTGGGGGCGGTCTTCATGCTCATTGTTAAAGGTATTATTAACAAAAACCTCCGCACAAGGTAAAACCAAACAGAATCAAACTAAACCCTGGTGTGATACATAAGAACCTCTGAAACAATAACAATTTGTCGGAGTGATCATACAAAAGAGGGAGGACTCAAAACCCTCCCCTTGCCGTGACCACTCCTTTTAATCATTTGAAAAACAGTGTAATGTATAAAACACTTAACTTATAGACTTTCCACGAGCTTAGAGAAACCACAGAAATAATGATGGATGACGTAGCACGTTTTGGGTCAGAAATATTTCTGACCCTGCATCAGGTTGAATGAATCCATCACTATTTCTGTGGTTTCTCTAAGCTCATGGAAGGTCTATAAGTTAAGTGTTTTATTCATTACACTGTTTTTCAAATGATTAAAAGGAGTGGTCACGGCGAGGGGAGGGTTTTGATTCCTCCCTCTTTTGTATGATCACTCCGACAAATAGTCATTATTAAAGGTGGCCTCTGGTGGCTAAATGTAAAGCCCATGATACAGAATTCCAAAGGAGGCTGCAGTGCATGACTCTAGGGCTTAGATCAATGGCTGTAATGGCCAGACTAGGATTGGTGGGCATGTCTATTAGAGCAGAGGGAAAAATCCCCAGGTAGTTGTGAATGAAGGTTCTTGGTGTCAGAATCCCAGCACTGGCTCTGATTGAGTTAAAAGAAATAGGAGGTAAGAGGCACTGTCAGGCCAAAAAAACAATAACAAACATAGCAAATATGTTTCTGCGTTTTTCTCTTTCCATCCAGTAACATTATGATATATCTACTAGTTATTAAAGCTATGGTTTGTCAAATGTTTTTGTTCAAGAACTCGGTTACACTGCGAAATTCTATGGAATCCCAACTCTCTCTTTTCCTTCAACCCCTCCCATGTACATGAAATATGGTGTGACATCCTTCATGGCTGCTCCCCCTTAGCTTCTGACTGAAGCACACCAGACCACTGTCTGAGTACACAGATATATCTGAAATCTCAAAAACAAAACAGATAAATATATAAATTAGGAGTGTGCATAGCCAAAAAAACATTTGGTTCATGCTTGTTTTAAATACATTTTATATGATTTTCAGGTGCACATTTTTGTGTTAGTTTTTGCATATGCATTGTACTCAAGCTACTGTAGAACTTCTTCAGGTATGCAGATCAGTTGTATGCATCTTAATTTTTAGGTATACATGCGTACAAGCAATCTGCATGCTCTTTCAATTTTTAGGTGCCAACATGCACTGAATGCATTCTCACAAATGCACATCCCTAAAATAAATAGTGTTTTATTTCAAAATGCACAAACAGTAAAGCACTTCATTATATGCCAGAATGTGAGATTAAGGGGTTATCTGAGAAGGCTTATTTGTGATTTAAGTATGCAACCTCCTCCTTGCTGGTCTCCCTCTGAGTCATCTTTCTCCCCTTCAGTCCGTTCAAAACTCTACTGCGCAGCTAATCTTCCATCAATCCCATTATGCTCATATAACCTCTCTTCGTAAATCACTTCATTGGCTTCCCTTCCGTTTCTGTATCCAATACAAACTTCTCCTTCTGATCTATAAATGCATTCATTCCGTTGCTCCTCACTACCTTTCCACTCTCGTCTCTCCATGCACTCCTCCTCGTGAACTCCGCTCTTCTTCTGGCTTGCTTCGCTCTCTGCCCTTCTCTTCCACTGCCAACTCCAGACTTCAATCCTTTCACTTTGCTGCTCCTTATGCCTGGCACAACTACCTGTATCTTTACATCAGATTTCATCTCTCTCCCGTTTCATATCCATGCTAAAGGCTCACCTCTTTCAGGCCACTTGTGGATCTTAATCCTTTGTTCTCCTTCTGTCTCATTACCCTTCCCTATTGCACCCTCGTTCTCATCTATTGTACTATCTGTCTTGATTAGATTGTAAGCTCTAATGAGCAGGGACCCTCTTATTATATGTGCCTGCACAGCGCTGCGTACACCTTGTAGCGTTATCGAAATGATTAATAGTAGTAGTAGTTGTAGTATAATCATGCATATTCACGTACCAATCACATCCACGTGCAAATGGCCATTTTAGAAAGGTTCCGATTTACGTGTTGATGTTCTTAGCACATGTAAGTTTTGAGGAGGCGTGTTGGGGGTGTGGCCTGGGTGGATCAAAAATCTTCACGTGTATTCCCCATTTCATAGAGGGAATACACCTATAAGCCCAAAATTCTCCACACACAGATTTCCACTTAGTCCATGACAAATGTAGGTTTTTAAAAGATGTGCCTTTCAGCTACACCTTTTCCATGTGTGTTTAGCTCTGTTTGCCTCTCTGTCCTTTGGGAAGAGAAGTGCCCCGCTTGCAAGCTCTGCTGGAAAGTTGAATTGTGCTTGCTTCTTGCGAGTGAATTTTCTGGCTTTCTGTGAGTCCTGTCTGTGTCTCTCTACATATTTATTTATTTGTCATTGTTAGTGTGCACCCTTACCTCATTGCCCCTTTTTTACACTTTTTGTTCAGCTTTTTCAGCTGAATAACTTATACCCCAACCCCCTCCCCTCTACCCACCTACCCCGTAGCTTTCAGTCTCTTATAGCTGTCATCTGCTCATTACCTCACTTACTCACAGGTGTGCCTAATCCCCTGTGGACTCTCTCCCATCTTTCTATTTCTTCTGGCCTCTGTTCTCCTCTCCATCTTTCTTCTATGGCTCCTCATCACATTGTCTTCTTTTTCTTCATACTCCCTAATTGTCTCCCCTCCTACCAATATCTTCACTCTTCCCCTCTTTATCTTCCCTTTACCAGTCTCACTTCCCCCTCCATTCTACCCTGTCTTCTCCTCTTTCTCCCTCTCATTCAGCCATCTCCTCTCTCTCTCTCTACGACAACCTCACCCTGTTGTCCCTTCCATCTCTCATATTCTCAACCAATCGCTCTCCACTGCAACTGTCCCTGCAGCCTTCAAGCATGCTGTAGTTACACCTCTCCTCAAGAAACCCTCACTTGATCCTACCTGTCCTTCTAATTATTGACCCATTTCCTTCCTCCCCTTCATTTCTAAACTACTTGAACGCACATTTCACCGCTGCTGCTTTGACTTCCTCTCCTCTCATGCCCTCCTGGATCCTTTACAATCTAGCTTTCATCCTTTACACTCTACTGAAACAGTTTTTCTGAAGACTCCAGTGACTTGTTCCTGGCAAAATCCAAGGGCCTTTGCTCTGTCCTCATCCTTCTTGACCTCTCTGCTGCTTTTGACACTGTTGACCACAACCTTCTCCTTGATACCCTGTCCTCGCTTGGTTTTAAGGGCTCTGTACGATCCTGGTTCTCCTCTTATCTTTCCCATCACTCTTTCAGTGTTTGTTCTGGTGGATCCTCCTCTGCTGCTATCCCGTTCTCAGTTGGTGTACCCCAAGGATCTGTATTGGGTCCACTCCTTTTCTCTCTATATATCCAGTCCCTTGGTGCCCTCATCTCTTCCCATGGTTTTCAGTACCATCTTTATGCCGATGACTCACAAATCTACCTCTCTACGCCTGAAATCTCTCCAGCAATCCAGACCCGGACCTCTGCCTGCCTTTCTGACAATGCTGCTTAGATGTCTCACCGCCGCTTGAAATTAAAGATGGCCAAAACTGAACTTCTTATTTTTCTCCCTAAAACCTCCTCTCCTCTTCCCCCTTTCTCACTCTCTGTGGATAACTCTCTACTCCTCCCTGTTTCCTCGGCTCACAACGTTGGGTCGTCTTTGACTCCTTGTTCTCCTTCTCCACCCATATCCATTTGATAGCTAAGACCTGCCTTTCTTTCTCTATAACATCAACAAAATCCGCCCATTCTTTTCTGAACATACTACTAAGACACTTATCCACTCCTTAATCGCCTCCTGTCTTGACTTCTGTAACCTACTCCTTGCTGGTCTCCCTTTGAATCATCTCTCCCCTTCAATCTGTTCAACACTCCGCTGCACAGCTAATCTTCCGCCAGCCTCGTCATGCTCATATTACCCCTCTTCTCAAGTCACTTTACTGGCTCCCTATCAGTTTCCGCATTCATTTCAAACTTCTCCTGCTGAACTCTAAATGCATTCACTCTGTGGCTCCTCTCTACCTTTCTTCTCTTATCTCTCCCTACACTCCCCCCTCGGGAACTCCGCTCTTGTGGCAAACTGCTTCTATCTGTGTGCTTCTCTTCTATTGCTAACTCCAGACTTCGCTCCTTTCACCTTGCTGCACCTTATGCCTGGAATAAACTACCTGTGTCTGTACGCCTGATGCCTTCTCTGGCCCTTTTTGAAATTCAGGCTGAAAAACTCACCTCTTCGCTGCTGCTTTTGGATCTTGACTCACCTGATCTCCTTGTTCCTTTACCATTTCCCTTAGATGTATCCCTGTCTACACCTTCTGTGTTGTCTGTCCTGACTAGATTATAAGCTCTGATGAGCGGGGACTGTCTCTTACATGTCTGTGCAGCACTGCATACGTCTTGTAGCGTTAAACAAATGCTCAGTAGTAGTAGTAATAAGCCAGCCCTTTTCAGGCAGGATTAAGGGGTTATCCTCCTTGATCCCCCCCCTAGTTTATTTACCCCTCCAAAATGAAATGTGTTTAAGATAGTGTCCTCAGTAGTTAACTAGCAGAGGTTGCACATCAAAGTTTGAGAAATAGCTGACATGCACCTGTAAATGCCAATATTTCCACATGTAGGTTGTGAAATGTTGGTACTTAGATGTGTAAATTGCCAGGTTTCCTCTTAGATTTTTCATGTTTATATTGTAAAATGGTACCTCCCACTGCATGTGGATGTCTATAAACAGCACTTCCTTCCATTTGTTTTAGAAACAGCTCCATGTTTAGCAAAGCTGTTTCTAAAATACCTTCAGAATTGAGTACATCCCGATCAGCGCATACTATCTAAAATGTGCCTTCAGATCACAAGTGTAATATATGGTGCAGTCTACCTTTCAGGAAGATTCCAAATGGATCTGTTTCTTTCATGTCTACATCGATTTGCATGGAGTGGTGAGGAATAAATATTTTTTCTATGAGAAAATGGTGGAACTTCAGAGGGCACACCAGGTTTCAGGTTATTTAATGCTGTTCAATCACAAAGAATGTTATTATGTACAACAATATGATGATCTGCTGTTTTCTGTATCAGCACACTATTTTCTTAGTCATCAATATTATACTCTTTTTAGTCACTGTTACAAAGCCATCATAGCACCTAAAACAAATTATACAGAGACATATCTTACAGAGTAGACAGTTGTATATGTTTGTTTAACAGTCAAAAACCCCAAAGTATTCTCCGCCTCCCCTGTGCATCAACATCAACCAAGACTCTTCAGTCTACCAGCTAATCAGTTTCCTGTAGAGGTTTTGTTCTCTTTTGTTAAAATAATCACAAATGTTTCCAGAATGTGTGTTCTAATAGAAGCTTTCTTGTTATGTATGTTGCTAAACCAGATTATTAAATAGGAGAGGGAACACGCCTAAAGACCACTTTCTGTAGACTATTCATAGAAGAGAGAATAAATGTGATTGCTGAACTGATCTAATTATATTACAGGCAATACTAGGATCCTTGCGAGATGCCTTTCTCAAGCAAGTGCCCACTTGATTGGATACTGAAAAATGTGAGAGAGTATTTTTATTTATCATCCAAAGTATTTTTATTGTGTGTTTGTCTTATTTTTGACTGTGCATTGTTTTTAATTGCTTAGATAATTCTTTTTACTGGATGGGTGATTTATAATATGGTATAATTAAATTAGTAGTAGAAGGATTTTTAAGGAGCTCAGTTTGCTCTAGTCTAAGGCATTCTCTTTCACTTCTAGTTCAAATGAGAGGAAAGCTGATATTACTCTTTGAAGTCACAGCACTTCTGAGGTTTTGGTGAGCTAGACTGCCTAGGAGTCAGGCTTGTCAGAGATTTATAACAGCCTACAGACCTCAAAAACCTCTGTCATCCCACCAGGAACTGATTACAAACTGAGGTTAAATTTTGGCTTTTTGATATCAAGGGCTCTGGGATTTTTATTACAATTTTATATTTCTGGATTAGTTTCCGGGTTAGTATTTGTTATTGTCGTAGTTTTTTTAAGGAGCTTATTAATTTGCTCTAGAGCTTTCTCTTTTACCTCTACTTCAAAGGCAAGAAAAGCTGATGAATATTAATGAGTTGGCGTGAACTGTGAACGTTGCAGGTAACTGGAGCAGTTAACCATGCAATGTGTAAGGCAGTGTCCCTGGTCACTTCCACCCATTCCCCATTCCATTCGGTATTTATCAGTTAACGTGGGAATTAGTGCACCCTAAGCCATTGCACTGTCTGTATGGGTGTAATGACAGTGTGTGCTAATTCCTGTTAATTGCTTAATACACTTTAGTAAAAAGGGCCCTTAAAAATGTATAAAAAGGAATGATTAATTATAACATTTGCAATTGATAGAAGGACATTACTACTTGATGTTTATACTTTTTGAAATATAGAATATAAAAAGATAAGCCCTAGTTATATGCCATTAATACTATAGTATGCAATTGAAGAAAATTATTTTTTTGTTGGACCACTTTTAACTGGTCATTCACACAAAACCTATGTGATCACCTACCAACAGGTAACTAAGGAGTAGGGTGGAAAAAGATCTTTAACAGCACATAAATGTAGATATAACAAGAAGTAGATATATTTCTTTCCAGCAAGACCACTTCAACCCACTTCTTGGTGTTCCTTTCAGTGTCCATTTAAGAACAAGTATTACATCCACGTCATTTTCTATTGGTTGAAAAAATAGCCATTTCTGGTTCCCCCTTCCAGGGCTACCAATCCATTAATCAAACACAAGGTCCCAGCATTCCACATAGGTTCAGTTCTAATGACTAGGTAATCAAATTACATTCACACCAGAGATGCCCATTCGATTTCCCCATTCATTCCCAGGGGTGTGGTCATATGCAACTTAAGGATCCAGAACTGTTCCCGAAATTCATCCTGATTCCCTCCCCACCAAGATCAGGGAATATGAACATAAGAAATGCCTTACTGGGTCAAACCAAGGTCCATCAAGCCCAGTATCCTGTTCCCAACAGTGGCCATTCCAGGTCACAAGTACCTGGCAGGTTCCCAAAGAGGCACACAGGTTCCACAATGCTTGTCCCGGGGCAAGCAGTGGATTTCCCGGGTCCTATTTAATTATGGTTTATGGACCTTTCCTCCAGGAATTTGTCCAAACCTTTTTTAAACCCAGCTACACTAACAGCTTTTACTACATCCTCCGGCAATGAATTTCAGAGATTGATTATGCGTTGAGTAAAAAAATATGTTCTCTTATTAGTCTTAAGTGGGTTGCATTGTAGCTTCATTGCATGTCCTCTAGTCTTTCTACTTTTTGATGGCATAAACAACCGATCTACGTTACGTGTTCCACTCCATTCATTAATTTATAGACCTCTATCATATCCCCCCTCAGCCATCTCTTTTCTATTGAAGAGCCCTAACCTTTTAAGCCTTTCCTCATAAGAGTATCCTTCCATCCCCTTTACTATTTTGGTGGCTCTTATTTGTACCTTTTCTACTTCAGCTATATACTTTTTAACATATGGCGACCAGAATTGCACACAATATTCATGGTTCGGTCACACCATGGAACAATACAGAGGCATTATAATATCCTTTGTTTATTCTCCATACCTTTCCTTATGATGCCTAGCATTCTATTTGCTTTCTTGGCCACTGTCGCACACTGGGAGGAGGATTTCAATGTATTATCCATGATGACACCTAAATCTTTTTCCTGGGTGGTGGTTTCTAAGGTAGTACCTTGCATCGTGTAACCATAGTTTGGGTTGTTCTTTCCTAGGTGCATAACTTTGCCCTTGTCCACATTAAATTTTATTAAATTAGGTACATGCCTGTGTCACCTTCTCCTGCTAGGACCACAGTATGCAGGTCAGCTGACCTGCTCAGCGCAAAAACTTGATTCCTTCTGACATGGCACGTCTTCTTAAATTTCTCTCACTTAATGTGAAAGGAGTCAACAATCCTATTAAAAGGAAAAAAATACTGTCAGATGGAATCTATGGATATAATTTATCTCCAAGAAACACACCTCAATGATAGGGAAACGTGTAAATTGGGTGCCGGCCCTTACACGTGGGTTGCTAGTTCCCCTGCCTAGGAAAATGAAATGGGGTGGCAAGTCTAATCCACAAGGCCTGTACTCCTATCACCCTAAAGATGCGCTTGGGCACCAAATGACAGTGGGTGAAGGCCACTGTGCAATTGAACACACAAACATTTACTTTTGTAAATGCCCCCAACACGGATTCCCCTGAATTCTCCCAAACACTTGCCAGTGAAATAATCCATTCACATTCTTATCCAATTATCTTAGGAGGCGATTTCAAGCTGATGTTAGATCCTCTTATTGATCGACACCCAGTTCGATCAGGGAACCTTACCAAGTTCTCCCTCATGTCAGCTAGCCTTATGGCTGATACTGCTCTTGTCGACCCCTGGCACCTTCAACATCCAACGACACAAGATCATATGTTCTACTTTCTTCTTCATCACGCCTCTTCTAGGATTGACTACTTTCTAGTCTCTAATTCCCTATTAGAGAATGTGCAGGATAGTAAGATACATAGCACACACATTTTAGACCATGCAACACTCTCTTTCCTAACCCAGGTTAACCAAGACAAGCCGCCACCAACCAGTTGGCATTTTAACAGAGCTTTGCTTAATGACAATCAATTCATTATTCACAAACTCACTGCCATCAAAGCTTACTTCCAGTTAAACCACCCATTGGATACCCCCGGATAGGCCTGGTGGGAGGCTTTCAAATCCTCCCTGTGCTCCATCATCACTACATGCTATTAGTGCTGCAAAGCAGCGGAAGCGTGCCCTTGCCAATCTTGACCAGCAGATCCGGACAGGGGAACAGATCCTCCATAGGAGTCTGATCTTGTCATTTTGATCCATTCTTCAGAAACTAAGATATAATTATAATAAACTCTTAAGAGCTGAAATCGCGCCCTTGCTATTAGAGCAAAACAGGCGTATTCACTTTGAGAATAATAAATCAGATAAACTTCTAGCAAACTCCCTAAAGGCCCAGAAAGAAGCCACCAGGGTTTCCACTTTGCTTACTGATGAGAGTCATCTACTCTCCAGGGATGAGGAGCCGGGTGACTGCTTTCAACAATTCTCTTAGCGACTCTATCCTTCGGAGCTGGTTGATCAGCCTGGTGAATTTGATAACTTGGCGCATCATTTAGAGAGATCCACCATCCTGGGGGATGTTGCCGAGAGCCTAGACAATCCCATTAGGGAAACTGAAATCCAAAGTGCCCAAGGGTGAGACTGCAGGGCTTGATGAGTTGCTAGCAGAATTTTATCTGAAATTTAGCCTTGAGCTCCTCCCCCACATGGCTACCTACATCTCCCTCCTGCAACAGTCCCCCTTCACCATCTCCTTCTCCAACACCACGATTATTGTACATCCCAAATCAGGGAGGGATATGCAGAAAGTAAGCAATTATCGGCCTATATCCTTGTTGAACGCCGATTATAAAATAAATGCTAAAGTTTTCACCAATCAGTTAGCGCCTGTTATGCCACTGCTTACCCATCCCGATCAATATGGCTTTGTGGTAGGCCATTCCATAGCTGACAATGCTTGCTGACTTTGTCATGCACTCTCAATAGCACAATCGTCATAGATGCCATTAGTTGGTATATCTTTAGATGCCGAAAAGGCATTTGATTCTCTCGAATGGGCATTCCTATATCATTCCCTCCATTGGTTTGGTATCGGGAACAATTTTATATATATAATTCAGGTACTCTATGCCAACTCAATGGCAGCCATTTTAGTTAACTCCCGGTTGTCCCAGTTGTTCACACTACATAGGGGAACTCAACAAGGATGCCCCTTTCCCCTCTCCTGTTTAATCTTGCCTTGGAACCCCTCACTTTGCTCATGCATCAATCCCCTCAAATAACAGGACTCCAAGTCTGAGATAATCAGGTCAAGGTCTCAGCCTACACCGATGACTTGCTTTTTTTCTTGACCCCTACCTCCATACCTCACATTCATGAGACAATAAACATATATTCCTCCCTCTCTGGTTATAAAATAAACTAGACAAAATCAGTGGCTTTTCCTCTTAAAAGAAGGGTCCTTAGGGTGGATATCGAATTCTCCCCATTTATATGGGAAGAAAATGGTATCAAATATTTAGGTGTTCATTACTGCTCCACTGTTGAGGATACCCTTCAGCGCAATACCACAGACATACTACAACTTCTCCAATCCCTATTACTGTACTTTGGTGGTCACCGCTCCACCTCACATGGTAAGGATGTTTAGAAACAATTAAAATGATGTTTGTCTGAAAAGTTAATTACAAACTAGAAATGTTACCAATCGTATTCGTGGTGGCTTTCTGTAGAAACTTGGAGAGGTTCCTCATGGATTTTCTCTGGAAGGTAAGCCTCCTCAGATCATAGTGCGGAAGCTGAAACTTCCAAAAGCACTCGGGGGAGTCCATTTCCCAGATTTCACACAGTTATCATCATACCTTCCTTTCTAAGCAAGGAGCGCAATGGACCAGAAGACCACACCCACAGGGCTTTCACTGCAAGAGAATCTGGTTACCCCGTTCCCATTACCTCTTCTTTTTTTTTTTTTATATTTTATTTTTATTGTCAACTTTTTCATAATATCACCTTAACAATTTATCCCTAGCATTCAATCTTCGCATCATTAAGTAGCTAAATCCAGTCTCTCTATATAATACTCACTCAAAACTTTAAACAATGTTCAAATTTTTAACCACATGGTTTCATCCTTAGATCTTTTCCATTCTGCACCCTTTAGCTCCATTCCCCTCAAGCCCTCTCCCCTCTCCTCTTTCCTCACCCCACCCCCTCCATCCCCCCTTTCCTGCCCCCTGTCCCCCTTTTCTTCCCCAACAACTCCCCCCTCTCTGTCTACATTTTAGACCCTATAAACCAATTACGCAGATCCTACCTCCACCCCCTCCACCCCTGAGGTTACACGCCCTCAATCCCCTCCACCCTCCACCCTATTCCGCTTCCCCTCCTCCTTTTTCTTCTCCTCCCTCCTCCCACCCCCTCCCCGCAAGGCAAGCATCAATCCACCCCAATCCTTTCAAATCTATCCATTTTATGGCATCAGAATGCTGTCAGACGTTCCATCATGACAATATGCCTGTAGTCTCTCTTCACACCTCCCAATGCTGGTGGGTTCCACCTGTTTCCAGGCTGCTGCTATCTCACAGCGGGCTGCACTTAAACAGGTCGTGGTCGCTTTACTCTGCCCCTTCTGCTGTCCCCCCCCCTCCACCATGAAGGCAAGTAAACACCTGGGTCCAATAACACCTTTGCCCCAGTCAGCCTTGCAATCCACCCCTGCACTGCCGTCCAAAATTTTTGAATTTTTGGACATGTCCACCTTACATGCCAGAGGGTCCCCTTCTCTCCACACTCATGCTAGCAGCTCGGGGAGACCTTCGGGAACATCCTATTCAACCTTGCAGGTGTATAATACCATCTCATCCTAATTTTATAACTATTTTCCCTAATCCGACTAGACCAAGCAACTGTCGGATTTGTTTCGCTATTTGCACCCAAAGTCTGAGATAATTCTACCCCAGTCCTCCTCCCATTCCTTCATATATTTAAACTTCTCCCAGTTCCCCCCCCTTGCATGATTCCTTTATATATCACAGTGATTATTCCCCTAGAACTATGTTTCCCAAACCATATTGTTTCCATCTCTCAGGGTTCCCATTGCAAAGCTCTCTTCCCCTCCCCCGTTTTGAGGGCCATACTTGATTGTAGTGGAAGCGGTCCGTTCCACCAAGCCATACTCTTCTTTCAATTCATTAAATGACACCAGCTCCCCCTCATCTACAAACTGATCAAAACAACTAAGACCCTTTTTCCTCCACCTCTCATAAATCCCTCCTTCCCACCCCAGTTTAAACGCCTGCTACCACACAAAGCGCGCCATAAGCAAAAATTGGTTCCTCTCTCCCCCATTTTCCTTTTTCCTTACTTGATCCCAATGACGCACCACATGCCTCATGTTAGAAGTACCTTCCCCCAATCTCTGTCGTTCCCCCGCCCTCGACCACATAAGTTCGCTGCCTCTATCTGCTCTCCATGGAGATAGCTACATACCAGTTCCACACATTGTTTGCCCTCACCTGATTGCCTCCATTCAAACATATCTAAAAAAACTAAGATCCTAACAAAGAAAGACCCCTTAACCTAAAGTTCTTTTTGTCGGAGATAGTCGTCAAAGTGAGCGGGGAAACAACCGCACACCACCCCGACTCCTCCCTTTTTTAAATTTTAACTCAAAAGATGAAATACTGCACTTAGCTCATGTAAACTTCTCCAAAAAGCAGACAAAAATCTGGCATTTTTGTCTGCTTTTTGGAGAAGTTTACATGAGCTAAGTGCAGTATTTCATCTTTTGAATTAAAATTTAAAAAAAGGGAGAAGTCGGGGTGGTGTGCAGTTGTTTCCCCGCTCACTTTGACGACTATCTCTAACAAAAAGAACTTTAGGTTAAGGGGTCTTTCTTTGTTAGGATCTTAGTTTTTTAGGGGCGTTATTTTTGGATTCTGACCGGTTTGGAATTTGTCCATTCAAACATATGCCTTATCACGTGTCCCTATCCCCAGCCACATGCTTAGGGGATTAGGGTTGCCATTTTAGTCCTTTTTAAAGGGTTTGAAAACTATTTCCTTCAGGAGCAGTGCCCTCTGGGAGTTGTAGTTTCCCTCTTAAAAAGGATATCGTGGAGACATCGAGTGAAGGCAAACATGACACAGTTTATTTCCCCAAAATATGCACAAATAAGGTTCAAACGCAAAGTATCTGGATATTTCCTCCAGGACAAAAAGTACAGAAGATATTTATATCCTTAAGCTGAGTAACTTCTCAAAGGCATTAAACAGACGCAGACGTTTCATCAATCAAAACAGGCAAACCAAAAGTACAGCTTCTTAGGTTCAGCAAAGTAAAGAATGTCTTTCTGCTTCCTTAGTGAGATAATATACAGTGCTGTGCAAGCTTGTCTTACTTAACCTGGTTCCTACCTTAGCAAGGTTAAGTTTTCTTGGTAGTGCTTTTTCCCAAAAGCATTTACTCAGGCTGCTGCTCCTTAACCAAGGATTCAGTAGCCTCTGCACGACACAAAGAGGACAGCAACCTTGGGCCGGAAGGACTGGGGTTTCTAGTCCCACAGGTGCTCCTTGTGGTCTTGGGCAAGCCACTTAACCCTCCATAGCCCATGTTCCCTGTAAAATAGTTATCTCCAAGTTATAATGCCCTGTTCAATGTAATTTCAGTTTGTTCAATGTAAACCGCACTGATGCAGAATAACGCGGTATATAAGAGAATGTAAATAAAGAAAGAAAGAAAGAACAGTCCATTGACAGTTCAGTAATCAAGGGGTCTGGTTCATTATACTCCACTTGCATTTCCTCCTGCTCTGGAATTATAATATCCTGCACTGAGCCCTCATGACCTGCCTCTGCTGGAATTCTTGCTGAGGATTCCTGTAACTCCCTCCAGGACTTCTCTACCTGGTAAGGAATATGGAGAACTGTATTACTGGATATCTTTCTTTGGTTCTCTTGCCCCAGTTCCTCTCTGAGGTTTAACCACGGCTCTCTGTTGGAGGCTGGGGTTTTTTGCCTCCTGGTTTGAAACCTAGGCACCCACCTCTGAGTGTTGTGAACCTCTTGGTCAGGAACAGAAGTTTGGAACCTGCCCTGCTCTCTCCGTCTGAGCAGCTCTTGCCTGGTTTCCCTTGTGACAGACTCTTTCCAGGTCCTCCTTCTTTCCTCTGCTTGGAACTTTCTTTCTGGGAACTTCCAGCTCAATTTCCAGTCCTGCTCTGATTCCGTCTCTGACTCTGTCTTCCTTGAGTGTTTGCTTGCTCTGCTCTTCCCTTCTGAGCAACCTTTTCCTCCTGAGCAGCTCTTCTCCCCTCTGCTTTTCCCTAAGCAGGGTTTATAAAGGTGCTTCCTGGGCAGCGTTTCTCTCTGCCTTAACAGGTGTTCATAATCATGCTCCAAGCCTGCTACTCCGTCAGCAGAGCTTGGGTGTGGCAGCCTAGCCTCAGAAACTCTAACTTGCTCTGAAGCCTGTGCACTGCTGGCTTAGGACCACGGAATAGTCTTGGGCTATGCATATTTTCATGTTCTCCTTTTCAATCATACCTTTCTTTCCTGCCTCTCTTAGTAAGGCCTCCTTTTGTGGGAAGTGTAGAAATTTAGCCAGGACTACCCTGAGCCTGTGATCCTTCGCTTGTTTAAGTCCCACTCTATGAACCCTTTCTAGCAGGATCCAACCATTCTCCTCTTCACCTTCTATCAGAAACGCAGAAAAAGTCTCCACGAATGAATTTAAATCTCTGTCCAGGATCGATTCTGCAATACCCAAGAATCTCAGATTATTTCGCCTGGAGCGGTTTTCCGTATCGTCCAGCTTTGCCTCGTGTGCCTTCAGCATGGCCTGCACCCGCTCCAGCTCCCAGTTCAAAGTTTGTACCTCCTCCTCAGCATGCATAATCTGATTTTCTGCCTCCTGCATGCATGTGCCAATGCACCCATTGAGTTCTGCAGTGTGTCCATCTTACTATGGAGGGCCTCGAACTGTGCTGACAGGGCGCCAGACACCGCTGCCGAAATCTCCTCAATGAAGGCCGGGGAGGCTGAGTTACCACTCTCTGGGGGTGAGTCCGCCATCTTCTGCGGCCCGGTCTTTCTCTCGCCGGCTTGCCTTCACCGCGGTCGCCATCCTCCCCGCTTTTTTCTTTTTAGAAGCTCTGTCCCCGCTTCGTTCCACACTTTGAGGGATACTTTCTGTGCCTCTCGGCCCCAATACTCGGCGCAATACTACCAGTTCGGGGGGAAGGAGTCCGGAGCCCAGGCAATCAGCATTCACCCAGGCTTACCACATCACATGACCTCCTTTTGCTAGGCTTTTAACAGCCACATTGAGAAGTAAGATGAGTCTATATGAACCACAATATTTTGGGTCCTTTCCTGGCTTCAACATCACAGTGATCCCTGCTGTGAGCATCTCCCCTGATTAATGTTCCCATGCCTCTCCCCACACTATTAAAAACCCTTGTTAGGAGGTCCCCCACCTTATCCAGGAACACCTTGTAAAAGCCCCCCCACCTCCTCCCTCCCTCCTTGTAGCCTGTCCAACCATGGTGCTTTCTACCCTGCTAATCCCTTCACTACCTTTCCCACTGTAATTTCCCCTTCTAATTTATTTAACAGGTTTTTTCTATCGCTTTATCATTTCAGTCAAAGCAGTTTACATTGTAACTTAAATTTGGTGATGTACATTAATAACTTGGATTTTTCCTGAGGCAATGCGCGTTAAGTGACTTGCCCAAGGACACAAGGAGTGCTAGTGGGAATCAAACCCTGGTCTCTGGATTCATTCCCAAGCCAGTGCTCTAACCATTAGGCTACTCCTCCACTTCTCCCTTGCCTCTGCAGGCAGTGTGGGTAAGTCTACTTGCTGTAAATATTGTTCAGTCTGCTCCTCCGTAATGTTTTCCTGCTGCTTGTACAAAGTTTGGTAAAAGTTTTCAAATTGAGCCCTGATATCTCTGTCTCGCTGGTATATTTCTCCATCTATTTCCCTTAATCTGCATAATCATAGCCTGATTGATTCTTTGCCTAAGCTTCCGAGCCAATAACTTACTGGCTCTATCCCCAAATTCATAATAGCTCTGTTTCACCAATTGTAATTAGTGTGCCACCGCCTCCGATTGCACTTTTTGCAACTCCATCCTTAACAGTCCCACCTGTCTCAAAGCCCTCTTTGCTCCTGTGGCCTGGTATACTACCATTGCCTCCTTTATAGCCATCCTTAACTCCCCCTCTTTGTTTTCTCATTTTCTTGTATTGGGCAGCCCACATAATAAACCAACCCTGGACAATGGCCTTTAACCCTTCCCATATACTACTGATTTTCACCTCCCCCATATCATTGACCGCTAAATACTCCTGAATAGTCCTCTTGAGATCTCTGAGAACCTCCTGCTTCTTAAGAAGATTCTCATTCAATCTCCAAAACTGTATCCCCCCTGCCTTCCTGTCTTAGCTCTATCCACACTAGACCGTGATCTGACCACGTGATGGGTTCAATGCCCCCTCCCTGCACCTCAGGCATCCACGTCCTTTCCACCTGTATCATATCAATTCTGCTAAAGCATTTATGCGGCACGGAGTTGAAAGTGTATTCTTTACTCTCTGGGTATAATTCCCACCATGCATCTATCAAGTTATATCTATGGATCACTTGCTTCAAGCTTCTTCTGTTTTTCCTCCTTCCATCTTGAGCCTTCACCTGTCTGTCCACTTGGGGGCACATCACTCTGTTAAAATTCCCCCCCCCAAAAAAAATAAGCTTCCCCCTCACCCATTTCCCCAACAACTTCTTCACCTCCCCCCCAGAAGGCTCCCTGGGCCCCCATTAGGAGCATACACCGAAACTATAGTCGCTTCTTCCACCCCCAGCTCACCTCGCACCCCCACTACCCTCCCTTTCTGATCACGGAAACTGTCCCAGACTGAAACATACTATCATGCCTCACCAAGATAGCTACTCCTCCTCTACGCCCCCTCCCCTGCACCCACATTAGAACTGAAGTGGAAACTTCCTACTATGCATATACCCTATGTCTTTATATTTGAGATGCGTCTCCTGCACCAGGATAATCTCCCATCCCCCCTCTCGGCCTCCCTAAAGAGCTGCTGGCATTTAAAGTGCATGTTTAAACCCTTTTCATTAATTGCAACAACACGAGTCATGACCCTGCCCTCCCCCTCCCCCATCTCAACCGCCACCATGGCTTGCCTGCCCCCCTATACCCCCCCCACCTCCCCCACCCCCCATCCTCTCCATTCCAGGTGGTCCTCCATTTCCCTCTCCCACCACCCATTCCAGTGCGACCAGATCTGTGAACCTCACCTCCAATTCACCCTCTTTGCCCCCTTCTTTTACCACATATCCCTTCCTCTTTACCCCCCTCCTCTCCCCAAATCTCCCCCTCCTCTCCCCTAATCTCCCCCTCCCTTCTCCCTATACCCCTGTTATGTCCAGCGGGCTCAACGCCCCAGTCCCTCCACTAGGCTGTATGTCATCATAGATACCCCTCCTGGGCAGTCAACTTTTCTGTGCCTTCCGATTTTCCTTCTGCAGTTGCTGTCCCGAAATCTCGCCAACCATTTCCCCTTGGCTGCCACACGCTGCCACTGAGAGGCATGCTGCTGTGAATTCAATATTGGTCTGTCCTTCACCGTCAGAGCTCCCTCCTGTGGGTGGGGGAGTCCTTCACACCTCATCTCTTGCAATACTTTCCATGCCTCCGATACTGTTTTCGCTCTCCTCGTGCTCCCATTCGCAGTGATAAGGAGCCCAATGGATTACTGCCACCTGTACCATAGCCCTCGCGGTCTCAGATAGGCTGTAGCCTCTCTCAGGGCTCTCCTCTTTGCCAGCATCCCCTTTGAAAAGTCCATTACACAGTTCTATCACATATCTCCCATGCTATCCTCCCATACTTCCTCAGAATACTGAGGATGCGTTCTTTCTGCGGGTAGGAGCTAAGGCAGACAATAATGTCCCGGGGAATTTTATCTCTTGGCATCCCCAAGCTTCTATGCACTGTCTCGAGCCCCACGGGGCCCATAAGTTCGCTGCTCTCCTGCTCCATTTGCAAGATGTGTTGAAACAAGCGCACTGCCACTGAGTTGCAATCCTAAAGGTCTCTTCCTCTTTGACCCTCCCCCTGTATATGCAAGTTGCATCGCCTTGCCCTATCTTCCAGCTCCTCGAGATTTTCTTGCATGAGGTCCTGCTGTGCCTTGAGCTGCTCAAATGCCTCTGCCATTACTTGTAGGCCAACCTCAGCTTCTCGAGTGCTTCCTCTGCCTCCTCCACCCACTGGCCCAGAGTGGTCAGGTTCTGCTGTATGCTGATCAGCATTGCTTTCAGATCCACTCTCAGGGCTCTCAAATCTTGCTTTAAGTTCCTTTTTAAAATCAAGCAGCCACCCTGGCGTTCCTCTGCCATGCTCCCTGTCTCCCATATCTGGCCTCTCTTCCTCTCAACTGCCCGAACTGCCCCTGTCCCACTGCGCCTCACCACTCCTTCCTATCGCTGGCTCCTTTCTCACATTCCAGGACTGAAACTCCTCAAAGTTTTTGTACACAAACATTCCGCCACTGAACACACCGGTCGTCAGCCTTCCACTGCGGGATTTGGGGGTAAGCGCTTTGTTTATCGGGATGGTTTGGCCGGAGCTCGTTTAAGCTGCGGCCATTAGTCTCCATGTCGCCACCAGAAGTCCCCCGTTACCTCTTCTAATTAGGATGTAGGCTAGATCCACTGGTTCCTTTCCTCCAGTAATTGCTTCCACACAACTAGCCTTTCAGGCTCTTGCCAAATTGCTGGAAAATGACAATCCACCCTCGTTGCAAATGCCCATATGGTGCAATCCAGTTTTCAAAATCCAGCATCTCCTGATAGCCTGGTGTGTATGGCAGGAAAAGGGCATCTGGACTCTTGGGAACCTTACGACCAATGGATAGCTCAAATCCATTCCTGAATTGCAAGTGCAATTCCATTTGCCCGGAACATCCTATTTTAAGTGGCTGCAACTAAAACATTGTTTAGCCAAGTCAGATATTTCCCTATCCACAATATCTAGTGAGTGGGGACTATTAAACACTTGCCTGCATCCTCCTCCTACACAATGCTCCGGGAGAAGACCTCACATCCACGTAGGGGAGTCCAGAAGCTATAGGAATCGGAAATGGGCATCCTCGCATCACCACATTCCTAGACCACCTTTTGTGACCCCTTAGTGTGCACCTCAAAAGCAGCGTCAATTACCCAAAAGTTATTTTTCCTTGCACATTGGACCCCGGCTCTCCTCTCTAAGTGACAACCTGAGCAGGGTAAAGTTTGTTGGTCTTGCCTACAAGAAATTGGCACGTTTCGCATATGATCTTTGATTGTCCAAATGTCGAACATTTCTGGCAGTGGAGAAGGCTTCAGCGGGTCCTTAAAATCACTATTCCTTTAACTTACAGGATTGTTATCTATAGATCCCTCGTAGATATAATCTCATTAAGAAAGCCCTCACAGTTGTTGTTAGATTTCATGTTAGGGATCACCCTAAAGTTAGTTACCAGCCATTGGAAAGCTTCTGCTGAGCTAGACATTCACCAGTGGTGGAACCTTATATATCGATACCGCCATTATGAACAAGCTCACAGTTCCATCACGTCAACTTTCCCCATGAAAATATTAAAATGGCAACCACTAGATGATTACGCTGTCTGAGGGACACAACTGACATAATGAGACTCCCTAAATTACTACGCTCTTGCTCAGCTATGTGATATGCTCCCACATGTTGAGCAACCTTGTGGAATACTGTTATTAGGCGGTACACAGATAAGTGATTCACCTGTATATGTCTTTGAGAACTTCTATGAGAGCTGGGTGGAGGGGGGAGTTATTGTTTTTTTTTCTTTTAAGCCAATAGCTGTTTCTGTAAACATTTTATAAATAAAAAAAAATTAAAAAGTCATGAAATTGGAGGCAGTGTAGTATTGTGGATCAGGAACTGGTTAAAAAATAGAAAGCAGAGAGTAGGACTAAATGGACAATTTTCTTAGTGCAGAAAGGTGAATAGTGGAGTACCCCAGGGATCTGTGCTGGACCCTCTGCTTTTTAATGATCTTCCAAGTTCATAATCTTCATAATGATCTGGAAATGGGAATAACGAGTGAGGTGATCAAATCTGCAGATGACACAAAATTATTCAAAGTTGTTAAAATGCAAGAGGATTGTGAAAAATTGCAAGAGGACCTTGAAAAATTGGAAGACTGATGAAACTGAATATGGACAAGTGCAAAGTTATGCCCCTGGGAAAGAACAACATTGAAATCCCTGGCCCAGTGTGCAGCAGCAGCTAAGAAAGCAAATAAAATGCTAGGAATCCTAAGGAAAGGAATGGAAAATAAAAACAAAAATATTATAATGCCTATGTATCATTCCATGGTGCGACCACACCTTGAATATTGTGTGCAATTCTAATCGCCATATCTTAAAAAGGAAAAAAAGGGGCTGTTATAGTTGATATGGAAGGACAGACTAGATAGGCCATGTGGTCTTTTTCTGTCGACATGTTTCTATGTTTCTAGGATATAGCAGAATTAGACAAGGTACAGAGAAGAGTGACAAAAATGTTAAAGGGAATGGAAGGTTACTTCTCTGAGGAGAGGCTTAAAAGGCTGGGGCTTTTCAACTTGGAAAAGAAATGGCTGACAGGGGATATGATAGAGGTCTATAAATTAATGAATGGAGTGGAACTGGTAAATGTAGATCAATTGTTTACACCATCAAAAAGTAGAAAGACTAGAGGACATGCAATGAAGCTGCAGTGTAACCCATTTAGGACCTATAAGAGAAAATAATTTTTTACTCAATGCGTAATCAAACTCTGGAATTCGTTACCAGAGCATGTAGTAAAAGCTGTTAGTGTAGCTGGGTTTAAAAAAGATTTGGACAAGTTCCTGGAGAAAAGGTCCATAAACCATTATTAAAGAGGACCCGGGAAATCCATTGCTTGCCCCGGGACAAGCATTGTGAAACGTGTGTGCCTCTTGGGTACCTGCCAGGTATTTATGGCCTGGATTGGCCACTGTTGGGAACAGGATACTGGGCTTGATGGATCTTGTTCTGACCCACTATGGCATTTCTTATTTTCTTATGAAATTCAAATTCAACATATATGCATGTACAGTATGTCCTTATTTTTAAGGATTTATATACACGACTGGGCATTTACGTTTGCAAATCACCCGGATGCTCTTCAGTAAGTACGCATGTTAAGTATTCATTACTCATATCTTCTAGTGGGCCATGCCTGGGCGGAGAGTAGGCTTGGCAACAGCTGACACACATAAGTTATAGAATTACCCTGCTTTTGCAGGTCAGTACCCTGATCATGGCCTAGCAAGTTACACCTGCCTTAGAGCAGTTGTAAATGGTCCCACCTAGGTTCCAGCGTGTTCATACATCCCTATTTTATAACATAAAGCATGAGCACACTTTACCTTACAAATTGGACCCAAACTGCATGCATAGAACTGCGCATTGCCTGCGCAGGAGAATATAAGATTACCCTCCACATGTGGTCTACACAGGAAGGGAGTGCTATTTCTTTAAATTTGTAACTACTGCTTTACACACTCCTATTGAGAGTTGAGGATGTGGCTGGTAGTATGAGGGGCGTTTGTATTTATTTGATGTTATTTTGATGTGCCTTATGTCCACTGATGATGTAGTGTGCTAATGTTGTACAGTTTTATAGGTAAACCACATTGGGGGTAATTTTATAATGAGAGATTTACATGCCTAAGTCACCTATTTTCAAGGGCTTACGTGTGTGAATGGGCACTGATGTGCATACTATAGTCAGTTACTATTTGTATGCACACGCATAAGACCAATCATGTGTACTTTCAGTGCGGGCATGTACAGGGATAGAGTTCGGTCAAGGGGCAAATCTATAGAGGGTCATTTTAAAAGTCTTAGTCATGATTTGAATGTCCAAAGACATGCACGTGGATGTTGAAATCACGGAAATGGCTCCAGAGCTATTTTACAAATGACGTTTAGAGACATTTCCAGTGTGGGAACATCCAAGTAGGCAGAGGGTGTGGTGGGGCATGTCTGGGGAAAGTGCAATGAACTTAGACATCTCCTTTGATTTAAGAAACGTCAGGGACATCTTCAGGTAAGTCCATGTTTATACCTGCTCCAGGCACCAGGAAAGTGCATGTTGTGGCCTTAAAACATCCCAAGGTTGTAGAGAAGATGTAGAATTAAGAAACTAGCCTAAGATCACAAAGGTTCGCACTGAGATTTGAACCTTGTCCACACTGCTCCTAACCTACTACTTTCAACATTAGGCTATTACGTAGATATCCCTGTTCTGAAATGCTATTCTGGGGACGTCTCCGTAGATTTTCATATCGAGCCTGAACTTGCACATGAATGCTTTTTTTTCAGATGTTCTGGCTTTGACGTCTCAAACTGCATTTCGACGTCCTTCGTAAAATGTGCTTTTATATGTGTAAGTTATAAAACATTATAACTTATGTGCATTCTTGAAAAGTCTTGTTGCAGGCATTTACACCTGCCATAGGGTGTGCACAAGTGCTCTTGACTCATGTGATGGGCATTTTTATACCACTTATGCCCCTATTTATAAAGTAAAAGGTGCATGTGCTTCACTTTATAAAATAGGCCTCAAATGCTCGTGTCCTAATGCATGTTAACTCCATGAGGGTTTAGAGAATTACCACCACTGTGTCCCCTTTTGGGGAGCAGAGCAGTATATGTCTGAATTAGAAACGGAACATTTCCTGTACTTTTATTATTTATGGAGCCGGGGGCAGTGTTAGACATGCTGGGGCCCAGGACAGAAACTGGTGAGAGAGCCCCAAGGTCTGCCTGCACGTTATGTCTCCTTTAGCTTGAGGCAGATTTGGGGGCCCCCTGTGGCATGGGGGCCCAGGACAATTGCCCTGTTTGCCACCCCCTAATGCCAGCCCTGTATAGAGCATATGTGCGGACTATAGATATATCACTTATTTACAACAGTTACCAACTTTACCTTTGGTACGTTCCCAGCCATGTGGTTCTCTTTGGTTGTGAATGTTAAGACTCCTACCGTTGTTTATCATCTTGTGGTAGTGATATGATGAGCTTGCTGGTAGAGATAAAAGAGAGACTCTAAACACACAGAAGAATTAATGTCCTTACAAAGCAACCGACAGGACAGTTTAGGAAAAGCTTGTCTGAGAACACTGTCTGGCATCAATGGGTTGTTATCCAATAGAGAAGGCATACTTGATACCATATTTCCGATAGGTGTGCACACTGGCTCAGGATTCTCAGCACCGCTGTTCCCTGCAACGCCTGTTATGATGCAATACATCATGGTTCCTGTGCTCCAACTACAGTATGGGGGTCATTCCAAGCCACGAATAGCGGAGATGTACACCCTGCCTGGACATACATCTCCGCTATTTGCCCCCTTGCCGTCCCCATGCAAGGCTCTCTGTACAAACAGCGGAGTTGTATGGGGAGCCTTAGATGGAGGCAGGAAAGGGTGGGCGGAAGGCTGAGTGAGGGCAGTGCATGGGCGGGCCACCACCCTGGACGTAAAGGATCGATTCTGAGGTTGGCTCTATATGTCCTGAGTATGCTGGTTAGACAGAGGACTTATTCCATCTCAGAGGTGACATAAATCCCCCTGGACGTGAGGTAGCAGCGGGGACAAAGCAGAGATGCATGCAGAAGGTACCCTGCAGCCAGACCCTGGCCATAGGAGGCCGGATCGGGAGTCTGGCTGTGGGCAAAGGACAATCTCAGCGGCAGCAGGCGTTCATGGCTCCGTAATAGAGCCACGATGCCATGGTAATGAGATGCCATGGCACTGCGGCTCCATAAAGGAGCCAGGCTGAGTTAGCTGGGTATGTAGCTGGGCGTGCGGCTGATCAGAACTGGGGCCAGCCTGCAAGTCCAGGGATTCTGCCCAGCCACACAAGGTTCTGGACGTCCAGGAAGGAATAGGCCTCCACATCTTTATTTGTAATTCTGAAACATGGTGTCAGAGTGGGATATAACACTGTGCCCCTAGATAGCATCAGTATAATTTAACATCTGTAGCAAGTGTTGCTACACTCATATAACCCCTCTTCGCAAGTCACTTCATTGACTCTCTGTTTCTGCATACAGTTCAAGCTTCTCCTATTGACCTATAAATGCATTCATTCCTCATCTCATCTCTTATCTCGCCCTACACTCCATTGCTTTTGTCTGTGCCCTTCTCCTCCACTGCCATCTCCATTCGCTCCACCTTGCTGCTCCATACCAACTCAGGAAGTATATTCCTGGTGTATGTCAGGTTTCTGTCTCTGGTCCTATTAAAATCCAGGCTAAAAAAAAACAACTTTTTGAAGCGCTTTTGGATCTTGATCCCTTTATTCTCCTGTTCATTATCCATGTGGTGTTATTTCCCCATAATGAAACTCCCCAGGCCCTTATCTGTTCCGTTTGTCTATCTTGAATAGATTGTAAGCTCTGTGTATATACAGCAATAGTGCTGCAGAGGTAAAAGCAGAGGTAAAAGCAGTAGTAATAATAGCACTTTACATGCTGATATTTATGCCTAAATGTCCACATCTTTGATCTAGCCGCAATTTCTGCCAATCTACACCTCTTATTTTATAAAGAAAGATAGGCACCTCTGTGTTTTTATAAAAAAAAAAAAAAAGACTAAAAATAGGCAACTACAGGGCGGCCCAAAAAATGTGAGAACATCTCGTAGCATATAAGTTATTTAAAAATTCAAAAAGACAGATGTAAACGATTGACAAATTTAAAAAAAAACCAAAGATGGCGACCGGAAATTGTCAAAATAAAGGCATTATATAGCTAAAAAAGGTAAATAAGTAAACTATTTAAGATGTTCTCACTTTTTTGGCCCACTCTGTATGTGGTCTTTGCACATAGACAACCTGTTATATAATAGACAGTCTATAATAGACAGTCCCTATTATTATATGGAGCTTACCATCTAGTCAAGACTGACAGACAAAACATAGAAACAAAATGAATAATAGGATATAAGTTTGGTAAGGCTGTGAGAACTCCAGTTGTTGCTCATAAAATCTACATAAGAAGGAGAAACTGGGTCAGTTTGGTCTTCAGTCTCTGCTGCCCAGGGAGGTTAAGCAGGTATCACAGTCCTAATCTGTTTTAAACAAGTTCAAATCAAAAGGCTTGCTTGCAACTCTGAATAACTGACGATCTCAAATGAAGAATACCCTAGTAAAACAGGGTTTTTTTAGTTGTAGGAATTTTTTTTATTTTTTAGTGCAGACAAGTCAGTGCTGACTCCTGGTGACCCAGCTGCCTCTGGGTTTTCTTGGCAATGTATCTCTGGAAGCAGATTACCAGGCTTTTGCTTCTGAGGCAATGGAGGGTAAAGTGACTTGCCCAAGGTCACAAGGGGTGCCAGTGGGAATTAAACCTTTGATCTTTTGGGTACTAGGCAGTTGCTCTAACCACTAGGCTACTCCTCCACTCAGGAAACCATTAGCAGATTTCTAATTATCAGACGCAATAACAGGCTACAGATAATACATTTAATAACTACAAATTAATCTGTTCTGTTGTCTGCAAACATTTTATGAAGGGTCAGGCTGGTCCTCAATCTAGGGAAGTAGCAGTTTAACTCATTGATAAATAAGCAAAAATTAGGTTTTCTCCAAAAGCAATCTATAAAAGATCTTTTCACACTAAGAACTGAATATTGTAGGTCCAAATTTTAAAGTAACCCAGTGATTAGCTATGGGGTCTATTCTGACATCCATCCCTGCTATTCACCCCCTTGCCATCCAAATGAAAGCCTCCCTGTATGAACAAGGAGTTTGTATGGGGAGGCTTAGACGGGGGCGGAAGGAGGTGTCGCGGAAGCAGAGTGAGGGCGGGCAGTGGGCAGTCTGTGACCCCAGACGTACAGGGCCAATTCTGAAGTTGGCCCTGTACGTCCGAGGTTGGCAGACTGGACGGGAGACATATTACACCTCAGAGATGGAATAAGTCCTCTTGGACATAGGGGGACAGCAGGCCCGGGCAGCACCAAAAAGGTGAGGGGTTCAGGGGATTCCCCGCAGCCTGGCCCTGGCCATGGGAGGCCAGATTGGGGGTTAAGCTGTGGGGGAAAGGAACTTCTGGTTGGCAGCCAGGGATTGTGGCTCCTGAATGGAACTATGGTGCCATGGCAACCGGACGCCATGGCACCGCAGCTCCATTCAGGAGCCTGACTGAGTTAGCCAGGCATGGCTCTGTACGAGCAGACCGATCAGAATTTGGTGCTGGCCTGCACGTATAGACCCTAGACCTGATTCTGATCCCGTGGGGCATGTCTAGCCCCAGCGTAATCAGAATCGGGTCTGCCCCTGTGCATCCCAACTCCAATCTGGCGTACAGGGGCCTGGACGCACACATTAGAATGTGCCTCCACATGAATAAAGTTATGAATTTTAAGCAATGCAAATCCATATATAATTTGTGCCCTTATCGTGGTTTGATCTAATTTTTTCATGCACAACTCACCCGTTAAAATTTGTTTTCCACACATTGGGCAGGACAGAACGGAATTATTATAGTCTTCCAACTTTATGAAGTCTCTGTCTTGTTTGTCATACTTAGAGCCAAGATCTACAAAAATGGAAAACAACAAAATGTATGCACAAGTATAAATGTTATTTTTATACCCAACTAATTAGTGGTGAAAGAAATGATCTTACCTGGAGCATATCCAACTAACCCTCCGCTGTGTAGTCTGTCAATTTTAGTCACGTGTTCTGAAGCCTTTCTACTGATTGATCGAGTGATCAGTGAATTAGAAAATAAGGAATCTTCAGCATCGCTACCTGAAAAATATGAACCAGAAAGCTGTGAGAGAAAAAAACGAGGAGAAGCAGAGAGAGGGAAATAAAAAATGATAAACTGTGAAATCATTGCTATATTTATTTATTTATTTGTATACCGCCTTATCCTTCAATCAAGGTGGTCACGTCACATCACAATTGGAGGGTTACAATTAACATTAGGGTACATGTAAACATTTAGACAGTACACTTACATAACAGCATTTAGACAGTACAATTAAAGGTAACATTTAACATGAGGGTATAACGTGATATGATAAACTTGTGTGTGTGGATAGGATGGGTGCGTGTTTAGTTGGCGGGGTAGGTGGTATTTCAGTTTGGGTATGGGATGTTGCCTGGATGCTCATATGTTTCTATAAATAAATATGTTTTGAGGTCTTTGCGGAAGTCTTTGAGGTCATCTAATGCTCTCAGGCTTGTTGGGAGGGAGTTCCATAGTGTGGATGTCAGTAGTGATGGTGCTCTTTTTGAGGTTATTTGTTTGGTTTTGTGATAGCCTGCAGGTGTGCCGATCATGTTGTCGTTATTGGTTCTTATTGGTCTATTGCTGATGTCTCTTGTTATGGCGTTTTGGAGTATGTCTGCTGAGAGATGGTGAATGACTTTGAAGATGATCATGATTGTTTTGTATTTAGCTCTTGTCACCATTGGGAGCCAGTGCAGTTGCTGTAGGATGGGAGTGATGTGCTCGGTCCTTGGTGTGTCTGTAATGATGCGTGCTGTGGTGTTTTGCACCATCTGTAGTGGGTGGAGTGTCTGCTGAGGTAGGCCTTGATATAGTGAGTTTCCGTAATCAAGCAGTGGTGTGATGAGTGCTTGGCACACTGTACGGAAGTGGTCCTGGCGGAGCATTGGTTTGATTTGTCTGATTGTTTTCAATCATTGATAGGCCTTGTTTGCGGTTTTGGTGATGTGGGATTTCAGGTTTAAAGCTCTGTCTAGTGTGATGCCCAGATACTTAACTTCTTCTTTGACTACTATGTGTTTTTCTAGGATGATGATAGTTTATGGAGGTATGAAGGTGGGGTTCCTGGTGACGAACATTGCTTCAGTTTTATCGCAGTTGACCGTTAAGTTGTTGGCTCTGAGCCAGTCATTCATGTCTTCGAGACATTTGGTTATTGTTGTTGTGTTTAGTGCTAGTATGTTGATTGGAGTGTACACCATGATGTCAGCATAAATGTGATAGTGCAGTTTGTGGTGCTTGATGATGTTGCATATGGGCTGTATGTAGATGTTAAAGAGCATTGATGATAGGGCTGAGCCTTGAGGTATTCCCTGTGTGACGGGGAATTGTAGTGATTTCTTTTGGTCACATTTGACTTGTTGTGTTCGCCCTTCCAAGTATGATGTGAACCACTTCAGGGTATTCTTGCATAGTCCTATCTGTTGTAAGCGTTGTAATAGCTTGGTGTGGGACACAGAGTCGAAGGCCGCCGAGATGTCCATGAACACTAGCAGGAAGCCGTTTTTTATGTTGCCTATGCCTCTTAGTAGGTTGTCAAAGAGGGAGGTTAGTAGTGTTTCCATGCCATGTTGGGGTTTAAATCCATGCTGATGTATGTCCAGTGGGGCATTAATATCAATATGATCCTGAAGTTGCTTTTGCACTGCCTTTTCCAAGATTTTAGCAAGGAATGGCAGGCTGGAGATGGGACGGTATGATTTTGGTTCAGAGGGGCTCAGATTGCTATTTTTAAGTATTGGTTGTATCATTGCGTACTTTAGGGGTTGCGGCATGTATCCTTGTTGGAGTGAATCTTTGACCATTTTTTGAATGTGATGAGAGAGTTCGCTTTTTGTACTTTGAGCCATGTTACTGGGCATGCGTCTGACGGTGAAGTTGTAGTGTTTAGTCCAGATATAATGTCTTCTACTTGCTGCTTTGTTGGTATGTTGAAGCTCTCCCATGTTTGATGTTGTTTATTTATCGTGTGATCGTTTGTTTGTGGTGTAGTAGAGCAAGTTTGGTTGGTGTTTTTTGACTTCATGTAATCTGCATATTTTTGTGGGTCGAGATGGTGGGTGCTTTGTTGCGTGTCATCCTTGGTGAGCTTTTGGACAATACTAAAGAGTTCTCTTTGTCTATTAGTAACTTTCATGATCAGGTTGGTATGGTGTTGCTGTCTACACTCATTTATTAGATTGTTATATTCCAGTTGTTTGTCTCTGTATTGGGTTAGGAGGTTGTGTGATTTGTTCCGTCTCTATTTTCTTTCCAGTCTTCTGAATGTGTGTTTTGCAACTCTGATTTCATGTGAGTACCATGGGGCGTTAGATCTCTTGCGTGTTTGTGGTTGTTTGATAGCTGTGGCAGATTTCTGCGTTGGATATTATTGTGTTCCATTCTTCTATATTTAGGTCAAGGGTGTTGTGTTCCTGTTGAAGTTGTGGAGTGATTTCGTTTATGAATGAGTCTCTGTTAAATGTTTTGAACCGTCTGATTATTCTTTCATCTTCTTTGCGTTGGGTGGGGTTATTCAGGGTCATGGTGAATTCAATTACGTGGTGGTCTGACCAGGGGACTGGCGTGATTGTTGGTTTTGTGGTCTTGTTCCCTTCCACTAATTGCATTGGCATGAAGACCAAATCCGGAGTTGTACCATGCTGGTGCGTTGGGGCGTTAATTGTCTGGCAGTATTTTAATGACTCCATGGCTTTTAAGAACGTTGCGGTTTCTCTAGTGGGAGCGGATGTTAGGTTGTAGTCTCCTAGTGCAATGAGAGCTTTGTGTCTTCTGTTATGTGCGCATATCATTTCGATTACTGTGGATAGGTGTTCAATTGTTGTTCCAGGTGGTCTGTATGTGAGGGATATGCTTAGGTACTTGTTAGCTATAGTGAGTGTGTTGGATTCAATTGTGTTAGTGGTGTCGATTGTTTTGAATCTGTATTCTTTTCTGGTAAGTATTAATACTACTCCTCCTCTCCTTTGTTCTCTGATACAGTTAAATGCCGAGTATCCTGTTGGGGTTGCTTTGTTTAATATGATCTGGTCCGAGTCATTTAGCCAGGTCTCGGTGATGCATATTATATCTAGCTGCTTGTCGTGGATTAGGTCAAGGATAGTATTTGGTTTGTTCCTAATAGATCTGGCGTTTAGAAGAGCACACCAGATGTTTGTTGTTATGATTGGGTTTGTATGTTCATTATTTGTGTGGTGTGTGGGTGTATTACGTGTGGCATTGTATGGTTTGTGGGCTGTATGCTTTGGTTGTTGGCGTTCTTTGGATAGGTGTGATGCTGGTGTGCATCTGGGTTGGGTGGTATGTATGTTGAACAAGGGGATTTGCTCGTTGAGTCTGATGCTATGTGTGCAGGGTGCGAACGTATGTAGGAGTGTGAGGTAGATCATGAGGTAGTGGGTAGTGGAGTGCATTTTGTGGTTTGTGTTTTACTGGCCTGGGATTAGGTTTATGGTTTACTAACCTGGGCTCAACTTGAGTTGGGTCATGTAGGTGTAATTCTGTGGGTTTTATATGTGTAGTTATGCATTGGTAGTGGTGTCTTTATTCTGTGTGTTGTTACTTGTGGTTGGTTAGTAGTCTAGTGGGGTTACTAGAGTTAGTAGGCTATGCCACGTGAGTTGTTTTATGCGGGCTTGGCTATATGATCAATGTATAGACGTGTAGCAATATATAGGCATGTAGCAAATATATATACTTGTAGCATTATATAGACATGTAGCAATTATATGGCAACATATAGACATGTGGTAATTATATAGCAATATATGGACATGTAGCAAGGTTGTACAAACATGCAGCAATATATAGACATATAGCAGGGTTGTCCAGGTGGAATTCTACTCAATATAGTATACAAATGTAGTATTATAGAAACTGATAGCGCAATATAGTTACTTTGCTTGGGTATAGGTTAGTTCAGGTGTTTTCTTGCAGTATGCAGTTCCTATAGATGCAGTATCAGACTTACAGTCTGTAGAGACGGTTTGTTACTGAGGAGTGACATTGGATGGACGGTTGTCTCTCTTGTCTTATTCATGCTATGGTATTGTTCATCTGGTGTCTTTTGCTGAGGCCTTACTCTTGCTTTGGTCCCCGCCTAAGGGCCACGCCAAAGGGCCCTCTGGCGAGGCCCTCAGGCGCGGGCCCGCCGGCACAGGTGCGCCAAGGGCGCCGAGTGTTTTAATTTCTGGCGTTGGGCTGGATTGACCTTGGGGGGCTGATCGGGGAGGAGCGATCCTCCCGCTCAACTCCCCGATGCTGGATCAGGCCCCGAGTGATGTCCGGCGTGGTCTGGTGCTGGCGTTGGGCCCAATTGGCCTTGGGGGGCTGATCGGGGAGGAGCGATCCTCCCGCTCAACTCCCCGATGCTGTATATGTGTGTGTACAGGCAAATATCTTTATCTATATATCTATATTTATCTATCTATCTATATCTATTCAAAAGATTTATACTACTAACTTCAAGGATTTAAGCGCCTAACTTTGAGAGTTATGCTCCTAAATTGGCCTCTGAAAATTTGCTAGAGCTGAGTGCCTAAATTTATGCTCAAAATTTCACTAAACCTTTACATTGAGGAGCATAAAACGTGGGTGGAAACAGGGATGGATTTAGGGCAAGGGAAAAAAAGTTTGAAGTTTAAATTGATTTTCAGCATTAGGCTCACAAATTAGACTCATAGGCAAATGAATGGCAGGCCTAACTTTGTAAGCATAACTTTTAAGTTCTTAAATTAAGATGAATTTTCAGCTGAAAACTTAGGCTTCAAAGTCTGTCTGAAAATAGGGCACAAATTTGGAAGCAGGCCTAAAGCTAGGAAATCAGCTTTATTTGGCCCAAAATGCAGAAAAAGCTAATCTCCTAGATTTAGGTTGACTCCAATATTTGTGCCCTATTTTTGGACAAACTTTGCTAACAAAATCTGTATGTGTGTGTGCATATTTCAAATTTTAGACTACCTTTCTAGTCCAATGGACAATCCAAAGCAATAATTTACAAACATCAGGGGGGCGTGTTTACTAAAGGTTAATGCATGTTAATGAGCATAAAGGGGTATGTTTACCAAACCGGGCTAATGGTTAACCCGGGCTATCTGCAACTAGGTCCCATTGAATAATATGAGACCTAGTGGCAGATAGCCCAGGCTAACCGTTAGCCCAGTTTAGTAAACATACCCCAAAGATATACAGATAAGCAGCTGTCAGACTACTGAATATTGACATGAGGGCTGAGTATCAGCAAAGCTCCTACTACATCAAAATGGCAGCTAAAAGCTCTCTGATGAAAGTATGGTTATTCCAATTGACTGTTTTTTCAAGTTCTGTGTTTATGGTTCTGAGAAATGCTGATAAGTTAAACATAGATCTGAAGCATTTAGCAAAAAAAATATTACATGAAGAAGTGCTGTCAGCCTATCAGAAAGCTTGCTCAGTCCCATCAGTTTTCTATAATGATGAGGAATGGCTGGAATGATAGCATAAAACAAGGTGACATTTTACTTACCAGTTAATCTCCTTTCCTTGAGTCCTTCTAGGCCAGTCCAGACAAGTTCAGTATGTTCCTCTACCAGCAGATTAGTGGAGACAAAGAACCAATGAAAAGCCCAGGTTTCAATGACATCACTTCTATGCCTCTGTTCATCTCTGCCACCAGAGGTCTCTTCAGCATTCATCCCAAAACATATGGGAGAAACATGGCAAGCCTCACACAACCTCAATCGTGGGCAACAATGAATAATCAACAGTATTTATTTAAGGAGGCTTTAACCAGCTTTCTTACAGAAAGGGTTTACATAACAAAAGCACACAATTCACAAATGTACAGGTATCAAAAAAACAAAATCAGCCAGGCAACCAAACCCGTCACATAGCAATCTATACACAAATGGAGAGCCCATACCCCCCAACCGAACCAACCTCCTCACCCCCCAGAAAACAGCTATGTCTTAAGTAGCTTGCAGAAAGCCAACAATAAGAATTATGTACAGGAAAGCATAAACAGAAGGCTATCAGTAGAAGATGCAGAGCCAAGAATAAATGTCATAGTGGACACAAGGGTACTGTAGCAGAAGAACAGAGCAAATACAGTTTCAGGGGCGGGCCCTGGAATGCTCTAGCAGGAATCAAGGAAAGGACATTAACTGATAAAATGTCACCTTCCATATCATCCTGCTAGACCAGTTCAGACAAATGGGACATACCAAAGCTATGACTCCACCAGGCAGAAAGAAGACAAAGTAGCTCACAAAGCCCTTGAGTCAAAGGCCATGTCCACCCATGCGCAGATATCCAAGTGGTAATGCTTGACAAAAGTGGAAAGTGATGCCATCATTGCTGCCTGGTAATTGTCTGCAGGGGCTACTGAGCTCCACTCCGCTCACTAGGATGTTTGTGCTTAGGTAGAATGGGTGCACAAACCCTCTGGAACCAGCCAGTTCTGAAATATATGCTGAGGCAATGGCCTCCTTAATCCAGCGCCCCAAAGTTAACCTGGCCACCGCTTCACCCTTATGCGGGCCAGCAAACAGCACAAAAAGATGGTCTGACTTACAAAAGGAATTTGTAACCTCCAAGTACCGAAGAAGCACCCTTCCAACATCCACAAGGCAAAGATCCTTATCCTTCCCCTGACAATGCTCCTTAGAGAAGGAGCAGACCACCTAGTCCACATGAAAGGGAGAAATCACCTTAGGCAAAAAGGAAGGTAGAGGCCAAATGAAAACAGTGTCCTTTGAAAGACAGATAAGGGTCTTGGCAAGACAGAGCCTGAAACTTGGAAATCCACCTTGTGGAACAAATCGAGACCAAAATGATTGTCTTGAGTGTCAAATTTTTCAAATTAGCATGCTCCAACAGCTTAAAGGGCACCAACATCAGGGCCCTGAGCACCAGACACAGATTCCAGGAAGGGACCACAAAACGGAATGGAAGATGAAGATGCCGAACCTCCTGGAGAAAGAGTGAGACATGCACGTGCAAGGTTAGAGACTTACCAGCCAGTGGACCTCGGAAATAGACCAGAGCTGCCACCTGAAATTTCAGGGAGCTACAAGAAAGGCCCTTATCCAGGCCATCCTGTAGAAAAAACTAAAGAAATGGCACCTTGGCTACCTAGGGAGCCAACTGTTGAGTGCCACACCATCATTTGAACAGGCACCAGACCCGCATGTATGCTAGCTTGGTAGACCTCCTCCGGACTCTCAGCAGAGTGGAGACCACTGCTGGAGAATAGCCCTTAATGCACTAACCATCTCTTTTCAAGAGAAGTGAACTGGGTCCTACAGGATGATCAGTTCCTTGAAGAGGAAGCGCTGCAGCAGCCACATCAGGTCTCCGAACCATGCTGTCCTCAGCCAATCTGGTACCACCAGGATAATCCTGCCCAGGTGGCATTCTATACACTGACTCACATGCCCCACCAGAGGCCATGGAGGAAACACATACAGCAGGTGCTGACTTGGCCAAGGCTGGGCAGGCTGTCAATGCCCTTGGATCCCGTCTCTGTGCGATAACTGAAGAATCAGCAAACAGGAGAGCTAGCTCAGTACTCCTCATGCTGCCTTGCTGATTGACATAAGCCACTGCCATGGCATTGTCTGAAAACACTCAAACCATCCCACCTTCAACATGGGGCTGGAAACACAGAAGACCCAACCTGATGGCCCTTACCTCAAGGCAGTTGATGGACTACACCGCTTCCCTGTGGTTCCAATGGCACTGGGCCATATGGTCTCGGCAATAGGCTTCCCAGCCTGAGAGACTGGCATCTGTCATCAGGAGGATCCAGGAGAAATCGTCCAGTGGCATGCCCTTCCTCAGATGATAGGGCTGCTGCCACCACCACAGGCTGGACTTCATCATCAATGGGAGCGGGAGTCTGTGCTCGAACTCCTGAGAACTCAGGGACCACCAAGTTAACAAGGACCACTGGAGCAGTCACATGTGAGCATGTACCCATGGCACCATCTCTATGGTCGCCACCATGAATCCAAGGAGCTGAAGATAATTCCAGACTCTGGGAGCCTGCTACACACAGAACAAAGCCAGGCAATCCAACAGTCTTTTGACTTTCTCCTCTAGCAGGAAATCTGCACACTCAATTGTCAGAACATGCTCCCAGAAATTCCAGGGACTGGGAAGGCAACAGCTGGCTCTTTCCTCGATTGATCACTCAGCCGAGGCTTTCCAAAAAGGAAGCCACTCAGGATACTACCCGAGATGCTTCTGAAAGGGAATGGGCCCAGATGAGTCAGTCATCCAGATATGGATGGGCACAGATCCCTTGGTGCCGCAGTATCACAGCTGCCACCACCATGACCTTGGAGAACATTCCTGGGCCGGTGGATAGTCCAAAAGGGAGCACAGCAAATTGATAATGAGAGCCAAGGATGGAAAAATGCAGATATTTTTGCTGATCCGCCTGGATCAAGATAGGAAAATATGCCTTAAACAGATACAGAGAAGCCAAGAACTCCCCTTAGTGCATTGCTTGAATCACAGAATGCAAGATTTCCATTGGGAAGCAAAGGATGCACACGATGCACAAGTGCTCATCATGGTGCCCAAAAAGGACGGTTCCTTCTGGTCCATTCTAGACCTCAAGAGGGCCAGAAGGAACCATCCTTTTTGGGCACCACAAAATAGATGGAGTATCTGCCCTTGCCCTGCTCATCCAGAGGGATGGGTACCACCACCTTTAGGTGCAGCAACTTGTCCAAGGTGGTCCGCACAGCGGCACGTTTGATCACAGACCCACAAGGGGAGATGACGAAGGCATCCGGAATTGACTCTGCATTCCAAGACATAGCTGAACCGAATGGTGTCTAGCAGCGATCCTTGGTAACCTGGGCCCATTCCTGAAATATAAGGTGAAGCAATGATTTCTAAAACTCAGTCTAAGGACAGGTATTAGAAGGACAGTCTGATGGTTTTGTTAACAACTTTGCCTTCATAAGTTCTAAATTGGAGCTATTGGAAAATTCACCTAGAGCCACAAATCTCAGGTTGATTAATTTTCCTAAGGTGTTCATGGTTTTGGCTTGGGACATGTTTCATGAATATTTAACTGAGACTCTGGCAGTACCAATTGAGTCACATCCTCCAATGGTGAAAATATATTATCTCCCTTTTAGGAAAAAATTGACCTCGTCTGTAGTAATTTTTTTTATTTTTTTTTATTTTTTTATTTACATTCTCTTATATACCGCGCTATTCTGCATCAGTGCGGTTTACATTGAACAAACTGAAATTACATTGAACAGGGCATTATAACTTGGAGAGAACTATTTTACACGGAACATGGGCTATGGAGGGTTAAGTGGCTTGCCCAAGACCACAAGGAGCACCTGTGGGACTAGAAACCCCAGTCCTTCTGGCCCAAGGTTCCAATCCTCTAGTGGGATTTGAACCCCCGACCTTCCGGCCTGAAGTACCTTGCCCCAACCACTAGGCCACTCCTCCACATCCAGCAAGCAGATGTCCTCAATGCGTCTGAGCTCCTAGAGCAGTGGTTCTCAACCTTTTTTGTACCATGACCCCTTTTGCCATTGGTCAACTTGTGATGACCCCCAATGATAAAATCAAATGCGTCTCTCTTCCTTTACCGTTAACGCATTGTCGCTGTAATCATTTGTTGAATTATTAATATATAATAGGCCTTTGCATTATGTTTTTATTTATAAAATTTACGTATTTAAACCACAATAATCAATCCCAACAACAAGTAACAATATTTGATTTCAAAATTATTATGATTTTGTAGTCAAATCACTAATATGAAATAAAATTATTTTTTCTACCTTTGTTGTCTGACCAATTTATTCTCTGATCATGCTGGTCCCGATCTGAGGCTTCTGCTTTCCTGTCTTCTCTTAGCTCTCTTTCTGTGGTCTATGGTCCATCTGCCATTTCTTATCTCTTCTTTCGTTTTCTTCACTTCTTTCCATCAGCCTATTTCCAGTCCCAGTAACCCTCCCCAGTATCAGCCCCTTTCCAGGCCTCACTCCCAGTACCTTCCAATGTCAACTTGCATTCCCATGACTACTGCTGGTGTCCATTCCCTTCCAGTCCCCCTCCTTCCCCACTGACCAGTTCCCTTCTAGTACTGTAGCAGCCGATAAGCATGCAATAAATAATACCAGGAGTCAGTTCAAAGATCCAAGCCAATTTATTGTGCACAGGCTTAGAGAGTCAAGCTTCAAAAAGGACTGAGCAATGGAGAACAGGAACAACTTCCTTATATACAAGTTTCACAGTTTGATACAAGCAAACTTTCTATTGGTCCCAACGCCCCCTGCATCGATCCAATCGGGGACCCTCTCTGGGCCTAACACCCTGTTCCCATGGCCTACCACAGTACAAATACCATGGCAGCCCTTCTCAGATCCACTCCCTTCCAGTTCCATTCTCCCATCCCCTCGTATCAGCCCATTTGTAGCCTTAGCCCCCAGTTTTCTTCCAGGGCCAGCAGCTCTATCCTTCCCTCCCCACAATCAGCCCATTCCCAGTTGAAGTCCCCCAATCAGCTCACTTCCAGTGCTAGTCCCCCCTCAACCCCATTACCAGTGCTAGCCTCCCCTATAATCAGTCCAATACCAGTCCTACCCCCCCATCAGCTCATTACCAGTCCTAGCCTCCCCTAATCAGCTCATTTCCAGTGCTAGTCCCTCCTCATCCCCATTACCAATGCTAGGCTCCCCTAATCAGCCCATTACCAGTCCTACCCCCCCATCAGCCCATTACCAGTCCTAGCCTCCTCTAATCAGCCCATTTCCAGTCCTAACCTCCCCGATCAGCTCATTTCCAATGCTAGCTCCCCATATTTCCAATGCTAGCTCCCCATCAGTCCCTTACCAGTCCTACCCCCCTATCGGACCATTACCAGTCCCACCTCCCCCCCCCCCTTGATCAGTCTATTCCTGTCCTAGCCTTCCCTAATCAACCCATTACCAATCCTAGCCCCCCCATCTGCCCATTATAATCCTAACCCGCACTGTCTCTCCCCTCTGTCCAGCATTTATCCCGTCTGTCCAGTATGTCCCCCTGTCTCTCCCCTCTGTCCATGTCAGCCCCCCTCTGTCCATGTCAGCCCCCTCCCTCCCTCCATCCATCCATCCCTCCATGTCAGCCCCCTCCCTCCATGTCAGCCCCCCTCCCTCCCTCCCTTCATCCATCCATGTCAGCCCCCCTCTGTCCATGTCAGCCCTCCCTCCCTCCATGTCAGCCATCCCTCCCTCAATTTGAGCTCCCCCGTCCATGTCAGCCCCCGTCCTTCCCTCCATCCCTCCATCCATGTCAGCCCTCCCTCCCTCCATCCATCCCTCCCTCAATGTCAGCCCCCCCTCTGTCCATGTCAGCCCCCCTCCCTCCCTGTCAGCCCCCGTCCATGTCAGCCTCCCTGTCAGGCTCAGTCGTGGTTCCCTAAGAGGCAGGGAGCCGCGGCTGCATTAGAAGGGAAGTGGTGAGTTTTCCGCTGCCGAGAAGCGGACTCGGCAGCGACAGCAACTTGTGCGCTTTTTTTTTTTTTTTAATGGCGGAGTGAGGCGACCCCCGCTAAATCCTGTGGCGACCACCATGGGGGTCACGACCCACAGGTTGAGAACCGTTGTCCTAGAGAGTTCTCAAGAAGAACCTGTTGTACCATGTACTTTAATTGTAACATTTACTTTATTGTCTGATAAAGAATGGCTTATGAAATTATTTTTTAGAAAAAGGAACTTGCTATTTCATGGTTTAGCTGTGCATATATATCCCAATTTAGCTAAGGAAACTCAACAATGTCACAGGGAATTTCTTCTCCTCCGACTAGAGGTCCAGCAGCTGGAGGAGCTCTTTTTCTTGAAACATCCATGTAAATACATGGCTAAATGTCATTCTGCTTCTTATGTTTTTTATGAGCCCTCGCAGCTGCTGGCCTTTGTGAATGTTCAGTGCTTGGAAGCGCCCATTGACTCCTCATCTGAGGTTCTGTGAATTATAATATGCTGGCTGTTTGACTGTTTCTTTTTCTATATGTTTGTGGTAATTTTTTATGGCTCTCTCTCCCCTCTAGTGGGCTTGAGTGAGTATGCTGCGATGTTTCACTTCATTGTGATGTTTTCTTGTAATTGTTTTTTTTTCTTACTGATTTTTTTTCTGTTGCCCTGCTCAGTTTCTGTACAAGACTATTCTTGGATTGTTTGTATATAATAGTGGAGGGAGGAGTAGCCTAGTGGTTGGGGCAAGGTACTTCAGGCCGGAAGTTCAAATCCCATTAGAGGACAGCAACCTTGGGCCGGAAGGACTGGGGTTTCTAGTCCCACAGATGCTCCTTGTGGTCTTGGGCAAGCCACTTAACCCTCCATTGCCCATGTTCCCTGTAAGTATTAGTGTATGTGTCTCATATCCCTGCATGTTAAATGTATCCCCCAATTGTGTTGTGACCGCTTTGATTGAAGAATAAGGCGGTATACAAAACTGTCTAAATAAATAAACATAAAATTAAATTTAAAAAAAAAATATCGGATAGCACCCAGATGTTCCCCATCTCCAGGGGGCACCCCCCACTGTGGACGCTTAGTCAAAGGCAATCAAACAGGGCTTCCACTCTCAGCCTGCCTGGGGACACCTAGAGGCCGCAGGGTCTGAATTTCCACACCAGAAGGACCAGGCCTGCTACAAAAAGAAAAGAATTCCGGGGAGGAAAATCCGGAGTCCGGAAGCTCTCCTATCGGAAATGACCACTGCAGACTCCTAGAAGATGAGGAGCAGCTCACAGCATGGTCGTCGAACCCGCCAGCCAGCTGGATATACTTACCATAGCGCCACCCGTCACCTCCTGCTGTGAGGCAGGCAAGGCCAGACTAGCTGCATCCCTCAGTTGAGAGAGAGGGCAAGCAGGCCCTCCACGGTCAACTCAGAAGCTGCAATGCAAGAAGAGTAGAGTCCAGAATCCGGAGATGAGGCACCTTGCTTGCCACAGGCAAACAACGTTTCCTGGAAGACATAAGAAAGAACATAAGAACATAAGATATGCCATACTGGATCAGACCAAGGTCCATCAAGCCCAGTATCCTGTTTCCAACAGTGGCCAATCTAAGTCATAAGTACCGAGCAGTTTCCCCAAAAGACACAGGTTCCACAATGCTTGTATTGGGTCAAACATTGATATCCTGGGTCCCTTTTTAATAATGGTTTATGGACCTTTCCTCCAGGAACTTGTCCAAACCTTTTTCAAACCCAGCTACACTAACAGCTTTTACTACATCCTCCGGTAACAAATTCCAGAGTTTGATTACGCGTTGAGTGAAAAAATATTTTCTCTTATTAGTCTTATATGGGATACATTGCAGCTTCACTGCATGCCCCCTAGTCTTTCTACATTTTGATGGTATAAACAATCAATCTACGTTTACCCGTTCCACTCCAATCATTAATTTATTGACCTCTATCATATCTCCCTTCAGCCGTCTCTTTTCCAGGATGAAGAGTCCTAACCCTTTTAGTCTCTCTTCATAGGGGTATCCTTCCATCCCCTTTACCATTTTGGTGGCTCTTCCCTGTACCTTTTCTAATAACGCTATATCCTTTTTAATATACAGCAACCAGAATTGCACACAATATTCAAGGTGCGGTTGCACCATGGAACGATACAGAGGCATTATAATATCCTTTGTTTTATTTTCCGTTACTTTCCTTATGATACCTAGCATTCTATTTGCTCTCTTGGCCGCCGCTGCACACTGAGCAGAGGGTTTTAACATGTTATCCACGATGACGCCTAAATCTTTTTCCTGGGTGGCAGTTCCCAATGTGGAACCTTGCATCGTGTAACCATAGTTTGGGTTGTTCTTTCCTAGGTGCATAACTTGTTCACATTAAATTTCATCTGCCATTTGGATGCCCAGTCTTCCAATTTATCAAGATCCTCTTGCAATTTTCCACAATCCTCTTGGGTTTTAACAACTTTAAATAGCTTTGTGTCATCTGCAAATTTGATAACCTCACTCGTTATTCCCTTTTCCAGGTCATTTATGAATATGTCAAAAAGCAGCGGACACAGCACAGATCCCTGGGGTACTCCACTATTCACCTTTTTCCATTGGGAAAATTGGCCATTTAGCCCTACCCTCTGCTTTCTATCTTTTAACCAGTTCCTGATCCACAATAGTACACTGCCTCCTATCCCATGAATTTTTAGTTTTGCCAAAAGTCTCTGATGAGGGACCTTGTCAAAGGCTTTCTGAAAGTCCAGATACACTATATCAACCGACTCACCTTTGTCTACTTGTTTATTTACACCTTCAAAAAAACATAACAGATTAGTAAGACAAGATCTTCCTTGTCTAAAGCCATGTTGGCTGTCTCCCATTAGGCCATGACTATCTACATGCTGAGTAATTTTGTTCTTTATGATGGTTTCTACCATTTTCCCCAGTACTGATGTCAGGCTCACCGGTCTGTAGTTTCCTGGATCACCCCTGGAATCCTTTTTAAAAATTGGCATTACATTGGCGATCCTCCAATCTTCAGGTATTACAGATGATTTTAATGAAAGTTCACAGATTACTAATAGCAGGTCTGTGATTAAACAACAAGACGAGAAGACCCTAAGAAGCTTAAAACACACTAGAAAGTGCAACCAGTATTTATCAATCTTCTACACTAATTCCGCACTGTTTTTAGTTGTGGCGACCACGGAGAATATTTATCCTCTGAGATGAGATACCAGGAGAACAATCCGAAACTTCAGAAAACTGACATAATTGACATAATTAACTTTGACCAACGAACCAAGTTACACTAGGGATAACAGCGCAATCCTCTTCAAGAGCCTATATCAACAAGAGGGTTTCTGACCTCGATGTTAGATCAGGATAACCTAACAGTGTAACCGCCGTCAAAGGTTTGTTTGTTCAACAATTAAAATCCTACATGATCTGAGTTCAGACCGGAGCAATCCAGGTCAGTTTCTATCTGTTATGTAATTTTTTTCTAGTATGAAAGGACCGAAAAAACATGGCCAATGCAATATACATGCCATCATAAAACTAATGAAATCAACTTCCTACCTAAAAGCCTAAATTTAGCCTCAAGAACCTCCCTACCACATTTTCCTATATCATTGGTACCGACATGTACCAAGACAGCAGACTCCTCCCCAGCACTATCTAAGACCTTATCTAGGTGGCGCATGGGGTCCGCTACCTTCACACCAGGCAGGCATGTTACCAGGTGATCCTCACGTCCACCAGCCACCCAGCTATCTACATGCCTAATGATCGAATCACCAACTATAACGGCTGTCCTAACCCTTCCCTCATGGGCACATGGCCCTGGAGAAACTTCCTCGGTGCGAGACTTTCAGAAAGCCTTTGACAAGGTCCCTCATCAGAGACTTTTGGCAAAACTAAAGAGTCATGGGATAGGAGGCAGTGTACTATTGTGGATCAGGAACTGGTTAAAAGATAGAAAGCAGAGGGTAGGGCTAAATGGCCAATTTTCCCAATGGAGAAAGGTGAATAGTGGTGTACCCCAGGGATCTGTGCTGGGTCTGCTGCTTTTTGACATATTCATAAATGACCTGGAAAGTGGAATAACAAGTGAGGTTATCAAATTTGCAGATGACACAAAATTATTTAAAGTTGTTAAAACCCAAGAGGATTGTGGAAAATTGCAAGAGGATCTTGATAAATTGGAAGACTGGGCATCAAAATGGCAGATGAAATTTAATGTGGACAAGTGCAAGGTTATGCACCTAGGGAAGAACAACCCAAACTATGGTTACACGAGGCAAGGTTCCACATTAGGAACCACCACCCAGGATAAAGATTTAGGCGTCATTGTGGATACCATGTTAAAACCCTCAGCCCAGTGTGCAGCGGCGGCCAAGAGAGCAAATAGAATGCTAGGTATGATAAGGAAAGGAATGGAAAATAAAACAAAAGATATTATAATGCCTCTATATCGTTCCATGGTGAGACCGCACCTTGAATATTGTGTGCAATTCTGGTCGCCGTATCTTGAAAAGGATATAGCGAGTTTAGAAAAGGTTCAGAGAAGAGCCACCAAAATGGTAAAGGGGATGGAAGGATACTCCTATGAAGAAAGGCTAAAAAGGTTGGGGCTCTTTAACCTGGAAAAGAGACGGCTGAGGAGAGATATGATAGAAGTCTATAAATTAATGAACGGAGTGGAACGGGTAAACGTAGATCGATTGTTTACCTTATCAGAATATAGAAAGACTAGGGGACATGCAATGAAGCTACAGGGTAAACTATTTAAGACTAATAAAAGAAAATATTTTTTCACTCAACGTGTAATCAGACTCTGGAATTTGTTACCGGAGGATGTAGTAAAGGCTGTTAGTGTAGCTGGGTTTAAAAAAGGTTTGGACAAGTTCCTGGAGGAAAGGTCCATAAACCATTATTAAGAAGGGACCCAGGATATCAATTCTTGAACCAATACAAGCATTGTGGAACCTGTGTCCCTTGGGGAAACTGCTAGGTACGTATGACCTAGATTGGCCACTGTTGGAAACAGAATACTGGGCTTGATGGACCTTGGTCTGACCCATTATGGCATATCTTATGTTCTTATGTTCTTAACGGCTGTCCTAACCCTTCCCTCATGGGCACATGGCCCTGGAGAAACTTCCTCGGTGCGAGAGGGTTTTACATCACCTGGAGGACAGGTCCTAGTTACAGGATCACTTCCTGCCACACCAGGGTGATGCTCTCCTGTCACGTGACCTCTCTCCTCCATGGCAACAGGGATGCTGCCAGACTGGAGGTGGGACTTCAGGACTATATCCCTGTAGGTCTTGTTTATGTACCTCTCTGTCTTTCTTATGTCTTCCAAGTCTGTTACTCTAGCCTCTAGAAAACGGACACGTTCCCTGAGAGCAAAGAGCTCCTTGCACCTAGTGCACACGTAAGACCTCTCACCAAATGGGAGAAAATCATACATGTGACACTCAATGCAAAAGTCTGGAAATCCCCCATCTCGCTGCTGGACTGCTGTCTGCATCTTAGTTTTAAGCTTGTGTTTAGATCTTTAAGTTCTTTACTTACTAAGGGTTAGTGTGGATGCTTATACTAATAAAAGTGTATCTAATACATTTTAATATACCTTGTTCACCTGAAGCTTAATTAATCTCAGGTCCTTAATGTATGACTGATTTGGATAAAGAGGTGCACCTGAGAGCAGCTCCTTTCCTTTAAGATGTGCAAGTATCTATAAAGCTTCTATTATTCCAGAGGTCGGTGGGTGTTGGGGAGGAAGGGAGGGAAATAAGACTTATTAAAAGAGGGCTGCTACACAGTACTCTGTCCTGTGCTTCTAAGGTAAGCTGTTCAACTTCCTGAGTGATTAGCAGTCCTTACTTTCAAAATGGCCTTTTGACCTGCCCCCTGGCTTTAACACCTATTTAAAAAGTTTCACAGGTCTTTTGCCCCCCTAGGTAGAAGGCCTCTTTGTAAAGGTCTCTAGAAAACTTTGTTTATTGCTCAAAGAATACTGACCCTGTTTGGCTTTTATGCTAAGTTATAGCCGGATTTGATTTAAATTAAAGCTCTTTGCTGCTGCTAGGCTCTGACCTAGTATGAAATTTAAACTAGAAGCTCTCTGCTGGGTTCTAAATTTAACCAGAAAGCTTTCTTTTGTGTTTTAAATTTAAACTAAAAGCACTTTGCTGCTATTAGGCCTTGAGTGAGTATTAAATTTAAACTACAAGCTGGGTTCTAAATTTAACCAGAAAGCTCTCTTCTGTGTTTTAAATTTAAACTTAAACTGCTGCTACTAGGCCCTGACTGATTTAACAAATACACTGAGTTCACAGATTAATCAGCTTTAATCCAAAGAATTCCCTTCAGAAAAATTCCCAGAAGTATATACTCACTATTGCAGTTCTCTTTCCAGAAGTAGCAATTCCATTTTGTAGTCCTTCAAGAGTTAAGGCAAGTAGCACAACAGCATGTGCTAACTCTGCTTTAATTGCAATGCGTGTTACAAGCACTAGGGAAGGGAATATGCGTTGGAGCCATTTGGGTAGAATGCACTCTAGGACCACAAGAGCTCCAGGTGCACAATAGGTAAAAACACTACTAATGAGTGCAGAAAATGGCAGGAAACCCTGATCCCATGCCAATGGTCACCAGTGGTCCACCCCCAAATTGCATCCTAGGAAGACAGAATCGGGAGTCCCTAACAAGGACAATGGTCAAGTCTTGGTACTCACTCCCTGAGAGCCCCAAGTAGAAAATTCATGCCAGACTCAGCTGTACTCCCCTGAAACTGTTTTACTGGCTTTGCAGCACTGTGTTTAAGGTGGCTGGTAGGCAAATACGTCTGAGAGCCTTCTGCAATCTTCAGGAGAGAGCAGGGGGACAGAGGAGGAGGGAGGGGGCATTGAGGTTGTGTCAGGCTGCTGCACTCTTACAGATCCTTCCAATTTCTGGCTGCTCAACAGGCACTTATCATGATAAGTGCATGGAGCCGAACCAATTTTCCCTCCTCCTATGGCTACCTAAAAGACCGCAGTCTAGTGGAGCCTCCCACGTCACACTCAAGTGAAAGCGTCATCCTCATGGTGATTATTCACCTGTGTTTAATCAATCTTTTCCTCTCAATCTTCAGATTTTCTTTAGAGAGGAGAAACTCCATCCACCATCTGCTGGAGAAAGAAATACTGAAGAGACCTCTGGTGGCTGAGGTGAATAGAGGCATAGGAGTGATGTCATTGAAAACTGGGTTTTTCATTGGTTCTTTGTCTCCACCATTCTGCTAGTAGCGGAACAAAACCCACTTATCTGGACTGATCTAGCAGGACGATATGGAACAGTAACTTATTTTATCTTATATTGTTAAGAAAGGCATTAAAAAGAAACCTCAATCAAAAGGAAGAAAGCAAAATAATGTTTTGAAAGAAACCTCTGTTTTTCAATCATAGGTCCCCAAAAACATGCATTATAGATTTTCTCATATTGCATATACAATTCAAATCAATAATCTCATCAATACAGTCCTGTATTGACAATGAGAATAATAGTTTGAATTTAATCAAGGTCGGCACAAAGAGATGGGATGCCCTAGGCAAACCTCATCTCTTGTGCTGTTCTCCTCCCCCCTCGGTGCCTATTTCTGCCGCAACCAACCCTCTCCAGGACCGACTGCAGTGGCAATAGCCGCAAACAGCCCTGCAGAGCTTGCCTTCAAGCTTTGGCACAACAGGGCTGTTTGGTTCTGCCATTCTATGATGCCCGTTACCAACTTCCTGTGCAAACAGGGAGTTGGCATTGAGAATTGGAGAGGGGTAGAAGCAAATAGCTCTGTGGCACTGAAGCTTGAAGGTAAGCTCTGCAGGGCTGTTTGCAGCTATTGCTGTCGCTCTCAGACCATGAGAGGAGTGAAATTAGCAACCCCAGAGGCCAGTGGTCTAGGCAACCGCCTAGTTTGCCTGATGGCAGCGTTGGCTCTGAATTTAATCTCTCTGGTGAAGAGTTGAGGTAGATTTATTTTCCTATTGCTGAGCTATTATCAACATACATTTTACAGTATAAATACGCTGTAGTAGAGACAGGAGCGGAGGATGAGGGTAGAAAAGAGCCCCAACTGAGGAAGACATTTTTTTCAAAAAAGAGATTGGGCTAACAGAAGATGTTCAAGTTCTGTATTTACATATAGCTCGCACTCTGGAGATGACACAGATCAAGTAAAATGACATAGCTAGTGACAAGAGTCAGAGAGTAAAGAGAAGGCCATAAGGCAGCACCCCATGAGACCACCAGTCACCTGAAAAGAGGATATGCTAATGTATAAGCATCTACGAATACTGTAGTCCACATAGCCCCACGAAATTAAGACACGTGCTATATGCCAAGCTTACTTACTGAAGTCCGAGTCTGTTAAATCTAGGTTTAGTGTTTTTTCTTGAATGACAATTGACAATCTTCCATGTCTTGACTTTGTGCTGCCAGTGTTTCCATCTTCCACTTTCCTGGTTATTACAGACATTCACACATAAGATCTTAGTCAATTGTCATCAGTCATAACAAACCTTGTAATATGGATACTCGACAAATGCAAAGTAAGAATCTATTCACCGAGCTAGCTCATCAGGTCTGTGTGGAAGCAATGCTAAGGCACATGTCATTGCCCTACACATATAGTTGAGGTGTCTTTTGAAAGAGTAAGATATGCAGTTCTGCTGAAACATGTTTTTATATTAAATGTGATATACAGTCTACAAAAGAAGACAAAGGGGCCTATTTATTAAACTGCAGTAAGCTTTTGCAGTTATCATATATTAATTGCAAAAAATAATGCAGGATAACTGAAAAACCTCTGCACTTAAGGTTGGAGGAGTTTCCACATCTTCCCATACAGTTAACACAAAGGAAATGTCTTTGCCATGCATTAACTCCTACACCTTTTCGGGTGGTGTTAACTGCACCACCTTACCAGCTGCAAGGAGTCTACTGTGCTAGCTGTTAACATGTCCTTGAGCATGTGCTAACCAGTATGCACAGGGTCATGCTAACAGCTGATTCATTCCATGCTATTTGCTTAGCAGTGGATGGGGAGGGTAACAGGTGGGATAAGGGCGGAAAGTGGGTATAACTGCATATCGCAGTTAGTGTACAGGTTGGCAACACATGTTCACTGACAATTTGGATGCACTTAATGCCACTCAGTGAGTGGCATTAATACATCTGTGTTAAGTGTGATGGCTGCCGGCTATGTTCATGTTGATAACCCTTCTGACCCCTATGCTTTAAAGTTCCTTTCCCTTACATCCTCATTCAACCTCCAGCTTTGCTCTACTGCCCCCACTCAACAGCATGGCCACTGCCTTGACCTTGTTTTCTTCTATAATTGTTTACACGCTAATTTCTGTACCTCAGTTTTTCCCTTATCTGACCATTACCTGCTAAGCTTCATGACTCCCTACCTCAGCCTCCCCCAGTCTCCTCCTACCTCTTTAGAAATCTTCATGCTATCAATCCATCTTCTCTCTCCACTATTGTCTCATCACCTCTTTCCTCCGCCATGTCTTCTAAATCCGTTGATGAGGCAGTAGTTTCCTATAACACTGCACTTTCATTTGCTCTGGATGCTCTTGCTCTGCCCATGCCATGTCCTGTAAGGTGAACTGTACCTCAGCCCCGGCTTTCATCGATTACCCATTAGCTACACTCCTGTGCCCGCTCAGCTGAGTGCATTTGGCTCAAATCCTACACCCTTGCTGACTTTCTTCACTTCAAATTCATGATTGCCTCCTTCCAGTCAGCCACAGCACTCACCATCTGACTAACTCTCTTGCCACTGACCCTCGCTGTCTCTTTACAACTCTTAACTCTCTCCTCAAAGTGCCTCTGCCTCCAAACCCTCCTTCGCTATCTGTCCAAACTCTGGCTGACTATTTTCATGACAAAGTCCACAAGATTACACGCCAATTCCCCACAAAATCAGCTTCTTGCTCTCTTCCCCCTCTTCAATACCAACTCTTCCCCTCAAACTCAGCTACCCTTTCTTCTTTTCTAAGATCTCTGATGAGGAAACCACCCATTTTCTTTCCTCCTCTAAACTAACTACCTACTCCACTGATCCTATCCCTATTTGTCTCCTTAATTCCATCACCTCCACTGTCATCCCTTCCATCTCTCAAATTCTCAATCTCTTGTTCTCCACTGCAACTGTCCCAGCAGCCTTCAAGCATGCTGTAGTCTGTCACAACGCCCCCCTGGTGGCACTGGGATGTCACAGCAGGGAGGGTGGACACAAAAATATTTTATGGTGGAGTTTAGCTCAAAGACAGGGCCCAGGTTTTTATAGTCCTGGTAGCCTTCTGGGTAACCAAAGCTCCAAAGAATATAACAGTCCGAGTGTAGGGAGAATAAAGGCTTTTATTTCCCGTATTGCAAATAGGTTCAATAGCTCAGAATTTACATCAACACAAAAATGTCCTTGCTTCAGGTTGAAAGAAAAAGAAACATGAACTGAGTTAGACCTGTTAACTTCACAGCAGTACTATAAGAAACACAGATTCAAACCTTCCCCCAGACCACAGCTCTACTCCTCGGCTAAGGGCTCAAAGCTTTCTGCCAGGCAATAGCTGCAATCCATCTCGGGGTCCGAAAGGTCATCCGGGAATTCCACCTGCATTGGTTCACAGTCAAGAATATCTAGTGGCTCGCATTCAGGCTTTTTATACAATGTTTGTACGATGTCCCAATGCGCTGCATCCAAAGGTAAGCCTTGGTTTTGTACACCTCTAGAGTGAGGACAGTTTCTCTTGCCTACTGCTCTTATACTAGAGAGTTTCTTGTTTGGCACAGGTTTGTATTTTATAGCACAAATAGTTCTAGAAGGACAGCATTCCTCTAGGCCCTGCTCCTCCTGCGTCACAGCATTCATAAAATCACAATCAGTAAAATAGTGATTACCTTTCCTTTTGGGTTTATCACGGCCAAGTGAGGGTTGATGCTTGTTCCTGCTGTGGTTTGGCTTCTCTGACACCAAGGTAGGCCTCCAGTTCTCCGGCCGGCCTTCTGCTGGGGTTAAGCCACACTTGCACCACAGCTTCTTTCTCTCTGGGCCAGGAATGTCACCTCTCAAAGTAACTCTTTCACCTCCTTCTTGGTTATTCCTCGTTGTGTCTTTCAAAGGTTGCTGGCCTCTGCCAGACTCAGGTCCAGGACTCTCTGGCACAGTCCTTCTCCTTCCAGGGTTAGCTGCTTCTTTGTATCTTTCCCACTTGGAAAGTGTATCCTCTCCACTATTGGGATATTTGAAGCGGATTCCTTCACCTGGTTCTGTTGAGTCTGCTGGACCGGTTCCTTCGGTCAGGACTCCTATTCCCTGGTCCTTCTCTCCTTCCAGGAAAGCTCTCCTTTCTCCTTCCAGGGTTAGCTTCCTTTCTGTGTCCCTCGTGTCTCCTGTGTCTGGGCTTTTAAAAGGAATTCTTCCCTTTCTGGATTGGGTGCAGGCCGGTATTGCATCATTGGCTCTGGGGTGTGGCTCCTCAGTCCTCCAGAGGTCCCTCTTGCTCCCCCTATATGGTTCCTCGCGATGCTGCAGCCAGTGTCTGCCTCTTTTTTCTAAGTTAAAAGCATTTTCTTCTGTCTGCAGAGGGTCTGCAGTACCACAAGTCACACCTCTCCTCAAGAAACCCTCACTTGACCCTACTTGTCCTTCTAGTTATCGACCCATCTCCCTCCTCCCCTTCATTTCCAAAGTTCTTGAACATGCGGTTCTTCGTCATTACCTTGACTTTCTCTCCTCTCAAGCCCTTCTGGATCCACTGCCATCTGGCTTTCGTCCTTTACATTCTACTGCAACAGCTCTTGCCAAAGTCTCCAGTGACCTGTTCCTGGCTAAATCCAAAGGCCTTTACTCAATCCTCATTCTTCTTGACCTTTCTGCTTCTTTTGACACTGTTAACCACCACCTCCTCCTCAAAATCTTATCCTCACTTGGTTTTAAGGGCTCTGTGCTATCCTGGTTCTCTTCTTATCTCTCCTATCACTCTTTCAGTATTTGTTCTAATGGATACTCCTCTACTTCTATCCCACTCTCAGTTGGTGTACCCCAAGAGTCTGTTCAGGGTCCACTTCTTTTCTCTTTCTATACCCAGTCCCTTGGTGCACTCATCTCCTCCCATGGCTTTCAGTACCATTTTTACACTGATAACTCTCAGATCTATCTCTCTACACCTGATATTTCTCCGACACTCCAGGCTCGAATCTCTGCCTATCTGACATCGTGCTGAATTTCTCACCGCCATTTGAAATTGAACATGGACAAAACTGAGCTTCTTATTTTTCCTCCTAAACCCATCTCTCGCATTCCTCCTTTCTCAATCTCTATGAATAACACTCTCCTACTCCGTTTCCTTGCCTGAAACCTTGGAATTATCTTTGACTCCTTCCTCTCCTTCTCCATACACATCCAATTGATAACTAAAACCTGACAATTCTTTCTCTATAACATCAGCAAAATTCACCCCATCCTTTCTGAACACACTACTAAGACTCTTATCCACTCTTTAATCACCTCCTGTCTAGACTATTGCAACCTCCTCCTTGCTGGTCTCCCTTTGAATCATCTCTCTGTCCTTAAATCTATTCAAAACTTAACTATGCGGCTAATCTTCTGTCAGCCCCGATATGCTCATATCACCCTTCTTCTCAAGTCACTTCACTGGCTCCCCTTCCATTTCCGTATCTGGTTCAGACTTCTTCTGACGTATAAATGCATTTATTCTGCTGCTCCTCACTACCTGTCTTCTCTCATCTCTCCCTACACCCCTCCTTGTGAACTCTGCTCTTCTGGTGGATTGCTTCTCTCTATGCCCTTTTCTTCCACTGCCAACTCCTTTCAGCTTGCTGCTCCTTATGCCTGGAACGAACAACCTGAGTCTGTACATCAGGCTTCATCTCTGCCCCTTTTCAAACCCATGCTAAAAGCCAATCTCTTTGAGGTTGCTTTTGGATCCTGATCCACTTAATCTCCTATGTGTCTGCTTACCTTTCCCTAGTTGTAGCCTTGTTTTCAGATATTGTATTGTCTGTCTTGACTTCATTGTAAGCTCTGATGAGCAGGGACCGTCTTTTTACATGTTTCTGTTCAGTGTTGCATACACCCTGTAGTGCTCTATAAATGATCAATAGTAGTAGTAGTAATAGTAGGTGGGGACAGTAGGGACACAGAAAGGAGTTGTTGGACAAGTAGGAGGGATAGGGGCACACAGGTGGAAGGAGGTGGTGTAAAAATAGAGGGCAGAAAATGGACATAGGAGGGGCAAAGGGGCAAGGGGGGATTCAGAACATAGGGGAAATAGGAAAACAGATGGGAGATGCTAGACAGGTGGGAAGAGAAAAGAGATGTTTGATTAAAGATGGGAAAGAGAGAGGAGATGCTGAAGGAAGGGGGAGAAAGTGAGAGGAGATGCTGGAAAGAGGAGGAAAGAGTAAGAGGATATGCTGGAAGGACAAGGAGGGGAGAGAGAAGAAATGGTGAAAGGAAGTAGAGAGAGAGAGACAAAATTATGGAAGGAGGAGTGAGAGAGAGGAGATGCTGTGGGGGGAGGGGACGACTAGGAAATAAGGGGCTAGGGAATGTGAGGGCTAAGGAAAGGAAAAGAGATGTAAAGCTGTACATAGATGCAGTAAAAAGAAGGTTTGAGTGGACAGAGAGACAGAAAAATAAATGAAAGAAAGCTGAAAGGAAAAGATCAACGTCACAGGTGGATATAGAGAAGGAGATGAAGAAGAGAAAAGTGTGCAAATGGACTGGAAACCCTGGAGAAAAAGTTAAAAGAAGAGTCAGAAAGCAAAATACAGAGACTGGGACCTACATGATCAGAAAAATTAAATGGTGAGACAACAAAGGTAGAAAAATAATTTTATTTTTAATTTAGTGATCGTAATATGTCCGTTTTTGGAATTTATATCATCTGCTGTTTTAATATTTGACACACTGCTGCTTCTATTTTTCTGTACTGTATGCAGATTCTGGCTTCTTGGGGTTACGCTCTAATTTTTGTCTACATATTTCTATCATCATTTTGTTGTAATTTGTTCTATATTCAGTGTTGGTGAGGGTCTATGTTTAGAATGTGTGACTGAAGCCTGGTGTATTCTCTTAGCAGTGAGTGTTTGTATAGGGAGCTAGTACTGATGTCTTTATGGTGCTGCCTTTTCCTAGGTAGGTCCTCAATGGTACTCTTATGGAATGGTAAATTTGTTCTATCAGACCGATTTTTGTATGGTTTTGTCTTCCTTCACAATACTCCTGGTACTGAAGAAGATTTATATTGTTACATTTAGACTTTTTTTATTTTTTGTCCTTTCCTTTGTCAATGCAAACAAAGAATAATTACGTATACAGCATTCTGTCCAACCTGCACTATTGCAACACTGCATATTTGGAAATTCCCAAGGAAATTCTGGTTGGGTTCCAGATTATATAGAATGTCATGAGGCAGACTTGTCACTAAAGGTAGGATTAGGCCTCCCTCTTCCTATGTCTCTAAGACTTCAAATAGTTAATTTTAGCATTCAGAGCCTTAGAGACCTAGGACTGGAATATCTTCCCAGTCAAGCAGCATGATATGTTACAACAATACTAATAAGGTCCAGTAAGGATTCTTGGCTCAAGCATTGCTCTACAGGAAAGGTATTTGGTGGGGAACCTGAAAGAGTTTCATTTTAGGGGCATTTCTTTCCTTTCTAGAACTCAGGTTAGAAGTGAACTATCAGACTTTCCATAAGAGGTTGCAGAACTCCTTCATCAGGCAGATTTTGTAAAATTGACTCCAGGAGGGAGTTGAAATCCAGAACTTCCAAGGTAGTATTCTCCGAAATGCTTCCCATTCCATGTACAGGACCCAAAAGGCAGGCAGAGGTCTGGAGTCTCAATGCGTGGATGAGACGATGTAAGAAAGAGGGTTTTTGATTTGTTAGGAACTGGGCAACATTCTGGGGAAAGGAGGGGCTTTTCCAAAGGGATGGGCCCACCTTAACTGGGATGGAACAAGGCTGCTGGCATTAACCTTTAAAAAGGAGATAGAGGCAGCTTTTAAACTAGATAATAGGGGAAAGTAGATAGTTGTGCAAGAACGCATGGTTTGAAACAATGTATCCTTGAAGGATACTAGCAAAAGATTGAAGTTAAGATACATCGACAGAGAGGTTCCGATAAAGACAAAAGTAACCCAAATGCCCTTAAGTACAGAGCAGACAGAACTTAAAGATTCCAAATTACCCCTGCCTACTGGTAACCAGATTAATATGAATAAAATACAGCCTCTAAAATGCATGTATGCAAATACTAGAAGTCTAAAAAAAATAATATGGGAGAGTTAGAATATATAGCACTAAATGAGAAGTTTATTTATTTATATTCTCTTATATACTGGAGGAGTAGCCTAGTGGTTAGAACACTGGCTTGGTAACCAAGCAACCAGGGTTTGATTCCCACTAGCGCTCCTTGTGGCCTTGGGCAAGTCACTTAACCCTCCATTGCCTCGGAAGAAAGGCCTGGCAATCTACTTCCGGTGACACTGCCAAGAAAACCCAGGAGCTTTTGGGTCGCCAGGAGTCAGGACTGACTCGAAGGCACACATTACATTTTTACATTTACATATACTGTGCTATTCTGCATCAGTGTGGTTTACATTGAACAAACTGAAATTACATTGAACAGGGCATTATAACTTGGAGATAACTATTTTACAGGGAACATGGGCTATGGAGGGTTAAGTGGCTTGCCCAAGACCACAAGGAGCACCTGTGGGACTAGAAACCCCAGTCCTTCCAGCCCAAGGTTGCTGTCCTCTAGTGGGATATGAACCCCTGACCTTCCGGCCTGAAGTAACTTGCCCCAACCACTAGGCCACTCCTCCACTCCCAACCACTAGGCCACTCCTCCAAGTTAGATATGATTGTTATCTCAGAGACATGGTAGAAGGAAGACAACCTGTGGGACACTGCGATACTTGTGTATAAATTATATCACAATGATAGAGCTGATCAAATTGGTGGAGGGGTTGAGCTCTATGTTAGAGAGGGCATTGAGTCACAAAGGATTAAAGTGTTGCAGGAAACAAAATACACTGTAGAATCTCTATGGACTGAAATTCAATGTATAAAGGGGAAGATGATGACAGTGGGGGTGTACTATCCACCACTAGGCCAGAATGAACAAATGGATGATGAAATGCTCAAAGAAATCAGGGAAGCTAACAGTATTTACAACACAGTAATAATAATGGGTGATTTCAATTACCCTGGTATCGACTGGGTCAGTGTCACGACAGGACATGCTAGGGAGATAACATTTCTAGATGAAATAAATGACTGCTTCTTGGAACAGCTAGTTCATGAACTGACAAGAGGAGAAGCCATCTTGGACTTAGTATGTAGTGAAACACAAGATCTGGTGCAAGAGATAAGGGTGTTGGGGGCCACTTGGCAATAGTGATCATAGCATGATCGTGTTTGATTTAATAAATGGAGGAAGGATGGCAAGGAAATCCATTGTACTACCTTTTAATTTTCAAAAGGGATACTATGAGAAAATGAGGAAACAGTTAAGAAAAAACTAAAAATAGCAGCTGCAACGGTTAAATATTTACATCAAGCATGGGTATGTTTTAAAAATACTATCTTGTAAGTCCAGACCAGCTGTATTCAACGCTTTAAGAAAAGTGGAAGGAAGTCCAAAAAACTGCCAGCATGGTTTAAAGGTGAGATCAGAGAGGCTGTTGTAGCCAAAAAAGCATCTTTCAGGAAATTAAAAAAGGAGCCAAATGACGAAAACTGGAAACAACATAAACACTGGCAAGTGAGATACAAGGCATTGATAAGACAGGCAAAAAAAAGCTTACTGTGGAAGCAAAAATGCATAATAAAAACTTTTTTTTCAAGTACATTCGTAGCAAAAACCTGTGAGAGGGTCAGTTGAACCATTGGATGATAAAGGGGTAAAAGGGGCACTAAGAGGGGACAAGGCCATAGCGGAGAGACTGAATGAATTCTCTGCTTTGGTCTTTACTGAAGAAGATGTAGGGAAGTTACCCATGACTGCAATGGTATTTAAAGCTAATGCAGCAGAAGAATTGAAAGAAATATCGATAAACCGGGAATCTGTATTACAACTGTTTAATAAACTGAAGAGTAGCAAATCCCCTGGACTGGATGGTATACATCCAAGGGTGTTGAATGAACTGAAATATGAGATTGCAGACCTAGTTACTAATCTGTGAACTATCATTAAAATCATCAGTAATACCTGAAGATTGGAGGATGGCCAATGTAATGCCAATTTTTAAAAAGGATTCCATCTGTGATCTGGGAAACTACAGTCCGGTGAGCTTGATGTCAGTGCCAGAAAAAATGGTAGAAACCATTATTAAGAACAAAATTTCTGAACATTGTCACCACGTGGCCAGCCCTCCGCCTAGGGCACAGAGGGCTGGTCTGCCATGATAATTTCTCTATGCAGAAAGTGAGACTACTGCTAGGGCTCTTGCAAGGCCTCTTGGGATTTGTAGTCCCTTTTTAGCTCTCTGACAAAGAAGCAGTTGTAGTCCGAGTGTTTAAGGCAAAATGACAAGGATTTATTCCCCTCACAAACAGAACTTCGGTGCAGAACAAATAAGAACAGTGTCCAGGAGTTTAGCATGAGGATTATATACAATAATTAAGGTAAGTGCTTCTTCACTCTCTGGTTCCCAAAACAATACAGTGCTCGTAGTACAAACTGAAAATAAACAGCTTCTTGGAACAAAGAAAAATACCTCCTTTTTCTTTGCTGTTAACGCAGCACTCTTACTTCCAGGTTTCAACACAGTGACTCAATGTTGTCAGCCAAACACAGCGTGCAATCCATTCTCATATCTGCTATGTCCTCAACATTAGAGTCTATCTGCATATCTTCTATATCAGGGCTGACAGTGTTTGTTTGCAGACGGTTACTAAGGGATTTAAAATAACTTCCCTCTTTATACCCAGGTGTTTTCCCTTTATACAACTCTACACAGCAAGGGTTTAAAATACCTGTTGCACTGGAGTTTCTTCTGTGGCTCTCCTCTAATTCTTGGCAGTTATAAGGGAAGGTTTCTGTGCTGGGCTCCCACCTGTGTAAACTCTGAAGGCTCCCTTCTGATTGCAGGGCTCCCTGCTCTCTCCGTTCCAGCAAGTTCCTGGTCACAGGGTGTGCCTCCCTTCCTTCAAGTCTGCTGGCTTTCCTCACAGACTGGTAAGAAGTTTCTCTATCAGGTCTCCAACTCCCTAGAGTTTCTGAGCCTCTCCAAGCCTGCCTTACAGGAGCTCTCTCTTCTCTCCTGTCTTTCCTTCCTTGTGCTGCTTCCCGGCCACAACTCCAACTCTCTCTGTTGCCACGGCTCCAACTGCCGTCCAAGCTGCGATTACCCGTCCAGCTTGCCCTCTGACCTCTTCTCCAGCCTTTGTCAGCTGCTTCTGCTCCTGGCTTTGCTTCTCTCGTGGCTTCCTTCTCTGCTTCCCTTGTGGCTCCCCTCCTGGGAGCTAATGACGAAGTTTTATAATTCTGTTCCCCTGGGCTTAGCTCTGCTCCCACCCTGAACAGGTGTGCTTGATTAAGCTCGGGGCTTGTTATTATGTCAGAGTCTGGGCGTGTCAATTCAGCTCCTGTCTTTCCCTGTTTACTTTTTCTATGTAAACAGTGAGCCATGTGCTCTAGCTGCCTGTCAGTTTTAAAGGTGGAATCTTCCTTTCTCTCTATTTCCATGGGTTCAGTAGGGGTCTCTACATCACAACATGTAGATAGTCATGGTTTAATGGAAACCGTCAATATGGGTTTAGCTAGGGAAGGTCTTGTCTTATTAATCTGTTCTATTTTTTTGAAGGTGTAAATAAACAGGTAGACAAAGGTGGGTCAGTCAATGTAGTAAATCTGGATTTTCAGAAAGCCTTTGATAAGGTCCCTCATGAGAGACTCTTGGCAAAATTAAAAAGTCATGGGATAGGAGGCAGTATACTATTGTGGATCAGGAACTGATTAAAAGATAGAAAGCAGAGAGTAGTGCTAAATGACCAATTTTCACAATGGAGAAAGATGAATAGTAGAGTACCCCATGGATCTGTGCTGGGTCCGCTGCTTTTTAACATATTCGTTAATGATCTGGAAATGGGAATGACGAGAAAGGTAATCAAATTTGAAGATGATACATTACTATGGATGTGAAAACTGGACAGTGAAAAAGATAGACAGGAAGAAAATTGATGCCTTTGAATTATGGTGCTGGCGGCGAATACTGTGTATACCATGGACTGCCCGAAGAACAAACCAGTCTGTACTAGAGGAGATCAAACCTAAGCTTTCTTTAGAAGCTCAGATGACAAGACTTCGACTTTCATACTTTGGACACATCATGCGGAGAGAGAGATCATTAGAGAAAGACATCATGTTTGGCAAGATAGAAGGTCAACGCAAAAGAGGAAGGCCAGCAATGAGATGGATCGATACAATAACAGCAGCTACGGGTACCAGTCTGTCAACAATAAGCCGCCTGACTGAAGACCGAACACAATTTAGGATAGCTATCCAGAGGGTCGCCATGAGTCGACTCCGACTCGACGGCACTTAACAACAACACATTACTCAAAGTTGTTAAAATCCAAGAGGATTGTGAAAAATTGCAAGAGTTCCTTAATAAATTGGAAGACTGAACGTTCAAATGACAGATGAAATTTAATGTGGACAAGTGCAAAGTTATGCACCTAGGAAAGAACGACTCAAACTATGGTTACACGATGCAAGGTTCCACATTAGGAACCACCACTCAGGAAAAAGATTTAGGCATCATCGTGGATAACATGTTGAAACTCTCTGCCCAGTGTGCAGCGGCGGCCAAGAGAACAAATAGAATGCTAGGTATCATAAGGAAAGGAATGGCGAATAAAACAAAGGATATTATAATGCCTCTGTATCGTTCCATGGTGCCACCGTACCTTGAATATTGTGTGCAATTCTGGTCGCCGTATCTTAAAAAGGATATAGCGTTATTAGAAAAGGTACAGAGAAGAGCCACCAAAATGGTAAAGGGGATGGAAGGATACCACTATGAGGAGAGACTAAAATGGCTGGGGCTCTTCAACCTGGAAAAGAGATGGCTGAGGGGAGCTATGATAGAGGTCTATAAATTAATGAATGGAGTGAAACGGGTAAACATAGATCGCTTGTTTATGCCATCAAAGACTAGGGGACATGCAATGAAGCTTAAGACTAATAAGAGAAAATATTTTTTCTCTGAACGAGTAATCAAACTCTGGAATTTGTTACAGGAGGATGTAGTAAAAGCTGTTAGTGTAGCTGGGTTTAAAAAAGGTTTGGACAAGTTCCTGGAGAAAGGGTCCATAAACCATTATTAAAGGGGGCCCGAGAAATCCACTGCTTTTCCCAATACAACCATTGTGGAACCTGTGTCTTCTGGGAAACTGCTAGGTACTTGTGACCTAGATTGGGCCACTGTTGGAAACAGGATATTGGGCTTGATGGACCTTGGTCTGACCCAATATGGCATATCTTATATTCTTATTTCAAAATGCAGTCTTTTTGCTGAAATAAATAAGAGTTTAACCCACTATGAACAATAGGAAAAGAGAAAAAAAATCAAAGCAGGTCTTTGAAACACAACAACAAAACACTGAATTATCTGGTACTAATATCTGAAGTTGAATGATTTATTGAAATGGTTGAAGTACGTGATAGTGTAATTTTATTGTACAGTTTGTGTAATCTGTGACTTCTAGGGATTTTACCACTGTAATCCAGTTTAGTAGTAACATAGTAGTATATGACGGCAGATAAAGACCAGCATGATCCATCTAGACTGCCCAGCAAGGGGGCAAGAGTAAGTGCGCCCATCGCTCTGTGCAGATCACCTCAACTTATTAAGATATCAGAGACAGTTCAGTTTATTTTTAATGTTATTTTTTTTCTCTAAAGGGATCCACTGCTTCTGTCCCATGACATTTTGAACAGGTTTGGGAAGGTGGAGTATATATCTTACATTAAATTATTTCTTTTCTATCTATTTAGGTGTTTTGAATAAATGTGCATGCAGCACAGTTGATGAATAATTTAGCAAATCAATCCAGATTAACTCTGAGGAGCTCAGTTATTAAATGGCACTATGATGTTGCCCCTAATGTGCCAAAACTATGGTGCATTAGGTGCAATACCACCTCATTAATTACGGGGGCGTGGAAAGCATGTTCCCAGCAGTTAATGCAGAGCCCTGTACCCTAACATGACATACAAACACATTCAGCACATGTCGGTAGCCAAAAGCCTGATTAAACTGCAGCGGCCATACCTTGGATCTACTCAGATAAGTGAATGTAAACCTATTTAATGGTGTGTAGATATTTTGACTGAGGAAAGTATTCTCTATTTTATTGTAGGAAAATGAACTGACGATTCATGGGCACCGGTTTCATGTAGGAATACAGACGCTTTTCTACTGTTGAGTTTTTGTAATTTTATTAGTTTGAAGAATCCTTAAAAGTACTTTTTTGGATGGTGATTGTTTAAATGATATTAGTAGAAGTGGAAGTGGAAGTTGTGCAATAAATAAGAACTATAAAAAATAAGAAGGCTAGAGACCTATGATGTGAGCGTCTGCTTTTAACCCTATGGTGATTAGTTTCGCCACATGTAGGGGTGAGGCCATCCTCAGGTCATATATGCCTTATAGAGTTGTGTAATGAAAATATGTTTAAGAGATTATTTGGAAAGTTTTTTTGAAAATTATTAGTGATTAATGATATTTACTAAGGGCATTTTGTATATTGGTTAACCTGTAAACCATGTAAATGCCGCTATAGCGGGATATTCATTGGCACTAACTCAGTGCCAATGAATATCCATCTGTTCCACCCCTACACGCCCTGATTCTATCCGTGTAGAATCAAGGCGCGTTGTGGGCATCCAGGGTGGAGCAGAGGTGGCACCCTTTGCTAACCGGGCAGTGGCAATATTAAACCGCTACCCAGTTAGCGACCCACAGGTAAAGGTAGGCGTGGACTATCTTTACCAGTGGGAGCTAACTGGGCAGTTGCTCACCGCTGCCCAGTTACCTTCTGCACCATGTAGCGCATAGCAGCAGACGTGGATATTCAATTCTGGTGGCCAGATATGGCCCTGGATTGAATATCCAGGGTTCAGCAGTGATGGCTATGTGCCTTAGAAGTGCATAACTGTCACAACTCAATATCAAGCCCAATGTATTTAGTACAGGTAGCCTCACTATTCCCTGCTTTCATCTTGCCTTCCAACTTCAGAAAACGTTTCTTTTATTTTGATCTGTCCTGTCAAATGATATGGAGTTCCTTTAGATTTTAACCTTTCAGCTGATTTATTTACTTATTTATTGTAAACCGCTTTGACTTTTTAAGAAAGGCAGTATATAAAATTTGAATAAACATAAACATGCATTAGTCTCTATGTCTGCACATCATTGTGCCTACATGATTTAGGAATAACAGGGTCAATATTCAAACTGCGATGGTCAGCGTTGCTAAAGCACCTGACCGCTGTGGCCAAAAATGAAACCAGATATCAGCGCCGGAGCCTATCTGGCCCCCAGTGCTAAATATCTGGTTTCACGGCCAACCGCAGTGGCTATCCAGTTACAGCAGCAGCGATGTTCAGTCATTAACCATAAAGTTAGGACAGTTATTGACCTGCCCTTACTTTATGTGATTTGTCTATCCAGTTAGTGGCTGAATATCGCTGCTCACTGGACAATCACTGGGACAGCCCCAGCTCCACTCATGGACCGCCCAGAAATTAACCGGACATTTTCAAGCCGTTCTGTGGGGGTATTCAGCGACATTAACCCCTTCATGCTGCTGAATATCGGGTTGAGCTGGGCTAGCAGGTCCTGCTAACCACCTAAATTTTTGAATATCAACCCCAACATATCTTTTGCCTAAGGCTTTCATTTCTTGCAATTTCTAAAAATGTAGCTTTTCATAAGACTTACAGCTGAGGAAGCAGGTTGCAGCTGTAACTTTGTAAAGTACGCTTCTTGCTTTGATCCAGCACCATCTTAGTCTGAAGGCCGTCAGTCATTTCTTCGTTCCCCTCCCTAAGGGGGCTCACCTCAGGCTCAACATTACCCTCTTCACTATTAGAGATCAAAAGTACTGGATTCTAACAAAACAATCAATATGTGCATTTAATCTCCTGGCATGCAGATAAACCAAAATTTACATAATACCTACTAAAGAAGAAAACTTGGGGAGGTAATTTGATAAAGCATTTCCAAGAGTAAAGCATTGTTTACACATGGAAAATGACTACTATAAAATTGTACAGGGGTATATGCATGTAAAAAGTAGGCATGCAGAAGCATACCACCTACTTTTATCTATATACATGCAAGCGTTCTTGGGGGGGCATAGTTTGGGCACAGCAGGGAAGGGATTGTGATGTACATGAATACTTTAGAAAACACCAAGTACACACGTGGAGAGTGATTTTATAACAGGGTGCCTACATAGCATTATTTTATAAAGACAAGAAGGCCCCTGCTTATAGCACATGTGGGCGCAATCACTTATGCCTGCTCGTAAGCAGGTATAAATGTTCATGCTTACTTTATGCACATATGTGCATGGATTAAGCTATTTTATAATTCACAAGCATATGTGCAAACTCCACCATGTTCTACCCAGACCCCACTCTCTGCTACGCCTACCAGCAAAGTACGCACCTTCAGGGCCGGTCTGTCCATTGTGCAAGGATGTTGTTCACAAGGGCCCTGCGCCAACAACATCCCGCACATGCTGTTCAGCTCCCAGCAGGCCCCAGCTCACCTCTCTACAGCCGCCCAAGTGAAGAGCACCATTTTTCTTCACTTTGGCAGCTGGGTTCTAATATAGGCCACTGGCAACGCTGGAAGTCAAAGGAGATTTCCTGTTTCCCGGCACTCAGCGTGCCAGCAGCCTAAATTAGAACACAGCTGCCCAAGTGAAGAAAAAAGGCGCTCTTCACTTCGGCGGCTGTCCAGAGGTGAGCTGGGGCCTGCCTGGCTCCCTCTAAAGCCAAGCAGACAGGCGCAGGGCTCTTTGGGGATGGGGGGGGGTCTAGGACTGGAAATGGACTGATTGGGGGGGAGGCTAAGACTGGAAATGACTGATGAGGGGGCTAGGATAGGGCTGATGTGGGGCTAGGACTGGAAATGGGCTAAATGGGGGAGGAGGCTAGGACTGGAAAGGGCTGATGGAGGGCTAGGACAGGACTGCAAATGGACTGTGGAGGGGCTAGGATAGGACTGCAAATGGCTGATGTGGGGGCTAGAATTGGAAATGGGCTAATGGGGTGGCTAGGATTGGAAATGGGCTAATGGGGTGGGACTTGGTCTGGAAATGGCTGATAGGGAGGCTAGGGCTGGAAATGGGCTGATGGGGGGCTAGGATAGGACTCAAAAGAGCTGATGGGGAGGCTAGGATGGGATTGGAAAAGGCTGATGGGAGGGCTTGGACTGGAAAAAATGGGATGATGGGGGACTAGAATTGGAAATGGGCTGGGGGGGCTGGACTCAAAATGGGCTGATGCAGGGGGATTTCAGAATAGGACTAGAGGGTAATGGATGCTGGGTGGGGCTGGAACTAGAAGAAAGCTGATGTTGGGGGAGGACTAGAAGAGGATGGGGCTAGGGGAGTGAGGATTGAGAGGGGAAAAGATATTTTATGTGGAGGGAAGAAAAATCTATGATTGGCCAGGTATTGGAAGAGTAAGTGACAATTGAGGATGGAAGAGTGAAATTTGAGTGGATGAAAAAGGAATGAGGAAAGACTAAAGGGGAAAGATCAGTATGTTAAAGCAGATGTAGAGAGAGAATGGAAAAAAAACTAGAAGAGAGAAGAGAGGACAAATGGACAGCAGACGATGGAGAGTTAGCAGAAGACATGAAGAAACCAGAAGAAAGTGACTGGAGCAATTGCAACTGAAAAATAAAATGCCCAAACAAAAGGTAATTCAAAATAAAAAAGTATTTTTTTATTAGCTGGAATATGTCAGTTCTGGGAAATGTGCATCGTTAACGTCTTTGCGTTTTGTTTAGTACAAGAGGAAATTAATTTATAATTTTATTTCTCCAGTGTTGTTGTACATTCCAAGTTTGGCTTTTGTGATTCCCAGTTTAATTATTGTCTTCCTATTTCTAAATTGTGATCTCTTGTTCTTTGTTTGGTGACAGTCTAAGTTCTGCATGTGTAACCGAGCTGAGGTATTCTGTTCATGTAGTCCTGTGACAGTGCCACTTGTTCTCTTTCCCCAGTAGGATATGTATAGGGTTTTCTCTGAGATGTATTGGTTTAATATTTGCAGTGTTGCCTTTTGATAGGTAGGGTTTGGTGCTTTGTGAGTCCTGGTAATGCTGTTATGATACGGCGGGTTTGCTATGGGTTCTAAATGAGCAGTGTTTATAGTACTTCCATATGTGCCTGGCGGTTGACACTGGAGTATAGTAATGTAGAAATCTGGTAGTCGTTCTTTAGTCAGACATGTTTACTAAAAGTTAGCGCATGTTAACATTAGGCAAATATTTATGCAAATGAGGCCCCACAATGAGTCTCCGCACATGGCCCCGCACCTCCCCTCCTTGGGCCGTCCCTGCGCACCTTCATGCCAAAGCATGCATTTTTACACTGGTCAGTATGTGGCCATATATGCGCAAGAATAACTTCATTAATTTACCTCCATAGAGTACATACATATATCTGCACCAATTCAGAGCAACCTTTTGATAGTGTGGACTACTTATTAACTTCCAAAACATTTAGGGACCCCCCCAGTTCATCCCCATCACTCTTCCCAGACCCCTTCCCCTCAGCACACAGCCTGTCCTCACTAGTCTTTTTTATCTCACTTCCCTTAGGCCCTGATTCAGGAAGGAGACTAGCGGGGCTGTACGTCCCAGTGAGACATGCTGCCCTGCCAGGCATCCTGCCCGAATCCCAAGACACAGCCTCCCCGCACACACAAAGGCTCTGTACGGGGAGATGGAGACAGGGATGGCATGGGAGCGAAGGGGGGGCAAGGTGTGGGTGGGCCAGGCCCTGTACATCTGGAGAGCACCAGGGGGACGCACCTCGAAGGTGGAATAAGCGCTGGTCCCCCATGCGCCCCAGCCTGGCAGCCCCCCTCAACACAGTGGACACACAGTAGGCACTGCCCTGTCACCCAATCCCAGCCCCAGCAGACCCACTGAGGGCCAGGCAGTGGGGAAACCGGAAAGGGGAGGGGCATCAGGCTGTCCGCACACAAGTGGGATCGGGGGAGCTGGCTGTGCTGACCCAAGGACGTCCCTGCAGCTGAGGAAGGAGCACGCTAGATCATCCTGTTGTCTGATCCTGCATGCCACATGAGCTGCTGCATAATTGGGTGAACAGAGCCTGTCCTATGTGAGGACGTCTGGACGTGTCCCTTCCAGGATCGGGCTCCACGTCTCTCTCTCTTTCTCGTCCCCTCTCCCCAGTGAGTTCTTTACAGTCTCTCTCTCTCTCCTTCCCAGCCAATTCCTGCCAGCCTCCCCTCATGGACCTCCGGGAATCACTGAATCGAGCATAAAATAGGCAGTTTTTTGGAAATGTTTGTAGGTGCCCTGTTATAAAATTGTGATTATTCACAGTAAATCACAGCAGAATTTACTCTTTAAACAACTGACTATTAACCAAACTAATGTAATAATTAATGTAATAATTAATGTAATAATTAGATAGATTATGTATATAGTTAACCCAGTTATCCAAGTTTGTACTCCTGTTCAATGTAAAACCTGACAGTTTGTCGTTATGGTCGTTGTTGTTATGATGTAAACCGCGCTGATTCTAAATAGCGCGGTATATAAGAAACTGTAATAAATAAATAAAATAAATAAATAAAATAAGTCAGCAAGAATACTAGTGTAACACAAGGTTTATGCTGCATTCAGTCTAATTGAATAGTCCCAGTAAAAGTAGATGCAGTTTTCCAAATAGTTGAAGAAGGTAACTGCCTAAGGACGCTGACCTCACAGAGGTGCCGACCTCCACTAACCGGATATGATACCACTGTCCCCCACTGAGAAAGAGCTTAATTTGCAATGTGGGAACCCTCTTATGCTCCACCATAAGTTTCAGTCTTTCCCTCCAGTCCACCAGAAGTTAGCTAATGAAACCTCAGTCACTTACATGCCCTAGCATTAATTAATCTCTTGCACATTAAACTTAATTAGGACTCATCTTATCCTACTCAACTTCCTTATGGAACAGGAGTCTAAAATATGAGGCATTTTAGATATTTATTTTAAATTTTGAACATTATATATAAATATTTTACAACATAATATTTGTCTCCTTCGCTCTTTGTTTTTCCTTGGTTGTTCTAAGAGGTTTGTCTCTCAGTCTTGTACAGTATATCTTAATCCCATTGATAATCAGTATAGTTGGGTAAAGAGGAAAGTAGGGAGATAGAAAAAGCAAAAAACATCTGGGATGATATTCAAAAAGCAAATATCTGGCAGCCATCTTCTGGATATTTGCTGTAATCCCTCTAAACATGGTTTTTCGGTGGCTGCTGAAAATTCTTCCAGACCACCTTTGCACTGTCTGCTGGTGCCAGGTCGGAGTGTGGGCATTCCCAGAAATAATCCAAATGGCAGTGACCTTCAGCCCACTATCCAGATAATTATCTGAATAACTTTAAGACATCAAAATGGCCACCCCAGTGTTATCTGGATAGTTATACGGATAGCAGACTCACCACATTAATCTTGTTGAGTTGGATATTCAACGGTGCATATCCAGTCTGTGCTGTTCAATATCCCCTCCTAAACCTTCTGAAAGCCCCGATGCTAACTCCTTAGCATTGGAACGTTTCAGGGTAGAGCAGGTGTGGCACACAAGATTAGCAGGTCAGCAGTGATATTTAGCCACTAGCCAGTTAAACTAAACCAGCTAAAGTTCGGCCAAAAAAGAGCTGGCCTAACTAGCTGGTTCAGCTATCTGGCCAGCAATTGAATGTTGCCACTGACCAGATAGTTAATTGCTAATCGGGCATATCAGATATACAGGTGCTGCTGGCTGGATATGATATGAACAAAAAACAGTTGGATAGAGATGATTTCTCTATGAGGTTAACGACTGTTTTATGATGCATGTTTTCAGGACTATTAAATTGCCTTCCTTTGCCCTGATTGAGGAAGAATTTGCAGTAGCCCCGAGCATTTCACTGGTCTAATAAAAAAATAGCGTCACCACCCAACCACTTAGTTGCTTACCTCTTAACAAAGGTTATCTTAGCAGCTAAGGCTTTCTCTTCCTCCATCTCATTCATCTCTCAGACTCATGACTATGGAGGTCATTTTGGAAGGCTTGTGCGACATTTGCACATGTAAATGCCCACTCTCCATCCGTAATTTACAATGCAGTTTAGAAAAGCCATTCTTCATATGGTTAGATTCACAGGAGGGTGTGGTGGGCATAGTTTGGGCAGGTTGCAAAGCATGCATATATTTCTAATTCTATAACAGACATACACGCATACTTTAAAAGATCTGGATATCAGCATTTACACCTGCAAGCGTGTCAGTTATCTGTTCGTTTGGACTTGGGGTTTGCACCAGGGGGTCTGGTGTTTAAAATCACTTCAAAATTCAAAAAGAGGTTTTTTTGGTTTTTTTATTTGGCTTCTTCATCAACTCTTCCTGGACATTCAGGTTTGTAAAATCTGGCTCTTACACATGTATGTGCTGATATATTCATAGGTTTTTGGGGTTTTTTTTAAATGGTCCTTATACCTTCAAAACCCAGAGTGATGCTACTCCTTCTTTGAACATATTCCTTTTTTAAAACTGCTCTTCCCACCGGACATGTGGCAGTCTACATATATAAATAAATATGCATTTCCTGTGTTCTCACAAAGGGCTCTGCGCCCAGTGAACGTTTTGTAAAATATCCAGGAAATTCTGTACATTCTAACCTGGACATCCTAAGTCCCTACCCCCAATGCTTTGTGCAAGAGGGCTTCACATAGTATATTTGAAACATTGTAAAGCTGGCCTCATTACCTTGTGAAAAAGTGTGTGAGATGTGGACCCAGGCTCAGATTGGGTGAGCGCCACAGATGTGGTAAATGGTGTGGATAAGGGTGCACTGTAGATATTTTTATCCATTTTCTCTTTAATGTCCTCAAGCAGCATTCCTAGCCTAAAGATCTCACCTTCTAGCTCCCTAAAGAGGAAATGAAGCATAAAATAGTTACATAATCACCCTTTAAACATTTTTAGGTCTTGAATTATAAGAAATGAACATTAAGAGGTTGATTCACAAAGCTGGGATAGGATTTTAACACTGAAAGCCTGAGTTAATTACCATACATTCCATTTTATTCTAAGGAGGCTATTCACCATGAATGCGGATTTCCCACACTGAAACACTAAAACAGCTTCATGAATCAGCCTCTAAACTGGTTGTTATTAATAATAATAATAATATTATTATCATGAGTTCTCTAGCACATATTAAGTATACACAGCACTATACAGAGATACATAAGAACAGTCCCTGCAAAAATCCAAAGAACGGTACAGTGTAGTGGGTAAGGTACTTCTGTCCACAAAAGAAGAGCAGGACCTGGGCTTAATTATGTCTGATGATATTAAAATAGCTAAACAGGTAGAAAAGGCGACTGTGAAAGCCAGAAGGATGCTTGGGTGCCTAGGGAGAGGAATGGCCAGCAGAAGAAAGAAGGTGATAGTGCCTCTATATAAGTCTCTGGTACGACCTCATTTGGAGTATTGTGTGCATTTCTGGACACCACACCTTCAAAAGGATATAAGCAGGTTGGACTCAGTGCAGAGGGCTGGTGTTGGCTACTAAAATGGTTAGTGGTCTTAATTATGTAGCATATGAGGATAGATTTAAAGAGCCCAAATTTTAGTTGGGCAGTGCTATGCGCCGTGTCGACGTATAACCAGCCCACCTCCCTCCTAATCTAGATTTACCATGCTGGGGTCATATGAGCCTCGGCATCGAAAATCAGGGCGTTGCCACACAGACATGAAGCCGCAGGAGCTACCCATGTAGTGACAAATTTTCAATGCTACACGGTTAGCCCCAGCACCATAAAGATAGGTGAGGTTTTCCCACGCCTATCTTTAAGGCACAGAGCGCTAACCATGTAGCATCAAAAATTGGTGCTACACAGGTAGCGCCATGGCCTGCCTCCAATCCACCCCAGAACATCCCCAACACGCTCTGATGCAATGTGGATAGCATCTGGGCACGTTAAGGACATATCTGGGATTTTCGAAGGGCACTATCCGTGTAGGTGCCCTTCGAAAATCCTGGAGAAGGTCTTTACACGGGTAGCTAAGGAAGTTACCCATGTAAAGGCCTTGGAAAATCAGGCCCAAAGATCTTAATATGTATACTCTAGAGCAGGCATGTCCAACTTTGAACAGGTCATGATCTACCTTTTCCGGCCAAAAGTGCCGGTGATCTACCACCATGAAAATTAAGTTTCAAATTAGTTTCAAATTAAATTTTAACCCAATAAAGTTGGAGGATTCCCCCCGCCCCATTTTTAATGAACCTTCTGTCATTTACTTGGATGTGATCAGCTGTTAAGCAAATTAAGCAAAAACAAAACTGAGAGACGAAGATCCAGTAAGAACTGCGAGGGGAAATGGAAAGTACATTTTTTCTTAAAGTTTAATTGAGTAATAACTTTCTTTAACTGTCTTAATAACTTTATTTAACTTTTATTGAGTAATTTGTGTTAAATTTAGGTTGAGTATTGATCCAGGCTGATCTTGCACAATCTTTAATATTTCGCTCTTGCTCATTAGTGAGACGTCTGAGCCTGCATTTCATCCACCAGCTTTTTGAAGTTGGGTGAATATTGCGTGAGGGCCAGTCTCGGGGAATCCTGGAGATGTTCATCTGTCATGTTGGAACGTTGTGTACTCTTTGTCATTTTCAGATGGGAAAACGCAGATTCACACAAATAAGTTGAACCGAAACAGGAGTGTACAGCTTCACTGCATCTTCTCAAGTTGGGAAATTTGTCTCTAGGCACTAGCTTCCAAAACGATTCTTGCTCAGCACGGGTCTTGAGAAAAATGTCATTTTTAAGGGTTAATATTTCGTTTTCAAGAGATGGCTTGTTCAATGAGTAATTTTTACTGATAGCAGCTGCAGTTTCTTTAATGTCCACATCTACTTTGAATGGGTATGACAAGTACTCCACAACTGTTCCAATTTTTTGAAAGTCACAGAATCTATTTTCGAATTCCTGGATAACAGAACAGATTTCTGTCACATACTTCTCGTTCTGAAAAACAAAATTTGGATATTGTCCCAGATGGTCCCGCGTATTAGGAAAATGATCAAAAGTGTTGTTTGCAAGGTCAGTCATCATTAGCTCAAATTTGCTCTTGTAGGATGAAACTGTACTCATCATCTCACCACTACATTTGTTTTTACCTTGTAGTTCAAGGTTCATATCACTTAGCTCGCCTGTAAAGTCAGCGAGAAATGCCAGATCACATAACCACTCCTCATCTTCCAACTCTGCTTGGTCATCTCCCCTCTCCTTCAAAAAACCTCTTATTTCATTCAGCAAATCACGAATCTTTGCAGAAATTTGTGCCTACTTAGCCACCTTACATCTGTGTGCAAAATGATTTCCGCTGCCCCTTCATCAAGAGTAAGATTGAAAATCCGTCTTTGAAGTGATCTTCCACGAACTGAATTTACAATTTTGAAAGTGATGTCCATGACAGTCTTTGTATTGAGTCTCTTGCTTGCCAAAACTTGCTTGTGAATGATGCAGTGGTAAGAGGAAATCTGGGAAGACGTCATGCTGTCTACAGAGGGCTATGAAACCGTTAACCTTACCTGTCATTGCTCTTGCTCCATCAGTAGTGATGGAAACAAGTCTATGCAATGGAAGATTACACTTTGTCACAAAAGAATGGAAAGAACTGAATATTTCCTGACTGGTAGTTCTCCCTTTTAAAGAAATCATTCCAAGTAGTTCTTCTTTAACACTGAAGTCTTCAAAAACCATCCGGATAAAGACTAGTAACTGGGCTATGTCTCTTATGTCTGTAGATTCATCCAGTTGGAGTGAGAAAGAAACACAATTTGAAACATCCTCCAACAATTGTTCAGTTGTGTTTCCACACATCTGTTCTATTCACCGCACGACGGTGTTTCTTGACAATTGTACATCTTGAATAGCAGCTATGATCTCTTTCTTATTTTTAAATCCTTCAAAAAGATTGTCAGCTGCTTCGAAAAAAACAATCTTTTACAAATTCCCCTTCAGTGAAAGGTTTGCATTTCTTTGCAATCAGGTTGCTGACCTTGAAGGATGCTATGGTTACATTGACCGAATGTGACCTTGGCTTCGCCATCAACTGTTGCTGAGTAGCCAATTTCGATTTAAGTTCTTTGAGCTTCAGTTTAAGAATTTCACTTTTGGGTTGAAAATCAGCATCAAACTTATTGCTATGCAGAGCCTTATAATGACATTCCAGATTACCTTTTTTGGGCAAGGATACTGGGGCGTTACAAATTAGACAACAACACTTGTCTTTCACCATGATGAAGAAGTAGTCCATTTCCCATTCATTATGAAAGTGGTAGGTTTTGCTCTTCTTTGGAACACTCATCTTCGTTATCCTGGGGTGGCTGAATGTAAGAAGGCCAAATCTGCTAAGTTAGTATAAACACTGGCTGAATCTGGTCCAAAACTGTCACTGTCCCAAAGTATTAAAGATCAACAGGAACTGAAGACCTCTGGATGATGTGCAATACAAAGACTGGAGATGCCAAAACCACACATGCAGTTCCAAAAGTAAAAATAAGAATTCTTCATACTGGCACCAATAATCAAATACCACCAAACAATCATCAAAAAAACTCAAACACCTGTCCAGCAAACCATATAAAATCAAATACCGCCAAACAAGTTCAAATACCACCACACGCGATTTAATAAATTCCGCACACAGTGTAGAATCAACGCAAAGGCAAGGCGAAATAAAATTGCAGAGGCAAGCAAAAGTCACAGTGGTTTGAACCAATTCGAAGGCAAGGCATAGGCAAGTTAGAACAAAATTGGAAAAGCCCGCCAAAATCACCATATTCTTGACACTTTGTTGTGTCTGCCTGAAAACGTTTAATGAAAGCGAACTATAAAGCAACCAACGACCAGCAGACGACACAACTAATACGGTATGTGTATTCAGGTAAAGCCCGGGCGAACGGATATCACCCGGTATATAACACACTTCTAAGGGGTGTTGGGGCGGGGGCAGGAATGGGTGATTCTGAGAGGCAGGAGACCAGGTATGACGCCGGGCCTGTGGCGTCTCGTTGCAAGGCGTGGGCGGCAGCCCCCTGGGGTACCCACAAACTACTGGCACAAAAACAACAAGTGTCCCCAATACACCTGCAGGCAAGATTCCCATAGGCAGAGAAAAGACAGGCAAAGGATCAGCAGCGGCGGCAAGCCCTCGGCAGACGTCCTGCAGGCACGAGCTCTCTCCTAGCGACGGGGCGAGCTGCTGGAGAGATGGAGCCAAGTGGGGCTGGCGATCTACCTCTGACCCCTCCGCGATCTACAGGTAGATTGCGATCTACCTTTTGGACATGCCTGCTTTAGAGGAAAGGCAGGATAGGGGCAATATGATAGCGGCATTTAAATACTTCTGTGGCATAAATGCAGAGGACAGCCTCTTTCAGAAGGCAAGTTCTGCTACGAGGGGACATAGGATAAGGGTGATAGACTCAGAAGTAATATGCGGAAATATTTCTTTATGGAAAGAGTGGTAGATGCGTGGCATAGTCTTCCAGTGGAGGTGATGGACACGAAGACAATATCTGAATTTTAAAAAAGCATGGAACAAACACAGAGGATCTCTAAAAGAAAAAAGGGGACTATTGTAGTTGATATGGAAGGGCAGACTAGATAGGCCATGTGATCTTTTTCTGCCGTCATGTTTCTATGTTTCTACCCCTGGGAATTTATAATCTAGTCAAGACAATTAACAAGACAAACAACAAAAGCAAATATTATGGTTTGAGTGAAGACGGCAAGCCGAGACAGAGAAGATTTCGATTAGATGGGATAAAGCTGAGAAAGGGGCAACTTTACTTGAATATCATTAAATATGATGTTGAGGTCAGGCAATGTTTCAAAAAGAACTCTGGTTGAAGAGACCATGATAGGAATAAGTAAACACTGTGGATTATAGGTAGCATTATTCAAGTAACAGCTCCATTGCAAATTAAGCAATCAAATCTTTCAAAGGAATGGAGAAAGGCATATGTGGTCCCTTTACACAAAAGCGGAAGTAAGAATAAGGTTGAAAACTACAGACCAGTGAGTCTAACCTCTGTGGTGAGTAAATTATTGGAAACACTGCTAAAAGAATAATGAGGTTTCTGAAGTCCAATGGCTTGCAGGATCCGAGGCAGCATGGGTTTACCAAAGGTAGGTCTTGTCATACAAATCTGATTGATTTCTTTGACTGGGTGACCAGGGAGTTGGACCGAGGGAGAGCCCTAGGTGTAGTATACTTAGATTTCAGTAAAGCCTTTGACACTGTTCCTCACGACTTAAATACAAACTGAGCACCCTAGGGATGGACTGTAAAGCGACTGAATGGGTTAAAAATTGGTGAAGATGGGCAGCAAAGGGTACTGGTAAATGGAGCTTCCGCTGAGGAGGAAGTTACCAGTGGTGTGCCCCAGGGATCTGTCCCTGGTTCAATTTTAACATCTTTGTTAATGATATTGCAGAAAGGATGTCAGGTAAGATTTGCCTCTTTGCAGATAATACCAAAATCTGCAATACAGCAGACACACAGGAAGAAGTAGATAATAAGATGAGGGATATAGTTAAGCTTGAAGAATGGTCGAGAATTTGGCAGCTGAGATTTAATGCTAAAAAATGCAGGGTCATGCATTTGGGCTGCAAAAATCCAAGGGAGCAGTACAGTTTAGGAGTGAAGTACTTCTGTCCACGAAAGAAGAGTGGGACCTGAGCATGATTGTTTCTGATGATCTTAAAGTGGCTAAATAGGTAGAAAAGAAGACAGTGAAAGCCAGAAGAATGTTTGGGTGTATAGGGAGAGGAATGGCCAGTAGAAAAAAGGAAGTGATAGTGCTTCTGTATAAGTCTCTGGTGTGACTTCATTTGGAGTATAGTGTGCAATTCTGGAGACCACACCTTCAAAAGGATATAAACAGGATGGAGTCGGTGCAGAGGGTGGCTTCTAAAATGATTAGTGGTCTTCATTATAAAGCATATGAGGACAGACTGAAAGATCTTAGTATGTATATGTTAGAGGAAAGGCGGGATAGAGGAGATATGATAGAGACATTTAAATACCTCCATGGCATAAATGCACAAGAAGAGAACCTCTTTTGATTGAAAGAAAGCTCTGGGAACATAGGATGAGGGTGATAGACTCAGGAGTAATATGCGGAAATATTTCTTTATGGAAAGAGTGGTAGATGCGTGAATAGTCTCCCAATGGAGGTGGTAGAGACAAGGACAATATCTGAATTCAAAAAAAGCATGGAACAAACACAGAGGATCTCTAAAGGAAAAAAGGGGACTATTGTAGTTGATATGGAAGGGCAGACTAGATAGGCCATGTGGTCTTTTTCTGCTGTCATGTTTCTATGTTTCAAGTTTTCTTCTTGAACACACAATCGTAGTATAAGATACTCTGTTAAAATAAAATGCAGTTTTTTTAAATCTTACAATATTTGAAAGTTATAATGAAAGAGAACCTAGATATGAACTGAAAATACACTAAGGGGCCCTTGTATTAAAGTGCAGTATTTTTTGCCCCAAACTGCTTTTGAGTGTAAATCAAATCAATGCAAAACATATGCAACCACACTGTAGTAACTGTCCGGGGCATGATGGCATGTGCTCAAGAGTTACAGTGCAAGCAAGTGCCCCTATGTGTGCATTCAGACCACTGGCAATTACTGCAGGTGCGCCTACCGCCACGTATTCAGGTGGTGGTAGATGCACCTATGTTAACTGCATCATTGGCAAACAGCGTGTGCTACTGCCGTCCGAACTAATTGTAATGCGCAGTCAACACTCACTCTCCACTCTATCCTTGCTCAGACCCCACTTGGTCACATGATGCAAAGTTAACGCACATTTCAGCGTGCAGCAATTGGTCTCCCTGTGCGTAACAATTACTACAGGCCTGTGGAATGCAGTTGAGCACTAAACTGCACATTAACCTCATAGCACACTTTAGTAAAAGGGCCCCTAAGTTCTATGTCCACTTTTTTCCTACTCTGTATGGAGGAGCAAATTGTCATAATGACCTGCCCTTTCTTTCTCTTGTTTTTTATTGTTACTACTCCCCAAACAAAGCAGACAATACATGAAAGCCCAGGAAAGGCAACTGCCTGGGGACCTATAACCACCAGGGGTGCCCTTGGCAAAGCTGAGTGATGTCATAGCTTCAAGACGCCTGGCACCTCCTCCTTGGTTTCTGCCCTGGTCTTCAGTTCATATATCCCCAGCCTTGTGAAAGCCCACAAGATGCAAGATGACTTGATAGATTTAAAATCTACTGTATGTGTTCTAGAACATTCCTTGATATTCTCTCTTCCCCGTACTCAGCAGTGTAACATAACCACTGACAGTCAAAAATCTAAAGGCATCAGGCTCATAAATTAGGCAACACATGGGGCATTAATCACATATTTTCTTTTATTTTTTGGTAAAATGGAAACATGATGACTGTTGATGAAATAGTATGAACACTGGTTTTTAGACATGCAACTGAACAGCACTCCATTCGGGGTCAGTCCTACTTCTAGGTAGACTAGGCATTCATCTAGGGTGACAGGCTTCAGGGGGGCTGCAGTGCAACAACTCCCTCCTCTTCCTTCTACTACCGCTGCTGCTGCCTCCACCACCCTACCTCTGTGGGAATTTTTAAAAAATTGGGCTTTGGGGTAGCGCAGTGCAACGTGACATAGCCCTTTAAAACTACTCTCAGAGGAAGGGTTTCATTATCTCTGTGCATGCATTCATACGCTCAAGGCCTTCCACATCTCATCCCAATGTTAGTGTGGGCAGAATGCAGCAAGCCTTTAGCGCACAGGTGTACACATTCAGATACTGAAAGACCTGCTGCTGACAGCCTCTTTAAAAGGGCATGCTACACTGCACTGCCACTTCCTCCAAATCCTGATTTATTTATTTTTTTTTGCATTCCCGTGGAGATAGGTTGGTGGGGGTGGCAGCAACAGTAATAGCAGGAAGAGAAGAGCGGGTAAAGCATAGTTACTCACCCTTAACAGGTATTCTCCAGGGACAGCAGGAATCGGTCCTCACATATGGGTGACATCGGCACCGATGGAGCCTGCATGGAGCATTTCTCCAGCTTTCAAAGAAAGCCTTTGGGACATGCTACCATGCATGCATGGTCTCCTTCCCGTCCAAGTGTGCCATTTTGCTCAGTCAGATGACATAGCTAGGATGTAGTAAAAAACGAAAACAAGGTAGGGAGGCAACTTCTAGGGGAGGAGGGAGGGTTGTGAAGACTGATTCCTGCTGTCCCTAGGAGAACACCTGTTACAGGTGAGTAACTACACTTTCTCCAGGAACAAGCAGGAAGTCAATCCTCACATATAGGACTCCCTAGCTCCAGGCTGCCGAGGACCAAACCACGACAGCACCAACAGTGACCAATTGGGCTGGTTGTAGAAGGTGAGTCCCCACTGAGACACTCTGCAAGACCCTAGCGTCCAACAACACTATCACTCCAGTAGCCTGAACATAGAAGGGTCAGAGGGCAGGAGTTGCCTACACCCCGAGAATATTACGGAGTACTGTCTGGTCAAAGGCACTGTCCCTGTGGGACTCACTCTCCAGGCAGTAGTGAGCTGTGAACAAATGAATTGACGATCATGTGACAGCCTTGCAGATTTCCATCACCGGCACTGAGTGGAGGTTGGACACTGATGCGGTCATCACCTCACGTGATGTGCTGTGATCCAGTGCTCGAGGGAGAGACCAGCTCACTCATAGGCTAGGGCAATACAGTCCGCAACCCAAGTGAACAGAGTTTGCTAAGTCATGGGCAGCTCCAGTCTGCTGGGGTCATAAAACACGAAAAGCTGAGGAGCTTTTCAATGGGCCTGAGTCCTCTGTAAGTAAAAGGACAGAGCCCATTTGTAATCTAGTGTATGAAGTACTAGTTCCTCCTTGCCAGCATGAGGCCGCGGAAAGAAGGTGGGAAGGATCACCTCTTGGTTGAGGTGGAAAGGAAGGAATTTGGGGTGTGTGCAAAACACTACCCTATTCTTGTAGAACCTTGTATATGGTGGATCTGCCACCAAGGCCTGGAGTTTGCTCACTCTTCGCGTGGACGTCAGGGCCACCAGAAAGGCCACTTTCCAAGACAGGTACTGCAGGTGGCAAGTGGCCAGGGGCTCGAACAGCAGTTTGGTGAGCTGGAAGAGCACCACGTTGAGGTCACATTCAGCCGCCGGAGGGCAGTGAGAGAGCTTGGATAACAGGAAGCTCTGGAGGAAACTGGAGACCAGGGGCTGGCTTGAGAGGGTTTTTCCCTCAATAGGATGGTGGTGCGCGGCTATTCCGCTCAGATGTACCCTCACCAAGTTAGATTTCAGCCCGGTGTGTGACAGGTGCAGTAGGTACTGAAGTACTAATTACACATGGCAGAAGAGATTCTCCTCCCTTTTCACACACCAGGCAGAGAACCTTCTCCAGTTAAAGGCATAAGCCCGTCAGTGGAGGATTGTGGAAAATTGCAAGAGGACCTTGATAAATTGGAAGGCTGGGCATCCAAATGCCAGATGAAATTTAAAGTGTACAAGTACAAATTTATGCACCTAGAACAGAACAACCCAAACTATGGTTGCATGATGCAAGGTTCCACATTAAGAACCACCACTCAGGAAAAAGATTTAGGCATCATCGTGCATAACATGTTGAAACCCTCCACCCAGTGTGCAGCAGAGGCCAAGAGAGCAAATAGAATGCTAAGTATCATAAGGAAAGGAATGGAGAATAAAACAAAGGATATTATAATGCCTCTGTATCGATAGTGCCATGGTGCGACCACACCTTGAATATTGTGTGCAGTTCTGGTCGCCGTATCTTAAAAAGGATATAGCGTTATTAGAAAAGGTACAGAGAAGAGTCACCAAAATGGTAAAGGGGATGGAAGGATACTCCTATGAAGAGAGACTAAAAAGGTTAGGGCTCTTCAACCTGGAAAAGAGACGGCTGAGGGGAGATATAATAGAGGTCTATAAATTAATGAATGGAGTGGAAAGGGTAAACGTAGATCGATTGTTTACGTCATCAGAATATAGAAAGACTAGGGGACATGTAATGAAGCTACAAGGTAACCTATTTAAGACTAATAAGAGAAAATATTTTTTCGCACAACGTGTAATCAAACTCTGGAATTTGTTACCGGAGGATGTAGCAAAAGCTGTTAGTGTAGCCAGGTTTAAAAAAGGTTTGGATAAGTTCCTGGAGGAAAGGTCCATAAACCATTATTAAAAGGGACCCAGGATATCCACTGCTTGCCCCAATACAAGCATTGTTGAACCTTTGTTTTTTGGGGAAACTGCTAGGTACTTGTGACCTAGACTGGCCACTGCTGGAAACAGGATACTGGGCTTAATAGACCTTGGTCCGACCCAGTATGGCATATCTTATGTTCTTATGTTTTTGGAAGGCCATTAGGATCTCCTGGAAGATTGAAAGGGGCCAATGCTACCCTTTCAGCAGCCACGCTGTTAGCATTAGCGACCCCAGATTGGAGTGCAGCAGGGAGCCGCCCTCCTGGAACAGGAGGTCCAGGGTTCAGCCCAGAGGGACTGGGAATACCACAGACAGGGAAAGCAGCCACGGGAACAAAGGTTGCCTACGCCACCTGGGTGCAATCATTATAACTGATGCCCTTTGCTCTGGACCTTGAAGAGGATCCTGGCGACCAGGAGGGTCAGTGGGAATGCATAGAGTAGGCCCTCGGACCACGAGATCAGGTAGGCATCTGTCACCACTCTGTCCAAGTGCGGCTGACGGGAGCAGAAGTGGGGTAACTTCATGTTGTCCAGAGAGGCGAATAGGTCCATCATGAGCCTGCCCCAGAGGTGGAAGAGCTGCTTCATTACTCTAGGGTTTAAGTGCCACTTGTGTGGATGAAGGACTCTGCTCACTCTGATCACTAGGCAGTTGTCCTTGCCCAGGAGGTACACCACTCGTAGAAGCACGCTGTTGTGTGCTGCGAAGGAGAGGAGGGCTACTGCCTCCTGGCAGAGGAAGTACGAACCTGTGCCCCCCTGCTTGTTGATATAAAACATGGCAACCTGTTGTCCATCTGGATCAGCACAGGTTTGTGTCGCAGGCCATGAAGATTGCCCTGATCTCCAGGAGATTGATCCGTAGGAGTGACTCCTCCTGAGACCAGCTGCCTGTGTGTGGCGGTCTCCGCAATATGCCCCCAACCCAGGAGAGAGGCATCTATGGTCATGGTCCTCTGTGGCGCAGGTACCTGGAAGGGCATTCCTGCCTAGAGGTGGCACAAGTTTTGTTACCAGTTGAGGGACTCCGCCAGTTGGTGGGTAATCCTGACCCTGTCCTGTAGCCTGCCCGTGGCCTGAGTCCACTTCGAGCACAGGCACTACTGGGCTGTCCACATGTGTAAGCGGGCTGAGGGTGTGACGTGGACCATCGAGGCCATATGGCCCAATAGGCAGAGGAGGAGATGAGCTGGCACTGACCAGCAGCGCTGTACCTCTCCTGCCAGTTGCCTGAGATGTTCTCTCCTTTCTCTTGGGAGGACAGCCTTAACCTGCAAAGTGTCCAACTGGGCACCAATGAACTCCAGGCTTTGGGCTGAAGAGAGATGGGATTTGGGGTAGTTGATGAATCCCAGAGGCTGTAGATAGAGAGTTGCACGGTTCTGCGGCCTGACTGACCTCTTAGGCCATACTGCCCTTGATGAGCCAGTCATCCAGGTAGAGGAAGACGAAAGCCCCATGTAAGCACAGGTAGGTGGCTACCACCTCCAGGCATTGGGTAAAGACCCTTGGTGAGGAGGCCAAGCCAAAGGGTAGCACCCTGTACTGGTAGTGCCCTCCTCCCACCATGAACTGTAGGTACTGCCTGTGGGAGGGGTGGATCAAGATGTGAGTATACGCATCCTTTAGGTCCAAGGAGCACAGCCAATCTCCCTGGTGGAGGTAAGGCAGCAGTGTTCCAAGGGAGAGCAACTTGAACTTCTCTCTCACCAGAAACTTGTTTCTCAGGTCTGGTATGGGCCTGACACCCCAAGTTCTCTTTGGGACAAGGAAGTATCTGGCGTAGAAGCCTTTTCCCCATAGGTGTTTGGGTATAGACTCCATGGCGTTGTCCCTGAGAAGGGTCTGGTGAAGGACAGGTCGCACTGGCTCTCCTGGAAAGAACCTGGATGTACCTGCTGTAGGTGGAGAAGGTATCTCTCCCTTACCGCCTGCAGTGCTAGGCAAAGAGTGCTAGGTGGCCCCCTGTGGGCTGGTGAAGGCCTCCTGGGGGAGGTGAGGCCATGCCCCAGGAGTCAAAAGCTCCCCCCAGGCTGGGCAGGAGCTGAAGCTTGGGCTTCTGTGCCTTCAGCTTCAGAGCCCCATGGCTTTGTCTTTTAGGGTGAGAACCCTGTTGCTGTCCCAAAAAGGGCTGATAGTGGTGACTCTGCTGAAAGGGCCACTTTTTCCTCAGAAACAGGAGTCTTTTCCCTGATGGTTTCTTACGGGGAAAGGATGAGGTCTTCTTGGAGAGCCTCTGTTGAGCCACCATGTCAGCCTCAATCTCAGTCGCCTTGTCGGCCATAGATTTGCTGAACAGGTTCTCCCAAAGCAGGGGACATCGAGCAAATTGTCTTGGACCCATTGCTCGTGCTCCGAAGACTGCAGCCAGGCTTGGCGTCAGGCACCAATGCCGGCCGCTGCTACCCAAGCCGCTGACTGAAAACCATCATAGGCCGCCTGGGAAAGGAACTTGGAACAGTCCTTGATCCCAGAGGTCATGGATTGGAACTGCTTGAGGCGTGCCCCAGTAAGCCCCACTGAAAACCCAGACAACTCCTGGGTTAGGGCCTTTAGGTATATGCCTATGTAAAATTCATAGGCTTGAATCCTGCAACCCAGCATGGAGCCCTGGTAATATTTGCACCCGAGGGCATCGAGGGCTCTAGCATCTCTTCCAGGAGGGACCGAAGAGTGGGTCTTCTGGCTCTTAAGTTTCTGTATAGTCCACTCAACGACCATGGAGTTATGGGGGAGATGGGGTTTGTGGAACCCGGGGCCCTTCCAGACGCAGTAGATGGTGTTGAGGCACCGTCTCACCACCGGCACCAAGGCCCGTGTCTCCCACATTCTGAGTAGCAGTCGATTGAGGATCGACTGCATGGGCACTGTGAGAGTCTCCTCGGGTGGAGACTCATACCGGAGAATCTCCAGTTCCTCAGTGCGCGGATCTTCCTCTGCCTCGGTTTGCAACTGTTCATGCTGTTATCTGCCTCTGCTTGGATGTTAGCATTATTACCCTCTGTGTCCCTCTTGTGTCTTCACAGGCTGCTCACTGCTCTCATTGCACTGTTCCCGCCCTCCCCGGAAGTGACACAACCGCGGGAGAGCGGTTGCAAACCTCAAGGTAGCCTGCAGTATTTAAACGACACGCCGGTGGCACTCGTCACGGCGGCACGCAACAGGGGCGCAAATCGAAGGAGCTCCTTAGGTGTGCTCCTGTAGGCATGGCTCCTGTAGGCGCGGCACCTTCTTCCTTCTGGGAACACTTGTACTTCTACTGGGATCATCTTCGAAACCCCCTCACTTCCTGTCACAAGGTTCTTTCCGGCTTTCTTCTACACAGGTGAGTCCAACACTGTCCTTTTACGTTTCCCGTCTGAATCTGGTCTCTTGCTCTCCCTGCTCTTCTATGGCTGCCATCCCTGTGCTCTGGGGCAATTGCCCTTTCTCTTCCATTAGGACTTTTGACTTCAACAGCGCCTCCTACCGTTCTCCCGTAAATCTTATCCCTTGCACTCAATCCCATCCTTTGCCCTCCTTACCCTCTTCTAGCTCCTCCTGCTTTCATTTCGGTCTCCTAAACTGCCGTTCCCTAAGATCCAAAACCCTGCTGTTGTCCGATCTCATCTCCCAGGAATCCCTTGACATCCTCCTTCTTACTGAAACCTGGTTAAAAGATGGCGAAGATGCACTTTTAGCCCGCTGCCTCCCTCCTAATTACACTGCTGTTTCTGTTCCCCGTATTGGTCGTACCAGAGGGGGGAGGGGGGGTGTTGCTGCTCTCCTTCGCACCTCTATCTCTTTTACTGTCATCTCTTCTCCTTTACTGCGTTATCCCGAAGCCCTGTTCCTTCAACTTCATTTTGCTTCTCCCATGCATCTCCTCCTTGTTTATTCCCCTCCAGCCTTACGGCCTGACCTTTGGGATTCCCTTCTATCATCTATCACTGATCTATCCCTAGCCTTTCCTTGCCTGCTCATCGCTGGCAATTTCAGCTTGCATCTGGATCTCCCAATTTCAACCAGAGATCATTGTTTCATTTCTCTTCTTCACGATTTGTCCCTTATTCAACACGTCTCTCTCCCAACTCACTCCGCAGGACATACCCTTGACCTACTTCTCTCCCCTTCAGGCTCTACCTACCTCATACAATCTCTCCATACCATTCCCTTACCCTGCACTGATCATTATTGCCTCACTTTTCACTTTTCTCCTTCACCCCTTGCCTCCTCTCTCTCCTCACCGTCTTCTCTCCTTCCACCTTCCACTTCTCCACCATGTACTCGTCGCATAACCCCCTTGACCCTCCAACAATTTCCCCCTGCATCTGACCTTCTCCCCTCCGAATTTCCCCTTCTCTCACCCACCTCCCAAGCCTCCTCTTGGTTTACTTGTCTTTCTATTGCTCTTGATCATGTAGCTCCCCTTCGTCCACGTCCACCCTCTCGTCGCCCCTCTCAATCATGGTATCATAGTGGTCTCTATCTCCTCCGCACACAGTTTCGCCGTGCCGAGCACCTGTGGCGCAAAGCACCCTCTCCCTTCACACTGTCACGTTTCAAGTCAAGCCACAAGTCAATTCATGATAAATAGTTCACTTTCTTTGTTGTACTACAGAGTTATTGCAATAATACTTACGTTTCAAGTCTGAACACGCCCACTACCGATCACAAGTCCATAAAGCCAAATGTGACTACTTTTCAACTGCTATTTCCTCAGCACTCAATCAGACCCGTCACCTTTATACAGTCCTCCAGTTTCTTACATCCCTTCAGCCCAGTCCTGCCCCCCCTCATCTCCCCCCCCCCCTTCCTCTCCTTTCCCTTCTCAGCTGGCAACCTACTTCAGTACCAAGATACTTGACCTTAGACAATCCCTGCCCCACTGTCCTCCCCCTATCTCCGATCCACCTCCCTGCTCCCCCCCTCCAGATTTGCAACTATCCCATGTCTGGCATTCATTCCATACAATCACCACCTCTGAACTTATTGCAATAATCTCCTCTTCCAAGAAAACATTTTGCACTCTCGATCCTATTCCCTCCTCCTGGCTACTCTCTCCCTCCCTATCTCTCATTCCACCTGCCCTCACTACAATCAATTCCAGTCTTTCCACTGGTGTTTTTCCTCAATCTTGGAAACACGTTCTGGTTCGTCCCCTTCTTAAAAAACCCTCACTTGACCCCACGATCCCTGCCCACTATCGCCCAGTCTCCAACCTCTCCTTTCTTTCTAAAAATTTAGAAAAGGTTGTTTTCGCTCAGTTATCCTCTTATCTTGACTCTACCCACTTTCTTCACCCTCGCCAGTCTGGTTTCCGTCCTGGCCACAGTGTGGAAATGTTTTTTGGGGGTTTTCTTAACGAGCTTCATACTGCTCACGATCGTGGTGATTTTTCGTTGGCGGTCTCCTTGGACCTCTCTGCTGCTTTTGATCTCGTAGACCACTCTCTTCTCTTGGCCCGCTTACGTGAAGCGGGTCTCTGCAGCACAGTTCTTCACTGGTTTCACTCTTTTCTTTCCTCCAGGTCCTGCTCTGTTCTCTCTTTATCTACCCCTGTATCCTTCTCCAAGCCTTTTCCCCTTCTCTGCGGTGTCCCACAAGGCTCAGTATTGGCCCCCCTTCTCTTTAATATCTTTCTCTCACCACTCGCCTTACTGGTTCAACAACACAGGATCTCTGCTTTTTATTACGCTGATGATCTGGTCCTCCTGCACCACACCTCTCCCCTCTGTCCTGATCTTTCCCCTCTCAACTCTTGCCTTTCAGCCGTGGCTAACTGGCTCACTACTCATTGTCTTCACCTCAGTCTTATGAAAACTCTTGCTATTTGGTTCACCCACGGTAGTCCTCCTCAGGTGTCACCCTCCCTTTCTGGCTCTCCCATCCCCCTAGTCTTCTCCTTTCGTTACCTGGGCATTTTCTTTGACTCCGACCTGTCCTTTCGCAATCACATCTCTCATATTTCTAAAACATCATTCTTCTTTTTATGTCAAATTTGCACTATCTGGCCTTTCCTCACCGCACAGGCTCTTACCACACTCCTCCTATCCCTGGTCATGTCTCGGGTTGACTTTTGTAACTCCGTTCTGGTTGGTCTCTCTTCTACACGATTTTACCATCTACAATGTATCCAGAATACTGCTGCTCGGCTCATCTTCCATTCTTCTCTTCATGATCACATTACACCCCTTCTTATTCATCTTCATGGCTCCCTGTCAAATTTCACATCCACTTCAAGATTCTCACACTTGTCCATGACGTACTCTGCACACATTCTCCTCAGTATCTGGCTGATCTCATCCACTTTCATACCCCTACCTGCTCCTTATGATCTCTACATCTTAATCGCTTATATCTGCCTTCCCCTTCACACGCCCATCTCCAGTCCACACGTTCCTCTGCCTTCTTTTTCATTGGTCCCGCCCTCTGAACTCCCTTCCCTCTTCCATTCGGCTTGAACAGCAACACACCTCCTTTAAGAGCAGTCTGAAAACCCACCTTTTTGCCCTTGCTTTTGACCTCCCTGACCCCTCTGTGTAATCCTACTTCCCCCTTTCCCTCTCTCTTTTCCTCTCCTCTGTCTCGTTGTTTGGCTCTCCTGGTTTGCTTTCCTCTCCATTATTGTAACTTCCTTTCTTTCTTCTGCCAACGGCTTTCTGTATTGTTTTATATTCCATGTAAACCGCTATGATGTCATTGCTAGCGGTATATAAAGTAAATAAACAAAAACATAAACACACCTAGAGGGTTCTGGTTATATCTTTGACAAAGTTGTGGAAGGCCACATCTTCCAGAGGAGAATGGCGCTGGGACGACAGGTGTGAGTGAATGTCTCTGTGCTGTTTGGTTTCTGGGGACGCCTCGTCGTCAGTCTCCCGCTCGGAGTCGAGTAGTAATGACGGGTCCAAGGCCCTGCGACTCATGTTGAGGCTGGGGCTGAGAGGCCAGCGGCCTTCGGAGGACCTGGGGTCCGAGTCGTGGAAACTGGCCAGGGAAGATCGGATGCCTGAGGAACGGGACAGAGACCTCGACTGGTGCCGATGGCTTACCTGAGGCTGATGGCACTTGGAGCTCAGCTCAATGACCTGGGTCAGGGGTCCAGTCATCGGGGCAGATGATGCGGATGAACCACTACTACTACTACTACTAAGCATTTATAAAGCGCTACCAGGTGCACGCAGCACTGTACAATGAAAACACAAAAAGACAGTCCCTGCTCCAAAGCCGCCATTTTGCTTTCCAAGCCAGAAGCTCCGCAGCTTTCAGCGCAGGCACCAAGAACCTTGTGCCCAGCGCCGGCACTCTTGCGAGTGCATCCTCGACAAGGACTATGGTCCCCAGGAACCTCTCATGGTCTCCGCTGGCCAAGGAATTCTTCTTCAGGACCCCTTGGTAGGGCGCTTCTCGGAGCCGCCCAAGTCCCTCCGGATGGTTTTACCAGGTTTCTCCAGTGCAACCTCAGCGGACTTAGAGGATTTTTTCTTCTTTATCTCGGGGTCCAAGGTCTTCTCGGAGCCACCAACGTGGGGCTCCGAGGACGCTTGGGCCTCATGGGAAGTGCTGAGCTTGGAGCTCGGTGTCAGGGAGCCGGTGCCGAGTCACACCTGGGGAACAATTTTTCTGACTTCTCTTTGTTGGTTTTAGGCGACATGGCCAGGCACAGGTCGCAGGAGGTGCTGTCAGGGTCTGGATCCAGGCAGCGTAGGCAGCATTCGTGGGTGTTGGTCACTGACATCGTTTGACTGCAGTGATCACATTTTTTGAACCCACCGGAGGACATGGTGGGGAACCCCTAGACAGGGTCGACAACCCCCGGCGAAAAAGGGCACAAACGCTGGTCGAGGCAAGCCTCGATCAAAAAAGACAAAAGGAACTGAGAACAGCGCCTGTGACAGCACCGGCTTGAGGCAGGAAGAGGAACCAGTACGCAAACCGAGAAACTAACTATTTTAAGGATAATTAGCAAGGATTTTTCCAGGGAAACAGGACAAACATCCATTGGGCTCTATAGAAAAAAGGAGACTGAGCAAGATGGCACCCTTGGGCGGGAAGGGGACCACGCATGCGTGGTAGCATGTCCCAAAGGCTTTCTTTGAAAGCTGGGGTAATGCTCCATGCGGGCTCCATCGGCGCCAACATCACCCATATGTGAGGACTGACTTCCTGCTTGTTCCTGGAGAAATGCTAGACCCCTGGGGAAAGAGTAAGGAAAGAAGGAGGACATGGTGAATACCTTTGGGAGGGAAAGAGAAGGAGCAAGATACTGGGTACTAACTGTGGGAGAAGGGAAAGAGAGAGATGCTGGATACCAGATACCTAGGCGGGAAGGAAAGGAGAGAGATACTTGGTACAGGGTTCTGGGGGGAAAAGGCAAAAGAGAGAGATGCTGGAGACCTGTGGGCAGAGGCAGCCCAATGGTTTCTGCCGCCCCAGGCAGAAGCCCCCCACCATGCCAGCCCCCCTGCTGCCATTATCACCTCAAGATGAGAGAGATGGATTTGGGGTGCTGTGGCAGTGCTTTCAAATGGAGTGCAGCCACCCACCAAGGTCTGCTGCTCTAGGCGGCCATCTAGTGGGGAGGGAGTCGGAAATGGGAGATGCTGAACTATGAATGGGGCAGGGCAGGAGTGTCTGGCTGATTGTTCACCTAGGGCAGCGATGGCGAACCTATGGCACGCGTGCCAGCTGTGGCACGCGAAGGCCTTGCAGCTGGCACGCGGGAAGGTCCGCAATTGAAAAAAAAAAGAAAACCTGTCTGCTGCCGTTGTCGGGGCCGCCGCGGCAGAATCGAGCGTGCCGCGGGGCCCCCCTGTACCCACCCGGCAGAGCCTGCCCTCCCCGTAGCAGCTCTCTCTTTGGAGCTACAGTCAGACGCGCCGGCTTGCAGAGCGCGAAGGGAAGAGTTTCCCTTTCGCGACTCTGTTAAGCCCGCGGGGGCTGATGGGAACTTCCCATCAGCCCCCGCGGGCTTAACAGAGCAGCGAGGGAACTCTTCCCTTCGCGCTCTGCAAGCCGGCGCGTCTGACTGTAGCTCCAAAGAGAGAGCTGCTACGGGGAGGGCAGGCTCTGCCGGGTGGGTACAGGGGGGCCCCGCGGCACGCTCGATTCTGCCGCGGCGGCCCCGACAACGGCAGCAGACAGGTTTTCTTTTTTTTTTTAATTTTCCCTGGGCTGGGCTGGGCTGGGCTGGGGGGGTGGGGGTTAGGAGTGGTGATGGGCTGGGCTGGGCTGGGCGGGGGGGGGGGTTAGGAGTGGTGAGGGGCTGGGCGGGGCTGGGCTGGGGGGGTTAGGAGTGGTGATGGGCTGGAGGGGGGGTTAGGAGTGTTGATGGGCTGGGCTGGGGGGGTTAGGAGTGGTGATGGGCAGGGCTGGGGGGGGTTAGGAGTGGTGATGGGCAGCGATGGGCAGGGGGGGGTTAGGAGTAGTGATCGGCTGGGCTGGGCTTGGCTGGGGGGGTGTTAGGAGTAGTGATGGGCTGGGGTGGGGGGGTTTAGGAGTGGTGATGGGCACTGGGCTGGGGGGGTTAGGAGTGGTGATGGACACTGGGCTGGCTGGGGGGGGTTAGGAGTGGTGATGGGCACTGGGCTGGCTGGGGGGGTTAGGAGTGGTGATGGGCACTGGGCTGGGGGGGTTAGGAGTGGTGATGGGCGCTGGGGGGGGTTAGGAGTGGTGATAGGCGCTGGGGGGGCTTAAACTAAAAATTGAGTGATGGGGGATTAGGACTGGGAGAGGGCTGATGGGGAGGTTAGGACTGGAAATGGGCTGGTGGGATTAGGACTGGGAGTGGGCTATGGGGGGCTAGGACTGGTAATGGGTTGGGGGGGTTGCTAGGACTGGAAATGGGCTGCGTGGACGGGGGCTTGAACTGCAAATAGCTGTTGGGGATGGGGCTTGGAATGGAAATGGGCTGAGGGGAAGTGGGGGGCTTGCACTGCAAATAGCTGATGGGGCCGGGGCTTGGAATGGAAATGGGCTGAGGGGAAGTGGGGGGCTTGAAGAAGGGAATGGATGCTGGGTGAGACTGGAACTAGAAGGGAGCTGATGTTGGGGGAGGATTAGAATGGGATGGGGCTGGGAGAGTAAAATGGAGAGGGGAAAAATATTTTGTGTAGGAGGGATGAAAAATCTACAATTGGCCAGGTATTGGGAGAGTAATTGGGGATTGAGGATGGAGGGGTAAAATTTGTGTGGATGAAATAGGAATGAGGAAAGAGCAAAAGGAGAAAGATTAGTATGTTAAAGCAGATGTAGAGAGAGAGAGAATGGAAAAAAAACTAGAAGAGAGAAGAAAGGACAAATGGACAGCAGACGATGGAGAGTTAGCAGAAAACATGAAGAAACCAGAAGAAAATGGCTGGACCAATTGCAACTGAAAAAAAATGCACAAAAGGTAGAAAGATATCTCTTTATTTTGAATTTATTAACTGGAATATGTCAGCTCTGGGAAATGTGCATCATTAACATCTGCGCTTTGTTTGGTACAAGAGGAAATTCCTATTTGACGTTGCCACTTGTTCTCTTTCCCCAGTATTCTCTGAAATGTATTGGTTTAATATTTGCAGTGTTGCCTTTTGATAGGTAGGGTATGGTGCTTTGTGAGTCCTGGTAATGCTGTCAGGATACGGCGGGTTTGCTATGGGTTCTAAATGGGCAGCGTTTGTAGTAGTTCCTAATGTGCCTGGCGGTTGGCACTGGATTATAGTAATGTAGAAATCTTTTAGTCTTTCTTTATCCATACACTCATTAAGAGACATGTTTACTAAAAGTTAGTGTATGGTAACATTATGCAAATATTTATGCAAATAAGACCACTTATGCAAATGATGTGCTGGCACTTTGAGGAAATTCTTTGGTTTTGTGCGGCAGTTTGGGCACTCGGGCTCAAAAAGGTTAGCCATCACTGACCTAGGGCGTCAGATTCCTTTGGGTCAGCTCTGACTTCATTTATCATTTTTAGCTCTAAAAATGGATTCTAATTTCCTTAGGGATTTGTGTTTTCCAATTTGGCTTTTACATTTTCAAAGCCCACACAGTGTTTTATATATATATATATATATATATATATATATATATAAATTTATTTATATTTAAATATTTTATATTTTACACTTTTACAGATTTATAGTCTGCTTGAGATAAGGCTTACCTGCCTACTGTTTTCACTCACTGTTATTTGATTATTTCCTCTGCTAATAAGTTTCCCTATCTGATAATCTCAGTGGTTTTTAGCCTTTTACTTATCTTTATCTTATTCTATTTTATTTATTCTACTTTATTTCATTTATTTTACCTTTATTCCCTTACTACCTATTATCCCTCTCCTTCTAACTTTACTTGCTCTCTGCCATTTCTTATGGCCCCACATCATTCTTTGCTAATTTTTCTGATCCTCTCTAACCTTCTTCCCTTATTCCACCAACCTAAAACCCCACTCTTTCTCCACCCTCCCTCTTTCCTCCTCCATCTTATCCTCTACCCTTTCCTCAGCTCTTGAGCTTCACCTTCTCCTTCCTCTCACTCATCCCTCTCCTTCCTCTCTAAAAAAAAACAAAACCTCATCCCCATTTCTGACATGCTGTCTCCTCTTTCTCTCACAATCTTCTTCTCCTTCTCCTTCTGTCCTCTGGTGACATTAATCCCAACCCTAGTCCCCCTTCACTTCTCTCTCACTCCATATTAATTCCTTTCCCCACCACACTAATCTCATCCACATCCCTCTCCTTTCCGCCTCCTCTCTCCCCTTCTCATGTGCTTTATGGAATGCTCATTCCATTTCTAATAAACCTCCCTTTACCCATGATCTCTTTATCTCTTGCACTTTCCATCTTCTCACTCTTACTGAAACCTGGCTCCTCCCTGATGACTCTGCTTTGGTTGCTGCCCTCTGTCCCGATGGCTATCAATTTTCCCACTCTCCTTATCCCAATGGCCGCCGCGGCGGTGGTGTTGTTTCTACTTTCCCCTTCTTGCCAATTTCAACCCCTCCTTTTCCCTCAGTCTCATTCCTTTCCTTCCTTTGAAGTCCATTCCATCCATCTTTTTAATCCCCTACCTCTCTGGATCGCTGTCATCTATAGACCCCCTGGCAAGTTCTCTTCTACTTTCCTCACTGATTTTGACTCTTGACTCGCCTTCTTCCTTGATTCTTCTTCCTCCTCCCTTATTCTTGGTGACTTTAATTTTCATATTGATAACCCCTCTGACCCCTATGCATCCAGGATCCTTTCCCTTTCCTCCCTCTTTCAACCTCCAGCTTTGCTCTTTTGCCCCCACTCGTCAGCTTGGTCACTGCCTCTCTCTCTGATTTTCTTCACTTCAAATTCATGCTTTCTTCTTTCCAGTCCGCTATTGCACTCGCTAACTGAAACTATTTTCTCCATCTGACTAACCGTCTTGCCTCTAGCCCTCGCCATCTCTTTTCTACTCTCAATTATTTTCTTAAGACACCTCCACCTCCAATCCCTTCTTCTCTCTCTGCCCAAACCCTAGCAGACTATTTCCATGACAAAGTCCATAAAATTACTCTTCAATTCCCCACTAAATCTCTTCACCCCCTATTCTCACTCTCCATTACCAATTTTTCCCCTCAACCTCTATTACTCTTTCATCCTTTTCTAAAATCTCTGTTAAGGAAACCTCTTTTCTTCCCTCATTACCTTTCCTCTCTTCTCTCTCCCTACACCTCCCCTCATGAACTCCATTCCTCCTCTTGTCTTTCTTCTCTCTATGCCCTTTTCTTCTTCTGCAAACTCCAGACTTCGATCTTTTCACTTTGATGCTCCTTATGCATGGAACAAATTTCCTCTATCTTTACGTCAAGTCTCTTCTCTCCCCCTCTTCAAATCCATGCTAAAGCCTTACCTCTTTGAGGCCGCATTTGGATCTTAATCCCTTGTTCTCCTTGTGTTTCCTTCCCTATTTGAATCCCCTTTGTTTTCCTTGCATTGTTTTGTCTGTCTTGATTAGATTGTAAGCTCTACGAGCAAGGACTGTCTTCTTTATATGTTTGTACAACACTGCGTATATCTTAGCGCTATATAAATGATTAATAGTAGTAGTAGATTAATAGTAGTTTTCTTTCATTCACTATCTAATGTATGATAAAATTCTTTACTGAACCAAGTTCCATGCCCTGTTTTTTGTATGTACTGTGGCTATATCATAAAAAGCTGACCTGCCAGGATCAAATTCTCCAATAGTTTTGCTTCCAGATCTATAACTCTGTAGTTGCAGATCCCGATGTTTCTCTTTTGTGGTTAAGTAATCTTGTTCCAGCATCTCCAGACATTCTTTCAAGTGTTTCAATACCTTGACCAGTGGAGAAAAATCACAGGCATGTTTGTACATGATCTTACTGCAGCAGAATATAAAAATCGTATTTTGGTTCCTCCTGTTTTATCACAGCCTAGAAAAAATCCTCTGAAGTGTGCTGTGCAAATACAAAGAAAAGCTCTTTGCATACAGCATAAAGGAGTATACTATTCCCAGCAATTGATTTGAGAAAATTAAAAACTCAAACCAAAGATCAGGTTTTTAAGAAAAAGCTGTGGAATAAAAGAGGTAAAACTGTTCATTAGCTATTTGGATAGTACTGCTGCTTTAAGTTAACCTAACTAGACATCTTTGATTCTGCACTATGTTCTGCAAATAAAGGAAAGTAGCATGCCATTTCTCCTAAGGGTCAGGCATTCAGAGACATGGCATGCAATGGTTCCATTAAAGTTGATAGAGCTGCTTTAGATTACCATGGACCATAGGCAAACCATGAACTGCTGGAGCATTAGAAGAGTGTGCAGCTGAGCTGAAAATATTGGTAGAGACTTCTTATAGAGTTGCCAACAATGCCGTGTCATAAGGACAGACTGTGTGGTTCATTTATTTTTTTGGCAGAGATGAGCTGCCACTTTTATTAAGGAAATCAGAATTCTAAGTACATTCCTGCAGTGAAGTTTAGGTAAGACTTGATTAGAACGTAAGAAATGCCATACTGGGTCAGACCAAGGTCCACCAAGCCCAGTATCCTGTTTCCTACAGTGGCCAATCTAGGTCATAGGTACCTAGCAGTTTCCCCAAAAGACACAGGTTCCGCAATGCTTGTACTGGGTCAAGCAGTGATATCCTGGGTCCCTTTTTAATAATGGTTTATGGACCTTTCCTCCAGGAACTTGTCCAAACCCTTTTTAAACCCAGCTACATTAACAGCCTTTACTACATCCTCCAGTAACAAATTCCAGAGTTTGATTACACGTTGAGTGAAAAAATATTTTCTCTTATTTAGCCTGTCCTCTGCTATATGGAATTGCTGGCAACACTTCCATTCACCTATTCTCCAACTTTCCAAAAACAAATGTTAAATAGGATCTTCCCCATTTCTTTTCTCTTGTTTTCCAGAAACAAATAAAAACGCAGGAAGTTCTTTTAAGTTGGTAGGTGCTGCTATGCAATGCCACTCATTTTAAAGTGTATGACTGCCTGCAGGTTTGAAAAGATAAGCGCAGTGAGACACTTTCATATCTCCCTTTGACATGGTTAAGTAAAAGTCACAAGAGAGACCCGATGAGGAAGAAAAATGAGTCAAGAGATAACCTCTGAAGCTCACTTACATGATATGTTACATCTTCTAGAATGAAAATCAGGCAATTGAAATACAAGAATAAAGGACGTCTCTCTCTCGAGAGAGAGAGCATTGACCAAAGTGACTATAGAAAACAGCTTCAAACAAGAATCCCCTGTAGCACCTGAAGCGAAACACCCACTGTGCTGCAGAGATGCTTGAAGGACAACAGCAGCCTCTTAATTGCAGTACCGCATACTGTGATACCATAACCTCGGAAGGCAGCTCACAAGCTTCAGGCTTCACTAATTAATTTATACTTTGTTCTCATCTCCAAATCCCTCCATTAATGTCTCTAGGAGGAGATAAAGCCATGGTTATGGTGGAAAATAAGATCTTAAAATATGACAACTTCATTGCATCATGCTTTGTTTCAAGCCCAGGTAAAAACACAGAAAAGGCAATATTCATGTCCAGAACATCAAATGGATCACAAAATAGTGCAGCTGTTCTGAGTATCTATAAGAACTCAAAGTTATGCCAGCACACAACCAATCAAAACTTCTAGGGGGCCTTTTATTAAAGCACGCTAAGTAGTTAACACGGGAAAGAGTGTATACTGTTAGCACATAGCTGTTCTAAGTCAATGCAGCAGCTTGACACTTAGAACATGCTAATTCCTGCATTAACTGCCTAGGGGGGATGGGGGACTGCATTTCCAGTTAATATGTGGTAACTTAGGGGCATGTTCACTAAAGGCTAGTAAGAGGTTAACGCTGGGTTAGCATGCAGTTTCATAAGAACATGAGAAATGCCGGGCCTGATATTCAAAGGTGTTTACACGGTTTACAGACTTGTAAACCATGTAAATGCTGCTTAAAGGGATATTCAGCAGCCCTAACATGTTTAGTGCCGCTGAATATCCCCAATTATTTGTTTTATTAATTTATTTATCCAGATTTATATACCACTTTTTCCTTCAATCAAAGTGGTTTACATTAGGAGTTATTTACAATTATATAAGGGGTAAAAGAGGAGAAAAAGGAGAAGTAATTACAGTGGGTTATAATCACTGGGAGGGACCAAAGTGATCCGCAAACAATAACACTGCTACATGCCCCAGTGCTAACCACTTAGCATCAGGACGTGTTGGGGGACTTCAGGGGCAGAGTGGAGGCGACAGCAGTCGCTAACTGGACAACGGCGATATTGTACCACTACCCATGGTTAAGGGTAGGTGCAGCAAAAGCCAGCCTATATTTACCCATGGAAGCTAACCGGGCTATATCTACCCGTTCCACTCCATTCATTAATTTATAGACCTCTATCATATCTCCCCTCAGCCATCTTTTTTCTAAGTTGAAAAGCCCTAACCTTTTAAGCCTTTCCTCATAAGGGTATCCTTCCATCCCCTTCACCATTTTGGTGGCTCTTCTCTCTGCTATATCCTTTTTAAGATATGGTGACCAGAATTGAACACAATGTTCAAGTTGCGGTCTCGCCATGGAACGATACAGAGGCATTATAATATCCTTGGTTTTGTTCTCCATTCTTTTCCTTATGATTCCTAGCATTCTATTTGCTTTCTTGGATGCCGCTGCACATTGGGCAGAGGGTTTCAACATATTGTCCACGATGATGCCTAGATCCTTTTCCTGGGTGGTGGTTCCTAATGTGGAACTTTCATTGTGCAGCCATAGTTTGGGTTAGTTATCATTTATATTATAGCAACCAGCCTTATGCTAAGAAAAAAACATTGTTCTTATATAATAATAAAGAACTTTCAACTCGGAAATCTTCATTGGAGAATATAGTATAAAGAAGATGCCATTATCATTCCAGGCAGGTACAAACCTGATGATATATTTATATTGTGGTCAAGTTAGGAGTCTGAGCTCATTTCTTTTCATCATTGGTTGAATGGCTGTGATTTGACTATTCAATTTGAAATGTCTTACAGCACGTTGAAAATGACCATTTTGGATGTAGACGTGTCTTTGAGTGAGAATGGGTTTGACAATACTGTGTATGTTAAGCAATCAGATCAGAACACTTTTCTACAATATGATAGTTTCCAGTGGCCTTGAAACAACGACTTCCTATTTCCCAGTTTCTTCGCTTTTAGCACATTTGTTCATCTAATCTAAATACCAAAAGAAAGCTTCTGTTTAATTTTTGGATCAAGGCTATCCCAAGAAAGTGGTGTATCGGGCATGGAAAGAGCCCTTTATAATCATCAGGAGGCCCTTTTGATGGGTCCTGGTTCTAAACATACTGGAAGTGATGTGACACCATTTGTTCTACAGTTTTCCCCTCTTGTGTTTAAAATTACAGCTATTATTAAGAAACATTGGAGAGTGCTTGGATAACATCCTATTTTTACAGAATGGTGCCCTATGGTCAGTGCTGAAATTTGAAGGATTATTTATGTCCAGCTGTACATATTACCGCAATAGGCAGTAAATAAGCCAGTGAATTGGGGCCATTATATCTGTGGTCATTGCCATATTTGTAACACGACAATTGAAGAGAATGAATTGGTGCACCCTAGGGATGGCAAGTTGTCTAAATTAATGCAGCAGAATTCTTGTGTTTCAACTTTCATGGTATAGGTTATTGTGTACCCTTGTCATAAAGTATATGCGGGGAAAATGTCTTGTCAATTAAGAACCTGATAAACTGAGCACAAAACATGTTTATTAAATCGAAGAAAAAAGGCTCTTAGTTTTACACCGTTTGCAAAAGCAATGTAGTTTTTCTACGCTGAATTGTATGGTTATTGATCATGTTGTGGTTAACTTAAGAGGAGGAGATCATGGTAAAGTGTTAATGCAGCTTGAACAACGATGGATTTACAGACTGAATGCATTAGAACCTGTTGGGCTGAATTCTTGTATTGAGTGGAAAAGTTTCTTTCTTTAACTCCTTTGATTCAGCTGATACTGTTGTGATGTCTACAGTATTGCTACGTGTCTTCACGTGATTGGGGGATGAGAGTGGATTAGGCGTTTTATAAACACCTTTAGCATGTATAGGACAATGATGTTGAAGAAGTGAACTTATATGTCGTATCTAAGGGGATGTGGGCTTAATCATTAGTCCCTGAAGCAGCAGTTTTTTCTGTGAAACAAAGGCCTTTGTTGGGAGATGAATGATGTGAATTCAGCACTTTCAGATAAGTGATTTACTGTTTGTCTGGGTCGTTACTTTTGGTTTATGTCTGCATGGACTGATAATTGCATCTTCTTTATACTATGTTCTCCGATGAACACTTCAAAATTGAGAATTCTTCACTATTATATAATAAAAATGTTTTTTTTTAGCATAAGGCTGTTTGCCATAATATAAATGATAAATAATTTTAAAGGAGCTTTTTCTGGATCAATGATGTTGGGTGAACTGCCAGACATCATTATTCTTATATGCTTGGCTTGCACACTAAGGTCCTTTTTCTCCTTTATTTAATAGTATTTCCCAAAAGGTTTTCCGTGTTAGTTGGAGTACCCTTTTTTTTTCTTGATAAATAAAAATCAGTAAACATATGCAATGCCTTTTTAGTCCTTGACTAACTTTTGGGTGCTAATAATATTTCAGAAATCTATCTTGTGTGAGCCTTAAGACATTCTAGAATGTTGATTTGTTATGTTGTGGCTGTAATCACACATCTAGTGCACACAACTCATTCAAGGAGTGATCATGTTGTTTGATCTACACAGCTCAAACCACTGCACACACAAAGTAGAACACAAGCCTCTGAGATTACCAGACACTGATCTTGTAAAGACAAGGAGTTCTTCATTAGACATTTAGAAAACTCTTCCCCCTAAAAAATGCAAAATGTATACTTTTTTTTACTTTGGATTTTTAAAATAAAAATGGTGTAAAATCATGTGGGGTAAAAGCAGCTGAGGACCCCTTTTACTAAAGTGGTTTAAACAAGTAAAACAGCATCTGGGACATCCGAATCAAAAATTCTGAAATTGTCTGGGAGGGGCAGCAGAGAAAGCGGGCACATGTAAATACGTTCTAAAATCAATCCATTTCCATCCCAAAAGATAAACATCTCCACCAACATACAAGGAAACAGAGACATGTAGCAATAGCCCTCAGACATGTGCAGGTAAATTGGCAATTTTAGACATGCATGTGTGACATATACACATCTGTGAAACCGACAACATTGACGTGTGGGTGAGAGTATTTCAGAATGCGCATGTGTTTCTGCTGCCACATACACGTCCCGGCCTGCCATTTTGCGAGTGGAAATGTGCAATGGTGTAGCAGCTCACGGAAAGTATTATGTCTACTACTAATGCATATGCAGTGCTGTGTATATCGATAAGACACAGTCTCTGTATTTATTTGAATGCTTTTTTCAGGGGGCAAAACCTATTGGGCGAGTCGGAGGGCATTCCTCTGTTCCCGTACTGTTGTTTGTTGGCCATAATGAGCCATTTTCAAGTGCCTATTTGTGCCTGGGAGAAGGTATAGACATAGATTGCCCTTCAGTGGTCATAAATGTGCAGCACTATTCCAAACTCGGCCATATACTTGGATCTTTTACAGACCAACCCGGACACGCCTCCACCACACCCCTGTGTAACATGCTGGACATGTATAAATTCAGGCCTTTCTAGAATGGTTCTTGGGACATGGATGTGATTGGCATATCGAAGTGGTTGTCTTCAGATGTACAAATCACAAATAGAGTGTCTAAAATGACCCAGCCACCATCAGTTAATATACCAATTTGATACTTTGTGCATGCTAAGTCCTGCATTAACTGGCAAATGCAGAATGAAGCAGAAACTGCGCCTTACGCTTCACATGTGGTGCAACACTGTAGGTTAACTGTTTGCACAGAAGGTCATGTGGATGCACTTAATGCCACTGAGGCAGCATTAACTGCTCTCCATCATCTACACTGCAGTTAACGTGTGGTAAGTGTATTGTTTCTGCGTTAATGGTATGGGAAAATGCTGGAACGCTGGGCAGTTACTGCATTTAAGTTTGGCAATTAAGGCACAATCAGTGCAAAATTTTAATGCAGCTTAGTAAAAGAGGGTCCTAATTTCTAAGCAAGCTTTATCCACTTAACTGCCAGGACTATTAAAAACCGTTTTATGTTACTGGAGATATTTCTTAAAGAGCATAATCAATTGTTATTCTTGGACTTTCATCAGGAATAGAAAACAATTTGCCTCATTTCCCACATTAAGGGTGTCTTTTATCAAATGGCGTTAGCTTACAACGCCTGTTCTGGTGCTCGCTGAATGCGCGCTGGGACACAAGTTGACAGACCAGGGCCATGACAGTGTGGGATGATTCCCGCGCTGTCTAAGTCGCATTATGGTCACAAGTGGCTGGGGTAGGGGCGGAGAGGGTGTGTGCTGTCCTCTGTGCAGTTAGCGCAGGATTCACACTGCACGCTAATTACGTTAGCATGGGATCAGCTAATGCCACCTCAATGAGTGGTGTTAGGTGCACCACACTAATACCACACGCGCTATGGGACAGGGCTCCACATTCACTGCCAGGAAAATGCACACCACGCCCCTGACAGTTAACGCGGAGGTATTGCACCTAACACGCCATCGTTTCAGAGCTTTTGCCACATTAGGTGCAACACCATAGTGCTCTTTAGTAAAAGGGCCCCTAAAATTATTGATTCCTTTAGTGTCCACCTATATTTTGTGTATTTTCAAGATGGAAACAAATAGTTTTACAATATAATTAGCATTTCTACTATAAATGTAGGTGTTTTATTTCCTGTTAATTAAGAGTAAAACAAATCAGCATTTCTGGGTGTTTTCTCAGCACAAGTAATATTTCTGGAAAACTTTTCTAGTTGAATTAAAGTAGTAGCATACCCAACATTTGTGCAGCACGGTTCACCTCCCACGCTAACATTTGGGCTTAACGCACACTAACATTGCGCATTTTAGTAAACACGGCCTGATGTGCATTAACAACATTAGCACACACTAACATGGTAGAATACTTTAATAAACATATCCTGTTGTGTGTGTTTCTTACTTAGATTTATGTTTGAGAAGAAAAGATGGCAAGGTGAGTATAAGTCAAAAATATCCCACAAAGAATGATATAGACTTAGGGCTAGGGCTAAAATGACTAATGTTCATTAACAGGTTAACACACGCTATTAACATACATTCTTTTCCCATTTTGTACAGTGCGGCCTAGTTCTAGGCTGATATCATCCTCCTTCACCACACTAGCTCGATCTCCCCTGATATCTCTCCTTAACATCTGTCTCTCAGCTGTTTCTAGTTGGCTATCAGATAACTTCCTTCACCTAAACGTCACTAAGTCGGCAGCTATTTGGTTTACTTTCCATAGTCCTTCCCACCCCTGGTCCCCTCTTTCCCAGGTTCTCCACTTCCCCTTGTTGACTCTCTGCGGTATCTTGGTGTCACCCTGGACTCAGCTCTGTCATTTCAGGCCCATCTTTCTTCTCTATCTCGTCACTGTTTTCTATCTCTTAGGCAAATACACGCAATATGCCCTTTTTTCTCACCTCGGTCCACTGCCACTCTGCTCCTTAAGAACATAAGATATGCCATACTGGGTCAGACCAAGGTCCATCAAGCCCAGTATCCTGTTTCCAACAGTGGCCAATCTAGGTCATAAGTACCTAGCAGTTTCCCCAAGGGACACAGGTTCCACAATGCTTGTATTGGGTCAAGCAGTGATATCCTGGGTCCCTTTTAATAATGGTTTATGGACCTTTCCTCCAGGAACTTGTCCAAACCTTTTTTAAACCCAGCTACACTAACAGCTTTTACTCCTTGCCCTTGTCATATCCAAAATTGGCTATTGCAATATCATTTACTTGGATTTACCTCATTAACAGCTTCAGCGCTTTCAACTAATTCAAAATACCACTGTTCGCATTTTGTCCTATTCATCTAAGTTTGACCATGTCACACCATTTCTCATACATCACCACTGGCTTCGGGTACAATTCAGACTCCAGTTTAAGCTACTTATTTTGGTTCACCGTGCCTTTCACTCTGGTTTCCCCTGTTACCTGTCTGACCTCCTCACTCTCCATGCCCCTCACTACGTCCTCAGAGAGATTCATGCCAACTGCTTGAATATCTCATCCATCTCACAGGCTCACCTATCATCCATTCGTTCCTCTGCCTTTTATGTACTTGCCCCCGCTCTCTGGAATTCCCTGCCACCTCACTTCAGACTTGAAGCATCTTACACTACCTTCAAGTCCCACTTAAAGACTCACCTTTTCAACCTGACTTTTAATTCCTTGCCCTCCTGAACCCCCTTTCTTTACTTTAGAATTAGAGATTCTTCCTCTAGTATGAATGCTTCTATCTCTGTCCTATGATTTATGGAGTTCCTTTCTGCTTTCCCTTTTAATAATTTCTGGTTTTACTATACACTGCTCTGCTGCTTTTGTGAAGGGCGATTAAAAACGTTTTAATAAACATAAACATAAGAACACAGAAATGCACATTAGGAACTCTAGCCCTTAATTTGAAACTTGGAGCCATGTCAGGATACAAAGTGAATGAAACTGGAAAGTATTAGGTTTGAAAACATTTTATTTGCAAATTTAAAAAAACACAAAATATAAGTGGACAGTAATGGAACCAACGATTAGAATATGGGAAATGAGGCACGCTGCCAACTACCCCTCATATTAGCATCCCGGAATGGCAAATGTATACACTCTTAGGATATCTGTCTCCAGAACTCTAGAATCTACAATTGAAAAAGTTTTAAAAATGTAAAATACAGTGAAGACAATAATTTTATAAATCTTTTTCATGCATATAATGATTTTTATGTTCATAAAAAGTTTCTTATTAAATTAGGCCACACCTAAAATTATGGATGGTGCGAGCTGGCGCATACTTGTAAAATAGGCATGCTCAGGGGAAGAGTTTGGACGGAGTGAGGACGAAGATGCAATTTACGCGCATATTTTATAAAATACATACATTTGCGGGTAAAGTGCGCACTAACATTTAATCCTGCTCTCAAACGAGCATAACTGCATCTTCAGTCTAGTTGTGATTTCTTCAGGATTTCTGCCAGCATTTTCTAAAGACATGTGGAGCCCCATTCCGGGAGGGGGATGTCCGGATGTCCCTGCTGAAGATGGGGCTATTAGGACCTGATTCTAGTCTGTGGGAAAAAAACATTCCCGTGGGAATCAGAATCGGGCCCTAAGACAGCCCGGCGTGCCCCTGCTGCCTGTGGGGATGTCCTCCCCGCAGGCTCCCCAGACTGCTGAAGCTCCGGCCCCCAATATCCCCACTGCCCGACCCACGGATGACCTCCTGCGGCCTGGATCAGGCGGTGGGGACCCCCCCACACCTGGCCCCGTGGGTGGCTCCTCTGCCCCCCGCGGTGGTATAAGCACTAAGGCCTGGCAGCACATACAGGGCAGTGACCTGAATCAGCTCTGTACGGGCAGCCGGGCATCTCTCCCCACTCCACCCCACACCAGCTCTCCCCGTCCTGAAGCACAGGACATATGAGCAGAGCTGGTGGGAGAGTAGCATTCCGGAGTATTGCGTGGCTGTGTGTCCTGGCGGGACAAGCAGCCCTGCAACCCGCTTTCTAGAATGAGGGCCATAGGCACCTCTGTGTCTTTATACAATAGGCTACAGATAGGTGTGTTCATGCCTTATTAACCTTGGCACCCTGTTAAAAAAATTATACCTAAAACGTGCATGCAATAATGAATTCTAACTTGCTTTAGACGAAAATGATTTGGGCATTTTTACCTTTCTTATAGTATAAATTGTTTGAATAAAAAACACAGAACTGCATTTTCTTCTTCAAATATGATTAGTTCTGTTTTAAAAGCAAAAGGTCAGGAAGGGGTTAAAAAGTGAGTGTAACTGAAAATAAACAGGCCAATATTCAGCCGCCTAAACCGGCTATGGTGGCCACAGATAATGTGGATTTTCAGAGCTAGTATCCAGATAGTGACTGGTACTGAATATCTGGATAGAGTGGTCAGTGCTGGCACTATCCAGATTGCAGCAATATTCAGTCTGCTATCTGGACAAAGTTGCAATGCAACCTGACACAGCAGCCTCTGGGATCTCTTGGCAAGGAATGACCAGATGTAGATTGCCAGGCTTTTCTTCCAAGGCAACCAAGGCCACAAGGAGTGCCAGTGGGAATCAAACCCTGGTCTTGTGATTACCAAGCCACTGCTCTAAGCATTAAGCTACTCCTCTGGAGAAAGTTAGGACAGCCATTTTGCTGTGCTAACATTATCCAGATGTTTACTCAGAGAGTGAGCAGAAAATTAACGTTATCCAGATAATTCTGGGGATTGCCTATGCCCTGCCCGTGGACCATCCCTGTATAATCCAGATAGTGTTGAGGTGGTCAGGAAGATTTTCAGCAGTACTATCCTGATATTGCCACTGAAAATCACAATTGCCTTGGCCAGCAGCACTTGTCTAAATAGCAGATGCTGCTACCCAGATAAATGCCAAGGAATATGTCCCCCAAAATCTCTTAGTATTAAAAGCACAATTTAGAAAAGAAACGGTTTCTTCTATGACTGTACTTTAGTTTTCAACTGCTCTGTGTGGTCCTTCAGCATCTGAAACATCTCTTCTGCCTCCGCTGAGCCCTGTGCCATAGTATGATTCAAAGACCTTACTTCTGCTGCACCAGACAAAGGCTTCAGGTTCTTCGTCTCTGATCCTAATTCTGTAGAAAACAATGTAAGGCAAAAGTGTCATTAAATTTATCTAAGAGGTAAAGCATAGCGCACTTTATATAATTCTGTAACCTGGACTGTACCAAGCTGGAAATGCGCCCTGCACGACTAATGAAACAGATGCTCCCCCTCCCCTCCACCCAGCCACGTTCAGTAACTCATCTTTTTGAGCTTCCTGGAGGCCCAGTGCCCCCTTCTGTGCTTGGGCCCTGTACGGCTGCACCTCGCACAGTCCTTAGTACAGCCCTGTCTGTAATTCACAACATTGAACACAAAAACAGGGGAATGGAAACCTAGAAGCATGTTCATTAAACCATGCTAACAGTGCAGGGTTTTGTATGCTGTAAAAGCACCATGCTAAAATTTAGCACAGGGCCCCAGGCTAAAAATCCCATCCTAACTAGGTTGCAATTGAATGGAGACAGGGTGTGTTGGGGCAGAACATGAGCGTTAAAACTACTACTACCACTAATGATTTGTATAGTGCTACAAGTCATACACAGCACTATACATAAAGATGTAACACACAGCCCCTGCTCATCAGAGCTTACAATCTAATCAAGACAAAGATCATTGCAAAACTGGGGAGTAGAGTATGGCAAGATACACACAAGTGATGGACAAGAGAAAGAGGAGAATCAGGATTCAAAAGCAGCCTCAAAGAGTGAGTCTTCAGCCTGGACAGAGCATATGAAGCAGCAAGGTGCTATTACTACTACTACTACTGAACATTTGTATAGCGCTACAAGATGTACTCAGTGTTGCACAAACATGTAAAAGACAGTCCCTGCTTATCAGAGCTTACAATCTAGTCAAGAAAGACAACAGAGTAGCTGTAGACATGGGATACATCTAGTGGGAATGGTTGAGGAAACACAAAGGAGATCAGGTGAGTCAAGATCCGAAAGCAACAGCAAAGAGGTGATTTTTAAGCCTGGATTTGAAAAGGGTCAGAGAAGGCGCCTGATGTACAGACTCAGGTAGCTTGTTCCAGGCATGAAGAGCAGCAAGATGAAAGGAGCGGTCTGGAGTTAGCAATAGAAGAGAAGGGCACAGATAGAAACGATTTGCCAGAAGAGCAGAGTTCCCGAGGAGGAGTGTAGGGACAGATAAGAGAGGAAAGGTAGTGAGGAGCTGCAGAGTGAATGCACTTATAGGTCAGCAGGAGAAGTTTGAACTGGATGTGGAAATGGATAGGGAGTCAATGAAGTGACTTGAGAAGAAGGGTAATATGAGCATGACGAGGCTGGCGGAAGATTAGCCATGCAGCCAAGTGCTGAACAGATTGAAGGGGAGAGAGATGATTCAGAAGGCGACTACAAGGAGTAAGTTATAATAGTCTAGATGAGTGACTAAGGGGTGAATAAGTGTCTTAGTAGTGTGTTCAGAAAGGAATGGACAAATTTTGTTGATGTTATAGAGAAAGAAATGGCAGGTTTTAGCTATCAGTTGGATGTGTGGGGAGAAGAAGAGGGATGAGTAAACGATAACCCCAAGGTTGCAAGCTGAGGAGTAGAGAATTATCCACAGAAAGGAGGAAGGGAAGAGGAGGATTTAGGGGGAAAAATAAGAAGCTCAGTTTTGGCTATGTTCAATTTCTAGTGGCGGTGAGACATCCAAGCAGCAATGTCAGAAAAACAAGCAGAGATCCTGGCCTAGATTGCCAGAGAGATTTCATATGTAGAGAGGTAGATCTGGGAATCATCACCATAAAGATGGTACTAAAGCCATGGGAGAAGATAAATGCACCAAGGAACTGGCTATAAAGAGAGAAAAGGAGTGGACCCAAGACAGATCCTTGGGGTACACCAACTGAGAGCAGGATAGCAGTGGAGGAGGATCCACCAGAACAACACTGGAAGAGCAATGGGAGAGATAGGAAGAGAACTAGGATAGAACAGAGCCCTTAAAACCAAGTGAGGACAAGGTATCAAGGAGAAGGTTGTGGTCAACAGTATCAAAAGCAGCAGAAAGGTCAAGAAGTATGAAGATCGAGTAAAGGCCCTTGGGTTTAGCCAGGAGCAGGTCACTGGAGACTTTGGCAAAAGCAGTTTCAGTAGAATGTACAGGATGAAAGCTAGAGTATAAAGGATCCAGAAGGGCTTGAGAGAAATCAAAGCAACAGCAGTGAACCACACATTCAAGTAGTTTAGAAATGAAGGGGAGGTGGGAGATGGATAGAGAGTTAGAAGGACAGGTAGGTCTAGTGAGGATTTCTTGAGGAGAGGTGTGACCACAGCATGCTTGAAGGCTGCAGGGACAGTTGCAATGGAGAGCAATATGTTGAGAATATGAGAGATAGAAGGGACAACAGTGGAGGAGTTGGAGCTTAGAAGATGGATGGAAACAGGATCAGAGGAGCAGGTAGTGAATTTGGAGGAGGAAAGAAGGTGTGTGGTTTCCTCCGCAGAGATCATAGAAAGGAAGAGAGGGTAGCAGAGGTAGGGGGGAAAGTTGAGAGTGAAGAGGAGGAAGAGGGGAAGTTACTGACATTGTGGGGAATTGGAGTGTGATCTTGTGGATTTTGTCGTGAAAATAGCAAGGCTTTGGGCAGAAAGGGAAGGAGGGGTCAGAGGCGGAGGCACCTTGAGTTGTAAAGAGACGGTGAGGGTCAGCGGCAAGAGAGTTAATCAGATGGACATAATAGTCTTGTTTGGCGAGTGCTATGGTCGATTGGAAAGAGACAAGCATGAATTTGAAGTGTAGAAAGTCTGCAAGGGTGTGGGATTTGAGCCAAGCACCCTCAGCTGAACAGGCACAGGAATGGGTAACAGAAGACAGCCAGGGCTGGGATATAGTATGCCTCACATGGTGTGGCATGGGGGAGCAAGAGTATCTAGAGCAGAGGAGAGTGCAGCATTATAGGAAGCTACTGCTTCATCAACAGACTCAGATGACATAGTGGAGAAAAGAGGTGATGAGACAGTGGAAGAGAGAGCTAATGGGTCAATAGCATGAAGATTTCTAAAGAGGTTGGACGAGACAGGGCAAGGTTGAGACAGTGAATGATGAAGAGTGGAGTTTAGCAGGTGATGGTCCACTAAGGGAAGATCTGAGGTACAGAAGTTAGAGGGTAAACAATTAGAGAAGAATACAAGGTTGAGGCAGTGACCATGCTGGTGAATGAGAGCAGTAGAGCAAAGCTGAAAGTCGAATGAGGAGGTAAGAGAAAGGAGCTTTAAAACATAAGGGTCAAAGGGGTTATCAATATGAATGTTAAAGTCCCTGAGAATAAGGGAGGGGGAAGATGAATCCAGAAAGAAAGAAAGTCACGAGTCAAAGTCATTGAGAAAGGTAGAGGTAGACTTATCAGGAGTTTGATAAATAACAGTTAATCAGAGAGGTAATGGAGTAACAAGGCAGAGGGAGTGGATTTCAAAGGAGGAGTGGAGTGAGACTGAGGCAGCAGGAAGGGTTGAAATTGGCAGGAAGGAGAGAGTAGAAGCCCAATACCACCACCATGACTGGTGGGACGAGGTTTGTGGGAGAAATGATAGCCACCATGACAGATAGCAGCGAATGATGCAGAGTCTTCTGGGAGGAGCCAGCTCTCAGTTAGAGCAAGAAGTTGGAGAGCATTGAGATAAAGAGATCATGAGTAAAGGCAAGTTTATTTGAGATGGAGTGTGTGCTCCACAAGGCATATGAGAAAGGGAGAGACGAAGGGTAAAGGAGAGGGATATAAATAAGATTTGAGCTGTTGCATGAAGATCTGTTCTGGGAGTGTGACAAAAGTCTAGGGGGCCAGGTTTGGGGTTGATATCTCTGGAAGAGAGAAGGAGAAGAAGTAGAAGAGTGTGAGGCAGAGAGGAGACAGCACGGCAATAACGAGGGTGAGGTTGTTTTAGAGAGTGGAGATGGCTGAATGAGAGGGAACATAAGATATGCCATACTGGGTCAGACCAAGGTCCATCAAGCCCAGTATTCTGTTTCCAACAGTGGCCAATCTAGGTCATATGTACCTAGCAGTTTCCCCAAGAGACACAAGTTCCACAATGCTTGTACTGGGTCAAGCATTGATATCTTCGGTCACTTCTTAATAATGGTTTATGGACCTTTCCTCCAGGAACTTGTCCAAACCTTTTTTAAACCCAGCTACACTAACAGCCTTTACTACATCCTCCGGTAACAAATTCCAGAGTTTGATTACACGTTGAGTGAAAAAATATTTTCTTTTATTAGTCTTAAATAGTTTACCCTGTAGCTTCATTGCATGTCCCCTAGTCTTTCTATATTCTGATAACGTAAACAATCGATCTACGTTTACCCGTTCCACTCCGTTCATTAATTTATAGACTTCTATCATATCTCCCCTCAGCCGTCTCTTTTCCAGGTTAAAGAGCCCTAACCTTTTTAGCCTTTCCTCATAGGAGTATCCTTCCATCCCCTTTACCATTTTGGTGGCTCTTCTCTGAACCTTTTCTAAAATCGCTATATCCTTTTTAAGATACGGCGACCAGAATTGCACACAATATTCAAGGTGCGGTCTCACCATGGAACGATATAGAGGCATTATAATATCTTTTGTTTTATTTTCCATTCCTTTCCTTATCATACCTAGCATTCTATTTGCTCTCTTGGCTGCCGCTGCACACTGGGCCGAGGGTTTTAACATGGTATCCACAATGATGCCTAAATCTTTTTCCTGGGTGGTGGTTCCTAATGTGGAACCTTGCATCGTGTAACCATAGTTTGGGTTGTTCTTCCCTAGGTGCATAACCTTGTACTTGTCCACATTAAATTTCATCTGCCATTTTGATGCCCAGTCTTCCAATTTAACAAGATCCTCTTGCAATTTTTCACAATCCTCTTGGGTTTTAACAACTTTAAATAGTTTTGTGTCATCTGCAAATTTGATAACCTCACTCGTTATTCCACTTTCCAGGTCATTTATGAATATGTCAAAAAGCAGCGGACCCAGCACAGATCCCTGGGGTACACCACTATTCACCTTTCTCCATTGGGAAAATTGGCCATTTAGCCCTACCCTCTGCTTTCTATCTTTTAACCAGTTCCTGATCCACAATAGTACACTGCCTCCTATCCCATGACTCTTTAGTTTTGCCAAAAGTCTCTGATGAGGGACCTTGTCAAAGGCTTTCTGAAAGTCCAGATACACAATATCAACTGACTCACCTTTGTCCACCTGTTTATTCACTCCTTCAAAAAAACATAAAAGATTAGTAAGACAAGATCTTCCTTGTCTAAAGCCATGTTGGCTGTCTCCCATTAGGTCGTGACTATCTACATGCTGAGTAATTTTATTCTTTATGATGGTTTCTACCATTTTTCCCGGTACTGACGTCAGGCTCACCGGTCTGTAGTTTCCCGGATCACCCCTGGAACCCTTTTTAAAAATTGGTGTTACATTGGCGATCCTCCAATCTTCAGGTATTAGAGATGATTTTAATGATAGTTCACAGATTACTAATAGCAGGTCTGCAATCTCATATTTCAGTTTTTTCAACACCCTTGGATGTATACCATCCGGCCCAGGTGATTTGCTACTCTTCAGTTTATCTAATAGTTGTAAGACATCTTCCCGATGTATCGATATTTCCTTCAATTCTTCCGCACCTTTAAATACCACTTCAGTCATGGGTAACATCCCTACATCTTCCTCAGTAAAGACTGAAGCAAAGAATTCATTCAGTCTCTCCGCTATCGCCTTGTCGCCTCTTAGTGCTCCTTTAACCCCTTTATCATCTAATGGACCAACTGACTCTCTCACAGGTTTTTTGCTACGAATGTACTTGAAAAGGTCTTTATTTCGTGTTTTTGCTTCCGCAGCAAGCTTCTTCTCAAATTCTCTCTTTGCCTGCCTTATCAATGCCTTGCATTTGACTTGCCAGTGCTTGTGCTGTTTCCAGGTTTCGTTATTTGGCTCTTTTTTCCATTTCCTGAAAGATGCTTTTTTGGCAACAACAGCCTCTCTGACCTCACCTTTAAACCATGCTGGCAGTTTTTTGGACTTCCTTCCACTTTTCTTAAAGCGTGGAATACAGCTGGTCTGGGCTTCCAAGATAGTATTTTTCAAAAACATCCAAGCTTGATGTACGTCTTTAACCTTTGCAACTGCTCCTTTTAGTTTTTTCTTAACTGTTTTCCTCATTTTATCATAGTCTCCCTTTCGAAAGTTAAAGGGTAGTACTGTGGATTTCCTTACTATCCCTCCTCCACTAATTAAATCAAAGGCAATCATGCTATGATCACTGTTGCCAAGTGGCCCCAACACCCTTATCTCTTGCACTAGATCTGGTGTTCCACTAAGGACTAGGTCTAATATGGCTTCCCCTCTGGTCGGTTCATGAACCAGCTGCTCCAAGAAGCAGTCATTTATTTCATCTAGGAACTTTATCTCCCTAGCATGTCCTGCTGTGACACTGACCCAGTCGATGCTGGGGTAATTGAAATCACCCATTATTATTACTGCACTGTAACATTTGCTAGCTTCCTTGATTTCTTTGAGCATTTCATCATCCATTTGTTCATTCTGGCCAGGCGGACGATAGTACACCCCCACTGCCATCGCCTTCCCCTTTTTACATGGAATTTCAATCCATAGAGATTCTACATCAAATTTTGTTTATTGCAAAACTTTAATCCTTTCTGACTCAATGCCCTCTCTAACATAGAGCGCAACCCCTCCACCAATTTGATCAGCTCTATCATTACGATATAGTTTGTACCCAGGTATCACAGTGTCCCACTGGTTGTCCTCCTTCCACCATGTCTCTGATATTCCAATCATATCTAACCTCTCGTTTAGTGCTATATATTCTAACTCTCCCATCTTGTTTTTTAGACTTCTAGCATTTGCATACAAGCATTTTAGAGACTGTATTTTATTCATAACACTTATTAAAAGAGGGCTGCTACACAGTACCCTGTCCTGTGCTGCTGAGGTAAGCTATATTCTGATTTGATTTAAATTATAGCTCTTTGCTGCTGCTAGGCTCTAACCTATTATGAAATTTAATCTACAAGCTCTCTGCTGGAATCTAAAGTTAACCAGAAAGCTCTCTTCTGTGTTTTAATTTGAAACTAAAAGTACTTTGCTGATGCTAGGCCCTAACCTATTATGAAATTTAAACTACAAGCTCTCTGCTGGATTCTAAATTTAACCAGAAAGCTCTCTTCTGTGTTTTAATTTGAAACTAAAAGTACTTTGCTGATGCTAGGCCCTGAGTGACTATGAAATTTAAACTACAAGCTCTCTGCTGGATTCTAAAGTTAACCAGAAAGCTCTCTTCTGTGTTTTAATTTGAAACTAAAAGTACTTTGCTGATGCTAGGCCCTGAGTGACTATGAAATTTAAACTACAAGCTCTCTGCTGGATTCTAAAGTTAACCAGAAAGCTCTCTTCTGTGTTTTAATTTGAAACTAAAAGTACTTTGCTGATGCTAGGGCCTGAGTGACTATGAAATTTAAACTACAAGCTCTCTGCTGGATTCTAAAGTTAACCAGAAAGCTCTCTTCTGTGTTTTAAATTGGAACTAAAAGTACTTTGCTGATGCTTGGCCCTGAGTGACTATGAAATTTAAACTACAAGCTCTCTGCTGGATTCTAAATTTAACCAGAAAGCTCTCTTCTGTGTTTTAAATTGAAACTAAAAGTACTTTGCTGATGCTAGGCCCTGAGTGACTATGAAATTTAAACTACAGCTCTCTACTGGGTATGAAAGGTAACCAGAAAGTTCTCTTCTGTGTTTTAAATTGAATCTTAAACTGTTGCTACTAGGCCCTGACTGATTTAACAAAAAATAGTGGGTTCACAGATTAATTAGCTTTAAAAGAAAAAAAATTCCTTTCAGAAAAATTCCCAGAAGTATATACTCACAATTTCAGATTTCTCTCCAGAAGTAACAGCCCCCCTTTCAAGTCCTTCAAGACTCACTTGGAAAAAGTGGTAAACCTCAAGAGCTGATGACAGGGTAGAGAACAAGATGGTGGGGGAAGTGAGGATGGAAAAGGGGAGAAAAGGGGGGGCTTGAAGGTGTTGGTAGGAGGGGAGACAATTAGAAAGCATGAGGAGTAGGAAGAGAAAGTGATGAGGAACCATAAAAGAGAGAGATGGAGAGGACAACAGAAGTCAAAAGAAATAAGGATAGGTGGTAGATAGATCACAGGGGATTAGGTGCATCTGTGAATAATCGTGTTAATGAGCACAAGATGGCTATAAGAGACCAAATGCCCAGGAGTGGATGAGTAGAGGGGTCAGAGGGAAAGATAAAAGTTATGAGGATATGCAGAGACAGGTACAAATGGAGAAAACTGAACAAACATACAGGTAAATAGTACACTAACAATGATAAAATAAATATATCAATAGACACACAGGGTTCATAGGCTGGCAGGGCTCACAGGTGGAATAACTGAAGTCTGGAGTTGGCAGTGGCAGAGAAGGGCACAGATAAAAGGGATCTGCCAGAGGAGTAGAGTTCCTGAGGAGGAGTGCAGAGTGAGATAAGAGAGGAAAGGCAATGAGGAGCCACAGAATGAGTGTACTTGTAGGTTAGTAGAAATTTGCTGGATGCGGAAACGGATGGGGAGCCAGTGAAGTGACTTGAGAAGAGGGGTTACATGAGCATAGCGATACTGGTGGAAGTTAAGCTGAGTAGCTAAGTTTTGAACAGACTGAAGGGGAGAAAGATGATTCTCAATGGAAAGAGGAATAGTGGTGTACCCCAGGGATTTGTGCTGGGTCGCTGCTTTTTAACATATTCAAAAATGACCTGGAAACAGGAATAACAAGTGAGGTGATCATATTTGCAGATGACACAAAATTATTCAAAGTTGTTAAAACGCAAGAGGATTGTGAAAAATTGCAAGATGACCTTGATAAATTGGAAGACTGGATGTCAAAATGGCAGTTTAAATTTAATGTGGACAAGTGCAAAGTTATGCACCTGGGAAAGAACAATCCAAACTATGGCTACACCAGGACCGGCCTCTGTCTACTAGGCGAATTAGGTGGCTGGCCCAGATGGGCAGCAGCGGCACACATGGATGGCCATGCTACCAACCCAGCTTCTGCTGATTCCATTTGTGGTGGAGGCGGGCAGCGGCAGTATTTCCAAAAGAAGTGGCAAAAAGCCACCGCTTTTGGAAATACTGCCACTGCCACCTCCCCCTCCTGAGATGAAATTGGCGGCAGCTGGGGGGTGTCATCAGCTGGAGCGGTGGCATCAGCATGGAGGGGGTGGCGAGGCTAGGGTTTCTACCTAGGGCGGCAGAAACCCTTGGGCCGGCCCTGGGTTACACGATGCAAGGTTCCACATTAGAGACCACCACCCAGGAAAAAGATTTAGGAGTCATCGCAGATAATACTTCGAAACCCTCCATCCAATATGCAGCGGCAGCCAAGAAAGCAAATAGAATGTTAGGAATCGTAAGGAAAGGAATGGAGAATAAAACCAAGGATATTATAATGCCTCTATATCGTTCCATGGTGCGATCGTACCTTGAATGTTATGTATAATTCTGGTCGCCATATCTTAAAAAGGATATAGCAATTAGAAAAGGTAAAGAGAAGAGCAACAAAAATGGTGAAGAGGATGGAAGGATACCCCTATGGGAAGAGGCTTAAAAGGTTAGGGCTCTTTAACTTAGAAACGAGATGGCTGAGGGGCAATATGATAGAGGTCTATAATTGAATGGAGTGGAACAGGTAAACATAGATCAATTGTTTACACCATCAAAAAGTAGAAAGACTACAAACCAGGGGGAGCAGTGGCTCAGTGGTTGGGACAGGTTACCTCAGGCCAGAAGGCCGGGGGTTCAATTCCCGCATGGGGACAAGGAACTTCAGGCCGAAGGGACTGGGGTCTCTAGTCTCATGGCCACTCCTTGTGGCCTTGGGCAAGCCACTTAACCCTCCATTGCCTCAGGTACACCTAGATTGTGAGCCCTTCGGGGACAAGGGAATAAAAAGTACCTGTTAGTATACATGTAAACCGCACTGATTCTAAAAAAAGAGCATGGTATAAAAAAATAAAAAAAATAAAAAATAAAATAAATAAATTATTAAAAGAGGACCTGGGAAATCCACTGCTTACCCTGGGATGAGCATTATGGAACCTGTGTGTCTTTTTGGGAACCTGACAGGTACTTGTGAGCTGGATTGGCTACTGTTGGAAACAGGATATTGGTCTGAGCCAGTATGACATTTCTTAGGGAGACCAGCAAGGAGTGGGTTACAATAGTCAAGGCGGGAGGTGACTAGAGAGTGGATGAGGGTCTTAGTAGTGTGTGTAGAAAGGAAGGGACAAATTTTGCCAATGTTTTAAAGAAACAAGCAAAATCAAAATCCTCAGGGAGCCATAGAATCCAAAATACAAATAAAAAACTCCCAACTAGACTCTTATCGAAAACAGCAACAAAACTGTGAAAGTAATTCCACAATATATCAAGCAACGAGCCTACAATAGCACTGTGTTAGAGGAAAAAAGACCTCAGCCAACCCTTCTGTCCACAACAGCAGAAAAGATGAGCCAGTCATATGGCAGGACCAGATAGAAATCCTGCCCAAATCATGAACTGTGCTCAAAATGACATCAGCGGTCAGAAAAAAACCTGTAAAAGAAAAAAAAAGAGAGGGTTGAACCAAAACCAAAAAATAACTCAACAATCCAAAAACTCACAGTGACCGGCTCCTTACAATAGCAGCAGTATAAGCAACAGTCAATCAAAGAAGAAAAAAAACAGAACTTGACTTAACTGAAAAGGACGACTCAAATTCATAAGGCAGCTCAGCTCAGCATAGTGTAGCAAGATACTGAATCCACAACGATCAGGGCAACAGCCTGAAGCTCTGACACCGGGTGTTTCATCCATGCGGCTTCATCAGGAAGCTCTTCCTAAAAGTCGTTGCTTGTCACTCAAAGACCAAAGAGGAGCCGGCTCTTTTGTTCTTTGTTACAGTGGCGTCTGCAGCGAGCATGGAGATAGTTTCCTCTCTGGTCTTTGAATGCAGTTTCCTCTTTGGGAGTTTTTTATTTGTATTTTAAAGAAACAAACAACAGATTTTAGCTATCGTTGGATGTGTGCAGTGAAAGAGTAGAGTCAAAGATGACCCCAAAGTTGCAAGCTGAGGAAACAGGGAGGAGTGTAGTGTTATCCACAGAAAGAGAGAAGGGAGGAAGGGATAAGGTGGGTTTAGGGGGAAAGATAAGGAGCTCAGTTTTGGCCACGTTCAGTTTCAGACATCCGGGCAGCAATGTCAGATAAGCAGGCAGAGATCAGGGCCTGGATTCTTGGAGAGATTTCAGGCGCAGAAAGGTAGATTGCAGTTAACACGAGCATTATGGGTGCAGCTAACCGTGATTATTGCCGTTTGCCAGGTGCACTTAACACCACCTGAAGTGCACCCACATGCCAGTTTCCACGGTGTCACATCAGCAATATGCCAATGGCAGGGGACAGACACACACCCCACCTGAAGTTGGCACAGGCCTCTGTGCTAGTTTCACAGTCTGACCACATGCCAACAGCACACCCTTTAGCAAAGATGCCCCTTAATCTCAGCCTATGTAGTGGAAGTAAAGTGCTGTTTTAATATCCAGTGTTATTCACTATTTGGAAGCCACCTCATAAAAGAATCTACCCAATAAATTATAGCTCATCTCCAATACAATTTCATTGACAGCGTAGCACAGTTACTTACCTGTAACAGGTGATCTCTGGGAACAGCAGGAATTAGTCCTCACATATGGGTACGTCGGTACCGACGGAGCCTGCGCGGGAAAGCTCCCCAGCTTCCCAGAAAGGAAGCTTTTGGGGCCTCCCACTGCACATGCGCGCTGCCTTCCCGCCTTCCTGACCAGCTCTCCTCAGTTCGAGTTTATAGCTGAGACAATAGAGAGAGGAAAGGAAGATAGATAGATAGAAGATACAACTCCTAGGGGAGGTGGGTGGGTTGTGAGGACTAATTCCTGCTGTTCCCAGAGATCACCTGTTACAGGTAAGTAACTGTGCTATCTCCAGGAACAAGCAGGAATAAGTCCTCACATATGGGGACTCCCTAGCTAAGATGCCTGGGAGATCCCATTCCACGGTTCGCCATCTTCGTATGGATCTCAGGCATCCATCCTGGGAAGGTGGGCAGGAGTTGTTCAAGTATGGAACAGGTGTTTGAGGACAGCCTGACCAAACAAGGCATCCCGGCGGGAGTCCTTGTCCAAGCAGTAATGGGCTGTGAAGGTATGAACCGAGGCCCATGTGGCGGCTCGACAGATCTGATCTATGGAGACAGAGTGAAGATGAGCCATAGAAGTGGCCATGGCTCTCACATTGTGAGCTGTGACATGGCCTTCCAGAGAAACGTTTTTACTCTGGTAAGCAAAGGAAATACACTGAGCAATCCAATTAGAAAGTGTACGTTTGGAGACTGGACGTCCCAAATGAGAAGGATCAAAAGCCACGAAAAGCTGGGAAGACTTTCGATGTGGCTGGGTCCTGTTGAGGTAAAAGGCAAGAGCTCTTTTGCAATCTAAAGTATGAAGGTTCCTCTCTGCACTGGATGCATGAGGAGCCGGAAAAAAGACAGGTAGATATACCTCTTGATTAAGATGAAAAGGCAAAACCACTTTGGGCATAAAGTGGGGGTTCGTCCTAAGGACCACCTTATCATGATGAAATCTAGTATAAGGTGGATTAGCCACTAAAGCCTGCAGTTCACTGATGCGGCGAGCTGAAGTGACTGCAATGAGGAAAACTACCTTCCATGAAAGAAATTTCAAGGAGGTGGAGTGTAAAGGCTCAAAAGGTGGCTTCATAAGCTGACCTAGGACTAGGTTCAAGTCCCATGCTACCGGGGGAGGTTGGATGGAAGGCTTAGTTAGAGTCAGGCCTCTCATAAATCTTGCAACAAGCGGATGAGAGGAGACAAGTTGTCCATTTATAGGTTTTAAGGATGCTGCAATAGCACTCAAATGGACTCTTACTGAATTCGTCTTAAGGCCTGCATTAGAAAGATGCAGGAGATAGTCTAGTAGAGAATTCAAAGGAAGTGCTAGAGGGTCAAGACCCTGTTGAGCACACCAAATGGAAAAACGTTTCCATTTGAAAGCATAGGAACGCCTCGTGGAGGGTTTCCTAGAGGCATGAAGGATATCTTTCACTGGTTGAGAAAGATTGAAGTCATGAAGGCTTAGGCCTTCAGTAACCAAGCTCTGAGGTGTAGGGACTTGGGGTTTGGGTGCCACAAAGTCCCCTCCTCCTGAGACAGAAGGTCTGGCGCAGCTCCCAGGTCCAGGGAGGGTCCCTGGGAGAGATGCAGAAGTAGAGGGAACCACACTTGGCGTGGCCAGCGTGGGGCTATAAGGATCATGGATCCGTGATCCCTCTGTAGTTTGAACAGAGTCTTGGGAATCAAAGGAATGGGTGGAAAGGCATATAGGAATTCCTGACCCCAATACAGGAGGAAGACGTCGTTGGCCTGAGCTCCCTGACACGGAATTCTGGAACAGAACCGGGGAAGTTTGGCATTCCACGGACTTGCAAAGAGGTCTATGTCCGGGGTTCCCCATTCCTGAAAGATTTTGCCTATCTGGTCCATATGTAGGGACCATTCGTGTGGGAGCAGAACTCGACTGAGTCTGTCTGCCCGAGAGTTTTGAACCCCTGGAAGATATACTGCCAGAAGATGAATTTGATGCTCTCTGGCGAAGGCCCATAATCTGAGAGCTTCGTTGCAAAGCGACAGAGAGCCTGTCCCTCCTTGTTTGTTTACGTAGAACATGGCCACCTGATTGTCTGTCTGAACTAAGACGGTCAGGTTGACAAGGAGGGTATGGAATACTTTGAGGGCAAAGAAGATTGCTCGCAGTTCCAGGAGGTTGATGTGAAGGGTGGTCTCCTGCGGAGACCAAATACCCTGAGTGGAGAGGGATTGTAGATGGGCTCCCCACCCTGTTTGGGAGGCATCTGTTGTGAGGGTTGCTTGGGGCAACAAAGGTTGGAAGGGGGCCCCCAACAACAGATTCTTGGTGGACATCCACCATTGGAGGGACCAAAACAGACGTTTTGAGGTGAGTATTTGGTCGGAGAGCGCTCCTGATGCTTGAGTCCACTGGGTGGCCAAGGTCCATTGAGCTGCTCTCATATGAAGACGAGCGTAGGGCACCACATGTACCGTGGAGGCCATGTGGCCCAGAAGTCGCAGCATTTCTCTGGCTGTCAAGTGACTGCTGGACTGCGCTTGGGAGGCCAAGCACAGCAGACGTTGGCCCCGGACTTGAGGCAGGTAGGCCCTTGCAGTGGTGGTGTCCAACTGGGCCCCTATATGTATATATGTATTTATGTATATATGTAAATGAACTCCCCCATAGCTAAGAAGTGTTAACTCTGTATGATGTGCTTTTCTGACAATCTGTATGTAAACAAAATTTGTACCTGCCTTGATTCGGCAGTTTCACAATAGTAATCCTACCCGCTTCTGATCGCTGGAAGGAGCGGGCTACAAATGCTTGCTAAATAAAATAAATGAATTCTAGAGACTGAGTAGGGGTAAGTTGAGACTTGGGAAGGTTTACCACCAGTCCCAGATACTGCAGAAGGTGCCTTGTGCGGTCCAGGGAAATCTGGGCCTCTGACTGAGATGGAGCTCGGATGAGCCAGTCGTCCAGATATGGGAATACAAAAATTCCCAGACCTCTTAGAAATGCGGCAACAACTGCCATGCATTTGGTGAACACTCTTGGGGCAGAGGCTAGACCGAAGGGAAGTACTCTGTACTGGAAATGTTTTCCCTGAAACAGAAATCTTAGATATTTTCTGTGGGATGGGTGGGATGGGATGAGATCTAGAGAACAAAGCCAATCCTGACTCTGAAGGTATGGAAGGAGAATGCCTAGAGAAAGCATTTTGAATTTCTCCTTGTACAGAAATCTGTTCAATTCTCTCAGATCTAGGATAGGCCTGAATCCCCCTGTCTTCTTTGTTATGAGAAAATAAGGGGAGTAGAATCCTGTCCCTTGTTGAAGAAGAGGAACCTCTTCTATTGCCCCTTGGGCAAGGAGAGAAGAGACCTCCTGATCCAACAGGTCCAGGAGAAAAGGGGGAGAATTGAAGTGCCTCACCATGGTATATGGAGGAAGGTTGGAAAAATGAAGTTTGTAGCCCTCTCTGATGATAGAGAGGGTCCATTGCTCTGATGTGATTTGCTCCCATCTGGGAGCAAAGTGAGCTAACCTTCCGGGAATGGTGAGGGGCTCTGGTTGTTCTAGAGCCAGAAATGTGAAGTTCTCTAGGGGCAAGTCAAAACCCCTGAGGGGGTTGAGCCTGCTGAGGAGTGGTAGACACTGCAGGCTTTGACTTTGCCTGTTTAGGTTGCTGACGTTTAGTAGCAAAGCGAGGCTGAGAAGATTGTTGGCCAGTATTTGTGGAAAATCTGGCCTTCTTGTAGTAAGGCCTCTTGAAAGACTTTTTCTTGGCAGGAGCAGAGGTAGACTTAGAAAGTCTATCCAAGGTAGCATTCTCTGCATCCATTTGGGTGGCTTTAATTTGCCAGTCCTTACCAAATAAGTTCTCACCTGTACAGGGCAGATTCCGTAAGCCATCTAGGACCCAGGGTTCTAGGTCAGAGGCCTGGAGCCAAGCAAGTCGTCGGGCTGCAATAGCAATGCCCGAAGCTCTACCGGCACCCTCAAAGGAATCAAAAGCTGCTCTGTTGGAGAACTTAGAAACATCTAAAAGCTGTTTCACCAGAGAAATGAACTCCTCTTTTCTATCCTCAGGGATAAAGGAGGCAAAAGGTCGTATCTTTAGGGCAAGTTCTCTAAGAAACATGCCCATATACAGACTGTAAGAGTTAATCCTGGCTATAAGCATAGTAGCCTGGAAAATTTTCTTGCCAAAAGAGTCTAGGGTCTTACATTCTCGTCCTGGAGGGGTAGAAGAGTGCCTTTTGGTACTCTTAATCTTTTTCAGTGCAGACTTCACCACAATGGAATGGTGAGGCAACTGAGTCTTTTGAAAACCAGGAGAAGGGGGGACCCGGTACATGGTGTCCAGCCTACGAGAATAAGGAGACAACGTTAGAGGAGCCTCCCATAAGTCCATCAAGTGTTCTTGAAGGATTTCATGGATAGGCAGGGTAACTGCCTCTTTAGGAACCTTGGGGCATCCTAAAATATCCAATTTCTTTGATCTAGGTTCTTTTTCTGAGGATGTGGTAATAGAAAGTCCTTTAGCTAATTCAATAATGAATTCTTGAAAGGACAAATCCTCTGGTGGAGACATTCTCCTCTTTGGGGAAGAGGGGTCTTCATGAAGAACCAGAGACAGCTCATCAGAGTCCTCAGAGGAGTTAAAATCCTCTGAGGAATCAGAGTATTCTCTATTTTCTTCCAACGCACGATACGCATACCGATCGGTATCGACATCGGGCGTACCGGGTATGGGATCGGTATCGGGTAAAAACCCGGATCCGGCATGCGGAACCGATCTGCGTTTGGAAGTCGATGGTCTCGGTTCCGGTATGGGAGACGATACCGGAACCGGACCCGGTATCGCTGGACGCGATACCGAGGGCGTCGCAGCATTGATGAAAGCCAGCATGGCTTGCTGCATGGTCTGAACAGTATTGCTCATAGACGCCACTGCTGCCTGGATGTCGGTACCGGTATGGGCCGGTACCCCAGAGCAGTCCAACAGGTGATCAGTCGAGGCCGTGCCATCGATGTCAACCTGTAACCCCATAGATGGTGATTTGGAAGCCAGAGCTTCCTGCCGGGGTTGTTTGGCTGGGGCAGGATCCTCAGACTCAAAAGAGAGAGCCTCTCGATGCTTTGAAGGAGATTTGCTCTTTGAGGACCTGCCCACAGAGGGTTTGGTTACCTGAGATCCATCCGGAGAGGAAGACCTGGATGACTGTGATGCTGGATTATCCGAAGCAAACAGCACATGGAACTTGTTGGCCCGGTTCTGCAACCCACGTTTAGACATCTGGGAGCAGGATGGGCAGTCCAGTATGGAGTGGTCAGGTCCCAAACATTTAAGACACCATTCATGGGTGTCTGTGACAGAAATGACAGCACTGCACTTGGTACACTTTTTGAAACCAGGAGCTGGCTTCTCCATGAGGAGAATTTGGGTAGGCCTGAAGGCCTAACAAAAGCTACCAAGCTGTGCTGAAGAAAAAATAAAAGATTTATTTTTTTTTTTTTTTAAAAAGAAAGAAAGAGAGACCGGCGGTACCGGTTTCGGTATGGGGAAGGCAGGTACGCGGTCTAAAGAAAACAAATAAAATTAACAATTTCTTCAGCGGTGACAGGAACACGACCTGCTGGCTCCGCGGAAAAAGAGAAACTGAGGAGAGCTGGTCAGGAAGGCGGGAAGGCAGCGCGCATGTGCAGTGGGAGGCCCCAAAAGCTTCCTTTCTGGGAAGCTGGGGAGCTTTCCCGCGCAGGCTCCGTCGGTACCGACGTACCCATATGTGAGGACTTATTCCTGCTTGTTCCTGGAGATCGCACTTTATGGGGGTGTATTTATACATCTTTTCCACATGTAAGGACTGCTTTACATGTAGAAAAATGCCTTTATTAAACTGTGCAACCGCATACGCTTGCAAAAAGTAGGTGCATGGAGATCTACGAATAGGCATTCCTGAGGTTGTAGTTTGGGTGGAATAGAGCTGAAGTTACCATGGGCAAGGGTATTTTATAAAAGACACAGGTACACATGTAGAGTACACACACACACATTTACATTTTTTGCAGAGCAGTATAAATTTGAGCATGAGGATTTGTGCTACTGGGTTTGTTCTAACATAGTTAACATGGAGTTTGTACATAGGGATTTATACTGTACTGTAGTAACATGGTATATGACGGCAGAAAAAGACCAGCATGGTCCATCTAGTCTGCCCAGCAAGGGGGAAGAGTAGGTGCACCTGCCACTCCGTGCAGGTCACCTCTCCCCATGCCTTTGTTTAGGGGTGCACCCACTGCTTCGCGTAGGTCACCCCTATTTGTTCAGATATAAGAGATAGTTATGCTTATTTTGGATTTTAACCTGTTGCTGTAAGGGGATCCACTGTGTCTGTCCCATGCCATTTTGAATTCCGTCACTGTATTTGCCCCCACCACTTCCATCAGGAGGGCATTCCAAGCATCCACCACCCTTTCAGTGAAAAAGTATTTCCTGACATTGCCTTTCAGTTTTCCCCCTTGCAGCTTCATGTTATGCCCTCTAGTTTTACAGCTTCTCCATCTTTGGAAGAGGTTTGTTTGTTCATTAATACTCTTTAAGTATTTAAAGGTCTGAATCATATCTCCCCTGTCCCTCCTCTCTGTCCCTTCTGACAGACTGTTTTATAAAGGCACATAGGCCTCTATATTGCCACTATAAAATAGGTTTAAAACAGGTGCCCTTTTGGACTTCTCACTTAGGCATCCTCTTATAAAACTACTTCCTTGGGGCATCTCATTCTGACATCCCCTTTTATAGAGATACTACAGTTGACAGCCCTACCATCCAGTAATGACATAGACATTTATCTGGCACTGAATTTCTAATAGAGGTAAGCCATAGCAGCTAACAGCTCTGTAGTCGCAGCCTGCTGTTAGGCAGTCATCACTATATGTGGCTTCCAGTGTCATATACCTGCTTCCTTTGAACTTCGGTGCTTGAGGGAAGGGGGACTCTGGTATTGCTCAAGGCAGTGAGTGACAATGGATAGGACAGTTGCTCCACATTTGCCTTCTTAAAGTTCTATTTTTAGCTGATACTTGAAATTATTACGAGGTAACTACTCAGTAGTTACTTAAAGTCAGCGCTGTCAAACAGCACCATTGCCAAATACTCCGATATACGAGCTGATTCATAGAGGTCTTTTCCAACAGAGACAGAACGAGGGAAAAAGCTTTTGAAAATCAGGTCTAATGTATGGCTTTAAAGGTTTTTTTCTTTCTGAACAGAGCTTATAGGATCACTGAAACTGAAGTAAACATAAACGGTGAACACATCTAGAAATCTGGGCGTCAAGGGCCAAAACATGTATAAAAATCTTGAAAGGAAGTAACTTATGGCTAAATCAAGGACGTTCAATATGACTGGGCAGATAAAACAGGGGTAGGGCATTATTTTGAATGACGTACCTGTAAACTCTCCTTGAGCTAAAGCGAGCTTAGGTTGTACTTCCACTCTCTGGAGATAAAGACTAGAAACAGTAGACTCTTCAGCAAGTGCATCGCTGGTTCCTGAATCAAGTGGAAGCTTTGGATTCAAGAAAAATGTATTAAGCACAGTCTTTTAAAAACATGTATAGAAAGAGAAACTGTTATACTGCACATTTAGCGACGGTACATGAAGCAGATTTACCAAAGAGAAAGCACGCAGGAATGTTAGCTGTCGTTTATGGTATTCAATTCTTTTAATACGTGGCAAACTCAAAAACAGAAGTCAAAGACATGACCGGGTTACTAAATTTTGTATCTCTGGTTGATGTTGATCCAAGTTTGAATTTTATAACTTCAGCAGTGGGTGAAACATGAGAATATAACATTTTAAACCTTAATGATAACTGTTTCAGAGGACCAACGTTTAGAAAAGCTTTATATTGCTTTTTTAGATTACTTAAATTAACCCTCTTTTGGCCAATGCTCTTCCCTCTGGCTACTCTGCTTTTTCAACACCTCGGCTGGGTAGGCGTGGGGGGGGGGTGTGGCCCTTCTTTACCGGTCCTCGCTTCCCATTGCTGAAGTAACCACTCCTACCGTTCATCTCCCTGAGTCTCTTTTTCTACGCTTTCATTCTACTCCTCCATTTTATTTCCTTTTACTTTACCTCCCCCCTTCTGTTCCCACTGATCGCTGGGACGCATTTTTATTAACTCTTTCAGAGACTTTCCTTCATTATCCTAATACTATGGTTTTAGGTGATTTTAATATTCACGTAGATGCACCCTCTCGGCTTAGAGATCGCATCTTTTTGAATCTTTTGCAGGATTTGTCGCTTTATCAACATATATCTGGGCCCACCCACTGTTTGGGACATACCCTGGATTTAATTCTCACTTCTTCCAGCTCTCGCTCCATGCTATCTTCACCTGTTTCTCTGAGTGTGCCTGGTCAGACCACTACTGTGTCTCTTTCTCACTTTCTCTGGTAGTTTCTGATATCGATGGGCCTTCAGTTCCTCCGCCCTCGACCCGTCTGCGACGTCGTATCACCCCATCTATTCTGGCTGCTTTTCCTCCAGCCTGTTCCTTATTCCCAGATGATTTCTCTTTATTACCTCCTGATTCTCAAGTGCAACTTTGGAATTCTGTTCTTTCCCACTCCCTGGATACCCTAGCACCACTGCGTTCTTCTAGCAGGTCATCCCTTTCGCCCCATTCTCCCTGGTTCCATCCGGGCTTGCGGTTACAACGTACACAGCTACGTCAAGCTGAACGCCGTTGGCAAAAGCGTCCTCTGCCAGAAACCTTGGCACGATTTAAATCCCTGTATGCGGATTATCGCTCTGCAGTCCAGACTGCCAAACGCTCCTTCTATGTATCACAAACTTCTAATGCTGCTCACTCGTCCAGACAACTTCACTTAATCTTGCGGCAGCTCTCTTCTATCACATCACCCTCTGCTCCCCAGGCCGCTGTTCCAGCCCCTTCCTCGTTAGCTACTTTCTTCTCCGAGAAGGTACAGAACCTCCGTTCTTCTTTCAGTATTCCCCCCCCCCCTTACCCCTATCTCCGCCTTGCTCCCCCCCTCTGACTCCCAACAGATTATCTCTCCCTGAGGAGTCCGCTGCTGACTCAGATATTCCAAATAGAGCCTTATCACATACTTGGTCCACCTTCCACTCCCTTACTACTGCAGAAGTACTCTTGGCTCTTTCCAAGGCTCGGAAAATCACCTGTTCATTAGATCCTATCCCTTCAGCCTGGCTGATAGAACCCTCTTTACAGCTGATACCTCTCATTACTGCTATGTTTAACTCTAGTCTGTCCTCCGACCATTTCCCCTCCCCATGGAAATCGGCCATAGTTCATCCTCTCCTGAAGCAGTCCTCTCTTGATCCCTCTGTGCTTTCCCATTGGCGCCCGGTTTCTAACCTTCCATTCTTAGCAAAGGTGCTGGAACATTTTGTCTTTCTGCAGTTATCCTCTCATGCTGAAGCTACTAATTCTCTTCATCCTCGACAAGCAGGTTTCCGGGCAGGGCATAGTACCGAGACCATCCTCCTGGCCCTGCTAAACGAGCTTCATGTCGCTCATGACCGTGGAAATATCTCACTCTTGGTTTCACTAGATCTGTCAGCAGCCTTTGATCTAATTGACCATCGTACCCTTCTCTCACGCTTGTTTGACATTGGTTTAAGGGGATCAGTATTAGGCTGGTTCCGTTCTTTCCTTACTGCCCGTTCCTTTGTTGTCTGTGCCAATCACCAATCCTCCCCATCTACCCCCCTGTCCTGTGGGGTACCTCAGGGATTGGTCTTATCTCCCCTGCTTTTTAACATTTTTCTCGCCCCCCTCCCCCTCTTAGTCCAACAGTTCCCAGTTTCCATCTATATTTATGCGGATGATATAGTCCTCCTCTTCCATACCTCTCCGGTCAATATTGATATCACCCCACTTAATACTTGTCTCACCCATATTGCAAACTGGCTTTCTTCCAATTTTCTTCATTTGAATCCATCCAAATCCACAGCCATGTGGGTCTCATTGAGTTCCTCTTATCCAAACATCACGCCTCAAATAAATTCTGTTCCCGTTCCACTTACCTCTTCATTCTGATATCTAGGAGTAACCCTGGACTCCTCAATGTCCTTCCATGAACACATATCTAATCTTTCCCATCGTTCGTTCTTTGTATTGCGACAGCTCCGATCAGTCCATTCTATTTTGCCCACTGATTCACTTATCACCCTTGTACTTGCTTTGGTCATGTCAAGACTGGATTATTGCAACGTGGTCTATGCGAATCTCTCAGCCTACCAGCTCCAATGTTTGCAGCTTTTACAGAATACAGCTGCCCGACTTGTTACCTTTGCCCGTAGATCCGATCATGTCACCCCTCTCCTGTATCGCCTTCACTGGCTTCCTCTGCGTTTCAGGTTCAGATATAAGTTCCTCATATTAACACATAGAGTCATTTACTCCTCCAACCCTCATTATTTAGCAAACTTGATCTCTCTCCATACTCCCTACCGACAGCTTCGCACCTTGCATGCTAATCGTCTATCTCTTCCTTCCCCTGCACAAGCTCATCTAGAACAGACACGTCACGCTGCTTTCTTTTTTCTGGGACCCTCACTTTGGAATTCACTACCATCCTTCCTCCGGTTAGAACCCTCCTATCAGAATTTCAAAACACTACTGAAAACCCACTTATTCCAACAGGCATTTGACCTCCCTCCTGGACATCCTGTATAGTCTTTCGTTTGTTTGTCTTCTGTTGACTTACTGATTTGTTTGATTATTGTCTTTGATTTACTGTTTCTCTTTGGTGGCCCCTTCGGCCCTTCTTTTTCTTTATTTTAATGGAGTTCCTTTCTTCTTTGACGCTAGCATCTATATTTTATTGTAAACCGCCCTCATGTTTCGACAAGGGCGGTATATAAAGTGTTAAATAAAGATAAAGATAAAGATTTAAGGATATCATGAGGTCTTTTTTCCTGTCATGATATAAATCTGTTGGCTATTATCTGATAATGTGCCCAGAAAAAGAGGTCAGGAGTCTCCCCAGACAGTCTTATTATGCAGTAAAAAAACGTAGGCAGGTATAAATGCAGAAGTGCAAAGCTACATGCCTGCCAAGCTGTGTGGGAGTCCTCCAGCCACACTGCTGCCAGTAGAGAGAGGTGCTGCAATATCCTGTTTTTAGTTGTGAGGAGCAGGTACTCTGTGTACTTTAAGGCATGATCTAATTTTATAAGCAATCTTTTACATGTATAAATCAACCTTTTACACTCGGTAAACGTTTAGAAAATTACCTGCAAACTGCACTTAGAAAAGTACCCATAGAATGGGCAGATGAGATGCCGAAAGAAAAAGAAGTCAACTGCAATTCTTTACAAAGGTCCAAAATCTTACTAAAAAAAATGTGCAAAGTCCTCAGAAGGCAAACCAAAGGATTCTACAGATGACAGCCTAACCCGAGAAAGGCTTGCTAGATTGTCACAAGCATTCAAACTGAAAAGAATACAGAACTTAGTTTACTGCGGGAGTCACCAACCTGTGGTAAGTCAGTACCATAGGGTAGTGACTCCCGCAGTAAAGGAATAACACCGTTACATAATCACTGCTTTGAGTTAAGAACATAAGATATGCCATACTGGGTCAGACCAAGGTCCATCAAGCCCAGCATCCTGTTTCCAACAGTGGCCAGTGGTTTTTCCCTGAATAACGCAGCTTGTGATAATTCACCGCAAGCCATGTTATTCATTAGAATACTGAGGTGTTTTGCATGCATTTGCATGATTTGCATCTCATTAGTATTCAACACATGTTGTGTATTGTGTATGACACGTTATTGCCCTGTAATGTGCATTAAGGGCCAAATAATGTGCGTTATTGCCATAACGCAGTTTAGTAACTGCCCCCTGAGTCTGTAGCAGATAGTATTGCCTGCTTATAATTAGCTTGTCTTTCCCAACACAAGTTTAAATTATCTGTAGTATTGTTTATCCACCATTCCCGTTACTTACGACTTGTTTTTTTAAGAATTTACCATTGTAGAAATGTTCTACTACACCTAAACAAGGCCATCCCTACCAATAAATCCCTGGGTTGTGACATCATTAGTGATATTCTTTAGGCTATTAACTTAAATCATTAGTCTAAAATGAAATTTTAAATTTTACATAGTCTAAAGATACTTTGTCATGAGGTATAGTTACAAATAAGATCTATTAGTAAGGTTGGCATTCTTTGGAATATTTCAGATCTTTAAGTTATTGACTGTTATTTTACTGTTATTTAGTTATTTTACTAAAGTGCGCTGTACAGTCACCGTGGGTTTTGGCACGTATTAAACATGTGCTGAAGCCCACGGTGACCAGCAGTGCAGGGCCAGGACAGTGAGCATGTGCTGATTTCTGTGTTATCAGCGTGTCGGGTTGGTGAAAGGCAGGTTAGTGGCTGAGAGTGAATGTGGTGAGCCCAGTGAAGGTACCGCATAAGTACACATTGCGTGTTACCCATACCTCCTGAAAATAGCATGGCTGCACCGAACCACATCGCAAAAGGTGGGATTCAAGTCACCTGCGGTAATAGTGCACATTGCCGTGGCACATTAGAGTGCTGATCTGTGCAGTAAATACTGGGAACATGCTACCCATGTCCCCGGCAATTAGCACACAGCAGTTGCAACTACCATGTATTATTTTTAGCATTAAACACGGATTAGTTGCTGTACACTAGCACTCTTTAGTAAAAGGGCCTCTAAGAATGAAATGAAATATAGTTGTATACTACATACCAGTACATCTCTTCTTTACAAATTTTCTTTGTCTCTCTCTTCTTAATATACATCCCCCTTTGCCCTTACTTTGAAAAGGCACCGAGGGATCAAGTAAGCATGGAGAAAGGAGAGTTTACTAAAAGAGATGCTCTTTTCTCATTTTCTTAAAGTCACAAATGTCAGCTCTTTTCTATCAGCAGTGGAATACCAAGGATGGGACAGTGGGTGCGGCTGCCCCAGATGCCAGCCGGGAGGAGAGTGCACCCCCGCTGGGTGGCTTGCTGTGCTGCCTCCAGTCCAGGCCCTGTGGCTCTTCTCTCCCGGCTGAAGTCTTGCTCATCACAAGACTTTGGCCGGGGGGAAGAGCCGCCAGGCCTGGATTGGAGGTAGTGTGGCACGCCACCCGGCTTTAAGATAAGTTTGCTGCGCTGCGTCCTAAGTGTGGCCCAGCATGGGGGTGTGCACCAAACCACACCATGCTGCAGTGTGCTCTGGGGGGGACACCTTGCCCGAGTACCGAGGGGGCAGGGAACGCCACTGTCTACCAGCAAATTATTTAATAACCAACCAAATAATAAAGAGGTAGGGTAGGAAGGCAGAGGGAAGAATTGGCCCTGTAATACAGAGTACCTGAGAGCAACTTTGAAAGGGAGCAGTAGGGGCTTATGCATAGATGCAGTAGTACAATCACACAAACACACACACACACACCAAAAATCATAAATTGAGAGACCAGAATCACGAAAAAGGTAATAAAGAAGGATGATAATAGAGGATGTGGCAATCTACTTCCAGTGACACTGCCAAGAAAACCCAGGAGCTTCTGGGTCGCCAGGAGTCAGGGCTGACTCGAAGGCACACATTGCATTGGAGGGGAAGTGGAAGGGTCTGGATTATAAGGGGCTAATGGAGGAGGAATATAGGAAAAATATAGTGGGTGAGAGAGGGAGGCAAATGGAGAGAAGGGCAGTGCAGTAGTGATCATTGCACCACCTTCCCCCTATTTAAACAACAGCCACCACTGGAAAAAAGACCAAGGCCCCGATTTTCACCTTGAGCTACTGAAAAAAGCATGAGCCAAATCCAAATCATATTATGTTATTTGAATGTTCTACTGTTCTGCCTATTAAGATATTTAATTTGAGGTTATAGCCAAGATGGCAGCATGAGTGTGTGCAGCTCCACGCCTTTACCATTGCATGGGAACGAGAAAGGGCAAGACTGGGAAGAACCCCTCTTCGGTCCAGCTGTCATCCACTCAAGGTCCAATGGACCAATATGCAGTGTGCAGAGCTCTACAAGCAGAGGTCTCTGGAGTGCCTCTGGCTGCATCTACACCAAGGTCAGTGGACTATATATCCTTCTCGGATTTGGCAATATCACCCCCCCCCCCCCCCCCGAAGAATGGCATTCTCCTCTTCTCCTGCAAGCAGCAATGCCCCTGGGAAGCACATGCTGGAAGTTGGCAGTGAGACTATGCCCAATCGAGGGGTAAGCTGTTGGTAGGTTTGCTGGTGTGCTGAAGCCCAGAACCAGCTTGGGGCTGCTGCAGTAAACTCAAAGATGTTTCAGGAGTTTGCAGATCCATCTAGCATGATATCTGGAAAGGGCCCCACTCTGTAACCAGGTTTGCCTTTTGAGCTTTCTAATGTCTTCTCATCAGTTTCTCTTCAGAGGCCTAAATAATTTACATTCGAATTGATTTGGGAAGCAATTGCTCAGTTAATTGTGGCTACAACAACACAATCTCAGCAAATTGCTACTAAACTTCAGGAGAATATCTCCCTGTCTCTGGAAAATCAGGCTGCTATTGTGACATTAAAATCTGTGTCTTCTGAGCAAGAAATAAAGACTTTGCAAGAATCTAATGTGGAATTGCTTAAGGAGAATACTTTTACAAAAACTAAAGTTGAAAATTTGGAGAATAGTGTTCGTTCTTGTAATCTCCATGCAATCAATTTTCCTAAGTATGCAGTGGTTTCTGCTCAGGAGATGTTTAGGAAATATCTACTTGAAATATTCTAAGTTCACAAAGAAGATACTCCTCCTATTTCTAAGGTGTATTGTTTACCTACGAGGAAAACGTATGAGCATCGGGGGAAAAAGTATCAGTATCAGGGAAAGCGTGGTTACTCACCTATAACAGGTATTCTCCAGGGACAGCAGGAATCAGTCCTCACATATGAGTGACATCGGCGCTGATGGAGCCCTCGCGGAAGCATCTCCCCAGCTTTCAAAGAAAGCTTTTGGGAGATGCCACCATGCATATGTGGTCCCCTTCCCACCCAAGGGTGCCATCTTGCCTCGGTCTCATGACAGCTAAGACAGCAAAATAAAACATCAAGGAAGCAACTCCACAATGAGGAGGGAGGGTTGTGAGGACTAATTCCTGCTGTCCCAGAGAACAACACCCGTTACAGGCGAGTAACTACGCTTTCTCCGGAAACAAGCAGAAAGTCAGACCTCACATATGGGACTCCCTAGCTACAGGCTACCAAAAACCCATAGAAAATTACAGATGCTCAGAAAGGAAGCCGTGCTCAGCAGCAATTGAGCCCAAGGATACAGACTCCAGAACAATCTGTGTGTCCAGTGAGAAACCAGCACTCCAGCAGCCTGAACACTGGAGGGTAGGAGTTGCCTAAACCCCGAACAGATTACGGAGTACAGCCTGGCTGACGGCGCTGTCCCGATGGGACTCCCTCTCCAGGCAGTAGTGAGCTGTGAAGGTATGGACTGAAGACCAGGTGGCAGCTCGGCAGATGTCTGTCATCGGGATGGAGCACAGGTTTGCCACAAAGGCCACCATTACCTGGCGCTCCAGTGAGAGCCCAGCCTGCTCACAGGTGAGGGCAATGCAGTCCTCCACCCAGGTAGACAGAGTCTGCTTGGTCACTGTAATCTTCTGAATATGTATTCTTTCAGTCTAGTCTCCGCTTGGTCCTGGGTTCATTTCACAGTAAGGTAAGCATCACAAATAAGATAACCAAACAGGTGTGGCTTGGAAACAGGTCTTTATGTAGAAATAGGCTTATTACATAGTGAAGTAAGAGAGAATAGTCTATATGAAAGACTCTGTGTGTGCATGTGTGTGTGAGAGAGAGAGAGGTAAGAACATGTGGGTCAGAGCCTCATGGCAAGGTGTGTCCGATGACAATAGGAAGAGAGAGGGGGAGGGGTGAAGAGAATTGATTATCAGAGCCTCCTGTCCTTCATGTCCGATGAATAGTGGAAGAGAGATAGCAAGAGGAAGTGTTTCTGTCCTTTATAGTGAATTTTCTCTAGCAACTCCCTTTGAGGTCTGCTATTGTTTCTAGCAACTCCCTTTGAGGTCTGCCATTCTTGATTTAGCAAGGAGGGGCTGCAGACCATTCTCAACAGGCTTGGAGACTTACATCAACAGGGGGTCAGAGTTAATCTCATCTTGTAAACTACTCTCATAAACTTTAGAGACTGATATCACCAGAGTAACAAAGCTGCATGAAATCCAAGGTCTGGGGAAAAAGCCATGACTCCTATGTCATGTATGCTGACATCTCCCACACCTTTTTTATTTTATTTATTATTTGTGCCTGAAAATGGTGGAAGCAAACCTGTGGTACCTGTCCCAGCTGCCATTACATGATAGTAGGCAGCATGTCTAATACCTCCTGTATTAAATACCTTGCTATGTCTAGCAGGTCCCCTGTCCTGCACAGTACTGTCTCTAGTGTTCTAGAGATAAACAAGTCCCCTTATGAGTCCAAACTTCGTGTCTTAGGTAGGGCAGCCACTACTGGGGGGGGGGGGGGACCCAATATGCTACCTCTGTGCCCGTCTTAGAGAGAGTGAACAGTGCATAAGGGCTGCAGGAATTTTTGAGGAGGTTAAAGCCAAAAGGTACCAGGATGCTGTGAGTGAGGATAGGAAGCAATACTAGACTGCAGCTGACTCTTTCAGTCTAGTCTCCGCTTGGTCCTGGGTTCATTTGACAGAGACAGTAAGGTAAGCATCACAAATAAGATAACCAAACAGGTGTGGCTTGGAAACAGGTCTTTATGTAGAAATAGGCTTATTACATAGTGAAGTAAGGGAGAATAGTCTATATGAAAACTCTGTGTGTGCATGTGTGTGTGAAAGAGAGAGAGGTAAGAACATGTGGGTCAGAGCCTCATGGCAAGGTGTGTCCGATGACAATAGGAAGAGAGAGAGAGAGAGGGGGGGGGTGAAGAGAATTGAATATCAGAGCCTCCTGTCCTTCATGTCCGATGAATAGTGGAAGAGAGAGAGCAAGAGGAAGTGTTTCTGTCCTTTATAGTGAATTTTCTCTAGCAACTCCCTTTAAGGTCTGCTATTGTTTCTCGCAACTCCCTTTGAGGTCTGCCATTCTTGATTTAGCAGGGAGGGGCTGCAGACCATTCTCAACAGGCTTGGAGACTTACATCAACAGGGGGTCAGAGTTAATCTCATCTTGTAAACTACTCTCATTAACTTTAGAGACTGATATCACCAAAGTAACAAAGCTGCATGAAATCCAAGGTCTGGGGAAAAAGCCATGACTCCTATGTCATGTATGCTGACAGTCACCACCTCCCCCAGCTGACTGGGGTCATAGGAAACAAAAAGCTGTGAAGCTTTGCGGTGGCCCTGGGTACGTTGAAGATAGAAGGACAGGGCCTTCTTACAGTCCAGGGTATGGAGGATAGCCTCTGCCCTGCTGGCATGAGGCTGTGGAAAGAAGGCGAGGAGCACCATCTCCTGATTGAGGTGGAATAGGGACACCATCTTCGGAAGGAATTTGGGGTGACTGCGGAACATGACCGTGTTCTTGTAGAACCTAGTGTAAGGCGGCTCTGCCACCAAGGCTTGGAGCTCACTGACCCTGCGAGCATATGTGAGCACCACCAGGAAAATGACTTTCCATGAGAGATACTTCAGGTGGCAAGTAGTCAGGGACTCAAATGGCGGCCCAGTGAGCCGCAAAAACACCATATTGAGGTCCCACTCTACCAATGGTGGGCAGATGGGGGCTTGGACAACGGAAGACCCCGCAGGAAGTGGGGTAAGAGAGGCTGCACAGAGAGGGGCTTGCCCTCAGTGGTGTGGTGGTGCCCCACAAGAGCACCCAAGTGCACCTTGACGGAACTGGATTTGAGCCCGGCTTGTGACAGATGAAGCAAGTATTGCAGCACCAGCTGCACCGAGCAGGAGAATGGGTTCACCCATCTCTCTGCACACTACACTGAAAACCTGTGCCATTTGCAGGCATAGATCCGTCTGGTGGAGAACTTATGGGAGGCCAAGAGGACCTCCTCCACCTCCCCCGAGAGGTTGACAGGGGCCCCAGGTTGGGGTGCAGAAGAGATCCCTCCTCCTGAGACAGTAACCCCAGGGAACTACCTAGAGGGACTGGGACTTCAGCAGACAAGTGGAGAAGCAGCAGAAACCATGGTTGCATACCCCAACATGGGGCCTCCAGGATCAGTGACACCCTGTTGTTAAGAGCCTTGAAAAAGGTCTTGGGAATCAACGGCATGGACGGGAAGGCGTACAGAAGGCCCTTCGATCGCGGGATGAGGAATGCATCCTCAGCCAGCTGGGATGGGTAGGGCTGCCCAGAGCAAAAGTGGGGCAGCTGAGAGTTGTCCGGCCTGGCAAAGAGATCCACTAGTGGGGTTCCCAAGAGCCGGAAGAGCCGATTGGCCACTCTGGGATCCAGCCGCCACTCGTGCGACTGAAGGACCTTGCTCAGTCTATCTGCCAGGGCATTGTCCTGGCCTGGCAGGTACACCACCCATAGGAGCATCCTTTGGCAGATTGCATAGGAGCATCGAGACACTGCTTTGCGGCAGAGGGTGCAGGGCCCCATACCCCCTTGTTTGTTGACGTAGAACATTGCGACCTGATTGTCCGTTTGGACCATCACTGACTGATGCTGTAGGTGGTGGTGGAAGGCCCCGGAGAGCCAGTAAAATGGCCCGGAGCTCCAGAAGATTAATCTGCTGTTGGCTTTCCACCTTGGACCAACTGCCCTGAGTGCAAAGTTCCTCGCAATGCACTCCCCAGCCCAGCAAGGAGGCGTCCATAGTGAGGACCCTCTGGGGAGTTGGGGTCTGAAAGGGCATCTCCGCTTGAAGGTGCTGTGTGGTCTGCCACCAGCCAAGGGATTCTGCCAGCTGGCGGGTCACTGACACTCTGTCTCGCAGCTGGCCCATGGCCTGGGTCCACTAGGAGCAGAGGCACCACTGAGCTGTGGATGCCTGGTACTGCAGGTAGTTTCTGTAAGCAGTTCCCTTCCTCGAGTAAGCAGGCTTTTTACTCAGGCCCTTCTTTTGGGGAAGGGTAGCGGTCTTCTTGGAGAGCCTGGTCCTCGACATGAACTCGGTCTCCAACTCTGCAGTCTGATCGGTCATGAGTTTGCCAAAGAGATTCTCTCCCTAGCAGGGGACATCGACCAATTTGTCCTGAACACATTGCTCCAGGTCGGATGACTGTAACCAGGGGTGTCAGGCACTGATGCCCGCTTCAGCTACACTAGCTGTCGACTTGAAACCATCATGAGCTGCTTGAGTCATAAACTTGGAGCACTCACGGACAGCTATGGCCAGTTTCTGGAACTGCTGTAGGAGCTCCTCAGAGAGACCATCCGAAAACCCGGTGAGCTCCTTCACCAGATCCATCAAGTACATGCCCATTTACAGCTGGCATGCATGGATCTGGCCGATGAGCATCGAGCCCTGGTAACACTTTCTGCGGAGGGTGTCCAGGGTGCGGGCCTCCCTACCTGGGGGCACCAAGGAGTGTGTCTTCTGGTTCTTGAGCCAATGTTTGGCTGACTCCACCACCATGGAATTATGCAGCAGTTGTGCTTTCTAGAAGCCCGGGGTCCAGTGGACTCAATACATCAAGTAGAGCTGTAGGCTCACAATGGGCACTGACACCAGTGTTTCCCATATGCAGAGGAGCAGCTGTTCCAGGATGCTTCTTTCGGCGGGGCCTCGTATGGGAGGATTTCGAGCTCCTCCATGCAAGGGTCCTCCTCCGACTCAATGGCAAATGCCACCACCTTCGACATGTCCTGAATGAAGTCGAGGAATGCCATGTCCTCGGGCAGCGACCGGCATTGAGTCTTGGAGGGGGATGGGTCTGAGGGCACGTGTCTGGGGCTTCCTTGTCCTCGGTCTCCCAATCCAAATAATCGGTGGAGGAGTCAAGGGAGGGTCGGGCTGGGCGATCTAGCCCCTAGCCTGATGGTCCAGGTCCCTCAGAGGCTCTGTGGCTGAGGCCTTGGGCACTCGCCGGGGAAGACCTCTGTCCCAAGGAACAGGACCTAGATCGAGACCACTGTCAAGGATTGACTCAAGGCTGCAGGCTCTTGAGGATCAGCTTGATGTCCGGGGATGTCCTCGAGAGCGAGGGCCTGGTAGTCTGGGCAGATGGCCCAGCAGAGCCAGGCATCAGGGCCTGCTGCTGGGCCATGAAGACAGACAAACTGTACTCCACGGCTGCCATTCTGGCCTTCTGTACAGAAGGTTCCGCAGCCATTGGCACAGGCACTGAGGGACTCGGGCCCAGCGCCGGTTCCGCTGAAAAGGAGTCCTCGACCAGGATTGCCTTGGGGGTCTGATGCCGATCACCAGAGGCCAATGATTCCTTTCGGGTGAACTTTGTAGGCTGCTCCCAATCCAAGCACTCAGATGAGCGGAGTGGACTGTACGATCTGGCTTGGGACTTACCCACCTCTCGGATTTGTCCACAGACACGGCCCTCGAGGGTTTCTTTTTCTTCCTGTGTTCCTAATTCGGTAAGCTCCGCTCGGAGGACCCGTGGCCTTGGTCGGAGCCTGCGAAGTCATCACGCGAGTCCAAGGCCTCAGTGGTATCACTGGAGACTCCAGGAAAATTCTGTCATGCTGCTGCTGACGGCTCTTGATGGCTTTGGATGACATTTTCTTACAAAGGCCACAGTCCGAAGGGTCGTGGTCTGGCCCAAGGCAATGGAAGCAGCAATCATGAGTATCGGTGAGGGACATTGTCCTCAAGCACCAATAAACACTTTTTGGGGAAACTGCTAGGTACTGTGGCAAGGTCATCTATCCTGAGTATGGGGGAGGTGAGAAACGTAAAGAATTCACCCTAGTAAAGGGTCCCCTTTTAGGAGTGCAGGGTGAGAAAGCCACAGCCACACCTAAAAACCAGAAAAACCCCAGCTGGAACAGGTTTCATGCAGTGTCTAATAGAGTAAGAGAGAGAGATTACGGGTACAAGGTCCAAAACCCTTACTTCAACAAGTTCCCTGATTACTCAAATACCAGAAGGCAGGGGGATTGCCAACACCTGGGAAGGAAGAAGGTGGGGCTAGAACCCTGGAGGTATAAGCCTATGCTAGAGTATACAGACAGGAAGAAAGGAGGAGAGGGAGGAGAAGGCAGAGACCGAGAAGAGGAGGTGGTAGAGAAGGTGCTGACTCATGCAGAAGAGCCGAGCTACCAGGAGCTGAGAGGGCTGAATTCCCTGCAACAGGTTGGCAGCAGAGGTTGGAGCCAGAAAGTGGAGAAGCTCTCAGAGCACCAGAGAGGTTGTCAGCTGAGCAGTCTGACCGGGTGGGTGAGTCAGAACCCATGCAGCTGTGAGAGAGCCAGTGGCAGAGTTGGGGGAAGAAGACATCCTTATGGATTGCTCTCTGTGCCAAGCTTTAGACATGGAGTCTTGAGGAAGAGCCAGCCCTGAAAGAATTATCCTCCTTGAAAAGGTAACCATTAGAAACAGGCAGTGTGGTGGTAAATTCCCATATGTTTTTAAAAGGGAAGTTTACTGAAATTTAAGGATAAGCAGGAAACTGTGATTCATGCTTGTTATCCACCTGTGGTTTGAACTGTGAAACGGCAAGAAGCCAATTTACCTGCTAGAAGAGTTTTTCTTTGCTCCTCTGTTATGTGACAAGCCTGTTGAGAGTTTTTGATGGCAGCCTGAATGTTTGCTTCTTGTTTTGAGTTCTGTTGTACCTGAAATGCAGCCTAGAAGGAATTGAGGCTGATAGAAGCCAAACTGCCACAGAAGATTAAGCTGGTTTGGACTTGATGCTGTAATTAGCAAGGACTAAAAGGAAGGTGGCAGCCTTGCTATCAAAGGCTGTGCTTCTGAAAGTAAGAAGACTTTAAACAGCCATTTTTGGGTTCTTTTGTTTATTTTGCCAACCATCTGCTGTACCTTGAGCAAATCCTACAGAAATAATCCTGTATCTGGTACTTTAAATCTTTTTGTGCGAAATAAATTTTCTGTTATATGCCTTACCTCGGTGGCCTTAACTACAACCTTTTACCTGAAGCACAAACACATCTTAGCAGTACTACATTTCCCAGAATACACCACAAGGAGATAGGCTGCTAAGGCTGATAGGGGAAGGTTCCTCCAATCACCACACCCCTCTAAAACTAGAGGCGAGTGGGCTCGGGCGTTTGACAGTACTTATGACCTAGATTGGCCACTGTTGGAAACAGGATACTGGGCTTGATGGACCTTGGTCTGACCCAGTATGGCATATCTTATATTCTTATGTTCTTAAGCTGCTGGCAGAGGCCATGGGGGGAAAAAGGGCCCCAGCTAGGTCGAAGACCCGAGGCTCTGCCAGTGGAAAAAGGCACGAAACCACACCCAGGAAAAAGGGACGAATCCGAAACACAATGACAAGGCAAGCAAACTCGGGGGCAGGAAGAGTACCAGTGCAAGACCGGAGAAAGAGAAATAAAAGCTCAAAAAACGAATACTTTTTCCAGGGACAGATGTCTGGAGGGCTCCGCGGAATGAATACTGAGGCAAGATGGTACTCTTGGGCGGGAAGGGGACCATGGTGGCATTTCCCAAAGGCTTTCTTTGAAAGCTGGGGAGATGCTTCTGTGAGGGCTCCATCGGTGCTGACGTCACCAAATGTGAGGACTAACTTCCTGCTTGTTCACGGAAAATGTATGTTCTTAATGTTACAAATATATTGGAAACTTCTAGAAATCAGACTTTGGTTTTGGCTACTTTGCCGATAACTTGCGCCCTTAAGACATGTAAAGCCTGATTCTGGAAGGGGCACCTCCAGGCCATCCAGATGGCCCCGTGCAGGACGGGCCTATTTGGACCCAATTCTGAAACGCGGGAGCAAAATGTTCCTGTGGCTGTCAGAATCGTGCTAGAGAGCGGCACGGCATGCCCCTTCCGCAGCCACATGGATGTTCTCCCTGCAGCATTATCTGCCTGCAGCCCCGAACCCTTGAGTCCCCACTGCCCGATCCCGATAGGGCCCCTGGAGCCTGGATCTGGCACCGGGGACTCACCCTCTGTGTCCCATTGCTCCTGGTGGGGGGGTGCAAGAGATGGTATAAACAGGGCATCCCCCCTGGCGATCCCTGAATGTACAGGGCCATCCTGGGATCAGCCCTGTATGTCCAGGGGTAGGCCCCGCCTATGCTCTGCCCACTCTCCGTCCCCATCACGCCTCCGTCCAATGCAGTATGCACAGTAGCTCTTGCATACAGCGGGGGACAGAGGTGAAATACCAGCAAGGTGGACAGCAGGATAGGACGTCCCAGTGGGACTTGCTGCCCCACTATCTGCTTTATGCAATCGGGCCCATAGGGCCCGATATTCTAAAGGCATTTACATGGTTTACTGACCTGTAAACCATGTAAATGCCGCTGAATGGGATATTCTATGGCACTAACACAGTTAGTGCTGCTGAATATCCACAGCTAATGCCGCTATATGCCCTGATGTTAACCACTTATCATCAGGGCATGTTGTGGGCATTCCAGGGCATGTCATGGGTGGCAGCAGCCGCTAAACGGGTAGTGGCGATATTGCACCGCTACCCAGTTAGCAACCTGCGGGTAAAACTAGGCGAGGCAAAAGCTGGCCTAGTTTTATCCATGGGAGCTAACCAAGTAGTGGTGCAATATCGCGCTACCCGGTTAGCTTTTGCGACATTGAAGGGTATGCAGTGACCCTGGATATTCAATGCCGTAGTCGCATATGACCCCGACATTGAATATTTGGGATTAGAGGTTGGCGGCAATGGCTATGTGCCATAGTGGCACATAGCCATCCCAATTCAATATCAGACCCTTAGAGATTAGATTCTGCATATGTACTTTAAAAAAAGAAAGGTTTCCTTTCTAGAGTTTTCTAATAGGATTTTTCTGGACCTCACGAGGGAAATGCAGCAAAGAAGATGTGAATTTTTGTTACTTAAGCCTGATGTTCTGCAGCTTGGAGCTCTATTTTATTTAAAATTCCCTTGTAAATGTTTGATAAAATATAAGACTGTTAGCTATATTTTTTCAGCCTAGGGATTTGCTCATAAATGCCAGCTGGAGAAATTGAGAGAGTGGGCATCCAAATAGCAGATAAAATTTAAAGTGGTCAAGTGCAAAGTTATACACTTAGGGAAGAACAACCCAAACTACAGTTACACAATGCAAGGTTCCACATTAGGAGTGACTATGCAGGAAAGGATCTAGATGTCATCATGATAATCCATTGAAACCCTGCTCCGTGTGCAGCGGCAGCCAAGAAAGCAAACAAAATGCTAGGAATTCTAAGGAAAAAATGGAGAATTAAACCAAGAATATTATAATGCCTCTGTATCGCTCCATGGTGACACCGCACCTTGAATATTGCTGCAGATCTGGTCGCCATATCTAAAAAAGGAGATAGCGGAATTAGAAAAGATACAGAGAAGAGTGGCCAAAACAATAAAAGGACTGGAAAGATACCCCTATGAGAAAAGGCTCTTAAGTTTGGCAAAGGGATAGCTGAAGTGAGATATGACAGAGGTCCATAAAATAATGAGTGGAATGGGTAGATGCAGATCGGTTGTTTACTCCTTCAAAAAGTAGAAAGACTAGGGGGACATGCAATGAATCTACCATGTAGCTCATTTAAGACTAATATTTCACTCAATGCGTTATGAAATTCTGGTATTCATTGCCAGAGGAAGTAGTAAAAGCTGTTAGTGCAACTGAGTTTAAAAGAGATTTGGACAAGTTCCTGGAGGAAAAGTTAATAAATCATCATTAAAGTGGAGTGGGGAAATCCACTGCTTACCTCTGTGATAAGCAGCATGGAATCTGTGTACCTTTTGGGAACCTGACAGGTATTTGTAACCAAGATTGGCCTGGCCGCTGCTGGAAACAGGATATTGGGCTTGATAGGCATTTGATCTGACTTAGTATGGCATATCCTATGTTCTTATGTTCTTCGGGATCTATGATTATTTCTCCTGTTTTTAACATGCTGAGCTTTTTGATAATATGATATGCTTGTGTTTACACTCTTGTCTGATATTTCCTCATTTGGGATGTAACGTTCCTTTTCCTTTTCCTTCAGTGCCCTCCCTATATAGTGGGCTTGTAAGATTGTGCAAAATATTTAATTTTTCCTTCTTTGTGAAGAGGTTTTCTCTTATTTTTCCTTTTGATGTTCATGCTCAGTCTTTTTTCTGTATAAGATGTTTTCTTGGTTTGTATTGTCTTGACATTCTCAGTATCATACCTATGTGATAAGAATTTTCTACTGTGCTGCCTAGTATGATGTATCATTTGTATTCTGATCCTGCATCTTATTTCTCTGATATGAATGTTCTACTGTGCTATTTAAATGGGTACATTATGAACAATGTATCATATTACTGCTACTTCCAGGATTTAATTTGCCTATCTCCAAGTTTATTTCACTGTCCTAATTGTGTATTAAGTTGTCATTTGGTCATTTTGTTACTACGAGTATTATGCTGTTACCCCGGTGAAAGTTGTTTATGTGGTGAACCGGATCAGAAATTAGTTGAGAGAATACAGAGAGTCATGGAAAATTGAATTCGCTCAGAATAAAGGAAAGTGAACAGTGGAGTGCCTCAGGGAACAGTCCTAAATCCAGTACTATTCGATGTCTTTGAGTGATATTGCCAAAGGGTTTAAAGGAAAAATGTGCCTTTTTGTGGATGACATGAAGATTGGCAACAGAGTGGATGCCTCAGAAGGCTTTAATAGAAGAGGCTGACTTGGATTTAGTGGCGGTTACGGAGACATGCTTCACGGAAAACCACGACTAGGATGTAATTATACCAGGCTATACTTTATTCAGGAAGGACGGGGAAGGAAGAAGGGGAGGTGGAGTGGCACTATATGTCACAAATAATATTGCAGCTATTGAATTGCAGGGCTTAAAAGGAAGAAAGGAGGCACTGTGGGTTAAACTAGAAAGAGGGAAAGGGAAATCCATTTACATTGGAGTTATATACAGATCCCCCTCACAAGGCATAGCAGTGGATGAAGATTTAATAGAAGACATACACAGTATTGCCATGGAAGGAGAAGTGTTACTGATAGGTAATTTCAATACGCCAGAGGTGGATTGGTACATCCCTGCTGCAGTGTCATCTAGAAGTAAGGAGATCCCGGATTCTCTACAGGAAGAACTATTCAGGCAACTGATAACAGAACCCACATGTGATGGGGCTATACTGGATTTAGTGCTTACCAATGGGGAAAGTGTTTTTGATGTTACAGTGGGAGATCATCTCACATCCAGTGATCACTAGGTAGCATGGTTCAGTATTAGGACTAGGGCTGATAAAATCCAATCAAAAGTGAGGGGTTTAGATTTTAGGAAAGCTAACTTTGCCAAGATGGGACAATACCTCAAAGAGTCATTAGTGGGATGGGAACAGCTGGTAGATGGGCAAAACTGAAAGGGGATATTTTAAGGGCAACAAACCTTTATGTTAGAAAGGTAAATAAATGTAAAAGGAAAAGGAGGCCACTATGGTTCTCAAAAGAAGTAGCTAAAAAGGTGAAGAAAAAGAAGGAGGCCTTCATGAAACACAAGAGATCACAGAGAGAGAGGAAGACAGGCATCTGTATTTGGAAAAACTTAAAGCTAGCAAAGAAGTCAGGAAAGCAAAAGTACAAAAATAAGAAGAAATAGCCAATGCAATAAAATGAGGGGACAATACATTTTTCAGATATGTTAGTAAGATGAGGAAGGACAAAAGTGGTATTGTCAGACTCAAGGGTGCAGGGGAGGAATATGCAGAAACTGATGAGGAGAAAGCAGAATTGCTTAACAGATATTTCTGTTCTGTATTCACAGATGAAGGGCCAGGAGCAAGACCTCAGAAACACCTACAAATAGGAACAGAAGCGACAGGGATCTCGAACGATTTTCAGAAGACTGTGTTCATGAGGAACTAGCTAAACTAAAAGTAGACAAAACCATGGGTCCAGATGAGATACATTCAAGAATACTGAGGGAACTTGGGGACACTCTAGCGGCTCCACTGTCTGACTTTTTCAATGCCTCTTTGGAGTCGAGAGAGGTGCCAAAGAACTGGAGAAAGGCACATGTGGTCCTTTTACACAAAAGCGGACATAATGATGACATTGAGAACTACAGGCCAGTTAGTCTAAACTCTGTGGTTAGTAAATTATTGGAAAGGGTACTAAAAGAGAGAATCATGAGGTTTCTGGAGTCCAATGGATTGCAGGATGCAAGACAGCATGGACTCACCCAGAGGCAGGTCTTATCAGACAAATCTGATTGATTTCTTTGACTGGGTGACCAGGGAGTTGGACCAAGGGAGAGCCCTTGAGGTGATGCATTTCAATAAAGCTATTGACACCGTTCCGCACAGATGACTTATAAACAAACTGAGCACCCTAGGGATGGACCCTAAAGTCACTAATTGGGTTAGAAATTGATTGAGTGGGAGGCGACAAAGGGTACAGGTAAATGGAGCTCACTCTGAAGAGAAGGAGGCTACCAGTGGTAAGCCGCAAGGATCTGTTCTTGGTCTTTTTTTTTTTTTAGCAGGGCTTATATACCATTTTACACCAGGTCAAAGCAGTTTACATTGAACCAAATTCAAATTACCGCTCCGATTCTTTTTAACATCTTTGTTAGTGATATTGTAGAAGGGCTGTCAGGAAGGTTTGTTTATTTGCGGATGATACCAAAATCTGCAATAGAATAGACACCCAGGAAAGAGTAGATAACATGAGGAGGGATCTAGCTAAGCTTGAAGAATGGTCTAGAATTTAGCAGCTGAAATTTACTGTTAAAAAATGCATGGTCATGCATTTAGACTGCAACAATCCAAGGGAGTGGTACAGTATAGAGGGTGATGTACTTCTGTCCACAAAAGAAGAGCTTGGCCTGGACATAATTGTGTCTGACAATCTTAAAGTAGCTAAACAGGTAGAAAAAAACAATGGCGAAAGCTAGAAGGATGCTTGGGTGTATAGGGAGAGGAATGGCCAGCAGAAAAAAGGAGATGATAATGCCTCTGTATAAGTCTTTAGTGCGACCTCATTTGGAATATTGTGTGCAATTTTGGAGACCGCACCTTCAAAAGGATATAAGCAGGTTGGAGTCGGTGCAGAGGGTGGCTACTAAAATAGTTAGTGGTCTTTGTTATGTCGCATATGAGGACAGACTTAAAGATCTTAATATGTATACTTTAGAGGAAAGGTGGGATAGGGGTGATATGAAAGAGACATTTAAATACCTCCATGGCATAAATGCACAGGAGGGTCTCTTTCAACTGAAGGAAATCTCTGCTACGAGGGAACATAGGATGAGAGTGAAAGGGGATAGACTCAGGAGTAATATGCAAAAATATTTCTTTACAGAAAGAGTGGTAGATGCATGGAATAGTCTCCCAGTGGAGGTGATAGAGACGAGGACAGTATCTGAATTTTAAAAAAGCATGGGACAAACACAGAGGATCTCTAAAGGTAAAAAGGGGACTATTGTAGTTGATATGGAAGGGCAGACTAGATAGGCCATGTGGTCTTTTTCTGCCGTCATGTTCCTGTGTTTGTATGTTTCTAAGACAAGATCTACAAAAAAGAATGGTCTAATGCTTGGAAGTTAGTATTTAATGAGGAGAAGTACAGAGTGATGCACTTGGAATGCAGAAATCCAAAGCAACCATATGCAGTAAGAGATGAGAGGCTGATGTGCACGGACCAGGAGAGGGACCTTGAGGTGATAGTGTCTGAGGATCTTAAGGTAGAAAAATAATGTAGCAAGACAGTGACCTAAGCCAGAAATATGCTAGGATGCATACAGTGAGGCATAACAAGCAGAAGGAAGGTGGTATTAATGCCTCTGTACAAGTCATTGATGAGGCTTCATTTGAAGTACTGTGTTCAGTTTTGGAAACCGTATCTCACAAAGGATATAAAAACCCTTGCAATTATTCAAAGGAAGGTGACCAAAATGATATGAGGCATGCGTCAGAAAACTTATGAAAATAGATTTGAAGACCTAACTAAGTATACCCTGGAAGAGAGGAGAGATAGGGATGATATGAACTGATGCTTAAATACATAAAGGATATTAATGTACAAACAAAACTTTGTCAAATATAGGAAATCTGTAGAACTAAAGGACGTGAAAAGAAGCTGAAAGGAGGTAAACTCAAAAGTAACATCAGGAAATACTTTTTCATGGAAAGGATGGTGGATGCCTGGAATGCCCTTCAAATGGAGCTGGTGGGGCAAAAACAGTGATGGGATTCAAGAACGCATTGGTTAGACACAAAGGATCCCTTTATAACAAGAGGATAGCATCAAAGCAAATTTAAATAACACTTACACTTCACAAAATAGATGGGGGTAACCTGCACGGAGTGGTGGGAACAGCCCTAAATAAATGCATAGAGGAGAATAACCTGCATGAACAGCACATACAACCTTAAATAAGGGGGTAACCAGCATGGAGTAGCAAGAACAATCCTTCAAAGGCACAGAGGGGGTAACCTACACAGAGTAGCGGGTACAATTCTAGCCACCTCACCAGGCAGGCTAGAAGATCCATGCTGGTCTTTACTGCCTTGGGTAAATCTCTTCATAAAGGTTGCTAATAAATCTTAATAAATAAATAAATATATTCATTGGCACTCTACTTTTAAATGGCGCCGCCACATTAATTTATGTTAGGCCTTTTTGAGTATGTGTATTAGCTACATGCATATACATGAAGGCAAACTTTGGATAATATGTGGAGATTGGAATTGAACATTGAGGTCGGGATGTACACAGTTTCAGCGGTATTTTAGAAAAGGCTCTGAAACATGTGGAGCCTTTTCTAAAATAGTATAGGGGTTAAGGTTGCCAACTGGCTCCAGATGTGCCCTACAGACTTGATCGAGTCCTGGGTTTACCCCATTGCATGCAATGACTTGTAGTTTTCCTTTTCTTATGGAATGCAATGGAGAAATCAGAACTACATATCCCTGCATGCAATGAGGTAAACCCAGGACTGGATCAAACCTATGGCACATCTGGAGCCAGTTGGCAACTCCAATAGAGGTGTATGTGTATTTGCTGATACTTGGAGCTGGAGAAGACATTTTACAAATCTGTAAATGGAAAAAATTAATGGAGAAAATGAGGCAATTTACATGTGTATGTGGACATTTGGCTAATCCATATGAGAAGATGTCACTATCTTTATTTAATTTCAAATTGGAGGGTGAAATAAACAGGGGGATTAAGGAGGGTAGCCCCCTTAATCCCTCCTGTAAATGGCTGGCTGAAACAAGCACTTTCTCAAAAACCTAATTGTGCCAGTGAGCAGCTGTAAATCCCAATGCGGACAATTTTGGTCTTACAGATGCATTCCCTATAGAAATAAGGAATACATGTGTAGATTTTTGATCAACCCAGACCATGCCCTAACCACATTGACCCACCCCCTTGCAAGATCTACATATTATAGACATCCATGTGTAAATTTCGCCCTTTATAAAATCTCCATTTCCATGTGTAAATGTCGGATTTTCCACATGGATATTGTGAATCTAAAATAAACCTCATAGTCTGTTTCAATTTTGTTTGATTCATAAATATATGCTCTTAAAGATTTTCCATTTTGAGGTGCTCTCTGGATCCCACTCTGCTCTTTCTTTTCAAGGGAGAGGCCAACTGAGAGAAGGAAGACATTTTTGCAAACTGCTGCACATATTTGATTTTTCATTTGATGTTCACTTGTATTTTATTTTCTTTTAAAGTATTTTTGGAGGAGATAGGGTAGTTGTATGCACTGTAATGGGTTTTATACATTAATATACCATGTATCACATAATTATGTTGTCAATTATATAATTGTATTTTTATTTGATTACAATCCCGTAATGCAGCTTTCAGCTGTGTAGCCCCTTCTTTATGGAATACTGTCCATGACCTTAGGAATGAATCCTCCTCTAGAAAATATAAGAAAGGATTGAAAACCTGGCTATTCAATAAGACGTTTTCAGATTCTATACAGTTCTAATTGGTGTTGGAGTCTCTATACATGTCAGACTAATTTTCTATTTTTTCCTCCCTTCTTGATGTTCCTCACATATCTTCTGGATTGAAATTGTTGTGCTACTCCAACGTATGTTGCATTTTAATGTAATGTGTACTTTATCATATGGTAAATGCTATTGCAAAGACCAGATTGCAAACTTTGAACTAGATTAATTAGTGTGTTCTATCATGTTAGCATGCACTGAGGTTGTTAACACACATTGGGGGTTATGTTAGAAGACTTATTCACAATTTCCATGTGGAAATAGCATGTGTATGGCCAAAAATGTCCACACTGAGATTTACAACAGCTCCCTAGCACATACTAGTTTTGCAAAAGTGCTCATTTCAACCAGCCCTATACAGGATGGATCAAGGGAGTTATCCACTTTAATCCTCATTTGTTTATTTCTCCCTCTAACTCAGAAGCGTGAGAAGTTATTTAATGTCTCTTCACAACGAAAACCTATTTATTAAGGAAATTTTTGTTGTAATTAGAAAGGTAAACTGTTGGGAAAATGAAATTGTTTGTTACAGTTTTAAATTTTAGGGACTACCATAAATATAAATTGTAGAAGATATTGAAGGTATGTGATTTGATATCAGCAATATGGATTGTAAATTGTGAAATCTTTTGACTAATATAAAGTAGTTTATAATTTTTATTTAAACTATAATTTTAGTTATTGTATATGAAATTTGGAAATTTACTATGAATGTAATCCACTTTGAACTTAATGGTATAAGGGGAATAAAAATGAATGAATTATTATCATAGTATTCCTCCAGCTGTACATGTCAGCAAATACACATGCACTCCGCCTGCCCTTATAATATTTTACAAAAGGTTCTACATTTAGCAGAGCCTTTTCTAAAGTATCAGCAGAATTATGTACATCCTAACCTCAACATGTCAATTCTGATCTCCAAGTACTATTTAAAATTTGTCTTATTAGTAAGTAGGTCCCAATGCATAAAATGGGACCTGCAGTAATTAACATGGGTTAATAAATCTTAGCATGTATTAACACAGTCAATCTAGCCCTTTGTGCTGAAAATTAACCATTTAAATTAACACCCCCAGTCTTTTGAAAACTATGGTGGGAACTTGAATATTCACAGACTGGATCAGACCACAGTTTTACACCACCAGATCACCTGCAGCAAAGTTGTTGTTGTTGTTAAGTGCCATCGAGTCGGTGTCAACTCATGGCGACCCTCTGGATAGTTGTCCTAAACTGTGTTCAGTCTTCATCAGGCATCTCATTGTTGACAGAGTGGCACCCATAGCTGCTGTTATTGTGTCGATCCATCTCATTGCTGGCCTTCCTCTTTTGTGTGACCTTCTACCTTGCCAAGCATGATGCTTTCTCTAATGATCTCTCTCTTCGCATGATGTGTCCAAAGTATGAAAGCCAAAATCTTGTCATCTGAGCTTCTAAAGAAAGCTTAGGTTTGATCTCCTCTAGTACTGACTGGTTTGTTCTTTGGGCAGTTCACGGTATACACAGTATTCGTCGTCAGCACCATAATTCAAAGGCATCAATTTTCTTCCTATCTATCTTTTTCACTGTCCAACATTTGCATCTATCTGACATTACTGAAAATACCATGGCTTGAACGAGTCAAATCTTTGTATGGTGAGAGATATCTCTGCTCTTGAGAATCTTGTCTAGGTCCTTTATAGCCATTCTGCCAAGAGCAATGTGTCATCTGATATCTTGACTGCTTGTTGTTTCTTTGATTGATCCAAGTAGGTTAAAGTTGTCTACTATTTCAATTTCTTCTCTATCAACGATGAACTTATTGATTTTGCCAGTTGTCAGGATCTTTGTCTTCTTTACATTAAGGTGCAGGCCCATTTTAAGACTATGTTCCTTGATCTTGAGAAGCAAATGTTTCAGAATGTCTTCACTTTCAGCCAATAATTTGATATCAACAGCATAGCGAAGGTTGTTGATGAGTCTCCCACCAATCTTCACACCTCTGTTGTCTTCATATAGTCCTGCTTCTCTGATGATTTGTTCTACATATAAATTAAACAGGTAGGGGAAAAGTATGCAGCCTTGTCGTACACCTTTGCTGATTTTAAACCATTCTGTTTCTCCTTGTTCCATTCGAAATGTTGCTTCTTGATCACTGTAAAGTTTGTGCAAAAGAACGATCAGGTGTTCTGATATACCCATACTTCTTAATGTGGCCCAGAGTTTACACAGTCAAAAGCCTTGCTGTAGTCAATAAAACACATATAGATATCCTTTTGGTATTCTTTAGTCTTTTCAAGGATCTATCTCACATCCGTGATGATGTCTCTTGTTCTTCGCCCTTTTCAGAACCCTGCTTGCACTTCAAGCAGTTCTCGTTCCAGGTATGGTTGTAGTCTCTGCTGAATAATCTTCACTAGATTCTTGCTGGCATGTGGGATCAGAGTACATGTGCAATAATTTCCAGTCAATTGGATCATCTTTCTTTAATACTGGTATAAACATAGATCTTTTCCAGTCAGTTGGCCATGATGTTGTCTTCCAAATTTCATGGCAGAGCCTTGTAAGCATGGTAACAGCTGCATCAGATTGCTGTAATACTTCAATGGGAATGCCATCAATGCCTGGTGCTTTGTTCATTGATAAGGCTTTCAATGCTACTTCAATTTCTTTTTTCATCACCAATGGTTCCTCATCATAAGGTACAGGTTGAAACGGTAGGTGGTCCACTTGATCTTTATCATATAATAACTCTGTATATTCTTTCCATCTTTTCTTGATCTTCTCAGCATCATTCAACATGGATCCTTTAGCATCTTTTAGCATTCCAGTTCAAGGCTGGAATTTTTTCTTTAACTCTCATAGCTTTAGGAAAGCTGATCTTTTTCTTCCTCTAATAGTTTCTGCTTCTATTCCATTACATGCATTATTGTGGTACTTCTCCTTGTCTTGTCTTGCTGCACGTTGGAAATCTCTGTTGAGTTCTGCGATTGCCTCTCCTTTTCCTCTGGCTTTAGTTTCTCTGCATTTCTGGGCAATTTTCAGAGTTTCTTCGGTCACCCATTTTGGCCATTTTTGCTTTTTCACCTTTTGTAGAGATCGGTCACCCATTTTGGCCATTTTTGCTTTTTCACCTTTTGTAGAGATTTCTCACTTTGTTCCAACACAACCTTCTTGATGTCATCCCACAACTCTTCTGGAACTCTGTCATTTGTATCTAAAGCAGCAAATCAATTTTGCAGGTGGTCTTTAAATTCTGGTGGTATATTCTCAAGGTCATATTTTGCTACATTCATGAGTGGTTTGCTCTTTTTTAACTTTAGCTTGAGTTTGTATACTAGTAGTTGGTGATCTGTACCACAGTCAGCTCCAGGTTTTGTCTTTGTTGATGTTATAGAGCTTTTCCATAGTAAATGATGGCAGATAAAGACCAGTATGGTCCAGCTAGTCTGTCCAGTAAGAAAGCAAGAGTAGGTGCACCTGCCGCTCTGTGCAGGTCACCCCTCCCCATGTCTTTGTTTAGGGGTGAACCCACCGCTCCGTGTAGGACACCCCTATTTCTTGAGAAATTAGATAGTTAAGTTTATTTTGATTTTATCCTGTTGCTGTAAAGGGATCCACTGTGTCTGTCCCATGCCATTTTGAATTCTGTCACTGTATTTGCTCCCACCACTTCCATTGGGAGGGCATTCCAAGTACCCACCATTCTTTCAGTAAAAAAGTATTTCCTGATATTGCCTTTCAATTTACTCCCTTGGAGCTTCATGTTATGCCCTCTAGTTTTACAGCTTCCCCATCTTTGGAAGAGGTTTGATTGCTCATGAATTCTCTTTTCCATTGTTGATTTCCACAGATGTAGTCAATTTGCTTTTTGTACAATCCATTGGATGAAGTCCATATGTACAGTTGCTACTTGTGTTGCTGGAAAAAGGTGTTTGAGATGAATAGATTGTTGGTCTTGCAGCATTCTATCAGTTTTTCTCCAGCTTCATTTCTGTTGCCAAGTCCATATTTTCCAACCACTTTGCCTTCTTCTTTGTTGCCAATGTTTGCGTTCCAGTCACTCATGACTATCAGGATATCCTGTTTGCCTGTTCTGTCAATTTCAGCCTGTACTTGTTCATAGAACTCATCAATTTCATTCTCTTCTGCAGCTTTTGTTGTGGCATATACTTGAATTATAGCTGTGTTGATAGGCATTCTTCGTAAACAAATAGAAATTAAGCATTCACTGATTACATTGTATTTTATTACAGTTCTTGCAAGTTTCTTCTTAATTATAAACGCAATACCATTTCTTCTTTGTCTTTCACTTCCAGCATAGTAGACTATGTGATCATCAGATGCAAAGTGCCCGATGCCAGTCCATTTCAGTTCGCTGACACCCAACAGATCCAGTTGTACACGTTCCATTTCCTTCTTGACCACATCCAACTTCCCTTGGTTCATGCTTCATACATTCCATGTCTCAATATGTAGGACGTCTTTGTAGCTTCTGACTCTTGTTTCATTTGCAGCTACATCAGCAGTCAGACGTCCCAAGGGGTTTGATCCAACCACATCATAAATGCTGCTTTTACTCTGAGCGTAAGGCACCAAAAATGACAGACAGCACTTCTGCCAGGACTTAGCTGCTTCAATTGCCCACACTGTTCTGTCACAATTCCCCTGACTCCAATATCCATGGTAACATTCTTCAGGTCTGGGGTTGCGTTGCTGAATACTATAACTCATCAGGGATGATTCCGGGACTGGACTGGAGTTACTCAAAGAATGCCAATTAGCAGTAAGGTCTAATTTAACTTTCCTTATCATCCCTCCAGTCCCGTCCCGCACCTCTGGGATGTAACAGAGCAGTTCTATCGAAGGGAGGGGCCCGCAATTCCGATCTGAAGTACTGCTGCCCCGAATCTGGCGTCCGCTGCTGCCTGCACTTCCAGCCGATAATGTTTTGCAAAAGTGTGAAGAGAGGACCACGTGGCTGCCATACAAATCTCGGCCGGTATTACCATACTATATTCCACCCACAGGCCGCAGCCCTGCTGGCATCAGCTTTCCCTTTAACACATAAGCCAACGTGATAACTTCTCTAATCCACCTGTAAATGGAGGCCTTGGCCGCTGCCTCCCCCTTGCGCGGCCCCCCAAAAGAGTACAAACTAATGATTCTCTTCAAATAACACCGCAATACTCTTCTTACATCCAACAGATACAACTGCAGATCTGCAGTCCCCCCCTTCCCCGGCCCATCCGAGAGTGCTGGCAGGGATACCGGCTGATTCATCCTATTTTATCCTTTGAGATAAGCACGTTTACTTTAATTATCATGATAGCAACAGTTTGAAATCTCAGCAACAAATGAGTTAAAAATATTAACTGTGAAGATTGCAACTTTGAATAACACTAAAGGTTACTTAGAACGCTGTATACCTGCTTCATTTAAACAACTTTCAGGAACCGGAGAGGTCATTGATGCAAATAAAGCAACATATTCCCTAAGAAGACAATATCGGGGAAGTTGCTGATAAAGTCTGAGACCCCGGTTTTCCATTATTATTATCATCATTATTTTACTGAATTGGTTTGCAGCTATAGTTGAGGTTCAGTTTACTTAACCTTTAGGTCAATTTGGAGGGATATAAACCTTTTGCTTTGGAGACCCAGATGTACGACAGAGAAGTGACTCTTTTCCGGGTGTTCAGTAATGTTGCTGTCACCGGCCCTGAATAGCCATGCCTCCTCAACCGAGCCCTTTCAAGAGCCATGCCATAAGCAAGAATTGATCCGCCTGCCCCTGGGTCAAGAGGTCCCCCCAGACCGGTAACTGCCAAGACCAGTATGCCTTTAGTCACACCAGGTCGGCATACCATGGGCGCCTCAGCCAATCCGGGGCGATTAGAATGACCATTCCCCGATGAGCCTTGATCCGCTGTATGATGCGACCTATGAGTGCCCATGGCAGAAAAACATATAGGATGCCCTCCGTGGGCCGCCACTGTACGGGGTTATCCAGGCCCTCCAACATCCTTTCTCTTCGACTGCTGAAAAATTGGCTTGCTTTGGCCATTGCAAACGTCGTCATTAGGTCCATGATCGGTGTGCTTCATCTGTTCACTACTTGCAAGAAGACCTCCTGGCAGAGCGTTCATTCCCTGGGATCCACGTGAACCTGGCTCAGGTAGTCCACCATCATGTTGTCAGTTCCTGGCACACGCACTGCCGACAACACTTGGAAATGTCCTTCTGCCCATGTCAGTAGCATCTCAGCCTCTGCCTCCAAGGTCATGCTGCCTCTGCTTCCCTGCCGATTGATGTAGGCTACCATGGTTGCATTGTCCGAGAAGAGCCGGACGGCCATCCCTTGCAACCATGGCCGGAATCTCTGCAGTGCCAGGGTGACCAGTCACATCTCTAGTCTGTTTATGGACCAACCAACCTGCTTCCTGCAGGCTCCAATGCCCCTGAGCAAAGTGTCCTTCACAGTGGGCACCCCATACCGACAGACTGGCATCAGTAAGCACGATCAAGTGTGGTGAATCGAAGGGCATCCCCACCGCCAAATTCTCAGGGTGCAGCCACCATCTGAGTGCTTTCCTGGTCACCATCAGGCAGGGCATTTGCTGCGACAAAGGATGTATCTGGTGTGACCACCTGCAGAGCAGTGCCCTCTGCAATGGTCGCATGTGTGCCCTCACCCTTGGCACAAGCTCGAGCATCTCTGCCATGGTTCCTAACACCTGCAGATAATACCAGGCCATCGGGTCCATCATCTGCAGGAATTGCCACACAAACTGTTGCAGTCCCTGTGCCATTGTCTTGGAAGAAACGCCTTTCCTATGTGGGTGTTGAAGCATGCCCCCAGGTACTTGAGCTCCTGGGACGGCACCAAACGACTCTGGCCACATCGATCACCCAACCGAGACTTTGCAGGAACTTCACCATCCTTGTTGCTTGTTTGCACTCGCTCCTGGACTTTGCTCAAATAAGCCAGTCGTCAAGGTACGGATGCACCAGGACCCCCTCCTTGCAGAGCACTGCCATCACCACGGGGAGCCATTACTAGCCCGAAAGACAATGCCCGAAACTGAAAATGCCCCATCAGCACTGCAAAAGGGAGAAACTGCTGATGTTCTGGATGGATAGGGATATGTAAATATGTAAATATGCCTCCATGAGATTGAGGGACATCAAAAACTCTCTGCTTCTCACTGCCATGTGAAAACGAGGCACCCGTAGACATTGCTTTATGCGCTTGAGATCAAATATAGACCAAAAGGAGCCCTCCTTCTTGGGCACCACAAAATAAATTGAATACTGACCGGACCTGCATTGGTTTTTGGGAATCGGCACAAAGGCCCCTAACTGCAGAAGCCATGCCAGAGTGTCCTTTACTGCCGCAGCTTTGCTGCATGCCTTGCAGGTGTGCTGAACAAAGGAATGGCCCACTGGTCTGGCCAATTCCAGCGCCTAGCCCTCCAGAATGACCTCCAGAACCCACTGGTCGAATGTGATCTGGGCCCAGGCAGAGTAAAATTCCCGCAGCTGACCTCCCATGGGCTGCACTGCCACCTGGGTCCCACGCGATTCATTGTGATTTCTTAGGCCTTGAAGTAGAGGAGGCACTAAAATAGTCATGTCCTGCTCCTCAAAACCCTTGGCTTCATGAGGGGAACCGTCCTCTCTGGTAAGGCACAAAATGAACTGTATGGAACCGTCGGAAGTCCTGCAGCTGACCCCGTGCCAGAGCCGTGCGGTGGATCTGTTTCTGTTTATCCTCAGGAAGGTGTTCCCCTTTGGACTCCCCCAAGTCTTTGACTAATTTTTCCAACTCCTCTCCGAACAGAAGTTTCCCCTTAAATGGCAGCTTGCTAAGATGGGCTTTGGAGGAGCTGTCCACTGCTCAGTTCTGCAGCCAGAGATAGCGGCGAGCTGCCACCACCGAGGCCATACTCTTAGAGAGGCCTCTAATGAGATTGTGGAAGGCATCCACAAGGTATGCAGCCCCGACTCCAGTTTGGCCACCACCCCCACCGGAACCATAGATGAATCTCCAGGCCCTAGAACCCCTTGTGCCCAGCAGAGGCAGGCCTTAGCCAGACCCCACAAATGGAAGCCTGTAATGAGAGGGCATTGATATCAAAGACTTGCTTCAACAAGGTGTCCAGTTTCCTATCCTGGACATCCTTGAGTGCTGCACAGCCCTCTACCGGGATCAGTGTCTTTTTAATAACTGCCAAGACTGCCGCATCCACCTTTGGAGACTGGAGCAATTTCCGCTCTTGCTCCAGAAGTGGGTACAGCCTTGTCATGGTCCACACTCCACTGAAGTCAGCCTCCGGAAGATCCCACTCATCCTGGATCATCTTTTTGACCACTCTATGCACTGGAAACACCTTCTGCATTTTCCAAACCACATGGAGTAGCAGGTCTTCTAGCACCTCTTCCTCCACCGGGAGCCCCATGGGCATAGTAAGTGTCTTTAAGGACTCCGCAATGAGCGCCGACAACTCCTCCCAGCGGAACATTTATTTATTTTATTTATTTATTTACGCACAAATTTGTATCCCGCTGCTTCCAGTGATCAGCAGCTGGTTGTACTGGCCAGCAATTAGGGGTAGGTACAATTCGATTAGAGAGGTGGGTAGCACACATAAGAAGGGTTACAGATTTACAGTTGATTGATGTTAGGACTTTACACAAGGTGCTTATATACATATTTACACTTTACACAAAGGAAAGTTATATACATATTTACACAAGCCAGTCTGCTAGGACTTCACTTAGGATCTTTACAAACATATTTACACATGCCTGAATGAAATTCATGCGGTTAAATTTAAATGAGATTGGAAAAGGTGCGTTTTAAGTTTTTTCCTGAAGTCTTTTAGATCACAGATCGCACGCAGTTCACTTGGTAATCGGTTCCAGAGTGCTGGAGCTATAAAAGAGAAGGCCCTGTTACTAGTACCTGCATTAGCCTTTCTGAAGGACTTCGGCAGGCAGAGGGTATTTAGGTTTGTTGTTCTTCGGCTTCTGTTGTTGGGTAGATTGGATAGTAGGCTATTGAGATGTGAGGGCGCTACATTCTGGATGAGTTTGAAAGTGGTGACTAATAATTTGTATTGAATGCGGGCCGAGATGGGGAGCCAATGTAGCTCAATTAGAACTGGTGTAATGTGGTCAGATAGCCTTTTCTGCATAATGATTCTGGCAGCAACATTTTGAGCCATTTTCAGAATGTTTATGGTTTTTCTCGGTAGGCCTTGCAGTATGGCATTGCAATAGTCCAGGTGTGGAATGATGAGGGCTTGCGCGACAGATCTGAAGTCGGCATGATCGAGTATGCTGCGTAGGGGCTGTAAGACTCTTAGTTTGTGGAATATTGCTCGGTTTGTGATTCGAAGATGCTTGTCCATATTAAGGTTGCTGTCTAGTAACACTCCTAGGTATTTTATCTCTGTTTTGATGTTGTAATTGTTATTGCTCATGGTGATCGTTGCCGGGGGCACGAATCCCGGTTTCCTGGAGATGCACATTGCTTCTGTTTTCTTGTGGTTGAGGGCCATATTATTGCGTTGAAGCCAGATTTGGAGCTCGAGTAAGCATTTCTCAAGTTTGCTGATGTTTGGGTTATTTGCATCTAGTTGCGTGTAAAGCATTAGGTCGTCCGCGTAGATATGGTAGTTGATGTCGTGGTCCTGGAAAATCTTGCATACAGGTTGTAGGTATAGGTTGAAAAGGAGGGAGGAGAGGGCGGAGCCTTGTGGAATGCCTTGGGTTTGCGGGAAGGGGGTTGCTTTATCATTGTTGAACTGGACCTGCTGCATCCTGTTTGTTATGTATGATGAGAACCATTTTAGCGGGGTTCCTGAAATGCCCATGGCCTCGAGTCACTCTAGTAATGTGGGGTGATGCACTGAGTCGAAAGCTGCTGATATGTCTATGAATATGAGCATATACATCTTGCTCTTGTTTTCCAGTCCTTTGAGAAAGTTGTCCAATAGGGCTAACAGGAGGGTTTCTACGCCGTGATGTTGCCAAAACCCGTATTGATGTACATCAAGGGCGTTTGTGTCGTCGATGTGGTCCTGCGGACAATCCACTACGCCTCCTTCTGCAGAATCTCTTCTTCTTCCAGCTCCTCTCCTTCCATATCCAACTCCGTGTCCTGGTCCAACGTGTCTGGCTTCTCTAACAATGGGGACTGTACCCCCCAGTCTCCCGCTGGCTTAACCATTTTTGATGCTTCTGTGTCTGGCTCAGAGGCTTATTTCTGCTTTGCTCATGTGCCAAAGAGTAGCTCTTTGCCCCTTGTTGCCACATGCAGAACACCGTATGCATAAGAAGAATAAATTTGGGGGAAAACCCTCCTGAGATACCTCCGCCACCTAGGCCCTGAGATATGGAAGGTCTGGGAGAGGCATGGGCCCTGCCGTAAGACTCTAACAAAGGAGGCGCAGTACCCAAATCTCTGCCGTCCTCCTCTGTCAGGTTCTGCCCCTCCCAGACCTGCGTGGTACTCCCCTCCCCTCCTGAGGAGCCTGTGTGCCCCATTAGCTGTTCGCACCATTGGGCAGGTCCTGTTCTACCGACCGGGCCTCTTTCTTGCAGCAGTGGCAAATACCCCTGCCGGGCGCTGCACACCATGCACTGCGGCCTTGCCAGCATGGTCCTATTTCTGCTGATCGCCCCCTTCTGTCAACCTGGTCCTGCAGAATAGCAGGCCAGAGGAGAAATTCACTGTCTCAAACTCTTTCTGAGCTAACCGTGCTATGAGAAACCCACTGCTTCCTATTCTGTTGTTTCCCTTCTGGAAATTAAAAATGCTCCAAAAAGACTCCAGCAGCGAAAAACACAAACTGCAAGGGGTTCTACCCAGCATCCGGCGAGTCCTCCCCGCAGTGATGTCTGCCATGAGCAACCAAATGATGCCTGAAAATGGTGCTTTTCCTGTGCTGCTGAAGGACCGCTGTCAGCCACGCGGTGTGCAGCAGTGTGCCAGCCACACTCCTGGGGGGTTTGGACTGCACTACTATACTCCCCGCAGCCTAATAACCCCCACTCACCAGCCTGAATGGAGCTGTTTCCTGGCAACAGAGCTGGTACTGGCTGTCTTCCTGCCTTGTGCTCAGCTTTGTATCCCGGCTTCAGAGTCTAGGCAGAGAGTCCTGGAGAATGCTGCCTGCATGCCCTTTGCTCACTATGGACTTCTCACCCAGTAACAGGTTCAGGAGCTGCTACTGTATATGGCCGATTTTGAACCACCGAAGCCCCCTCCTTCACACCCAGGGAGAAGGGAGGGAACCTCTCTTTCCTTAGCAATCCGTTCACAATGTTGTTCTCGGGGCAATCAGACTTTTTGTCTTTTTTTATTTTTTTGAAGGCTACCCAGTCAAGTCCTACCTCAAAACAGAAAATAAAAACTTCAAAGCTAACTATCCACTCCTTAGTTGTCACTTCAGTGAGTCCAGCACCCTGGCTCATTACCTCCTCCAGCTGCTTGGAGACTTTGCATACTGGGCCTGGTGGGCAGTGCCAGCTGCATAAGTGCACTGATGTCCTCAAAAGATGACATGCTCAGTCTCCAAACTGCTGGAGGAGGTACACTACCCAGAAGTGCAGGACAGGACTGGAGGGTCAATAAGGAACGAGGCAGGTAGAGAGAATGGTCAGACTGGACAGGCTTTGTGGTTGTTATCTCCTGCCATATTTCTCTGTCTCTGCATTTATTACAGTGGATTTACAGAGCAGTCCAGAATAAAGGCAGACCAATGGTATCTGGTATCCTCAGACTAACACTTCTGGCAACAGCCTTCACTATTCATCTGCACAGAGGCATAAGTCTAAACATGAGAGGATTGACCCTCTAGGAAAGCACAGATGTCAATTAAAATATACTCAAGAAGTTCTGGTTATGAACAAAAGCACAGGACACAAACATGACAGTGATCCAAGACAGACAATTTGTATTCATTGACAGAACAATAATCAAATTTACCAGTTTATTCTGGCTACTCTATCAACATGTATCATGAATAAAAAGTACAAGCTATAAACTCTGAACCACAGAAAACAAGTATACAAATTTAAAAGCCTGCATAAGCCCCTTTGGCCTTTATATTCAGCGGCACAATTCACAGTGCTTCTGAATATCACCACAAACTGCCACAGCACTATTTGGATTTTGCTAGGACAGTTCAGGAGCGGAGTCAAGGAAGAACAGGAACTTACCCAGAAAGTGATGATTTTCACTGCTGCTAACCAGATAGCTTTCTCCATAGGACAGCAGAAAAGTGGGATTAAAGTCACCACTATCCGGATAGCATTGGAAAACCAGTACTGAATCCAGAGATTCCATGCCAATCACTATCTAGATACCTGCACTGAATATCCAGATTTTTAAACCTGCAGGGGCTGATGTTTAAAACAAAACTGACCACCACAGGCTGAATATTGGCCCAAAAGATAAGAGAACATCAGGATTCAACAAATCTTGGGTGCCAGATCACTAAAGTGACTGGGAATTTTACCATGGCACCTGGGATTTTCATGCCCCAAATGTCCTTCCATGCTGTGGTTATCCCCAAAACAACTGTTCCCTTCTGATCCAGTACCATGCACCTGTTAGTTTTATCTGTGCGATATCAAAATTCCTGTATTGGTTTCACAGTCTTGCAAAACCTGAGACCAAGAGATCAGCACATTAATTCAGCCACTATGCGGCTCAAGCATACCAAGGATGCTGGACTAGAAGGAAACAGCTATTCTGAGGGTGATGGCAGTGACAGCCAATAAGAGGAGGGGGAAGATTGACTGGCTGGAGTCTAGGGGTACAACTGATCCAAGCCAACTGAATAAGAATGGGAATGAATGGCTAGCTTGAGATCACTGGAGATGGCTAGCTTGGCAGGGGTAGATTGGGGATTTAGGAGTAATTAGAATTTGTTTATTGGGAGAGGGGCTGGTGGAGGAACTGGCTAGCTGAGAAGAGGGCTGGTTAAAGGATCATTGAGGTTAACTGGCTTGGGAGGTTTAATGGAGGCTTAAGGCTTATTAGTTTGATTGAACACCCTTCATTCAAAGAACAGCAAGATGGTGTACGAAGAATACAAAATAGAATAGGTTAAACTGGATTAATCAGACCTAATTCTTATGGGTGAATAAATGAGACGTGAAATACAAGGAAAGAGAAATAGCAGGGCACCTAATATAATTATAATTAACCTGAAATAATGGATTTTGACACATCAAGCTGTGAGTCATGAGCCCTGCCCATGTGCAAGCAGATATTATTGCAGAGAAGACTAAGTAAAAGCATGGAAAGGACTGGACAAAGAGACAAGGTTTTCAACACAGCCTTGAATCTTTGACAATTAGATACTCCTTGAAGCTCTGGGAATGCTTGTTCCAGAGCAGAGAAGTCAGGAATATAAACAGCAAGAGGGTAATTGCACAAGGAAAAGCTGTGAGGCCCTTGTAGGACACAGGAATGTGTGAATTGTCAATAAAGAGGCATTGTCAATGTGTGCATTGTGGAGGGTGAGATGGAATGCATGATGTGTCAAAAGGAGGATTTTAAATTGGATTCGTAAAGGAATCAGAAGTCTGTGTTGCTTGTATAAAAGAGAAGTGATGTGCTCAAATTTATCTACCTTGAAAAGGATCCTTACTGCCATATTCTGGATAGTTTGGAGTTTCTTAATGCATGGATGCCTGACAGAAGGGAGTTATAGTAGTCGATCCAGTTCAAAACTAATGAATGTAGCATGGATTTTTCTTAATGCAAAAAATAAGGAGCAGATCAAGGAAGCAATTTGTCTGTTGAAGTTAAAATAAGAGTCCAGGATAACACCTAGTATCTTCAAGTTCAATTGAATCTTTAAGGGACAAGATGGCCTTATGAAACATAGAGGTCCAGGGAGGGTTGTGGGGTTCTTTAGGAAAACCAAATGGCCTTGGATTTATCTGGGTTTAATTTCATATGATGGTCATCAAGCCAGTTTTCTACCTGCTCAAAACATAAGCTAAGGGGACTAATGTCTGGCAGGACCGGGTCTATACTGGTCAAGATTTGAATATCATCTGCATATGAAAATGCAGACATACCACAACTTTGGATAAGTGTAAAAAGGGGAGAAAGGAAGAGGTTAAATAAGGTGAGAGACAAGATGGAACCCTGGGGTAGAAAGCACCCTACAGATCTGGAGGCTGAGGTGATAGAGTTTCAGTCAACTTGAAATGTTCAATCCGACAAAAATGATATGAACATCTGAGAACTGTGCAGCTAAACCCAGCTCCAGTCTGGACAGGAGGAGCTGGTGATCAATCAAGACTATTGTCTACTATACTGTGAATGAATGGACATAAAACAATGTGAGGGTCTTTCACTAAGTAGGAAGGGAGTAAGTCCAGGGAGAAAGATGTTAGTTTAAAAGAAGAGACGATCTTGGAAAGTGTTGAGATAGAAGAGAGATTAAAAGAGTAGCAAATACAGTACAACATGGGGACCAGACTTTTTTTTAGATATTTTAGTGCTAGGAGGAAGTGTAAAGGTAGCATTGTGAGACTCAAGGGTGAAGGGGAGGAATACATAGAGGCTGATGAGGATAAAGTGGAATTGTTTAACAAATTTCTGTTCTGTGTTCAGAGATGAAGGGCCAAGAATGGAATCTCATAAAAATAAATAGGAATGGAAATAAAGTAGGACTCAAATTATTTTCAGAAGATTTTGTTCAGGAGGAGCTAGCTAAGCCAAAAGTGGATAAAGCAATGGGGCCGGATGGGATTCATCTGTCGGTACTGAAGAAACTTAGGGAAGTAATGGCTGCTTTTTTAGAGTTGGGAGTGATCCCAGAGGACTGGAGAAGAGTGAATGTGGTTCCTGTCCAAAAAAAATGGAAGTAAGAAAGAGGTTGGTAACTACAGACCAATTATCCTAACTTTTGTGATGACTACGGTTTCTGGAATCCAAGGGAGTTACAATAGTCAATCCAGACTGCATGGCTTTACTAGATGTAGAAGACATCTCTAAACTATGAAAACCTCAAGCACATGGTACAGCAAACTGCAAATAGAGAAAAAAACAGGGCAAAAAAACAAGTGTGATGGTCGCATAGCATGTGCTCTTTTTGTTGACCTAGCTACGCTGACATAAAGGGCCGTTGCGTCGGCTTGGTGACATTTTTTACTGAGGTCATTTCTCCACTGTGTTATGATTATTGGGGCCTTCAAATATAGTTGTTGGTTTTTTTTTTGCACTGTTTTTTCTTTATTTACTAGATGTAGGCCTTGTCAGCAGAATCTGATTAATTTCTTTGACTGGGTAACCAGAAAATTGGATCGGGTGAGAGAGCTAGATGTGTTATACCTAGATTTCAGCAAGGCCTTTGACATTGTTCTGCATCGGTGACTTATAACTAAACTGAATACTCTTGGGATGGACCCTAAAGTGACTGTCTGGATTGAAACTGGTTGATGCTTGGGTGCATAGGGAGAGGAATGGCCAGTAGGAAAAAGGATATAATAGTGCCTTTCTTTAAGTCCCTAGTGAGATCTCATTTGGAGCACTATACACAATTCTGAAGACTTCATCATCAAAAGAATATAAACAGGATAGAGTCAGTACAGAAGGGGCTACTAAAATGGTTAGTGGTCTTCATCATAAGACATATGGGGATAGACTTAAAGATCTCAATATGTATATTTTGTAGGAAAGATGGGAGGGGAAGATATGACAGAGACCTTTAAAAATCTCTGTGGTATAAGGCACTAAAGATGAGTCACTTCCAGTTGAAAGAAAACTCTGGAACAAGGGGTCATAGGATCAAGGTGAAAAGGGATAAACTCAGAAGTAATGAGGAAATATTTCTTTATGAAAAAGTGGTGGATACATGGAACAGCCTTCCGGTGGAGATAAGGACTGTATCCGAATTCAAGAAATCATGGGATAAGTACAGAAGATCTCAGAGGGAGAGGAAGAGAACGTAGAACTTAACAGTTCTTATGGATGGGCAGACTGGATAGGTCGTATGATCTTTATCTAATGCCATTTTCTATACTACAACTAAGCCTGAAGATAAGAGCCCTAAAAATGGCCCAGGGTTATGGGTGTCAAAAGGGTCAAGGAAGTTACACTATAGGTGGATTAACCAAATGGAGTTAATTGTTTCCAGATGGAAGCATTCCTGGTATCAAAAAATTTACAAACTATTCCAAAGAGAATAATTGCAAGTGGGAAGTGGATCAAAGATGTGCAGGATTAGAGAGTTTAGAGAAGACTGGACAGAAGAGTGGCTGGAATGGGGTGAGTGGCTATCTGGGAGATGACAAATTGACCGACTGAGAATCAACTGACTAGTGCGGTAGGGTATGGCTGGCAAGAGTGGGGGATAGCAGGCTAGGGATGAGTGCGAGAAGGATGGGTGGGTGATTGGGGAGTGGCATAAACGTTTTGGCTAGCACCTAGATGCAAAGAAAATTTATCAAGACCTCATTTGTAAATGATCAAATCCTAAAGGCAATAAACAAAAATAATTTAGCAATGATAAGCACAATCACTATATTTTCTGTGTAAGATAAACAGAGAAGAATAAGATTTCTGCATATTTACATGTTGCAGGTCAAAATTTCTCTTTTCCTCTTCATGTTCCTTAACATGGGGATGCATAGTTTCGAAAACATCCTTGTCTATAGCTGATTTATCAATCAAATTAGGAGAGGACTGGGCTCTTTTTATTACAGATGTTGAATGAACATTGTCATGTCTCTTTGGTATTTTGACTTTTGCGGCAACTTTAGAGAAGTCAGGCTTATGATAATGAACTTGACCTTGTCCATATTTGATCTCATGGGATGATGCTTTTCTTTCAGGCGGGTATTTCTGAACTTGGCTCCTTTGCCCCACTGTTTCAGAATGATTTGCATCCTCTAAGATTTTAGATTTTGTTAGTAATTGTGAACCCACCTCATTTCCTTCATTTCTATAAGCTTCTGCCTTGGCTACAACCAATATATTTTCTTCCAGCAGATTTTTCTGTGGACAATCAAACTCGAAGCTTCCTTCATCTCTTTTTAAGAGATACTTTTCAAAATCATCTGCTTCTTCTTCTATTATTGAAACGTCACAGCTACCATTTGAGCTATTTATTTTGTTAATTACAGTTTCATCAATACTTTCAGTAAAAGATGTGTCGGGGATAGTTTCGGAGTCAATAAACTGGCTTCTGTTTAACAAATCACCTTCAGAAAAATGACGCAGTAAAACATCTGAAATTTTTGAGTTTGAATACTCTATTTTATTGCCTTTACTAGCAAAATCTCCATGTGATTTATTCTCAATAGAAACTGCATTTGAGGGATAATTGGAATTTTTATCTCTACTTGCTTCATTATCATGCAATATTTTGGGACTATTATGACCAACCACATCATAACACAAGTCTTGTGCTTCCAGTCCATTTTCTTCTTTTAAACCTTTGCTAATTTCTGAAATGGTTAAATCTGAAAGATTATCGGAAAAATCAGAATAGTTCTGGTTGATGTCGCATATTTCAGTACAGTGTCTGTAGGTACTCTCTAGATCATCATCATATGGCAAGTCTTCCTGCTCCTCACTTGTATTTCCATCATCCGTGTCACTCATAATATAATTTGCTGTGTTTTTTATCCATTCCGGCTTTCCATTATAGCTCTCTCTTTGTTGATCTTGATTATACTTCATACGGTTTTCTTTCTTTGTAAACTCTAATGTTGGGAATGTATTATTGAACATGTCAATTTCTGTAAAATAAGGAAACAATTCCATAACTAAATATATCAAGCAATGTAATGGGAAGCAAAACCAGTACAGTACATAGACAAAGTTGTAGAAGATGCAAGCTGGTTAAATGAAGCTGTCACTCCTAAGAACAAATAAATGACATAGGAAATCCCACAAAAATTTGTATCTCACAAACCCATCAGCAAACAACAGAGCGCCAGAGGTAAAAGAAGAACAATCACCAGAAATTTGAATATACTAACAACGTCAATCATTTCACATCACAACTTCTTGACATTCCAGAATGCATGCTCCTGTCTACAGTCCTGATTCTTCTGCTTCTGGATTTTCTCTAAGCTCCTTTAATGCTGCATTTTGCTTGCTCTGAGATGGACTGGAAAACGACGCTGGGCGGGAAGCAGCGCACATGCTCAGCGAAGTCTGAAAGACTTCTCTGAGCTAAGGAAGAGCCGGCACTGGTACTGTCAGTGGCGACGGCACCTTGGAGTGTGGCTGCATACCCCTGCTCTATACGGAGAACCCCCGTTACATGTAAGCAACTATGCTTTCTCCAGGAACAGCAAGAATCAATCCTCACTACCCTCTCTCCTCCCCGTGGAGTTGTATTTTCATTTTTGGGCTTCATTAAGCTATGTCATCATACTAAGGTAAGATGGCTACTTCGGGCGGGAGGACTGGCATGCGTGCGTGGAGGGCACTTCGGGGGCTTCCTTTGGAGACTGGGAGGTGTTTCTCCATGAACTCCGGTGGTGACGTCACCCATATTTGAGGACTAATTCCTGCTGTTCCCAGAGAACACCTGCTATAGTTGAGTAACTATGCTTTCTCTACAATCTCAGAACCTTCATCCCCTGGTTGAAAAACATGGTCCCCCAGCTTTGCATAGACAACCAGGTTGCCATGTTTTATGTAATTGCTCTCTTCTCTTTCTTTTCTGTCCTGTCCTATATATGATTGGCGTTCTTTTCCTTTTCCTTATTTTTAATTTAGATTTTTGTAAACCACTCTGCTGCCTTGCTGCCTAGAGCAGTATATCAAATGACAACAAAGATAAAGATACAGTATCTAAGTTCAGTCTCAGACAACTTGCTTCCCTCTTAAAGGAGTGAGAAGCCAGGGCACAATGATTCTGGTATTAATGCATATACTGTATATATTGCAAGTAATAGGCCTAAATAAATCATCACATAGCCACAGTTTCATAAACATATTCCCTAAAGTCCTTGTCAGCCTAATTTTAACTTTTCTTAAGTACTCACCCAAACTGAATTTGGAAAATAATAAAGCAAATTGTCTTTAGAGAAGCTTCTTATAGAACTATAAGATTGAAGGAAAAGGTGGTATACAAATCTGTATAAATAAATAAACTATAAGCATAATAATAATAATAATTTCACTTTCATCCCTTTTTGCTAGGCATTTTAAATACATGCTATTCAGTTTTTGTGCTCATTTGTAATAGATCCAGTGACTTGATAGTATTAAACAAATCTCTCGTATTTTCTCAACACAGTTCATATTGTGTTTGCATTTTATTTTGCAATTAAATGTTTCTCTGTACTAAACAAAGTGGAAGGGATAAAGGATTTCCTCCTCTGAATTCTCTTTGATCAGTCTTGAATCGCCCCACAAACCAAAATGGTATTCTAGCAGGCGCGGGGCGGGCTTAGGGTTGTACCTGGCGCGGCCATGCACTCCATCCCAAGGCACCATTCCCTCCACCTGCACAAGGCGCCACTGCTGTCGGGGTTGACTCTGAATAGGGATGCATATCTTAGAGGATAAAAGCACCAAAAATACTTTTTAAAACACATAGCACAAACCAGACTTACTGTACTCCTAGCAGGATCTTCTTTTCTCTTTCCTTGTTCCTCTCTGTGCAGCAGGATACTACTGTAATATAGTTCAGATCATCACTGCGAGTTAATTAATTCAGGCAGTTCAGAAGGTAATACCAAATGACTCCTCTCTTTCACAAAGGATGCCTCCAATTACACCCAATGTAATTCTACCTGCTAAACCCTATCTCTGAATTAAAGCAGCTTCTTTCTGACAATACACAATCTACAGTTTTGCATTCCTTTTTCCACTCTGCCTTTATTACCAAGGTGCTTTGGTTGAACAGCAACACAATTCCATTCTACATCGAATATGTTATGGGTAGAATTTAAGATTTATTTATGTTACATTGAAGCCATGCTGTTTGTTTTTGAAAGCAAAACTGGTATGCATGAGCGAAAGACTTGAACAAGTCCATCTTATATTCTGAAGCAGAGAAAAATAAGGCAGTCCAGTGTAATAGTCGCTGATCATCCATTCAAATGGGCATCGCATAAGGTGAAATTAGACTTACCTGCTAATTGTTGTTCCTTTACGGCCCTCTAGTCCAGTCCCGGAACCATAGTGTTTAGAACCTCCACCAGCAGCTTTGGAGACTGAAAGATGTCATTGCTTTGATGTCAATGGTATAAATAGGCAAGAACTGCCCCCTTCCACCAGTACCTATTGACAAAGCAGACTCAGCAGAGCAACAAATAAGTAGTTAAACAATTAATAAAAGGAACTATGAACTAAGAACACCAGGCAGAACATTGACTGTTTTTTTTTTACTTTAGTTTTTTTTTTTTTTCTTTTTCTTCTTGGAAAGAATAAGCGTACTCCCCGCCGCAGGAGATCCCCACCCCCCGAGCAAAGGAAGTTGTGCTGCGAAAAAGGGCTCCCACTACGCCTCCACTGAGAAACTACCCAGGGGCCCGGACTACCTAGCGTCCCACCTAAACTTCAGGCTGAACTACCGCTGAATATCTGGGGAGGGATCCGGGACTGGACTAGTTTCTTAAGGAACAACAATTAGCAGGTAAGTCTAATTTCACCTTCCTTTACGGCCCTCTAGTCCAGTCCCGGAACCATAGAGGATGTAACAGAGCAGTGAATCTCAACGGGAGGGACCAGCTAGCCCAGCCTGAAGCACAGCCGAGCCAAAACGCCCATCTCCCGCTTCCTGCACATCAAGCGTGTAGTGCTTAGCAAAAGAATGTAACGACGACCACGTTGCCGCCCTACAAATGTCCGCTACAGGAACCAAACTAAACTCCGCCCAAGACGTCGCCTGCACCCTAGTCGAATGAGCACGGAGACCCTCCAGAATCGCTTTACCTTTCAGAACATATGCCGACACTATGGCCTCCTTCAACCACCGCGAAATGGACGCCTTAGTCGCCGCCTCCCCCTTCCGAGCACCCCCAAAGGTCACAAACAACCGATCCGATTTCCTGAAGGGAGCAGTCTCACGGAGGTATCTCTTCAATGTGCGACGAACATCTAGATGGTGTAACTTGCCCCCCGATTTATCTTTCTGTTCCTTGGAAAACACTGGCAACGACATGACCTGGTTAAGATGAAACATGGAAACCACCTTCGGCAAGAACGCCAGCACCGTCCGCAACACCACCTTATGATTAAAAAAGGATAAGTACGGTTCCTTACAGGACAATGCTTGCAACTCAGAAATCCGCCTCACAGAGCAAATAGCCACTAGAAACACTGTTTTCAACGTCAGAACCTTTATCGATGCCCTGTCCAGCGGCTCAAAAGACGCCCCAGTCAGGGGCTCCAACACCAAGTTCAGATCCCATGCCGGAATCGACCTATGCCTCGGCGGCCGCATGAGCAAGACCGCTCGCAGAAACAGTCTGATATCACCGTGCGCCCCCAACAACTGACCTTGTATCTTACCGCAATAACAAGAAATCGCTGCCAACTGAACCCGCAAGGAGCTGGCTGATAGTCCCTTTCCCACACCATCCTGCAAGAAGGAAAGGACAAGCGATACTGACGCCTGCAACGGCCGCAGGTTACACCCCGAACACCAGGCTTCAAAAATGCGCCATACCCGGATGTACGCCAACGAAGTAGAGCATCTGCGCGTCTTCAGCAAAGTAGTAATGACCATTGCGGAATACCCCTTGGCCGTCAGCCGCGCCCTTTCAAGAGCCATGCCATAAGCGAGAATCGATGTACCTGGGGCATGCGTAACGGCCCCTGCCGCAACACATCCTCCCGACCCGGGAGTCTCCACGGCCTGTCCGCCAACAGCCTCACTAAATCCGCGTACCACGGCCTTCGGGGCCAATCGGGCGCTATCAGGACCACTAGGCCCCTGTGCCTTTCTATACGCTGGACTACTCGGCCTACCAGAGCCCAAGGTGGGAAGACATAGAGAAGGTCCCCTTCCAGCCACCTCTGGGCTAACGCATCGAGACCCTCTGACATCCGTTCTCGTCATCTGCTGAAAAACCGCTCCACCTGGGCCGACTCGAAGGTTTCTATCAAATCCATGAGAGGAACTCCCCCACGCCGAACTAGGAGCGCAAAGACGTCTGGATGCAGCATCCACTCTCCCGGATCCACTCTGAGACGACTCAGGAAATCCGCTTCGACATTGTCCACTCCGGCCACGTGTTGCGCCGACAGACCCTTCAGGTTCCTTTCGGCCCAACTCAGAAGGAGACTGGCCTCCTCTTCCAGCGACACACTTCCCGTGCCACCTTGCCGATTGATATAAGCTATGGTCGTTGCATTGTCCGATAACACACGCACCGCCTCCTGCCGCAGGCTGTTCTGAAACTGTTGGAGGCCCAACAACACCGCCCTCATCTCCAACCTGTTGATGGGCCACTCTTTCTCCTCCAGAGACCACTGCCCCTGGGCAAAGTGTCCCTCGCAATGCGCTCCCCATCCTAGAAGACTCGCATCCGTCGTCAGAAGCCTCCAGGAAGGAGGCTCCAGCGGGAAGCCCACTTCCAAATTTTCCATCCGTAACCACCAGAGCAGCTCCCGACGTACCTCCAGAGGGCAAACCAGCCGCTGGGACAACGCATCCCTCTGATGAGACCAGCGCCGGAGCAGGGAGCTCTGCAATGGCTGCATATGGAACCTGGCCCACGGCACCACTGCGATTGTGGCTGCCATCGTCCCGAGCACCTGCAGGTATTGCAACGCCGTCGGCGCTGGCCGTGACAGAAACTCTCTCACGAGCGCTCGCAACTTCTGCGCCCGAAGGACCGGGAGAAATACCGCTGCCTGACCCGTCTCGAAACGGGCCCCGAGGTACTCCAGGGACTGCGAGGGCACTAACCGGCTCTTTGCAAAGTTGATCACCCAACCAAGGCTCTCCAAAAATTGAACTACGCGAGCGGTGGCCAAGGCACTCTCCTCCCGAGACTTTGCTCGAATCAACCAGTCGTCCAAGTACGGATGCACCAGCACTCCCTCCTTGCGGAGCGCTGCCGCTATGACAACCATGATCTTTGTAAACGTTCGCGGCGCCGTCGCCAGACCGAAAGGCATAGCTTGAAACTGAAAATGTCCCGTGGGAACCGCAAACCTCAGAAACTTCTGATGCTCCTGCCGAATAGGGATGTGAAGGTACGCCTCCGTGAGGTCCAGCGAAGTCAGGAATTCTCCTGCCCGAACCGCCGCAATCACCAAGCGTAATGTTTCCATACGGAAGTGGGTTACCCTGAGACACCGATTTACCCGCTTTAAATCTAGAATTGGCCGAAAGGAGCCCTCTTTCTTTGGTACCACAAAATAAATGGAGTATCGACCGCACCCGCACTGATCCGACGGGACGGGCACCACCGCCTCGAGGTGCAGAAGCCGCTGCAAAGATTCGGAGACTGCCTGCACCTTGTGAGGAGACCAGCAAGGTGACTGGACAAAGGAATCTAACACGGGACGATGGAGCTCTAGGGCATAACCTTCCCGCACGACCTCTAACACCCACTGGTCTGAGGTAATTTGGACCAAGGCAGGGTAGAAATCCCGCAACCATCCTCCCACGGGCACTACCGCCGCCTGAGTCCGCCTCATCTCATTGGGACTTCTTAGTGTTTGAGGACTGGAAAGGCGCGAAGCCTCTGCCCGCCCCCCTGAAGCCTCAAAAGCCCTGGCCCCGTGCCGGAAACCTCCCCCGCTGAGGCTGGCTAAAACGAGAGGACCGAAACCTCTGAAACTCTCTGGGGGCCCCCCGGGATGCCAAGGCCCCCCGTGGCTGCTTTGGCTTATCCTCCGGTAGACGGCAGCCCTTGGACTCCCCCAGGTCCTTGACTAACTTTTCTAAATCTTCCCCAAACAAAAGCTTTCCCCTAAAGGGAAGCTTGCTGAGGCGAGCCTTGGACGAAGCGTCCGCCGACCAGTTACGCAACCAAAGGTATCGTCGCCCTGCTACCACCGATGCCATGCTCCTAGCCAAGCCCCGGATGAGGTCATAATGAATGTCCGCCAAATAAGCGGTACCCGACTCCAGCCGCGCAACTTCGTCTACTTGCTCCACCTGCAACCTCTGCGACCATCGCAAACAGCCTCTTGCCACCCACGCTCCTGCTATAGAGGCTTGCAACGAAAGGGCCGAGACATCGAACACCTGCTTCAGTAACGAATCCAACTTTCTGTCCTGCATATCCTTCAATGCCGCCGCACCTTCAACCGGGATCGTGGTCTTCTTAGTGACTGCCGATACCGCCGCATCTACCTTAGGCGAGCAAAAAAACTCCCTGTCCTGGTCAGAAAGCGGATAGAGGCGAGCCAAAGCTCTCGAACCTCGCAGGGCCGCCTCCAGCAAGTCCCATTCTTCCTGAATCATCTTGCGAAAGACCCTATGAACTGGGAAGACCTTTTGGGACTGACGTACCGCCTGCAATAATGGATCCTCCAACGCTTCCTCCGGCAGAGGCTCCACGGATGGCATATTTAGCGTCTTCAAAGTCTCGGAGATCAGAGCTGGGAGCTCTTCCCGCTGGAACACCCGGACCACTCTACTCTGCTGCTCCGAGTCCGGCAACTCCCCCTCTTCTAACTCTTCTTCCGAGGCCTCCTCCAAGTCCCCCGCCTCCTCATCCAAACCAGATGGCGGACTGTCTTCTACTAGCACCTTCCCCTTCTTCGCCGAAGCAGACTCCTCCTCCAGGCGATCCAGCGGCCTCGTCCGCTTCCGCCCCCGTGGACCCTGAGGAGGAGCCGCCAACGGCTGCAGCAAAGCCAAAGCCCGCTGTATAAGGGCAAAGAAATCCGGCGGAATCCCGGGGAGGTCGGGCCCCTGGCCCAGAGCCCGCTGCCGCTCAGAGTCCTCAGCCGAGGACGGTCCTGCTACTGGTTCCGCAGGAGCCAAAACTGGAGGCAGGGCCACTTTCCCCTCTGACAGAGCCTCCCCTTGCTCCCGAGAGGATTCTACCAGCGGTTTCTCCATGAGCGCTGCCCCCACTGAGCAGGCTCTACATACCCCCGAGTCTAACACTTCTCCACGCCGAATGCCACACACCAAGCAGCATGGCTTGGCAGGCATCCTCTCTGCCAGGAGGAACACTGAGATTTCCACACTCAGTCACCAATCCCAGCGTTACACTTTATGTAACTTTATGTCTTGTTTGGGGTTTTTTTTTGTTTTTTTTATCTGAAACCAAATGCAAAGGTTCCCCTGACATTGCACCGACGTTTTAAACTTTGTTTATTTTTTTATTTTTTCAACTACAATCCTACTGCCGAGCTACCTAGTCCTAATCTCTGCAGAACTTCCCAAAACGAGGGAGAGAAACGCCAGCAACCGCCTGCTAGACACTTAAGCAATAAACTTGCCGCTCACAAAATGGCCGCCGGCATCGAGCTTCCCGCCCGGAGACACGCTGCCCGATCAAGCTCCCTTACACAGGCCGAGGGAGAGGCCCATTTTCCCCGTCGGTCCTGCCCGGAACGAACACTTAACCGCCAAATTCAACTCACCGCCTCAGAAAAAGAACCGGGAGCACCGCCGCCGCCGGAGCTCCGCCTTGCCGCGGCTTCGGCTCCGGTGATCAAGGACAGCTGACTGATATCTTTTTGCTGCGTTGCTGCTGCTGCCACTGCCTTCTACCTGTTCCTCACCCTTCTTTTTGCGAGTTCGGGAACAGGGAGTCCACAAAGCTCGCAGGCTGCCCTGCTGCTCGTCTATGTCAATGGGGAGTAAGTACCCGGGGGGAGGGGGGAGGGAGGGGGAGTCAGAGAAAAAGAATCCAGCCGAAACAAGTAGGATCCCTTCCTGCAGCAGCACTTCAGCTAGAAAAGAAAAACAAACCCAGGGTAAATAAAAGGTATAAGGTAAAATTTAAATTTAAATGGTACAAAATTCAAAAGTTCTACTTATTTGCGCTAACTGAGCCCAGTCCCAGGCTCAGACCTCTCTCCAGCTGCTTGGAGACTGAAAGTACTGGTGGAAGGGGGCAAACCTTGCCTATTTATACCAGTGACATCAAAGCGATGACATCTTTCAGTCTCCAAAGCTGCTGATGGAGGTTCTAAACTCTATGGTTCCGGGACTGGACTAGAGGGCCGTAAAGGAACATAACTTTGCCTTGAGAAGAAGGAATCTATGTGATCTCAAAACCTCATGCACGTCTTTGGATTATTCTTATATTGTTCCACAAACAAGTACCAGAGCATGAAAAAAAATCCACCACCAATACAGAGACCGACAGTTCTTGTTTTATTTTGTTTATTATGCTGTTTACCGCTTTTGCTGCTCTTTTCTTTCTGTTCTCTTAACTGCTTTCCTATCCACTCAATGGCGTTCCTTTCTACCTTTCTTTTCTGCAGCCATGATATTTTGTATTGTACACCGCCCTAATACCCTGGTAAGGGGCGGTATATCAAATGTGACAAATAAAGATAAAGACCCAGCAGTTTTCTTGTGCTCCTTTCAGCCTTCAGCTCAGTTGCAATCAGGACTAAAAACTGATACCATAAGCCTTCATTTGCAACTAACCTGGGATTTTTCCCTTGGTTTATGGCACCCCCCTTGCCTAGGAGTTTAGCTACTCTCTTCATAGCAGTGACAGTCCTCCAGCCAGAGGCCATGCTCCAGGTCTCCCTCTGGAGCCTCGCAATCATGGGCCCTGAACCTGAACAATAGGAGGCTCCTTTTACAACAGGGTGCCCCACATAGGTATCTATTTGATAAAGACAATTAGAGGCCTGCTTGTCTTTATAAAATGTGGCAGAGAACACGCCTTAAATGCAGGAGCAATCACTTACACCTGCTCACCTACCAGCAAAGTACAAGCCACCATGCTCTTGTGCAAACCTTTATGGCAGTCGGTATTTTACAAGATGTCATTTACAAGTGTATGTGACAATATATACACCTAAAATAGTGTTTATAAAAGTAGATAAGGCACAAAAGTACACATCATGGCACGCAGGCACATACTTTTACAGTAGGTGTTCCTGAGGGCATGGCTTGGGGGCAGCACAGATTGAGTCTGAAAGCACACGCTTAGATTATAAAATACCTTCATCTAGTGCTTACTTTAATAATCTATATACCTAGAGATTTACATTGCTCACAAGCAGTATAATGTCCACGCCTCAATATAGGCACCATCGCAACGGGACTTACACTAGTATTTTATAAAGACAAATAGGTGTCTAGCTGTCTTTTTAAAATAGACAAATTAGGCGCATTGACTGAGGCACCCTGTTATAAAATTACCCTTTAGTTGTCACCTTTGAGCAATGACCGCAGCTCCCTTCTCTCCAGGAGTTGTGAACACTGTCTCTGCAGTATCCCCAGTCCTGGCCATCCTGGAGAACAAAAGATTCAGCCCAGGGATTAATCCCAGGACTGTCTGCATTGCAGTGAGCAGCATGGCCACTAAGTCACCACATCAGCTGGTTTCGTAGGATAACATGATTCATTATATAATCAGTATTGTACGTACAAAATCAACAGTATTCAAATTTTAAAAAAAGAACATATTAATGAGTCATTTTATAAGAGGCTAGATAAAACAATACCAAATGGATGTGCACCAATGACATTATACAATTCAGTCGCATGACTTTAATTTAATTTACACATATATATTCTGCCTTTTCATCCAGCAGTGTAGAAAGCAATTTATAGATCACATAAATATAAAATGAGACATATAGTCACATACAGGCTCATTACGTTCAAGACGTAGATCCCCTCTGTACATCCGGTCCAGAGGGGATCACGATTCTGATCCCGCGGGGCACATCTAGCTCCGCGAGATCAGAGTCGCGAACAGTCCTGTACATGCAGGCCAGGACTGCGATTCAGTCTGGCTTGCATGTACAGGACCTTCCCGGCTATCTCAGTCAAGGCTCTTCAATGGAGCCACAGTGCCTTGGCATCATGTTGCCACAGCATCGCGGTTCCATTGAAGAACTGCAATGTCGGCCGCCGGAAAAAAGGCCAGGGTCAGGTTACGGGGAATGTCCTCCGCCCCCCCCCCCCCCGGCCCATTTGCGCCCCGGCATTGAAAAAATAACATGTCCAGGGAAGTTATTCCACCTGGAGTCTGGCTATTTGGTGTGATGGCACAGGGATCTCCCCTCCCATGCCCACACAGCCCTGACCAGGGGAGCAGAGCCACAAAGCTGGCTGTGGAAAGCAGACACGGTTGTCCCACAGATAGCTGATGTATACAGACCAACATATGCCACGATGGCACGTAGCTGCTTTGAGAAATGCCAATATCCAGATAGGTGGGCCTCAGATGCCATAGCCAAAAGGCTTTACCACAACTACAACTACTACTACTGATCAGTTGTATAGCGCACAAGGCATATGCAGCTCTGCACAGACACACGTAACAGATGGTCCCTGCTTAGCAGAGCTTACAATCTAGTTGGGACAGCCAACACAGCAGCTGTGAACTGGATACATCCAGGGGAAATGGTCAGGAAACACAAGGGAGCTTAGGCAGATCTGATCCAAACAGCAGCACTGTTGGGGTGAGCGCTCAGCCTGAATTTGAGAGGGGCCAGGAACAAAGCCTGATATACAGACTCAGGTAGTTTGTTCCAGGCATAAGGAGCTGCAAGGTGCAATGGCTGGATTTGGCAGTAGAAGAGAAGGGCAGAGATAGAAGCAATCTGACAGAAGAACAGAGTTCACGAAGAGGGGTGTAGGGAGAGATAAGAGGGGAATAGTAGTGCAGAGCAGCAGATTGAGTGCATTTATATGCCTATGGGCAAACATTTATTGCTCTGCAATATTATGCATCCTTTGCGGACCTGCAGTGTTAGTTCGGGGATTTGTGAGAGTCCGTCCCTAGCAGTTTAAGGTGTGTTTGTAGAGATTACCAGGGCAGGCATCACTGGGGTTGGTTCCTAATACCATGTACCATTTGCTGCAAGGTATGTCCTGACATACATGTTCATATTTACATTCTTTTATACCATATTGGGGTGCACCGGGCTTACCTAGCACTTTTTAGGGCATGACGGGGACTGGTATATGGTCTAGGTTGCAGCAGCTGTCATTCCTCATTGGTATTTATGTCTAGTGTGCATCAGCAAACTACTGTCTGTGATGAGCAACTTAGGAGATGCACATTTTTCCCGAGGGGTGTGGTGTCTGCGGGTACATTGCAGGGGCGGGAAGGATCTGAAACGTGTAACGTTTCAGAATACAGTTGGCACGGGGACATCCAAAATGTTTACCCACGTCCAAGGCACAGGGCTGTCTAAATAGCGCTTGCATGTGCCCGCCGAACACATCTATCACCCTGATTCCAGACCCGTGGGCACGTCCAAACCCGCAGTATCAGAATTGGGTTCAAAGGGAGCCCATTTTTTATTTAGACTGGTCCGCAGGCTGGACATGCATGTTATGGAATCGCACTCCTACTGGGAAAACTAAACAAGCCTGATTACTATAGATCAGTCCTATGGAGACACTCAGCGCTAACAGAATATCTAGCTTCTCACATATGCAGAACATAAATAGAGCCTCATCAAGTAGAGAATAAATAGCCACAAACTGAAAATAAAAATATGTAGGCAAAATTTAAACTGAAACACCAGAGAGGCCAGACCATGCATGCAATGCAACACCTGAGAAAGAGAAAAAACGGATTCATTCCCCCTATATAGTACAGAATATAATAACAGATGTTGTGATGTAGAAGCCCCTATAGAGCCCATGGAAATAGAAAGAAAGGAAAAGGTTACCTGTAAAACTGACAGTCAGCCAGCACACATAGCTCACTGTTTACAAGAGAAAGACAAACAGAGGGAGATAGGAGCTGAGCTGACACGCCCAAGCTCTGACGTAGCAGCAAGCCTGGAGCTTGATCACTCACAACTGTTCAGAAAAGCAGAGCCAAGCCTCAGGCAACAGAAATATAAACACTGGTTGGGAGCAAAGGAGGGGCAGCAAGGACAACAAGAGAAGCAAGGAAGGAAGCCAGAGAGGGAGCAAGAGGAAAGAGCTCCTGAGAGACGTGGTTGGAGAGGCTCAGGAACCCTAGAGAATTGGAGATTTGGCAAAGAACCTACCTGCAGTTCTGGGAGAGAAGCCGGCAGACTAGAAGGTGGGAAGGCACAGCCTGTTGCCAGGAACCAGCCTGGGCAGAGAGAACAGGGAGCCCTTCAGTCCTTACTGCCTGAGGAAAGGCTTCAGAGTTTGCACAAGTGGAGACCCAGCACCAAAGCAGGGAGGTTAAGAAGCTCTACCGGGAACAGAGAGCCAGGGGGTGGCTCTAGCCATGAATTACAAACGGAGAGTCACAGAGCATTTCCTTATAACTGGAAGGAACTAGATGAGAGCCAGAGAAGAAGCTCCACAGCCACAGGTATTTCAAATCCTTGCTGTCTAGAATTGTATACAGGGGAAACACCCAAGTTTGCAGAGGGAGGTTACCTTAAACACAGTAGTAACAGCTGGCAGACAAGCTCAGTAAATCCTGAGCTGGAAGATATGCAAACGGACTGTAATGTTAATGATATAGCTGAAGTTCCAATGGATTGCACGCTTTGCTTAGCTGATGATATTGAGTCACTGTGTTAAGTCTTTGAGTTAAAGAGCTGTGAATCAGCAAAGGAAAAGAAGTTATTTTACTTTGCCAGAAGAAGCTGTTTGGTTTTCCCATCTTTGTTACTTAGAAAAGGCACAGCACGCTTTGGAGCCAGAGTGTGAAAAGCAGCTACCTTATTTTGTTGTAAATAATCCTCAAGCAAACACCTGGACACTCTCCTATTTTGTTCTACACTAAGTCCTAATGTGAGGGGAATAAATTTCTTGTCAGTTTGCCTTAAACACTCGACTCATAACTATTCCTTTATCAGAGGTCTAAAAGGGACTACAACTCCCAAGAAGCATTGCGAAAGCGAAAGGTGTGGTCTCACTTTCTGATTAAAGGACATCATGGCAGGCCAGCCCTCTTAGCCCTAAGCGGAGGGCTGACCTTGTGACAATGTACAGTAAATTTCAAAAACTGATATATTCCAATTAGTAAATTTAAAATAAAGTTCTATTTTATACCTCTGTTTTGCCATTTTCTTCTTCTTCTTCTTCTAATAGCGTTGGCCTTATTCTCTTTGTGCTTTCCTGTCTTAACTCTCCAGGATCTCCTGTCATCTTTCTCTCTCATCCTGTCTTCTACACTTTATCCCCTACATTTATTTTTCCACCTGTCTACTCAGCTTTCATTCCTTCTTACTATCCAGTCTTCAGTCTCCCTCTTTTTATCGCATCTACATACAGCCTTCCATCTCTTTCCCTCACGCTAACCCTCCCAGTCCCCTTCCTCTTATTCCTCAATCTTTTACTAACTCTCCTTTTTCCTCCTCTTCCATTGAGCATCTCCCCTTTTTTTCACTACCCTCTTCCATCCAGGACTTCCACTGTCTCCCTCAGCACCCTATCTGTCCAGCATCACCTCTCTCCCTCAGCACCCCCTTCTGTCCAGCATCACCTCTCTCCCTCAGCACCCCCTTCTGTCCAGCATAACCTCTCTCCCTCAGCACCCCCTTCTGTCCAGCATAACCTCTGTCTTTCTCTCAGATCCCCCATCCATCTGATAGCCTCATCCATCCATCCAGCCAGCATCTCCTCTCTCTACCCCAACCATCCATCCAGCATTCCTCTCTTTCTCTCTCTCAACCTCCCCATCAGTCCAGAATAGCCTCTCTATTTCCCTACTCCTTACCCCACCCCCTGCATCCCCCTTTTGTGTCCATAATCTTCCATTTCCCATCCCTGAGCCAGCACATCCCATCTGTGTCATTCTACTCCCACGCCTGTGTCCACCTTCAAACTACTAAATTCTTTCTCATCCCCCCTCTATTCAGCATATTCTCTTTCTTTCCCCTCTAGTCTCTCCCATCCAGCATATCCCCTACTCCCCCTCCTGTCTTCACTCAAATCACCACACCGCTCTCCCTCCCCAATCCAACATCTTTTGTTCCTCCCCCCTCCCCCGCTACCACTGCTTTTCAGGGACCAACAGCAACAATACAAAAGCAGAAGGAAAGCACAGAGCCATTTAGCCCAGGCGCACCACTGATGGCAGTGCCGGTGAATCCCTCAGCGATAAGAAGTCTATGTAAGAGGGGGCAGGACTGGCACAGTAATGAGCAGCGTGCCTGGGCTAAACAACCCAACACTTTCCTTCTATTTGTTTTTTTATTGCTGCCTACAGGGTCTGTAGGGGGGAGGGACTGTGGCTTCAGCACTCTATTTTAATTTTTTTTTTTGGCATCGTTGGAGCTTCAGACCCTGTGCAACTTGAGAACTGGGCGGTAGAAAAAGGACATGAGGCTGGGTTTTATTTTTTTCTGCATCCCGGAAATGGTAATCAAGGAGAAGGGGTGAATGCTTCACCAGAAGTGAAGGCCCTTTTTTGCGCCTGTTAATAATACTGGCAGGCAGGGTCACAGTACTGCCTGCTAGTTTTACTCAGAGTCGGGAGGTTGGTAAGCCTGGGAAGGCTGAGTAGACTCTCCTGTAGCATGGGCCTCCTCCCGCATTGTGGAGGCTACTTGGGCGGTATTTACATCACTGCTTTGCATGTATAATTGATTTCTATGAGGACCATTCCTTCTTTGATTCTAAGGATATACCTCATAGGCATGGAGGAGTTTTCTTGTTGATACATACAGTTTTACAAGATCTTTGAGAGGCCATTCTACAATCTCAAAGCTATATAAGAGTGCAGGAATTGCCAGCTGATTAATGGCTTGCGTCTTATTCAGTGACATTAAAGTGCTTTTCAATAACAATTTTTATCTCCTGTAATATTCTTTACTGATCTTTTCCTTCAGATTGTTGCTTGTTTTTCTACTTCTAGGTATTTATATTCACCTTCCTGTTCAAGTTCCTTGATGTCACAATTCTCTGTCAGGAAGATGTTTTCAGTTTCACTCAATTTTCCTCTAAGAAAGGCCACCTTGGCACATTTGTCATGGCCAAAAGTCATCTTGATGTCAATTGAGAAGCTTTGCATAACATGCTGTTGTTCACTGGAATTGTAAAGTTTCAGGTCATCTGCAACCAGTAAGTGTGATATTACCTCTGGGTTATTATCTTCTTTAGGATTAAGTCCAAAGTCATATGCCAAAGAACTGATGAGAGTAATTAGCAGATTACGTGCCATATAAAACAGCAGCGGTGACAGGGAATCTCCCGGAAATATTCCTCGCTGGATATTAGGAATGATTAATTGACCATCTTCATACTTCAAATGGAGTATAGTTTGCCACAGTTTCATGGTAAACTAGATGTACTCTATCAAGCCAGAATTTATTATAAACATTTCTAGGCAATGTATTAACCATAAGAACATAAGAACATAAGAAATGCCATACTGGGTCAGACCGAGGTCCATCAAGCCCAGTATCCTGTTTCCAACAGTGGCCAATCTAGGTCATACGTACCTAGCAGTTTCCCCAAAAGACACAGGTTCTGCAGTGCTTGTACTAGGCCAAGCATTGATATCCTGGGTCCCTTTTTAATAGTGGTTTATGGACCTTTCCTCCAGGAACTTGTCCAAACCTTTTTTAAACCCAGCTATACTAACAGCCCTTACTACATCCTCCGGTAACAGATTCCAGAGTTTGATTACACGTTGAGAGAAGAAATATTTTCTCCTATTTGTCTTAAATAGTTTACCCTGTAGCTTCATTACATGCCCCTAGTCCTTCTATATTCTGATAGCGTAAACAATTTATCCACGTTTATCCGTTCCACTCCATTCATTAATTTATACACCTCTATCATATCTCCCCTCAGCCGCCTCTTTTCTAGGTTAAAGAGCCCTAACCTTTTTAGCCTCTCTTCATAGGAGTAGCCTTCCATCCCCTTCACCAATTTGGTGGCTCTTCTCTGTACTTTTTCTAATAACTCTATGTCCTTTTTAAGATACGGTGACCAGAATTGCACACAATATTCAAGGTGCGGTCGTACCATGGAGCGATACAGAGGCATTATAATATCCTTTGTTTTATTCTCCATCCCTTTCCTTATGATACCTAGCATTCTATTTGCTTTCTTGGCCGCCGCTGCACACTGGGCGGAGGGTTTTAACATGTTATCCACGATGACTCCTAAATCTTTTTCCTGGGTGGTGGTTTCTAATGTGGAGCCAAGTGTGGGATGCTATGAAAGGCTTTCTTTTAGTCAATCCATGCTATACTGAGGTTTCTGCTTTCTTAGCACCAGTCATGATGACTTTATTCAATATTAAATTGATCTTTGGTTCTATATGCTCCCCTCTTATTGCCTTTCTGCTGTATTGCCATGATGTTATTGGAATTGATATGATTATATATCCTGTCTGTGTCCATCGAGGTGACCAGCATATAGATTATAGGTAGACAAGTCCTTGGTCTGTAATTTTTGCAAATGTTACTTGGATTTCCTTTTGGAAGGAGTAGTGTTCTTCCTGTGATATGTCATTGCGGTGTTAAGACTGGCTGCTTGACCAATTAATTTTTGCATTTTGCTAGGTCTCAGTGTAATGATGCTAAGTTGGTTACACAATCTGGGCCAGGGCTCTTTGGGCTTGGGGCTCTTTTGTTGTTACTTCAAGTCATTCCATAGGTTTGAGGTTTCTAAACTCTCCTGTATTCAGAATAACCATTCTGCTTCTCGACTGTGCTCTATCAGACCTCATAGAGATTTATCCAGCAGATTTATGTTCAGTTTTGGTTGATGGTGTTTTTATCATAGTGATACTGTTTCCCTGTTGAATCATTTTAGGTTTTCTCTAAATAGTTTATTTTGAAATCTTTCTTTCCTATTATTTTCATATCTTTGCAGTTTTTGCATTTCTGCTGCTACTTTCAATTTATTGTTGGAGCATATGAATTTAAGGTCTTCTTATGTTAATGGAGCATGAGTTTGATGTTCTGAATCTTCCTCAGTATCTTTGACGAGCTTACTTTTTTTTAGATACCTGTCTATCAGAGACACCTCTGCAAGCAGTGATTTTATTTTTTCTTCAATATACTTTCCCAAGGAAGAGTTGGTATTATTTTCTTTTTCTACTGACTCTGCATTTTTGTTAGTAGAATATTCAGTAATAATTTTAGCTATAGAACATTGTATTTGATTTATTTCTGTGATGTCAATAAATAGTCCCTTTATACAGGCTATGGCTTTGTTTTTATTACTTATAATACTTTCAACTTTCGATGTTAAATTTAACTTGGATAATTTTTCCCTGCCTGGAAATCAGCATACTCATCTTTTCTCCACCTCTGGGTCTTTCTCCTGCCGTTCTTCTTCCTCTTTAGTTGACTTCTAGGCCTCTCCTTCATTTATCTTGATGTCCTGTACTTCCAAATCTCCTTGTTTTTCATCTCTACCTCAGTTTTCCTTCTAGCACTCTTTTCCAAGCCTCCCTTTTCTCTCTTCTCATCAACCTTCTTACTGGTGTAGTTTTCTGGATCCCTTCTTTCTCTCACTACTTCCGTTCTTCTTCTCGTTCTTCTTTGCAGATCCCCTCCTTCCTATGCACCAGCCTTTCTTCTGGTGCTTTCTTCCTGATTCCTTTTTTTCTCTTTCTGCATCTTATCTTCTGTTCTTTCTTTGAAAGACTCCTCTTTCTTTTTCTGTGTATTCCTTTCTTCTGCTGCTCCCACCTAGATCTCCTCTTTCTCTCTCTAATTCTTTTTCCACAAAAGTCTTCAGTTGATTTAAGATTCACGTACTTTTTTATTTTGATCTGTGAAATCAGAAATCTTAAATTTGTATCAGTTGCTTTTTGCAGTTTTTCTTGTGGCAATATTCTTCTTTCTTCTAGCTTTTGGCTAATATTCTTTGTATACCCTCTCGATTTAAATATAGGATTTATAGCATAAAGATAGCAGTACATCATCTCTTCTTTATCTTCAGGGGTCCACTTAATTGTAATCAATTTTTCTATCAACATTTTAGGAATGCCACTTACCTAAACAGAATCTGCTGGTGTATGTAGCACATAGATTAATATATCATAGTAAGATGTAAAGTTAAGTTTCCATACTGGTGCTGGAGAAAACTGGAGTCTTTTTAGTTTGTGAAACTTTTTAAAGAGTTTGTCTCCAAAATTAGTCATTAAACATTTAGATACATGCTCTAAACTGGTTTTCAGAAAATAGGGTATAGATGCACATGCAATTAACCAAGCTCTGTCATCTTTTATCCAAAATTAATTTTGCGGTATATTTGAATTCAAAAAAGATCTACAAGCAAAAAGTTATTTTGATGTTCAATTCTTGGATTCTCTTTACTTGAAAAACATAAAAAAACAGCACAAGAACTCTAGGAAGGTCACTTTGCAGTTAAATAATGTGCTCATTTGGTATTTCCTTAATTGTATATTCGACATATGCACCTTAATGCATTACGAATTGAAAGACAAAGAAATATTACATGACAGTTATACAGACAGAAGATATACACTGGAGTCCCCTTATAACACGGCTCAATATATTGCGGGATTGCTTATAACACAGTCAAGGGATGGACCGCATTTTTTGTTTTTGCCTTACATAATACACTGTGGACCAAATATAACACAGATTCACATATAATGACGTCAAATATCTTGGACCCTAATGTCAGCGTTATATAGGGGTCTATCGTGTAATTAAAAATGCACAGTACAGGAAAATAACTTTCTATCCACCCATGGGAATAATTTAGTCCTGGGGCTAATTAACAAATACTGTTTTGATTAAAATAAAAAGGGAATGCTTGGCATATTCTTGGTCAATGAATTTTTCAAAAGAGATTTCAAAGATCATTGAGACACTGGGGAAAGTAAAAGACTCTCTTTTAATTAGAGGATACAAGATGGCTTGGCAGGCACATAAAGGACATAAGTATACTGCAGACATTCATGATTTTTGTGGTTTGCAATTCTTGGTGAGCTCTAGGATGCAATTATGCACTAATTACTGGCTGGTTTTTTTTTTCATTTGTTTATAATATGTAGAGAGCTGATTTGCTGGTTTGTATAGCTGCACTATATTGGCAGTTTAGCACTACAAATTGGTTTTATATATTAAAACCCACTATCATGACATCATCAGTAGAAAGGTTGACTCATCTTTATGAGACTGAGGTTTGCTATTTAAAATTATTTACAGCTGAAATATGACTCCACAATTATACATATGTTGGGGGAAGTAATCAAGCCAATGACAAAAACTTCACCACAATCTATCTAATTAGCTACGGTATTATGTAAACTCTCTATTAGTTTGATTATGTCTGTAGGAGGAAATTCCTCAGAATATCATGGTTTCAGCTCATAGACATTTCTCAAGAGCAATCACCCATTTTAGAGAGAAATTGCAAAATGTCCAAAATTATAAAGTCTAATTATTGGTCAAAAATCCTCTCTACAGTATGCAAAATAAAATGCAAAACTTGGGTAGCGTGTGAGCTACTCAGAGACTCTGTGAGTCATTTTAAAAGGTTTAGTCGTGATTTCGATGTCTGAAGACGTGCACATGGACGTTGAAATCACAGACATGTCTCCATAGCCATTCCACAAATAGCATTTACAGACGTCTCCAGTGCAGAGACGTTCAAGTAGGCATGCAGGTGTGGTGGAAGCGGTCCAGGGTTCGATCTCAAAAATGTCAGGAGATGTCTGCAGGCATGTAATAATTTTAGTATACAGTAATACACAGTATACAATTTTAGTTTATACCTGCTCTGGGCACAAATAGGCATCAGGAAAGTGCTTGATTTTACCCTAAAATATCCAGAAAGTATAGAGAAGATGGAGAGTTACGTGACTAGCCTTAGATCACACTGGGATTTGAACCCTGAACATGCTGCCCTGAAGCCACTACTCTAGCCATTATACCATTAGACATCTTAGTGCTGAAATGCTATCCTGAGGACATCTATATAGACGTTTCCAAAATCGTACCTGAACTTGCACGTGCCTGCTTTTTTTTTCAGATGTTCTGGTTTTGACGTCCCAGATTGCACTTGGACGTGCCATTGTGAAATGTGCCTCTCTGATTCCCAGCCCCCTTGCTCAGTTGTTCAGTTTTTCCCAGCCAATTCATTGTTAACAAACAATCAGGATTGATGGTAGTGGAACATACGCATGATGATAGACAAATCCCCCCCAACTTCAAGCACTCAGCTATTTCTCCTATACACCAAGAAATGGTGTATTACAAAAGAAAGCTTTAGTTTAAATTTTCATATGCATTATTTATTATTATTTAGAAAAGAGGAAAAGACCTCAGAAGAATTAATTTGGCAAAACTTAGGGCTATGTTTATTGAAATTACTATGCACTAACATGCATTAATGCACATTACTGCAGGTCCCATTTAATTAATGTAATAGAACCTATTTATTGTTAATGTCATTAATGGCTTTAGCTCGCGCTAATGCAGTAGCATACTTTAGTAAACCTACCCCTAAGTTTGCTAAATGGGACACTAAACTTAATCATCAGTTTACAAAACAAAATGGTTGCTTACCTGTAACAGTGGTTCTGCATAGACAGCAGGATAAATCAGCCACACAGATGGGTATCATCATCCTTGACGGCACCTTGTCGAACTTGCTCTCCCAGAGCCCAAAAGAGTTTAGAAAATTATTCTGGGCATGTGTGAGTGAACCCTTCCTGTGTGCCTGTTGCTCCTCCCCTTCAGTCCTTCCCAGAGTCTAGGCAACTTCCACTGTAAAATAGTTATCTCCAAGTTATCTCCTGTTCAATGTAATTTCAGTTTGTTCAATGTAAACCGCACTGATTCAGAATAGCGCGGTATATAAGAGAATGTAAATAAATAAATAAAAATAATAAAATAAAATGACAAAGTCCTTGAGAATTATGGAGGCTTCTACCAGTGGGGAGGAAGGAGGGATTGTGTGAATGATTTATTTCACTGTACATGGAGAACCACTGTTACAGGTAAGCAACCTTTCTTTCTCCATGGACAAGTAGGATATAATCAGCCACACAGATGGGTGAATCCCGAGCTGAGTGTGTAAGGGTCAAGGTGTTCAGACTAATAGAGGGTGTCTTGCACCCAGGAAATCATGCTGTGGTGACTTGAAGCCAGTATCTTAGGAATATCTGCAGGGGTGGTTGCTAAGGATGCCCCCCTCAGAGGGACATAGGTATACTGATAGGTATAGTGATCATAGCCGGCTGTTAGTCACATAAGTGAGCTGGGTAAAGGGAATGGAACAAAAAACACTGAGGGTGCAACTGGCTTTGTGAATTCCTGGTGACTGCAATTGTTCAGGGCAATGAGGGGTTCTTTCCTCCCATTTGGGGCTTTTTTTTTCTTCAATAAGTCGTCTCTGGGGAGTTTGCCAAGCAGAGGCATTTGGTTGGATATGGAGGAGAAACATCCCACGGTTTTGGGACAAAAGATCACGTAGGGTGTGGCAACTCACCTTCTTCTGTATGTTCTAGTTACGAAGAGGAGGCATGCTTTATATTCCTTCCTCCTTTATTTTTTTTAAATTGCGTCACTGTCTTTTGAAGTAGAAGGGAGCATACAGTCTTTAGGGCTGTGCCCCCAGACATTTGTGTATGGGTCACATGGGTGCAGTTATAGGGCATCACAGGATCAAAGGGTTGAATTGAGAGTTGTGGCCCAGAGGGATGAGTGACTATGTGAAGGAGGATCTATGACATCCACCACTCACATGTGGGGCAAAAATGACTGGAATATGTGTTGCATTCCTAGGGTGGCAGGAGGCGAGATACTGAAGGAATTGGTACTTACATTCCATGCCCTGGGCACAAGGATTACCTTTGTGAGTGGATGTGGTAGGAATGAGATTTGTACATGTATGGGCAGAGCCCATGAAGAGCCCCGAGATTCAGGCGAAGTGGAGCCGGTCGAACTGAGCGCCCCATGTTTGATCAGAGTGTCTCATTTGATGGGAGGTCTAAGTGAAAACAGGTTTCTGGTTCCTGAAGGGATGAGGAGGGGGGGGGGGGGACTCTACTGGGCTGTATGACCCACAGAGCCTGGGATGGCCAGGGGAAGGCTTCGGGACGCTGTGTGGCCAGAGGTCTGGCCCAAATTGTGAGATTGGTTGAAAACGTGCACAGTCCCTTCGTGGACATGCTGTAAGGCTAGGGATCAGCATTGCCTTCACTTTGAGATGATGAGGACCAAGTGACTGAGCGGGTGGAACTGACCTTGTCATGACCAAAGGAGGTGTATGCAAGTAACAAGAGTTTGGATGCTGAGTGGCCTGGATTGATAAGTCCTGAGAATGAGTGGAGTTCATTCCTCATGTTCAAGTTGCAAAAAGGAAATCCCCGGAGGAGTGCTTAGTACTTGCAAATCCATGCAAATAGATGGTTCCTGTCTGCCTGACCTGTTTAAATTGAGGTAGCTTTCAGGTAACAGAAACCTGCCCACCGTACGTAGCTTTGGCTGAATGCTGTGACACGCTAGCGCTGGTGTTGAAGGCCATTCCTTTTAATCTTTTGTGAGGGGGAGAAACGATGGCCGCCAGGCGGCTAGGACTCATGTTGTTTTGGGGGGCAAGCAGGGACAATACTGAGTTTACTCATAAGAACATAAGATATGCCATACTGGGTCAGACCAAGGTCCATCAAGCCCAGTATCCTGTTTCCAACAGTGGCCAATCTAGGTCATACGTACCTAGCAATTTCCCCAAAAGACACAGGTTCCACAATGCTTGTACTGGGTCAAGCATTGATATCCTGGGTCCCTTCTTAATAACGGTTTATGGACCTTTCCTCCAGGAACTTGTCCAAACCTTTTTTAAACCCAGCTACCCTAACAGCCTTTACTACATCCTCCGGTAACAAATTCCAGAGTTTGATTACACGTTGAGTGAAAAAATATTTTTTTTTATTAGTTTTAAATAGTTTACCCTGTAGCTTTTGCATGTCCCCTAGTCTTTCTATATTCTGATAACGCAAACAATCGATCTACGTTTACCTGTTCCACTCCATTCATTAATTTATAGACTTCTATCATATCTCCCCTCAGCCGTCTCTTTTCCAGGTTAAAGAGCCCTAACCTTTTTAGCCTTTCTTCATAGGAGTATCCTTCCATCCCCTTTACCATTTTGGTGGCTCTTCTCTGAACCTTTTCTAATAACGCTATATCCTTTTTAAGATACGGTGACCAGAATTGCACACAATATTCAAGGTGCGGTCTCACCATGGAACGATATAGATGCATTATAATATCTTTTGTTTTATTTTCCATTCCTTTCCTTATGATACCTAGCATTCTATTTGCTCTCTTGGCCACCGCGGCACACTGGGCCGAGGGTTTTAACATGTTATCCACAATGACGCCTAAATCTTTTTCCTGGGTGGTGATTCCTAATGTGGAACCTTGCATCGTGTAACCATAGTTTGGGTTGTTCTTCCCTAGGTGCATAACTTTGCACTTGTCCACATTAAATTTAATCTGCCATTTTGATGCCCAGTCTTCCAATTTATCAAGATCCTCTTGCAATTTTCCACAATCCTCTTGGGTTTTAACAATTTTAAATAGTTTTGTGTCATCTGCAAATATGATAACCTCACTCGCTATTCCCTTTTCCAGGTCAATTATGAATATGTCAAAAAGCAGCGGACCCAGCACAGATCCCTGGGGTACACCACTATTCACCTTTCTCCATTGGGAAAATTGGCCATTTAGCCCTACCCTCTGATTTCTATCTTTTAACCAGTTCCTGATTCACAGTAGTACACTGCCTCCTATCCCATGACTCTTTAGTTTTGCCAAAAGTCTCTGATGAGGGACCTTGTCAAAGGCTTTCTGAAAGTCCAGATACACTATATCAACCGACTCACCTTTGTCCACCTGTTTATTCATACCTTCAAAAAAACATAACAGATTAGTAAGACAAGATCTTCCTTGTCTAAAGCCATTTTGGCTGTCTCCCATTAGGCCATGACTATCCACATGCTGAGTAATTTTGTTCTTTATGATGGTTTCTACTATTTTTCCCGGTACTGACGTCAGGCTCACTGGTCTGTAGTTTCCCAGATCACCCCTGGAACCCTTTTTAAAAACTGGCGTTACATTGTCGATCCTCCAATCTTCAGGTATTACAGATGATTTTAATGAAATTTCACAGATTACTAATAGCAGGTCTGCAATCTCACATTTCAGTTCTTTCAACACCCTTGGATGTATACTATCCGGCCCAGGTGATTTGCTACTCTTCAGTTTATCTAATAGTTGTAATACATCTTCCCGATGTATCGATATTTCCTTCAATTCTTCCGCACCTTTAAATACCATTTCAGTCATGGGCACTGTTCCCTCTAAGCTGTGCGCGTGTACGCGCGCACACATCTCGCCGAGCGAGCGCACATACTTTAAAACAGAGCGCACAAAAATTACGGCTCTGATTCTGATAGAAAACAACACAGACGTCTTAAAATTTAAAAGTTATGATTGTAATTACTAGAAATTTCCCTCTTCATTTAGTAATCGTCTATTTTCATTTAATTTGATTAAAATCAATGTGGTGTACATACTGTATTCTGACGTGTAGTCAAATTTTAAAGTATATAACTCTGAGTGTTGTTATGTGGCGCACAAAAATTTAACTTTCCTTCAAAAGCTGCACACAGATGGTATTTTATGCGCACACAGCCTACAGAAAATTAGAGGGAACATTGGTAATGGGTAACATTCCTACATCTTCCTCAGTAAAGACCGAAGCAAAGAATTCATTCAGTCTCTCCACTATCGCCTTGTTGCCTCTTAGTGCCCCTTTAACCCCTCTATCATCTAATGGACCAACTGACTCTCTCACAGGTTTTTTGCTACGAATGTACTTGAAAAAGTCTTTATTTCGTATTTTTGCTTCCGCAGCAAGCTTCTTCTCAAATTCTCCCTTTGCCTGCCTTATCAATGCCTTGTATTTGACTTGCCAGTGCTTGTGCTGTTTCCAGGTTTCGTCGTTTGGCTCTTTTTTCCATTTCCTGAAAGATGCTTTTTTGGCAACAACAGCCTCTCTGACCTCACCTTTAAACCATGCTGGCAGTTTTTTGGACTTTCTTCCACTTTTCTTAAAGCGTGAAATACAGCTGGTCTGGGCTGCCAAGATAGTAGTTTTCAACAACACCCAAGCTTGATGTAAGTCTTTAACCTTTGCAACTGCTCCTTTTAGTTTTTTCTTAACTATTTTCCTCATTTTATCATAGTCTCCCTTTCGAAAGTTAAAAGGTAGTACTGTGGAATTCCTTACTAAACCTCCTCCATTAATTAAATCAAATGTGATCATGCTATGATCACTATTGCCAAGTGGCCCCAACACCCTTATCTCTTGCACTAGATCTGGTGTTTCACTAAGGACTAGGTCTAATATGGCTTCCCCTCTGGTCGGTTCATGAACCAGCTGCTCCAAGAAGCAGTCATTTATTTCATCTAGGAACTTTATCTCCCTAGCATGTCCTGCTGTGACACTGACCCAGTCGATACCAGGGTAATTGAAATCACCCATTATTATTACTGCGCTGTAACTTTTGTTAGTTTCCTTGATTTCTTTGAGCATTTCATCATCCATTTGTTCATTCTGGCCAGGCGGTTGATAGTACACCCCCACTGCCATCGCCTTCCCCTTTTTACATGGAATTTCAATCCATAGAGATTCTATAGCAAATTTTGTTTCCTGCAAAACTTTAATCCTTTCTGACTCAATGCCCTCTCTAACATAGAGCGCAACCCCTCCACCAATTTGATCAGCTCTATCATTACGATATAGTTTGTACCCAGGTATTACACTGGTTGTCCTCCTTCCACCATGTCTCTGATATTCCAATCATATCTAACCTCTCATTAAGTGCTATATATTCTAACTCTCCCATCTTATTTTTTAGACTTCTAGCATTTGTATACAAGCATTTTAGAGACTGTATTTTATTCATATTAATCTGGCTATTGGTAGGCATGGGTAATTTGGGATCTTTAAGCTCTGTCTGCTCCATACTCGAGGGCATTTGGGCTACTTTACTCTTTTTTGGAACCTCTCTGCTTTTGGTAGTATCATTCAAGGATACATTCTTCCGAACCATGCACTCTTGGGCGACTGTCGGCTTTCCCCTATTATCTGCCAGAAAATATGCAGCAAACCATCCCCTCTTTGGAAAAGAGAAAATGTTGAAGAATCTCTGCAGCCCTTGTGGGCGCCTGTAGTGCAAGGTGTCTGATTATTTCAGAACTGAGCAGTGACTGCCATGATTTGAACTGAAAGATCAGACTGGCGATGACTCTTGACAGCTCTCTGCTTGACCTGACCCCCAGCCACCACCCGATGGAGCTGCTGCAGACAGCCGGGAAGGAGAAGTGCTGGGGATAAGAAATGAACCCCACTTCTAAAACAGGACAACTCTTGCTAATAGTTAACACAGTGGTTGTGTTGTAACCCTGTGGAATAGGAAGAGGATGTTATTTCCTCCTTCCGTTTTCCTTTTTGTTTTGCTTGAGGAACAGGTGGAAACATAGAGGGGCATTCTGTTCTGGCCATCTCCACCCTGTATGGCCGCTCAGAATCGGGCGTACAGAGGTAGACCTAATTCTGATCACGTGGGGGCTAGATGTGCCTGATTCCGATCAGCCGCACGTCCAGCCCACACACCTGGCTAACTCAGCCAGGCTCCTGAATGGAGCCACAGTGCCATGGTGTTCCGTCGCCATGACACTGCAGCTCCATTCAGGAGCTGCGATCCCCTGCCGCAGAAAACAATCTTCTTTCCCCGCAGTCCGACCCCTGATCTGGCCTTCCATGGCCATGACTGGACTGTAGGGAACCCCCTGCACCCCTTTGCCCTCCTTACTGGGCCTGGCCATGTGGTTTGCTCCATCCAGGGGGACTTATTCCACCTCCGAGGTGGAATAAGTCCCCCATCTCTGTGGCCGACTCTGGACGTACAGGAATCAGCCCTGTATGTCTGGGGTTGCTCCCCTCCCACCACCTGCCTTGCCTCTCTCCCGCCTCCCGCTCTGTCTCTGTCCCACCCCCTCCCCCCCATGAACAGAGGTCCCCATACAAATCGCCTGTACATATGGGGAGCTTTGTCCCCGGCAGGCTGCCTAGCTGTTTAGTAGGTCTGGCCGTCTGAATCGCATGTCTGGACCCACTAAACAGTGTTGAGGATGATCCTAATGTCATTAACGTGAAAAAAAGAAGACAACAGAGAGAAATCTGAAAAGGAATACTTAGATAAAGGGGTTGTAGGTTTGCAAACCCTTTGTAATTATATGATGGCAGAGTTGTGCAGTGTGGACAAGAGGCTTAGAGGTAACCTGAAGTAATTTGGATGTGAACGTCCAATGTAATATCAATAGGAAAAATGTTATCGAGTTGTCCAGTTTTAACACAGACTGATCTTAAACTGGCAACCTTGGGGATGGCAGATAAGCACGTGGCAAAAGAACCATCACATCTTCTGGGAATTTTAAGATATGCCATACTGGGTCAGACCAAGGTCCATGAAGCCCAGTATCCTGTTTCCAACAGTGGCCAATCTAGGTCACAAGTACCTAGTAGTTTCCCCAAAAGTCACAGGTTCCACAATTCTTGTATTGGGTCGAGCAGTGCATATCCCGGGTCTTCTTTAATAATGGTATATGGACCTTTCCTCCAGGAACTTGTCCAAACTTTTTTTAAACCAAGCTACACTAGCAGTTTTTACTACATCCTCCGGTAACAAATTCCAGAGTTTGATTACACGTTGAATGAAAAAATATTTTCTCTTATTAGTCTTAAATAGGTTACCCTGTAGCTTCATTGCATGTCCCCTAGTCTTTCTATATTTTGATGGCGTAAACAATCAGTCTAAGTTTACCCATTCAACTCCATTCATTAATTTATAGACCTATATCATATGTCCCCTCAGTTGTCTCTTTTCCAGGTTAAAGAGCCCTAACCTTTTTAGCCTCTTTTCATAGGGGTATCCTTTCATCCCCTTTACCTTTTTGGTGGCTCTTCTCTGTACCTTTTCTAATAATGCTATATCCTTTTTAAGATATGGCGACCAGAAATGCACACAATATTCAAGGTGCGGTTGCACCATGGAATGATACAGAGGCATTATAATATCCTTTGTTTTATTCTCCATGCCTTTCCTTATGATACCTAGCATTCTATTTGCTCTCTTGGCCACACACTGGGTGGAGGGTTTCAACATGTTATCCACAATGACGCCTGGGTGGTAGTTCCTAATGTGGAACCCTGCATCGTGTAACCATAATTTGGGTTGTTCTTTCTTAGGTGCATAACTTTGCACTTGTCCACATTAAATTTCATCTGCCATTTGAATGTCCAGTCTTCCAATTTATCAAGTTCCTCTTGCACAATTTTTCATAATCTTCTTGGGTTTTAACAACTTTGAATAGTTTTGTGTCATTTGCAAATTTGATTATCTCACTCGCTATTCCCATTTCCAGGTCATTTACGAATATGTTAAAAAGCAGCGGACCCAGCACCCAGTGTGGAGAGAGAAAAGTAGAGGTCCCAAGAGTAGAGGTACAACAAATGAAATTGGGCTGGCAGTAGTTGGTGTACTGTTGATGCCTATTATTTCTTCACCTCCAAAATGGTATTTCACCCTTGGATTTTGGCATGCCAACTGTATGAATTTGCTTTTTTTTTTTCAATTAAAGCATAGCTGCCACACTGATAATTTTCCAAGATAATTCAAAGAGATCAGAGATGCCAATTCAGAATCACTTCTTCTTGTAAATGCATCAACAACCAGGATTCAAGATGGCTGGAAGGGTATGTTAATGCTCTGCTTGACCAACAGTGCTTTTATTAACCATTTATTTTTTCTTATTGGTTCAGATGGGGAAAAGGAATTAGAAGGTTTGGTTCTACCTGACCAAATCTACATTTGCCCTGCTTCATTTTGGTTTGATAGAATGATATGTAATGACAGCGTAGTATGGGACACGCCAAGCACCCAAGGACCTCAGGTCAATAATGCTAGTGTTTGATGTTTTGTTAAACTTAGAAGTGTGCATGCCTCCACAAATTCCAGCCATTGTAGACCGGTGGGATTTGCCAATTCTTCCAGCTTTGGTGGTTAGACCCAAATATGTTAAGTCAGTCTGGGCCAGAGAAGTGGAATCTGCAGTATCATCTCTAAATAAAATGTGGCCAAGTTTCTTTAGAGATTATACTGCTTGCCCTATTACTCTTAGAATTTATAAACAACAGTCTTGTTTGTTAGTAGATTCTGACCTTCTGGAAACATGATCCATCCTCTAATAAAGCAACACATCTTAGACCGTGTAATTATCATCCTATATCAAACCTCCTTTTCCTTACCAAACTCTTAGAAATGTCCTGGTTCTGGGAGTCAAATAATTCCTTTCACCCCAGGCAGTCAAGTTTTCACAACCATTAAAGAACAGAAACTACTCAACTAGCTCTGCTAAATGAGACTGCCACACATCGAGGCAGCCTTAGGGATGTCTTCATCATTCAACTCAACTTGAGTGCTGCATTTGAGTCATTGGCCATATTCCCTTACTAGACCTTTTAAGGGATTCCAGAATAATACATATCGGCTCTGATATTCAGTTGTCCGTAGTTTGGAAGGGCTATGCAGCAATGGGCGCATAGCTCTCCCCGCCAACCCCTAAACCGGATATTCAGTGCCATGGCGATGGCATTGAATATCCGGTGATCACCGCCGATTCCAGAAGCTGCCTAAGCTAACCATACAGCAGTTATATTGTACAAGCATTGTGGAACCTGTGTCTTTTGGGGAAACTGCTAGGTACGTATGACCTAGATTGGCCACTGTTGGAAACAGGATACTGGGCTTGATGGACCTTGGCCTGACCCAGTATGGCATATCTTAGCTTCAGCACCTTAAAGTTAGACAAGGGTTTTCCTCCCCTATCTTTGAGGTGCCGATCACTAACCGTGCAGCTTTCAATATTGCTGCTGCACAGTTAGCACCATTCTCTGCCTCCACCCTGCCCCAGACCACCTCCAACACGCCCTGATGCTAACGGGGTAGCACATAGGGGACATAGCCGGGAATATTCAACGGCACTACCCGGGTAGGTGCTGTTGAATATTCCTGTCTAAGGCAGTTATACAGCTTACAGGGGCTGTAAACCATGTAACTGCCCTTTGAATATTGGGCCCATCGTGTTAAACTGGTTTTGATCATATTTCTCTAATTACACCTTCCAAGTCTCCATTGGAAACTCACTGTCTATGAATTATTCTAAAATGTTTGGTGCTCTACAGGATTTCATACTTGCCCCTGCACTCTTTGACCTGTTTATATCCCCTCTGGCCCTTCTTATCGAAGAACTTAAGATCAACTCTTAATTTTATGCAGATGATATCCAGTTAGTAACAGCCCATAACAACTGGGGCCTCCCATTCCAGAAACAGTTTGAATCTAAGCTCAACTCAATAGCAGACAGACTCAGAACCCATGAAATAGTGCTATATCCAAAATAAATCCAAAACGTTTCCTTTCCAGCCCTGCATCTGTTCTCTTCATATTTCAATAAAAAACTTGATTTGATTGCTAGGAGTTCTGAATAATAATCAACTTACCTTTGCTCCTTTCATCTACAAGAAACTTGCAGAGTTCTTTCTTCTCATTAACAATAATTAAGGCCATGAAGCCATATCTTGACAGTAAAGCCCTAAAAAAGTGTTCCTTTTCACTTGTCATTAACAGACTGGATTATAGCAACTCCCTGTTAGCTGGAACTTCTCAACTTCAACTAAAAAGACTCCAACTCAGTCAGAACACCGCTGTAAAGCTCATCTGCTATATGAACAGCACTGGCATCCAGTCTCTTTTCAGATCAGGTTTAAAATCTTATTAACTCATTGCGCTCTCTACACTGGTCTCCCTGCACATCTCCACTCATATCTTATTCCTTATTGTCCAGCTTGAATCTTATGACCCTCAAAGTCCAAGCTGTGTCTTGAAACTTATAGATCTATGGTCTTCTTTACCTGGGATGGGATCAGTGGAACCTTCCTACAAAAAAATTAAAGGCAGGTCTAAAGACTAGGTTATTTGAAAAAGCTTTCCACTAGAGAAATCTTTCAGTCCTTATTGTAACCTCTCTCAGAGACTTGATACTCCTCACCCCTACCCCTTTCCTTTATTCCTCAAGTTTCTCAGGTATTTGCTGTTGTCTCTCAGACCGGAAGAACTGTTCTGCTACTGCTTTCTCCATTTTTTTCTCTCTGTCTTGTAGCTCTTATTTTTAGTCTTTGTTTATTCTTGTTCCAGTGCTCTGTTTAATGGCTCTGTAAACTGATATAATGTGTACTCCATTAGCAGTATACAAAATTTGTGAAATAAATAAATAAATATTGTGGAATAGACCTGGGGTCATCCTTGGCTTGCTGTGTTGGATATTACCCCTCATATTTCCCATGTTGGAGGTTATTCTGAAGATTCATCCCAGGGGATTGAGAAGTCTTTTGAACCTAGAGTTCAGCTTCCCAAGACAGGAATTATTACTGTGTTGGAGAATCTAGCTCAGAAAACATTCTGGATATTCTTTCTAAAATCCCTTTTGAGAAGACTTGGAAGACTATTTTTAAACTAGTTGATTATGACTGTCAGGTTTGGAGATGTATCTTTAACATTTTGTACTACAGAAACCAGAGTTAATCAGTAACCAAACTATGGAAAAAATGTAAAGATTATATTTGAGCTTAAGAGCTAATTTCTGAGCTGAAAATTCAATATAATGTTGTCATCAAAGATAAGAGATTTTCAATCATAAATTGGAAGTATTGGACAATAATATGAAGCAGAGAAATATCTTTAGCTTATTGGCTGTCCCCAAATTATAAACTTTACTTCCCAAACTTAATGGAACTTAATATAAGTTATATTAAAGATATTATACCACCTGCTTTCAAGCTTTATCTTTCTTTACCACCTGTGAAAGATTCTGAGCATCAACAACATTGACAGCTATAGCAAATGGAAATAGAGAGATCTATGGAAAGTCCTTCAGATCTACCCCAGGAGATTGAATAGGATCAGGACAGTATGATAAAACAGGGACTTTGTTGGTAACCTTTTACTTTAAATCAGATATCAAAATGAAACTTCTAAATCTAAGTCTTAGGAAGAACATAAGAACATAAGATATGCCATACTGGGTCAGACCAAGGTCCATCAAGCCCAGTATTCTGTTTCCAACAGTGGCCAATCTAGGTCATAAGTACCTAGCAGTTTCCCCAAGGGACACAGGTTCCACAATGCTTGTATTGGTTCAAGCATTGATATCCTGGGTCCCTTCTTAATAATGGTTTATGGACCTTTCCTCCAGGAACTTGTCCAAACCTTTTTTAAACCCAGCTACACTAACAGCCTTTACTACATCCTCCGGTAACAAATTCCAGAGTTTGATTACACGTTGAGTGAAAAAATATTTTCTTTTATTAGTCTTAAATAGTTTACCCTGTAGCTTCATTGCATGTCCCCTAGTCTTTCTATATTCTGATAAGGTAAACAATCGATCTACGTTTACCCGTTCCACTCCATTCATTAATTTATAGACTTCTATCATATCTCCCCTCAGCCGTCTCTTTTCCAGGTTAAAGAGCCCTAACCTTTTTAGCCTTTCTTCATAGGAGTAAGCCTTTCTTCATAGGAGAAGAACTCTAGATTTCTAAGTAACAGTTTCCCTGACATCTCCCAAGCTTCTCGAGCTAAACAGAAAAAAAAATGTCTAAAACTGCAGTTAGATTTAGCTCATGCTTTTTCTCAGTAGTTCAAGGTGAGTTACATTCAGGTACAATAGGTATTTTTCTGTCCCTGGAGGGCTTCCAATCTAAGTATGTAGCTAAAGCAATGGAAAGTTAAGTAACTTGCCAAAATCAACAAGGGGCAACAGTGGGATTCAAGTCCTTGCTTCCCTGATTCTAGCCCTCTGCTCTAACCATTAGGCTACTCCTCCTATATAGTACGATGGAGGGTAATAAAATCGGGAGCAGAGGTGCCTATTAGATTCCCCTGTAAATATGTGCAAATTATGAAGGAAATAAATATATGCTTCTTAGCAATTTTAGCCCACTCCGAAAAAGAAATAAAGTCTAGGAATTTACCATCTGACAGATGTTTAAAAAAGTATTCCAAAGTTTTTTAACCCATTCATAATTCGGACTGTCATTTAATTTTTAGATATATCCAAAAAATGTTTTTGATTGCTTATTATTTTTATTTTTTTCTTTCCTTTGATTCTTATTATATACTTTTTAAACTGGAAATGTTTAGAAATCTATTTGTGTTTAATCATTTGTATGAAATTATGAGGAATGGATACTGTCCTTGCTAGTTTCTTTTCTTTCAAGATGTTTGTGCTTGTAAACAAAATGTGCAACATTTATACCCCCCTCCAAAAAAAGTCAATAAATAAACACAGCAATAAAAATGTTTTAATCTAACACTTAATTTCAATTTCTCTCCCTTTAGTTGTATGTGTTAAATGATATATACTCCAATAGTTAATAAATATCCCCTCAAAATCTAAACTGGAGAATAAAGATGTGCTTTTCCCAATGGATACGTCCAATCTCGTCCATAAACATCTACGTTCACAATCAATTCTATGCTATCAAGGTAAATGATATATACTGGCAAAATACTTTCAAGTCACAAATGTTTCTAAGGGGCAGTTTACTAAACCGGGCTAATCGTTAACTCAGGCTATCTGAAACTAGGTCCCATGTTATTCAATGGGGCCTAGTTTCAGATAGTCTGGGTTAACCCTTAGCCTGGTTCAGTAAACATGCCCCTACTTTCTCAGAATTACTGCTGTTTTAAATCACTTATCCAAAGATGACATCTTCAGGACTCACTGATGCTATTGTTTGATACTCACTTTATACAGTGCAGACCTCTGTTGTAAACAGCTTAAGTCCTAAAGAGGTTGATTCACAATCACTTCCTCATATTTGTCATTGTTTATAAATCCTGTGAAAATGAGGAACAACAAACAAGTTACATAGTAACACAGTAAATGACTGCAGATAAAGTAGGAAATATCTTTCTTTTGCTAACTTAATGTATCTATGACCAGCTTTAGAAAGTTATTCTCTCTCCGTCAGATCAGTGTAGTTACACTGGCTTTAAACAGTACAGACTCATTACACAATTACACAGGTGTGAATGAGATAAAACCTCCTTGGGAAAAATTGTTATTTAGTAGAACCTTTTACATAAACAAAAACTGACTGATCAATAAAGGGAATTTTAGAATGGACGTCCAAGTGCAATCGGGGATGTCTAAGCCAGAACATCTGAAAAAAATGCAGATGCAGACATAATTCTACATCTGTAGACATGCCTGAGATGGACCTCTGCAGGGGCATCTACATAGATGTCCCAAAAATAGTATTTCAGAATCTGGACATCTAGGTTTAGCCTAATGGTTAGAGCAGTGGAATAGGAATGGAGAAGTGATGGTTCAAATCCCACTGCTGTTAACCTTGAAATTGTGCTGGATAATGGAGTGCTTTTTCCTCTGGTTTTCCAGCCAAGACAAGCACTTTTCAGATGCCTGTTTGCGCCTGGAAATCTAAACTTAGATGTAACGTGGATGTCTGGGATGTATCTGAGATCAGGTACGGACATCCAAGTTCCTAGATACTCCCCAGCCATACCCACAGACCCGGCTTCTAAAATGGCTCTGGAGACATCTCTATGCCTGTTTTCAGACATCCAAAGCACAAATATGGCTTCCAAAATGACCCTCACAGTGTTTAGCTTTTGTGCATGCTTTGCAATGAAATTTTTACACTAATGATGGGATCATAACTGTTCAAGCTGGATTTAATTGATATCGCTCCCAAGGCACCAGCTATGCTCTTTGGATGTGCTGAGGAAGTGGCGTAAATGCACATGGCTGAAGTACGTGCATAGCTGTGTATTTTATAACCTGTGCAGAGCTGGCGCTACCATCAGGTGAACTAGGTGGTCGCCTAGAACGCCAGTCCTCCGGGGACGACTATTGCTGCCGCTCCTCACCGGGACCTGCAGAGGTGACAATACGTCTAAAATGGCATCAAAGTGCCGGAGTTATCTTCAGCTTTGGAGCTGCGGCGCCATTCCTGCTTCCGCCCCCTTCTGGTTTCAATTCCTTTTGCATGGATCACGGTTCAAATCCCTTTTGTTCCTTGTGATCTTGGGCAAGTCACTTAACTCTACACCCTCTGGATGTTTTACAGTCAAAACAAGCACTTTCCCAATGCCTGTTCCTGACTGCAGCAGGTATAAACTTGGAAGAGGTTGCAGATACCCCTGTTTTTGAAATGGAGCGAGGATTAGACTTACTTATTGCACCACCTCAGACACACCTCCACCACACCCCCTGCCCTACCTTCACCACACCCCCTGCTTACCTCCGTCACACCCCCTGCTTACTTGGATGTCCCTGCACTGGAGGCATCTTTAAAAGCCATTTGTGAAATGGCTCCGGGGATGTCTCTATAGCTTGGACATTTGCATGAATGTCTTTGGATATCCAGATCACAACTAAAGTTTTTAAAATGACCCTCATAGGTTTCGAACACAAGATTTGCCGTATTGGTGGAGATCAAAACTCCATCAAGCTCAGTATTCTGTTTCCAATAGTGGCCAATCCAGGTCACAAGTACCTGGCAAGATCCTGAATTATAGAGAGATTCTATGCTGTGTATTGCAGGGATAAACAGTGGATTTCCTCCCATCCTCTTTAATAATGGTTTATGGACTTTTCCTTCAGGAACTTGTCCAAACCTTTTGTAAATCCAGGTAAACTAATAGCTTTGGCTATATCCTCCTGCAATGAATTCCAGAGTTTGATTACACATTGAGTGAAAAAAATATTTTTTCTGATTAGTCTTAAATGTATTAGTTAGTAGCTTCATTACATGTTTGAAGGAGTAAACAATCAATTAATGTTTACCCATTCACCTCCACTCATTATTTTATAGACTTCAATCATAACGCCCCTCAGTTGTCTCTTCTCCAAGCTGAAGAGCCCTAATCTTTTAACCATTCCTTACAGGAGTTTTGTTCCATTCCGTTCATCATTATGGTTGCCTTTCTCTGTACCTTTTCTAATTCTGCCATCTGTTTTTTTAGATGAAACAACTAACAACTAGAACTGCACACAGTACTCAAGGTCCAATTGCACCATGGAACAATAACAGAGGCATTATGCTTTATTCTTTATTCCTTTCAGTATGTATCCTAGCATTCTATTAGCTTTCTTGGCTGCCCCTGCACACTCAGTAGAGGATTATCCACGATGATGCCTAGATTCTTTTCCTGGGTGGTGATTCTTAATGTGGAACTTTGCATTATGTAGCTATAGTTTGGGTTGTTTTGCCCTAAGTGCATAATTTTGCACATGTCCACGTTAGATTTCTCTGCCAGTTAGATGCCCAATCTCCCAATTTCTCAATGACCTGTTGCAATTTCTCACAGTCCTCTACTATTTAACAACTTTGAATAATTTTGTGTTGTCTGCAAATCTGATCATCTGACTTGTTGTTCCTGTCTCCAGGTCATTTATAAATATGTTAAAAAGTACTGAGTCCAGTACAGATCCCTAGGATACTCCACTATTCACCTTTCTCCATTTAGCCCTACTCTCTGGTTTTTTTTTAAATCTTTTAACCAATTCACAGTCCACAATAGGATATTGTCTCCTATCCCATGACGTTTTAGACAAGTTTCTAGAGGAAAGGTTCATAAGAATTATTAGCCATGTAGACTTGGGAAATCCACTGTATATCCCTGGTTCTGAGCAACAAGGACTGGATTTATTATTTGGGATCAGAATCAGCCCAACCATTAGGCAAGACTAGGCGGTCACCTAGGACAGCAGCTTCTGAGGGGCAGCAAAAAGCAGCAGCAACAGTCAAATCAAAATAGATCCTAACAACCCCACTGCACATAAAAGTGTTAACAATGGCTCTTTAGCATAGTGTATGCCTGGTGGTGCTTCAAAAATGATCACCACCTCCGGATTTACATCAAGAATTCTCATTCAAGATTTATTTATTTGAAAAAGCCTTTAACTTCTCTCCTGATAATGTAGATGCCTGAATTTGTATTTCTCCTACCCTGCTTTTCTTCAAATTCCTTTTCTCCTGCTCTCTTTATTGCATGAATGTTTTGACTTTTTAAATATTTTATTGGCGTTCCTTTTTATTTTATTATGTATTGTTTTTATTAAATCTGCTCTGTTGATTCTGAAAAGTATCAAGTTTTATTAAACTATAACCATACATACTTTTATCTGCAGGGAGAGTGGGCCCACACAGTCATACAAAGCAAAGTTTAATATTTAAAGTATGGTGTCCAATTATGCATTTTTACAGGATTGTTTTGGGAAGCAGTGGTGTTGGGATGATCATGAGTTTAATTATGAAAATTTTGAAGGGGAAGGGGGGCCTGAAGGTTCATATAGGCATGATGCTTATTTTTATTACAAATACTTATTATACTGCAATTTGTAAAGTTTACAACCATTCATAACTAAACAAAATACTACTACTACTGAACACTTGTATAGCACTACAAAACGTTCGCAGCGCTGTAAATAAAACAGAGACAGAAAAGTAAACTACTTTGCACCAGCCCTGCTTGAGATTCCATAACTAGCAGAGCTTTAGTTTGAAGCTCCAGTCGGTAAGACTTCTAAAAGAAAGGACACATATTTAGAACTTTCAGCACTATTGAGGCTGCGGAACAAGGTGACAAACCATCCAAGCCACCTCATCCTTTTTTCCCACGGGCGAAGACCAGAGAGAAAAAGCAGGATCCTCGGCAGGCACTGACTTACAAGTTTACGTTAGCTTTCGCCTCGGCAACGCTCACAAATCATCCAATCAACGACCTCCTGCAATCCTCAGGGTTTCCGCCTATTTCTCTCATTGGCCGATCTAAAAGACGCGGATTTTTAGGTCTTTGTGAGAGCCGGGTTAGACGCAGGCGCAGATGAAGTGTTGGGGGACATGGAAAGCCTGTAAGTACGTTTCCTGGGGTTATATCCGCATGATGGGTGTTTAAAGTATTGGCGAGTGGGCGTGAGGCTCGAGGGCAGGGATGCGTCAACGAGGAGCGCGCGCTGCTGCAGACCCCGGGCTGAGCGGAGAGAGGCGGAGTGTCTCGGGTTTCACTCCGGTTCCCGAAGGGAGGCGAGTCCCGTGTTACTCTGTGTCTGCGGGCAGCTCCGTACGCTCGCCACAGCCCAAAGAGCCGAAGTGCCTCTTAGAAGCGAGCGCTTTACAGTGACTCGCCGTTTTGTTGTCCGTAGAATGATTTTGTGATAGGGAACGCCAAATTTAAGCTCAAAACCTTGTTGTCACTTGGATCACGGTGGGGCGTAGTGAAGTTTTTGTCCAAAGTCCCTGACAGTTCTTCCTATGCTGGAGCCCATGGACGGAGGGAGTCTGGCGAGGTGACCGAGGTAAAACAGCTGTTCGATTCATTGCAAATGCAATGTGTTCCTTCGAGTCAATGCTGACTCCCGGCGACACTGCAGCTCCTGGGCTTTCGTTTCGATTCATTATGAAGTAATAATTCCAGCACACTGTAAACTGGCTCATCAGGTGCTCGTAATACACTTTTTTTTTTTTTAGCTTTATTAAACGCAGCGTAAAAGGAATGTTCGGGTGAAACCCGTAGGCAAGACTATAGCTGCTTTTAAGTTTTTATTTTGAGAAATGTCGTAATATACTTTGAATAGAATGTGCAATTTGTTTTCATTTGGTAGGTAACGAGCACACTCATTTTAAGATAGGAAACTTTTTTTTCTCTCATAAAACTTAATAAATACTGCATAGAAAGTAAATAGGTAGGGTGAATGCTGTTTCTAAACATTTGGCTCTAAAGTGTATATTTTCAATTTTGCAAAAAAAAAAAAATGTATTCTGTTATATTAAGTCTAAGTCCGGTGGTCTTTGAGTATTTGTATCCAGTCATCCTGGTCTTGTAAGATTAGCTTGAGCAATGAGGAGATGAGTTTAGTTTATAGTATAATGGGCATTTTATATACTGCTTCTTTTAACCCTTTCCACTCAACTGTCCCACTCCATAGGGCATTTACATTTTCCCATTCTGATCGTTTGTCCCTCCCTCTGGGACATATGAATGACATGCTAGTTTATGGCCCAAAATACAACATGACTGGTTAATGTGTATGTCATATTGATTGTAATTTGGACAGTTTCTTGTTAAAATTTTATTCTGATCTGGCATGAGTGATGTAAAAAACGTATCTGAATGGAAAGGGTTGTTAAATTTGACGCGGTTCACAAATAAAATCATAACACATGTACACTACCAAAAAACTGCCTCCAGTTTTGCAACTGATTCCTATAGATTTTGGGGTGCTGAATCCAGGAAAAATAGCCAAAATGTTCCATCACGTCACGTTTTCTTGCAAAATTAGATTTCTTACCCATATAAGGAATGTTCACATAATTTCTTTTTAGCCGACTGCAGTTTATTTTCTTGGCCCAAAATAGAGGTTGTAATGGTTAACTAACTAGAAACACTCCCTCATGATATTTTAGAGTGTTTTGTATTCATTTTATACATTAACAGGACAATTGGGAGGCAGGGGGCTAAATCCAGTACTCGCGCTGGCGCATGTTCTTTCCTGTTCGCCTCGCCTCGCCTCGTTCGCTCGCTCATACACGGTGGTTGCGACATGAACGTTCCTGTCAAATTTCAGTTTCTTGCAAGTTCATTATTACCTTTTGTTTGCTCAGTCGTAATCCAGCTTTATTCCGAAGTGATTCACTACAGTTGTAGTTTGCAGTGCTGTGTATTTGTGATGGCTCACAGAGCCAGAGGTTGCGTCAACTCTCCGGACAGTTTTTGTTTTATTTGTGGGGAATATACCGTGAAAAAGCAGCAGAGGAACATTTCTGCATTTATTAAAAAAGTATATTTCGCCTATTTCGGTTTGAAGTTAGGCGATCAAGACAAACCGTGGGCTCCTCACAAAGTGTGCAAGACATGTGAGGAAGATCTACGCTTATGGATGAAAGGTAAAAAACAAGCATTTCGTTTCGGAATACCTATGATGTGGCGTGAACAAAGAGACCACAGCAGTGACTGCTATTTTTGCTCTTGCATTGTGAAGGGATACAACTTAAAAAATAAGAACTTAATAAGTTACCCCAACCTTCCCTCAGCAATTAGGCCTATGCCTCATAGCAACGAAGTACCTGCCTGAACCACCAAAATCTTTGGATCATATTTGTGTGGACGGTTCTGATCATGATGAGACTCACAAGATGGCTTTTCCCGATTGAGTCCAGTACTTCCGAGTTTGAAACTGAACCAGATCCGAAACCTGAACTTTTCTCTCAAGCTGAATTGAATGATTTAGTCCGGGATGTAGGACTCCCAAAAGATGCTGCCCAACTGCTAGGTTCTCAGCTTAAACAGAAAAATCTATTGTCACCAGGAACAACTTTTTATTGGTACCGCAACTGCGAGACACAATTCTTGAAGTATTTCAGCAAAGAGGAAGATTTGGTATTTTGCAACGATATATATGGAGTGATGGAAAAGTTTAAACTCAAGTATGATCCTGCTGAATGGCGGCTGTTCATTGATTCGTCAAAAGACAGCATAAAAGGTGTTCTTCTTCATAATGGCAACACATTTGCTTCAGTTCCTATTGCTCACTCTGTTATTCTCCAAGAAAAATACGAGAATTTGGCCCCGATTCTTCAGAAGATTCGTTATAATGAGCATAAGTGGATGATTTGTGGAGACTTTAAAATTCTATCCATGCTATTAGGGCAGCAATCCGGTTTCACCAAATATCCCTGCTTCCTTTGCTTGTGGGATAGCCGGGCCCGCGACCTACACTGGGGGAAAAAAGACTGGCCAATTCGGGAGTATTTGAGACCCGGTGAGAAAAATGTTCTTCATGAGAGCTTGGTACCTCGTGATAAAATTCTATTACCACCTCTCCACATTAAGTTGGGTCTCATTAAGCAATTCATCAAGTCCCTTCCAAAAGATGGTGAGTGCTTTCGGTACCTTTGCTCAAAGTTCCCCCGACTTTCTGAAGCAAAGCTAAAGGAAGGAGTGTTTGTTGGCCCTGATATAAGGAAACTCATTTCAGATGGAGCATTCGCTGAAACGATGTCTGAGAAGGAAAAAGAAGCCTGGGATTCCTTCAAGGATGTTGTTCTCAAATTCTTGGGGAACAGGCGGGATGAGAACTATAAGGATATTGTTGCCAGGATGCTCAATGCCTTCAAAGAACAAGGCTGTAACATGAGCCTGAAAGTCCATTTCTTGCACTCCCATGTGAACTACTTTCCCGAAAACTTGGGGGCGTACAGTGAAGAACAAGGTGAAAGGTTTCACCAGGACATCAAGGATGCAGAGAGAAGGTACCAAGGAAGATGGAACACCACTATGATGGCTGATTTCTGCTGGTTGCTGCCGCGGGAAACCCCAGATGAAAAATACGCCAAGCAGCGCACCAAGAGAAGCATTCGGGGGAAGAAGAAACGGGCCCACCAGGAGATTGATTGACCCAAGAATGACTTTAAAATCTAAACTGTGTTGACAAATATCGTGTTTTTACTAAACTTTGAAATAAAAATTTGCTAGTTATTACCACAGTGTCGGATCTCATTTATTAGAATTTTATTTTCACACCATCGGGTGTTTGTCTTCATGTATTGCAATGGTGCGGTTTGCGTTTTCTATTCTTACATACATACCTGTACAACATTTTTTGCACATTTCTTTGCTTTGCTTTGCTTTGTGTCTAACCTCGCTCTTATATGCTCAATGTTTGTGCACATGTATGTGGCTGTTTTAAGTGCAGACAATTTTGCTATCATCACAGTGTGTTTTGTTGACATTACTCTATTTTTATGTGCTGCCTTGTTACAATTTTCTTTATTCTTATTTGAATAACTACTAAACAATTAGTATAAAGAATTCATCCAAGAAACTTTTATCTCGATCGCACTCAATCTGAAACGTTCACCTCAAACTGCTAACCCAATGTAGCAAAAAATCTGTACGTGATGGAGCAAATTGGTTACCAGATTTGGATTCAGCGCACCAAAAAACGTAAAAATCGATCGAAACATTAGAGGCAGTTTAAAATAATTTTTTTAGTGTACCTGTGTAATTAATGTCCCCATGCCTAGAACTTGTAGATCCTGGTTTTTACCTAATTTCATCCAAGTTCCCAGTTTGACAGTTGGTCCTTGGTGAAAAACACAGTTACCAGAAAAGGTCCTGGTATGACGACTCTAGGTATGGACACTGCCCATATTCTGGATGTCTGATCTGCCTCTGGTGTTTTGATATTTTATTTATTTAACTGTATTTATATACTGCTGATCTACGAGTCTAAGCATTTTACAGATAACAACTTGGCCAAGTGGGCTTACATGGAACATACATAACTTGATGTGGTACATATAACTAGCTTATAACAGTGATAACTTAGTAGAAACATTGAACTATGTACATTGAATAATAGCTGGCGTATAATAAATAGAGACAAGTAGTAGTTTTCTTGGATGTCCGGATATCCAGACTTGCAGATGGATATCTTGAAAGTGCCCAGACTTTCTCTTGGATCTAGAACTGGCATACCAGTTATCAACCACTTATATTTATTTAGTATTTGGCTCGCACCTTTCCAGTAGTAGTTTCCTGTCCCTGGAGGGCTTATAATCTAACTTTGAACCTATTTGAAAGGTCTCTTTCAAGTATTTGATACTGAAAGAAGTTGTCCTGGTGGCCATAGTATTAGCTAGGCAGGTGTCAGTGCTGCTCTTGTCCTGCAGGGAGATTTTTTTTTTTTTTGTGTATGTGTCTTTAGGCGGCATGGTCTGTTTCTACCAAAGGTTCTGGGTCTCTTTCATCTTAACCACAAAAAGAGTGCAAATGCCCACTGCAGATTCACACACCAACTCAGAGAGCAGAGGTGTGAGGGGTAGGAGGGGCAGTTGAAAAGGAGAAAGGGCCGAAGTGTGGGTGAGAGCCATAGGAAGGGACATATCATTTTTGAAGGAGATGAAAGAGAGTAAAAATGGGAGACGTGAAAGGGGACATGGAAGCCTGGGAGGGTTAGTTTTTTTTTTTGTTGTTTTTTTTTTTTTTTTAGTGCTGTCAAGTCCGAACTGACTCCTGGCAAGCAGGTAGTGGTAATGAGAGTGGGGAGAAGATGAGTACAGAGGGAGGAAATGGGGGACTAGGAAGTAGGTGAAAAACTGGTAGGATACGTTGCATTCCTCTGCCAACATCTTATGTGCATTGGGTGGACTAGGGGAGAAAAGTTAGAAAATGGAAAGCGGGTAAGTAGGTGAGTGGTGAAAGAGGGAGATTGAAGAATGAAGGAAAGAGAGAGAGAGAGAGAGGAATTGAATGAAACTATAGTTTATATAAAAGACAAATGAGAGAAATAAGATCAATGTCAGAGAGATATAGCGAAGGAAAGACGAAGACAAGGATTGTGAAGAAACAGAAAATGGCAATGGGATACTGGAAAATGACTTATAAGAAAGCCAACAAGAGGAAGCGGAAAAGAGAGACCAGGAGCAACCCAACTGGAAAAATAAACTGATCGAGCAAGAAAGGTATATGTGTCAGTTTTTAGAGAATGAAATACGTTAGCTTTGAAAATGTGTATTTCTTTTAAGTTCATTACAGGAGGAAATGGAATTTCTGTTTATCTTTCTTCCGTTTTTCACAGCTCGGTGTCTATTTTGAAGGGTTTTCCCTATCAATTTTTATGTATATATTTGTTTCAAATTTTGTAGTTTCTTATCCTTGACTCCTTTACTAGTTGATGGTCTATGTTTTTTCCATGTGCAGCAGAGAGAAGGGATTCTGTTAACATTTAGGTTCTCTAGGAATCTGTTTGTTTTTTTTCCAGCTAGAATATTTGCCACTCAATTCCTGCCACCTGAGGTTTTTGCCCTGGAAGGTTTTGTTTGGGTGACAGCCGCTCTAGCATGCACAATGAGCAAGCTTCAGGTTCTGGTAGTTCATCTGCCTTACACCAAATTCCATCATAATAGTAGTCCTCTGTAGTCATCCTAAATTCCTTCCAAAAGTGGTATCAGATTTCCATCTTAATCGGTCAGTAGTTCTACTAATAGTTTTCCCAAAGCCTCATGCCCACAGGGGAGAAGCTGCATTGCACATGTTGGACTGCAAACGAGTCTTAGCTTTCTAGTTGGAGCAGACAAAAGCCCATAGAAAGTCCATCCAGCTTTTTTTGTTTGTTTTGGCCCCAGCAAGCTAGGGGCTGCTGTCTCGAAACACTTGCTTTCAATTTGGCTAGCAGACTGCCTCTCGTGTCCAGTCAGGCCTGAGCTTTGATGGTCGTGTCACAACTTGCAGTGTTGGAGCCATGGCTACATCGGTGGCAAGTTGTATTCGGTCTCCATGGAAGAGATCTGCAGGGCTGCAACATGGTCTTCTGTCCATACATTCACATCTCACAACTGTCTAGAAGGGGATTCCTGACACAACAGCCACTTTGGAATCTATTTGGGGATTAGAATCCAACTCCACCCCCACCTGGGCCCATTCTTTTCTGATCAGGCTACCTTTTTTTAAAAAAAATAAAAAAGGGAGGTGGGGGGGGGGAACAACTGGCATTGTACATAGTTATGTATTTCAGAATACAAAGGTCTGTTGCCTGTTGGGCTTGTCTGCATTCTCATTGGCTTTCGGTAGTCTGTAGCTAGGGAGTCCCATGCATGAGGACTTCATTCTCCAGGACCAAGCAGGAAGTCAGTCCTCACTTATGGGTGTCATCGACGCCGATGAAGCCCCAGCGGAGCATTTCCCCAGCTTTCCATGAAAGCCTTTGGGAATACTGGCACGCATGCGTGGTTCTCTTCCCACCTAAAGGTGCCATCTTACCTCAGTCTCTTTTTTTCCGTGAAGCCCATCGGACGTGTGTCCTGTTTTCCCGGTTAAAAGTAGATTTTTTTCTAGTGTTTCGCTTCTTTTCTTCGGATTCGACATCGGTTCCCCTCCCGCCGGGATCGGTACACCGGTATCGAACCCCCTTTTTATTTAACGGTTTTTGCCCTTAGTGGCTAGGCGTTCGCGCCTAAACCTTTTTCTTTTTCCCTGGAAGGCCGGTCTTTTGACCTCGCGGGGACCCTTTTTTACCCCATGACTTTCAGTGGTTTTAAAAAGTATGATCGGTGTAAGAAGATTATGTCTCTCACAGACACACAAGACTGCTGCCTTCGGTGCCTGGGCCCGGACCACGATTCAAAAACGTGCGGGCCATGTGGAAAAATGTCTTCCAAGGCCCTCCGAAGTCATCAGCAGCAAAGTGAAAGGCTTTTCTCCGACTCGGCCTCTGCTCGTGCCTGGACCTCGTCTGAGGCTTCGACATCTCGGGATTCCGATCCCGAGAGGCGTCGGAGCTCCTCGGACAGGGGGTCCCCCGAGAGGGAACGTAAGAGGAAGAAGTGGCTCGCGAGGGCGTCGGAGGAGGTCCCTGGACCCTCGAGGTCCAGGTCTAAGAGCCCGGACCATCATCCCGGGCCCATGGACCAGGAGAAGCCGACCAAAGTTCCTCGTATAGAACCGGAGTCTGCTGGACACAAGTCCTGTTGTCCTCGAGGACTCGCCTCCCCGAGTACCGACGTCGGGCCCGGCGCCGCCGGGGCCCGAGTCGGGGGCTGCTGCGTCACCCGAGCTGAGTCTCAGGTTGACAGCCTTGGAGAGCAGAATGTCTGCCTTCATGGATCAGCAGCGGGCATTGATGGCCAGCCTGTCTGGCACATCTGCCCCGACCACCGGGACATCGACTTCCAAGTCGACCGCGGAGACCGAGCCGATACTCAAGTCCCTTGCGGCTCAAGGTCGTCCTCGGTCGAGGTCTCCCTCGACCTCCCGTTCGGGACTGAGGGTCTCGACTCCGGCGTCGGGGCGGGTGCCCAGGGGCCCCGCAGCGTCGGACCCCGACTCGACATCGGATGAGTCTGCATGGGAAACCGAGGATGAGGCTGACCCCGAGGAAGAGCCTTGAGCCGAGGAGCTCGATGCTCTGCAGTACGACTCTCCTCCGAAGGAGGCTTTTACTGTCCCGTTCCTCCGATGCTGGAGCGGCTCCTCTTCCGGATGTGGGAGGCACCGGCCTCGGCGCCGGTTTTGAGCAAGCGAGTCGATTCCATTTATCGGCTCCGCAAGAGTCCTGGCTTCCAGAAAGCACAGCTGCCGCACCATTCTATGGTTGTGGAATCGGCCATGCATCGTCTGAAAAGTCAGAAGATGCACTCTGCGGTGCCTCCCGGTAGGGAAGCCCGCAGCCTTGATGGAGTCGGGCAGAAAGTGTTTTCAGGGCTCCATGCTTGCTTGCCGTGTCCAGACTTACCAGCTGTACATGGGCATGTATTTACGAGACCTGGCCAAGGAGTTGGCCGGGTTCTCTGCTGGTCTCTCCGGGGAACCCTTGCAGAGTTTTAAGTCCTTGTCTTCGAGGATACGGGAATGCTCTAAGTTCATGTCCCGCGCTGCCTACGGAGGCTTCGGCCCGAGTTGCAGCTGCCGACTTCGCGGCTCGACGCCAGACGTGGCTGCAGTCATCGGACCTCGAGCCATGGGTTCAGGACAAGTTGGTCGATGTCCCTTGCCGAGGTGAAAACCTTTTTGGCAAGCCTGTGGCCTAGAAGGCCGCACAGCTCGAGACTGAGCACCTCACCAGGACAAGGCTGTCCAGGAAGACCTCTGCCCCTTCCCATAAAAAGAAAGCTTGGAACTTCTGAAGTGAAGTTATTAAAAACTGGCTGCTACACAGTACCCTGTCCTGTGCTTCTAAGATAATCTGTGACCATGTTCCTGGGTGATTCACACAGCCCTTGCTTGGATTGAGGGATTCTTGGGTTCTAAATTTAACCAGAAAGCTTTCTGCTGTGTGTTAAATTAAAAACGGGTAGCTTTCAGTTTAAATTTATCTGAAAGCTATTTGCTGCTACTAGGCCCTGACTGATTTAATAAATAACTGTAATCACAGATTAATCGGCTTTAATCTAAAGAATTCTTTTTTTCCCCAAGATTTAGAAAAAATTCCCAGACGTGAGTACTTACAATTGCAGATCTTTCTCCAGAAGTAGCAGTCTTGTAGTCCTTCAAGATGCAGCTTACCAAGCTGCTTTTTGAACCTTAAGTAACACAGATGGCAGGTAGTCAATCCTGGAAGGTCATCTTCCTGGTGGCACTCATCTCCACCCGCTAAGTCATCGAGCTTCAGGTGTGGTGACCGACCCACCTTACACCAGGTTCTACAAGAACAGGGTTGTGCTTCGCACCCACCCAAAATTCCTTCCAAAGGTGGTATCTGACTTCCACCTCAACCAGGAGGTGGTGCCCCCTACCTTCTTTCCACGGCCCCATGCCGACAAGGCAGTGGCCGTTCTCCATACTCTGGACTGCAAGAGGGCCCTGTCCTTTTACCTACAGCGTACTCGGGGCCACTGCAAAGTCTTGCAGCTTTTCATTTCATATGACCCTAGTCGATTAGGGGAGGCTGTGACCAAGTGGATCCTGTCCACTTGGGTGGCGGCCTACGATCAGGCTGGGCTCCCGATGGAACACCGCATCATGGCACACAACGTCAGGGCTATGGTGACCTCTGTTGCAAGCCTATGTTCTGTGCCACTTGGTCCTCAGTTCACACCTTTGCAGCTAGCTACTGCCTGGAGAGGGAGTCCCTACGGGATAGTGCCTTTGAGCAGGCCATACTTCGTAATCTGTTCGGGGTTTAGGCAACTCCTGTCCTCCGACCCTTCTTGTTCAGGCTACCGGAGCCTTGGTTCTCCCTGGACACTGTGATCCTCAGAATCTTTCCTCAGATTTGCTTGTGGCGGCTCACGGCTAGGCTGTATTTTTTTTTTCTACAGGTTCTTGGTAGCCTGTAGTTAGGGAGTCCCATATGTGAGGATTGACTTCCTGCTTGTTCCTGGAGAAAGCGTAGTTACTCACCTGTACAGGTGTTCTCCAGGGATAGCAGGAATCGGTCCTCGCAACTCTCCCTCCTCCCCTTGAAGTTTCTGTACAAATTTTGCCATCTTTTGTCTGCTCTAGCTATCTCATCTGACTGAGTAAGATGACACCCTTGGATAGGAAGGAGACCACGCATGCATGGTGGCATCTTCCAATGGTTTATTTGAAAGCTGGGGAGATGCTTCTGCGGGCTTTGTCGATTATCACCCATATTTGAGGGCTGATTCCTGCTGTCCCTGGAGAATACCTGTTGCGGGTGAGTATACGCTAAATTGGAAGACTGGACGTTCAAATGACAGATGAAATTTAATGTGGACAAGTACAAAGTTATGCACTTAGGAAAGAACAACCCAAACTATGGCTATGATGCAAGGTTCCACATTTAGGAACCACCGCCCAGGAAAAAGATTTAGGCGTCGGCATGGATAACGCATTGAAACCCTCCGCCCAGTACAGCCAAAGATATTAGAATTCCTCTATATTGTTCCATGGTGCGACTCCATCTTGATTGTATGCAATTCTGGTTGCCGTATCTTAAAAAAGATATAGCGGAATTAGAAATAGTACAGAGAAGAGCCCCGAAAAGGTAAAGGGGATGGAAGGATACCCTTATGAGGAAAGGCTTAAAAGGTTAGGACTCTTTAACTTGGAAAAGAGACGGCTGAGGAGGGTTATGATAAAGGTCTGCTTTGCCCCGAGACAAGCATTAAGAACACAAGATATGCCATAGTTTGTCAGTCCAAGGTCCATCAAGCCCAGTATCCTGCTTCCAATAGTGACCAGCTTCACCAGAAGACACAGGTTCCACAATGCTTGTATTGGGACAAGCAGTGGATTTCCTGGGTCCCCTTTAATAATGGTTTATGGACCTTTCCTCCAGGAACTTGGCCAAACCTTTTTTTTAAACTCAGCTACACTGACAGCTTTTATTACATCCTCTGGTAGCAAATTACAGAGTTTGATTACCCGTTGGGTATGGGTTACACTGTAGCTTCATTGTATGTCCCCTAGTTTCTCTATATTTTGATGGCATAAAATTGATTTACATTTACCTGTTCCACTCCATTCATTAATTTATAGACCTGTGTGCCTCTTTAGGAACCTGCCAGGTGCTTGTGGCCTGGATTGGCCACTGTTGGAAACAGGATACTGGGCTTGATGGATCTTGGGCTGACTCAATATGGCATTTCTTGTGTTCAGTGGTTTGCCTTTTTCACAGATATGCCCTTTCGGGGTGCTATGGTGATTCTGCATGTGGTAGAGCCAGCTGTCAGGTGAAGTTAGCAGACTGTTCTTCCCCTTTTTCTGAAGAGTATTCAGCATCCTACTGTGTTAATTCCTCTTCCTGATATGCAGCAGTGCATAGGGTTTAATGGAGAAAACTTTTGAGCTGGGCCCCAGGACCTTAAGGTTCTGTTTTCAGCTGTACACCTTTGCCCCAGGGCAAGTGGGATTAGCCTTTTGGTCTCCCTGGATTGGGAGCGTGGACAAAGCAAAGCACACATCTATCCCTGTGGAGGGAGGTGATGGGCACTAGGAAGTTTCTGGTTTGAAGCGTCATGACTCTCCTTAAAAAGGCTTTTGCAGCTACTACTTTAGATCCTCAGGAGACATTGTGGGTTGGCCTGGTGGCAAGCCAGCCACTTTCTGATAATTGGAAGTAATGATGTTGGACTGCCTAGTTGGCTGGTGCCCTCCTTAGATTTGAAAAGAGTCTTCTACAAGTCCATGGCAGCAGTGATAGTGATAGTCAGATAATAACCTTTAAGGACTGGTTGCTTTTTTTGTGGTGAGCCTGGTGACATGGCAAAGTCCTTGAAAGGACTTGCCACACAGACTCTTGAAGGATAGGCCTAGAGGTGCCAGGAATGTCTCTTGAGGACTCTGTGTGTAGAGGTGGACGATGCTCTTGTTCTATTAAGAGGTCAAATAAGATCTGGTGATCTTTTTGGGTTTCTTTTCAAGGCAGGTTAGTCCCTTCAGAGCTTCAGCAAGCTCAGACCTCCACCACAGCTCTCGCAGTAGGTTCTGGCATTCCCTCCTGAGTTTCAGCTGGTTGGAGTGTAGCTCCAGCAGTTTCTCTCTGACCAGACCAGTGGTTCCTTGGGGCCCTCAATCAAGGTTGGAGATGTGTTAGCTCTTCTTGAAAGATGTCTGCCTTCTATTCCTAAGGTCACTGGTTCAAGCCATCTTAGGAATTTATCATGGAGAAATATTTGAAATATGGCAGTGCCTATAAGAGTTGTCTTGCAGAGTCTTCCTGTCACTATTTGCTCATATGGGTGATGTTTTGAGGAAATTCCTTAGTGTTTCTCGAAATTGCAGGCTATTTTCTCCTATGCCTTCCACAGTGGGCCCAGGGACATTTTTCTATCTACTTGGTGGTGCCCAGGAAGGGAGGTTTCTTCAAGCGTATCCTAGACCAAAAGATGGTTGTTGTCTGACTTGGAGTCCCTCATTTCCATAAGGGAGCCATCGGATTTATCATTGCTTTGGTCATTAACCTTCACCTCTCTAGACCTTGCTAAGATGTATTTTTGCTTCCCTAGTTGGAAGCAACACCAACTATTTCTCCATTTTTCTGTTATGGACTGCCATTTTTCAGTTCTGGGCCCTACCTCTTGGCCTAGAAATAACTCCCCGTACCTTTTGTGATGGTGGTAATAACGTTTCTGTGTAAGCAGGGAATCTGGGTTTTCCTGGAAGTTTGGCTGGCTAACATACTGGCTTCTCTCTGTGCTGCACCAGCATATATACCTGGTGATGACATCATTGAAAGTTGCTCAAGTCTGCTTCCACCAGCTTGCAAGGGAGCATAACCTCTTATCTGGACTGGTCTAGTAGGATTCAATGGAAGAACATTATTAGGTATGTAAAATTTATCCTTAACAGGTAAGTTTAAATTTCAACCCCCGTGGGCCGGAGTGATGGGAAGGGCCACTATCGTTGCTGGGAGCTTCTGTGTTTCTGAACGTGTTGGGGATGGGGGGGGGAAAGGTTAGAGGAGGAGTTTTCTGTACAAAACTTGGTAATGTACATTAAACAAGGACATTGAGAACTCAGATTTTTCTGAGACAACGGATGGTTAAGTGACTTGCCCAAGGCCACAAGAAGTAGTAGTGGGAATCAAACCCTTGTCTCTTGGTTCCCAAACCAGTGCTCTAACCATTAGGCGGCTACTCCACTCCTATTAGAGCAATATTTTGAGAAGGTGCTGTTTTTCTTCCTCAGTTCTTCAAAGTATGATTTGTGGGGTCGAGAGGCGATTTTTATTTTTTTTTTTCTCTAACTGGCTATAACAAGGGTTTCTTTGTTTTCAGGTGGACCTTTGTTTCAGTCTTGTATTTTGTTTTCCATTAGTATAGAACTGCCATATGCAGTTCTTGGAATGTACTTATAATTAACATTTTTGTGGCTCCTCTGTTTTTTGCTACGCCTAGTTTTCTGCCCTAACTTGTTTCTATGACATTAAAACTATCATAGTGGCCAACCTGTTTTTGAACTAAAGATTGATTTGCCTGTAAAATATATGGGACTAGATTTAATATAAAAATACTTTCTAAAGCTATAGTAGTTTACGTTCAAAAATGTATTTTTGTTTTGTAACTGAAAATCAGAACTAAGTGTTAAACATTTCAAGACTTAATTCAAAGACCATCAGAGAGGAGGGCTGAGGACTCTCTCGCTAGAGCCTCTCAGTCCTCCTTATCTGATGTTTGGCCAAAACTAGGCCTGGATGAAACCAAGGATGGTTAAGATGTTGGTGTGGTAGAGAGGTCATCCTAGGGATTACTGAATCCAAGGCCTGGAGTAGTGTGCCATAGGGCTGCCTGGCAATCTAGGGGAGAATGACTCTGACTCAGATGAAAAAAGGAGCTCTACTGTAGGAAACTGGAAAAGTGGTGGAGGAAAACTTCCATCGGGAGAAGGGTGCTTAGATGGAAGCCAAGGGACATGGGTAATTCCATATCATCCCTCCAGTCCAGTTCCGACCATTGGGTTCGCCCCCCACCTTCAGCTGCTGTCAGTATCCTTAGTTCTCAGCAGCTGAAGACAGATCCCTAGGGTTAGGAGATTTACTGAGCGATACTCCCACAAGTTAGGTTAGGAGAGTTAGGACTAATTGGTCAAAGGAAAAGGAGACGGAGGTAGTATGGCCTTAAACTGGGTTATTTTCTCTCTGAGCTATAGAGGTGAAAGTGACAGAGCTGCAAGAGGCCTGTCTAACACCAGGATCCTTTTGGTGGGCCTGGTGGGTCCTCAGAGGTTAAATACCTGGTGGTCCAGGTCCCTTTCCTCACTTGGCTGGACAACCCACACCTCTCATCCAAAGAGATCTGCGTTTTCCATTCAAGTTGCTGGACAGTTTTTAGGGGTGCTGTTGGTTTTTTTTTTTTTTTAAGTCAGTCCGTTTTACTTCTGTGCCGGTTTTAGAGCAGGACTCTGCTGCCGGTGTGTTTTGCCTTCAGGCTGTCAGTTGGAGTCGATGTTCAGGGAGTTTTTCTGTTCAGGGGTTGCTTGCCGTGATTTCTCTCTTCGTATTGGGGAGTTTGACAGGTGGTCCCCGGGGATTTGTGCATGTGTGCAACTTTAGTTTCTTGTGTTGGCTGTGGGGGAAACCGCGGGTTATTGGCGACTAGCCTCTGAAGGGCTTGTTTAAGGCAGGGGTGAGCTCTGGAGCATGGATTAGCCTTCAGAGGTATGGGTCGCGCAGAGGAGCAGCCAGGATCTGATCTGGCAAAGGTCAGAGGCCCCCTCAGTTTTGGCGGGAGCAGCAGCCATGTTAGATTCAGCAGCCATTTTCTCAACTAAGGGGGCAGGCTCTGAAATCTAATGCAAAGCAGTAATCAAAGCACAGTTCAGCACCACGGACAGCATCTATGCCAGCTAGTGAGCAGGGAGAATGTGTTTTCTTGGCAGACTGTATTTTGTCATTACATAAGGCGCTTATGTAAAAAACAGGAGGTTTCCAGCCCTGCTCAGCCTTCCTTGCCCTCCATTATGCTGGCTGAAACACTGCAGGGGTCTTCTCAATCTAGTCAGGAGCCCCCCGGTGAAGAGAGCTAAGACTGGTCTGGATCTGTGGGGAGCACTGGACTCTACCCATTCCCAGACATAGGAAGATGCCGGGGAGGGTCCTTCGGATCTCTGAGAGGACCCAGCTGGCACAGATCTGGAGGAGGACCCTAGGGTGTTCATGGTGTGTTTCAAAAGGAAAACTTGGCATCTCTTATTAAATACTTCCTGATGGATTTAAATATTGCCTTGTCCTTGGAGTTGGTGGAGGAGCCATTGGAGGACCCCCTATTGCAGGGGTTCAGAGGAGACCAGGTGTGCTTCCCGGTGTATAGAGTAATTAAACAGATGATTGAGGCAGAATAGGAGGTCCTGGAGGTAGGCCTCAAGGGGAGCAGAGCAATGGATCGCCTGTATCCATACTGCAGGAGGAGAAGGAAGTTCTCAAACCACCTAAGGTGGACACCCTAGTATCTGCGGTGACAAAGACTACAATCCTGGTGGAAGGGGTTGGCGGTGCTTAAAGGCCCGCAAGACCACAAAATGGAGTCCCTCCTTAAACAAACTTTTGATGCCAGTGCCCCGACCTTGCAGGCGTCTATTTCTGGAGCATATGTTACCAGGGCATGCTTTTGTTAGCTCCAGGCTATGGCAGCGAACGAGATGGAGGCCACTGTCATGAACTTAAGAACATAAGAAATGCCTTACTGGGTCAGACAAAGGTCCATCAAGCCCAGTATCGTTTTTCCAACAGTGGCCAATCCAGGCCACAAGTACCTGGGCAGGTTCCCAAAGAGGCACATAGGTTACACAATGCTTGTCCCAGGGCAAGCAGTAGATTTTCTGGATGCTCTTTTTAAGCCTCTCTTCATAGGGGCATCCTTCCATTCCCTTTACCATTTTTGTCACTCTTTGTACCTTTTCTAATTCTGCTATATTCTTTTTAAGATACGGTGACCAGAATTGCACACAGTATTCCAGGTGCAGTCGCACCATGGAACAATTCAGAGGCATTCTAATATCCTTGTTTTATTCTCCATTCCTTCCTTATGATTCCTAGCATTCTGTTTGCTTTCTTGGCTGCTGCTGCACGTATTATCCACGATGATGCCTTAATCTTTTTCCTGGGTGGTGGTTTCTAAGGTGGTACCTTGCATCATGTAACCATAGTTTGGATTGTTCTTTCCTAGGTTCATAACTTTGCACTTGTCCACATTAAATTTTCATCTGGCTTTTGGATGTCCAGCTTTCCAGTTTTTCAAGGTGCTTTTTGAAATTCCTTATCGTTCCTCCAGTTCAGTCCTCTACCCCTGGGTTGTCAATCTCTTCCTGCAGCTTGGAGACTGGTATCAGAATCATGACATCACTGGATATAGCCTGCTGTACTCCCCTCTCGATCCCAGTGTGACCAGTCTCCATGCAGCAGGAGGATGTGGTGAGCCTTTTAGGAGGCCCACTGGAGAAACGAATAAGGAGCGTGTAGGATAGAATAGTGGGATTTTAGCTGATTTGGTCTTAGGTTTGGGAAGTTTTGTTAATTTGGGACCTGTACCTTTAAAAAAAAAAAAAAAAAAAAAGTCTAAGACTTAGGCACCTGGCGTTCTTGCTCTCTGCCTGTTGATAGAGTGGACGCAATAGTGGTATTGCCCCAAGAAGTGGTGTTTCCCTTAACTGGCCCAGAGGTTCTCTCCCCCCCGGACTCTTCGGGGGAGAGCCCTTCTTGCTGCGTGAGTGCTGTCCCGGGCCGCAGGAGCTACACAGAAGCGGTCTCGGGGGTACGGCAATGGCAGCCTTTGCAGCAATCTGGGGCCGTTGTTGGCAGCGGAGCAGCTCAATTTGGATGTCGAGGGGGCCGCAGACCTGCCGGTAAGCGATTCACCGGGTCAGGCCACGGTTACAGGCTGAAAGTTCAGCGTCTGCTGCGCTGCTGACTGGAAATCACTTTTGCGCCCGTTTATCTGTCGGGCCTTCTCGGTGGCCATTTTCGGGGCCGCGGAGGCACCGCGTGGCTGCCGGGCAGCTTGAGAACCTGCGCCTGGGGTTTTTTAAAGGTGAAATCTTGTAGTTTAGTGGGGGAATGCCTTCTTCTTCTTTTGTTTGTTTCTTTTTCATTTATTTGTTATTTTGGTATTTTCTTTGCGTTTCAGCCCTTAAAGGGGAAGGGGTTCTGAGGTGGCTCTTTTTCCCAGGGGGGGCAGAGTGGAGAAAATATCAAACTTTAAAGTGTTACACTGACATTTAGTTTTTTTGTTTTGTTTTTTTAAATAGACAAGTCTATCTGTTTAAGGCACTTGGTCAGCTCCTTGCCTGCCTTATGGCTGCGCGACCACAGTATATTGTTTGTGGCACTCGGAGGGGCATAGTGGCGGATTCAGGGGTGTGCCGTGGCTGTGCAACGCTCTCTTCTGCGGTGGAGCAGCAGATGGACAGGAAAGAGTCTCCAGAGGCGCAAGGGGCCCCGTCGGGGGCGGGGGCTGCTTCTCCACTCCTTTCGGCGCAAAGGCGTTGGAGGAAATGGCGGGAGTTTCAGAGACCCCGGCTGTGAACCTAGGGGATTTTAGCCCTGATTTTATTTTGTTAATGCATCAGGCCTTTTGTTTACGACGTCAAGGAAATTGGCAAGGTGCCGGACCGTCGACTGGCCCGTCCCAGCAACAGGAAGTGGTCGTCGAGGTAGGCGATGAGCCACCTCCGCCTAAAAGGCCGCGAGTAAGAGAGGCGGCATCGGCGGAAGGCGAGTGGCCTGAGCTCCAGGATGCAGAATGGGAACAGGATGAGAGCACGCAGGATCTGGAAGAAGGAGAGATCCCAGAACCCGAGGATCAAGCCAAGATTATTAGGGTTTTCCGTAGGGAAGAGCTTGCAGTGCTGATCACGGAGTCATTGCAAATGTTAAAATCTGGTTACGCAAGCTGCGATGGAGGAAGAGGTGGAAGATCCAGTTTTTCAGACGGTACGGCAGACGAAGGTGGTGTTCCCGGTTCACAGAGTGGTCGACAGAATGATACAGGAAGAGTGGGACCGACCGGAAGCAGGGCTACGCGGTATACGGACTATGAATAGGCTCTATCCTCTGGCCGATAAGGATAAAGAGAGGTTCCGAGCGCCGCGGGTGGACGCGGTGGTCTTGGCGGTTACGAAAAAGACCACGATACCAGTGGAAGGTAGTGCAGCCCTGAAGGATGCTCAGGACCGTAAGGTTGACGGGCTGCTGAAGCAGACCTTTGAGGCCGATTCACTTTCGTTACAGGCCTCCATCTGTGGAGCTTGGGTGGCCCGGGCGTGTTTGCGATGGGTTCAGCGGCTGCGGCAGTCGTCCCACCTGGATCTGGAGGAGTTAAAGGAGCTGGATCGTCTGGAGTCCGGGACTGCATACTTAGCGGATGTGCATTATGACTTGATCAGGGCGCTTGCCAATAGTATGGCGTCTATGGTGGCCACCCGCAGGTCAGTGTGGTTACGAAATTGGGCGGCGGACGGGTCTTCCAAGTCTCGGCTGAGCAAGCTGCCGTTTAAGGGCGGATTGCTGTTTGGAGAGGATCTGGATAAGTTGGTAAAGGACCTTGGGGAGTCCAAGGTGGGTAGACTCCCGGAAGATAGCCCTGACCGGCTTTAACCTGTTTCGGTTTATCGGAGCCAATTTCGGGATTTCAGATGGTTTCGTGCAACGCGGTTCGGCAGTTTTCAGAGGGGCCGTTTTCAGTCTCGGGCCCAGGGATTCCGGGGATTTCCGGGGGCCAATAGAGGGTTCTCCTCTTCCCCTGCTTCCGCAGCCCACAAGTTGCAGTGAAGTGAGGCGGGTCCCGGCGGAAGGGCATCCCATAGGCGGACGGCTTCGGGAGTTTATTTCCGCTTGGACCCACATTACATCCGACCAGTGAGTATTGAGATAATTCGGCACGGCTACGCACTGGAGTTGGTGCGTCCAGTGAGGGACTCATTCGTGTTATCTCCCTGCAGGGGTCCCAAGAAAAGCCTAGCAGTTTGCGAAACGTTAGAAAGGCTGCTCCAGTTAGGGGCGGTCGTGGAAGTGCCGGAAGCAGAGTGCGGTGTGGGTCAGTACTCCATTTATTTCGTGGTGCCAAAGAAGGGTGGAGCGTTGCGGCCCATTTTAGACCTGAAAGCCGTAAATCGTTGTTTGCGGGTGCCACACTTTCGGATGGAGACATTACGATCAGTCATTGTGGCGGTACGTCAGGGGGAGTATTTGACTTCTCTAGATCTTACGGAGGCGTATTTGCACATTCCCATCCGGGCGGTTCATCAAACGTTTCTCAGATTCGCCCTTCCTTGGGGTCACTATCAGTTCCAAGCGTTGCCCTTTGGGCTAGCGACTGCGCCGCGAACCTTCACCAAAATCATGGTGGTGGTCGCGGTAGCGTTGCGCAAAGAAGGAATTTTAGTCCACCCTTACCTCGACGTTTGGTTAATTCGAGCCAAGTCAGTGGAGGAGAGTATCCGCGTGATGGGCAGGGTGGTGGAGTTTCTGCAGAGTCTAGGTTGAATAGTCAACCCGACAAAGAGTCATCTGGAACCGACCCAGGATCTCAAGTACCTCGGAGTCCGGTTCGACACGAAGAGCGGACAGGTGTTTTTGCCGCACAAAAGGGCGCAAGCTCTGAGGAATCTGGTTCGTCAGCTCAGGTCGATGCCTGCGCCATCGGCATGGGCCTATCTTCGCGTGCTCGGAACAATGGCGGTGACGTTGGAAGCGGTGCCGTGGGCCAAGGTTCACATGTGGCCCCTGCAAAGGGCGCTACTCCGTCGCTGGTCGCATCAAGTGGATCTGTTAAGCAAGCTTCTCCCGTGTCCAGTCCAAGTCAAGCAGTCTCTTTGCTGGTGGCTTCGCAGGGAGTCTCTTACTGTCGGCATGCCGCTGGAACAACCGGATTGGCTTCCGTTGTTGATGGACGCCAGCCTGGCCGGTTGGGGAACCTACTGCGGAAACCGGTTTGCGCAAGGGCTTTGGTCTCCCCTGGAGGCTTCGTGATCGATCAATCGGCTGGAACTTTGAGCGGTTGCCAGAGCGCTTCAGGCGTTCGAGGATTTGGTACTAGGTCGTCTGGTGCGGGTGCTCTCCGACAACTCGGCTACAGTCGCGTACATCAACCGTCAGGGCGGCACGGGGAGTGCCGTGATGGAAGAGGAGGCGGACGAGTTGTTCGCTTGGGTAGAAAGTCGGTTGCCTGCGATGTCGGCGGCACACATTGCAGGGAAGGACAATGTGAGGGCGGACTTCCTCAGCAGGGTTCAGGTGCATGCCGGGGAGTGGGAACTGCATCCCGACATTTTCGCGCAGTTAGTAGTTCGATGGGGGACTCCAATAATGGATTTGATGGCGACATTCCAGTCGGTGAAGGCCGGCCGGTTCTTCAGCAGGAGATGGGAGAGGATGTCAGAGGGGATAGATGCCCTGTTGCATCAGTGGCCATCCGAAGGTCTTCTATAAGTTTTTCCTCCGTGGGCGCTGATAGGCCAGGTGGTGCAAAGGATCGGAGCTCACCCGGGAAGAGTGCTTCTGGTGGCGCCCAACTGGCCGAGACGCCCGTGGTACGCAGATCTGGTGCGTCTGCTAGACGGTGAACCATGGCGGCTCCCGGCGAGGGCGGATCTGCTACTTCAGGGGCCGCTTTTCGTGCCCCAAGTGGACCGGTTCTCGCTTACGGTATGGCCATTGAGAGGGCTAAGCTAAGGAAGAAAGGCTATTCGTCGGCGGTTGTGGCGACGATGCTTAGGGCACGGAAACAGTCCACTTCATTGTCGTATGTGCGGGCCTGGCATATCTTTGAGGATTGGTGTTCGTGGCATCAGATACGTGCATCCACGGTGTCCATTCCTTCGATCTTGGAGTTCCTACAAGATGGTTTTGATAAAGGTCTTGCAGCCAGTTCCTTGCGTGTGCAATTGGCGGCGCTGTCCTGTTATCACGGCAAAGTCAACGGGGTGCCGCTAGGGTCTCATCCCGATGTTGGTCGCTTTCTGAAGGCAGTTTCTAGGTTGCGACCCGCGCGTAGAATGTGGATTCCGTCATGGGATCTCAATTTGGTTTTGGTGGCGTTGTCCAAAGCTCCCTTTGAGCCGTTGCGTCAGGCTTCGGTGAAAGACTTAACGTTGAAAACTGTGTTCCTGGTGGCCATTTGTTCGGCTAGGCGGATTTCGGAATTGCAAGCGTTGTCGTGCAGGGAACCTTTCTTATCCTTTTCAAGAGAGATGGTGGTTTTACGTCCGGTCCGGTCCTGTCCTTCTTGCCTAAAGTGGTGTCTCCCTTTCATCTGAATCAGGCGGTGTGTTTGCCCGTTCTGGGATCTCTGGGGGACAGCGAGTCAGATCGCAATCTCCGTTGTCTGGACGTGAAGAGAGTGTTGCGTCAGTATTTGAAGGTGACGGAGTGTTTTCGCAAGTCGGACCGGTTGTTTGTAGTGTTCGGCGGAGTGCTCAAAGGGGAGGCGGCGGCTAAGGCCTCCATTGCCCGTTGGATTCGAGAGGCGATTGCTTCCGCTTATCTGCTTCAAGGTCGATCCGTGCCCGCGGGGTTGTGGGTGCATTCCATCAGAGCGCAGGCGTGTTCCTGGGCAGAGCACAGTTTTGTGCCGCCAGGGGAGATTTGTAGGGCGGCGACTTGGTCGTCTCTACATACCTTCAGTAAACATTACCGTTTGGATGTCGCAGCAGCTACGGATGCCCATTTCGGGTCGGCGTTGTTGGCTGCCGGCTGGAAGGGTCCCTCCCTATGATTACTGCTCTGGTACATCCCAGAGGTAGAGGACTGAACTGGAGGAACGATAAGGAAATGATGATTACACTTACCTGGTAATTGTAGTTCCTTGAGTGATGACAGTTCAGTCCTCCATCCCACCCAGAGTTTTTTCAGGAGGGGTCCAGGGGTCCTAGCACGAAGAGGTGTAGTACAGGTAAGACTGTTGTTCATTTCTCTGTGGCAGGCAGGAGTGTAAGAAGGCCTTGCCGGAAGGGATAAAAAGTTCAATGTTTAGTTTAGACTATGTTCCGTAATCAGTTTTAGCTACTTATTTGTTGCTCCTTTGCTTTGTTAATAGTTCACACTGGGATCGAGAGTAGAGTACAGCAGGCTGTATCCAGTGATGTCATGATTCTGACATACCAGTCTCCAAGCTGCAGGAGGAGATTGACAACCCAGAGGTAGAGGACTGAACTGTCGTCACTCAAGGAACTACAATTACCAGGTAAGTGTAATTATCATTTTTTCACAGTCCTCTTGAGTTTTAACAACTTTAAATAATTTTGTTTCAACTGCATATTTGATCACCTCAATCGTTTTTATTCCTATTTCCAAGTCCTTTATGAATATGTTAAAAAGCAGCGGGCCCAGCACACATTCCTGGGGTACTCCACTAGTCACCTTTCACCATTGAGAAAATTGGCCACTTAGCCATAGTCTTTGCTTTCTATCTTTTAACACAATAGTACACTGCCAAGTCTCTCATGAGGGACCTTGTCAGAGGCTTTCTGAAAACCCAGATACACTATATCAACCAGCTCACCTTTGTCTGCCTGTTTATCGACGCCTTCAAAAAAAATATAACTGATTATTAAGACAAGACTTTCCTTGGCTAAACCCATGCTGGCTTTCTCCCATTAAACCATGGCTATCTACATGTTTGGTAAATTTTTTCTGTATAATGGTTTCTACCATTTTTCCCGGTACTGACGTTGGGCTCACCAGTCTGTAGTTTCCCAGATCACCTCTTGAACCCTTTTTTAAAAATTGGATTTACATTGGCCATACTCCAATGCTGAGGTACTATACTCGAAGATGATTTTAATTTTTAGTTCACAGGTTACTAATAGTAGGTCTGCAATCTCATATTTCAGTTCTTTTAACACACTCTTGGATGTATACCATCCGGTCCAGGTAATTTACTACTCTTCAGTTTATCAAACAGTTGTAATACATCCTCCCGGTTTATCAATACTACTTTCCATTCTTCCACTGCACCTTTTATATATCATTTCCTTATTGTCCCTCCAGTCCAGTCCCGCACCTCTGGATAGTGTACCTCTTCCAGTAGCTTGGAGACTCAGCATGTTATTTTTTTTATGACACCAGTGTACTTATGCAGCTGGCACCACCTACCAGCCCCAGTATGCTCTGTCTCCCAAGCAGCAGGGTGCTGGACTCGCTGAAGGGACAACTAAGGAGATAGGTTTCTTTGTTTTTAAAGGCAGAAAAGGAAGGAAAAAACAAAACAAACGGATCAGAAAGAACCCGGGGGACAACAGGGCTGAGGGGAGGATATATTCCTTCTCCCTCCCCCCTCCCCCCAGGATTTCGGGGGAGCGGATTTCTGTAGAGGCCTTCCTCAGTCTGAGACTTCTGGCAGCTCCCGGATCCATTATCGGGTGAGGAGCTGCTGTGGGGGCAGCAGTGGATTGATGAGAATGAAAGCCGGCAGCCCTGAGTCGCCTCCCTCAGCACCAAAGTCAGGAAGGAAGGCTGAGTGTGAGGGGTAGAAAACCACGCAACATAGAGGCTCCAAGGTAAGAGTGGTGGGGGGAGGAAGACGTCAGGAACCCCTAGCAACCGCTGGAACACGAGGAGACAGAGCAGCCTGCAGCGGCGATTCTCTCTGCTGTGTTTAAGCGCAATTTCTTCTTCAGGCCCACTTGTGTTTTAACCCCCCTCTGTGTTTTGGGTGCCCGGGAGAGGCAGCCACTGGAGAATAAAGCAGGACAGATCAGCTTCTTCCTAGGAGGTCATTTGTAGTTTCCTTTCAATTTCAGTTTCTGTTTATTAGATTTTATTATTTTATTCTAGTTCAGGTACTCTAGTGCTCTGTGCCTGAGCTAGGGATCCTTCTTCCTACCCAGGAACAGATTGAGGGCGTTCCTGGGTAGTACCTGCAGTCCTTCCCACCATGCCGGCCAGTCCGCGGTGCCCGATATGTGATGGTATCAAGGGGGGTGAATCCTACTTCATACCACATCCTTAAACATTCTTTGTGTTATACAGTTCAAAACTTATTCAGTGCACAATGACCTGTGGCAAAAGCTTAACTAAATGTCCATTGTCTTGTTGCTGGGCAGATTTCAGAGAGCCGTTGTGCCTGGTCAGGTGGGTCAGGAGATATAAGTGACAGTTGTGATAAGGAAGCTTATCATAGCTCAGGAAGGAGCTATAGAAAAGGTGAAGTGACTCTGAACAAGCAACCTGTCAGTTCTGGTAGAAATAAGAAAACAGAATTTTCCCATAAAAGACTACCAGTCCCAGAATGCACCAGGTTTCCAACAGCCATTAGAGGAGCTGAAGTGGGGAAACGTGTGTTCAATCAGGAGGGCTATGAGGTAATCCCTAAGCACTCATCTCAAAGGGCAGGGCCTGATTCAGCACAGCTGCGCTGTGCTAAGGTGGAGCACTCATCAAAGCAGAATAAAGGTAGAGTTTATTCTACAGATCCTCATTCTCAGGATCAGCTTGGAGATCCTCATCTTGGACAGCTTCATCATCTGGAGGATAAGCAGAAGCCAGAGCGGACGGACAGAAAGGGCAAGAAACCCTTTGGAAGAAAGAAGAGAAAAGCATTTGGAAGGTCTAAAGGAGTCCAGAGCAGTACGTATACTGGGAGACATTCAAAAGGCCAGCATACACCATTGGACTGGGGAAAGCCAGAGGAGTGGTGCTGCAGGGCTAGGAATCTCCAGATGGTACCTGTGAGGGAGACGGCTGCACGTGGAAGGGACCCTAAGACCCGTGCCAGAAGGTATGTGAAGAGAGATCCAGTGTCCAGGGATCTGGATTGGAAGGCTGGACATAAGAACTGGACTACATACTGGCCAGGCTATTTAGAGAGGAACTCTAACAGCAATGGAAGCTCAGGTATGAACACTGATCTATGCCCTAGCTATAACCTTGAAAGACAGCAGGGAAACAAGTATTCTCCTGAAAGTGCTCCATTGAGAAATTCCTCTGTGCCAATCCTTGATATTGAACCCATGATTGTTGAAGAAGGGGGAGAAGTCTTAGATATAGGCTGTGAATATATGGATTGCTCTCTGTCTAAACTCCTTTGGTAATTTTCTGTTACAAGGTACAACAACCATCAGAAAGAAATACAAACTTGTTCTTTAATCTACTCAGAAAAGCTACTGAGTAGGATTTTGAGCCATGCAGTAGAAAGCAAGCCAGCTAAGGGGTTTCAGCTGGGTAACTGCTAGCAATTGAGCCTTACCTAATTGCTTGTGAGCTCTGAGGAAATCACTTCTGAGTCTGTGTGAAGATATAAGAAGTTAACCTGAAAAGAACAGTTTTTCCCCCCTTTGTGGGTTTTGCTTGTTGTTTGAAACACTGCTAAGAAAATATTAGCTAAAGCCTACAGAAAAGACCAGTTTGTTACCAACCAGGTCTTTATTCTTTTGCTTTGATTGCCTGACAAGTTCAACTGTTTTCCTGATTTTGTTTTTCCAAGTTTAACACTGAAAGCAAGTATCCTGTTTTGTGTGCTACCAAGCATATCTGTGTTGGGAGAAATAACCCCATAAATAAATATCTTATTGGCTTTACACTCAAGCACAACTAATTATTGTGAGCAGCTGTGTCTGGTGTGAATGGACTGCATTTCCCACAATCCCTTGCAAATCATATTGATATATGCACTTGCCAAGACTGTGAACATTCTCACCCAGGCAGCCGTCTGACACAGTTTGTTGAAACATTGTAAAATTTTTTCTTGAGAAGGATCAGGCAAAAAAGTCAGAGACAGAAATAAATGAAAGATAATCGGGAAAAAGTGCTGAGTAGCTGTGTAGCCAGTTTTTTTTTTTTGTTCTGTGAAACAGGAAGCACCTGCATACAAGAAATGTATATAACTGGAAAGACAGTCAGTGCATAGGAGACAAATGAAATCCTTCCATCTGTCTATGGTCAATGAGTAACCAGACACAATCATCTTTTGTCTCTTATCCCAGACTTTGTAATTACTAAATATGACGGCAGACTACCTCAGCTGAGTGCACATGGACTCAGAGAGTGGCAGCTCAACTAGGGGGTGTTTGAGCAGGTAGTCCACTGATGGGGCACAGTGGTCATGGACCTAATGGTAATGTTAGTTGGCCAAGGCCTGATAGTTTTTTCAGCAGAAGTTGAGAAAGGATGTCCGAGGGCCTGGATGATCTAATTCAGCGGTGGTCTAAAGAGGGTCTTTGTTTTTCCCCCATGGATGCTCATAAGCCAGGTAGTGCAACGGATAGAGGCACACCGGGAATTAGTAATTCTGGTGGTACTGGACTGGCTGAGGCACCCCAGGGTATACCAACCTGATTTGGATACTGGTGGATTGACCGTGGTGGCTTCTGATTTGGAAGGACCTCTTCACATGCCCCAGGTGGATCCATTCTCACGGTATGTCTTTGGAAAGGGCAAGGTTAAAAGGATATTCGGGCTCAATGATAGCGACCTTGCTACAGGCCTGAAGGAGGTCGACAAACCTGGCATAAATCCGCGTGTGGCGCATCTTTGGATCGAGGTGTAGAGAAAGACAGGCGGGCCCTTCCACTGCCTCCGTTCCCAGACATCTTGGCATTCTTGCAATCCAGCTTTGATAAGGACCTAGCCACCAGCTCCTTGAGTGCAACTGGCGGCAATTTCCTGTTATCACGGGAAAGTCCATGGGGTGCTGTTGTTGGGTACGTACTTGGACATGCTGAAATTCTAAGGGCGGTGACTCGCCTCCGTCCGCTGAGGAGAGCAGTGGTACTGCCTTGGGATCTTAATCTGGTGCTGACGGCGCTGTCTGGGAACCCTTTGAGCCATTGAGTCTAGTTTCCCTGAAGGATTTGACTTTGAAAACGGTATTCCTGGTGGCGATTTGCTCGGCATGCAGGAATTTGGGGCTTCAGGCCCTGTCATGCCAGGAGCCATTTCTTTCCTTCTCTAAGGAGGAAGTGGTCCCGTGCCCGGAACCTTCATTTTTGCCCAAGGCGGTGTCAGCATTTCATGTAAATCAGGCCGTTTCCTTACTGGCTCAGATGAGCGTGGATGTGGCCTTGCCACTCCGCAGCTGTGCCGCCTGGATTAAAAAAAAAAAAAAAAAAGCCCTGCGAAGGTATGTGAAAAGGACATCATCCTTTTTGAGATCGGACCGTCTGTTCTGTTTGGTGGGCTGCGAAAAGGTGAGGCTGCAGCTAAGGCCTCCATTTCCAGATGGATCAGGGAGGCAATTTCGTCGGCCTACATATTGAAGGGTAAAGCAGTGCTGGCGGGCTTGCGGTCGCATTCCACAAGGGCTCAGGCAGCCTCCTGGGCAGAGATAGTTTAGTTCCACCAGTGGAGATCTGTAGGGCAGCAATGTGGTCGTCGCTGCATACTTTCTGTAAGCATGATCACCTGAATGTCCAGGTGGCGGGGGATGCACGTTTCAGATCGGCAGTGCTTCAGACCAGTTGTGTGCAGGTCCCTCCCGTTAGTTTAACTGTTCTGATACATCCCAGAGGTGCAGAACTGGACTAGAGGGACGATAAGGAAAGAGAAATTAGACTTACCTGTTAATTGTTGTTCCTTGAGGAACTCCAGTCCAGTCCCAGAACCCTCCCTAAGTGCTTTCTAAGATAATCTGTATGCACCCTGGTCCTGAAGCGGTTCCCTTGGTGGAGGAAGTGGCCAGGAGGAGTAGAGGAGAGGGGTGTAATTGGCGTTCGGGGGGGTGGACCAGAAGAGCTGTCTGTCACTTGCTCCCTGCTGGTTGGAGGTGCTCAGACACTCAACAGGTAGGCCTCCTCATTCTGGAAGGGGGGGTGGGGACAGGGTATCCTTCCCATGGGATGGAGGGGATACTAGTTTGTTTAGGCATAGAGGTTTTGCATGTTTAACTAATTTTGTTGCTCCTGTGAGTCTGCTTTGTCAATAGGTCCACCAAGAAGAGCACCACACCACGTTGCTCAAGAGACACCCAGTCAATAACACGTGGTGGTTTATTTGAAAGGATACTTTTATTCAATAAATCAAAAACCTGACAGCCCCTCAAGAGACACCCAGTCAATAACACGTGGTGATTTATTGAATAAAAGTATCCTTTCAAATAAACCACCACGTGTTATTGACTGGGTGCTTTGTCAATAGGTACTGGGGCTGGTAGGTGGTGCCAGCTGCATAAGTACACTGGTGTCATCAAAAAGATGACATGCTCAGTCTCCAAGCTGCTGGAAGAGGTACACTACCCAGAGGTGCAGGATTGGACTGGAGTTCCTCAAGGAACAACAACTAGCAGGTAAGTCTGATATCTCCAGGAACAAGCAGGAATGTAGTCTTCACATATGGTTATCGTCGGTACCGACGGAGCCTGCTCGGGAAAGCTCCCCAGCGTCCAACAGGAAAGCTTTTAGGAGCATCCCACAGCACCTGTGTGCTGCCTTCCCGCCTTTCACAACTGTCCCTCTCCAGTTTTTCATTTTCCGCGGAGCCGACAGGTCGCACATCCTGTCACCGCAGAAAATTCCCTTCTTATACTTCTTTTTTGTGGTCGCGTCTGCCTTCCCTCGACGCTATACCGGTATTGCCGGTTCTTCTTTTATCTAAAAAAAACCCCACCTTTGTTTCTGGAGTCTTTTCTTCAGTAACTTTCTTCTGTGGTGCTACGCACCATTTTGGGCACTGGGCCCAATTTTTTCCTTAAACATGGAAAAACCCGCTTCGGGTTTTAAAAAAATGTTCTAAGTGTGGCGGAACCATCTCCGTCACTGACACCCATGAGTGGTGCCTCAAATGTTTAGGTCCTGACCACTCTATTTCATAGTGCATCGCCTGTGGAATGATGTCAAAAAGGGGCCGGCAAAACCGGGCTGCTAAACTTAGCACCCTTTTTCCCTCCGATGAAGGATCGGTGGCATCGACGTCCTCCATGGCTTCATCTTCCTCCCATGGATCTCAGGTAACTAAACATAAATCTAGCCAGTCCTCAAAGGGTAGATCTCCTTCTAAGCATCGAGATGCCTCTGACGTTGCCCTTGAGGGACTTTCACTGGCAAAATTGCCCCGGCGGGAGGCTTTGGCTTCCAAAGCACTAACAGGGCTCCAGGATGTTCTCGAGGCCTCAACCTCGGCAGAACTACTGGTGCCATGCTCTGGGGTTCCGGCCGCTTTAACTGGCACCGATACCCAAGCATCGGCAGCGTTGATAGACCAGAGATTACATAAGAACATAAGATATGCCATACTGGGTCAGACCAAGGTCCATCAAGCCCAGTATTCTGTTTCCAACAGTGGCCAATCTAGGTCATATGTACCTAGCAGTTTCCCCAAGAGACACAAGTTCCACAATGCTTATACTGGGTCAAGCATTGATATCTTTGGTCACTTCTTAATAATGGTTTATGGACCTTTCCTCCAGGAACTTATCCAAACCTTTTTTAAACCCAGCTACACTAACAGCCTTTACTACATCCTCTGGTACAAATTCCAGAGTTTGATTACACGTTGAGTGAAAAAATATTTTCTTTTATTAGTCTTAGATAGTTTACCCTGTAGCTTCATTTCATGTCCCCTAGTCTTTCTATATTCTGATAACGTAAACAATCGATCTACGTTTACCTGTTCCACTCCGTTCATTAATTTATAGACTTCTATCATATCTCCCCTCAGCCGTCTCTTTTCCAGGTTAAAGAGCCCTAACCTTTTTAGCCTTTCTTCATAGGAGTATCCTTCCATCCCCTTTACCATTTTGGTGGCTCTTCTCTGAACCTTTCCTAAAATCGCTATATCCTTTTTAAGATACGGCGACCAGAATTGCACACAATATTCAAGGTGCGATCTCACCATGGAACGATATAGAGGCATTATAATATCTTTTGTTTTATTTTCCATTCCTTTCCTTATCATACCTAGCATTCTATTTGCTCTCTTGGCCGCCGCTGCACACTGGGCCGAGGGTTTTAACATGGTATCCACAATGACGCCTAAATCTTTTTCCTGGGTGGTGGTTCCTAATGTGGAACCTTGCCTCGTGTAACCATAGTTTGGGTTGTTCTTCCCTAGGTGCATAACCTTGCACTTGTCCACATTAAATTTCATCTGCCATTTTGATGCCCAGTCTTCCAATTTATCAAGATCCTCTTGCAATTTTTCGCAATCGTCTTGGGTTTTAACAACTTTAGTTTTGTGTCATCTGCAAATTTGATAACCTCACTCGTTATTCCACTTTCCAGGTCATTTATGAATATGTCAAAAAGCAGCGGACCCAGCACAGATCCCTGGGGTACACCACTATTCACCTTTCTCCATTGGGAAAATTGGCCATTTAGCCCTACCCTCTGCTTTCTATCTTTTAACCAGTTCCTGATCCACAATAGTACACTGCCTCCTATCCCATGACTCTTTAGTTTTGCCAAAAGTCTCTGATGAGGGACCTTGTCAAAGGCTTTCTGAAAGTCCAGATACACAATATCAACCGACTCACCTTTGTCCACCTGTTTATTCACTCCTTCAAAAAAACATAACAGATTAGTAAGACAAGATCTTCCTTGTCTAAAGCCATGTTGGCTGTCTCCCATTAGGTTGTGACTATCTACATGCTGAGTAATTTTATTCTTTATGATGGTTTCTACCATTTTTCCCGGTACTGATGTCAGGCTCACAGGTCTGTAGTTTCCCGGATCACCCCTGGAACCCTTTTTAAAAATTGGTGTTACATTGGCGATCCTCCAATCTTCAGGTATTAGAGATGATTTTAATGATAGTTCACAGATTACTGATAGCAGGTCTGCAATCTCATATTTCAGTTCTTTCAACACCCTTGGATGTATACCATCCGGCCCAGGTGATTTGCTACTCTTCAGTTTATCTAATAGTTGTAAGACATCTTCCCGATGTATCGATATTTCCTTCAATTCTTCCGCACCTTTAAATACCACGTCAGTCATGGGTAACATCCCTACATCTTCCTCAGTAAAGACCGAAGCAAAGAATTCATTCAGTCTCTCCGCTATCGCCTTGTCGCCTCTTAGTGCTCCTTTAACCCCTTTATCATCTAATGGACCAACTGACTCTCTCACAGGTTTTTTGATATGAATGTACTTGAAAAGGTCTTTATTTCGCGTTTTTGCTTCCGCAGCAAGCTTCTTCTCAAATTCTCTCTTTGCCTGCCTTATCAATGCCTTGCATTTGACTTGCCAGTGCTTGTGCTGTTTCCAGGTTTCGTCGCTTGGCTCTTTTTTCCATTTCCTGAGAGATGCTTTTTTGGCAACAACAGCCTCTCTGACCTCACCTTTAAACCATGCTGGCAGTTTTTTGGACTTCCTTCCACTTTTCTTAAAGCGTGGAATACAGCTGGTCTGGGCTTCCAAGATAGTATTTTTCAACAACACCCAAGCTTGATGTACGTCTTTAATCTTTGCAACTGCTCCTTTTAGTTTTTTCTTAACTGTTTTCCTCATTTTATCATAGTCTCCCTTTCGAAAGTTAAAAGGTAGTACTGATTCTTGGCTATTGAACGCAGTTTGGCGGCTCTTCTCACAGCCTCGATGCCCCTGAAACCGCTTCAGATACTTCAACCGGCACCGACTGCATCGACATCGGCAGGTATACTACCGGGACTGAGTCATGCATCTCTATCTGGCATCGACAAGTCAGTACCGGACCACTCCAATACCGACTTTGATCAGTACCGGTATTGTGCCTTGCACGATCACCCGGATCGGAGATACTTTGAATCCTCGGATGAGTCTGAAGACTCCGAAGACTCTGCCGATACCAGAGTACTTCTTCCCGAGGATTCCTCTTCTCAGCGTAGGATGTCTCCACCAGAGGATATGTCCTTTCAGGATTTTATCCGAGATGTGGCTCGAGGTCTTTCCATCACAGTGGCTCCTGAAAAAGAGCCTAGGGCAAAGGAATTAGAAATCCTACAGTACCCTACAGCTCCCAAGGAGGCAGCTACCTTACCTATTCATGAGATCTTGCATGATCTTATGTTGAGATGTGGTTAGAGGTGTTTCCCACATCCTTCTCATTCTCGAGGACTCAACACCATGTATTGAGTTCCTCCTTGTCCTGGGTTTCAAAAGAGTCAATTACCACACCATTCCATGAGATGGATAAAGAGTGCAAAAACCCAGTCAAAAACGTGGAATGCAACGAAAAGACGTGTAGTAAAAAATTAACTTTATTCCACTCCAGCCACCGGCCCGACACTGGCCGTGTTTCGCAATAACCTTCCTCAGGGGCAAGTAATGGCTAAAATACATAAAATATACATATAAACAAACCAAAAAATGTTATATATATAAAACTATTTTGAGAGGAAAAAGAGAATGAAAGAGAACGTGTACATAACAAAGGAAAAAAACAAAATATGTGAATAAAACCGCCATTATGAACATAAACCGAAAGACAATCGAACAAAGTACAGCCAATATTGGGAGCGTAAACCATAATTTTCAAATATCAAATTAAAACATGCAATTAACAAACATGAATAGATAAAAAATATAAAATATAATTATATATCCATATAAAGCATTCACAAATAATAAATTGTGTAAACAATACTGAGTCATAAATTATACATATAAATGAATAAATAATCAAATATGTAAAATGTTAAAATTACTATTAAAATAATGTAAACATAACAAATACAAAAGTATTCTAAAATAATAAATTATGTAAACAAATGACTGAGTCATACACATATACATTTAAATAGATGTGTGAAATATTTGAATTATCACAACTAAAACAAGAGAAATGCCACAAATATAAAATTATTGTTTAAATATATATAAAAATATAAAAATCAACTAAAATAACACTGAAAATGAAAAAAGGTGCTTCTAACGATGTGACCATGTATAAAAGGAATCGTACCTGTATATCGTGTATTACTACTACTATAAATTACTCCACCTTTGAAACATTAGGAGGACCTAAAATGTTAAAACAATGTATAAATAAATAGATAATATTGATCAAGACTTTGAAAGACAGGCATCTATTATGAAGGATAGGTTTGTGGAGAGAGGGTACCCCCGCCGGCAAATAGACAAAGCATATTTTAGAGCCCAGGATTCATCACGTGCAGAACTATTTCAGAATAAGCCAAAGTCATCAGATGTGGGGATGGTTTGCTCCCTCCTCTATTCCCATCACTCCCATACAATTGGTAAGTGCCTTCGTAAGTATTGGCACCTTATACAAGCCATTCCAGGTTTTGAAAAAGTCTCTCTCACTGTGGCTCATAAGCAGAACATTAATCTTCAAAACTTATTGGTACCATCAGCCTTCACGGAACGGAGGTTCCTTTCTAAATACAAGGGGCATTTTCCATGTGGCTCATGTTCTGTCTGTACGCACACGTTAACTATTAAGAATCATTTTTTACACCCAGGAGTTAACCGTAAATTTTATCTTGATGATTTTTCTAACTGTGCCACTAGTAATGTAATATATGTCGTGCCCGTGCAAAAAATTATATGTTGGAAAAACTGCACGCCCTGTACGCATTCGAATTATCGAACACAGGAGTTGTCTTAAGAGAACAGTAGCAGATAAACCACTCGTCTCCCATTGGCAGACAACAGGACATAAGTTATCAGACTTGAAATATTTTGTTATCAAAAAAGTTAAATTAAATTGGAGAGGGGGTAATATTAATGATACCCTCTTGCGTCTGGAACAACGTTATATTTATAATTTGAATAGTTTGCATCCAGAGGGTCTTAACATGGATAGAGATCTTTCTGTGTTTCTTTAGGTTTTCTTTATTTTTATAGATTTCATATTGTGATATAAAAGACAACACAAAGTATATTTTGATTTTTTTGTTGTGAATGATGCCTTCTGTTCCCTTTCTTTAATGTCTAATAAGATTATTTGTAAGCGTTTAAGCATTGAGTGATGTCTCTTTAGTCGGGAAGTATTTATTGCCAATCCTCAGACGTAAGTTTTTGGACTCGGTGACATGCCAACTGTTTTCTTTATATGTGGTGTTTTCAAAGTGGCCTTTTTAGTCAGAATTTTTTTTACCTCTCATTTTCTTATGCTCTCCATTTCTCCATTTTTCTCCCTCCAAAATTTTGGATATCATTTATACATATTTGAATCTTCATCAGCGATTTGGCCTATCTACTTTTTATGGTGTGCACAGATAGTTATGTTTGCACATAGATCGTCGTGCCTTCATTATGACGTCATTGTTCCCCTCCTCTTTAATAGAAGCTCAATGCGCAGCCGTCGGCGTTTTTACATTTACAACTTTGTGTGCGGCGTCGCCGCATCTAAGCAGTTCAGTAGAGCGATTTCTTGTGGATTTACCTTGTAAGTTTGTTCTCCGGGTTTGTATTTTCACACAGTTTATCGTTGTGATATGTAAAGTTTTTTTCTGCTTTTAATTATATTTCACTTTGCCAGCCAAAGCCTTTACGACTTCAACGGTTTAAGGTACAATGGCCCCCTATGTCTTTTTATTGTAGGCTAGTTGATTCTTTTTATCTTTTCTAAAAGATTGCTACTTTTACTTGTTCATCTTTAGTTTATTTTGAATGGCTCCAATGCGGCATTTGCCGGTGGTTTTATTTAACTAGCGCTTTTTAGTGGCGCATTTCAACCCCCTCCGAAACCCCTATGAGATGGCCAGTTATACGATACACCAGTTACCTTCATGATAATACATTTTATTCCGCGGTACAATTAATAATGTTTTTTATTTTCCCATTTCTTGTTCTTTAAGTTGTCCCTCAATTCATACGTTTTTTGTCCATTTTTGATTACTAGTTTTAATCTTTTCTTTATTTAAGCATGCATTGTTTAGTCTTCCTTTCTCTAGGGAGACGTCATGCATACAATAGTGTTGGCTATTTCCTTTCAGTCTGGCTTTAATTTGTAGAAAGTGGCCTCTTTCTGTTTTTTGGATAACATAGGCATGTCGCACAAGGTCTGAGTAGACACTGTTAACATTTTATTTTGTCTCAGTGTTTATTATTGATTTGGCTTCATCTTTATTAATGACTCTCACTTGGGTGAGATATTTAAAAGACAATGGGTTGTGATGTTTTGTAAAAAATCTTTTTAGACATTTTAAATATATCTATAGTTATCCTCATCCTCATGTTCGCCGGTTGGTGACAGTTTTATACGTTTGATTAGACACAACTGCTCTTGGTTTGCAGCTAGATTCATAATGTATCCATACATAAAAAGAGGGGCAAGCATTCTAATGCAGTCTGGAATATTAATTTATTTATATTCATTTTATAGGAGTAGCACTGTGGCACTATAAGAACACACTGAGTTTAGGTGTCATTTACTATACAGGTAATTTCATTTTTTCTTTTAATAGTTGGTTTTAGTTGTGGGAATTCATCCTCATCCCTCCGTTTTTTGTTTCTCTTTTTCTGTCCTTCCATTTTGAATGGTATTAATATTATTTATTTATTTATACATTGTTTTAACATTTTAGGTCCTCCTAATGTTTCAAAGGTGGAGTAATTTATAGTAGTAGTAATACACGATATACAGGTACGATTCCTTTTATACATGGTCACATCGTTAGAAGCACCTTTTTTCATTTTCAGTGTTATTTTAGTTGATTTTTATATTTTTATATATATTTAACAATTTTATATTTGTGGCATTTCTCTTGTTTTAGTTGTGATAATTCAAATATTTCACACATCTATTTATTTAAATGTATATGTGTATGACTCAGTCATTTGTTTACATAATTTATTATTTTAGAATACTTTTGTATTTATTTGTTATGTTTACATTATTTTAATAATAGTAATTTTAACATTTTACATATTTATTGATCATTTATATGTATAATTTATGACTCGGTCACAGTATTGTTTACACAATTTATTATTTGTGAATGCTTTATATGGATATATAATTTTATTTTTTATCTATTCATGTTTGTTAATTGCATGTTTTAATTTGATATTTGAAAATTATGGTTTACGCTCCCAATATTGGCTGTACTTTGTTCGTTTGTCTTTCGGTTTATGTTCATAATGGCGGTTTTATTCACATATTTTGTTTTTATCCTTTGTTATGTACACGTTCTCTTTCATTCTCTTTTTCCTCTCAAAATAGTTTTATATATATAACATTTTTTGGTTTGTTTATATGTATATTTTATGTATTTTAGCCATTACTTGCCCCTGAGGAAGGTTTTTGCGAAACACGGCCAGTGTCGGGCCGGTGGCTGGAGTGGAATAAAGTTAATTTTTTACTACACGTCTTTTCGTTGCATTCCCCTTTTTGACTGGGTTCCTGGTGCACGTGGAATCGTGCTATTTTTGTTGGGTCTAAAGAGTGCAAAAAGGCATGCATCTATTCCTCCAGGACATGCGTGTAGGACTCTTGACATCTTTGGACGTCGATCCTTCCAGGCTTCCATGCTTTCTGCTAGGATCAGTTTCTATATCTTGTATATGGGGATGTTCCTTAAGGAAGTCACAGGAGACTTAGAGCTTATGAGCCCTCTTCTTCCTGATGATAAAAGGCAAGATTATCTTGCCCTTGTTTAGACGTGCTCAGGATGTTTCCAAGTTTGTGAATCGTGCAGCCTTTGACTGCTTTGAATGCATAAGCAGAACCTCTGCTATTGCCATAGGTGCATAGATGTAGAATTGCCTGGCTCCAGGCATCTGACTTGGAAATCTAGGTACAGGAAAAACTGGGGAATATACCTTGCACAGGAGAGAATCTCTTTGGCAAGAATTGGCAGGAACAAGTTTAATGAGATAGATGCTGACAATATCACTTTGGATAGATTGTCCAAATCTACAGCTGATCCTGCCAGGAAAAGACCCTCTAAGAAACAGTTCTTCAGAAAGAAGACGTTTTATCCCTCCTATACCCAGCAGGGACATCATTCAGTTCAGTCTGCCCAAAAGGGACAGCAACAGCAACCTAGGCAACAAAGGAAGCCAAAAGCTGCCAAGCCTCAATCTGCTCAGTAGACTCAGCCTCCACAGGGACTTTGACTCCTGTCTAGAGAACTTTGCCTTCTTGACCCTGAATGGACCAGAACCCTCCATCATCCTGTGAAGGTTATGTCATTTTGCCCCCAGATAGTGTCAGATAACAGCAGAAAATTGGACTCTGTCCATTGTACGAGAGGGGTACAAGCTTCATTTCCTCAGCATGCTCCCTCCTACAATAGTAAGACAGTTCAATTCTCAGACCTCTCCCGACGACAGGTTAGGTCAAGAAGTCATAATGCTCCTTGCTCAAGGAGCAATAGAAGAGGTACCCATTCCCCAAAGGGTACATGGTTCTACTCCCCCTATTTCCTTATTCCAAAGAAAACAGGAGTACACAGACCCATTCTGGACCTCAGAGAATTGAACAAATTCCTGTTCAGAGAAGTTCAAAATGATTTCTCTAGGAACTCTGCTGCCATACCTTTGGAGTCAGGATTGGCTTTGTTCTCTAGATCTCAAGGATGCGTATACTCATGTTCTCATCCATCCAAGTCACAGGAAGTTCCTTCGATTCCTGTTTCAAGGAAAGCACTACCAATACAGGGTTCTTCCTTTTGGCCTGGCTTCTGCACCAAGAGTGTTCACTTAATGCATGGCTGTGGTATCAGCATTTCTCCGCACCCTGGGAATATTCGTCTTCCCTTACTTAGACGACAGGCTCATTCGAGCCTCTTCAGGGCCAGAAGCCAGTTTTGCTCTGTCTCGCACATTGCGCATCCTTCAGTATTTGGGATTGTCATCAACTTCCCAAAATCTAACCTTGCTCCCACTCAATCCCTAGAATTTATAGGAGCTCATCTGGATACCAGACAGACAAGGGCTTTCCTTCCACAACCCTGCTGCCTTCGCATTGTACAGTTAGCTTCCCAAGCAGTGCTCAAACCTCATCTCACTGCTCGGGAAATGTTAGTTGCTAGGCCACATGGCATCCACTGTGCATGTGGTTCCTTATGCTCGCCTCCATATAAGGGCAGCCCAGTGGACCTTATCCACTCAGTGGACTCAGGTGTCAGGTTGCCTGTCAGACAAAATAGCAAACTCAGATCGTCTTATTTTGTCTCTCCAATGGTGGCAGTCACCCAGAAACCTTCTGGTGGGGTCTCCTTTCCAGCAACCCCTACCCCAAGCCACTCTAATAACAGATGCTTCACAGGTGGGTTGGGGTGCCCACCTGCAAGGCCTCTCTACCCAGGGTACCTGGACTCCACAGGAGGCCTATCTCCATATCGATCTCCTGGAGCTCAGAGCAATCTTCCTTGCTCTTCGAATGTTTCACACCCAGTTTAGCTACAAGACAGTCCTAGTTCAAATGGACAATCAGGTAGCCGTGTTCTATGTGAACAAGCAGGGTGGAACCGGCTCTCTGTCGCTATGCAACGAAGCTTTGCGACTATGGGCCTTCGCTAGAGAGCATCAGATTCATCTCCTTGCGGTGTATCTTCCAGGCATTCAAAACTCTTGGGCAGACAAACTCAGTCGAGTTCTGCTTCCACACGAATGGTCTCTCCATGCAGACCAGGTGGCCCAAAGTTTTCAAATTTGGGGAACCCCGGACATAGACCTCTTTGCAAGTCCGCTGAATGCCAAACTTCCCCGGTTCTGTTCCAGAATTCCAGCTCAAGGTTGTCAGGCCAGGGATGCTTTCCTCCTTCACTGGGGTCATTACTTCCTGTATGCCTTCCCACCCATTCCCCTAATTCCCAAAACCCTGTTCAAGCTTCAGAGAGACAGAGGTCATATGATCCTCATAGCTGCACGTTGGCCACGGCAATCGTGGTACCCTCTGCTCCTGCATCTCTCTCAAGCTCCGCCTCTAGAGTTAGGATCTGCTCCAGATCTTCTCTCACAAGAGGACGGGATGCTGTGGCATCCCAATCCCCAGTCTCTACATCTCAGGGCTTGGTTGCTGAAAGCCTAGAACTTCAGGATCTTAACCTTTCCCAACAGGTGAAGTATATCCTTCATGCTTCCAGGAAACCCTCCACAAGACGCTCTTATGCATTTAAGTGGAAGAGGTTTACCATATGGTGCTCGCAGAAGGGTCTTAACCTTTTTGCAATACCTTTGGAATCATTACTGGAGTATCTCCTTCATTTATCAAATGCAGGGCTTAAGACCAATTCAGTGAGTCCATTTGAGTGCTATTGCAGCTTCTTTCAAGCCTCTCAATGGACAACCTATTTCCTCTCCTCCTCTCATAGTGAGATTTGTGAGAGGCCTTCTTTTAATAAAACCTCCCATTAAGCTACCACTGGTGGCATGGGACTTGAATCTGGTACTTGGGCAGCTCATTAAACTGCCCTTTGAACCATTAGCCACTACCTCTTTGAAATTCCTTTCCTAGAAAGTTATCTTCCTCATTGCAATCACATCAACACGTCGCATCAGTGAATTGCAAGCCTTGGTGGCTGATCCTCCTTATACAAGGTTCCATCATGATAAGGTAGTCCTTAGGACTCATCTACACTTTATGCCAAAGGTGGTTTCGCCATTTCATTTGAACCAAGCGGTTTACTTTCCTGTATTCTTTCCAAGGCCTCACGCCTCAAATGCAGAAAGGAACCTTCATACTTTGGACTGTAAAAGAGCTTTGGCCTTTTACTTGCAAAGGACTCGGCAACATAGAAAATCCTCTCAACTCTTTGTTGCTTTTGATCCTAGTCATTTTGGACTTCCACTCTCCAAAAGGACACTGTCCAACTGGATTGCACAGTGTATATCTTTTGCCTATGAGAGTAAGAACCTTCCTCTTGAAGGCCATGTCACCGCTCACAGTGTGAGAGCCATGGCATCCTCAATGGCTCATCTTCACTCTGTGTCTATCGACGACATCTGTCAAGCAGCTATTTGGGCTTTGGTACATACCTTCACAGCCCACTACTGCTTGGACAAGGACTCCCTCCGGGATGCCTTGTTCGGCCAAACGGTTCAACACCTTTTTCACACTTAATCAACTCCTACCCACCGTCCCTGGTAGGATGCCAGAGATCCATGGGGGGAAGTGGGGCCATTTTGCAAGGGCTGACAACTTCCTGGGGCCATCTCCCTGGCATCTGCAGCTAGGGAATCCCCATGTGTGAAGACTACATTCCTGCTTGTTCGTGGAGATAGCATAGTTACTCACCTGTAACGGGTGATCTCCGGGAACAGCAGGAATTTGGTCTTCACAACTCACCCACCTTCCCTAGGAGTTGTATCTCTCTATCTCTCTCTCTTGTCTCAGCTATAAACTCAACTGGAGAGGGACGGTTGGGAAAAGCGGGAAGGCAGCATGCAGGCGCTGTGGGATGCTCCCATAAGCTTTCCTATTGGACGCTGGGGAGCGTTCCCACGCATGCTCCGTCAGTACCGACGATACCCATATGTGAAGACTAAATTCCTGCTGTTCCCGGAGATCTCCTGTTACAGGTGAGTATCTATCTGCTTTCTCTTTCAGGCATGGGTAACTTCCCTACATCATCTTCAGTAAAGAGCAAAGCTAAGAATTCATTCAGTGTCTCTGCTATGGCATTGTCCTCTCTTAGTGCCCCTTTTACCCCTCTATCATCCAATGGTCCAATTGAGTCTCTCAGGTTTTTTGCTACGAATGTACTTGAAAAAGGTTTTATTATGCATTTTTCCTTCCACAGCAAGCTTTCTTTTCAAATTCTCTTTGCCTGCCTTATCAGTGCCTTCCATCTAACTTGCCAATGCTTATGTTTCCAGTGTTCGTCATTAGGCTCTCTTTTTCATTAGGATGCTTTTTTCGCAACATCCGCCTCTCTAACCTTGGCTTTAAACTATGCTGGCAGTTTTTTGACCACCTTTCCACTTTTCTTAAAGCGTGGAATATATCTAGCCTGGTCTTCCAAGATAGTACTTTTAAACAACGCCCGTGCTTGATGTAAATATTTATTCTTTGCAACTGCTCCTTTTAGTTTTTTCTTAACTGTTTTCATTTTATCATAGTCTCCCTTTTGAAAGTTAAAAGGTAGTAGTGTGTATTTCCTTGCCGTCTTTTCTTCCATTTATTAAATCAAATGCGATCATGCTATGATCACGATTGCCAAGTGGCCCCAAAACTCTTCTCTTGTACCAGATCCTGTGTTCCACTAAGGACTAGGTCCAGAATAGCTTCCCCTCTTGTCTGTTCATGAACCAGCTACTCCCAAGAAGTAGTCATTTATTTCATCTAGAAACTTTCTAGCATGTCCTGCTATGACATTGACCCAGTCAATACTGGGCTAATTGAAATCGGTTATTACTACTGTGTTGTAACTTTTGTTAGCTTTCCTGATTTTTCAGCATTTCATCACCCATCTGTTCATTCTGGCCAGGTGGTCAGTAGTACACCTCCACTGCCATCGCCTTCCCCTTTTTACATGGAATTTCAATCCATAGAGATTCTACAGCAAATTTTTTTCCTGCAAAACTTTAATCCTTTCTGACTCAATGCCCTCTAACATACAGCGCAACCCCTCCACCAATTTGATCAGCTCTATCATTACGATATAGTTTGTACCCAGGTATCACAGTGTCCCACTGGTTGTCCTCCTTCCACCATGTCTCTGAGATTCCAATCATATCTAACCTCTCATTTAGTGCTATATATTCTAACTCTCCCATCTTATTTTTTAGACTTCTAGTATTTGCATACAAGCATTTTAGAGACTGTATTTTATTCATATTAATCTGGCTATTGGTAGGCATGGGTAATTTGGAATCTATAAGCTCTGGGCATTTGGGCTACTTTATTCTTTTTTGGAACTTCTCTGCTTTTGGTAGTATCGTTCAAAGCTACATTCTTCCGAACCATGCGCTCTTGGATGTCCAGCTTTCCAGTTTTTCAAGGTGCTTTTTGCAATTTTTTCACAATCCTCTTGAATTTTAACAGTCTTGAATAATTTTGTTTCAACTGCAGATTTGATCACCTCACTCGTTTATTGCTGTTTCCAAGTCATTTATGAACATGTTAAAAAGCAGCGGGCCCAGCACACATTCCTGGGATACTCCACTAGTCACCTTTCACCATTGAGAAAATTGGCCACTTAGCCATAGTCTTTGCTTTCTATCTTTTAACCAGTTCTTGATCCACAATAGTACACTGCCAAGTCTCTCATGAGGGACCTTGTCAAAGGCTTTCTGAAAATCCAGATACACTATATCAACCAGCTCACCTTTGTCTGCTGGTTTATTGACGCCTTAAAAAAAATATAACTGATTAGTAAGACAAGACTTTACACTTGGTGAAATACAGTTGCTGTGGTCGTAGTAAGTTATTCAGTTTTTTAAGTAGCAACAACATTATCACTTTCTATAATGGAATAGTAAGAGCTCATGAGCTTTTATAAGCTCTATGAATTGATAAAAATAAACAGCGCTGACTTTTTTTTTAGGTATGCGGTTTCTCTCTTAAAGAGTTCTTTCATAGCAATGTCCGGTGTCGTTTTTATAGTGATGTTGAAAACATTTCATGGCAATGTCTGGGTTTCAATTTTGATAAACAAGCTCTGATACAATAACTACTGGCAATAACAACCAATGGTAGAGAATTTGTTTTTTTCTGTTTTATGCCTTTGATTTTTTTCTTTTTTTTTCAAAATTTTATTTAGAAACCATAAAGAAACCCAGCAAATACACAACCGATAACAGCCTCTCCCTGGGGTGGATTCTTATCCCCAAGGGGCAGAACACAGGGATGGTTACATGGATTTTCAAAGGTTACCCCAACCCCCCCCCCCCACCAACCCAGGGCAATGCCAAACAGGACCAGTGTATACAGTATTACAGAACATCAATATGTCTCCACATACAGGTGAGGTTATCAGCAGCCTAGTTGCAGGACTACATTACGAGTCCGGGGACTCAGATTTTGAATATAAGGCTCCCACAGTAGCCAGAAGGTGGACCATCGCTTAACATGACCTCGAGCAGCCCTACACTCCAGGAGCATAAGTTGATGGAAGGAGTTCCGCCACTCCCAAAAAGAGGGAGGGTGGCTGTCCCTCCACCTACGTAGGAGTGGCCCTTTACCCACCAGACATGCCTTCCGCACCAGCCAGCGACTCCATTTCCCTTTCGGAGAGGTAAGGCTCAGGAGATCCAGGGTGATCAAGGCAGCATCCCAGTTAACAGGTTGTCCAAGGAGACTGGCCATAAATAAGGCGATTCTCCGCCAATAGAGGCGTATCCGTCGGCAGCCCCACCACATATGGTACAATGTCGCCATAGGCTCAGCACACCGCGGGCAGCTACCATCCGCAGTCAAGTGGCAACGAAGGGCCCCCCGCGGGGAGAAGTAAACCCTAGTCAAACTCTTAAGCTGAATTTCCCGCCAGCGGGCACCATCCGCCAGGCTCGCCACTCTCCGGAGGGCCACCAGAATAGTGTCAGGGGGGATCTCCCGACCCATTTCAGCCCCCCAAGCCCGTTCCACACCGCGATAGTCCGGCCGCAGTCGAAACAGCTCCAACCTAAGGTGAAAGGTCCGAATGGACGGTCGTTCTACGTCGCTGAGACCAAGGAACGCTATTATCTGGGCCGAACGGTCGCTGCATAGCTCCGTCCTCGAAAGGGAAGCCACATAGTGGGCCACTTGCATGTATGCAAAGGAATGGAGGGGCCCCAACTCATACTCGCGAGATAATACAAGGAAGGGCTTAGGTTTGCCTGCCAAGTCCACCACATGGCCCAAAGTATGTATACCTCTCTCCCCCCATAGACGGAACGCAGCGGTTTCAGTGCCTGGGGTAAAATTGGCATTGCCCCGAATGGGCAGCCAGCTCGACACCTGCCAGCGACGGCCCCAGTAGGCATTCAAATGCCGCCAGGTCTTACAAACCGGGGCCAATAACACACTATCCGCCAGATGCGTAGGCCACCTACTGACCTCCAAATGCAGAAGGGCTCGTAGGGAGTGGGGTGCCACGTATGCCTCCTCCAAGGCCCGAGGGGTATAAAGATCGGTATCACCTAGCCAGTCCCCCAGGTGACGCGCTTGGCAAGCCAGTGCATAGGCACCAAGGTCTGGGAGCCCCCACCCCGCACCCTCCCCACCAGTCGACGATAGGGGATATGGGCTCTTGACCCCCCCCCCCCCCCAGAGAAGGCCCCAAAACTCCGCCTCAAAACGCCGAATATCCCGTCGGAGGATGATTTTTATCTTTTTAATAACATTATGTCTAATTATTATTTATTTTCAATTTTTATATTTTTTACTATTATCTCTTTTAGTGGTCTGTATATACCACAAGACACTAAAGGTTTTGTTACAAACCTTTTGATATCATCTTTTGCTGTATTCTCCTCATCCCTGTTTTCTATTTCATTTCTCTTATCTGCACTTTTGAGTATAGGATGTAGCATCTTATGGAATTTATTGATCTGTGCATTTGTGTTACTATCATTTTTTTATATTTTTATCTGTACTTTCGAGTATAGTGAGTAAACTTATGTTTTGGAGTTTATCAACCTGTGCATTTTATTTGTGTTTTTGTATTTTATTTTCCTTTTTGGATTAACTGTTTTTATAAAATTTGTTTTATGTTATGACTGTTTTTTTATATTATATATGGTTCCTTCATGTGATGTTGTATACATGTAGGAGCACTTTTATTTTTTAAGTTTTATATGATTATCATTATTAAATTCATTGTAATTTGTATGTTCTTATGATTTTATAACATGTTGTTTTATGGTTATCCTTATATTTAATATTTATGGTCATTTTCCTTTGAGGTTTGCTCCCTCTAAAGACCCCCTGAAGAAGCATTTTGAGCCGAAACGCGTAGGGGCCAATTAAAGGGGTTTTACTTGAACTGAATATTTGCCAGTCTCCTTTGTACCTGCTTGTTTGGTTTTCTTTGATAGTGTGCAGATACCCACCGCTCTCTTTGGTTAGTTATGGTCTTTGAAAAGTCAAATGAGACTGAAAAGCTTAAACTCATTCCAGAGTGTCCCTCCAGTCCCGTACAGACAGTCGGTTTTGTTTGCTAACCAGCAGGTGGAGACAGAGAAAACAGAACAGTACAAATATCCCGTACCCCCTGAACTGAGCCATTATTTTCTCATTCTCCAGCATGTGATGAACATAGCCTGTGCAGGATTGTGGAGCCTTGCTGTTAGGCCATGTTGGGCCTGGGGTGCAGAACCCAGAGGATCCGGATCCCTTCCCCATTCTCTCCTAGTAGCCCCCTCTGATTGCTCCCTCTTTTCCCCCTCCCCAACCTTTGGGAGAGGGCCAGAGGTGGAAGCACCTGTGCGACATTTGCTGCCTCAGTCTGACTGAATTTTTTTATTTTTTATTTTTATAAAGGCACACAGCACAGGTCTATGCGGGAGAGTGGGGCACCTGGGTAAGTCCGCTGGAGGCCCTGGGGCTGTCTAGCTGATTCCTTTCCTTTTTGTTGATTGGGGGACTTGGCGTGCACCATGGCAGGTGCGTGCTGTGCGGCAGCCGCAGGGCACAGATCTCTGAGACCAGGCTGTGCCATGGCTGCTGAAAGTCTCTAGTGAATTGGTGGCTGAAGACTTTGGGGAGGCCAAGGATAGTCTCAATTTTCGGTGGGACAAACATGCTGAGCGTGATGGTGGCAGCCCTTGATTTTTGGTGGGAGCTGCCGCCATCTTAGATTCCTCAATGTAGCCCTCTGGGGCTAGTTTGGGGCCTTCAGTGCTGCTAGCAATGCTGGATTTTGCTGCGTGACAAGTCCCAAGCAGGTCGGAAGGCATTGGGACCGCAAATACTGCCCCCTTTTCCCTAGAATTTGTGCTCACTCTTCATCAGGCTTTCCTGATGAAACAGGACATAGTGGAGATCTCCCCTTGAGCCCCTGCTGGGAAAATATCCACAAAGGGACTGTGTGGAGGAAGAGCAGGATTTGGGATCAGTAGCCTCCCTGCTGGACCCCTAAAGGAGGTCCAGCAGATCTCCTGGAGGACTTAGAGAAAGGAGAGATTCTGGGACCTGAAGACTCAGCAGCTGTTAGGATCTTCCACTGGAATGAGCTCCTTGCTTTGATCACGGAGTCGCTCGTGGTCCTGAGGATTGCGGAGCCAGGTCCTGCAGACCCGTAATCCAATGAAGACCCTCTGATGGAGGAGATCCGTAAACCCTCTAAGGCCTTCCCAGTACACAGAGCACTCCAGGTTATGATTGACGAGGAGTGGAGCACTCCTGATGTGGGGCTTCGGGTGGGGTGCAGCATGGCTCTGATCTACCTTATCCCACCAGAGGAAAAATAAAAGTTGTGCCTTTCCACGTGGGTGACTTGGTGACAGTGATCATGTGCAAAATAATAATCCCATTCAAGGGAGGTGCAGCTCTCAAGGACCGGCGCAAGGCAGCCCTACATAAACAGGCCTTTGAGGTGTCAGCATTGGACCTGCAGGGTGCTATCTGTGGGGCTGATATGGCCCAGGCCTGTCTTCGTTGGCCGCAGGGCCCTCAGGATGATGCAGGCTCGAACGGCCCCTGGCTGAGCTCCTGATGCGCGGCTGGAGTCCAGGGCTGCCTTTTTGACAGACCCTGCTGTATGATCTCTTGCAGGTCTCCACTAAGAGGATGGCTAAGGTGGTGGTGGCTGCTAGGCGCCTACTGTGGTTGTGCAACTGGTCAGTAGATGTGGCCTCTGAGACTGCTTAATAAGCTCCCCTTTATGGGCTGACTGCTCTTTGGGAAGGATTTGGAGAAGCCCTTGGGCGAGTCCAAGGTGCCTTGATTTGTCAGAGGACAAACCCAAGGCAGGCAGAGGCGGCCCGGTTTGGGGCCATGGTAGAGAGTTCCGGGGGTTTTGCTCCCCCTTGGGCAGCCAACCCTCAGTGAACCAGTTTTCTTCAGTGTGGCTCTTTCTTCTGAGGGAAAGCTAGGGGTGGTCAAGGCTTCACCTCCACCACCTCGGCCACCTCCAAGCTCCCGCAATAAGAATTTGCGGTCTCTGGGGGGGGGGGGGGTGCAGCTGGTGGATGGTTGCCTGCAGAGCTTCCTTCTTGCCTGGGCCCAGATTACATCCAATGCCTGGGTCTTGGAGGTCATTCGCGAGGGATACGCCCTTGCTCAACCTTCATGTTCTCCCCCTGCGGGTCCGCTTGGAAATTGTGGGCAGTGGAGGAGACATTTGAGCAATTAGTGCAGCTCTTAGCTATGATCCCAGTACCTTGGGCCAAAAGGGCATCCGGAAGGTATTCCATTTTTTTGTGGTCCTGGTGGCCCATTCTAGACCTGAAAAGGGTCAACAGGCTCCTCAGAGTTCCCAGCTTCTGCATGCATACCTTGCAGTCTGTGATCATGATGGTGTGCCAGGATGAGTTTCTTACCTCCTTGGACCTCACTGAGGCTTATCTGCATATCCTGGTGAAGGTGGAGCATCGGAATTTCCTTTGCTTTGCAGTGCCCAAGTGCCACTAGCCATTTCAGGCATTGCCGTTTAGCCTGGCCATTGCCCCATGGGACTTCACGAAGATCATGGTGGTTGTGGTGGCTCACTTTTTGCAAACGGGGGGTGGGCGGCTGGCCGGCCTGCCGGCCTAGTTCATCCATACCTGGGCAACTGGTTGATTCAGTGGAAATCCCTCAGAGTTGGTGATCGACAGAAGCGGTCATCCATTGTCTACGGAAGCTGGGTTGGGTGGTCAATTTCATCAAGAACCAGCTGCGGCCGTCGCAGTCTTTGGAATGCCTGGGAGCTTGCTTTGACACCGACAGGGGCATGGTCTCCCTCCCAGAGGGTTTCATAGCGAAACAGCAGACACAGGTGTAAGATCTTTGCCGGACTCCATGCCCCCTGATCTTGGGACCACTTTCAGGTGCTGGACTCCATGGCAGCTTCGTTGGAACTGGTACCGTGGGCCTGCCTTCACATGAGACCTCTGCAACCACATTTCCTTGCCTTTTGGTCGTCTCTACTCCAGTTCATGGAGATCCATCTCTTGTTGTCAGGAGCAGTGTGGGCTAGCTTGTGCTGGTGACTGAACCCAGTGAACGTGATGGCAAGGATGCCCCTGGAGCAACTGGACTGGGTAGTTGTCATCACAGATACAAGCCTGTCCAGCTTGGGTGGCCACTGCCAATTGCGTGTTGCGCATGGTGCAGAGCTGGTGGCCCATCAATTGGTTGGAAACAAGGGCGGTGCGGTTTGCACTTGAGGAGTTTCTGCCCCTAGTGCAGCACAGATCTGTGCAGATTCTGTCAGACAGTGCAACCACTGTGCCTTACATCAATCGTCAAGGCAGCACCTGGAGTTCCCAGTGGCGGCAGAGGCGATACCGCTGCTGCAGTGAGTGGAGACCCATCTGACGTCTCCTCGGTAGCTCATATGGCAGGGGTGATGAACATTCAGGATGACTACCTCAGTCGCCACACCTTGGACCTTGCGGAGTGGTCCCTCTCAGAGGTGACATTCAGTCTCTAGTGAAACGGTGGGAGATGCCGGCGATGATGGTGCGGCTAGAAAACTCCAAAGTGCTGCAGTTCTGCAATTGCTGAAAGTCCTTGATGTCCAAATACCTCAATGCTCTTGTGCAAATGGAGCTGCTATGTCTTTCCATCCTGGCCTCTGATAGGGTGGGCATTGTAGTGCATAGAGCTGCATCGGAGTAGAGTGTTGCTGATAGCGCCAGACTGGCCTCGCAGGTCTTGGTACGTGGATCTAGTATGACTCTTAATGGATGAGTCCCTTTGGCGTCTGTCACTGCCGGACCTTCTGACCCAGGGGCCATTGTGCATGCCAGTGATTGGTTCTTGCTGAGACCTGGGTCTTGAAAGGGCATAGCTGAGGCACCACAGCTATGTGCTGCAAATGATTGAGCCCCTGCTGCAGGTGTGGCAGCACTCCTACCTCCTTGGCCTATGTTTGTGTCTGGAGGCTTTTTGAGGCCTGGTGTGCAGAGTGAGACATCTGTCCCCTTGGGGGATCCCTGTGTAGGCTATTTTGGGATTCCTGCAGGTAGGCCTGGAAAAGGGCCTTGTGCTGAGCTTTCTTGCAAGTTCAGGTGGCAGCCTTAGCGTGATTCTAGAGCCGGGTGCAGGAAGTGCCTCTTGCTTCGCAGTTGGATGTGGTCTGTTTCTTGTGGCAGTTAAATACCTGCGGCCTCCGAGCTGCCCACTGGTCGCGGCGTGGGACCTTAACCTAGTGCTGTCTGCGTTGTGGGGTCCTCCCTTCGAACCTCTTCAGGGTGCTCCTGTGAAGGACTTGACCCTCAAGGCTGTGTTCCTAGTGGCCATTTGTTCTGCCCTTCAGATTTCAGAGTTGCAGGTTCTCTCGTGCAAGGAGCCCTATCTCATGTTTTCTAAGGAAAATGTGGTCTTGCAGACTGTTCCTTCTTGCCTAAGGTGATGTCAGTTTTTCATCTCAATTAGGTTGTCTTTCTCGGGGCAGCGAGACTCGCCAGAGGCCTTGCTTCTCCACAGGCTGGATGTCCTGTAGGATCCTAAAACATTACCTGGTGGTGATGCAACTGTTTCATCCTTCAAAGAGGCTGTTCATCCTCTTTGGGGGCCCAAGGAGGGGGGAGGCAGCTTCTAAGGTCTCAATTGCCTGTTGGATCCGGGAGGCTATTGCTTCTGCTTACTTTGTTGAAAGGCAGGCCAGCACCTGTGGGCCTCAGGGCCCACTTTGATGAGAGCTCAAGCATCTTCCTGGGCGAAAGTGGCAATCTGGCAATCTGTTGGGTGGTTACCTGGTCCTCCCTGCATTCCTTTGTGCGGCACTACCGTCTGGATGTGCAGGCGAGGCAGGGTGCCAGGTTTGGTGAGCAGTTGCTGCTAGCAGGGCTTTTGGTGCCCATCTGTTAGTACTAGTATACTACATCCCACTTGTCTGAACTGGACTGGAGGAATGCCCTGGAAGGTGAAATTAGACCTTACCTGCTAATTTTAACAACTGTAGTCCCTCCAGTCCAGTCCAGGACCTGCCCTGTGCTTCAGGCTTTTGGGAGTTCAGCATGTTACTCTATAGAAATTTGAGCTGTGACGAGTATGCGCGTTGGTAGCGGTTTCCTGCGTGCTTCGGACTGTGTGTGTGTTTCACTTCGAAAGAAAAAATTTTAAAAAAAAATCATATAGTAGAATTTAAGGGGTGACTTGTTGATTGGCTTACTGCGCAGCAAGGGCTGCCTTAGGGTAAAAAACAGTCTGTTCAGAGTGCAGCATTGGGGGTGCAAGGCTTTCACATGACGGGTACGTCTTATGTATTGGAGCTCCCTGTTTGGCAGGGGGCTTGATCCTGGCAGAGCTTGGGGGTTGGACTCCGTTCTTTTGGTCTCTACTTGGTGATGAACTAACAAATAGTGTCTATTTGTACTGTTCTGAGAGAGTGTATTTCTCAGTCTCCACTTGCTGATTGGTGGACATAACCCACTTGACTGGACTGGAGGGCTACAGGAAAGAAAATTAGCAGGTAAGGTCTAATTTCACCTTTTTAATTTCATAGCATCAAGAACTGTTAAAAAGAACTGCATAGTTTATAAAACCAATGTAACTTTTTTGCAGTCTGTGGTTATTAGTTATCTAAAATCCTTTATAGATTAAATTCTGATTTGCTCCAGGGAATTGTAATGAATAGTGATTATAATGGCAGATTAATTAAAATGTTTAAATTTAGGCAGCATGCTACCTTGAGGGAAAATCTGTTCTCACTTTTCTTTCAGATGCTTGCATGCTGGGATCACTATGGTTACAGTGAGACACATTGCTTCTCTCTGGCAGAGTAATTGAGACTGCATAGTCGGCAGCGTTTGCCTTCGTTGTTGCATATTACAGAAACTGAGCGTAGCTTATTGAAAATGAGACTTCAAGAAAAGCATCGTGTGTTCCCTTTTGCAGAACTGCAGATGACCGGAACTGAAAAGGTCACAGGCACAAGAACACAGGACAGATTTTGAACCGTGTTACTGACCACCTTTTCCTTTTTAATAAAGAAGAGTTTTTTGCAACTGACAACTCCAACATTTATTAGCACCAATTATCTGTGACACTGTTCTGAAAACATTCCTCCATCTCAAAGAGCTTGGCTTGCCTTCAACATATGTACAATATTAGCATTTCTTTACTGATAATGCAATTCAATGGAGGAAAGTGATGTTTTCATAAACATGCGTGAAGATCATGGCTTTCATGTTCGTTACAGGTAAGGATGGTGTTGATATTTGTTAGTATCTGAAATCTACGCGTGTAATATTTAGTGTATCTGCGACTTAACATAGAATTAAAGCTGCTTTTAAGTTTGTTATTAATCCTAACTGTTTTGTTTTTCTTTTATATTTGCATATAGTGTATTTGAAAGTACTTGACATGCTGTTTGAATTAGTGGAGGATTCATTATAGAATATGGCTAAAAATTGAAATGTGTATATTTGAACACAGTGACTTGACTTTATTCTCCAAGTGTTCAGGTGTGAGCTATGCTTGCATTTGGGTCTGATGCTACTGTTGCTCATCTTCTCAGTAGCCTAGGAGCATTAGAGAATGTAAAAGCTTGTAGGAATGAAGAGAAATGAAATTGTATGATAAATACTTCTAGTTTAGTTTATTACCTTACTAGATTGCTTTTTCCAACATACAGTGGTTCCTTATCGTTCCTCCAGTTTAGTCCTCCACCTCTGGGTTGTGTACCTCCTCCTGCAGCTTGGAGACTGGGCATGTCAAAGTCGTGACATCACTGGATATAGCCTGCTGGTATCTCCCATCAGCCCTCAGTGTGTCCAGTCTCCATGCAGCAGGAGGACGTAGTGAGCCTAGATGCTGGGCTCACTTGGGAAACTGAAAGCAGAGTAGCCTTAGGTTTGAAGTTAATTTGTGCAGATACATTGATCTGTTTTGTGTTTCTTTCCTTTCTGATTATTGCAGTTCAAAAATAAATGGTCACTGACAGCACACCAGGTTTCAATAGTGCCGTGCTAGCTAAAATAGTATTTCCCGAAGGATGACACCAGAACAGGAGCTCTGGCAATTTCTTCTCCTGGATTTAGTCTGGGTCCCAGCTACGCGCTTGATTTGATAGCTAAGCTCTGGTGGGCAGAAAGGCATAAGGTATGGCAGTCTGTTCAGAGATTTCCTCTTCTGGTAGAGGGGCTTACAGGGTTCTCTCAATCTGAGGAGGTAATAGATAGGACCGTGCAAATTGGGTCAGAAAGGAGAACTGAGGCTCTCAGTTCATGGGAGGCTTCGGACCTCGTGGAGCTGGGAGGGGTACCATGTTATAAGTTCGGCATCTCAGGAGGGGAACTGGTTCTCTAGTTCTCTGTTTGCAGGCATCCCAAATTAAAATTGCAGTGGCAAATGATCCCAGGGATCGGAGTTTCTAATTACGGTATTATGTGATCGAGGTATCTCTCTTGGTGAACAGCAGGTATTTTCATTAATCATTCTAAGGCTTTAATGGTTGGGGCTCATTTTTCTTCTAAGTTGAGGAAAGTTCCCCTAGTATCCGTTAGAGAGTGGTCTGCAGCCGCATTGTTGACTGGGAAAGGCAGCCACTGGAGAATAACAGCAGGACATAGCAACACCTTCTTAGAGGGGCCTTTGTAGTTGCTTAATTATATTTTTAATTATATTTTAATTATATTTTTTAGTTTATTTACTTCCTGGTGTGGGAGCAACGGCATGACTGGGGGGGGGGGGGGGGTGTTGCACACTGTGCTAGGGATCTTGTTTTATTCCCGGATACAGTTTGAGGGAATTCCTAGAGAGTGTTCCCAGCCCTCCCCACCAGGCTGGCCAGGCCTTGGGGCCCGGTATGAGATGGGGTCAGGGAGTGTAAATTCCATTTGATCCTTAAACATTCCTAGTGTTATACAGTTCTAAGCATACTCAATGTGCAAGTGCTTGATGCTGACAGGTGAAAAAGGCCTAATCAGTTAAGTCGTAGGTGTTGCTGCGCAGATGTCAGAGTGCTGGCTGCCTGGTCAGGATACCTAAATGATGGATACGTGGTTTCTTTCTTCTGAGAAGGATCTTGGTAAAAAAAAAAAAATTGTATAGAGGTTTAGAGCAGCTACAGCTCTCTGGAGAACAAGAGGTGCCTGCTACACATATGGTATATAGTTTGAAGGGTAGAGGATAGGAAGCAAATGAGTTCTTCTTATCTGCCTATGGTCGCTGAGTGACGTTCATTGGGAGTGTCCCAGCGAGGTACATTGGCTTCCAGAGCTCAAGGGTGTCAGGACGTCCGAGGTGCAGGAAGGGGAGCCTCGGTTAATTCTTCCGCGACTGCCTGAAAACCACAGTTAAGCAAGGTGAGCCCTGGTGGCAGTTCAGTCAGCAGCAGAAATTCTTTGGGAGTTTCTTCTGGCCGGGGGCCGGATACGCCAGAGCATTGGGTGGTAGTGATAGGATACAAAGGGTATACTTTAGGATTTGATTGCCCAGTGCTAGTATCGTTGATGCTGTTTTCTTGCAAAGGACAGAGGAGAGAGTCTGCATCTCGGCGAAATTGGATCATATCGATCCCAAGGAAGTAAGTCGCTGGCTCAGAGTGCCTTTCTTGCACAGGGCAGCGTTGCGATCAGTAGTGTTGGCGGTTCTGCTGGAGGAGATCTTATCCTCTCCCCATTTTTATAGGAGCTTTCTTAAACATATCAATAAGAACAACGCATCAGAGGTTTCTAAGGGTTACCCTCCTCTTGGGGCATTTTCAGTTTCTAGTTCTGCCTTTCAGTCTGGTAGTGGTGCCGTGCACCTGTACCAAGGTTATGGTGGTGGTCGGGGCGGTTCTGCGAAAGGAAGGAATCTTAGTTCAACCTGGCCTCGACGAGTAGTGGATTCATCCAAAGTCCAGGGCCGAGAGTGCCCGCTTTACGAACAGGTAGTAAAGTTTCTTCAGGCTCTAGGCTGGGTAGTCAAGACGGTCGAGAGTTGCTTAGTCCACCTCAAGTCTTAGAGTACTTGGGGGTAGGTTCGACAGCCAATTGAGTACAGTGGTTCTGTTGGAACAGAGAGATCAGGCCCTTTAACAGCTGGTATGCAGGTTTCTGTCGGATCTGGCGCTATCGGCTTGGGGCTATCGTTGGATGCTCAGGACATTGGCGGAGGCTCTGGAGGGAGTTCTGGGGGCTGGAGTTTGCATGCGCCCTCTATAAGGTCTCAGTTACAACATTGATCGCGCAAGATCGTTTCCCAGGTCCTGCATAGGTCAGGCAATTCCTTGGCTGGGAGTTCACCCAGGAGGGCTTGCGGAAGACATGCCGCTGAAACTTCCTCAGTGGCTCCCGATGTTGACAGTTGCAAGTCTCGCAGGCGGGGAAGGTTCTTGAGAGGATCGGTTCGCACGTACGCTTTAGAGCGATCGGTAGGCACATTGGCGGTTCAGCCGTTTGGAGCTGACAGCGTTACTCGGGCTTTTCAAGCGTTCAATTCTGAACTGAAGGTTCGGGCAGGACGAATGCGGTGCGAAAATGCCACAATAGCGCTTTACCTAAACCAGCAGGGAGGTTTAGGTAGGGTGGACATGCAAGGGAAATCAAAGGTTCCTCTAGTTTCGGTGAAGCCTAGGAGGCAGGCGTTTGTCTGCTTCTGCCATGTGCACCGCAAGAATGTGGTAGCGTCAGCCGGAAGTGTTTCCACAGAGAGTCGTCAGGTGGGGTCCTCAGTTCATGGATCGAACGGCGACCTGACTTCAGCCACGTTGAAACGTTTTTACAGCAGAGGATGAGATAGGATATTGGAGGGCGTCGATGTTCTGATGCAACCAGGACCATCGTTCGGAGCTCTCTAGGTTGTCCCCCGGGGGGGCTCATAGGGCGTGTAGTGCAGCACTTAGGAGATCTTCAAGGAAGAGTGCTGTTAGTGGCTTCGGACGGGCCAGGGCGCTAGTGCCCTGCCGGTCTATTTCGTCTGCTCGATGAGGATTCTTGGAGATTCCGGTGTTGGAGGATCTTTTGTCTCATAGTCTGCTGCGAGTATCTCTGTTGCATCGGTTTCGATTGCGGTTTGGCCTTTGTAAGCGTAAGGTTAAGGAGAAATGGTTATTCCAGAGCGGTCGTCTCGGCCTTACTTCGGGTCAGGAAGAGGTCACGGCTCTAGCTTATGTGCGCTTTAGCATATCTTTGAGGACTGGGGTTCATGACGCCTGATTCGAGCGGCTACAGTACCCGTACCTTTAGGGTTCAGCTTTCCTTTTAGCGGGTTTGGAAAGGGGCTGGCGGTCAGTCCTTTAGAAGTATAATTATCAGGCTTGGCTTGCTATAGGATATTAGTGTCTCAGTGGAATCTCAACTTGGTGTTAGGGGCCTTAGCTAAGGAAACCTTTGTGCCCTTTCTACAGGCGTCAGATTTTATTTTAAAAGCAGTGTGTTTGGTGGCCCTCTGCTCAGCAAGACACATATCGGAGTTGCAGGTGTTGTCCAGTAGAGGATCATTTTGTTTGTCTTCAGAGAAATGGTGGTCTTGCGACCTGTTCCGTTGTTTTTGCCGAAGGTAGTTTCTCAGTTTAACCTAAGTCAATCTCTAGCCTTTCCAGGTCTAGGTGCGGCGGAGGGAAACACATCAGATTTGTAGCTTCGACATTTGGATGTCAGAGTACTGCGGCAGGAGTTAAATGGGAGTGTCAATTTCCAGAGGGATTAGAGAGGCAATTGCATCAGCATATATGTTGCAAGATCGTACACTACCGGTGGGTTTGTGGGAGCCACTCGGCTGGAGTGCAAGCGATTCCGGGGCGGAGCACAGTTTGGTCCGTCAGTAGATTGGCAGAGGGCTCTCCTGCTCATCTCTTCATACCTTCAGTAGACACTACTGCTTGGTCGTTAGGGCAACGAACGATGCTTCTTTCGAGGCGGCGGTGGTGCGATCTGAGTTGAAAGGTCCCTCCTAATAATTACTGCTCTAATACATCCCAGAGGTGGAGGACTAAACTGGAGGAACGATAAGGAAATAGAAATTATACTTACCTGGTAATTGTCATTCCTTGAGTGATGACAGTTTAGTCCTCATTCCCGCCCGGGGGTTGATTTCTTCGGAGTTTATTTTCAGATGGCGTGGAGCATCAGTTTCAAGGAGTGGAGAGATCCCTTCAGACTCTGGATCGCAGTGAGTATTCCTCTCTGATTTGTTTCTTGCTTCTCTCTTATTTAAGTGAGGGGGTGGCACAGGAAAAGTGATAAAATAGGAGAGATGTGACTGTAAAAAAACCCCATAAATAAAGTTAAGAATAAGGTTAAAAAGGTTACTCAGATTGAGGAATGGATAGTTCATTTAACATTATGGTAGAACTATGTATTTGTTGTTCCTTTTGAGTTTGCTTTGTGAATAGTACACTGGGGGCTGATGGGAGATACCAGCAGGCTATATCCAGTGATGTTACGACTTTGACATGCCCGGTCTCCAAGCTGCAGGAGGAGGTACACAACCCAGAGGTGGAGGACTAAACTGTCGTCACTCAAGGAACGACAATTACCAGGTAAGTGTAATTTTCTATTTTGGCATCCTAAATTAATCCAATGAAAATCATTTCAATTTAAATATTTTATTAACGTAGCAAAGTAAAATAAATTCAAAACAAGTTAGGAAAAAAAATTGATTAATCGGAAAAACACATTGGGGAACTGTCCCATGCAACATTCTGCCACTACTATTTTATGGCTCCAAGTGCAGCAGGAGAACTTGATTTTCTATCTTACTGGTAAAACTAGATGCTCAAAGTCCTTTTCACAAATGTTTTTTCCCCCCAATATTGCTACTGTATTTCTTCAAGTGTTATAAAACACTTGATAGGTGATTAACTCATTCTCCCAGTATCCTTAGCTTGCAAACTTGGGGTCATCTATGACTTATCTTTTTCAGCACACATCCAACAGCTGAAAACCTGTTGCTTGTTTCTCTATAACCTCAGCAAAATTCATCCGTTTCTTTGAGCCAAGACCCTTATCCATTCCCTATCGCCTCTCGTTTTAGACTGTTGTAACCTGCTTCTCTCTGGTATTGTCCTGAATCAACTATCTCCCCTTCAAGTCATTCAAAATTCAGCTATACTGGTAATCTTTCACCATAACCCCTCTACTCAAGTCGCCTCACGGACTTCCTATCTGCTTCCGCACCTGTTCTAACTTTTTTATTACTGACCTACAAGTGTATAGATTCTTTGGCTCTCTTATTATCTCTCCTCTCATCTCTCCTTACACCCCTTCTAGGGAACTCTGCTTGTCAGGCAAATCCCTCTTCCTTATCGTTCCTCCAGTTTAGTCCTTTACCTCTGGGTAGTGCACCTCCTCCTGCAGCTTGGAGACTGGGCATGTCAAAATCGTGACATCACTTGATATAGCCTGCTAGTCTCTCCCATCAGCCCCCAGTGTGTCCAGTCTCCATGCAGCAGGAGGACGTAGTGAGCCTAGGTGCTGGGCTCGCTTGAGGAACAGATAAGGAGCAATTTAGATAAGGGTTTAGTTCCTGAGCGGTCCTCCAGTTTAGTCCTCCACATCCGGGTAGTGCACCTCCTCCCGCAGCCAGGAGACTGGACCAATCAAAATCCTGCCTTGTATGATGTATGCTGTCGGAACTCCCATCAGCCCCCAGTGTGTCCAGTCTCCTTGCAGCTGGAGGACGTGTCTGCCTGGTTTAGGCTTACTTAGGACCCTTTGAGGGAGCAACACTAGGGAGTTTTTTGTTGGAGTTTTTGGTTTCTGTTATCTTTCTTTTTTAGGTAGACGTCCCTTTAAAAAAAAAAAAAGGCCATACGGGGGCAAGCCGGTGTGAGGAGCCAGAACAGCCTTAGCCTTCTGCCTACCCTCAGGAGGTTTTGCTAGCTGTCAGTCAGGCTGCATCTCTCCCCTTGACTGCACGGGGAAGAGAGTTGCCTGCACCAGACCTCCCCTGTCTTCTTGGATCTCTCGGGGCTCCTGGGGTCTCTTTACTCCACTTTTCCTCTCTGCTGGTAAGTCGGGGCTGCTTAGACTCCCGCTCACGACCCGAGCAGTGAGCCGGCGTTCAGCGGAGCTCCGTCTATTTCGGCGGGTGCCCGTGCACCGCGTTTCGCGTGTTTTCCTTGCTTTCTTTTATTTAGCCTTTACTTAGCTTTTATTGTCATTATTTTACTTTGTTTTATCAATTTTTTCTTTCACTTTATTGCCTCCGGGGTTTTTTCGCGCCGTTTTTCCTTTGCCGGTGCAGACAGCCGGCGGCCATTTTGAGGTTTCTTTTTACTTTCCCGCCGGAGGTTTTCAGCTGTGCACCGGTCCCCCTTGCATTTTTTCGTCATGTTGCAATAGCGATTTTGGCTGCCTGCATCTCTACTTTCAGATTGTATAGCTTAAAAAAAAAAAAAAAAAATTTTTTTTTGATTTCCATAGCCCACAACGGTAGCGTTTCTTTTGCCTTTCCTTGGGGTAAGTTTGGTCTGCATTTATCTTTCTGCAGCAGTTTCTGCCCTTCCATGGCCGCTAGACCGCAGTGCGTCATCTGCGGATCGCGCAGGGGAGCGGTGGCTGACTCTGGCATCTGTCGGGGCTGTGCCTCCGTTTCTTCAGATGTGGAACATCAGTTGGAGTTGAAGGAGCTGCCTGACGCGGCCGGCCCCTCTGTCTTGGCGGAAGTGGAGCCCACGCCGGGTCCCCTGGCCTCTTGCTCGGCAGCCCTTCCTAAAGGACTGGCTAGTACTTCTTCCCTGGAGCCTACGGAATTCCCTTCAGAGGGATTCTCCCCGGACTTTGTTCTTCTTATGCACCAGGCCTTTCGCTTAAGTCGGTCCGGTAAGCTTCCGGAGCCCTGGCCGGCGCCTCTGCCTTCCGGCTCGGGAGGGGAGCCCCGGCGCTCTTCTCACCCTGCTCCCAAGCGCCTTCGGACCATGGACCACGGACCACGAACCTGAACCGGAAGATCAGGCTTGGCCAGAGGTGGATGCGGAACTTGAGCTGGATGCTGATCCTGAGGAGTTAGAAGACGGTGAAATTCCGGAGCCGGAAGATCAAGCCCGCATTATTCGGGTATTTCGTAGAGAAGAGCTGGTTCCCTTGATCACGGAGTCTCTTCAGACCCTTAATCTTGGGGTCACGAGGCCTATGGAGGATGACGGTTTGGAGGATCCGCTCATACAAGCCGTGCGGGACTCCCAGGTGGTGTTTCCCGTCCACCGAGTGGTAGAGCAAATGATTCAAACTGAGTGGGATCAGCCTGACTCCGGTCTGAAGGGGATAAGGACTATGAACCGTCTCTATCCCTTGGCGGACAAAGACAAAGAAAAGTTTAAGTCTCTGCGAGTTGATGTGGCGGTATCGGCGGTGACTAAAAAGACCACCATTCCAGTGGAGGGCAGTGCGGCCCTAAAGGATGCGCAGGACAAAAAGGTGGATAACTTGTTGAAGCAAGCCTTTGATACGAATGCCTTATCCTTGCAAGCCTCTATCTGCGGCGCTTGGGTAGCTAGAGCCTGCTTGCGCTGGGCTCAGCGTCTGCGGTCGATTTCCGGCTTGGATCCGCAGGGTTTTCTAGAGCTGACACGGCTGGAGTCTGGGTCGGCGTACCTCGCAGATGTGCATTATGATTTGATTAGGACTTTGGCTAATAGCATGGCTTCTTTAGTGGCGGCTCGGAGGTCTATATGGTTGAGAAACTGGGCGGCTGACGGCTCTTCTAAATCCCGCCTCAGTAAGCTTCCCTTTAAGGGCAAATTATTGTTTGGAGAGGCCCTGGATAAGTTGGTTAAGGACCTCGGGGAGTCTAAGGGCGGTAGGCTGCCAGAGGATAAGCCAAAGCTCACAAGGAACGCACCGCCCACGCGGGGACAATTTCGGGACTTTCGTAGATTTCGTTCTTCCCGCCTGTGGTCTTCCCAACGCAGCCGTTTTGGATCCAGAGCCCAAGGATTTCGAGGTTTTCGAGGTGCGGGCCGAGGCTTCTCAGGGGCTTCCGCCGCCTCCGCCTCTTCCTTTGGTCGCAAACCACAATGAAGCGAGGCGGGCCCCAGAGGGAAGTTTGGTCATCGGGGGTCGCTTGCGCGATTTCCTTCCCTCTTGGGCCCAAATTACCTCCGATCAATGGGTTCTGGAGATCGTGAGAGAAGGCTATGCGTTGGAGTTTGCACGCCCGCTCCCCGATTCTTTTGTTCTCTCCCCCTGCAAGGGCGAGCAGAAACTGCAGGCGATTCACTTGACTTTGTGCAGGCTTTTGTCCTTGGGAGCCGTCATCCCCGTCCCGTCTGTCGAGTGCGGCGCCGGTCATTACTCCATTTATTTTGTAGTGCCCAAGAAAGACGGGTCGCTTCGCCCCATTCTGGACCTCAAGGGAGTGAATCGCGCTCTCAGGGTTCCTCATTTTCGAATGGAAACCTTGCGGTCGGTCATTGTGGCGGTGCGTCGCGGAGAGTTTCTCACGTCCCTCGACCTCTCGGAAGCCTATTTGCACATTCCCATTCGACTGTCTCATCAAAAGTTCCTTCGGTTTGCTTTCCCGTGGGGACACTTTCAGTTTCGAGCCCTGCCGTTTGGTCTAGCTACCGCTCCTCGCACCTTCACGAAGGTTATGGTGGTGGTCGCTGCGGCTTTGCGTCGAGAAGGCATCTTGGTTCACCCTTACCTCGACGATTGGTTGATTCGCGTAAAGTCCAACGGCGAGAGTGTACAGGTCACCGACAGGGTGGTTACTCTTCTGCGGTCGCTCGGCTGGGTGGTCAACGAACAGAAGAGTCACTTGAGGCCTTCTCAATCCCTCGAATATCTCGGGGTCATCTTCGACACGGCACGAGGGTTGGTGTGCTTGCCGGAGCGCCGTGTTCTGGCCTTGCGGGGTCTCGTGCGCACTTTTCTAGCAATGCCCGCTCCGTCTGCCTGGTGGTACCTTCGGCTTCTCGGCACTATGGCAGCGACCCTGGAGGTGGTTCCGTGGGCGCGCTTTCATATGCGACCACTCCAGAGCGCCCTGCTGCGTCGCTGGTCGAATCAGTTCGACTCGTTGAACAGGCGATTGCCCTGCCCGAAGCCGGTGCGCCGCTCTCTCCGGTGGTGGCTGTGCCCAGAGAACCTCAGCAGGGGGCTTACCTTGGAGACGCCCCTTTGGATTCCGTTCATCACGGATGCCAGTCTTTCCGGCTGGGGAGCCCATTGCCAGGGCCGCTTTGCTCAGGGGACGTGGTCTCTCCGGGAGGCATCTTGGTCGATCAACCGTCTCGAACTGCGTGCGGTCAGGCTCGCCCTGCTAGCCCTCGAAGAGTTGGTAGCGGGGAAGCCTGTCCGGATTCTCTCGGACAACTCGGCGACGGTGGCCTACATCAACCGACAGGGGGGCACCGGAAGTGTGGCCCTGGAGACCGAGGCGGCGGCGTTGTTCAACTGGGTTCAATCACGGCTGCCGGCGATCTCAGCGACGCATATCGCGGGCCGGGACAATGTGACAGCAGATTTTCTCAGCCGGGTGCGGGTGGATCCCGGGGAATGGGAGCTGAACCCGCAAATTTACTCTCAAGTAGTTCATTGATGGGGTCCGCCCATCATGGATCTCATGGCAACATTTCAGTCGGTGAAGACAGGCCGCTTCTTCAGCAGGCGCAGGGAGCGCATGTCCGAAGGGATCGATGCCCTGCTTCAGCCGTGGCCAGAGAGCGTGCTTCTTTATGTCTTCCCTCCTTGGGCGCTCATCGGTCGGGTCGTTCAGCGCATCGAGGCTCACCGGGGGCGCGTGTTGCTGGTGGTGCCGGATTGGCCCCGAAGGCCGTGGTACGCGGACCTGGTGCGGCTGCGCGACGGGGTTCCCTGGCATCTACCGTCGCTCCCAGACCTTCTGCTTCAGGGGCCCCTTCGAATGCCCCAAGTGGATCGCTTCTCGCTTACGGTTTGGCCATTGAAAGGGCTCGGCTGAGGAAGAGGGGTTATTCTCCTGCAGTTCTTTCCACCCTTCTTCAAGCACGGAAGACTTCCACATCTCTCGCTTATATCCGAGTGTGGAGAATTTTTGAGGATTGGTGTTCCCGGCATGGTATCCGCGCGGCGACGGCCTCCGTGCCTGTAGTACTCAGCTTTTTACAGGACGGTTTTGATAAGGGTCTTGCGGCCAGTTCTCTCAAAGTTCAGCTGGCAGCGATCGCTTGTTACAGAGGCAAAGTGTTGGGTATTAGCCTAGGGGCTCACCCGGACGTCATCCGTTTTCTCAAGGCTGTTTTCCGCTTGCGGCCTTCGCGTCGGGTGTCCATTCCTTCCTGGGATCTGAACCTGGTGTTACGGGCGCTGGTTCGCGAGCCTTTTGAGCCTCTGCGGCAGGCGTCCCTTAAGGATCTGACGCTGAAGACGGTTTTTCTAGTGGCCATCTCCTCAGCGAGGCGTATTTCCGAGTTGCAAGCGCTCTCGTGCAGGGAGCCCTGTTTATCCATTTCTAGGGATCGTGTGGTGCTTCGTCCAGTGCCATCCTTTTTGCCCAAAGTGGTTTCGCCTTTTCATTTGAACCAGCCAGTGTTTCTTCCGGTCCTGCGGGCCGGTCCGGACAGTCCGGCTAGCGGTGGTCTGCACTGTCTGGATGTCCGGCGCGTCCTTCGCCGTTACTTGAAAGTTTCTGAGTCTTTCCGGAAGACGGACCGCCTCTTCGTGCTATTTGGCGGGGCGCGGCGGGGTGAGGCGGCGTCTAAGGCGTCTATTGCTCGCTGGATTAAAGAGGCGATTGCTTCGGCATATCTATTGCAGCGTCAGCCGGTTCCGGAGGGTCTGCGCGCCCACTCGACCAGGGCTCAGGCAACCTCTTGGGCGGAACATAGCTTGGTTCCTCCTGCGGACATCTGTAAAGCGGCTACGTGGTCCACGCTGCATGCTTTCAGTAAGCATTACCGCTTGGATGTGCTTGCCGCTCAGGATTCTCGCTTTGGTTCGTCAGTACTGCGCGCCGGGTGGCAAGGTCCCGCCCGGTGTTGACTGCTCTGTTACATCCCGGATGTGGAGGACTAAACTGGAGGACCGCTCAGGAAATGGAAATTACACATACCTGGTAATTGTAGTTCCTGGAGGGTCCAGTTTAGTCCTCCTTCCCGCCCATATCTCCGATTCATTCTTTTGACGCGCTTTTGAGCTACAGACGATACGCTATTTTCGCGGGCGTCATTCTTTTTATGGTCTTCTTCTGCCCGATCTCAAGTGTCTCTTTTCTTCTGGAGGGTAGGTAGAAGCGCTGTGTAGCGTTCTGGCTTCCTCGTTTGGGGAGGGAGTCGGTATGATATTAGTTTCTAGGGGGGAAGAGTTGGTTTTTACTATGTCTTTCTGATACTTTCATGTGTTGCTTCTTTAAGTCTGCTTTGTTACTAGTTTACTGGGGGCTGATGGGAGTTCCGACAGCATACATCATACAAGGCAGGATTTTGATTGGTCCAGTCTCCTGGCTGCGGGAGGAGGTGCACTACCCGGATGTGAAGGAGTAAACTGGACCCTCCAGGAACTACAATTACCAGGTATGTGTAATTTCCATGTTTCTAAATTTTAAATCGCCCTGTTTTTAATTTAAATGGGCAAGGCTTAGTCTATTTAATTCAGTTTTTTTATGTTGGTTCATAATTTTACTTAAGTCCTTAATTTGGGGGTCTGTCTTTTTTTTTTTTTTAACTCCCATCTAGCTTTCTTGCTTTTGGCTGCTTGCTTGATCGATTTCCTCACCAGATTGGATCTCTTCCCCCCAGACTATACGGGGGAGAGCTCCGTGGGACGTATCTGCATTCCCTCTCTCCCGTGGTGCGAGCATCAGCAGTTCTGCTAGCTGGCGGCAGCATTTCTCTCTCTGCTACTGCGGGGGAAGCTCTCGCTGCATTGGCAGCTTGCGGCAGCGCCGAGCTGCTTCGCGGCTTGAGGGGCTGCGCTTTTTATGGTGAGAGCTGGCTTTGCTGTTACGGTTACGTGCCGCAGGTAAGGCCCTCAGGCTCTGAAGATGTACACGGCACAGTTTAGCAGAGCGAGCATTTTAGCACCTAATTAGGCCCGACGGAGCTCGGCGCCATTTTCTCCACTCATTCAATACCGCGTGGCAGAAGTTGCATAGGGAGAAAAGTGGCCTTCAGTTTATTGCAATTTTAATTTAGTTGCCTTTTATTTCTGTTTGTTTTTCATTTCAGGTCCTTCCGGTTAGCCCAGGGCGTCTTGGAGGGGTTATATTTATTTATTTATTTATTTTGGTTTGAGACCTCTTTTTTTAAAAAGACATAATTTTTTTTGTCTTTCTTCAGACTCGTTTTTTGTTTCGTGATAAACCAGTTGGTGGGGAGTCAGCTGATGTCCTCGTGGCCACAGTGTGTGGTCCGCGGTATGCGCAGAGGCACAGTGGCTGACACCGGAATCTGCCGCGGCTGTGCTTCTGTTTCGACCAGCGTGGAGCAGCAGATGGAGAATGCTATGGTTTCAGACGACAGAGTCCACGGACTGCGACCGCAGATGAGGTGCTGTTGGTCACGCCGCCAGGGTCTTCTCAGGAGGGCCTTGCGGATCCTTCAAGTGCATTAGGTTCAGGACAGCAGATAGGGGATTTCTGTCTGGATTTTGTGTTAATTAGGCATCAGGCGTTCTGTTTGAGGCATCAGGGGAAGTTGCCTGAGCCCTTGCCGATTGCGAATCCTGTGCAGCACCTCCGATCTGGGGAGCAGGGCTGTGCTTCTCCAAGGTCCCCGAAGAGGTCGAAGTCTCGTGACCTTCCCTCACCAGATTTCGAGTGGCACGAGACAGATGAGGCCGAAGTAGAAATCGATGCCGGTATAGACGAATTGGAAGAAGGAGAAATCCCTGAGCCTGAGGACCAGGAGAAAATTATTCGGGTATTCCGAAAGGATGAACTGACGGTGCTGATCACGGAATCCCTACAGATGCTAAATCTTGCTATGGCACAGCCGATGGAAGAAGAGGAAGTGGAAGATCCCATAATTCAAGCGGTGAGACAGTCCCAGGTAGTATTCCCTGTTCACAGGGGGGTGGATTGGATGATTCAGGAAGAGTGGGACCAGCCCGAGGCCGGACTAAGAGGGGTCTGGACCATGAACAGACTCTGTCCCTTAGCAGATAAGGAAAAAGAGAAATTCCGTTCCCCACGGATTGATGCAGCCTTCTCAGCGGTCACAAAAAAGACCACTATCCCGGTGGAAGGTAGCGCGGCCTTAAAAGATGCACAGGATAGAAAGGTGGATGGTTTCTTGAAACAATCCTTTGAGGCTTGGGTGGCGAGAGCATGTCTCAGATGGTCTGAGCACTTATGCCAGGCTCCGCAACTAGAGCAGGACAGTATCAGGGAGCTGGAGCGTCTAGAGTCTGGTTCGGCGTATGTGGCTGATGTGCACTATGACTTGATCAGACCACTGGCAAATAGTCTGGCTTCGTTGGTTGCTGCCCGGAGATCCTTGTGGTTGCGGAATTGGGCGAACGATGGCTCGTCGAAGTCACGCCTCAGTAAGCTTCCATTTTAAAGGGAGGTTGTTATTTGGAGAAGATCTTGACAAGTTGGTTAAGGGTTTAGGAGAGTCCAAGGGCGGAAGACTTCCAGAGGATAAACCTAAGCAAGGGAAATCTTTACCGGCCTTTCGAGGTCAGTTTAGAGATTTCAGGAGATTTCGCACATCTCACTTGGGTGGTTTCCAAAGGAGGAGATTTGCTTCTAGAGGCCAGGGGTTTCAGGGGTTTAGAGGAGCAAAATAGAGGCTCCGCAGCGGCCTCCGCAGCGACAAATCGTAAACCACAATGAAATGCAGCGGGTCCCGGTGGGAAGCCAACAGATTGGAGGATGACTTTGGGAATTTCTTCCTGCCTGGACCCAAATAATGTCAGACCAGTGGGTGTTGGAGATTATTCGCGAGGGTTATGCGCTGGAATTGACAAGGCCGGTGCTGGACTCGTTTGTGATGTCTCCCTGCAAAGGTCCACAGAAAACTCTAGTGGTATGTCGTACGTTAGATCAGCTGTTACAGCTAGAAAGGACTAGAAAGGGGGACTGTTACTTCTGGAGAGAAATCTGCAACTGTGAGTATATACTTCTGGTAATTTTCTAAAAAGAATTCTTTGTATTAAAGCTACTTAATCTGTGAACCCACTGTTTTTTGTTGGATCAGTTAGGGCCTAGTAGCAGCAATTAAAGTTTGAATTTAAAACACAGAGGAGAGCTTTCTGGTTACATTTCATACCCAGCAGAGAGCTTGTGTACCCAGCAGAGAGCTTGTAGTTTAAATTTCATAAGAAGTTAGAGCCTAGCAGCAGCTAAGAGCTATAATTTAAATCAAATCAGAATTTAGCTTACCTCAGCAGCACAAGACAGGGTACTGTGTAGCAGCCCTCTTTTAATAAGTGTTATTTCCCTCCCTCCCCACACCCACCCTCCCCTGGGATAATCGTAGCTTTATAGGTACTTACACATCTTAAAAGACAGGAGGTGCTTTCAGGTGAAGCTCATTACCCAAATCAGTCATACACTAAGGACCTGAGATTAATTAAGCTTCAGGTGAACAAGGTATATTAAACGTATTAGGTACAGTTTTATTGGTATAAATACCCATAGCAACCCCTAGTAAGTAAGAACTTAAAGATCTAGACACAAACTTAAACTAAGATGCAGACAGCAGTCCAGCAGCGGGATGGGGGCTTTCCAGTCTTTTGCATTGAGTGTCACATGTATGATTTTCTCCCAGTTGGTGAGAGGTCTTACGTGTGCACTAGGTGCAAGGAGCTCTTTTCTCTCAGGGAACAAGTCCGTTCTCTAGAGGCTAAAGTAGCAGACTTGGAAAACATAAGACAGACAGAGAGGTACATAGACGAGACCTACAGGGATATAGTCCTGAAGTCCCACCTCCAGTCTAGCAGCATCCCTGTTGCCATGGAGGAGAGAGGTCACGTGACAGGAGAGCATCACCCTGGTGTGGCAGGAAGTGATCCTGTAACTAGGACCTGTCCTCCAGGTGATGTAAAACCCTCTCGCACCGAGGAAGTTTCTCCAGGGCCATGTGCCCATGAGGGAAGGGTTAGGACAGCCGTTATAGTTGGTGATTCGATCATTAGGCATGTAGATAGCTGGGTGGCTGGTGGACGTGAGGATCGCCTGGTAACATGCCTGCCTGGTGCGAAGGTAGCGGACCTCACGCGCCACCTAGATAAGGTCTTAGATAGTGCTGGGGAGGAGTCTGCTGTATTGGTACATGTCGGTACCAATGACATAGGAAAATGTGGTAGGGAGGTTCTGGAGGCAAAATTTAGGCTTTTAGGTAGGAAGTTGAAATCCAGAAGTTCCAGGGTAGCATTCTCCGAAATGCTTCCTGTTCCACGCGCAGGTCCCAAAAGGCAGGCAGAGCTCCAGAGTCTCAATGCGTGGATGAGACAATGGTGCAGAGATGAGGGTTTTGGATTTGTTAGGAACTGGGGAACATTCTGGGGAAAGGAGGGGTTCTTCCGAAGGGATGGGCTTCACCTTAACCGGGATGGAACCAGGCTGCTGGCATTAACCCTTAAAAAGGAGAGAGAGCAGCTTTTAAACTAGATATTAGGGGAAAGCCGACAGTCGCCCAAGAGCGGATGGTTCGGAAGAATGTATCCTTGAAGGATACTACCAAAAGCAGAGAGGTTCCACAAAAGAGTAAAGTAGCCCAAATGCCCTCAAGTATGGAGCAGACAGAGCTTAAAGATCCCAATTTACCCATGTCTAACAATAGCCAAATTAACATGAATAAAATACATTCTCTAAAATGCTTGTGTGCAAATGCTAGAAGTCTAAAGAATAAGATGGGAGAGTTAGAATATATAGCACTAAATGAGAGGTTAGATATGATTGGAATATCAGAGACATGGTGGAAGGAGGACAACCAGTGATACCTGGGTACAAACTATATCATAATGATAGAGCTGATCAAATTGGTGGAGGGGTTGCGCTCTATGTTAGAGAGGGCATTGACTCAGAAAGGATTAATGTTTTGCAGGAAACAAAATCTGCTGTAGAATCTATATGGATTGAAATTCCATATAAAAGGGGGAAGGCGATGGCAGTGGGGGTATACTATCGAGCACCTGGCCAGAATGACCAAATGGATGATGAAATGCTCAAAGAAATCAAGGAAGCTAACAAATGTTACAGCGCAGTAATAATAATGGGTGATTTCAATTACCCCGGTATCGACTGGGGCAGTGTCACGTCAGGACATGCTAGGGAGATAAAGTTCCTAGATGAAATAAATGACTGCTTCTTGGAGCAGCTGGTTCATGAAACGACCAGAGGGGAAGCCATATTAGACCTAGTCCTTAGTGGAACACCAGATCTAGTGCAAGAGATAAGGGTGTTGGCCACTTGGCAATAGTGATAATAGCATGATCGCCTTTGATTTAATTAGTGGAGGAGGGATAGTAAGGAAATCCACAGTACTACCTTTTAACTTTCGAAAGGGAGACTATGATAAAATGAGGAAAACAGTTAAGAAAAAACTAAAAGGAGCAGTTGCGAAGGTTAAAGACGTACATCAAGCTTGGGGGATGTTGAAAAATACTATCTTGGAAGCCCAGACCAGCTGTATTCCACGCTTTAAGAAAAGTGGAAGGAAGTCCAAAAAACTGCCAGCATGGTTTAAAGGTGAGGTCAGAGAGGCTGTTTTTGCCAAAAAAAGCATCTTTCAGGAAATGGAAAAAAGAGCCAAACGACGAAACCTGGAAACAGCACAAGCACTGGCAAGTCAAATGCAAGGCATTGATAAGGCAGGCAAAGAGAGAATTTGAGAAGAAGCTTGCTGCGGAAGCAAAAACGGGAAATAAAGACCTTTTCAAGTACATTCGTAGCAAAAAACCTGTGAGAGAGTCAGTTAGTCCATTAGATGATAAAGGGGTTAAAGGAGCACTAAGAGGCGACAAGGCGTTAGCGGAGAGACTGAATGAATTCTTTGCTTCGGTCTTTACTGAGGAAGATGTAGGGATGTTACCCATGACTGAAGTGGTATTTAAAGGTGCGGAAGAATTGGAGGAAATATTGATACATCGGGAAGATGTCTTACAACTATTAGATAAACTGAAGAGTAGCAAATCACCTGGGCCGGATGGTTTACATCCAAGGGTGTTGAAAGAACTGAAATATGAGATTGCAGAACTGCTATCAGTAATCTGTGAACTATCATTAAAATCATCTCTAATACCTAAAGATTGGAGGATCGCCAATGTAACACCAATTTTTGAAAAGGGTTCCAGGGGTGATCCGGGAAACTACAGACCGGTGAGCCTGACGTCAGTACCCGGAAAAATGGTAGAAACCATCATAAAGAATAAAATTACTCAGCATGTAGATAGTCACAACCTAATGGGAGACAGCCAACATGGCTTTAGACAAGGAAGATTGTCTTACTAATCTGTTATGTTTTTTTGAAGGAGTGAATAAACAGGTGGACAAAGGTGAGTCGGTTGATATTGTGTATCTGGACTTTCAGAAAGCCTTTGACGAGGTCCCTCATCAGAGACTTTTGGCAAAACTAAAAAGTCATGGGATAGGAGGCAATGTACTATTGTGGATCAGGAACTGGTTAAAAGATAGAAAGCAGAGGGTAGGGCTAAATGGCCAATTTTCCCAATGGAGAAAGGTGAATAGTGGTGTACCCCAGGGATCTGTGCTGGGTCCGCTGCTTTTTGACATATTCATAAATGACCTGGAAAGTGGAATAACGAGTGAGGTTATCAAATTTGCAGATGACACAAAACTATTTAAAGTTGTTAAAACCCAAGAGGATTGTGAAAAATTGCAAGATAAATTGGAAGACTGGGCATCAAAATGGCAGATGAAATTTAATGTGGACAAGTGCAAGGTTATGCACCTAGGGAAGAACAGCCCAAACTATGGTTACACGATGCAAGGTTCCACATTAGGAACCACCACCCAGGAAAAAGATTTAGGCGTCATTGTGGATACCATGTTAAAACCCTCGGCCCAGTGTGCAGCGGCGGCCAAGAGAGTAAATAGAATGCTAGGTATGATAAGGAAAGGAATGGAAAATAAAACACAAGATATTATAATGCCTCTATATCGTTCCATGGTGAGACCACACCTTGAATATTGTGTGCAATTCTGGTCGCCGTATCTTAAAAAGAATATAGCGATTTTAGAAAAGGTACAGAGAAGAGCCACCAAAATGGTAAAGGGGATGGAAGGATACTCCTATGAAGAAAGGCTAAAAAGGTTAGGGCTCTTTAACCTGGAAAAGAGACGGCTGAGGGGAGATATGATTGAAGTCTATAAATTAATGAACGGAGTGGAACGGGTAAACGTAGATTGATTGATTGTTTACCTTATCAGAATATAGAAAGACTAGGGGACATGCAATGAAGCTACAGGGTAAACTATTTAAGACTAATTATAGAAAATAGTTTTTCACTCAACGTGTAATCAAACTCTGCAATTTGTTACTGGAGGATGTAGTAAAGGCTGTTAGTGTAGCTGGGTTTAAAAAAGGTTTGGACAAGTTCCTGGAGGAAAGGTCCATAAACCATTATTAAGAAGTGACCGAAGATATCAATGCTTGACCCAGTACAAGCATTGTGGAACTTGTGTCTCTTGGGGAAACTGCTAGGTACATATGACCTAGATTGGCCACTGTTGGAAACAGAATACTGGGCTTGATGGACTTTGGTCTGACCCAGTATGGCATATCTTATGATCTTATGATTCTTATAGCGGACTACAGTGTAGGTTGCTACTCCATTTATTTCGTGATGCCAAAGAAAGACAGATCCTTCTGTCCTATTCTGGATCTGAAAGGAGTGAATCGCTGCCTTCACGTAACCCATTCCAGGATGGAAACGTTGAGATCGGTCATTGTGGCGGTGCGTCAAGTAGAGTACTTAACTTCCCTCGATCTCATGGAAGCGTATTTACACATCCCAGTCAGAGAGATGCATCAAAAGTTGCTGTGGTTCGCTCTTCCTTGGGGACATTATTAGTTCCGAGCATTGCCATTCGGTCTTGCAGTGGTGCCACGGACCTTCACCAAGATCATGGTGGTAGTAGCGGTGTCATTGCGGAAGGAAGGAATTCTGGTTCATCCTTATCTCAACGATTGGTTGATTCGGGCAAAGTTCAAGGCTGAGAGTATTCGGGTTACAGACAAGGTGGTGAAGTTTCTTCAGAGTCTCGGCTAGGTGGTCAACTCGGCCAAGAGCCAATTGGTTCCGTCCAAGGATCTCGAGTATCTAGGAGTGCAGTTCAACACTCAGAAAGGGGCGGTGTTTCTGCCGAATCGCCGAGTGCAAGTGCTTCGACAGTGTGCAAATTCAGGTCCATTCTGGCGCCCACAGCGTGGGGTTACCTTCGCGTACTGGGGACAGTGGCGGTGACTTTGGAAGTAGTTCCTTGGGCCAGGTTTCATATGAGGCAATTACAGAGAGCGCGCCTTCGCCATTGGTTGCATCAGGCCGACTCGCTGAGCAAGCGGCTTCCCTGCCTGCTTTGGGTCAGGCAGTCCCTTTGGTGGTGGCTGCTTCCACAATCTCTGACAGCAGGAATGCCTCTAGAACAGCCGGAGTGGCTTCCCTTGCTGACGGACGTGAGCCTTGCGGGATGGGGTGCTCCATTGCAGAGATCTCTTCGCGCAGGGCACTTGGACCGTACTGGAAAGCACATGGTCAATCAGTCGACTGGAACTGAGGGCGGTCTGCCTAGTGTTGCAATCCTTCGAAGCTGCGGTGACAGGTCGGGCGGTTCGCGTGCTCTCCGACAACTCCACGACGGTAGCCTACATCAACCAACAAGGCGGTACCGGAAGTGTGGCCATGGAAGAAGAAGCAGAAGCGCTGTTTTCTTGGGTAGAGCTTGAACTACCAGCGATCTCGGCGGCACACATTGCAGGGAAGGGACAGTGTGATGGCAGATTTTCTCAGCAGGGCCTGGGTGGATGCTGGAGAATGGGAGTTGCATCCAGACGTGTTTACACAGATTGTTCAAAGAGGGGGGACCGCCGATAATGGATCTCATGCCGACCTTTCAGTCAGCAAGGATGGGTCGTTTCTTCAGCAGGCGGCAAGAAAGAATGTCGGAAGGAATCGACGCCCTGATACAACAGTGGCCGTCGTCAGGTCTCCTCTGTCTTTCCTCCGTGGGCACTCATAGGTCGAGTAGGGCAGCGGATCGAAGCTCATCGGGGAAAAGTATTGTTGTTGGTCCCGGACTGGCTGAGACGCCCATGGTACGCCGATCTCATTCGGTTGCTCAACGGGAATCTCTGGAGGTTGCCGACGTCGAAGAATCTGTTGCTACAGGGTCCACTTCGAATGCCTCAGGTGAATCTGTTCTCGCTTACGGTATGGCCATTGAAAGGACAAGGTTGAGGAAGAAAGAAAGGTTATTCGTCAGCAGTCATCACTACTTTGCTTTGAGTGAGAAAAAAGTCCAGGTCTCTGGCATATGTGCACATATGGCGTATATTTGAGGACTGATGCTCGCAGAGGCAAGTACATATGGCTACAGTATCCGTTCCCTTGGTGTTAAGTTTCCTGCAGGATGGATTTGATAAGGGTCTAGCAGCCAGTTTTTTGAGAGTTCAATTAGCAGCCCTCTCATGCTATTGAGGCAAAGCCCAGGGGGTGGCTCTAGGTTCGCATGCAGATGTGTTGCGTTTTCTTAAAGCAGTATGCAGGTTGCGGCCCTCGTAGAGTCACGGTCCCACCGTGGGATCTCAATTTGGTGTTATGTGCATTAGCCAAGGAATCTTTTGAGCCTTTACACCAGGCGCCAGTTAAAGATTTAACCTTAGACTGTTTTTGGTAGCCATCTGTTCATCGAGACTAATTTTGGAATTGCAGGTGCTGTCATGTAGAGAGCCGTTTTTGTCTTTTTCCATGGAAAAGGTTGTGCTGTGGCCCGTTCCATCGTTTTTGCCAAAGGTAGTTTCTTCGTTTCACCTAAACCAAACTGTTTCTCTTTCAACCATAAGTTCGGTGGAGGGGAACTTTTCGGACCGTAGTTTACACCGTTTAGACATAAAAAGGGTACCATGACAGTATTTAAAAGTCTCAGAAACTTTTCGCAAAACGGACCGTCTATTCGTGTGCGGAGGCGGCGGCGAAAGCATCCATTTCCATATGGATTAAGGAGGCAATTGCGTCAGCATATCTGTTGCAAGGACTCCCAGTGACAGCAGGCGTAAGAGCTCACTGTACTAGAGCGCAAGCGGCTTCATGGGCGGAACACAGTTTGGTTCCACCAGTGGAAATTTGTAGAGCGGCCACTTGGTCGTCTCTTCATACTTTCAGTAAGCACTACCGCCTAGATGTCTTGGAGGCAAACGATGCCTGTTTTGGATTGGTGGTGTTGCGATCCGGCTGGAAAGGTCCCTCCCAATGACTACTGCTTTGTTACATCCCAGAGGTGGAGGATTAAACTGGAGGAACGATAAGGAAATAGAAATTACATTTACCTGGTAATTGTTGTTCCTTGAGTGACTCCAGTTTAGTCTTCATTCCCGCCCGGGGATGGATTGGTTTACAGTGCGTGTTCAAAGGGAGAAGTACAAGACTACAGGTGAGTAGAGCCTTTAATAAGTTCCTAATCATCTCCATTCTTCATATCTCTTTTTCTGTCTACTATTCTTTCTCTTGTCTTTGCGCTAAGCATAGAGCGGAAAGGAGAAGGTACAAGAAGCAGTCCCCTTCTTTTGGGAGAGGAGGGGGTTTAGTGGTTAATTATGTTAAGGTTAAGCGTTGAATTTGATATGATAGCTACTTATTTGTTGCTCCTTTGAGTCTGCTTTGTCATTAGTTCACTGGGGGCTGATGGGAGAGACCAGCAGGCTATATCCAGTGATGTCACGATTTTGACATGCCCAGTCTCCAAGCTGCAGGAGGAGGTGTACTACCCAGAGGTGGAGGACTAAACTGGAGTCACTCAAGGAACAACAATTACCAGGTAAGTGTAATTTCTATTTATATGTGCCCTTCTCTTTCACTGTCAACTTGACTGCTTGCTGTACCTTGCTGCACCTTGTACCTGGAACAGATTTTACCTGAGTTGGTATGTCAGGTTCCATCTCTGGCTGTATTCAAATCCAGGCTAAAAGCCCACCTCTTTGAAGCTGGTTTAGGAGCCTGACCTTCTTATTCTCCTGTTTACCATCCTTGTGTGTTGTAACAGTGCATTTTTCCTAGCAAAAATAGTGCCGGTACTCATATGGAGGCTTCCTCATTGTTCCTCCCTCCCAGTCTAGTCCAGACATGTGGGTTATCAGCCCTCTCCAGCAGCTGGAGATTGAGCATCTCTGAAGTTTCTGATGTCACAGTAGAACCACCCCTTGGTAGCACCTCCACTACCAGTATCTTCAGTCTCCAGCAGCTGGTGAAGAGCTCTCATATGGACAGACAAGAAGAGAAATTAAAAAACACAAAAACAAACATACATAAGAAGAAATGGTGAATTTGAGTTCAATCCTGCTGACAATTTTTTTGTTAGCCTTTAAAAAAACAAACAAACAAAAAAAACCCCCAACAACCAGTAAGCATAGAACAGCCCTTACTGCTGAGCTGGAAAAAGAGGCAGCAGTAATTTGTACCAGCGTCGTTTAGTCAGTCTGGTTCTCCGGAGGGGAGGGGGTGGATCAAACCTGGTAGTCCAGGTCCCTCCCCTCTGTCTCTCTAGGTGATCGAGGTTTGAAAAAAGCAAACAAAATTGTTTCCTTCTGCCTCTGCAGTGGCGATCAGCATTTTTGTGGCAGCTGCCAGAGAATAAAACAAATCAAAACAAACCTCATTAGTCACGGGCTCGTTCTGGCGCGGGAGCAGTGCTGTGGCAGCCGAGGCCCTCAGAGCTCAGGCAGTGCACGCGGTACGTTATGCGCAGCCTACATCGGCAGCGGGTGAGTTAGTTTCTTTCGTTTAAGGGCTGCACATGGTGGTTTCTTTGTCCGCCCTGGTGGTCAGCTTTCTTTGCTGACCAATAAACGTGCATGACTTGTGGAAGCCGCAGGAGTTTTGTCTACAGCAGGGTTTTGCCATTCCTGCCAGAAGGAAGGCAGGGCAGCTGAAGGAGGAGATGGCAGAGGCCCAAGCAGCCATGGGGGAGGAGCAGGAGTCACAGAAAGAAGCAGGAAAGCCCGCTCCTGCTGTCAACACATTCGCTGTTTTGTCGGGAAAGGCGGTGATTTTACCTTCTTCTTCTAGGGTGGCATTGGGGAAGACATTATTGGTTGCAGCTGCTCCTGAAGCCTCTACGCAGGATCCTGCTTAGCAAATGGCTCCATTTTCACCTGATTTTTTTGTTTGTTTGTTACATCAGGCGTACTGTCTCGGATAGGGGTTGACTGGCAGTACTACTTCACCAGATCCTCTAATGCCAATGCAGTCCACATGCCCTAGCTCCCAGCCTTCTGCACCTGTAGACTCGGGGGCTCTGGCTCCTAAGCACAGGTGAATGGAATAGACTGGGAGGATCAAGGTTTCATTCACTCAGAAGGCTCAGAGGATCCAATGGAGGGTCCTGACTTGTGGGAGGATTCCACTGATCCAGCATTGGAGGGGGAAGAAATCCCCCCTCCCCCCATGAGATGATCCCAATGTGGTCTGCATTTTTTGGAAGGAGGAGTTGCTTTCTCTAATTGTCCATACCCTCTCAGCCTTGAACATTGCACAACTGCCTAAGTCTTCTGAGGCCCCCTCCGGAGGATCCACTTCTGTAGAGCATTAAAACTTCTCACAATGCATTCCTAATACACTGGGCAATAAAGCAGATGATAGAGGCGGAATGGAAAGTCCCAGAAGCAGGTCTGAGAGTGTGTACAGCCATGGGGTGCTTGTACCCCATCCTGCAGGAAGAGAAGGAGCTTCTGAAGTTGCCTAAAGAGGACGCTCTGGTTACTGTGGTCACCAAAGTGACCACTAGTCCTGTGGAGGGCAGGGCCACCCTATGGGATGTGGAGGACTGTAGACTTGAGATCTTTCTGAAGCAGGCATTTGAGACTGCTCCTCTAACATTGCAGACATCCATTTGTGGAGCCTGTATGACTAGGGTGTGTATTTGTTGGGCTCAGGCCTTACTGGGTGCAGAGGCGGAGGCCCAGCCTGTGCCTACTGAAGCAGCAACATTGAAGACGGCATTGGCCTATTTAACAGATGATTTTATGATATGGTCTTCCAAGACTGTTGTCAGTCATTGTGACAGGGCGGTTTTTATGGCTGCATAACTGGTCAGTATGTTTTCTTTAAATCACACCTTAGTAAGCAAACTTCCATACAAAAGAGAGCTTTTGTTTGGGGACACACTGGAGAAGCTAGTAAAGGACCTTAGTGAGTCCAAGGGGGTGGCAAGCTTCAGGAAGGCAAGCCCAAAGGGGGTGGGGGGATTGAAGTCTTCGGCTCCACAGAGGACAACCACAGGACTATCACAGTTTCTGGGTGGTTCGCTTTGTGGCCTTTCAGTGGGGCCACTGTCAACAGAGAACAGTGGGTTCTAGAAATTGATTGTTTGCAGCAGCTACTCTCTAGAATTCGCTCATCTGCTGTCCATCCCTTCATGATGTCTCCATGTCGCGTCTTGACCAAGGAGCAGGTGGATCATGATACCCTCCATCGTCTCTTCCATCTGTGAGCAGTGGATCTGGTCCCATCCAGTAAGTTAGGAAAAGGTTGATACTCCATTTACTTTGTGGTTCCCAATAAAGAGGGAAGCTTTCAGCCTATTCTGTATCTCAAAGGGGTCAGGATGCCTCATTTTCAAATAGAAATGCTGAAGTCTATCGTAGTGGCTGTTTGCAAAGGTGAGTTTCTTACAGCCCTGGATCTCATGGAGGCATACCTCCATATTCCAATTTGCCTAGAACATCAGTGGTTCCTCCGCTTCGCATGGTGTATCTAGGAGCGCACTTCAATACCAAGGAGGGGTGGGTGTCCCTGCCCCTTAGACGGGTCATGAAGATTCAGAAGCAGGTGAGGACTTTCCTGTGCCTGCAGGTCCCGTCAGTGTGGCATTACCTTCAGCTTCTTGAGTCCTTGGCAGCAACACTGGAGGAGGTGGTGCCACGGGCCAGAGCCCATATGAGGCCACTGCAACGGGCTCTGCTCTCCCGATGGTCTGCACAAAAGCATCTATTGATGAGGCATTTAGTTTGCCCAGTGAAGATCCATCTGCACCTCCAATGGTTTCAGTCCTCAAACTTCCGGTTGGGAATGTCATTGGAGCCCCCCAGTTGGATACTAGTAATGACTGATGTGAGTTGCTCCAATTGGGGGGCCCATTGTTGATCGCAAGTAATGGAAGGTCACCTGTCTCCTGAGGAGAAGACTTTGTCCCCTAGTCATCTAGAAATGTGAGCAGTCTTCTTGGCCTTATAGTTCTTCTGTCCGCCAATCTGCCGCAAGATGGTGTGAGTGTGCTCTGACAATACAGCCACAGTGGCATACATCAATTGCCAGAGCGGCACAAGCGGTATGCTGTTGGTAGAGGTGGTCTGGCCCATGCTCCTTTGGGCAGAGGCCAATCAGCATTGTCAGTGGCTCACATGGCCAGGAGAGAGAATGTTCAGGCTGATTTTCTCAGTTGTATCGCTTGGATCCAGGTGAGTGGTCTCTGGATCTCTCAGCCTTCCACAGGATTGTGCACCAATGCAAAGGCCAACTGGTTCTACAGTAGATGCTGGGAACAGATGCCAGAGGGCCTTATTTGCCCTCATGCAGAGGTGGTCGCAGGGGCAGCTTCTTTGTGTTTCCGCCACAGGCCTTGATCGGCCATCTCCTTCAGAAGATAGAAGCTTACTGGGGTCTAGTCATTTTGATAGCCCCAGATTGGCCGAGGCATCCCTGGTATGCTGACCTGCACAGGTTGTTACAGGACGAGCCGTGACTGCTGGCTCAGAAGGCCAGTCTTCTGTTGTAAGGACCCATTCTCATGCTGCTAGTGGATAGATTCTCACTTACAGCCTGGCTCTTGAGAGGGCATGGCTGAAAGAGGGATATTTCGCCCCGGTCTTCTCCACTTTGCTGAAAGTCCGTAAGCGTTCCAACTCTTTGACCTATATCAGAGTCTGGAGTGTGTGTGAGGATTGGTGCGAGAATAGGCAACCTTTGGACTTTGTTGGCATTGGTTTCTTGCAGGCAGGCTTCGAGAAGGGCCTGGCATTTAAACTTAAAGGTTGTAAACGGGGGTGCTGGTTGTGAAAGTCCACAATCTTGGCAAAGGCAGAATTTTATATGACTTGCAAAGGATTGTGGATGTTGTAGTTCATTCACACCAAAATCAGCCGTTCAACAAAATAATGAATTGTAGTTGCTCGAGTGTAAGCAGAAAACAGATTTTATTTATGGGGATTATTCCCTCGCACAGATATGCTTGGTAACATCAATAGGATACTTTCTTCAGGAATTGTAATCAGGAAAAACAAAACAACTGTATAAGGCAACTGAAATACTTAGGCAATAACTCAATAAAGACCTTGATGGAACAGAAAAGGTCTTTCTGCTAGCCCCTGCTAATAACCTTCTTAGCAGTGCTTAAAATGAAAAACAAACCCAAAAGGAAAAAATGTTCTTTATCAAAACAACTTTCTTTCATTCACACAATGAAGAAGTTTTCCTTCCAGAGCTCACGTGCACTTGTGCCTGGCTTAATCACAGGTAATTAACCAGCTGCAAACCCTTGCTGGTCCACTCTCTACGTGGCTCTAACTTACCCTAAAGCTTTCATTTAAAGAAACTTTTCTGGGTAGTTAAAAAAACACATTACAGTTCCTTTTGGTAATTGTTGCTTTACTGAGGATTACTTTAAAACAGCAGCTTAGACAGAGAGCAATCCATGCATTCTACTTGCTCATTTGATATTTCCCCTTGCTCCTGAAATATCATGGAATCATTATCATGCTCTGGCTCAGAGGAATTCTCTGATGACTCTCAGGATAGCATTTGTTTCCCTGCTGTCTTCCTTGTGAAAAGCTAGGGAACAGATCAGAGTTCATACCTGAGATCACGTTGCTATTATGTTTCCTCTCTGGGTATCCTGGCCAGTAGGTAGTCCAGCTTCTGTGCCCAGCTCTCCAGTCAGAATCTCTGGACTTTAGGTCTCTTTTCCCATACCTCCTTGAATAGGTATCAAAGCTCCTTCTCTCTGTAGATGCAGCCGTCTCCTTTACAGGTGCTCTCTGTGGGTTCCTGGCTCTATATCTCCAAGCCTCTGGTTTCTTCCAGTCCAATGGAGAATGCTTGCCTCTGGAATCACTCCCAACACACGTACTGCTTTGGGCTCCTTCCTTAGACCTCCTGGACATCTTGCTGTTCCTCCTTCTGTGTTCTCTCTGCTGTTGCCGTCCTCTCTCTTGCCGTTGCCATCCTTGCTGTAACTCTCCTTTCTCTCGCTTCTCCTGCTTCAGCTTCTCTCTGTGTGAAGAATATCTTTTACTTTTAAAGTGCCTAGATGGACACTCCACCCTAGCACAGTCCAGGTGTGCTGAATCAAGCCCTGCCCTAGGAGATGGGTGATTAGGGATTACCTCATAGCTTCCTTGATTTAGGCACACGTTTCCCCACGTCAGCTCTCCTAGAGGCTTTCTGTAACCTAGTGCATTCTGGGTCTGGTAGTCTTTTATGCAAACACTCTGCTTTAGTGTGTTTACCAGCAAGCACAGGTTGCTTGTTCAGAGCCAATTCACCTCTTACATTATTCCTTCCTGAACTATGATAAGCTTCCTTATCACAAGGTACAGGTGGCTACCTTGACATGACGTTGAGGCCGTGTGTAGGGAGTGTCCCTCTCCTCTCATCCCAGATGTGACACGTTTTTCTACTGGCCTTGAAGTAGGTACAACGAGTGGTTCAGTTTAAGTGTTCCTCCTTGGGATCTGAATCTTGTACTATCTATGCTCATCAAGCCGCCCTTTGAACTGTTGGCAAGGGCCACCCTCGAGGACCTTACCCTGAAGACGGTGTTCCTGGTGGCTATATGTTTGGCTAGATGGATTTCGGAACTGCAAGCCCTGCCTTGCGGGAACCTTTTCTCCTTTTGTCTAAAGTAGTCTTGCAGCTGGTGCTTCTTTCCTACCCAAGGTACAATTGGCGTTCCATATGAATCAGCAGGTATCAATGCTGGTCTTCTCAACCAGGGGGGCTACTCCCCATAATTGTCAGCTGCATTTGCTGGATGTACACACAGCTCTGCACAGATATCTAAGGAGGACTCGAGACTTCCGTAAGTCAGATCACCTCTTTGTTCTGTTTGGGGGTCCAAGATGGGGTGAGGCAGCATCCAAGGCCAGGTGGTTGAAGGAGGCAATTGCCATCCCTGGAGGACTGCATGCTCACTCAACCTGGTCACAGGGGTCATCATGAGCAGAACTAGGCTTGGTGCCTCCTGTGGATATTTACAGGGTGGCAACATGGTCTTCACTGCATACATTTGCGAGGCTTTACCGCCTTTATATCCAGGCTCAGAATGATGTGCATTTTGCTGCCACAGTGCTGCAGGCAGGGTTCTCCGGTCCCTTCCATTGATACAACACTGCTATTGTACATCCCATGTGTCTGGACTGGACTGGAGGGATGAAAAAGAAGGTGGAATTTGATCCTAATTGATAATGGCCTTTCCACGAGTCCCTCCAGTCCAGTCTAGGCCATGACCTGCCCTATGAGTCTGAGAGATGAGCCCGGTGGGGGAGGATGTCCTTCAGTTCTCGGTACAGTGTTTCAGCTTCATTATGTCTGTTCTCATGATTCTATATAGTTGGCTCCTTAGGGAGCCGATTTATAAAAATAAAATAAAGAAATTATGATGGCGGGAGAATCCTTCTTAGCAGAGAACTGGATTCGCTGGTGTTTAATATTGATGGGAGTGTCCTAGGAGTCTGCTGTGTCAACAGAATATCTCCAGAAACAAGCAGGAATGAGTCCTCACATATGGGTACGTCGGTACCGACGGAGCCTGCGCGGGAACGCTCCCCAGCTTCCCAATAAGGAAAGCTTTTGGGAGCATCCCACAGCACCTGCGCGCTGCCTTCCCGCCTTTCCTAACCAACTCTCCTCAGTTCTTCTTTCCGCGGAGCCAGCAGGTCGTGTTCCTGTCACCGCTGAAGAAGTTCTTTATTTTAATTTATTTCTTTGGTCGCGTGTCTGCCTTCCCCGACGCCGGACCGGTACCGCCGGTCTTTTCTTTCTTTCTAAAAAAAATAATAAATATATTTTTTCCTCACTTGGTGTATTTTTCTTCTTAGGCCTCCAGGCCCACAAGAAAATTTTCCCTCATGGAAAAACCAGCCTCCGGGTTCAAAAAATGCACTAAGTGTAGCAGTACGATTTCTGTTACAGATACCCATGAATGGTGTCTTAAATGTTTGGGTCCTGAACACTCCATTCGGGATTGCCAGTCCTGCTCTCTAATGTCTAAACGAGGGTTACAGAACCGAGCAGCCAAGCTCCATGTGCTGTTTCCCATGGATGCACCGGCGGTGGCATTGACATTTTCCAGGTCTTCCTCTCCTGATGGGTCTCAGGTAACCAAACATAAACCTAGCAGGTCCTTGAAGGGCAAATCTCCCTCTAAGCATCGAGATGCCTCCGGGCTTCCCCTCGAGGATCCTGCCCCAGCCAAACAACCCAGGCAGGAAGCTCCGGCTTCCAAAGCTCCTCCTATGGGGTTACAGGTTGACATCGATGGCACGGCCTCGACCGATCACCTGTTAGACTGCTCTGGGTTACCGGCACTTTCTCCCGGTACCGACATCCAGGCAGTCGTGGCGTCCATGGATCACACTGTTCAATCCATGCAGCAGGCTATAATGGCTTTTATTAAAGCTGCGACGCCGACGGTACCGCAACGAGTCCCGTTGTCGGTACCAGCGCCGATACCGGTACCAACTGCATCGACATCGGCCAGGATACCGACTCCGGTTCCTTGTCCAGGGCTATTTCTTGGTACCGATCCGGTACCAGGGACGCCCGATGTCGGTACCGATCGATACGCGTATCGATCGTTGGAAGCGGACAGACGATACTTCGATTCCTCTGATGATTCTGATTCATCAGATGAGTCTCCTGAAGTATCCATTACCCTTCCTGAGGAACCTACTTCTCCAAAAAGGAGAATGTCTCCTCCAGAGGATTTGTCCTTTCAAGACTTCATAATAGAAGTAGCTAAAGGACTTTCTATTTCAGTAACCTCTGAAACAGAGCCTAGAGCAAAAAAATTTGCTATTTTAGGATATTCTAAGGCTCCCAGAGAGGCAGTCACCTTGCCAATTCATGAAATTCTTCATGAACATATGATTGACTTATGGGAGACTCCTCTCACCCTTTCTCCTCATTCTCGCAGATTGGACACTATGTACCGTGTCCCTCCTTGTCCTGGATTTCAGAAAACTCAGCTTCCTCACCACTCCATTGTGGTGCAGTCAGCTATGAAAAGGATAAACAGTACCAAAAGACACTCTTCTGCTCCTCCAGGAAGAGAATGCAGGACCTGGATGCTTTTGGTAATAAAATCTTCCAAGCCAGCATGCTTATTGCCAGAATCAACTCATATAGCCTTTATATGGGTATGTTTCTAAAGGAAGTTGCACAAAAGCTGCACAACTTTCTCCCTTTTCTTCCAGAGGATGAAAGGGATGAGTTCCTCCTTTGGCTTAAGCATACTCAAGACATTTCAAAGTTTTCCAACAGGGCAGCCTTTGACTCCTTTGAAGGTGCCAGCAGAGCCTCAGGCATTGCCATAGCTGCTCGCAGAATTGCTTGGCTCCAGGCTTCTGATCTAGAGCCCTGGGTTCAGGATGGCTTAGGAAATCTGCCCTGTACGGGTGAAAATCTCTTTGGCAAAGAGTGGCAAATAAAAGCCACTCAAATGGATGCAGAGAATTCTGCTCTGGATAGACTTTCCAAGTCAACCTCCATTCCAGCCAAGAAAAAACCTTTCAAAAAGCCTTTTTACAAAAGGAGCAGATTTCCTTCCACTTCTGGCCAACAATCTTCTACAGGTCGCTTTGCTACTAAGTGTCAGCAACCTAAACAGGCCAGGCCTAAACCTGCAGGGACTGCTACAACCCAGCAGTCCCAAACCCATCAGGGTTTTTGACTTGATACTAGAGAACTTAACCTTTCTGGCTCTACAACAGCCAGAACCTCTCACCATTCCAGGAAGGTTAGCTCATTTTGCTCCCAGATGGGAGCAAATCACATCAGAGCAGTGGACCCTCTCCATCATAAGAGAGGGCTACAAACTTCATATCTCCAGGAACAAGCAGGAATGAGTCTTCACACGTGGGAGACGTCGCCGACGGAGCCCGCACTGGAATGATCGCCAGCATCCAATCAGAAAGCCTTTGGGAGCATACCCCGCGCCTGCGCGGTGGCTTCCTGCCCTTCCTACTGCCTCTCTCCAGTTTTTCGTTTTCCGCGGAGCAGGCAGGACGTCCCTCCTGCCACCGCAGACATTTTTTCCTTTTTCTGTAGTCGCGGCTTTCCCGCCGACGGTGGCACCTCCGTGCCCCCCCCCCCCTTTTTCTTTCTTTTAATTATTTTTCATTTAATTTTCATCGCCCCCTCCGGGCGCTGAGGACCGGGGCATGGAGCCTTCTTCCCCCCAGCCTCACGGCGGGGACTCAATTTTCCACGTGGACTCTCCAATGCCCGGTGCCTCTCCTGTGTGGGGCCTGACCCCTCTTTCCCAGATTCCCCGGGCTACAGTGTCGGAAGAAGACCCTCCCTCTTTCGGGTATCCCTCGACGACGTCTTCGCGCCCAGGGCGCGGTCGTCAGGTTGTTCTTCTCTCCAGGATCAGGTAACCACACAACAGTCTGTTAAGACTAGCCGAGTCTTGAGGGGCAAGTCTCATGTGCGGCATGGCGACGGCTCCGGCCAACCCCTCAAGTCCTCCTTGGCTGATATACCCCGGCGGGAGTCCTCGGGCTCCAAAGCATTTACGGGGTTTCGGGATGTTCCTGAGGTTCGCTCCTCACAGAACATTCCCGAGCCATGCCTGAGGGAGGTACCCGCTTCGAGCGGTGCCGATTCCCCGGCATCGGCGTCGACGTCGAGTGTTCCACTCTTCGCCATGGATCGTCAGCCGGTGTCCTCGGCGCCTTCGGGGCCGATCGGCCCGACCGGGTCTGACCTCCCTACATCCAAGCCATGCTCAGGCGTGGTAGCCGCTCCGGGCGGTACTGAGCCCCCGGCATCGGCGTCGGTGTCGAGCGCTCCGCTCCTCACCGAGGATCGTCGGCTACTGTCCTCGGCGCCTCCGGGGCCGATCGACTCGGTCCAGCCTGGCGTTCCTCCCTCCATCCCTGCCATGCGCGTGGGCGGTACCCGCTTCGGGCGGTGCTGACCCCTCGGCGTCAGTGTCGAGCGTTCCGCTCCTCACCGGGGATTGGCGGCTGCGGTCCTCGGCGCCTCCGGGGCCGACCGATTCGCACCGGTATGGCGTTCCTACGGGGGTGGTATCCGCCTTGGGCGGTGCCGACCCGTTGGCGGCGAGTGACCCGCTCCCCACCGGGGATCGCCAGCCGCTGCCCTCAGCACCTCGGGGGCCGATCGACTCGACACTGTCTGACGGCCCTACGTTCAGGTCCTGCGCGGGGGTAGTACCCGCTTCGAGCGCGCGGGCGTCGGTGGTTCCGCCCCCGCGCCGGGGATGGTCATCTGACCTCCCTCCCCTCGGGGCTGCTCGCTTCGACCCGCGCCGGGTCGCCGGTTTCCCTGCCCTGTGCAAGGGTGGTACCGGGTTCGAGCGGCGCTGCTCCGCCGGCGATGGCAGGGGCGTCGAGCATGAGGGGCCGCCATCGACCTTCCCCGGGGACCTCGGGGTATGTCGGCCATCACTCGGGTGACTCCCTGGCATCGATGCGGCCATCGAGGGCCCCGCCCTTTCCTAGAGAAGGGGCCTCGGGGTCTTCGACTGCTTCGCCCCCCCCCCCCCCCGCAGGGACTTGTCGTCGGGTGACCGGGGTCCCCTCGGGGATGGGCCGTATGCCCCGGAAGGATTTCTCTCCGGGTCGGACGGGTTTGAGAGGGAGCCCGGCTTCGGGCAGTGCCCGCTGATCGACATCGGCGCCGGCATCAGATGACCCCCTCTCCACCGAGCTCCGCCCTCGGGGTCCCATGATGCTCGCGGCACCGATCGGCGCGGTTCCGATCTGCACTCCGGGATCTCCACCACCGGTGCGGCCGCCCCCGCCGGGGTCCTCTAAAAGGGAGTCGATCTCCTCGCTCGGTTCGATGCCCAGCCTGGAGTCGGTATCCAGCCTTGAAAGCCTGGACACTAAACGTCTCGGGATTGGTCCCTGTCCCCTCCCGCGACGCAGAGCGGAGACCGCTGGCCCCTGCCCTCCGGCGGCCACGGAACCGCTTCGGTCACCGGGAGTAGCGCCACCCCCGGGTTCGGGGCCGAGGCCGATTCCTGCGGCACCTTCGGTGCCATCGACCCCTTTGATGCCTAGTTTGGAATCAATCCCAGGAGCCGACGACGCCATGGGGACTGCCCCAATCCGGGTCGGTTGGTCCCATCCTCTGCCCAGCGGGCTTCGGCCCGAGCGGCCTCTGTGTGCCCTGGCAGCCTCCCCCGCCATAACTCCTCCGGCAGAGCCACCTTTTCAGGATTTCCTCCTTGACATGGCGGACTTGCTGGCTATCCCTACCCCGGACCTGAGCCCGGGCCCTGCGGAACAGGCAGCCGTGATGCTTCCTCTGCATCCCTCCCTGCAGGATCTCCTACGGGGGGCTTGGCGGTCGCCTTTGAGGGTTCCGGCACCGTCGACTGCGATGCAGGCTCTATACCGGGTGCCTCCGTCCCCGGGTTTTCGGCAGCACCAGCTTCCACATCGGTCCATTGTGGTGGAATCGGCGCTGAGGAAGGCCGGAAGCAAGGAGAAGCATGCTTCTCGCCCCCCAGGCCGCGCCTCAAAGATGCTAGATACTCTAGGACGTCAAGCCTTCCAGATGTCTATGCTGACGGCCAGAATTATTTCATATATCTTTTATATGAGCCTGTCGCTCCGGGAGGTCACCGAGAGGTTGTCTCCGTTATCCCTCTTCGTATCTGCGACCAAGGCCTTTGAATATTCCCTGCTCCTTTATCACTGCAGGAATATCTCAGGGTTCCTTTCTCGTGCTTCGCTGGACTCCTTCCAGTCGGTCAGCAGAACCTCTGCTGTTGCCATTAGAGCACGCTGTACTGCATGGTTGCAGGCGTCCGAGTTGTGTAGACGGGCACAGCACAACCTGGGTAATTCTCCGTGCGACGGAGATCACCTCTTCAATAGCGAAGTCTTGCGTCAGGTCGCACAGTGCTTTGCTAACCTTCCCAGAGTTAGCAGCCAGCCTAGGGCCCGGCCCCCCGGCGGTGGTAAATGCCTCTCCAGACCCCCCTTCCCTAGGAAGAGGAAATATCAGCCCTCCGCCCACCTTCCAGGCGCGCCCAAGACAGGGACCTCTCATCCCGGGTTGATGCCCCCGGGCCCGCGCCAGGACTCTCATACTAAGCATTTTTAGGCTCAGGCGGGCGGCTGCCTGCACTTAACCCTCTTATCGGAAGTTTAAAAATTGAGCTCTGCTCTGGGGCTCGTCCGGTTGACAAATGGTTCGGAGGCTTATCTAGGGGTTCAGGTATTCTCCTTCCGTTGGGAGGGAGACCACCTCTATTCTGTGATAGCTATGGCCAACGGCCAACTTAATTACCCTTCGGTACGTCTCCGAACCCTTCTCAGCCGGTATCCCCCTGCTGATTGCTTCCGTACCGGCCAGCCGCTTTAGTCCCCCAATGCTTGCCAGGACTATACCCTCCTGTCTCCCATCTGTGCGGGGTTGCGAGTTTTCTGCGTGCAGGTCCTGGGGACACATATAGGGCCTCCAGCCCCTGTGGTGTTCTACCGGACTGAGGCTATCCTCTGTTCCCCACGCTACCGCGCTGTTGGTTCGCCGATCTGCCCTTGTCCTCCGGAATAGATCCCTCTACTGACGGATCTTGCTGCCACATTCCCAGGTGGACGTTCTGTGGATCAATGGCAGATCCGCCTTACCAGGGTGATGCTCAGGGAGGTAGGCCCCTCGGCATACCTGCGTTAGTACCGGAGTGGGCGCACTCATGCCCACCGGCTTAGATATACTAGATATCACCTGTGCGATAGGCGCATATTGGGGGGATGCCCGCAGTACCTGTGTTTTACCGCCTATTTCCCTATGGCCGGTACTTACGCCCCCCCCCCGGGGTCCGGCCAGTCCGCCTGCCTGTTCCTCGATCGGGCCGCGGACTGGTGGTACTCTACCGCTGTGAAGTCTACAGCTCCCTTTTCAGTTAGGTCCTCCTCCCGGGGGTTCGGACCCTTGTCTCCCTATCTCTCGCTAGGGTAGCCTGTGTACTCCTTCTGCTCCGGGGTACACCCCTACTCCTCTCCGGAATGGGCTCTCTGGTTCGGCCAGTCTTCTACTGTTAGTCCTCTGAATTCTGGACTTTACTCCTAAGGGAGTGCTCAGCTTTGCACTAAGCCTCCTGGAAGACCTGCCGTCCTTCTCCTGACCCAGCTGACACCTGGATCTCCTAGCCTTCCGGATTTGGACCTTCCTCCTCGCTGCGGCGAAGTACTGCGTCTACGGTGCTTTCATCACAGGTCTGCTTCCGGCAACCCGGTAGGTAAGCTCTACGGGGTTCCACACCATTAATTCATTTACTCATTAAATGCTTACTGACACTATTTATGCATCCCTCTGACTACTCTTCCTGTAGCCTGGGGTTTTTTTTGCTGTATCTTTGATACCTGTTCTGCACTCTAAAGACTTCCCTCTGTAGTCTGTAGATTCGCTGTTCCTCTATTCAACTCCTGCCCTCCATCCCTCAGGGGATGCCGGGGATTCAGGCTGGGCAAATGCCATCCTGTCCTGGGCTGCGCTTATGGGATTTCACCGGGCATCCTCAGCTTGGGAGTCCCCACGTGTGAAGACTCATTCCTGCTTGTTCCTGGAGATAGCAGTTACTTACCTGTAACAGGTGATCTCCGGAACAGCAGGAATTAGTCTTCACAACCCGCCCACCTCCCCTAGGAGTTATCTCTTTTTCTCTATTCCTTCCTCTCCTCTCCTTCTGGCTCAGCTATGAAACTCAACTGGGGAGAGGCAGTAGGAAGGGCGGGAAGCCACCGCGCAGGTGCGGGGTATGCTCCCAAAGGCTTTCTGATTGGATGCTGGGGGAGCATTCCCGTGCGGGCTCCGTCGGCGACGTCTCCCACGTGTGAAGACTAATTCCTGCTGTTCCGGAGATCACCTATTACAGGTAAGTAACTGTGCTTTGAGACCTTCCTCCCTACACCATGGTGAGACACTTCAATTCTCCCACATCTCTCCTCGACCTTCTGGATCAGGAGGTGACTACCCTTCTGGCCCAGGGGGCCATCGAAGAAGTTCCTCTTCTTCAACAGGGGTCAGGGTTTTACTCCCCCTATTTTCTCATTCCAAAGAAAACAGGGGGAAACAGACCCATTCTAGATCTCAGAGAATTGAACAAATTCCTATGCAAGGAGAAGTTCAAGATGCTTTCTCTAGGCACTCTCCTTCCATACCTGCAGAGTCAGGATTGGCTTTGTTCTCTAGATCTCAAGGATGCGTACACTCGTGTCCTCATCCATCCATCTCACAGAGAATTCCTACGTTTTCTGTTACCAATACAGAGTGCTTCCTTTCGGTCTAGCCTCTGCTCCAAGAGTGTTCACCAAATGCATGGCAATAGTTGCTGCATTTCTACGCACTCTGGGAATATTTGTCTTCCCATACCTGGACGACTGGCTCATCCGAGCTCCAACCCAGTCAGAGGCTCAGATCTCCCTGAACCGCACCAGGCGCATTCTGCAATACCTGGGACTTGTGGTAAACCTCCCAAAGTCCCAGCTCACCCCTACTCAGTCCCTGGAGTTCATAGGGGCCTGGTTGGACACCACCTCTGCAAGGGCCTACCTTCCTCAGGCCCGTTGTCAACGTCTAGTGCAGTTAGCCTCCCAGATTCAGTCAAAGAGCCACTTAACTGCCAGGGAGATGCTACAGCTGCTAGGCCATATGGCTTCCACAGTACATGTGGTACCCTATGCTCGCCTACACATGAGAGCAGCTCAATGGACTTTGTCCACCCAGTGGACTCAAGCTTCAGGAGCTCTCTCAGCAACCTCCAAACATCTCTTTTGGTCTCTCCAATGGTGGATGTCCACTCAAAATCTGTTGCTGGGGTCCCCCTTCCAACCTTTGTTACCCCAAGCAACCCTCACAACAGATGCCTCCCAAACAGGTTGGGGAGCTCATCTACAAGACCTCTCCACCCAAGGCACTTGGTCCCCACAGGAGACCTCTCTTCATATCAACCACTTGGAACTTCGAGCAGTGTTCCTAGCTCTCAAGGTCTTTCATACCCTCCTCAGCTACAAGACAGTCCTCATTCATACGGACAATCAAGTAGCCATGTTTTACATAAACAAGCAAGGAGGAACTGGCTCTCTGTCGCTTTGCAACGAAGCTCTAAGATTATGTGCCTTCGCCAGAGAGCATCAAATCCATCTCCTGGCAGTATACCTCCCAGGAATCCAAAACTCTTGGACAGACAGACTCAGTCGAGTTCTGCTTCCACACAAATGGTCCCTGCACATGGATCAGGTACTCAGAATCTTCCAAGAATGGGGAACCCCGGACATAGACCTCTTTGCAAGTCCGTGGAATGCCAAACTTCCCCGGTTCTGTTCCAGAATTCCATGCCAAGGATGCCTTCCTCCTTCATTGGGGTCAGGGCTTCCTGTATGCCTTTCCACCCATTCCTTTGATTCCCAAGAATCCAACTCCAGAGGGATCAAGGATCTATGATCCTCATAGCTCCACGCTGGCCACGCCAAGTGTGGTACCCTCTACTTCTGCATCTCTCCCAAGCCCCTTCCTTGGACTTGGGAGCTGCGCCAGACCTTCTGTCCCAGGAGGAAGGGACGTTGTGGCATCCAAACCCCAAGTCCCTTCACCTCAGAGCTTGGTTACTGAAGGCCTAGACCTTCAAGACTTCAATCTTTCTCAGCAAGTGAAGGATATCCTCCATGCTTCCAGAAAACCTTCCACTAGGCGTTCCTATGCTTTTAAGTGGAAAAGATTTTCCATTTGGTGTGCTCAAAAGGGTCTTGACCCTCTGGCACTTCCTGTGAATTCTCTATTGGAATATCTCCTGCATCTCTCCAATGCAGGCCTTAAAACGAATTCAGTAAGGGTCCATTTGAGTGCTATTGCAGCTTCCCTTAAGCCTCTCAATGGACAACCTATTTCCTCTCATCCTCTTATTGCAAGATTCATGAGAGGCCTAACTTTAACTAAACCTCCCATTCGACCTCCTCCGGTGGCATGGGACTTAAACTTGGTTCTTGGTCAGCTTATGAAACCACCTTTTGAACCCTTAGCCACTACCTCCTTGAAATTTCTTTCCTGGAAGGTTATTTTCCTTATTGCAATCACTTCTGCTTGCCGCATCAGTGAACTGCAGGCCTTAGTGGCTAATCCACCTTATACAAGGTTCCATCATGATAAGGTAGTCCTTAGGACAAATCCTCACTTTATGCCTAAAGTGGTCTCACCTTTTCATCTTAATCAAGAGGTATATTTACCTGTCTTTTTTTCCAGCTCCTCATGCATCCAGTGCAGAGAGGTACCTTCATACTCTAGATTGTAAAAGAGCTCTTGCTTTTTACTTACACAGGACACAGCAACATAGAAAGTCTTCCCAGCTTTTTGTTGCTTTTGATCCTTCTCATTTAGGACTTCCAGTCTCTAAAAGAACACTGTCCAATTGGATTGCTCAGTGTATTTCTTTTGCTTACCAGAGTAAGAACCTTTCTCTGGAGGGCCATGTCACAGCTCACAATGTGAGGGCCATGGCCACCTCTATGGCTCATCTTCATTCTGTGTCCATCGACCAGATCTGTCGAGCAGCCACCTGGGCCTCGGTTCATACCTTCACAGCCCATTACTGTTTGGACAAGGACTCCCGCCGGGATGCCTTGTTTGGTCAGGCTGTCCTCAGACACCTGTTCCATTCTTGAACAACTCCTGCCCTCCTTCCCTGAATGGATGCCTGAGATCCATATGAAGACGAGGAACCCTTCAGGGTCTCATACCCTTGGGGATCTCCCAGGCATCTTAGCTAGGGAGTCCCCATATATGAGGACTCATTCCTGCTTGTTCCTGGAGATAGCACAGTTACTTACCTGTAACAGGTGATCTCTGGGAACAGCAGGAATTAGTCCTCACAACCCTCCCACCTCCCCTAGGAGTTGTATCTCTCTCTATCTTTCCTTTCCTCTCTCTCTTTATTGTCTCAGCTTTAAACTTGAACTGAGGAGAGTTGGTTAGGAAAGGCGGGAAGGCAGCGCGCAGACGCTGTGGGATGCTCCCAAAAGCTTTCCTTATTGGGAAGCTGGGGAGCGTTCCCGCGCAGGCTGCGTCGGTACTGACGTACCCATATGTGAGGACTAATTCCTGCTGTTCCCAGAGATCACCTGTTAAAGGTAAGTAACTGTGCTATACTGGCTGTGGAGGTGGTGCCAAGGGGCTCTTCTACTGTGACATCAGAAACATTTGACATGCTCAGTCTCCACTTGCTGGTAAGGGCTGATAACACACTCGTCTGGTCTGAACTGGAGGGACATGTAAGGTAGAACGTAATTTCACCTCATTCATTAATACGTGAGGACAATGAGTCAATTTTAGCAGGCAATGAAAAAAGGTGCCGGTGCTCAGTACCACAGAGTACCCCCTCAAGAAAAAACCTTGGTTAAAACCTTTTCCCCTTTGTTCTACCTTAGTCCCCTGTTGTATGCATCTGTTTTGGATAGATTGTGAGCTCATTTGAGCAGGGACTGTCTTACATGTTAGTATGGCACTGTGTATGCCTTGTACTGTGCAAATGTTTAGTAGTAATGATCCATTATTTTTTTTAACTGTTTATAAAATACATGTACAATGGAAAGGGTAGCTACTAAAATGGTTAGTGGTCTTCATTATAAAGCATATGGGGACAGACTTAAAGATCTTAATATGTATATGTTAGAGGAAAGGCAGGACAGAGGAGATATATGAGAGATGTTTAAATACCTCCGTGGCATCAATGCCCAGGAGGAGGGCCTCTTTAGATTGAAAGCAAGCTATGCAACAAGGGGACATAGGATGAGGGTGAAAGGGAATAGACTGGAGTAATATGTGGGAATCTTTCTTTACGGAAAGAGTAATAGATGTGTAGTATAGTCTCCCAGTGGAGGTACTAGAGGAGAGTATAGTATCCTCTATATACCTTTGACCCCTTCTTCGAAAACCTCCTGATAAAGCAAGAAGAACGTCCCAACAGAACACATTATTGGTGCCCCACACATTCTGAAAAATAACAAAACCACCTCCAATAAGATTTTTGGCCTCTACGCTCCAATCATATGGAATGCTCTACCGGACCACATGTGCGAAATTACCAACCTAATGGACTTCAGAAAGAAATTAAAGACACACTTCTTCAAGGAGCATTTTGGAGATGATGACTAGCACACAATCACCCCCCCTGCCCTACCTATACCCATCTCACTCACCTACATCATACCCAACAGCCTGTCTTGGCAGATGTCCTATATATCTGACTGATCTGTATATTGTTCAGAGTTATCTTGTTTGAAGTTCACTGCTCTTAATCTTGATCTAGGTTATCTTGTTCAAATCCACTTTTGTTCACTCTTGAATATTCCATATATCTACGTGTTGATTTGTTCTATGTAAACTGCCTTGGCTATAAGATTAGGTGGTATATAAACCTCATAAATAAATAATTTTGAAAAAAAAGCTTGCCATGGAATCAAAAATACATAAAAACTTTTTCGAATTATTTGTAGCAAAAAACTTGAGTATGTCAGTTGGACCATTAGATGAAAGAGGGGTAAAAGGGGTGCTAAGAGAGGACAAGACCATAGCAAAGATTAAATTAATTCTTTTCTTCAGTCTTTACTGAAGATGTAGGGAAACTACCCATGCCTGAAATGGTATTTAAAGATGATATATCGGAACAATTGAAAGAAATATCAATAAACTGAGGATATATTACAGGTATTTGATAAACTGAAGAGTAGTAAATCACCTGGACCGGATGGTATACATTCAAGGGTGTAGAAAGAACTGAAAGATGAGATAGCTCACAGATTACTAATAGTAGGTCTGCAATCATTAAAATCATCCGTAGTACCTGAAGATTAGAGAATGGCTAATGTAATGTCAACTATTAAAAAGGGTTCCAGGGGGGATCAGGGAAACTAAAGACTGGAGAGCCTGACATCAGTACCGGGCGAAATAGTAGAAACCATTATAACAAATAAAATTACTGAACATGTGGATTGGGGGTGGCCGACTCCGGTCCTGGTGCACCACAGTCTAGCCTGGTTTTCATGATGTCTCTAATGAATATTCATGAGATATATTTGCATCCACTGCCTCCCACTGTATGACAAATGTTTGTGGAACCCTGTGTCTTTTGGGGAAACTGCTAGGTACGTATGACCTAGATTGGCCACTGTTGGAAACTGGATACTGGGCTTGATGGACCTTGGTCTGACCCAGTATGGCATATCTTATGTTCTTATCTTATGTTCTTATCTCAGTCCAAGAAAGCATGGGACAAATGCAGAAGATCACTAAAGGAAAAAAGGGGACTAGAGTAGTGGATATGGAAGGGCAGACTAGAGAGGCCATATGGTCTTTCTTCTGTCATGTTTCTGTCAGGCTGAAGCAGAAAGCTGGCGCTGAAGTCGCACTCTAGCAACTTTTCTATGCCTATTTGCAGCACACCAGTAGCACATGGTTTCAGCACAGGTATGCAGAAAAGTACTCATATGTAATGAGTGTGATAAGGAGAGTGCAGCCCAGCCAGGGAAAAGTGAAAAAAGGAAGAATTTTTCCTCTTTGCGGGGGATGGGCACACAGGATCACATAGTCCACAGCAGGAACCTGGAGAGAAACCTAGAGGGCAGACCTAGCTGGAAGTCACGCCCACACTCCAGGTCAGCCACAGACAGGAGTGGGAGGTATAGAAGGGCGGAGCCAGGAAGGGAGTTGCCCTGCTCAGTGTTTGAAAGGGAGCAAACAAACACTAGAGATAGAGTTGGTTGGAGGCCTGGTTCAAGAGGTGGTTCAGAGTGCGGTTGGAAGCATGGTTGGAGAGCTGATTCAGGAGTTGGTTCAAGTGCTGGTTGGAAGCATGGTGCGAAGCATGATTGGAGATACAGTTCCAGTTGCAGTGGCAGTTGTTGTCGGAGTTGCAGTCCAGGCCTAAGTGGGAGTTGCAGCTCAGGTTCCAGTCCTGGTTCCAGAAGGTACAGAGGGAACAGCCCTGTAGCCAAAAGGAGCAGCAGAAAAGGGAACCGCTATAAAGACAGCCAGAGAAGGTACAAAGGAAGCCGCCATACTTGGCACAGTAGCAACCGAGGATATAGGGAAGGTTCCAGGGGGAGAACCACCTACCCTAGCAAGAGAGCGGGAAAGTGTTACCACAGGTCTCTGCCCTACGCTGAGGCAGAGGGAGTCCTGACTGGCCAAAGTTCTCACCAGGAGAATATTGCACAAGAAGCCCAAAGTAGGAGAAGGGAGGCAGCAAGGCCTTCTAAGTATGTTTATTCTTCTGACTCTGATGAAACTGTTATGCCACAGATAACACAGCACAAAAAGAAATGTACCAGGAAGGTTAAGCAAGAGCAACCCATAGAAGACCTGCCTAGAGCAGGGAAGGCAAGAAAGTGGGAGAGGTTGTTTAACCTGTTAAAGTCTAAAGCAGAAAGTTCCTGAGCGGTACCTAGCAGAACCCTGCTACAGCTCAGCAGAGAGTATGGACATTGAAGCCAAGGAGGCTGAGGTAAATTCAAATGTCTCAGAGATGGAATGTGATGCCTGCAATAAGGTAAATTACTGTGTGCGCCAGAAACACTTGATATTGGAATTCACTGTTTTGTTTTGGACATTTGTTACTGGAGAAGTATCCACTATTTTCTTTTGTCTGGAGAGTACATGTGTTTGGGAGAAATTGTATCCACTTACCTGCAAGGAAGCTGAATAAATTCCTGTGCGCTTTATAAACCACTCGGCCTCATCATTCCTTACACAACTACAACCCTAGGAAATAGAAGAGGTGATCACTCGTCCCTACTAGGCGGCCGCCTGGTAGGGGCGCGAGCGTCACATGAGCCAAGTGTTAAACTGTGCACAAAATGGCAGCGTTAAACTGGGAGAGCAAGCCAACCACATGCGCACATGCTCTCTCAAAGAAATGGTTATTGCTTGGTTAATTTTGCGTAGGAGCCCCAATAGTATTTTGATGGCATCGGGGACTTTCTCCAATGCCTGGATCATCTGAGGGGAAATGTCAAACTCTCCTCAGATGATCCAGGCATCAGGGAAGGCCCCGGAGCCCCTGATGCCATTAAAATACTATTGTGGGCTGGTGCCTTTTGACAAAGTGAATCCCTGGTAGCCCAACAGCCCCGGTTTATTTATTCCCCCCTTCACCCTCCCAAGTAAAAATAATCCCCCACCTAACATATACATATTAAGATCCCTGGTACCTTTTAGAAATGAGCGGGAGTGCTGCCCACACGCTCCTGTTCTTGCCCCACCATCTTATTTTATTTATTTATTTATTTTATTTATATTCTCTTATATACCGCACTATTCTGCATCAGTGCGGTTTACATTGAACAAACTGAAATTACATTGAACAGGGCATTATAACTTGGAGATAACTATTTTACAGGGAACATGGGCTATGGAGGATTAAGTGGCTTGCCCAAGACCACAAGGAGCACCTGTGGGACTAGAAACCCCAGTCCTTCCGGCCCAAGGTTGCTGTCCTCTAGTGGGATTTGAACCCCCGACCTTCCGGTCTGAAGTACCTTGCCCCAACCACTAGGCCACTCCTCCACTCTTGAAAAATGGTGGCACGTGGCCTAGTGCCATGCATCCTGGGATGTACCACGCGGGGTCAGACTGCCAAATAAGGCATATTCTACCTTTTATATGGCAGTCTGACCTCACCCAGTGCATCTTGGGATGCACTGTGTGGGGCCAGGCACCACCATTTTTTAAGATGGCAGGGCAAGAGTGGGGGTGTGTGGGCAGCGCTTCCACTCATTTCTGAAGGTACCGGGGGGGGGGGGGGGGTTCGGGGCTGCTGGGCCACCAGGGATTGTTTTTATATGGGCGGGAGGGGAGGGGGAATCGAGACTGCTGGGCCATCAGGAAATCGCTTTCTGTCAGAGGCAGCGGCTCCAGACAGTATTTTGAAGGCATTGGGGGCTTTCCCCGATGCCTGGATCATCTTTTGAGATTTCTCCTCAGATGATCCAGGCAATGGAGAAAGCACCTGAAGCCATCAAAATACTGTCGTAGGGGACACACTAGATGTTTAAGTCACTCAGACCCAGGCGTAGAGATATTTAATGCTAGGCTGGTTTTGAAATCCTTTACACATTTCTCTGCATTGGGCACAGACAATAGTTGCATGCCAGTTTATTATGTGCAGCTCATTTTTATTTATTTTATTTATTTATTTACAATTCTTATATACCGCACTATTTATGATCAGCGTGGTTTACAAAGAACAACAACATCCGACAATATACAAAATGTCTGGTCATTACATTGAACAGGGAATGAAACTTGGAGAGAGAGGGTAACTATATACATAGGAAGTTAAATGGGGGAGGAACCTGTTTGGTGTTTTAAGTATTTGAGGACGAGCTATTCGAGTGTGACTGGGGTTCAGAGCCGTCAGTAAGATATTTGACAAATAGGAAGTGTTTCAGGGCTTTCCTGAACTGGCTCAGGTTAGGGATTGCTCTGATGTGTGGTGGTACCGGTACCGATGTTACCGGCCCCGGTGGGAATTCTTCCCACGTCATCTTTGGCTGGAATCGACAGATCGGTACTGGATCAACTTGGTACTGACTTCAATCGATACCGGGACCGTGCTTTGCATGAGCATCGTGGTCATGAATACTTAGAATCCTCCGATTTTGAAGATTCTGACAATTCTGCTGGTACTAGAGGGTTTCTCCCAGAAGATCCCTCTTCTCCCCAACGCAGAATGTCAACTCCAGAGGACATGTCTTTTCAGGATTTTATTCGTGATGTGGCCAAAGGCCTTTCAATCTCGGTGGCTCCTGAAGAGGAACCCAGAGCAAAGGAATTGGAAATTCTCCAATATCCTAAAGCTCCAAAGAAGGCAGCCACTTTGCCCATCCATGAAATTCTGCATAACTTGATGTTCAGAATGTGGGAGACACCTCTGACTACATCTCCTCATTCTAGGAGACTTGATACTATGTATCGAGTTCCACCATGTCCTGGATTTCAAAAGACTCAGCTGCCACACCATTCAATGGTGGTGGAGTCAGCTATGCGTAGGATGAAAAGTGCAAAGAGGCATGCATCCAATCCCCCAGGTCGTGAATGCAGGATTCTGGACGCTTTTGGGCGTCAAACCTTTCAGGCTTCCATGCTTTCAGCTAGGATCAGTTCATATATCCTATATATGGGAATGTTCCTCAAGGAAGTCACAGGAGACTTGGAACTTATGAGCCCATTTCTCCCAGATAAGAGACAAGATTTTCTTACTCTAGTTAAGCATGCTCAGGATGTCTCCAAGTTTGTAAATCGTGCAGCCTTTGACTGCTTTGAATGCATTAGCAGAACCTCTGCTATTGCCATTGGCGCACGACGGATTGCCTACCTACGGGCATCAGACTTGGAGACTTGGGTACAGGACAAGTTAGGCAACATTCCTTGCACGGGAGAGAATCTCTTCGGCAAGAACTGGCAGGAGAAGGCTAATGAGTTAGATGCTGACAATTCTACCTTAGAAAGATTGTCAAAGTCTACAGCTACTCCTGCCAAAAGGAAGCCTTATAAAAAACCCTCTTTTAGCAAAAAGAGGAAGTCTTATCCTTCCTATACCCAGCAGAGTCAGACTCCAGGTCAGGTTGCCCAAAAGGGACAAACTAGACAGCAAAAGAAACCAAAAGGCCCAAGAGCCGAACCAGCTCTCCAGGTTCAGCCCCCTCAAGGGCTTTGACTCCTTCCTAGAGAGCTTTGCCTTCCTGCCTCTGAGGGGTCCCCAACCCCCCAATATTCCGGGCAGGTTATGCCACTTTGTCAACAGATGGCATCAGATAACAGCAGAAGATTGGATTTTGTCCATTGTAGGAGAGGGGTACAAACTTCATTTTCACAGCTTACCCTCTCCTACAATTCTAAAGCAATTCAATTCACAAACCTCTGTAGACAATCTGCTAGATCACGAGGTCTCCACACTTCTTGCCCAAGGGGCAATAGAGGAAGTACCCATCCTTCAACAGGGTGCAGGGTTCTACTCCCCCTATTTTCTTATTCCAAAGAAAACAGGAGGACATAGACCCATTCTAAACCTCAGAGAATTGAACAAATATCTGTTTCGAGAGAAATTCAAAACGATTTCTCTAGGAACTCTTCTGCCATACCTTCAAAGCCAGGACTGGCTTTGCTCTCTAGACTTAAAGGATGCATACACTCACATTCTCATCCATCCAGATCTCAGGAAATTTTTACATTTCCTTTTCAGGAGAAGACATTTCAAGTACAGGATTCTTCCTTTTGGTCTGGCTTCAGCACCAAGGGTATTCACGAAATGCATGGCAGTAGTAGCTGCATTTCTACGAACCCTGGGGATTTTCGTCTTCCCTTACTTAAACGACTGGCTCATTCGAGCCTCCACAGTTGGCAGAGGCCAGCACTGCACTGTCCCGTACAATGCGAATCCTCCAATACTTGGTATTGGTAATAAACTTCCCAAAATCTCAACTAGTTCCTTCCCAATGCCTAGAATTCATAGGAGCCTGTCTGGATACCAGACAGGCAAGGGCTTTCCTTCCACAAGCCCGGTGTCTTCGCATAATGCAGCTTGCTTCCCAAGCAGCAGGCAAATCCGCCCTCACTGCTCAGGAGCTACTGCAGTTACTGGGACACATGGCATCCACAGTTCATGTAGTCCCATATGCTCGCCTCCACATGTGAGCAGCTCAGTGGACCCTCTCCACACAGTGGACACAGGCCACGGGTCATTTGTCGGACAAAATAACAATCTCTCAATGACTAATTTTGTCCCTCCAATGGTGGCAATCACTAGAAAATCTGACAGTGGGGTCTCCTTTCCATCAACCCCTCTTTCAGGCCACCCTAACAACGGATGCGTCACAGGTGGGTTGGGGAGTACACCTGAATCATCTCTCTACCCAGGGCACCTGGACTCCACAGGAGGTTGGTTTACACATAAACCTCATGGAATTAAAAGCAATTTATTTAGCTCTTCGAGTATTCCATGCCCAGCTCAGCTACAAGACAGTCCTAGTTCAGACAGACAATCAGGTAGCCATGTTCTATGTGAACAAGCAGGGTGGAACAGGCACTCTGTCGTTATGTAACAAAACCTTACGACTATGGGCCCTCACCAGAGAGCATCAAATTCACTTTCTAGTGGTATATCTTCCAGGCATTCAAAACTTTCGGGCAGACAAACTCAGTCGAGTACTGCTACCTCACGAGTGTCACTCCACCTAGACCAGGTAGCACAGATATTTCATCTCTGGGGCACTCCAGACATAGACCTCTTTGCAAGTCCACTGAATGCCAAACTTCCCCGGTTCTGTTCCAGGATTCCGGTGCACAACTGTCAGGCAAGGGATGCCTTCCTCCTTCACTGGGGTCAGGACTGCCTTTATGCCTTCCCACCCATTCGCCTCATCCCCAAAACACTCTTCAAGCTTCAGAGAGACAGGGGTCGCATGATTCTCGTAGCACCATGATGGCCACGCCAAACGTGGTATTCCCTGCTTCTGCATCTCTCTCAAGTGGCACCTCTGGAGTTAGGGCATGCTCCAGATCTCCTTTCCCAGGAGAACGGGACGCTATGGCAGCCGAATCCCCAGTCCCTGCACCTCATGCCCTGGTTGCTGAAGGCTTAGATCTCCAGGATTTCAACCTGTCCCAGCAGTTAAAAAATATCCTTCAGGCTTCTAGGAAACTTTCCACAAGAAGATCTTATGCCTTCAACTGGAAACGTTTTACTATATGGTGCTCCAAGAGGGGATTAAACCCCCTGGTCATACCCTTAGAATCAATACTAGAGTATCTCCTTCACTTATCGAATTCTGGGTTAAAGACCAATTCGGTAAGAGTCCATCTTAGTAGAATTGCAGCTTCTTATAAGCCTCTAAATGGACAACCAATTTCCTCTCATCCACTCCTATCAAGATTTGAGAGGCCTTTTATTAACTAAACCTCCTATCAAGCCACCACCTGTGGCATGGGATCTAAATCTAGTTCTCGGGCAGCTCATGAAGCCGCCTTTTGAACCTTTGGCCACTACAGCCCTTAAGTTTTTGACTTGGAAGGTCATCTTCCTAATTGCAATCACTTCTGCCCGTCGCATTAGTGAATTACAAGATTTAGTGGCTGATCCTCCTTATACTAGATTTCATCATGATAAGGTTGTTCTTTGAACTCATCCACACTTTATGCCAAAGGTGGTTTCGCCTTTTCATTTAAACCAATCAATTTATCTTCCTATACTTTTTCCGAGGCCTCACGCCTCTAATGCAGAAAGAAACCTTCATACTTTGGATTGTAAAAGGGCTTTAGCCTTTTACGTACAAAGAACACAGCAACATAGAAAGTCCTCGCAATGTTTAGTGGCTTTTGACCCTAGTCATTTGGGACTTCCAGTCTCCAAAAGAACTTTATCTAAATGGATTGCCCAATGCATATCCTTTGCTTATGAGAGTAAGGGTCTTCCTCTTCATGACCATGTCACAGCTTATAATGTGAGAGCCATGGCAGCTTCTATGGCTAATCTCCACTCTGTGTCTATCGATGACATTTGTCGAACAGCCACCTGGGCTTCGGTACACACCTTCACAGCCCACTACTGCCTAGACAAAGCCTCCCGTCGGGAGGCCTTCTTTGGCTAAGCTGTTCTTAAAAATCTCTTTCAAACTTAAACCAACTCCTACCCACCAACCCTGGTGGGATGCCAGAGATCCATGGGAGGAAGGATTCTCACCTTCGACACTGGCACCTTCCTTGGGCTATCTCCCTGGCATCTTCAGCTAAGGAATCCCCCATATGTGAGGACTACATTCCTGCTTGTTCCTGGAGATCCCTGTAACAGGTGATCTCCGGGAACAGCAGAAATTTAGTCCTCACAACCCACTCACCTCCTCTAGGAGATGTCTCTCTCTCTCTTTGTCTCTTTCCTCTCTCCCTCTATCCTTTCACTCGGCTACACACTTAACTGAAGAGGGACAGTTGGAAAGGCGGGAAGGCAGCACGCATGTGCTGAGGGATGCTCCCAAAAGCGTTCCTATTGGATGCTGGGGAGCGTTCCTGCGCAGGCTCCTTCGGTACCGACGATACCATATGTGAGGACTAAATTCCTGCTGTTCCCGGAGATCACCTATTACAGGTGAGTAACTATGCTTTCCTCCCCTTTACCCTTGAGTCTGACAATACCATTTTTCCCATTCCTCCTCTCACTAACATATCTGAAAAATGGCTTATCCCCACCATTTTATTGCATTGGCTATTTCTTCTTTTTGTGTCTTTGCTTTCCTGACTACTTTGCTAGCTTTTCTAAGTCCCCTCCTCCCCAAATATAGATGCCTCTCTTCCTCTGTTTGTGATCTCTTGTATTTCTTGAAGGCTTCCCTCTATTTCTTCATCTTGTCAGCTACTTTTTTTTTATAACTATAGCGGCCTCCTTTTCCTTTTACCTTTATTTACCTTTCTAACAAAAAGGTTGGTTGCTCCTTAAAATATCCCTTTTCAGTTTTGCCCACTGTTTTTCTATATTCCCCAGCTTTTCCCATTCCACTAATGACCTCTTGAGGTATTGGCCCATCTTGGCAAAGTTCGTTTTCCTAAAGTCTAAGACCCTCTCTTTTGAATGGATTTTATCAGCCATAGTCTTAATACTGAACCACACAATCTGGTGATCACTGGATGCAAGATTATCTCCCACTATAACATCAGAAACGCTTTCACCATTGGTAAGCACTAAGTCCAGTATGGCCACTTCATTTGTGTGGGTTCTGTTACCAGTTGCCTGAATAGTTCTCCCTGTAGAGAATACATGATCTCCTTACTTCTCGATGACACCGCAGTAGGGATATGCCAGTCAACATCCGACATACTGAAATCACCTATCAGTAGCACTTCCTGGGAATGCTGCGTATATCTCCTATTAAATCTCCGTCCACTTCTCCCTGTGGGGGGGGGGGGGTGCATCTGCATATCATGATCTAATGAAAATAGCAAAGGTTTCCTCCTCCTCTTCATAGACCTATCTGCTGCATTTGACAGCATTAATCACAAAACACTCATCAACAGACTTGAAAACCTAAAAATAGGAGGAACCGTCCTTGAATGGTTCAAATCATACATTTCAAACAGACTCATACAGATACAATTAGGCAAAGAAACATCAGAAACCTTCCCTCAAGGCCAGGGTATCCCTCAGGGATCGGCACTCTCTGCCCTCCTCTTCAATTTATACCTCCAACCAATTACAGACATATTCAAGAAGTATGAAATTAACCATTTCATATACGCGGACGATATCATGCTCGCCATCCCCATAAACACCAACAACCCCAAATACGATAGACTACTCCAATGCATGAATGAGACCACCATATGGCTTGAAAACAACCACCTAAGCATCAATCTCAAAAAGACTGAAGCAATGTTCATAACGAGAAAACCTGACATGGACCACAACTACCCTACCACAATCACAATAAATAACACACCAATACCTATTAAAAAGGAGTAAAATACCTTGGAATAATTCTGGACCATTCACTCACCATGATCCCACACATAAACATACAGTAAAAACGATATTCTATAAACTCAAGACAATACAACACCTGAGACCCCTACTCAACACACATGACTTTAGATCAGTGGTCAACTCCCTCATCACCCCCCACTTTGACTACTGCAATAGCATTCTAAATGGCCTACCACTAAAAAGCATATACCTCCTCCAAAGAGCACAAAACATATGTGCCAAGATGGTCACAAAAGCTAAGCTAACAGACCACGTGACCCCAATACTACTAGATCTTCATTGGCTCCCCATAAGCAGCCGAATAAAATATAAAATCCTCCTTACTACCTTTAAACTCCTCAATAACATCTCTCCCTCCCAACTATCTACCCTATTACAAACCCCATCAGAAACTAGAACACGAAGACAGAACGCAACCCACTCCCTCAACATAAAAACTAATTTCAGAAGGACCAGAGCAACGACAAGTGATAAAGCCTTCTCCTTTGCTGCCCCTACCCTCTGGAACGAAATCCCTTTAACCCTCCGCAAAATAAAAGACCTTCACCAATTCAAAAAAGAACTAAAAACATACCTTTTCACAAAACACTTTGAGATCCCCTACCAACAAAAAACCTCTCCGATACAATCACAGAAACACATTCACAGTTCTCAAGACAGAACAAATGATTAAACATAAGAAAGACACTTACTCTACTCTGCCTTACCCTACAGACAAAGATTTACACAAACAAATGGCTATATCTCTATTGTAAATAATACCGGTAACTCAATTATGTTGTGATGACCTGTACATAGTTTGAATAGTGTTATTCTAGTTAATGTTCAAAACATGTTCAATGTAACTAAACGTGTACATAGTTAACACAAGTTCCATGTAAAATATACAGAAGTATATTGATTTTTGTTCGATGTGAACCGCCCCTGATCTCTGGAAGGGGCGGTATATAAGAAACTGTTAAATAAATAAATAAATAAATAAATGCCATTGAAAATGGATTTTCTTCCCTCTTTCTAGTTTAACCCACAGTGCTTGCTCTTTCCCTTTTAAGCCCTGTAATTCTATAACTTTAATATTTTTTATATATAGTGCCGCTCCTCCTCCACTTCTTCCTACCCTCTTCTTCCTGAATAAAGTATAGTCTGGTATAATTACATCCCAGTCATGGTTTTGTCCATAAACCATATCTCCATAACTGCCACTAAATCCAAGTCAGCCTCTTCCATTAAAGCCTCAACTTCTGGGATCTTATTTCCCATACTACGCGCATTTCTCCAGGAACAAACAGGAAATCTGTCCTCACATATGGGTGATGCCGATGGAGCCCCACAGAAACATCTCCTCAGTTTTCAAAGAAACCCTTTGGGAGATGCCACCATGCATGCGTGGTCCTCTTCCCGCCCAAGGGTGCCATCTTACTCTGTCTACTTTTTTACACAGAGCCCTACAGACGTTTGTTTCCTCGGGGGTGAAAGTTGATTTTCTCGTGCATTAAACTGCATTTGTTGCTCAGATTAGCACTGGTCCCTTTCCCGCCTCTGAGCCCTGTCGCCTTGGCTTCGAGACTCGGAACAGAGTTAGGTTTTTTTCTCTAGTGTGGTTTTGCCCCTTTTCTAACTGCTGGCCGCATCAAGGATCATAGACTTTGCTGGTGTCCTTCTGCCCCAATGGCTAGTAGGTTCAAAAAATGTGATCGGAGCTCAAAGAACATGTCCCTCACCGATACACATGACTGTTGCCTCTGGTGTCTAGGTGCTGACTATGACCCAGAGGTTTTGCTCCCTGTGTAAAAAGATGTCTGCTAAGGCCATCCAGAGTCACTAGCAGCAGTAGGAGGACATCTTCCACAAGTCAGATTCCGCCCTGATATTCCTGGTAGCTGCGCATGCTCTAAGGCCTTGCATGGATCTTCAGAGTCATGTAAAGCCCCCCGGTGCCCGAGTGGGCACGCGGACATCTGAAAAGGGTTCCCCAGAGTGAGAGCGCAAGAAAAAGGAGACCCTCGAACTTCATCCTGGGAATCAGACACACATGGCAAGTCCCGTACGTGGTCCCACAGTCCCCAGAGGGTGTCTGAGGAGTCGGAGCGGCTGCCGAAGGTACCCAGAACAGACACCAAGGCCTTTGGTGATGGATCTCGGACCCCCAAGGCCCGTCCCATCAATTCCCTCTCCTCACAGACACCCAACCCAGTCATCCTGGTGTCGGTGTCAAAGACTGTAATTCCTGAGTGGGAAGCCAGGATAATGGCATTAGAACACAGTATTTCTGCCTGCCTTATCTCGCAAGCGTCGATGGTCTGCTCCGCTGGCGCACACCCTGAGACCACAGGGACCTAGATGTCGAGGACTCCCCAGGCCGTTGAAGAGATCCTCAAAAGCCTCATGCCTCACAGTTGATGAGTCCAGCGAATCCAATGGGAAGGAACCCAACAGTGCCGGAGAGTTCTCCACACGTACGTGGGCATCCATGGGGCTAATAATCTTAACTGCCTTTGATTGCGCTGGCTGAGAGTGCTGTTTCCTCCGCTTCCCCATAACCTGAATACCACCAATGCACCTCGTGCACCGAAGGGGCACCAAAGGGGTGTGTCCTGCCCCTTTGGTCACGGAACTGCGGGAACGCGCCCGCTTAACCCGTCCCGCGTAGGGGCCGATCTTTAATGGCCCTCCTCCAGTCCAGCGGCCCAATGAGGAGCTAGGCAGGCAGGAACCTCAGGTAAGCAATCAGGAAATCAAAAGAAGCAGCTCACTGTTCCACCTGAGAGCTGGTCTTTAATGGCCCTCCTCCAGTCCAGCGGCCCAATGAGGAGCTAGGCAGGCAGGAACCTCAGGTAAGCAATCAGGAAATCAAAAGAAGCATCAACTGTGAGTACCGCCTCCTCATCCACCTCTGCTTCCGCTACGGGTTTAGTTCAGCCCGATCAAGAGATAACTGTTCTTGATAGTTGTGCCGTTTCTTCTCCTGTGGATACGAAGGGCTTGGATGTTTCTCCAGCTTTACTTCCAGATTCGTTTTTGTAAGTAACTTCTTCTAATCTACCATTGTCATTACCGTTACCATCGGTGGTTTCCTTTCCGGGTTTTGCTGAACGATGTTCCCCTCCTGAACATGTTTCTTTGAAAGATGTCTGGCTTGTCATTTCACGGATGGAAACAGCAAGTGCTTCATTGCAGAAGAGATCTGTTTTCTCGAAAGAGACGGTTGGTAAACTAATTGATCATGAAGCTCGGCTGACATCTGTGGAAAGGCTTGTTAATTCTACAGAGCAATTTGTTTCCTCTCAAAGTGAAGTTAATTTGAAATTTTCCCAGGGTTATAGTTCTTTGCAACGACAGGATGAATTTAGAGAAAATGTATATCGGTCAAAAAATTTACGTTTTCTAAATTTTCCTAGGACACATTACTTATCCCCCTTGTTGTTGTTGCAAAAATACTTTAAGGAAATTCTGATGTTTAAAGACGCTTCGGATATTTTAATTTCAAAATTGTATTATATACCTAGAGTTAAAAAAGATTTGGATGGTAACATGTCAGGGAATATCCAAAGTGAAAAGCTGGCTTCTTCCACTCTGGATCTATCTGGCTTTCTTGAATCTTCCACAGATGATATTCCTACAAGAGATAACCTTATTAGTTTCCTTTGTTCGGGAGATGGATAAGGATAGGGTTTTGACGGTTTACTTTCAGAAGAAAACCGAACAGTTCTGTGGTCAAGTTATTCAGATATTTCCAGATGTGGCTAAAATCACACAAGAACGCCGTAAGGCTTTCTTAGCTCTCCGTCCACGTGTTCTTGCTTTGGGGGGTTTATTTTATCTTAAATTTCCCTGTAAATGTCAGATTACCTTTCAAGGTAAGCGATATATATTTTCTGAACCTGATCAATTAGTCAGCTTGTTGAGTGAGAGGGAACTGGTATAACTTGGTGTAATTATAGGGGGAATATGGTGTATCACTTGATTCAGTATATTGAGCTTATTGGTTTTCTCAGGTTTCCTTTTAAATTTGACTGCAAATGTGTGAAGCTGCTCCTTGATGTGGACTGGATATTACAGTTTATGTAATGTTTTCTTTGTTAAAAAAAAAAAAAAGCCTCATGCCTCGAGCCAATCCTCAGCTAGGGTCTCTGTTCCATTCCCTGTCCTTAGGAGCGAGGTCCTCCCTAGAAAGCGCTTCTGGTTCCAGCCAAGAACAGTCGCAGGTCTCCGAAGGCCGGATCAGACTTCCCCCCCCCCCCCCCCATGAGCTGTCAAGCCTCGAGTCCTCGACAAACTACTTGGACTGGGAGTCTGAGGACAAGGCTTCCCAGGAGACATGCGCACACCGTGATCTCTCCTCAGATCAGTTTCTCCTGGTGTCGAGGTGCCGGTCCCCTTCTGAGGACACTTCATTCCTCGAGTTTGTCTAGGACATGGCAAAGGCATTGTCCCTCACCACAGAGTCAGAGGACCCTCGCATGGAGGAACTCAAAATCCTCCAATAAGAGGCTCCGCCTAAGGAGGCCCTTATGGTCCCCGTTCCCACCATCCTTGGGAGATGACTCCTCCAGATGTGGGAGACACCGGCATCTGTGCCGATAGTTAGCTGGCGCCTGGACACCATGAATCGGGTTCAGCGGGGTCTCAGTTTCAGGAAGGCTCTACTCCCTCACACGAGTCGACCATGCACCGGCAGTAAAGGGTATGTGAGTGAGAAAGCAAGGGTGTGTGAGTGAAAGGGGGCTAAGGGAGTTGGGGGGGGGGTATCTATAATGTAAGCAAAAGATGACGACAAGATGGAAAAAGCTAGAGAAAAGGCTAAGAGAAAAAAAATGCATACTAGAAGAAGGAAACTGAAATCGGAGGAAAAGAAATGTGTGGAAAAAGACAAATGAATTAATAAGGAAAGGTTTTGGATAAATGAAAAAAAATCTAAGTATAAAAGAAAAATTAGAAACACGAAGAGGATAAGAAAAGTGAGCAATACAAAGGTTTGCAAAGATTTTGTCACCTTGCTGCAGCTACAACTGAAAAGGTGGGTAGACTGAGGCTCATAGAGACAGGTGTGTGAAGAGGGAGTGAGAAAGTGATAATGTGTGCAAAGGTGTGTATACACTGGGTGATCCAAACATGTAATGCATCCTGCAACAAAACTCTAGCTAATTGGGACGCGGAATGTGCACGGAGCGTGCATTCTTGGAGACAAGCTGCACACAGTGTGATCCCCTTAGTTCGCGAGCACATGCTAATCAGGGAAGTACTCCAAACAGTATCTCAACTAACACTGCATGGCTCTTTGTGTTTGCGGCAAAAAACAACAATTTGGATCCGAACGAGCATGAAACAAATGCACGTAGCTTGCACACAGGATGCATGCAGGCCATTCAGACATTTCCCAACTAGACAAAAATGTTGCAGGCTATGTTGCATTGCACCTAGTGTATACGTGGCTTTAGACTGTGTCAATCGGGTGGGGGGGGGGGGGTGAGAAAACTAATAGATGCCAATATGAGGTGGAGTCCATACCACTTTCCTCCCCCAAATAAAAAAAAGACATACTACATCCATGGTTCTTATAAAAAAGCTCACAAACTAAAATAGTTTGGATGCCTTTTTAAGAAAAGAAAGAAAAAGACAAAATAGATGAGCAAGGATGAATAATTTTTGAATTATTCTGTTGTACCTTGTAACATAACATTCCGGTGTTCAAAGCGAGAACTATACTTCCCTTTTGTGCGTGTTTCTTTTATACTGTGAATGTCTTCATATTACTGCTTTGGGTTAATGAATAAGTATGCCTACTGAAACTGAGACATGGAAGGCATTAGGTTACCATCCTTTTACTATTTAATGACTCCAGCAAATGCTAATCCTGTACACTGACTTGCATGCTACTTGACTGTGCTTTTAATTATGCATATAAGTGAATTGAATGCTGCTGTGCTGATCCTTATGAGAGTGTCATGCAGGTATTGCACATGCATAGAAAGCAAGAAGATAGCACTAATAGCTAAAGAGTGCATATAGTAAAGGAGTGTGTGTTTCTTTTTAAGCCTTCGTGCCACTGCTTGTCTGTCTTATGTAAACTCTCTCAAGCAGAGACTGTCTCTTAATGTGTTTGTGTGCAATAGTGCTAAACAAATGGTTAGTAGTAGTAGTAGCATCAGTAAATTGCTGGGAAATTTCTGTTATCCAACACATCTCTCACCCTGGCTTCCCTTTTAGTTTCTCTTTCCACTTTTTTTTTCAATCTGCCTAAGTCAGAGGTGGTTAGGATAAAAGCTTATTCTACATCATCCTGCTAGACCAGTCTAGACAAGTGGTTTGTGTTCCCCTACCAGCAGATTGTGAAGACAAAGAACCAATGAAAAGCCCAGGTTTGTGACATCACTCCATGTTTCTATTCACCTCAGCCATCAGAGGTCTCCTCAGTATTTCTTTATCTCCAGTAGATGGTGAATAGATTTTCTCCTCCTCTGAAGAAAATCCTGAAAATTTGAGGGGAAAAGATTGATTAAATGCTCATGAATGACCACCTTGAGGGTGACTCTCACTTGAGTGCGCTGTGGCAGGCTCCACTAGACTGGTCTTTTTGGTAGCCATAGGAGGAGGGACAATTGGTTCAGCTCAACGCGCTTACCATTACAGCCTGTTGAGCAGCCAGAAATTGTAAGGATCTGAAAGAGTTCAGCAGCCTCACACAACCTAAATGCTCCTCCCCCCATCCTCTGTTCCCCCCTGCTCTCTTCTGAAGATTGCAGAAAGCTCTTGGAGGGATCTGCCTGCCAGTCACCTTAAACACAGTGCTGCACAGCCAGTGAAACAGTTTCAGGGGGAGTAGAGCTGAGCCCGGCATAGATTCTCTGCCTGGGGCTCTCAGGGGGTGAATTCCAAGGCTAAACCTCGTCATTGTCCTTGTTGGGGACTCGCGGTTCTGTCTGGGATGCAATTTGGGATGGACTGCTGGCGACTGTTGGTACTTTGTGGAGGTTTCCTGCTGTTTTCTGCATGCGTTGTTTTTATTTATTGTGCGCCTGTTCGTCATGCGGTTTTAGTGCACGTTTTGCTCAAATGGCTCTAATGTGCTTATCTCCAGGAACAAGCAGGAATGAGTCTTCACATGTGGGTACGTCGGCGCTGATGGAGCCCGCACGGGAATGCTCCCCAGCATCCAATCAGAAAGCCTTTGGGAGCATCCCTCGCGCCTGCGCGGTGACTTCCCGCCTTTCCCACTGCCTCTCCCGTTTTCATTTTTCCGCGGAGCTTTTTCCTCAGAAACTTTTTCTCTTAAATCCTTATTTTTTGTTTTCTTGTGGTCGCGGCCGTTTTCCCGCCGATACCGGCACCGCCGGTGTCTTGTTTTTTTCTTTTACCACTTAGAGGTCTTTTTCTCCTCAAGTCCTTTCTGAGGCCTTCCAGGCCTTTCCAGCATGGAGCCGCCTTCCCCTAAGAAGTGCCTCCACTGTGGAGACTTAGTCTTCTTTTTAGACTCCACCACTTGGTGTATATCCTGTTTGGGTCCTGACCCTTTTTCCCCCGGTCCATCGGGCTTTAGGGTTGGGAGAAGACCCTCTCTTTTTCGGGTATCCCTCGATGCTGTTTTTCCTCCTGAGGTGAGGACATCGATTTATTCTTCTCCCCAGGATCAGGTAACCCGCAAACAGTCTGTTAAGACTAGCCAATTCTTGAGGGGTAAGTCTCATGCCCAGCATAACGACGGCTCCGGCCTTCCCCTCAAGACCCCTTTGGCAATAAAACCCCGGGTGGTGGTGGTTACAGTGCCAAGGGATTTGGGTGCACCCATATCTGGACTACTGGCTCCTCTGAGCCCATTCTCTTTCAGAAGTGTCTCAGGTAGCTCCCTGAGTGATGTCCTTTCTGATTTAGCCTTGGCTGGGTGATCAATTGGGGAATGAGCCAGTTGTTGCATTCCCAGTCCCTGGAGTTCCTGGGAGCACTTAGCAATACTCGAAGGTGCCAGAGGAGAAAGTCTTAGGCTGTTGGATTGCCTAGCACTGTTCTATTTTCAGCAGGCTCCCAGAGTCTGGGTTGCTCTCCAGCTCCTCAGAATGATAACTGTGACAGTTGAGTTGGTGCCATGGGCGCGTGCTCATGTGGCAACCCCAACAGTCCTTACTGAATCAGTGGTCCCTGAGTTTGCTGCATTTCGAGCTAAGGCTCCAATGATGGTGATGGCCAGCCTGCGGTGGTGGCAGCAGCCCAGTCTTCTGAGGAAGGGCAGGCTGCTGGATTATTGCTCATGAACCTTGACAATGGATGCCAGTCTCTCGGGCTGGGGAGCCCTTTGCCAAAGCTGAATGTCCCAGGGCCCTTGGAACTGCAGGGAGGTGGTATGGTCCATCAACTGCCTTGAGGCAAGGGCCATTAGGTTGGCTCTTCCATGTTTCCAGCACCCAGTTGAGGTCCGGGTGGTTCGAGTGTTCTCGGACAACACTGCGGTGATGGTTCATTTCAATCGGCAGGGTGTCATGAGGAGTGCCAGGGTAGCCCTGGAAATGCCTCCCCTCTTTGCCTAGGCTGTGAAGAACTTCCTGATTTTTCAGCTCTGTACATTGCCGGGGTGGACACTATGGAAACGGACTTTCTTAGCCGCCACCACTCTCTGGTTCCAGGAGAGGGAGAGTGGAATCGGGTATTTCAGTTGTTTCTGTGCCGCTGAAGTTGACCCAAGAGTGATCTAGTGCCAAAGTGTGTCACTTCTTCATTTGCCGAAAGGATGTGAGCTCTGAGGACATCTACATGCTGGCTCAACCTTGACTGAGTCAACACCTGCTTTGTGTGCTTCCTCTGTGGCCCCTCGTGGGGCATGTGATTCAGCGGATGGAGCTCCACCTCAGAATGATTGTTCTGGCAGCATAAGATTGGCAGAGGAGAGTGATTTGGAGCTCTGATGTGGCTCCTGCAAGCGCCATTTCTTCATGGGTCTCCGTATCAGGGCCTGTTGTGTCAGGGGCTGCTTGTCCTGGAAGACCAGACTCTTTCCTCGCGTACAGCTTGATCATAAGAAATGCCATATTAGATTAAACCAAGGTTTATCAAGTCCACTATCCTGTTTCCAAAAGTGGCAATTCCAGGTCACAAGTACCTGTCGGGTCCCCAAAAAGGTGCACAGGTTCCACAATGCTTGTCCCAGGCAAGAAATGGATTTCCTAGGTCCTCTTTAATAATGGTTTATGGACCTTTCCTCCAGGAACTTGTCCAAACTTTTTTTTAAGCACAGCTACACTAACAGCTTCTACCACATCCCGCGATAACAAATTCCAGAGTTTGATTATGCGTCGAGTAGAAAAATATTTTCTCTTATTAGTCTTACATGAGTTACATTATAGCTTCATTGCGTGTCTTCTAGTCTTTCTACTTTTTGATGGCGGAAACAACCGATCTATGTTTACCCGTTGCACTCCATTCATTAATTTATAGACCTCTGTCATATCCGTCCCTCAATAGTCTTTTCCAAGTTGAAGAGCCCCAACCTTTTAAGCCTCTCCTCATAGGGGTATTCTTCCATCCCCTTTACCATTTTGGTGGCTCTTCTCTGTACCTTTTCTATTTCCACTATATTATTTTTAAGATATGGCAACCAGAATTGCACATAATATTCAAGGTGCTGTCGCACCATGGAACAATACAGAGTCATTATAAAATATCCTTTGTTTTATTCTCCATTCCTTTCCTTATGATTATTAGCATTCGATTTGCCTTCTTGGCCGCTGCTGCACACTGGGTGGAGGGTTTCAATGTGTTAGTCACAATGATGCCTAAATCTTTTTCCTGAGTGGTGATTCCTAATGTAGAACCTTGTATCATGTATTCATAGTTTGGGTGGTTCTTTTCTAGGTGTATAACTTTGCACTTATCCACATTAAGTTTATTTTGCCATGTCCAGTCTTCCAATTTATCAAGGTCCTCTTGCAATTTTTCACAGTCCTCTTGGGTTTTAACAACTTTGAATAATTTTGTGTCATCTGCAAATTTGATTACCTCATTTGTAATTCCCACTTCCAAGTCATTTATGAATACATTAAAAAGCAACGGACCCAGCACAGATCCCTGGGGTATTCCCACTATTTCACCTTTCTTCGTTGGAAAAATTGGCCATTTAGCCCTACTCTCTGCTTTCTCTTTTAACCAATTCCTGATCCATAGTTAGTACACTGCCTCCAATCCCATGACTTTTTAATTTTCATCAAGTGTCTCTCATGAGGGACCTTGTCAGAGGCTTTCTGAAAATCCAGATACACTATATTGACCGGCTCACTTTTGTCTACCTGTTTGTTCACACCTTCAAAAAATATAATAGATTAGTCAAGGAAGATCTTGTCTTATTAAATCCCTGTTGGTTTTCTGTCATGAAGCCATGATTATCTTCATGTTAGTAATTTTATTCTTTATAATGGTTTCTACCGTTTTGCCCGGTACTGACGTCAGACTCACCGGTCTGTAGTTTCCTGGATCACTCCTGGAACCCTTTATAAAAATTGGTGTTACATTGGCCATTCGCCAGTCTTCAGGTATTACAGATTATTTTAATGAAACTTCACAGATTACTAATAGTAGGTCTGCAGTCTCATATTTCAGTTCTTTCAACACCCTCTGATGTATATCATCCAGTCCAGGTGATTTGCTACTCTTTAGTTTATTATATAGTTGTAATACATCTTCCCGGTTTATCAATATTTCTTTCAATTCTTCCGAAGCATCAACTTTAAATACCATTTCAGTCTTGGGTAACTTCCCTACGTCATCTTCAGTAAAGACTGAAGCAAAGAATTCATTGTCTCTCTGCTATGGCCTTGTCCCCTCTTAGTGCCCCTTTTACCACTCTATCATCTAATGGTCCAACTGACTCACTCACAGGTTTTTTGCTATGAATGTAGTTGAAAAAGCGTTTGTGTGTTTTTTGCTTCCACAGCAAGCTTCTTCTCAAATTCTCTTTGTCTGCCTTATCAATGCTTTGCATCTAACTTGCCAGTGCTTATGTTTCCAGTTTTCATCATTTGGCTCCTTTTTTTCCATTTCCTGAAGACTTCCTTGGCTACAACAGCCTCTCTGACCTCACCTTTAAACCATGCTGGCAGTTTTTTGGACTTCCACTTTTCTTAAATCATGGAATACAGCTGGTCTTGGCTTCCAAGATAGTAGTTTGAGCCATGCTTGATGTAAATCTTTAACCTTTGAAGTTTCTCCTTTTAGTTTTTTCTTGGACTATTTTCCTCATTTGAGCATGGTCTCCTCTTTGAAAGTTAAAAGGTAGTAGTGTGGATTTCCTTGCTGTCCTTCCTGCATTTATTAAATCAAACGTGATTGTGGGCTCTCTCAGGAAATGATGAGCAAGGGACAGAGGAACCTCGAGGAGCAGTGAATCCATGTTTGGAAGACGTCTGTTTCGGCCCAAGTGTCACTTGTGGAGCCGGGCCTCGGGGGCTGCCGCTGTGGCCTCTGCCTAGTGTGACGGCCGTGCCCATTCTGAGGCCAGAGGTTGCGAGGCGTCGGACTAGAAACCATCTTCTGAAGGCAGAACTCCCAAAGAGCCGGATGTTGTCAGTGGCATCAGATGACGATATCTGAGCCATGGATAAGTCCTACGGTCACAGGCATTGGAGCACCTGGTGTGATACCGAGGGCGATGGCCAGGAGCGGCCCTCCAAACTGCTCCAGCAGGAGAAAATGCTATCTGCCTCAGGAGATTGACTCGGTCTCCTGAGCCCAACCTCGTTGGATGCCCCCTTGACGGAGCTGGTGTCGGGCCCGAAGCCTTCAGCACCGATACCAGTGGCTGTGGAGCTGTCTGGCATTGAGGTCAGAATGGCAGCCCTCGAGTGCAGCATCACTACTTTCTTTTCCCAGCAGTGCGGACCGATGCCCAGTTCCTCAGGATCATTAGTCCCAACCACGAGGGCATCGCTTGAGGTCATGGAACCGGTACTCGAGCGCCATCTGCTTCGAGACAACTCCTGACACGGATCTCTGTCCCATTCAGAACAGAGGATTTCCACAGTCAGCGCCTCCAGGTCGGAGCACATGGGCTCTCGTGGCCTTGTGGTACTGATGACCCGGCACGGTCCTGAGGCTGGAGGGTTCTCGAGGTCTCCTTTGACTCAGTTGGACTGGGAGATCGATGACGAGTCCCTTGATATCTGCCTCCATCAGGATGTCCTCTCAGACCCCTCCCCTCCAGAGGACAGACGCAGGTCCCCTCCTGAGGACACCTCCTCCTTGGAGTTAGTCAGGGACATGGCAAAGGCCTTGGCCTTCACCACGGAGTCCGAGGAGCAGCCTCAGGCAGAGAACATCGAGATTTTCCAGTATAAGGCCCCTCTGAAGGAGGCACTTATGGTGCCTGTTCCCCTCCCCCCTCCTCAAATCCTGGAATGGCTTCTCTTCCACATGTGGGAATCCCTGGCCTCTGTGCTGATTGTGAGCAGGTGGCCCAATTCCATGTATTGAGTCCTCAAGAGCCCTGGGTTCCAGAAAGTGCAGCTGCCTCATAACTCCATGGTGATGGAGTCTGCTATGCGCAGGATGAAGCGCCAGAAGACTCACTCCTTGGTTCTCTCCGGCAGGGAGGCCCGCACCATGGATGCTTTAGACAGAAAGTGATACCAAGGCTCGATTCTCGTGGGCCGGATCCAGGCATACCAGCTATACATGGGCATGACTTGTGGGATATGGCTAGGGAGCTCGCTAGGTTAGCAGAAGAACCTTTTCAGCAGTTCCAAACCCCGACCTCTATGGTCAAGGAGTGCTCCAAATTCATCACTCGTGTGGCCTATGACTGCTTTGAGTCTGTGGCCAGAATAGCTGTGGTGGGCATTGGTGCCCACAGTCAGGCCTGGCTACAGTCCTCTGACTTGAAGCAATGGGTTCAGGAAAAGTTTCTCAATGTCCCCTGCCAAAGGGAGAAGCTCTTCAGCAAGCCCATGATGGACAAGGCCACTGAGCTGGAGTCTGCATTCCTGACCAGGACTAGGTTCTCCAAGAAAACCGCTCATCCTTCCCGACGGAAGGCTTGGGGGAAAAATCCCCTTTACCTGAAGAAGAGGAAGGCTTATGGAAACTACCCCCAGTACTTGGCCTTCTAGGCTCTCCAACAGGGCCAGCAGTCGAAGGGACCAGGGGAAAGGCCCGCGTAAGCCTAAGGCCCCCAAGCCCCAGGTTGCTCCCTAGCTACAACATGATGGGGCTATTAACTCCTTGGACATAGCCTCTCCTCCCCCAGGAGGCCTAGCTCCGCAGCACACGGGGGGGGGGGGGCATCTGGTGTTCTATGCCAGCCGGTGATCTAGCATCACCACTGATACCTAGGCCCTCCAGGTGGTGGGGGAGGGATACTTCCTCCATTTCGATCAGACACTATCCCGGTTCTTTCCAGGGGACTCCCGATGACTCCACTGCACTGAGACTTGCTCAATGAGAGCTCACCAAGCTTTAGGCCAACAAGGTGGTGGAACTAGTCCTGCCCCACCTCAAGGGTGAGGGGTTCTAGTCCCAGTACTTCCTGGTTTCGAGGAGGACCAGTGGCTTGCATCCTATTCTGGATCTCCAAGATCTCAAGTTTCTAGTAAAGGAAAAGTTCAGAATACTCTCCCTTGGAACATTGCTGCCTTACTCCCGGCAGGGAGATCGGCTATGCTCCGTAGATCTCAAAGACGTGTACATACACATTCCCACCAATCTGTGCCACCAGCCATACCTCTGGTTTGTTGGAGGATGCCACTACCAATACAGGGCTTTGGAATATTGTGTTCCGTTTTGGAGACCGTATCTCGCAAAGGATATAAAATGGCTGGAAGCAGTTCAGAAGAAGGCCACCAAAATGATTTGGAGCCTGCGTCATAAGACTTATGAGAAGAGACTTGAAGACCTAAATATGTACACTCTGGAGGAGAGGAGGCACAGGGGAGATATGATTCAGACCTTTAAATACTTAAAGGATATTAATGGACAAACAAACCTTTTCCAAAAATGGGGAAGCTGTAAAACTAGAGGGCATAACATGAAGCTGCAAGGGGGTAAACTGAAAGGCAATGTCAGGAAATACTTTTTCACTGAAAGGGTGGTGGATGCTTGGAATGCCCTCCTGATGGAAGTGGTGGGGACAAACACGGTGACAGATTTCAAAATGGCATAGTACAGACATAGTGGATCCCTTTATAGCAACAGGATAAAATCACAATAAGCATAACTATCTCTTATATATGAACAAATAGGGGTGACCTACACGGATCGGTGGGTACACCCCTAAACAAAGGCATGGGGAGAGGTGACCTGTACGGAGCGGCAAGTGCACCTACTGTTGCCCCCATGTTGGGCAGACTAGATGGATCATGCTGGTCTTTATCTGCCGTTATACTATGATACTATGTTACTATGATTAAAAGACCTGCTAACCGCATTGATCGCAATGACCAGCTAGCATTGGGGCATTCTGGGGGTGGCACGGCAATAACTGGGCAGTGGCAATATTCAGCTGCTGCCTTTAAGCAGTGAAAGTTGAGCATCTTAACGGCTAGCCTAACTTTCACCACAGAAGCTAACTGGAATAGTGGCTGAATGTTGCTACTGCTTGTTAGCTTTGCTGCTATCCTGCTGAAATGGATATAGCCCTGGCCTTAAATATTCGGGTTTTAAGTTAAGTGACAATGGCTAGACTTTTTACAATAGCTAGCTGCTGCTGCTAAATATTGAAATCTTCTCAAGGGGCAAAAAATAATAGAAAAAAACACAGGTACAACCCCAATCAAAAAATTGAAAGAAATTGAAAAAACTGCCCGTCCGCCAGTAACGGAGGAAAAAAGACCTCAGTATCTCCCTGCATAAACAAATAACAGGAATCAAGTCTGTCGGTAGACGCCCAGACGTCTAAAGCACCAACACAGACTGAGAATTACATCAATGGTCATAAAAAAACCTCCAGCCGACCCAAAAAAACAGGTGGCAACCAGCAGGCTTTCAGGCAGTTAAAGTGCTGCCGTCCCAAACATTAACATTAAACAGTAAAGAAAAAGCTCCGGACACTTATCTTTTTTGCATGGTGATGACAAGCTGATTATAACAGTCACGATCTGATGTAGATGGTGAAGATAAAGATGCATGAATAGAGATGAAGGTGCAGATGAAAAAAATCAACATGCAGGATTTCAGATGATAGAGGGAAAAGCCAGATGTGATGATGACATATCAGAACGAGCTTGTAGGACCGACATCACTTGTGTATAGGCTTCTCTCTGAGGAATATTAGTGTAAAGTGCATTCACGTCAAGGGACACTAACCAGACATTAGGATCTGAACTCAAAGATGCCTGTGATTCTAATAGCTGCAAAAAGTGCATTGTGTCCCGTACGTCGGTCCTACAAGCTCGTTCTGATATGTCATCATCACATCTGGCTTTCCTGGAAAATGTTACACAATTGGTCTTGTTTCAGAACTATTTTCAGTTTAATGATACTATGTACCATCAAAAGATCAGGGTCGCAATGGGAGCGACATGCGCCCCGTCAGTCGCCAACATATATATGGGAGCTTTTGAAGCACGATGGCTCTCTCAGTCCACCTTTTTTCAATTTGTACATCTATGGTGTCGATACATAGATGACATTTTTGTTCTTTGGTCCGGGACATCATCAATATTGTTGGAATTTTTTGATTGGCTTAATACTAGAGAACCTACTATCCAATTTACTGTTGCCTATGATAAAGAAAAAATGACCTTTCTGGATGTAGAGATTATGAAGGGTAAAGCCGGGTGGATCACGAAAGTTTTCCGGAAGCCTACCGACCGTAATGCACTGTTACACTACAAAAGTTTACATCCTAAAAAATTGAAAGATGGATTACCTCTTTCTCAATTCCTCAGATATCGGAGGAATTGTACGGATGTCCGTGAATTTAAGATTCAAGCTCAAGTATTAAGAATGAAACTATCTGACAGGGGCTATCCTTCACGGGTTATTGAATCAGCCTATAAAAGAGCTCTCTATAATCATCGTGAGATGCTATTGGTTCCTAAAACAACTATTAAAAGTGATGCCAATATCAATTTTGTAACCCCTTATTCACCTTATAGCAAAAATATTACGGCTATAATTAAACGACATACTAATGTGTTACAGAGCATCCCTTCTTTAAAGGATAGAAAAGTACGATGTGTCTGGACTCGCCAATGCAATTTTAAAGATCTTCTTTGCCCTGCTATTGTGCCTTCTATGCAATCCGATGTGACGGATACCTGTAAGGGACACACACGTTGTGGTGACTGCCCTTTTTGTGAAGTGAATTGTGAAATAACCACTTTTAATTGGCGGGGAAAAATTTACACACTACAGCACTCAACGAATTGCTCTACTACTCAAGTAGTGTACATTATTCAATGCCCCTGTCCACTTATATACGTTGGGAAGACTTTAAGAGCTTTTAAAACACGTCTGGCTGAACATCTCAGTAGGCTTCGCTGTAAAACTGTGACAGCACCAATTGTAGAGCACTGCTTGATGCATAACCATCTGTTTACCGACCTCCGATGTTTTTGTCTAGAACGAGTTTCAAAAGCAAATGGTGGTAAATCACTGGACAAGACTTTAATATATAAAGAGCAACGTTGGATCTTTAAGCTTCAATCGGTTCAACCAGATGGTCTAAACTCCCAGATTGATTGGAATCTTTGCTCCTGATTGGCTAACACCGTAGGGTTGGCCGTCTTTATTAACCAATAAATAGGGCTCCCTGTGATAAGTTTGAAACACATGCGCGACGCTCTTCTATGAAACTTGATCATTTATTGTGGGTAATTCTATGAGGTGAGTCAGATGGACCTTGAAACATCTTCGCTCCGATATGAAGTATATGCATATGGTCTTCAGTGTATTTTGATAAGAAATATACCATACTAATTAGAGAATGTTATTCTTGTTTCCTAGTTCTGATTAAAGAAAAAGTCAGTGGCTTACCCCTGAAGAAACGTTTTTGTGAAACGTAGTAGCGCTATGGCTGACGTTGGGATTTTCCTGCTTCAAGAAAGATAAGCCTGACTATCTTATAACGTTTTAATATAAACAAAAAATTACAAAAAACATTATAACAATTGATAAAGAATTGAAGAATAAGGGGTCATTGATGCAATTTGGAGCAAGTTGGTAGAAAAATACAATTACCATAGCTCTTTGAAGTCTGAGACCCAATGATAAATTAACAACTATATGGCTGTGTTAACAAGTCTCTTTTAAGAGTTGGAAACTATTTAAAAATAATTCTCACATTAATTGAGTAATCTTTATATTTATTGACTTAACGGCATTATTACTCTATAAGATAGGACCATTTTTTGTTTATTGTCTTGTCAGGAGCCGTTTCTGTTGTTTTCCAATGAGAAGGTGGTCCTTAGGTCGGTTCCATCCTTTTTGTCCAAGGTGGTGTCTGTTTTTCATGTGAATCAGGCCGTCACCTTACTAGTGCTTGGCAGCGGTGAGGGTGACTATGCCGGACCACAATTATTTATTTTATTTATTTATTTAAAAGGATTTCTATACCGCCTTCTCCTTTAATCAAGGCGGTCTCCACAGCAAACAATCATAAAACTGAATTAGGTGTGTTCATGCAGTGATACTGTGTGTATGTGTGTGTACGTGGTAATGTTTCGTAGATTCCATTTGAGCTATTTACATAGTGCGCTATTATACATTCATATGTGCATGGGGCAGGGGTGGTTTTGCATGGTGAGTAGTTCATGTGACGTCCCTGTAGTGCTCAATGAATAGTGTAGTCTTCAGCTGCTTCCGAAAGTCTTTGATGTCTGTTAGTCGAAGTTCGTCTGGGAGGTTGTTCCAAATTGTTGGTGCAGCCAGGGAAAGGGCTCGTTCTGTGGTGTCTTTGCGGACCCTGGTGAGATCTTTTGATGTGTTGACGCGGTTGGCGGTACCCTTCCTCCTTGGTCGTGTGCTTCTGTCCGGTTGTATGAGTGTAAGCTGTGGGCCGATGACTTTTGTTTGATTTTGAATATGTTTATGATTGTCTTGTATTTAATGCGTGATCTGATTGGGAGCCAGTGTAGGTCTTTCAGGACTGGTGTGATGTGTTCTTGTCTTGCTGTGCCGGATATTAAGCGTGCTGCTGTATTTTGTGCCAGTTGCAGCGGTCTGAGTGTTTGTTTGTTTTGGGAGACCAAGGTAAATTGGGTTGCAGAAATCTAGCAGTGGGGTTATTAGGGCCTGGCATTATGTTCTTATATAAAAGTAGATGCCTACTTTTCTTTATAAAATATTAGAGTAAGTGACTGAAAACACACTTCTATTTAAGACGTAATCATTTATACCAGCCCTAGAACTGATGTAAATTACCCCACCTACATTTTGCAAGTATGCATTAAATTAGTGTTCTGTAATCCATGCATGTACTTGCATGCTCCATTTAGACTCTGTCCAAACTCGTCCTGTCATTGCCACAGTGAAAGTATGCGTCATGCAAACATGGTGATTGCTCATAAGCTAGTCTGTAAATGTTGCCTAAATCTAGGTGACTGCTTATAAAACTACCCCTATAGTGTGGGCATGGAAAATGCCTTTTTAAATTGCCCATTTCTTTGAGTAAATTGAACATCATAAATGCCATACTGTGTCAGACCCAAGGTCCTTCAAGCCCAGTATTCTGTTTCCAACAGTGGCCAGTTCAGGTCACAAGTACCAGGCAGGTTCCTAAAAAGGTACACAGGTTCCATCATGTTTGTCCTGAGATAAATAGTGGATTTACCAGGTCCTCTTTAATAATGGTTTATCAACCTTTCTTCCAGGAACTTGGTCAAACCTTTTTTCAAACCCATCTATACTAACAGCTTTTACTACATCCTCTGGGAAAGAGTTAGATTACGCATTGAATGAAAAAATATTTTCTCTTATTAGCCTTAAATGGGTTACATTGTAGCTTCATTGTGTGTCCCCTAGTCATTCTTCTTATTTATGGCATAAACAACCGATCTGTTTACTCGTTCCACTCCATTCATTAATTTATAGACCTCTATCATATCTCCCCTCAGCTGTCTTTCTTCCAAGTTGAAGAGTCCTAACCTTTTAAGCCTTTCCTCATAGGGGTATCTTTCGTCATTTTGGTGGCTCTTCTAATTCTGCTATATCCTTTTTAAGATATGGCAACCAGAACTGCACACAATATTGAAGATGCGGTCACACCACTGAATGATAAAGGTATTATAATATCCTTGGTTTTATTCTCCATTCCTTTCCTTATAATTCTTAGCATTCTATTTGCTTTCTTGGCTGCCGCTGCATGCTGGGCAGAGGGTTTCAACGTATTATTGACTAACGCCTAAATCTTTTTCCTGGGTGGTGGAACCTTGCATCGTGTATCGTAGTTTGGGTCGTTCTTTCTTAGGTGCATAACTTTGTATTTGTTCACATTAAATTTAATCTGCCATTTGAATGTCCAGTCTTCGGATTTATCAAGGTTCTCTTGCAATTTTTCAGTCCTCTTTTGTTTTAACAACTTTGAATAATTTAGTGTCATCTGCGAATTTGATCACCTCACTCGTTATTTGCATTTCCAGGTCATTTATGAATACGTTAAAAAGCAGTGTATCCAGCACAGATCCCTGGGGTACTCCACTATTCTCCTTTTTCCATTGAGAAAAATGGCCATTTAGCCCTTCCCTTTGCTTTCTAACTTCACTGGATAACAAATTTGTTAAAAATTTGCTTTCTGAAAAAACTTTGGTGATTATGATAGACAGCTTTAAGCTGAACATCAACATAATTTGTTTGACTGCATCACGTAGGAACTTGGAGAAACATGAAATTAAATTTTGACTGAATTTAGCATGTTTAATCGCACAATGATGCCGACATATTGCACTAGTTCACCTGAGCTAAAAATGTTTTGCTCCTGATTTTCATTTGTACTCAGCATCTGATGTTTCTCATCTTGGTGTCCAACAATAGAGGCCGACATTGATGGTTTCCAGTTGCCCTGATACCGCTTTTCCATCATTGCAGTGTCCTGGTGAAACTTTTCACCATGTTCAGCGCTGACTGCACCAAGATTAGCAGGGAAGAAATCTAAGTGTGAATGCAGAAAATGAGTCTTCAGTGACATGTTGCTTGTCATGGCTTTGTATGCTTTAAAGCATGTTGTCAACCAACTGGACGTAGTTTGGTGCTCTGTAATTGCCAAGAAAATTCTCAATATCATCCCTGAATGCCTTCCATGCAATTTTCTCAGGCCCCACTAGCAGGTCTTCAAATGCTTGTCATTGATGACATGGACCCATAAAAATGCCTGCCTTAATCTTGGCATCAGTTATTCTTGGAAACATCTGTCTCAGATATCAAAATCCTTCATCTTCCTTGGACATTGCTTTCACAAAGTTTTTCATCAATCCAATTTTTAAAGGAAGAGGAGGCAAAAATATCTATCTTGTGTCAAAGGGAGAGAGGAGGCATTGTGGGTTAAACTAGAAAGAGGGAAAGAGAAATCCATTTGCATTGGCGTGATATACAGACCTCCCTCACAAGAGGAAGAGGTGGACAGAGAATTAATTGAAGGACTGGAAAGGGGGGCTGTTACTTCTGGAGAGAAATCTGAAATTGTGAGTATATACTTCTGGGAATTTTTCTGAAAGGAATTTTTTTTCTTTTAAAGCTAATTAATCTGTGAACCCACTATTTTTTTTGTTAAATCAGTCAGGGCCTAGTAGCAACAGTTTAAGATTCAATTTAAAAACACAGAAGAGAACTTTCTGGTTACCTTTCATACCCAGTAGACAGCTGTAGTTTAAATTTCATAGTCACTCAGGGCCTAGCATCAGCAAAGTACTTTTAGTTTCAAATTAAAACACAGAAGAGAGCTTTCTGGTTAAATTTAGAATCCAGCAGAGAGCTTGTAGTTTAAATTTCATAATAGGTTAGAGCCTAGTAGCAGCAAAGAGCTGTAATTTAAATCAAATCAGAATATAGTTTTCCTCAGCAGCACAGGACAAGGTACTGTGTAGCAGCCCTTTTTTAATAAGTGTTATATCCCTCCCTCCCTCCCCACACCCACCCTCCCCTGGGAAAATCACAGCTTTATAGGTACTTGCACACCTTAAAAGACAGGAGGTGCTCTCAGGTGAAGCTCATTACCCAAATCAGTCATACACCAAGGACCTGAGATTAATTAAGCTTCAGGTGAACAAGGTATATTAAACTTCTTAGGTACAGTTTTAGTGGTATAAATATCCATTGCACCCTTTAGTACATATAGAACTTAAAGATCTAAACACAAACTTAAAACTAAGATGCAGACAGCAGTCCAGCAGCGGGATGTGGGCTTTCCAGTCTTTTGCATTGAGTGTCACATGTATGATTTTCTCCCAGCTGGTGAGAGGTCTTACGTGTGCACTAGGTGCAAGGAGCTCTCTGCTCTCAGGGAACGAGTCCGTTCTCTAGAGGCTAGAGTAGCAGACTTGGAAAACATAAGACAGACAGAGAGGTACATAGACGAGACCTACAGGGATATAGTCCTGAAGTCCCACCTCCAGTCTGGCAGCATCCCTGTTGCCATGGAGGAGAGAGGTCACGTGACAGGAGAGCATCACCCTGGTGTGGCAGGAAGTGATCCTGTAACTAGGACCTGTCCTCCAGGTGATGTAAACCCCTCTCGCACCGAGGAGGTTTCTCCAGGGCCAAGTGCCCATGCGGGAAGGGTTAGGACAGCAGTTATAGTTGGTGATTCGATCATTAGGCATGTAGATAGCTGGGTGGCTGGTGGACGTGAGGATCGCCTGGTAACATGCCTGCCTGGTGCGAAGGTAGCGGACCTCACACGCCACCTAGATAAGGTCTTAGATAGTGCTGGGGAGGAGTCTGCTGTCTTGGTACATGTTGGTACCAATGACATAGGAAAATGTGGTAGGGAGGTTCTGGAAGCTAAATTTAGGCTTTTAGGTAGGAAGTTGAAATCCAGAACTTCCAGGGTAGCGTTCTCCGAAATGCTTCCCGTTCCACGCGCAGGACCCAATAGGCAGGCAGAGCTCCGGAGTCTCAATGCGTGGATGAGACAATGGTGCAGAGATGAGGGGTTCGGATTTGTTAGGAACTGGGGAACATTCTGGGGAAAGGAGGGGCTCTTCCGAAGGGATGGGCTTCACCTTAACCGGGATGGAACCAGGCTGCTGGCATTAACCTTTAAAAAGGAGATAGAGCAGCTTTTAAACTAGATAATAGGGGAAAGCCGACAGTCGCCCAAGAGCGCATGGTTCGGAAGAATGTATCCTTGAAGGATACTACAAAAAGCAGAGAGGTTCCAAAAAAGAGTAAAGTAGCCCAAATGCCCTCGAGTATGGAGCAGACAGAACTTAAAGATCCCAAATTACCCATGTCTACCAATAGCCAAATTAATATGAATAAAATACAGTCTCTAAAATGCTTGTATGCAAATGCTAGAAGTCTACAAAACAAGATGGGAGAGTTAGAATATATAGCACTAAACGAGAGGTTAGATATGATTGGAATATCAGAGACATGGTGGAAGGAGGACAACCAGTGGGACACTGTGATACCTGGGTACAAACTATATCGAAATGATAGAGCTGATCAAATTGGTGGAGGGGTTGCACTCTATGTTAGAGAGGGCATTGAATCAGAAAGGATTAAAGTTTTGCAAGAAACAAAATTTGCTGTAGAATCTCTATGGATTGAAATTCCATGTAAAAAGGGGAAGGCGATGGCAGTGGGGGTGTACTATCGTCCGCCTGGCCAGAATGAACAAATGGATGATGAAATGCTCAAAGAAATCAAGGAAGCTAGCAAAAGTTACAGTGCAGTAATAATAATGGGTGATTTCAATTACCCCAGCATCGACTGGGTCAGTGTCACAACAGGACATGCTAGGGAGATAAAGTTCCTAGATGAAATAAATGACTGCTTCTTGGAGCAGCTGGTTCATGAACCGACCAGAGGGGAAGCAATCATAGACCTAGTCCTTAGTGGAACACCAGATGTAGTGCAAGAGATAAGGGTGTTGGGGCCACTTGGCAATAGTGATCATAGCATGATCGCCTTTGATTTAATTAGTGGAGGAGGGATAGTAAGGAAATCCACAGTACTACCCTTTAACTTTCGAAAGGGAGACTATGATAGAATGAGGAAAACAGTTAAGAAAAAACTAAAAGGAGCAGTTGCAAAGGTTAAAGACGTACATCAAGCTTGGGTGTTGTTGAAAAATACTATCTTGGAAGCCCAGACCAGCTGTATTCCACGCTTTAAGAAAAGTGGAAGGAAGTCTAAAAAATTGCCAGCATGGTTTAAAGCTGAGGTCAGAGAGGCTGTTGTTGCCAAAAAAAGCATCTTTCAAGAAATGGAAAAAAGAGCCAAATGATGAAACCTGGAAACAGCACAAGCACTGGCAAGTCAAATGCAAGGCATTGATAAGGCAGGCAAAGAGAGAATTTGAGAAGAAGCTTGCTGCGGAAGCAAAAACGCGAAATAAAGACCTTTTCAAGTACATTCGTAGCAAAAAACCCGTGAGAGAGTCAGTTGGTCCATTAGATGATAAAGGGGTTAAAGGAGCACTAAGAGGCGACAAGGCGATAGCGGAGAGACTGAATGAATTCTTTGCTTCGGTCTTTACTGAGGAAGATGTAGGGATGTTACCCACGACTGAAGTGGTATTTAAAGGTGTGGAAGAATTGAAGGAAATATCGATACATCGGGAAGATGTCTTACAACTATTAGATAAACTGAAGAGTAGCAAATCACCTGGGCCGGATGGTATACATCCAAGGGTGTTGAAAGAACTGAAATTTGAGATTGCAGACCTGCTATCAGTAATCTGTGAACTATCATTAAAATCATCTCTAATACCTGAGGATTGGAGGATCGCCAATGTAACACCAATTTTTAAAAAGGGTTCGAGGGGTGATCCGGGAAACTACAGACCGGTGAGCCTGACATCAGTACCGGGAAAAATGGTAGAAACCATCTTAAAGAATAAAATTACTCAGCATATAGATAGTCATGACCTAATGGGAGACAGCCAACATGGCTTTAGACAAGGAAGATCTTGTCTTACTAATCTGTTATGTTTTTTTGAAGGAGTGAATAAACAGGTGGACAAAGGTGAGTCGGTTGATATTGTGTATCTGGACTTTCAGAAAGCCTTTGACAAGGTCCCTCATGAGAGACTTTTGGCAAAACTAAAGAGTCATGGGATAGGAGGCAGTGTACTACTGTGGATCAGGAACTGGTTAAAAGATAGAAAGCAGAGGGTAGGGCTAAATGGCCAATTTTCCCAATGGAGAAAGGTGAATAGTGGTGTACCCCAGGGATCTGTGCTGGGTCCGCTGCTTTTTGACATATTCATAAATGACCTGGAAAGTGGAATAACGAGTGAGGTTATCAAATTTGCTGATGACACAAAACTATTTAAAGTTGTTAAAACCCAGGAGGATTGTGGAAAATTGCAAGAGGATCTTGATAAATTGGAAGACTGGGCATCAAAATGGCAGATGAAATTTAATGTGGAGAAGTGCAAGGTTATGCACCTAGGGAAGAACAACCCAAACTATGGTTACACGATGCAAGGTTCCACATTAGGAACCACCACCCAAGAAAAAGATTTAGGCGTCCTTGTGGATACCATGTTAAAACCCTCGGCCCAGTGTGCAGCGGCGGCCAAGAGAGCAAATAGAATGCTAGGTATGATAAGGAAAGGAATGGAAAATAAAACAAAAGATATTATAATGCCTCTATATCGTTCCATGGTGAGACCGCACCTTGAATATTGTGTGCAATTCTGGTCGCCGTATCTTAAAAAGGATATAGCGATTTTAGAAAAGGTTCAGAGAAGAGCCACCAAAATGGTAAAGGGGATGGAAGGCTACTCCTATGAAGAAAGGCTAAAAAGGTTGGGGCTCTTAACCTGGAAAAGAGACGGCTGAGGGGAGATATGATAGAAGTATATAAATTAATGAACGGAGTGGAACGGGTAAACGTAGATCGATTGTTTACCTTATCAGAATATAGAAAGACTAGGGGACATGCAATGAAGCTACAGGGTAAACTATTTAAGACTAATAAAAGAAAATATTTTTCACTCAACGTGTAATCAAACTCTGGAATTTGTTACCGGAGGATGTAGTAAAGGCTGTTAGTGTAGCTGGGTTTAAAAAAGGTTTGGACAAGTTCCTGGAGGAAAGGTCCATAAACCATTATTAAGAAGGGACCCAGGATATCAATGCTTGAACCAATACAAGCATTGTGGAACCTGTGTCCCTTGGGGAAACTGCTAGGTACGTATGACCTAGATTGGCCACTGTTGGAAACAGAATACTGGGCTTGATGGACCTTGGTCTGACCCAGTATGGCATATCTTATGTTCTTATGTTCTTATGTACATACGCAGCATTTCTAGGAAAGGGGAAGTGCTACTGATAGGGGATTTCAATGTGACAGATGTTGATTGGCACATTCTTGCTGCAGTATCATCTAGAAGTAAAGAGATCCTGGATTCTCTACAGGGAGAACTATTCAAGCAATTGGTAATAGACCCCACACGTGAAGGGGCCATACTGGACTTGGTGCTTACCAATGGTGAAAGTGTTTCTGGTGTTTATAGTGGGAGATCATTTTGCATCCAGTGATCACCAGATGGTGTGGTTCAGTATTAAGACTAGGGCTGTTAGAATCCATTCAAAGGTGAAGGTCTTAGACTTTAGGAAGACTAACTTTGCCAAGATGGGCCAATACCTCAGGGAATCGTTAGCAGGATGGGAACAGCTGGGGGATGTAGAAACAGTGGACAAAACTGAAAGGGGATATTTTAAGGGCAACCAACCTTTTTGTTAAAATGGTAAAGGTAAAAGGAAAAGGAGACCGCTATGGCTTTCGAAAGAAGTAGCTGAAAAAGTGAAGAAAAAGAGGGAGGCCTTCATGAAATACAAGATATCACAGAGAGAGGAAGACAGGCATCTATATTTGGAAAAACTTAGAGAAGCTAGCAAAGTAGTCAGGAAAGCAAAGATTCAAAAGGAGGAGGAGGAATTAGCCAATACAATAAAATGGGGGAATAAGACATTTTTCAGATATGTTAGTGAGAAGAGGAAGGGCAAAAGTGGTATTGTCAGACTCAAGGGTGAAGGGGAGGAATCTGTAGAAGCTGATGAGAATAAAGCGGAATTGCTTAACAAATATTTCTGTTCTGTGTTCACAGATGAAGAACCAGGAGCAGGACCTCTGAAAACACCCACAAACTGGAACAGAAGCGAGGGACATCTTGAACAATTTTCAGAAGACTGTGTTCGTGAGAAACTTGCTCAACTTAAAGTAGACAAAGCGATGGGACTGGATGGGATACACCCTAGAATTCTGAGGGAACTTGGGGATGTTCTAGCTGCTCCACTGACTGACCTTTTCAATGCCTCGTTGGAGTCTGGAGTGGTTCTAAAGGACTGGAGAGAGGCTCATGTGGTGCCTTTACACAAATGCGGAAGTAAGGATGTGGTTGAAAACTACAGGCTGGTTAGTTTAACTTCGGTGGTGAGTAAATTGGAAACGCTGCTGAAAGAGAAAATAGTGAGGTTTCTGTAGTCCAGCGGATTACAGGATCCGAGGCAGTATGAATTCACCAGAGGCAGGTCTTGTCAGACAAATCTGATTGATTTCTTTGACTAGGTGACCAGGGAGTTGGACCAAGGGAGAGCCCTAGATGTGGTGTATTTAGATTTCAGTAAAGCCTTTGACACTGTTCCTCACAGGCAACTTATAAACAAACTGAGTACCCTAGGGTTGGATCCTAAAGTTACTGCTTGGGTTAGAAATTGGTTGGGTGGGAAGCGACAGAGTACAGGTAAATGGAGCTCACTCTGAGGAGAAGGATGTTACCAGTGGTGTGCCCCAGGGATCTGTCCTTGGTCCGATTCTTTTTTTTTTATTTTTTATTTTTATTTGATTTTTAGTCATATACAACAACCAAAATAAGTACAGGTCAATCCCATAAAAATAAATACAAAAAAAATCAATATTACAATAAGCAATATACACCATGATATAGTCCACATTACGTAACCCTGCTGCTAAACAAGAAGGAAAAACAAGTAAGAAAACAGAATACAGACTATCCACAATATGGAGGCTGTGACCCCACACACCCACTTAAACCCCTTTTCCAGATAGGAAAGTTTCTAAATGGGATGCTTCAACAAATGTGTATGAAGCGCCCTCATAACTATGGATACATTTACATGGAAACTTCAAGAAAAATGTAGCACCCAATGCCAAAACCCGGGGCTTAAGATCTAAAAACTGCCTCCGGCGCAGCTGGGTGCTATGAGAAACATCAGGAAAAATATTAACTGACTGGCCACAAAATTTCACAGTTTTAGTCTTAAAAAAGGCCCTCGATATACGTTGTTTAATATCAACAGAGGAGAACGTGACCAACAAAGTAGCCCTAACATTAATTATGTCCTGGGAGTCTTCCAAAAAGGCAGTAAAATTTGTCATGGGAGAAGCGATCTCATCAAGTTCCCCATCAACCGGATTGAGTTTCTTATAAGTAGAGGGAATATAGTAAATCTGCAGGAAATCAATATTATCAGAAATACCCAGGACTTCCTTAAAACATTTAGCCAGCAAAATCCTATGAGATAACAACGGAGACTGGGGAAAATTCAGGAAACGCAAGTTGGAAGCGTGCATGGAATTTTCCAGGCGCTCCAAATTAGAATGAATCAAAAGAGAATCTTTAATGCCAGCCACACTAGAGGAATAAATTGGAAGAACCTGGGACTCTAATGCACTAACAGCAGTGTCAAGAACAGTAACTTTAGCATCTAATTGCTGCAGAGAAGAAACAGTTTCCTGAGAAAATGTAGAAAAAGAAAGAAAAGAAGAAGACATCTTAGAATCAATGCCTTTTAACACTGCCCAAATATCTTTTAAGGTAATTTCGGTTTCTTTTTAACATCTTTGTTAGTGATATGGCGGAAGGGCTATCGGGTAAAGATTGTCTCTTTACGGATGATACCAAAATCTGCAATAGAGTAGACACCCAGGAAGGTGTAGATAACATGAGGAGGGATCTAGCTAAGCTTGAAGAATGGTCTAGAATTTGGCAGCTGGGATTTAATGTTAAAAAATTTAAGGTCATGCATTTGGGCTGCAGCAATTCAAGGGAGCAATATAGTACAGGGGGTGAAGTACTTTTGTCCACTAACGAAGAGCGAGACCTAGGCGTGGTTGTGTCTGATGATTTTAAAGTAGCTAAACAGGTAGAAAAGGCGACAGCAAAAGCTAGAAGGATGCTTGGGTGCATACGGAGAGGAATGGCTAGCAGAAAAAAGGAGGTGATAGTCCTTCTGTATAAGTCTTTGGTGCGACCTCATTTGGAGTATAGTGTGCAATTCTGAAGACCGCACCTTCAAAAGGATGTGAACAGGATGGAGTCGGTGCAGAGGGTGGCTACTAAAATGGTTAGTGATCTTCATTATAAAGCATATAAGGACAGACTTAAGGATCTTAATATGTACACCTTAGAGGAAAGGCGGGATAGAGGTGATATGATTGAGATGTTTAAATACCTCCATGGCATAAATGATCAGGGGGAGAGCATCTTTCAATTGAAAGCAAATTCTGCTATGAGGGGACATGGGATGAGGGTGAAGGGGGATAGATTCAGGAGTGATATGCGGAAATATTTCTTTATAGAAAGAGTGGTGGATCCATGGAATAGTTTCCCAGTGGAGGTGGTAGAGATGAGGACAGTAACTGAATTCAAAAAAGCATGGGACAAACACAGAGGATCTCTAAAGGAAAAAAGGGGACTGTTGTTGTTATGGAAGGACAGACTAGGTAGGCCATGTGGTCTTTTTCTGTGATCATGTTTCTATATTTCTATGTAAAGTGGTCATGTGCCACATTTTTCTGTACTGGAACCAAACGTTTAGAGTGGCCATTTCTTTTTTTAATGTAATGACTCTTTAGCACGGGAGTTCCATTTGCAAATGAAATAGTACTTGGTATACCCGAGCTGCATTCCTAGTAGCAGTGCCACTACTTTTAGATCACCACAAATGTTCCAGTTGTAGTTGTTAGAAACATAGAAACATGACGGCAGAAAAACACCACATGTCCTATCTAGTCTGCCCTTCCATATCACCCACTACAAGAATCCTCTTTTTTTTTTTTTTTTCCTTTAGAGAGCCTCTGTTTGTCCCATGCTTTTTTAGATACTGTCCTCATCTCTACCACCTCCACTGGGAGACTATTCCACACATCTACCACTCTTTCCATACAGAAATATTTCCGCATATTACTCCTGAGTCATCCTCATCCTATATCCACTAATAGCAGAGCTTGCTTTCAATCGAAAGAGGCTCTCCTTTTGGGTATTAATGCCATTGAGGTATATAAACGTCTCAATCATATCACCTCTGTCCCGTTTTTCCTCTAACATATACATATTAAGATCCTTAAGTCTGTCCTCATATGCTTTATAACAAAGATTATTAACCATCTTGGTAGCCACCCTCTGCACAGACTCCAACATGTTTATATCTTTTTGAAGGTGCGGTCTCCAGAATTGCACACAATACTCCAATGAGGTCGCACCAAAGACTTATAAAGAGGCATTATTACTATTTCTTCTGCTGGCCATTCCTTTCCCTGTGCACACAAGTATCCTTCTAGTTTCACAGTCGCCTTTTCTACCTGTTTAGCTACTTTGAGATCGTCGGACACAATCACGCCCTAGGTCCTGTTCTTCTTTCCTGGACAGAAGTATGTCACCCCCTATACTGTACTGCTTCCTTGGATTGTTGCAGCCCAAATGCATGACCCTACATTTTTTAGCATTAAATCTCAGCTGCCAAATTCTAGACCATTCTTCAAGCTTAACTATATCCCTCCTCATGTTATCTACACCTTCCTGGGTGTCTACTCTGTTGCAGATTTTGTTATCTTCCGCAAAGAGGCAAACCTTACCCGACCAGCTCTTCCACAATATCACTAACAAAGATGTTAAAAAGAATCAGACAAAGGACAGATCCCTGCAGCACGCCACTGGTAACCTCCTTCTCAGAGTGAACTCCATTTACCTGTACCTTTTGTCGTGTCCCATTCAACCAATTTCTAACCCAAGCAGTAACTTTAGGGTCTGTCCCAACAGTGCTTAGTTTGTTTATAAGTTGCCTGTGCAGAACAGTGTCAAATGCTTTACTGAAATCTAAATACTCCACATCTTGGGATTTCCCTCTGTCCAACTCACTGGTCACCCAGTCAAAGAAATCAATCAGATTTGTCTGACAAGACCTGCCCCTGTTGAATCCATGCTGCCTTGGATCCTGCAAGCTGTTAGATTCCAGAAACTTCACTATTTTCTCTTTCAGCAGTGTTTCCAATGGTTTACTTACCACAGAGGTTAAACTAGCTGTCCACTAGTTTTAAACCACATCCGCTTTTGTGTAAAGGTACCACATGTGCCTCTCTCCAGTCCTCTGGCCACACCCTTGACTCCAAAGAGGCATTGATAAGGTCAATCGTGTTTTTGCTAGAATGTCCCCAAGTTCCTTCAGTGTTCTTTGCTGTATCCCATCTGGTCCCATCGCTTTGTCCACTTTGTTTGGTTAGTTCCTCATGAACATAGTCATCTGGAAATCGTTTGAGATTTTTATTTTATTTATTTTATTTAATTCTCTTATATACCGCGCTATTCTGCATCAGTGCGGTTTGCATTGAACAAACTGAAATTACATTGAACAGGGCATTATAACTTGGAGATAACTATTTTACAGGGAACATGGGCTATGGAGGGTTAAGTGGCTTGCCCAAGACCACAAGGAGCACCTGTGGGACTAGAAACCCCAGTCCTTCCGGCCCATGGTTGCTGTCCTCTAGTGGGATTTGAATCCCCGGCCTGAAGTACCTTGCCCCAACCACTAGGCCACTCCTCCACCCCTCGCTTTTGTTCCTGTTTGTGGGTGTTGTCTGAAGTCCTACTCCCCGGCCCTTCATCTGAACACAGAACAGAAATATTTGTTAAGCAATCCGCTTTATCCTCATCAGCTTCTACATATTTCTCCCGTTCACCCTTGAGTCTGACAATACCTCTTTTGCCCTCCCCCCCCCTCACTAATATATCTGAAAAATGTCTTATCCTCCCATTTTATTGCATTGACTATTGCTTCTTTTTGTACCTTTGCTTTCCTGACTACTTTGCCAGCCTCTCTGTTTTCCAAATACAGATGCCTGTCATCTCTCTGTGATATCTCGTATTCTCCAGGACCAAGCAGGAAGTCAGTCCTCACATATGGGTGACGTCGGCGCCGACGGAGCCCTCGCGGAGCAATTTTCCCCAGCTTTCAAAGAAAGCCTTTGGGAATTGCAGCGCGCATGCGCGGTCTCCTTCCTGTCCAAGGGTGCCATCTTAGCCAGTCTTCTTTTTTCCGCGGAGCCCTACAGACGTACCCGTCGTGTCCCCGCGAAAAAGTTGATTTTCTAGTAATTTTTCTCTTTTTTCCTTCGCCGGTCTTTTTCCTGCCCGGACTCGCGACGCCGTCACGAGTCCTTCTCTTCTTTTTCTGATTTTAGTCAGTTTCGTTTTCGGTTTTTCACTGGCAGCCCGGTCCTTTGACCTTGCAGGGGCCCTTTTTCCCCCGATGGCTGCCAGTGGTTTCAAGCGGTGTGGTCAGTGTGACAGAAATATGTCACTCACTGACACACACGATAATTGCCTCCGCTGCCTGGGCCCGGATCATGAAGAAATGATCTGTGGGGCCTGTGGCAAAATGTCCTCCAAAGCGTTGAGAAGTCGGCGGCACCAGCGGGATAGAATCTTCGCTGACCCCAGCCGTACCCGGACCTCGTCGGAGGCCTCGGCGTCCAGAGGATCCAGCTCTGACCGTCGCCGAAGCTCCTCCGCTTTGGAGGACATTTTGCCACAGGCCCCACAGATCATTTCTTCATGATCCGGGGACCATCGACGGAAGGTGAAACCCGCGAGGGCGGCGTCGGTGGACGCTCCTGGCTCCGCGAGGGCCAGGTCGCATAGCCCCGATAGCCGTCCCGGGTCCTTGGAGAAGGAGCACCTCCCGAAGCGACCTCGCCTGGAGTCGGAGTTGCCTGCTCGGGTAAGTCCTGTAGTCCTCCTGGACTCGCCTCCGAGACTGCCGACGTCGGGCCCGACGCCGTCGGGGCCCGAGTCGGGGACTGCTGGGTCGCCTGAGGTCAGACTCAGGTTGACGGCCTTGGAGAGCAGACTGTCTGCCTTCATGGACCAGCAGCGGGCGCTGATCGCTAGCCTCGCTGGCGCCGCTGCCCCGACCGCCGGGACGTCGACGTCTAAGTCGACCCCGGAGACCGAGCCGATCCTCGAGTCCATGCGAACTCGAGTCGATCCTCGGTCGAGGTCACCCTCGGCCTCCCGTTCGGGACCGAGGTCGTCGCCGCCGACTCCCTCGGCGTCGGGGCGGCCGACGCCTCAGCCTGCCCGGGCCGACCCCACCGATTCCTCCTCGGAGTCGGTCTGGGAGTCTGAAGAGGAAGAGTCACCTGATTCCTTTCGGACTCGGTGTGTCCCCTCGGACTCGCCTGAGTCCGAACCTCGGAAGCAGTCCCCTCCGGAGGATGCCCGGTTCTCGGACTTCGTCAGGGATATGGCCAAGGCTTTGGCCTTCCCTGCGGATCCCGAGGAGGAGCCTCGAGCCGAAGAGCTCGACGCCCTCCAGTATGACTCTCCCGCCAGGGAACACTTTACTGTACCGGTTCCTCCCATGCTGGAACGACTACTCTTCCGCATGTGGGAGAGTCCGGCCTCCTCGCCGGTCCTGAGCAAGCGGGTCGATTCTATCTATCGAGTCCGCAAGAGTCCTGGCTTCCAGAAAGCACAGCTACCACACCATTCCATGGTAGTGGAATAGGCCATGCATAGGCTTAAGAGCCAGAAGATGCACTCCTCAGTGCCTCCTGGCAGGGAGGCCCGTAACCTGGATGGCCTTGGTAAGAAGTGTTTCCAGGGCTCTATGCTTGCTTGTCGTGTCCAGACCTACCAGCTCTACATGGGCATGTATCTCCGAGACCTGGCTAAAGAGCTAGCCGGATTCTCCGCTGGATTGTCCGAGGAACCTTTGCGGAGGTTCCTAGCCTTGTCAACTGGTATTCGGGAATGCTCCAAATTCATATCCCGAGCAGCCTATGATGGCTTTAAAGCATCGGCTCGAGTGGCCGCAGCCGGCATCGGTGCCCGCCGACAGGCTTGGCTTCAGTCGTCTGACCTTGAACCCTGGGTGCAGGACAAGTTGGTCGATGTCCCCTGCCGAGGTGATAACCTCTTTGGCAAACCCATGGCAGAAAAGGCTGCACAGATCGAGACGGAGACTCTCACCAGGACTAGACTTTCTAGGAAGACCTCCGCCCCTTCCCAGAAAAAGAAGGGCTCGGGAAAGAAGTCCTTTTACCCGAGAAAGGTGGCTGCCTATAAACACTACCCCCAATATCAGGCCCCCGCAGCTCCCCAACAGGGCCAGCAGGCCAAGGGACGGGGTAACGGGTCCCGTAGGCAGCAAACCCCCAAGCCTGCACCACCAGCCCCTGCTCAGCAGGGTGGGGGTTTTTGACTTCTTCAGCATAGCCTCTCCCCCTCCGCTGGCTCCTCCCAGCACCGGAGGCCGGCTGGTTCACTTCGCCCACAGGTGGTCCAGCATCACTTCAGATGCCTGGGTGCTTCAAGTCGTACGAGAAGGCTATCTTCTCCACTTCCACCAGGTCCCTCCCTCTTATTTTCCGGGAGAACCTCCACGACTCACTCTGCACAGGGACTTACTCCTTCAGGAGTTAGCAAGTCTTCTACAGGAACAGGCTGTGGAACCGGTGCCCCACCACCTGAGAGGTCAAGGCTTTTATTCCAGGTATTTTCTAGTACCAAAAAGGACAGGAGGCCTCAGACCCATCCTGGACTTGCGCAACCTCAACAAGTTCCTCGTGCGGGAAAAGTTCAAAATGCTTTCCTTTGGAATCCTTCTGCCCTACCTCCAGCAGGGAGATTGGCTATGCTCCTTGGATCTAAAGGATGCCTACACGCACATCCTCATCCACCCAAGCCACCGTCAATACCTACGGTTTGTGGTGGCAGGAAATCATTACCAGTACAGAGTACTGCCCTTTGGCCTGTCCTCCGCACCGCGAGTCTTCACAAAATGTCTCGCGGTGGTGGCGGCCCATCTCCGGCTTCACGGCCTCTATGTCTTTCCGTACCTCGACGACTGGCTCATCAGAGCAGCGTCCGCTCCGGAGGTCACCAACGCCACACACCGCACGGTGACCCTTCTGCAGTACTTGGGCTTTGTCATAAACTTCGCAAAGTCCACTTTGCTCCCCTCACAGGATCTTGAGTTCATCGGCGCAAGACTGCACACTCCTCAGGCGCGAGCTTTCCTGCCTCTCGACAGGGCTCAACGGCTCATGGACCTAGCTGGCCGTTTTCGCAGCCCGTCCCTGGTCTCCGCCAGGCGCTTCCTGAGACTGCTTGGCCATATGGCTTCCACCGTCCATGTGACCCCCAATGCCCGCCTGAATATGCGGCCTGCTCAATGGTGCCTTCGCAAGCAGTGGCAACAAGCCACGGGCGGCCTAGCCGACTTAGTGCGCATCTCCGAGCCGCTGGCCTCCTCTCTCCAGTGGTGGCTTCATCGGCCGAACCTGGTACTCGGCATGCCTTTTCAGTCACCTCAGCCGGCTCAAGTGCTGACGACAGATGCGTCCCTCCTGGGTTGGGGAGCACATTGCCAAGGGGCATGTACTCAGGGTCTCTGGACCGCGTGGGAGTCTGCTCAGCAGATCAACTTCCTGGAGCTCAGAGCGATTCGTCTGGCGCTCAAGGCTTTCTCCCACCTGACTTCTCACCAGTCCGTCCTTGTCCAGACAGACAATCAAGTGGCCATGTTCTACGTGAACAAACAGGGGGGCACGGGCTCCTTCCTTCTCTGCAGAGAAGCTCAGAGGCTCTGCTCTTGGGCCGTCAGTCACGGCATTCTTCTCAAGGCAGTTTATCTCCCAGGCCAAGAAAATTGCCTGGCGGACAAACTCAGCAGGATCCTCCAGCCGCACGAGTGGCGCCTGGATCCCTTCGTAGTTCAGAAGCTCTTTCTAAAGTGGGGCCTCCCCACGATGGATCTCTTTGCCAGTCCTCTCAACCGGCAACTTCCTCGCTTCTGCTCTCGTCAGCCACATCCCCTTCGAGTTGCGGCAGATGCTTTTCTACTCTCATGGTCGGAGAGCCTTCTGTATGCTTTTCCTCCCATCCCGCTAGTCTCTCGAACTCTTTTCAAGGTTCTCCGAGACAAAGCTTCCATGATCCTGGTGGCCCCTCGCTGGCCCAGACAGCCGTGGTTTCCACTCCTGCTGCAATTAGCGGTAGAGGATCCATTCCCTCTGGGGTTTCAACCGGATCTCCTCACTCAGGATCAGGGGTCTCTGCTACACCCCAACCTCAGATCTCTCAATCTAATGGCCTGGCTGCTGAGAGGGTAGTCCTTGCTCCCCTTCTCCTGCCGGCGGAGGTGGAAGAGGTCGTCCTAGCTTCTCGGCGACCTTCTACCCGCAAATGCTACGCCCTTAAATGGCGTCGCTTTTCCGTTTGGTGTACCCAACAGTCTCAGGATCCCTTCTCCTGCTCGGTGTCGGTGATCTTGCAGTACTTGCTCTATCTCTCTAATCTCGGACTTAAGTCCAATTCTGTCAAAGTTCACCTCAGTGCTCTTTCAGCACATCATGTGCCGGTAGACGGCAGACCTCTTTCCAGCGACCCTCTCGTAGCGAGGTTTCTCCGAGGTCTCCTTCTACTTAAACCACCTCTACGACCGCCAGCGCCTGACTGGGATCTGAATGTGGTTTTACAGCGGATCACCTGTCCGCCTTTTGAACCTATGGCTACCTGTTCTCTCCGTTTCCTTTCTTGGAAAACATTGTTCCTGATAGCCCTCACTTCCGCTAGACGCGTGAGTGAATTGCAGGCCCTCGTGTCTGATCCCCCTTACACTCGGTTCTACAAGAATAGGGTAGTCCTACGGACTCACCCAAAATTTCTTCCAAAAGTGGTCTCCCCTTTTCACATCAATCAGGAGGTGGTACTTCCGACCTTCTTTCCCAGACCACACTCCAGCCGAGCTGAAATGGTCCTACATACCCTGGACTGTAGAAGGGCATTGAACTTCTACCTTGACCGTACGCGGGAGCACCGTAAAGCTGCTCAGCTTTTTGTGTCTTTTGACCCCAATAAATTGGGGCTCCCGGTCTCCAAGCGTACTCTGTCCATCTGGGTTGCGGACTGTATCGCTTGGGCTTATGGGGCAGCCGGACTCTCCTTAGAAGGTCGAGTCACGGCTCATTGTGTTCGGGCAAAGGCTACGTCAGTGGCTTACCTCCGCTCTGTTCCGCTGGCAGACATCTGCCGGGCCGCTACTTGGTCTTCGAGCCAGACTTTTGTGGTCCATTACTGTCTCGAGAGGGAGTCCCGCAGGGACAGTGCTTTCGGACAGGCAGTCCTCCGTAATCTCTTTGAGGTTTGAGCAACTCCTACCCTCCATCCCGGATGTGGGCTACCGGTGGGTAATAATTCAGCGAAGATTCCTTCCTTCTGTGCTGCTGAGCTAGAGGGAGCTCATTTTTGTGCTTAGGGTCTCCGGTAGCCTTAAGCTTGGGAGTCCCATATGTGAGGACTGACTTCCTGCTTGGTCCTGGAGAAAGCGTAGTTACTCACCTGTAACAGGTGTTCTCCAGGAGCAGCAGGAATCAGTCCTCACAACCCTCCCTCCTCCCCTTGGAGTTGCAATCATCTGCTTAAGTTTTTTTGCAAATTTTTATGCTGTCTTTTTTTAGCTATGTCATCAGACTGGCTAAGATGGCACCCTTGGGCGGGAAGGAGACCGCGCATGCGCGCTGCAATTCCCAAAGGCTTTCTTTGAAAGCTGGGGAAAATTGCTCCGCGAGGGCTCCGTCGGCGCCGACGTCACCCATATGTGAGGACTGATTCCTGCTGCTCCTGGAGAACACCTGTTACAGGTGAGTAACTGCGCTTTTCATAAAGGCCTCCCTCTTTCTCTTCACTTTTTCAGCTACCTCGAGAACCTTTTCCTTTTATTTACCATTCTAACGGAAAGGTTGGTTGCCCTTAAAATATCCCTTTTCAGTTTTTCCCACTGTTTTTCTACATCCCCCAGCTGTTCCCATCCCGCTAACAACTCCTTGAGGTATTGGCCCCTCTTGGCAAAGTTAGTTTTCCTAAAGTCTCAGACCCTCACTTTTGAATGGATTTTATCAGCCCTAGTTCTAATACTGAACCACATCATCTGGTGATCAGTGGATGCGAGATGATTTCCCACTATAACGTCAGAAACACTTTCCCCATTGATAAGTACCAAGTCCAGTATGGCCTCTTCACATGGGGTTCTGTTACCAGTTGATTGAATACTTCTTCCTGTAAAGAATCCAGGATTTACTTGCATCTAGATGATACCGCAGTAGGGATGTGCCAGTCAACATCTAGCACATTGAAATCCCCCCTGTATTTCAATAGCTTTAATATATTTTACATGTAGTGCCATTCCTCATCCCCTCCTTCCTACCCTGTCCTTTCTGAATAACATATATCCTCGTATAGTTATATTCCAGTCATGGTTGTCTGTGAACTATGTCTCTAACTGCCATTAAATCCAAGTCAGCCTTTCCCATTAAAGCCTCAACATCTGGGATCTTATTTCTCATGCTATGGGCATTTATAGACACTGCTTTCCAGATGTTGCCCCTTTTACCTATTTCTACAAAGGTATTTATTTCACTTTCCTGGGGGATTTCTTCACCCATCCTCAATGAATCTAGTTTAAAGCACTCTTCAGTAAGTTAGCCAGTCTGCTACTAAAGACATGTCGACCCTTCTTGGACAGATGGATGCCATCTCTGCTCTGCAGCCCTTGGAACATCATCCCATGGTCCAGGAAACCAAAACACTCTCAATGACACTATTTATCTCCAGGATGCAAGCTTCTGTTGTACTGTATGTGTTTCAACAACGGTTCCATGTTTTCATATGTTTTTCATGTGCTGCATAGGCAATAGGTATTGAAGGGTGAACATTGCCATTGTGTAACAAGAAAGCTTTCAGGCTTAACAGTGATGAATTGATAGAAAGGCGCCATTGTTGCGGGTCATGCTCACAACCCAAAGCCGTGATCAACCATCAATGTTGGTGCAGAAACAGAGGTGGTTAACCTGCACAAAGAAATTTTTCATATCACCTTGGCGGGTCCAAAAACCAAATTTTTGTACCTGGTGACAGCAAAGTCCATCCTTGCAATCTTGAACCAAGTAGTTCAGCTTTTGTTTTTGACATTCTTAATTCCCTCACCAGGTCATTCAATTCTGACTGTGTTATCAGATGAGGCCCACTGGACATAAATGTATTCATATCATTTTCCATGTCTGGCCTGTGTATTGTGGCATCTTCGTCTGCCTCATCTAGGCTCCATGTCTCTGTTGGCTTTGGTACTGGCATACTGTCGTCATGCGGCATTGGTCTCATGGCTGAAGGCAGACTGTGGGGTATTCAGTACATTTCTTATTTTTAGCAGAAAGTTGGATACATTGGTCAGACAGAAGTAATAGTCCATCATGTAATCCTTCTGTTCTTGCCTTATCATTGGGACTGCAAACGGCATTGACTTTGATTACCTCTAAGCCAAGCTCTGTGGTGGACAGCACATGTTGCACCGCAAATGTGAGGAGCCCAAGATTTGTCTTGATCGCCAACTCTACAACCAAAGTGGAGCTCATACACTTTCTTAATAAGCGCAATCATGCTGCATCTTTGAGGCTTAAGCGTATACACACCATAAATGTAACAGAATGTATTGCAGCTATTGCGACATTGAGACATTTTTACTGTAATGAATCGTCATTTAGACAAGAAGCTTACATGTAAATGCTATTAAGTACACAAACTGATATCAACGTCATGCATAGCATCTGTATATCAACGCTGCTTTTAAAGCATACACAGCCCGCATTCATCCTGACTAAGCATGCCCACGCATTCCTGAGCAATAGCATTTGCATGTTGTGAGCCTGTAAACAAAACAGCTTACTTTCTAGGCAACATATGAATAGGCTTAAAATATGCAAGGAAATCACAAAAATAGGCGATCACAAAAAAATGGTGTGTAATAGGAAATTTCAAGGTGATTTTCGTGATCAGCAACCCAGAATCCATAAGATGCACCCAAAAGTGTTCAGGAAGTAGGATCTTCGTTATCCAATGTTTTTAATCCGTTCCAGATCCACAGTAGTGCACTGCCCCCTATCCCATGACTTTTTAATTTCGCCAAGAGCCTCTCATGAGGGACCTTGTCAAAGGCTTTCTGAAAATCTAGATACATTTTATCAACTGGCTCATCTTTCTCTACCTGTTTATTCACACCTTCAAAAAAATATAGCAGATTAGTAAAACAAGACTTTCCCTGGCTAAATCCATGATGGCTTTCTCCCATTAAATCATGACTATCCACATATTCTTCATAATGGCTTCTACCATTTTGCCCAGTACTGACATTGGGCTGACTGGTCTGTTTCCCGAATCACCCCTGGAACCCTCTTTAAAAATTGGCATTACAGTGGCCATTCTCTAATCTTCAGGTACTACAGATGTTTTTAATGCTAGCTCACAGATTAGTAATAGTAGGTCTGCAGTCTCATATTTCAGTTCTTTCTACACCCTCGGATGTGAGTATACTATCCGGTTCATGTGATTTGCTATACTTCAGTTTGTCAAATCATTGTAATATATCTTCCCAGTTTATCTATTTCTTTTTCTTCCAATAAATCACCTTTTAAATACCATTTCAGACCTGGATAACTTAACCACATCGTCAGTAAAGACCGAAGCAAAGAATCCATCCATTCATTCTTTCCACTATGGTCTTGTCCTCCCTTAGCGCCCCTTTTACTCCTCTATCATCCAGTGGTCCATCTGACACACATTTTTTGCTATGAATATACTTGAAAAATTTTTTTATTATACGTTTTTGCTTCCATGGCAAGCTTTTTTTGAAATTCTTTTTTGCCCGCCTTATCAATGCCTTGCATCTAACTTGCCAGTGCCTGTATTTCCTGTTCTCCTCATTTGGCTCCTTTTTTTCCATTTCCTGAAAGATGCTGTTTTTGCTGCAACAGCCTCTGTGACCTCACTTTTAAACTATGCTGGCAGTTTTTTGACCTTCCATCCACTTTTCTTAAAGCGTGGAATACATCTAGTCTGGCTCTATTTTCAAATAACGCCCATGTTTGAGATATCCTTTAACCTTTGCAGCTACTCCTTTGTTTTTCTCAGCTATTTTCCTCATTTTATCATAGTTTCCCTTTTGAAAGTTAAAAGATAGTAATGTGGATTTCCTTTCTGTCCTTCTTCCATTTATTAAATTAAATGCGATCATGTTATGGTCATTATTGCCAAGTGGCCCCAACATCCTTATCTCTTGCATCAGATCCTATGTTTCACTAAGGACTAGGTCCAAAATAGCTTCTCCTTTTGTTAGTTCCTGAACAGCTGTTCCAAAAAGCAGTTAGTTATTCCATCTAGAAACTTTATCTACCTAGCATGTCCTGCTGTGACACTGATCCAGTCGATACCAGGGTAATTGAAATCACCCACTATTACTGTGTTGTAACTTTCATTAGCTTCCCTGGTTTCTTTTAGCATTTCATCATCCATCTGTTCATTCTGGCCAAGCGGTCTGTAGTACACCCTTATTGCCATTGCCGTCCCTTTTTTACATGGGATTTCTATCCATAGAGATTCTACAGTATATTTAGTTTCCTGCAAAACTTTAATCCTATATGACTCTATGCCCTCTCTAACAGAGATCAACCCCTCCACCAATTTGATCTACTCTACCATTGCAATAAGGTTTGTACCGAGGTATCATTGTCCCATTGGTTGTACTCCTTCCACCAGGTTTCTGAGATACCAGTTAGATCTAATCTTTTATTTAGTGCTATATATTTTAGCTCTCTCGTCTTTGTTTTTTAGACTTCTAGCATTTTCATACAGGCATTTTAGAGGTTGTATTTTATTCATATTAATCTGGTTATCAGTTGATAGGGGTCATGTGGAATCCTTTCAGCTGTCTGCTCAAGGGCATCTGGGTTTATCGATATTTTCTTTCACATCTTCCAATACATCACCTTTAAATACTTCTGTTGGGATGCCCTAACTTCCCTCTTGCTAATATCCTTCAAGGATACATCCTTCTGAACCATGCACCCTTGGGCGACTGTCAGCTTTCCCTTATCTATTTTAAAAGCTGCTATATATCATTTTAAAGGTTAATACCATCAGCCTGATTCCATCCAAGTTAAGATGGAGCCCATCCTTTTGGAAAAGCTCCTTCCTTCCCCAGAATGTTGCCCAGTTCCTAACAAATCCAAAACTCTCTTCCTTGTACCATCGTCTCATCCACACATTGAGACTCCGGAGCTCTACTTGCCTTTTGGGTTCTGCACATGGAACAGGAAGCCTTTCAGAAAATGCTACCCTGGAAGTTCTGGATTTCAACTTCCTACTTAAAAGCCTAAACTTGGTCTCCAGAACCTACCTACCTCCCCACACTTTTGTATGTCATTTGTATCAACATGTACCAAGACAGCAAGCTCAGGCTCCACCTCATCTAGGTGGTGCATGAGATCTGCTGCCATCCATCAGGCAGGCATGTTATCAGGTGATCCTCATGTCCCCCAGCCACCCAGCTATCTACATGGCTAATGATTGAATTGCCAACTATAACAGCAGTCTTAACCCTTCCCTCATGGGCACATCTCCATGGAGAAACTTCCACACCTGGAGGAGAGGTCTTACTTACAGGATCACTTCTGCCGCATCAAGGTGATGCTCTTCTTTAACATGACTTCTCCTCCATGGCAACAGAGTTTGCCAGACTGGAAGTGGGACTTCAGTACTACATCCCTGTAGATCTTGTCTATATACCTCTGTCTTCCTTAGCTCCTCCAAGTCTGCAACTCTAGCCTCCAGAGGTCGGACTCATTCCCTGAGAGCAAAGATCTCCTTGTACCTAGTGCACATGTAAGACCCTTCACCAACTGAGAGAAAATTGTACATGTGATACTCACTGCAAGAGACTTGATAGCCCCCATCTCACTGCAGGACTGCTGCCTGCATCTTAGTTTTAAGGTTTTGTTTAGCTGTTTAAGTTGTTTACTTACTTGAAGTTGCTAGGGATGCTTGTACTGATGCAACTATAGCTAATAGGTTTAAGGGACTTTGTTCACCTCAAGATTAATTAATTTCAAGGCCTTAATTAATGTATTCCTGATGAGCATAACCAGCTGAACCTGAAAGTAAATTTGACCACCTCTTTGACCACCTTTTAATAGGTTTAAGAGCCTATAAAGCTTAAGCTACTACTGTTATTTCCCTACTCTGCTCTATCCTAAAGTGCTTCTGCTGCCATGTGTGTCATGAGGTGCTAAAGCATGACTTTTCCTCCCAAAAGATATATTCTTTTATGATGATTCTTAGAGGAACCAATTTTCATAGATTTGCCTCTCTCGTGTTGAACTACTACATTAATGGTGATAATATGGAATAATTGGTGTGATCCTCTAGTGCAGGGCTGCAAATCGGTTAGTTTTTCAGGATATTCAAATTAATTTGATTATATTTGCATGCACTGCCTCCATTGTATGCAAATACGTCTCATGCATGTTTATTAGGGCTATCCTAAAAACCAGACTGGTTTCCACTCTCCAAAACTGAATTTTGAAATCTTTTCTAGTATTTTTCAAACTGGTAATTGAGGCAGTAGCGTGACTATTGTCACTGGTATTACATGCTAAAACATGGTGTGGTGTTTTTTTAATGAATTTTGTTTTGTATTGCATCATCATTTTCAAACATGTAAACGTACCTAAAGGTTTATTATAGATGTTTTAAATATGTATAGAAAATGCTAATTTAAAACTAGCTGTAATAGACCGTATCCTATTTATAGTGCTTGTCAACCAGTGACAGAAAAGCATTTAAACAGTGATTCTCCGGGAACAAGCAGGAAGTCAGTCCTCACATATGGGTGATGTTGGCATCAACGGAGCATGCACAAATTCACTCCCCAGCCTTCAAAGAAAGCCTCTGGGATTTAGATCATGCATGTGCGGTCAGCTTCCCGCCCAAGGGTGCCAGCTTGCCTCAATCTTTTTTTTTTTTTCCCACAGAGCCCTACTGTCGTCCCCAGTAAAACTTGATTTTTCTAACTCTTCTACTTAATGTTTTTTCTCTTTTTGCTGGTCAGTTCCTGATCACCACCTTGCCACCAGAGTCCACCCTCGCCTCTGTGTCACGTCTTTCTCTAGTCCTTTATCTTTTTCGGTGCACAGGTCTTTTCTCATGCCCTCCCTGACCGAGATGTCTGAGTTTGATCTTGCAGGTGCAGCCTTCCCCTCTGTCTTCGGCCAGCGGATTTAAGCAATGTGGCAAATGCCTCCATACCATGTCCATAACTGACCGCCACAGTTGCTGTATCAAGTGCCTCTGTGTGGATTACAATGACTCCACTTGCCAGCTCTGCCTGCAGATGTCAAGCAAGAGCTGTAAAAGCAGCAGGGGGCGCTTTTTGGCTCACAGGCCTTTACTGCAGTGCCGGCATAGTGTCTGGAATCGTTGCCCTTAGAGACTGCGTCTGACTCGGCATTGTGTGCACATGCTTGATCCGAGCCCTGAGTTCATGGCTCCACGGACCAGGAGTCCTCTTCATAGGTCCTCCCCCGTGGGTCCAAGACATCGTCCAAATCAAAGTCCGATCCCGGAGCTGTGGATAAGACCTCCGATACCCAGCCTCAGGAGTACTTGACCCGATGCTGAGGGTGATGGCTGGGAGCAGCCTTCATAGCTGTCCCAGCTGGAGGAGACTCTCAACACGTTAAGGGATGGGGCTTGATCCTCCAACGTGATCACCATTGGTGATTCTTCTTTTGAGGAAGCCGGCTTCAGGTTCGATTGCCTTTGAGGCCCGAACCAGTCGCTGTGGAGCCGCCTGGCATCTAAGCCAGGATGGCAGCCTTGGAATGCAGCCTGGCTGCTTTCCTCGAGGTGCAGCGAGGCCCAACACCCGGAGCCTCTGGGTCAGCTGTGCCAAAAATGAGACCCTCCACTGCGAGGACATCCAGCCGGTGCTGGAACGATTCACTTCCTTGGAGTAGTGTTGGTTGGCCTACTTTTTGAGGCACGACCCGTCCCCCAGCACCTCAGAGATGGTTTGCAGGCATCTCACTCTTCATCGATGCCAGCAGCTCATCGCTCTGACTGTCTGGGCCTCGGTCTTGCCCGGCTCAGAGTCGGGCTGAGAGACCTACGATGAGTCGTCAGACACCATGTTACACAGGGAGGTCCCCTCTGAATCGTCTTCCCTTCAAGTGAACTGGAGGTCCCTGCCTGAAGACTTCACCTTCCTCGACTTTGTCTGGGGGATGTCAAAGGCCCTGGCCTTCGGGGCAATACCGGAGTTTGAGCCACGTGCTGGGGATCCTCCAGAATGAGGCCCCTCCAAGCAAGGCGCTGACAGTGTGGATTCCCACCTCCCAATCCTGGAGCACTTGCTGTTCAGGATGTGGGAGAGCCCGGTGATAGTGCCAATAGTGAGCCAGCAACTTGATTCCCAGTATCAAGTTGGCAAGAGCCCCGGCTTTCAGAAGACACGGCTGTCTCTCAACTCCATGGTGGTGGAGTCGCCATGCATTGAATAAAGAATCGAAAGACACACTCCTTGGTGCCCTCTGGTAGGGAGGGCCACACCTTGGACAGGTTTGGTAGAAAGTGCTACCAGGGCTCGATGCTCGTGGCCCGTATCTAGGCTTACCAGCTGTACATGGGCATGTAGCTGAGGGACCTGACAAAGGAGCTCACTGGGTTCTCAGCTGGGCTGGCAAGTGAATCTCTAGAGCGTTTCCTGACTCTTGTATCCTTTGTCAAGCAATGTTCCAAATTCCAGACTCGAGTGGCCTATGATGACTGATTCTGTGGCTCGTGTGGCTGCAGTGGGCATTAGTGCCCGCTGCCTGGCTTGGCTACAGTCCTCTGAGCAGTGGGTACAGGACAGACTGGTTGTCCGTCTTTCTGCTGAGGAGAAAACCTCTTCGGCAAACCATGACCGACAAGGCAGCCGAGTTGGAGTCAGATTTTATAACCAAGATTAGACTATCCAGGAAGACTGCTGACCTTTCCTGCCGGAAGGCTTCGGGGTGGAAAAAAAACCCTTCCACCCGAAGGCGAAAAAGGCTTATGGAAAGTACCCCAATTTCCGGCCTGTCATTCTCCACAGTAGGGTCAGCAGGCCAAGGGCCAGGGGCACGACCCCTGTAAGCAAGATGCTCCCCTTCCCCAAACAATGCTGCAGCCTGGGGGGGAGGACCTTTGACTCCTTGGGCAAAGCCAGTCTTCCCCCAAAAGCCAGGACCCAAGGCACATGGGAGGACATCTGGTTCACTTCACTCACATCTGGCCTGGCATTACCACAGATGCCTGGGTGGTGCAGGTGGTGAGGGAAGATTACCTTCTGCACTTTGATCAACTGGCCTTTAGACTCTACCTTCTTTCCAGGGGAATTTCCCATGACCTCCGTGTACAGAGAGTTCCTGCAGCAGGAACTCTAGTCCCTGCTCGAGGATCGGGCAGTACAGCTGGTCCCTCGGCTGTACTGCCTGATCCTCAAGCAGAGACTAGAGTTGGTTCTATTCTAGAGGTTCTATTCCTAGTATGTCCTCATGCCAAAAAAGGCAGTAGGCTTTCGGTCCATTCTGGATCTGTGGGACCTAAACTGCTTTCTGGTCAAGAAGAAGTTCAAGATGCTATCCCTTGCTGCCCTACCTCCAGTGGGGAGATTGACTATGCTCCTTGGATATCAAAGATGCCTATACCCACATCCTGATCCATTCCCGGCACCATCAGTACCTCTGCTTCGTCATCTGAGGCTGCCACTACCAGTACAGGGTGCTCCCCTTCAGCCTCTCCTTGGCCCCCTGGGTGTTCACCAAATGCCTGGCAGTAATCACTGCTCACCTCCGATTGCTGGGAGCCTGTTTTCTATCTGGATGACTGACTCCTAAAGGCCAGCTCGCCAAAGGAGGTATGTCATGTGGCCCACTGCACCATCAGGGTGCTACAACATCTGGGGCTTGTGATCAACTTTCCAAAGTCACATCTGCTACCGACCCAGCACCTGGAGTTTGTAAGAGCCCTTCTGGACTCTATCCAGGCCAGAGCCTTCCTCGTGTTAGACAAGGAGCAGCATCTGGTGACCTTAGAAAGAGGTACAGGGTCACTCATCAGCGTCTGCTCATCTCCTGCTTGCGCCTATTGGGGCACATGGCCCCAACAGCTCATGTAACCCTGCAGGCCCATCAACTGATGCAGCAGACCAGTGGACTCTCACCTCTCAATGGACTCTGGCCACGGGCCAACTAGAGAATCAGGTCCAGATCATTCAGCCTCTGGCGGCCACACTAGCCTGGTGGCAGAGCAGACATTTTCATGGCTGGCCTGACCTTCCAGGCCCCGCCGGCTCAATGCATTCTGGCCATGGACGCTTCCACGTTCAGCTGGAGAGCTCACTGTGACTCCTCCCGAGTCCAGTACCCTGTGACTGGAGACAAAGTGCCCTCCAGATCAACCTCCTGGAACTCAGAGCTGTGACAAATGGCCTTTGGGTGTTCCAGGCCAGGTTGTCCTCGTTCAGATGGACAACCAAGTAGCGATGTTTGTTTTACATCAACAAGCAGGGAAAACGGGCTTGTACTTCCTCTGCTGGGAAGTGGTATGCCTCTGGACCTTTGCCATGGAGAAAGGCATGACCCTCTGGGCTTCCTACCTACCAGGCCAGGACAATCTGCTTGCAGATCAACTCAGCAGAGTCCTTCAGCCCCACGAGTGGTGCCTCAACCCAGCGGTGGCTGCCTCCATCTTTCAACGTTTGTGGACCCCGACGTTGGACCTCTTCACCAGGCCCGAGAATGAACAGCTGCCACACTTCTGCTCCTGGTGGCCAACCCCGAAATGGGTGGCAGACTCCTTTCTCCTGTCCTGGTCAGAGGGCCTGCTGTATATGTACCCGCCTACTCCCCTGGTTCCCAAGACTGCTCAAGGTTGTCGGACCGGAACTTGGTAATTCTTATTGCACCTGAGAGGCCCAGGCAGCTTTGGTTCCCTCTTCTCCTGCAGCAGTCTTGAGCGGCCCCGATACCCAGTGATGTGGCACATCAATGTTGGGGCTGCATCACTGGACTTCAAGCCATTCAGCTCTCCTTGCTTCCCTTCACGGTTTGCCTTTTGGGTCATCTGTGGCTCCTACAGGCTTTTTCAGTAGCCTGTAGCTTGGGAATCCCATGTGAGGACAGACTTCTTCTTGCTTGTTCCCGGAGAAAGCGTGGTTACTCACCTATAACAGGTGTTCTCCAGGGCAGCAGGAATCAGTCCTCACAACCCTCCCTCCTCCCTGTGGAGTTCTTTGTGGGTTTTTTTCTTTTTTATGCTCGATTGCATAGTGAGGTAAGATGACACCCTTGGGTGGGAAGGTGCACATGCATGGTCTAACTCCAGGAGGCTTTCTTTGAAAGCTGGGGAGTGAATCCACACAGGCTATGTCGATGCCAACGACACCTATATGTGAGGACTGATTCCTGCTATCCCCGGAGAACGCCTGTTACAGGTGAGTAACTATGCTTTTTCTGTGGACAAGCAGAAAGTAAGTCCTCTCGTATGAGTGACATCCCCCATGGAGCCCGGTGCGGGAACACTTCCTAGCTTCCATTGGATGCTTTTGGAAGGCTCCACCATGCATGCATGTCTGCCTTCCTGCATGCCGTGGCGCTATCTTCTCCAGTCATCTTTTTATCTGTGGAACCCCTAGGATGTGTTCCTGCAATCCTCAGAAAAAGTCTTGTTTCTACCACCTTGCGGGTCATTTCCTTTCAATAATATACTAGAAAAAAGACTAGTTTTATCTGCCTGTCGCCAGTAGCGTTGGCTCCTCTGTCAACGCTGCTTTCTCTTGTTTTAGTTTTTCTTTTTGCGTTCCCCCCCCTCCCCCCTCTGCTGGCACCATCGAACCCTTCAACTTAGCTGCGGCTGTGTTCTCAGACATGTCCAAGCCAGCCAGGGGGTTTAAGAGGTGCACCAAATGTAGCCAGAACATCTGTCACCATCTGCCACAGCTGGTACCTTCAATGCCTTGGCTCTTACCACCATCACGTGTCTTGCAATTTGTGCCTCCACATGATCAAATGGGGCCTGAAGGGCTGGAAGAAAAAGAGGGTGTCCCTCTTCAGGCCGTCAAATTCAGCATTGGCACTGGCATCAAAGTCGTCATAAGGTTCTGTAGAAGCATTGTCATCAAGGTGTGCTTATGCACTCTTGGAGCCATGGTGGCCTGGAATAGAGGTTTTCCATTTATTTCTGTCCGGACCAGAGGAGAGACTCCTGGGTGTTGAAGGGGGGCATCTAAGTACTGGATCTCGACCCATGTGCTCTTTCTGATGCGACACAAGAGTGATGGCCGGAAGCTGCCCACTGAGATACCCTGGTGGGAGCAGTTAGTTCCCAGGGCCCCAGAGGGCCGCCAGGTATCTCCAGATGTCACTACCATCATGGAGTCCCCTATGGGGGTGCCAGAGTCTGTGGCCGAAGTCATAATTCCGGCCCCAATGCCTTTGGAGATGGCAGTATTGGAGGAATGCCATTCAGCCCTCGAGGTCCATGTGGTGACGGTACTTGCCAGCAGCAAATTGGCCCTTTGATGTCCCAGGCATCACCACTGCAATCTGTTCAGCCGATTCTAGAGACTCATGTACTGCCTGCTGAGACAGGCGCATCGGATTGAAGATTGGAGTCTGTGCCGGTTCCCATGGCTATCTCCCTCTCTAGCGTATCGGGGTCCTATGTCCCAGTGCAGCCACAGAAACACTTGGTGTACTGTTGGTCCCACAGATGCCTGACATCGCCACATGGCTGATAGCGCTGAAAGGAAGCTCTACACTATTTTGACTTCCTCTTGGTTGCATTCCGATGGTTGAGAGGCTGAGGAGGAGTTGGTGATATGCAACTGGGGATCCCCGATCCTTCTTTCAGACCCCTCACCTCCATATGAGCAGCGCAAGTCTCCCCCGGGGGAAATGACCTTCCAGGAGCTTGTGAGGGATATGGCCAAGGCCATACCTTCCCCCCCCCCACCCTCAAGTCTGAGGACAAGCCCAGGGCGGAGGAGCTGGAGATTCTCCAGCACCACCCAGCTCCCAAGGAGGCATGGTGCAATGGCTGCTCCTGAGGATGTGAGGGAACCCCCTTACGGTACCAGTGATTAGCTGGCGGCTGGATTCTATTTACTGGGTCCAGAAGGCCCCGAGATTCAAGAAGCCTCAGCTCCTACACAGCTCCATGGTGATAGAATTGGCCATGAAGAGGATAAAAAACAGTAAGACCCATTCCTTGCTACCCCCAGGTAGGGAAGCGAGAACCTTGGACTCTTTCAGAAGGCGGTTCTTCCAGGGCTCTATGCTGGTGGCCAGGGTGATTTCATACCAGCTGTACATGAGCATGTTTCTCAAGATCTCATGCTGGACCTGGCAGACTTCGCTTCCCATATCCCTTCTGAGTGTCTGGACTTCTTTTGCACCCTTGTGGGCCATGGCAAGGATTGCTCCAAGTACATGGTCTGGGTGACCTACGATGCCTTTGAATCAGCCAGCAGGGTCACAGCTTTGGGTATCTGAGTGTGCTGGGTTGCTTGACTCCTGTCATTGGACCTGGAACAATGGGTCCATGACATGCCCTGCAGGAGAGAAGAAACTCTTCGTAGAGGACAAGGCTGTAGAGATTGAAAAATAGCACGTCACCCTCTCCACTGCTTAAAAAAAAAAAAAAAGCAGTGCAAAAAGACCTTTTGCCAGCACAAGCATGGAACTACCAGAGCCCTTAGTGTTGTCAGCAGAAGCCACAGGCTCCTCACCAACAGTGGCAGGAGAAGCCTCAGAAGGCTCAGCCCGCCTCGCAGCCCAAGCCTGGAGTGGGATTTTGATGGGTTCCTTTGGAGCATAGCCAATCTGCCAGTGCCTGAAGGAGTACACCCTCCAGTGGGGGGGGGGGGGGGAGGTTGCTCATCCATTTTACTCACAGGCAGCCTCTTGTCACCTCAGACGCATGGGTGCTGCAGATACATGCTGCACTTCACCGAACTGCTGCCCCCTTTCCCCAAAGAATTCCCTGGACGTGCTGCATTTTCAGCTTGCTTAAGGAGGAGGTCTCTGCTCTCCTCACTGAGCTTGCCGTCAAGTTGGTGCTATCGAGCCAGTGCCCGCGGCTCAGGATGGGCAGGAATTCTATGCCAGGTACTTCCTGGCCCCCAAGAAGACTGGGGAGTTTCAGCTCAACCTGGACTTCCGAGACCTTAACATCTACCTGGTACGGGAGACTTTCAAGATGGCCTCACTAGGGATCCTGCTTCCCTACCTACAAAAGGATGATTGGCTATGCTCCCTGAACCTCAAGAATGCATACATGCGCATACCAATCCATCCCGCTCAAAGAAAATACCTTGGGTTTGTTCTGGAGGATCATCACTTCCAGTACAGAGTACTTCCCTTTGGACTGGCATTTGTGCCCCAAATCTTCACAAAGTGTCTTGCGGTGGTAGCTGCCTATCTTTGGACTCTGGGGGGTCTTCGTCTTCCCCTACTTGGACAACTGTCTCATAAAGAGCTCCATTCCAGATGGTGTTCGACAGTCTGTTTGCCTGACTGTCCAGATACTTGAGCAGTTGAGTTTTGTGATCAACTACTCCAAGTCTCACCTCCAGCCCTCAAAATAGCTGGAGTTCATAGGAGCCCTTCTTGACACCACTCAGGCTTGGGCTTTCCTCCTGATGGATCTCCTGCAGAGGCTAACAGCAGTAGTCGGCAATGTCTGGCAGAAGCACCACACAACAGCCCGGGGGATGCTGAAGGTCCTTGGCCGTATGGCCTCAACAGTGCATGTCACCCCCCCTGGCTCCACCTGTTCATGAGACAATCTCAGTGGACTCTGAGAATGCAGTGGAAACAAGCCACTGGCTGCCCATGGGACTGTATGGTGGTCACCTTGCCTCTGGCCCAGTTCCTGTGCTGGTGAGTGGACCTGCAGAATCTGCTTCAGCTTCAGGAATTGCTGCTCCAGAGAATGCTGATGATGGATGTGTCCAAGCTGGGATGGAGGGCTCATCTGGATGGCCTGCGCACCCAAGGCCTGTGGTCCGCAAAGGAAAACCTTCACCAGATCAACTTCTTGGAACTGTGGACCATCGTGAATGCCCTCTGCTCATTCCAGGTGCAGTTGGCTAACTAGGTGATGCTGATCCAAATGGACAACCAGGTGGCTATGTGCTACTTCAACAAGCAGGATGGCATGGGATCGTACCTCCTGTCCTGGGAAGCATTCTGCTTGTGGAAGCTTGCCATAGCCCATAGCATGTAACTGAGGGCGAATTAGCTGCCCAGGGAACTCATCTCCCTGGCGGACCAGCTGATTTGCATCCTCCAGCCGCACAAGTGGACCCTCAACAGGAAGGTTGCGGGTCTGATCTTTCAGGAGTGGGGTACCTCCATGTAATGCCCAGGTGGGTCAGTTCTGCTCCAGGATAGCTTCCAATGGCTGGATGGCATCGGATGCCTTCTTCCTCCATTGTGGGGTGGGCCTGCTTTACGCATACCCTCCCATCCCACTAGTGGCAAAGATCCTGCTGAAGCTTCTGACCGACAGAGGCACGATGATCCTCATTGCTCTGTATTGGCCTAGGCAGCTGGTTTTTTCTGCTGCTTCAAATCTCTTGGCAGGAAGCTGTGTGCCAGACATCTCTCAGGAGAGCAGGACCTTGCTGCACCTCAATGTCTGCTCCCTGATCCTCACAACCTGGATGTTGAGTGGGTAGTCCTCTCAGAGCTCATCCAACCAGAGAATGTCACAGAAGTACTGCTGGCTTCCTGCAAAAATTTGATGCACAGGTCATACCCGTTTTTAAGTGATCTAGGTTGTCCTGGTGCACCAACGGGGCTCTGGGTCCCTTCTGTGAAGTTGACAGGTTGCTAGAGTATCTCCTGCACCTCTCAGACTCGGGTCTCAAGTCCAACTCCGTCAAAGTCCATCTGAGCCCAATTGGGGCCTACCACTGCAGAAAAGAAGGGAAGAGCATCTCTTTTCAGCCCTTGGTGTTTTGTTTCATGTGAGGCTTGCTCCTATCTCCTTTCAAACTTCCCATGGTGGCTTGGGATCTCAACATGGCCCTCACACAGCTCCTGGTGGTTCCATTTGAATCACTTCCTGCCCCTTAAAATTTCTGACCTGGAAGGTCTTGTTCCTGATGGTGGTTATTTCAGCATGCCGCATCAGTGAGCTCCAGGCTTTGGTGGCTCACCCGTCGTACACCAGGTTCCACCACAATAGGGTGGTCTTACGCACACATCTGCACTTCCTACCCAAGGTGGTCTCCATTTTTCACCTGAATCAGTTGTTCTGTAGTGTTCTTCCCCAGGCCTCATTCCAACCGAGGGAGGCTGCACTACATTTATTTAGTTGGGCTTATATACCACTTCTCTCTGGGGCAAAGTCCATATGCTGGATTTCAGGTGAGCTTTAGCCTTCTACCTTGAGCTTATGAAGGCTCATCGAAGCACCACCCAGCTGTTCGTCTCCTTCAACCCCCCAGCAAGCTGGCACTGCTGTCTCCAAATTCATGCTGTTCAATTGGCTAGCAGACTGCATCTCTTCTGCTTTATGCCCAGGCAGGCTTGAGCCTTGATGGCCATGTCACAGCTCACAATGTTCGAGCCATGGCTGCGTCAGTGGCCAACTTGCACTCTGTCTCCTTGGAGGAAATTTATAGGGCTGCAACATGGTCTTCTGTCCACATATTTATAGCTCATTACTGTGTGGATGTGGATTCCCGATGTGACAGCAACTTTGGCCAAGCTATATTCTGGCATCTCTTTGGGACTTAGTTTCAACTCTTTCCCCTTGCCTGTTTGTCCGTCCAGGCTACCAAAAAAGAGACCCCTTGATGAAGTTTATGCTAGCGATGCTGAATCAGTCGAGTCCCTTAAAGGGACTATCCCACTGTTCCTGGTTTGTGCCCATATTGGACCTTTTGGCCTCCTCTGTTTTTGGTAGCTTGGGATTCCCATACGTGAGGACTTACTTCCTGCTTTTCCATGGAGAAAGCGTGTGTTCTCTGTGGATAGCAGGAATAAGTCCTCACAACCCTCCCATCTCCCTGAGGAGGAGTTTTTGGCTATTGCTGTGTTATACTGGAGAAGATGGTGCTGAGGCAGGCAGGAAGGCAGGCGTGCATGGTGGTGGAGCCTCCCAAAAGATTCCAATGGAAGTTGGGGAGTATTCCTGCCTGGGGTTCAGTTGGAGATGTCACCCATACATGAGGGCTTCTCTTGGACAGAAGGAATAACACTTGCTACAGGTGAGTAACTATGCTTTTCATGATCACTTACTTCAGAGTAGCCCAAATGGGGTCAAAGCATGTGTCATAAATTTATCTATGGTCATGCTGAAATTGCTTGAAAAGTCATACATATGCATGAAATTAATATTCTTTGTGTACAGAATTTTATTTTATATGAAGATGATGCATTGACAATTTTGTTTTTGTTCTTGGGGGTTACTAGGCATGTGTAAAAATGTCAAAATGAAAATTCTTTTCCTTTTAATTTTGTAGAATGGAAGCTTCATGCCTGGAGCTGGCCTTGGAAGGGGAACGGCTATGTAAAATGGGAGACTGTCAAGCTGGAGTGTCTTTCTTTGAAGCAGCAGTTCAAGTTGGAACAGAAGATCTGAAAACGCTCAGTGCTATTTACAGTCAACTGGGCAATGCCTATTTCTATTTGCACAATTATTCTAAAGCTTTAGAATACCACCATCATGATTTAACACTTGCAAGGTATAGCAATTACCTATCTGTTATTGTTGCAGCCAAGCAGCTGAAAATGCTCTCATTCTCATACTCACCCACAGAAGGAAGCACACAGACAGGCTGGAATGCAAACAGGATCTTTTAATGTGCACACAGGCCCAGACAGAGCCGGTACCCTCCACAAAAATCTGAGCCCCGAAGGACGTCCTACATTGTCTTATATACAGTACATTTTCAAACTCATTCTGTAATCTCATTCGTCTCAGGTATTTCCTGTCCACCAATCGGCAGCCCCTGGGGAAGGTGCCTGGGTGACCTGTCCAAACCGGTATGCTCTGGTCTGCTGATTTCTGGGCAAGGGGGTATTGTGCTCAGGCCTGGAGGGGGGGAAGGGTGCCTACTGAAACCTTTGTCTTTTCTTAGCAAGTTGATCACTATGTAAAATCCTCATGGCTTGGGGGGAAGGGTTACCCACAGCTAAACCTCATGGCTGCCTCACTCCCCCATTTTTAAGTGAGACCTCAATCGCTAGGGGCGGTAGAGGGCAGTATTACTGGAGGCAAGCCGCAGAGGGGTGTATTGGGTCAGGGCCATGACAGTGGTAGCCGCCTTGTGTTCTACCAAGGTATCAAGGGTGGTGGTAATGAAGCGGTAAAGAATGGGGATACAACATGGCAGAATGGCACATAGCAGTAAAATAAAAAGAACCCCTACCACTAGGATTTTTAGTCCCCCTAGCCAACTGAACCACTTCATAAACTACCCAGGACCCATGGACGGGTCAGTAATATGATTAACTAGATCATGTAGGTCTTGGATAGAGTGTTCAATGGAAACACTTGCGTCAGTGAGTTTAAAACACATACCCTATACCCTCTGTAGCAACTCCTGCACAAAAGTTTTGTTCCGTGTGCAAAAGTTGCTGTACTGTCTGTAAAAGGTTGTAGGGTCTGCAGAGGCCTCTTTCCTTGGGATCCACCCTTATTAACATATTAATGGCTTTTATTCTTGCTAGTGTTGAGTCATTCTGGCTACACCCTGCCATCCCCTTTGTTTCATTAATCACTGGCACTGTAGTCTTCAGGGCTCATGAGCATTTTGTATCACCAGCTTTGTTTGGCCTGTTTAACTTGTCCAGGCTTGCCCAGCTTGCTCAGGCCTGTTCAATCTGTTCAGGCCTGGCATGTCTTTTCTTAGCTGGGTCCATTTTCTGTGCACTTTCAGGCCTGACCTGTTTCTTAGCTGGGTCCATTCTCTGTGCACTTCTGTTCAGAGTATGGTTCCCCCTGGCTTTACTCTTGTTGTGCTGGGCTCTGGGTACTCATTTTCTTAGCCCACATGTTTTTCCCGTGCCATCATAATGTATTACAGCCTCAGGCAAGGATGCAGCCATACTAGACATACCTATCAGCCAATTTCCCTTCATTCCCCAATTTTTCTTTTTCTTTTCTTGTGAATGGGGCAAAGGTAATCCCACTAAGGGCAATGGACAACAACCATTTGAGACAGATAGGGGGCATCAGAAAAGCAGCTTCTGGTACTGTTCCCTAGAGACAACATACATTGTAACATCATTTTCTTGCAGCAACTCAATAATATTGAAAACACATAACATGAAAGTATATCAAAAGCAGCAGTGCTTAATAATGTGATAAAGAAAGCCCTGAGAATAGTACAGCAAAACTTGAGCTGGTGTGGGTATTGCAATTGCTGAAGCTGAAATGGCTTGTAGATTTCAGTTACTTTCTAAGAAAACAATATTAAAAGGATAACAATACAATCATTCACAAAAGCCCCCCAAAATCCCCAGTCAGTCCAATAGTCCTCTTCCCATTCTCAGACAATGTGGTCCTGCCTCTCAGCAGTTCCCCAGGACCTCGCTGTGTGCTTCACCTTTCTCTGAAGTTTAAGTTTTGTTTCTCTCAAAATTTGAACCTCTCATTCTCATAGGCAGATATCTTGGCCCTTTTTCAATGTGACACACTGATCCAGATAGGGACTCCTTCACACATTTCAGCGGTGGGTAGTTCTGAGTTCTTGGGATGGTCTGTTCCATCTGGACTCTGGCCAATTTTCTCTGCTGGACTCTCTGGATTGCAATTGGTGACATGGCTCCAGGCCTTATTCAGAAGAGCAGCACCAATATTGAATGAAAAAAAACTAAATATGCTGGATTAGATTTCACAGTGATATAAACTTAATTTCATCCATATTTACTTAAGATCATAACTATCTCATATGGTGTCAACTATGTCTCTCAGTTTGATAAACTCTTTGTCTCTTTACCACTGGAGATTCCTTTGCAGGTAAGAAATATTCCATTATGCCCTTGACTGATCTTTACATGTTTACAGATCAGACAAGTTGCACACACATATTCTGCGATTTCTGGCAAGGTTTTTTAGAATTATACCAATTTTTGTGAGAATTTGTCATCAAATCATCCCTCTTTTGCCCATGCGTGCCTGGCCAGGACATACAGGGGCAAAATGAGGCAAAAAGCATCTGGAAGTACCACATGGCCAGTGTGGGTTTTCCAAAGCTCATCAGGGTGCAAGGTGCACCCAGCCTGTCTCCAGATGTCTATTTCTAATTGTTGAGTATGTGTTGGGGCTTAGATGAATTCCTAAATTGAAGATTCTGGAGATGGCATAGTTGAATAAAGTGCTCATCTCTCTCCTTTTTTTTTTTTTTTTTTTTTTTTTTTTACATATTCATTAGCCAGATACATCACTTCAAATTACCTTCATCAGTTTAATGTCCATCAAAGTCCTTCTTAATATCCCACTTCATCCCTCACAACACTCCCCCATCACCTGCATCATTCCACCAATCACATACATAGGTCCCTTTCATGTTTTTATACCATACTAATGTATCCTTATTTGGCAAGGCTGCTAAGAATATCAAACAATTGTTTAAAAACTTAGTATTGCTTCTTTTCTCTCATTCTTTTTCTCAAACCTCTCCTGAATCATTGCTGACAAGCAAAATTTGGTTTTGTCCAGTCAACTCAAGTTAAATAATTTTACAAATATTTCCATATTTTCTGGTGTAATTGGCACCTATGGTGTTACTGTCCTGTTCAGTAGTCATCAGCACTGAGCTGCCTTAAATCTTACAGTTCAGAAAACAGGCATTCAAATGATGAAACTGATACTTTTGCATGAAAAGGTTGGGGGATATCTGGAATGCAAACACTTCTCCTTGTATATTTTTAATGCAGAATATACTTTTTCACATTTAATTTAAAACCTAACAATACCTGAGACTGGTATCAAACTGATCTGAAAACCCTCTGTGAGGTGCTTGCCACAGTATATAAAATCCCTTAACTTTTAATTTTGTATATGCAGTCAAAACCAAATATATGTACCAGAGATAAAAATTCAAGCTGGATTACCCTTTTTATTCAGAGCTCTTAACCTCTACTTTGAAGGTCAAAGGAAAACAGAAACCGTTTCCTTAGTTTCATGCCTTATTTGTTTGATCTAGCATCCAGGGGCACTGGAGTGGAGGAGTGGCCTAGTGGTTGGGGCAAGGTACTTCAGGCCGGAAGGTCGGGGGTTCAAATCCCACTAGAGGACGGCAACCTTAGGCCGGAAGGACTGGGGTTTCTAGTTCCACAGGTGCTCCTTGTGGTCTTGGGCAAGCCACTTAACCCTCCATAGCCCATGTTCCCTGTAAAAATAGTTCTCTGTGTGCTGTGCTTTCCTGTCTAATCAATGTGTTTATACCTCAAAAAATTTCCTGTCATGATTTGACAATTTCCAATCTGTAATCAAACCGCTGCTGATCGCTGGAAGTAGCGGTATACAAATGTATACTGAATAAATAAAATAAATAAATAAATGAACAGCCAGCAATGAAAGAAAAACAATATTTACTGTAGATTAAAACATTTAAACACAAGACTATTAGTCTTTTAAGTATAGCAGCTAGCAGCCTATCTGATTGGAATAAGGAGGTTTTCTTGATAAATTTCACTAAACCCTCCCCCTTGGGTAGTTCTGAAAAGCAACAGCTAGTTCTCACACAGGAGCTTTGCCCCACAGATATTCCCCACCCCATACATCTTTGCTAATAGTAATTTGACCAGCCTTTGTTTGATCCCAGCCTTACACAATCAAGATGCTGGTCAGACATCTGAGGATGCTCAAAGGAGATACCCCCCATGATTTTTAGAAGCTTAAAACTCTACAATTAAAATTGATGACAAGAGGATTGTTTGGAGGCTAGGTGAGGTTAGGTGAATTGGGAGGGGTTTGTCCTCTTTAATGGGTTTCCATTTGTTTGCTAGGAGAAAGACTCCTAGGTGATTTGTCCTTTTGTCCTCTCTAATGGGCCTCCATTCATCTGCTAGAAGAAGAAACTCCTCCCTGATCTTCCAGTATCTTTCTATAGCTATGCAAACAATTTCAATGGTTTCATTCCTAGTATCTTTCTGTAGTTATGCAAACTATCTCAGCAGTTTCAACCACCCCTTACTCACTGCTGAGAGGTATGATCAAAAATTTGGTTCTTTGACTATTGATTATGCATGAAACATAGTAATGAAAACTGGATATGCATTAAATAAAGCAATTGTCTTCCTTCACTGCTATACTAGTACAACAGTCTACATACTGTAAACCCTACTCCCCTTTTATTTACAAGGAACAGTCCCTTTCCTCTTTATTTTCAGAGGTTAGAGGAGAAGCTATGAGGTTGGGGCCGGATTCAGTCCCCTTTTTCATTATCTATCCCCTTCTTGGATTTCTTTTTTAAACATTTTCTAAACTGTCCCTTTCCCTGCAATCAGACCTGGTGTTTTTCACTGTTTGGGGACACAAGGGCGATTTGTTAATAACTTCAACTTTTACTGATAGAATATCAAACCTCTTTATCTACAGAGGTGCGAAATTACAAATCCAGGACTCATACAGACATGCAATCCTTGCGCTTCGTCCAAACCCAGCCAATCCCCTCGCGGGGGTATGGAAACGTGGATAGGGACACACACCCGCTTCGTACCAATGTACGTACAGTCTCAAGCATACACCAATCAATCCTGAAATATAAAGACCTAATGTCTTGACAAAAACTTTCTTTCCCTAATGTCACAACTAAATACAGAGACACTCTAACAGTTTCTACATAACAGCACATTAACTATATGGACCAGCCATGAATCTATATAGGGAAACTGGTCCGGATGCTCCTTCACTACAATTTAGCCTCCGGACCCCATGCTCTAATCATAATTTACAAATCGCAATTTACAGTGTAAATCTTCTAATCTCAATTCAAGGAATGCAATGTTCAGTGTAAATTTTCTAATCTCACTTCTGGGAATACAATATAATCCAGTTAATATTTATTTATTTAGACAGTTTTGTATACCGCCTTATCCTTCAATCAAAGCGGTCACAACACAATTGGGGGATACATTTAACACGCAGGGATATGAGACACATACACTAATACCTACAGGGAACATGGGCAATGGAGGGTTAAGTGGCTTGCCCAAGACCACAAGGAGCATCTGTGGGACTAGAAACCCCAGTCCTTCCGGCCCAAGGTTGCTGTTCTCTAATGGGATTTGAACCCCCGACCTTCCGGCCTGAAGTACCTTGCCCCAACCACTAGGCTACTCCTCCCTCTATTAGGCAGAGTTTGGTTGCACAAAACACACAGGACCACAAAGGGAAAAAGAAAGAGGGAAAACAGAAAACAGAGACGTCTCAGCAGCAAATACTCATACACTCTCTTTCCTCAGTAGCAGCTGTTACAAATACACATTACACACACTCTCTCTAGCTGTAGCATAGGATTTAACTTTTACCATGAGGATAATAGTAATATGAGAAATATAGCTAGCTGTTTTTCTAATGTCCACTAGATGGAGCTCCAGGATCACTAGCACAAAAGAAGCCCCCAACACTAGAAGCACATGGCAACACAAAAGAAGCCCCCCAGCACTAGACGCACATGGCAACACAAAAGAAGCCCCCCAGCACTAGAAGCACATGGCAACACAAAAGAAGCCCCCCAACACTAGAAGCACATGGCAACACAAAGGAAGCCCCCAACACTAGAAGCACATGGCAACACAAAAGAAGCCCCCAAGTATGCTTCATTAGAGACAGCGTGTGTAGGCTCTAAATAAATCGCCCCGCTCATCGGAGAATTGTGATCAGCGCAATTATTAATAAACAGCTTGAAAGGCACACTTAAGGGGGTCAAGTGCTAATGTTTTTGGTCATTTTAAGACGTTTTGGCAGCGCTTTAAAGTGCTTTAAGGTACCTGAGGTTACTGCGACCATTTTTGGCGCTCGCAAGCGCCCCCTCCCCCTCCCCTTTTTCCCCACAGACTGGACGAGCAGTGGTTTCAGGGACTCTGGGGTCCTTACTCGGACTGCTCGTTGTGGGTGATCAGGCCGCTACAGGTTCACAGAATTTACCAGATTTACCAGAATTTCCAGATACAGAAATACAGAACTACCCAAACAGTAAAACAGTAAGGCAGTAGTACTCACCAGACCTCTGATCAGAGAGAGTTTGGATGCCAGTCTATCCAGCTGGTTTTCAATCGGGGGGTCAGACGCAGGGACCGACTGACCAGACAAGTCAAGGTGTCCTTCTGGAGCACAAAGGGGCCCGGGGCACCATGGACCGTTAATCACCCGGAGGGTCCGGTCCCTGACCGGTGGAGGCCCGATGCTGCAAGAGCAGAAGTCTTCCCACAGTGGGTGTGATGAGAGAGGCTTTTTGTTTAATTTAAGTGTCCCATCTGGGTCGCCAAATGTTGCAGCCAAGCAGCTGAAAATGCTCTCATTCTCATACTCGCCCACAGAAGGAAGCACACAGACAGGCTAGAATGCAAACAGGATCTTTTAATGTGCACACAGGCCCAGACAGAGAGCCGGTACCCTCCACAAAAATCTGAGCCCCGAAGGACGTCCTACATTGTCTTATATACAGTACATTTTCAAACTCATTCTACAATCTCATTCATCTCAGGTATTTCCTGTCCACCAATCAGCAGCCCCTGGGGAAGGTGCCTGGGTGACCTGTCCAAACCGGTATGCTCTGGTCTGCTGATTTCTGGGCAAGGGGGTATTGTGCTCAGGCCTGGAAGGGGGGGGGGAAGGGTGCTTACTGAAACCTTTGTCTTTTCTTAGCAAGCTGATCACTATGTAAAATCCTCATGGCTTGGGGGAAGGGTTACCCACAGCTAAACCTCATGGCTGCCTCATTATCTTCCCCCCTCCTCCCTCCCAAGTTAAAGGCATTGGAATGCATATTTAGAGGGGGTTTTTCCCCCCTAGGATTTAAAACTGAAATGTCCTTATTGTCCCTCCTGTACAAGTGGGTTATCAACCTCCACCAGCAGCTGGGAACTGAGCATATCAGATTTTTGATGTCACAATACAAGAGTTCCCTCCATAGGCTCTATAGATCAGTATCTCAATTCCCAGCAGCTAGGGAGAGCTTCCTTATGGCAGAACTCCACTGGAAGGTTTTTCTGGGGCCTATTTAAGAAAAACAAAACAGGAACGCAAAAGGACAGAGAGGTTTCTTAAAGGCTGAGCAAAATTCAAGAGCTGATAGGCTGGGTAATAGCCATGGTGAAGCTATTTACTAATGAAGGCAGGCAACTGCAGGATCTGCCTGTTAAAGCACAGACATTCTTGGGTGGGTCAGGTGCAGCCCAGGGGGTTAAATACCTGGTGATCTAGTCTTCCCCCCCCCCCCCCAGCTGGACTATCCAGCACTCCTCTGGGGAGGCTCTGCTGGCTTTCCCTATTTCCTCCCTTTATTTCACTGGGCTGGTTGTTTTTGGTGCTGTGCCCTTAAAAACAAAGTGAAACTAAAAAGCCCGATGTTATCGGTGCTTCAGAAAGAGTGCAGTTTTGAGCTGTTTTGCACTGCAAAGCTTCTGGAAAGATAAGTACTCCATTTCTTTTTTTTTCCTTGTGTTACAGGTGCTCTCCTGCTGTGCTATGTGTGAGGAGCTGCTTTTTTGATCTTTGAAGGGTTTTGCAGGCATTGTTAGGCAGGAAAAGTCTGCAGCACTAGTTATAAGCATCAGGAATATGGATTCTGCGTCGGACGTTTCAGGGTAGGACTCCTCTCGCTCTGAGGTCCCCTTGGTTTTGGTGGGAACAGCAGCCATTTCCCCTCCAGCAGCCATTTTACCTCAGGAAACAAAAACTGGGCACAAAACAAAAACATCTGATCAGATGATGGTTGTATTGTGTATCCCTGTGAAGTTGAATGGGATTGGAAGGCTAATAAGGAAGGGGTGTTTTGATTGGCTATGGCTAACAGCAAGCCTCTGGGTGCAGGGTGGGGCCAGGTCCCTCCTCCTCCCCCCCCCCTCCACCCTCTGAGTTGCAGACAGTATTACATTTTGGGGGCAAGTCTTATGAATATGGCTTATCTAAAGGCGACTTACAGCTAAAGGTAAGTTCTCTCTGAGCCTTATACCTGCTTAGGGGGAAAGCGGCTGGCATGCAGAACAAACGAACAAAAATGCTAAAAGAAGTGATTTCATGTATGGGAGATTTTTGCCAACATCCTCTTGAGTAGGGGGACTGCTGTTTTTAGACACTGCTTCTTCCTGTTAGAGTTGCAGTGAACATAGTCTGCCGCCTAGGAAGGAGAGTGCTTCGGCTCCTTTTGCTTTGTTCTTACTCCTGTGTGTTTATTTCTTCGGTCCTTTTGGTTGTGTTTTTTTGTTTTATGGCCTGTTTTGAGATACTGTCAACTGCAATGGTTCGCTAAGAAGTTTGCTGCCTTTTTTTTGTTTGTCGTTGGAAACACGACCAAGGCTTCCTGGGCTCTTGCACAGTTTGGTCCTTTTTAATTACTTCAATAGTTAAATGATTAAATACTTGAATAATTGAATATTTAAGTGACTGATAGTGGCAGACCAGATCAGCCTGTTGGCGGTGCGTCATTCAGTATGTAAGGAGATATTTTTGAGCACGAACCTTAACTAGGGCTCCATTTGGCCTCTACTAGGTTGCTTGTGAGAGAGCAGCCCTCTGCAGCACACTGTCAGCAGTCTGAGGGTTTAAGCTCTGTTCCTGATCGTATCTCCAGTCTAGTCCCGGACCTCTGGGTTGTCTACCTTAAACAGCAGCTTGGAGACTGAGGAACAACCTCCTTTTCATGATGTCACCAGTATATCTTCCCAGTTACCTCAGTCTCCAAGCAGCTGTAAGGAGTGAGCCCGGGGATCCGGGCTCCCTGGAGGAACAATTAAGGTCAGTGTTAGGCAAATTTAAGGGTTAATTTGATTCAAAGGGGTAGTTTAAAAAAAAAAAAAAAAAAAGGAAAGGACAGGAGTGAATCTCCTCCAACTTGAGGATCTGTACCTTTAAGGTCTGCAAGAACCTTCCCCCCTCCGGTTTGTGGCTTCTGGCTAGTGCGGGTGTGGGAGAGGTACCCTGGTTAAGAGGCTGCAGGGCGTCCGGGTCTGTAGTGCTAAGCGACTTCCCAGACCGGAGCCCTCTGTAGTTGAAGCCGGCGCTTTACAGACGTTCTGCCTGTCAGCGCGCCGAGCTTCCTACGGCCACGACCTAGCCCGCTGCGCACAGAGCAGTCTGATTGCAGTTTGACGGGGTTCATGGTCCTTTCGGTGCAGCGTATGCACAGAGTGAGGCAGTTCGTTCCCCGGAGCATCTGCCGAAAGTAAATAGGCCCAGCGCCAGCATTCTGCTCTCACAGCGTTTTGGCGCGAAATTGGAGGGGAGGCCGACCGCGTGGTTCAGACAGCGGCGGGCCATGCAGGAGCCTGTTTGCTTGCGTTTCGCGCTCGTGTGGGGCAGTTTCGCCGGGCTAACGCTCGGTTTTTAGGCGTTTTTGGTTACTTTTTGTTTGTGATTGTTAGCTTTAAAAAAAAAAAAAAAAACCTGAACGGGGCACAGCCCAGGCGCGGCTCTTAGGCCGTGGGGTTTTTTTTCTTGCGGAAGGAAGCAGTTCACTGAGGCTCCCAGCGAGGCAGGGCTGAGTGAGTGCCTGTGTGGGGCTCGTTGAGGACAGCATGCCATCTAGACCCCAATGTTTTGTATGTGGGGCTAGAAGGAGTTCTGTGGCTGAATCAGGAGTGTGCAAGAGTTGTACAAAGGAAGCCTCCGTAATGGAACATGGCAGAGAGCTCAAGGAGGGGTCTCTGGAAGCAGAGGCTGAGATCTCGGCGGCTTCGGCGGCCGTCCTGCCCCTGGAAGAGCCGGTGGCGGGTCCATCCTCTGCCCCGGACCTGCCCCTTTCTCCAGTACTGTGGACTAAAGGGTTGGCCTCTATCTTCTCTAAGGATTTTGTGACCCTGCTGCAGCAGGCAGTGGGAGGTGTTTCGTCAGCTCAGCAAAAAGGTGTGCGAGAAAGGCGAGGTATGAAAAGGCTCTCGGCCGACAATACCACGGAGGAACACCAGGAGAAGAGGTCGCAAGTGGAGGAGGACCTTAAAGATCTATCGGTGGCATCGGACGAGCGGATGTCCGATGAGGACTGCCGCAGTATGGATCTGGAGGAAGACTTGGAGGAAGGGGAGCTCACAGAGAAGGAAGATCAAGCCAGAGTGGTGCGGGTGTTCCGCAGGGATGAGCTCCCGGCGCTGATTGTGGAAACACTGGGTGCGTTTAACATGCCGGTTCCAGGGGCCACGGAGGAGGAGGCACTAGAGGATCCGTTATTGCAGGTCTTTCGGAAGACTCAAAAGGCCTTTCCGGTGCACAGAGTCTTTCAGGAGATGATTCAGGAAGAGTGGAATGTCCCGAAGGCCCCGCTGAAGGGAGCTAGAGTGATGCGCCGTCTCTGTCCACTGGTGGATCGGGATAGGGAGGTTTTCCAGCCACCTAAGGTGGATGCAGCGGTGGCGGCGGTCACAAAGAAGACCACAATCCCGGTGGAGGGTGGTGCTGCCCTCAAGGATGCTCAGGACAGACGTATGGATGCCCTACTGCGGCAGATCTTTGACGTAAATGCCTTGGCGCTCCAAGTGGCCATCAGTGGAGCGTGGGTGGCCAGAGCCTGTCTGCGATGGTCGCAGCGGGTCCAAGGAGATGGAGGTCCCACTGGTATCGGGGAGGCCGCCAGGCTGGAGTCCGGCGTGGCCTATCTGGCAAATACGCATTACGATCTGATCAGAGCATTGTCCAAAAGTATGGTGTCGGTGGTAGCGGCTAGGCGGTCTCTTTGGCTTCGTAATTGGGCGGCAGATAATTCTTCTAAGTCAAAGCTTAGTAAGCTGCCCTTCAAGGGCCGACTCCTGTTTGGAGAGGACCTCGAGAAGTTGGTCAAGGACCTTGGCGAGTCTAAGGGGGGTAGGTTACCGGAGGACAAGCCTAGGCAGGGTCGGCTGGTGCCCGGGGGCAGAGGCTCTTTGAGAGATTTTCGTAAGTATCGTTTTCAGAGGTTTAATCCCCCGCAAAGAGGCAGATTTCCCAGTAGAAACCAGGGTTTCTGTGGGTTTCGGGGGGCAGGGAGAGGATTTGGAGCCTCTTCCGCGTCGTCCTCGTCTAGCCTGCGGAAGCCGCAATGATGCCAGGGGGACCCAGGCGCCCTTAGTTCCCTTAGGGGGGCGACTTCAGGAGTTTTATGCCGCCTGGGTCCAGGTCACGTCAGATCAGTGGGTGCTAGAAGTCATCCGAGAAGGGTATGCCTTGGAGTTACAGGTCCCGGTCCGGGACGCCTTCGTGATGTCCCCCTGCAAATCGCCAAGCAAGCGTGAGGCGGTGGAGGGGACAGTACGAAGGCTCCTAGACCTCGGAGCAATAGTGCCGGTGCCGAGAGACCAACTCGGCTGCGGTCGATACTCCATTTATTTCGTGATGCCAAAGAAGGACGGAGGTGGTTGCCCCATTCTGGACCTCAAGGGAGTGAACCGATGTCTTTGCGTGTCTCGTTTTCATATGGAAACCCTTTGCTTGGAGACAGTAGCGGTGCGGAAGGGCGAATTCCTCACGTCATTAGACCTTTCCGAAGCATACCTTCACATTCCCATACGCCCGGATCATCAGCGGTATCTCCGTTTTGCGGTCCCTTTCGGGCAATTTCAATTCCGGGCACTGCCCTTTGGGCTAGCGACGGCTCCCTGCACGTTCACCAAGATCATGGTAGTCGTGGCGGCGGCGTTGCAGAAGGCAGGAATTCTCGTTCATCCGTATTTGGACGATTGGTTAATTCGAGCGAAGACGAGGGCCGAGAGCGTCAGAGCTACGGCCAGAGTAGTGTCCTTTCTGGAAAGCCTTGGTTGGGTGGTCAATGTGGGGAAAAGCCACCTTCTTCCATCACAGAATTTGGAGTACCTGGGGGCTCGTTTTGACACGGAGACGGGTCAGGTATTTCTTCCTCGTCGGCGGGCTGTCGGTTTACGCGCGCTAGTTTGTAGATTCTTGGAAAGCGCGGTGCCCTCAGCATGGCGGTATCTTCAACTGTTAGGTACAATGGCGGCGACGATCGAGTTGGTGCCGTGGGCGAGAGCGCACATGCGACCTTTGCAGAGGGCGCTGCTCAGACGTTGGTCACACCAGCGGGATCCGCTGTCCCGGAGGCTCCCTTGTCCAGGGGAGACTCGTGTAGCCCTGCGTTGGTGGTTGCTTCCCGCGTCGTTGGAGAAGGGGAAACCGTTGGAGTCGCCCGACTGGTGCCGGTGACGACGGACGCCAGTCTGCTGGGCTGGGGCACTCATTGCTGGGGCCAGTTCACCCAGGGACAGTGGAACGCGCAGGAAAGGACTTGGGCAATCAACAGATTGGAGCTGAGAGCGGTGTTGCTGGCTTTGCAGAGGTTTCAGTGGTTGCTTGCGGGGTCGGCGGTTTGTGTGTTCTCCGACAACGCCACGGTGGTGGCCTACGTAAATCGTCAGGGCGGAACCAGCAGCGTGTCGCTGGAGGGGGAAGCCGAGGCCCTGTGCAGTTGGGCCGAGGAAAATCTGGTGGCTCTCTCAGCGGCACATGTGGCCGGAGTGGACAATGTACAGGCAGACTTTCTGAGCCGCGTGAGGGTGGACCCGGGAGAGTGGGTCCTCCACCCGGAGGTGTTCGAGATGCTAGCGTGGCGCTGGGGCTCGCCAGTTATGGACCTCATGGTGACATTCCAGTCCGCGAAGGTCGGTCGATTCTACAGCAGAAGGCGCGAGCGAATGTCGGAGGGCCTGGATGCCCTCGTCCAGAGGTGGCCAGACGGGCAGCTTCTATACGTTTTCCCTCCGTGGGCGCTAATAGGCAGAGTGATCCAGCGCATAGAAGCTTACAGAGGACAGGTCATTCTCATAGCTCCAGATTGGCCTCGCCAGCCCTGGTACGCAGACTTGGTGCGACTGTTGGTGGCCAGGCCATGGTGTCTCCCGCAGCGAGTGGACCTCCTGTCGCAGGGTCCTCTACTGATGCCCCATCTGGATCGGTTCTCGCTTACAGCTTGGCTATTGAAAGGGCACGGCTAAAGGCGAGAGGATATTCTGCAGCGGTTATTAGTACTTTGTTAAAGGCCAGAAAGAGATCTACGTCGCTGGCTTACGTTCGCGTCTGGAGAGTCTTTGAGGCCTGGTGTGCCGACAGAGCGGCCGTAGCATTAGCGGCTACAGTGCCCCAGATATTGCAATTTTTGCAGGATGGTTTTGACAAAGGGTTGGCGGCTGCGTCATTAAAGGTGCAGGTCGCTGCCCTGGCTTGTTATCGAGGTAAGGTAGGTGGGCGACCGCTGGGGGGACAGAGTGACATCAAGCGGTTCCTTCGAGCGGTATCGCTGTTAAGGCCTCCGGTGAGGCACTTGGTGCCCAAGTGGAGTCTCCCGTTTGTGCTGGAAGCCTTGAAGCGCGAGCCTTTCGAGCCTTTGAGTCGCGCGTCCTTGAAAGATCTCACTTTGAAGGTGGTGTTTTTGGTGGCGATTTGTTCAGCGCGGAGGGTCTCCGAGTTACAGGCGTTATCCTGTAGGGAGCCGTACCTGTCGTTCTTTGAGTCAAAGGTAGTGCAAAAATGCTAAAAGAAGTGATTTCATGTATGGGAGATTTTTGCCAACATCCTCTTGAGTAGGGGGACTGCTGTTTTTAGACACTGCTTCTTCCTGTTAGAGTTGCAGTGAACATAGTCTGCCGCCTAGGAAGGAGAGTGCTTTGGCTCCTTTTGCTTTGTTCTTACTCCTGTGTGTTTATTTCTTCGGTCCTTTTGGTTGTGTTTTTTTGTTTTATGGCCTGTTTTGGGATATTGTCAACTGCAATGGTTCGCTAAGAAGTTTGCTGCCTTTTTTTTGTTTGTTGTTGGAAACGCGACCAAGGCTTCCTGGGCTCTTGCACAGTTTGGTCCTTTTTAATTACTTCAATAGTTAAATGATTAAATACTTGAATAATTAAATATTTAAGTGACTGATAGTGGCAGGCCAGATCAGCCTGTTGGCGGTGCGTCATTCAGTATGTAAGGAGATATTTTTGAGCACGAACCTTAACTAGGGCTCCATTTGGCCTGTACTAGGTTGCTTGTGAGAGAGCAGCCCTCTGCAGCACACTGTCAGCTCTGTTGGTTCAACTCGGGGCCATACCAAGTTATAACTGTGCCCTGTGCAACTTGTGAATATGGTGTCCCCCCCCCCCCATACCCACTGGGCCTCGTTTACATATATTTAATTTTAAAATGTATTTGCAGCCCATTTAAAATTTTAGGAGGTTTCCAAAGGAGCTCTTCACAAATCTTTTTTTGTCCCAGCAATGAATTAGGGGCATGTTTACTAAATATTAATGGGTGCTGCTGCACTTAGTGCATGTTAACGTGTGTGAATACACATTAAACGTTAGTAAACATGCCTCTTAGTATCTTAATACCATTTGCATGGACAGTGAGGATAAAGAAAGGTTACCATATTTCTACATTACCATCCTGCAGTGCCAGGAACATTAGGAAGTACTACAAAACCCTGCTCATTTAAACCCCTACCAAACCTGCCATATCATAACAGCACTATCAGGATTCACACAGCACCAAACTTTACATATAAAAAGGCAGCACTGAAAATATAAAACCAATATACCTCATAGAAAACCAATACATCTCCTTCTGGGAAAAGAGAACAAGTAGGACTCTTCACAGAAACTACACAAACAGAATACTGCAGCTCGGTCATATATGCAGAACCTAGACAGACCATCATCAAATACAGAACAAGGGATCACAATTTAGAAATATGGAGGCAATGACTGAACTGGGAACCCCAAAAGCCAAACTTGGAATGCATCACAACACTGGAGAAATAAAATTATAAATTCATTTCCTCTTATACTGAACAAACACAGACATCAGTGATTAACGTTTTCCAGAGCTGACATATATTCCAGTTAATAAATTAAAATTACAATTATTTCTCGCTACCTTTTGTCTGGGCATTTTATTTTCATTAACAATTGCCCCAGTCTCTTTTGCTTTCTTCATATATTCTGCTAACTCTCCATTGTCTGCTGTCCATTTATCCTTTCTTCTCTCATCTCTTATTTTTTCCACTCTCTCTACATCTGCCTTGTTTCTTCTCTCTTACACAAAATTATCTGTCCTCCCCAGCCTCACTGCTCTAGCCTTTTTCTCCACCCTGGTCGCAGCATCTGCCCCCTTTCAGCTTCTCTGCATCACTCCCTTCCAGGTCTCACCAGCATCGGCTCCCTTCCAGCCACAGCTCTTCCCAGCATCCGCTCCCTGTCCCTCCCAGTATCAGCTCCCTTCCAGTCCTTGCCCCCAAGCAGCAGTCCTTTGATGCCTTCTCCCCCCCCCCCCAAGTGGCAGTCCTTCCATGCCTTCCCCCCTCAGTTACTGCTTATCCTTCTGCTTCCCAGTGGACTGGATCTCTCTGTGACACCCACTCACTACATAGCTGTGGGATCTTTTTCCTTCCGTCCCACGGCTGTACTAACCTGGAGCCGCCGGCACAGTCGCATTGCCCGCACTATTAAAAGTGAAACAGGGAACTTCCTGTCTCTTGTGCAAGAGACTGAAGTCCCTGTTTCACTTTTAACAGTGCAGACAATGAGTGGCTGCAGTTTAGTACAACCACAGGATTGAAGGAGAAAGGTCCCGCACCTGTGTGGTGACTGAGCGCCATGGAGAGGTCCAGTCCACTGGGAGGCAGAAGGATAAGAAGTGAGTAATTGAAGGGGGAAGGTACGGAGGTCTAATACTGTAACCCCACAAAGGAAGTAAGGGCTTAATTTCTGATCCCTTTCTGAATGCGCCCCCATAGTTTTGCGCTCTGTGCTGCTGTACTGCTCACACCGGGCTAGGTATGGTCTTGGTTCAACTCCTTAGTTGTTTTGGGGTGGGATTTTTTTTTTTTTTTTTTTTACTTAAAACAAAGTTCCCTTTGGAAGAGTTGGGGACTATTTTGACACTTTCCTGGGCTGCTCTGGTTTCGAGTAAGCATCACATTGTAGGGGCTCCACTATACCCTGAGGTGGTCTGTTTGTGGGACGGCTTTGATTTCTATTCAATATAAGGAAGTACTTTACATTCTACAGTCTGACTTTGAGCGTGGTCGCTTCCTGTTTTTGGAATAGACCAGGTCATATACTAGTATTGTAGTATTTCATGCCTTCACTCGGTGCAGAATGGAATTTACATTGTTCTGAAGTGCTCCCATTCACGAGTTTCTCAACTGCTGATGGTGGGACAAGTACAATGCCTAGGGAAAACATAAGATTTCTGCTGTTTCTGGACATGCGATGAGTTTTCCCTCTGAGTTTATTTTAGCTTGACATAAAGCCTTTTTTTAACTGAAGAGAATGCTTGGGGGCAAATGGGAGCTCAAGTGCCTAAGCCCTATGGGTCAGAGAAGTTGACTGACACCCTGCAGGAGACCTCTTTGAAGGCAGAGGTGCCTCCAGCCAAAAGAAAACTGCTTGAGAGGGATTCTTGGATGGACCAGGAGTCTCCTCACTCTTCACACTCTGAGAATCCACTGGAAGAGCCAGTGGATCTCTTGGGGGAGACAGCAGCACCTGAACTGGAAGGAGATGAGATATTCAGTGGGAGTATCCCAATGTTAGGGTATTTCACAGAGAGTTGCTGGCTGCACTGATTGTGCACTCGCTGGTGGCGCTCAGCATTATTCTGGCTCCTGCCGTAGCAGAGGAACCCTTAGAGGACCCTCTGTTGTAGGGGTTCAGGACTTCACAAACTTCTTTCCCTGTTGAGAGTTATCAAGAAAATGATTGAAACAGAATGGGAGGTACCTGAAAACAGCCTCAGAGTGGGGTTGGACTATGAGTCACCTGTACCCTATTCCTCAGAAGGAAAAAAGACTTCTTAAGATGCCTAAGTTGATGCTGTGGTCTCGGTGGTGACCAAAAAAAGAACTACCATTCCTGTACAAGGCGGTGCAGTGTTGAAAGACCTGTAGGACCACAATCTGGAGACCACCTTCGATACTAGTGCCCTGACTCATCAGGCCTCCATCTGTGGGGCATATGTGACCAGGGCTTCCATCCGCTTGATTCAAGCTTTGGCAATAGGAGAGCTGGAATCGCAAGCCGCAGCGACTGAGACTGTGGCCATGAGCTTGGGTTCATATGAGATGTCTACAAAAGGCTCTGCTCTCTCGTTAGTCTCCTGAACTTCATCTGCTTTTCAGAAAGCTGGTCTGTCTGCTGGACATGAGAATAAGCCTTTTCTGGTGGCTGTGGTGGGAATGCCTCTAATCACTGGATATTGGTGACAACAGATAGCCTCGTGGGATGGGAAGCCATAAGTGACACAGGGCCTCTGGTCTCCAGAAGAGAGCATGTGGTCCATCAGTCATTTGGAAATGAGAGCCGGTCTTCCTTGCTCTGCCAGTTTTCCTTACTCTGCTTCATCGGAGAGCAGTAAAGGTCTGCTCCGACAAGGTGACGATGGTAGCATACATCAATCATTAGGGGGCATAGACAATGCGACATTGGCAGAGGAGATTCACCCTTTTCTGTGGTCGGAGGAGAACCTAAAGGCCCTTTCAGCAGCTCATGTGGCAGGCAAAGAAAACATTCAAGTGGATTTCCTCAGTCATCACCGGTTAGACCCAGGCGAATGGGACCTTAACGCAGCAGTCTTTCACAATATCACCATCAATGGGGTGTGCCTGATATGTACCTTATGGCCTCTGCCTCCAACGCCAAAGTGAACAGGTTTTTTAGCTGGTGACGGGAGCCCATGTTGGAGGGCTTCAATGCGCTGGCACAGAGATGGTTGAAGGAGGGGCTCCTGTATGTATTTCCTCTGTGGCCTCTAATTGACTTTATTCTTCAGCGCATGGAATCCCATCCTGGATGGGAGATTATCATTGCTCCAGACTGGCTCCGCTGGCCGTGGTATGCTGATCTCTGCAGACTGTTGATAGCGAGCCCGTGGCGACTGCTGAACAGGATCAACCTGAACTCGCAGGGATCAATCCTGATGCTACAAGTGGATCGATTCTCACTTACAGCCTTGCTCTTGAAAGGGTGAAGCTAAGGCGAAAGAGTTATTCTGCTTCAATGGTGGCCACGTTCTTGAGAGCCCGTAAATGTTCTACATCCTTAGCTTATGTCAGAGTATGGAGGGTGTTTGAACGCTGGTATGAGGACAACGGTTCCTGAGTTTTTTTGTCGTCATTGACTAGTGAAGTAAGGGAGGAAGTGGGGGAGGAAGGGACGAACAGCGCGAATCTGGCGTAGGAAGAAGAAAGAATGACGGATAAGCAAAGGTCCTCTGTGCAGACTTTTGCAGCACACTACTGCTTGGAAGAAACCTCCCAGAGGGATAGTGCCTTTGGACAGGCAGTACTTGTAACCTCTTTGGGGAATAACACAATTCCTTCCCTCCAGTCCATGGTGTTCAGGCTACCGGAGAAGGAATTGCATCTTCGATGCTGTTACTATAGTGTCAGACTTCCAGCCAACCAGCGCCCTTTGATGCCCTTTACGGTCCACTTTTTGGGTCACCCCTGGCTTTTTGAAGGTTTTTCAGTAGCCTGTAGCTTGGGAGTCCCATATGTGAGTACTAACATCCTGCTTGTTCCTGGAGAAAGCATAGTTACTCACTTGTAGCAGGTGTTCTCCAGAGACAGCAGGAATCAGTCCTCACAGTCCTCCCTCCTCCCCGTGGAGGAGTTTTTCTTTTTTATACTTGATTAAGCTATGTCATTGTACTGAAGTAAGAGGGCAGCTTTGGCTGGGAAGGTGAATGCGCATGCGCGGTGTAACTCCCAAAGGTTTTCTTTGAAAACTGGGGAATGGACCCGCGTGGGCTCTGTTGCTGCTGACATCGCCCATATGAGAGGACTGATTCCTTCTGTCACTTGAGAACACCTGTTACAGGTGAGTTACTACGCTTTTTGTAACTTTAGGCTTTATCTTGCAGAGAGCCTTTTCTGGTGTTGGCCAAGGAGAAAGTGCTGTTGAGACTGGTTCTGTCGTTTTTACCTAAGGTAGTTGCGTGATTTCATCTTGATCAGACCATAACTTTTCCAGTTTTAATTCGTTCGCAGTACTCTGAGGAGGATCGCCAGTTGCACTGGCTAGACTTGCACAGTGTTGGGTCAGTATCTTAGAAGAACTGAGTCCTTCCATAAGTCTAATCATCTGTTTGGTTTGAAGGGCTGTACAAGGGTGAAGCGGCTTCCAAGGCTTTGATAGCTCGGGGTTGGTAAAGGGTTCCATCGCCTCTGCTGATATGCTGAAGAGAAGACCAATGCAGAGTACTGTGAAGGCACATGCGAAGAGGTTGCTAGCGACGTCCTGGACGGAGTATGGTCTAGTTTCACCAGCTGACATTTTCAGGTCAGCTACTAGGTTCTTGTATACCTTTACGCACCATTACTGCCTCGATGTGCAAGCTTTAAATGATGCGTGCTTCGGTGCTCAAGGCCGGACTCGTGGGTCCCTCCCATGCTTAGTTTACTGTGTTTGATATTTCCCATAATTTTAGCCTTAATATGCTTTCTTGGAGTCTGTTTTGTCAATAAGATACTGATCTCTGGAGCCTATGGAGGGAGCTCTTGTATTGTGACATCAGAAATCTGACATGCTCGGTTCCCAGCTGCTAGTGGAGGCTGATAACCCACATGTACTAGACTGGACTGGATGGACTCAAGGAAAGACGATTAGCAGTTAAGGTCTAATTTTGCCTTCCAGAGACATTGACTTAATGACAGATTGTGATACGATCTCCAAAAGATATATTTTCATATTCTTGGTAATCTGTATTGGCAATATGCAGAACCACTTACATCCAAAAAAAAGCAAACTTACTGCACAAGTAAACCAGAAGAATAGAAGAGCAGCAAAAGAATAAGGGCCTTTTTAGCATTTGAGTGTCTTCACAAAATTGTTTTAATGCCACCACTAGTTGTGCTCTCATCTTCATTTTCTTGGGGGAAGTTGGGGGTGTGGGGGGGGATCCTGACATTTAAAGGCAACCCTTGGCCTGATGGCAGCTGAATTCCTGATGCAGACAGCCTGCCTGCAGCACTGGCCTCATTTGGGTAAGTCTCGGGGACATATTTATGGTTGACATCTTGCTATAAATTGAAGTTTTTGCGTTTCGGAACCTGGCTATATGAACTGGTCCAGAGTTTCCCCTTGGGTTTATTCTAATTTGTTTTTAATTGATTTTAGTTTTAATTCTGCTGTAAGGGTTTAGTAAGCATTTAAAATGGTCTTTGTTCTCCAGGAACAAGCAGGAAGTCAGCCCTCACATATGTGTGATGTCAGCACCGATGGAGCCCCACACGAAGCATTTTCCCAGCTTTCAAAGAAAACCTTTGGGAATGCTACCATGATTGTGTGGTCTCCTTTCAACCAAGGGTGCCATCTTGCTCAGTTTCCTTTTTTCCACGGAGCCCAACGGACATGGTCCTCTACTCTCCCAGTAAAAGTTCTTTAATTCCTTTCCTTTGCCAGTTTGTGTACTGGTTCCCTTCCTGCCTCAAGGTGGCGCCACTGGTCCGATCTTGGCTACCTTTTTTGTTTTTTTTTCTTGTGTTTCCTCAAGGTTCCACCTTGACCAGCTTTCGTGCCATTTTTGGCTACCGGCTCTTCGACCCCGGCTGGTTGTGCTCCCACCACGACTCTTGGTGTGTTCAAGAAATGCGACTGCTGCAGTCAGACTATCTCAGTCACTAATAAGTCACTGATACGACTGCTGCATCTGTTGCCTGGGCCTGGACCACGACTTTGCCACCTGCGACTGATGCCAGGCTATGACACCTAAAACCAACAGGAAGTGGTCTGAGTTGCAGGGGAAGCTTTTCCCAAGGTTTGACTCTGCCCCGACTTCCCCATCACCGAGCCCCAAAGCTGGCCCTTCGAGAGAGGACGTCTTTGGAGTCCTGTAGTAGCAGCTCCTCCGCTATGGCCCCGGACCCTCCCAAAAAGAAGGTCCCGAAGGAGGTGCCTCTGATTAAACCTGGCAAAGTCCCTCTACGGGACTCAGGTGACTCGGAGCAGTGCCCTCAAAGTCTCAAGACAAGAGTCCTCTGTTGGCAAAGACTGCATCAGGACCCGTGAGCCTATAGTCATCCTCAAGGATGCACTCTCCGGAGTGCCAGCATCGGACCCGAGGCCTTCGGTGTCCATGCCGAGTGCTGTGCAGCCAACAGGCCTCGAGTCATGCATGGTGGCCTTTGAGCAGAGCCTGTCCTCCATCTTGGCCTTGCAGCGGGCATTGATGTTGGGCCCCCCGGCATCATCGGCCCTGGGTGTCGAACTGGGCACCGAGCACCATCAGCCTCGGGTAAGTCCTCGGTGTCGATCGAGGTCTTGATCACGCTTCTCGGGGTTCCAGTCCTCTCCAGCGAGTTTCTTGGAGTCTGACCCCAGATCCTCCGGGAGGGCCCAGGTCCTCGGAGCCGCCCCCGGGGCTTCCTCCTCGATGCCTTTCGGCTCCAACTGGGAGGCTGAGGACTAGACCTCCCTGGAGACCTCCCAACACTGGGACATCCCCTCCGAGCCATCTCCCCCGGAGCCTCTGCACCACTCCCAGCCTGAGGACGTGGCCTTTCACGACTTCATTCATGACATGGCCTGGGCTATTTAGATCCAGACGGAGGTGGAGGAGGATCCGCGCACCGAGGAGCTTGAGATCCTACAATATGTCCCCCCCTCCCCCTCCTAAGGAGACTCTCATGGTACCAATTCCACCCATCCTCGAGAGATTGCTCCTCCGAATGTGGGAGTTCCCAGCCTCTGTGCCAGTGGTCAGTCAACGCCTAGTTGCCATCTATCATGTCTGGAAGGGCCCCAGGTTCCATAAGCCACAACTCCCTCACAACTTGATGGTGGTTGAGTTCTCCATGCAAAAACTGAAGAGTCAAAAGACTTACTCTTCAGTTTCCCCCGGCAGGGAAGCCCGGGCCCTCGACACCATGGAGCGCAAGTGCTTGGATGCCAAATACAGGCATACGAATTGTACATTGGTATATACCTTAAGTGCCTGATTTAGGAACTCTCGGGGTCCTTGGCGGGTCTCGCCAGGAAACGTCTGCAAAGGTTCCAGTCCCGAGCAGTGGGCATCTGGGATTGTTCAGATTCCTCTCCCGGGCCACCTATGATAGGTTCAAGACTGCAGCCAGGGTTGTGGCTGCCGGCATTGGTGCCCGGCGCCAGGCATGGTTACAGATCTCTGACCTCGAGCAGTGGGTGCAAGAAAAGCTGCTGGATGTCCCTGGCAATGGTGAGAACCTATTCGGGAAATCGATGTCTGATAAGGCTTCAGAAATTGAGGCCGAGGTAGTGACCCTGCAGAGGCTTAAAAAGACCTCAGCCCTTCCAAGGAAAAATTTCTTGGGGGGAAAAGCCCTTTTTTCCCAAGGAAGACGGGCTACTCCCAGGCTGGCCACTACCAGCCTTACTCGGGGAAGCCTCATCATGCCTCACAGCCAAAAGGTCAGGAATACGGGCCTAGGAAACCCAAGGCTCCTAAGCCCCAGACACCAGCTCCCACCCAACTGGGGGGGGGGGACTCCCCTCCCCTGGGAGTCCCACCTCAGCCCACAGGGGGTCGACTGTCCTCTTTCGCCCACAGATGGGCCAGTATCACCACAGACCAGTGGGTTCTGCGGGTGGTACAGGAGGTGTACTTCCTCCATCTGTAGCAAAACCCTCCAGATTTCTTCCTAGGAGAGCTACCACAGCCTCTCCTCCACCAGGCCTTGCTCGCTACAGAACTCGCAAGCTTGCTCAGGGACAGGGCGGTGGAACCTGTATCCCATCACCTTTGGGGAAAGAGGTTCTACTCAAGGTATTTCCTTGTCCCAAAAAGAACAGGGGGCCTCCAGCCCATCCTGGACCTGTGCAACTTGAACAAGTTCCTGGTGAGGGAAAAGTTCAAGATGCTCTCCCTTGGGACACTGCTGCCCTGCTTCCACCAGGGAGACTGGCTGTGTTCCTTGGACCTCAAGGATGCGTACACCCACATCCTGATCCACCCCTCCTACAGGCATTATCTGAGATTTCTGGGGGGGGGGGGGGGGCAGCACTACCAGTACAGGGTGCTGCCATTCGGCCTTGCCTCCTCTCCAAGGGTTTTTACAAAATGCCTGGTGGTCGGAGCCGCCCATGTCCACCTCCAAGGGGCCCACCTTTTTCCTTATCTGATGATTGGCTGTTCAGAGGCAGCATACCTTTCGAGGCCAGATGGGCCACAGGACTCACTATCCATACCCCGCAGCGTTTGGGGTTCATCGTCAACTACCCCAACTCATCCTCTCCTTGGCCCAAGACCTGGAATTTATAGGGGCCCAGCTGGACATTCTGAGGGTCAGGGCCTTTCTCCCTGTGGAGAGAGCCCACCGCCTGATGCAGCTGGCAAGGGAGGTGCAGGGTTCCAGGTCGGTGCTGGCTTGCCTACTCCTCTGCCTGTTAGGTCACATGGCCTTGACAGTTCACATTACACCTCTGGCCTGCCTGCATATGCGGGCATCTCAATGGTGCCTTCATTCCCAGTGGGCGCAGGCAACTGGTAGGCTGAGGGACGGAGTGAAGGTCACCCACCAACTGGCAGCCTCCCTTATCTGGTGGCAGTCCCTACATCACCTCAGGGCAGAGATGCTCTTCCAGGCACCAACCCCTCAGAGTCCTGATGACAGATGTCTCCCTTGTGGGCTGGGGCGCACATTGCGAGGGCCAGTGCACTCAGGGCACCTGGTTCCCAGAGGAGAATCCCTCCTGCAAATCAATCTTGAGCTCAGGGCCATTTTCCTGGCCCTTTCGGCCTTCCGCCACCTCTTGAGCGACCTCCCGGTCCTCATACAGACAGACAATCAGGTTGCCATGTTCTATGCAAGCAAGCAGGGGGCCTGAGTTCTTACTCCTCTGTCAGGAGGCAGTGACCCTCCACTCCTTTGCTGTGTGCAGCCATATCCTTCTGAGGGCGGTGTACTTAGCGAACCAGGACAACTGCCTGGCAGACAACCTCAGCAGGGTCCTTTGGTCTCACGAGTAACACCTGGACCTAAAAGTGGCCCAGAGGCTTTTCCGCCTCTGGGGCAGACCCTGGCTGGACCTGTTCACCTCCCCGGACAACTCACAGCTCCCCAAATTCTGCTCTCCCCGGCCAAACCGCAGGAGGGTGGCAGTGGACGCCTTCCTGATCTCTTGGTCACAGGCCCTGCTTTATGCATTCCCACCAACACTTCTGATAGCCAAATGTCTTTTCAAGATCCAGAGCGAGCATGCCTCAGTGATCCTCATTGCACCCAGGTGACCCAGGCAGCTGTGATTCCCCCTACTGCTCTCCCTGTCAATGGCAACCCCAGTATCACTGGGCTGGGACCTGGACCTCCTGTCCCAGAAGGGGGGTTCCCTGCTACACCCCAACCTGGGGTCCCTAATGCTGACAGCATGGCTGCTGAAAGGGTAGCACTGGCCCACTTCAACCTCCCAGGCACTGTTCCCTCTAAGCTGTGCGCGCGAGCGCACATACTTTACAACAGAGCGCACAAAAATTACAGTTCTGATTCTGATAGAAAACACAGACGTCTTAAAATGTAAAAGTTGTGATTGTAATTACTAGAAATTTTCCGCTTCATTTAGTAATCATCTATTTTCATTTAATTTGATTAAAATCAATGTGGGTGTACATACTGTATTCTGACGTGCAGTCAAATTTTAAAGTATATAACTCCGAGTGTCGTTATGTGGCACACAAAAATTTAACCTTCCTTCAAAAGCTGCACAGCTGATATTTTATGTGCACACAGTCTACAGAAAATTAGAGGGAACATTGCTCCCAGGCGAGGTCATGGAAATCCTCTTGGCCTCCTGGAAGCCATCCACCAGAAGAGCTTATGCCTTTAAGTGGAGGAGGTTCTCTGTCTGGTGTGCAGAGGAATGAGAACCCGCTCTCCTGTCAGGTAAAGCTTGTGCTGCAGTACTTGCTGCACCTCTCACACTCGGGCTTGAAATCTAACTCTGTGAGGGTGTCTCTCAGCATCATAGCGGCTAATCATCACCCTATAGAGGGGAAGTCCCTCTCAGGCCAGCCTTTGGTCTCTAGATTCCTCAGGGGCCTCCTGCTCTCCAAACCCCCTCTCCGCCCTCTGACAGTGGAATGGGATCTCAATATGGTGCTCTCCCAGCTCACTCAGGCACCGTTCGAGCCTTTGGCCACTTGCCACCTGGGACACCTCTCTTGGAAGGTGGACTTCCCGGTGGCATTGACATCTGCTTGCAGAGTAAGCGAGCTGCAGGCCCTGGTGTCGGACCCGCCCTATACCAGGTTCTATACAGACAGGTTGGTGCTTCGTACGCACCCCAAATTCCTCCCAAAGGTGGTGTCCACCTTTCACCTCAATCAGGAGGTAGTTCTCCCTACCTTCTTCCCACAGCCGCACGTTGGCAGGGAGGAGGTCGTCTTGCATACCCTGGATTGCAAGAGGGCCCTGTCCTTTTATTTACAGAGGTCCAAAGCCCATCGAAAAGCTCTTCAGCTTTTCATCTCCTATGTCTCCAACAGACTGGGGCTACCTGTGACCAAGCGAACGCTGTCTACCTGGCTGGCAGACTGCATTGCCCTCGCTTATGAGCAAGATGGCCTCTCTGGAGCTCTGGATCACTGCTCATCGGGTATGGGCTATGGCCACATTGGTGGCCAACCTACGCACAGTGTCGGTGCAAGAAAATCTGTAAGGCTGCCATGTAGTCTTCAGTCCATATGTTTGCAGCTCACTACTGCCTTGAGAGTGAGTCCCTTTGCCCAGGCAGTGATCAGAAGCATTCTCAGTGTATAGGCAACTCCTACTCTTCAGTGTTCAGGCTACCAGAGTTATCGTGATGCTGGACGTGGAGTCTGCAGAGTCTCTTGGAAGGGACTCGCCTTCAGCAACTCACAACCTCCCTTGGGTTGCAGCTGCTGCTGCTATCGTGATTCGGGTTCAGGCAGCCTGGAGCTAGGGAGTCCCATATGTGAGGACTCGCTTCCTGCTTGCTCCTGGAGAAAGCATAGTTACTCACCTGTAACAGGTGTTCTCCAGGGAGAGCAGGAATTGGTCCTCACAACCCTCCCTCCTCCCCTTGGTGTTGCCGCCTTTACCTTTTTGTCTTTTGCCTAAGCTATGTCATTTGAGCAAGATGGCAACCTTAGGTGGGAAGGGGACCACACATGCATGGTAGCATTCCCAAAGGCTTTCTTTGAAAGCTTGGGAAATGCTCCGCGCAGGGCTCTATCAGTGCCGACGTCACCCATATATGAGGACTGATTCCTGCTTTCCCTGGAGAACACCTGTTACAGGTGAGTAACTATGCTTTCCCGGAGGGGTGGTCCCTTTGTTTTCTTTTTCTTGCGGAACCTCTGATATTTGTAATGGTTTTAGTACATTAGCATATAAGGTTTTAAGATAGTCCAGACACAGACAGGTACCTTTGTTGAATTTGGGTTGTTTTGATTAGGTGTTAGGTTATCTTTTATTATACATTTTTATATAGTTTAGCTTGACCCGGTATTAGTGTGTCTTTGAGCTTGATATACTGTACCACCCTTTGCAATGCAGCAGGGCAGCTTACAATAAGTAATTGACTCAGATTTTCCTACAGCTTCAGCACACATGGCCTGCTGCTTCTAACCCCCTCTCCAACAGGAAGTTGCATGGGATGGGGGTCAGAAGCGGCAGGCCATGTGTACCAAAGCACATGGCCTGCCACGAGCACTAAAGGGGTGGCACAAAACTGCTGTGCTGTCTGACATGGTCTGCTGCCCTAGGCAAATGCCTAGTTCTCCTAGTGGATGGGCCGGCCCTATATATCTGTTTTTGAGGACTATACAATCTATCCCAAAGGTGCCGTCTTCCTTTCACTTTAATCAGAATTTCTATTTGTCCCTCTTGTCCAGTCCAGACGAGTGGGTTATGCTCATCTATCAGCAGGTGGAGACTGAACACAGTCTTGAAGTATGCTATAAGCAGCCTGGGGCAATTGACAACATCCAATATTTCTCAGTCTCCAGCAGGTAGTGAGCATAACCTGTGTGGTCTGGTGCTGGATTTGGGCTGCCAGTGTTGGTTGCAGGCCTGGGGTGCAGAACCCAGTGGTGCCGGGTCCCTTCCCCTTCTCCCTCTGTTACCCACCTCCAGTAGGCTCCCTCTTTCCTCCTCCCTAACCTTTGGAGGGGGCCAGGAATTGAGCAGTTCCTGTGCCCTTTTAAGGTTCTGCTTAAAAAGAAAAACAAAAAGACAAACAGGAACAGGTAGTGTTTGAGGACTGGTCATGTGGACAACATGTGATCTTCAAGGCAGGGCCACTGTGTAAGTCCAGGGATCTGGTGCCAGGGAGTACAGCTAGGCATGGGGGAGAGTCAGCATGACCGCAGGGCCATAGATCGTGGCCGATGCGCAGCTTGCGGCAGACATAGGGCACCGTGGCTGCATTTGGGAGAACACAACAGCCGATCACCTGGAGAAGGTGCCCGGGAGCAGGAGTGTACTTCCAGAGATGGTGGTGGTCCCTTGGTTTTGGCAGGAACTGACACCATTTTGAATATCACAACTTTTGCAGTTCTAGAGGGAACCTACTACTACTACTATTCAGCACTTATAAAGTGCCACGCATGCAGTGCTGCACAGCTAACCTACAAGAGATAGCCAACATACAAGAGACAGTCCCTGCCCGTCATAGTCATGCTCATTGTAGCTTACAATCTAGTTAGAACAGTAAATTAATTAGTAAGAGCATTAGTCAGTTCTGCGCAAGGTACGGTGTGGTACAGTTTGGTCTATAGTTTGGTCATAAATGTTGACGGGGGTTAGGGTAAGATGAGGAAGGAGTCAGGATCTGAATGCAATGGTGAAGAGGTGGGTCTTCATCCTGGATTTGAAGAGGGCCAGGGAGGATGCCTGGCGCACAGACGCAGGTAGGCTGTTCTAGGCGTAAGATGCAGCAAGGTGACAGGAGCGAAGTCGGGAACCGAGCCCCTGATGTTTCAGCCCATGGTGGATTTCTCGCCGGGACCTCGGCTGAGTTGTTTGGGGGAAGTGTGGGGGCCAGAGGCTCTCCCTGCTCATTTTTTTTGCTCCTGACTGTCATCCTGCTTCACCAGGTCTTTGTTTTGAAGCAGGGCTTGAGTGAAAGGTCCCTGGTCTCCACCAAGTCTCCCTTTGGTAGTGGGTGGGGATCTTCCAGGGTAGTCAAGTGCCCACACCGAGAATGGCTGGAGGAGGACATGGAGCTAGGCTTGGTGTGGCCATTGGACTTCCTGGACCCTTTGGAGGGGATAGCAGACCTCCTGAAGGAGCAGCCTCAGGAGGATTTGGAGGAGGGGGAGCTCCTGGTGGGGAAGGATCCATCAGCAGTGTGGTTTTATTTAACTGGGATGAGCTTCCTTCTCTTATTTGAGTCCCTAGCAGTTTTGTGGATTGCAGATAAGATTAGGTTGAATCTTTCAGAGTCTTCAGAGGATCCACTGATGGAGGGCATTCGAAAGCCCCCCCATAGTCTCTTCAGTCCACAGGGCTTTGAAGGCAATGCTTGCAGGGGAGTGGAACTCTCTGAATGCGGGTCTGCGTGTTAGTTGGAGTATGGTGAGGCTGTACCCGATTTTTTTTTTTTTTTCCCCCTGGGGAGAGGAAGAAGTTGCACTTACTTCATGTGGATGTACTTGTGACGGCAGTTACTCATAAGTCCACCATCTCGGTGTGGCCTTGAACAACCCTCAAGACTGGCAGATGGAAGCCTTGCTTAAGCAGGTTTTTGAGGTGTCTGCTCTGGCTCTGCAGGGGGCTTACGTGGCTAGAACCTGTCTCCGGTGGTCTCAAAGTATTCCTGTGGTGGATCCTGCTGGGCAGGCAGAAGCAGCTAGTCTGGAGTCTGGGTCTGCTCTATGATTTACTTTGAATGTCAGCTAAGAATATGACTGTGGTGGTGTCAGCGCGGCGGTTTTTATGGTTGCGCAAGTGGTCGACAGATACAGCTGTTAAGATGCAGTTCAGCAAGCTCCCCTTTGCAGATTAGTTGTTGTTTGAAGAGGACTTGGAGGATCTGGTAAAGGATATGGGAGACTCCAAGGTGCCTAAGCTGCTCAAGGATAAGCCAAAAAGAGACCGGCAGAGGGGCTCCCATGAGGGGCTGTAGTTGGGATTTTCACAGGTTCTGTCCTGCTCAGGTGGTTAATCTGCAGAGATCTAGTTTCCTGCAGCGGGGCCTCTCCTTTTACAGTGGTTCCCGGTGCTGCCAAGTCTTCCCAGTGAAGGTTTAGGGGCCGTGGCATGGATTCGGTCTGTAGGTGGCCACCTGCAAAGGTGTTCTATCTTGCTTGGGCCCAGATTACATCGGATGCCTGCGTGTCGGGGATGATCTGGAACAGTTATACCCTTGAGTTCGCCAGGCCCCTCTTGAATGCCTTCATGGTCTCACCGTGCCAGGCATCAGGCAAGGCTCAAGCAGTGGAGTAGATTCTCGAACACCTGTTGTGGCTAGAGGCGGTCATGTCTGTACCTCGAGGGGAGTGGGGCTCTGGTCTGTATTCAGTCTACTTTGTGGTTCCCAAGAAAGAAGGATCATGGCAACCCATTCTGGATCTGAAAGGGGTCAGCTGAGCCCTAAAGATCCCGTATTTCTGTATGGAGATCTTGCATTTTGATAATAGTGGCAATATGGTAGGGAGAGCTTTTGACCTCTGGTTTTGACCGAGGCGTACCTGCACATAACTATATGCCCTGATCCCCAGAAGTCTCTACGCTTTTCAGTACCAAGGGACATTTTCCATTTCAGGCTTTACCCTTCGGTCTGACCACTGTGCCTCCTGTGTTCACCAAGGTCATAGTTGTCATGGTGGCAGACTTGTGCAACCAGGGGGTCCTCATCCATCCATATTTGGATGATTGGTTGATTTGGGTGAAGTTGTTCTAGGAGTGTCTAGAGGCAGTTGCCCTGGTTATCCAGCATCTTCAGGAGTTAGGCTGGATGTTCAACTTGGCAAATATATGGTTGGAGCCCTCCCAATCCTTGGAGTATCTGGGTGTTTGGTTTGACACTCTCAAGGGCATGTTTTTTCTCCTGGGGGGCAGGATTGCAAAGTTGCAGGCCCAGATATGGGAGTGGAGGAGGATCCTCCTGCCCTCAGGTATGGGACTGTCTTCAGTTGCAGTGCTCTATGGTAGCCACATTGAACTAGTGCCCTGGGCAAGGTTATACATGTGGGACCTTCAGACGGACCTTCTGTTGTTTTGGTCTCCCTAGTTGCAGGCCATAGAGGTTCAGCTTCTACTATGGGGAGAGGCCAGGGCGAGTTTGCAGTGGTGGCTGAATCCAGAGCGGCTCACAACAGGGGTGCCTTTCAAATCCTTGGACTTGGGTGGTAGTGACCACATGCCAGCAAGTTTGGTTGAGGAGGACATCGTCTGTCTCAGGTGGCTCAGGTAGATGAACCCAGAAGGAGAGTCTGTGGTCTATCAATCATTTGGAAACGCAGGCAATGCATCTGGTTCTGGAGGTGTTCCTCCTTCTGCTGAGTCGCAAGGCTATGTGAGTGCTGTCTGACAATTCCATGACAGTGGCGAATATAAACTGGCAGGGCGGCACTTGGAGTTTGCTGGTAGTGGAAGAAGTGATTCTGTTGCTGCAGTAGGCAGAGGCCCACCTAATGACTCTCTTGCCGGCTGATGTCACCAGGTATGACCTAGATTAGCCACTGTTGGAAACAGGATACTGGGCTTGATGGACCTTGGTCTGACCCAGTATGGCATATCTTATGTTCTTATGTTCAGGAGAATACCAACTCTTTGGATCCCGGAGAATGGGCTAAGTCTGAGTTGGCGTTCCAGCGGATTGTAGATCACTGGGGGCTACCGACTATGGACTTAATGGCATCGCTGGCAAATGTGAAGATCTGCCGTTTCTTCAGTTGCCACAGAACGCATATGTCGGAAGGACTCCATGCCCTATTTCAACGATGGCCAAGTGTAACATAGTAACAAAATATATGACGGCAGAAAAAGATCAGTATGATCCATCTAGTCTGCCCAGCAAGGTAGCAAGAGCAGGGTGCACCTGCTGCTCATAGAGGTCACCCCTCCACATGCCTTGGTTTAGGGGTGTACCAGCTGCTCCGTGTAGGTCACCCCCTATTTGTTGAAATATAAGAGTTAGTTATGTTTACTTTGATTTTATCTCTATCCCCTGTCCCCCAAAATTTCCCTGGTGGCTCAATGGACCCTTGACACCCTCAACTTCCCCCCACCCTCCAAAAAACAATTCCCCTCTGGACACACTAACCCCCCCCTCATGATCCCACAAATAAATCCCTGGGTAGTGCAACTTACTGCATTGGGGCCACTGTGGAGAAATATAAACTCAAATAGCTTATATAGCTTGTGTCAGAGTTCCCAACTCACTGGATTCTGAGGCTGTCTTCTCCTTCCATTTTTATATTTCTACACCTGATGTAAGTTATGTGGAACTGGTAGAGTGATGTTTTTTGTATTGGTCCAACAGATGCTAGGATATAAATACATCTCTTATTGGAACGCTGCTACAGATTCTGCATAGGAGCTGTACACTAGCAGAATTATTTATTGTAGTCACACATGCTGAACATGGACAGATCCTCACCTAATACAGAATAAAAAATCACAAATTAGGAACAGATCTGCAGAGAAAACTGAAATGGAAACACCAATAGCCAGACTGCCAGCCATGCTATAGTGGAAAAAGAGATACTGTAGATATGCATTTCCTTCTCTACTTTGGGAAATGTGTGTCTGTTTTATATTTTGCAAACTTGACATAGTCCTCTCCCTTTATCCAGCCTGCCCTTTATCCAGCTGCAGCATGCAGCATTCTCAGATCTCTCCCTCACCTTTCCCTTATCCACTGTTTCAACCACCCTTTCCTGCATCCAGCATATCGCCCCCTTCTAGCCCTTTCCTGGATTCAGCATCTCATTCTTGTCCCACTCCCTCCTACCTCTTTTTTGGGTTGGACATATCACCTCTCTCCCAGTCCCTCCTACTTCGTCCTGCATCCAACAACTACCCCCTCTCTCCCCATTTCCTGTGTCCAGCACTCCCTCCCTTCTCACCCTTTCCTGCCGCTAGCATCTACTTTCCTCACCCTTTCTTGCATTTAGCATACTTCCCTTCACCATTTCTTGTATCTAGCTCCTTTCTCATTCTCTTTCCTCTAGCATTTCTTGTATCTAGCTCCTTTCTCATTCTCTTTCCTCTAGCATCTGACTCACCTTTTATTTATTTATTTATTTATTTAAACAGACTTGGTATACCGCTTTCTCATGAAATCAAAGCGGTTGGCACGGCAAACAATCAATGAAAGGGGTGTTGTCAGTAGCATGCAGTGGGTGATTTGTCACAATGTGCTGTGTGGGTGAGTGTGGTTGATTTTGATGTGAAGCTATATACATTGTGCACTTATGATGCATATTTACAGTTACGTATTTACAATGATGGCTATGTTAACTTAAATGGTTGGTTAAGAGTCATTCTGTGAGGTCCTTGAAATGGTCTCTGAATAGTTCAGTTTTAAGCTGCTTTCTGCTTTAAGCTGCTTTTCTCCCACCCACACTCTCTCCCCTCACAGTGATTGGCCTGCTGGCATCGATGACTGGGAAAGACAAGGCCAAACAAAATTTACTGCATGGGATGGGGGGAAGGGGGAAAGGGTGGCAGTGCAACTCCAATGTCTTCGTCCACTCTTTAGGGCCAAGGTGCCATGCCAGCATGATATGGCACCAAGGCAGTGCAACTCCTGCTTCAGAAGCCTCTCTTCTTCAGCGAGGCAAGCTGGCACAGCACGCAGCAGTAAAGGACAGAAAGTTATCCCAGAATTCACCGAAGGGGGTGGGCATCAAGGTGAGTCGTCGGCTGAGGAGCAGTCTGTGGTGCCACAGCATGCAGACCATGGGGTGCCGGCACAGCAACAGCTCTTGCTCCTCCAGCAGCCCCTCATTACCTCTTCAGGTTATAGCATGTGGCACTCAGTAGTGCCAGGACTGGAGAATGGATCTGAGGCAGGGCAGCTGGGGGTGAAGCAGGCTGTCAGCCTTTATTGTGGAGGAGCACAGCACATGCAGCCGAATAACAGCTTCTCCAAAGCGCTTTTCGTGGTCTCGCCACTCAGGCTTACTGCTCTGGGTTTGCAGCCCATGTGTAAGGGTCCTTTAGGGGCCTCCAGGAGACTGGCTGACAGTGGGGGCAGCTCTTCTCCCTGGAGTTTGTTCTTTTGCTGTATCAGGCCTTTTGCTTAAAGCAAGGATTAGGTTAAGGGGCCTCCTTGCTATCTTTGCCCCTCTTGCCAGAGGGGGGGCAGGTTCTCTTAGCCATGGCTAAACGCCCATGCAGGGAGAGGTCCCCAGACTTTGATGGGGCCTCCAGAGGATCCTTGGGGTCTTTGGGGCCACTGGAGGGTCCCTTGGATCTTCTGGAGGAGCAGGACCAAGAGAAGTTGGAGGAGGAGCTCAAGGCTGGCCGGCAAGGACCCTTCCACTGTGTGAATATTCCATTGGGAGGAGCTTCCTGTCTTTATTGTGTAGACTCGTGCGGCTCTGTGGATGGCAGAGGAGCTGTGGCTGGAGCCTTCAGAGTAGACAGAGGATCCTCTGCTTGAAGGCATTTGTAAGCCCTCTCGGTCCTTTCCCGTCCATTAGGTTGTGTAGGAGATGATTTGACAAGGAATGGAAGGTTCCTGATACAGGGCTGTGAATCGGTAGAAGCATGATTAAGCTGTATCCTATCCCACCAGACAAGAGAGAGGCCCTCCGCCTTCCTAGGGTAGATGCGTTGGTGACAGCGGTCACCAGGAAATCTACCATTCCGGTGGGAGTGCAGCTTTGAGGGACCCACAGGAATTACGGATGGAGGCGCTGCTCAAGCAGGCCTTTGAGATCTCTGCTTAGCCCTGCAGGGGGCAATCTTTTATTTATTTATTTGTTTTTTTCTATACCGCCCTTCCAGAGATCAGGGGTGGTTTACATCTAACACAACATATTACAAAGAGCAGAGGTTGAACTATTTACATAGATCCATAGGTACTTTTAACATGAAGCGAATGCTTTATATACATAGTTGTCTGAACTGACGACTAGAAACTATTTACAGTTTACTGTTTGTGTATTTCTGTGAGTTTAGATATAAATAGGGATTATTGAGTGGGGGGAGGGGGTTATGTAGCTCAGATCTGTTTGAGATGGTGCCAGAAGTGTTTCTGGTGGAGGTTATGGCCCACAAAGAGACTGCCAGGCTGAAGTCTGGCACTGCGTTTTTGGCTGATCTGCTTTACAACCTACTTCAGGCATCTGCTTAGTCACTGTGGTGGCTGCTCAGCATTTCTTGTGGTTGTGGAACCGGTCAATGGATGTGGCTTCCAAGATGCGGTTGAGCAAGCTTCCTTTCATGGGGAGGTGGTTGTTTGGCAAGGATCTGGAGAAGTTGGTGAAGGACCTGAGGGGACACAAAGGTGTCTCTGCTTCCAGTGGATAAGCCCGAAGGTGCTGACATGGGTCCTCCGCTCAGGGTTGTGGCTGTGAGTTGTAGATGTTTCACCCGGCCAGAGGGATGAATCCTCTGAGGTACTGGTTTCTTCCAAAGGATCCCTCCTTTCTGGGAGGTGGTCGAGGTGACAGAGACAGGGCTGCTGGTGGTCCCAGAGCTGCCAGTGAGGGGTTGGGGATCCTGGTGGGGATGCAAAACTGGTAGGTAGCCATCTACATTGGTTTTACCCTGCTTGGGCCCAGATCACTATGGATGCTTGGGTCTTGGAGGTCATCTGCGAAAGTTATGCTAGAATTCGCCAAGCCCCTTTTGGATGCCATCATGATTTCCCCTTGTTGGGCTCCCGCCAAGGCTGTCTGGCAGCTGCTCAACCATCTCCTGCAGCTCAAGACCATTTATTTCTGTGCCTTGGGGCAAATGTGGCTTGGGAAGGTATTCAATCTACTTTGTGGTACCGAAGAAAGAGGACTCTTGGCATCCCAATTTGGATTTGAAAGAGGTCAACAAGGCACTCAGGGTTCCTCTGTTTCACATGGAAACTCTTTGGTCTGTGATAGTGACTGTTCAGTTGGGGGAACTGACCTCCTTGGATCTGACAGTCGTATTTACATATTCCCATTCATCTCGAACACCAGTGGTTTCTGAAATTTGCAGTTACACAGGGGCATTTTCAGTTTCAGGCTCTGCCTTTTGGTCTCGCCACAGCTCCCCCAGGTGTTGACCAAGGTGATGGTGGTGGTTGTAGCGGCGTTGCGAAAGCAGGGTGTCCTTGTACACCTGTATTTGGATGATTGGTTGATTCATGCAAAGTCCTTGCAGGAGAGTCATGAGACGACAGCCTGTATGGTTCGCCAGCTGCAAAATTTAGGTTGGGTCATCAATCTTGCAAAGAGCAATCTGACTCTGTCCTAGTCCCTCGAGTACCTGGGAGCCTATTTCGACAAACAATGGGGCATGGTATTTCTACCAGAGGGAAGGATAGCGAAGTTAGTCCCAGGTATGGGGGCTATGGAGTGTCTCTTATCTGAGAGTGTGGGATTGTCTTCAGCAGTCCTTGACAAGTTTTGTATGGCATTAGGAGCTAGGCCAAAATATTAGGAACAAGTGGCTGTGACCCTTTCATACTCCTTACCCCCATTGCCTCCATTCTCCACTGATGTCCCTTCATTAGCAAACTTGTGTGTCTGGGGAGGGTGGAAGTATGAAGAGAGATGATGATAATGTGTCTTATTGTAGCAGGAGCTGTATGACGCATCTTTTAGACAGAAATATATAGATAGCAAGTTTCAAGTGTGTGTGTATGTTGGTTTCTTTCTGCACACTGGGGATGTGGCGGTGGGTGCCTTTTTGTGAGTGGGATGCAGGGCTGCAGTGAATGCGTGTATGCGCTGCAGAGCTGGGGAGCTTATGTATATGTCTGGTGCAAAGGGGTGTGTGTGGGTCATGTGGAGGTGGGGAGTGTCTGTTTGTGCTGTGGGGATGGGGTGACGGTGTTTGTGCACACATGTAATGTAGTGCTGGGGTGGGGTGCTTGTTCGTGTTCTGAGAGGGGGAATGCACCTTTCGGCATATACAGATTTGTATCCTTTTGTCCACAAAAAACTTGCACTCTTTCCTCCTTCCCCCTTCAACCCCTACCCACTCCATTATCCTTCCAGGTTCTCACCCCTTCTCCCTCTCTAGTACTCCCACCCCTGCCCTCCATTCCTCTCATCCTTCCTTTTTTTTTGTAAGATACTGCTCCTTTAAATTTTTTCAGCCTCAATCCCCTGTCTGGCAAGTGGCAAGTCAAATGCAAGGCATTGATAAGGCAGGCAAAGGGAGAATTTGAGAAGAAGCTTGTTGCGGAAGCAAAAACGCGAAATAAAGACTTTTTCAAGTACATTCATAGCAAAAAACCTGTGAGAGTCATTTGGTCCATTAGATGATAGAGGGGTTAAAGGGGCACTAAGAGGCGACAAGGCGATAGCAGAGAGACTGAATTAATTCTTTGCTTCAGACTTTACTGAGGAAGATGTAGGGATGTTACCCATGACTGAAGTGGTATTTAAAGGTGCGGAAGAATTGAAGGAAATATGGATACATCGGGAAGATGTATTACAACTATTAGATAAACTGAAGAGTAGCAAATCACCTGGGCCGGATGGTATACATCCAAGGGTGTTGAAAGAACTGAAATATGAGATTGCAGACCTGCTATTAGTAATCTGTGAACTATCATTAAAATCATCTCTAATACCTGAAGATTGGAGGATCCGCCAGTATGGCATATCTTATGTTCTTATGTTCTGTTTTTGCAGGGTTGATGAGCAGGCTGCCCTCTTCTACCCACGGGGATCCAATCTCCCACGGACAGAAGAGGAGAGAGCCACCATCACACCAAAGACCCTTGCTGTCTGCCTGCGGGAAACCGGAGGGGTCTGCAAGCAGGGGTGGGAAGGGGAGTTGAAAACCCCAGGGCCAGATGCAAATGTCTGGTTACCATGGCACATTATTTCCTTGGATTTGTTGAGCCTTGATCTACAAGTTTTCAGCTTAATGACAGCCTCCTTGGAGCTGGTGCCTTGGACTTGGTTGCATATGCAGCCTCTCCAGGCAGCGCTTCTGGCACATTGGTCTTCGCAGGTGCAGTCGATGGAGGTTCGGCTTGCCATTCAGGGCAAGGCCAGAACGGGTTTGAGTTGGTGGCCGAATCCAGCGTGGCTCATGGTGGGGGATGCCCTTTGAGACTCCAGACTGGGTGGTCATGACCAAGGATGCCAGTCTTCTCAATTGGGGGGGGGGGCCTCATTGCATTCTCAAGTGTCTCATGGCAGTTGATCTCCAGAGGAGAGTCGTTGGGACATCAATCGCCTGGAGATACATATGGTACGATGGGCGTTGGAGGCCTTTCTTTCCCCTTCGCCAGTGAGCAAGGAGAGTGCTGTTCAACAATGTGTCAGAGTGGCACCTGGAGCTTGCTTGTGGCAGCGGAGGTGATCCTTCTTCAGGCCGATATCTCGGTACCCATCTTAGGGAAGTACTGCTTTGTTACATCCAATGCATCTCGACTGGACCGGAAGGACGATTAGGAAGGTAAAATTATACCTTACCTGCTAATTTTCTTTCCTCGAGTCCCTCCCATCCAGTCCAGGACCCACCAGGGACTTGGCTGCTGTTCTATTCTGGTCTTATGTCTGTTCTAGAATGTTTTTGCAGCAGGCGAGTTTGGGTCAGCTTTTCTTGGTTGGGGCTTCTGGTGGTTCTGTTGGTGCCAGAGGTTCCACTGTATTGTTTTGGGTTTTTTTCCCCGGCTTGGACCCCTTTGGTCCATGGGGTTTTTCTGTTACTAAGATAACAACAAAAAAATTAACAAAGTAGGCGCTAATCTGATGCATTGTGTTTGTGGAGCATAGTTTTCATGCACAGAGTGAGCATGGTTGTAGCTTTACTATAGTGCTGGTGGAGAGTTTTGGGACTCCAATCCTTTACTTTGTGAGGTTCATACTGGCTCTGCATAGGGGCACAGGCTACTTAAGAGAGTATATCAGTTTGGTGTTCTCAGTCTCCATTTGCTGGGGGATGAGCATAACCCATGCAACTGGACTGGAGGGACTCAAGGAAAGAAAATTAGCAGGTAAGGTCTAATTTCACTGTAATGATTTGCTTTTATTGTAAATCGTTTGCTGCTCACTAAAGGCAGTATAGAAAATGTAAGACTATTAACCATAAATTTAAAGACATTTCACTAAAATGTGTCTCTCTCGTTTCAGGACCATTGGAGATCAACTGGGTGAAGCTAAAGCTAGTGGTAACCTGGGAAACACATTAAAAGTGCTTGGAAATTTTGATGAGGCTATTGTTTGTTGTCAAAGACATCTAGAGATATCCAGAGAACTTTGTGACAAGGTACAGTGAAGTGAATTCCTGTATGTCTTTATTTTATTAGTATTTAGCTCACGCCTTTCTAGGAGAAGATCAAGATGAGTTGTTAAGGAATAACTCATTTTTTCTGATCCATGTTTTATAATTAGGGCTTCTGATTTTTCAGTTTTAATTGATAATCCACGGTACAACACTCCTGATGCGCACATAAGTGTTTGTTGGCTAAACATTGGTAAAATGTCACTTCTAATACTCTTTCACTTCTCCCTTGGCCCTGCATTGATTCTCCACTAAGATTTTCTGCCTTTTTCCATTCTGACAACTCCACAGCTGTAAAACATTTGATTGAACTGGGAAAAAGCATGCAGTAATAGTACCTATGCTGTGAAAACACCAGTAAATACAGAATTTTCTTTTTCATACTCTCAAAGAACCCCTAAATTTGATGGAAAGTCACCTAAATTTACTTCTAGAAAATAATAACTCTTTATAATCAAATCATTACTAGATTTGGCTTTGGTGCTTAGTTTTTGAGTATATTGTTTTTACATCTGACCTCCAAATTTTGTTTGGATTTAGGAGACAAGCCATAATCTTAGGAGCCAGTGGCTATGATCCCCCTACTCCCCCCCCCATTGTCTCCATTCTCCACTGACATTCCTCCATTTGCAAATTCATACATGTCTGGTGAGTGGAGGAGTTTGAAGAGAAATGATTGTGTGTCTTGTTATGGTAGCAGGGGTTGCATGAGGCATATTTAGACAAATATATGGCTAGTAAGTGTGTGTGGTACAAAGGTGGGATGTGACAGTGGGTGTCTGTGTAGGCTGGGTGCAGAGATGTGATGCATGTGTGTGCGCTGCTGAGCTGGGGAGACTCTGTGGTGTGGAGGTGAGGTGCGTCGTGTATGAGTGAGTGTGTGTGATGCCTGTGTGTCTGTCTTATGGAGGTGTGGAGTACATGTGTTTGTGTGTGGATGTGGAGGTGAGGTGCTAGTGTGGGGTTTTTTCTGTTTTGTTTTGTTTTTTTTGCGGGGGAGGGGGTTTCATCTTTTGATATATACATTAGGGTGGTCCACTGCCATAGGGGAAAAAAAAGTAGGAATTTCTTTGCTCCCTGGCCTGATTCTGGTTCCATTTATGTAGAAAACAATGTGTGCAAAGTTTGAAGCCAATCAAATAATATTTAGGGGTGGCTCAAGGTCCCTATCTATCAGGCCCCTGGATCCCCCCCAGGGTTCGTCAGACCACTGGGTATTATCCGCTCATAGACGGGGGTATCATGCTTGCCAAGCACTCAATGTGGTCCAGATGCTAGTAAGGACTTTGACGATGTGGGGAACATCTTACGGTGTTGCGAGACAACACTCAGAAGGAACTGGAGTTGCTCTTCTTTTGTGGCGTGTCGGCTGTTGAACTCCTCAGTGAGTTTGACCCCTCACTCAGCCACATCGTTGATCACTGAAAGATTTTTTACTTTCTTCAGACCGTCTTTGAATGATGCATTCTCTTCCCAGTCTTCTGGGTCTGCATTAAGAAAATCACTGTTGATGTCGAGGTGTTTCAGGAAACGGATTGACTTGTGAGTTACAAAAGATTCAAGTGGTGGAATCATGGAACTTTTCAATTCGACCCGCTTTGGGGGATCTTCGTCTTCGTCATCATCCTCATCGCTTTCATCTGATTCTGCCGGGATCATGGCCGACACTATGGCCCGCTTTGTCGGTGCTGAAACAGCTTCATCGAACAGTGACAGTGCCACAAGCTCCTCTGACACATACCACAGATGCTGTTGCAGTTTGTCTCTGGCCGCTCTTCCAACACGGTCATTGTGGTAAGAGTGTAGTTTCTTCAGCATCTCCAAATCTGTTCGAGGAGCAACTGCGGCATCAGGGGCAGAAAACCAGGCTTCCACATGAATCAGGATGGAGAAAATGCTCACATCACGAACACAGGACTCCTCCCGTTGGGTACGATCTTTGAGTTGTCCTCGGAACATCCAAATCTTGAGACAATACAAGACTTTTGCCATCCATCTGGCATGATGGAAAGCTCCGGGTTTCTTGAAATTGAAACTAGGAAGATTCCCTCCAAGGCAGACAATCGTTAACTCCAAGAATTCCAGGTAATCATCTCGGTGATTGCCCTGTGCCAACTTGGATTCCGCAAACTTCATGATGCGATCCCTGTCAGGTTGCAGCACCTCCAAGTCTTTTCCAGTTTGATAGTTGGACTTGTCAAGGGAGCCCCAATTCTTTTGGAACCGGCGAAAGAGTTGTACATCGGGACCCGATGAAGCTCCAGAGCATGTAGAGAATACTGCACCAAGAATTATTTCGTAAATGTGATGGCGGCATGCCAAATGAAGGATTGTGCGACGGAGTCTCTGTTCTAGAAGAATGCAAACTCCTGATCGACGTCCCGTGTTCGATGCAGTTGTATCAAAGCAGAAGCCTGCAACCTTTTCATCCAAACACCATTCCTGTAACAGTTCATAAACTGCTGCAGCTTGATTCTCGCCCGTTCCTGATGTCAGTTTTGGTACACCAAGAAGTTGTGTTTCTCCAGTGGAGACAGCCGTTATCAAAACTGGAAGGCGATCAACGGATGTGGTTGAACAGAGGAGAGATGGCAATAACTTGCTATCCCAATGCACAATGCATGTTTTGCCTTCGGCTTTGAATGCGTTGTGCAGGTCCGTCCATTGTTGCTGACGGTGCTTTTCTCTATGGCGCTTGATGCTGGAGCGGCTGATATTGAGCTCCCCAGGATAATGTCCCAGACTTCTGGCGGTTTCAGCTACCACAAACAGAGCATTGCGATCCGTTGTCCCTGTCCGATCCAGGGCTGCTGTAAGCTCTGGGGTCCAGACATTGTTAGGTCGAAACTGCTTCGTTTGTGGAGTTGCTTTCTTCTGTCCGTTATCTGAATCCGCAGATGTCAACGAGTCTTCACCTGACTCTGCTGAGGAAGAAGATCCTTCCAGCTGAACTTGGCTTGTAGTTGCCTCGGCTTCGGCAACATGTTTTTGTCTGCGCCTTTTCAGTTGTTCTTCTCGCTGTTGCGATCTTGCTTCCATGTTGGCCAGTTTCTTGTCCATCGCGCACATTGAGCCGCGGCACCCTGGTTCTCGTTGTGCTATTAAGAATTCTTTGTCTTCTTGAATATGAATTAAAGACATTGCATTGGCATGCGCCACATCAAATAGGTTTTTCATTGCAACCTGGAATTCTTTTTCATTTGCCTCTTGTTTCCCTCCTCTCCCTTTGTTTTTCTTCAAAAGTTTCCACTGATTGAACAATTTCTTTACTTTTTCTTGAATTTTGTCATTTCTTTGAACAGGAAGCCTGGCCTTTTCCCAGTAAGCTTCTACTTCACTTGTTACAATAGATGCACTTTCACTAACGCCTTTGTTTAATGTCATATGGTGATGTAAAAATACACTTAACACTTGCTCCTTGCTGGGGAGCTTGGCCCCCAGAATTGTGGTGGACATTTCTTCAATGAGATAAAAACCACGTTTTTTCGCCATCTGAAAAGAGTAAAGATACAAAGATAATAGTACAATGTCTTTGCCACCTCTCAGAGACGAGATTAGTTCAAATATGACGCAATCAAATGTAATCAGCATGGAACTGAGTGGATGATACAAGATGATGCAACATTTCGTCATCTGCTCCCAGGGGGAAATCTCAAGACTTGTTGAGCCACCGCTAAATATTATTTGATTGGCTTCAAACTTTGTACACCGTGTTTTCTACCTAAATGGAACCAGAATCAGGCCAGGGAGCAAAGGAATTCAGGAATTCATTTTTATGGACCACCCTAATATACATATTGTGTCTTTTTGTCCCCATGCATTCATACTCTTTTACCTCCAATGCCTTGCACTCTTCTCTCTCCCATTCAGCCCCTCCCCCCTCTCTGCTTCTCCCTCCGCCCACCCCTGCCCTTCATCTCCCATCCTCTTTAAATTTAAGCTAGTGCTGCTTTAAATTTTTGCTGCTTCACTTCTCCTCTCCCTTTTTAACCTTTTTTTTGTCTGTAGGCCCCAATCTGGCTGTTCTCTGCCTGTGGGGGATGGGATCTCCCACCCTGGGCACCCTGCTGCATACAAGCCTGATCTCAAGCCTTCCCCTCTTGTTCTGCCTGCAGGGATCCAATCTCCCACAGGCAGGCCAAAGGAGCCTTTGCTGGGATTTCAGCTTTTTCCTCTTCTGCCCACAATTGCAAAATGTATTTATTTTTTTTTAAAGGGGGGGGGGGGGGGGATGGACAAGAGAAAATTTCAGCACCAAGTACAAATATATGTTTACCATAGTAACCTGTCACCTTGGATTTGTTGAGCCCTGTTTTACACAGTCATTGTTTGTCACATTATTTTTTATTTTATTTTATTTATTTTTATTTGTTGCACTTTTCTATACCGTCCCTTCCAGAGATCAGGGGCGGTTTACAAATAACCAACATGTTACAAATAACAGATCAGAGAACTATTTACATATCAGCCATAACAAATCCAAGAACTGTTTGCATGTCAACTATGAGCAATTACCAAGGTTAAGAAACTTGGACTTCAGGAAATGGAATAAAGGCAGTGTGGGATATGTGTGCAAGGGTGATCATTGTGCGTGTGGTTGGGTTAGGTGTGAGGTAGAGGTTATCCTTCTAATAACCATTTATCTCCATGGACAAACAGGAATGCAGTCTTCACATATGGGTGAATGTCACTGACTGGGTCTGTGTGGGAACGTTCCCCAGCATCCAATAGGAAAACCTTTGTGAGCACTCCATTGTGCCTGCGTGCCTGCGTGCCTGCCTTCCAAACTCCTCTCCTCAGTTCATTTTCAGTAGAGCCAGTAGGACACATCGTCCTGTCAGGGTACATTGTGCTTCTGCCTTCCTATTGACGCCAGTACCGTCAAATCAGACACAAGCCCCAATATTTTTCCTTTTTTTATTTTCAAGTTTTCTTTTCTATTAATTTTCATTGCAGTTCTCACCGCTGAACTAGGCCTCTAGGCCTCAATAGGCTTATCTTCAATCTCAAAGACAACTCTTCAGGCATGGAAAAGCTAGTCAGTGGTTTTAAAAGATCTACCAAGTGTTCCAGTACTATTTCGATCACTGATAAATATGACTGGTGTTTAAAATGTTTGGGTCCTAAACATGAACTTATCCTTTGTGCCAACAAATAACAGAGAGGCCTCAAGAACTGAGCCAGACAGTTTGGATCGTTGTTCGCCTTGGACTCTGTTTCAGTGGCTTCCACTTCATTGAGGGTATTGACTTCTCAGGCTTCTTCAAAGTCCAAACACAGAAGTCAGTCAGTCTGTGGCCATTTTCAAATTTCGGCATCAAAGATGGATTCCAGTGCCAGGGAGAAGTCCCAGCATAAGTATCCAGACTCCCCTAGTGGTGCTTCTGATACAGACTGGCCAGCCAAACAGCCGCGTCAGGAGGATCTGTCCTCCAAAGCACAAGTGGGGCTCTGGGATGCTCCCGAGGCATTGACCTCCGGAATGCTACCGGTTCCATGTTCTGGGACGGTGGCTCAAAGCCCCGTACATGATTCTATCCAGACATCAGCCATCTCCCTAGACCAGTGCATGGCAGCACTCCTGGCAGCCTTGGTACCAATAACATCAAGAGCTTCAGGAGTGCAGACTTCGGCACTGAGCCTACAGCCAGGCATATTGGGCCTGATGCCAGCCCTCGAACCGGCATTATTGGAGCACCTGAGGCAGATTCCTTCGTTGGAACTAGTCGATGCACCCGGTAGCCAACAGATTCAGGCTCCCATGCCTTTCTGTTCTGATACATCTGAGTATCCCTATCTGCATCGACAGTCTACTTCTATGAAGCATTAAAGTCGAACCCAAGACCACTGATATTTTGATTTCTCCAGGAACAAACAGAAAATCAGTCCTCACATATGGGTGGTGATGACGCCAACAGAGCCCTGCGCAGAAGCATCTCCCCAGCTTTCGCGCCTTTTTCAACTGCTGGCCGTGCCAAAGATCTTTAACCTCACGGGGGTCCCTTTTGCCCCAGTGGCTGCTGGTTTTAAGAAATATGATCAGTGCTCCAAAAACATGTCTGTCTCTGACCCTCACGACTGTTGCCTCTGGTGTCTGGGTACTGACCACTACCTGGAGGAATGCTCCCTGTGCAAAAAGATGTCCACCAAGGCCTTCCAGAGCTGCTGGCTAAATCTAGATGACATCTTCCATAGGGCAGACTTGTCCCCAGTTTCCTAAGTAGCCTTGCGTTCAAAGACCCCGCATGGATCCTCGGAGTTGTGTAAGGCCCCTGTGATTCCATAGCTCGCTCGCAGATATTCCGAAAGAGTCCCCAGAGCGAGAATGTAAGAAGAAAAAAAAGACTTCAAGGGCCTCATCCTGGGAGGGGGCAAGCATGGGAAATCCCATGCATGGTCCCTCAGCCCCCTGGAGGAGTTGGAGGAGTTGGAGCAAGAGTGGCCCCAGAAGGTACCCAGGACAGAAATAGAGGCCTCTGGCGACGGTCTCCTGAGGGCCGTCCTGTCGAAGACCCTTCTCCTCCTAGACACCGGACCCGGTAATCCTGGCATTTGTGTCAATGAGAGCCACCCCATAGTGGGAAACTCATGTTGGTGATTGAAAGCAGCATTTCTGCATTCGTGTCCCAACAAGCATCGATGCCTGGCCCCGCTGGAGCTTGTGCCGAGACCATAGGGACTTCTGTGCCAAGAACTCCCCAGGCCACCCAAGTGATCCCCGAGAGCCAGACGCCTCTTGTAGATCCTCGGCGAGGGTCTCAATCCCGCTCCCATTCCTCAGGGGGGGGGGTTGAGGTCTTCACATATGAGTGCCTCTGGCTCTGGCCATGCCTCAGCCTCGAAGCACCGCAGTCTGGAGCAGATGATGCCCCTGGAGCCATCAGGCCTCGCGTTTTTCTCAGACTACTCAGCTTGGGAGTCCGGCATCGAGATGTCTCTGGCGTCCTGGGCCCACAGAGAGACTACCCCTCAGATCCGTCCCCACAGTGGTTAGGTGCTAATCCCCACCTGTGGAAACCTCGTTCCTCGAGTTCGTCTGGGACATGGTGCAGGCTCTCTCACCACGGAGTCGGAGGATGACCCCAGTATGGAGGAGCTCGACATCCACCAGTATGAGGCACCACCTAATGAGACCCTGACGGTCCCGGTTCCCTCCATCCTCAACCGGCTACTTCTCCAGATGTGGGGAGCCCCCGGCCTTGGTGCCGATTGTTAGCTGCTGCCTGGACACCATGTACCAGGTCCAGCATGGGCTGGGCTGCCAGAAGACCCAACTCCCTCACACCTCCATGGTGGCAGAGTCGGCCATGTGCCGTCATAAGATCCTGAAGATGCACTGATCAGTACCCCTGGACAGGGAGTCATATGCCCTTGATGCAGTTGGGTGTAAATGCTACCAGGGCTTGATGCTAGCATGCTGCATTCAGACTTACCAACTCGGAGGCTTCACGGCTGGCCTCGATGGAGACCACCTCCAGCGCTTCCAGACACTTACGAAGTCCATTGGAGAGTGCTCCAAGTATTTTATCTCTAGCTGCTTACGGCGGCTTAGAGTCCAGTGCGAGGGTGGCGCCGCCGGCAATGGTGCCTGACACAAGGCTTAGCTCCAGACATTTGATCTCAAGCAATGGGTGCAGGAGAAGCTTCTTGACATCTCATGCCTTGGAGCAGCTTTTTGGCAAGCCCATGGAGGACAAGGCCACTGAGATCGAGACAGAGTATGTGGCTCAGACTTTTCTCTCGAGGAAGAAGCCTCCCTTCCATAGGAAGGACCAACCCTATAGAGGCTATCTTCCATGCCTAGACCCCTCTGCAGGGGCATCAGGGCAAGGGAGTGGGCCAAAGCCCCAACCTCCAGTCCCAGCCCAGCCTGGGTTGGGGTTTTGACGTTCCCAGCATAGCCTCTCTTCCTCTTGAGGATCAGCTGCCAACATGGGGGCGCCTGGTCCATTTTGCCCACAGGTGGGCTTTCATCACCACCAACTCATGGGCACTTCAGGTGGTTGAGGGTTACCTCCTCCACCTGGACCAGCTGCCTCCACCCTTCTTTCTTGGAGCCCCTCTGTCTCCCCTGCACCAGGCTCTGCTGATGCAAGAACTTGCAAGCCTTCTCAGGGACAGGGCTGTGGAGCCTGTACCACACCACCTGAAAGGAAAGGGGTTTTGCTCCATGTACTTTCTAGTCCAAAAAGGAACAGGAGGACTAAGACCCATCCTGGACCTGAGAAACCTGAACAAATTCCTAGTGTGGGAGAAGTTCAAGATACTCTTCCTTGGAATATTGCTGCCCTACCTCCAGCAGGGAGATTGGCTATGCTCCTTGGACCTAAAGGATGCTTATACAGACATCCTTATTCATCCCAATCACAGGCAGTACCTAAGATTCATGGTCGGGGGAGACCATTACCAGTACAGGGTACTTCCTTTTGGCCGTGCCTCCACACCAAGGGTCTTCACTAAATGCCTGGCAGTGGGGGCTGCCTATCTTCGTCTTCAAGGGGCCTTCGTCTTCCCTTACCTGAACGACCTGCTCGTAAAAGGAGACACAGGCTCAGAGACACTGCAGGCCATAGGCCGCACCATCAAGGGCCTACAACATCTGGGATTTGTGATAAATCACTCAAAGTCCCATCTTACCCCAACTCAAGACTTGGCGTTCATAGGGGCTTGCCTGGACACCCTCCAAGACTGGCTTTCCTCCCCCTGGACAGGGCGGATCGCCTCATGGCCCTGGCGACTGAAGTGCAATGCTGCTGAACTGTGTCGGCACAGTCTATGCTTTGCCTCCTTGGCCACATGGCTTCCATGGTAAACGTGATCCCCAAAGCCCACCTCCAGTTGTGGGCAGCTCAGTGGTGTCTCCACTCACAGTGGACCCAGGCCAAGGGCAGGCTCTGGGACAGGGTCCCGATATCCCGTCAGCTGGTGGAGTCCCTCAGTTGGTGGTGGGACCTGCAGAAGGGTATTCTTTCCAACTATCGAGCCCCCAGAGGATACTCATGACGGATGCTTCCCTGCTGGGCTGGGGTGCCTCATTGCAAGGAATTGCACACCCAGGGCATCTGGTCCTTCGAAGAGAGCCAGCAGCAGATCAACCTGCTGGAGCTCAGGGCCATCTTCCTTGCGCTCAAGGCTTTCCAGCACCGCCTGCAACATCAGTCACTGCTCATCCAGATGGGCAATCAGGTCACGATATTCTACCTAAACAAGCAAGGTGGCACAGGCTCTTACTGCCTCTGCCAGGGGGCGGTAGCCCTCTGCTCGTACATGACCAGACAGGGTATGCTTCTCAGAGCGGTATACCTCCTGGGCCAGAACAACGGCCTTGCGGGCAGGCTGAGCAGTGTTCTCCAACCACACGAGTGGTGCCTGGACCCCCAGCGTATAATCTAATAAAACTGTGATAGCTATCCCACTCCAAATCTATATGTTAATAAGAGATAACCCTGATCAGTTGATCAGCCCGATTAATCCTAAGCTTTTAACCCAATTTTTTGTCGGATCGTTTGCCGTGCGAGTAGGGAACCTTCCCTCTCTCTCGAAGCAAACCCTCCTTTTTTCTCTTAAAAAAAAGAGAGAATAACCCTCTTTCAAAATTTACTGAGGCAAAGTACAAAACTTTCCTCATTATCTCATCACCATTATCAGAACTGCTTTTCCAGCAGTAAAAGGGGCACTTATCTTAAAATCCGGACTCATCAATTTAATGTCCCCCATGAACCTGCCAGATGGGTCGATGAATCAAATCAGCAGCATAAGCCATGCTTCTGAAAGCGTCCCAACAACTAGGGTATCCAATGTTGCTAATTACTGTCCGGCACCAAGCTCCCTTGAAAACTGCATAAGTAAACTCCAATCAGCAGTCCATATGTGTGAATCTCTTCAAAAGACGTGTGTTCTCTTAGTGTCTCAAGGTCGTCTGTTCTCAGTGTCCCGGTGTTTGGCTCCCTCCTCCACTGAATCACTACTATCATCCTCCTCAGTATCCTCAAAAGTAGCCCACTTCAGGACGTAATCCTCCTTGTACTGGCGGCGCCAGGTATACACCTGCTCCTTATCGTAATCAGCGTGGCACAGCAGCTATTCAGGTTGTGGGGCACCCCGAACCTCGACCTCTTTGCCAGCCCGGCCAGTGCTCAGCTACCATGTTTCTGCTGCCCACAGCTGCACCCTGCCCGGGTAGCAGCGGATGCCTTCCTCATCTTGTGATTGGACAGGCCTGTTGTATGCTTCCCCCCCCCCCCATACCACTATAGCATGGACCCTCTTCAAGGTCCAGCTGAGACTAGGCTTCCATGATTCTAGTGACCCCGAGGTGGCCCAGGCAGTCTTGGTTTCCTCTACTGCTTTGTCTCTCGATGGAGTCCCCGGTCCCTCTTGGGAACTCGCTGGAACCTTTGACCCAGGAGGCGGCCTCGACCCTCCACCCCAACCTGGGATCCTTGTCCCACAACATGGCTGCTGAACAGGTTGCCTTAGCACCCCTCAGCCTCCCCAAGGAGGTGGAGGAGGTCCTCCTGGCCTCTCACAAGAACTCCATGAGACAGGCCTATGCTTTCAAATGGCGCAGATTCTCCTTATGGTGCACAGAGCAACAGATGAACCTGTTCTCCTACTTGGTGCATGTGGTGCTGCAGTATTTGCTCCACCTTTCAGAGTCCGGACTTAAGTCCAACACTGTCAGGGTACACCTGAGTGCATCTCTGAACTATCACTCCATAGAGGGCAAGCCTTTTTTCCGTGCAGCCCCTCATTACCTGATTCATGCAGGGCTTACTGCTCTCAAAGCCTCCCATCCATCTGCCCACTGTGGAATGGGATCTCAGTGTGATCCTGGCGCAGCTTACCAAGCTGCCTTTCGAACCCTTGGCTAGTTGCCACCTGAGATACCTGTCCTAGAAGATGGCCTGCCTGGTGGCACTCACCTCTCCCTGCAGTGTCAGTGAACTCCAGGCCCTGGTGGCCAAGCCATCCTAGACCAGGTTCTACAAGAACAGGGTCATGCTCCTCACTCACTTGAAGTTTCTTCCAAAGGTGGTGTCTGACTTCTTTTCACGGCCCCACACTGATAGGGCATTGGCCGTTATTTGTACTCTGGTCTGCAAAAGGGCCTTGTCCTTCTATTTACAACGTACTCAGCCACTGCAAAGTCTCTCAGCTTTTTGTTTCATATGACCCCAGTCATCTGGGGGAGGCTGTCACCAAGTAGACCCTATCCATCTGGGTGGTGGGCTGCATCACCTTTACTCACAGCCAGGCTGGGCTGCCGCTGGAACACCAGATCCACGGCGCATAATGTCAGGGCTATGACAAACTCAGTTGCGAACCTTCGCTTAGTTCCCATGGCAAACATCTGCTGGGCTGCCACCTGGTCCTCAGTCCACACTTTTGCAGCTCACTACTGCATGGAGAGAGAGTCCCAATGGGAATGCCTTCAGCGAGACTGTACTCTGTAATCTGTTCGGGGTTTAGACAGCTCCTGCCCTCCAACCCTTCTTGTTCAGGCTACCAGAGCCATGGTTCTCCCTGGACATTAGGGAGAGTCAGTCCTCAGATTCACTTGTGGCTGCTCATGGCTGAGCCATGTGTTGCCTTTTCTACAGGTCCTAGGTAGCCTGTAGCTAAGGAGTCCCATATGTGAGGACTGAGTTCCTGCTTGTTCTTGGAGAAAGCATATAGTTACTTACCTGTGACAGGTGTTCTCCAGGGACAGCAGGAATCGGTCCTCGCAACCCTCTTTCCTCCGCTTGGAGTTGCTGTTCATTTTTGGCCATCTTCTTTTGTTGGCTCTAGCTATGTCGTCTGACTGAGCAAGATGGCACCCTTGGGCGGGAAGGGGATCACGGATGTGTGGTGGCATCTCCCAAAGGCTTTCTTTGAAAGCTGGAGAGATGTTTCCACGAGGGCTCTATTGGCGTCGACGTCACCCATATGTGAGGACTGATTTCTGCTGTCCCTGGAGAACACCTGTTACAGGTGAGTAACTATGCTTTCTTGCCGGATTCTAATTCAAGTTCACAGAATCTGATGGGATGCCACTCGCTTCCTGACATCTCTTCGGACCATTCACCGCCTCAAGAATAGCGTCAGTCCGCACCAGAAGATATGTCCTATCAGGACTTTGTATGTGACATTGCAGCAGGGATCTCCATAACAATAGCCTCTGAAAAGGAACAGAGGGCAGAGAAATTGGAAATACTCCAGTACCCTCGCATGCCCAAGGAGGCAGCTGCCTTACCAGTGCATCATATTCTGCAGGATCTTATGTTCCTCATGTGGGAGGCCCCGCTCATGGTCCCATCTGTCAGCAAGAGACTCTATGCCATGTACTGAGTATCAGAGTGCCCATGCTTCCAAAAACCTCAGTTTTCCCACCACTCAATGGTGGTGGAATCGGTAATGTGCCAAATAGAGGTCAAAGAGCCATTCATCCATGTCTCCTGGCAGAGACTCAAGGACACTTGATGCCTTCATGCGTCAGTGTTTCCAGGCATGCATATTGGCCTCCAGAATCAACTCTTACATGCTAATACATGGGCATGTTTCTGAAGGATGTTACCAGGGATCTGGAGACTTTCATCCCCCTGTTTCCTGAGGATAAGCAGAGTGCATTCCGGGCACTCATCAAGCAAGGCCAGAACAATTCTAAGTTTCTTACCCGGTTCACTTTTGGTGTGTTTGAATCCACAAAGAGAGCTTCAGCAGTCTGCATTGGGGCTCACAGAATGGCGTGGTTATAGGCATCAGACCTCTAGCAATGGGTCCAGGATAAACTGACCAATATTCCATGTACTGGAGAAAACCTTTTTTGGCAAGGATTGGAGGGAAAAAGCAGGGGAGATTGAAACAGATGATCTCATCCCAAAACGCCATCCAAAATGAAGCTCTTCCCAAGAAGTCATTTTATTCTAAAAAGAAGAGATACTGTCCTTACCCGCTTTCTGCTGCCTAACAACCTCGGCATCATCAGCAAAGGCAGCAGGGTCCTTGCCAACTCAAGAAACCCAGGGCTCCTAAGCCTCATCCAGCTGCACAGGCACAGCCTGCACTTAGTTTTTGACTCTTCCTAAAGAATATTACAAATCTGCCCCTGGAGGGTCCCTAGCCCCTCCACATAGCAGGCAGACTTTGTCACTATGCCCACAGGTGGCACCTCATAACATCAGAGCAGTGGATGCTCCAGATTTCCCAAAGGAATTATCCGCTTCACTTCAAAACCTTACCCCCCACCTGCTTCACAGGGGATTATTCCATACTGCTCTTTCAAAGCACTCTCTTAAAAGAAGAGGTGACCACTCTGTTGTCCCAGGATGCTATAGAAAGTTCCTCCTCCTCAAGAAAAGTTAGACTTCTACTTTCCATACTTTATCATTCCAAAAAAACCCAGGAGGTTTCAGGCCCATCTTGGATCTGAGACCTAAACAAGTTCGTGGTCGGAGAAAAATTCTAAATGATTTCTCTAGGAACTCTTCTACCATACCTCCAGAGACACGATTGGCTATGTTCTCTAGACGTAAAAGAGGCATACATGCATTTACTGATACATCCCTTGCACAGACAGTATCTGCGTTTCATGTTTCAAGGAAATTATCAATACCAGGTTCTCCTCTTCGGTCTAGCCTCTGCCCCAAGGGTCTTCACAAAATGCATGGCAGTCATCGCTGCCTACCTATACCTATGCACCTTGGGGATATTTGTCTTTCCTTATTTAGACAATTGGCTGATCATGGGAGACTCCTCACCCCCCCCCCCCAAAAGGTTAAACTCTTTAATCACATCATCACAATGCTCCAACAGCTGGTGTTTGTCATAAACTTCCCAAAGTCTCACCTCACTCCATCTCAACATCTGGAGTTCATCATTGCGCTCCTAGACACTAGACAGGCCCAAGCTTTCCTGCCATAGGATTGCTGTGCCCATCTCATTGAGCTCCAATATATCACAGGTCACTATTAGAGTGCTAAAAATCCAAAAGTCAACTAGCACACACTCAAATATAACAAAAATGTTCTTATGCAATATGTAGATTAAATCCGTTCTTCAAACTGCTACTGTTATTAGCATAGTTCATTCTTACAAAAGGAAGGTCTCAGCATTAGCGGGCCGGTGTTCACCGTGACACAAAATCACAAACACCAAATTTTAAATGCCCTTTCACATCAATGACCTCCTCTGTAAATCCCCAGACAATATATGGAAGACCCGCAAATCCACAACTTAGCTTTTCACACTTAACGTGGTCATTCCAACCCCATGGGGTCTTCCATATATTGAACTTTGTGCGGCCCATCCTTGACTTCTGCAAGTTGAACAAGTTCTTGATGCGGGAGAAGTTCAATATGTTATCCCTTGGCGTTCTGCAGTCCTTCCTCCGGCAGGGTGACCAGCTATGCTCCTTGGATCTAAAGGACGCTTACGCCCATATCTTAGTCCACTCCTGGCACAGGGCAGTATCTGCTCTTCAGGGTGCAGGTAGAGCACTTCCAGTACAGGGTGCTCCCCTTCGGCCTTGCGTCCGCCCCACGAGTCTTTACGAAATGCCTCGTCGTGGTCGCCGCCTGTCTCAGGCGTCAGGGCGTGCCGTTCTTTCCTTACCTCGATGACTGGCTCGTCACGGGCCCCTCGATTGAGGAAACCCGGCGAGCAATGTTACGCACAGTCCTTCTGTTGGAGGGCTTGGGGTTCTTGGTCAACTACCCAAAGTCTCACCTCGAGCCGGTGCAGGCACTCGAGTTCATTGGAGCATGCCTCGATACTCAGCGGTCGATCGCCTCTGAGCTCTGGCAGCCCGTGTCCAAAGCACTCCCCGGGTCACCGCTTGGACCATGCTACGTCTCATGGGCCACATGGCCTCTACTCCTCCTACTACTACTACTAGTACTACTACTGAGCATTTATATAGCGCTACAAGTTCTATGCAGCGCTGCACAGACATGTAGGAGACCGTCCCTGCTCATCAGAGCTTACAGTCTAGACAAGACAAACACAGAAGGCTTAGGCAGGGATAAAGCAAGGGGAAAGAAAAAGGAGAATCAGGTGAGTCAAGATCAAGATCCAAAAGCAGCAGCGAAGAGTTGAGTTTTCAGCCTGGATTTGAAGAGGGTTAGAGAAGGTGCCTGGCGTACAGACACAGGTAAGTTTGTTCCAGGCGTAAGGCGCAGCAAGGTGAAAGGAGCGAAGTCTGGAGTTAGCAGTAGAAGAGAAGGACACAAATAGAAGCAGTTTGCTAGAAGAGTGGCGTTCCCGAGGGGGGTTTTTAAGGAGAGATAAGACCATTCATGTGGTCCCCCATGCCCGCTTGCACATGCGGACAGCTCAGTGGTGCCTCAGTGCCCAAAGGAGCAAGTCTCTCGGTCACCTCAGGGACACTGTCAGGGTCCTTCCCGACCTCCACTTGTCCCTGAGCTGGTGGCAAAACCTCTGCAACCTCCTCCGGGGATTGCCCTTCCAGGCCCCGCAGCACGATGTGGTGCTGACGACAGACGCTTCCCTGTTAGGGTGGGGAGCCCACTGCAGGCTGCTGTGCACACAGGGGCAGTGGTTGCCCGAGGAGTCTCAACCGCAGATTAACTTGCTCAAACTCTGGGCAATTTGGTGGGCCTTGAGGGCCTTCGAGGACCACCTCAAGGGGAGGTCGGTTCTCGTGCAGACCGACAATCGCGTGGCGATGTTCTACATCAACAAGGAGGGAGGCACCAGATTGCGCTCCCTCTGCCGGGAAGAGGTCCTCCTCTGCTCCTTCGCTGTCCGAAAGATTTCCCTTAAGGTGACCTACATTATGGGTCAGGAGAATGTCCTAGCGGACAGGCTCAGCAGAATCCTTTGCCCCCATGAATGGCGGCTGGATCCATGGATAGCGGGCTGACACTTTCTTTGCTTGGGGATGCCAGCGATAGACCTCTTTGCCATTCCCCAGAATGCGCAGCTCCCCCACTTTTGTGAGCCGGTACCGCACCCGAGCAGGGAGAGCCCCAATCCATTCCTTCTGGACTGGTCATCTAGCCTGCTCTATGCAGTCCCTCCCTTCCCTCTCATTGCGAGAACTCCTTTCAAGACTCAGTGGGATCGGGCATCGTTGATCCTCATAGCCCCCTCGTGACCTCGGCAGCCTTGGTTCCCGCTTCTGCTCCACTGTCGATGGAGCCTCCTGTTCCCCTGGGCTCTGCCCTGGGTCTGCTAACACAGGAGGAAGGGAAGGTGCAGCACCCAAATCTAGCCTCCTTGTCCCTAATGGCCTGGTGGCTGAACAGGTTTCCCTAGTCTCACTGGTCCTTCCGCCTCGAGAAAGGACTCCACTAGACAAGCCTACGCCTTCAAGTGGAGGCACTTCTGGAGCACGATGTACCCGATCGAGATCGACCCGTTCTCGTGCCCCATTCGATTTATCCTCCAGTACCTCCTCCATCTCTCGAAGGAAGGGCTGAAGCCAAACTCTGTCAGGGTACACTTGAGTGCCATCTCGGCGAACCACCTCCCCATCGAGGGAAAGCCCCTCTCGGGGCAGCCGTTAGTCTCCCACTTTATGCGGGGTCTTCTGCTTTCCAAGCCGCTCATCTGACCTCCGGCGGAATGGGATCTGAATGTGGTGCTCATTCAGCTCACCTGTTCACCCTTCGAGCCAATGACGACATGCTCGCTCCAGCACCTGTCCTGAAAGGTGGCCTTCCTGGTGGTGCTGACCTTGGCTTGCCGAGTCAGTGAGCTCCAGGCTCTCATGCCTGACACCCCTTACACCAGGTTCTGTCGGAATAGGGTGGTCCTCCATACCCACCCTAAGTTCCTGCCTAAAGTTGTCTTGGATTTCCATCTTAACTAGGAGATAGTCCTGCTGACTTAATTCCCAAGGCCCCACACCGACCAGGCGTCGGTGGCTCTCCACACCCTCGACTGCAGAAGGACTCTCGCCTTCTACTTGCAGCACACCCAGGCTCATCGCAAGTCTGGCCTACTCTTTGTGACCTACGATCCCAATTGTCCGGGGCAGGCAGTTACCAAACATACTCTCTCTATTTGGGTGGCAGACTGCATCGCCTTCGCTCACATGAAGGTGGGTGCTCCATTGGATCATCGAGTCACCGCACACAGGGTTCGGCCCAACGTGGCCTCGGTGACCTTGCTGCACTCCGTGCCCCTGATGGACATCTGGTGGGTGGCGACCTGCTCTTCCACGAATATCTTTGCTGCTCACTACTGCCTGGAGAGGGAGTCCTGCTGGGACAGTGCCTTTGGCCAGGCTGTACTCCATAACCTGTTTGGGGTATAAGCAACTCCTGCCCTCCGACCCTTCTTCACGGCTACCGAGGGCTTCGCCCTGAGGACTCGGGCTACCGAGGGCATCGGCTTCTGCTCACGGCCTCGCGGAGGCATTTTTTGGTTACAGAGTTTTTAGCCTGTAGCTGGGGAGTCCCATAAGTGAGGACTCACTTCCTGCTTGTTCTTGGAGAAAGCGTAGTTACTCACCTGTAATAGGTGTTCTCCAGGGACAGCAGGAATCGGTCTTCACTAACCTCCCTCCTCCCCTGATGAGTTGCTAGATTTTTGTCCTTCCCTTGCCATCTGTTTGGTAGGGCTCGAGCTAAGGGACATGACTGAGCAAGATGGCACCCTTGGGCGGGAAGAAGACCACGCATTGGTGGCAACAATCCCAAAGGCTTTCTTTGAAAGCTGGGGAATTGCTCCGCGTGGGCTCCGTCGGTGCCGACATCACCCATAAGTGAGGACTGATTCCTGCTGTCCCTGGAGAACACCTGTTACAGTTGAGTAACTATGCTTTTCTCGCCTGTAGCAGATGTTCTCCAGGGACAGCAGGAATCAGTCCTCACAACCCTCCCCTTGGAGTTGCTGTATATTTTTGCCATCTTAAAGGGGCTATAGCTATGGCACCTGACTAAGATGGCACCCTTGGGTAGGAAGGGGACCATGCATGCGTGGTGGCATTCCCAAAAGCTTTCTTTCTCTTAAAAGCTGGGGAAATTCTGCACGCGGGCTCCGTCGGTGCTGACATCACCCATATGTGTGGATTAATTCTTTCTGTCCCTGGAGAACGCTATAGTGTCAAATTTGATACTGTTGCTGCATCAAAAGATGTTAGAAAGATATAACATCCAATCTGGAATATTTCACACCTGCAAGAATAGGTGAAGAATCTCAGATGAGTTAACTTGAAAGCCCAGCAATAGTGGTGTTTGCTGCTGTGAAGGGAATAAGCTTTTAACTTATAGGCCTGGCTGCGCTAATGACTGCTTAAGGAAGAGGGAGAGAGAGAAGCTACCAGCTGATCATTGAGTATGCTTATACAAGACCCTGGAAGAACTCAGCAATGAAAATTATTATGTTTGGGCTCTTGAGATGCATACAGGAAATAAATATTTGGAGGGGGGTGGGGCACAGCTGAAAACTCCTGAAACCCATAAATGAAAGCCTATTGCACATAATCATTACTTTTCCCTCTCGGTAACTATGATGGGAAGTGGGGCTGAAGTCAATTCAGAGTGCGTTGTAAATTCAAAAGTTGGAAGAACCCAGTCAGTGGAGCATGTTTACCAGAGCACAGTAGCCAGGTTTATGAGGCTAACATGTTTTGGCCATGCGCAGTGGGTTGTGCATGGCTAGAAGGCTCTGGCACTAAAATCTCTACACTACCAGAGCAGCATATGAATAAGCAGGGTTGGGGCGGAGAGTGAGCAGTAGCAATGGCACGTAACTGGTATACTCGTGCTAGTGGCATGCTAGAGGCACATAGATGCTACCAGTGCAGGTGCAACTACAGCCAGCCTCCAACCAGTGCAGTAGTTGCACCTGCCTTGCCAGCATGTTGGCAACACTTGGCCTGGACACCATTGTCAATCGGTTTAAAGCCCTAAACCCTCTCACACATATACTGTGATTTGTAGTACTGGCTGGTAATGGCCACAATTGAACCAGGTGCTTACCTACAGCATTGGTATCAGATGGGGGCAGCTTGGTGTGTTTGCCACAGTAGCAGAGTACTATAACCTGACGGCCACAAAATCAGGACCGGCAGCAAATGAATGTATCTGCAAACTGTCACTCTTGAAAGTATGCTGTTCAATTATGCATTTGCACTGGATAATTGTGGGGGGCTGCTTGTGTGATGAGCTGAGGAGGAGTTGGGAGACAGGGTCTGTGCTCAGTGAAACAGCTGGTAGTTGCCACATAGGGTTGGAGACAGAAGAGTACAGCTGAGGGAGGGGGGAAATGTTGCAACAGCTGGGAAAATGAAGGTTTGGCACCAATATGTGTGTGTTTAGATTTTGATAGACCACTCATCGAGACAACAGCAGAGCAGTGTACAATATCTAAAAAAAATGGTTTTTAAAATTGCAAGGGCAGAAAACATGCAATAAAAACAGGGAACAGGAAAGAAGGTGGGAGAGCAGAAGGAAGTGCATTCTAGGTGGCAGGTGCAAGGAAGTAAAAGACAGCAGACTAGGTGGTTTCAAGCCAGGCCTGGGCAACTGTAGGAAGATGAAGGCGGTTTGCCTGGAGACTGCGGATGGGGAGCGGTAAGGGCAGTGGGGAAGAAGGAGGTCAGAGATAGTGGGGATGACTGTTATGAAGGACACGATGAACCAATGTGGGGAGCTTGTATTGCAGGCAGTGTTCGGTGTATTAACAGTGGAGAAACGTGATCATAACGGGAGGCATGAGCAAGAATACGGCAGTGATGTTTTGTATGAATTGGAGGCATTGTAGCTGATCCTGGGGAAGGCCAAGGAAAATGATGATACAGTAATCTAACCTGGAGATGACAAGGCTGAGGAGGAGAATGGCTAGAGAAGAAGGGGCCAGGAAGGGACGAATGGCACGGATTTGTTAGAATGTGATAAAGGAGTGATGAACTAGAGAAGAGAGGTAAGTATGAAATGATAGAGAAGAGTCTAGAGTGATTACTGGATAACGGATAGTATCAACCAAGGGAATGGAGATTCCAGGAAGAGAGAGGGCTATAGTTGGGGAAGAGTGACCAAAGGTAAACCAAATAGCTGCACATTTGTTTGGATTTAGGTGAAGAAAGTTGTCTGAGAACCAGGTTGCCATGGCAGAAAGACAGGTATTGAGAAGGGTGAGGTTAGGGGAAGATCTACTGGTGTGTTGGATAAGAAATAGCTCACTATTATGACGATGATATATGATGTCATGTTGTTGGACTAAGAGAGTGAGGGGAATCGGAAAAACATTGAATAAAAGGGAAGGCCAAGACTGAACCTTGGGGAACACCACAGGGGAGTGATCTAGGAGAAGAGTTGGAACCAGTGCCATCAGAGACAGAGAACTATTGCTATGCTTGGAAAGAACAAAACCAGCTGAGGACAGTACTACGGTTATGAAGTCTAGAAAGGAGAGTGACATGGTCGTCAAGATTGAAGGCTGAGGAGAAGTCAAGGGAAACTACTACCAAGATATCACCACAGTCGTGAGCCTAGTGCAGATCATTCAGAAGGGAGAGAAGAACAGTTTCGGTGCTGTGCCTAGGATGGAAGCCAGATTGGCAGGGGTGAAGAGCGTTAATAGAGTCCAAAAAAAGAGGAAAGCTACAAGAAGACAAGCTTCTCCAGGAGCTTTGAGAGAAAAGGGAGGATAGAGAGAGGACAATAATTTTGCGGGAACTGAAGGATCAAGTGAGAAACCCTTTAAAATGGGACGAATAACAGCATGCCTCCAAGCAAGGGGGAAAGTGCCAGTAGAAAGACTATTATTGATCATGGATAAAATTAGTGGTAAGAGGGCAAGAGAAGGAGTGGGGTTCCAAGCCGATGGAATCGGATCTGAGAGGCAGGTGGTTTTCCAGGAGGATTTGGTGATCTTGAGAAGTTCTATAGAGGATCAGGAACTGGAAGGATGCCCCTATGAAGAGAGAGTTAAAAGGTTAGGGCTCTTCAACCTGGCAAAGAGACGGAGGGGAGATATGATAAAGGTCTGTAAATTAATGAATGGAGTGGAACAAGTAAACGTAGATTGAATGTTTATGCCATCAAAAAGTAGAAAGACTAGAGGACGTGCAATGAAGCTACAATGTAACCCATTTAAGACTAATAAGAGAAATATTTTTTCATTTAACCGTAATCAAACTCTGGAATTTGTTACCATAGGATGTATCAAAAACTGTTAGTGTAGTGGGGTTTAAAAAAAGGTTTGGACAAGTTCCTGGAGAAAAGGTCCATAAACCATTATTAAAGTGGATCCGGGAAATCCACTGCTTACCCCGACAAGCATTGTGGAACCTGTGTGTCTTTTTGGGAAACTGCTAGGCATTTGTGACCTGAATTGGACACTGTTGGAAACGGGATACTGGGCTTGATGGACCTTGGTCTGAGCCAGTATGGCATATCTTATGTTCTTATGTTGGAGATTGTAGAGAGAGAAGACCAGAGGTGAACCAGGGAAGGTTTGATAATGAGTGGTTTGAATGTAAGGACAGGAGGGGAGGGGGGATTGGGACAGGGGAGTCAGGAGGGAGGGAAAAGGGACGAGGGGCTTGGGATCAGGGGATAGGGGAGGGAACAAGTAGGGAAAACTGAATGGAGGGCGCTGATCTTGTTGGAAAAATGGTCAGCCAATAATGTAGAGTAGGAAGGGCAGAACTGGTGGGGGGTGGATGGCATTGAGAACATGGCCAAGACAGAGTAAAGCTGCCGGGAGGAGTTTCTGGAAGAAGAAATAAGGTGAGAATAGTAGGTTCTTTTTGCAATGTGGATCATTGAACGATACTGGGAATGATGATCCTTGAACAGTTTGAGGGAGGCAGGGGAAGGGTGCTTCTGCCACAGATGCTCCACCCGGCACAGATGGCGACACTGAAGGTGAAGGGCAGGGACGGAGGGGGGGGGGGCCACAGCATGAAGTGCAGAGGACTAAGTGGAGGACTACAGTTGAGCCTGGGTATTAACAGGTTGTTGTTAAGTGCTGTTGAGTCTGTGTTGACTCCTGGCGACCCTCTGTATAGTTGACCTAAACTTTGGTCAGTTTTCAGCCAAGCAGCTCATTGTTGATAGAGTGGTATCCATAGCTGCTGTTGTATCAGTCCATCTCATTGTCAGCCTAAAGAGGTAGAGCAGGGAAATCAGATGGGAAAAGAGAAGTGGCCGAGGGAAATTTTTCCAAAGAGTGGGATGAGAGATCATGGCTAAGGGTAAGAGAAAAGCAACTAGGGGTAGAGGAGCCCATGAGTGGGAGAAAATGGCAGGTGAAAAGATTGCAGATGTGATCAGACCTTGGGAGGGATAAGGAGGAGAAGGTGCAGAGGGCAGAGTGAAGGGGTGAAGAGCAAGGACAAGATCAAGTTTGTGACCAGCTGTGTGAGTCGAGAAGTTGAAGAAGCGAGAGGTAAGAGAACAGTTGAGACAGAAGCCTGTCACGAGACCGCTGGGGCAGAAAGAGGTGTGCATTAAAATCACCTAGGAGCACAAGTTGAGGAAAAAGGAGGAGAGGCTTCAGATAGTATGTGACAGGGCATCCCATAAATGAGGACACAGAGAAGGAGGGGCATAAATCAGGATAAAGTGGAGAGGTGGGTTTCCATTGAGACAGAGGACAAGAGACTCAGGTATGTGAGAGTAGGGGTGCAGGGGGTGTCGAGATGTAGACGGAGACGTGGAGGATGACTGTCACTCCCCCCACTGGAGCAACCAGCCTAGGGGTGGAAAAGACTGAGTAACCAGGGGGGAGGCACTGGTAGAGGAAGGGGCTCAGTAAGCTATCATACCACTACCTCTTCTACATGGGGAGGCTATGCTGGTGCCATGTGCTCTGTTTCTGTAGTCAGATGGCCCCTCGCCCTGACCATAGGAGGATGTATCTGGCTTATCCTCATGAGTAGGTACCTACGTATCTACCACTGAGCGTGTGCTTGCTTGCTTGCTTGGAGCTCCCTGCCTAGGGGATGAGGCATTCCACAGACCTGGGGGAGCAAATGTGGACTTTCAAGGATCTGTGGGCCTTCATTTTCCTTAGAGCTCAAGGGCTCCAGCTGGGAGCCGCTTAGTATTGCTTGTCTCCATGATGGATAATTGGTGTTGGTGGTAGCCTGGTATCCTTATTTTATTCTTGCTTTTCTTTTTGTCATTTTGCTTGGGGTTGGGTTTTTCTTTTCTTTTTGTTTTTTCCTTCCTTCGTTCAGGCACACATTTATCTGCTCCCAGGTAGCATACATCCCACCCACATCTCCCCTCCCCCCAATATCTTCAGCCACTGCCCATCCTTTCTTGTTCTTTTCTCCTTCCCACATTCCTCCTCTAATCTAAGTGTTGTCTCCAGGTACTTTCACATCTACTTAATCTTTCTTTGTTATAGTTTAATGATAATCTCCAGGAACAAGCAGGAATGTAGTCTTCACATATGGAATGTAGTCTTCACATATGGGTATCGTCGGTACCGACGGAGCCTGCGCGGGAACGCTCCCCAGCGTCCAATAGGAACGCTTTTAGGAGCATCCCTCAGCACATGCGTGCTGCCTTCCCGCCTTTCCAACTGTCCCTCTTCAGTTCTTCGTTTTCCACGGAGCCGACAGGATCCATACCCTGTCACCGCAGGAAATTCTGTCTTTAAAATTGTTTTCTTGTGGTCGCGTTTGCCTCCGCACGACGCTTACCGGTACCACCGATTCTTTTCTTTTCTTTAAAAAAACAAAAAAACAAAACTTTGAACTGTTTCTTTTCAGAAACTTTTCTTTTTTGGTGCTAGGCGACATTTTGGGCACTAGGCCCCATATTCCTAAAACATGGAAAAACCAACTAGTGGTTTTAAAAAGTGTGGCGGTACAATTTCCGTCACTGACACCCATGATTGGTGTCTTAAATGTTTAGGGCCTGAGCATTCTCCATCTGAATGTCTCTCCTGTATGGGGATGACTAAAAGAGGAAGACAAAACCGGGCTGCGAAGCTCGGTTCCCTCTTTTCTTCGGATGCCAGATCCATTGCATCGACATCTTCAAGAGTCTCCTCTTCCTCCCATGGATCTCAGATAACTAAACATAAAAGCTGGTCCTCAAAGGGTAGCTCTCCTGCTAAGCATCGAGAGGCCATTGGCATTGCCCTTGAGGGAACCACACTGGCAAAGCAGCCCCGGCGGAAGGCTTTGGCTTCCAAAGCATCAATGGGGCTCCAGGATGTTCTCGAGGCCCCGACCTTGCAAGAACTACCTGTGCCATGCTCAGGGGTCCCGGCCGTTTTCACCGGTACCGACACCTAGGCATCGGCAGCGTTGATAGACCAGAGGTTCCTCGCTATCGAACGCAGCATTGCAGCTCTTCTCTCAGCTGTGGTACCATTGGTCCAATGGGCACCGGTACCGATAACCGATGCCGGTACCTACACCAGTACAGACACCGATACCAGTATCTACGATACTGGTACCGGCGGTACCAGCCCCGGTGGGAATTCTTCCCACGCCATCTTTGGCTGGAATCGACAGATCGGTACCGGATCAACTCGGTGCCGACTTCGATTGATACCAGGACCGTGCTTTGCATGAGCATCGCAGTCAGGAATACTTCGAATCCTCCGATTCCGTAGACTCTGACAATTCTGCTGGTACTAGAGGTTTCTCCCGGAAGATCCCTCTTCTCCCCAACACAGAATGTCACCTCCAGAGGACATGTCTTTTCAGGATTTTATTCGTGATATGGCCAAAGGCCTTTCAATCACGGTGGCTTCTGAAGAGGAACCCAGAGCAAAGGAATAGGAAATTCTCCAATATCCTAAGGCTCCAAAGGAGGCAGCCACTCTGCCCATCCATGAAATTCTGCATAACTTGATGCTCAGAATGTGGGAGACACCTCTGACTACATCTCCTCATTCTAGGAGACTTGATACTATGTATCGAGTTCCGCCATGTCCTGGATTTCAAAAGACTCAGCTGCCACACCATTCAATGGTGGTGGAGTCAGCTATGCATAGGATGAAAAGTGCAAAGAGGCATGCATCCAATCCCCCAGGTCGTGAATGCAGGACTATGGATGCTTTTGGGCGTCAAACTTCTCAGGCTTCCATGCTTTCAGCTAGGATCAGTTCATATATACTATATATGGGAATGTTCCTCAAGGAAGTTACAGGAGACTTGGAGCTTATGAGCCCATTTCTCCCAGATGACAAGAGACAAGACTTTCTTGCTCTAGTTAAGCATGCTCAAGATGTCTCCAAGTTTGTAAATCGTACAATCAGCAGAACCTCTGCTATTGCCATTGGCGCACGACGGATTGCCTGGCTTCAGGCATCAGACTTGGAGACTTGGGTACAGGACAAGTTAGGCAACATTCCCTTACACGGGAGAGAATCTCTTTGGCAAGAACTGGCAGGAAAAGGCTAACGAGTTAGATGCTGACAATACTACTCTTGATTGTCGAAATCTACAGCCACTCCAGCCAAAAAGAAGCCTTATAAAAAACCCTCTTTCAGCAAAAAGAGGAAGTTTTACCCTTCCTATACCCAGCAGAATCAGTCTCAGGGTCAGGTTGCCCAAAAGGGACAAACTAGACAGCAAAAGAAGCCAAAAGGCCCGAGAGCCCAACCAGCTCTGCAGGTTCAGCCCCCTCAAGGGCTTTTGCTCAATCCTAGAGAGCTTACCCTTCCTGCCTCTGAGGGGTCCCCAACCCCCCAATATCCCAGGCAGGTTATGCCACTTTGCCAACAGAGATGGCATCAGATAACAGCAGAAGATTGGACTCTGTCCATTGTAGGAGAGGGGTACAAGCTCCATTTTCACAGCATGCCCCCTCCTACAATTCTAAGGCAATTCAGTTCTCAAACCTCCGCAGACAATCTGCTAGATCACGAGGTCTCAACACTTCTTGCCCAAGGAGGCAATAGAAGAGGTACCCATTCTTCAACGGGGTACAGGGTTGTACTCCCCCTATTTTCTTATTCCAAAGAAAACAGGAGGGCACAGACCCATTCTAGACCTCAGAGAATTGAACAAATACCTGTTTCGAGAGAAGTTCAAAATGATTTCTCTAGGAACTCTTCTGCCATACCTTTAAAGCCAGGATTGGCTTTGCTGTCTAGATTTAAAGGATGCATACACTCACATGCTGATCCATCCAGATAACAGGAAATTCTTACGATTCCTTTTCAGGGGAAAACATTTCAAGTACAGGATTCTTCCCTTTGGTCTGGCTTCAGCACCAAGGGTATTCATGAAATGCATGGCAGTAGTAGCTGCATTTCTGCGAACCCTGGGGATATTAGTCTTCCCTTACTTAGGCGACTGGCTCATTCGAGCCCCTACAGTTGCAGAGGCCTGCACTGCACTGTCTCGCACAATGCGAATCCTCCAATACTTGGGATTGGTAACAAACTTTCCGAAATCCCAGCTTGTTCCTTCCCAATGTCTGGAATTCATAGGGGCCTGTCTAGATACCAGACAGGCAAAGGCTTTCCTTCCACAGGCCCGGTGTCTTTGCATAATGCAACTAGCTTCTCAAGCAGCGGGGAAATCCTCCCTAACTGCTCGAGAGCTACTACAGTTGCTGGGACATATGGCATCCACAGTTCATGTAGTCCCATATGCTCGCCTCCACATGCGAGCAGCTCAATGGACCCTATCCACACAGTGGATACAGACCACAGGTCATTTATCGGACAAAATAATAAACTCTCAATGACTAATTTTGTCCCTCCAATGGTGGCAATCATTAGAAAATCTGACAGTGGGGTCTCCTTTTCATCAACCCCTTTTTCAGGCCACCCTAACAGATGCATCACAGGTGGGTTGGGGAGCACACCTGAATCATCTCTCTACCCAGGGCACCTGGAATCCACAGGAGGCTGCTCTACACATTAACCTCCTGGAATTAAGAGCAATCTATTTAGCTCTTAGAGTATTCCACACCCAACTCAGCTACAAGACAGTCCTAGTCCAGACGGACAATCAAATAGCCATGTTCTATGTGAACAAGCAGGGTGGGACAGGCTCTCTGTCGTTATGCAACGAAGCTTTACGACTGTGGACCCTCACCAGAGAGTATCAAATTCACCTTCTGGTGGTATATCTTCCAGGCATTCAAAACCTTTGGGTAGACGAACTCAGTCGAGTACTTCTGCCTCACGAGTGGTCCCTCCACCTAGACCAGGCATCTCTGGGGCACTCCAGACATAGACCTCTTTGCAAGTCCACTGAATGCCAGACTTCCCCGGTTCTGTTTCAGGATTCCGGCTCACAGTTGTCAGGCAAGGGATGCCTTCCTCCTTCACTGGGGTCAGGACTTCCTTTATGCCTTCCCACCCATTCCCCCTCATCCCCAAAACACTCTTCAAGCTTCAGAGAGACAGGGGTCGCATGATTCTCATAGTGCCACGATGGCCATACCAACCGTGGTATCCCCTGCTTCTACATCTCTCTCAAGCTGCACCTCTGGAGTTAGGGCATGCTCCATATCTCCTTTCCCAAGAGGACGGGACGCTATGGCACCCAAATCCCCAGTCCCTGCATCTCACGGCCTGGTTGCTGAAGGCTTAGACCTCCAGGATTTCAACCTGTCCCAACAGGTAAAAGATATCCTTCAGGCTTCTAGGAAACTTTCCACAAGAAGATCTTATGCCTTCAAGTGTTAACGTTTTACTATATGGTGCTCCAAGAAGGGATTAAACCCCCTTGTCATACCTTTAGAATTGATATTAGAGTATCTCCTTCACTTATCGAATTCTGGTCTAAAGACCAAGTCGGTAAGAGTCCATCTCGGTGCAATTGCAGCTTCTTATAAGCCTCTGAATGGACAACCAATTTCCTCTCATCCACTCATATCCAGATTTATGAGAGGTCTTCTATTAACCAAACCTCCCATTAAGCCACCACCGGTGGCATGGGATCTAAATCTAGTTCTTGGGCAGCTTATGAAGCCGCCCTTTGAGCCTTTAGCCACTACAACCCTGGAAGGTCATCTTCCTAATTGCAATCACCTCTGCACGTCGCATTAGTGAACTGCAAGCTTTAGTGGCTGATCCTCCTTATACTATGTTTCATCATGATAAGGTTGTTCTTAGAACTCATCCACACTTTATGCCAAAGGTGGTTTCACCTTTTCATTTAAATCAATCAATTTATCTTCCTGTATTTTTTCCGAGGCCTCACGCCTCTAAGGCAGAAAGAAACCTTCACACTTTGGATTGTAAAAGAGCCTTAGCCTTTTACCTACAGAGAACACAGCAACATAGAAAGTCCTCGCAACTTTTTATAGCTTTTGACCCTAGTCATTTGGGACTTCCAGTCTCCAAAATAACTTTATCTAAATGGATTGCCCAATGCATATCCTTTGCTTATGAGAGTAAGGGTCTTCCTCTTCAAGGCCATGTCACAGCTCATAACATGAGAGCCATGGCAACGTCCATGGCTAATCTCCACTCTGTGTCTATCGATGACATTTGTCAAGCAGCCACCTGGGCTTCGGTATACACCTTCACAGCCCACTACCGCCTGGATAAAGCCTCCCGTCGGGATGCCTTCTTTGGCCAAGCTGTTCTTCAAAATCTCTTTCAGACCTAATTCAAATCCTACCCACCAACCCTGGTAGAATGCCAGAGATCCATGGGAGGAAGATTTCCCACCTTTCTAGGGTGGCACCTTCCTGGGGCTATCTCCCTGACATCTTCAGCTAGGGAGTCCCCATATGTAAAGACGACATTCCTGCTTGTTCCTGGAGATAGTGTAGTTACTCACCTGTAACAGGTGATCTCCGGGAACAGCAGGAATTTAGTCTTCACAACCCACCCACCTTCTCTGGGAGTTGTCTCTCTATCTCTTTGTCTCTTTCCTCTTTCCTCTCTCCCTCTATCCTTTCACTCAGCTACAAACGTAACTGAAGAGGGACAGTTGGAAAGGCGGGAAGGCAGTGCGCATGTGCTGAGGGATGCTCTCAAAAGCGTTCGTATTGGACGCTGGGGAGCGTTCCCGCGCAGGCTCTGTCGGTACCAAAGATACCCATATGTGAAGACTAAATTCCTGCTGTTCCCGGAGATCACCTGTTACAGGTGAGTAACTACGCTTTCTCCCTTCCCTCCAGTCTCTCCTTTTAGACAGGTCTGCAGCTGTGGGCAACTTGGGTAATGGTGCTTCTCCCTGGCCTTAAAGTATTTCACTAACGAAGTGATTGTAGAACTATATTTTTAGGCTGGCTGCAGGGTTTGTTTGTTTTGTTGTTGCCATACAGCCTGATAGGTATGCAAATGTATTCCTAAAATTTAATTTTAGTCTTTGTTGTTGGAAAGTGCTTTTAGTTTAGAAACTTTGCATGCAATCGCTTAGTTTCAGAGGATCACTGGTTTTGTAATGTAAAACAATTTAATATCTGAAAACAATGAATCGCTGCAGAAAGTTCAGTTCTTTCTACAATTTACTTAGGTAGGATGCTGTGCTATTTGTGGAAACAATTTTTTTTAATGCCCTTGAAGGGTTTTTTTTTCTGTTGCAGATGCAAAGAACTGAAAAATTTAAAAAATATTTGTATATAATTGGTTGTAGATGATATTCTCAAGAGATGTGAAATTTATAATTAAGTGTTAATCTTTCCAGGTTGGGGAAGCAAGAGCACTGTATAATCTTGGAAATGTATACCATTCCCAGGGTAAAAATATAGGCTGCATGAGCACTCATGATCCGGGAGAATTTCCTGAAGAAGTAAAAACTGCTTTACAAAAAGCTGCAGACTATTATGAGTGAGTAAATATGACTGTTCTGGAGCACTATGAATGATAATGGGCTAAAGCTGCATTAAAGATCTGTTATGATTGTCATATCCTGTAGAACCCATTCAATATTTTGTCATTTGAATTTAATGTGATTGTCATCTATTTTACTTTGCTTGATCTATTTATTATCCTGTCTTTTTACATCTAGTGAAAAACTGCAAGATCCTTTGGATCTTGCAGTTTTTGGCGCATTATTTTGATCTTAGAGGATACAGAGTGTTTTTGTTTGAGCTATCTAGTAAAGGCTATAGGTTCTCACATAAATTAATACAATTATTTTCTTATCATGCTAGACCAGTCCAGACTGAGTTATGTCACCCTACCATCTGCTGAAGACTGAGAACCTGGAACCTTCTAGTGATGACATCACAGTTTAAGTAGTGCAACCCTGGAACTTGCCAGTATTCTCTGCCTCCTGCAGAAGTTTGCAGTGTCAACTAGTGCAGCAGGCAACCTTTTTTTTTTTTCCTCTTGATTTTGGCCCATCTCCCAAGGCACAGCCTGTGGCCTTCAGGTCGAGTTTCTAAGTGAGTGAGTGCTCACAGAGACTGGCTGCAAACCTTTCCCCTGTTAGAGCATTTAAAATATCTTCCCCCAGGGCCTGACCTATGGATGCCATCCCTGTCTACACTCTCCAACACATCCAATACCAATAATACAATCCACGAGATATTCAATCCACAAGATAACCAGCAGTCTAAATCTGTTCCACCTCGATAGGCCCCAAAGACTACTCAACATAAACCCACTTACCCACAATGAAATAAAGAATATTAAAGAACCACACTAAAACTCTCAACTGCGCTTTAGTCAATGCTATATCTATTCGCAACAAGTTTAACTCCATATTGGACTACATACAAAACCAAAACATAGACATGTGCATCACTGAAACATGGCTCACCGACCAGGATAATTTATTTATTTAAAAGGATTTGATATACCGCTTTATCTTTAAAGCGGTCATTATAAATCAAATTACCTCAAAAAATTACACAATACACAACTCCACTAGACCCTCACGAAGAGGTGGAGGTGTGCTAATCCTTGCAAGGTCACATCTCAAATTTACAACTATCTCCAACTCTCAAGCCAAAGAAAGTAATATATTAACTATATCAAACAAACACCTAGCGCTCTGCCTCATATATATAGAGCCCCAGGTGCAAATGAAGAGGAACTCGCAACCATCTTGGAACAAGTCTGTACACACAGTAGCCATAATAAATGCCTCATCATCCTAGGGGACCCTAACCTTCCATCACTACCTACGAAAGCAAGTGAAGCCTTCTTAGATGCAATGAAAGACATGCAATATAATCCATTAATACACTCACCGACTTACAAGAAAGGAGGTACCCTAGACCTTATATTCCTTAGCGTCCCTCTAGTCCAGTCCTGGAACCATAGAGTTGTCATCCTCCTCCAGCAGCCTTGGAGACTGAAATACATCATCGCTTTGCTGGCACCAGTATAAGTAGGCAAGGACCGCCCCCTCTCACCAGTACTTTCAGTCTCCAAGCAGCTTGGAGGTTCTGAGCCCAGGGCTGGGCTCAGTGAGAACAAATAAGCAGAGCTTAGGTTTTTGAAATTTACTCCTTTTGGTTTATTTTCCCTGTTTTTTTGGTTACTTCGTTTTCTTTTATGTCAGATCTGCTGCTGCTGTAAGGGTTCCTGTGTCTGTAGCCCTTTTTTTTTTTGTTTCTAAAGGATCAGGGAGTTCTTCCCCCTCCCTCTCTGCATTGCCCCAGCGTCTAAACGAGCACAGGGGAGACAGTGCTGATCCGTGGCCTCCCTGCTCCCGATCCCGCGTTGAAGGGGTGAGGAGCAGGTGGAAGGCAGGCAGTTGCAGCAGCAGCGATACAGGGGCTGAAAAGCCTGAGAAGGTTGTGCCCAGATCAATCGGAGCTGAAGCCGTTAAAAAGGCTGTGCTCTGGTGTCCTGTTGGCTCCTTTCCCTCACTCCCCTCCTCCCCCTCCCCCCCCTCCCCCCCCTCCCCCAGGATCGGCGGCGGTGGCAAGTACCCACGCAGATCTGCTTTGGGGAGCTGGTTTAAAATGGGAGGGGAGGCTTCGCGGCGGCTCCCGGGGTTGCAGGGTGCTCGGGGCCTTGCCGCGGGGGGGTGAGAGAGTGTGCTTTTTTGAGCGGGAATGCTGGCAGTGGCCATTTTGAGGGCTGCGTTTTCACCGGCAGGATTTATTTGTTTTGGTAGACAGCCTTGCTCCTGAGCTCCCGTGGGGGGAGCGGATAAGGAGCATTTAGTGTGCAAATTCTAGTCTGATTTTGATTTTTGCCTTTAATTTACTTTAACTTTATTTTTGATTCAGTTGCCTTTGATTAATTGGCAACCGGGGATTAGTTCCTTTGGTTAGGAGCAAATATCCTTATTTTCAGTGGTTTTAAATTTGAGCCGGCCTCTTTAAGTTTGTAGCAGCTCTCACCTTCCCTCCTCAATTATTTTTTGCTTGATGCAGGCCTTTGCTGGTGCGGATCTCTCTCCCTTGACTACGGGAGAAAGCTCCGGGACCCGTACATCCACACTGCAGCTGTGTGAGACGGGATTTAATTTGCACGGTGGAACCGGCTAAGCGATCCTCTCGGAGCACTTTAAGGTGGTATGAGCTGGCAGGGTGGCTTTCTGCCCTGCAGGTAAGGCCTTCGGGCTCTGTCGGTCTGCTGAGGCCTCCTTTTTTGGGGCCCTTTTCTTTCTGGGTGTTTGGACCACATGCTGGGAGTTGCAGTGAGAGGCCTGTGTGAGGAAGACAAGCTGAATAGCTAGTTTTTTGGGCCTAGTGTTTTAGACCTCTTTATTTTTGAGTTTGTTCTTAGTTTATAGGACAGCAGTTGTGGCATTGATTCCACATGTTCTTTCCCTTCTAATCATGTCTCTGAGGAGCATCTGTTAAGTCCCAGGATGTTAGGCAAATTGCCAGTTTTAGGTTCCAGAGCAGGTATTTGTAAGGGTCCGGCTGGAAATGGGCCTTTGTGTATTCTATACTGACAGTTGCCCAAAGGCCTGTCTTTCACAGGGACAGGTTTAGGAATCCTTAGGATATACAGAAGTATATAGCAGTTACCTGTCAATCAAGGAGTGCCTGGGCTAAGGTCTATGGCCACCAGAGGGCAGCGGATGCACTCAATGGGGCCTTTCTCTGTCTGTGTATGCAGCAGTTGATTGCTTATTCTCTGTAATGCTGCAGCTCCTGTTTGTATAACCAAGATTGCAGCTCTTAAATTCTGTATGGTTTGTTGGTCTCTGTTGTCCTAACAGCCACAGCTGCTCATGACTCACATGTGGTATTCAGGGCCCCCATCCCTGGGGGAGGGGGGTGGTAAAATAAGAAATTGTGTTACTCCTTAGGTTCACACAGGCAGCCACCTCTTTGCCAGATGCCTGGGTGTTTCCTAGCTTAAGGGGGGATCACTTATCGTGCCCTTCCCCGGCAGTTCTCATCTATTTCTAGAGCAGGATTTCAAAAGGAACAAGAAACTCTCTAGTGAGAGAGAGCCTTGTTCATTTTGAGCGACCACGGTTGATTTATTCGGGGGCTTTTGGTGCCCTGAACCCAACGAGCTGGACGCTATTTGTTTACTTCCAGGAGTTCTGCTCTCTATTTCGCTCTTCAGCTCCCTGGCAGACGTAGCAGGCTGGCAGGGGGGGAGCAACGCCTCCGGCAACGGTGAATCCCTCAGGATAAGGGGGGAAGGACAGCAAGGTGCAGTGGGACCTGGTAGCTTTTGCAAGGCTATAACAGCAGTTCGGGTAATTTTAGCTGATCTGCTTTGATTTCATTGGAGGTGGCCGGAGCTTGATTTTTGGAGTCCTATACACCCTTTCCCGGCTGTGCCCAAAACTCTCGGGATCCCAACTTCTGACTACATATTCCTCTCCAATGGTAGTAAGTGAACATGGCAGATGGAAAATCACTATTAGAACAGAGTGCATAGGATGGGTGCAATTTCCTGAAATGTGCAAAAATAAAATAAAATACAATACATAAATAAATTAACCCAGCTGCAGAGTATGGATTACACTTTTTCAGTAGGCCTTCAAAGGTTGTTAAAAAAAAAAAAAAAAAAAAAAAAAAAGGGGCCTAGCTATGTTGGTTTACAAGACTTTCCTTCCGCTGTCCATAGCAGGTCCTATAAGGTGTTAGTCGGTTGCTATGGCAGGGTAATATTTGAGGTTAGCTGTTGTGATATAGCGCTATGATCCGCTGTACACATATTCAAGTCAAAAGGAATTATGGTGGTAGCTCTCTTGGACAGTTCTAAAAGGTGCTTGGCTGAGTGCCTTGGCCAGGCCCCAGGTGTGGAATGCTCTGCCATACGCATTATGTTCTGAGAGGGATTTTATAGTTCTGTGGTTTCTTGATGGACAATATTCCCGTTTAGTTTGGCTTTGTCTGATTTATAAGGTTTGGGGGTAGATTTGTAATGTCTTCATTTTGGCTATATGGGGTTCCTTTTCCTTCTGTAAAAGGCGGCTCAGCGAGAGGTCGCTGAATAGGACTCTGGCCTTTGAGGCTATTTTGGCTCCAGTACGGAGAGTATCTGCTAGTGTTCAGCGCCTGTCTTACTGGGGGCCAGATGCGCGCAGCCCGGCTCGTTCTCTCACAGCACTAGCAGCAGCTCAGATTCTGGAAGGCATACATCATATACTGTGTTTGCGGGATGGCTTGCACGCTGCTTGGCGTCAGCCTGGGAGCTCCATCGGCTCGTATTAGCTTCCTTTGTCCAATCCTTCTGCAGAGCTCCGCAAAAGTTTCAGGCGGTCGCAGGAACGCTCCAGCGGCTGCTTCAACTTAAAGCGGTGGTGCCGGTGCCGGCAGCCCAATACGGTTGATACTCCCTCTACTTTGTGATCCCAAAGAAGGAAGGCTCGTTTCGCCCGATTCTGAATTTTCAGAGGGTGAATCGGTGTCTGCCCAAAGAATTCTCCCGGAGCATTCCTTCAATCCCGAAAGAAACCGTAGTGACACACATGATAAGTTCGATCAGCTAGTGGCAGGACACAATGCACTCTTGCATGCTTTTTGCTTCATGGGTCTAGAAGTGTAGTCTTTACCAGGTGGTATAATGGGAACTTCGCTGCGGGTTCTCGGCTTCTTCTTTGCTGACTCAATTGCCACTGTGGAATGGGAAAGCTATATTTTCTAACACCAGGGGCTAGTTGACCTTAAAAAGAAAAAAAAAAAAAAAAAAAGGGAATGTCCAGCTTGGTGCAGGCAGACGGAATGGGGCGTTCCTCTAGCGGGAAGGCTGTGGATTTCTATGCCTGTCATAGGGAGTTCTTTCTGCTGCATTGTGTTGGCGCAGAAATAGCTTCTCCACATCAGCTGAAGGAATTTTTGGTTAAGAGATGTCTTTGTACAAAAAAAAAACAAAAAACCCCACAACGTATTCAGCTGTCCTGAATTGGCCTGTTCTTGATTGACATTTTGAGACTAGGCAGGCGCAGGCCTCGGTACTACGTTGGTGGGTGCACACCTTGCACTTCCAGGAGGTGTGGACTCACTGTCTGGAGGAGAGCCCTAGCGATCTTCTTTAGCACGCGATAGGAGCGTAGGTGGTTCACTGAATCGATCGTTGGGGGCACTGCTCTGTCCTTGCAGGCTCCCATTGGGGGTGTCTGGGGGAACGAGAGCATGCTTCCGGTGGTCGCAGTATTTACGGCAGTCTACTCGCCTGGAACAGGAAAGGTTCAGGGAGTTGACATGTCTAGAGTCTGATTTGCCTTATGTGGCAAAGGTGTGATTCGAGTGCTGGCGGAAGTGCAGGGTCAGCCTCTCGGGGCCCACGTGGATGTCTGCCGGTTTTGGAGGGCGGTGTTGCTTATGCGGCCGCCTTGGCGCTGTGCTGTTCCTCCGTGGGATTTAAATTTGGTGTTGGAAGCCTTGCTGGCTCCTCCGTTTGAGCCGTTGTCCACTGCTTCGCTAAAAGATCTCACATTGAAGACAGTTTTCTTGGTGGCGATTTGTTCGGCTAGGAGGATCTTGGAGCTACAGGCCTTGTCTTGTAGGGAGCCCTATCTCTCTTTTACCGACCACAAGGTGGTTCCCCGTACCGTTCCGGCGTTCTTACCCAAGGTGGTGTCCGTTTTTCATGTTAACCAAGTGGTCTCTCTTCCGGTGTTCTCCGACCGCGATGGGGCCGGATCTGGGGGTCAGTTGCGGCTGTTGGACGCCCGCAGGGTTCTCAAGAAGTATCTCTCCCAGACGGCGTCCTTTAGGCGGTCGGATCGACTTTTTGTGGCGTTCGGGGGACCGCGTAAGGGAGAAGCGGCAGCAAAGTCGTCTATTTCCCGCTGGTATTGCATCGGCCTACATCTTGAAAGGCAAGGTGGTTCCGCAGAGTCTTCGGGCTCATTCCACTCGGGCGCAGGCGGCGTCTTGAGCAGAGTTCAGTCTGGTCCCAGTGGGCGACATCTGTAGGGCGGCGACTTGGTCATCCTTGCATTCCTTTGCCAAGCAATACCGCTTGGATGTTTTGTCCGCGGAGGATGGGCGTTTCGGCTCAGCGGTGCTTCAGGCTGGGCTTGCTTGTCCCTCCCGTTGATGTTCACTGCTCTGTTACATCCTCTATGGTTCCGGGACTGGACTAGAGGGACGCTAAGGAAGGGTAAATTAGACTTACCTGCTAATTGTTGTTCCTTGCGGAACTCTAGTCCAGTCCCGGATCCCTCCCTTGGTTTGAAGAGTTGCCAGCCTGATTGTTTCGGCTCCCGCGGGTGCTCTGCGTTGTCTTTGCTCCTGGGTGGCGCGGGATGAAGCCATTGGAGGACCCTCTTGCGTAGCGCTCTTGCCTGTCCATCCTCTTAGGAGGTGGTGTGGTACGGCGCTTCTGTGTTGTCAGACGATATTCTTATTCAGACACAGTCGATGAATGCAATTAATTTGTTAAAGAAACAATTAAATAAAAAAAAATAAATAAAAAATAATAATAATTACTTGAAGTGGAACATGAAATATTCTGTTCCGTATATAGATATTGCTATGTTGAATGTATTCTGGTTAATTCTCCTTATTTGTTCTGCTTAGTGTGCTTTGTCAATAGGTACTGGTGAGAGGGGGCGGTCCTTGCCTACTTATACTGGTGCCAGCAAAGCGATGATGTATTTCAGTCTCCAAGGCTGCTGGAGGAGGTTGACAACTCTATGGTTCCGGGACTGGACTAGAGTTCCGCAAGGAACAACAATTAGCAGGTAAGTCTAATTTACCCTTCTCCCCAAATCAGAACAGCATCAAATATCCTGTAAAGAATATAACAGTGCTCCCAGTCCCATGGTATGACCACCACATGGTAAACGTCTCCATTTCCACTCAGACATCAAAGGACACGGCTGACCCAACACCCAAAGAAAAAAGAAAATTCAGATCCTTCAATAAAGAGCAATTCATTAAAGATGTGCTACCAGCAATAAACCAAACGTCATCAAACCTTGATACTATCATCACTAACTGGCAAGAAACTCTCCAAAGTGCAGCAACCCCACCCAAAAAACAATCCAAAACAATAATAGGAAGTACAATGCCCCCTGGTACTCAGCTGAGATCAATGACCAAAAAAGGCAACTTCGGAAACTGGAAAGACTATGGCGGCAAACTAAAAGCCCACAACACCTAACAAGATACAACGAACTGCAAGCTATATACCATGACACAAACAGCCATAAGAGAGAGTATCACTCAAAGCTAATAATGAGCTCCATCAACAGACCAAGAGAACTCTTCACCATAGTAAATGCTCTAATAAAAGAACCAATGGAACCATATGACTCTAACCCAATATCACCGCAAGACATAGCAAACTTCATTCAACAGAAATACTCCAAGACATCACTTGAGAAACCGCATAAAACAAAATCAAAACACACCATAGACGTCGCTTGGAATGAATTCCAGGTCCCTACAAAAAAGCAGCTCAATATGATTATAACTAATATAAACACAACAACCTCACCCAATGACCCATGCCCTGTTAGCTGGATCAAGCAAACAAGAGAGTTCCTACTTTCATACATACAAAAAATAGTGGAATCATCACTTACCCAAGGATACCTCCGCCTTCAACTTAAGAATGCCTCCACAGACCTATCCTTAAAAACAATAATCTCGACAAAAGGGACCCAAGTTCCTTCCGCCCAATATCAAGTCTAACATTCATAATGAAGATAATTGAAAAAACAGTACAATATCAATTACAAGACCACATAGACACGTTTGACCCGCTGGACCCATATCAATATGGATTTAGACAAAATCACAGTGTCGAAACACTGATTACATCACTTCTAGATACTGTTGTCACAGGCATAGACAACATAATACATGGCTTTGTTTTATGCTTTATAGATATCACCGCTGCATTTGACTCTGTCAACCACAACACAGTACTACAGAGACTCCAGGAAACAGGGATAAATGGAACAGTTCTAGACTGGTTCCCCTTCTACTTGTCACACCGTAACCGAGTAAGAATCAAAAACAAACAATCCAAACCATTTAAACAGTATCAAGGTGTTCCACAAGGCTCAGCGCTCTCCACACTGTTATTTAATATATATCTTAAACCAATATGTAACATCATAAGATAACATAGCATCCATTACAGATTATACTCAGATGATATAATGATATTCTGCCAGATCAACATCAACAAACCGGACTACTCCCAAATCACAACATGCCTTGAAGCAATGTCCGAATGGCTCAGACAGGATCTTCTCGTTAACTTTAAAAAGTCTGAAATGGGCTAAAACTCTAGACTTCAGGACTAAAAAGGCCTGTCTCCTAAGCTGCGTAGCCCTACAGACATCCGGAAACATCTGCACTTTAGCACCACAAAACAAAGAGGACATCTTTTTAAAGTAACTTCGTAACACAAGAACCTTATCCTTATCTGAGACAAAGGTCACTATTAAGGTAGCACGAGACAAAATAATATCTTGAGAATCCTCGAGAAATTTGGTAAGCTCAAGTCCTGAAGCCTAGAGTTTTAGCCCTATCAGCTTCCTTTTCTCTTCGATATCCCTGCAAATGTTTAATTACATTGCAGGGTTCTAAATTTACCTTTATGGATCCCTCTCAATTGGAATTATTTTTGATAGGTAAAGAGAGTCAAAGTACAGTCCCGGTGGTATAGGAGGACTATGTTAATACGCTGTCTAGTAGTTAGAGTAATGTAACTCTTATGTTGCTTATTTTCTTTTTTCTTTGAGTTTTTTATATATCTCCCCATTATTGTGGGCTAGGATTGAGTGTTGTTTGTTTAAGGTTTATGACAAAGTATTTCTTATTTGAATATGGTTTATATTCATTTAATATTATTTGTATAATGACACTTTGTTTTGCTTAAATCTTGCTTCTGTAAGTTGGCGAAATTCAAATAAAAAAAAAAAAAAAAAAAAAAGTCTGAAATGATCCACATCACCAGAAATACTAAATTCACCCTACAAGACTCACTCAAGATACTAGAACACACCCTAACCAACAAAAAAAGAGGTCAGATATCTTGGAATTACTTTTGACCAATATCTCAGCTTCCAGCCGCATATAAAAAAGACAACCAGATCAGCCTACCGCAAGTTGAGAACTCTCTGCAAACTGAAACCACTACTATCAGATTACGGCTTCAGAACTGTATGTCAGGCCATAATAACTCCTATAATTGATTACTGTAATACAATATAATATATCATGGACTTCCTCTCCCTCTGCAACTCGTGCAAAACACCACGGCGAGAATCATTACAGGAACTGCAAGATGCAATCATATAACTCCAACTCTTAAACAACTGCACTGGCTTCCTGCTGCTACACGTGCTAAATACAAATACATAGTAGTCATCTTCAAAATATTAAATGATCTATCCCCGCCAATGCCTCAACCGCTGATCCAAGAATCAACTACAACAAAAACAAGAAGTACAGACACCTAACATCATTGAAACCCCCCAAAACTACAAAGCATCAAAGCAATTTACTTGCACCAGATCTTTCTCTCTGTATGCTCCCCAACTTTAGAATCAGCTACCTTCCCCAATACGAGCAGTCAAAGACCTACTTGATTTCAGAAAAGCAGTCAAAGACCCATCTATTCTGTGAATACTATGGTCCTACCTAATAAAATTAATGCCAGTCAGACCTTACAGACGTAGCAATGGACAACTGATTAATGTAACTGTATCACATCAATTGCAACAATGTTTCTGTACATAGATACATTAACAATGGCTAACCAATACCCCATATACTCTTCCAAGTTTCTGCTCCCTTTTCTATGTAAAAGCTTATTGCTATGTTTGTTCCATTTGTTCCATGTAAGCCGCCTTGAATTTGACGATAAGACAGTATATAAAAAACCTGTTAAATAAATAATGCTCCTGGCAGAGGTCCTCCAGGTCTCTACTGGGACAGATGAGTAGCCTCTTTGCTCTTTGATCACACTTCTCCTCCCCCCCTCCCCCCCCCTCCCCCCTGCCGCACACTCCTGGTCCTTTCCTCTTTTTGCCAAAAGGCAGCGGTAAACTTTTTATTTCACCACTCTTTTCTGAGTCTGTCCCTCTACAGTAGGGAGAGAAGCAAAGGAGTTCTCTGAGCTGGGCAGGCCTTCTGAGCATATAGGCAGGGGTTTGCCTTCAGTGGCAGTGGAGGAACAGCAGGAAATGCCAGATTCTCCAGGAACAAGCAGAATGTCAGTCCTCACATATGGGTGATATTGTCACCGACGGAGCCCTTGTAGAAGCATCCCCCCAGCTTTCAAAGAAAGCCTTTGGGAGATGCCACCACGCATGCGTGGTCCCCTTCTTGCCCAAAGTGCCATCTTGCTCAGTCTCCTTTTTTCCGCGGAGCCCTTCAGACGATGTCTGGCTTGTCCCCAGATACTATTTATGATCTGGTGCAAATTACCTCCAGAAATATAATCTCTGTGGTAGTTGCTCACAAGTGGCTGTGGCTCCACAGTTGATTAATGGATTTGACCTCTAAGGCATGCTTGAATGAGCTTCACTTGCTTATCGTCCCTCCAGTCTAGACCCGCACCTCAGGATAGTCAACCCCCCACCAGCAACTTGGAGACTGAGCATGTCATTTTTTGATGACCTCAGAGTACTTGGGCAACTGGCTCCACCTTCCAGCCCCAGTAAACTCAGTCTCCAAGCAGTTGGAGTGGGTGATCCCTGAGATCGGGACTCACTGAAGGGACGAACAGAAATTCTTTTAATTTGATTATTGGATTGGATTCTGTCAGGTTTGAATTAGGTGAAGCATTGGCTGTTTTAAATTGTTGGGTAAAGTGTAAAAAAAAAAGGAAAGAGACAGGCAGGAAAGGACACTGCGGGAGTAACTGTTGGTGAGGGGTTCTCCCCCAGGGGCAGAAGCAGGGCTTTTTTCCTCTGCCCAGCTTAAGGATTGGGAGAGGTCCAGGTAAGGGGTAGGATGATGGTGTGTGTGTTTAATGGTTCCTTTTTTCAGGATAGATTCCTGAAAAATCAGCCCTTTCATGGAACCCAGATGTCTCAAGATGGGAGAAGGTCCTCCACAGGAGCCAAAGGGGCCCAGTGAGTTACAGCAGGCACTTTCGGGGATGGTCCAGGTATGTGTGTGTGGGGGTAGGGATCATCTCCATCTGTTCTTCCTGGAGCGGGTCTATATCTCTGGATCAGTGGGTTCTCAACTTGGTTTATTACATCTTGGAACTGGAAGAGCCCCCTTTCTAATGTCTTTATGGTATTTCCCTCTGGCTTGACAGTGAAAGAAGATGGCAGTAGTCAAAACTTTGCAGCAGCTCCCTCAGTTTGGAGTGTAGTTCATTAATTCTCCGGACCTGACAAAGGCCTGCTTTCATATTCCCATCAGGGACCCCCACAGTTTCTTCTGGTTCTGTGACGTATTCTCAATTCAGAGTTTTGCCCTTCAAGATTGCTACTGCATCCAGGACCTTGTCCAAGGTGATAGTTGTAGTGGCTGCCTTATCTGGACAATTGGTTTGTTTTGGCCAATTTGGAAGTGGGATCCAGAATAGCCACTTAAAAAGTGATCCAAGTGCTAGAGCAGCTGGGTGGGGTGGTCAGTTATGCTAAGAGCCTTCTGGTCCCATTGCAGGCTCTTGAATATCTGGGAGCAGATGCAAGACCAGGGTAGGAAGGTGTTTCTAATACAGAAAAGGATGTGCAAGTTACAGGCTCGGATCAGAGGGTTGTGTTCCCACAAGGTCCCCCCTTCAGGTCTTGGACTTCATGATGTTGACACTGGAAGTGGTCCCTTGGTAAGGGCTCATATGAAACTTCATCTTGCCTTTCTCTCCAGCTTTGTCTTCCCCGCTGCAGGAGTTTGGTACCCCACATACCTTTGTCTCACCTAGTGAGGGTGGAACTGGTTTAGTAGGCTTGCCTCAGTCGTCTTCAGGGACTAGATCTGGAACCACCCCAAGTGGATTGTTTATTAAAAAATTGTTATACTGCCTCTTCAAAACAGTAACAACTACTAACACAGGCATGTTGGATTTGGGATCCACTGCTAGGGCCAGATGTGCCAAGGGACTTGGTCATGGGTACAGGCTTCCTGGTGCATTAACAGGTTAGAGGCCAGAGCCATTCTGATGTCACTGGAGTAATTCTTTCTGTTTAGTGTGGGACAAGGCAGTCTAAGTTCTCTCTGACAGTGCCATGGCAGTGGCATATGTCAACAAATGGAGGGAAAATTAGAGTGTGGCCATGGTTCAGGGAATCTCTTCTATGTCAGTGAGCAGAGACCAAACTGAAGGAGATCTCTGTGGCTCACATAGCCAGAATGTTAAATGTGCAGGTGGACTGGGGGGAGGTCGTGTCGGAAATCCTACAAGATGGGGGCATGAGTCAGGAGCTCGGCACATGAACCACTAAAATATAATTTTTAGGTCTTCAGAAGCTGTTGTGAGTTTTCATCCTTGGTTGAGAATGTCTTTGTATAAATCCCAAAAACTGAGATGACATGGCAGGAACTGGAGTAAAACGCTCATTGTTGCCAGCTAAACCCAAGAAGCCAGGGCCGGAAGAAGAGATGTCATCAGTCATGTTTGAGCAATTTCAGGAGATGAAGAACCTAATCTTAGCAAATAGTACGGCAGTATAAGATATTAAGGTAGAAATTGAACAGGTGCATTCTTGGATCTCTGTGTTTGCAGAGCAGCTGCAGGCATTGGAAGCCAGAACAGTACTGCTGGAGGGGTGCATGCAGTCCTCATAGGGGCCTTTGAAAATAGTCGTGAGCTTCCAGGCCCAAGTAGAAGATATCCCAGACCACAGCCAGTGCAACATCAGAATCATCTGCCTCCTAGAGGGGGTGGAATGGATTAACTCAGTCCATTTTATTGAAAAGATGTTGCTACTTTTTTAAGCAACCCTTTGAAGTGGAAAGTGTGCTTCTCAGGAACAAGTAGAAAGTCACCCCTCATATATGGGTGACGTTGGCGCCGACAGAGCCCCCGTGGAAGCATCTCCCCAACTTTCAAAGAAAGCCTTTGGAAGATGCTACCACGCATGCGTGGTCCCCTTCCCACCCAAGGATGCCATCTTACTCAGTCTCCTTTTTTCCGCGGAGCCCAAAAGACATCAGTCTTTCACTGGAAAAAAGTTGATATTTTTGTGCATAAAACTGCTTTTCTTTCTCTGGTTAGCACCAGTCCCTTTCCCGCCTCAGAGCCCCATTGCCCTGGCACAGAGTCTTGTAACTGTTTTTAGTTTTTCCTCCAGTGCAGTTTTGCGATCTTTTCTAACCTCTGGCAGCGTCGAGGGTCTTCAACCTCATAGGGGTCCCTTTATGCCCTAATTGCCAGCGGGTTCAAAATGTGCGATCGGTGCACAAAGAACATGAGCTGATACACATGACTGCTGCCTCTGGTGTCTAGGGGCTGACCATGACCCAGAGGTTTGCGCCCTATGCAAAAAGATGTCTACGAAGGCCATCCAAAGTCGTCTGCAGAAGCAAGATGACATTTTCCACAGGTCAGATTCTGCCTCAGTATCCCCGGTAGCCTTGCACTCTAAAGCCCCACATGGATCCTCAGATTTGCGTAAAGCCCCCGCGATGCCTGATCGGGCCCGCGGATACTCCTGTAAGGGTTTTGCGGAGCGTGAGCGCAAGAAGAAATCCTCAAGGACCTAATCCTGGGAATTGGGCACACACGGCAAGTCCCTTGCCAGGTCCCATAGTCCCTGAAGGATATTTGAGGAGCCAGAGTGGGAGCAGCCGGTGAAGGTGCCCAGAACAGACACCGAGGCCTCGGGTGACATGTCATGGGACTCCTGAGGTCTGTCCTGTCGAAGACTCCCTCTCATTACCAACGCATCGGAGGTTGCAGCTCCTGAGTGGGAAGCCAGGATGATGGTATTGTAACACAGTGTCATGCCCTTACTTGCCTCGCAGCAAGTGTCAGTGCCCGGCCCAGCTGATGCTCATGCCGAGACAACAGGAACCTCTATCGAGGACTCTCTGTGCCACCGAGACTATCTTTGAGCCGATCCTCGGTGAGGGTCTCAATCCTACTCCCATTCCTCAGGAGTGAGATCCTCCCTGTCAGGCACTTGTGGCTCTGGCCAAGCAGCCGCCGTGGGTCACCGAAGACCCGACCCGACCCGAGCCCGACACCTCAAATGCTGTCTGACTTCAAGTCCTCGATCAACTATTCACACTGGGAGTCAGAGGATGAGGCTTCCCCAGAGGCACTTAAACACTGCAGTCTCCCCTCAGACCTGTCTTCCCCTAGCATCGCGACACCGGTCCCCACCAAGGACACATCCTTCTTCGCGTTTGTCCGGGATATATCGAAAGCCTTGTCTCTCACCATGAAGTTGGAGGAAGACCCTCACACAGAGGAGCTTGAAATCCTCCAGTATGAGGCTCCACCTAAGGAGGTCCTGTCAGTCCCTGTCCCCGCAATCCTCGGGCGATTCCTTCGGATGTGAGACACACAGTCTATGCCAATAGTTAGCTGATGCCTTGACGCCATGTACCAGGTCCAGCGGGGCCCCAGCTTTCAGAAAGCGCAACTTCCTCACATATCTATTGTGGTGGTCAGCCATGTGCCATCAGAAAAGCCCAAAGACTCACTCCTCCATGCCCTCAGGCTGGGAGTCCTGTGCCCTTTTGACGCCCTTGGACGCAGATGCTGCCAGGTCTCGAGGCTGAGTTGCCGAATCCAAACCTACCAGCTGTATATTGGCATATATCTCTGAGACCTAGCAAAAGAACTTGCAGGTTTTTCGGTGGGTCTCAGTAGAGATCACTTCCAGCGATTCCAAATCCTCACGAAATGCGTCGGGGAGTACTCGAAGTACATGTCTCGAGCCACCTACAACTGCTTTGAGTCGAACGCGAGGGTGGCTGCTGCAGGCATCGGTGCCAGACACTAGGCTGACTCCAGGCAGCGGACCTCAAGCAATGGGTCCAGGAGAAACTCCTTGAAGTCTCCTGTCTCTGTGAAAACCTCATCGGCAAACCGATGGAGGATAAGGCGGTGGAGATCGAAACAGAGTTCGTCACGAGGACTCGGCTCTCCAGGAAGACCTCCACCCTTCCTAAGAAGAAACCATCAGGGAAGAGGCCCCCTTTTCACAGAAAAGGCCAGTCTTATCGAGGCTATCCCCAGTACCATGCCCCCCAGACCCCGCAGCAGAGTCACCAGGGCAAAGGAGCGGGCCAAGGCCAACGCAAGCCTAAGGGCACTAAGCCTCAAACACCAGCTCCTGCTCAGGCTGGGTCATGGTTATGACTCCCTGAGCATAGTCTCTCCTCTCGGGGGGGGGGGAGCAGCTGCCAACAGGGGGGCATCTGATCCCCTTTGCCCATTAGTGGCTGGCCATAGCCACTGACACCTGGGCCCTCCAGGTGGTCAGAGAAGGCTACCTCCTTCACTTGGAGTGGACACCTCCCTCTTTCTTCCCAGGAGAGCCCCCTCGGACCTGCTATTGCAAGAACTTGCAGGCCTCATCAGGGACGGAGTCATGGAACCAGTACCCCTCCACCTCAGGGGCAAGGGGTTCTACTCCCATTACTTTCTGGTCCCAAAAAGAACAGGGGACCTAAGGCCCATTTTGGACTTGCGAAATCTGAACAAGTTCCTGGTGTGGGATAAGTTCAAGATGCTCTCTCTTGGAACATTGCTGCCCAGCAGGGAGATTAGCTATGCTCCTTGGACCTAAAGGATGCTTACACCCACATCCTTATTTATCTCAGTCACAGGCAGTACTTAAGGTTCATGGTCGGGGGTGACCACTACCAGTACAGGGTACTAGCCTTTGGCCTAGCCTCCACACCAAGAGTCTTCACCAAATGCTTGGCAGTGGTGGCCGCCTACCTCCATCTCCAAGGGGCCTTCATTTTTTCCATACCTGGATGACTGGCTTGTAAAAGGGGACACAGCCATCAAGGTGCAACGGGCCACAGCCCCGCACCATCATGGTCCTGCAGCATCTGGGGTTTGTGGTAAACAACACCAAGTCTCACCTCACTCCAGCGCAAGATCTGGAGTTCATAGGAGCCCGTCTAGCCTCTCTCCAGGCCAGGGCCTTTCTTTCCCTGGACAGGATAGATTGCCTCTGGGCCCTGGCCACCGAGATGCAACACCATCATGCAGTGTTGGCGTGGTCTATGTGCCACCTACTGGGCCACATGGCTTTCACAGTCCATGTGGTTCCTAACATGGTGCCTCTGCTCACAGTGGACACAAGCCATGGGCAGGCTCTGGGAGGAGGGCCTTAGTGTCCCATCAACTAGCGGAGTCACTTGATTGGTGGCAGGGCACACAGCACCTGCAGGAGGACATGCCCTTCCAGCACCAAATCTCAAGAGGGTCCTCACCACGGACGCATCCCTACTGGGCACAGTACCCACTGTGAGGAATTGTGCATATAGGGCAACTGGTCCCTGGCGGAGAGCCAGCAACAGATCAGTCTGCTGGAGCTTGGGGCCATTTTCCTGGTGATCAAGACCTTCCACCACCACCTGCGGAACCAGTCGGTGCTAGTCCAAATTGACAACCAGGTCACAATGTTATACCTGAACAAGCAGGGAGTCACATGGTCTCAGTGCCTCTGCCAGGAGGCAGTAGCCCTCTGCTCATATATGATTGGTCAGGGAATGCTCCTCAGCCTGGTATACCTTCTGAGCCAAGACAGTGCCCTAGCAGACAGGCTGAGCAGGGTCCTCCAGCCGCACGAATGGCGACTAGATCCCAGGGTGACATAGCAGCTCTTCTGACTCTGGTGAACCCTAAGTCTGGACCTCTTCGCCAGCCCGACCAATGCTCAGCTGCCCCATTTCTGCTGTCCCCAACTGCATCCGTCCCAGGTAGCAACAGACACCTGCCTCATCTCGTGGGCAGTGGCCTTCTGTACACTTCCACACCACTAATCGCCCGAACCCTCTTCAAGGCCCTGCCTGGCCCAGGCAAACTTAGTTTCCCCTGTTGCTCTGCCTTTCAATGGAGCTCCCAGTCTCTCTGGGGAGCGTCCTGGGGCTACTGACCCAGGAGGAGGGCTCCCTTCACCCTAACCTGGGGTCCCTGTCGTCAGCAGCATGGCTGCTGAACGGGTAGCCTTAGCAACCTTCAGCCTCCCAAGGGAGGTGGAGGAAGACCTGGCTTTTCGTAAGAACTCCATGAGACTGGCCTACACCTTCATGTGGCACAGATTCTCAGTATGGTGTGTAGAGCAACGGGTTGACCCATTCTCTTGCCAGGTGCACACAGTGCTACAGTACTTGCTTTACCATTCGCAAACCGGACTAAAGTCCAACTCCATCAGCGTGCACCTGAGCGCGCTCTCGGTGCACCATCATTCCATAGAGGACAAACATCTTTCTTTGCAGCCAAATACAGATGCCTGTCTTCCTCTCTCTGTGATCTCTTGTATTTCATGAAGGCCTCCCTCTTTTTCTTCACTTTTTCAGCTACTTCTTTCGAAAACCATAGCGGTCTCCTTTTCCTTTTACCTTTATTTACCATTTTAACAAAAAGGTTGGTTGCCTTTAAAATATCCCCTTTCAGTTTTGCCCACTGTTTTTCTACATCCCCCAGCTGTTCCCATCCCACTAACAACTCCGAGGTATTGGCCCATCTTCGCAAAGTTAGTCTTCCTAAAGTCTAAGATCCTCACCTTTGAATGGATTCTAACAGCCCTAGCCCTACTTAGATTGTGAGCCCTTCGGGGACAAGGGAATAAAAAAAGTACCTGTTAGTATATACTTGTAAACCGCTCTGATGCATAAGTAAAGGGCGGTATATCAAATGCCTAAAACCATAAAACCATAGTCCTAATACTGAACCACACCATCTGGTGATCACTGGATGCAAAATGATCTCCCATTACAACATCAGAAACACTTTCACCATTGGTAAGCACCAAGTCCAGTATGGCCCCTTCACGTGTGGGGTCTGTTACCAATTGCCTGAATAGTTCTCCCTGTAGAGAATCCAGGATCTCCTTACTTCTAGATGATACTGCAGCAGGAATGTGCCAATCAACATCTGGCATATTGAAATCTCCTATCAGTAGCACTTCCCCTTTCCTAGCAATGCTGCATTATGTCTTCAATTAACTCTCTGTCTACTTCTTCCTCTTGTGAGGGAGGTCTGTATATCACACCAATGCAAATAGATTTCTCTTTCCCTCTTTCTAGTTTAACCCACAATGCCTCCTCTCTCCCTTTTAAGCTCTGTAATTCCAAAGCTTAATAGTAGTTTTTACATATAGTGCCACTCCTCCTCCCCTTCTTCCTACCTTGTCCTTTCTGAATAAAGTATAGCCATGTATAGTTACATCCCAATCATGGTTTTCTGTGAACCATGTTTCTGTAACTGCCACTAAATCCAAGTCAGCCACTCCCACCAAAGCTTCAACATCAGGGATCTTATTTTCCATGCTACGGGCATTTATACACACTGCTTTCCATATGTTACCCCTGTTACCCATTTCCATAAAGGTATTTAATGTATCACCTACCTGGGGGCTTTCACTTACCTGGGGGCTTTCTTCACCCATCCCCAACGAATCTAGTTTAAAGCCCTCTTCAGTAGATTAGCCAGTCTACTAATGAAGATGCGTTGACCTTTCTTGGACAGATGGATGCCATCTCTGCTCTGCAACCCTTGGAACAGAATCCCATGGTCTAGGAAACCAAAACGCTCTCGATGACACCATCCACGCAGCCATGCATTCATCTCCAGGATGCGAGCCTCTCTGCCTTGGCCTTTACCCTCAACAGGGAGGGTTGAAGAGAACACCACCTGTGCACCTAACTGCTTCACCCTCTGTCCCAGAGCCATGAAGTCACTTTTGATACGTTCCAAGGTATACCTGGCATTATCATTTGTTCCAACATGGATTAGCAACATTGGGTAATAGTCAGTGGGCTTGATGAGTCTCGGCAAACTCTCCGTAACATCTTGGATTTTGGCACCAGGCAGACTGCATATCTCTCTGGACATCAAGTCTGGTCGGCAGATGGATGCCTCAGTACCCCTCAGAAGAGAGTCTCCAACCACCACTACCCTTCGTTTCCTTCTGGTCACTGATTCTGCAACTTTGGGGTACTTGAGCTCTGGTTCTTCCCTTTCTAGGGATGCTTTCACCTCCTCCACTTCCTTGGCTGCATAATGGTTCTTCAGTTCAAGGGCTGGAGAAGTTGGATTGGTGAATTTGCAGGTCCTGGTGACTTGTGTCCAACCATCGACATTCTGTTGGCACCCATCTTCTCCTGTGCTGGAGAGCTTGGTTGCTGCAAGAAGCATCTCATCAATGTACTTCTCACTGTCTTGAATGCTCCTCAGCCTCGCCACCTCCTCTCTGAGTTCCTCCACTTGTTTCCTCAGAGCTTCAGCATGCAGGCACCCTGCACATGGAACCGGTCCTTCAACTGGCATTAGGACCTCTGTCTGGACTGAGGCAGAAGCTGTAACGGGGGCAACAGCTTTAGCGATACGATTTTTCCCAGCCATTGTTCTGTTCGTGGAGCTTAGGTATCTGTTAAAGCAAAAGAGAGAGATCTACCAAGTACCAGCCGGTTTCCCAGCTGTCTTTTCAGAGAAAAGCAGTTAAATCTCTTTAATTATATTCAAAATGTGCTGGTCCAATTCTCTGTGATTTGTTAAATTGGGAGGTGCCCTATAAAGCAAGACTGCTCACTAGAGGTGGGTGGGAGTCGGGGTGGGTAGGGAGGGAACTAACACCTGATTAGGTGTTAGCAGTTTCCAAAACTGAGGAGGTTACTAGAGTTCAGCAATCTACTGTGCTCAAGGAAAGTTCCACTAAAGCACCAAAAGCAAAGTAACCTTGCTTTAAAAATATACAAAAAACCCTTTTAAGAGCTCCCAGTCAGAGAGCTAGCAATTTAATATAAGAAAATAAACCCTCAAATCCTTACTGTTGGTTCATCTGTAAAGCCCTTGTTAGGAAAGCCTCAACAGGCCAGGGCACTGGAGCCTTTTATGCAGGCCTCAGCTGCTCTCAGGTAATCAGGCCCACTAACTCCTGATTAGGTGTTAGCAGTTTCCAAAACTGAGGAGGTTACTAGAGTTCAGCAACCTACTGTGCTCAAGGAAAGTTCCACTAAAGCACCAAAAAGAAAGTAACCTTGCTTTAAAAATATACAAAAAACCCTCATTACTGGATTTATGCTCTCTAAGCCTCCCAACTGCTTGCCTCCGATGGAATGGGCTCTCAACGTGGTTCTGATGCAGCTCACTGAGCCACATTTTGAACATCTGGCTACCTGCCATTTGTGTTATCTCTCCTGGAAGGTCATCTTCCTGGTGGTGCTCACTTCTGCCTGCAGAGACAGCGAGCTTCAGGCCCTCGTGGCTGAGCCACTTTATATCAGGTTCTACTAAAATAGGGTGATGCTTCACACCCACCCTAAATTCCTTCAGAAGGTGGTATATGCCTTCCACCTCAATCAGGAGGTGGTACTCCCTACCTTCTTTCCACTGCCCTATGCTGACAAGGCAGGAGCCCTTCTTCATGCTCTGGATTGTAAGAGGGCCTTGTCCTTCTTCCTGCAACGTACCCAGGGGCACCGCAAAGCTGTTTTTCGTTTCCTATGACCCCGGTCGGCTGGGGGAGGCTGTCACCAAGTGGACCCTGTCCATCTGGGTGGTAGTCTGCATTGCCTTCGCCCATGATCAGGCTGTGCTCTCATTGGAGCACTGGATCACGGCGCACAACATCAGGGCTATGGTGACCTCTGTTGCAAGCCTACACTCTGTCCCTATGACAGACATTTGCCAGGCTGCCGCCTGGTCCTCACTTCACATTTTGCAGCTCACTACTGTCTGGGGAGGAAGTCCCAATGGGACAGCGCCTTCAGCCAGGCTGTACTCCGTGATCTATTTGGGGTTTAAGAAACTCCTACCCTCTGACCCTCCTTGTTCAGCCGGTTGGACTATTGTAATGTCCTGCTGGCTAACCTGCCGGCTTACCAACTACAGCGTCTCCAACTTATACAAAACACCGCAGCTCGCCTTATCACCTCAGCCCGTCGCTACGATCATGTCACCCCCATCCTTTATCATCTTCACTGGTTGCCTCTCCGTTTTAGGTTCCATTATAAATTCCTCATTTTAACACATAAAGCCATCTATACTTCCACCCCTTTGTATTTATCAAATCTCATTTCTCTTCATACACCCTATCGTCAGCTTCGTGCTCTACATGCTAATCGTCTGTCTCTGCCTTCTCCGTCTCAAGCACATCTGGAACAAACCCGTCACTCCGCATTCTTTTTTTCTCAGTCCCATACTTTGGAACGCCCTACCACCCGCCCTCCGTCTGGAACCCTCGTATCTGAAGTTCAAGGAGCTATTGAAGACTCATTTATTTCAACAAGCCTTTGACCTGCCTCCCGATGTCCCTCCCTGAGTTTTGTCAGTTGTGTTTGGTTTGCCTCTTATAAGTCTTGCACTGTTCTTTTTCCTCTTTCCTATTTTATTATGGCGTTCCTTTTCTAGTTAGGTAGCATAGTCATTGTTTTTTTATTTATTGTAAACCGCTTTTATGCCTTGGCCAAAGCGGTATATAAAGTTCGAAATAAAGATAAAGATACTGGAGCTTGTAGCTAGGGAGTCCCATGTGTGAGGATTGACTTCCTGCGTCTTCCTGGAGAAAGCGTAGTTACTCACCTGTAACAGGTGTTCTCTGGGGACAGCAGAAATCTCACAACCCTCCCTCCCCCCCTTAGAGTTGCTGTACAGTTTTTGCCATCTTCCTTTGTCGGCTCTAGCTATGTCATCTGACTGAGTAAGATGCCACCCTTGGGCGAGAAGGGGACTATGCATGCATAGTGGCATCTCCCAAAGGCTTTCTTTGAAAGCTGGGGAGATGCTTCCGCGGGGGCTCCGGTGCTGACGTCACTCATATGTGAGGACTGATTCCTGCTGTCCCTGGAGAACACCTGTTACAGGTGAATAACTATGCTATCAGGTCCCCATGCAGCTGTGAAAAGGCTGCCCTAAAGGTTTTTATCTTAAAGGTACTTTTCTTCATCCAAATCTATGTAAATCTTGTCAAAGGCCAAACAGATGAGATCACTGCTGTGGTATGGTAAGAGGATCTTGGTCCTGCTGGACTTGATCAAAGTTACTGCCAACACAGGAGCTTTCTGGCCCTGTGGCCATGGCTCCATACAGTGGAGTTGCATTTAGGACATTTCATGTGTCGGGGATTAATGTGGCTTAACAATTCAGTGAAGAGCGGAAAGATCCAAGATGGCCGCATAGCCTGCAGCTGCTTTGGATGTTTTTTTTTCTGTCATGCTGAAAAGAAAGGGGAAGCCGGGAATTATCCTCCCGATTCTTTTTGGACCCCCTTGTGCTCTCTTCGTACAATTGGACCTCTTGATTCCTTTGTTGCACGGACCGAGCATCAGCAAGTAAACGCCGGCATTTTCCCGGCTGAGTTGATGCCGGTGTCGGGTGGCATGGCTTCCTCCTTGGGATGTGAAGTATTGCCAGATTTGCGTCCACCTGAGAAACCCCTTGGGATGATTTGAGCTGTCTCAGCAATCTAGTTATTATATCAGATGGTGTTTGATATATGAGCTTTTGGACTGATGTTCTCTTCTGCATCCTAAGTGTGATTGTGTTCAGTTGTTTCAGTAATGGAGCAGGCTTGTAACATCTGGCATGAACATTTTGTGTTTGAATGCAAGGGGGACACACTATTTGCTATCACAGAAGGTTGGTGTTTATGGTATATTTATGGCTGCGGTGAGGGTGACTCTCACTGCTGGTTTTTTTGTTGACTGATTTGGGCCTTCACTTTGGGAAATAGGGCTTGGTGATAACATTGTTAGCAGTTCTTGTATTGCTGCTTTGATGGAGATTTCGAATAATGAAGCAGTTCCTTTATTAATTTGTATGTGTAGTGTTGGCTATGTGTCATGATGGTGCCATATGAAGATGGGGGGAGATTTTGATTTGGTCGTGTAGTGTGACAGTACAACAGGGTAATTGCTAATTGAGATCTGACATATGTTCGATTCTGGTATTTGTCTGGTTTTCAGTTCTCTAGTGGGTTCACCCTTCAATTGCTATAAGTACAGCCAAGCTCTGAGCTGCTGGCTCTTTCCAGCAGGGATCTGTGCTTGGCTTTCACTGTGGACTCTGTTACTTTGTCTACACATCCAGTTTTTCTACCTAAGGTAGGTTTTTTCCCCCCCATGTCAGTCTATCATCTGTGTGCTGATTTTTCTAGGGATGAGAACTCATGAAGAGTATCAAGAATTCCCAAGTTGAATAGGATACTTCTTCATTGTTTGAAGGTTACAAATCTCTTGGAAGTCAAACCATCTTGTGGTTTGTTTGGAGGTCCACAAAGAGCGAGGTGGCATCAAAATCATCTTTGTCTAGGTGGATCAGGGAGGTGATTGGTTCAGAATAGATGTTGAGTTGGAGGTGGGTCCTGGAGGGGCTGTGGGCTCACTCTACAAGAGCTCAGGCAGTGTCAAGGGCATGGTCTCTGGAAGATGTTTGCAGAGTGGCCACTTGGTATTCCCTACAATCCTTTGTCCTGCACTGTAGGTTGGATGTATGTGCCAGGAAAGATGATGCCTTCAAAAGGGTGATTTTTGAGGCAGCCTTGTTTTCCCACTGGCTAATGGCCAAATGAAGATTTGGTAGGTCCCATCCTCCTAGACTGGCTTAGCAAGATGATAAAGGAGGTTAAATTTGTTCTTACCTGCTAATTTCCTTTCTTTGATTCCTGCTAGACCAATCCAGTTTTCACCTGGGAAAACGGCCTTTGGGGCTTTTTCCACACATCTGCTCTCCAGTTGTTTGCAGAAAGGAGCCTTGATTTTTCAGTTTATCCTAGTAGAGTTTCTTCAGGGATCCTTTATTGCTGATTTTTTTTACCTTTTCATGATGGTTTGAGTAGTAATTTCTGTAACAGCAGCCAGCAGTATCCTGGCAAGTTCCAGGGCTGCACCACCCCTTATACACTGTCATAGAAAGTTCCAGATTCCTTGCCTCAATCTGATAAGGTGATTATAGCCTTGAAGTTTAGACTGGTCTGGCAGGAATCAAGGAAAGGAAATGAGCAGGTAAGAACAAATTTCACCTTGTTTGCTTACTTTTTTGTGTAAATCATTCTTGATGGCATCAGCTAATTGGATATCAGTTCCTTTCCCAATGAAAATCCTTATTTTGCTAAAGGGGATCTGCTTCTGTATATCTTGAGGCTTTTGCTCCTTAATGGAAAAGGTAAAAGGATTCACCCTAGGGTAAAAACAGAATTGATTAGCCTGTTACATATGCTTAAGGTGACGTACAACATTCTTAGAATGCAGATAGGATAAATCTCTTCACCAAAGAGCTTACAATCTAAGTGGTTACGAGATGCAGCAGAGGATAGTGACAAGCTCACAAGGCGTGTCAGTGAGAGAAGGGGGATGTGACTCCTCTCTTTGCTCTGACTAGGCCATTCCTCTGCTAAAAAGCAATCATAACATTTCTCATGCTAGCTCAAACTTTTATAAGGTGAAAGTCGTACAAAACCACTTGGCTTTGAATATGTCTGGACTGTTGTGTTTGTTTAATTTGGGGAGTTGATGTGTGTGTTCTTGGTGATTGATGCAGAGAAGCTTTTTTCCTTAAATAAGGAAACCATATTCTCATCTTCACTTTCTCCATTTAAAAACTGGTATTACCACATTGAATATCCATGGACACAAGGGGATGGATAAACCAATAATAATTTGATTTTTTTTTTTTTTTTTTGCTTTGCCAACAGAGCAAATTTGTTGATAGTGACAGAGCTAGGTGATCGAGCTGCCCAGGGTCGAGCATATGGAAATCTGGGAAACACAAACTATCTGCTTGGTAACTTTCGGAAAGCAGTCATGTTTCACGAACAGGTATACTAGTTCTCTGCATTATAATAAACTTGTCAATAGGAACTACAGAAATTGGGAAGTTCTGTTTCTAGGCTCTGAAGGTGTAGGGCAGGGAGGAAAGTACTGCTATAGCAGCCTTAGAGGCTTGTTGGCTGTCATCTTGGTCTGCTTCGCAAACTGCACAAATGAAAGGGTCCCAAGTCCTGCATTATTTTTTCCTTGGCAGTTTCTTCATGTTCTTCTGGACTCTTAGCTCAATCAAAATCATATTCTGCTGGGCTAGGGTACCATGAGCCTTTGCATTGCCCATGCATTTTTCCCCAATTCTGCCTTCCCTTGAGGTTCAGCGATAGTGGTCATCCAGGAGCTGTGTGTTTTTCAGAATCCTGCAGTCAGCACCTTAAATCTAGCCACTGGATGTTGCATTGCGCAGTGGTCTGAGAAATGAAAACTAAGACATGACCAGGAAAGTTGCTAGTTGTCTGGTAATTATAGTATCCTCTTAGTAGTACTTTAACTGAGAACAGCTGAAAAGTATCATCAGCTTGATATGAATATTTTCACTTCTATATAACACACAAAAAAAATCCCTTAAACAAAACTTTAAAAAGTTAATAGAAAACTCTCTCGTTGATATACAAATAGAATAAACTTCCCTGTGGCAAGGGATTCTTCCAGTGCCTTGTAGAGGGACAGGCTACAATGTAACAATGAGGTCTTTCTCCTCATGTTCTGTTTGTATATCCTTAAGAGTTTTCTATTTTCTCCAGGACTAAGCAGGAAGTCAGTCCTCACATATGGGTGACGTCGGTGCCGACAGAGCCCTCGTGCGGAGCATTTCCCCAGCTTTCAAAGAAAGCCTTTGGGAATGCAGCGCGCATGCACGGTCCCCTTCCCGCCCAAGGGTGCCATCTTGCTCAGTCTTTCTTTTTCCGCGGATCCCAACGGACGTAGTTCGTGTCACCCGGGAAAAGTAGATTTTTTTTTTTCTGTGATTTTTCGCATCTCTTTATCCGGTTCGATGCCGGTTCCCCATCGGCTCGGTACACCGGTATCGAGTCCGGAACTTCTTTTTCGGTTTTGTCCTTTGTGACTAGCGTTCGCGCTTTTTCTGTTATTTTCACTGGCAGCCCTGTCTTTTGACCTTGCAGGGGCCCTTTTTCCCCCGTTGGCTGCCAGCGGGTTAAAAAATGTGATCGGTGCAAGAAACTTATGTCTCCCATCGACACACACGACTGCTGCCTCCGATGCCTCGGGCCTGACCATGATCCTCTGGTCTGTGGCCCATGCGGCAAGATGTCGTCGAAGGCGCTTCGGAGCCGTCAGCATCAATGTGAGAGAATTTTTTCAGAGTCCGTGTCTGGCCGGGCCCAGACTTCGTCAGAGGCCTCGACATCTCAGGATTCTGACCCCAAGCGCCGTCGTGGGTCCTCTGAGAGGGGTCTCCCGCCCAGGAGCACAAAAGGAAGAAGAAGCTTGTGAGGGCGGCATCAGTGGAGGCACCTGGATCCTTGAGGGCCAGGTCGCGAAGCCCTGACCGCCGTCCCGGGCTCTTGGAGTCGGAGCAGCCGACCAAACTACCTCGCCTGGAGCCGGAGTCCCCGAGTTAGGTAACTTCGGTTGTCCTCGTTGACTCTCCTCCGGGAGAACCAACGTTGGGCCCGATGCCGTCGGGGTCTGCAGTCTCCTGAGCTCGGTCTCAGGTTGACGACCCTGGAGAGCAACCTGGCTGCCTTCATGGAGCAGCAGCATGTACTGATCGTCAGTGTGACCGGTGCATCTGCCCCGACCACCGAGGCCGAGCCGATCCTCGAGTCCATCAAGTCTCGAGTCGATCCTCGGCCAAGGTCTCCCTCGACCTCCCGTGCGGGGCCGAGGTCGTCGACGCCGGTGCCCTCGGCATTGGGGTGGGTGGCATCGAGGCCCACACGGCCGGAGCCGCTTGACGACACCTCGGAGGAGTCAGCGTGGGAGATGGAGGACGAGGAGTCTCCTGACACCTGGACCCGGTGCATCCTGTCTGACTCCCCGGAGTCCGAGCCTAGGAGAAGGTCCCCCCTGGAGGATACCCGTTCTCGGATTTCGTCAGGGACATGGCCAAGGCTTTGGCATTCTCGGCGGACGCCGAGGAGGAGCCTCGAGCCAAAGAGCTCGATGCCCTCCAGTATGATTTTCCTCCGAAGGAAGCCTTTACTGAACAGGTTCCTCCGATGCTGGAATGGCTACTCTTCCATATGTGGGAAGCACTGGCCTTGGCGCCGGTTCTTAGCAAGCGGGTCGATTCCGTTTATCGAGTCCGTAAGAGCCCTGGGTTCCAAAAGGCGCAGCTACCCCACAACTCCATGGTTGTGGAATCGGCCATGCACAGGCTGAAAAGCCAAAAGATGCACTCCTTGGTGCCTCACGGCCGGTAGGCCTGGAACCTTGATTCCCTCGGTTAAAAAGTGCTTCCAGGGCTGTATGCTGTCTTGCTGTCTCCAGACTTGCCAGCTGTACATGGGCATGTACTTATGGGACCTGGCAAAGGAGATTGCTGGGTTCTCGGCTGTTCTCTCCGAGGAACCCTTGCAGAGATTCAAAGTCTTGTCTTCAGGGATCCGAGAGTGCTCGAAGTTTATATCTAAGGAGCCTATGATGTCTTCGAGGCTTCGGCCCGGGTAGCCGCGGCCGGCATCGGTGCACGGCGTCAAGCCTGGCTACAGTCGTCGGACATGGAGTTGTGGGTACAGGATAAGTTGGTCGATGTCCCGTGCCGAGATGACAACCTGTTTGGCAAGCCCATGACTGAGCAGGCTGCAGAAATCGAGACCGAGACTCTCACCAGGACTAGACTGTCCAGAAAGACTTCTGCCCCTTCTCACAAAAAGAAGGGCTCGGGAAAGAAGCCCTATTTCCCCGAGGAAAGGTGCTGCCTACAAACCTACCCTCAATATCAGGCCTCTCCAGCTCCCCAACAGGGCCAGCAGCCCAAGGGGCAGGGGCAGGGGCATGGGCCCCGTAGGCAGAAAACCCCCAAGCCTCCAGCTCCGGCTCCTGCACAGCAGGGAGGGGGTTTTTGACTCCCAAAGCATAGCCTCTCCTCCGCCAGTGGCTCCACTCAGCACAGGAGGTCGGCTGACCCTGTACACCTACAGCTGGCCAGCCATCACAGGGGATACCTGGGTACTGAGCATAGTCCAAAAGGGCTATATGCTCCATTTCCACCAGCTACCCCCCTCCTGCTATCCAGGGGAGCCTCCAAGACTCCCTCTACACAGGGATCTCCTCCTTCGGGAGTTGGCAAGTCTTTTAAAGGAACAGGCGGTGGAACCGGTGCCACACCACCTGGAAGGGCAAGGCTTCTACTCCAGGTACTTCCTAGTACCAAAGAGAACAGGAGGCCTAAGACCTATCCTAGACTTGTGAAATCTGAACAAGTTTCTGGAGAGGGAAAAGTTCAAGATGCTTACCCTTGGGATACTGCTGCCCTACCTCCAGACCTAAAGGATGCTTATACTCACATCCTCATCCATCTATAGACCACAGGCAATATATCAGATTTGCGGTGGGAGGAAACCATTTTCAGTACAGGGTACTTCCCTTTGGCCTGACCTCTGCCCCCAGAGTTTTCACCAAATGCCTGGCGGTGGTGGCAGCTTTTCTCAGGAATCAGGGGATTTTTGTCTTCCCGTACCTGGACGACTGGCTAATTAGGGGCCAGTCACTCCAGGAGGCCCAACAGGCCACTCTTCGCTCTGTCTCTTTCTTCTTCAGCATCTGGGCTTTGTCATAAACTACGCAAAGTTCACTTTGCTCCCCTCTCAGAACCTGGAGTTTATAGGGGCAAGATTAGACACCCTTCAGGCAAGAGCTTACTTGCCCGAGGACAGGGCCCACAGACTGATGGACTTGGCCATCCAGTTCCAAAGGAATTCTCATGTTTCCGCCAGGCACTACCTGCGGCTCCTGGGCCACATGGCATCCACTGTACATGTGACCCCAAATGCCTGTCTGCACATGCGGGCTGCTCAATGGTGCCTCAGAGTTCAGTGGACACAAGCCACCGGTGACCTCCGAGACAGAGCAAAGGTGTCCAGACGACTTTTGAACTCCTTACAGTGGTGGCTACATCTGCCAAACCTTCTCAGGGGTGTACCTTTTCAGGCTCCAGCACACACAAGGGTGCTGACGACAGATGCTTCCTTAAGGGGCTGGGGTGCACATTGCCAGGGCAGGTGCACTCAAGGCCTGTGGTCCCCTCGGGAGGCCACACAGCAAATCAACCTTTTAGAGCTGCGAGCAATCCGCTTAGCTCTGCAAACCTTCTGTCATGCCCTCTCTCAACGGTCTGTCCTAGTTCAGACAGACAATCAGGTGGCAATGTTCTACATGAACAAACAAGGGGGCATAGGGTCCAGGCTCCTATGTCAGGGGGCACTGGCCCTTTGCTTCTTTGTGATCTGGCATGGTGTGTTTCTCAAAGCAGTCTATCTACCTGGTCAGGAAAACTTCCTAGCAGACAATCTAAGCAGGATTCTCTAGCCTCACGAATGGCAGTTGAATCCATTGGTGGTCCAGCAGATCTTACTCCGCTGGGGACTTCCATCCATCGATCTCTTTGCAAGTCCACTAAACTGTCAGCTGCCCAGGTTTTGCTCCATACAGCCGCATCCCCTGAGGATGGCAGCAGATGCTTTTCTGATATCTTGGTCTACGGGCCTCCTGTATGCGTTTCCTCCCACGCCCCTGGTGGCCCGAACTCTGTTCAAGATCCTCCAGGACAAGGCCTGGGTGATCCTGGTAGCCTCCAGATGGCCGAGGCAGCCGTGGTTTCCACTTCTTCTGCAGTTGGTGGTGGAAGCTCCGTTCCTTCTAGGGCTGCAACACGATCTCCTGTCTCAAGAGCAGGGTTCCCTTCTGCACCCCAACCTCAGGTCCCTCAATCTGATGGCCTGGCTGCTGAAAGGATAGTGCTAGCTCCCTTTCTTCTATCTAAGGAGGTTGAGGAGGTGGTCTTGGCCTCTAGGAGGCAGTCCACCATAAAGTCCTATGCCCTCAAGTGGCATAGGTTTATGGTATGGTGTGCTCAGCGCAATGAAGATCCTTTCTCTTGCCTTGTGCCAGTAGTACTGCAGTATCTACTTCACCTTTCAGACCTAGGCCTTAAGTCTAACTCTGTTCGGGTCCACATCAGTGCTTTGTCAGCGCACCACTCAGACAGTCTGTCGGTTCACCCCTTGGTGTCCAGATTTCTCAGAGGTCTGCTTCTGCTCAAGCCTCTGGTTCGTCCACCGGCAATGGAGTGGGATCTGAACGTGGTCTTGCAGCAACTTACTTGCCCACCGTTTGAGCCGATGGCTACTTGCCATTTGCGCTTCCTCTCTTGGAAAGCGCTCTTCCTGGTGGCTCTTACATCCGCCAGACGTGTGAGCGAGCTACAAGCTTTGGTTTCTGATAGACCGTACACGCGGTTCTATAGGAACAGGGTGGTCCTACGGACTCATCCCAAGTTCCTCCCAAAAGTGGTCTCCTCTTTCCACCTCAATCAGGAGGTGGTTCTTCCGACCTTCTTTCCCAGGCCGCATGCCAGCCGGGCTGAAACAGTCTTGCATACCCTGGACTGTAAGAGGGCGTTGTCTTTTTACATAGAGCGTACGCGGCAGCATCGAAGGGCTGCTCAGCTCTTCGTCTCATTTGACCCTAATAGGATGGGGTTACCTGTCTCCAAGCGCACGTTGTCCACGTTGGTGGCAGATTGCATCGCCTGGGCGTACAGGGCAGCTGACCTCCCCTTGCAGGGTCGGGTCACGGCCCACCGTGTCAGGGCGAAAACCACGTCTGTAGCTCATCTCCACTCTGTTCCATTGGCAGACATCTGCCGGGCCGCAACTTGGAATTCAAGCCAGACTTTTGCAGCCCATTACTGCCTGGAGAGAGAGTCCCTGCGGGACAGTGTTTTCGGCCAGGCGGTACTCCGTAATCTCTTTGAGGTTTAGGCAACTCCTACCCTCCAGTCCTTCGTGTTGGGCTACCATACGAGGTGCGTTCTCAGAAAAGTCTTGTCACGGATGCTGAGGCTCTCAAGAGGGAGCCATTTTTTCAGCTTTGGGTTCACGGTAGCCTAGAACTGGCGAGTCCCATATGTGAGGACTGACTTCCTGCTTGGTCCTGGAGAAAGCGTAGTTACTCACCTGTAACAGATGTCCTCCAGGAGCAGCAGGAATCAGTTCTCACGCCCTCCCTCATCCCCTGGAGTTGCAGTCATACTTCATTTTGTTTTTTTGCTGTCTTTTAGCTATGTCATCAGACTGAGCAAGATGGCACCCTTGGGTGGGAAGGGGACCACGCATGCACGCTGCATTCCCGAAGGCTTTCTTTGAAAGCTGGGGAAATGCTCCACACGAGGGGTCTGTCGGCGCCGACGTCACCCATATGTGAGGACTGATTCCTGCTGTTCCTGGAGAACACCTGTTACAGGTGAGTAACTACGCTCACTCTTCAAAGTTTTGTTTAAGGGCTTTCTTTTGTGTGCTGTATAAAATTTTGGTCCCTCTGGTATCGTTTGGTTTGCTGTTTGCATATTATTTTCACTTCACCATTTAAGAATGAGCCAATCATTGGAGCCCATTTACTAGCTTGTAGTAAACTGTTTACTAGAGCTCCCGTTATTGGCAATGGGGTCTACTTACTAATACCATGTGACATGTGTTACTGTGCCACCAGTTAGTAAATAAACTTTTCCCTGTCTCTGTCTTCTCTGTCTGTTATGTGTAAGGGTTTATTGGTGTTGTAAATTGCCTTGATGCAGTTTTTTTTAATTATGTGGTCTAACAACTTAAGTAAACATTGAACTCCATTGATTTTTATCTCTGATATACTTTGCCACTCAGTGACAGTAGTTTATTATTTAGAGAAAAGTGATTTTCGTTGAAGACTTGTACTTTGGTGTGGTAAGATATAGCAACATTTTAATGTGAATTATGTTTTTAGCGACTGCTAATTGCAAAAGAATTTGGTGACAGATCAGCAGAGAGAAGAGCATACAGCAATCTTGGGAATGCATTTATATTTCTGGGTGAATTTGAAATGGCTGCTGAATACTACAAGTTAGTATTTTATGTTTTTTGGGGTACTTCTTGTGTTTTCTTGCTATATTATATGATTGTGTATTGAGTCTATTTTTTTTTCTGTATAACTTTTATTCTCTGTGAACAAGCAGGAAATAAGTCCTCACATATGGGTGACGTTACTGACAGAGCCCTGCACAGAATTCTCCCCAGCTTCCTAAGGAAGCCTTTGGGGAGGTACACCACGCATGCGTGCCTGCTTTCCCGCCTACTGTGGCACCGTATTCTCCAATCTTTTTTCCTGATTTGTCTGGTCCTTTGGGATGGCTTTTTTTGCCTTTTCTTTCAGCTTAGTCAGTCTTGCTGACTTAGGTTCCTGTTTCTTTTTTTTTTTTTCTTGCTTTTCAGTGTCTCTTTTTTTACCCCTTCGGGAGTATTTTTCCTGCCCACGGCAGCTCTCCAGTTTGTTTGCCAAGGTGGTGTTTTTTTGGTATGTCTAAGCCAGCTAGTGGTTTTAAAATGCACCAAGTGTGGCAAGACCATCTCAGCCGCCGACTGTCATAACTGGTGTTTACAATGCCTTGGACCTGATCACCAGCTAGCCGCCTGCGAACTATGCCTGTAGATGACGCGCTGAGGTCTGAAGGGTCAGGAAAAGTAGGAGTTGTCTCCCCCTCCCCTTCAGCTCACCGGATTTAGTATCCTCAGCCCTGACCCCATCATCCATGCCTTCCAAGGCTCCCGAGAAATCTATGGAGGAAGAGCTTCATGCTCAGGCAGAACCCAAGTGCCTGAATGGCGAGAGATTCTCAAATGATCCACCATCGACATCAAAGAGCGAGCACTGGGAGAAAATCCAGATGCAGTGTCTTCGCAGCCCTCCTTGATGCGACATGGAAAGCGATAGCCAGGAGCTGTCAGCCACGTTTGCCCTGTGGGAGGATTTGACCTAGACAATGGAGTTGACACCCTGCCCACAAGGGAAGCCAGATGTCTTTTGATGCACCAATCATTGTAGAGTCCCTGTCCAAGGTGTTGATGCTGATGTCTGTGGATGCGGCATCTGCCCCCTCACAGGTGGTGGTTCTGGAGGAACGCCTTAGAACCCTCAAAGCTTATTTGGTGGCAGTTTTGGCCTTGTGCAATGCAGGCTTTGCGGCACAGAGTGCTTTGAAACCACACTCCATCCAGCCCTTTCTGGAGACCCATACCCTGCCTGCTGAAATTAGTGCATCGGGTGGGAGATTAGAATAGACTCTGGTTCGTGGAGCATCTCCCTGTCCAGCATGTCAGTCCAATGCACAAGGGAACTGGTGCCAGTGCACCAGCTGACAGAGGGGTCACCAGTATCCATCCTCTCCCTCATCGAGGAGTAGGCGGGAGGAGGAGACCCAGCACTACTTAGACTTCCTCTCGGAATCCGAATCGGACTGGGAGTCCAAGGAGGGGTCGACTGCTTGAGACCTATGGTCTCCAGACCTTTTATCAGACCCATTGCCTCCCACCAAGTGGCGTAAATCACTCTCTGGAAGACATGTCCTTATATGACATTATCAGGGATATGACCAAGGCCATCCCCTTCTCTCTGGAATCAGAGGAGGAACCGAGGGCAGAGGAATGAGTTGCCCCAGTACCCCTCAGCCCCACAGAAGCGATGACTATTTCTGTGCACTATGTCCTGCCTACTACTCCAGCTGTGGAAACACCTCTTATGGTGCCTGTTAACTGGTGACTCTTTTCTCTGTACTGAGTCCAGAAAGCCCCTAGGGTTTGAGAAGCATCAGTTATTTTATTTATTTATTTATTTAGTTTACACTTATATACCGCTACTTCCAGCGATCAGCAGCGGTTTGATTACCAATTTGGGAGATGTCAAATCAGGACAGGAAAATCGGGTCATATATACATAGATTTAGGGTTAGGCACAGCATTTAGGGTTAGGCACAGCATGCAGGGTTAGACACTTCAAAAGTTAGGTTTACAATATTTACATATTTACAGTTCTCTAATAATTACATTTACACAGGTCGGCATCATGGTGTCACTTTTTTACATCAGGTTATAGTGACATTTAAAAAGATGGGTTTTTATTTTCCTTCTGAACTCATTTATGTCCTTTATAGCTCGCAGTTCATGTGGTAGATGATTCCAGGTTATTGGGGCTGAGAATGAGAATACTTTGTTGCTGGTGCTTGCTTTTACTGTTCTGATATTATTAGGAACTTGTAGTGTGTCAGAGTTGATAGTTCTCCTGTCTCTGTTGGTTGGTTGCTTGTTGACTAGTGTTGAGAGGAATGAGGGTGCTATGTCATGTATGAGCTTGAATGTGGTTACCAAAGTTTTGTATTGTATTCTGGCCGCAACTGGTAGCCAATGTAGTTCAATCAGTACAGGTGTGATGCGTTGAGTGATTCTTGTTCGTGTGATGATCCTTGCCGCTACATTTTGAGCCAATTGTAAAATATTTAGCGTTTTCTTTGGCAGACCCTGTAGTATGGCGTTACAGTAGTCTAAGTGCGGCATAATGAGTGCTTGTGCCACTGTCCGAAAATCACAGGGTTCGATTAATTTCCTCAGTGGCTGCAGGACTCTGAATTTGTGGAAGATGGCTTTGTTAGTTTTTCGCAGGTGTTTTTCCAATTGAAGTTTGCTGTCAAGTGTGACACCCAGGTATTTGATCTCGTTTTTTGTGTTATATGTGTTGTTGCAGAGGGTGACCGTCGGAGGGGGTTCAAAGTTCGGTATACTTGATATATACATTACTTCGGTTTTCTTATGGTTAATTGCCATGTTGTTTTGTTGGAGCCATGCTAACATCTCGTACAGGCAGGATTCAAGCTGTGTGTACTTTGGGTCATTTGTGTCTAATTGAGTGTATAACATAATATCGTCTGCATAGATATGGTAGTTGATGTTATGTTTTTTGAAAATGTCACAGAGGGGCTGCATGTAGATGTTGAAAAGGAAAAGTAGAGCCGAGAGGGCTGATCCCTGGGGTATGCCTTGCGTTTGAGTGAATCCTTCCGCTTTTTCTCCATTGAATTGTACCTGTGGACTTCGGCTCGTTATATAGGAGGAGAACCATTTAAGTGTGGTTCCCGAGATTCCTATTGATTCCAGTTTTTTTAGTAGGATCCCATGATGAACAGTATCAAAGGCGGCGGAGATGTCAATGAAGATGAGTAAGAAAGTTTTCTTCCTGTCTTCCAAGCCTTTGTGGAGGTTATTGAGTAGTGCTATTAAAAGCGTTTCAACCCCATGGTTTCGTCTGAACCCGTATTGTTGCATGTCTAGTATATTGTGGTCATCTAGATGCTCTTGGAGTTGTATGAGGGCTGCTTTTTCGATGATTTTTGCTAAGAAGGATATGCTGGAGATGGGGCGATAAGATGTTGGGTCTGTTTTGTTAAGTTTATTGTTCTTTAGTACTGGTCTTATTATAGATTTCTTGAGTTGGTCAGGCATAATTCCTTGATGCAGTGATAGGTTCACAATGTGTGAGACTTGGTGGACTATGTCTTTTTTTGCTGCCTTGACCCAAGCAGTGGGGCAGGGGTCAAGTGGGGAGGTGGTGGTATTGATGCTAGTTATTATGTTGCTTGTTTGTTGCTCATCGATCTTGTGGAAATTTCTCCATGTCCATTCTTGCTCAACAGTAGTTTCCCGGTGTACCTCCCCCCTGCAGGGGTCGGGCAGGGTTGCAGTCAGCTTGCTCGCGTAGTGGTTTGCCAGTGTTTGTGGGTTGATATAGGTATCCTGTTGGTCTGGTTGGGATGCTTTTGTTAAGGACTTCACCAGCTCAAATAGTTCCCTGGGTTTGTTGATCGCTTTGTTCAATAGGTTCGTGTGGTGCATCCTTTTTGCAGCGTTCACCTCTTCTTTGTATTTCGAGAGGAGGGTGAGGTACTCCATCCTATGTTCCATAGATTTCGTACGTCTCCATTTTCTTTCATGCTTTCTGAGTTCTCTCTTCCTGTTGTTTAGTACTTTGGTGTACCAGGGTTCCGAATGTTGCTTAGCTAGGTTCGGGGTGGTGCTCCATTTGGGGTTTGCTGCGGCCTGTATTCCGGTGTTCCAGCTTTCTGTTAGCGCATAATTCCATTGTAGTGGAATCGGCTTTGAAGCGGGCTAAGAGTGCTAAGACCCACTCATCTGTGCCCCTGGGCCGGGAGGTCTGAACCCTTTGGGAGAAAATGTTAGCAAGGTTCCATGCTGGTGGCCAGGGTGCTGGCTTACCAAACCTATATGAGCATGTTCCTCAAGGACATCATGTTAGACCTCATGGACTTTGCTACTCTCGTTCCTGAGGACAGTCACAAGGCTTTCTGGTCTTTGGTGGCCCATGGGTAAAGACTGCTCCTAATTCATGGTGTGTGGCAGCTACGAAGCCTTTGAGATCGCTGGCCAGGTGGCAGTGGTGGACATTGCTGCTCACCAGATGGCATGGCTGCTGTCCTGGAGCAGTGGGTCCAGGACAAGATCGCCAATGTTACCTGTCAGAGGATGAACCTCTTTGGGAAGCCAGTAGAGGAAAAGGCGGAGGAGCTCGAGAAGGAATATGTGACTGTCTTGAGGCTCTCTAGGAAGATGGTGGATCCCACGCGGAAGAAGCACCAGGCTAAGAAGGCTACCTACCCGTACCTGCATCGGTATTACACAGCCCAGCCTCAGGTTCAGCCCAAAACGCAGACCCCCTCCCCACCAGCAGTGGAGGGTAAAGATTCTGACTATGCAGCCTGTCCCGCAACCCAAGCCAGGAGCAAGGTTTTGATGGGTTCCTCTAGAGCAGTGGTTCCCAACCCAGTCCTGACTGGCCTGGGAGTACTCAAGGACTGGGTTAGGAACCACTGCTCTAGAACATAGTCAGTCAGCTGCTGTCCACCTGGGTACCCCCACAGCTAAGGGGGTGCTCGTCCACTTGGCCCACAAGTGGCCTCTTGTCACCTGAAACACCTGGATGATCTGTAATACCTAAGACGGATATCTGCTACACCTCACCCAGCTGCTGCCCCTGTACTTCCCTGGGGAAGTACCCCATGGACTCCTGCAGGAAGAAGTCTCCGCCCTGCTGGCTGATCTCGCCATCGAGCCAATGCTCCTGGCTCAGATTGGACAGGGCTTCTATTCATGATACCTCCTGGTTCTCAAGAAGATCGGCAGGTTCCAGCCCATTCTGGACCTGCACAACCTAAACCGGTTGTTCAAAATGAAGTTCAAAATGGTCTCGCTGGGGACGCTGCTCCTATACCTTCTATAGTATGATTCTTATGCATCTTGGATCTGAAGGATCCCTAGCCACTCGCATCACAGACTATCTTCGGTTCGTGTTGAGGGGCCAGCACTACCAATACAGAGTACTTCCCTTTGGGCTGTCCTCGGCCCTGCAGATCTTCACGATGTGCCTGGTGGTTGTGGCCACCTACCTTTGGCCCCACACCAGACACATGCGACAATCTGCCAAGCTCACCATTCAGGTGCTCCGAGCGACTGGGCTTTTGTGGCCAGCTACCCAAAGTCCCACCTCCAGGAGCCCATGCAATGGCTGGAATTCATCAGGGCCCTCCTCGACACCACTTGGGCGCGGGCCTTCCTGCCAGAGGACCGCATGAAGCAACTCATTCATGTGGCAGGCAATGTGCAGCACCTGCACCACACGATGGCCTGCGGGATGCTGTGGGTCCTTGGTCACATGGCTGCCATGGTGCATGTCAGCCCCCCCCCCCAAGCCTGTCTCTTTATGTGATAGACCCAGTTGACTCTGAGCACGCAATGGAAACAGACAATGGGCTGCCTCCGTGACTGGATCATAGTCACCATGCCCTTGACGCAGTCCTTCAGTTGGTGGCTGGAGCTGAGAAACCTGCAGCAGGGCCTGCCATTCCAAGCACCAGTCTCTCACAAGATGCTCATGACGGATGCATTCAGGCTTGGTTGGGGGCGCACCTGGACAAGCTGTGTACCAAGGGCCTGTCGTCTGTGCAGGAGAGCCTGCTTCAGATCAACTTAGTTGAGCAGAGTGATCGCAAATGCCCTCCATGCCTTCCAAGCGCACCTGACCAATCAGGTAGTCCTGATCCAGACAACCAGGTGGCAGTGTTCTTCATGAACAAACAAGAGGCATGGACTCATGCCTCCTGTGTTGGGAAGCTGTTCAACTGTGGAGGTTTGCCATGCTCCATGGCATGGACCTTCAAGCGACTTACTTACCCAGCGAGCTCCAAGATCCTTTGGGAGTGGGGCACTCTGATGGGTGGACCTCTTCGCCATGGCACATGATGCCCAAGTGGCGCTCTGTTCTGCTTCCGGAGGCTGGCCATTGACTGCCTGGCCTCTGATGCATTCTTCCTCCACTGGAGGCAGGGTCTGCTTTATGCATACCTCCAATACCTCTTGTCATGAAGATCTCCTGAAGCTCCAGGCTGACGGCTCCCTGATACTCATTGGCCTCAGTAGCTGTCGTTTCCGCTGCTGCTGCAGCTCTCTGAGGGCGCCTTTTTCACCTGGGCTGTGACCTGGACCTCATCTCACAGGAAGGCGGTTCCTTGCTGCACCCCAATGTCTGCATGTTAGCGCTCACGGCATGGATGCTGAGCGGTAGTCCTCTCCGAACTCTGTCTCCCAGAGGTGTTATTGACTTCCTCCTGGCGTCCTGCAGTGCTTGACTCGCAGTGCTTAACTCACAAGGCCGTCGCGCTCAAATGGAGGAGCTTCACCACTCTGCGCGTAGGCAGGGCACTGGACCTCTTTTTCTGTGCCATGGACCAGTTGTTGGAGTGCCATCTGCACCCCTCTGACTCTGGCCTGAAGTCCAATTTGGTATGGATTCACCTCAGCGCAATTGGGACATATCATAACGGCTCTGGAGGGAAGCCCATCTCACCCAGCCTCTGGTGGTTCACTTCATGAGGGGCCTGCTCCTCTCAAAGCACCCTATCAAGCCTCCGACAGTGGCATGGGATCTCAATGTGCTACTCACCCAGTGGATGGTGGGCCCTTTGTGAGCTGCTGGACTCATGCCCCATGGAAAGTCCTCTTTTTGGTGGCAGGAACGTTGGCACGACGTGCCATCGAGCTTCAGGCTCTGGTTGCTCACTTGCCATACCTGAGGTTTCATCAGAACCGGGTGGTGCTCTGCACACGCCTCTTCTTTCTGCCTAAGGTGGTCTTGGCTTTCGACCTCAACCAGTCGATTGTCTTACCGAGTTTCTTTCCCCGGCCTCACGCAAATCATGGTGAGGAGGCATTGCACACACTGGACTGCAAGCATGTGCTGGCCTTCTACCTGGAGTGCATGAAGGTGCACCACCAGTCCCCTCAGCTGTTCGTCTCCTTAGACCCCAATAGACTGGGCATCAATGCCTTGAGGTACACGCTATCCCTCTGGCTAGCGGACTGTATCGCTTAAATATTTTCTTAAGCTGGGTTGAGCCCTGAGGATCATGTCACGCTTAATGTCCATGTGATGGCTACATTAGTAGCAAACCTCTGTTCTGTTTCCATAGAGGAAATCTGCAGGGCTGTGACATGGTCTTTATTACTGTCTGGATGGGGATTCCTGACGGGATAGCAATTTTAGCCAGGCCATGCTTCGGCATCTCTTTGGGTCTTAAGAGTCAACTCCTGCCCACTGACCCTTCTGTCCATCCAGGCTACCTGCTAAAAATCCCCTCAGGTTGATGTCTGCTGAGAATACTGAATCAGATGAGTCCCTCAGTGGGACTACCTGTTTGATCTTTCTGACTTCTCCATTTCTCATTGCCAGGTTGGGCTGTTGATCTCCTTGGTTTCTGGTAGCCTGTAGCTTGGGAGTCCCATATGTGAGGACTTATTTTCCTGCTTGTTCACAAAGAAAGTGTAATTACTCACCTGTAGCAGGTGTTCTCCGTAAACAGCAGGAATAAGTCCTCACAACCTTCTACCTCCCTAGGGAGTTGCCTTTTTTCTTTTGACTCCTGTTATGTTATGATACTGGAGAATATGGCACCGCAGAAGGTGGGAAGGCAGGCGCACATGCGTGGTGTACCTCCCAAAGGCTTCCTTTGGAAACTGGGGAGCGTTCTATGCTGGGCTTCATCAGTGATGTCACGCATACGCGAGGGCCTATACCTGTTGTTCACGGAGAACACCTGCTATAGGTGAGTAACTACGCTTTGAACAATATCTAGAAGGGCAAAGCATAACTTTCTCTTAGGATAAGCATTGTATCAAATCCTCACAATATGAGGGATGTCACCTGACAGAGCTTGCATGGAGAAAAATTCTGAAAGCCTTTAAAGGCCCAATCATGCATATGCAGGATCTTCTGTCACACCATCGTGAGAGGCTTCCTCATTCTTTGTTTTTGTTTTTTTATGAAGCCATGAAGTTCCCTGCTGTTCCCTTCACATTCCTGATACTTACTTGCTTAAGAAGAAAACTTTGTGTATGTTGGGTGGACTTCTTTTCTTTGCCCCTTTAGGTTCCTTAGTCAGGATTTTCATATTTTTCTTTCTTTCGTGTCTCTTCAGGTACAGGGCACCTTGACCAGGCCTGTTAATCAAAACAGTTAGAAACATAGGCTATGTGGTCTTTTTCTGCCATCATGTTTCTATTTAGTCTGCCCTCCCATATCGATTACTACAATAGTCCCCTCTTTTCCCTTAGAGATCCTATGCGTTTGTCCCATGCTTTTTTGAATTCAGATACTGTCCTCATCTCTACCACCTCTACTGGAAGACTATTCCATGCATCTACTACTCTTTCCATAAAGAAATGTTTCTGTGTATTACACCCGAGTCTGTCCACTTTCACCCTCATCCTGTGTCCCCTCATAGCAGAGCTTGCTTTCAATCAAAAGAGGCTCTCCTCCTGTGCATTTATGCCATGGAGATATTTAAACATCTCTGTCATATCTCCTCTATCCTGCCTTTCCTCTAAAGTATACATATTAAGATGCTTAAGTCTGTCCTCATATGCTTTATAACTAAGACCACTAACCACTTTAGTAGCCACCCTCTGCACCAATCTGTTTATATCCTTTTGAAGGTGTGGTCTCCAGAACTGCACACAATACCCCAAATGAAGTTGCACCATTTGGCACTATTGCCTCCTTTTTTTTATGCTGGCCATTCCTCTTTCTATGCACCCAAGCATCCTTCTAGCTTTTGCCGTCGCCTTTTCTACCTGTTTATTTCATTCATTTATTTAAAAGGATTTCTATACCGCTTTATCCTTAAATCAAAGCGGTTTACAGTAAAACAAAGGTGTTACATTAAACGAGGGAGGGGGACATGCCAGGGGGTTTTGCAGTGAAGCTCTATGCATTATAGGCATATAGGGTTATTGCTATATAACTATATACAAAAATAAACTGCGTTGAACGCAGAGAGGTTGTTGAGCTCTGCGGGAGACAATCTGGAGAACTAGGTACGTCTTACGTTATAACAATGGTGACACATTAGGCGAGGGAAGAGAAGTCGTACACGGGGATGTTGCAATAGTGTAATATACAATGTAGACATATGGGGATTATTGCAATGTGACTATATACAAAAACAAAATCTGCGCTATATACAGGGTGATTGCTGAGTTAAGCTAGAAGACGAATCCGAGGTACTGGGTACGGCTAGTGATATGGGAGGTAGGGGGAGGAAGGCTACTTTAAGATCGTCAGACACAATCACACCCAGGTCCCGCTCTTCTTTTGTGGACACTGTACCGCTCCTTTTGGATTTTTGTGGTCCAAATGCATGGCCCTGCATTTTTTAGCATTAAATTTCAGCTGCCAAATTCTAGACCGTTCTTCAAGTTGTTTTGATGTGGCAGTGGCTATAGTTTTGGCAGTGTGTCAAAAAAAAAACACTATTGGCTTTAGGAAGTGCGGGTAGGTATTCAGGATTTTTTTTTTTTTTTTGTGCTTTCAAGTCAGTGCTGACCTCTGGTGACCCAGCTGCCTCTGGGTTTTCTTGACAACATATCACTGGAAGTAGATTACCCCCCATTGCCTCGGAAGAAAAGGCCTGGCAAAGTGACTTGCCCAAGTTCCCAAGGAGTGTCAGTGGGAATCGAACCCTTGATTTTCTGGGTACTAGGCAGTTGCTCTAACTACTAAGCTGCTCCTCCACTCCGTATTCAGGATAGGCCTAATGAATATGCATGAGATTTCTTCATGTATAATTTCACGGTTGTATGCAAACTTATCATGCATATCCATTAGGGCTTGAAAACCTGGCCTGTTCGCGGACCTCAATGACTGGACTTGTGTGGTGCCTGGGGTCTGATCATGAACCATCTAAGTACCTTTTGTTCCCAGGTGATTAAATGGGGGGGGGGGGGGAGGGGAGAATTCATGGCTGTAAGAAGCAGTGTGAAAAAATCTTTGCCGTTTTTTTGAAGTCCAGCTCATAGACATCTGCCTCTAGAACAGTGGTTCTCAACCTGTGGGTCGCGACCCCCACGGGGGTCACCACAGGATTTAGCAGGGGTTTCCTCACTCCAGTTAAAAAATAAAAAAAATCGCACAAGTTGCAGCGAGTCCGCTTCTCGGCAGTGGCAAACTCACCGCCTCCTTTCTGCAGCCGCAGCTCCCTGCCTCTCAGGGAACCGTGAAGTGCCTGTGAAAATGTTGCAGAGCCTTTCGACGGGCTCTGCACAGCATTGTCCCGCCTCCAAAGGAAGTGGTAAACAACTTCCTTTGGAGGCAGGACAATGCTGCATGAAGCCTGTTGAGAGAAAGGAAGGCTCCACAACAGCTTTACCGGCACAGCCGCGGTTCCCTAAGAGACAGGGAACCACAGCTGCAGAAGAACAGGGCACTAGCAGGCAGACATAGGGAGAGGGGAGGAGAGGGCAGGGAACCTGCAATGGGGCTGACATGGAGGGATGGGGGGGAGGGGAGGGGGGCTGACATGGAGGGAGGGAGGTAGGGGGGCTAACATGGACAAAGGGGAGAGACAGGGGGACATACTGGATAGACGGGATAAATGCTGGACAGAGGGGAGAGACAGTGCGGGTTAGGATTATAATAGGCTGATGGGGGGCTAGCACTGGTAATGGGCAGATCGGGGGGCTAGAACTGGTAATGGGTTGATTAGGGAAGGCTAGGACTGGGAATGGACTGATCATTGGGGGGGGTTGGGACTGGTAATGGGCTGATAGGGGGGTAGGACTGGTAATGGACTGATGGGGGGCTAGCATTGGAAATGAGCTGATCGAGGAGGTAAGGACTGGAAATGGGCTGATTAGAGGAGGCTAGGACTGGTAATGGACTGATGGGGGGGGGGGGTAGGACTAGTAATGGACTGATTAGGGGAGCCTAGCACTGGTAATGGGGTTGAGGGGAGACTAGCACTGGAAGTGATCTGATAGGGGGGGGCTTCAACTGGAAATGGGCTGATGGTGGGGAGGGGAGGATAGAGCTGCTGGCCCTGGAAGAAAACTGGGGGCTAGGGCTACAATTTGGCTGATGCGAGTGGATGGGAGAATGGGACTGAAAGGGACTGAAAGCTGAGAGGGGCTGCCATGGTATTTGGACTAGAAGGGGATTGGAAATAGGCTGATGGAAAGAAGTGAAGAAAACAAAAGAAGAGATAAGAAATGGCAGATGGACCATAGACCACAGAAAGAGAGCTAAGAGAAGACAGGAAAGCAGAAGCCTCACATCGGGACCAGCATGATCGGAGAATAAATTGGTCAGACAACAAAGGTAGAAAAAATAATTTTATTTCATATTAGTGATTTGACTACAAAATCATCATAATTTTGAAATCAAATAGTGTTACTTGTTGTTGTGATTAATTATTGTGGTTTAAATAAGTAAATTTTATAAATAAAAACATATTGTAAAGGCCTATAGTATATTAATAATTCAACAAATGATTTCAGCGACAATGCATTAACGGTAAAGGAAGAGAGACGCATTTGATTTTATCATTGGGGTCATCACAAGTTGACCAGTGGTAAAAGGGGTCGCGGTACAAAAAAGGTTGAGAACCACTGCTCTAGAGGCTTTGTTCTTATTTCAGGGAGCTGTATTGGACGCATTGACATAGACAGGTCCATTGATCATCCTTGGCATCAGTCATTGATGGAGCCTATTGGAGACTGACATCAACCAGTTCCTGCCCAAAGAAGACTAAAGCGTCATTGTCCTTTTGCGAGGAGCCACCAGTGTTATGCAAGGGCCGGAGGGTCAGAAGTATCGACATAATTTTGTTGGAAAATGGTGCTGCGATCATTGAGGTACCTACTACTGCAGTACCTTCCAAAGTGCCTTTACACAAAGGATTGTTTGACAGCTTCAGTGTTGGAGATGCAACATGTTCCAAGGAGCTTATACCAAGCTACTGATAATCCCTAAGGTTATTCAAGTACTGCTCCCTTTTCGACGATCATGATAGGCTCATTGATGAGCAAGGTAGCTACTAAGTTGCTCAACATGATGCTTTTGACATAAATGCATAGTCCTGCCGTCAATCCTTGTCTCAAGCTCTGCCTGAAGAAGTTTCTTTGCAAAGACCTCAAAAGGCTTCAAAATCTGTCAGACACTACAGTGTCTGTCTCCAGTGCGTTGACGAACAAAGCATCACATATGCATTGGCATACATCAGAATCTAGATGCTCACATTCAAGGCCCACTGAAACCTCTATATATTGGGCACAGACATCCCCATTAAAATACTTGTATGGGTCTGAGTCTGAGCACTCTTGGGATTCTGACTAGGAGCTGGCAGAAAGTTTTTGACGAGAATGTCTCCACTGGCATTTATCTATTTATTTAAATCATTTCTATACCGCGCTCTTTAAAATCAGCACGGTTTACAGATAACATTAATTTGTACAAAGCAGCGGCACATGCGATGTACATTACAGAGAACAGGTATTGTAACTTGGGTTTCCAACTGGGGTAACTATATACAACTGAGCTGTTGTCACCGGTATGTTTATGGGGACACGATATGCTCTAACTATTTACAATTTGGATAACTATTTACAGGTTGGGCCGTTCTTTTGCTGGATGTGGGTTGCGTCAGCATGGCGTGGATGTGCTGATGATGCCATTATGATGGGTGGAGGGCACTGTTCCCTCTAAGCTGTGCGCATGTGCGCGCGCACACACCTCGCCGAGAGAGCGCACATACTTTACAACAGAGCGCACAAAAATTACGACTCTGATTCTGATAGAAAACAGCACAGACATCTTAAAATTTAAAAGTTATGATTGTAATTACTAGAAATTTCCCACTTCATTTAGTAATCGTCTATTTTAATTTAATTTGATTAAAATCAATGTAGTGTACATCGTGTAGTCAAAATTTAAAGTATATAACTCAGAGTGTCGTTATGTGGTGCACAAAAATTTAACCTTCCTTCAAAAGCTGCACACAGCTGATATTTTATGTGCACACAGCCTACAGAAAATTAGAGGGAACATTGGTGGAGGGTATGTTGGGTTGTGATGTATCGCTGATGTGGGAGTAATGTAGGAGGAACAAGTGGTGCTTTAGGGCCATCCTAAATTGGGCGAGGTCAGTAATAGCTCGGATGGTGGTTGGGAGGGCATTCCAGAGCGTTGGTGCGTAGAACGCAAAGGCTCTGTTCTTTGTTGCCAGGGAGCATTTTGTTATTGCATTAGGGATTACGAGTGTGTTTGCAGCGAATGTCCTTCTGGACCTGTTTCGGGGGGGTGGGGAGGACGAGGTCCGTGAGGGAGGTGGAGGATTGTTGATGGCTTTGAAAGTCAGCAGTAGCACTTTGAAGGTGAGCCTGCAGTGGATTGGAAGCCAGTGGAGGTGTTTCAGGATTGGTGTTATGTGGTCTCTTCTTGAGGATCCGTGCAGGATGCGGGCGGCGGCATTCATTGCCAGTTGTAGGGGGTTCAGAGTGGTCTTATGGAGTCCATGCAGGATGGTGTTGGCGTAGTCAAAGTGGGGGGTTACCAATGCTTGAAAAATCGTCCAGAAATCACCTGGTTCCAGTAGGGGTCGTAGGTGGCGAATTGTTTGTATCTTGTGATATATTGCCCTGATGGTGTTGCTTATATGTGCTTTCATGTCAAGCTGCTGGTCGAGTGTGATGCCCAAGTAACGGATGGTGGGCCTGCTCAGGAGCTCGGCGTCTCTTACTTTTATTGAAGCAGGAGGGGTGAAAGAGTGATTCCTGGTGATGAAGAGGACATCTGTTTTTGTTTTAAATTTATTCTGAGACTCTCCGTGACTGCATCAAAGCATTTTGCTAATGTAGAGAAGTCAGACTGGTCGATTGAGAATGGCGTGAAGAGGAGAACATCATCGGCGTACACCAGGCAGGAGATATTGAAGGAGCGGATGATTGAGCAAATGGGCTGCATGTATATATCGAAGAGAAGGGCCAAGAGTGATGAGCCTTGAGGAACACCTTGCTTTTGTTGAAAAGGCTCGGAGGTCATGGAGTCTGTTCGTACCTGTTGCATCTGTCTGTCAGGTATGACTTGCACCAACTCAAGGCTGAACCGTGGATTCCCTTCTCTTGGAGACGTGCCAGGAGCATCTCGTGGTTAACTGAGTCAAATGCGGCGGCAATATCTATGAAGATTAGCGCGTATCCTTGTCTGATGTTATCAATCCCTGAGATTAAGGTACTGAATAGGGTGGTGAGGAGTGTTTCGATGCCATGTGATTCTCTAAAGCCATGTTGACATGGGTCAAGAGGAGCATTGGTCTCGACGTGGTGTTGGATTTGGCGTTGGATGACCTCTATTATTTTGGCCAGCAGGGGGATGCTAGAGATTGGTCAATAGGAATCCGTCTTATGAGGGTCCAGTTTGTTGTCCTTGAGAAGGGGCTGGATGGATGTTTGTTTTTAGCATTAGTGGGAATGCCCCTGTTGAAAAGGATAGGTCCATGATCTTGGTTAGGAATGGGCTAAGTTCGGCTCGCAGCGATCTTATCCAGAATGCTGGGCAGGGGTCGTTTGGGGCTGTGGTGGTGTTGGATGTTATGATGTCCTCATTGCCTCTCACGGAAGGAGATGTGAAGGAGGTCAGCGGTGTTAGATGGTGTGGTTTGAGACCAGGTATGGTAGTCTTGGGTTGGTTTGGCTGGTTTTGGCCTGTAGGTAGTCTGTGAATTCCTGTGGGTTCAACTGGCTTGGTTGGGAGGGAGAAGGCTCCTTCATCAGGGTCTTCACAATGTTGAAGAGGTGATGGGGTTTGTTTAGGGAGCGTCACAGAAGTTCCGAGTGATGTTCTTTCATTTTCCTTGAGATTGCTTCGTGGTGTACCTTTAGGTGAGCGGTGTAGGCTGCTAGGTGCTCTGAGGCTCGTGAGTGCCGCCATCGTCTTTCGAGCTTCCTGAGGAGTAGTAGTGAGGTTCGTAGTTCTGAGGAGTACCATTGTACTGATTTTCTTCTTCTTGGTGGCTTGTTTGCAGCAGGTAGGTGTGCAACGGAGCCTAGGCTGTTCCAGGTGGATATCATTGCATCGAGGTTGGGTGATGCCAAGCTGAGGTTTGGTAGGGCTTTGTTAATTATCTCTTCTTTGTCAAAGAGCCGGAAGCGTCTTGTGGGTGCTGCGGAAGCCTGGTCTGCCTTATGAGGAGAGCTGTGTTCTTGATGTATGGGCATAGCTTCAGATCACTCTCCTCCACAGAGGGAAAGGAGTCTCTCCACCAGAAGAGCTACCTTTGCTGATTTTTATCAAGGAAATGGCTTCAAAGTTTCCATTTAAGTTAGAGATGTTGGATATTCTGCAGAGTCTCAGGTTCTTCTCGCCCCCCCCCCCCCCCGGAAATGCTTGTTTACAAAATCATGAAAATGTGTAAATGAAATATGAAAGACACACCCTTCCCCTCCATGCATTCTGTTGACAAGAAGGTGGACTTCATGTATAGAATCTAGAAGGCCAGATTTGGGAAGCAACAACTTCCTTACCATTCAGTGGTGGTGGAATTCACTCTCAAATCAAAAATTCCAGGTCTCATTCCTTGGTGTTCTGGGGAAGGTGGCTAGGATTCTTCTTTTAAGAGAAGGCTTTTTCAGAATGAAATTCTTTCCACATAATTTCTCATCAGATCTTCATGGATTAATATATGCGTAATACTGATTAAGACTGAGGCATTAGGATACTTTTTCCTCATGACAGATCTTTGGAACTCTGTTCATTAGAAGGCAAAGGGAAGACGTTTGTGAAGTACTTTTAATGCTTTTGAAATGGCATCAAGAGCTATGATAGGCATTGGTGCTTGTAGACCCATGGCTGAGCTTCAGACATTATAAGGACAGATCACATAAAATATAGCTCAGTGATTATGCCTAGAGATTGTCTGATGGGCCTCTTAGTTGGTTAGCTAAGACTGTCTGTCTGGCAATGAGCAGCAACTAGAGACAGGTTCTTTGATTATATATTATGATTTTATTATGGTACAAAAATAAAAAATCATAAGGTTAATGCTGAAGAATGAGATGATCTGTTTGGTAGGAGCAACTAAAAATTCTTATGTAAACAGCAATAAATCACCTAACTAATAACCAAAGATCATATGACCCACTCTACACTTGGCATAATGGGTCAGTGTCACAGCAGGACTTGTTAGGGAGATAAAGTTCCTATATGAAATAAATGACTGCTTCTTGGAGCAGCTGGCTTATGAACAGACAAGAGTGGAAGCTATTTTGGACCTAGTCATTAGTGAAACACAGGATCTGGTGCAAGAGAAGAGTGTTGGTGCCACTTGGCAATAGTGATAGTAGCATGATCGTATTTGATTTAGTAAATGGATGGAGGATGGCAAGGAAATCCACAGTACTACCTCTTAGCTTTCAAAAGGGAGACTATGATAAAATGAGGAAAATAGTTAAGAAAAAACTAAAAGGAGCAGTTGCAAAGGTTAAAGATTTACATCAAACATGGGCATGGTTTAAAAATACTATCTTGGAAGCCCAGACCAGATGTATTCCATGCTTTAAAATAAAAGTAGAAGGAAGGCCAAAAACTGCTAGCATGGTTTAAAGGTGAGGTCAGAGAAGCTGTTGTAGCAAAATAAAAAAAAGCATCTTTCAGGAAATGGAAAAAGGAGCCATTTGATGAAAACAGGAAACATAAGCACTGGCAAATTAGATACAAGGCATCGATAAGGCAGGCAAAGAGAGAATATGAAACAGCTTGCCGTGGAAGCAAAAACACATAGTAAACTTTTTTCAAGTACATTCGTAGCAAAAAAAATCTATGCGAGAGTAAGTTGGACCATTAGATGATAGAGGGGTAAAAGGAGATGCTAATGGAGGACAAGGCCATAACGGAGAAACTGAATGAATTCTTTGCGTTGGTCTTTACTGAAGATGATGTAGGAAAGTTACCCATATCTCAAATGGTATTTAAAAGTGATGTAGCAGAAGAATTCAAAGAAATATCGATAAACTGGAGAGATGTTTTACAACAATGTGATAAATTGAAGAGTAGCAAATCACCTGGACTGGATGGTATACATCAGAGGTCATTGAAAGAACTGAAATAAGAGATTGCAGACCTACTATTAATAATCTATGAATTATCATTAAAATCATCTGTAGTACCTGAAGACTGGAGAATGGCCAGTGTAACCACAATTTTTATAAAGGGTTCCAAGAGTGATCCGGGAAACTACAATACTGGGCAAAATGGTAGACACAATTATAAAGAAAAATATTATCAAACAGGTCATGGTTTAATGGGGCAAAGCCAATATAGATGTAGCAAAGTAAAGTCTTGTCTCGCCAATCTGCTTTTATTTTTTTGAAGATGTGAATAAACAGGTAGACAAAGGTGAGCTGGTCAATACAGTGTATCTGGATTTTTGGAAAGCCTTTGACAAGGTTCCTCATGAGACTCTTGGCAAAATTAAAGTTATGGGATAGGAGGCTGTCTAATATTGCAGATCAGGAACTGCTTAAAAGATAGAAGCAGAGAGTAGGGCTAAATGGCCAATTTCCCAATGGAGAAAGGTGAATAGTGGAATACCTCAGGGGTCTATGCTGCGCCCGCTGCTTTTTAACATTTTCATAAATGACCTGGAAATGGGAATGAGTGAGGTGATGAAATTTGCAAATTACACAAAATTATTCAAAGTTATTAAAACACAAGAGGATTGTGAAAAAATTGCAAGAGGTCCTTGATAAATTGGAAGACCAGACGTCCAAATCGCAGATTAAATTTAATGTGGACAAGTGCAACGTTATGCACTTAGGGAACAACCCAACTATGGTTGCATGATGCAGGGTTCCACATTAGGAGCCACTGCCCAGGAAAGGGATTTAGGCATCATCGTGGATAATATGTTGAAACCTTCTGCCCCATGTGCAGTGGCAACCAAAAAAGCAAATGGAATGCTAGGAATCATTAAGAAAGGAATGGAGAACAAAACCAAGGATAATGAGTGGAGGAGTGGCCTAGTGGTTGGGCACGGTACTTCAGGCCGGAAGGTCGTGGGTTCAAATCCCACGAGGACAGCAACCTTGGGCCGGAAGGACTGGGGTTTCTAGTCCCACAGGTGCTCCTTCTGGTCTTGGGCAAGCCACTTAACCCTCCATAGCCCATGTTCCCTGTAAAATAGTTATCTCCAAGTTATAATGCCCTGTTCAATGTAATTTGGTTTGTTCAATGTAAACCGCACTGATGCAGAATAGCGCGGTGTATAAGAGAATGTAAATAAATAAATAAATAAATAATGTCTCTGTATTGTTCCATGGTGCGACTGCACATTGTTTACTGTGTGCGATTCTGGTTGCCGTATCTTAAAATAAATATAGCAGAATTAGAAAAGGTAACAGAAGAGCCACCAAAATGGTAGAGGAGATGGAAGGCTATCCTTAAGAGGAGATGCTTAAAAGGTTAGGGCTCTTCGACTTGGAAAAGAGATGGATGAGGGGGGATATGATAGAGGTCTATAAATTAATGAATGGAGTAGAATGGGTAAACATAGATCGGTTGTTTACTCCTTCAAAACGTAGAGACTAGGGGGACACTCAATGAAGCTACAATGTAGCCCATTTAGGACTAATAAGAGACAATATTTTTTCATTCAATGAGTAATCAAGCTCTGGAATTAGTTACTGGAAGATGTAGTAAAGCTATTAGTGTAGGTGGGCTTAAAGAAGGTTTGGACAAGTTCCTGGAGGAACCAACCAACAGTAAGGATTTAAGGGTTTTTTATTATATTAAATTCTTAGCTCTCTGACTGGGAGCTCTTAAAAGGGTTTTTTGTACATTTTTAAAGCAAGGTTACTTTCTTTTTGGTGCTTTTAGTGGGACTTGAGCACAGTAGGTGGTTGAACTCCAGTAACCACCTCAGTTTTGGGAACTGCTAACACCTAATTAGGTGTTAGTTCCCTCCCTACCCACCCCGACTCCCACCCACCCCTAGCAAGTAGTCTTGCTTTATAGGGCACCTCCCCATTTGACAAAGCACAGAGAATTGGACCAGCACATTTTGAATATAATTAAAGAGATTTAACTGCTTTTTCTCTGAAAGGACAGCTGGGAAACCGACTGGTACTTGGTAGATCTCTCTCTTTTGCTTTAACAGATACCTAAGCTCCACGAACAGAACAATGGCTGGGAAAAATCGTATCACTAAAGCTGTGGCCCCCGTTACAGCTTCTGCCTCGGTCCAGACAGAGGTCCTAATGCCAGTTGAAGGACCGGTTCCATGTGCATGGTGCCTGCATTGTGAAGCTCTGAGGAAACAAGTGGAGGAACTCAGAGAGGAGGTGGCGAGACTGAGGAGCATTCAAGACAGTGAGAAGTACATTGATGAGATGCTTCTTGCAGCAACCAAGCTCTCCAGCAGAGGAGAAGATGGGTGCCAACAGAATGTCGATGGTTGGACAAAAGTCACCAGGACCTGCAAAATCACCAATCCAACTTCTCCAGCCCTTGAATTGAAGAACCATTATGCAGCCCTGGAAGTGGAGGAGGTGACAGCATCCCTGGAAAGGGAAGAACCAGAGCTCAAGTACCCCAAAGTTGCAGAATCAGTGACCACAAGGAAACGAAGGGTAGTGGTGGTTGGAGACTCTCTTCTGAGGGGTACTGAGGCATCCATCTGCCGACCAGACTTGATGTCCAGAGAGGTATGCTGTCTGCCTGGTGCCAAAATCCAAGATGTTACGGAGAGTTTGCCGAGACTCATCAAGCCCATTGACTATTACCCAATGTTGCTAATCCATGTTGGAACAAATGATACTGCCAGGTATACCTTGGAACGTATCAAAAGTGACTTCATGGCTCTGGGACAGAGGGTGAAGCAGTTATGTGCACAGGTGGTGTTCTCTTCAATCTTCCCTGTTGAGGGTAAATGCCAAGGCAGAGAGGCTCGCATCCTGGAGATGAATGCATGGCTGCGTGGATGGTGTCATCGAGAGCGTTTTGGTTTCCTAGACCATGGGATGCTGTTCCAAAGGTTGCAGAGCAGAGATTGCATCCATCTGTCCAAGAAAGGTCAACGCATCTTCGGTAGTAGACTGGCTAATCTACTGAAGAGGGCTTTAAACTAGATTCGTTGGGGATGGGTGAAGAAAGCCCCCAGGTAGGTGATACATTAAATAACTTTATGGAAATGGGTAACAGGGGTAACATATGGAAAGCAGTGTGTATAAATGCCCGTAGCATGGGAAATAAGATCCCTGATGTTGAAGCTTTGGTGAGAGTGGCTGACTTGGATTTAGTGGCAGTTACAGAAACATGGTTCACAGAATACCATGATTGGGATGTAACTATACGTGGCTATACTTTATTCAGAAAGGACAGGGTAGGAAGAAGGGGAGGAGGAGTGGCACTATATGTAAAAAATACTATTAAAGATTTGGAATTACAGAGCTTAAAAGGGAGAGGGGAGGCACTGTGGGTTAAACTAGAAAGAGGGAAAGAGAAATCTATTTACATTGGTGTGATATACAGACCTCCCTCACAAGAGGAGGAGGTGGACAGAGAGTTAATTGAAGACATGGGCAGCATTGCTAGGAAAGGGGAAGTGGTACTGATAGGAAATTTCAATATGCCAGATGTTGATTGGCACATTCCTGCTGCAGTATCATCTAGAAGTAAGGAGATCCTGGATTCTCTACAGGGAGAACTATTCAGGCAATTAGTAACAGATCCCACACGTGAAGGGGCCATACTGGACTTGGTGCTTACCAATGGTGAAAGTGTTTCTGATGATGTAGTGGGAGATCATTTTGCATCCAGTGATCACCAGATGGTGTGGTTCAGTATTTAGGACTAGGGCTGTTAGAATCCATTCAAAGGCGAGGATCTTAGACTTTAGGAAGACTAACTTTGCGAAGATGGGCCAATACCTCAGGGAGTCGTTAGTGGGATGGGAACAGCTGAGGGATTTAGAAAAACAGTGGGAAAAACTGAAAGGGGATATTTTAAGGGCAACCAACCTTTTTGTTAAAATGGTAAATAAAGGTAAAAGGAAAAGGAGACCGCTATGGTTTTAGAAAGAAGTAGCTGATAAAGTGAAGAAAAAGACGGAGGCCTTCATGAAATACAAGAGATCACAGAGAGAGGAAGACAGGCATCTGTATTTGGAAAAACTTAGAGAAGCTAGCAAAGTAGTCAAGAAGGCAAATATTCAAAAGGAGGAGGAAATAGCCAATGCAATAAAATGGGGGGGATAAGACATTTTTCAGATATATTAGAAGAGGAAGGGCAAAAGTGGTATTGTCAGACTCAGGGTGCAGGGGAGGAATATGTAGAAGCTGATAAGGATAAAGCGGAATTGCTTAACAAATATTTTTGTTCTGTGTTCACAGATGAAGAACCAGGAGCAGGACCTCAGAAAACACCCACAAATAGGAACAGAAGCAAAGGACATCTTGAACAATTTTCAAAAGACTGTGTTCATGAGAAACTATTTCAACTTAAAGACAAAGCGATGGGACCGGATGGGATACACCCGAGAATACTAAGGGAACTTGGGGACGTTCTAGCAGCTCCACTGACTGACCTTTTCAATGCCTCGTTGGAGTCGGGAGTGGTGTCAAAGGACTGGAGAGAGTGGTGCCCTTACACAAAAGCGGAAGTAAGGATGTGGTTGAAAACTACAGGCCGGTTAGTTTAACTTCGGTGGTGAATAAATTATTGGAAACGCTGCTGAAAGAGAAAATAGTGAGGTTTCTGGAGTCCAGCGGATTACAGGATCCGAGGCAGCATGGATTCACCAGAGGCAGGTCTTGTCAGACAAATCTGATTGACTTTTTTGACTGGGTGACCAGGGAGTTGGACCGAGGGAGAGCCCTAGATGTGGTGTATTTAGATTTCAGTAAAGCCTTTGACACTATTCCTCACAGGCGACTTATAAACAAACTGAGCACCCTAGGGATGGACCCTAAAGTTACTGCTTGGGTTAGAAATTGGTTGGGTGGGAGGCGACAAAGAGTACAAGTAAATGGAGCTCACTCTGAGGAGAAGGATGTTATCAGTGGTGTGCCCCAGGGATCTGTCCTTGGTCCGATTCTTTTTAACATGTTTGTTAGTGATATAGCGGAAGGGCTTTCAGGTAAGGTTTGCCTCTTTGCGGATGATACCAAAATCTGCACTAGAGTAGACACCCAGGAAGGTATAGATAACATGAGGAGGGATCTAGCTAAACTTGAAGAATGGTCTAGAATTTGGCAGCTGGGATTTAATGTTAAAAAATGTAAGGTCATGCGTTTGGGCTGCAGCAATCCAAGGGAGCAATATAGTATAGAGGGTGAAGTACTTTTGTCCACCAAAGAAGAGCGGGACCTAGGCGTGGTTGTGTCTGATGATCTTAAAGTAGCTAAACAGGTAGAAAAGGCAACGGAAAAAGCTAGCTTGGGTGCATACGGAGAGGAATGGCTAGCAGAAAAAAGGAGGTTATAATGCCTCTGTATAAGTCTTTGGTGCGACCTCATTTGGAGTATAGTGTGCAATTCTGGAGACCGCACCTTCAAAAGGATGTGAACAGGATGGAGTCGGTGCAGAGGGTGGCTACTAAAATGATTAGTGATCTTCATTATAAAGCATATGAGGACAGACTTAAGGATCTTAATATGTACTCCTTAGAGGAAAGGCGGGATAGAGGTGACATGATTGAGATGTTTAAATACCTCCATAAACGTTCAGGGAGAGAGCCTCTTTCAATTGAAAGCAAGTTCTGCTACGAGGGGACATGGGATGAAGGTGAAGGGAGATAGATTCAGCAGTGATATGCGGAAATATTTCTTTACGGAAAGAGTAGTGGATCCGTGGAAGAGTCTCCCAGTGGAGGTGGTAGAAATGAGGACAGTAACTGAATTCAAAAAAGCATGGGACAAACACAGAGGATCTCTAAAGGTAAAAAGGGGACTGTTGTAGTTGTTGTTATGGAAGGACAGACTAGATAGGCCATGTGGTCTTTTTCTGTCGTCATATTTCTATGTTTCTCTTAAACCATTAAAGAGGACCAGGGAAATCCACTGCTTACCCTGGGATAAGCATTGTGGAATCTGTGTACCTTTTTGGGAAGCTAGTGAGTAATTGTGACCTGGATTGGCCACTATTGGAAACAGCGGATACTGGGATTGATGGACCTTGGTCTGACCCAGTTTGGCATTTCTTAGCTCCATTCTGTACTACATAAGAACATATCTGGCTAATTCCCAACCACTAGATGAAACAAAAATATAGACCCTCAGCTCTGTCTGAAGGGATGAATGCTGCTGGGGTGCGAGTCAGATTCCAGAGCAGCAAAATGTGCAGGTAGATAAACTGGCAACACAGACTTCAGCCATAGCAGGCAAGCCTGCATGAGGTAAATACAGAATACCTGAGGTGCCTGTTTCTGTCTTAACTTGTCTGTTAGTGAATAGCCTTGGCATCACACAGTGTCTACCCTAGTGCATGTAGCAAAGAGGAATGGAAAAGGCATAAACATCCTTCTGTGCATGCATTCTTATTCCTTGTGCTGAATCCCTTTTTGCATTCTGGTGATTGATTGGCACAAGACTCTGCTGCGTGTCTGGGTGAACAGGAGACAGCCATCACAAGGTGGTCTCATGCACAGTAGGGTCCATAATGCAAAATGGAATGCAGTAAGAGATGGTATGCAGTCCCATACGATGTTGCAAGTTGCAAGTCTGGCAAAAGCAGTCTGCAAATAGGGAAAGCTTAGAAAATAAACTCTCTGCTCATAGACATAGCAGGAAACAATAGTCTGTATCCATACACTAAACACCTAGCAGGCAGCAGCTTGGAGACATCAGCAGGTCTGAGGCCCAAGAACAGAGGCTTCTGGAGCAGGAATCCATTTTGTTTGCTTCTGGAATTTGGTTTTATAGGTCATGGGCAAGATACTTAGTCCTACAATCTCCATTACAACATGCAAGAAAGGCTTGCTCACATGCCATGCTGTAGAGTGAATTCCTTAAGCGATGAGGTCAATGAATCAATATCTCTGGCCAAGGAGCATTGCAAAACTCTAGAGCCCCTCTCTGGGTCCTCCTCTAAACCAACCTCCTTTTTTAGGAGACTTGCAAGTGGGGGGGGGGGGGGGGAGGGTCAGAAAAGAATCTAATTCTGTTAAAGGTATGGTCTCTCCTCTCTTAATCATAGCAAATGCAAGAGGGCTCTCAATCTTGCCTTAGACAGCAGAAGACTTGGAAGGCCCAGCCTGCTCATTAGTCAAATCCCAGAGCAGGATTTTAACACTCTCACAGACAAATTGCTATGATTCCTATGTCTGTTCTGGACAACCTTCCAGTAAGAGGGAGGCTGAATTTTTATGTAAATCAGTGCCTACTTACTGTTCTACCTCCAATGGTTGAATTCTCCAAATTGTCCATTATGGATACAAACTGCATCTACCTGAGAGACACTCTGAGAGCAATTTGGAGGTACTTTTAGTTAAAATTGGCATTAGGAAATACTTACAGGGAGCTTTTTTTTCTTCTTGGAGGTCAGTGTTGTCTAGTCTGTTCCACCAAGGCAAATAGTCTGCTCCAAGTATTTTCTAATCACAAAGAAGACTGTGAGATCTCATTCCATCCTAAACCTAAGGGCTTGAACAAGTTTCTAATTTGAGAAGCTAAAGATGGAAGGAAGGAAGAGGTACTGATGCCACTGTACAAGTCGCTGGTGAGGCCTCACTTGGAATATTGTGTTCAGATTTGGAGACCATATCTCACAAAGGATATAAAAAGACTAGAAACTGTTCAGAGGAAGGTGACCAAAATGATTTGGAGCCTGCTTCAGAAGACGTATGAGAAGAGACTTGAAGACCTAAATATGTATGCTCTGGAGGAGGGACAGGGGAGATATTTTTCAGACCTTCAAGTACTTAGAATATTAATGAACAAACAAACCTCTTCCAAAGATGGGGAAGCTGTAAAACTAGAGGGCATAACATGAAACTGCAAGGGGGTAAACTGAAAGGCAACATCAGGAAATGCTTTTTCAATGAAAGGGTGGTGGATGCTTGGAATGCCCTCCCGATGGAAGTGGTGGGGGCAAATACAGTGACAGAATTCAAAATAGCATGGGACAGACAGAGGATCCCTTTACAGCAACAGGATAAAATCAAAATAAAGATAACTCTCTCTTATATCTCAGCAGATAGGGGTGACCTATATGGAGCGGTGGGTACATGCCTAAACAAAGGCATGGGGAGGGGTGACTTGCATGGAGTGGCAGATGCACCTACTCTTATCACCTTACTGGGCAAACTAGATGGACCATACTGGTCTTTATCTGCCGTTATTTACTATCTTGCTATATTTGGGTACCTTGATTCCCTTACTTCAGAAACTGGGCTTATGTTATCTAGACCTGAAGGATGCATATGCTCACATGTAGAAAACTATCCTGCAACTTGGGTGTGTGTGTATCTGAGTTGGGTTTGAAAACCAAGTTTATTAGGGCTCACCTCTGAGCAATGGTTATCACTACCATGTAGAAGGGAAGCCCATGTCTGTATAGCCTTTAGTTTGCTTTATGCAGGGCTTACATCTGTTGAAGCCTCTCATCAAGCCACCTGCTGTGTTATGGGATCTTAGGGCCCAATATTCAGCATTGGTGGATAGTGTGAGTACAGCGCCTAGCTGTCGCCGCTTGAGAGTTAACATGGATATTCAATGCCATGACCATTTCTGGCCACCGGCATTCAATATCTGGGTTTGCCGCACACGGCACAGAAGCTAACTGGACAATGGCAATATTCAGCCACGGCCCGGTTAGCTTCGGCCACAAAAGTTAGAACAGTTTTTGCTGTGCCTAACTTTTGCTGCTGAGGGATAACCGGGCAGCGGCTGAATATCGCTGCTGACCGGTTATCCCCTGGAATGCCCCGATGCTAAGGGGGGGGGGGTACTATCGGGGTGTATAGTGATGTTACTCGGGGGTATTCAGTGGCACTGTGTAAGTGCTGCCTAATATCCCACTTAGGAGCATTTACATGGTTTACTGCTCCATTAACCATGTAAATGTCTTGCAGTATCGGGTTCTACGTGTTCTAACCCAGCTGATAACTACTTCCTTTTAATCTACTAGACTCTTATAACTTGAAGAACCTGGCATAGGAAGTCTTTTTTTGTGGCAGTCACTTTGGCACGCAAGGTTAGTGAACTCCAGGCCCGATTGATTGATCCACCATATGTGAAATTTTTCAACAATGGTGGTGGTTCTGCACATCCATCCAACACTACCTTTGGAAAGAACTTTGGATTTCCACCTTAAGCAATCGGTCATCGTTCCAACTTTTTTCCCTAAGCTTCATGCCTCCAGCTGTGAATGTATCTTGCACATTTTTGCAATCCAAAGAGCTTTGATCTTCTACTTGCTGTGATCGATTATGTCCATCTGACTAACTCTCTTGCCTCTGACCCTCACTGTCTCTTTACAACTCTCTCCTCAAGATTCCTCCGCCTCCGACCTCTCCCTCCCTTCCTTTCTGCCCAAACCCTGGCGGACTACTTCCATGACAAAATCCACAATATCACACTCCAGTTCCCCACAAGGTCAGCTACTTCCCCTCCTCCCCACTTCCAGCTTGTCCCCCTACCTCCACTACCCTTTCTTCCTTTTCTATGATTTCTGAGGAGAAAACCACATATCACCTTTCCTCTTCCAAACTCACTACCTGCTGCTTTGATCCTATTCCCACCCATCTTCTAAGCCCCATCTCCTCCACTATTGTCCTTTCCATTGCTCTCCCTTGCAACCATCCCTATAGCCTTCAAGCATGCTGTGGTTACACTTCTCTTCAAGAACCCTTCACTAGATCCTACCTGTCTCTCTAATTATCGACTCATCTCCTTCCTCCCCTTCATTTTTAAACTACTTGAACGTGCGGTTCACCGCTGTTGCCTCAACTTTCTCTCAAGCCCTTCTGGATCCTTTACAATCTGACTTTTGTCCTTTACATTCTACTGAAACTGTTCTTGCCAAAGTTTCCAGCGATTTGTTCCTGGCAAAATCCAAGGGCCTTCACTCAATAATTCATCCTTCTTGACATTTCTGCTGCTTTTGACACTGTTCACCACAACCTTCTCTTTGATACCTTGTCCTTGCTTGGTTTTAAGGGCTCTGTACTATCCTAGTTCTCTTATCTCTCCTATCACCCTTTCACTGTTTGTTCTGGTGGAGCCTCCTCAGCTGCTATCCTGCTCTGATGGTGTACTCAAGGATCTGTCTTGGGTCTATTCCTTTTCTCTCTCTATACCCAGTCCCTAGGTGCACTGATCTCTTCCCATGGCTTTTAGAGCCACTTTTATGCTGATGACTCCCAGATCTGCCTCTCTACACCTGAAATCTCTCCGGCAATGCAGGCCTGGATCTCTGCCTACCTTTCTGGCATTGCTACTTGGATGTCTCACCACAGCTTGAAATTGAACATGGCCAAAACTGAGCTGCTTATTTTCCCCCTAAACCCTCCTCTCCCCTTCCTCCTTTCTCAGTCTCTGTGGATAACTCTCTGCCTCTTCCCATTTCCTCTGCTCCTTCCCATTTCCTCTGCTCTGCTACCAAAAGCAGAGAGGTTCCAACAAAGAGTAAAGTAGCCCAAATGCCCTCAAGTATGGAGCAGACAGAGCTTAAAGATCCCAAATTACCCATGTCTACCAATAGCCAGATTAATATGAATAAAATACAGTCTCTAAAATGCTTGTATGCAAATGATAGAAGTCTAAAAAATAAGATGGGAGAGTTAGAATATATAGCACTAAATGAGAGGTTAGATATGATTGGAATATCAGAGACATGGTGGAAGGAGGACAACCAGTGGGACACTGTGATACCTGGGTACAAACTATATCGTAATGATAGAGCTGATCAAATTGGTGGAGGGGTTGCGCTCTGTTAGAGAGGGCATTGAGTCAGAAAGGATTAAAGTGTTGCAGGAAACATTTGCTGTAGAATCTCTGTGGATTCAAATTCCATGTAAAAAGGGGAAGGCGATGGCAGTGAGGGTGTACTATCGACCACCTGGCCAGAATGAACAAATGGATGGTGAAATCAAGGAAGCTAACAAAAGTTACAGCGCAGTAATAATAATGGGTGATTTCAATTACCCCGGTATTGACTGGGTCAGTGTCACGGCAGGACATGCTAGGGAGATAAAGTTCCTAGATGAAATAAATGACTGCTTCTTGGAGCAGCTGATTCATGAACCAACCAGAGGGGAAGCCATATTAGACCTAGTCCTTAGTGGAACACCAGATCTTGTGCAAGAGATAAGGGTGTTGGGGCCACTTGGCAATAGTGATCATAGCATGATCGCGTTTGATTTAATTAGTGGAGGAGGGATAGTAAGGAAATCCACAGTAACTACCTTTTAACTTTCAAAAGGGAGACTATGATAAAATGAGGAAAATAGTTAAGAAAAAACTAAAAGGAGCAGTTGCAAAGGTTAAAGACTTACATCAAGCTTGGTGGTTGTTGAAAACTACTGTTTTGGAAGCCCAGACCAGCTGTATTCCACGCTTTAAGAAAAGTGGAAGGAAGTCCAAAAAACCGCCAGCATGGTTTAAAGGTGAGGTCAGAGAGGCTGTTGCCAAAAAAGCATCTTTCAGGAAATGGAAAAAAGAGCCAAACGACGAAACCTGGAAACAGCACAAGCACTGGCAAGTCAAATGCAAGGCATTGATAAGGCAGGCAAAGGGAGAATTTGAGAAGAAGCTTGCTGCGGAAGCAAAAATGCAAAATAAAGACTTTTTCAAGTACATTTGTAGCAAAAAACCTGTGAGAGAGTCAGTTGGCCCATTAGATGATATAGGGGTTAAAGGGGCACTAAGAGGCGACAAGGCGATAGCGGAGAGACTGAATGAATTCTTTGCTTGGGTCTTTACTGAGGAAGATGTAGGGATGTTACCCATGACTGAAGTGGTATTTAAAGGTGCGGAAGAATTGAAGGAAATATCGATACATCGGGAAGATGTATTACAGCTATTAGATAAACTGAGGAGTAGCAAATCACCTGGGCCGGATGGCATACGTCCAAGGGTGTTGAAAGAACTGAAATATGAGATTGCAGACCTGCTATTAGTAATCTGTGAATTTTCATTAAAATCATCTGTAATACCTGAAGATTGGAGGGTCGCCAATGTAACGCCAATTTTTAAAAAGGGTTCCAGGGGTGATCCGGGAAACTACAGACCGGTGAGCCTGACGTCAGTACCGGGAAAAATGGTAGAAACCATCATAAAGAACAAAATTACTCAGCATGTAGATAGTCATGGCCTAATGGGAGACAGCCAACATGGCTTTAGACAAGGCTGTTAGTGTAGCTGGGTTTAAAAAATGTTTGGACAAGTTCCCGGAGGAAAGGTCCATAAACCTTTATTAAGAAGGGACCCAGGATATCAATGCTTGACCCAGTACAAGCCTTGTGGAACCTGTGTCTTTTGGGGAAACTGCTAGGTACGTATGACCTAGATTGACCACTGTTGGAAACAGGATACTGGGCTTGATGGACCTTGGTCTGACCCAGTGTAGCATATCTTATGTTCTTATGTAACCTTGGTATCGTCTTTTACTCCTCTCTCTCCTTCTCCACACAAATCCATCTGATAGCTAAAACCTGCTTTTTCTTTCTCTATAACGTCAACAAAATCCTCCCATTCCTTTCTGAGCACACTACTAAGACACTTATCCACTCTTTAGTCACCTTCCATCTTGACTATTGTAACCTACTCCTTTCTGGTCTCCCTCTGAATCATCTATTTCCCCTTCAATCTGTTCAATACTCTGCTGTGCTGCTAATCTTCCACCAGCCTTGTCATGTTCACATTACCCCTCTTCTGAAGTCTCTTCCTTGGCTCCCTGTCCGTTTCCACAACCAGTTCAAACTTCTCCTGCTGACCTATAAGTGCATTCACTCTGCAGCTCCTCACTACCTTTCCTCTCTTATCTCTCCCTACACCCCTCCTCAGAAACTCTTCTCTTCTCTGGGAACAAGCAGGAAGTCAGTCCTCACATATGGGTGACGTCAGCACCGACAGAGCCCTCGCGGAAGCATCTCCCCAGCTTTTAAAGAAAGCCTTTGGGAGATGCCACCTCGCATGCATGGTCCCCTTCCCGCCCAAGGATGCCATCTTGCTCAGTCTCCTTTTTTTCCCCCCACAGAGTCCTTCAGCTTGTCCCTGGAAAAAGTTGATTTTTTTTCTCTGACTTTCATACTCACCTCTGGTATCGCACCAATACTCTTTCCTCCTCCCAACCTCATTGCCTTAGCATCAAGTTCGGATCCATTTTTGTAGTCTTCATCCCTTCTTTTTCTGGTGTCTTCGTGCCTTTTTTCCAACTGGCAGCCCAGAGAGTCTTGGACGTCGCAGGGGTACTTTTTTCCCCCATGGCTACCAGTGGCTTTAAGAAGTGTGATCAGTGCTCTAAAATTGTCTCTGCTGTCTGTGCTGCCTCGGGCAATCACGACCCAGAAGCCTGCAGTCTCTGCAAAAGGATGTCCAGTAAGGCCCTCGAGACGCCAGCAGCAGCACGGTAAGATTTTTTTTTTTTTCCCCCCCCCAAGTTCCCAGAGCCTCCAAAGGCCAGGGTCTTGTCTGAGACTTCGACACCTCAGGCAGACCCTCCCAAACCCAGTTCCCATCGTGGGTCCTCAGAAAGGAGGTCTCTCGAGGGAACCCAGGAAGAAGAAAGCCTCGAAGGCAGTGTTGTTGGACTGTTCTCCAGGACCAAGCAGGAAGTCAGTCCTCACTTATGAGTGACGTCAGCCGACGGAGCACTCGCGGAGTAATTTTCCCCAGCTTTCGCAGAAAGCCTTTGGGAATTGCAGCGCGCATGCGCGGTCCCCTTCCCGCCCAGGGATGCCATCTTGCTCAGTCTTCTTTTTTCCGCGGAGCCCTACAGACGTGTCTGTTAACGCCGCTGAAAAGTTGATTTCTTTGATTTCTTTTCGTTAAAAAAAAAAAAATTTTTCTCGGTTCGTGTGTTCCTCTTCCTGCCGGGTCTCGATATCCCCTATCGGGCCCGTTTACGTTTTAATTTTTTTCCAACTGGTGGTCCCGCCACTTTTCTCTTCAACCCTGGCAGCGCGGTCGTTCGACCTTGCAGGGGCCCTTTTTCCCCCGATGGCTGCCAGCGGTTTTAAAAAGTGTGATCGCTGTGTCAGGCTCATGTCTCTTACTGACACGCATGACTGCTGTCTCCGCTGTCTTGGGGCCGAGCATGACCCTATAAGCTGCGGCCCGTGCAGCAAGATGTCCTCGAAGGCGCTGAGGAGACGGCAGTCGCAGAGGGACCGGATCTTCTCTGACTCCACGCGGACCTCGTCAGAGGCCTCTACGCCTCGCGGCTCCGGTTCGGAGCATCGTAGGAGTTCTTCTGAACGGGGCTCCCCCAGCCGGGAACGCCAGCGGGAGAAGCGGCCCGCAAGGGTGGATCCGGGCGGCGAAACTGGTCCTTTGAGGGCCAGGTCGCTTAGCCCGGTCCAGCTCCCCGGGCCCTCAAAGGAGGAGAAGCCTTCGAAGATCCCTCGTCTCGAAGTGGAGTCGCCTAGGCACGTGAGTGATATAGTCCTCCTGGACTCCCCCACGGATGAGCCGCCGTCGGGGCCCGAGTCGACGGCTGCTGGGTCTTCTGAGCTTGATCTCAGATTGACGACCTTGGAGCGCAGTATATCTGCCTTCATGGACCAGCAGCGGGCATGGATCACCGGCCTCGCCAGTGCATCTGCCCCGACCACCGGGACGTCGACGCTCAAGTCGACCCCGGAGGCCGAGCCGATCCTCGAGTCCATACGTGCTCGATTCGATCCTCGGCCTAGGTCTCCCTCAGCTTCCCGTTCGGGACCGAGGTCCTCGACGCCGGCGTCGGGGCGGAGGTCCCCGGGTCCCGCCCCCGCGGAACCTCTCGATTCCTCCTCGGAGGAGTCGGGCTGGGACACGGAGGAGGACGAGTCACCCGGTTCTTTTCAGACTCGGTGCGTCCCCTCCGATTCGCCCGAGTCGGAGCCTCGGAGGCGGTCCCCTCCGGAGGATACCCGGTTCTCCGATTTCGTGAGGGTTATGGCCAAAGCGTTGGCCTTCCCTGCGGATCTGGAGGAGGAACCCCGAGCTGAAGAGCTCGAGGCCCTTCAATACGACTCCCCCCCGAGGGAGGCTTTCACTGTACCGGTTCCCCCGATGCTGGAGCGGCTTCTCCTCCGCATGTGGGAGAGCCCCGCCTCGACGCCAGTCTTGAGCAAGCGGATCGATTCCATATATCGAGTCCGCAAGAATCCGGGTTCCAGAAGGCGCAACTTCTGCACCACTCCATGGTGGTGGAGTCGGCCATGCATCGACTTAAGAGTCAAAAGATGCACTCCTCGGTGCCCCCGGGGAAGGAGGCCCGGAGCCTGGATGCCCTCGGTAGGAAGTGCTTCCAAGGCTCTATGCTTGCTTGTCGGGTCCAGACATATCAGCTGTACATGGGTATGTACCTCCGAGACCTGGCGAAAGAACTTCAGGGTTTCTCGGCCGGTCTCTCCGAGGAACCCTTGCAGCAGTTCCAAGCCTTGTCCTCCGGGATTCGAGAGTGTTCGAAGTTCATTTCTCGAGCGGCCTATGATGGCTTCGAGGCCTCGGCCCGAGTACCTGGAGCCGGCATCGGGGCTCGCCGCCAGGCTTGGCTTCAGTCATCCGACCTCGAGCCCTGGGTGCAGGACAAGTTGGTCGATGTCCCTTGCAGAGGGGAAAACCTTTTCGGCAAACCCATGGCCGAAAAGGCGGCGGAGCTCGAGTCGGAGACTCTCACCAGGACTCGCCTTTCTAGAAAGTCCTCTGCCCCTTCACAGAAGAAGAAGAGCTCGGGGAAAAGGCCTTTTTACCCGAGGAAAGTGTTTGCTTATACGCATCACCAAACACAATACCTGGCCACAACCCCCCTTCAAGGGCAGCGGCCTAGGGGACAGGGTAACGGATCCCGGAAGCAGAAAGCCCCCAAACCCGCCACGCAGGCGTCCCGGCCCAGCAGGGCGGGGTTTTTTGACTATGCCAGCATAGCCCCTCCCTCTCAGGGGCTTTCGGCCGGCACGGGGGGTCGGCTGACCCACTTCGCTCACAGGTGGTCCGCCATAACATCTGAGGCCTGGATATTGCAGGTGGTTCAAGAAGGCTACCTCCTCCATTTTCACCAGGTGCCTCCCCCCTACTTCCCAGGGGAGCCTCCCAGACCCCCTCTGCACAGGGACTTGCTCCTTCGGGAGCTGCGAAGTCTGCTTCTAGAACGGACGGTGGATCCCGTGCCCCAACACTGCTGGGGTCACGGTTTTTACTCGAGGTACTTCCTGGTTCCAAAGAGAACAGGAGGCCTCAGGCCCATTCTAGACCTACGCAACCTCAACAAGTTCCTGCAGCGGGAAAGGTTCAAGATGCTTACCCTTGGAACCCTGCTGCCTTACCTCCAGCGGGGAGATTGGCTATGCTCCTTGGATCTAAAGGTTGCTTATACCCACATCCTTATTCATCCGAACCACCGGCAATACCTAAGGTTTGTGGTGGCAGGGAAGCATTATCAGTACCGAGTACTGCCCTTTGGCTTGTCCTCCACCCCCAGGGTGTTCACAAAGTGCCTGGCAGTGGTGGCCGCCTTCCTAAGGCTTCAAGGCCTCTTCGTCTTCCCGTACCTGGACGACTGGCTCATCCGGGCATCGTCTGCTCCGGAGGTCGCCCAGGCCACCCAACGTACGGTGGCCCTGCTTCAGCACTTGGGCTTCGTCATAAACTTCGAAAAGTCCGCTTTGCTCCCCTCTCAGGACCTCTAGTTCATAGGGGTGCGGCTGGACACTCGGCAGGCGCGTGCCTTCTTGCCTCCGGAAAGGGCCAACCGGCTCACGGCTCTAGCCGGCAGGTTCAGCGGCAGGTCGCCGGCCTCGGCCAGACAATTCCTGCAGCTACTCGGACACATGGCCTCCACGGTACGGCCTGCGCAATGGAGCCTTCCCACTCAGTGGCGTCAGGCCACAGGGAGGCTGTCGGACCTGATACAAGTTTCCGACCGCCTGGTCTCCTCCCTGCAATGGTGGCTTCACCTGCCCAACCTGGTGCTCGGCATGCCATTTCAGTCTCACCCACCGTCCCGGGTGCTCACGACAGATGCCTCTCTCCTGGGATGGGGGCGCATTGTCGAGGGACATGCACTCAGGGCCTTTGGACTCCTTGGGAGGCTGCCCAGCAGATAAACTTCCTGGAGCTCCGGGCGATCCGCCTAGCTCTGCGGGCCTTCTCTCACCTGACATTCGGCCAGTCCGTACTGGTGCAGACGGACAATCAGGTTGCAATGTTCTACGTGAACAAACAGGGGGGCACGGGCTCCCTCCTTCTATGTCGGGAAGCCCGGAGGCTGTGCTCTTGGGCTGTCGATCACGACATCCTCCTCAAAGCGGTTTACCTGCCAGGGCAGGACAACTGCCTGGCGGACAAGCTGAGCCGGATGCTGCTACCGCACGAGTGGAAACTGAACCCCGAGGTGGTCCAGCAGATCTTCCGCCGGTGGGGCTCTCCCACTGTGGATCTTTTTGCCAGTCCCCTGAACAGGCAGCTCCCCAGATTCTGCTCCTGGCACCCCCATCCTTCTCGGGAGGCGCCGGATGCTTTCCTCATCCCGTGGTCCACGGGTCTGCTGTATGCATTCCCTCCTATGCCACTGGTGGCCCGGACATTGTTCAAAGTTGTCCAGGACAGGGCCTCCGTGATCCTGGTGGCGCCTCGGTGGCCGAGACAGCCGTGGTTCCCCCTACTACTACATCTAGCGGTGGACACCCCTCTTCCTCTGGGGTTCCACCCCAACCTCCAGGCCCTACACCTGAGGGCCTGGTTGCTGAAAGGGTAATCCTAGCTCCGCTACGGCTAGCCCTGGAGGTGGAAGCCGTCGTCCTAGCTTCTCGGCGTCCTTCCACCCGGAAGTCGTACGCCCTCAAATGGCGTCGCTTCTCGGTCTGGTGTTCTCAGTGGTCTGAGGACCCCTTCGCCTGTTTAGTATCGGTGGTGCTGCAATACTTGCTTCACCTCTCCGACCTAGGTCTCAAATCCAACTCTGTCAGAGTCCACCTCAGTGCTCTCTCTGCGCATCATTCACCGGTTGAGGGCAGGCCTCTCTCCTCGCACCCTTTGGTGGCGTGTTTTCTCAGAGGCCGCCTCCTGCTTAAACCTCCATTGCGCCCCCCAGCCCCCGACTGGGACCTCAACGTGGTTCTGCAAAGGCTTACCTGTCCGCCTTTTGAGCCCATGGCTACCTGCCCTCCCCGTTTTCTCTCCTGGAAAACTCTCTTCTTGGTGGCCCTCACTTCCGCGAGGCGCGTGAGTGAGCTACAAGCCCTAGTGTCGGAGCCTCCGTACACTAGGTTGTACAAGAATAGGATTGTACTGCAGACCCACCCTAAGTTCCTTCCGAAGGTGGTCTCCCACTTCCACATCAACCAGGAGGTGGTTCTTCCGACCTTTTTTCCCAGGCCGCACGCCAGCCGAGCGGAAACTGTGCTGCACACCCTGGACTGTAGAAGAGCCTTATCCTTCTACCTTGACCGTACGCGAGAGCATAGGAAAGCCGTCCAGCTTTTCGTATCCTTTGACCCCAATCGGTTGGGGGTACCTGTCTCTAAGCGTACTCTGTCCTCCTGGATAGCTGACTGTATCGCCTGGTCTTACGGGGCAGCCGGTCTCTCCTTGGAGAGTCGTGTCACGGCTCATCGGGTCAGGGCGAAGGCCGCGTCGGTGGCTCATCTCTGCTCTGTTCCATTGGCAGACATCTGCCTGGCTGCTACTTGGTCTTCAGGCCAGACCTTTGCGGCTCATTACTGCCTTGAAAGGGAGTCCCGCAGGGACAGCGCTTTCGGCCAGGCAGTTCTCCACAATCTCTTTGAGGTTTAGGCAAGTCCTCCCTCCGGCCCTAGTGTTGGGCTTCCGGCCGGATTCGTATTCAGAGAAGACTTTCCCTCTGTACTGTTGAGCTTGAGGGAGCTCTTTTAGACTTGAGGTCTCCGGTAGCCTTATGCTTGGGAGTCCCATAAGTGAGGACTGGCTTCCTGCTTGGTCCTGGAGAAAGAGTAGTTACTCACCTGTAACAGGTGTTCTCCAGGAGCAGCAGGAATCAGTCCTCACTACCCTCCCTCCTCCCCTGGAGTTGCAGTCATTCTTATTGCATATTTGTTAACTTTTGCTGTCTTTTCGCTATGTCATCAGACTGAGCAAGATGGCATCCCTGGGCGGGAAGGGGACCGCGCATGCGCGCTGCAATTCCCAAAGGCTTTCTGCGAAAGCTGGGGCAAATTGCTCCGCGAGGGCTCCGTCGGCTGACGTCACCCATAAGTGAGGACTGATTCCTGCTGCTCCTGGAGAACACCTGTTACAGGTGAGTAACTACTCTTTCCGACCGACTGGCCGGTGCCCCCTGGGCCTGGTCCCGATCCCACAGTCTGCTCATCTGAGGCTTTGGAAAAAGAGCAGTCTGCAAAGGTCCCCTGAAAGGATTTGAGTGCGGACTGGCCTCGGTCCCCAGACACCATCTTTGTCGAGGATTCCCCTTCAGGGGAGCCGGTATCGAGTCAGAGTCCCTCGGTGCCCGTGCCAAAAGCTGCGGAGCCTTCTGGTCTGGAGTCCAGAATGGCAGCCCTGGAGTGCAGTTTGTCTGCCTTCATGGACCAGCAGCGGGCATTGTTGTCCGGCACGACCGGTTTATCCGCCCCGACCACCGGGCTCTCGACGTCCAGGATGTCCCTGGAGGCCGAGCCAATCCTCTAGGTCCTTTGGCCTAGAGTCATTCCTCGGCCGAGGTCATGATCGGAATCCCGCTCGATGGGATCGTGGCCATCCCCAGCAGGTGTGCTGGGCACCAGTCACGGAGCATCTGGAGCCCCGAGGCCCATGGAGCAGCCCTCCGAGTTCTCGACGGACTACTCAGAGTGGGAGATGGAGGATGAGGAGGCCCTTGATACCTGTCAACACCGCGACATCCCATCCGACTCTTCCATTTCAGAGCCTCAATGATGGTCCCCGCCGGAGTATATGAGCTTCCTATGGAGTTGGAGGAGGACCCTCGGGCGGATGTTGGAAATCCTCTAGTACGAGGTTGCTCCGCAGTAATCGCTTATGGTGCTCATCCCTCCCATCCTGGAATGGCTGATGCTCTGAATGTGTGAGATATCAACTTCTGTACTGGTGGTGTCCAAATGGCTCGACTCAATGTATTGAGTCTGCCGGAGCCCAGACTTCTAGAAGTCACAGCTGCCACATAACTCCATGGTGGCAGAGTTGGCCATATGTCAGCTGAAAAGCCAGATGACGCACTCCTCAGTGCCCCCCAGCAGGGAGGCCTGCTCCCTGGGTGCTCTCAGCAGAAAATGCTACCAGGGCTCAGTACTCATCAGCCGCATCCAGGCCTATCAGCTGTACATGGGCATGTACCTGAGAGATCTGGCAAAAAAACTCGCTGGATTCTCAGCTGGTCTCTCCAAGGAACCCTTGTAGCGGTTCAAGAACCTGGCCAGGACAGTCCGTGAGTGCTCCAAATTCATGTCTCAAGTGGCCTATGACGGGTTCATGTCGTCGGCTCGAGTAGCAGCGGTGGGCATCGGTGCACAGTGCCAGGCTTGGCTACAGTCATCTTACCTCAAACAATGGGTTCAGGACAAATTGGTTGATGTCCCATGCCAAGGAGAGAACCTCTTTGGCCAAATCCATGACCGATAAGGCTGCCAAGCTGGAGACTGAGTTAATGATGAGGAACAGGCTCTCAAAACAGACCACTACCCATCCCCGACGGAAGGGCTCGAGTGAAAAGCCCTTCTACCCGAGGAAGGGAGCTGCTTACAGAAACTGCCCACCTTTTCAGGCCTCCCAGCAGGGTCAGCAGGCCAAGGGACATGGGCATGTCCCTCGTAAGCAGAGGGCTCCAAAACACCCAGCCAGGGGGGAGGTTTTGACTCCTTGAGCATAGCTTATCTACCCCAAGGAGATCAGCAGCCCGCAGGGGGATGTCTAGCCCACTATGCCCACTATGCCCATCACCACAGACTCCTGGGCACTTCGGGTGATCAGGGAGGGTTACCTCCTCCACCTAACTCAGACACCGCCCCCTTATTTCCTGGGAGAGCCTCTCAGGTCTCCCGGGACCTTCTACTGAAGGAGTTGGCATGTCTTCTCCAGGACAAAGCATTGGAACTGGTGCCCCACCATCTCAAGGGCAAGGGGTTCTACTCCAGGTACTTTCTCATGCCAAAAAGCACTAGGGGCCTAAGGCCCATCCTTGACCTGCGAAACCTCAACAAATTCCTGGTGAGGGAAAAGTTGAAGATGCTCTTCCTTGGAACATTGCTGCCATACCTCCAGCAGGGAGATTTGCTATGCTTCTTAGACCTCAAGGATGCGTATACCCACATATTTCATGTAAAACATATTTCATGTAAAACAGACCTGTTAATCTGTTCATTCCTTGTTCAATGTAAACCGCACCTGATCTGTGGAAGGTAGCGGTATATAAGCAACTGTTAAATAAAAAATAAAATATTCATGCACCCCAACCACAGGCAGTACCTGCGGTTCATAGTGGAGGGGGGGGGGCAGGCATTTTCAGTACAGGGATCCCATTTCCTGCAGGCAGAAATGCTGCAAAAGGATCTGAGACCAGCAGCAGTCTGCTTTCAGGAGACAGGATCCCTGCAGGCAGTCTCTGTTGCAATTGCGGCCTTTTGCAAACCCTTCTGCCCAAATGTGATTGTGCTTCACATACTCCAGGAATTCCTACAGTTATAAGGGCCCGTGAAGAAGGCTTATTAGCCGAAACTTGCCCAGCAATGTGTATGCCTTGTAGTGCTTTAGTAGTAGTATTGCCTGGGTGCCTTCCGCTTGTTTGTTGGTCCTTGGAACTGCTGCGGAAGTTCTCCTTATCTTTCCCTGGTCTGAGCCCCAGGCGCCAGTTCTGATTTTTGTCCTGGCGACCTGACGCCTGAGATTTGTCTAGCCCTGCCATGATGTATAATATCCATTATCACAAGATTCTCAACCCTAACTCTCTTCAACCCCAAACACCTGGCTAAACAGCCATGCCTTGAGTTTCTTTTGAAACACTGATAATACAGCTTCTCCTTCAAATCTAGGGGCAATTCATTCCACTGTCTCGGTCCCAAGTAGCTGAAAACAGAGAAATCGATGATAAACTTCTTCCAAAGTGGGAAGCACTAGGAGACTTTTTTTGCAAGGAGTGCGATGGTCATAAAGAGGAATAAGCAGACAATCTGTATGCTAAATAAGGGGGTTAGGTTTACCAGGCCATATATAGGGCCTAACAAAACACTTTAAATTACACCCGAGAGGACACTGATAGCCAATATGACTGCTACAAAAATGGAATTACATGGCCCCATCTCTGATACCCCAGTAACAAATTTACAGTTGTATTCTGAACCAGTTGAAGTCCTTGTATAGAACCTCATGATTTTTGTTGTAATGTGAAAGTGGGCTTAATGTAGAAAATTTTAAAATTGCTGAAATTTTGGACCGATAATCGGAACAAACTTTTTTTGACATTCCTACATGTCACAGAAATGTCTCTGCTGTGTTTTGATATACTAGTTTGCCGCGTTGAGAACTGATATCGCTTATGTCTTTTGCTGTAAAGCCAGAAATTAAGGATAGCCTCCTGCTTTGCCTTGAACGTTTTTTTTTCACGGGCCTCTTATGATTGATGTTTAGTGCAGTGGCACGGGTGGCTAAAGTTAGCAGACACCTACATTCTGTTTGTTTAAGCTTCTCTGGCTCACAGCTTTCTCTAGCACTCATTCACTCTGTCAAGGCAGGGAAATGCATTGTACCTTAGACATGAAAATTGTGCATATCCATGTCTGACTTTGGTAGTTTTATGATACACGCTGCTGTGTTTGCTTCTCTTAGGAAGACACTACAATTAGCTCGGCAGCTTAAAGACAGAGCTGTGGAAGCACAAAGTTGTTATAGCCTTGGGAACACTTACACTCTGCTTCAGGACTATGAGAAGGCCATTGATTATCATCTGAAACATCTTACGATTGCGCAAGAATTGAATGATAGGTAAGAGGAGCTAGCTCTCGCAGTATATCCTTTATATATAGATAGTTTACCTTAAAGAGTAATTGTCCAGAAAGTAAAAGGTGAGATTATACAGAAAAATAGCTAGAGCACTCGGGAACTGCTGTAATTTTATATCTCCAGGAACAAGCAGGAATGAGTCTTCACATATGGGTATCGTCGGTACCGACGGAGCCTGCGCGGGAACGCTCCCCAGCGTCCTTAAAGAAAGTTTTTGGGACCATTCCACAGCGCCTGCGCGCTGCCTTCCTGCCTTTCCTAATTGCCTCTCTCCAGTTCTTCTTTTCCGTGGAGCCAGCAGGTCGTGTTTTCTGTCACCGCTGAAGAATTTCTTATTTTCTTTTATTTTTCTTTAGCTGCGTATCTGCCTTCTCGATTCCGCACCGGTACTACTGGTTCTTTTTCTTTCTTTAAAAAAAAAAAAAAACCTTCTACTTTTTCAGTGCATTTTTCTTCTGGGGCCTTAGGCCTACAGAGACATTTTTCCCTCATGGAAAAACCCGCCTCCGGGTTTAAAAAATGCACAAAGTGCACTAGCACTATTTCTGTCACCGACACCCATGACTGGTGTCTAAAATGTTTAGGTCCTGACCACTCCATTGCGGATTGTGAGTCCTGTTCAATGATGTCCAAAAGAGGTTTACAGAATCGGGCAGCTAAGCTCAGTACCCTGTTTCCCTCCGATGCAGCTTCTGTGGCATCGACGTCTTCCAGGGCTGCTTCTTCATCCCATGGATCTCAGGTAACCAAACTTAAATCTGGCCGGTCCTCAAAGAGTTCATCTCCCTCTAAATATTGAGATGCCCCCGGGCTTACTCTTGAGGATACCACACCGGCAAAGTTACCCCGGCGGGAGGCTCCGGCTTCCAAAGCACTACCTATAGGGTCACAGGTTGACATCGATGGCACAGCCTCGACCGATCACCTGTTACAATGTTCTGGGGTACCGGCAGTCTCTACCGGTACCGATATCCAGACATTGGTGGCGTCGATGGATCAGAATATTCTGACCATGCAGCGTGCCATCACGGCATTCATTCAAGCTGCAACGCCTACGGTACCGCAACAAACCCCATTGTCGGTACCCGTACCGATTCCGGTACAGGATCCGATTCCGGTTCCGATACCAGTACCGATTGCATCGACATCAGCATCGACGGCAGCGGTACGCTATCCAGTGATGCCTATCAGTACTGGCCCGGTACCGATTACTCCCGATGTCGATACCTCCTGGTACGCGTATCGGGCTCTACGAGAGCATCCAGACAGTCGATACTTCGATTCTTCTGAAGACTCTGACTCTTCAGAGGCCTCAATTGAAGCATCGGGGATCCTTCCTCAGGAACCCTCTTCTCCAAAAAGGAGAATGTCTCCTCCTGAAGACTTGTCTTTTCAGGACTTAATTAGGGAGGTGGCCAAAGGCCTGGCCATCTCAGTGACCTCTGAGACTGAACCTAGAGCCAAAAAATTAGATATCCTACAATATCCTAAGGCTCCTAAAGAGGCAGCCACCATACCAATACATGAGATTCTTTATGAACACATGTTGGGTATATGGGAGACTCCTCTTTCCACCTCCCCTCATTCCAGAAGGTTGGACACCATGTATCGTGTTCCTCCTTGTCCTGGGTTTCATAAAACTCAGCTTCCTCACCACTCTATTGTGGTAGAGTCTGCCATGAAAAAGATCAAAAGTACAAAAAGGCACTCCTCTGCTCCTCCAGGAAGAGAATGCAGAACCCTAGATGCCTTTGGCAGGAAAATCTTCCAGGCCAGTATGCTTGTAGCCAGAATCAACTCCTATAGTCTCTATATGGGGATGTTTCTGAAAGAAGTTACAGATCATCTGCAAACCTTATCTCCTTTTATGTCAGAAGATAAGAGAGAAGAATATATCACCTGGCTTAAACATGCACAGGATGTATCCAAGTTTTCCAACCGTGCAGCCTTTGACTCTTTTGAGGGGGTCAGTAGAGCCTCGGCTATTGCCATAGGTGCACGCAGAGTTGCTTGGTTACAAGCCTCTGATTTGGAATCCTGGGTACAGGATGGTCTAGGTAACCTTCCCTGTACAGGCGAAAACCTGTTTGGCAAAGATTGGCAAGCAAAGGCCAACCAAATGGATGCTGAAAATTCTGCTTTAGATAGACTTTCAAAGTCTACTACTGCTCCTTTCAAAAAGAGGTTGTTCAAAAAGGGATCTTTCCCAAAGAAAGGGAAATTTTCTTCTTATGGTCAGGCCTCTTCTCAAGGTCGTTTTGCTACAAAGAGGCAGCAACAACCAAAACAGGCCAAAACCCAGGCTACGAGGACTGCTACGGCCCAACAGCCTCAGCCTCCTCAGGGCCTTTGACTTTCCACTAGAGAACTTAGCCTTTCTGGCTCTAGAACATCCAGAGCCCCTCACCATCCCAGGAAGGTTAGCTCACTTTGCTCCCAGATGGGAACAAATCACAGCAGAGCAATGGACCCTCTCCATCATAAGGGAAGGGTACAAACTTCATTTCTTAAACCTTCCTCCTCACACCATGGTGAAACAGTTCAATTCTCCAACATCTCTCCTCAACCTTCTAGGTCAGGAGATTGCTACCCTTCTTGCCCAAGAGGCAATAGAAGAAGTACCCCTTCTTCAACAGGGTTCAGGGTTCTACTCCCCCTATTTTCTCATCCCAAAGAAAACATGGGGCTACAGACCCATATTAGATCTCAGAGAATTGAACAAGTTTCTATGCAAGGAGAAATTCAAGACGACTTCTCTCGGAACTCTCCTTCCATACCTCCAGAGTCAGGACTGGCTTTGTTCTCTAGATCTCAAGGATGCGTACACCCATGTTCTCATCCATCCAACACACAGAAGATTCCTTTGCTTCCTGTACCAAGGAAAGCACTACCAATACAAAGTGCTTCCTTTCGGTCGGGCCTCTGCTCCAAGAGTGTTCACAAAATGCATGGCAGTAGTAGCTGCATTCCTACGCACTCTAGGAATATTCGTATTCCCATATCTGGACGACTGGCTCATCCGAGCTCCATCCCAGTCAGAGGCCCAGACTTCTCTAGCCTGCACAAGGCGTGTTCTTCAGTATCTGGGACTGGTAATCAACATTCCAAAATCCCATCTTACCCCTACTCAGTCTCTAGAGTTCATAGGGGCCTTACTGGATACCACAACTGCAAGGGCCTATCTTCCCCAGGCCCGTTGCCTACGCTTGGTGCAGTTAGCCTCCCAGATTCAGTTAAAATCCCATTTAACTGCTCGAGAGATGTTGCAACTTTTAGGCCACATGGCATCCACGGTGCATGTGGTTCCCTATGCTCGCCTTCACATGAGAGCAGCTCAGTGGACCCTATCCACTCAATGGACCCAGGCATCAGGTTGCCTGTCAGACAAAATAGCAACCTCCAGTCGCCTATTTTCGTCCGTCCACTGGTGGAAGTCCACTCAGAATCTGTTGCTGGGGTCCCCCTTTCAACAGGTGTTACCCCAAGCAACCCTTACAACAGATGCCTCTCCAAAGGGTTGGGGGGCTCATCTTTAAGATCTCTCGACCCAGGGCATCTGGTCTCCACAGGAGACATATCTTCATATCAACCACTTAGAGCTCAGAGCAATCTTTCTGGCTCTCAGAGTCTTCCACACCCTGCTCAGCTACAAGACAGTCCTCATCCACACGAACAACCAGGGGGGAACTGGCTCTCTGTCGCTTTGCAACGAAGCTCTGAGATTGTGGGCCTTCGCCAGAGAGCATCAAATCCATCTCATGGCAGTATATCTTCCAGGAGTTCAAAACTCTTGGGCAGACAGACTCAGTTGAGTTCTGCTTCCACACGAATGGTCCCTCCATGGGGACCAGATAGCCAGAATTTTTCGGATTTGGGGTACCCCAGACATAGACCTGTTTGCAAGTCCGTGGAATGCCATACTTCCCCGGTTCTGTTCCAGGATTCCATGTCAGGGAGTTCAGGCCAGAGATGCCTTCCTCCTTCATTGGGGGGCAAGACTTCCTTTATGCCTTTCCACCTAATCCCCAAGACTCTGTTCAAGCTTCAGAGAGACAAAGGGACTATGATCCTCATAGCACCACTTTGGCCACGCCAAGTGTGGTACCTTCTACTTCTGCATCTCTCTCAGGCTCCCTCCCTAGACCTGGGGTCTGCTCCAGATCTCCTCTCCCAGGAGGAGGGAACTTTGTGGCACCCAATTCCTCAGTCTCTTCATCTCAGGGCCTGGTTGCTGAAGGCCTAGACCTTCAAGATTTACAACTTTCTCAGCAAGTGAAGGATATCCTTCATGCTTCCAGAAAGCCTTCCACCAGATGTTCATATGCTTTTAAATGGAAAAGGTTTTCCATTTGGTGTGCAGAGAAGGGTCTCAACCCTCTTGCAATACCTTTGCATTCTTTACTAGACTATTTGCTGCATTTATCCCATGCAGGCCTTAAAACAAATTCAATCAGAGTCCATTTAAGTGCTATTACAGCATCCCTTAAGCCTCTCAATGGACAGCCTATTTCCTCTCATCCTCTTATAGCAAGATTCATGAGAGGCCTTCTTTTGACTAAACCTCCCATTAGACCACCTCCAGTGGCCTGGGACTTGAATCTGGTTCGTGGCCAGCTTATGAAGCCACCCTTTGAACCCTTAACCACTACCTCCTTAAAATTCCTTTCTTGGAAGGTAATTTTTCTCATTGCAGTCACCTCAGCTCGCCGTATCAGTGAGCTGCAAGCTTTAGTGGCTAATCCTCCTTATACAAGGTTCCATCATGACAAGGTAGTCCTCAGAACTAATCCACACTTTATGCCTAAAGTGGTCTCACCTTTTCATCTGAACCAGGAGGTCTTTTTACCTGTCTTTTTTCCAGGACCTCATGCATCAAGTGCAGAGAGGAATCTTCAAACCCTGGATTGTAAAAGAGCACTTGCTTTCTACTTACACAGGACACAGCAACATAGAAAGTCCTCTCAACTTTTTGTTGCTTTTGATCCTTCTCATTTAGGACTTCCAGTCTCTAAGAGAACTCTGTCCAGTTGGTTTGCTCAGTGTATTTCCTTTGCCTACCAAAGTAAGAACCTTTCTCTGGAGGGCCATGTCACAGCTCACAGTGTGAGGGCCATGGCCACCTCCATGGCTCATCTAAACTCTGTGTCCATCGACCAAATCTGTCGAGCGGCCACTTGGGCATCGGTTCATACCTTCACAGCCCATTACTGCTTGGACAAGGACTCCCGCCGGGATGCCTTGTTTGGTCAGGCTGTTCTCAAACACCTGTTCCATACCTAATCAACTCCTACCCTCCATCCCTGAACTGGATGCCTGAGATTCATGGGTAGAGGTAGAGCCCTTTCCAGAGACTCACAATCTGGGTGATCTCCCAGGCATCTCTAGCTGGGGAGTCCCCATATGTGAAGACTCATTCCTGCTTGTTCCTGGAGATAGCACAGTTACTTACCTGTAACAGGTGATCTCTGGGAACAGCAGGAATAAGTCTTCACGACCCACCCACCTCCCCTAGGAGTTGTATCTCTCTATCTATCTTTCCTTTCCTCTCTCTCTCTCTTTGTCTCAGCTTTAAAACTCGAACTGCAGAGAGGCAGTTAGGGAAGGCAGCGCGCAGGCGCTGTGGGATGCTCTCAAAAGCTTTCTTTAAGGACGCTGGGGAGCGTTCCCTCGCAGGCTCCGTCGGTACCGACGATACCCATATGTGAAGACTTATTCCTGCTGTTCCCAGAGATCACCTGTTACAGGTAAGTAACTGTGCTTTTCCAAGCATTACCTGCTTATTGGGGCTCATATTCCTGCCGTGCAGATTTCTACCTACGTTTCTCAGTCTTTGTTGGTGCAGGCCTCAACAAGTTTCACAGCTGTTGAAAGCCAATTCTGACTAGAAAAAAATTTAGAATAAAAATATTTATGGTTCAGTTTTAGAGAATGGGGATCCATGGTATTGAGAATATATGCATTGTAAATAAACCGTACACAGCCTAAGACTGCTTTTCCACATTTTTTCGGTTGAAATTGTAAATTATAAAATACATGCTGATTAAGTAGGAGAGTATTCTGTTGTGCAGGATTCAATGTGAAGATGGAAGCAGCAGTTTATCATTTTTTTATTTTTAAAAAAATAATTTAGTTGGTAGTCTAAACAAAATAAGATGTGCTTTTTTTTTTCTTTCCCCTGTTGGAAAAATTAATTAATGCAGTTTTGAAAGTTTCCTACTTGAACATTTCTTTGAAGAACCTGGTGTAGGGGTGGCTACTGTGATCATCCTCAACAGAACCCCAGGCACCATATGGTACTGATACATTTGCTATAGTATCAACAACTAAATATTAAGATTCTTAAGAATAAGGACTAGGACCATAATGGCACGTTATTACAACAAAGAAAAAAGTATAGAAAAATATAATAAAAATATAAGGCGATATGGTACTTGCACCTAAAGAGGAAACAGTAGAACCAAAAACCAGAAGTTGATATTTTGAGACTTCTAGCTAATCCTGATGCTTTAAAATACAAAATAGTTCTTGAAATACTCTCAAATCTTAATATAAAATTATTTTTAAAGCAGACCACTGAACAGTCCTAAGGTACGAGAGAACTAATTCTAAAATGATTCTAAATTAGTTTATGTAGTCCTTGATTACGATGAAAGAAGACTGTGCCAAAGAGGACGGCTTAGAATGGCTACTAGCTAAGTGAGTTGAAGCAGCAAGGTGGTTTACAAAGTTTTTTTTTTAAATGCTAGTGACAAGAGGGCAAAGTGAAATCTACAGTACAAAAAGAGAGAGCATTAAGAGCTAGGGAGGGGGTATATTAAAGAACAGAGGAAGTTTTATTTATTATATTCTAGTTTATATTTTAAACATTCATAGCCCACACTGCCTAAATTCTAGATGGGTTACACAGACATAAAATCATAAACACATCAATAACATGAAATGCAGAAGTGATAAAGGGGATGGAAGGATACCCCTATGAGGAAAGGCTGAAAAGGTCAGGGCTCTTCAGCCTGGAAAAGAGATGGCTGAGGGGAGATATGATAGAGGTCTATAAATTAATGAATGGAGTGGAACAGGTTAATGTAGATCAGTGGTTTACACCATCAAAAAGTAGAAAGACAAGGGGCACACAATGAAGCTGCAATGTAACCCATTCAAGACTAATAAGAGAATATGTTTTCACTCAGTGCGTAATCAAACTCTGGAATTCAATGTGTAATCAAACTCTGAAGGATGTAGTAAAAGCTTTTAGTGTAGCTTGGTTTAAAAAGGGTTTGGACAAGTTCCTGGAGGAACGTCTATAAACCATTATTAAAGAGGACCCGGGAAATCCACTGCTTACCCCAGGATGAGCATTGTGGAACCTGTGTGCCTTCTGGGAACCTGCCAGATACTTGTGACCTGGATTAGCTGCTGTTGGAAGCAGGATACTGGGCTTTGATGGACCTTGGTCTGACCCAGTATGACATTTCTTATGTTATGAAGTTGAAATAAATGCAATCATAAAACTCTGAAAAACTAATGTTCTTACTAATCCAAAGAATAACCCATCCCTTGAAATTCCTGTACCATCTTTAAAATTGCAGTACCTACAAAACCAAGATTTAAATACCTAAATTCAAACAAATTAAATTCTCTTTAATCAGACAACATCAAATTTGGAAAAACTGATATAAAAAATAAGTGTTAAGCTTTTCCCTGATAGTCACAATATCACTGTAGGTAGACAGTTAAGACCACAGCACAATGGAGCAGGAGTAACGAGGAAGATTACAAGAGTCAGGGTATAACCAGAGAACTGCACATGACATGTTTAGCACCTTTAGAACTATGCTTGACTAGATTTTAGGGATAATGTGAAATTTTTTGACCAGTTTTCCTTAAACCCTTGGACCTCCAGTTTAATTGGAACCAGGGATGGAGATCCTGCCACCATGATCCTTCATTTTTGGGTTACTGCAAGAACAGTTCTGATCCAAGAGTTATTACCAGAATCTTGGGCTTATGGGCCATGAAGGCTTTGAATCTGGCCATCAATTCCTTGAAAAATGACAGACTCCCCTAGCCCCCCATGCCAGAGGCTCTGAACACTATCTTTGCAGCATTCCCAGCTGAGCTGATCTGAGGAGTAGAAGACCTGACTTATGGTTCAAACCATGGACCTTTGCCACTGGGCAACCAGGCTGGCCTAGGATAATGTGAATTCTTTTGCTGACTTAATCTGTTTCTTCAGTTTGTTTCATAACGTTTGTTAAACTTTTATAATCAATGGTAGGGCAAACCTTCTAAACAACAGAAATGGTCATTGGTTGTCAGGGAATCTGGCATACTAGCACTTGAATAGCTGGTATACACGTGTCCCTAAACAAGTGAAATTGTTTTGCAGAGTGGGTGAAGGTAGAGCATGCTGGAGTTTGGGAAATGCGTACACAGCCTTAGGAAATCATGACCAAGCTATGCACTTTGCAGAAAAGCACTTGGAAATTTCAAGAGAGGTACAAAAAAGCTAATGTTTCAAATTCCTTCCCCCCTTTTTTTTGTAAGTATGTATTATGTGCTTTATTCGTCCATTTATAATCCTATATCAAAATTAAAACAATTCTTGGTTGAATTGTTCCTTCCTGGTTATGAGCTTGAGCGAGTTGTTACTTGTTTGTAAAGACATTGGTTTCTCTTGATTTTAGAGGGACAGGTTTTGCATACCAGCTTTTTCCTGGGAAACTGAAGTAGTGATATTATATGAAACCTGTAAAAACTTGCAAAAGCAAATTTGGCTAATTGCACTTCTATTTCACTGTTAAGCTTTTTGTTTGCTTAGTCTTGTTTATATTCTCAAATATAGATATGAGACCAGTGAAGTAGCTGGTTGCTACCTTTTAAGTTTAATGCCTTTGAGATGGTGAAGATTCTTTTTGCTAAAGAGTGTGCAGTAAATAAAGTTCAAGTTCCTTATAGTAAGATGAGCCATATAGGTTGTGAATTCTTTGCATTTCATTTCCACGGTCTTAATTTTGAAAGATCTATGTCTCAGTTCTGGGGTTACATGATAAATCATTTATCTCCAGGAACAAGCAGGAATGAGTCTTCACATATGGGTACGTCGGTACCGACGGAGCCTGCGCGGGAACGCTCCCCAGCTTCCCAAAAAGGAAAGCTTTTGGGAGCATCCCACAGCGCCTGCGCGCTGCCTTCCCGCCTTTCCTAACCAACTCTCCTCAGTTCTTCTTTTCCGCGGAGCCAGCAGGTCGAGCCCTGTCACCGCTGAAGAAGTTCTTTATTTTATTTTATTTCTTTGGTCTGCCTTCCCCGACTCCGGACCGGTACCGCCGGTCTTTTCTTTCTTTCTTTAAAAAAAAAAAAAAAATCGATATTTTTCCTCACTTGGTGTATTTTTCTTCTTAAGGCCTCAGGGCCCACAAGAAAATTTCCCCCATGGAAAAACCAACCTCCGGGTTCAAAAAATGCACTAAGTGTAGCGGTACTATTTCTGTTACAGATAACCCATGAATGGTGTCTTAAATGTTTGGGTCCTGAACACTCCATTCCGGATTGTCCGTCCTGCTCCCTAATGTCTAAACGGGGATTACAGAACCGAGCAGCTAAGCTCCATGTGCTGTTTCCCGCTGAGGCACCGGCAGTAGCATCAACATCTTCCAGGTCTTCTTCTCCTGAAGGATCTCAGGTAACCAAACATAAACCTAGCAGGTCCTCGAAGGGTAGATCTCCCTCTAAGCATCGAGATGCCTCCGGGCTTGCCCTCGAGGATCCTGCACCAGCCAAACAACCCCGGCGGGAAGCTCCGGCTTCCAAAGCTCCTCCTATGGGGTTACAGGTTGACATCGATGGCACGGCCTCGACCGATCACCTGTTAGATTGCTCTGGGGTACCGGCACTTTCTCCCGGTACCGACATCCAGGCTTTCATGGCGTCGATGGATCAGAATGTTCTGTCTATGCAGCAGGCTATAAAGTCCTTCATTCAAGCTGCGACGCCAATGATACTGCAACGAGCTCCGTTGTCGGTATCGGCTCCGGTACAGGCACCAGCGCCGATGCCGGTACCAACTGCATCGACATCGACCAGGATATCGACTGCTGCGGTTCCTTGTCCAGGGCTACTTCTCGGTACCGATCCGGTACCGGGGACGCCCGATGTCGATACCGCTCAATACACGTATCGAGCGTTAGAAGAGCACCCTGACAGGCGATACTTCGATTCCTCTGATGATTCTGATACATCAGATGAGTCTCCTGAAGTATCCATAGCCCTTCCTGAAGAGCCGCCTTCTCCAAAAAGAAGAATGTCTCCTCCAGAGGACTTGTCCTTTCAAGACTTCATAAGAGAAGTAGCTAAAGGACTCTCTATTTCAGTAACCTCTGAATCAGAGCCTAGAGCAAAAAAATTAGATATTTTAGGATACTCTAGGGCTCCTAGAGAGGCAGTCACCTTACCAATTCATGAGATTCTTCATGAACACATGATTGATTTATGGGAGACTCCTCTCACTCTCTCCTCATTCTCGCAGGTTGGACACTATGTATCGTGTCCCTCCTTGTCCTGGGTTCCAGAAAACTCAGCTTCCTCACCATTCCATTGTGGTGCAGTCAGCTATGAAGAGGATAAAGAATACAAAGAGACACTCTTCTGCTCCTCCAGGAAGAGAATGCAGGACCTTGGATGCTTTTGGTAGGAAAATCTTCCAGGCCAGTATGCTTATTGCCAGAATCAACTCTCATAGCCTTTATATGGGTATGTTTCTGAAAGAAGTGGCAGAAAAGCTGCACACTTTCCTCCCTTTTATTCTAGAAGATAAAGGGGAAGAATTCCGCATGTGGCTTAAGCATACTCGAGACATCTCCAAGTTTTCAAACAGGGCAGCCTTTGACACCTTTGAAGGGGCCAGTAGAGCCTCAGGCATTGCCATAGCTGCTCGCAGAATTGCTTGGCTCCAGGCTTCTGATTTAGAACCCTGGGTTCAAGATGGCTTAGGAAATCTGCCCGGTACAGGTGAAAATCTGTTTGGCAAAGAATGGCATATTAAAGCCACTCAAATGGATGCAGAGAATTCTGCTCTGGATAGACTTTCAAGATCTACCTCCATTCCTGCCAAGAAAAAGACTTTTAAAAAGTCTTTTTTCAAAAAGGGCAGGTTTCCTTCCACCTCTGGCCAACAATCTTCTACAGGTCGCTTTACCGCTAAGCGTCAGCAACCTAAGCAGACCAGGCCTAAGTCTACAGGGGCTGCTGTAACCCAGCAGTCCCAACCCCCTCAGGGTTTTTGACTTGATGCTAGAGAACTTAGCCTTTCTGGCTTTAACACAGCCAGAACCTCTCACCATTCCAGGAAGGTTAGCTCATTTTGCTCCCAGATGGGAGCAAATCACATCAGAGCAGTGGACCCTCTCCATCATAAGAGAGGGCTACAAACTTCATTTCTCAGACCTTCCTCCCCTCACCGTGGTGAGACATTTCAATTCTCCCACATCTCTTCTCGACCTTTTAGGTCAGGAGATAACTACCCTTCTTGCCCAAGGGGCAATAGAAGAAGTTCCTCTTCTTCAACAGGGGTCAGGGTTCTACTCCCCCTATTTTCTCATTCCAAAGAAGACAGGGGGATACAGACCCATTCTAGATCTCAGAGAATTGAACAAATTTCTATGCAAGGAGAAGTTCAAGATGCTTTCTCTGGGCACTCTCCTTCCATACCTTCAAAGTTAGGATTGGCTTTGTTCTCTAGATCTCAAGGATGCGTACACACATGTTCTCATCCATCCATCTCACAGAAGATTCCTGCGTTTTCTTTTCCAAGGAAAACATTACCAATACAGAGTGCTTCCTTTCGGTCTGGCCTCTGCCCCAAGAGTGTTCACCAAATGCATGGCAGTAGTTGCTGCATTTCTACACACTCTGGGAATATTTGTCTTCCCATACCTGGACGACTGGCTCATCCGAGCTCCATCCCAGTCAGAGGCCCAGACTGCCCTGGACTGCACAAGGCGCATTCTGCAGTATCTGGGACTTGTGGTAAATCTCCCAGTCCCAGCTCATCCCTACTCAGTCCCTGGAATTCATAGGGGCCTGGTTGGATACCACCACTGCAAGGGCCTACCTTCCTCAGGCCCGTTGCCAACGTCTAGTGCAGCTAGCCTCCCAGATTCAGTCAAAGAGCCATTTAACTGCCAGGGAGATGCTACAGCTGCTGGGCCACATGGCTTCCACAGTACATGTGGTACCCTATGCTCGCCTACACACGAGAGCAGCTCAATGGACTTTGTCCACCCAGTGGACTCAAGCTTCAGGAGCTCTCTCAGACCAAATAGCAACATCCAAACGTCTCTTTTGGTCTCTCCAATGGTGGATGTCCACTCAAAATCTGTTGCTGGGGTCCCCCTTCCAACAGTTGTTGCCCCAAGCAACCCTCACAACAGATGCTTCCCAGACAGGTTGGGGAGCTCATCTACAGGACCTCTCCACTCAGGGCACTTGGTCCCCTCAGGAGACCTCTCTTCATATCAACCACTTGGAGCTTCGAGCAGTTTTTCTAGCTCTCAAGGTCTTCCATACCCTCCTCAGCTACAAGACAGTCCTCATCCATACGGACAATCAAGTAGCTATGTTTTATATAAACAAGCAAGGAGGAACTGGCTCTCTGTCGCTTTGCAACGAAGCTCTAAGATTGTGGGCCTTCGCCAGAGAGCATCAAATCCATCTCCTGGCAGTATACCTCCCAGGAATCCAAAACTCTTGGGCAGACAGACTCAGTCGAGTTCTGCTTCCACACGAATGGTCCCTGCACATGAATCAGGCACTCAGAATCTTTCAAGCATGGGGAACCCCGGACATAGACCTCTTTGCAAGTCTGTGGAATGCCAAACTTCCCCGGTTCTGTTCCAGACTTCCGTGTCAGGGGGTTCAGGCCAAGGATGCCTTCCTCCTTCATTGGGGTCAGGGCTTCCTGTATGCCTTTCCATCCATTCCCTTAATTCCCAAGACTCTGTTCAAACTCCAGAGGGATCAAGGATCTATGATCCTCATAGCTCCATGCTGGCCACGCCAAGTGTGGTACCCTCTACTTCTGCATCTCTCCCAAGCCCCCTCCCTGGACTTGGGAGCTGCTCCAGACCTTCTGTCTCAGGAGGAAGGGACTTTGTGGCATCCAAACCCCAAGTCCCTTCACCTCGGAGCTTGGTTACTGAAGGCTTAGACCTTCAAGACTTGAATCTTTCTCAGCAGGTGAAGGATATCCTCCATGCTTCCAGGAAACCTTCCACCAGGCATTCCTATGCTTTTAAGTGGAAAAGATTTTCCATTTGGTGTGCTGAAAAGGGTCTTAACCCTCTGGCACTACCTTTAACTTCTTTGTTAGAATATCTCCTGCATCTCTCCAATGCAGGACTTAAAACAAATTCAGTAAGAGTCCATTTGAGTGCTATTGCAGCATCCCTTAAGCCCATCAATGGACAACCTATCTCCTCTCATCCTCTTATTTCAAGATTCATGAGAGGCCTAACTCTAACTAAACCTCCCATTAGGCCTTCTCCGGTGGCATGGGACTTAAATTTGGTTCTTGGTCAGCTTATGCAGCCACCTTTTGAACCCTTAGCCACTACCTCCTTGAAATTTCTTTCCTGGAAGGTTATTTTCCTCATTGCAGTCACTTCTGCTTGCTGCATCAGTGAACTGCAGGCCTTAGTGGCTAATCCACCTTATACAAGGTTCCATCATGACAAGGTAGTCCTTAGGACAAATCCACACTTTATGCCTAAAGTGGTCTCACCTTTTCATCTTAATCAAGAGGTATATCTACCTGTCTTTTTTCCAGCTCTTCATGCATCCAGTGCAGAGAGGAATCTTCATACTCTGGATTGTAAAAGAGCTCTTGCTTTTTACTTGCATAGGACACAGCAACATAGAAAGTCTTCCCAGCTTTTTGTTGCTTTTGATCCTTCTCATTTGGGACTTCCAGTCTCTAAGAGAACACTGTCCAATTGGATTGCTCAGTGTATTTCTTTCGCCTACCAGAGTAAGAACCTTTCTCTGGAGAGCCATGTCACAGCTCATAATGTGAGGGCCATGGCCACCTCTATGGCTCATCTAAATTCTGTGTCCATCGACCAGATCTGTCGAGCAGCCACTTGGGCCTCTGTTCATACCTTCACAGCCCATTACTGCTTGGACAAGGATTCCCGCCGGGATGCCTTGTTTGGTCAGGCTGTCCTCAGACACCTGTTCCATTCTTAAACAACTCCTGCCCTCCTTCCCTGGATGGATGCCTGAGATCCATAGGAGGACGCAGACCCCCTTTAGGGTCTCACATCCTTGGGGATCTCCCAGGCATCTTAGCTAGGGAGTCCCCATATGTGAAGACTCATTCCTGCTTGTTCCTGGAGATAGCACAGTTACTTACCTGTAACAGGTGATCTCTGGGAACAGCAGGAATAAGTCTTCACAACCCACCCACCTCCCCTAGGAGTTGTATCTCTTTTCTATCTTTCCTTTCCTCTCTCTGTCTATTGTCTCAGCTTTAAACTCGAACTGAGGAAAGTTGGTTAGGAAAGGCGGGAAGGCAGCGCGCAGGCGCTGTGGGATGCTCCCAAAAGCTTTCCCTTTTGGGAAGCTGGGGAGCGTTCCCGCGCAGGCTCCGTCGGTACCGACGTACCCATATGTGAAGACTTATTCCTGCTGTTCCCAGAGATCACCTGTTACAGGTAAGTAACTGTGCTTTCTCCAGGAACAAGCAGGAAGTCAGTCCTCACATACAGGGTGACGACAGTGCTGACAGAGCCCGCGTGGAGCATTTCCCCAGCTTTCAAAGAAAGCCTTTGGGAATGCTACCACCCATGCGTGGTCCCCTTCCCGCCCAAGGGTGCCATCTTCAGTCTCCTTTTTTCCGTGGAGCCCAATGGACGAGGTCCTCATCTCTCCCGAAAAAAGTGATTCTTCCCCCTTCGAAATTGTTTGCTTCTGTCATGTACTGTCCTCTGCCTCGAGTTAGCACCTCTGTGCTGTTCTCGGCCTCATTGCGGTCTGTTTTTGTCTAGGTTTTCCTTGACCGGCGTTCGCACCTGTTTACCCCCGGGGGTCTTTGACCCCAGCCGGGTGTTCTCCCACCATGATTCCTGGTGGATTTTAAAAGTGTGACAAATGTGGCCAGACCATATCGGTTACCGATACTCATAACTGCTGCCTCCACTCTGGGCCCGGACCACGACAGTTCCACCTGTGACCGGTGCCAGGCCATGACGCCCAAGACCAACAGGAAGAGGTCTGAGTTGCGGGGGAGACTGTTCCCCAAGCCAGACTCTGCTCCGGCAACACCCTCTCACAGTCTGAAGGAGAGTTCCTCTCAGGAGGTCCAGGTGTCCTTGGAGTCCCTCGGCAGTGGCTCCTCCAGTAGGTTGCCAGACCCTCCTAAGAAGAAGAAAAAGGTGCAGCCTCCCGAGTTGCTGACTAAACCTGGGAAGGTCCCGCGGTGGGATTCGGGCAACTTGGTTCAGTGCCTTCCTAAAGTCTCAAGGCAGGAGCTCTCGACCAGCGTTGACCATGCCAGGGTTTGAGAGCCTATAGTCCTCCTGGAGGTCTCACTCTCTGGAGTGCCGGCGTTGGACCCAAGGTCCTCGGTGTCCACACTGAAGGCTGCGGAGCCATCGGGTCTCTCCTCCATATTGGCCTTGATGTCTGGACTCCAGTGCTTCCTGTCCTTGACCGGGGCTGTCTAGGACTGCTCTCTCTAGAGCTGCTTACGACTGGTTCGAGGCCTCAGCCTGTGTGACGGCCACGGGCATTGGTGCCCAGTGCTAGGTGTGGCTGCAGACCTCTGACCTGGAGCAGTGGATGCAAGAGAAGCTCCTCGACGTGCCCTGCAATGGGGAGAATCTTTGTTGGAAAGCTTATGTCTGATAAGGCTGCCGAGGTTGAGGTAGTAACCCGGCAGAGGCTTTCAAAAAAGACTTCAGCTCTCCCGAGGAAAAAGGGTTACCCCTCAGCTAGTTATTACCAGCCTTACCAGGGTTAGCCTCACCAACCCGCATAGCCAAAGGACCAGGGGCATGGGTCCAGGAAGTCTTTGGGGGAAAAAATCCTTCCACCCGAAAACCAAGAAGGCTTACAGGAACTACCCTAAGTTTTAGGCCTATCATGCTCCCCCTCCCCCCCCCACACCGAGGCAGTAGGCCAAGGGTCAGGGCATGGCCACTGTAAGCCAAAGGTCCCCAAAACCCAAACATCATCCCAGCTGTAGTCTGGGGGGAGCTTTTGACTCCTTGGGCATAGCCTCCCTCCCCCAGGAGGTAACTGGCCCAAGGTTCATGGGAGGCAGGCTAGTCCACCGCACACCTGTGGCCGGCCATCCCCACAGATGTCTGAATGCTACTGGTGGTCAGGGAGGGGTATCTCCTCCACTTCTCCCTACAGCCGCCTCCTTTCTTTCTAGGGAAATTATCCATGGACTTCTTGCACAGGGAGCTCCTGCAGAAGGAGCTCGGAGTCTTACTCGAGGACAGGCGGTGGAGCCTGTCCCCCCATCCTCTACCGGACTGGGGGTTCTGTTCCCGCTACTTCCTTGTTCCACAGAGCCAGGATGAGGCTGAAGCCCCCTGTTTTCTTGGGGATCTCAACCACTTCCTGGTGAAGGAAAAGTTCAAAATGGTATCCCTTGGAACCTTGCTACCTTACCTGCTGCAGAGAGATAGGCTGTGCTCCTGGGATCTCGAAGATGCCTACACCTACATCCTGATCCATCCAAGGCACCGTCAGTACCATCTGCCACCACTGAAATGGGAGGTACCATCAGTACAGGATGCTTCCCTTCGGCCTCATCTCAGCATCTCGGGTATTCGCAAAATGCCTGGCAGTCATGGCCGCACGCCTCAGCTCCTGGAGGTTTTTGCCTTCCCCTATCTGGACGGTTCGCATCGCACCATAGGTCTGCTCCAGCACCTGGGGTTTGTAATCAACTTTCCGAAGTATCACCTTCTGCCCACCCAGCACTTAGAGTTCATCGGCGCCCTATTGGACTCCACTCAGGCGAGGACCTTCCTGCAACTGGACCGTGCGCAGCGCCTATCCACCCTAGCACAGGAAGTGCAGGGTGGCGCTTAGTGGTGACAGCCAGAAAGATGCTCTGCCTCTTAGGCACATGGCATTTACCGTCCATGTCAACCCCTTTGCCTGCCTCCGCATGCGGCAGGTTCAGTGAACGCTCAGCACCCAGTGGATGCAGTCTTCAGACCACCTGGAGGACTGCATCTGGATCACAACAGCCCTGGCTGCATCTCTCACCTGGTGGCAGGACCCCCTCAACCTCAGAGCCGGCCTGCCCTTCCAGGCTTCTCCGATTCAACGCATCCTTGCAATGGATGTGTTCAAACTGGGTTGGGCGTCTACTGCGATCATCTGCAGTCACAGGGACCATGGTTGCCAGAGGAGAGTGCTTTGCAGATCAACCTGCTAGAATTTGGAGCAGTCTATCTAGCAGGGCAGGTGGTTCAGACGGACAGTCAGGTGCTAATGTACTACATCAACAAGCAGGGAGGCATGGGCTTGTACCACCTCTGCTGGGAGGCGGTGTTCCTCTGGAACTTCACAATGGGGAAGAACATCTTCCTCAAAGTGGTGTATTTGCCAGACCAGGACAATGTTCTGGGTCCTTCAGCTCCACTAATGGCAACTGAACTCAGCATTGCTGGGGGTAATGGCAACTGAACTCAGCGGTGCTGGGGGAGGTCTTCCGTCACTGGGGAACCCAGGAGATAGACCTCTTTGCCAGACCGGAGAATGCGCAACTGCCACTCTTCTGCTTATGGAGGCCAGCCTGGGGACAGGAGGCGATGGACACTTTCCTCCTCCCCTGTTCCAGGGGCTTCCTGTATGCATTCCCGCCTACACCTCTGGTCCCCCAGGCCCTCCTCAAGATCCAAGTGGAAGTGGCTTCCATCATATTCATTGTGCCCAGGTGGACCAGGGAATGCTAGTTCCCCCTCCTTCTGCAGCTGTCCTAGAGGGGACCCACCGCCGTTGGGGAGCACCCCAGACTTGCTATCGCAGGAGGATGGGGCACTGCTGCACCCCAAACTCCAGTCCCTTGCCCTGACAGCCTGGATGCTGAGAGGCTAGCTATAGCGCATCACTGCCTCTCTAGGGCAGTAGATGATGTTCTGCTTGCCTCGCGTAAGGACTCCACGCAACGGGCATATGCCTTTAAGTGGTGCAGATTTTCACTCTGGTGCGTGGATTAGGGTCTTGACCCCTTCTGCATGATGCCAGACATCTTGTGATTACCTCCTGCATCTGACAGGGGCTGGCCTCAAATCCAACACAGTCAGAGTGCACCTCTATGCCATCTTGGCTCACCATCATGCAATGGATGACCAAGCCTTGTCTGTGCACCCTTTGGTGGACTGGTTCATGCAAGGCTGCCTCCTCTCCTGGCCTCCAATCTGTCTGCCACCAGTGGCATGAGACCTCTGTTGTGGTGCTAGGGAAGGTCATGGCTCCACCCTTCAAACCTGCCATCTCAAATACCTTTCCTTGAAGGTTGTGTTACTGGTGGTGCTAATTTTGGCCAAGCATGTGAGCAAACTATAGGTGCTGGTTGCTCATGCGCCTTCAACCAGGTTCCACAGCAACAGGTTCGTCCTTTAGGCTTGCCCTAAATTTTTTCCAAAGGTAGTCTTGGCCTTCCACTTAAATCAAGAGGGGATGGTACCCACCTTCTTTCCTAGGCCTCATTCTTCCAGGGCAGAGATCTCCCTACACATGCTAGACTGCAAGTGTGCCTTGTCCTTATCTCCAGGAGCAAGCAGGAATATAGTCTTCACATATGGGTATCGTCGGTACCGACGGAGCCTGCGTGGAAACGCTCCCCAGCGTCCAATAGGAAAGCTTTTGGCAGCATCCCACAGCGCCTGCTTGCTGCCTTCCCGCCTTTCCCAACTGTCCCTCTCCAGTTTTTCGTTTTCCGTGGAGCCGTAGAAAATTTCCCTTCTTATTCTTCCTTTTTGTGGTCGCGTCTGCTTTCCCTCGACGCTATACCGGTAATGCCAGTTCTTTTATTTTTCTGAAAAAAAACAAAAACAAAACTTTGTAATTTTCTTTTCAGGTGCCACGCACCATTTTGGGCACTAGGCCCAATTTTTTTCCCTCAAGATGGAAAAACCCGCTTCGGGTTTTAAAAAGTGTTCTAAGTGTGGCAGAACCATCTCCGTCACCGACACCCATGAGTGGTGCCTCAAATGTTTAGGTCCTGACCACTCTATTTCAGAGTGTGTTGCCCGTGGGATGATGTCGAAAAGGGGCTGGCAAAACCGAGCTGCTAAACTTAGCACCCTTTTTCTCTCCGATGCAGCCTCCGTGGCATCGACGTCTTCCATGGCTTCATCTTCCTCTCATGGATCTCAGGTAACTAAACATAAATCTGGCCGGTCCTCAAAGGGTAGATCTCCTTCTAAGCATCGAGATACCTCTGGCGTTGCTCTTAAGGGAATTTCACCGGCAAAATTGCCCCGGCGGGAGGCTTCGGCTTCCAGAGCACTAACGGGGCTCCAGGATGTTCTCGAGGCCTCAACCTCAACCTCGACAGAACTACTGGTGCCATGCTCTTGGGTTCCGGCCGCTTCATCTGGCACTGATACCCAAGCATCGGCAGCGTCGATAGACCAGAGATTCTTGGCTATTGAACGCAGTCTGGCAGCTCTTCTCACGGCCTCGATACCCCTGAAATCGCTTCAGACAATTCAACCGGTACCAGCACCGACTGCGGTACCGACATCAGCAGGTATTCTACTGGGACCGAGTCATGCGTCTCTAGATGAGGACAGTAACTGAATTCAAAAAAGCATGGGACAAACACAGGATTTCTAAAGGAAAAAAGGGGACTGTTGTTGATATGGAAGGACAGACTAGATAGGCCATGTAGTCTCTTTCTGTCGTCATGTTTCTATGTTTCTATCTGGTATCGACAAGTCGGTACCGGACCACTCCAATGCTGACTTTGATTGGTACCGGTACCATGCCTTGCACGATCACCCGGATCGGAGATACTTCGAATCCTCGGATGAGTCTGAAGACTCTGAAAGCTCTGCTGATACCAGAGTACTTCTTCTTGAGGATTCCTCTTCTCCTCAGCGTAGGATGTCTCCACCAGAGGATATGTCCTTTCAGGATTTTTATCCGAGATGTGGCCCGAGGTCTTTCCATCACAGTGGCTCCTGAAAAAGAGCCTAGGGCAAAGGAATTGTAAATCCTACAATACCCTAAAGCTCCCAAGGAGGCAGCTACCTTACCTTTTTCATGAGATCTTGCATGATCTTATGTTAAGGATGTGGGAAACACCTCTAACCACATCTCCTCACTCTCGAAGACTTGACACCATGTATCGAGTTCCTCCCTGTCCTGGGTTTCAGAAGACTCAGCTACCACACCATTCCATGGTGGTGGAATCAGCTATGAGAAGGATCAAGAGTGCAAAAAGGCATGCATCTAATCCTCCAGGACGTGAGTGTAGTACTCTTGACGTCTTTGGACGTTGAACCTTCCAGGCTTCCATGCTTTCTGCTAGTATCAGTTCCTATATATTATATATGGGAATGTTCATTAAGGAGGTCACAGGAGATTTAGAGCTTATGAGTTCTCTCCTTCCTGATGATAAGAGGCAGGATTACTTCGCCCTTGTCAAACTTGCTCAGAATGTTTCCAAATTTGTCAATTGTGCTTTGAGTGCATAAGCAGAACCTCTGCTATTGCCATAGGTGCACGTAGGATTGCCTGGCTCCAGGCATCTGACTTGGAACTTTGGGTACAGGATAAACTAGGAAATATTCCTTGCATAGGAGAGAATCTCTTTGGCAAGAATTGGCAAAAAAAAGCTAATGAGATAGATGCTGACAGTATCACTTTGGATAGATTGTCTAAATCTACAGCTCATCCTGCAAGGAAATCCTACAAGAAACCATTCTTCAGTAAGAAGTTGTTTTATCCCTCCTATACCCAACAGGGACAACGTTTGGGTCAGTCTGCCCAAAAGGGACAGTAGCAACAACCTAGGCAAAGAAAAAAAAAAAGAAAAGCTGCCTCAACCGGCTCAGCAGACTCGGCCTCCACAGAGGCTTTGACTCCTATCTAGAGAACTTTGCCTTCCTGGCCCTGAACGGTCCAGAACCCTCCACCATTCCAGGAAGGTTATGTCATTTTGCCCACAGATGGGGTCAGATAACAGCAGAAAATTGGACTCTGTCTATTGTAAGGGGGAGGGGTACAAGCTTCATTTCCTCAGCATGCCCCCCTCCTACAATGGTAAGACAGTTCAATTCTTAGACCTCTCTCAACAACCAGTTAGGTCAAGAGGTCACTGTGCTTCTTGCCCAAGGGGCAATAGAAGAGGTATCCATTCTCCAACAAGGTACAGGGTTCTACTCCCCATATTTCCTTATTCCAAAGAAAACAGGAGGTCACAGACCCATTTTAGACCTCTGAGACTTGAATAAATTCCTGTTCAAAGAGAAGTTCAAAATGAATTCTCTAGGAACTCTGCTGCCATACCTTCAGAGTCAGGATTGGCTTTGTTCTCTAGATCTCAAGGATGCGTACACTCATGTTCTCATCCATCCAACTCATCGAAAGTTCCTTCGCTTCCTATTTCAAGGGAAGCACTACCAATACAGGGTTCTTCCTTTTGGCTTGGCCTCGGCACCAAGGGTGTTCACAAAATGCATGGCTGTGGTGGCAGCATTTCTTCGCACCCTAGGAATATTCGTCTTCCCTTACTTAGACGACTGGCTCATTCGAGCCCCTTCAGAGCTAGAAGCCAGGGTTGCTCTGTCTCGCACAATGCACATCCTTCAGTATTTGGGACTTGTCATAAACTTCCCAAAGTCCAACCTTGCTCCCCCTCAATCCCTAGAGTTTATAAGAGCTCTTCTGGATACCAGACAAACAAGGGCCTACCTTCCACAGCCCCGCTGCCTTCGCATTGTGCAGTTAGCTTCCCAAGCAGTGCTAAAACCTCACCTCACTGTTTGGGAAATGTTACAGTTGCTAGGCCACATGGCATCCACTGTGCATGTGGTTCCTTATGCTCGCCTCCATACGAGGGCAGCCCAGTGGAGCTTATCCACTCAGTGGACTCAGGCGTCAGGTTGCCTGTCAGACAAAATAGCAAACTCAGATCGCCTTATTTTGTCCCTCCAATGGTGGGATCTCCTTTTCAGCAACCCCTACCCCAAGCCACTCTAACAGATGCTTCACAGGTGGGTTGGGGAGCCCACTTGGAAGGCCTCTCTACCCAGGGTACCTGGACCCCACAGGAGGCCTATCTCCATATCAATCTCCTGGAGCTCAGAGCAATCTTCCTTGTTGTTTGAGTATTTCACACCCAGCTCAGCTAGAAGACAGTCCTAATTCAAACGGACAATCAAGTAGCCATGTTCTGTGTGAACAAGCAGGGTGGAACAGGCTCTCTGTCGCTCTGCAATGAAGCTTTGTGACTATGGGCCCTCGCCAGAGAGCATCAGATTGATTTCCTTGCGGTGTATCTTCCAGGCATTCAAAACTCTTGGGCAGACACTCAGTCGAGTTCTGCTTCCACACGAATGGTCTCTCCATGCAGACCAGGTTGCCAAAAGTTTTCAAATTTGGGGAACCCCGGGCATAGACCTCTTTGCAAGTCCGCTGAATGCCAAACTTCCCCAGTTCTGTTCCAGAATTCCAGCTCGAGGTTGTCAGGCCAGGGATGCTTTCCTCCTCCATTGGGGTCAGGACTTCCTGTATGCCTTTCCACTCATTCCCCTAATTCTGAAAACCCTGTTCAAGCTTTGGAGAGACAGAGGTCATATGATCCTCATAGCTCCACGTTGGCCACAGCAAATGTGGTACCCTCTGCTTCTACATCTCTCTCAAGCTCCGCCTCTGGAGTTAGAATCTGCTCCAGATCTCCTTTCTCAAGAGGATGGGATGCTGTGGCATCCCAGTCCCCAGTCTCTGCATCTCAGGGCCTGGTTGCTGAAAGCCTAGAACTTGTGATAAGGAAGCTTATCATAGCTCAGGAAGGGGCTATAGAAAAGGTGAAGTGTCTCTGAACAAGCAACCTGTCAGTTCTGGTAGAAATAAGAAAACAGAATTTTCCCATAAAAGGCTACCAGTCCCAGAATGCACCAGGTTTCCAATAGCCATTAGAGGAGCTGAAGTGGGGAAACGTGTGTTCAATCAGGAGGGCTATGAGGTAATCCCTAAGCACTCATCTCAAAGGGCAGGGCCTTATTCAGCACAGCTGCGCTGTGTTAGGGAGGATCACTCATCTAAGCAGAATAAGAGTAGAGTTTATTCTACAGATGACCATCTTCATGATCACTTTGGATATCCAGAGAATTGTCCTCAGTATCCTGAGAATCAGCTTGAGTTTGATCATCAGTTTCATCTGAAGGATCATCAGAAGCAGAAGCCAAACCGGACGGACAGAGAGGGAAAGAGAGACCCTTTGGAAGAAGGAAGAGAAAAGCCTTTGAGAGGTCTAGAAGAGTCCAAAGCAGTACGTATACTGGGAGGTATTCCAAGGGCCAGCATACACCATTGGACTGGGGAAAGCCAGAGGAATGGTGCTGCAGAGCTAGGAATCACCAGAGGCTACCTGTGAGGGAGACGGCTGCACGTGGAAGGGACCCTAAGACCTGTGCCAGAAGGTATGTGAAGAGAGATCCAGTGTCCAGGGATCTGGATTGGAAGGCTGGACATAAGAACTGGACTACATACTGGCCAGGCTATATAGAGAGGAACTCTAACAGCAATGGAAGCTCAGGTATGAACACTGATCTATGCCCTAGCTATAACCTTGAAAGACAGCAGGGAAACAAGTATTCTCCTGAAAATGCTCCATTGAGAGATTCATCTGTGCCAATCCATGATATTGAACCCATGCTTGTTGAACAAGGGGGAATAATAGCAGCAGATGAGGATCCTGTTTATATGGACTGCTCTCTATCTAAACTCCGTTGGTAACTTTCTGTTATAAAGTACAGCAACCATCACAAAGAAATACAAATTTGTTCTTTAATCTACTCAGAAAAGCTCCTGAAGCAGGATTTGACCCACACACTTGAAAGCAAGCCAGCTAAGGGGTTTCAGCTGGATAACTGCTAGCAATTAAGCCTTACCTAATTGCTTGTGAGCTAGGAAGAGAATCACTTCTGTATCTATGTGGGAAGTAATCAGAAGTTAATCTGAAAAGAACAGTTTGTTTCTTGTTTTGTGGCTTTTCATTTGTTGTTTTCCTGATTTTGACTTTGTTTTTCCAAGTTAACACTGAAAGCAAGTTACCTGATTTTATGTGCTACCAAGCATATCTGTGTTGGGAGAAATAACCCCATAAATAAATATCTTATTGGCTTTACCCAAGAGCACAACTAAATTATTGTCAGCAGCTGTGTCTGGTGTGAATGAACTACATTGTCCACAATACCTTGGAAATCATATAGAGATATGCACTTGTCAAGACTGTGAAGATTCTCACCCAGGCAGCCGTCTGACAAACTTCATGGTCTTGACCTTTCTCAGCAGGTAAAGGATATCCTTCATGCTTCCAGGAAACCTTCCACAAGATGCTCTTATGCATTTAAGTGGAAAAGGTTTACCATATAGTGCTCACAGAAGGGTCTTAACCCTCTTGCGATACCTTTGGAATCATTATTGGAGTACCTCCTTCATTTATCAAATGCAGGGCTTAAGACTAATTCAGTGAGAGTCCATTTGAGTGCTATTGCAGCTTCTTTCAAGCCTCTAAATGGACAACCTATTTCCTCTCATCCTCTCATAGCGAGATTTATGAGAGGCCTTCTTTAACAAAGCCTCCCATTAAGTCACCACCGGTGGCATGGGACTTGAATGTGGTACTTGGGCAGCTCATGAAACTGCCCTTTGAACCATTAGCCACTACCTCTTTAAAATTCCTCTCTTGGAAAGTTATCTTTCTCATTGCAATCACATCAGCACGTCGCATCAGTGAATTGCAAGCCTTGGTGGCTGATCCTCCTTATACAAGGTTCCATCATGATAAGGTAGTCCTTAGGACTCATCTACACTTTATGCCAAAGGTGGTTTCGCCATTTCATTTGAATCAAGCGGTTTACCTTCCTGTATTCTTTCCAAGGCCTCGCGCCTCAAATGCAGAAAGGAACCTTCATACTTTGGACTGTAAAAGAGCTTTGGCCTTTTACTTGCAAAGGACTCGGCAACATAGAAAATCCTCTCAACTCTTTGTTGCTTTTGATCCTAATCATTTGGGACGTCCAGTCTCCAAAAGGACACTGTCCAACTGGATTGCACAGTGTATATCTTTTGCCTATGAGAGTAAGAACCTTCCTCTTGAAGGCCATGTCACAGCTCACAATGTGAAAGCCATGGCAGCCTCAATGGCTCATCTTCACTCTGTGTCTATCGATGACATCTGTCGAGCAGCTACTTGAGCTTCGGTTCATATCTTCACAGCCCATTACTGCTTAGACAAGGACTCCCACCAGGATACCTTGTTTGGTCAGGCTGTTCTTCAACACCTGTTCCAGACTTAGTCAACTCCTACCCACCATCCCTGGTAGGATGCCAGAGGTCCATGGGGGGAAGTGGAGCCCTTTCACAAGGGCACACAACTTTCTAGGGCCATCTACCTGGCATCTGCAGCTAGGGAGTCCCCCATATGTGAAGACTGCATTCCTGCTTGTTCCTGGAGATAGCATAGTTACTCACCTGTAACAGGTGATCTCCAGGAACAGCAGGAATTTACTCTTCACAACCCACCCTCCTCCCCTTGGAGTTTTATCTTTCTTTCTCTCTTTCCCTCTCTCTTTTGTCTCAGCTTTAAACTCAACTGGAGAGGGACAGTTGAGAAAGGCGGGAAGGCAGCACACAGGCGCTGTGGGATGCTCCCAAAATCTTTCCTATTGGACGCTGGGGGAGCGTTCCCGCGCAGGCTCCATCGGTATCGACGATACCCATATGTGAAGACTAAATTCCTGCTGTTCCCGGAGATCACCTGTTACAGGTGAGTAACTATGCTTTACATCCAGAGTACGCAGTCTCACTGCTGTTCAGCGCAGGTCTTTATCTCTTTACCCAGTCAACTCTAAATGCATCCTCTCTCGATGGGTGGCCGACTGCATTTTCTGCGCCTCTTAACAGGCAGGGCTCTCTGGAGCATCATGTAACTGCACACAGTGTGCGTGCCATGATGGTCTTGGTAGCCAGTCTGGGTTCAGTGCTTTTACTGGACATCTGCCGGACTGCCACTTGGTCCTCTGTGCACACTTTCGCAGTGCACTACTGCTTGCAAGAGACCTTCCTGAGGGTACTCTCACTTCTTCGGGGAATAGTGCAACTGCTTCCCTCCAGCCTGTGGTGTTCAGGCTACCAGAGAGGGGACTGCATCTTCAATGCTGCTGCTGCTGCAGTGTCAGACTTCCAGCCAACCAGTGCCCCCTGCTGTGCTTTACAGTCTGCTTTTTGGGTCTCCTGTGGCTGTTTACAGTTTTTTTCAGTAGTCTATAGTTTGGAAATCCCATATGTGAGGACTGGCTTCCTGCTTGTTCCCGGAGAAGGTGTAGTTACTCACCTGTAACAAGTATTCTCCAGGGACAGCAGGAATCCGTCCTCCTCCCTGTGGAGTTGTATTTTTTTTTTAAATGCTTGATTAAGCATTGTCGTCATACTGAGGTAAGATGGCACCTTTGGGTGGGAAGGTGACTGAGCATGTGTGGTGTAACTCCCGAAGGCTTTCTTTAAAAGCTGGGGAGTAGAACCGCGTGGGCTCCATCGATGCCGATGTCACCCATATGTGAGGACTGATTCCTGCTGTCTCGGAGAACATCTGTTACAGGTGAGTAACTGCACTTTTAATTAGGTTTTGTCTGTCAATTTTGTGCTGCTGCTGAATAGAAAATCTGAGTTTTGGGCATTAAGTATTTTCCTTATGCTTGTAGTGTATCCTTTAGGGTAGCTAATCTTACTTGCTTGTTTGCACGCATACACTCCAATCGAATGGTTAAATGTTGCTTGATGCCTTGAGAAAGATGTATGTATAAATCAGGTGATGTGTGGGTAGATGGCCACTATTAGAAATGGAATACTAGGCTTGATGGACCTTTGGGCTGAATCAGTATGGCAAATCTTGTCATCTTATGTGCTCATCTCCCCACCTTAAAGGGAGAACTTTGAAACTTCTGGGCACAAGCAATATTAGCAATGATGGCATGGATATATTTGGGTTTCACTGGATAAATTTGTATATTTAATTTACAAGTATGTTTCAAACAATTTCCAAGTAGTATGTATTAAAACCTAATTTTGCTTGACAGGTAGGAGATCGCAGTGGAGAACTGACAGCTCGACTTAACCTCTCTGACCTGCAGATGGTACTTGGTCTTAGCTATAGCACAAACAACTCTATCCTCTCAGAGAACCAAGATGCAGATTATAGTTTACATGGTATGTGCATGATTTTCATGGATATACTTGCATGCTGGTCATAGATTGTCTGTACCCTTTTACACACAGTATAAATAAGACTATAAAGTCCATTGCTTCTTGGTTCTGGTCTTGTTTTTGAATGATTTAAAATTGCTGAATTTGATTTAAAAAATGGATATGACATGATTGTTATGCAACTTGGTATGTAAATGGACATCCCTCAAATTTATAAAGAAAAAAATCTTCCACTGTGGCGCTTCCTCTCCTCTAGTGCTTCCACTTTGCCCAAGCGATGATCTGGTAAAGTGTATCGGGCATTGCTTACTAGTGGCTACAGTATTTCAGTAAGCATAGACTGAATATTATGAAATATCTCATGCATAGTCGATGTGAATATCCTGAAAACGTGATTGGCTGTGGGGTCGCTAAGACATGTTTGGGAAGCCCTGCTGTTTAGGTCCCATTATTTTTGTTTACCGCGGGATGACTTTGTGTCACACTATAAGATACATAGTGAGATGTAGCACAGGTTCCTGAGGAGCTCTGCTAGACTGATAGGAATATAGTGGAATGTGCTGGAAGTGCATTTCTACTCCTAAGTCTTAGGTCTACCTAGGTCTACCATTTCTACCTAGGTCCCGCCCTCTGGAATTCCCTCCCTACTGCCCTCCGCCTTGAAGATTCCTAGCCCAAATTCTGTTCCCTTCTCAAGACCCATTTCTTTTCCTTAGCTTTTAATGTCCCCTCCGAATCTGTATGACCCCACTCTCCTTGTTGCACTGCATCTGCTAACTCTGCTTTCTCGTCTTTTCTTTTCAGTGATTGTAATTTTTTTTTTCCTTTCTTGCCTAATGCTATTCTGTATATTGTAAACCGCCCCGATGTTATGGGGGGCGGTATATCAAGTTGTAAATAAACAATAAGTAAGATGCAGGAAGTGCTCAGAGTATGTATCTGCTGTCCTTACCAAAAATGAGGGAAAGTAGAGATTTCATAGGGGTTGGGAGAAGCATTGTGTGCTATATGTATGAGCATTGTTTGCATACTGCATGCCGCCACAAATTCCCATGCTTGGGACTAATGGTATGGGGGAGGGAAGAGATGCGTTTGCATTTGCTATTTTTTGTTTCGTTTCATTTATTAAAACTTGATATTCTCTGGGAACAAGCAAAAAGTCAGTCCTCTCATATGGGCGATGTCGACGCCGATGGAGCCCTGTGCAGAAGCATCTCCTCAGTTTTCAAAGAAAGCCTTTGGGAGATACACCATACATGCGTGATCCCCTTCCCACTCAACGGTGCCATTTTGCTCAGCCTCCATTTTCTGCGAAGTCCACCGGATATGTCTGATTTCCCTGGAAAAAGTAATGTTTTTTTATCCTTATGTGTTTTTCTTTTCTCCAACTGCAGCCAGTTCCTTTCGTGCCTCTGAATTTGCTCACCTTGGCATTGCGTCTTAGACCATTCATTTTTCCTAGTTTGAGTTTTTCCCTCGGCACGGCTTTGCATCTTTTTCCTTGCCGGCTGGCAGATCCTCGGGACTTCGCCAGGGTAATATTTCTTCTGATGGCCAGCGGCTTTGAGAAGTGTGATTGGTGCTCTAAAAACATGACCCTTACTGCCACACATGATTGCTGCCTCCGCTGTCTGGGGCCTGATCATGACCTAGAGGTTTGTGGCCTCGGTAAGCAAATGTCCACGAAAGCGATCAAAAGCATGACCAGCTTTTCCCCAGCTCAGACTGCCCCAGAGTCCCCGGTGACCCCATGCTCCACGGCCCCATCCGAGACCCCGGAGTCACATAGTGACCCGATGGCAACCGACTGGGCCCACAAGCCCTCCGACAGGTGTTCCCCCAACTGGGAATGCAAGAGGAAGCAGAAATCCTCAAGGACCACTTCACAGGACTCGGCAAAGGGGTGGACAAGCTCCGTGCTAGATCCCTCAGTCCCTGGAGAATGCCTGAGGAGTTGGAGTGACAGCAGTTGACCAAGGTCCCCCAGAAGAAATCGTCTGTCCCTGGTGATCTGCGTCGGACCTCCGAAGCCATCCTTGTTGAGGACTCCCCTCTCCTTGCCAGCGCTGGTCCAGCTATCCTGGCTTCCACATCAAAGGCTGCAGTACTAGAGTCCAGGATGGAGTCCCTGGAGTGCAGTCTGGCTGCTTTCCTGGAGACACAGCGGGTGCAGTTGTCCAGCTCAGCTGGATCATCTGCCCAGACCACCGGGACCTCGACCTCAAGGACATCTCCAGTTGTCGAGTCGATCCTTGTAAGCATACAGCCTCGAGTTGATCCTCGACAGCAGTCTGAATCACAGTCCCATTCCTTGGGCCAGCGATCATCCTCTGCGGCCACGGGTCCCCTGCCAGCCCAGCCTACCACAGAGTTCTTCACCGAGTACTCCGGCTGGGAGTCAGAGGACAAGACATCCCCGGACACTCACAAGCACCGTGATGTTATGTTGGACCCGTCTCCACCTGAGGTCAGGCAGCAGTCACTGCCCAAGGACACAGCGTTTCTTGACTTTGTGTGGGAGATGTTGAAGTCGCTGGCATTCCCCACCAACTCGGAGGAGGATCCTCACATGGAGGAGCTAGAGATCCTCAGATATGAGTCCCCACCTAAGGAGTCACAGTGCCCGTCCCAGCCATCCTGGAACGGCTACACCTTCAAATGTGGGAATCACCGGCCTTGGTGCCCATAGTTATCTGTCAATATGACTCCATGTATCTACTCTGCTGGCACCCAGGCTTCAGGAAGGCTCAGATCCTGCACAACTCCATGGTGGTGGAGTCGGCTCAAAAGCCAGAAGACTTATTCTTCGGTGCCCCCAGGCAGAGAAGCCAGGACCCTCGACACCCTCAGCAGAAAGTGCTACCAGGGCTCGATGCTGGCATACTAACTATATATGAGCATGTACCTGAGGGACCTAGGGAAAGAGCTTGCCAGGTTCTTCACTGGCCTCTCAGGGGAATCCCTCTAGTGTTTCCAGAAAATTGTCATAGGCGTCGGTGACTGCTCCAAGTTTTATGTCCCGAGCAGCCTATGACAGCTTTGAGTCCTCATCCAGAGTGGCTGCAGCAAGCATCAATGCCTGACACCAGGCTTCGCTCCAGTCCTCTGATCTGGAGCAATGGGTTCAGGACAATCTTCTTGATGTCCCATGCCAAGGAGAGAGTCTATTTGTAAAGCCCATGTCAGACAAGGCTGCAGAGCTCGAGTCCTAGTTCCTAACAAGAACTTGCCTCTCTAAGAAGACCTCTGCTCTGCCCAAGCAGAAAGCCTCAGGAAAGAAGCCACCCTACCCGAGGTGGGCACAGGCTTACCGAGACTATCCACAGTACCAGCCTTCCCCAGTTTCACAGCAGGGGCAGCATGCCAATGGACACACACAAAGGTCCCCGTAAGCAGAGGACTCCCAAGGCCCTGACTCCAGCTCCGACACCATCTGGGGGGAATTTTTGACTCCTTGGGCATAGTCCCTCTACCCTCAGGAGGTCAGCTACCTACAGGGGGATGGCTGGTCCACTTTGCCTACTGATGGACAACCATGATCACGAACACCTAGGCCCTCCAGGTGCTCAAGGAAGGTTACCTCCTCCACCTGGACCGGACGCCCCCTCTGCCTTCCCAGGAGAGCCCTCCAGGACTCCCCTCCACCAGACCCTGCTCTGGCAGGAGCTCACAGGTCTCCTTGAGGACAGAGCCATAGAACTGGTGCCCTACTGCCAAAGGGGCAAGGAATTCTACATACAGTACTTCCTCGTACCAAAAAGGACTGGAGGCCTCGAGCCCATCCTAGACCTGCTGAACCTAAACAAGTTCCTGGTGGGGAAGAAGTTCAGGATGCTCTCCTTTGGAACAGTGCTGCCCTACCTCCAGCAGGGAGACTGGCTTTTGCTCCTTGGATTAAAAAAAAAAAGCCGATACCCTCATCCTCATTCATCCGTCACAGACAGTACCTCAGGTTTCTCCAGCAACAAGCAGGAAGTCAGTCCTTACATATGGGTGACATTGGAATCGATGGAGCCCACGCGGTTCCACTCTCTAGCTGTCAAAGAAAGCCTTTGGGAATGCCACCACGCATACATGGTCCCCTTCCCATCCAAGGGTGCCATCTTACTCAGTCTCCCTTTTTCTGCGGAGCCCTTCAGATGTGCATCTCGTCCCCGTAAAAAGTTTTTGTTCAAACCGGTTTATGCTCTACCAGCCCTCGCTGGTCCTCTTCCCACCTCCTGAGTGCCTCTGCTTCAGCCCTGGCCTCAGGGGTTTTTTTCTTTTTGCCTTTTTTCTGTTTTACCGCGCTTCTCACATTTTTTAACCATTGGCCGCATCGAGGGTCTTTGACATCGCAGGGGTCCTTTTTGCTCCAGTAGTCTCCAGTTTCAAGAAATGTGATAGATGCTCCAAAAACATGTCGCTCACGGACACCCATGACTGTTGTCTCAGGTGCCTACAAACCAACCATGAGCTGGAGCTATGCTCCCTCTGTAAGAAGATGCCCTCCAAAGCCATCCAGAGTTGTAAGCAGAAGTTGGATGATCTCTTCTGTAAGGCAGCCACAGTATCCCCGGTAGCTTCCTGCTCTTTTGGCCCCGCAAGCTCCGGAGTCTCCAAAGGCTCCTCCCTAGGCCCAGCAGCACTCTGACCACGGGTCATTGAATGCGAGCAGAAGAAGAAGGCCTCGAGGACTCTGTCCGGGGGTGCCAGACAAGCATGAGAGGTCATGCGCCTCGTCTCTCAGCCCCCTTGCCAGTCTCTGGAGTTGGAGAGGGAGCGGCCCAGTAATATCCCTTGAACCAATATGGAGGCCTCCAGCGAAGGTGCCTGGTCTCCCGAGGGTCGTGCCGGCGAGGAACCCCTCTCCTCCTAGACATCTGACCCGGTCACCCCAGTGTCAGTGTCGTAGGCCCCACTCCTGAGTGGGAGGCCCGGATGCTGGCTTTGGAACACAGCGTTTCTGCGTTCCTTGCTGCCAAGCAAGCGCTGATGCCGGCCCTGCCGTCAAACGTCTTGAGACTGCAGGAACCTCAACCTCGGAATCCCTGGGCCACTGTTGTGACCCCTAAGAGCCTGAAGCCTTGTGAGGATCCCCTGTGCAGGTCTCTATCTCCGTCCTGCTCCTCGGGTGCAAGATCTTCGTGGACGAGCGCTTCCGGCTCCGGGCAGGTTCTCTGAGACCCGGTGCGGGTCACCGACTCATCTGGAGCTGCCCGACCTCGAGTCCTCTATTGACTACTCAGACTGGGAATCTGACGGAGAGACCTCCCTGGGTCTTTCCCACTGGGACCTCCCCTCTGACCCTTCCCTGCCTACCCAGAGGCGGTGGTCACCTCCCGAGGGCACCACCTTCCTGGAGTTCGTCCAGGATATGGCGCAGGCCCTAGCGCTCACTACTGAGTTGGAGGAGGAGTCCCACGCTAAGGAGCTTGATATCTTGCAATATGAAGCTCCTCCGAGGAAGGCGCTCTCAGTGCTGGTTCCTCCCATTCTGAACTGTCTCCTATGCCACATATGGGAGACCCTGGCCTCTGTCCCAATTGTGAGCAAGTGCCTGGATGCTATGTACAAGGTCCAGCAAGGTCTGGGGTTCTGGAAAGCCCAGCTTCCCCATACCTCAATGGTGGTTGAATTGGCCATATGGAAGCTCAAGAGCCCGAAGACTCATTTGCACGTCCCGCTGGACAGGGAGTCTCGTACCCTCAACGCACCCAGGTGCAAGGCTCATCAGGTCTCCATGCTGTCATGCCGCATCCAAGTTTACCAATTATATATTGGAATGTTACTCCGTGACCTTGCTAAGGAGCTCTGAGGCTTAGTGGCGAACCTCGACGGAAACCATCTCTGATGATTTCAGGCCCTCTCAAAGTCTGTCGGGGAATGCTCAAAGTACTTCTCGCGAGCAGCGTACGATGGCTTCGAGTCTTCTGCTCAGGTGGTGGTAGCAGGTTGGCTCCAGTCCTCGGACCTGCAACAGTGGATCCAGGAGAAGCTACTGGACGTCCCTTGCCTTTGGGAGCAGCTATTTGGCAAGCCCATGGAGGATAAGCCTGTGGAGATCAACAGAGTACGTGACTCATACTCGCCTCTCCCGGAAGACTTCCTCCCTCCCCAGAAAGAAGCAGCAGAACAAGAAGCCCTTCTTCCAACGAAAGGGGGCTCCTGTACAGGAGCTACCCAGCCTATCTGCTGGCATCGACCCCCATTCAGGGCCAGAGCAAGTCTGTGGTCCTCGCAAGCTGAAGGGCCCCAAGACCCAACCCCCAGCTCCGGCTTAGCCAGCCTCGGGGTTTTGAGGGCATCTGGTCCATTTCTCCCACACGTGGGAGTCCATCTCCAGGTCATTCGGTTGGGCTGTCACCTCCATCTAGACCAGGCCCCTCCCCAGTACTTTCCCAGGGAACCATGTTGGCTTCCCCAGCACCAAGCCCTCCTGAGTCAGGAACTCACAGACCTCCTCGGACGGCACGTTAGAACCAGTCCTACCGCAACTCAGAGGACGGGCGTTTTACTCCCAATACTTCCTCGTCCCGAAGCAGACAGGCGGCCTTCGGCCCATCGTTGACCCACGGAACCTAAACAAGTTTGTGGTGCGGAGAAGTTCAAGATGCTTTCCCTTGGAACATTACTGCCCTATCTCCAGCAGGTTGACTGACTATTCCTTGGACTTAAAGGATGCTTATGCTCACATCCTCGTCCATCCCAAACACAGGAAGTACCTCCGCTTTATGGTTCAGGGATACCATTACCAGTACAGGGAACTTCCTTTTGACCTCGTGTCCGCCCCGAGGGTCTTCACAAAGTGCCTGGCCATGGCTGCGGCCCATCTGCGGCTACAGGACATCTTTATCTACCTGCACCTAGACAACTGGCTCGTAACGGGGGGCACGGTTTCCGAAGCCAGACAGGCCACGGACCGCACCATTTGCCTCCTGGAGCATCTGGGGTTCGTGATCAATTACCCAAAGTCCTACATCACTCCAGTTTAGTCCCTGGAGTTCATCGGGGCTCACTTTGACACCCTCCATGCCATGGCTTTTCTCTCTCAGGACAGAGCAGACCGCCTTGTGTCCAAGGTGCGGTGACGCGGCTCCGTCCCAGCCCGGATGATGCTTCGCTGCCTTGGTCACATGGCCTCCACGGTCCATGTCGTGCCCAACGCCCATCTCAACATGCGGGTGACACAGTGGTGCCTCAGAGTGCAATGAGCACAGTCAGCCAGCCACCTCCGGGACCCTGTCTCGGTCTTTCCCAGAGCGGCGGAGTCTCTGGCTTGGTGGCAGGAGTTTCGGAACCTGCTACACAGTATGCCCTTACAAGCCCCTGCGCATCAGGTGTTCTTGACCACGGACACTTCCCAGGCAGGCTGGAGAGTGCACTGCAAGGGATGGTGCACTCAGGGGTCCTGGTCCCTCGGAGTCCCGGCAGCAGATCAACCTGCTGGAACTCCGGGCAATTCAGCTCATTCTCTGAGTTTTCAGGGACCACTTGCAGCACTGAGCGGTGCTGGTCCAAAAGGACAACCAGGTCACGATGTTCTTCGGGAAAAACAGGGGGGTCACCGGCTCCTACAGCCTCAGTGTGGAGGCGATAACCCTATGCTCCTTCGCAGTGAGCCAGGCATGACCGTCCGGGCCAGGACAATGCATTGGCGGACCGGCTCAGCAGGGTCTTCCGGCCATGTGAGTGGCGCCTGTTTCCCCAAACTCCACAGCACCTCTTTCAGTGTTGGGGGAGTCCGGACCTGGACCTCTTTCAAGCCCGGAGAACTAGCAACTTCCTCAGTTCTGCAGTCCTCTCCTGCACCGGGACAGGGTTGCCCCCGATGCCCCTCATCTCATGGGACACGGGGTTGCTATATGCCCTTTCCCTCCCCACGCCCTCATCGCCTGGACCCTTCTCATGGTCCAATGGGACAGGGCTTCGATGATTCTCATAGCACCGAGGTGGCCCAGGCAGCCTTGGTTCCCCCTGCTGCTCTGTCTCTTGATGGAGCCCCTGTCCCGCTCAGGTTCTCACCAGAGCTGCTGATGCAGGAGGAGGGTCTGCTGCTTCATCCCAATCTGAGGTCCCTATCCCTCACAGCTTGGCGGCTAAGCAGGTCGCTCTAGCCTCCTACCATCTCCCCATGGAGATAGAAGACATTCTTCTAGCCTCGCAGAAGGACTTGACCAGACAAGCTTACTCCTTCGAGTGGCATCTCTTCTCGGTATGGTGCTTGCAGCTCCGAGCAGACCCATTTTCATGCCCTACCGGCTTGGTCTTGCAATACCTGCTCCACCTCTCGCAGTCTGGGCTGAAGTCTAACTTGGTCAGGGTTCACCTGAGCGCTGTCTCTGCGAACCACCACCCCATCAAGGGCAAACCTCTTTCGGGGATACCGCTTATCTCTCATTTCATACGAGGCCTTCTTTCCAAGCCCCCCACATGCCCTCCTCCTTCTTTCCAAGCCCCCCACCTGCCTTCCTCCGGCAGAATGGGACCTCAGTGTGATCCTCACGCTGCTAACCAAGCTAACCAAGCTGCCCTTTGAGCCCATGGCTACCTGTCCGCTGTGGCAGCTGTCATGGAAGGTGGCCTTCCTGGTTGCTCTCACCTCTGGCCGGAGAGTCAGGAACTCCAGGTGCTGATGGCCGAGGCCCCGTACATGAGGTTATATAGGAACCGGGTGGTCCTGCGTACTCACCCCAAGTTCCTTCCAAAGGTTGACTCAGATTTTCTTCTCAAGCAAGAGATAGTGCTGCCCACCTTCTTCCCGAAGCCCCACGCTGACCGTGTAGTAGCTGATAAGCATGCAATAAATAATACCCGGAGTCAGGCAAAGATTCAAGCCGGTTTAATGTGCACAGGCTCAGATTGCAGTAACATTCAAAATAGTCTGAGCCCAGAGCTCAGAAAAATGACAGTTTATATACTTTTCTTCTCCAGTCTAATACAGGCAAAACTCCTCATTGGCCACAGTGGCCCACTTACTCTCATCCAATAGACATCTCTGACCGGGCCCAGGACTCGCTCCCCCTGCTTGGGTCTTACTAGCCACGGGTCAGCAATTAGACATAACACTAAACATAATACTTTTACTACAGTATATTTTGCTACTTCTGCAAAGATAGTGGAAGGCATATCAGAAGCATTCTTAACAAAAGCAAAACAAAGCGAGGCCAAACAAAGCAAGGTTAAGACGTATCTCTAGCCTTGGCTCAAAACACTAAACAATCTTCATAATGCTAGACAAAATATTCTTACACTGTTCAGTTTCTCTGCTATATTTTCATCCTAATTACGAGGTCAGTGCACAATCAGCAAAGATACAGTGGCGCGGCATTCTACTGAAAGAGACATCTGACTTACCTAAACAATAAACAGTACCAAGGTTTAATTCTCTTATCTCCAGGAGAGCAGAACATGTTATCAAACCAGAATAGAACGGAATTTCTTTCTAACAGCTAACAGCATTCTGCAATTTTCCAAAATCAGCAATAACATTTTAAAGCAGGAAAAAGGACCTAGCTCTGCTATATACTAGGCCATCGCCTATCACAAACGGGCATCAGCGATTCTCCACATCTTGGATTGTAAGAGGGTTCTCTTTTTTCTACCTGCAGTGGACTCTGGCCCACCGCACGTCTGGGCAGCTCTTAGTTTCTTTCGACCCCAGCCAATTGGTGCTGGCGGTCACCAAGCATACCTTGTCCATCTGTGTGGCGGACTGCATCGCCTTTGCCCTGTCCCAGGCCGGGTTTCCCCTGGAACACATAGTCATAGCTTACAGTGTCCGAGCGATGGCGATGTCTGTTGCTTGTCTGTGTTCGGTGCCACCGGCAGACATCTGCCGGGCCGCCACCTGGTCTTCCACTCACACCTTCACGATGCATTACTGCCTGGAGAGGGAGTCCCATTGGGATGCCGCCTTCAGCCAGGCTGTACTCCGTAATCTGTTCGGGGTTTAAGCAACTCCTGCCCTCTGACCCTTTTTGTTCCGGCTACCAGGAGTGTGGCCATCCATGGACCCGGGATCCTCTGGCTGCCTTCGGCTTTCATTGGCAACTGCTCACACCTATGCCGTGCCTTTTTCTACAGGTCCTCAGTAGCCTGTAGCTAGGGAGTCCCATATGTGAGGACTGACTTCCTGCTTGTTCCTGGAGAAACCATAGTTACTCACCTGTAACAGGTATTCTCCAGGGACAGCAGGAATCGGTCCTCACAACGCTCCCTCCTCCCCTTGGAGTTGCTGTATATTTTTGCCATCTTCTTGAAGTCATTATAGCTATGGCACCTGACTAAGATGGCACCCTTGGGCGGGAAGGGGACCACGCATGCGTGGTGGCATTCCCAAAGACTTTCTTTGAAAGCTGGGGAAATGCTCCGCGCGGGCTCTGTCGGGGCCGACGTTACCCATATGTGAGGACTGATTCCTGCTGTCCCTGGAGAACACCTGTTACAGGTGAGTAGCTATTCTTTGTGGTCAGGGGAGACAATTACCAGTACAGGGTGCTGCCCTTCCGGCTCACCTCCACATCCAGTATCTTCACCAAGTGCCTGGCAGTGGCGGCTGCTTGTCTGCACCTCCAATGGGCCTTTGTCATCCTCTATCTGGATGACTGACTCATAAAAGGGGATACAGCTGTAGGCCGTAGGCCGCACCATCAGTGTCCTGAAACACCTGGGGTTTGTAATATACCACCCTAAATCCCATCTTGCTTCTATGCAGAGTCTGGAGTTCATAGGGGCACAGATGGATACCCTTCAGGCCAAGGCCTGCCTTCCCTCGGACAGGGCGAGTCACACAGGTACAACACAGATGCTCAGTACCAGCCTGCTCCACACTCTGCCTGCTCAGCCACATGGTATCCACAGTGCATGTTACACCGGACACCCACCTGCACATGAGGGCATCCCACTGATGGTCTGCTCCCAGTGGACGCAAGCCACCGACCGCCTCAGGGACAGGGTGTGCGTGACCCAATTGTTTGTAAGGTCTCTTGACTGGTGGCAAGTGACACAGCACCTATGGGCAGTCATTCCTTTCCAGACCCCCATTCCCCAGCAGGTCCTCACCATGGATGCATCCCTGCTGGGTTGGGGAGCTCACTGTGGGAAGCTCTGCATGTAGGGCATCTGGTCCAGGGCGAAAAGCCAACAGCAGATCAGTCTTCTGGAGCTCAGGGCCATATTCTTGGCCCTCCAGGACCTTCGCCATCGCCTACAGCACAGGCTGGTGCTTGTCCAAACAGACAACCAGGTCACCATGTTCTACCTGAACAAGCAGGATGGCACAGGTTCATACACCCTCTGCCAGGAGACAGTAGCCCTCTGCTCATATGGGATCAGTCAAGGAATGCTCCTGAGATTGGTCTACCTGTCAGGGCAATGCCCTAATGGACAGATTGAGCAGGTTCCTCCATCCGCACGAATGGTGGCTAGATCCCAGAGTAGCCCAATGGCTGTTTCGGCTGTGGGTAACCCCTGAGGTGGACCTCTTTGCCAGTCTGGCCAATGCGCAGTTGACATGCTTGTGTTCCTGCCAGCCTCGCCTTCCCATGGAGCAGCGGCCGCCTCCCTCATCCCATGGTTGCCAAGACACTTTCCAAGGTCCTTCAGATCAAAGCATCATTAATTCTGGTGACCCCCCCCCCCCAGTGACCCAGGCAGCCATGGTTCCTGCTGCTGCTTCATTTTAACAATGGAGCCCCCAGTCCCTCTCGGGAGCTCTCTGGGGCACTGACTCTGGAGGACGGTTATCTCTTCCACCCCAACCTTGGGTCTCTAGCACTAACAGCTTTGCTGCTGAATGGGTAGCCTTGGCCCCCTTCAACTTTTCAGGGGAAGTAGAGGAAGTCCTACCAGCCTCCTGCAGGGTCTCCACAAAGCGTGCCTATGCCTTCAAGTGGCGCAGATTTTCCATGTGGTGCTTTGAGAGAAAGGCCAACCCATTCTGCACAGTACAGATGATGCTTCAGTACCTGCTTCATCTTTCACAAGCTGGACTCAAGTCCAGCTCCGTCATGGTGTACCTGAGTGCGCTCTCTGCGCACCGCCACCCTATTGAGAGTAAGTCCCTTTGGGCACAGCCCCTCCTCATTTGCTTCCTACAGGACCTACTGCTCTCTAAGCCCACAATCCACCCACTTCCGGTGGAGTGGGATCTCAACATGGTGCTAGTGTTGCTCACCCGGTCACCATTCAAGTCCCTGGCTACCTGCCATCTGTAGTACCTCTCTTGAAAGGTAGTTTCCCTGATGGTGCTCACATCTGCCCAGAGTTAGTGATCTTCAAGCCTTGGTGGCAGAGCCACCTTATACCAGGTTTTACAAGAACAGGGTTGTGGTATGCCTGCACCCCAAATTCCTTCCAAAGGTGGTGTCCTCGTTCCACTTCAATCAGGATGTAGTGCTTCCCACCTTCTTTCCACGGCCTCATGCAAGCAGGGCAGAGACACTCCTTCATACTCTTGATTGTAAGAGGGCCCTGTTCTTTTACCTATAGCTTAACCAGGGCCATTGCAAAGCCTACCAATTTTTCATCTGCTATGATTGCTGGCTAGGGGACGCAGTGACCAAGAGGACCTTGTCCACCTGGGTGGCACACTGCATCGCCCTTGCCTATGAACAGGCTGGACTCCTGATGGAGCACCACGTCACAGCACACAGCATCCAGACTGTGGCAACCTCCGTTGCAAACTTGTGCTCTGTCCCATTGATAGACATCTGCTGGGCTGCCACCTGGTCTTCTGTCCACACCTTTGCAGCTCACTACTGTCTGGAGAGGGAGTACCGAAGGGACAGCACTTTCGGCCAGGCTATACTCCATAATCTCTTTGGGGTCTAGGCAACTCCTACCCCCTGACCCTTCTGTATTCAGGCTATCAGAGTGAGGGTTCTCCCTGGACACTGGGGTCCTTCCAGAGTCTGTCCTTCAGACTCGCTTGCTGCTTCTCACTGCTTGCTGTGGTTTTCTGTAGGTTATTGGTAGCCTGTAGTGGAGTCCCATATGTGAGGACTGACTTCCTGCTTGTTCCTGGAGAAAGCGTAGTTACCTATAACAGGGGTTCTCTGGGGACAGCAGGAATCAGTCCTCACAACTCTCCCTCCTCCCCATGGAGTTGCCTTAATTGTGCCATTTTTTGCTGTCTTAGCTGTGTCATTTGACTGACCAAGATGACATCCTTGTGCAGGAAGGGGACCATGCATGTGTGGTGCATCTCCCAAAGGCTTTCTTTGAAAGCTGAGGAGATGCGTCCGTGCAGGGCTCCGTCAGTGTCAACATCACATATATGTGAGAACTGATTCCTACTGTCCCTGGAGAACACCTGTTACAGGTGAGTAACTATACTTACCACCCTTAGTGGGAACAGAGCGGTTAACAATATAAAACAAATTCCATAAAATTAAAGGTTAAAAAGGAACACCAAATAATAGAAAAGTCCACACAAGACGAGACCAAAGAAACAGGAAACAGTAGTAAGATAAAGAGGGACACAAGAGAAGGGCAGAGACTATTTGGAGAAATCATGGGGGAAGATCAAAAGCCAAGGCAAAAAAGATGAGTTTTGAGTTGAGCTTTGAATTTTGAATAAGAAGTTTCTAACCATAGGTGAGCAGGGAAGGAATTCCAGAGGGCAAGGCCAAGGAATTAAAAGGCAGAGTGACGGGTTGATTCCAGATGTGCTTGAGAAGGAGGGGGGTAGATGGCTCAGATGAACAGAACAGAGAGAATGCTGGGGAGCTTGGGGTATGAGCAGTGATGAAAAATATTGTGGAGAACCAGAATGAAGAGTCTTATGAACCTGGATGAGAATCTTATATTGTATGCGGAAGGAAATAGGAAGCTAATGGAGAAGGATACATAGAGGACTTATATGATCAAAATGAGAAGTATGAAAAATGAATGTGGTTGCCGTATGCTTAACAAGTTGAAGTTGATTTAATGAGTACTGAGGAAGACCAGCCAGTGCAGTGTTACCCTCATCCTATCTCACCTCGATTACGTAATGACAAGAGTAGTGAGAGCGGAAGTAGAAAGAAAAGACAGAACAGCCCTGATCCGATGGAGAAGGAAAAAGAGTGTTGACTGAGTTGAGGGATATGTTTGTGAAGTGATAGAGAGGAGTCCAGTATGACCCCCAGTTAGCAAAAAGACATGAGCTGAAGCGAGAAATCATTGATGGTAGGGGAAAACAGAGGGGGCAGTGGTCTTGGAAGGGTTGAGGACGAGAAGATTTTCAGACAACTAGGCAGCAACATGGGCAAGACAAGTATTCAGGGTAGAGAGATGCAGATAAAAAGGGTCAGTATGAAGAATTAGAAGAATATCATCGGCATAGAGATAAAAGGAGATGCCAGATTGCTGAATGAGATGGGACAAAGGGCAAGAAAAACATCGAAAAGAAGCAGTGCTAATACAGAACTCTGGGGAACCCCACAGGAAAGAGGATAGGAGGGAAGAGGTAGAAGAACCCATAGAGACATGAAAAGAGCAGTGTGAGATATGAATGGAACCAACTGAAAACAGAACCCTGAAAATCCAAGTCATAGAGACGAGAAAGAAGATGGTGATTAACCAAGTCAAAGGCAGAGGAGAGATTGAGAGAAACGACGATAGTGATATTACCATGATCCAAAGAGTGATGATTTTCACTGAGTAGAGAGAGAAGAATGGTGTCTGTGGAATGGCCGGAGCAAAACCCAGATTGACACGGATATAGGGCATTGGTGGATTTGAGATGGGTATTCAGTTGTTGAGTCACAAGTTTTTCATGTAGTTTGGACAGAAGGACAGCTTGGAAACTGAGCGATATTTGGAAGGTATGGACTTATCAGGTTTCTTTAAAAGCGGTCAGACTGGCTTCCTTCCAGACTGTGAGGCTGTTATTAACCAGAGAGAGAATAATAGGCTGAAGGGCCATAGAGTCAATAGTAAGCCATTGGGAAGGCAGGGGGTCAAGATTACAGGTGGTTTTACGTGCGATAGAAATAGTCTTGGAAAGAGCAGCAGAACAGATGGGTTTGAAAGCCTTCCAAGTATGCGCCATTGAGAGCACAGGTGATGGCGAAGGGGATGGAGAAAGTGGAGAAGGGGAGAAAGAGACCAGGGGTAGGGGAGGAAACGTTTGTTGGAGAGAGACAATCTAGTCATGGAAAAAAGCAGCCATTGTGGAAGGGAGAAGGGGTTGGGTGACAGAAAGTGGTTGCAAAAGAGGCACAGACAAAGAGGAGAGAATGGATGATGCTGTCGTAGTTGAGAAGATGCATTAGCAATGACGGATGCATAGAAATCCTCATTCGCGGTTAAGATCATACTGCAATAAGCCTTGTGAGACTAGCAAAGCATATGTAATGTATCTGCAGATTTGAGGCGCCGCCAGTGATGCTGGGCCCTGCAAAATGGATGCGGGCTAGCCTAAGACCATGGTGAAACCAAGGCTGATGAGGGCACCGTGAAGGCTTTGAAAGATGGAATGGAACGACCCTGATAATGGGAGGAGTGGCCTAGTGGTTAGGACAAGGTACTTCAGGCCGGAGGGCCGGGGGTTCAAGTCCCACCTGGGGACAGCAATCTCAGGCCGGAGGGACTGGGATTTCTAGTCCTATAGGTACTCCTTGTGATCTTGGGCAAGCCACTGAACCCTCCATTGCCCATGTTCCCTGTAAGTATTAGTGTATGTGTGTCATATCCCCTCGTGTTAAATGTATCTCCCAATTGACTGCTTTGACCCGGTGAAAAGCGGGATATAAATACAGCTAAATAAATAAAAATAATAATAATAATAATGGGCAGAGAGGAGAAGGGAGTTTCAAAGGCAAGCCTATTGGTCAACCGGCAAGGTACTGAAATTAGAGGGGAAGAGGGAGTCTGAGGAAGTGAAGGCGGTAATGCTATCTGGAGTAAGCTTACGGGAGAGTCTTCGTGGAGAAGCACATACGGACTGTGTGGGAACTAGAAGGGAAGGAGAGGGGGAGAAAAAAGGGAGAACAGAATGAGTGAATGGTCTATCCAAGCAAGAGATGGCGTCAAGCTTCAGAAGCTGTGAATCGGGGGGTTTGAAGCTGAAATGATTAGGTCAATAGTGTGACCAGCAGAGTGCGTGGGGAAAGTGATATGCTAGATAAGATGAAGGTTAGAGAGATGGGGCAGAAATTCTGTTGCGGGGTGTCATCAAAACAAAATACATTTCCATATCATCCTGCTAGACCAGTCCAGACAAGTGGGTTGTGTTCCCGTACCAGCAGATTAGTGAAGACAAAGAGCCAATGAAAAGCCCAAGTTTCAATGACATCACTCCTATGCCTCTATTTGCCTCAGCCACCAGGGGAGCTTTTGGTATTTCTTTGTCTCCAGCAGATGGTGGATGGATTTTCTCCTCTAGAAAATCTGAGGATTGAGAGGAAAAAAGATTGATTAAATGCTCGTGAACAACCACATTGAGTACAAAAAGGTGACACTCTCATGAGCACGACGTGGGAGGCTCCACTAGGCTGCTTTCTTTTCAGTAGCCATAGGAAAATTGGTTCATTTCCACGCTCTAATCATGATAAGGGCCTGTTGAGCAGTCAAAAATTGGAAGGATCTGGAAGAGTGCAGCAGCCTCATACATCCTCAGCACCCCCTTCTTCCTCCTTCGTCCCCCCCCTGCTGTCTCCCGAAGATCCCAGAAGGCTCTGAGGAATCTGCCTTAAGTGCAGTGCTGCAAAGCCAGCCATTGAAACAGTTTCAGGGGAGTAGAGCTGAGCCTGGCATGGATGCCTGAGGCTCTGAGGGGTGAGTCCCAAAGCTTAACCTCAGCATTGTCCTTGTTGGTGGCTCCCGATTCAGTCTTAGTAACATGGTAAATGATGGCAGATAAAGACCAGTATGGTCCATCTAGTCTGCCCAGTAAGATGGAAGGGGTAGGTGCACCCCTCCCCATGTCTTTGTTCAGGGGGTGCACCTGCCACTCTGTGCAGGCCACCCCTCCCCATGTCTTTGTTTAGGGGGTGAACCCACATCTCAATGTAGGACACCCCTATATCTCCAGGAACAAGCAGGAATGAGTCTTCACATATGGGTACGTCGGTACCGACGGAGCCTGCACGGGAATGCTCCCCAGCATCCAATCAGAAAGCTTTTGGGAGCATCCCTCGCGCCTGCGCGGTGACTTCCCGCCTTTCCCACTGCCTCTCCTCAGTTTTCATTTTTCCGTGGAGCCAACAGGACGTCCTCCTGTCACCGCAGAAATTTTTTACTTTAAAATCCTTATTTTCTTGTTTTCTTGTGGTCGCGGCTGTATTTCCCGCCGATACCGGTACCGCCGGTGCTTTATTCTTTTCCTTTTCAAACTTAGAGAAATATTTCTCCTCAGTTTTTTGTTTTAACTTTTTTGGGCCTACCAGGCCTTTCCAAGATGGAGCCTTCTTCCCCTAAGAAGTGCCTTCACTGTGGAAACTTAGTTTTCTTTTTAGACTCCAATGCTTGGTGTCTAACCTGTTTTGGTCCTGACCCTTTTTCCCCTGATACTTCAGGCTATATGGTTGGGAGAAGACCTTCCCTTTTTCGAGTTTCCCTCGATACCGTTTTTCCTCCTAAGGTGAGGACACCGGTTTATTCTTCTCTCCAGGATCAGGTAACCCACAAACAGTCTGTTAAGACTAGCCAATTCTTGAAGGGTAAGTCTCATGCACAGCATGATGACGGCTCCGGCCTTGCCCTCAAGATCCCATTGGCAATAAAACCCCGGAGGGAGTCTTCGGGCTCCAAAGCATTCACGGGGTTTCAGGTTGTTCCTGGGGCTCACCCCTCACAGAACATACCAGAGCCGTGGCAGGGGGTGGTATCCGCTTCGAGCGGTACCGATAACCCGGCACTGGCATCGGTGTCGAGTGCTGCACTCTTCACCAGGGATCGTCATCTGGTGTCCTCGGTACCTTCGGGGCCGATCGATACGACCCAGATTGGCTTTTCTGTATCCCAGCCATGCTCGGGGTTGGTACCGGCTTCGAGCGGTACCGATACCCCGGTATCGGCATCGGTATTGAGTGTTCCACTCTTTACCTGGGATCGTCATCTGGAATCCTCAGTACCTTCGGGGCCGATCGATACGACCCAGATTGACTTTCCTATATCTTCACCGTGCTCGGGGTTGGTACCGGCTTCGAGCGGTACCGATACCCCGACATCGGTGCCGGTGTCGAGTGTTCCTCTCGTCGCCGGGCATCGGCTTCGAACGTCCTCGGTACCTTCGGTGCCATTCGATAAGATTCCAATTGACTTTCATGTATCGGCATCGCTGATACCACCACCAACGTCGGTACCTTCTAGACATGCATCGATAGACTCGCTCGCTTCGATGCCGAGTCTAGAATCGATATCCAGTCTAGATGACTTGGTACCGACGCGTTTCGGAACCGATCCATATCGTTTCCGGCTACGCAGTACCGAGGATATTCACCAAGGCTCTCTGGTTACCTCGGTACTGCTTCAGCAGCCCTCGATTACTGCTTCGATGACATTATCTCCGATACCGGTACCGGTGCCGGGGTCGATTCCTGCAGTTCCATCGGTGCCATCGATCCTTTCTATGCCTAGTTTGGAATCGATACCAGGCACTGACGATGCAGTACTAACTGCCTCAAATCAGAACTGTCAGTATCACAGTCCATCGAGCAGGATTCTTTTTCTGCACCAGTCCAGTATATCTTCTGGTGCTCAAGCTGCTCCTTCAACCTCAGCTTGCCCAGGATTAGTTCCTATTGGAAATCCTTCTTTTCAGAAGTTTCTCCTTGACATGGCAGCCTTCCTTGCCATTCCTATTTCTGGTTTTTCTCTTGACCAAGATCCTGCAGAAAAGGAAAATATAATGCTTCCTTTACATCATTCTTTACAGGATCTTCTTCTGAGGATATGGGAATCACCTTTAAAGGTTCCTTTGCCTTCTACAGCCATTGACGTTCTGTATCAGGTACCTCCCTCTCCAGGGTTCCAGAAAAACCAACTTCCACATCATTCCATTGTAGTGGAATCAGCAATGAGGAAGGTAAGAAGCAAGAAGAAGCATTCTTCTTATCCGCCAGGTCGTGCATCTAAAGCACTTGATGCCTTTGGACGTCAAACCTTCCAAACTTCTATGCTGGCTTCAATAATTATTTAATATATTTTTTATATGAGTCTGACACTTCAGGAGGTCACAGAGAAATTATCTCTTTTGTCTCCTTTTTTGTCAGAACCTAAGGCCTCTGACTATTCCTTGCTTCTCAATCATAGCAGGAATCTCTCTTGGTTCCTTTCTCGTGCTTCTCTAGACTCTTTTGAGTCTGTTAGCAGATCCTCTGCTATTGCCATTGGAGCACGTCGTACAGCCTGGCTGCAGGCTTCAGACTTGAGCAGATGGGCACAACATACACTGGGTAATTCTCCTTGTACTGGAGAAAATCTCTTCAATAAAGAGGCTTTACGTCAGGTTGCTCACTGCTCCACTGACTTTCCTAGTTCTGGAAACCGTCCTAAGCCTTCTTTTTCCCCAGGGCGTAGGAAATGTCCTACCAAACCTTCTTTCCCTAGGAAAAGAAAGTTCATCCTTCTGCCCATCCTCCAGATGTACCCAAGCAAGGGACATCTCATCCTCGTCTGAAGTCTCCAGACTCTAACCAGGCTCATCATCGCCAGCAACCATAGGTTTCTGTATGTTGCAATCTACAGTTAACTTCTTTTTACCAGAAGTTATTCTTCAAACCCTACACTGGTTTTTCTTTTCAGTATGCTAAGCTGTTAGGATATTTTTGTCCATGGGTTACAGAATTCTCCCTTTCTTTTTATTATGAAGGGAGATTACAATTATCCCAGGATAGTTTCTGTCCCCACAGGGACATTTTTTCCTTCAGCTGACTTACCATATGGTACGTCACCTTCCAAGCCCCTCTCTTCCAGGGTTTCCCCTGCTCGAGTTGGTACCATACTGAAACACTTCTCTTTCTTTCCAGTGTAGACTTTTTGCTATCCTTCAATGCATGCTCTGAACAACTCATCAGACAGGGACGGGAATATCTCTGCTCCCTCTGTCTGTTTTTCTCCCTGTTTTTATACAGGGGGATCCCCTCTGCTCTTTTGTTCAGTTGCTGTACAAGCAGAACTTCCAGTGCTTACTTTAATGTTGCTTGCAAGTTATTTTCAACTATCTTGCATGATACTACTCACTGCAGGGTATCTTCTTCTTGCCATATCCTTACCTAGGATGTGGCACCACATCTGACTGCTGTCAGTTATCTCATAATTCTCCTGCACAATGCTCTCTGCAATCTTCAGAGAAGCTTTCCACTATGGGCCCTTGCTGTAGAGCATTGAACTTTGTCTCTGAGGGTTTTCCATATAATAGGAAAAGCTTATATAGTCATCCGTGGCTATATAGGTTCTTTATACCCTCTTGTCTCCTATTGTGATACAGAAGACAAGCTTTTTCTGCGTGAATGTCCAAGGAGTTCCCAATCTGGCAGGAATCTACCCCTTTTTTCCTTACAGCTTGGCATTATCTTTTCTACTCCACTTGGACAACGCATACTCTTTTACTGTACATGATACCTCTGAGTCCCTTGACTGGGTCCTCCTGGTGTCTTAGTCTATGCGTTTTCTTGTCCTCTGGACATGTCAGAGTCCTAAAGTACTCCTGACGTGCTCTTACCAGACTGCTATTATCCTCTGTTTTTCACGCAACCATACTGGTTATTCCACTGAACTACATTCCTGCACCACAGAAACAGATTCTCTATATATCTTCAGGTGGTTTTCACCCCCTTATTAGATGAATCTTTTCCCATCACATTCCCCATGTGAATGTTTTTCTGTGGTTCAGTTGCAGACATGTATTCTCAGAGTCATATTCCTGTATGTATTTGTCCTATACATACATATTTTTGTAATCTGTATGGGCATAAGCCATGCCCATCTATATCTATATATATATATCTATACCTCTCTCTCTCTCTCTCTATATATATATATATATCTATATCTATATCTATATAGAATCACATATATGCACATATATATATATATAGACATGTATGTATCTCCATATATATATATATATATATATATATATATATATATATATCCTTTGGGAGATGTCCATAGGACACTAGGTATTACCTACTATCTCCCTAACTGTCTGTGCTATAAAGGTTTTACCTTCTTAAGGGGTCCAGACAGTCAACTTGCCTATTCCCATACGGCTCAGTAAGTGGGAGCGGTTATACACACAATTACTGCTGTGACGTCAACAGCTTCTATTTTTGTTATAGATCTCCCTATCCATGAAGTATCAAACTTCATTGTCTTCCTATCTCTTACCAGCTAGGAATGGCAGTGTACATCTTCAGTATTCTGAGTACACTTCTGTTCTCCTTGGGAATAGGGGCTTTATTCCATACCCCCTCTTCCCTTCCGGACTGGGCTAATTCTCCAGATCGGTCAGTCTTCTTTTAGTCCTCAATGTTAATAACTCTGTACCTAAAAGAGTTTTCAGCTTTTTCCCATAAAGCTTTCCATTGAAGACCTGCCGTTCTTCTCCTGCCCCAGTTGACACCTGGGTCACCTGCCCATTCCAGATTTGGAACTTCATCCTCACTGCTGTGAAGTTACCTTGAAGATTCTGCTACTGCATCCACAGTACACTCCATCACAGTTCTACTTCCTACAATCCAGTAGGTAAGCTCTATATTGTACATGTTCATTAAATATTTAATGATACTTGACATACTTTCTAAAGACTCCTCTCTCCTGTAGTCTTTAGATTTGCTGTTCCTTGCAGCTCTTCTCTATTCAACTCCTACCCCCCATCCCTCAGGGGATGCCGGGGATCCAGGTTTGGGAAATGCCGTCCTGTCCCAGGAATACGCATTTTATGGGATCTCCCCTGGCATCCACAGCTAGGGAGTCCCCCATATGTGAAGACTCATTCCTGCTTGTTCCTGGAGATAGCACAGTTACTTACCTGTAACAGGTGATCTCTGGGAACAGCAGGAATTAGTCTTCACAACCCACCCACCTCCCCTAGGAGTTGTATCTATCTATCTCCTTTCCTCTTTCTCTCCTTCTGTCTCAGCTATGAAATTCAACTGAGGAGAGGCAGTGGGAAAGGCGGGAAGTCACCGCGCAGGCGCGAGGGATGCTCCCAAAAGCTTTCTGATTCGATGCTGGGGAGCATTCCCGTGCAGGTTCCGTCGGTACTGACGTACCCATATGTGAAGACTAATTCCTGCTGTTCCCAGAGATCACCTGTTACAGGTAAGTAACTGTGCTTTGTTGAGAAATTAGATGGTTCCGTTTATTTTGATTTTATCCTGTTGCTGTAAAGGGATCCATTGTGTCTGTCCCATGCCATTTTGAATTCCGTCACTGTGTTTGCCCTCCCGATGGAAGTGGTGGGGGCATTCCAAGAATCCACCACCATTTCAGTGAAGAAGTATTTCCTGACGTTGCCTTTCAATTTACCACCTTGCAGCTTCATGTTATGCCCTCTAGTTTTACAGCTTCCCCGTCTTTGGAAGAGGTTTGTTTGTTCATTATTTCTCTTTAAGTATTTAAAGGTCTGAATCATATCTCCCCTATCCCTCCTCTCCTCCAAAGTGTACATATTTAGTTCTTCTTGAGACATAATTCAGGGTGGACCACTGGTGCAATGTAGGGGTTTCCTGCTGTTTTCTGCCCATGTTAGTAACGTTTTTACCTATTGTGTGCCTGGTGGTTGCATGGTCTTAATGTGCATTCCACCTAAGCGGCTCCGATGTGTACTTCTTCCTTAGCACCTGTAACGCATGTAACGTTAAAGCACTGTTAACGCACACCTAGAGGCCGATGCAGCCTTAGCGTGTGCTGTAGTGATACTTGCCCTAACTCGTCATCTTCCAGGAAACATTGTTTGACCTGTGGCAAGCAAGGTGCATCATCCCTGAATGCTTTTCCTGCATGGCAGCTTCTGAGTCACTACCTGGAGGGCCTGCTTTCCGCCTCTCAGCTGGGGGATGCAGTTAGTCCAACCTTGACTGCCTCAGGGCAGGAGGTGAAGGATGGCGATATGGTAAGGATATTCAGCTGGCTGGAGGCTCTGGCGACCATGCTTTGAGCTGCTCATCATCCTCTAGAGCTGGGGTCACCAACCTCCAGAGGGCCGCGGGCTGCACAGCCGACTACCGGGAGCCTCGCGGGCCGCACCCCCCTTCTCCCCGCCCCCGCGAAAAAAAACAACAAACGCAAAATTATGAAAACAATGGCTGATCACCTTTATTGAATTTAATGAGATGGCTGATGATTCATGCTAGCAGACAAACGCTTAAAGTCCGGCTTCACAGATGACACTGACAGGAGAAGGGACGCTTACAGGTGGTCGTCGGTGAGCTGCGAACATGTGGATACAATGGCGGGAATCCTTGGCGGGCCGCACGTAATGTTAACCGGGGTAGAGCCTTGCGGGCCGCACGAAGGGACCTCGCGGGCCGCAGGTTGGTGACCCCTGCTCTAGAGGGTCTGTAGCAGCTGTGTCCCCTGGTGTTGGGGAGTCATGTCCAAGAGGAGAGCTTCTGGGCTGTGGATTGTCCTCCCCGGAATTCTTTTCCTTTTTGCAGCAGGCTTGGTCTTTCTGTCATTGAAATTTAGACACTGCAGCCTCTGGGTGCCCCTGGAGCAGGCTGAAAGTGGAAGCCCTGTTTGATTACCTTTGGCTAAGCATCCCCAGCGAGGAGCACTCCCTGGAAATGAACAGCTGAGAGCTATCAGAGATGTTGACTGTGGCTCGATTCAGATGGTGGATTCTGGGCTCTGATGTGGATGAGAAAGTGCTCTCGCCTTAAAAGATTATGCAGAGGCTGACGTGATCCTCCTATTTCGGAAGGAGGAGCTGGTGACATTGATTGCCAGGGTCTCTTCTTCCTTAAACTTGATGGCTGCTTCCAGCACGGAGCAGGATCCAAAGATACACCTGCTCCTTCAAGGGATATGAAAATCCACTACTGTTTTCCCATTCTCAAATGTAATCAAGGATATGATCTGTTCTGAGTGGGACTCTCCCAACTCCCTACTTAAAGGGTTAAGGGCGTGTGATTAGATCTATGCTCTCCCGGAGGAGTGCATCAAGTGCTTTGGCATTACCAAGGTGGATGTGCAGGTGATGGTGATTACCAGACAAAACACCATTCCTGTAGAAGGCGGGTCAGCCTTAAAGTATTTTCTGGACTGTAAGGTAGATTCCTTGCTGAGGAGCCAGTTTGCAGTGGTGGAGGCCATTCTGCAGCTGGCAGTATGTGCCCTGATGATGGTGTCACTGTGTTGGATTTGGCTCTGGCACTGGGCAGTGGACACATCCTCCAAAGCCTGGTTGGCCCAACTGGCTTTTACGGGGAAGTTTCTGTTTGGAGCTGATTTGGAGAAGCTGATGAAGGACCTGGATGAGACAAAATCTTATTGCCTTCTAGAAGACAAGTCCAAGGGGTCTGTGAAAGCGGGCTGGTGCCCATTTCTCATTAGCCTCCACCCGTCTACCCAAGGGTATGCTTGGCCGATTCCTGGGGGGGTTCATTACCAACCTGGCAAATCTTTCTTCCCCTCTGCTCTGGGCCTCTGGCTCATTCTCAGTCCTTTTGTGGAGCATGCAGGCCCAGGGACTCTATCCCTTCCAGAGGAGGACCTTCCTGAGCTGCACATTGAAGGCTTGGGGGCGTTTTCCCCAATTCCTCTGGTAGGAGGCAGGCTTCACCTTTTCTTTCAGGAATGGGCCTTGGTTCCAAGGATCGCTGGGTGCTAGACACCATTCAGTTTGGCTATGTCCTGGAATGTAAAGAGTAGATTCCAGATGCTTTTGTCATTTCCTCTTGTGGGTCTGCGATCAGAAGTGCCGCTGTGCAGATCACCTTAGACAAGTTGCTATGCCTGAAGGTGGAGGTGCCCATCTTCCCCGGATGAGTGGGGCAAGGGCAGATACTCCATCTATTTTGTGGTGCCAAGAAAGGACTGTTCCTTTTGACCCATTCTGGACCTCAAGTGGGTCAAACGAGCACTTGCACATCCTGCGCTTCTGGATGGAAATCTTGCTCTCCATAATTCAAGCAGTGCATCGAGGGGCGTTCTTGGGTTTTCTGGATCTGGCCGAGATATATTTTCATATCCCAATCTGGGCAGATCAGCAGAAGTATTTGTATTTTCCCATGCCCCTTCCTTTCATTCTATCCACTGCCCCAAGAATGCTCTCCAAGATCCTGGTGGCAGCGCAGTGCTCCCAGGGGATCTGTGACCATCTCTGTCTGGATGACTGGCTCATCCGAGCCTTTTCCCTTTTAGAGGCATCCTGGGTGGCATCCCGAGTGGTCTCCTGTTTGGAAAGCTTTGGCTGGGTGATCAATCAGGGAAAGGGCCAGCTGTTGCCTTTCCAGTCCCTGATATTTCTGGGAGCACGTTTCGACACTCGAGTATGCAAAGTTTTCCTACCAGAGGAGAAAGTCAAAAGTCTGTTGGATTGCCTGGTGCTGTGCTGTATGCAGCAGGCTCCCAGAGTCTGGGATTATCTTCAGCTCCTCTGCTTGATGGTGGCAACCATAGAGATGGTGCTGTGGGTGCATGCTCCTGAGGTCCTTGTTTTCTCCAGGAACAAGCAGGAAGTCAGTCCTTACATATGGGTGACATCGGCGTCGATGGAACCCTTGTGTGGAGCAAATCCCCAGCTTTCTAAGAAAGCTTTTGGGAATTGCATCACATATGCGCGGTCCCCTTCCCACCCATGGGTGCCATTTTGCTCAGTCTCCTTTATTCCATGGAGCCCAACGGACGTTGTCCCAGTGTCCCCGAGAAAAAAGTGTTTAAAAGTGAGAAGTTACTTTTCTTTTTTTACCCGTTCGACTTCAGTTCCCCTTCCCGCCTTCGGATCAGTACACCGGTATGGAATCCGGTCCAATTTTTTGGTTTTTGTCCTTAGTGACTAGTGTTCACGCTCTTTTCATTTTTCACCGGTAGCCTGGTCCTTCGACCTCACAAGGGCCCTTTTTCCCCCGATGGCTGCCAGCGGGTTTAAAAAGTGTGATCGGTGTACAAAATTAATGTCCCTCACCGACACACACGACTGCGGTCTCCAGTGCCTCAGGCCGGACCACGACCCGAAGGTCTGTGGTCCGTGTAGGAAAATGTCTTCTAAGGCCTTGAGGAGCCGTCAGCAGCAGCAGCATGATAGGATTTTTCCTGAGTCCGCACCCACCCGGGCCCGGACCTCATCGGAGGCCTTGACATCTCGGGAGCTATCTGAACCTGAGCAGCGTCGGGTGTCCTCCGAAAGGGGGTCTCCCTCGCGGGAACACCAGAGGAAGAAGAAATCCGTGAGGGCGGCGGCATTGAACGGTTCTGAACGGCCTGGTTCCTCACGGGACCGGTTGCGGAGCCCCAACCGTCATCCCGGAGCCTCGGAGTCTGAGCGGCCTGCAAAACTCCCTCGACGGGAACCGGAGCAGCCGAGGCAGGTAACTACTGTCCTCGTCGAAGACTCTCTTCTGGGAGAACCGGCATCGAGACCCGACCCGGGAGCTGCGGAGCCTTCTGAGCTCGGTCTCAGAATGGTGGCCTTGGAGCGCAGCATGTCTGCCTTCATGGACCAGCAGCGGGCGCTGATAGCTAGTCTCACCGGTCCTTCCACCCCGACCACCGGGACATTGATGTCCAAGTCGACCCTGGAGGCCGAGCTGATTATCGAGACCATGAGGACTTGAGTCGATCCTCAGCCGAGGTCTCCCTTGACCTCCCATTCGGGACTGAAGTTGTCGGGGCAATCGAAACCGAAGCCCTCGAGGCCGGAGCCACTCGATTCCTCCTCAGAGGAGTTGGGGTGGGAGATGGAGGACGAGGAGTCACCGGACACTTGGCAGACCAGAGAAATTCCCTTAGATTCCCCGGTGTCTGAACCTCGGAGAAAGTCCCCCCCGGAGGGCACTCGGTTCTTAGACTTCGTTTGGGACATGTCAAAGGCATTGGCATTCCTGGCGGAGGCTGATGAGGAGCCTCGAGCCGAAGAACTCGAGATCCTCCAGTATGACTTCCCCCTCGGGAAGCCCTTACTGTACCGGTGCCTCTGATTCTGGAACGGCTGAGGCTCTGTATGTGGGAGACACCGGCTTCAATGCCGGTACTCAGCAGGTGAATCGATTCCATTTATCGAGTTTGCAGGAGCCCTGGATTCCAGAAGGCACAACTGCTGCACAACTCCATGGCTGTGTAATCGGCCATGCGCCGGCTCAAGAGCCAGAAGACGCACTCCTCAGTGCCTCCTGGCAGGGAGGCCTGCAACATGGATGCCCTCGGCAAGAAGTGCTACCAGGGTTCAATGCTATCATGCCCAATCCAGACATACCAGCTTTACATGGGCATGTACCTAAGAGACCTGGCAAAGGAGATTGCCGGGTTCTCAGCTGGTCTCTCCGAGGGACCTTTTCAGCACTTCAAGACCTTGTCTACTGGGATCCGTGAGTGCTCGAAGTTTGACTCGAGCAGCCTATGACGGCTTCGAGGCATCGGCCAAGGTAACTGTGGCCAGCATCGGTGCACGCCGCCAGGTATGGCTACAGTCAGACCAGGAGCAGTGGGTGCAGGACAGGTTGGTCGATGTCTCTTGCTGAGGTGAAAACCTCTTTGGAAAACCATGACAAAGAAGGCTGCTGAGATTGAGTCCGAGTACTTGATCCGGACAAGGCTCTCAAAGAAGACATCTGCCCCTTCTAAGAAGAAGGGCTCAGGTAAAAAGCCCTTTTTCCTGAGGAAAGGTACTGCTTACTGCAACTACCCCACATATCAGGCCTCCCCAGCTCCCCAACAAGGGCAGCAGGCCAATGGACAGGGGCATGGCCCACGTAAGCAAAACCCCCCCCAGGCACCGGCTCTGGCCCAGCCTGATGGGAGTTTTTGACACCCAAAGCATAGCCCCTCTCTCCGAGAAAGTAAGGCCATGTACAGGGGGGAAGGCTGGCCCTGTATGCCCACAGGTGGCCAGCCATCACAACAGATACCTGGGTTCTCCAGATAGTCCAAAAGGGCTATCTGCTACATTTCACCCAGATTACCTCCCTTTTACTTTCCAGGGGAACTTCTCAGACCCCCTCTTCACAGGGACCTCCTCTTGAAGGAGTTAGCGGGTGATCTCGAGGATCAGGTGGTAGAACCGGTGCCCCACCACCTGCAGGGAAAGGGCTTCTACTCCAGGTATTTCCTGATACCAAAAAGAACAGGAGGCCTAAGACCCATCCTCGATCTGCTTAACTTAAACAATTTCCTGGTGAGGGAAAAGTTCAAGATGCTTTCCCTTGGAATACTGCTGCCTTACCTCCGCCAGGGAGACTGGCTATGCTCCTTAGACCTAAAGGATGCATATACACACATCCTAATTCATCCAGACCACAGACAGTATCTCCTTTTTGTGGTGGGAGGAAACCATTTTCAGTACAAGGTACTTCCCTATGGCCTAGCCTCTGCACCCAGAGTATTCACAAAGTGCCTGGCTGTAGTGGCCGCTTTCCTCAGGAACCAGGAGGTATTTGTCTTCCCCTACCTAGACAACTGGCTCATCAGAGCCACGTCAGCTCTGGAAGTCCAGCAGGCCACATCTCGCACCATTCAGGTGCTGCAACATCTCGCATTTGTGATCAATCACACCAAATCTACTCTAGTTCCCACTCAAGGCCTGGAGTTTATAAGAGCAAGGCTAGACACCCTTCAAGCAAGGGCTTATCTACCAGAAGACAGGGCACAAAGGCTCCTGGCCCTGGCACAACAAGTGAATCGACAGTCCCAAATATCAGCAAGACACTTCCTGTGCCTCCTTGGACACATGGCTTCCACGGTGCACGTGACACCCAATGCCCGCCTCCACATGCAAACAGCTCAGTGGTGCCTCAGGGACCAGTGGACACAAGCCACAGGCAGACTCCGAGACGGGATCAAAGTGTCCAAACGACTGGTACAGTCATTAAAATGGTGGCTTCAACCACACCACTTCGTGGCGGGAGTGGAGTTTCAGGCTCCTCTACACACGAGGTCCTGACTATGGATGCATCCTTGCTGGGCTGGGGAGCCCATTGCCAGGGACTCTGCATCCAGGGGGTGTGGTCTCCAGAGGACAGCGCACAACAGATCAAGTTCCTAGAGTGTCAGGCTATCCGCCTGGCTCTCCGGGCTTTCTGTCAGACCCTGGCTCATCAACCTGTCTTAATACAGACAGACAACCAGGTAGCAATGTTCTATGTGAACAAACAGGGAGGCACGGGGTCCTGCATCCTGTGTCAAGAAACCCTGGACCTGTGCTCCTTTGCAGTCCGGCATGGAATGCATCTCAAGGCAATTTACCTACCAGGCCAGGAAAATTGCTTAGCCAACAAGCTAAGCAGAATTCTCCAGCCGCACAAATGGCAACTGGATCCCAACATAGCCCAAGGTCTGTTTCAGACCTGGGGACAACCATCCATAGATCTGTTTGCGAGCCCACAGAATTATCAGTTGTCCCAATTTTGCTGCAGACAGCGGATGCTTTTCTAATCTCATGTTCTGTGGGCCTCCTCTATGCGTTTCCTCCCATGCCTCTAGTGGCCAAGGCTCTATTCAAGATCATCCAGGACAAGGCCTCGGTTATTTTAGTAGCCCCCAGGTGGCTGAGACAACCCTGGTTTCCACTTCTGCTTCAACTGGCAGTGGAGGCCCCAGTACCTCTGGGATCACATCCCAACCTCCCTGTCACAGGAGGTGGGCATTCTCATGCATCCCAACCTCAGGTCCCTCAATCTGATGGCCTGGCTGCTGAAAGGGTAGTACATGCACCACTCCTTCCCAAAAATGTGGAAGAAGTGTTACTAGCCTCAACGAGGCACTCAACGAGGCAAACATATGGAGGCATAGGTTTGAGGTGTGGGGCGCAACACAGAAGGAAAACCCCTTCTCATGCCAGGTTACTGTGGTACTTCAGTACCTTCTTCATCTTTCTGATTTGGGCCTTATGTCTAACTCGGTCAGGGTCCACCTTACTGCCTTGGCTGCATATCACTGTCCAGTGGAGGGCAAACCTCTTTCTGCACACCCTTTGGTGTCCAGGTTCCTGAGAGGTTTACTTCTGCTGAAACCCCTGGTTCGCCCTCCAGCGACCGAGTGGAATTTAAATGTGGTGTTAGGGCAGCTCACCCGCCCACCATTCGAGCCAATGGCAACTTGCCATCTATACTACCTTTCTTGGAAGGTAGTTTTCTTGGTGGCACTCACGACAGACCTTACACAAGGTTCTATAGGAACAGGGTGGCATTGTGGAACCTGTGTCTTTTGGGGAAACTGCTAGGTACGTATGACCTAGATTGGCCACTGTTGGAAACCGGATACTGGGCTTGATGGACCTTGGTCTGACCCAGTATGGCATATCTTATGTTCTTATGTAAAGAAAGGATGTTACCTGCTAAGTAAAATGTCACCTTGCTTTGGGCAAGTGGCTTTTGAAATCTTGTTGTTTCCCTTTCTCTCTAAAGGTGCTAGACCTCGGCTGGGTCGTCGTCGCAGTATGGAAAACATGGAGCTTGTGAAGTTAACTCCAGAAAAGGTTTGTGACATTTTTGCTCTCATCACCTTAGACAAGTCCAGAATGCTGATGTACACCATACTGAATATAATCTCATCTCATCTCTTCTTTTCTATTAACCTCCTTGAGCTTTTGTACATATTATTGTGTGACATGTGTAAATGTATATGTGTCTTTTAGGAGTATTAGTAGACAGGTAAGATAAGAGATGCTCAGTAATTATGCATAGGTGTGATCTGCTATCCCTTCCTGTCAGTTCCCAAGACGTTTTGGCAATGAACGGGCAACAGAAGGCAGGTCTGTGTGTGTGTGTGTGTGTGTGTGTGTGTGTGTGTGACTGGTTTGCTCAGCACTCAGTATAGCACAGAATCATACGCATACACAAGGAAACCCTATGCCAATACCTCTAGTCCTGCCTGGAGAAAGGAATGCTGCTGGAGTCCAAGTCATATTCCAAGCCAGCTAAAAGTCTGAGGAGAAAGATAAGCTGGTAATGCAGCCCTGGAAATAGTAGGCGAGCCTTATGGGTGATAGGAAGAAATACAGAATACCTGATGTGCCTGCAGGTGTGTTAGCTGATCTCACTGTGTCTCTGCTTCACAAAAACCTAGAACGTTGCAAAAACAAGAGCATTTGTATGGAAGAGTTATCTTGGTTCATGCCCCATTCTTGGGCTGGGTTAGGCCCAAGGTTCCGCCAGGTGGATGGACAAATCAGGATGCACCTTTCAGGAGGTGGTTTCCTGCACGATAAAGTCCATGGTGAAAGATGGAATGCAGATACAGATAACTAGGGTCCCAGTAGATTGTTGCAACTTCCAAGGTCCACTGGGATTGTCAAACACGACTTGAAAATCTCTTGTCAGCAACAAGCAAATCAGAGAACATGGTATTTGTAATTCTTGCACGGTACTTGGCAGGAAGTGAATCTGTAGGTAGCATCAGCAGGCTTTGAACAAGTATCTGTTTCAGTTTTGGTTACTGGTAATAGCCCTACTGTGTGTGTTTGTATGTACACATACACTCTGTTACTGCCTTTTACATAGGTTTTTCTTTTTCTTTGGACTGCAAAAAACATAGTTTTATACCTGTAATAGGTGTTCTTTGGGAACAAGCAGGAAGTCAGCTCTCACATATGGGAGACGTTGATGCAGACGGAGCCCTGTGCGGAAGCATTTCCCCACCTTTCAAAGAAAGCTTTTGGGAGATGCACCATGCATGCTTGGGCCCCTTCCCGTCCAAGGGTGCCATCTTGCTCAGACTCCTTTTTCCATAGAGCCCACCGGACGTGTGTTTTGATTTCCCCAGAAAAAGTAGTTCTTTTTCATCCTAAAGTGTGTTTTGTTTTCTCTGGCTGTGACTGGTTCCTTTCCTGCCTCAAGAGTTTGCTTGCCTCGGCATCGTGTCTCAGACCGTTCATTTTTTCCTAGTTTGAGTTTTTCCCATGGCACGGCTTCGTACCTTTTTCCTCACTTGACTGGCAGTTCCTCGGGGCTTCGACCTCGCCTGGGTAATTTTTTCCCTGATGTCCAACGGCTTTAAGAAGTGTTATCAGTGCTCTGAAAACATGTCCCTTACGGACACACACAATTGCTGCCTCTGCTGACTTGGGCCCAGTCATGACCCAGAGGCCTGTGGTCTCTGTAAGCAGATGTCCACGAAAGCAATCAAACTCCGTAGGTAGAAGCATGACCAATTTTTCCCCATGTCAGACTCTGCCCCAGAGTCCCCAGTGACCCAATGCTCCAGGGCCCAATCCGAGACCCCAGAGTTGCATAGTGACCCCGTGGCAACCGACCAGGCCCGCAGGTCCTCCAATAGGGTTTCCCTGGACTGGGAATGTAAGAGGTGGAAGAAATCCTCAAGGATCTCGTCATAGGACTTGGCAAAGGTGGACAAGCCCCACACTAAATCCCTCAGCCCCTGGAGAAGGCCCGACGGGTCGGAGCGGGAGCAGCCGACCAAGGTCCCCCGAAAGGAATAGTTGGCCCCCAGCGATCGACCTCGGACCTCCGAGGCCATCAAGGACTCCCCCCTCCTCACTGGCACAGGATCCGGGTACCCCAACGTCCATATTGAAGTCTGCGGTACCATCTGGACTGGAGTCCAGAATGGAGTCCCTGGAGCACAGTCTGGCTGCCTTCCTGGAGATGCAGCAGGTGCAGTTGTCTGGATCGGCAGGTTCATCCGCCCGACCACCAGGACCTCGACCTCGAGGACGTCCACGGTTGTCGAGCCGATCCTTGCGAGCATACAGCCTCGAGTTGATCCTCGACAGCAGTCTTGATCATGGTCCCATTCCTTGGCCGGCGATCGTTCTTGGCCAGTGTTCTTGGCTCTGGCCATGTAGCATCCATAGACCACTGGTCGCCGGTCCCCTGCTGGCCTGGCCCACCAGAGTCCTCCACTAAGTACTCAGGGTCTGAGGACAAAACACCCCTGGACACTCACAAACACTGCGGTGTTCCGTTGGACAAGCCTCCACCCAAGGTCAGGTGCCGGTCACTGCCCAAGGACACAGCATTCCTTGACTTTTTGCAGGACATGTTGAAAGTGCTGCACAGAGGAGCTCGAGATTCTCCAGTATGAGTCCCCACCAAAGGAGTCACGGTGCCTATCCCAGCCATTCTGGAACGGCTACTGCTTCGAATGTGGGAATCACCGGCCTTGGTGTCCATAGTTAGCTGTCAACTTGACTCCATGTATCGAGTCTGCTGGGGGCCCGGGCTTCAGGAAGGCTCAGCTCCTGCACAACTCCATGGTGGTGAGGTCAGCTATGTATTTGCTCAAAAGCCAGATGCATGCTTCGTTGCCCCTGGGCAGGGAAGCCAGGACCTCTGTCCTCAGCAGAAAGTGCTACCAGGGCTCAATGCTGGCCTGTCAGATTCAGGCATACCAACTATATATGGGTATATACCTCAGAGACCTAGGGAAGGAGCTCGCCGGGTTCTCTGCCAGACTCATAAAAACATAAGAACATAAGATATGCCATACTGGGTCAGACCAAGGTCCATCAAGCCCAGTATCCTGTTTCCAACCGTGGCCAATCTAGGTCATACATACCTAGCAGTTTCCCCAAAAGACACAGGTTCCACAATGCTTGTATTGGGTCAAGCATTGATATCCCAGGTCCCTTCTTAATAATGGTTTATGGACCTTTCCTCCAAGAACTTGTAGCTGGGTTTAAAAAAAGGTTTGGACACTAACAGCCTTTACTACATCCTCCGGTAACAAATTCCAGGAACCCCTCAAATTCCAAGGTAACAAATTCCGAGGAACGCCTCCAGCAGTTCCAGAACCTAATCAAAGGCGTCAATGACTGACTGCTCCAAGTTTGTCCTGAGCAGCCTATGACTGCTTTGAGTCCACAGCCCGAGTGGCCGCAGCAGGCATCAGTGCCCAACGCCAGACTTTGCTCCAGTCCTCTGATCTGGAGCAATGGGTTCAGGACAAACTTGTCGATGTCCCATGCCAAGGAGAGAACCTCTTTGGTAAGCCCATGTTGGACAAGGCTGCGGAGCTCTAGTCAGAGTTCCTAAAAATAACTGGACTCTAAGAATACCGCTACTCTGCCCAAGCGGAAAGCGTCCGGAAAGAAGCCACCCTACCCGAGGAAAGCACAGGCTTATCAAGGCTACCCACAGTACCAGCCTTCCCCGGCTGCATAGCAGGGGCAGCATGCCAGTGGGCGCACACAGGGTCCCTGTGAGAAGAGAATTCCCAAGGACCGGACTCCGGCTCCAGCCCCAGCTGGGGGGAGTTTTTGACTCATGGGGCATAGCCCCTCTGCCCTCAGGGGGATGCCTGGGCTCTCCAGGTGGTCAAGGAGGATTACCTCGTGCATCTGGACCAGACGCCCGCCTCTTTCTTTCCACGAGAGCCCTCCAGTACTCCCCCTCTCCCAGACCCTGCTCCAGAAGGAGCTCAAAGGTCTCCTTGAAGATAGAGCTTTGGAACCAGTGCCCCACTGCCTAAGGGGGAAGGAGTTCTACTCACAGTATTTCCTGGTACTGAAAAGGACTGGAGGCTTCAGGCCCATCCTAGATCTGCGGAACATAAACAAGTTTCTGGTGCAGTAGAAGTTCAGGATGCTCTCCCTTGGAACATTGCTACCCTACCTCCTGCAAGGAGACTGACCATGCTCCTTGGATCAAAAATATGCGTACACCCACATCCTCATTCATCCCAGTCACAGAGAGTACCTCAGGTTTGTGGTCGGGGGAGACCACTACCAATACTGGATTCTGCCCAACTCCCTCATCCATACCTGAGATTACCAAGGGAAAAGAACAGAGGGCTCTCTTGGAGGAAAGGGGAAGGTCCTCTATAAAAAGACCTCATCGACATCGAAAGGGGAGCACAAGGTGAAGATCCCTGTCTCAGTGTGAGACAGACAGCGATGGCCGGGAACAGCTAGCAAAGCTTCCTTGGTGGGAGGCCCGACCCGGATGGAGGAGTCTACTCCTAATGCCCAGGAGGGCAGCCGGATGTATCCCGATGCTCCTATCACTGTGAAGTCCCCACCCGAGGGGTCACCGGCAATGTCCGCTGCTGTGGCATAGATGTCCTCATTGGTGGTAGTTCCTCCAGCATGCCTATGAGCCTTGGAAGCTCACTTGGCGGCAGTGGAAACCCTGTGGAATGCAGGCTTCGTGATGCAGAGCACATAGTCACTGCACTCCTTCCAGCCTGTTCTGGAAACCCATGTCCTGCCTGTCGAGGCTGGGACATCAGGTGGGAGATCGGTATAGATGCCAGAACCATCTCCCTGTCCAGTGTTTCAGATTCGGAGGCACCAGGGCATCACCACCAACATGCCGGGCACAAGAGGGACCTTTGATGCCCAACCTCTACTGAGCCGCACAGTTGGCATTTGGAGGAGACTCGGCATTACTTAGACTTCCCCCTTGAAATCCGAATCGGAAAGAGAAACCAAGGCAGAATAGACTGTGTTGGACCTTCAGGCCCTGGACATCCCATCTGACCCATCACCCCCTTTGGATCAGCGGAAGTCTCCCCTGGAGGATATGTCCTTCCATATTTTGTTTGGGACTTGGCCAAGGCCTTCCCCTTTTCTCTGGAATCAGAAGAAGAACCAAGGGAAGAGGAACTGGAACTCCTCCAGTACCCCTGTCCCCCTGTGAGGTGGTGACGGTCCCCGTCCACCAAGTCCAGCTGTGGTTGTGGGAGGTGCCAGCTCAACTCCTTGTACTGGGTGCAGAAGGTCCTGGCGTTTGAGAAGCCTCAGTTGCCCCACAGTTCCATTGTGGTTGAGTCTGCCTTGAAGAATTCAAAGAGTGCTAAAACACAGTCCTTGGTGTTTATTGCTGCATGGCAAATGGCCTGCACGGCAGTGGGTCCAGGACAAGATCGCCAACATCCCCTGTCAGCATGTAATCTTTTTCAGCGAACTCATGGAGGAGAAGGCCGAGGAGCTGGAGAAGGAGCAGGTGAGACTCACCAGGCTCTCTAGAAAGACTGAAGACTCCGCATGGAAGAAACAAGTGAAGAAGGCCTTCTTTCTGTGCCCATGACGGTGCTTTCCGTCCCAGCTGCAGATGCAGCCCTAAAGCCCAGGCTCCCCACTCACAGCGGAGGGAGAAAATCCCAAAGGTACAGCCCAAGCCTGGTGCAGGTTTTTGACGGGGTCTTCAGGAGCATAGCCAGTCGACCAGAGCCCGCTGCAGAACGATGTTGTAGCCCTGCTGACGGCCTTGCCATAGAGCAGTTCCCTCAGCCCAGATCGGGCAAGGCTTCTACTCGAGATACTTCCTGGTCCCCAAAAAGACTGGCAGGTTCCACCCCATTCTGGACCTGCAAAACCTCAACTGGTTGTTGGTGCATGTAGAGTTCAAGATAGTCGCATTGGGGATGCTGCTCCTGTTCCTCCTACAAGACTGGCTATGCTCCTTGGATCTGAAGGATGCATACATGCATATTTTGATCCACCCGCATCAGACAGTACTTTCAGTTTGTGCTCTGCAACCAGTACTATCAGTACCGGGTGCTACCTTTCAGGTTGGCCATACCCCCCTGGGTCTTCACAAAGTGCCTTCCTCTGGATGCTGGGAGTCTTTGTCTTCCCATACATGGACGACTGGCTCATAAAGGGTTCCACACCAGCCAGCGTACAGAAGTCCATCATGCTCACCATTCAGGTGCTCAAAGGGCTTGGTTTCATGCTCAACCATCTGAAGTCCCACCTCCAGCTGGTGCAGCAACTGGAGTTCATCGGGGCCCTCTTTGATACTACTTGGGCGAGAGCATTTCTGCCGGCAGATCGCCTACAGTGTCTTATCGAGATGGTGGGCCGTTGCACCACCAGCGCCACACCATGGCCCATAGGCTGCTGAGGGCCCTCAGGCACATGGCAGCCACGCCACATGTCACCTCTCAGGCCTGCCTCTGCATGCGGTAGGTATAATGGACCTTGCAAACACAATGGCAGGAAGCCTTAGGCCACCTGTAGGACAGGGTTGTGGTCACTGCACCACTTGTGCAGTCCCTGGAGTGGTGGCTTATGCCCAGAATCTGCATCAGGGCCTCCCATTCCAACCAGCAGCACCCTGCTAGCTGCTCACGACAGATGTCTTCAAGCTCAGCTGGGGCGTGCACCTGGACGGTCTCTGCACCCAGAGTCTGTGGTCTGAGAGCGAGAACCTCCATCAGATCAACTTCCTCGGGCTCTGGGCCATTATAAATGTTCTCCGTGCTTTTTGGGTGCATTTGGCGAATCAGGTGGCCATGTTCTATGTGAACAGGCAAGGGTGTACGGGCTCGTACCTCCTCTGTTGGGAGGCTGTTCGCCTCTGGAAGTTTGCCCTGCTCCACGGCATGGACCTCAGGGCAACATATCTGTCTGGCGAGCACAACAGCCTAGTGAATCGCCTCAGCTGGGGACTTCAGCCACACAAATGGATGCTCAAGAAGGATGTGGTAGACTGGATCTTTCAGGAGTGGGGCACTCCCGAGGTGGACCTCTTTGCCACAGCACAGAATGCCCAGGTTACTCAGTTTTGCTCTCGGAGGCGGGCCAGAATTTTTTCTGGCCCCAGATTCCTTCCTTTTCCAGGAACAAGCAGGAAGTCGGTCCTCACTGGTGGGTGACGTCCGCACCGACAGAGCCTGCACGGAGCAATTCCCCAGCTTTCAAAGAAAGCCTTTGGGACTGCTGCCACACATGCGTGGTCCTCTTTCCCACCCAAGGGTGCCATCTTGCTCAGTCTCCCTTTTTCCACAGAGCCCTTCGGACGCATGTCCTCGTCCCTCAGAAAAAGTGTTTCGTTTTCCGACCTCTGGCCTACTGTTTTCTAGTTGCACCGGTCATCTACCCATCTTCCCCCTTGCTCCTATCTCTTTTGAGCAAAGGGGACACTTTTTTTTCCTAATTTTTGTTGTTGATGGGCTTCGCACCCTTTTTTCTCCTAACCGCTGGCCACGTGGGTCTTCAACCTCGCGGGGGCCCTTTTTGCCCCGATAGCCACCGGTTTCAAAAAATGCGATAGATGCTCTAAGAACATGTCGCTTACGGACACCCATGACTGTTGTCTTTGGTGTCTCGGAGCCGACCATGATCCAGAGCTCTGTTTGCTTTGTAAGAAAATGTCCTCCAAAGCCCTGCTCAGTCGTAAGCTGAAGTCCGAGGACATTTTACGAAAGGCTGCCTCGGAATCCCCGGTGGCACCCTCGATCGTTTCTCCGCTGGTGGGGTCCCCCACCTCGACTCTGCGCTCAAGATGGCTCTCCAATCAGAGGTCCGCTGAAATGGAGCGGTGTAAGAAGAAGACAAACTCTAAGTCGATGTTGGGGGCTCTCGTGCTTGGTCGCTTAGCCCCCCTCAGCGTTTCCGAGATTTAGACATGGAGCAGCCTCATATGGTACATCGAACAGACTCGGAGGCCCCGGGCGATGGCGCCAGGTTTCCTGAGGGTCGTCCCAGCGAGGATCCCCTCCTCCTCCTCGATGCCCGACCCGGTGACGTCGCTGTCGCAGGGCCCCACGCCCGCGTGGACATCCTGTATGTTGGCACTAGAACATAGCATTTCTGCGTTCATAGCTTCCCAGCAGGCGCTCATGTCCAGCTTTGCTGGTCTATGCCTAGAGACCGAGGTTCCCTTGAGAGAGACACCAAAATCGGCCCTGGAAACCCCCGAGAGCCATGTCGCTCGCCTTCCCGTTCCTGGAGGGCGAGATCCTCCAGGGCTTCCGGCTCCAAACAGGCCTCGGCTTCCGGTTGAGGCGACTAGCCGGAATCAGACTCCTCTTCCGAATTTTCAGGCTGGGAGACACATGGGGGATACTTCCCCTGAGACCCGTACCCATCGGGACCTCCCGTCAGACCCATCCCCGCCCAACTTTCAATGGCATTCGCCACCCAAGGACACCTCCTTCTCGGTGTTTGTCTGGGATATGGCACAGGCTCTCAACTTGGCTATCCAGGGGGAGGAGGAACCTCGAGTTGAAGAGCTCAATATCTTGCAGTTCATGTCCCCTCCTCAGGAATTTCTTGCTGTCCCGGTTTCTCCCATTTTGTCCAGGCTGCTGCTGCTGCTACTCTGCATGTGGGAGACCCCTGCGTCTGTCCCCATCGTGAGCAAGCGCCTCAATACGATATACAGGGTCCAGCGTGGCCCTGGGTTCAGGAAAACCCAACTCCCCCTCACCTCCATGGTGGTGGAGTCGGTCATGAGAAAACAAGAGAGCCCGAAGTCACATTCTACGGTTCCACTGGGCAGGGAGTCGAGCCCTTGACACCGTAGGCCACAAGGCCTACCAAGGGTCCATGCTCTCATGCTGTATTCAGGCATACCATTTGTACAAGGGCATGTTTTTACGTGACCTAGATAAGGAACTTGGGGGGCTTCTCCACGGGAACAGGTTCCGGATCCTCCTCAAGTCCATTGCGGAATGCTCAAAATACCTTTCTTGCACCGCTTACAATGGATTTGAGTCTTCGGCTCAAGTCGCGGCCGCTGGCATCGGGGCCCGGCACCAGGCATGGTTCCAGTCCTCTGACTTGGAGCAGTGGGTCCAGGAATAGCTCCTAGATATACCCTGCCTTGGTGAACAGCTCTTTGGTAAACCGATGGAGGATAAGGCCGCCGAGATTGAGACTGAGTTTGTCACCCATACCTGCCTCTCGCGCAAGACCCTCCTCCCTTCCTCGAAAGAAATAGCAAACTAAGAAGCCGTTCTTTCCGCGGAAGGGTCTACCGTACCAAGGCTACCCACCGTACCCACCCACTCCCGCACCGACCACTGTGACACAGGGAAAGCCTGGGCCCACACGGTCATCGCAAACTGAAAGGGCCCAAGGCCAAACCCCGGCACCACCTCAGCCCATCCAGTGGTTTTGAAGCCAGCAGCGTAGCCTTTTGCCCCCTGGCAGCGCCACAGCTGGTGGGGGGGATGCCTGTCGTCCTTCGCCCCTCAGTGGGCATCCATCACGTCAGACACTTGGGTCCTCCGAGTAGTCTGGGATGGCTACCATCTCTGTTTGGAAGGCTTCTCACTCCCTTCTCTCCAGCTGAGCCTTCTCTACTCCCTGCGTACCTGTCCTTCCTACAGCGGAAGTTAGACAACCTCCTTGCCCAGCGAGCGGTCGAGAGGGTACCGGCGCACCTCCAAGGTCGGGGCTTCTATTCCTGCTACTTCCTCATTCCGAAGAAGACGGGGGCCCTACGGCCCATCTTCGACCTCCGAAAACTAAACCAGTTTCTGGTGCGGGAGAAGTTCAAAATACTATCTCTTGTCATCCTGCTGCCCTTCCTCCAGCAGGGCGACTGGCTATGCTCCTTGGATCTCAGAAAAGCTTACGCTCACATTCTGATTCACCCCCAGCACAGGCAGTTCCTGTGCTTCAGGGTGCAAGGGGAGCATTACCAATACAGGGTGCTCCCCTTAGGACTCGCATCTGCTCTGCGAGTCTTCACAAAGTGCCACTCTGCGGCCGCTGCCTCCCTCAGGCAGCAGGGCATACCAGTCTTCCCTTACCTTAATGACTGGCTTGTCACGGGGCCCTCGGCCGGGGAAGCCTGTCTTGTGGCATCATGCACAATCCTCGATTGCCTGGGATTCTTGGTCAACTACCGCAAGTCCCACCTCAAGCCTGCACAGGCCTTGGAGTTTATCGGCGCACGCCTCGACATTAAAGAGGGCGATCGCTTTTCTGCCGGCAGACCATGCGGCTCACCTCTGAGCATTGGTGGCCCAGGTTCAGAGCAACACCCTGGTCTTGGTGCGGACTATATTGCGCCTCCTGGGGCACATGGCCTCCACTGTCCATGTGGTCCCGCATGCACATGCAGACAGCCCAGTGGAGCCCAGCCTCTGGTCACCTCGGGGACCCCATTCAGGTCTCCCTCAACCTTCTCAGGGCCTTAGACTGGTGGCAGGACCCCCGCGACCACCTTCGGGGACTGCCCTTCCAAGTCTCTCAGCATGAACTAGTGCTGACAACAGACACTTCCCTGTTGGGATGGGGAGCCCACTGTGGTGCACTGTGCACACAGGGGCAATGGTCACCCGAAGAGTCTCAACAGCAGATCAACTTGCTCAAGCTTCGGGTGGTCCGATGGGCCCTGAGGGCTTTCGAGGACCATCTCCAGGGAAAGTTGGTATTCATGCATACTGACAATCGAGTAGCGATGTTCTACATCAACAAGGAAGGGGGCACGGGATCATGCCTCCTTTGCTGGGAAGCGGTCCTTCTCTGCTCCTTCTCCTTCCATCGAGGGATGACCCTATGAGTGGTCTACCTCCCGGGCCATGAGAACATCCTCACAGACAAACTCAACAGGATCCTCTGCCCTCACGAATGGCAGCTGGACCTGGAGGTGACCAGCTGGCTGTTCCATCAGTGGGGGGACCCTGACCATGGACCTGTTCGCCAGCCCGGCGAACACTCAGCTCCCCCGCTTTTGCGGCCCAGTCCCGCACCCGAGCAGGGAGACGCAGGATGTGTTCCTCTTGAGCTGGGCCTCAGGACTTCTCTACGCATTCCCTCCCACCCCTCTTATTGCGAGGACCCTCCACAAAGCTCAGCGGGAACGAGCATCGATGATACTCGTCGCTCCCTCGTGGCCTCAACTGTGGTTCCCACTCCTGCTCTGGCTCGTGTCCGAGCCTCCGATTTCCCCTGGGCTGTGCCCCCAGCCTGCTGACACAGGAGGAGGGGTGGGTACTACACCCGAACCTGGCCTCGTTGTCCCTCGCAGCCTGGTGGCTGAATGGGTCACCATAGCCACACTAGACCTCTCAGAGGAGGTCAAGGAGGTCCTTCTCGCATCGAAGAAGGACTCGGCGAGACAAGCTTATGCCTTCAAGTGGTGACGCTTCTCGGTCTGGTGCTCCGAGCTCCAGATCGACCCTTTCTCGTGTCCCACTCGGTGGGTCTTCCAGTACCTTCTCCATTTCTCGAAGGAGGGCTGAAAGTCTAACTCTGTCATGGTACACCTGAGCGCCATCTCGGCGAATCACTTCCCCGTAGAGGGCAAGCCCCTCTCGGAGCAGCCCTTGGTCTCCCGCTTCATGTGGGGCCTCTTGCTGTCCAAACCTCCCATCCAGCCTCCTCTGGCAGAATAGGATCTGAACATAGTGCTCATGCAGCTGACGGGTTCACCCTTTGAGCCGATGGCGACATGCTCGCTTCAGCACCTGTCCTAGAAGGAGGTCTTCCTGGTGGCTTTGACCTTGGCCTGCCGAGGTAGTGAACTCCAGGCTCTGATGGCTGAAGCCCCTTACACCAGGTTCTATAGGAACAGGGTGGTCCTCTGTACCCACCCCAAGTTCCTGCAGAAGGTTTTCGGATTTTCATCTCTATCAGACAATAGTTTTACCGACCTTCTTCCCGAGACCCCGTGAAAACCAGGTGTTGGCGGTTTTGCATACACTCGACTGCAAGAGTGCCCTTGCTTTCTATCTGCAGTGCACCCTGCCCTATCGCAAGTCTGGCTGGCTTTTCGTGACCTACGATCCTAGTCGCCTGGGGCAAGCAGTCACAAAGCGCACCCTCTCCATTTGGGTTGTGGACTGCATCGCGTTCGCTCACATGAAGGTGGGCGCCCCACTGGATCAGCGGGTCACTGCACACAGCGTCCAAGCCAAGGCGGCTTCGGTGGCTTTGTTGCGCTCAGTGCTACTATCGGACATCTGCCGTGCTGCAACCTGGGCTTTGGCGAACACTTTCACCTCGCACTACTACCTGGAGAGGGAGTCCCGCTGGGACAGTGCCTTCGGCCAGGCTGTACTCCGTAATCTGTTCATTGTATAAGCAACTCCTGCCCTCCGACCCTTCTCCACGACTACTGATGGTTTTGCTCCGGGGGCCCGAAGACTCGGGCTCCTTCGGGCATCAGCTTATGCTCACTGCCTCGTGGAGGCATTTTTTGGTTACAGGTTCAGTAGCCTGTAGCTGGGGAGTCCCATAAGTGAGGACTGACTTCCTGCTTGTTCCTGGAGAAAGCATAGTCACTCACCTGTAACAGGTGTTCTCCAGGGACAGCAGGAATCAGTCCTCACTATCCTCCTGCCTCACCTGATGAGTTGCTGGCTTTTTATCCTTCCCTTGCCATCTGCTTAGTAGAGCTTGAACTAAAGGACCTGACTGAGCAAGATGGCAAGCTTGGACAGGAAAAGGACCACACATGCATGGCAGGAATTCCAAAGGCTTTCTTTGAAAGCTGGGGAATTGCTCCGCGTGGGCTCCGTCGGTGCCGACGTCACCTATAAGTGAGAACTGATTCCTGCTGTCCCTGGAGAACACCTGTTTCAGGTGAGTAAGTTTGCTTTCTCCACTGGGTGGAAGGCCTGCTTTGTGCCTATCCCTGATACTGCTCATCACAAATATGTTCCTGAAGCTCCTGGCCAAGTGGGGATCCATGAATCTCCAGGATCAACCAGGAATACAGTCTTCACATATGGGTATCGTCAGCACTGATGGAGCTCGTACGAGAGCGTTCCCCAGCATCCAATAGGAAAGCCTTTTGGAGCAATCCAGTGCTCCTGCACATCTGCCGTCCCGCCTTCCCATCTCCTCTCCTTAGTTCTTCGTTTTCCGTGGAGCCAGCAGGAAGCCCTTTCCTGCCACCGACGACATTTTTTGGTTTAATTCTGTGCTCTGCCTTTCTGTCATTGCTGGTACCTCCCTGATATGGCCCTGATATTCTTTTTCTTTCAGTTTTTTCTTTTTATTTTTGGCGGTTCACCACCACCACCTTAGGCCTCAGCCTAAAGTTTTACATTTGTCACCATGGACAAACACATTAGTGACTTTAAAAAATGTTCCAAGTGCTCCGGCACAATGCCAGTCACCGATTCCCATGACTGCTATCTGAAATATTTGGGCCCAGACCATAAACCAGGCATTTATTCTTTGTGCAAAGAAATGACTAAGTGAGGCCTAAAGAACAGAACCAAGCAGTATGATTCGCTGTTCGCCCCAGACTTGATTTCAGTGGCCTCTGCATCGTCGTGGACATCGGCCTCTTCAGCTGGTTCCCACCTGTTATAGGTGAGTAACTAAGCTTTCTTATTGCTCTCTACTGGCCTCAACAACTGTGTTTCCTGCTACTGCTGCAGCTCTTGCAGAGGGAACCTCTCTCGCAGGAAAGTGCAGCTCCTTGTTGCATCCCAACGTCCACCCTCTGTCACTCACGTCATCGATGCTGAGTGAGTAGCCCTCGGGGAACTCGCCCTCCCCAAGGGCATTACAGAGATCCTGCTGGTATCCCGCAAGGAGTTGCATAAAGTCTACATGTTCAAGTGGTGGCGGTGTGCCGCCTGGTGCACTGGTTGGACACTGGACCCCTTTGCCTGTCCCATGGACCAGCTGTTGGAGTAGCTCATGCACCTCTCCAATTCTGTGCTTAAGTCCAATTTGGTTCATGTCCACCTCCGTGCAATAGGAGTGTTCCATCTGCTAGGTACGTATGACCTAGATTGGCCACTGTTGGAAACAGGATACTGGGCATGATGGACCTTGGTCTGACCCAGTATGGCATATCTTATGTTCTTATAGCTGCGAAGGGCAACACTTGTCGGCTCAAACTCTGCTTTGCAGATTCATGCAGGGCTTGCTTCTTTTGAAGCTTCAAGTCAAGCCCCCTACAGTTGCTTGTGATCTGAACATGGTCCTTAGCCAGCTCATGCAGGCTTCTTTTGAGCCACTGGATGCGTGCCCTCTGAAGTTCTTGACCTGGAAGGCCCTGTTCCTGGTGGATGTCATGTCAGCTTGACATGTTAGTGAGCTCCGGGCTGTGGTTGCACACCATCCATACACCAGGTTTCACCAGAACTGGGTGGTGCTCCGCATGCACCCCCGCTTTCTGCCCACGGTGGTCTTAGCTTTTCACTTCAACCAGTCCATTGTCCTTTCAACGTTCTTTCCCCGGTCTCATGCCATTCATAGTGAGGCAGCGTTGCAGCGCTGCATTTCAAGTGTGCATTGACCACCTATCTGGAGAGCACAAAGGTGCACTGTCAGTCCTTCCAGCTATTTGTCTCCTTTGACCCTAATAGGTTGGACATTGCTGTTTTGAAATGTATACTATCCCTCTGTTCGTTTGAGCCTTGAGGGTCATATCACGGCTCACAATGCCCATGTGATGGCTTCATTGGTAGCCAACCTCTGTTCTGTCCCCGCAGAGGAAATCTACAGGGCTGCGACATGGTCTTTGGTCCATACCTTTGCAGCCCATTACTGTCTAGATGGGGATTCCCAATGGGACAGCAGTTTTGGTCAGGCCATGCTCCAGCATCTCTGAGTCTTGAGGGTCAATTCCTGCCCACTGGCTCTTCTGTCTGTCCAGGCTACCTGCTAAATTCCCTTGGTCAATGTCGACTGTGAACACTGCATCAGATCAGTCCCTCGGCAGGACCACCTCTCTGGTCTTTCTAGCTTCTCCAGTTCTTGATGGCCAGTTGTACTATTTTTTTTTCTCCTCTGGTTTCAGTAACCTGTAGCTTGGGAGTCCCATACGTGAGCACTTATTTTCTGCTTGTTCACAGAGAAAGCGTAGTTACTCACCTGTAGCAGGTGTTCTCCGTGAACAGTAAGAATAATTCCTCACAACCCTCCCGAGTTGCCTTTTTGGCTCCTGATATGTTGTCATACTGGAGAATATAGTGCCGTGGCAGGTGGAAAGGCAGGTGCACATGCATGGTGTAGCTCCAAAAAGCTTCCTTTGGAAGCTGGGGAGTGTTCCGTGCGGTGCTCCGTCGATGGCGTCACCTATACATGAGGACTTATTCCTGCTGTTCATAGAGAACACCTGCTACAGCTTAGTAGCTACGCTTTCTATAGCACACGAGTGGTGGTGTCATTGGACGGAGCCAATTGTGTTTTGCTTGCCTAAGCTCAGAAACCTCTAGAATGAAAGCAAATTGTGTTCTATGCTCCACTTCAGCTCTCTCCTTTCAGTTAATATTCTAGAAATCTTCATCTGAGGAATAGGTAAGAGATTGTGTGGCTCAAGGATCCTTCTATCCATGGTGAAGATCGTTACACGTATGCAGCTGTGCTCTCTCCATGGACAAGCAGGATTGTGACAGCCACACAAGTAGTGATTCCTAAACTGAGGGTTCTGTTAAGTTTCTTTTGCCTCTACTCCAGTCCCCACAACCTGAATAATTTAACAGGGCAGGCAGGTTGAAGCATTTAGGTGCCGAGGTTACTGAGTATGGTTTGATCAAAGGCACAATCAGTTTCTGAAACTTTGTCAAGGCAGTAGGGTCTGAATGTATGCATAGAGGACCGTGTTGCTCCTTCGTAGATGTCCTTTGATGCTAAACAAAACTGTTGCAGATGCAGTTACTCTGTCAGACAGCTTGGCATTAGTTTGCTGATAGCAAAAGGAGATGTCCATGCAGACCGTGTTCTTTGTGGTCAATACATCTATTAGGATTAGAGAACACAAATGATTTTGATGATCTTTGGTAGATCTGTATTGCCCATTTACAGTCTAGGATATGGAACATTTCTTCTTTTGCACTCGTATGGTGGAGGGAAAAACTTAGGATAAAGAACTGGTTGATGTGGAGATTGGATACTACCTTAGGCCTTTCCAGAGCTGTTTAGGATATGCATCATGTTGAATGGTGGCACCCATTTGTGTGGCTGAATTTTCTGCTTTTCATGAAGAATGCCTTTACAGGTATCTGATTTTGGAGTGTTGTGTACATTTTAAAGTAAACTGCACAAATGTATTATACAAGCTTAGGTGAGCTCTTTGCCTTGTGGGTAAATCATTTATTTAGATTTCGTAACCACCTTTATAGATTCACCCAAGGCAGTATATGGCAGGTATAGCTTGGCAGACAAACTTACATGGTAGTATTGGCATAATAGTCAAATGACAAAATATCAGGATAATACATGATTAGAACAGTAAGATAAAACTTGGCAGTAGGTAAATTAAATCATAGTAATAGCAATAATAGGATAGTGTCAGTAATTTACTCATTAAAACAGCACATTAGATTAACAGAAATATGATAGAATGTCATCAGAATACAAATGATACATCATAATAGGCAGCACATTGAACATTCATATAACATGGAGGAGAAGGGAAGAGATTTTGGATTTAGTTCACACTTGTATGAGAGTCAGTTGGACCATTAAATGATAGAGGAGTAAAAGGGGCAGTAAGGGAGGACAAGGCCATAGCGGAGAAACTGAATGAATTCTTTTCTTTGGTCTCTGTTGAAGACGTAGGGAAGTTACCCATTCTAGAAATGATATTTAAAGGTGGTGTATCGGAGGAATTGAAACAAATCTCAATAAACAGGAAAGATGTAATACAGGAATTTGATAAACTAAAGAGTTGCAAATCATTTGACCGGATGGTATGCATACCACTGTGCTGAAAGAACTAAAAAATGAGATTGCAGACCTACAATTAGTAATTTGTGAAATATCATTAAAAGCATCTGTAATACCTAAAGATTGGGGAATGGCCAATGTAACCAACAAAGGGGGGAGAAGGATGCCTTCCACAATATATTGTTGAAAAGTAGCGGAGGACAAGGACCACGGCCAACACAAGGATTGTCCAAAAACCTTATTGAAGACCCAACTAAACAGTTTCGGCCCTAGGCCTTCGTCAGGGGTCTATAAACAGACATATAAAAACACAATTAAAATATAAAAATATAAAAACTTCAATATACAAAAAATGAGCACAATAAATAATGTATAATACATTACCAAAATAAATATACACAGAGGACATAGGAACAGTCCGGGAGACCGGAAAAGTATCAATATCTCCCAATCTAAAATGGAAAAATAAAATTAGTCAAATAAGACCAAACATGGCATGACTGTGTACAAAACACTATATAAAAATCTGATGCTTTAAAAAAACAATAAAACTAATACAAGAAAAAACAGAAACATATAGGATGAAGGGGAAGACCTTAAAATATTTTAAAAACATATAATACCCAACAAATACAGACAAGCATTATATGACAAATATACATACAAAAATTGTGCTTATCATATAGTAAAAATATGTGTGGGTATGAAGATAAGATTGAACAACTAGATCAGAAAAACATGAGATGGTACAAATTAAGCTCCATTACAGAGATCCATATAAAGTGCTACAATAATTGACCATATTACAAACAACCATCAATAAAGCACCGTGTAAAACAAAGGAACAAGCGCCATACTAAAAATGAGTAAATTGTAAAGCTCTGTGTAATGAAAATCATCATATGACACACAGACGATATAAAAATACATATTAAAACATTGCAATAAAATCGATAAAAAGAACAGAATATAAAATATAAAAATTCAGTTAAGCTTCTACATATGGCTTTTAATACAACTGACGTTTTTTCCAGCGGGCATAGACCTCTTCTATCCGTCTTCGATTTGACTGTTTCTGCATTTTAGTTGTTTATTTATGGAACATGGCTCCTTCCTTTTACTACTTTTGAGTTTTATTTATGTGTATACATTTTTTGTCTTCCAGGAGCCTCCCCTTTTATGCGTTTAAGTCTGTTTCTTGTGGGGGGTTTTCCCCTCCCTCCCCCCACCCCCTCTTTTTGCATCATGTGCAACGATGTTTTTTAATGTTTCTAATACCATTACTGCTTGCCATGTTTTGGTACCTTTTTTCGTGTTCCATACAAAGTTTTTATTTTACTCTGTTCTTTTTATCGATTTTATTGCAGTGTTTTAATATGTATTTTTATATACGTCTGTGTCTCATATGTTTTTCATTACACGGAGCTTTACAATTTACTCAGTTTTAGTATGGCACTTGTTCCTTCGTTTTACACGGTGCTTTATTTATGGTGGTTTGTAATATGGTCAATTATTGTAACACTTTATATGGATCTCTGTAATGGAGCTTAATTTGTACCATCTCATGTTTTTCTGATATAGTTGTTCAATCTTATCTTCATACCCACACATTTTTAATGTATGATAAGCACAATTTTTGCATGTATATTTGTCATATAATGCTTGTCTGTATTTGTTGCGTATTTATATATGTTTTTAAAATATTTTAAGGTCTTCCCTCCCTCCTATATATTTCTGTTTTTTCTTGTATTAGTTTTATTGTTTTCTTAAAGCAACAGATTTTTATAGTGTTTTGTACACAGTCATGCCATGTTTGGTCTTATTTGACTAATTTTATTTTTCCATTTTAGATTGGGAGATATTGATACTGTTCCGGTCTCCCGGACTGTTTCTATGTCCTGTGTGTATATTTATTTTGGTAATGTATTATACATTATTTATTGTGCTCATTTTTTGTATATTGAAGTTTTTATATTTTTATATTTTAATTGTGTTTTTATATGTCTGTTTATAGATCCCTGACGAAACCCTAGTTCCGAAACTGTTTAGTTGGGTCTTCAATAACGTTTTTTGGACAATCCTTGTGTTGGCCGTGGTCCTTGTCCTCCGCTGAATGGCCCATGTAACGCCAATTTTTAAAAAGGGTTCCAGAGGCGGTACCAGGCAAAATGATAGAAACCATTATAAAGAGCAAGATTGCTGAACTTTAGATAGTCGTAGTTTAATGACGGAAAGCTAACATGGATTTAGCCAAGGAAAGTCTTGTCTCACTGATCTGCTATATTTTTTGAAGGTGTGAATAAACAGGTAGATACAGATATATCAACAGGTACACCTTTATCTTCAGAAAGCTTTTGACAAGGTCCCTCATGAGAAACCCTTGAGGAAATTAAAAAGTTATGGGATAGGAGGCAGTGCACTATTGTGGACTGAGAACTGGTTTAAAAGATAGAAAGCAGAGAGTAGGACTAAATGGCCAATTTTCTCAATGGAGAAAAGTGAATAGTGTAGTATACCAGAGATCTATGCTGAGTCTGCTGCTTTTTAACATTTTATAAATTACCTGGAAATGGGAACAGTGAATAAGGTGATAAAATTTGCAGATGAGACAAAATTATTCAAAGTTGTTTAACCCTTTCAAGGCCTACTTTAATTTTTCAATCCACATTTTGCAGCCGGGTTAATTTTTACATATTTCAGGAAAATTGTATCCGTCTTATTCAATATGTTCTAATAGTGATTTTCCTTCTGCTATGGTCATGTATTATATACCATTTGATAGGAATATTTAGTCATAATTTTGGATCCCAAGAGTTTCGGGCTCGGCCTGGAAAGGGTTAAAAAAAAAAGAGAATTATGAAAAATTGCAAGAGGACCTTGAGAAATTGGGAGACTGGGCTTTCATATAGCAAGTGGACAAGTACAAAGTTATGTTCTTAGGAAAGAACAACTCAAACTACAGTTCCATAATACAAGGTTCCACATTAGGAATCAGCACCCAGGAAAAGGATCTGGGTGTCATTGTGGATAGTATGTTGAAACCTTCCACTGCTGCACAGTGGGCAGCCAAGAAAGCAAATAGAATGCTAGGAATCGTAAAGAAAAAAAATGGAGAATAAAGCAAAGAATATTATAATGCCTATGTATCGCACTCCATGGTGTGGCCGTACCTAGAGCATTGTGTGCAATTCTGGTTGCCATATCTTAAAAAAGGATGTAGCAGAATTAGAAAAAGTAAAGAGAAGAGCAACCAAAATGATAAACTGGATAAAAGGATAGCCCTATGATAAAAGACTTTAAAAGGTTAGGGCTCTTCAGCTTGGAAAAGAGCTGGCTGAGGGGGAGATATGATAGAGGTTCATAAAATCATTAGTGGAGTGGAACAGGTAAACATAGATTGGTTGTTTACTCCTTCAAGAAGTGGAAAGACTAAAGAACATTCAATGAAGCTACAATGTAGCACATTTAAGACTAATTGGATAAATATTTTTCACCAAGTGCATAATCAAAATATGGAATTCATTGTTGGAGGACATAGTAAAGGCTAGCGGTGTAGCTGGATTTAAAGGGGTGTTTTGACAAGTTCCTGGAGGAAACGTTCATAAACCATTGTTGGTGGACTGGAGAAATCCACTGCTTACCCTTGGGATAAGCAGCATGGAATCTGTCTATCTTTTGAGAACCTGACAGGCACTTGTGACCTTGATTGCCCACTATTAGAAACAGGCTACTGGATTTGATGGACTTTTGATCTTACCCCATATGGCATATTTTATGTTCTTATGTTCTCCTAAAACTCCAGGGTCGACAGACGGTCCATTTATTTTATAGTACCTTACTAGCCTATTCCATGTGGATTCCCTTTATTTCTCGAACTATCCATTGGAGAACCAATTCATTTAGGCATTTGCCAACTCATTAAGCAAGACCAGGGAATGATGATGCACCATAACAGCAAGTCCCTTGCCTTCACAACTTAAGATGTCTGTCGGTTGGCGAACCTTTCTTATTTATTTTTATTTATTTATTAGCCTATCTCCAGGAACAAGCAGGAATGTAGTCTTCACATATAGGTATCGTCGGTACCAACGGAGCCTGCGCAGGAACGCTCTCCAGCGTCCAATAGGAAAGCTTTTGGGTGGGAGCATCCCACAGCGCCTGCATGCTGCCTTCCTGCCTTTCCCAACTGTCCCTCTCCAGTTCTTCGTTTTCCGCGGAGCCGACAGGTCGCACATCCTGTCATCGCAGAAAATAATTCCCTTCTATTCTTTTTTGTGGTCGCGTCTGCCTTCCTTCGATGCTACACCGGTACCGCCGGTGGTTCTTTCTTTTTTTCCAAACTGCCCCCCCCCCCCCTTTTCTTCTGGAGTCTTTTCCAGTTATTTTCTCCTCAGGTGCCACGCGCCATTTTGGGCACTAGGCCCAACGTTTTCCTTTAAAATGGAAAAACCCGCTTCGGGTTTTAAAAAGTGTTCCAAGTGTGGCGGTATTATCTCCGTCACCGACACCCATGAGTGGTGCCTCAAATGTTTAGGTCCTGGCCACTCTATTTCAAAGTGTGTTGCCTGTGGGATGATGTCGAAAAGGTGCTGGCAGAACCGAGCTGCTAAACTTAGCACCTTTTTTCCCTCCGATGCAGCCTCTGTGGCATCGATGTCTTCCAGGGCTTCATCTTCCTCACATGGATCTCAGGTAACTAAACATAAATCTAGCCGGTCCTCAAAGGGTAGATCTCACTCTAAGCATCGAGATGCCTCTGGCGTTGCCCTTGAGGGACTTTCACCGGCAAAATTGCCCCGGCGGAAGGCTTCGGCTTCCAAAGCACTAACAGGGCACCAGGATGTTCTCGAGGCCTCAACCTCGGCAGAACTACTGGTGCCATGCTCTGGGGTACCGGTGGCTTCATCTGGTACCGATACCCAAGCATCGGCAGCATCAATAGACCAGAGAATCTCCAGGAACAAGCAGGAATGAGTCTTCACATATGGGGTTCGTCGGCGCCGACGGAGCCCGCACGGGAATGCTCCCCAGCATCCAATCAGAAGGCTTTTGGGAGCATCCCTCGCGCCTGCGCGGTAGCTTCCCGCCCTTCCCACTGCCTCTCCCCAGTTTTCGTTTTTCTGCGGAGCCGACAGGACGTACCTCCTGTCACCGCAGAAACTTTCTTCTTTTCTTGTTTCCTGTGGTCGCGGTTTTTTCCCCGCTGACTCTGGCACCGCTGGTGCCCCCTTTTTCCTTATTTTTTTGTTTTCCTTTATTTTCCTTCGAGGAGCATCCTCCTCGTGTTATTCTGAGGCCTACCGGGCTTTCCAGCATGGAGCCTTCTACCCCTAAGAAGTGCCCCCACTGTGGAGACGTTGTCTTCTTCTCCGACTCCAACGCCTGGTATCTCTCCTGTTGGGGCCCTGACCCCTTCTCCCCTGGTTCCCCGGGCTTCAGCGTTGGGAGAAGACCCTCCCTGTTTCGAGTGTCCCTCGATGACGTCTTTCCCTCTGAGGTGCGGTCGTCGGCTTTCTCTCCTCGCCAGGATCAGGTAACCCAACAACAGTCTGTTAAGACTAACCGAGCCTTGAGGGGTGAGTCTCATGCGCCGCATGACGACGGCTCCAGCCTTCCCCTCCAGTCCCTTACACCCCGGAGGGAGTCTTCGGGCTCCAGAGCCTCCACGGGGTTTCGGGTTGTTCCTGAGGTTCGCTCCTCACAGAACATTCCCGAGCTATGCCCGAGGGTGGCACCCGCTTCGAGCGGTGCAGATCCCTCGGCATCGGCAACGGCGTCGAGTGTTCCACTCTTCGCCAGGGACTGTCAACTGGTGTCCTCGGTGCCTTCGGGGCCGATCGACTCGACCCAGTCTGGCTCTACGGCATCCTGGCCCTGCGCGGGGGCGGTGCCCGCTTTCGGCAGTGCCGATTCCCCGGCATCGGCGTCCAGTGTTCCACTCGTCACCGGGGATCGTCGGACCAACCTGACCTGATATGGCGTACCCACACCCCTGCCATGCGCGGAGGTGGTGACCGCTTCGAGCGGGACCAAGTCGTCGGAGTCGGTGGCCCCCTCCCCGCCGGGGATCGGCACCGGGTGCCCTCGGCTCCGCAAGGGCCGATTGACTCGTCCCTGGCTTCCGCGGGTGTGGTACTGGCCTTGAGCGGCTCCGCCCCTCCCGTGGCGGTCTCGGGAACAAGGGCCCCGTTCTTCGCCAGGGGTCGCCTCCGGGCTCCACCTGCGGAGCCGATCGATCTATCCCAGTCGGGCGGGTCGGCACCCCCACCTTGCGCGGGGCCGGGGCCTCCCCCGGACGCCACTGACCTCCCCCGGACGCCACTGACCTCCCCCGGACGCCACTGACCTCCCCCGGACGCCACTGACCTCCCCCGGACGCCACTGACCTCCCCCGGACGCCACTGACCTCCCGGCATCTACGCGGGCGTCGGGTGCTCCACTCGTCACTAGAGTCTGCCCGCGGGACCTGGGTCCTTCGGTCGAGTCGACCCAAAGAAGCGCCACGGCCGCGGAGCCGGGGCTGGGCGTCTCGCTCCCCACCGGGGCTCTTCGGCGGGTTACATGGGTACCCTCGAGGCCGCGTAGTACGCCCCGTAAGGGTTTCCCGCTCAATAAAACAGGCGCGGGCAGAACCCCGGCGCCTAGAAGGGCCTCTCTCCCGGCGTCGGAGCCGACTTCGGGTGTTTCCCTCCTCGCCGAGTTTCGGCCTGGGAAGCCCTCGTTGCCCTCGGCACCGATCGTCGCGACCCCGACTCCATTCGCGGGAGTGGCAGCACCGGTGCGGCCGCCGACACCGGGGCCCCCTAAGGAGGCGTCGCTCGGTTCGATGCCCAGCCTCGAATCGATCTCCAGTCTGGAAAGCGTGGCTCCGGTGCATTTCGGATCCGACCCCGGTCTCTTCCGACGGCGCAGTGCTCCGCTTGCCTGCTCTCCAGTAGCCTCAGCACCACTCCAGCCGCCCTTGCGGACTGCCCCGGGGGCGGCCCCGCCCCCGGAATCGGGGCCGAGACCGAGTCCCGCGGGCCCGTCGCTCCCTTCGATGCCCCGCTTGGAGTCAATCTCGGGCTCTGACGATGCAGTACCGACTGCCTCGAATTGGGACTGTCAGTACCCTCCTCTGTTTATAGCGATTCCTCCCGTGCACCAGCACGGTGGTGCCCTGGTGTTCAAGCGGGCCCCTCCACCTCTGCCTCCCCCGGGATAGCCCCTCTGGGAGAGCCGTCTTTTCAGGACTTCCTCCTTGACATGGCGTACTTCCTCGCCATTCCTATCCCGGGCCCTTCGCTAAGTCCGGGTACTGCGGAACAGGCAGCCGTAATGCTTCCTTTACATCCCTCCCTGCGGGATCTCCTGCTCGGGATTTGGCGATCGCCCTTACAGGTACCGGCGCCGCCTACAGCCATGCATGCCCGGTATCGGGTGCCCCCCTCTCTGGGTTTCCAGACGCACCAGCTTCCCCATCATTCCATTGTGGTGGAATCGTCCCTGAGGAAGGTCGGAAGCAAGAAGAAGCACTCTTCCTGCCCCCCGAATCGTGCGTCTAAAACTCTGGACAACTTTGGGCGGCGAACCTTCCAAACGTCCATGTTGGCTTCCAGGATTCTCTCATATATTTTCTGTATGAGCCTGGCGCTTCGGGAGGTCACCGAGAGGTTATCTCTTTTGTGTCAGCCCCTCGGGCCCCTGACTATTCCTTGCTTCTTTACCATTGCAGGAATATCTCTTGGTTTCTTTCTCGTGCTGCCGTGGACTCTTTCGAGTCAGTTAGCAGGTCCTCTGTGGTAGCCATAGGGGCGCGTTGTACAGCCTGGTTGCAGGCTTCCGACTTGTGCAGCTGGGCACAACATAATCTGGGTACTTCCCCTTGCACCGGGGAGAAGCTCTTCAATGGCGAGGCTTTGCGTCAGGTTGCTCAGTGCTCCGCCGACCTGTTTGGCACTGGCTGCCCGCGGCCCTCCCCCTCTCCCGGGGGTAGGAAATGTTCTTCCCGACCCTCCTGTCCGAAGAGGAGGAGGTTTCATCCCTCTGCCCGCCTGCCGGGTGCGCCCATGCCAGGGACGTCTCACACCGGTCGGCAGTGCCAGGGCTCGCGCCAGGCTGCCCATGCCAAGCAGTCTTAGGCTACGGTATGCGGCAGTTTGCGCTTAACTCCTCTTACCTGAAGTTACTGTCCAGTTCTACACTGGGGTTCTTTCAGTGTGACAAGCGGTTCGGCTGCTTGATTTGGAGGTATGGAGCCCCCTCCCCCGGGGGGGGGGACCCTTCCCACGTTAGGTTAGCCTGGCTCCTCAGGGCCATGCTAGTCTTCTTCGGACTTACCCTCGGGTACATCCCTCGGATTCCTCTCTGCCTGGTTCCCCCGGATTGAGAGGATCGCGCTCCGAATCTCCTTCTCCCAGTGTAGGCCTTGGCCGCTACTCTCCGAGCGTGGCAGAACCAATCCTCGACAGGGCCGGACCACCCCCCGGTCTGTGTCTCCGCTCTCGCAGAGAAATCCCTGGGTCCGTCAGGATACAGTGGACAGGGGTCCCACTGACCCATGCCGATCCCCAGCTCCGCTCCCTGCACTCTTCGGAGCGGCGGAGGGCATTGGCCCTAACCCCGAGGGTTTTTTTTATATAGGCCGGAGATGACCCCCACGGTCACGCCGTGGCTATAGGGTTTTCTATCCTCCTGCCTTCCCTGTGGCACGGAGGACACGTTTTTTGGGTGGCTGTCAGGTGGATGCCTCAGGGGCCTACGTACTCCTGATGTGCTCCTCTCCAACTGATCTGGCGGTCACGCAACCATACTGCTACTCTCGCCGATCTGCCCTGCACCACGCACATCGGCCCATCACTTTGGTTGGCCCTTCCCCCCGCCACCTTCCAGGTGGGCGCCCTCCTGTGGATCAAGGGCCGGTCCGAGTTGGCAGTATCGTTCTCACGTGTGCATACCGGTTTAGTAACCTGGGTGGGCGCTCCCGGGCCCACCTATAGCCCGATATACATCTATACCTGTTATTGGATATATATCGGTACAGGTGGGCGCTTTTTGGGAAATGTTATAGCGCCCTGTGTCTTACTGACTATCTCCCAATTGTCGGTACTGACGTTTTGTTATTTCTTACGGGGTCCGGCCGGCCCGCTTGCCTGTGTTCTGCGGCTTGGGTGCTCGGACCGGTTATGCTTAAACTTGCTGTGATGTCAACAGCCCCTTGGTTTACGCTTCCTTGTCTGGAGGTTTTCGAACCCATTGTCTTCCTATCCCTTGCCGGCTAGGGTAGACAGTGTACCCCGGGGTACACTTCTGCTGTTCTCCGGTCTGGGTTCTCCCAGATCGGTCAGTCTTCTGATTAGTCCTCCGGATTGGGGGCTCTGCTCCTACTGGAGTTCTCAGCTTCTTAGAGCTCCTCGTGAAGACCTGCCGTCTTTCCGGTGCTGGTTGACACCTGCGTCTCCAGTCCGCCCGGACTGGGAACTTCGTCCTCTCTGCGGTGAAGTTCCCTTGAAGACTTCGCTACTGCATCTACAGTACCCATCGCAGCTCTGCCTTCTACAATCCAGTAGGTAAGCTCTAGATTGTGCTAGATCATTAACGGTTTAATGATAATTGACGTGGTTTGAAGATTCCCCTGTAGTCTTCGGTTGCTGTGCCTTGGCAACTCTTCTCAACTCCTACCCTCCATCCCTCCGGGGATGCCCGGGATCCAGGTTGGGCGATGCCGCCCTGTCCAGGGGCGCGCATTCTGGGATCTCCTCTGGCACCCTCAGCTTGGGAGTCCCCATATGTGAAGACTCATTCCTGCTTGTTCCCGGAGATAGCACAGTTACTTACCTGTAACAGGTGATCTCCGGAACAGCAGGGATTAGTCTTCACAACCCACCCACCTCCCCTAGGAGTTGTAACTCTCTCTCTCTCTCTCTCTCTTCCTTCCTCTCCTCTCCTTCTGTCTCAGCTATTAAACGCAACTGGGGAGAGGCAGTGGGAAGGGCGGGAAGCTACCGCGCAGGCGCGAGGGATGCTCCCAAAAGCCTTCTGATTGGATGCTGGGGAGCATTCCCGTGCGGGCTCCGTCGGCGCGGACGAACCCCATATGTGAAGACTAATTCCTGCTGTTCCGGAGATCACCTGTTACAGGTAAGTAACTGTGCTTTCTTGGCTATTGAACGTAGTCTGGCGGCTCTTCTCACGGCCTCCATACCCCTGAAACCGCTTCAGACAATTCAACTGGTACCGGCACCAACTGCATCGACATCGGCAGGTATTCTACCGGGACCGAGTCATGCTTATCCATCCGGTATCGACAAGTCGGTACCGGACCCCGCTGATGCTGACTTCGATCGGTACTGGTACCGTGCCTTGCACGATCACCCGAATCGGAGATACTTTGAATCCTCGGATGAGTCTGAAGACTCTGAAAGCTCTGCCGATACCAGAGTACTTCTTCCTGAGGATTCCTCTTCTCCTCCGCGTATAATGTTTCCACCAGAGGATATGTCCTTTCAGGATTTTATCCGAGATGTGACTCGAGGCCTTTCCATCACAGTGGCTCCTGAAAAAGAGCCTAGGGGAAAGGAATTAGAAACCCTACAATACCCTAAAGCTCCCAAGGAGGCAGCTACCTTACCTGTTCATGAGATCTTTCATGATCTCATGTTAAGGATGTGGGAAACACCTCTAACCACATCTCCTCACTCTCGAAGACTCGACACCATGTATCGAGTTCCTCCTTGTCCTGGGTTTCAGAAGAATCAGCTACCACACCATTCCATGGTGGTGGAATCAGCTATGAGAAGGATCAAGAGTACAAAAAGGCATGCATCTAATCCTCCAGGATGTGAGTGTAGGACTCTTGACACCTTTGGACGTCGAATCTTCCAGGCTTCCATGCTTTCTGCTAGGATCAGTTCCTATATATTATATATGAGAATGTTCCTTAAGGAGGTCACGGGAAATTTAGAGCTTGAGCTCTCTCCTTCCTGATGATAAGAGGCAGGATTACCTCGCCCTTGTCAAACATGCTCAGGATGTTTCCAAGTTTGTGAATCGTGCAGCCTTTTACTGCTTTGCGTGCATAAGCAGAACCTCTGCTATTGCCATAGGTGCATGTAGGATTGCCTGGCTCCAGGCATCTGACTTGGAACTTTGGGTACAGGATAAACTAGGGAATATTGCTTGCACAGGAGAGAATCTCTTTGGCAAGATTTGGCAGGAAAAAACTAATGAGATAGATGCTGACAATATCACTTTGGATAGATTGTCTAAATTTACAGCTGATCCTGCAAGGAAAAAATCCTACAAGAAACCATTCTTCAGTAAGAAGAAGAGGTTTTATCCCTCCTATACCCAGCAGGGGCATCGTTTAGGTCAGTCTGCTCTAAAGGGACATCAGCAACAACCTAGGCAAAGAAAAACAAAAGCTGCTAAGCCTCAACCGGCTCAGCAGACTCAGCTTCCACAGGGGCTTTGACTCCTATCTAGAGAGTTTTGCCTTCCTGGCCCTGAATGGCCCAGAGCCTTCCACCATTCCAGGAAGGTTATGTCATTTTGCCCCTAAATGGGGGCACATAATAGCAGAAAATTGGACTCTGTCTATTGTAAGAGAGGGGTACAAGTTTCATTTCCTCAGCATGCCCCCTCCTACAATGGCAAGACAGTTCAATTCTCAGACCTCTCTCAGTGACCAGTTAGGTCAAGAGGTCACTATGCTTCTTGCCCAAGGGGCAATAGAAGAGGTACCCATTCTCCAACAGGGTACAGGGTTCTACTCCCCCTATTTCCTTATTCCAAAGAAAACAGGAGGACACAGACCCATTTTAGACCTCAGAGAATTGAACAAATTCCTGTTCAAAGAGAAGTTCAAAATGACTTCTCTAGGAACTCTGCTGCCATACCTTCAGAGTCAGGATTGGCTTTGTTCTCTAGATCTCAAGGATGCGTACACTCATGTTCTCATCCATCCAACTCATCGAAAGTTCCTTCGCTTTCTATTTCAAGGGAAGCACTACCAATACAGGGTTCTTCCTTTTGGCCTGACCTCGGCACCAAGGGTGTTCACAAAATGCATGGCTGTGGTGGCAGCATTTCTTCGCACCCTAGGAATATTCGTCTTCCCTTACTTAGACAGCTGGCTCATTCGAGCCCCTTCAGAGCCAGAGGCCAGGGTTTCTCTCTCCCGCACAATGCGCATCCTTCAGTATTTGGGACTTCTCATAAACGTCCCAAAATCCAACCTTGCTCCCACTCAGTCCCTAGAGTTTATAGGAGCTCTGCTGGATACCAGACAGACAAGGGCCTACCTTCCACAGCCCCGCTGCCTTCACATTGTGCAGTTAGCTTCCCAAGCAGTGCTAAAACCTCACCTCACTGCTCAGGAAATGTTACAATTGCTAGGCCATATGGCATCCACCGTGCATGTGGTTCCTTATGCTCGCCTACATATAAGGGCAGCCCAGTAGACTATATCCACTCAATGGACTCAGGCGTCAGGTTGCCTGTCAGACAAAATAGCAAACTCATATCGCCTTAATTTGTCCAACCAATGGTGGTAATCACTCCAAAACCTTTTGGTGGGGTCCCCTTTTCAGCAACCTCCACCCCAAGCCACTCTAACAACAGATGCCTCACAGGTGGGTTGGGGAGCCCACCTGCAAGGCCTCTCTATCCAGGGTACCTGGACTCCACAGGAGACCTATCTACATATCAATCTCCTGGAACTCAGAGCAATCTTCCATGCTCTTCGAGTATTCCACACTCAGCTACAGTCGAGTTCTGCTTCCACACGGAGGGTCTCTCCATGCAGACCAGGTAGCCAAAACTTTCCAAATTTGGGGAACCCTGGACATAGACCTCTTCGCAAGTCTGCTGAATGCCAAACTTCCCTGGTTCTGTTCCAGAATTTCGGCTCAGGGTTGTCAGGCCAGGGATCCTTTCCTCCTCCATTGGGGCCAGGACGTCCTGTATGCCTTTCCACCCATTCCCCTAATTCCCAAAATCCTGTTCAAGCTTCATAGAGACAGAGGTCATATGATTCTCATAGCTCCACATTGGCCACGGCAAATGTGGTACCCTCTGCTCCTACATCTCTCTCAAGCTCCACCTCTGGATTTAGGATCTGCTCCAGATATCCTTACTCAGGAGGACGGGATGCTGTAGCATCCCAACCCACAGTCTCTGCATCTCGGGGCCTGGTTGCTGAAAGCCTAGAACTTCACGGTTTTAACTTTTCTCAGCAGGTAAAGGATATCCTTTATGCTTCCAGGAAGCCTTCCACAAGACGTTCTTATGCTTTCAAGTGGAAAAGGTTTACCATATGGTGCTCGCAGAAGAGTCTTAACCCTCTTGCGATACATCTGGAATTATTACTGCAGTATCTCCTTCATTTATCTAATGCAGGGCTTAAGACCAATTCAGTGAGAGTTCATTTGAGTGCTATTGCAGCTTCTTTCAAGCCTCTAAATGGGCAACCTATTTCCTCTCATCCTCTCATAGCGAGATTTATGAGAGGCCTCTTTTGACTAAGCCTCCCATTAAGCCACCACCGGTGGCATGGGACTTAAATTTGGTTCTTGGGCAGCTTATGAAACTGCCTTTTGAACCATTAGCCACTACTTCCTTGAAATTCCTTTCCTGGAAGGTGGTCTTATTGCAATCACATCAGCACGTTGCATCCGTGCATTGCAAGCATTGGTGGCTGATCCTCCTTATACAAGGTTCCATCATGATAAGGTAGTCCTTAGGACTCATCCACACTTTATGCCAAAGGTGGTGTCACCTTTTCATTTAAACCAAGCGATTTACCTTCCTGTATTCTTCCCAAGGCCTCATGCCTGAAATGCAGAAAGGAATCTTCATACTTTGGATTGTAAAAGGGCTTTGGCCTTTTACTTACAAAGGACACAGCAACTTAGGAAGTCCTCTCAACTTTTTGTTGCTTTTGATCCTAGTTATTTTGGACTTCCAGTCTCCAAAAGAACACTGTCCAACTGGATTGCACACTGTATATCTTTTGCCTATGAGAGTAAAAACCTTCCTGTGGAAGGCCATGTCACAGCTCACAATGTGAGAGCCATGGCAGCCTCTATGGCTCATCTTCACTCTGTGTCTATTGACGACATCTGCCGAGCAGCTACTTGGGCTTCGGTTCATACCTTCACAGCCCATTACGGCTTAGACAAGGACTCCTGCCGGGATGCCTTGTTTGGTCAGGCTGTTCTTCAACACCTGTTCCATACTTAATCAACTCCTACCCACCATCCCTGATAGGATGCCAGAGATCCATGGGGGGAAGTGGAGCCCTTTCACAAGGGCACACAACCTCTGGGGTTTCTCCCTGGCATCTGCAGCTGGGGAGTCCCCATATGTGAAGACTACATTCCTGCTTGTTCCTGGAGATAGCATAGTTACTCACCTGTAACAGGTGATCTCCGGGAACAGCAGGAATTTAGTCTTCACAACCCACCGACCTCCCCTAGGAGTTGTATCTATCTCTTTCTCTCTTTCCCTCTCTCTTTTGTCTCAGTTTTAAACTCAACTGGAGAGGGACAGTTGGGAAAGGCGGGAAGGCAGCACGCAGGCACTGTGGGATGCTCCCAAAAGCTTTCCTATTGGACACTGGAAGCGTTCCCGCGCAGGCTCCGTCGGTACCGACGATACCCATATGTGAAGACTAAATTCCTGCTGTTCCCAGAGATCACCTGTTACAGGTGAGTAACTATACTTTATATACCGCTTTTTTCAGCGATCAAATGTGGGTTACATTAAACAATAACAATATTAATTACATATAACAGTTCAAGAACTATGTACAATGAACTTGGGCCTGAGCTTGTAGTCCTATAATGAGCTAATTACAATGAGTGGCTGTTTGTGCCTTCTATATGAGTGTGTAAGGAGTGTTTTGTTTTCTTTTTCATAGTGTGTAGTATTGACTGGTCATGTACTAATTAAAGCACCTGTACTGGTTGCAGGATATGCTCTTTTATGGTATGTATCTACAAGTGTTGTAGGGATCTGATGGCGTTGTGTTGGGGAGAAGTGAGACATGTAGTTGCATTGAGGTTTCTTCTCCCTGAACTTGCCAGTTACCTCCTGGTTTCTTGGAGAGATTTTGTAATGAAATCTTATGGGTTTAAGTGAAAAAGGTTTGCCTTCTGGTGTGAGGGAGAGGCTTTAGATCCTTTCTCATGTCCCTCACAAAACTGCTTGAATACTTTCTACATTTGTCAGTCTAGCCTGAATGCCTACTCAGTAAGAGTACACCTCATTGCAATTGACCCTTATTACCAGCATGTAGAAAGTAAACCCATCTCTGCACAGCCTAGTTGTTTACTTCATTGGGGGCTTGCTTCTTATGAACTCACCCCACAAGCTTCCTGCAGTATCTTGATCTCCAGTGTCTTTTCTCTGCTGATTAAAGTTCCTTTAGAGCCACTGTGGACTGAAGTACCTGACCTGGAAGGTTTTGTTTTTTGTTGTGGTCATGTTGGCATGCAGAGTTAACTAGCTCCAGGCCAGAATAGCTGGTCTACCTTATACAAAGGGTTTTTTTTTCTAAAATAAGGTGGCCGTTTGCATTCATCCTAAATTCCTTCCCAAGATGGTGTTGGATTTCGAACTTAATTGGTCAATTATTTATTTATTTACATTCTCTTATATACCGCGGTATTCTGCATCAGTGCGGTTTACAATGAACAAACTGAAATTGTCCTTCCAACATTTTTCCCAAGACAACATGCTTACAAAGGGGAAAGCACGTTGCACACATTGGACTGCAAGAGATATTTGGCCTATCTGGAGCAGACCAAAGCCCATAGAAAATCCACTCAGCTTTTTGTTTGTTTTCGACCCAATAAATTGGGAGCTGCTGTCAACAAATGTACATTTTAAATTGGCTAGTGGGTTGTATCTCTTTCATTGATGTCCAGGTGGGCTTGACTCTGGAGGGTCATGCCAGGGCCATAACTGCATTGTTGTCCCACATGAGATCAGCCATCATGAAAGAGATCTGTAAAGCCACAACCTGGACTTCTCTCCATGCATTTGCATTCCAGATGCAACAGTAGAATCTGTCAATCCATTCTTTAGAATCTGTTCACAGATTAGAATCCAACTCCATTCCCTCTTAGGCCCAGTTCTTTTCTGTTCTAGGCTGCCTAATGGTAAAAAAACAAACAAAAAAACGTTGAAATTGCAACAGGCATATTGCTGTCAGCTGTAACTAGCGAATCCTCCCATATGTGAGCACCTATCTGGTGGCGCTTAGGAACTTGTACACTTGCATGGTCAGTCTTCTCCAAAGGTTTAGAAGGACCTGAAAACTTCCTGCGTGGGACTCCTTTGATGCCCATATGTGAGGACTGACTTAACTGTATCAGACAGCAGAGTAGATCTTATCACAGCAGTATGTCCTTGTGGGTTTGTATGGTTGCCTCAGATGGCAGCTTTTGTAGGAATGTGTAATCATGGGCATGCATTCAGTGGGGTTACCTAAAAATTGTGTGTACAAATCACTTGTTTGCGCATATACTTATGAAATAATGCATGTACAATTGATTGCATGCATTTTGCACTCATACAGTTTGTACCAAAAAAAGCCCAAAAATCAAGAAAAAGTCTTTTTAAACCAGAAAGAACTGAATTGGGGTTTTTTGGCCATTCAGATGCCTATCATTTTGTAAATTTGTTAGCCGTCTAATACTTAGGCATTCAGTAGTTTGGTTGGAAAATGCCTTACCACATTGCTCTGAATGACACAAACCTAATTGTGCACACCATTGATGATTATACAGAAGACGCTGTTCAGCAGGATGTCTAAGGCATCAATTGAAATGTTTGAACAAGCTGTTTCAATTTATGATTCTATTTAGTGGTGCTTTGCATTGCTTAGCACCTATGAATATGGGTGCCTGGGTATGCACAAAAATATGTACAGTACATAGATTATGTGCTGGGCACCATGATTCCTGTACATTCTAGACTAAACATTTGGCCAGGCACTCTAGGGCAGAGGTTCCCAACTCCCGTCCTGGAGGGCTAAACACCATTCAGATTTTCAGGCCGTCCCTAATGAATATGCATGAGATATATTTGAATACAATGGGGGCAGTGCATGCAAATGCATCTCATGCATATTTATTAGGGACCGCCTGAAAACCTGAATGGTGTTTGGCCCTCCAGGACTGGAGTTGGGAACCTCTGCTCTAAGTTATACCTGACTTTCTAGCCTCTGAACCAGAATCATAGTCTTGGCATGTAGTTGCTGAAAATTGGCACCTAGGTGTAAAAATGGTGGGGTCTCTCTACTAAACAGTGTTAGCTGCAGCTGTGGGGATAACGTGGAAATACTACCCAGGGGTAGTAGCTAACTCGGGGAAAATGCAGACATGGAGCATTTCTACGATGTCTGCTGTTTCCATGGTAGCTACAGGCAAAGGCATGGTTAGGGTGGTGTGTGGACAAGCCTGCCAGGTGCAGCTACCAAGAGCGAGTGCATAGTGTGGTAGCTGTTCTGATTTGCAGGCTTCACAGATGCAAATGAGTGGTGATAGCTGCATCCAGGAAACTGTCCCCTGCGAAGCCAGCATTTCCTCTGTGGTATCTGCAAGGGAAACACTGGGAACAGCCCCCCTGCAGATGCCATGAGTCTTTTGCAGCTAACGTGGTTTGATAGACAGACCTCTGTGTATTGGTAGCCCCAAACCCATCCTCCCTTTGAAAATCATAGCAGCATATGTAGAGTGGGATATTTAAACCCCATTTCACACATTAGGTGCTTTTTAAATATTGAGAGTAGAATGTTGTAACACATACTATATTACCATGCTTGTCACTTTTCTCCAAAAGGTTCAGAACTGGAATAGTGAAATTCTCAGTAAGCAGAAAACTCTGCTTGTCAAACCATCAACTAAGTTGCTGTTCATAAATAGGCTAAAAGGCAAAAAATACAAAAGCTTCTCATCCAGTAAAGTTCTTCAGGACACCAGCAATTCTATTGAAACCATCAACAGAGCTCCAGTTTCTCAGAGGGTAGGTAGGTTTTTTATTTTTTTTTATTTTATGAAATGGCTTGTCCTATTTTCTTGAACTCCTAATTCCATATCGTCCCTCCAGTCCAGTCCAGATGCGTGGGTTATCAGCCCTCACCAGCAGCTGGCTACTGAGCATGCCAGATCTTGATGATGTCACATTACATAGGCACTCTGCCTGCCCACCAAGACCAGTATACTCAGTCTCCAGCAGCTGGTGATCTTTTCTGTGTAGTCTGGACTCCACTGAAGGGCTTTGGTGGGGGGAGGAGAGAAGAGGGGAGGAAGATGATGACCAAAGAGCAGAACAGTTAAACTGCAGGCACAGCTTTTTAGCCCTTGCCCCCCCAAAAAAACAAACAAACAGTAGCTTAGCTGATTAGTAAAGCACTGATCTTTTGAATAGCAGGTGCGTTCCTACCAAAGTGACAAACCCTGTGATGATGCCTGGGGGCCTGGAGTGACAGGGCCATTGAGTCTGTCCATTCTAGCTTTGGTGGTTCTAGGTCCCTTCTCCTTAGTGCTGCCTGCATTGCTGTGTATGGTTAGTATCCTCTCAGCAATTTCAGGACAGTGTGAGGAGTTTTTTTTCTCTCTCAAGCTGTGTTAAAAAAAAAAAAAAAAGAATAGCAAGAGAAGAAATTAGTTTTTTCTCCTGTTCAGACCCAGTGGGTGGTCAGTTTTTGCATAGCCGTCGGGAACTGAACTGCTTTGTTAGGCGTCTCCTGCCCACTGTATACAGTTGGATCTGCGTTCACTTTCATTTTCAGTGTTTTGGGATGCCAGTGGGGAAGCAGTCTTGTGGGGCGTGCAAGAGCAGTCTGAGCATGCTATCCCCAGTAGGGTTTTGCTGGAGATGTGATCAAGAGGCTCGTTCAGCAGAGGAATCTTTCACAGAAAACAGCTTTGGGGAAATTTTTGCAGCAACAGCAGACCTGATGCAGACATCTTTATAGGCTTCCCTCTCGCTACCGGGGCCCGTGGTTTTGGCGGGAACGGTAGCCATTTCACAATGCTCCAGTCTCGCAGCTCCTTCAGTGGCAGCCAAGCAGGACACCCTTTTTCATTCTTCAAATGCCTTGGGGAGTCAGGAGGGGCTGATTTCTCCTCCTACCACAGTACCTTTCTCCCCAGATTTTATCCTACTCCCTCCATCAGGCTTATTGCCTGAAGCTAAGGGTGGGAGACGCAGGATCACTGCAGGCAGAAGCAGCCCAGAAGAGGGGGCTCCTGGGGTAACAGCAGGACAGTAGGCTAAACTCAGGGGACTCTCCACCCAAATGCAGGTGGCAAACAAACATTCTTTGGGAACAAGCAGGAAGTCAGTTCTTGCATATGGGCGACATCAGCGCCTGTGGAGCCCACACAGATCCAATCCTCAGCTTTCAAAGAAAGCCTTTGGGATATACACCATGCATGTGCGGTCACCTTCCCTCCCAAAGAAGCCATCTTACCTCAGTCTGTCTTTTTCCGCAGAGCCCTGCAGACGGTACTGTCTGTTCATACTGGACAAAGTCAGGTTTTTTTCCCACCGCTATCATTGTGGGGTTTTTTTTTTCCTCCTTGAAGTCACCTTTCCACCTCCAATGACCTCCGCCTTGGCATCGTGGTTTTTTCGTCAGGTTATTTTAGTTTCTCCTTTTTTTGCGATACGCAGGTTCTCTTTACTTGTGGCCCTCCACAGGATATCAGAGTTTAACCTTGTGGGGCTCATTTTTCCTGCTATGTCCTTGCCCAATGGTTTCTAGCAGTGTGCCAAGTGCAAGCATACCATGTCTCACACTGACCACCACAACTCTTGCTTGATATATCTTGGTGCTGACCATGACATGTCTTCCTGTCCTCTCTGCCTTCTCATGAAGGCCAAGACCTGTAAGGATTGTGAAAAACGGCAGGGGGAGATGTTTGGCAAGTTGGCCTTGGGATTGGCATTAGGGGCAGAATCCCCCCCTCAACTTCAGCCTCCGGTGTCTTGGTATTGTGCCCTCATTCCATTTGGAGTCCCGGAATCATCTGGCATCGGAGAAAACCCCTGCAGTGTTACGGACCATTGGGGTGAATACCAAAGGGTAGCAACCGTGCAGAAGGTAAAAGCTCCAGTGTCTGGGTGTAGAGCCCCTGACTCGACACCGACAGCCAGGACCACCCACCGAGACAAGCCTGCCAGGGGGGATCACACTGGTGCAATCACCATCAGTGATTTCCCATAGATTCTCCGCGGCTTTGAGTCCAGGATAGCTGTGCTCAAATACATATTCACAGCATTCATCAAGGTGCAGCAAGGCCGGACTCCTCTTCTTGAGGTTAGCCTTGGCAGCGCTCGCTCTGAGGCGCAACTCTGGACTGAAGGCGCCGGTGACCAGACGTCATGAGTTATCGACACAGAGTCAATCCAATGACTGGGGAATGTTGCCAGATTCCACCGACCCTGAGTTGGATTGGGAAATGTATGACGAATCGCCTGACACCGCCTGGCATTGGGATTTCCCTTCCAACCCTTCACCTCCACACCATCAGCAGAGATTGCCTCCGGAGGACCTTGCGTTCCTGGAGCTTGAGGGAAACGTGCCAGGCACTCGCCTTCATGGTGGTGCCCGATAACAAGTAGTACACAGAGAGCAGAAGCAGTGGACGACCCAGTTGCTTAGAGTAAATTCAACAAGGCTTTATTGAAGATCCCCGACGCGTTTCGGCTTACGCCTTTCTCAAGGGGAGAGTTGTGAATCATACACTAGGGTGACCTACTGGGGAAAGAACAAGTGGCAATGTCAAATTTCAAAATAAAGAGATATTTTTCTACCTTTTGTTCATTTTTTTCAGTTGCAATTGTTCCAGCCACTTTCTTCTGGTTTCTTCGTGTCTTCTGCTAACTCTCCATCTGCTGTCCATTTGTCCTTTCTTCTGTCTTCTTGGGGTTTTTTTCCATTCTCTCTCTACATCTGCTTTAACATACTAATCTTTCTCCTTTTTCTCTTTCCTCATTCCTATTTCATCTACTCAAATCCCCACTTACTCTCCCAATACCCGGCCAATTGTAGATTTTTATCCCTCCCACACAAAATATTTTTCCCCTCGTCCTAACCCCCCATCAGCCCACTTCCAGTCAGCCCCCCATAGCCCATTGCCAGTTTAGCAGTCCTAACCCCCCCCCTCTCTAGCCCATTAGCAGTCCTAACCCCCCCCATACTAGGGTATCGATAAGAGATGAGGAACGTTTAAAAATCCTCAACTTGCTAAGCGGGTATAGAGGTGGCAAACCCCGTACTTTGTAGTAAAATCTATGATGACACTGCTGAGAAGAGCGTAGGCACTAAGAAAGATTCTGAACGATCCCTTCAAAGTAGCAAAACAATCCGGCAGAGTGACATGTAAAACGTTATTCCAAGTGAGAAGATCGTTCAGAATCTTTCTTAGTGCCTACGCTCTTCTCAGCAGTGTCATCATAGATTTTACTACAAAGTACGGGGTTTGCCACCTCTATACCCGCTTAGCAAGTTGAGGATTTTTAAACGTTCCTCATCTCTTATCGATACCCTAGTGTATGATTCACAACTCTCCCCTTGAGAAAGGCGTAAGCCGAAACGCGTCGGGGATCTTCAATAAAGCCTTGTTGAATTTACTCTAAGCAACTGGGTCGTCCACTGCTTCTGCTCTCTGTGTACTAACTGATCCTTGCAGGAGCCCTGCTCTCCTGTGTGTTCCTGGTGCCCGATAACAAGCCATGTTCCAAGGATCTCCAGATCCTACAGTACAAGACGCCTCCTTGGGAGCAATAACATTGCCCATGACCCCCCATCCTCAAGCGCCTACTCTTCAGGATGTGGGAGATGCCTGTTATGGCGCCGATTGCGAACTGTTGACTCGATTCATGGTATCAAGTCTGCAAGAGCCCAGTCTTCCAAAAAGCACAGCTGCCTCATAACACCATGGTGGTGGAGTCAGCCATGTGTCACATAAAGAGCCAAAAGATGCACTCTTCAGGGGCTAGTAGGGAGGAATGCAGCATGGATGCCTTTGGCAGGAAATGCTTCCAGGGCTTCATGCTCACAGCATAGATACAGGCATACTAGCTGTATATGGACATGTACCTGAGGGATCTGGCACAAGAGCTTGCTGGGTTCTTGGCTGGATTGGCAGGTGAGCTTCTGAAGTGCTTCTGGACCCTAGTGTCCTCTGTCAAAGAGTGTGCCAAGTTTCAGTCTCAGGCAGCCTTCAACGGCTTTGAGTCAGTGGCCCGAGTAGCTGCGATGGGCATTAGTGCCCGACACCTTCCCTGGCTACAATCCTCTGACCTGGAGCAATGGGTCCAGGACAAGTTGGTCAATGTTCCTTGCTGGGGAGAGAGAGCCTCTTCAGTAAACCCATTATTGAGGAGGCCAACAAACTGGAGAAGGAATTCATGACCAGAACCAGGCTGTCCAAGAAAGTGTCAGAACCCTCCTGTCGGAAGGTTTCAGAGAAGAAGCCCTTTAACCCGAAGGCCAAGAAGCCTTATAGTACCTATCCCAAGTTCCAGGCCTACCAAGCTCCCCCCCCCCCAGGGGCAGCAGGCAAAGGGACAGGGGCATGGACACCGTAAGCAGAAAGCTCACAAGCTCCAGACAGCACTCCCCAGCCGCAACCTGGGGGGAGTTTTTGACTCTTTGGTCATAGCCCCTCTCCCCCAGGAGGTAACAGGCCCAAGATACATGGGAGGCTGGCTGATACACTTTGCACACCAGTGGCTGAGTATCGCCAACGACACCTGGATGTTGCAGATGGTCAGGGAGAGATACCTCTTTAACTTTTCTCAGCTGCCGCCTCATTTTTTTTTCCAGGAGAAACCCCCCATGGACCCCTTGCACAGGACACTCCTCCTAAGTGAACTCGGGGTCTTGCTCAAGGACCGAGCAGTGCATCCTGTACCTCCAGTGCCTACAGGGCCAGGGTTCTACTTCTGGTGCCCAGAAAAATAGGATACTTCAGGCCTATCCTAGATCTACGGGACCTCAATCATTTTCTGTTCAAGGAAAGGCTCAATATGGTTTTCCTTGGAACTTTGCTGCCCTACCTCTTGTAGAGAGATTGACTATGCTCCTTGGATCTCAAAGATGCCTATATCCACATCCTGATCCATCCAAGGCACCCGTCAGTACCTCAGATTTGTTGTCGGGGGATAGCATTTCCAGTACAGGATACTCCCCTTCAGCCTTGCTTCCACGCTCGGGGTCTTTACAAAGTGCCTGGTGGTCGTGGCTGCCTGCCTCTGACTAGGGGGAATGTTCATCTTCCCCTTTCTGTGGGAACAAGCAGGAAGTCAGTCCTCACATAATGGTGACATCGGCACCGACTGAGCCCTTGCGGAAGCATCCCACCCAGTTTTCAAAGAAAGCCTTTGGGAGATGTCACTATGCATGCGTGGTCTCCTTACTGCCCAAGGGTGCCGGCACATTGGCAGAGGCGAGCGAGAGCGTGCACCTGTACCATAGCACTGCTCCAGAGCCTCGGGTTTGTGGTAAACCTTTCGAAGTCTGAATTCTGTTCAGGTGAGGACTTTCCTGCCCCTGAACCGGGTGCAGGGACTCACTTCCTTGGCGCAGGCTGTGCAGGGCTCCCTGGTGGTCACCACCCATCAGATGCTTTGCCTCCTAGGGCAGGGGTGGGCAATTCCGGTCCTGGAGAGCCACAGACCAGTCAGATTTTCATGATGTCCCTAATGAATATTCATGGACCTATTTCCATACAATGGAAGGCAGTGGATGCAAATAGATCTCATGAATATTCATTAGGGACATCATGAAAACCTGACTGGTCTGTGGCTCTCCAGGACTGTAATTGCCCATCCCTGTCCTAGGGCATATGCATCCATGGTCCACGTGATACCGTTCGCCTACCAACAGATACGGTAGGCCCAGTGGACGCTCAGCTCCCAATGGTCCCATACCTTGGGCAGGCTGGATGACTGGATCCGGGTCAACCCGGTCCTAGCTATGTCCCTATCTTGGTAGTGGGACCCCCCTGGAACCACAGGGTGGGCCTACACTTCGGGTCCCGCAGGCCCAACGTGTCCTGATTACGGATGCGTCCAAGCTGGGCTGGGACACCCACTGCGACCACCTACATTCCCAGGGGGCATGGTCAGAGTTGGAGAGTGCCTCTGAGATCAACCTGTTGGACGATCTGCCCTTACAGGTGATTCCAGAAGACCCGCAAGGTGTGGTAGACTGCTCAGAGTTCCAAGTCCAGATGGACAACCAGGTGATAATGTACTACATCAACAGGGAGGCAGGGCTCCTGCCACCTCTGCTGAGAGGCAGTACGCCTCTGGAAATTTATGGCCAGGAGCAACATCTCCCTCAGGGCAGTATATATACCTGGACAGAACAATGTCCTAGCCAACCAGCTGAACAACTCCAGAAGTGGCAGCTGAACCCTGCAGTTCTGAAAGGGATCTTCCAGCCTTGGGGCATGCCGGTGATAGACCTTTTTGCCAGCCTGGAGAATGCACAGCTGCCGACCTTCTGCTCAGGGAGACCAGGCCCAGGCCAGAAGATGGCCGACACCTTCCTCCTACAGTGGTCTGTGGTTCTCCTCTATGCATTTCCACCCACATTCCTGATCTCCAGGACCCTCCTGAAAATTCAGGCGGAGGGGGCCTCTGTCATTATCATAGCACCCCATTGGCCCAGGCAGCGCTGGTAACCCCTGCTCCTGCAACTGGCCCGAGCAGTCCCGCTGTCGCTGGGGAGCTCCCCAGAGCTCCTCTTCCAGGAGGGAGGAACGCTGCTCCATCCCAAACTCCAGGCATTAGCCCTGACCGCCTGGATGCTGAGTGGATAGCCATTGCTCACCACCGCCTCTCCAAGGCAGTAGATGTTCTCCTTACCTCACGGAAGAACTTCACTCGGTGAGCTTATATCTTTAAGTGACGCAGATTCTTGTGATGGTGCGCAGATGAGTTTTAACCCCTTCTCCTGCAAAGTGCCGGACATCTTGAGGTACCTCCTCCAGCTCTCCTAAGCCAGACTTGTCCAATACGGTCCAAGCGCACCGGTGCATCATCTCAGCCAACCACCACCTGGTGGAGGGTCAGGCCATTTCGGTCCACCTCCTGCTGGACAGGTGCATGTGAGGGCTACTCTTACAGCCCCCATTCCGGTCACCACCAGTGCCTGGGACCTCAATGTTGTGTTAGGGAAACTGATGGCTCCCCCTTTCAAGTCTCTGGCCACCTGCCAACTCAAATACCTTTCGTGGAAGGTTGTGTTCCTGGTGGCACTCACATCCGCGAGGTGGGTCAGCAAGCTCCAGGTGCTGGTGTCCCACGCTCCCTATACCACGTTTCACAAAAACAGGGTTGTCCTTCGGACGCACCCCAAGTTCTGCTGAAGGTCGTCTCGGCATTCCACTTGAATCAAGAGGTGGTGTTACCCACCTTCTTTCCTAGGCCTCACTCCTCTAGGATAGAGGTCTCCTTGCACACACTGGACTATAAGCGTGCCTTGTCTTTTTATATCCAGAGGACTCAGCCCCATTGCCGCTCTACACAGCTATTTTGTTACCTTTGACCCCAGCCAGCTGGGGATGGCAGTCTCCAAGTACATCCTTTCACAGTGGGTAGCCGACTGCATTTCCCTTGCCTACCAGCAGGTGGGGCTCTCCTTGGAGCATCATGTGATGGTACACAATGTGCATGCCATGGTGGCATCGGTGGCCAGCCTGTGCTCGGTGCCCCTCCTGGACATCTGTTGGGTCGCCACTTGATCCTGATGGGAGGACTTGACCTGAACAGTGGAGTCTTATCACCCCCTTGCCCAGGAGGGCAGCCAGATGTGTCTCAATGCACAATCATCGTGGAGTTGGTTTGTGTTCGCAGACGTGGCATCAGACCCCTTGCAGGTGGTGGTTCTGGAGGAATGTCTTACAGCCCTCGAAGCTCATTTGGTGACGGTTATGGCCTTGCTTTATGCAGGCTTTGCGGCACTGAGTGCATCGTCACCACATTCCATCCAGCCCTTTCTGGAGACCCATGCCCTGCCCGCTGAGGTTGGTGTATCAGATGGGAGATTGGAATTGACACCAGTTCCTAGTGCTATCTCCCTGTCAAGCGTGTCAGTCTGATTCCCAGAGGCACTGGCGCTAACGCACTGGCCAACATGAGGGTCACCGACATCTATTCTCTCTCCTGCTGAGGAGCAGGTAGGAGGAGACCTGGCACTATGTCTACTTCCTTTCAGAGTCTGAATCAGACTGGGAGTCTGAGGAGGGGTTGACTGCTTTTGACCTATGATCTCTGGGCCTCCATCAGACCCATTACCGCCCCCCCCCCCCTCGAGTGATGCAAGTTGCCTCCAGGGGACATATTCTTTCAGGGCCATTCCCTTCTCTCTGGAATGGGAGGAGGAACCGAGGGCAGAGGAACTTGAGCTTCTCTACCCCTCAGCCCCCACAGAGCGATGACTGTTCCCATGCACCATGTGGTGCAGCGCTTGTTGCTCCAGCTGTGGGAGACACTGCTCACAGAACCAGTTGTCAGCCGGTGGCTTAGTTCTTAGTACCAGGTTTAGAAAGCCTCGGGGTTTGAGAAGCCTCAGTTGCTGCATAATTCCATCATCATTGAGTCTGTCTTGAAGCGGGCTAAGAGCTCCAAGACCCACTCATTGGTGCCCCTGGGCCAGGAGGCCCAAACCCTGGACTCCTTCGGGAGGAAATGTTATCAGGGTGCCATGCTGCTGGCCAGGGTGCTGGCATATGAGACCTATCTGAGGATGTTCCTCAAGGACATCATGCTGAACCTCATGGACTTTGCTGCTGTCTTTCCAGAAGACCGTTGTGGGGCTTTCCAGGCTTTGGTGGGCTATGGTTAAGACTGCTCCAAATTCATGGTGCGTGGCGCGTACCTTTGAGTATGCAGGCATCCCTGCTCGCTGGATGGTGTGACTGCAATCCTCTGACCTGGAGCAATGGGTCCAGTACAAGATCACCAGTGTCCCCTACAGAAGGGAGAACCTCTTCGGGAAGATAGCAGAGGAGCTTAAGAAGGGACATGTGACTCAATCTCCAGAAAGACAGTGGATCCTGCATGGAAGAAGCATCTGGCTAAGAAGGTCTTCTGTCTGTGACTGTGCTGGTATTATATGGCCCAGTCCAAGGTGCAGACCCCCAGCTTACAGCAGTGGAAAGACCTTGAAGGTGCAGCCCACCCCACAGCCCAAGCTGGGGCTGGGGTTTTGATGGGTTCCTCTGGAGCATAGCCAGCTGGCTGCTAACCGCCAGGGTAACCTGTAAGGGGGCGGCTCATCCACTTTAATACCAGTGGCCTCTTGTTACCTCGGGCACCTGCGTGTTGCAGATCATCCAAAGAGGGGCAGGACTTCAGAAAACACCCACAAATAGGAACAGAAGTGAGGGTCATCTTGAACAATTTTCAGAAGACTGTGTTAGTGAGAAACTAGCAAAACTTAAAGTAGACAGAGTGATGGGACCAGATGGGATACACCCTAGAATACTGAGGGAACTTGGGGACGTTCTAGCAGCTCCACTGACTGACCTTTTCAATGCCTCATTGGAGTCGGGAGTGGTGCCAAAGGACTGGAGAGAGGCGCATGTGGTCCCTTTACACAAAAGCGGAAGTAAGAATGTGGTTGAAAACTACAGGCCGGTTAGTTTAACTTCTGTGGTGAGTAAATTATTGGAAGCACTACTGAAAGAGAAAATAGTGAGGTTTCTGGAGTCCAGCAGATTACAGGATCAGAGGCAGCATGGAATCACCAGAGGCAGGTCTTGTCAGACAAATCTGATTGATTTCTTTGACTGGATGACCAGGGAGTTGGACCCCGAGGGAGAGCCCTAGATGTGGTGTATTTAGATTTCAGTAAAGCCTTTGACACCATTCCTCACAGGCGACTTATAAACAAACTGAGCACCCTAGGGATGGATCCTAAAGATCTCCAGGAACAAGCAGGAATGAGTCTTCACATATGGGGGTTCGTCGGCGCCGACGGAGCCCGCACGGGAATGCTCCCCAGCATCCAATCAGAAGGCTTTTGGGAGCATCCCTCGTGCCTGCACGGTAGCTTCTCGCCCTTCCCACTGCCTCTCCCCAGTTTTCGTTTTTCCGCAGAGCCGACAGGACGTACCTCCTGTCACCGCAGAAACCTTTCTTCTTTTCTTGTTTCCTGTGGTCGCGGGGGTTTTTTTCCCGCTGACTCTGGCACCGCTGGTGCCTCCCTTTTTTCCTTATTTTTTGTTTTCCTTTATTTTCCTTCGAGGAGCATCCTCCTCGTGTTATTCTGAGGCCTACCGGGCTTTCCAGTATGGAGCCTTCTTCCCCTAAGAAGTGCCCCCACTGTGGAGACGTTGTCTTCTTCTTCGACTCCAACGCCTGGTGTCTCTCCTGTTTGGGCCCTGACCCCTTCTCCCCGGTTCCCCGGGCTTCAGCGTCGGGAGAAGACCCTCCCTGTTTCGAGTGTCCCTCGATGACGTCTTTCCCTCTGAGGTGCGGTCGTCGGCTTTCTCTCCTCGCCAGGATCAGGTAACCCAACAACAGTCTGTTAAGACTAACCGAGCCTTGAGGGGTGAGTCTCATGCGCTGCATGACGACGGCTCCGGCCTTCCCCTCCAGTCCCTTACACCCCGGAGGAAGTCTTCGGGCTCCAGAACTTCCACGGGGTTTCGGGTTGTTCCTGAGGTTCGCTCCTCACAGAACATTCCCGAGCCATGCCCGAGGGTGGCATCCGCTTCGAGCGGTGCAGATCCCTCGGCATCGGCGCCGGCGTCGAGTGTTCCACTCTTCGCCAGGGACTGTCAGCTGGTGTCCTCGGTGCCGATCGACTCGACCCAGTCTGGTTCTACGGCATCCCGGCCCTGCGCGGGGGCGGTACCAGCTTTCGGCGGTGCCGATTCCCCGGCGTCGGTGTCGAGTGTTCCACTCTTCACCGGGGATCGTCGGACCAACCTGACCCGGTATGGCGTGCCACGCCCCTGCCATGCGCTGAGGTGGTGACAGCTTCGAGTGGGACCAAGTCCTCGGTGTCGGAGTCGGTGGCTTCACTCCCCGCCGGGGATCGGCACCGGGTGCCCTCGCTTCCGTCAGGGCCGATCGACTCGTCCCCGGCTTCCGCGGGCGGCGGTACTGGCCTTGAGCGGCTCCGCCCCTCCGGCGGCGGTCTCGGGAACGAGGGCCCCGTTCTTCGCCAGGGGTCGCCACCGGGCTCCACCTGTGGAGCCGATCGATCTATCCCGGTCGGGCGGGTCAGCACCCCCATCTTGCGCGGGGCCGGGGCCTCCCCCGGACACCACCGACCTCCCGGCATCTACGCGGGCGTCGAGTGCTCCACTCATCACTAGAGTTTGCCCGCGGGACCCGGGACCTTCGGTCGAGTCGACCCAAAGAAGCGCCGCGGCCTCGGAGCCGGGGCTGTGCGTCTCGCTCCCCGCCGTGGCACGTCGGCGGGTTACCTGGATACCCTCGAGACCGCGTAGTACACCCCTTAAGGGTTTCCCACTCAATAAAACAGGCGCGGGAAGAACCCCGGGGTCTAGAAGGGCCTCTCTCCCGACGTCGGAGCCGACTTCGGGTGTTTCCCTCTTCGCCGAGTTTCGGCCTGGGAAGCCCTTGTTGCCCTCGGCACCGATCGTCGCGACCCCGACTCGATTCTCGGGAGTGGCAGCACCGGTGCGGCCGCCGACACCGGGGCCCCCTAAGGAGGCGTCGCTCGGTTCGATGCCCAGCCTCGAATCGATCTCCAGTCTGGAAAGTGTGGCTCCGACGTATTTCGGATCCGACCCCGGTCTCTTCCGACGGTGCAGTGCTGCGCTCGCCTGCTCTCCAGCTGCCTCGGCACCACTCCAGCCGCCCTTGCGGATTGCCCGGGGGCGGCCCCGCCCCCGGAGACGAGGCAGAGTCCCGCGGGCCCGTCGGGGACGTCGCTCCCTTCGATGCCCCGCTTGGAATCAATCCCGGGCTCTGACGATGCAGTACCGACTGCCTCGAATTGGGACTTTCAGTACCCTCCTCTGTTTAGAGCGATTCCTCCCGTGCACCAGCACGGTGAGTCCCCTGGTGTTCAAGCGGGCCCCTCCACCTCGGCCTCCCCCGGGATAGCCCCTCTGGGAGAGCCGTCTTTTCAGGACTTCCTCCTTGACATGGCGGACTTGCTCGCCATTCCTATCTCGGGCCCTTCACTAAGTCCGGGTCCTGCGGAACAGGCAGCCATAATGCTTCCTCTACATCCCTCCCTGCGGGATCTCCTCGGGATTTGGCGCTCGCCCTTACAGGTACCGGCACCGCCTACAGCCATGCATGCCCTGTATCGGGTGCCCCCCTCTCCGGGTTTCCAGACGCACCAGCTTCCCCATCATTCCATTGTGGTGGAATCGGCCTTGAGGAAGGTCGGAAGCAAGAAGAAGCACTCTTCCTGCCCCCCGAATCGTGCATCTAAAGCTCTGGACAACTTTGGGCGGCGAACCTTCCAAACATCCATGTTGGCTTCCAGGATTCTCTCATATATTTTCTATATGAGCCTGTCGCTTCGGGAGGTCACCGAGAGGTTATCTCTTTTGTCTCCCTTTGTGTCGGCCCCTCGGGCCCCTGACTATTCCTTGCTTCTTTACCATTGCAGGAATATCTCTTGGTTTCTTTCTCGTGCTGCCGTGGACTCTTTTGAGTCAGTTAGCAGGTCCTCTGCTGTCGCCATAGGGGCGCGTCGTACAGCCTGGTTGCAGGCTTCCGACTTGTGCAGCTGGGCACAACATAATCTGGGTAATTCCCCGTGCACCGGGGAGAACCTCTGCAATGGCGAGGCTTTGCGTCAGGTTGCTCAGTGCTCCGCCGACCTGTTTGGCGCTGGCCGCCCGCGGCCTTCCCCCTCTCCCGGGGGTAGGAAATGTCCTTCCCGACCCTCCTTTCCGAAGAAGAGGAAGTTTCATCCCTCTGCCCACCTGCCGGGTGCGCCCATGCCAGGGACATCTCACACCGGTCGGCAGTGCCAGGGCTCGCACCAGGCTGCCCATGCCAAGCAGCCTTAGGCTCCGGTATGCGGCAGTTTGCGCTTAACTCCTCTTACCAGAAGTTACTGTCCAGTTCTACACTGGGGTTCTTTTCAGTATGACAAGTGGTTCGGCTGCTTGATTGGAGGTATGGAGCCCCCTCCCCCAGGGGGGGGACCCTTCCCACACTAGGTTAGTCTGGCTCCTCAGGGCCATGCTAGTCTTCTTCGGACTTACCCTCGGGTACGTCCCTCGAATTCCCCTCTGCCTGGTTCCCCCGGATTGAGGGGATCGCGCACTGAATCTCCTTCTCCCAGTGTAGGCCTTGGCCGCTGCTCTCCGAGCATGGCCCGAACTAATCCTCGACAGGGCCGGACCACCCCCGCCCTCTGGTCTGTGTCTCCGCTCTCACAGAGAAACCCCTGGGTTTGTCAGGTTACGGTGGACAGGAGTCCCACTGACCCATGTCGATCCCCGGCTCCGCTCCCTGCACTCTTCAGAGCGGCAGAGGGCATTGGCCCTACCCCCGAGGGTTTTTTTATATATATGCCGGAGATGACCCCCACGGTCACACCGTGGCTATAGGGTTTTCTACCCTCCTGCCTTCCCTGTGGTACGGAGGACACGTTTTTCTGCGTGGCTATCAGGTGGACGCCTCAGGGGCCTACGTACTCCTGATGTGCTCCTGCCCAACTGATCTGGCGGTCACGCAACCATGCTGCTACTCTCGCCGACCTGCCCTGCACCACGCACATCGGCCCATCAGTTTGGATGGCCCTTCCCCCCCGCCACCTTCCAGGTGGGCGCCCTCCTGTGGATCAAGGGCCGGTCCGAGTTGGCAGTATCGTTCTCACGTGTGCATGTCCCCTGCATACCGGTTTAGTAACCTGGGTGGGCGTTCCCGGGCCCACCTATAGCCCGATATACATCTATACCTGTTATTGGATATATATCGGTACAGGTGGGCGCTTTTGGGAAATGTTATAGCGCCCTGTGTTTTACCGACTATCTCCCAATTGTCGGTACTGACGTTTTGTTATTTCTTGCGGGGTCCGGCCGGTCCGCTTGCCTGCGTTCTGCGGCTCGGGTGCTTGGACCGGTTATGCTTAAACTTGCTGTGAAGTCAACAGCCCCTTGGTTTACGCCTCCTTGTCTGGAGGTTTTCGAACCCAATATCTTCCTATCCCTTGCCGGCTAGGGTAGACAGTGTACCCCTCGGTATCCCGGGGTACACTCCTGTTCTTCTCCGGGCTGGGTTCTCCCAGATCGGTCAGTCTTCTGCTTAGTCCTCCGGATTGGGGACTCTGCTCCTACTGGAGTTCTCAGTTTCTCTTAGAGCTCCTCGTGAAGACCTGCCGTCCTTCCGGTGCCGGTTGACACCTGCGTCTCCAGCCCCCCTGGACTGGGAACTTCGTCCTCTCTGCGGTGAAGTTCCCTTGAAGACTTCGCTACTGCATCTACAGTACCCGTCGCAGCTCTGCCTTCTACAATCCAGTAGGTAAGCTCTAGATCAGGGGTCACCAACCTGCGGCCCGCGGGCCGCATGTGGCCCACGAGGTCCCTTCGTGCGGCCCGCGAGGCTCTACCCCGGTTAACATTACGTGCGGCCCGCCAAGGATTCACGCCATTGTATCCACGCGCTCGCAGCTCACTGACGACCACCTGCAAGTGTCCCTTCTCCTGTCAGTGTCATCTGTGAAGTCGGACTTTAAGCGTTTGTCTGCTAGCATGAATCATCAGCCATCTCATTAAATTCAATAAAGGTGATCAGCCATTGTTTTCATAATTTTGCGTTTGTTGTTTTTTTTCGCGGGGCGGGGAGAAGGGGGGTGCGGCCCGCGAGGCTCCCGGTAGTCGGCTGTGCGGCCCGCGGCCCTCTGGAGATTGGTGACCCCAGCTCTAGATTGTGCTAGATCATTAACGGTTAATTATGTTTGACGTGGTTTTGAAGACTCCACCTGTAGTCTTCGGTTGCTGTGCCTTGGCAGCTCTTCTCAACTCCTACCCTCCATCCCTCAGGGGATGCCGGGGATCCAGGTTGGGCGATGCCGCCCTGTCCAGGGGCGCGCATTCTGGGATCTCCTCTGGCACCCTCAGCTAGGGAGTCTCCCCATATGTGAAGACTCATTCCTGCTTGTTCCTGGAGATAGCACAGTTACTTACCTGTAACAGGTGATCTCCGGAACAGCAGGAATTAGTCTTCACAACCCACCCACCACCCCTAGGAGTTGTAATTTTCTCTCTCTCTCTCTCTCTTCCATCCTCTACTCTACAGCTGTCTCAGCGAAGAAACGCAACGGGGGGGAGGCAGGGGGAAGGGCGGGTAGCGACCGCGCAGGCGCGAGGGATGCTCCCAAAAGCCTTCTGATTGGATGCTGGGGAGCATTCCCGTGCGGGCTCCGTCGGCGCCGACGAACCCCCATATGTGAAGACTAATTTCCTGCTGTGCCGGAGATCACCTGTTACAGGTAAGTACTGTGCTTTACTGCTTGGGTTAGAAATTGGTTGAGAGGGAGGTGACAAAGAGTACAGGTAAATGGAGCTTGCTCGAGGAGAAGTGCGGTTACAAGTGGTGTGCCCATGGATCTATCCTTGGTCCGATTCTTGTTAACATCTTTGTTAGTGATATAGCGAAAGGGCTGTTGGGTAAGGTTTGCCTCTTTGTGGATGATACCAAAATCTGCAATAGGAGTAGACACCCAGGAAAGTATAGATAATATGAGGAGGGATCTAGCTAAGCTTGAAGAATGGTCTAGAATTTTGCAGCTGAAATTTAATGTTAAAAAATGCAAGGTCATGTATTTGGGCTGCAGCAATCCAAGGGAGCAATATAGTATAGGGGGTGACGTACTTTTGCCCATTAAAGAAAAGCGGGACCTAGGCGTGGTTGTGTCTGATGATCTTAAAGTAGCTAAAAAGGTAGAAAAGGCGACAAAAGCTAGAAGGATGCTTGGATGCATAGAAGAGGAATGGCCAGCAGAAGAAAGGAGGTGATAGTGCCTCTGTATAAGTCTTTGGTGCGACCTCATTTGGAGTATTGTGTGCAATTCTGGAGACCGCACCTTCAAAAGGATATAAACCAGGATGAGTCAGTACAGAGGGTGGCTACTAAAATGATTAGTGGTCTTCTTATAAAGCAATATGAGGAGCAGACTTAGGATCTTAATATGTATACCTTAGAGGAAAGGCGGGACAGCGGGTGATATGATTGAGAAGTTTAAATACTTCTGTGGAGTCCCTTTTCTTATTGAAAGCAAGCGCTGACTAAGAGGGGAGATAGGTTGAGGGTTTGAAAGAGGGGTGATCCGGGAAACTACAGACTGGTGAGGCCTGACGTCAGTAATAACCGGGAAAAATGGGTAGAAACCATCATAAAGAACAAAATTTACTCAGCATGTAGATAGTCATGTCCTAATGGGAGACAATCAACAATCCGCTTTAGACAAGGAAGATCTTGTCTTAACCTAATCTGTTATGTTTTTTTTTGACATGTGTGAGTAAACAGGTCAGGAGAAAGGTGAGTCAGTGTGAATATATGGTGTAATCTGGACTTTCAGAAACGCCTTTGACAAAGTCCCTCTATCAGAGACTTTTTGGCAAAACTAAAGTCATGGGAATAGGAGGCAGTGTACTATTGGTGGATCATGAACTTGTTAAAAGATAGAAAGCAGAGACTTCCGGTTGGTCAAATGAGCTGACCAGACGTCTCACGGTCAGCTCCGGGTAATCTGCCCCATAAAACGGCTTTAAAATCTAGCAGCAGAGCCCCTTAAGCCGCAAATATCTCTCTACTACACCCCACGGAGTCTACCATACACGCGTCTGAAGAGAGATCCCTACCGATTCTGGCTCTATGGCTTTCGAAAACGCTGTCCGAAAGGAGAAGCCCCGCACCACAGAGTGTAAGATGGCTGATGGACCACCACCCAGCCCGCCAGCGGGGGGTCCGGCTTGATCTGGTGGCGGAGGTGAGTGCCGCGGTGGTTCAGGCGCTCAATTACCAACCCTTTTTCAAGGAATTAGCCGACCAGATACAATCTGTTGGCCAACGTTTCACAGATGTGGTGGAGCGACGGGGGCAAGGCCCGAGACTAGAGTCTCCGATGTGGAGGACACTCCACATTCCTTGGTAGCCAAGTTGGCCGCACTGTAGACCCTGGTGAAACAACAAGGAGATAAGCTTGACGAGCTAGAGAATCGCGGCCGACGTAAAAACTTGCGATTTATAGGCATACCTGAAAGTGTCGCTGAGGGAGCCTTGTTTGCCTACTTGCAATCTCCTGGATTGAGCAGGCTACTGCCAGATCTGAGAGATGATCCTATTAAGTTTGGAGAGAGTACATCGACTGTCCATCGCAGGAGAACCGGCGAGGATTCCGTCGGGCGGTGATCGCTCACTTCTTAGACTGATCGTCAAAAAGAAGCGGTGCTGAAAGCAGCTCGAGGCCGCCGAAGACACCAACAGGACGCTGACCCGACTTCTGGTGTTCCAAGACTATTCGGTGATAGTAAGCCAGCAACGTCGGGCCTTCTCTGGGGTCTGTTTCCCAACTCTTGAACCGGGGTGTGCGCTTCTCATTATGGTACCCCTGCCCGACTGCGGAGAGAGCATCAAGGCTCTCACCCTCTATGTTGCGACCCCGGCCGCGGCGTCTGCATTTTTGGAGACCCTGACTGCTACATCGCATCATCGTGATTGGATTTGCGTTGGGTCGAGAGAGAACTGGCCGGCAGACCCAACGGGCTTCGCAAATCACTGAGGTCTCCCCGGAGGCCTTTAAGACTGCCTTATACCTTTTGTTGTTCTGAACTCAGGAGGACTGATCTATAGCGATACAAACGTTTCAGTAGATATGTAACATTAGCTATTTGTAATGGAGTCATTGTTTATTTGTTACCCTGGTTTCCCTTGTCCCCTTTTTCCCTTCTACATGGGCTTTTTTTTCTGCAGGCGGGGCCGAGAGGTAGGGGAATATAA